>CM068387.1:9916989-12731989 GCA_034770075.1 Aralia elata
CATTGTTACTGCGCGCGGTGTCAGTTTTGATTTACTTTTGTGTACCTTGGCTTGTTGTTTATGTTATAAGTGTTTGAGTGTTAGTAATACGTCTTAAGTGGCACTACTCTTTCGTTCTTTAAGGAGATGCTTATGAATGTTTTTAACTACCAGGTCCAATTTATTGTTTCTCTGTCGATCTCCATCCGCTATGAAGAACAACGAGAGGAGGTTAAAAAGTCACGAGAATGAGATGGTTGTAGTATGTCTGGACTTTAGGGGTTTTTTTGTATAAATGGTCTTGCTGTTATACGTGTTTTCCGTTTGTAATCTCAACTCGTTGTATTACTTCTTCTGTACCATTATGGTCCCTTTGCTTTTTGCATCCCTTTTCTATATACCATAGGTAAATTATTTAGGATATGGATCATACCCCCTACTGATATATATCTATATTGATAGTATATATATATAGCTATTATTAATTATATAATATATAATATATAATATAAAATCGTTGATGTAAAACTGTCATTATTACTTTAGATTTTAGAGTTTGAAGAAGGAGTAATAATTTTCCATTATCAAAAAACTTACCTAACAATGAAATTTTCACTATACTATCTGTAAAACATAAATAGAATTATAAATATATAAAATGATAACATATAAAGGTTAACCAAATCATAAAGACCATAATTTACCTAATATTATTGTTTATTTTGTTTGTTATCATTTAAATTAAGATTAATAACAAAATCTTAGACTATATAATTAGACGAAAAAAATATTTTGTTCACCAAATATCGTCTTACATAACTTTTGATATTATTAAAATATTAGTATAAATTATATTTTCATGTAATGAAGTAGAATTTATTCTTACTTACATAATAATATAATTTTAGAAGGAAACTATTTAGAACGGAAGCTATTTTCTTATTAGGATCATCTTACTTAATATTATATTTCGGTACTATTATTATAATATAGGTATATAATATATATATTGCCCAAAAAAAATACAAAGACCAAATAAAAACCAAAATAAAAACGAAAAGGAAGAATGCTTAATATTAATTATTTATAAAACAAAAATTTAATAATTAATAATTACTCTATCCAATAATATATTTATACTAAAATGTTGTATATAACATCAAATTATAATATAAGACATGTGGAGTGCTATGGGTATAGCATGGACTATGGATTAAAATTTTTGAAAATAATATATATTGCGAAGTTTATATATTGATTTTTTTATCGCACGTTATGTGAATAAGTTTAATTAGTAATACTTGTAACGAGTGTATTTGATATAGTGTGGTCAATTTTATAATTTTTATCCAAATCTCATATATTAATTATACGTCACAATCGTTAATTTGGTGAAATCTTTCGCAATATATATATATATTTTTATATATATATATTTGTTTTAAATATATATATATATATATACATATAATATAACAGGACTACTTATAGTCATGTTTGTTTGCTAAAAAATATATTTTAAAATTATACCTAGTTTTGTCTTAATTTTTAGATAGTACTTTAGACATATTTTTATCTTTATTTATGAGGGATTAATAGTCCTTTTAAATAGTCCTATAAATTATTATTTGTCATTTTTTAAAAATTATTGATAAAAGATTAAATAATTCTCATAATATAAATTGAGTAATTAATAACCCCTCTCATTTTAAAATATCAAAAAAAAATTATAGGAGACTAATAATTTAGATATATTAGTAAGAACTAATAATCCTTCTTATTAAAAAATTAAATTAATTTAAGAATAATATTAGATTAAAAAAATAGTCCAATTCCAAATTCTTTTCGTCGGGGAAGATACAAAAACTTAACGATCGCGTTCCGGTTTAAATAAAATCACAAAATCGGTTATTCATCCTCTTCTCTGTGAATGGCATAGCTCGAATTAGCCGACAACCCCCCTCTCTGGTTATGGGAAAGCTCCCGTCCTAATGGAAAAACAACTAGCAATTTTGGTTGATCGGGCTCTGATTTTGAGCGCAGGTGATCCTTTCTCCAGGTATTTCCTGTTATTTCTCCTCTTTCTTTCTACCTTTTGTAATCTTGTAAAGATGGGTTTTGGAGGGTTTAATTTGTCTAGGTTTAAGGTTTTTAATTTTGAAGGTGGTATGAATTCAACATTCAGGTTTTTACGGCTGTCAATGTTTCTTAGGATTGGGGTTTATTTTTATTCAATTTTAGGGGTCTAAGGTTTAGTTTTAGGATGTAGAGTTTATTTTTTCTTTAATTTTATGGCATTAGGGGTGTCAATATGTTCACTAGGGTTTGGGAGTGGGTATCATTTTTTTTGCCTGTAAGGTATTATAGATTTTGAAGGTTGGGGTTTGGTTGGTTTTGTGGTTTAAGGGTCCAATAGTGTATGTGTTTTAAGGTTTAGTTTCAAAGGTTGGGGTGTTGTATTTATTGAAGAGTTGAAGTTTGTATTTTCAGGGGTTATGTTGTGAATATCCAGTTGTACGCTTGTTAAGTAAATGTTAATTACTAGGCGAATGTATCGCTCCTAGCTTCTATCCTTTTCTTTTACATCCGTATTTTGTTGTTAATCTATTTTATTCTTATTTTTTGTCCAAAACATAAAAAAATTTTAAAAATTTGGTGTGCAGAGGCAGTATTTTCTATTAAATTATAAATTTAACAGTTGTTTAGTTTTTTGGGTTTGTAAGTTTGGATTAAACTAATCTCAGAGAATCTAATGAGAGATAACGCTAAAAAGGTTAGGATCCCCAAAAGCAGTTGGTGCTGGTGCTGTTGGTGACGAAAATGTTTGTAGATTCACACGATTTCCTTGTATTGAACTCGTTATTTGACATACTTTAATAGTACTCCCAGTGGATGGTCCATGTGGCCCGTTTCAAGTCCGTCTCTGCTCATTGGAAACTCCAACACACCATTTCATCTGACACATCTTGTTCATCCGATCGCCATTTCTCACCATTCTCTCAATCCAATAGAACCCAATAATCCCTTCATCTCCCTCCTCATTCACACCGTTTCCACCAAGCGCTTTTTTTTGATTTGGAAACTGCAGAATTTACTCACGCCACAATACAAACCACCAAACCCTAATACAAAAATCCGAACTTCAATTCTGTCTTGCCGTCCCCCGGATTTGGCAGAGTCCGCCCCTGTACATCGCCATCGCTCCACCGGGGATTCACTTTGCTTTCCGAAGGTGGGATTACATCAGGCCTTCGGGGGGGTATGTTAATCCGAGCACAACCGTCAATTCGTTTCGTTACCCACCACTGAAGCGGAGTAACTCATTATCGACCCTTGATTCCTCCCATCCATTTCCCACAACACTCTTTTGGGTTTGATTCCGCTTAGTTACCGCAATCACAAGGGCAGATCAGCCAACATGGGATCATATGGTAAGGAGGATCCCGCGAATATGAGGTGATGGATAACGGAAGCAAAGGGTTTGTACTTTGGGGTAATTCTGAAGCAAGAAGCAGGTGGAGGCGAATTTAATGGGCGGGCACCTCATATTTCCGTTTACATGAAAGTCTTTGTTATAAATGGGTTTGTTTATTTATAGGGGCTTATTACAAGTAATAATGAAGCCGGGTAAAATGGTTTGGGTGGCTTTTGCTGTTGGTTCCGGAAGAGTTTAGTTGTAGTCCAGTGCCATATGATTGGTGTCCGAATCCCGGGAAGAATTCTGTTTTGATCTGAATGTGATGGAAAAACTGGGTGCTGGTTTAATTACAATGAAGCTTTAAACCATGATTCTAACCCACTTGGAGATGTGGTGTTTTGAAGGATGTTAGGAGGAAAGGCGAATTTGGGACAGGATGATTTTAATGTTTCCTCCAAGATTGGAATGAAAGGTTTGGATTTGTATCGTAATTGGGACTCTGCAGACAGGTGAGATGATAATTGCTCCGCGTGAGTTTTAGCTCGAAACCATGGTTTATTTGGTTTTTTTATGATACAAAAAATGTAGTTGTTTAAGGAATGGTTGAGAGATGTGGGTTTCCTGAATTTTGAGTTTAGGTTTGGGGACTATCTTGTTTTAGTATTTGTGTCGAATGAAATGTGGAGAGTGTTTTTGTCATGTGGCGTTAACCAGTTTTGGTATACCTTAGCTTTTGGTGAATGAAATAAGATTGTCTGCACCTTTTTCGCAATTTAGTCTTTGAATTGAGAGTTTATGTTAGTTCTTTTTATGTAAATAAAGCATTCCAATTTTTGTTGTACTGTTTGTTTACATGTCTTTGTTTAAAGTGAATCACCTAATTATTACTCATCAAGACCGTTTTAAGTGTACAAACGTAGTGGTTTGGCAACGGATTAAGTTTATGTTGCCATGGCACTGGGCAACTTTAATTTCTACTTTCAACTGTTGTAAAAGGATCTGGTTAGGGTAAAGGTGACACCAATTAATATTTACTGTAATTAATTCATATAGTTTTTTCTTGGCCATGGCGTTTATAGAATAATATTGTATTTGAATCGCAATATAATATAAAAATTATTAAAATTTATTAATGCAATTATTTTGTTATAATCCATGTATATATAAAAGCTATAGAACACTTATTATGTGATATATATTTCAAACAGAAGCCTGATAAAGATGCGATTTGGGTTGCGATTTGTGATGCCACATTTGGAAGCTTTTGGACACTCCTAGTTTGTACTTTCTCAACGTCTGGAAATACTGCAATTGAATGATATCTTACAAGTTGCATATGTAGCAGGTAAGTCCTAGATAATGCTCAATTTAAATAATAAAAATAAAGATATTAATAATAGTAATAATAATAAAAATATTTTATTATGTAAAATATAAATTGGATATTTTTTATAAGTTCAAAAATGATAAGTCTACAAGATTTTTCTCACATATAATAATAAATGGGAAGACCCGACCGGACACTATATTTGAGAGGGAAATTTCTGTGATATCAATATCAAAATTTATTTGTTCAAAAATATACAATTTTCCTTGACGAATATGAATTTCATAAAAAGAATAAAAAATTTAGAGGTTTCATCACCTATTTATTTATGGAAATTTTTGGCGGAATTAAAAGTTACACACCATGCCCAGCACATGTGATTGAATAGAATTGAAGTTATTTCAACAAAGTAAGATAATTGTTATTACTATACTCAGTTCAACTAACACCAACAAACCCAATAACAAACTGCTTATTTATTTCTCTACAACTATTTAAAATGTAATATAAATTATAAGATTTATTATTTTTAAATTTTAAAATGAATCACTTTAATTTTAAATTTAAAATTCTCTCGACCAAAAAAAAAAGAATTAAAATATTTTAATTTAACTTTTTAAAAAAATTAATATTAATCTTATATTTTGGAGTGGAGAGAATATTAATTAACAATAAAGTGCTATTAAAATGATTACATAAGAATGGTTTCAATATTGAGAAGGAAAAAAAATTGTTGTTATTAAAAATAATAGTCACTGCATGTTAGTGATTTTTACAATATAATTAAGTAAAACAAATGTTACTAAAAAATATATCATTTCTATTTTTAATTTACTTTATCGATGGAAGATAGTGTGTTAAAGCATGAATAACACATTTTTAAACTTTTAATGTTTGAAATAAATAAAATTCCTGCTTTTCTAAATGGACTATAATGTCCCATTGTCAAAGTACCGAGTTATTTTCAATTTAAAGAGTTAATTGCATTTTAGATCCTCGAAGTTTACCCCATTTTATAATTAAGTCCCTAAAGTATAAATCTTTTCGATATAAACTCCAAAGTATGTTTAAGTAACCAATACAGCCCCTTTTCGATTTTCCAACAAGATTTTTAGCCGAAAATGTTTTGAAACATATGGTTTGACCGTATTTGACATATTAAATCCCGTATAAATACTTATAAATATTTATTTGACTTATTAAACCAGTGTAAATCCTTATAAATAATAATTATTATTTGTTTAAATTATTAAAAATAAATATTAATACAAATATTACCACATACAAATTTTTTATTTTAAAATTAAAAAATATATATCACAATTTAAAAATTTTACAGATTAATTTAATCAAAATTAAATAATACTCTTTTGTATTAAAAAAGCTCACACAAAAGAAGAAGAAAAAAAAGGCCAAACAAGTAATCAGTGCCACAAATAAAAGGCCAAAAAATTAATTAGTATAAAAAAATCTATTTTTTATACTGATTAAAAAAGCTCATACAAAAGAAGAAGAAAAAAAGCGCCGAAAAATTAATTAGTACAAAAAAAGTGCAAGTTTTTTTTGGATACTGATTAAAAATCTATTTTTTATACTGATTAAACAAAACTCATACAAAAGAAGAAAACAATTGTCAAAAATTTAATCAGTATAAAAAAATGTCCAAGTTTTTTCATACATACTAATTAAAAAAGCTCATACAAAAGAACAAGAAAAAAAATGCCGAAAAATTAATTAGTATAAAAAAAAGAGCTAAAAAATTAATCATATAAAAAAATCCAATTTTTTATACTAATTAAAAACGCTCATACAAAGACGAAAAAGAAAATAAATAAATATAATTTTGATTATTTATGAGCTTTTTGAAAACAAAAAAAAAAGTATTATTTAATTTTGATTAAAATAATTTGTAAATTTTTTAGTTGTGATATAATTTTAAAATAAAAAATTTGTATGTGGTAATCTTTGTATTAATTTTTTAACTTTAGACATTTAATTTTACTACGTCAAAATAAGTCAAATATTTAATCATGTTATAATAAGCTTTTTTAATACAAAAAGAGTATTAATACGAATTTAATTAATACGTCAAAATAGGTATTTATACGGATTTAATACGTCAAAAATAAGTCAAATACAGTCAAACCGTATGTTTCAAACATTCATGCCAAAAATTTCACTGGATTACCAATTATGGTCCATTGTACTTACTTAAATGTACTTCGGAGTCTATATTAGGAGGATTTTTACTTTAGGGCCTAATTGTAACACAGGTGAAACTTAGAGGGTCGAAATTGCAATTAACTCCAATTTTAAACATATAACCAAACACTTTAGTCATATATATGTATAAGATTTTAAAACTTTAAACTTGATCAAAATAAAAACTGAAAATTAAAGATAAGAGATGAAATGGGAACCAATTAAACAAGCCTAGATATGTAATTCTTTATTTTCCAAACTCCTCAAGTTGTCTCTTAACTAGGATTCTCTGTTTCAGTCAATCTCCACCACTTCATTAGTTCATGTGTATATATATATATATATAGCACATCTCAAGAGCAGAACATTTATATAGCAGAACTCCTTAAAGAGCAGAACATTTATAATGCACTTCCGTGGTTTTTTTTTTCTCTCTCTCTCCTCACTCGGTAGCAGAGTTGTCCTTCTCCCCTTCGAAATCGACCGAAGGCTTCTCCTTAGAAGCACAAATCGATAAACAATACGTATCCCCCTAGATGATAACCAAAACAAAACCAGGAACCAACCATTTCAGACCAAAATAAAACCCTAGCTAATCAGATTCGGTAAGGATTTCGACTTCCACGAAATCCGTTCCAAGCCAAAACAAAGGAATCCAGAGTACGAATCTCCCTATTTCAGACCAAAACAAAAACCTAGCTCATCAGATTCGGTAAGGATTTCGACTTCCACGCTCCGATTCGGTAAGGATTTCTAAATTTCAGTATAGTAATTTCTAGGTTTTATGTGAAACTCATTACTTTGCTATTTGGGTTTTTTTCATTGGTTTTTTTTACCACTATGTCTCTCATCTATTCCGCTGTTCACCACGATTTATTATAGGATTTGTATTAGAATTTTCTGTATTGGATTGTCTCACATATGTGCCACTGTTCTTTGTATGTATTAGAAGTTAATGAATGAATAAGGCATTCAAAAAAACAATCTTCCATGACAACAGAGCAGTAAATTGGTTTACTTAAAATAGTTCGTATGTACTACACTAATGATTTCCTCTTCTTTTTTCCCCCTTAGTTTGTGTGGGTTTTTTTTTGGGGGTGGGGGTGGGGGTGGGGGAGGTAAAGTAGACTACTGCCCTGAAGACTGTCATAACCAGTGATGTGACTTGCAAGTATGCCTAAAGCAAGTTCCCTCATAGTATAACTTTGTTAACAATCATTATCCCATGTGTTGTTAATTATCAAAAAAAATAACCCAGCTGGTATCAATTTTCTTACAGAAGTTGGTGTTTTTTATCCCACTTTGAAATTACACTACACCAGTCTACATGCATACATTCACATTTCTTGTTTAGGTTTGTTCTGATCTTTCTTCTTTATTGCCACTACCTAGTAAATTGTTGAAAACAACAGTTAAAAACTGAAACTTATGGGAAGAGCAAAATGCAGGGTATTTTTAGCTTAAATAGATCTTAGTCGATATCAGATATTTGCATTCATAAGTTGACAGTGTCTACTTTGCCTCTCAGTCACATTTTAGAAATAAAAATCAGCAATATAGATTGTCTTGTATTCAATCATTTGCATGATTTATATTGCCCTGCGTTTTGATTTTCATTTACTCCATATTAAGTGGAAATTACCTGTGAGTTGTCGGTCTCACAGTGATAAAAAAACTTTTTAAGCTAATTCTCGAGTCCTAACTAGTTATAAAAATCCTTATGATTCTTGAGATAAAATGGAAATTGCCTATGCATGCTTAGAAGTTAGTATTAAAAGGGGCATTAGGTTCTTTTCTGAAACCATGCTAAAAGTGTGATACTTTTTCAGTCAACTTATTTGCTTATGTAGTAGGAATTATTAATAGTGAAAACGTCATTCATGACTTAGATATTTAAATTTAACTTTCATATTGGAGAAATTTTATTTTACTTTTTGGGTAAAAAAACCCTGGTTTTTTTATTTATTTTGTCTTCGTAGGAACTTGAAAGCAATAAAGTTGTTGTTGTTAGTTTATGTATAAAGTTGTTGAGTTCTTTATTCTTTATTGTCTGCATTGAATATTATTGTGTAGCGTGTTAATTATAATGGATGACATGGAGCATGAAATAGGGAGTTGCGGGAATAATGTAGAAATGGGTTTGGAAATAGAAATGGATGGAGATGACTTGAGTGTAGATCAGGGGTTGAATGTGAACAATACTAAAACTTTTGTCTACTATCCTCAAGTAGTCGAAGAGTTTACGCCTAAGCTAGGTCAAGAATTTCAAACATTAGCTGATATTCACACTTTTTACAATACATATGCAATGCATACTGGTTTTAGTGTACGAAAGTTTTTTGAGATAAAAAAAGGCAGGAAGCGATGAGATTTATAGGAAGGAGTATGTGTGTTCTAAGCAAGGAAAGGTTAAATTATTAACCGATGTGGTTGTAAAAAGAAAACGTGGATCGACAAAAAAAGGTTGTAGTGCAAGAATTGTAGTGCTAAAAAGAAATAACTTATACGTAATTACAAAAATTGAGGAGGGTCATTGTCACTCATTGTCAACCCCACATAAGAGGCATCTTTTACGATCGCATTGTAATGTGTCAACTGCCCAAAAATCTTTGAGTCAACAACTTGGCATGGTGAATATACCACAATGCCAATAATAAAATTTTCTTACAGTTCATTCGGGAAAGTTTGAAAATATTGGTTGCACGCAACGAGATTTGTATAACTTTGAAAGAGACAAACGCAATGAGTTGAAGGGACATGATGGTGACATGTTGAATGAGTACTTAAAGTTAGAACAACAAAAGAATCATGCATTCACTTTCACAATTGACACGAACGATGAAAATAGGATTATTCGTTGTTTCTGGGCCGATGCAAGTTCTCGACGAGCTTATAATTTTTACGGTGATGTTGTCATTTTTGATACCACATACAATACCAATCGTTACGGAATGATATTTGCACCACTACTGGGGGTTAATAACCATGGTCAAACTATTGTATTTGGTTGTGCTTTCTTAAGTGATAAGACTATAGATACTTTTGTTTGGCTTTTTAAGTGTTTTTTGGAAGCAATGCCAGGTAATCCACCTGTGATGATTATCACCGATCAAGATCCTGCTATGACAAATAATGCAATTTCATAAATCCTTCCTAATACATTTCATAGGTATTGTAGTTGGCACATCTTGACCAAAGTTTTAGAGAAGCTTGACGCAGTCAAATTCAAAGATTATTATAAAGAGTTTTCAGATTACATTTGGACTTCGGAGACTGTGGAAAAGCTTGATTCCACTTGGGTGGAGCTGGTAGAGAAAAGTGGGTTGAATGGTAATAAATGACTACAATCAATGTATGACATCTGTTGTAGATGGGTACCCGCACATGTGAATCATGTTTTCTCAGCCGGCATGTCAAGTAGCCAACAAGCAGAGAGTTCTCATTCATTTTATAAAAAATATGTTTCTAAAAAAATTCTTTAGTGGATTTTATGATTCAATTTGGTCGGGGCCTTCAACATCAATAACATGTAGAGTTGGTTTCGAATAACAAAGATTTGGTTGAAAGGCCAAGAATGAAATATCGGCATGACTTTTTAGTTCAAATGGTTGATATTTATACACATTCTACATATTATAAATTCGAAGAAGAGTTGTTTGAAAGCTTGAATAATAGGTTTGATCTTATTAAGGAGGATGTCAACTATCATGACTATAAGATTTACCGAAGGAATGTCAACAACTGTACAATAAGAGAGATTCATTATGACAAATCTTTGGATTATGCAACATGCACTTGAAAAAAGTTTGAGAGTTCGGGAATCCTCTGCCGACATGTGATAGCTTACTTGCATAAGTATCATGATCTTAACAAATTGCCTACAAAATATATTTTGAAGAGGTTGACAAAGATAGAAAAATCAAGTGGTGTAGTTGATGATAATGGTTTGGCGATAAAAGATGACAAGCCATACTTACTCTTGCGGAGCTAATTAATTCAACAATCTTTAGATTTCATTGATAGGGCTCTCACAAATGAAGAAGCCACAAATATTTTAAAAGAATGTTTTGGTGATGTGGATGAAAAGATATTATTGGAAAGAATGGTTCCGAAAGAAAAAATGAATTGGAGTGTGGTGGAATGACTGTATCCAAGTCAGTTAACAAACCTTGTACTTATGATCATAGTTACGTTGAGCCAAACCAAGTGCGAGCAAAAGGGTGTGACAAAAGGCTGAAGGGTGGCAAAGAAATGGCTTTGGGAGGAAAAAAAAAGTCCCAAGGGTAGACGTTGTCATAGATGTGACAAACTTGGTGTGACACACGATAAAAGAAACTATCCGATGCTTAATAATCGGTATGCGAGTTTACTTATTTTCACTCTGTCTATTTGTTTAAATTTGACTTTGACTTTGTTATTTGTTTAAATGTAGAACTGGAGCATAAAATGATGATGCTACTCATGATCTAAGTGTAGATGACGATGAAAGTGATTCACCCCCCAAGATTGCTATAATAACAGAGATTTCTTAGGTTTCTTACAAATCACTCAATGTCTATACTTATTCTCTTTACCAGGACACTGTTTTCCTTAAATTTTAGCAAAAAATTAATGATTTCACATGTTCTATGCAACAGTTTAGAGATCCTGGTGTGGCTTACTTTCATGGTGGAGAATGTTGTCCTATGTCCTCAACTAGTAGTGGAACTTTTGACATAACTGATGAAACAGAGGATGACTATCTTCTTAGCTACAAAGTATTTTTTCATGCGTATAGCCTTTTTGATGTGTATTATCTTCTTAGTTACAAAGTATTTTTGTTTACCATTTCAGTATTTGGATCACCTTGTGTCTTAAAGACCATGTATAATTTGAATTCTCTTGACTTAGAGGTTTTGTAAAACAAGTTTCGTTCCTTTATGTGGTGGTTGGTTCCTATATTTACCATTTTGTGTTAATAGATGTGCATATCTAAAATTCTGAGATGTGATGCTTCAATTATTTTTTGTTTAGCTTAATTTCGTATATGTTTTCAGTGGGGAAAAAATAGGGTTTAAAATTTAATTTTTCAAAAAGAGAGTCTTGAAATTTTGCATTTAACACAAACCAACCACCACATCAGTGCATATTAAATTGTATCTGGAAAAGTATTGTTCTTAGTACTAATGCGTATAGGCAAAATGAATGCTAATCGAAGTGGAGAAGGACAACTCTGCTACCGAGTGAGGAGAGAGAAACAGAAAAAAATACGGAAGTGCCTTATAAATGTTCTGCTCTTAAAATGTGCTCTGTGTGTGTGTGTGTGTGTGTGTGTGTGTGTATATATATATATATATATATATTAGCTCTATCATTGATTTGCGCTCCTTACAAGTAGAGGTGAAAATAATTTCGAGTCGAACAATAATTTGTTCAGATTCTGCTCGAAACCTTTTTAAGGTACTTAGAATCGTACTCGAATTAAAATTTTATTTTGCAATCTTTACTCAAATTCGAATTCAACTTGTTTAATTGTATTCGAGTTCGACTCGACTCGGCTTGTTTTTTAGTCGAGTTATTCGACAACATTTAAGACATACACAAATCATAATTGAATCATTTACATTATGATAATGTAGATAAAATTAACTTAGTCAACTATTTAGAATAATTTGTATTTAAACTCTTCATACTAGTTTCAAGTCTTTTAAAGAAATTAATGAGATGATATTATCACTCTTGAATCAATTGATGGACATGTACGGAAAAATATAAATCCTTTACAGTTCTCAAAGTATATGGAAAATTTAATTATTAAATACTAAATGTTAAACAAGTATACTCGATACTGTATACGAGTAAAGATCAACGAACTTTGTATCGAGTATGGATTAGTGAGTTAAGAAAAATTCAATACTCTAATACTATGTTTGGTTCTCATTCCTTGGCATGTATGAAATGGAATGACTTAAGGAATGGAATGGCTTAAGGAATGGAATGAGAATGGGAAGGGAATGGTCATTCCCATTTTTATATTTGGTTTGTTCATTCATTCCGTCAGGAATAGAATCACCATTCTACTTTAGGTGTTTGATTTACATGAATTACATTATGAATGGAATGAGAAATAATTTTATTCATTTTTTATATACTACTAACTTATAAAAATGAATGAAAAAATAGATTAAATAGAATTAAAAAAACATCTTCATTAGAATTTTTTTATTTTATATTTTTATACATTTAAAATTCAAATAAACACCTTCATGATTTTTTTTTAAAAAACCTTGAAACCAATACAAATCATATATAGAATTAAACAAAAAATAATATTCTTGAGCATCTCATAATAGTTTATTCAATGCAGTAGTAAACTAAGATTATTGGTTTCTATGCCCAATGATGAACAATAAACTGTTTATCAATAAACTGTTCAAATAATAAGTGGTTTAAATAATAAGTTGTTTACCAATAAGCTGTTTAAATAATAAGTTGGTTACCAATAATAAGTTGTTTGTCAATAAGTTGTTTACTATTAATAAGTTGTTTATCAATAATAAGCTGTTTAAATAATAAGTTGTTTACCAATAAGTTATTTAAATAATAAGTTGTTTAAATAATAAGTTGTTTACCAATAAGCTGTTTAAATAATAAGTTGTTTACCAATAAGCTGTTTACCAATAATAAGCTGTTTAAATAATAAGTTGTTTATCAATAATAACCTATTTACCAATAAGTTATTTAAATAATAAGTTTTTTACTATTAATAAGCTGTTTACCAATAATAAGTTATTTACTAATAAGCTGTTTAAATAATAAGTTGTTTACCAATAATAAGCTATTTACCAATAATAAGTTATTTACCAATAAGTTGTTTGAATAATAAGTCAACTTATATTTTAACTTATAAGTCATTTTAAAATAAGTCATTCCCAAATAGGCCCAAAGTCAGGTGAAAAATGAATGAAGCGGAAGGGAATGAAATAAACCCACCTATTTAGAAAGGAATGAAAAATAATATTTTAGATAGGGATGGAATAACTAAAGGAATGGAATGCTCATTCCAACTGACTAACCAAACATGTTTTTAGTCATTCCAGAAGGAATGGTCATTCCATTCCCAACTCATTCCATTCCATTCCCACCAACCAAACACAGCATAAATGAATGAACAGTAGGCAGCTCATATTCGAATAGTATAAGTGTTCGAGTATCAAAATTTATGGATTCAAATTTGACTCGTTTAAATATCGAATCCGAGTCTCGCTCGAATTTTTCGAGTTAATCTCGAATCGAATTTCAAACTACTCACGTTCATTTTTAGTCCAATCTACAAGAAGACAAAATAAAAGGCTTGCCTCAACATTAATCAGGGAAGGAAATATTTCATCAAGAACTAGAGGTAATTAATACACCCTCCGTCCCAGAATAAAAGTCTTTATTACTATTTTAGTTAGTTTCAAGTTAAATGTCTACTTACCTTAAATAATTTATTTGTTACAATAATTTGTCTATAATACCCTTCATATTAATTGTCATATTACTATTCTCTATGCATATTTATAAAATATCACTAATCATGTACAAAAAATTATACAATTAAATGAGAATTTAAATATAAATAATTTCATCATTTAATTATTTTTCTTAATATATACAAAAAATTAACCAAAACTTTTATCTTGGGACGAAGAAAATACTATTATATATAAGTGTTAAATTAATATATTCATGTTGCACGTAGTTAATTAGATCATAAATATATGCCTTAAACTAATTAATTAAGTCATTCCTTCCATTATTCTTTTTGCACGTACTTTCATATTTGTAAGCTTAATTAATACCAACATGGCGTTACATGTGTAAATAACATGAGTAAAATAGGAATTTTATGAAATTTTGGAAGACTATACAAAAAGATGTAACATTTTAATTTAAAAAATACAAAATAATAATACTTAAATTTGTAAAGGCAAAAAAGAAAAATAAAATATTATGATACGGGACGGCAAAATTGGCGCCAATAGCCATGGTAGCTTTATAATATAGATAAAGTTCTTTTATGTAGGAACGGTTGGCAGCTTGAATCACTCTTAGGAAAATTAGTCAAATGAGCATATACCCATTTGGGTTTGATTTAAATTTTCCCCATCCTGCTCAACCTCAATACAATCTTATAGGATTATGGTCGGGTAGGAGAGATTCCTTTCCGTAACCCTCTCCGACCCGATTATATATATGTATAATTATTTTTAAAATTACCCTTATATATATATAATTATATAACTATATAGGTTATATAAATAAAAATTCATAGCACTTGTAAACAAGGTGTTACCAGTAATATAAAATATTATATTGTCAAGAAGGAAGTGAATTACAGAGTCAGAATAAGAAGTAGTCGTTAGCTCCTTGGGCGCAGGGTGAAACGCACCGTTTTATTCCTTCAGATAGTTCTTCAGTAGTTTACTAAACGCTGCGTTTGGTTTAGGAATGAGCTAAGCTTAGTCTTTCAATTATGGACAAGTGTCCTTGTCTTGTTGGTTTGTTTCCTCGAGTCGGTTAGCAGCAATAGAAGTTGTTAGTATATATCACATGCTATGAGCTGTAAAGGATTTATGAAATTGATGAATCAGTTATTCAGTTTTCTAATTTTCTTTCTCTACAAGACATTTTCCTTCATTCTGCATTTACAAGTTTATTTATAACAAATTGGTATCAGAGCACTCCCTGGGACGATCATGGAGGAATCCACCACAAAACCAAGTCTACAAAAGCATGAGAAGGACCTTAAGGCCATGGAAGGGCGATTAGATCAAGTCCAAGAGCTACTTCAATCAGCTCAGGACCAGTCGAAGGAATGATTCGATAGAATGAAGGAGAAAATGATGAGCATGAATCAAAAGATGCTCAGCTCAAATGATGAGTTGATTCAAAGGCTGACTGAGGTCTGGGCGACGCCACAACGCTCAGCAGTCGAGAAAATAACAGTCTCTGAGGTGAGCATTCAATCTCCATCTCCCTCGATTCCTGTTACTCTGGAAAAACAACCTCTGATTTCCCCTAAAACAAGGGCATCCTCTCAATATCCATAGGGAATGCCTCTTAATTTTTCTCACAATCATATACAAACCATGGCTACGCCTACTCCTAATCTGACCACTTTTGGCACCATACCAAATTTAACAATGACCACTCAAAACCTTGCTAATAGACCTTACTGAGTAAATTCAACTAGTAGTAATTATTTTCAAAATTGTATGATGACTGAATCCATGATTCCTCCCCTTAGAGCTGGATTTCAGCGTCAACCCTCTAGCCTTACCTTTACAACTAGTGGAATTACTAGCGCAGAGCAATACTCAAATCCAGTAACCAGTTCTCACCCCGCCTCTTTTACACTCCCTTATTCCTACAACTCTGTTCCCCCTATTACACCAATCAGTACACACACCAGTTTTCCCACTCCTATCACTCCCAATTACCAACAGACCACAACATAAACCTCTGGACCATATCACTATAATATTCTCCCGTATCAGCCATCACCTCTGAATTCAAATACCTTCCATTCCCATCCAAACAACTTCGAAGGAGGTTTAACCAGATTACACAACCCCTACCTCACATTACCATTACCCAAAATAAATTTTCCCAGATTTGAAGGGAAGGACCCCAGAGGTTGGATAAAAAGGTGTGATAAGTTTTTTCAGCTGAATCCACTGTTGGATACTAGAACCAAAGTTCTATATGCTGCTGTTCACTTGGAAGGAGAGGCTGATACTTGGTTTCAGTCATTACAAAATGAATACCCAGCAATGGTTTGGGAGGAGGTTGGGCAGCATCTGTGTAGAAGGTTTGCAAAGGGGATACATGAGAACCTGCAAGGCCAATTTAACAAGTTAGTACAAAAGGGAAAAGTAGATGAGTATGTAAGAAAGTTTGAAGAGCTTAAAAATTACATGGTTGCTCAGGATAGAGCGCACACTGAAGACTACTATGTTGAGAGCTTCTTAAGTGGGTTAAGGGACGAAATAGCTAATGCTCTCTACATCAATAAACCAACTACACTTAGAGAAACCATCAATCAAGCAAGGGGTCAGGAAATTTATTTGGAATCTTTGGACAAAAGGAACCATACTACAACTAAGGGAGGAACTGGAGTATGGGGGCAAGAAATCAGGAATATTACAAACCCTAAGGGAGGTTCAAGTTTAAACAAGGTGGGAATTGGGCAAAAGACCTATCCACTTAAAAGGCTGTCCAAGGTTGAAATGGCAGCTATGAGGGAAAAAGGGCTTTGCTATAATTGTGATGAGGTTTTTGTGGCTGGACATAGGTGTAAGAATAAACACCTTTATCTACTAATCACTAAGGAAGATGAGGAGCAAATTCTTGAAAACACAGAATCTGAACTAACAATAATTCTTCAGGAGGAGTGTGAAGAACTGCAATCAGATGGTACCTGCTCAGTTTCTATCCATGCCTTAACAGGAACTAATGGAATACACACAGTTAAACTGAATGGACAAGTTAAGGATAACCAAATTTGTATATTACTAGATAGTGGTTCAACTCACAACTTCTTATCTAGTACATTGGTCAAGAAATACCATCTGCAAATTGAACCTTGCTCACCTATTAAAGTGACTGTGGCAACTGGAGAAACAATTAAGTGTGACAGGAAGATTAAAGGCTTTAAGTGGAAAATGGAAAATGCAGGTTTTATGACCTCTGTATATGTAATACCTTTGGGAGGTTATGATGCTATATTAGAGGTACATTGGATGAAGTCAGTGAGTCCAGTTCTGTTTGATTTTGATAACAGACAAATAACTATAAACTGGAAGGGAAAGAAGATGACATTAAGGGATCAAGGTGACTCCCAGCAAACTTACTCAGTACAAGTAGAGGAAGAATTCCACTGGAAGCCCAAGGAAGACACATATTTTCTGGTGCAGCTGCAAGCTATAGAGGTTTCACAAACAAAAGAAGAGGAGATTCCTGAGGGCATACAACAGGTGTTGGAGGAGTATTCCGATGTATTCAAAGAACCAAAAGGGTTGCCCCCCCAAGGGTCCAAGACCACTATATTCCCATTATGTCTGGAAGTCAGCCTGTCAACCCCAATCCCTACAGGTATCCTTACATTCAAAAGACTGAGATAGAAAGATTGGTTAAAGAAATGTTAGCCAGTGGTATAATCAAACACAGTACCTCACCATATGCATCTCCAGTTTTACTAGTAAAAAAGAAAGACAATTCCTGGAGATTTTGTGTAGACTACAGGGCCCTAAACAATGTCACCATCAAGAATTAATTTCCCATTCCCATTTAGAAGAATTGCTTGATGAACTTAAAGGAAGTCAGGTGTACACTAAACTAGACCTAAGAAGTGGATATCACCAGATTAGGGTAACACCTGGGGACACTCATAAAACAGCCTTCAAAACTCATTAAGGGCATTACGAATTCCTAGTAATGCCCTTTGGCCTAACCAATGCCCTCGCAACCATTCAATGTGTCATGAATGAAGTTTTTAATCCATGTCTAAGGAAATTTGTGTTGGTGTTCTTTGATGACATATTAGTATATAGTCCCACTGTGGAAGAGTACCAACATCACCTGCAGCAGGTCTTGGAAATACTGAGAAAGAACCAGTTGTTTGTTAAGAAATCCAAGTGTAGCTTCTTACAGAAAAGGGTGGAATACTTGGGGCATATCATCAATGCTAAGGGAGTGGCTGTTGATAACAGGAAGGTTGAAGCAGTTAATCAGTGGCCAAAGCCTAAATGCCTCAAGTCCTTGAGGGGGTTCTTAGGACTTGCACGGTATTACAGAAGATTTGTCAAGGGATATGGGATAATAAGCAAGCCTTTAACCAACCTCCTTAAGAAGGGAAACTTTCAATGGACAGAGGAAGCAGAGACAGCTTTCAACAAATTGAAGGAGACTTTTTCCACAACTCCAGTTCTTGGGTTACCAGACTTCTCAAAGCCTTTCAAAGTGGAAACGGATGCTTGTAAAGGAGGAATAGGGGCTGTACTAATGCAGGAAGGTCAACCTCTAGCATTCCTTAGCAAGGCTCTAGCAGCTAAGCACTTAGGACTGTCAACCTATGAGAAGGAGTTGTTGGCTATAATTATGGTTGTGCAGAAATGGAGGACTTATCTGTTGGGGCAGAAGTTCATTATCAAAACAGACCATGAAGCTCTTAAACATTTCATGGAACAGAAACTAACAACATTAGTGCAACAAAGGTGGGTTTCCAAGATGCTAGAATTTGACTACACAATCCAGTACAAAAAGGGGAAGGAAAATATAGCTGCTGATACACTCTCCAGGAAATCAGGAATGGAGTACAATGAACTAGCTGTAACCGAAGTTGTCCCAATTTGGAAGAAAGAGGTGCTAGAGAGCTTAGAAGGAGATCAAGAAGCACAAGAAATAATAGCTTAGTTATTTTTGGACCCCTCTAGTTTGCCTGAGTTTCAACTGCAGGGGAGAATGTTAAGAAAGCAAGGAAAAATTTATTTAGGTAGCTCTGGAAACACAAGAGCAAAGGTGTTGGAAATGATCCACTCTAGTCCAGAAGGAGGACATTCAGGCATTAGAGCCTCTATAAAGAGGGCTGAACTGGTTTTCTATTGGTCTACCATAAGGAAGGACTTGACTAATTTAATCAAAGGCTGTGAAATTTGCCAAAGAAATAAAATTGAGCATATACATGCTCCAGGGTTACTGCAACCTATTCCAATTCCAGACCAAGCATGGGAGGTGATTACAATGGATTTTATAGAAGGACTTCCTAGATCTGATGGCAAGGATACTATATTGGTGATAGTTGACAAATACACTAAGGGGTGTCATCTAATGGCCTTAACTCATCCTTTTACAGCTACACAAGTTGCCCAACTAATCCTGGACTGAGTAATTAAGTTACATGGACCCCCAAAATCCATTATCTCAAATAGAGACAAGATCTTTGCTAGCAACTTTTGGAAGGAATTTTTTCAGTCTTTGGGAACCCAAGTTAAGCTTAGCACTGCATTCCACCCTCAAACGGATGGACAAACAAAAGAGTTAACCAATGCATAGAAATGTACTTGAGATGTATGACAGGGTAGAAACCAAATCAATGGAGCAAATGGTTACCCATGGCTGAATGGTGGTACAACACCTCTTTTCATACTGCCACTGGAATGACTCCATTCAGAGCACTATACGGTGTTGATCCTCCAATATTTAGTTACCATCAGGAGGGCCAGACTAACAGTCCTATTGTAGCAGATTTTATCAAGGAAAGGGAAAATATACAACAACTATTAAAGGAAAATTTGCAGAAATCACAAGAAAGAATGAGAATGTATGCTGATAAAAGAAGGATTGAAAGAGAATTCCAAGAAGAGGATGAAGTATACCTTAAACTACAGCCCTATAGGCAAATGTCAGTCGCCCATAGAAAGAATTTCAAGCTGTCAGCTAGGTACTATGGTCCTTACAAGGTCTTGCAAAGAATTGGAAAGGTAGCCTACAAGCTACAGTTGCCACAAACTGCTAAGATACATAATGTGTTCCATGTATCTCAGTTGAAGAAGAAGATAGGCCAATCAAAGGTAGCACAACTAGACTTACCTCCTTTTTCAGCAGATGGAGAAATTAGACCTGTTCCAGTAGCAGTGCTAGACAGGAGACTCATAAAAAAGGGTCACCACCCAGCTACCATGGTTTTAGTCCAATGGTTGAACATAATTCTAGAAGATGCAACCTGGGAGGCTTGGGAACAGATAAGCAAAGATTTTCCAGACTTTAATCCTTGGGGACAAGGATAAAATTAAGGGAAGGGGAATTGTCAAGAAGGAAGTGAATTACAAAGTCAGAATAAGAAGTAGCCGTTAGCTCCTTGGGCGTAGGGTGAAACGCACCGTTTTATTCCTTCAGATAGTCCTTCAGTAGTTTACTAAACGCTGCGTTTGGTTTAAGATTGAGCTGAGCTCAGTCTTTCAACTATGGACAAATGTCCTTGTCTTGTTGGTTTGTTTCCTCGAGTCGGTTAGCAACAATAGAAGTTGTTAGTATATATCACATGCTATGAGCTGTAAAGGATTTATGAAATTGATGAATCAGTTATTCAGTTTTCTAATTTTCTTTCTCTACAAGACATTTTCCTTCATTCTGCATTTACAAGTTTATTCATAACATATATATTGTTTGATTTTAAATTAAAAATAATTGTATAAAAATAATATAAAAAAATTTTAATTTAGAAAAAAGGAATTATTGGGAACGGGACGAGCACGAAGTAATTGTTTTTGGGGTTGGATGGGGTTCCAGGGGAACATACTCACTGGAGGGCGGGTATGAGAATATAATTACCAAAGTTATTGATCCGTTCTAGAATATATTAGTATTAATTTGTGGCACATATTAAATAATATGATTGCGTAATTAAAATAAATAAATAAATAAATATTTGAATAAGAATTATAAAATATGGGAGAGATCTTAAGGATAAAAGGTAGAAGAGAGAAAAAAAGATTACACAACTTCAAGAAGACATTTATTATCTCTAATCACCTTTAATAAAATAGATAAAACAGATCCTAACTATACTTGGTATAATTGTCATGGGAGATGATATTAACATGGTTATAATTATAAACATAACTTAAAATGATGCACTCACAATGTATACATCAACAGTGTTAGGATCATGACACGTTATTAAAATAAGAGTAATTTTATCTAACATAAAGACTTCATTATTGATTTGTCATGATGTTAACATTGTTTATGTATTCACCATCGAAGCATATCAAACTTTTATTCCATAAGGATAAGGCAATTAATAAGTTCTTCCTTTTCTAACCTTGTTGTCAAAATAAATCCTTCCATGTATTGTAATGACGTGAAAAACCAATTTTTGATCTAATTTATTGTGAAAAGGGAGATACCCTAGAGGTCTTAGAAATATTTGGACATGTGAATTTTCATAAGGAAGAATGTAATTTTTTGTTTTTCAAAAAATTAGAAAGGATCATTTGTGAAGGATGTGTCTGTCGCAAAAGATGGAAAGTCCGACTCAAATAATTATTTTTATACATTTGTAATTACTTTATATCTGTTATATATATGATTAACATATATATAATTTAATATAAACAACGAAAGTGTTGTTATGAAGGGATTCCAACTATACTTAATTTTTTTAAAAAAAAATTAAAAATCCCACTTTTTGGAGAATACAATATAATTACATAATCAAGAACATCATCACCTATTACAATATTAGTAACCAATCAAATCTCATTAAAAGAGAAAGAAATAAACTGTGATGCCTCCAAATTCTTGTACTTATTATAGCTAATTTGGTGGTCACTATCCTCATACATAATCATCACTTGCTTGCTCTACAGTTATAAATTGTCTCATAACAAATATATAATTCTTCATTCATACATTCCCCAGGTCTCAACTTACTTCATTAGCATAATAATTCTTCTTGTTTATTACAAACTATCTAGGTTATCTCATAACATATCATATATTAAGAGATTATTTATCACAATCCGTCGTTGCAATTACGATACATTCAACTTAAGACTATGTTACATCATAATTAACTTTATACCCTTCCATTAAAGGTTATACAATATACATAACATATACTATTACATTAATCTCGTCTTGATCTCAGATTTACTTCAATGCTCTAGACTTCCCTACTCGACTCCTCGGTCCCTTCTATCTTATCTGCAAAGTTTAAATATAGCAAGGGTGAGCATTCAAATTATCAACAAGTCTTAATATTCAATAAAATAATTTATAAGATTTTTGCATCTTGAATAAGCATTAAAAAAATATTTTTTTTAATCCCAGATTCAAGGAACAATAAATCTTGAAACCAATGCTTAAACAACATTACCCATAAAGCATATCATAGGTCAGATTCAATGAAAATTACGAATAAAAGTACTTTCAATAGTACAATTCATCATAAGATTTTGAGATTAACTTCGATTCAAAAGAAATTTCAAGTTTAGCATCACAATACTTTTGAAAATCTCGAGGAAATTGAGTGGTCATATAGAGGACAAAAAATTCTTTCCAAAGTGTTCCATAGTCATAATGACCAAGAACCTTCTTTAATGTACCATGAGTGATCAGTCCATTGGTACTCTTTTGTTACACGTAACATTACTTTATCATATCCACATCGTATTTTAACAGTGTATTAATAATTCTATCATTTTTTCATCGTACTTTGACGGTGTTCTATTCACGTTATCATATCCGCACTGTATTTTTTTATACTACTTTGATGATTTCGTCATTTTTACACCGTCATTGAACAGTGTGTTGTCGACGTGCTGACATTTTTAAACAGGTTCCATATATCTCAGTGGTGTTCTACTCAGTCATGAACTCAAGGAATTCGCCCCAAGTCAACTTGGTTTGGAGCAATAACATTCTCGTTCGATAAAATTCCAATTCAGAATAACTTTCGATATTTGCAACTAAATTGCATAACAAATAATATCTTCAACAAATGAGTCTAGCCAAATATGAATGGCATCAACTCTTATAACAATTATCATGATCAATATATCAAATGATTTGATATTAAATAAAAATGAACATATATAAGTTCAGTTAAAGAATTCAAGTACACGGAGTGCAGAAACTAGTTGCTTGTTTATATTCATTTTCCCATTTTCTCCACTTCTGTCCTTTCTTGGATTATCTACAACATTACGGGAGATTAACTTATTATTTCTCGAATAAATTATCCAATGTTGACGGTAATTTTCTCAAATTCCGTTTCCGAGGTCGAGAACACGTTTTAAATCCATTTGAAGAGCATTTGTTTTTTCATTTTTGTATTTCGATACTCTACATATTATTTTTCAGTAAATTGAAGTCCCTTGACTTGGTTTTAACTCATTTTCATCATAAAAAATTTATTACATTATTTTTGCTAATTTTAAATAGCTTTTATTAATTTTTCTCATTCTAAGTTTGTCCCCATAGGTAGTTAGGAAATTCATTTGGTCAATCACTCTTGACCAAAGATGCATATATATGTATTAGGATCTTTGTTATTTTTTCAGAATTTTTCAATTAAGTTAACTATTTATTAAATAGTCATTTTTGTCCAATCTTCCAATAATTCAATAATTCTTATAATTCGAAATTAAGTCTAAAAATTCTTAATTTTGGATGAGGTATTAGTATCACCTCATAGTATTCAAATCTAAAATGCCAAGTTCAAGTCATTTACAGAGAGCAAGTTATGTTATTTTTATTATTTTAAATTCCAATACTATTTAATTCATAATTAATTATCTACAACTTCGTTTGAGCTCAATTTTGGACAACACCTCTCCTATACCATAAAGGTCAACCATGCTTTCGAACTCCAAAACATAACCTCAAGGCAGTGGGTTCACTGTACAAACCAGCCTCTTTGCAAAAATTATAATTATTAATCTAGAATGAGCAAAATTATCAAATTCTCAGGGTTTGTTATAGACTTCCAGAGCTACAACATACTAAAATATGAAGCTTCTAGCTCTTTATGGCTTGAGAGTTATGGATTTTATAAAAATAGGACAAAAATTGCCCTTGTTTTCTCTTTTCTTAATTTTTCAACCTTGTTTGTTTAATGTTTTTTCCGATCTTTGAGTTCCAAGTTCTTGATTTATGAAAACTAAACATATTTTACTATACATAGTAAGAGTTTAATAATTTCACCGGAAAATATTTTTTTTCAAGAGTTTAAATAGATTAAAAGCATATTTAAGGATTACCTTTATTAGATTTTGTTATCTGCTTTTTCTCCTTTGCTTTCTTCTTCCAAACTTCAAGATTTTCTTATTCTTTTCCTTGCAAACTTCTCTCTCTCTCTCATTTGCCTTGCCCAAAATTTTAGGGTGTTTGTATGAGTTTTGTTTGTTTTTTGTTTTATATATATATATATATATATATATATATATATACACACACACACAGAGTCCGGATCCTATACATACTTTCTAAACATACATATCCACTTAAACATATATACCTATATAAACAAACCATTCCCCTAATTTGGTTTCTTTCTCCTAGCTCACACAAAAATCGGTCAACACTCTCCTCACACTCTTTTCTCTCTCCTCACACCAGCCAAATCGTATGCTTCCAGTCTCTTCTCCTACCTGCACCGACTTACTCTGCTAAGAAGACTAATCTGCTAAGGTAAGGGTTTATTTTTGCAGAAAAATCAAGTTTTTTTAGGGGGGATGTAACTTAGATTTTGGGGGAAACTTTGGTATGCTTGCTGTGTATTTTCTGAAAACACAACCCAACCCAACCCAAGATGCTTGCTGATTTTTGCTGTGTATTTGTTGATTTTGGGGAAGTTTTTAATTTATATTTTTTTTTGAATTTGCTAGTCAATTTTTGTACACTCTATTTTCATGTTAAAATTGCTTGATGGCAAGTATTGGAATGGCCATAGCTTAAAGCTAGTGAAGTAAATAATATAATAATTGTTACAATAAGAGTGAAGAGGAATTGAGCCATAACTGGTTGTGTGTGGAAAATTAAAGAGAGTTTATTTTGATGGAAGCTAGCTGTGATGGCTGTGTATTTGCTGATTTTGGGGAAGTTTTTGATTTTTTTTGTTGATTTTTGCTGTGCAGGTACGCATTTATAACGGATGTCATACATTGATTGTAGCCATTTATTAGCATTCAACCTACTTTTCTCCACCAGCTCCACCCAAGTGGAGTCAAACTTTTCCACAGTTTCTGAATTCCAAATGCAATCTGAAAAACTCTTTATAATAAGCACTAAATTTTACTGAGTCAATCTTCTCTAAAACATTGGTCAAAATGTGCCAACTACGATACCTATGAAATGTCTGAGGAAGCATATGTGAAATTGCATTTGTCATAGCCGGATCCTGATCGGTGATAATCATCTTAGGTGCATTACCTGGCATTGCTTCCAAAAAACACTTGAATAGCCAAATAAAACTATCTATCATCTCATCACTTAAGAACGCACAACCAAATATAATAGTTTGAATCGGTAAGACCGTCTAGAAGTTGCATCGGCCCAAAAATAACGAGTAATCGTTTCATCATCGTCTGTGTCAATTGTAAAAGTGAATGAAGAATTCTTTTGTTGTTCTAACTTCAAGTACTCATTCAACATATCGCCATCATGTCCCTTCAACTCATTACGCTTGTCTCTTTCAACGTTATACAAATCTCGTTGCGTGCAACAAATATTTTCAAACCCTCCCGCCTGCATTGCAAGAAATTTATATTGTTGGCATTGTGGTATATTCACCATTCCAAGTTGTTGACTCAAATATTTTTTGGGCAGTTGACACATTACGGTGCGATCGTAAAAGATGCCTCTTATGTGGGGTTGACAATGGATGACAATGACCCTCCTCAATTATAGTAACTACGAACAAGTCATTTCTTTTTACCACTACAATTCTTGCACTACAACCAAATCTCGTAGATCCACGTTTTCTTTTTACATCGACATCAGCTAGTAGTTTGCATTTTTCTTGCTTATGACACACATACTCCTTCTTACAAATCTCACCGGTTCCCGCCTTTTTTTTTCTCAGTCCACTTTCGCACACTAAAACTAGCATGCATTGCATATGTATTGTAAAAAGTGTGAACATCGTCTAATGTTTGAAATTCTTGAGCTAACTTAGGCGTAAACTCATTGGCTACTTGAGGATAGTAGACAAAAGCCTCCTCATTGTTAACATCCAACCCCTCTGCACTGAAGTCCTCCCCCTCCATTTCTATTTTCAAATTATTTATGTAGTCAAAATCCATTTCTACATTATCCCCACAACTCCCTATTTCATGGTCCATGTCATCCATTTTTAATGAACCTGAAAATAGAATAGCATACCATATTTATATCAGTTATCTGATCAACGTAATATGATTCTAATATGCTGAAACCTTAAACAATATTCACTAAAATTTCAGTTCCACAATCAACACATGCAATAATTGTTCTTAAACAATCTAAATCAGATTATTCAACAAGTACATGTGAATAAAGTCCCCCTTAAATCATGCATTCCATTAACCAATAACCATATATTCCCCTCAAATCCCAAGCAAAGCATCACATCTAGCTTCCATTTGGCAGCCAAGAAGTTCAATTTTTCTAAGACATGCTTCATAAACTATGACAAAACCAAACAAAATTACAGAATGTGTACTATCACTTGAGAACATGAACTATGCCAGTTCAATTACAGTACTATCAAAATTACAAAATTACAGAATGTGTACCATTTATAGAATTACATACTAAAATACACAACAAGCAAAATACACAGTAAATACACAGCAAACATCAGCAAAAAAATCAAAAACTTCTCCAAAATTAGCAAATACACAGCCATCACAGCTAGCTTCCATCAAAACAAACTCTCTTTAATTTTCCACACACAGCCAGCTATGGCTCAATTCCTCTTCACCGTTATTGTAACAATTATTATATTATTTACTTCACTAGCTTTAAGCTAGGCCATTCCAATACTTGCCATCAAGCAATTTTAACATGAAAAGAGAGTGTACAAAAATTGACTAGCAAATTCAAAAAAATATATATAAATCAAAAACTTCCCCAAAATCAGCAAATACACAGCAAAAATCAGCAAGCATCTTGGGTTGGGTTGGGTTGTGTTTTCAGAAAATACACAGCAAGCATACCAAAGTTTCCCCCAAAATCTAGGTTACATCCCCCCCCCCCAAAAAAAATTGATTTTTCTGCAAAAATAAACCCTTACCATAGCAGATTGGTCTTCTTAGCAAAGTAAGTCGGCGCAGGTAGGAGAAGAGACTGGAAACATACGATTTGGCTAGTACGTACGGTGTGAGAAGAGAGTGTGAGGACTCGATTTGGCTGGTGTGAGGAGAGAAAAGAGAGTGAGAAGAGAGTGTTGACCGATTTTTGTGTGAGCGAGGAGAGAGAAGCCAAATCAGGGGAAGAGTTTATATAGGTATGTATGTTTAAGTGAGTATGTATGTTTAGAAGGTATGTATAGGATCCAGATAGATAGATATATATATATATATATATATATATATATATATATATATATATATATATATAACCTACTTTTGGTTGGTGGTCCAAAACTAGGCCACCACACCTCTTTTTCATTACAACCTTGGACCACAAATCACCCAGAGACCAACAAGGCTCTCTACTCCCTCCAATAACCGGTCACTTGGGATTAAGTATTTACCTTTGTAATTATATTTTCTCGATTAGGGCTTCGAAATATCATATAAACTTACTAACCAAATAAGTCTCACAAAAAGATGAAACAAATTTCACATAAAGGAAGAAATAAACTCACCTAAGTGAGAATCGAACCTGAGACAACTCAGTCTTAATCACTAGATTAATACCTCATAGGCTATAATTAAAAAAAATTAAAGTACATGTCTAACATTAATTTAACTTCAAATAGTTAAATATTATAATATCACACTACTCAATTAGTGAAAAATATATATAATAAAATAAAAAAATAAGAAAAAATAATACATTGTATTGATTTCTTAAGGTTTACACTGGAAACACGAATCTAGTTCATAGCTTGTTTACTCCTTGCCTCATTTTTATTTTGAGTCCCCAATAACCTACAAGAATTTTTTCCAAGAGACGAGATAAAATTAGTGTAGATGATAGCAATAAACCAAGAACATGTTACACTAGTTCATACAACATTGTACATCCATGTTTTGTTTATGCAATGTCATAAGCTTCAATTGCTTCCTCTTGGATGCCTAAAGTTGAAGCTCAGTGACAAATTCATTCAACATTAGGAAGAGCGTTAATTATTCTACTTCGATGATTTTAATGATGACAAAATATTGTCTAGCTTTGTATCTTTGTTCTTAATTACAGGTTAATTAATTTTTGAACATGAAGTTTTCGAGCTATAAGAATTTAAAAGAATGAAGATTTCAAGATCTTTAGGACATTTATGTAAGATCTTTTTCTATGCAATATATTTTGGCTTTAAGATTTAAAAAGATCTTAAATTCTTAATTGATTTCCTGAGTTTATAAAATGGTTGAGCTGATCTTGGAATTTAATAAAATACAAAAACTCTATGCGGACATGATAATTGGATATGAGCTATTTACAATTTTACCTATTTGTATTTTGACCCCCCATAACTCTATGCAGACATGAGCTCTTTACAATTTCACATATTTATATTTTGAACCCCCATTATAAAAAATAGGGGGTCAAAATACAAATAGGTGAAATTGTAAAGAGCTCATATCCAATTATCATGTCCACATAGAAAAGCTCAAATAAAATATGGGCATAACTAAATTATTCTATCTCAACGAATTTTTATTCCTAAGATTCTGAATTAATTTTGAAGATTACCAAAATCGGTTTGAAATATTCACATAAATATATTTCCTTCATAATAGATTTTGCTAAGTTTGAAAATCTGATGCTTACCAAGTCTTTGTTTGTCCAAACTGATTTTCAAATAATATGTCCGTTGGGATTAAAGAAATTGGAAAACTAAAGTTTTTAAATTCTTTATCATTTTAACAGTTTTCCTTGTTTAAAAAATATAGTCGTTACACTTTATTTCTATAAATACCTAGTCATACCATTCTTGGAAAAAACCAACTAAAACACTCTAGCTTACAATTGGTGAAAATAATCTCATCTCTCTTAGCTATGCCAAAAGCGTTGATTTATATTGTTTAGCTACAGATTATTAGTTTCAATTGTAACTTGTTTTCAACTCAATTTCTTATCTTATAAAAAGGAAGTTTAAGAGAGAAACAAGGTTTTCTTATATTGTATAATGAGATTTCAAGGGAATAGATTTATTCAAATTAGGGAGCAAAGGTACTCAAGCAAGGAGGTTTCCTCAAAGGTAGTTGTATGCTCAAGATTATTATGAAGTCTATTGTAGAAGGAGTTTAATATTTTGTAATTGATTGTTTATATTAAAGGAAAACTGCTAGATATCAATTGATATCTGGTCTTAGATGTAGGCCATTAGTTAGATGATTATGAGCCGAATAAAGTATATACTTGTGTGTTAAGCATTGTTTACTTTTTTTTTTTTTGGTCTTGCATAGATTTAGTATTCTGATCCCTGCACTTAGTTTATATATATCACTTAATATCAAAATACAAAAAGAAACTAAATTCAAGTTAAAACAAATTTACAATAGAAAGCAGTTGATTGCATTCAACGTCTATCCAATCTTATTATAAACACAAATGATGCCTTGCATCCTCCCTTTCGGATTTTGGTACCCAAGATATATGTGTGCTCTCCAAATAATTTTCTTGTCTTTGTGAGTCATCTTTTGACATTCCCAACTTATCATGAATTTATGTTGTTATCCTCTTGTTACACAAAATAAGAACGCGTGCAAAATTTAAACGTAGACGGACAATAGTGTAATTCGGCGTAAAATGTTTGGAATCAAAATCCAAACCTGACAACTTACTTTTCCATATTGGCTGGCTTTGATTCTTGTATTTACTGAATCCAAATACATTTCAACATTCACTATGATTCTTATATTTGTTCAACCCCAATACATTTTCCATTCAATATGGTCCCCACCCGACAATGACAGGCTAGACTTTTGAGAGAGAATTATTTTGTTTTTTCCCCTTCGTATCTTTGAATTTTCTTCCTAACTTGTGCAAACCTCTGCCAAGTGCCGATAACAAAGAAATATTCCCTCAGTCTGCACTTAAAACAAAGAATAATGTTAGAGACATAAACTATTTTACAACATTTTACAAACTTGCTGATGTAGCACTGTTGTATTGGTGATAGTGTTGTAGTGGAGAGGTATTTTTTTAACTATCACCAATACAACAGTGCCACATTAGTCAGTTTGTAAAATAGTTTGTGTCTCTAGCATTACTCTAAAACAAATACACGTGTACATATTGAAGTAGTTAATTACTCGTTTCATTTTAAAATTATAGATATAATTTAATTTTTAAGATTAAAAAAAATATATTAAATTTTAAAATTAATATAACTTATAAAAATTTAGCATGAAATAAATTTTGTAATCAATAGTTTTTGTGATATACTATATAATTATAAATTAAAATTAAATAAATTCACATTAATTTAAAAGTTTAATATACTATCATTTGACTTCAAAATTCAAATTATATATCTAATTTTTAAACAAAATGAGTATATTAATTATTATCCGACGGCATCTGGCACCAAGGATTTAGGAAAGCCCGGATGTATTACTAGACTACCAGATATTATGATCACTATATATGACAAAAATGATTGTCCTTTTTCAATTTTAACTTTGCTCTTAATTTTCTTCCAAACATAAAGAAAATAAGTTCAAAGAAATATTACTCCTCCCATAAAGTAATATATATACATATATATATATATATATATATATATATATATATATATAGAGAGAGAGAGAGAGAGATATAGATAGATAGATAGATAGATAGGGACAGATCTACCCTTGGCAAGGGTGATCAATTGACAACCCATAATTATTATTTTTTAATTTAATATTACTATGGGATTTAGGAAATATATAAAAGTATAGGGTGGGGGGGGGGGAATTTGCCGAATCTATATTCTCTCTGTTTCAAAATAAAAAATCAAGTTTTATATTTTAAAGTTAATTTGAGATATTTTTAAATTCAAAATTGATATAATTTATTTAACATTGTTCATAATTGTATTGTCTAAAATAAATTAATTTATCTCAATTTTGAATTTAGAAATATCTTAAATTTACTTCAAAAAGTAAATATTAATCTTATATTTTGGAACAAATGGAGTATGACTTAGTACTTACATTGAAAAAAATATATTTGATACCATTAAACATGAAACAGTTATGCAATAATTTCTGGAAATGAAAGATTGAAGAATAATTTTGTAATGAATTTTATACAATTTTCATGGAAATTTATATTATGCGATTTTACTTATATATAGTCATTAATCTTTTTTTCGTAATTATATTTTTTTAAGTTGAAATATTGACCACCCTTGATTAAATTCCTACATCTGTCACTGCATACACGCATATATGGGAAGAGAGAATTTAAGACATTCATTAGCCAAACTTGATTAAGCTACTTAATAAAACGACGTATTAGGTCATTGATTAAAATACTTATGATCACTTATTTATAATATTCAACATTCTACAAGAAATCGGTTGGATAGACAGATTCACATCTCTTACAACCGACATAGTCCTCTGTTCTTGGAGCAGAAACAATTTGTTTAGCTTTACATCCGTCCTAAGGTATCATTTCTGGACTGATCAACGAGTCGCTACACTAAGTTCAAAAGACAAGTTTGATGCAGCGAAAAATATTAATAAAGATACAGATTTTCATATATTCTCGCATGTGTGGAGATTTAATATATTTTGTGTATTTTTATTTATTAGTTAGAAAAATTTAGTAATTTAATTTATATTTGGCCCATTTATATTTTGGGCTTTAGTTTTGATAATTTTATTTAGTTTTAGGTTTTAATTATTTTTCTTTTTCAATTAATCATAAAATAGTAGCTTAGCATTATAAAAATGTTATCTTAGGCTTTTATAGAATCTTTGACAATTATATTAATTTCTCTTTAAGAGTTTTTATCTTCGTGGATTTAAAGTTTTTATCTAGTTGGTGTTAGTATGATAACTAACCATATATTCACATTTGTATTAGAGCATTATAGTCAAACCGTAATCCGCTACGTCAATTTACTTTACATATCAATTTACTTTACATATATAACTTAGTGCAAGTTTGGTTCGTAGTTTTTTGGGCTCTTGGGGCTTTAAGAGTCAAAACGCATTTGATAATCTTATTCGTCTAAACTTATCTTATTCTAAATGTAAATTTTTTAACTCACAAATGCGACTATTAAGTCCCAAATTCACCACACCTAAAATAGTGCATGGTGTAGTTGAGATTTATACGTCGTCCAAATGCACTTTTCAAACGCACCAAAATAAATAAGCCATTAATTCAACACAACGTGCTGATATTATATGATTGATTGATTTATTTTTATTTTTTTATCACTTTTCCAAAAGAAAAAACTGTTCATATTTCACAATGTTTCACTCACAAGAATGTGAGCCCTGTTTACAATTCACGTGAGCGGGATTTTGCGATCCAAAATATCAATCCGTAGAAATAACCCCTCATTATGCCGTGTAGAATTAAACAAATGCACACAGAAAAATTGTGATGCGGGTATTAATTGGTTAATATCCGAGAAGCATCCGCATCACTAATTGACAGAAAATTAGAGTCTTCGTCCTTATTTTGTTCCCCTCTGAATTTTCTTCCCGACGGCTGAAAGAAGGAAGAAATATCCCTCATCATCCTCCATCGATCCTAAATATAAGTGTATGAACCCTCCAGATAAACATAAACGAAGAGAGATGGCATTCTGTTTATGTTTTGTTCATTCAAAACAATATACAAATATAATAGACAAACCAGAGATTTCAGTTTTCACCCAAATCCATTTTTATTGATCGTGCTCTCTTTTCTACCAAAAAGAAAAATCTCTTTTTGTCTCTCTACTCCTTTCACGGTTTCAACACGGCACCACTGTGTTTCTTTGAAAAATTTTGTTCACCAGATATCACAATCTTCATCGGATGTTCCGTTCCGTTGCACTCTCAATTCATCAAGCAAGCATTTTTTCTTTCTTATTTTCTCACTATTATTAAATTTTTACTTCTTACTTTCTCTGTATCACAGATTTTTTGTAATATTATTTATTTCTTCCTTACAATTAGATTATTAGGCTTTCTGGAATAATAACACTCACCTCCCTTCTAGATTTTTAAGTAACGGTTAGGGTTGACTAAATAAATAAAGTTACATATTTATCCATGTATGTTATCAAATTTTAATTCATGGATAATATATTATTTTTAATGACAAAATTATGCTATTTTAATACAGTACCTTTTAATTATAGTTTTATTAATAAGTAAGATCATCTCATTCAAATTGTTGGTAACTTATAAAAAAACTAATTTAGTTTAATTAACATATTTTTGGATAAATGATACAAATATTAAGAATTTTAAATTAAATTATTGATGGAGTTGTTCTAATTAGAGTGAAATGAGTATGTTGATAGTTTAGTTTTTGGTGTCTAATAACAAAAATTATTATTTGAATTCTTAGTTTCATATTATGATTTTCATATATTAAATTTTCTTGAGTATATGTCAAATTTTGATATGTTTATTATTTTGATTAAATTTTTTAGTATATAGTTGGTGTTGTTTTGTGGTAATATTGAATAAAAGAAAATGTAATAATATTTATTACTACATTTATCTTGTAAAAAGATCTTTCTTTTAATATATTTTTTCTTTTTTTTAATAATAACATTTGTCATTTTTACTGTAAATAAATATGCTTAAGTGTGACTTATGTTTAGTTTAATATTTGAAAAAAATAATTAGCATAATTTTTAATACTTTTTTATATGAATTATAATATTCGTTCTGTAACAAGTTTTGTCTAAGTTTGTTTTACGTAAATTTTAATATTTGAAAAAAAATAATTATAATTTTTTTTTTGTTAATTTTCACTTTTTATGGGTATTAAAATTTTACTTTTTAATTAAAAAAAATTACGTTTGAATATATATTACGTAAATTTTAATATTTGAAGAATTTAATTAGCAAAAAGTGTATGAATTTATTTTCTTGATAAAATGAATATTTGTTATTTTTTGACATTTATGTTGTTTATTTCACAAGTTCATAATTTAATTAAGTAGATCAGGTTAAGTGAAAATGATAATATACATATGTATATTTAGTGGATACATAAAACATTATAATTGAAGGGTATATTGGACATTATATTAAAAATATTTGTGAATATTAGTTGGTCAACCACACTAAGAGTAGTGAATGTTACATATTGTAAACTAGAGATGTACTAATTGTTACTTAAAAAACTAGATGAGTGGTGAGTGTTTTTATGATTATCTACGAAAGGTGTTAACGTATTTTACTCTTGTTTTTAAAGTTTGTGATAAGTATGTAAAAGTGTTTTAGTACTTTATTAAAATTAAATTTTGGTCAATATTAGAGCAAGACTACTATTTCATGTTCAATATTATTTAATATTTTAATTAATTATTTCACACGCATCACGTGTGTCGATATGAGAGTTTAATTTTCTTCAAAATTTAAGGATAAAATTGCTTTGTGTATGAACAAAGTAAAAATTTTATGCTTCAACGAAAGCATCTTGTTGCCCATATCTCTACTTATATCTCTACTTGCATGTTAAAAGTAATTTTGGATAATTACCAAAAAGCCGAAAACAAAATAGTAATTCAAAAGTGATATAGTCCACCAAAATACTTCGTTTAATGGGCTGTAATTAATATTTACCTTGAAATCACTTTAATATTATTTCTCTTTATAATTTTTCTCACCAACAAATTTTAGTTTTAAAATTATTAAAATTAATATAAAAGAACTGGACCTTTTTTTTCAAGTGTATTTTATAAGGAAAAACCTTCATATACGAAAAACATATCAAAAAATCAAATGGAACTATCATTTTTTTGTAAGGAGGGAGTACAACAAAATAAACCCCTGTAAAGCCCTCTTGAGCTTCCACCACCAACCCCCTTTTATTTCTAATCTCAGTCAACAAAGGCATGGTTATTGCAATCCAAGGAATATCAACTGAAATTTTTTCAGACATTCTTGTGATATATATATATATGTAAAAATAACTAGATATAGCCTACTACTATATATAGCCTACCATGGCATGACAATTAAGCCATCACCTTCTTTATCTCTCTCTCTCTCTCTCTCTCTCCATAAACTCACTAAGCTCTCTTCATCAGTAACTCCAACAATGTCTTCAGTTCTGTCCAACTCATGCGATTTACCAAATTTTGTAGTAACTGAAGGAAATGGAGTAAAGGGTATCTCAGAAATGGGGCTCAAAACCTTACCAAAACAATTTATTCAACCTCCTGAAGAAAGAATAGACCTGAGCAACATTGTGCATTAAGAGTCCATACCCATAATAAACTTGTCAAATTTGGATGATCCAGATGTGGCCGATTCTATATGTGACGCAGCTGAGAAGTGGGGATTCTTTCAGATTGTGAATCACGGAGTCCCCATTGAAGTTCTTGAAAATGTGAAGGAAGCGGCTCGAAGGTTCTTTGAATTGCCTGCAAAGGAGAAGAGAATGTTTTCGAAAGAGAATTCGCCTACCAATAATGTGCGGTACGGAACAAGTTTTACTCCTGCAGCAGAGAAAGCTCTGGAGTGGAAAGATTACCTCAGTCTCTTCTATGTTTCACATGATGAGTCTTCTGCATTCTGGCCTCCTGTGTGCAAGTAAAAATACACACATATATGTTTTTATTTTACTAGTATAACACACACATTATACTAACTGTCACGCAAAGATTGTCATCTACATACTCAAAGCTGTTTTCGACAGGTCTTAAAATCAGTGTCAGTTCTTTGCAGGAGGGATGTAGCATGCTATAGTATGTCCGTCCCATAAAGATTGTGATACACACGTATGTATGTATATATATGAGAGTGATCCATGGCTAAAAGTGACTACGACATGTGTATTAGCTAACGCATCTTGTACTAAATTTGACGACCTTAATTTCAAAAAAAAAAAGAGGAAGGAAATCAATCATACGCAGCATAAATGGTGCGTGTGAGAAGTTCTCGTGCGTACCATTATGTTGCGTACACAATTTTTTGATTTTTTCCCTACACGCCATGTAATGTTGCGTTCGGAGGATATTTTTTAGAAACCATGTCCGTTGAATTTAGGAATAAACGGTACAAGATGAGTTAACTATTATATACTTCTTATCCACTTTTGACTATGAATCATTTTCCATATATATATATATATATATATATATATATATATATATTATAGAAAAAAAGTAATTTAAGGCATGTCTTAGCTAAGCTTGGATAAGGCTACTTAGTGAAACTTTAATAAAACGACATAGTTTTATCCTAGAGTTAAGTTTTTCGTTTTTCGATTTTATATAAAAAAAATCTTTAATTATAAATTTTATATAAAATTAGGTCGTTTTGTTAAGTAGTCTTATTTAGATTAACTTTGTCCATATATATATATATATATATATATATATATATATATATATATATATATATATATGCACACACTTCTTTCTAATTTGATTACGTTTTTGATGGATTACTTCATTATTTGCTTTAGGGATCAGGTAATCGAATTTATGAAGAGGTCTGAATTTGTCATTATAAGGCTGCTAAAAGTGCTAATGAAAAGGCTGAATCTGAAGATGGATGAAACTAAAGAATTACTTCTAATGGGATCAAAGAGGATTAACCTAAACTACTATCCCATATGCCCTAACCCTGAGCTCACTGTCGGAGTAGGGCGCCACTCGGATGTCTCCACACTAACTTTCCTCCTTCAAGACAACATCGGGGGACTATACGTACGCAAATTTGAGACGGATAGTTGGATCCATGTCCCACCTGTTACCGGATCTTTAGTGATCAACATAGGGGATGCACTTCAAATAATGAGTAATGGTCGATACAAGAGCATCGAGCATCGTGTGGTTGCTAATGGAAGCAAGAGTAGGGTTTCAGTGCCAATCTTTGTGAACCCTAGACCGAGTGATCTTATCGGTCCTTTTGCTGAACTGCTCGAGAGTGGAGAGAAACCGATGTACAAGCAGGTTCTCTACTCGGATTATGTGAAGCATTTCTTCAGGAAAGGCCATGATGGGAAAGAGACAGTTGAATTTGCAAAGATATGAAAGTTTAATTTCCTCCTTAAAAAAGTACTTCCTCTGTTCAAAATAGAAGAGCACAATGATAGCAGAATACAAACAAAGTGCTCTTGCATTTTGGAATAGAGTGATAAGCAATAAATAAATAATTAAATAAATTACGAACACGTGTATTGATAAAGTTGAAACTAGTCCTTGATGCAAATATTTTACTTAATGTTTTTAATCTATGATCGATTACTGTCGTTTTTTGGTTTTAATCTTTTTCTCTTCACTAGAACTCCATATTGCTTCGTATATTTGTTGAGGGGAAAGAACGGGATAAGGAACTGCATGGAATTCATTTCCCATTTCTGTCTTTTTCTTCTTCTTTTGTTTGGGTAAGTAACGAGACAACAACAAACTCCTAAGTCCTAATAAAATGGGTTGATTTGATCCTTCTCCAACAGATAGGCTTAAATATCCTAACTGTTCTTTGAATTACTCTAGTTTAAATTTCAAAGTTATCGTGTTGTTATTTTCTGTTAAAGAACAATTATGTAATTTGTATAAATATACTTGCTGTGTATAATGAAAAGGTAATGCAGTTCATATATCATTCTTTTAACCTCTTTATGCTATCAGAGTTTTTCACGGTTTAAACACCAAATTTTATTTTATTTTTATTTTTTTGTCGTATTATTTTTTTATTATTAAATACAATGATGTTTCATATTTTCTATTTTTGAGTTTAAATTGACGAACAAGAAAAAAAAACTTCGATTCATAGTTTCTAAGTATTTTACTATCTACAATCATAGCTGGTCCTGGATTTTCTAAGGTCCGGGGCCCCCTTTAAAGGCATGCACAAACAGGTTGGCCCAGGGCCCCCTTTAAAGGTATGAACAAACAGGTTGTGCCTGCCCTGGACTGATCGAGGCCTGCCAGGCTTCAACCATTGACCAGGCTAGGGCAGGTCAGGCCTGATAATCAAGTAAAATTCATGGTCTCAAAAGGCCTATGGGCCAGGCCAGGCTTTCGTTTAAACTTTCATGCCAACTGCCCTTTTAATCTTGAAACTATCCTTTAGGCAGGAAAAGAGAAGCTATTTTAGACGATGTGGGACTTTTGTTGCTATATCTCATTGCTTGGTTAATTGTGAAACTCTCTTGTAGCTGTATCCCATTTTTTAGACGATATGGTACTCTCATTTGATGCTTAATGTTCTGGTATTAGCTTGGATTTTTTAGACGATATGGTACTCTCATTCTATTCTCATTTCCATTCTCATTCTCATTTTTATTTTCATTCCAATATTGTAACCAAACATACAATAAATTCATTATCATTTATATCTGAGTTAACTCTCTCTTTTCTTTATAAAAAAAAATATATGTAAGAGGATGAGGTTTTTTTTTTCTCTCTCTCCCCCTCAAATTCCCTTTGAAATTGGAAAACAGAAGAGAAAGGGGAAGAAAAGAAAAAATGAAATGAAATCTAAAATTTTGAGTATTTTTTTTTACATTTTACTTTTAATTTTCTTTTCTTAATTTTCCTCCATATTTTCCAAATTTCAATAGTGAAGTTTCCTTTTTGAGGAGGAGAGAAACCTCATAGCTTCACTAACCTTTAATCGAATGCCAAGTGTCACCAATCCACTCCCACAAAGACTTCTATATACATATTTTAAATCTCTTGTAGCATCAAAACTACTACTAATTTAAATAATTATTAGAAAGTCATTGAAACAGAGATATTAACACCAACACAACTTTTCCTTCTCATGCAATCAACAACATTTTACCCATTTTCTTTTTGTAAACACCCTGTTTTCTCTGCAATGCTCAAAATACTCAACAGAAACCTCATGCGCCTCCGTTCCAGATTCCGGTGGCCTATTCTCCGCCGGTCCAAACCAAAGCTTGTGAGAATAATGTAGCAATCTCTCATTATTTATATACTAGGAGTTATTAACTTGCTTCATGATACTGAATAACCTGAATGAAGATAAGTAGGAATAATCTCACCATATTTTTTTACTAAATGACAAAGTCCCACATTGATTAGGTGATAAAAAACCAAAGAAATTTTCCTTATAAAAGATCTAATAAGTAACAAGTCAAGCTTTAATTGCATAGGACCAAGCCCAAGGACTATGCTCTGATCTTTATTGTAATATTCTTTGTTTTTTGCATTATTTATACAAACAAAATTTAGCAAAAAAAAAAAATAGGGCCTCCTCATCTTTGGGCTCTGGGTTGTCGCCTTGGTAGTCCTGGGCCAGGGCCGACTCTGTCTACAATATAAACATAACAAAATTAATATAATAAAAAGATAGAACAAATGATATATCTTACGATTTTATGGATTTATGTTTTTGTTGATTACGCATGAATAATAGTTTGTTTAGATTATTCATATTTTTTCATGAAAAAAATAATATTTTCACATGAGTTTTTTTCATGCGAATGTAAGAATCACTCACTATTTATGTGAGAGAAATCACATAAAAATATCATTTTTTTATGTAAAATATTAATTTTATTTTTTAATTTTAAAAGAGATATGTAAGTGCTTTTATAATATAATGAGTCAATTTTATTACTTTATCCAATCTCATCTATCTATCTATCTATCTATACTATAATTAAATAGACAATTTAATTTGTCCACCTTTTTTTTGTTCGACCTTAATTTGACTTTTTCTATATTAAGTCAACTTTTATTATTTCTATATTAATTCAACTTTCCTACATTCATTCAATTCAACCTAATATAATTTTACAAGGAAACAATATCATCTTGCCTAAAATTAGTTTGTTAATATTATCAATATGTACATTATATACTCCTTCCGTCTCCAAAAAGATGATTAAAGGTACAAATATTTTTTATTCCTAAAATGATGAGATAAAGTACATAAAGTGAAGAGTAACTAAATGAAGGGTAGCAGATGCCACTGAAAATAGTGTTGTCGTTCGCTACTATTAGTAGCGAACGTAACCCGTCGTCCGCTACTAATAGTAGCGAACGTGAATTTTTCAGTTTTAATTTTGGTCGTTGGTTCCTATATATATTGAACGATAGAGATGGTGTTTGCCCATTTTTTATCTATAATAAGTATTTGCTATGGATCTAAATAGGACAAATAGCATATATAATGTCTATTGTAGCTATCAACGGATGAGATTAAAAAGGACAAAATGTCATCCGCTATTAATAGTAGCCGATGGAGATCAGTAAAAATAGCGAAAGGTTGAATTCACAACACTCTTTTAACCTCGCGGGTAACTAAATTGGGGCAATTATTTACCCTAACCCCCACCAACGTCTCTTTCGCCGATTATACGTTCCTCTCCCGCTGATTACATGTTCCATCTACCTGCAAATTCATAGATCGCCCACAAAATCACAGTTTCTACAGCTTGGAATGAAGATTGTTGTTATAAATCCACTAAAGCATCAATTAATCGGTATGTAATGCGTATGCATCTCACTCTTTGCTTCCTAGTGGATGGGTATTGACATGTACAAGAACCTTGAGAAATTATTATATGTAACAGATGTTTTGCTGCATCCAGTTCAATCCATTGTTACTGCGCGCGTGTCAGTTTGATTACTTTGTGTACCATGGCTTTTGTTATTTAAAGTGTTGAGTTTTAGTAATACGTCTTAAGTTGCACACTTTCGTTCTTTAAGGAGATGCTTATGAATGTTATTAACACCGGTCCAATTTATTGTTTCTCTGTCGATCTCCATCCGCTATTAATAACAACGGAAGGTTAAAAAGTCACGAGAAGAGATGGTTGATTATGTTTGACTTTAGGGGTATTTTAGTAAAATAGTCATGCAGATAACCTTTTTTTCGTTTTTAATCTCATCTGTTGATAACTACTACAATGGACCCTATGTTATTTACCCTATTTTAATCCATAGTAAATATTTGTTATGGATCATTCCCCTATATATATATATATATATAATTATCGTTGATGTAAAATTCATTACTACTTAGATTTAGGTCATGTTTGTTTACTAGGATAACACTTGGGATTGAACTAATAATCTTTAATCCTTTGTTTGTTTTTTAAATTAGACTCCGGACTATTAATCCCTGGATAAAAAAATAACTTAGAATGAGGGATTATTAATACCATGTCTAACTTGGTATTATAATCCCATTATGAGGGATTAAAAATTTATGGACAAAATTAACCTTTGTCCTTTTTTTTATTAAGAAGCATTTGACTTAGCGAATTAAGAACTTGGATAGAAAACTGGATGACCAAGTGGCGATTTCGAAGTTAATCAAGAATGAGGTACATACATAAAACAAAAAATAAGTATAGCAGTAATTCAAAAAAAAAATTAATATTAAAAAATTAAATTAATATTTTAAAACTAAAAAGTTTGAACATAACTTTCGTAATACGTTTAAAAAAAATATTGATTGTAAAAATTAATCATAGTATCTCTCCGTCCAAAAATAATGTTTTACCTAATGTTGTTTTTTTTTTTGCAGTACGTACATTTAAATAATACATACATGTAGTACGTAAATAATATAGACATCCAGTACGTACCTTTTTTTTTGTTTTGCAGTATACATTAAAATAATACATACATGCAGTATGTATCTTTTTCTTTTTTGCAGTACGCAAGTACATTTAAATAATACATACAGTAGATACTTTTTTTTTGTTTTGCAGTACGTACATTTAAATAATACATACATGCAGTACGCACTTTTTTTTTTGCAGTACGTATGTATATTTAAATAATACACACATGCAATATATATATTTTTTTTGTAGTATGTAAATTTATTGAAAGTATATAAATTTCATTCTATTGTTTAATATGTTATTATCAATAAGGGTATAATAGTCTAAACGATATTTTTTTATCCAATCCTTTAATTAATCCTAGAAAAAACAAACATAACATATGATTATTTTAAGTTATCCTATGAATTATCCCATAAAAAACAAGCATGTAACTAGAACTATTTAATCTTAGGATTAATAATCTTGGGATTATAATATATGGGATTATAATCCCGGGATTATAATCCTTGCAAACAAACATGGCTAGAGTTTGAGAAGGAAATAATTTTCTCATACAAAAAACTTACTTAACATGAAATTTTCACTATATATCTTAAAACATAAATATAATTATATATATATATATTAAATATATCATAAAAGGTTAACAAATCATAAGATCATAATTTACCTAATATTAATTTTTTTTTGTTATCATTAAATAAGATTAATAACAACTTAGACTATATAATTTGAGGGAAAAAATATTTTGTTCACAAATATCGTCTTACATAACTTTTGATATTATTAAAATATAAGTATAATTATATTTCAAGTATAAGTAGAATTTATTCTTACTTACATAATAATATAATTTTAGAAGGAAACTATTTAGAAGGAAGCTATTTTCTTATTAGGATCATCTTACTTAATACTATATTGGTACTATTATTAAAATATAGGTATAAATATATATTGCCCAACTATATTATTAAATTATCAAACCAAAATTAAAAAATAATAATTACTCTATCCAATAATATATTTATAATAAAATTTTAATAACATCATAATTATAATATAAGACATGTGGTGCATGGGTATACATGCTGGTATTAAATTTTTGAAAAATAATATATATTGCGAATTTATATATCGATTTTTTTATTGCAAGTTATGTGAATAAGTTTAATTAGTAATACTTTTACGATGTATTTGATATAGTTGGTCAATTTTATAATTTTATCAAATCTCATATATTAATATACGTCACAATCGTAATTTGGTGAAATCTTTCGCAATATATATATATATATATATATATATATATATATATATACATATAATATAACAGGACTCTAAAGTCATGTTTGTTTGCAAAAAATATATTTGAGATTATACTGTTTGTCTTAATTTAATATTACTTTAGACTATTTTATCTTATGATGAGGGATTAATAGTTCTTTAAATAGTCCTATAAATTATTATTTGTCATTTTTAAGATTATTGATAAAAGATTAAATAATCTCATAATAAATGAGTAATTAATAATCCCTCTCATTTTAAAATATCAAAAAAAATTATAGGACTAATTATTTTATATTAAAGAACTAATAATCTCTTATTAAAAAATTAAATAATTTAAAATAATATTAGATTAAAAAAATAGTCCAATTCCAAATCTTTTCGTCGGTACAAAACTTAACGATCGCGTTCGGTTTAAAAAATCACAAAACGGTTATTCATCCTCTTCTCTGTGATGGCAAGCGAATTAGCGAAACCCCCTCTCTTGTTATGGAAAGCTCCCTCTCTAATGGAAAACAACTAGCAATTTTGGTGATCGGCGATTAGCGCAGGTGATACTTCTCAGGTATTTCTGTTTCTTTCTCTCTTTCTTTCTACTTTTGTAATCTTGTAAAGATGGGTTAGGGTTTAATTTGTTAGGTTTAAGGTTTAATTTTGAAGGTGTATGATTCAAATTCAGGTTTTAGGCTTCAATTTCTAGGATTGGGGTTTATTTTTATTCAATTTTAGGGGTTAGGGTTTAATTTTAGGATTTAGAGTTTATTTTTTATTTAATTTTATGGCTTTAGGGTTCAATTTCAGAGTTTGGGGGTATCAATTTTTGCCTGTAGGATATAGATTTTGAGGTTGGGGTTTGTGGTTTGTGGTTTAGGGTCCAATATTAGTGTTTTAAGGTTTAGTTCAAAGGTTGGGGTTTTATTTGTAGGAGTTGAAGTTTGTATTTTCAGGGTTATGTTGAAACGTTGTACGCTTGTTAAGTAAATGTTAAGTACTAGGCGATGTATCTCCAGCTTCTATCCTTTTCTTTTACATCGTAATTTGTGTAATCTATTTTATTTTATTTTTTGTCCAAAACATAATGTGTGCAGAGGCTAGTATTTTCTATTAAAATAAATTAACAGTTGTTTATTTTTGGTGTAGTTTGGATTAACAAATCTCAGAGAATCAATGAAGAACACTAAAAAGGTGATCCCAACAGCAGTTGGTGCTGGTGCTGTTGGTGACGAAAATGTTGTAGAATCGATTCCTTATGAACTCGTTTTTGACATCTTTACTAGACTCCCAGTGAGGTCCCTTGGCCGTTTCAAGTCCGTCTCTGCTCATTGGAACTCCACCATTTCATCTGACACATCTTTCATCCGATCCCATTTCTCCCATTCTCTCTCCATTAGACCCAATAATCCCTTCACCCTCCTCATCACCTTTCCCAATCGCTTTGATTTGGAACGCCTAATTTACTCCGCCACAATACAACCCCAAACCCTAACAAAATCCGAACTTCAATTCTGCCTTGCCGTCCCCGGATTTGGCAGCCGCCCTGTATCGCAATCGCTCCACGGGTTCATTTGCTTCGATGTGGGTTCATCAGGCCTTCGGGTATGTAATCCGAGCACCCGTCAATTCGTTTCGTTACCCACCACTGAATCGGAGACTCATTACGACCCTTTATTCTCCCATCATTCCACAACCTCTTTTGGGTTTGATCCGCTTAGTTACCAACACAAGGCGATCAGCACATGGATCATATGTAAGGAGGATCCCGCGAATGAGGTGATGATAACGGAGCACAGGGTTTGTACTTTGGGTAATTCTGAGCAGAAGCAGTGGAGGCGAATTAATGGCGGGCAGCCTCATTTTCCGTTTACTGAAAGTCTTTGTATAAATGGGTTTGTTTATTATAGGGCTTATACAAGAATGATGAATCCGGGTAAAATGGTTTTGGTGGCTTTTGATGTTGGTCGGGAAGAGTTTAGTTTTATTCCATTGCCATATGATTGGGTCGATCCCGGGAAGAATTCTGTTTTGATTGAATGTGATGGAAAACTGGGTCTGGTTAATTACCATGAGCTTAAACATGGTTCTAACCACTTGGAGATGTGGGTTTTGAAGGATGAGGAGAAGGGAATTTGGGACAGGAAGATTTTAATGTTTCCTCCAAATTGGAATGAAGGTTTGGATTTGTATCTTAATGGGACTCTGCAGACAGGTGAGGTGATATTTGCTCCGCGTGTTTTAGCTAAACCATTTTATTTGTTTTTTTATGATACAAAAAGTAGTTGTTTAAGGAAGGTTGAGATATGTGGGTTTCCTGAATTTGAGTTTAGGTTTGGTGATTCTTGTTTTAGTATTTGTGTCTATGATCATGTGGAGAGTGTTTTGTCATTGGCTTAACCAGTTTGGTACCTTAGCTTTTGGAGAAATAAGATTGTCTGCACTTTTTTGCAATTTAGTCTTTGAATTGGGGTTTATGTTAGTTCTTTTTATGAAATAAAGCATTCCAATTTTTGTCTGTTTGATTACATTCTTTGTTCAAGTGAATCCAATTATTATCACCGGTTTTAAGTTACACGTAGTGGTTGGCACGGTTTAAGTTTGTTGCCATTGCACTGGCACTTTAATTTCTACTTTCAACTGTTGTAAAAGATCTGGTTAGGGTAAAGTTGACACTAATTTTAAAGTTGACACTAATTTTACCGTAATAAGTTCATATAGTTTTTTCTTGCATGGGTTATAGAAAATATTGTATTAATCAATATAATAAAAAATTATAAAATTTATTAATGCAATATTTTTTATAATCCATGTAATAAAAAATTATAGAACTTAGTACGGTTATATTTCACCATAACCGGATGCTCCTGAAAAGTGCAATTTGTTGCTATTTGTGATGCCACTGAGCTGACACTCTAGTTTGTACTTTCTCAACTTCTGGAAAACTGCAATTGATGATACTTACAATTTGCACATGTAGCGTAAGTCTAGAATGTTCAATTTAAATTATTATTTGTAATAATAATAATAATAATAGTAATAATAATAATAATAATAATTATTATGAAAACGGAATTGATATTTTCATAAGTAAAAATGATAATTCTACAAGATTTTTCTCACATAAATAATAAATGAGCCCAACACTAATGTGAGAGGGAATTTTTGAAAATATCAAAATTTATTTGTAAAAATATCAATTTTCTTACGAATATGAATAATAAAAAGAATAAAATTAGAGTTTCACTATTTATTATGAAACTTTTTGGCGGAATTAAAGTTACACATGCCAGCACATGTGATTGAATAGAATTGAAGTTATTCATCAAGTAATAATTTTAATACTCAGTTCAACTAACACCAACAAACCCAATAACAAACTGCTTATTTATTTCTCTACAACTATTTAAAATGTAATATAAATTATAAGATTTATTATTTTAAAATTTTAAAATGAATCACATTAATTTAAAATTTAAAATTCTCTCGACCAAAAAAAAGAATTAAAATATTTTAATTTAACTTTTAAAAAAAATTAATATTAATTTTATATTTTGGAGTGGAGAGAATATTAATTAACAATAAAGTGCTATTAAAATGATTACATAAGAATGGTTCAATATTGAGAGGGAAAAAAATTGTTGTTATTAAAAATAATAGTCACTGCATGTTAGTGATTTTTACAATATAATTAAGTAAAACAAATGTTACTAAAAATATATCATTTCTATTTTTAATTTACTTTATCGATGGAAGATAGTGTGTTAAAGCATGAATAACACATTTTTAAACTTTTAATGTTTGAAATAAATAAAATTCCTGCTTTTCTAAATGGACTATAATGTCCCATTGTCAAAGTACCGAGTTATTTTCAATTTAAAGAGTTAATTGCACTTTAGATCCTCGAAGTTTACCCATTTTATAATTAAGTCCCTAAAGTATAAATCTTTTCGATATAAACTCCAAAGTATGTTTAAGTAACCAATACAGCCCCTTTTCGATTTTCCAACAAGATTTTAGCCGAAAATGTTTGAAACATATGGTTTGACCGTATTTGACGTATTAAATCCGTATAAATACTTATAAATATTTATTTTGACTTATTAAACCAGTGTAAATCCTTATAAATAATTATTATTATTTGTTAAATTATTAAAAATAAATATTAATACAAATATTACCACATACAAATTTTTTATTTTAAAATTAAAAAATATTTATCACAATTTAAAATTTTACAGATTAATTTAATCAAAATTAAATAATACTCTTTTGTATTAAAAAAGCTCACACAAAAGAAGAAGAAAAAAAGGCCAAACAAGTAATCAGTGCCACAAATAAAAGGCCAAAAAATTAATTAGTATAAAAAAATCTATTTTTTATACTGATTAAAAAAGCTCATACAAAAGAAGAAGAAAAAAAGCGCCGAAAAATTAATTAGTACAAAAAAAGTGCAAGTTTTTTTTGGATACTGATTAAAATTCTATTTTTTATACTGATTAAACAAAACTCATACAAAAGAAGAAAACAATTTCCAAAAATTTAATCAGTATAAAAAAATGTCCAAGTTTTTTCATACATACTAATTAAAAAAGCTCATACAAAAGAACAAGAAAAAAAATGCCGAAAAATTAATTAGTATAAAAAAAAGAGCTAAAAAATTAATCATATAAAAAAATCCAATTTTTTATACTAATTAAAAACGCTCATACAAAGAAGAAAAAGAAAATAAATAAATATAATTTTGATTATTTATGAGCTTTTTGAAAACAAAAAAAAAGTATTATTTAATTTTGATTAAAATAATTTGTAAATTTTTTAGTTGTGATATAATTTTAAAATAAAAAATTTGTATGTGGTAATCTTTGTATTAATTTTTTAACTTTAGACATTTAATTTTAATACGTCAAAATAAGTCAAATATTTAATCGTGTTATAATAAGCTTTTTTAATACAAAAAGAGTATTAATACGAATTTAATTAATACGTCAAAATAGGTATTTATACGGATTTAATACGTCAAAAATAAGTCAAATACAGTCAAACCGTATGTTTCAAACATTCATGCCAAAAATTTCACTGGATTACCAATTAGGGTCCATTGTACTTACTTAAATGTACTTCAGAGTCTATATTAGGAGGATTTTTACTTTAGGGCCTAATTGTAACACGAGTGAAACTTAGAGGGTCGAAATTGCAATTAACTCCAATTTTAAACATATAACCAAACACTTTAGTCATATATATGTATAAGATTTTAAAACTTTAAACTTGATCAAAATAAAAACTGAAAATTAAAGATAAGAGATGAGATGGGAACCAATTAAACAAGCCTAGATATGTAATTCTTTATTTTCCAAACTCCTCAAGTTGTCTCTTAACTAGGATTCTCTGTTTCAGTCAATCTCCACCACTTCATTAGTTCATGTGTGTGTGTGTATATATATATATATATATATAGCACATCTCAAGAGCAGAACATTTATATAGCAGAACTCCTTAAAGAACAGAACATTTATAAGGCACTTCCGTGGTTTTTTTTTTCTCTCTCTCCTCACTCGGTAGCAGAGTTGTCCTTCTCCCCTTCGAAATCGACCGAAGGCTTCTCCCTAGAAGCACAAATCGATAAACAATACGTATCCCCTTAGATGATAACCAAAACAAAACCAAGAACCACCCATTTCAGACCAAAATAAAACCCTAGCTAATCAGATTCGGTAAGGATTTCGACTTCCACGAAATCCGTTCCAAGCCAAAACAAAGGAATCCAGAGTACGAATCTCCCTATTTCAGACCAAAACAAAAACCTAAAAAACCTAGCTCATCAGATTCGGTAAGGATTTCGACTTCCACGCTCCGATTCGGTAAGGATTTCTAAATTTCAGTATAGTAATTTCTAGGTTTTATGTGAAACTCATTACTTTGCTATTTGGGTTTTTTTCATTGGTTTTTTTCACCACTATTTCTCTCATCTATTCCGCTGTTCACCACGATTTATTATAGGATTTGTATTAGAATTTTCTGTATTGGATGTCTCTCATCTGTTCCTCTGTTGTTTGTATGTATTAGAAGGTATTGAATGATTAAGGCCTTCAAAAATTCAATCTTCCATGACAACAGAGCGGTATATTTGTTTACTTCAAATAGTACTGATTTACTACACTAATGATTTCCTCTTCTTTTTTCCCCCTTAGTTTGTGTGGGTTTTTTTTTTGGGGGGGGGGGGTGGGGGGTGGGGGAGGTAAAGTAGACTACTGCCCTGAAGACTGTCATAACCAGTGATGTGACTTGCAAGTATGCCTAAAGCAAGTTCCCTCATAGTATAACTTTGTTAACAATCATTATCCCATGTGTTGTTAATTATCAAAAAAAATAACCTAGCTGGTATCAATTTTCTTACAGAAGTTGGTGTTTTTTATCCCACTTTGAAATTGCACTGCACCAGTCTATATGCATACATTCACATTTCTTGTTTGGGTTTGTTCTGATCTTTCTTCTTTGTTGCCACTACCTAGTAAATTGTTGAAAACAACAGTTAAAACTAAACTTATGGGAAGAGCAAAATGCAGGGTATTTTAGCTTAAATAGATCTTAGTCGATATCAGATATTTGCATTCATAAGTTGACAGTGTCTACTTTGCCTCTCAGTCCCATTTTAGAAATAAAAATCAGCAATATAGATTGTCTTGTATTCAATCATTTGCATGATTTATATTGCTTTGCTTTTTGCTTTCCATTTACTCCATATTAAGTGGAAATTACCTGTGAGTTGTCGGTCTCACAGTGATAAAAAAACTTTTTAAGCTAATTCTCAAGTCCTAACTAGTTATAAAAATCCTTATGATTCTTGAGATAAAATGGAAATTGCCTATGCATGCTTAGAAGTTAGCATTAAAAGGGGCATTAGGTTCTTTTCTAAAACCATGCTAAAAGCGTGATACTTTTTCAGTCAACTTATTTGCTTATGTAGTAGGAATTATTAATAGTGAAAACGTCATTCATGACTTAGATATTTAAATTTAACTTTCGTACTGGAGAAATTTTATTTTACTTTTTGGGTAAAAAAACCCTGGTTTTTTTATTTACTTTGTCTTCGTAGGAACTTGAAAGCAATAAAGTTGTTGTTGTTAGTTTATGTATAAAGTTGTTGAGTTCTTTATTCTTTATTGTCTGCATTGAATACTATTGTGTAGGTGTAATTATAATGGATGACATGGAGCATGAAATAGGGAGTTGCGGGAATAATGTAGAAATGGGTTTGGAAATAGAAATGGATGGGGATGACTGAGTGCAGATCAGGGGTTGAATGTGAACAATACTAAAACTTTTGTCTACTATCCTCAAGTAGTCGAAGAGTTTACGCCTAAGCTAGGTCAAGAATTTCAAACATTAGCTGATATTCACACTTTTTACAATACATATGCAATGCATACTGGTTTTAGTGTACGAAAGTTTTATGAGATAAAAAAGGCGGGAAGCGATGAGATTTATAGGAAGGAGTATGTGTGTTCTAAGCAAGAAAAGGTTAAATTATTAGCTGATGTGGTTGTAAAAAGAAAACGTGGATCGACAAAAGAAGGTTGTAGTGCAAGAATTGTAGTGCTAAAAAGAAATAACTTATACGTAATTACAAAAATTGAGGAGGGTCATTGTCACTCATTGTCAACCCCACATAAGAGGCATCTTTTACGATCGCATCGTAATGTGTCAACTGCCCAAAAATCTTTGAGTCAACAACTTGGCATGGTGAATATACCACAATGCCAATAATAAAATTTTCTTACAGTTCAGTCGGGAAAGTTTGAAAATATTGGTTGCACGCAGCGAGATTTGTATAACTTTGAAAGAGACAAACGCAATGAGTTGAAGGGACATGATGGTGACATGTTGAATGAGTACTTAAAGTTAGAACAACAAAAGAATCATGCATTCACTTTCATAATTGACACAAACGATGAAAATAGGATTATTCGTTGTTTCTGGGCCGATGCAAGTTCTTGACGAGCTTATAATTTTTACGATGATGTAGTCATTTTTGATACCACATACAATACTAATCGTTATAGAATGATATTTGCACCACTACTGAGGGTTAATAACCATGGTCAAACTACTGTATTTGGTTGTACTTTCTTAAGTGATAAGACCATAGATACTTTTATTTGGCTTTTCAAGTGTTTTTTGGAAGCCATGCCAGGTGATCCACCTGTGATGATTATCACCGATCAGGATCCGGCTATGACAAATGCAATTTCAAATATCATTCCTAATACATTTCATAGGTATTGTAGTTGGCACATCTTGACCAAATTTTCAGAGAAGATTGACGCAGTAAAATTCAAAAATTATTATAAAGAGTTTTCAGATTACATTTGGACTTCGGAGACTGTGGAAAAGTTTGACTCCACTTGGGTGGATCTGGTGGAGAAAAGTGGATTGAATGCTAATAAATGGCTACAATCAATGTATGACATCCGTTGTAGATGGGTACCCGTACATATGAATTATGTTTTCTCAGCCGGCATGTCAAGTAGCCAACGAGCGGAGAGTTCTCATTCGTTTTATAAAAAATATGTTTCTAAAAAAAATTCTTTAGTGGATTTTATGATTCAATTTGGTCGGGGCCTTCAACATCAATGACATGTAGAGTTGGTTTCGAATAACAAAGATTTGGTTGAAAGGCCAAGAATGAAATATCGGCATGACTTTTTAGTTCAAATGGTTGACATTTATACACATTCTACATATTATAAATTTGAAGAAGAGTTGTGTGAAAGCTTGAATTATAGGTTTGATCTTATTAAGGAGGATGTCAACTATCATGACTATAAGATTTACCGAAGGAATGTCAACAACTGTACAATAAGAGAGATTCATTATGACAAATCTTTGTATTATGCAACATGCACTTGAAAAAAGTTTGAGAGTTTGGGAATCCTCTACCGACATGTGATAGCTTACTTGCATAAGTATCATGATCTTAACAAATTACCTACAAAATATATTTTGAAGAGGTTGACAAAGATAGAAAAATCAAGTGGTGTAGTTGATGATAATGGTTTGGCGATAAAAGATGACAAGCCATACTTACTCTTGCGGAGCTAATTAATTCAACAATATTTAGATTTCATTGATAGGGCTCTCACAAATGAAGAAGCCACAAATATTTTAAAAGAATGTTTTGGTGATGTGGATGAAAAGATATTATTGGAAAGAATGGTTCCGAAAGAAAAAATGAATTGGAGTGTGGTGGAATGACTGTATCCAAGTCAGTTAACAAACCTTGTACTTATGATCATAGTTACGTTGAGCCAAACCAAATGCGAGCAAAAGGGTGTGACAAAAGGCTGAAGGGTGGCAAAGAAATGGCTTTGGGAGGAAAAAAAAAGTCCCAAGGGTAGACGTTGTCATGGATGTGACAAAGTTGGTATGACACACGATAAAAGAAACTGTCCGATGCTTAATAATCGGTATGCGAGTTTACTTATTTTCACTCTGTCTATTTGTTTAAATTTGACTTTGACTTTGTTATTTGTTTAAATATAGAACTGGAGCATCAAATGATGATGCTACTCATGATCCAAGTGTAGATGACGATGAAAGTGATTCACCCCCCAAGATTGCTATAATAACAGAGATTTCTTAGGTTTCTTACAAATCAGTCAATGTCTATACTTATCTCTTTACCAGGACACTGTTTTCCTTAAATTTAGCAAAAAATTAATGATTTCATATGTTCTATGCAACAATTTAGAGATACTGGTGTGGCTTACTTTCATGGTGGAGAATGTTGTCCTATGTCCTCAACTAGTAGTGGAACTTTTGACATAACTGATGAAACAGAGGATGACTATCTTCTTAGCTACAAAGTATTTTTTTATGTGTATAGCCTTTTTGATGTGTATTATCTTCTTAGTTATAAAGTATTTTTGTTTACCATTTCAGTATTTGGATCACCTTGTGTCTTGAAGACCATGTATAATTTGAATTCTCTCGACTTAGAGGTTTTGTAAAACAAGTTTCGTTCCTTTATGTGGTGGTTGGTTCCTATATTTACCATTTTGTGTTAATGGATGTGCATATCTAAAATTCTGAGATGTGATGCTTCAATTATTTTTTGTTTAGCTTAATTTCGTATATGTTTTCAGTGGGAAAAAAATAGGGTTTAAAATTTAATTTTTTAAAAAGAGAGTCTTGAAATTTTGCATTTAACACAAAACCAACCACCACATCAGTGCATATTAAATTGTATATGGAAAAGTATTGTTCTTAGTACTAATGCGTATAGGCAAAATGAATGCTAATCGAAGGGGAGAAGGACAACTCTGCTACCGAGTGAGGAGAGAGAAAGAGAAAAAAAATACGGAAGTGCCTTATAAATGTTCTGCTCTTGAAATGTGCTGTGTGTGTGTATATATATATATATATATTATCTCTATCATTGATTTGCGCTCCTTACAAGTAGAGGTGAAAATAATTTCGAGTCGAACAATAATTTGTTCAGATTCTGCTCGAAACCTTTTTAAGGTACTTAGAATCGCACTCGAATTAAAATTTTATTTTGCAATATTTACTTAAATTCGAATTTAACTTGTTTAATTGTATTCGAGTTCGACTCGACTCGGCTTGTTTTTTAGTCGAGTTATTCGACAACATTTAAGACATACACAAATCAGAATTGAATCATTTACATTATGATAATGTAGATAAAATTAACTTAGTCAACTATTTAGAATAATTTGTATTTAAACTCTTCATACTAGATTTCAAGTCTTTTAAAGAAATTAATGAGATGATATTATCAGTCTTGAATCAATTGATGGACATGTACAGGAAAATATAAATCCTTTACACTTCTCAAAGTATATGGAAAATTTAATTATTAAATACTAAATGTTAAACGAGTATACTCGATACTGTATACGAGTAAAGATCAACGAACTTTATATCGAGTATGGATTAGTGAGTTAAAAAAAATTCAATACTCTAAATGAATGAACAGTAGGCGGCTCATATTCTAATAGTATAAGTGTTCGAGTATCAAAATATATGGATTCAAATTTGACTCGTTTAAATATCGAATCTGAGTCTCGCTCGAATTTTTCGAGTCAATCTCGAATCGAATTTCGAACTACTCAAGTTCATTTTTAGTCCAATCTACAAGAAGACAAAATAAAAGGCTTGCCTCAACATTAATCAGGGAAGGAAACATTTCATCAAGAACTAGAGGTAATTAATACACCCTCCGTCCCAGAATAAAAGTCTTTATTACTATTTTAGTTAGTTCCAAGTTAAATGTCTACTTACCTTAAATAATTTATTTGTTACAATAATTTGTCTATAATATCTTTAGTATTAATTGTCATATTTCTATTCTCTATGCATATTTATGGAGTATCACTAGTTATGTGCAGTCATGCAGAAAACTATACAATTAAATGAGAATTTAAATATAAATAATTTTATTATTTTATTTTCTTTCTTAATATGTACAAAAAATTAACCAAAACTTTTATCTTGGGACGAAGAAAATACTATTATATATAAGTGTTAAATTAATATATTCATGTTGCACGTAGTTAATTAGATCATAAATATATGCCTTAAACTAATTAATTAAGTCTTTCCTTCCATTATTCTTTTTGCACGTACTTTCATATTTGCAAGCTTAATTAATACCAGCATGGCGTTACATGTGTAAATAACATGAGTAAAATATGAATTTTATGAAATTTTGGAAGACTATACAAAAAGATGTAACATTTTAATTTAAAAAATACAAAATAATAATACTTAAATTTGTAAAGGCCAAAAAGAAAAATAAAATATTATGATACGGGACGGCAAAATTGGCGCCAATAGCCATGGTAGCTTTATATTATAGATAAAGTTCTTTTATGTAGGAACGGTTGGCAGCTTGAATCACTCTTAGGCAAATTAGTCAAATGAGCATATACCCATTTGGGTTTGATTTAAATTTTCCCTATCCTGCTCGACCTCAATATAATCTTATAGGATTATGGTCGGATAGGAGAGATTCCTTTCCGTAACCCTCTCCGACCCGATTATATATATGTATAATTATTTTTAAAATTACCCTTATATATATAATTATATAACTATATAGGTTATATAAATAAAAATTCATAGCACTTGTAAACAAGGTGTTACTAGTAATATAAAATATTATATTGTCAAGAAGGAAGTGAATTACAGAGTCAGAATAAGAAGTAGTTGTTAGCTCCTTGGGCGCAGGGTGAAACACACCGTTTTATTCCTTCAGATAGTTCTTCAGTGGTTTACTAAACGCTGCGTTTGGTTAGGAATGAGCTGAGTCAGTCTTTTGATTATGGACAAGTGTCCTTGTCTTATTGATTTGTTCCCTCGAGTCGGTTAGCAGCAGTAGAAGTTGTTAGTATATATCACATGCTATGAGCTGTAAACAATTTATGAAATTGAGGAATTGGTTATTCAGTTTTCTAATTTTCTTTCTCTGCAAGATATTTTCCTTCTTTTCTGCATTTTACAAGTTCTTTCATAACAATTTTGGTATCAGAGCGCCTCCCTGGGAGAACCATGGCAGAATCCACCACAAAGCCAAGTCTGCAAAAGCATGAGAAGGATCTTAAAACCATGGAAGGGCGACTAGATCAAGTACAAGAGCTACTTCAGTCAGCTCAAGACCAGTCGAAGGAACGATTCGATAGAATGGAGGAGCAAATGATGAGCATGAATCAAAAGATGCTCAGCTCAAATGATGAGTTGATTCAAAGGCTGACTGAGGTTTGGGCGACGTCACAACGCCCAACAGCTGAGAAGATAACAGCCTCTGAGGTGAGCCTTCAACCCCCATCCCCCTCAATTCCTATTACTCTGGAAAAACAGCCTCTGATTTCCCCTACAACGAGAGTATCCTCACAATATCCATGGGGAATGCCTCCTAATTTTTTTCACAGTCATATACAAACCATGGCTACGCCTACTCTTAATCTGACCACTTTTGGCACCATACCAAATTTAACAATAACCACTCAAAACCTTGCTAATAGACCTTACTGAGTAAATTCAACTAGTAGTAATTATTTCAAAATTGTATGATGACTGAATCCATGATTCCTTCTCTTAGAGCTGGATTTCAGCGTCAACCCTCTAGCCTTACCTTTACAACTAGTCGAATTACTAGCGCAGAGCAATACTCAAATCCAGTAACCAGTGCTCACCCCGCCTCTTTTACACTCCCTTATTCCTATAACTCTGTTCCCCCTATTACACCAATCAGTACACACACCAGTTTTCCCACTCCTATCACTCCCAATTACCAACAGACCACAGCACAAACCTCTGGACCATATCACTATAATATTCTCCCGTATCAGCCACCACCTCTGAATTCAAATACCTTCCATTCCCATCCAAACAACTTCGAAGGAGGTTTAACCAGATTACACAACAACCCCTACCTCACATTACCATTACCCAAAATAAATTTTCCCAGATTTGAAGGGAAGGACCCCAGAGGTTGGATAAAAAGGTGTGATAAGTTTTTTCAGCTGAATCCACTGTTGGATACTAGAACCAAAGTTCTATATGTTGCTGTTCACTTGGAAGGAGAGGCTGATACTTGGTTTCAGTCATTACAAAATGAATACCCAGCAATGGTTTGGGAGGAGTTTGGGCAGCATCTGTGCAGAAGGTTTACAAAGGGGATACATGAGAACCTGCAAGGCCAATTTAACAAGTTAGTACAAAAGGGAAAAGTAGATGAGTATGTAAGAAAGTTTGAAGAGCTTAAAAATTACATGGTGGCTCAGGATAGAGCGCACACTGAAGACTACTATGTTGAGAGCTTCTTAAGTGGGTTAAGGGACGAAATAGCTCTAATGCTCTCTACATCAATAAACCAACTACACTCAGAGAAGCCATCAATCAAGCAAGGGGTCAGGAAATTTATTTGGAATCTCTGGACAAAAGGAACCATACTGCAACAAAGAGAGGAACTGGAGTATGGGGGCAAGAAATCAGAAATAGTACAAACCCTAAGGAAGGTTCAAGTTTAAACAAGGTGGGAATTGGGCAAAAGACCTATCCACTTAAAAGGTTGTCCATGGCTGAAATGGCAGCTAGGAGGGAAAAAGGGCTTTGCTATAATTGTGATGAGGTTTTTGTGGCTGGACATAGGTGTAAGAATAAACACCTTTATCTACTAATCACTGAGGAAGATGAGGATCAAATTCTTGAAAACACAGAATCTGAACTAGCAATAATTCTTCAGGAAGATTGTAAAGAACTGCAATAAGATGGTACCTGCTCAGTTTCTATCCATGCCTTGACAGGAACTAATGGAATAGACATAGTTAAACTGAAGACACAAGTTAAGGATAACCAAATTTGTATATTACTAGATAGTGGTTCAACTCACAACTTCTTATCTAGTACATTGGTCAAGAAATACCATCTGCAAACTGAACCTTGCTCACCTATTAAAGTGACTGTGGCAACTGGAGAAACAATTAAGTGTGACAGGAAGATTAAAGGCTTTAAGTGGAAAATGGAAAATGCAGATTTTATGACCTCTGTATATGTAATACCTTTGGGAGGTTATGATGCTATATTGGGGGTACATTGGATGAAGTCAGTGAGTCCAGTTCTGTTTAATTTTGATAACAGACAAATAACTATAAACTGGAAGGGAAAGAAGATGACATTAAGGGATCAAGGTGACTCCCAGCAAACTTACTCAGTACAAGTAGAGGAAGAATTCCACTGGAAGCCCAAGGAAGACACATATTTTCTGGTGCAGCTGCAAGCTATAGAGGTTTCACAAACAAAAGAAGAGGAGATTCCTGAGGGCATACAACAGGTGCTGGAGGAGTATTCCGATGTATTCAAAGAACCAAAAGGGTTGCCCCCCAAGGGTCCAAGACCACTATATTCACATTATGTATGGAAGTCAGCCTGTCAACTCCAATCCCTACAGGTATCCTTACATTCAAAAGACTGAGATAGAAAGATTGGTTAAAGAAATGTTAGCCAGTGGTATAATCAAACACAGTACCTCACCATATGCATCTCCAGTTTTACTAGTAAAAAAGAAAGACAATTCCTGGAGATTTTGTGTAGACTACAGGGCCCTAAACAATGTCACCATCAAGAATCAATTTCCCATTCCCATTAAAGAAGAATTACTTGATGAACTTAAAGGAAGTTAGGTGTACACTAAACTAGACCTAAGAAGTGGATATCACCAGATTAGGGTAACACCTGGGGACACTCATAAAATAGCCTTCAAAACTCATCAAGGGCATTACGAATTCCTAGTAATGCCTTTTGGCCTAACCAATGCCCTCGCAACCTTTCAATGTGTCATGAATGAAGTTTTTAATCCATGTCTAAGGAAATTTGTGTTGGTGTTCTTTGATGACATATTAGTATATAGTCCCACTATGGAAGAGCACCAACATCACCTGCAGCAGGTCTTGGAAATACTAAGAAAGAACCAGTTGTTTGTTAAGAAATCCAAGTGTAGCTTCTTACAGAAAAGGGTGGAATACTTGGGGCATATCATCAATGCTAAGGGAGTGGCTATTGATAACAGGAAGGTTGAAACAGTTAATCAGTGGCCAAAGCCTAAATGCCTCAAGTCCTTGAGGGGGTTCTTAGGACTTGCAGGGTATTACAGAAGATTTGTCAAGGGATATGGGATCATAAGCAAGCCTTTAACCAACCTCCTTAAGAAGGGAAACTTTCAATGGACAGAGGAAGCAGAGACAACTTTCAACAAATTGAAGGAGGCTCTTTCCACAACTCCAGTTCTTAGGTTACCAGACTTCTCAAAGCCTTTTAAAGTGGAAACGGATGCTTGTAAAGGAGGAATAGGGGCTGTACTAATGCAGGAAGGTCAACCTCTAGCATTCCTTAGCAAGGCTCTAGCAGCTAAGCACCTAGGACCGTCAACCTATGAGAAGGAGTTGTTGGCTATAATTATGGCTGTGCAGAAATGGAGGACTTATCTGTTGGGGCAGAAGTTCATTATCAAAACAGACCATGAAGCTCTTAAACATTTCATGGAACAGAAACTAACAACATTAGTGCAACAAAGGTGGGTTTCCAAAATGCTAGGATTTGACTACACAATCCAGTACAAAAAGGGGAAGGAAAATATAACTGCTGATGCACTCTCTAGGAAATCAGGAATGGAGTACAATGAACTAGCTGTAACAGAAGCTGTCCCAATTTGGAAGAAAAAGGTGCTAGAGAGCTTAGAAGGAGATCAAGAAGCACAAGAAATAATAGCTCAGTTACTTTTGGACCCCTCTAGTTTGCCTGAGTTTCAACTGCAGGAGAGAATGTTAAGAAAGCAAGAAAAAATTTATTTAGGTAGCTCTGGAAACACAAGAGCAAAGGTGTTGGAAATGATCCACTCTAGTCCAGAAGGAGGACATTCAGGCATTGGAGCCTCTATAAAGAGGGCTGAACTGGTTTTCTATTGGCCCACCATAAGGAAGGACTTGACTAATTTAATCAAAGGCTGTGAAATTTGCCAAAGAAATAAAACTGAGCATATACTTGCTCCAGGGTTACTGCAACCTATTCCAATTCCAGACCAAGCATGGGAGGTGATTACAATGGATTTTATAGAAGGACTTCCTAGATCTGATGGCAAGGATACTATATTGGTGATAGTTGACAAATACACTAAGGGGTGTCATCTAATGGCCTTAACTCATCCTTTTACAGCTACACAAGTTGCCCAACTAGTCCTGGACTGAGTAATTAAGTTACATGGACCCCCAAAATCCATTATCTCAAATAGAGACAAGATCTTTGCTAGCAACTTTTGGAAGGAATTGTTTTAGTCTTTGGGAACCCAAGTTAAGCTTAGCACTGCATTCCACCCTCAAACGGATGGACAAACAAAAGAGTTAACCAATGCATAGAAATGTACTTGAGATGTATGACAGGGCAGAAACCAAATCAATGGAGCAAATGGTTACCCATGGCTGAATGGTAGTACAACACCTCTTTTCATACTGCCACTAGAATGACTCCATTCAGGGCACTATACGGTGTTGATCCTCCAATATTTAGTTACCATCAGGAGGGCCAGACTAACAGTCCTATTGTAGCAGATTTTATCAAGGAAAGGGAAAATATACAACAACTATTAAAGGAAAATTTGCAGAAATCACAAGAAAGAATGAGAATGTATGCTGATAAAAGAAGGACTGAAAGAGAATTCCAAGAAGGGGATGAAGTATACCTTAAACTACAGCCCTATAGGCAAATGTCAGTCGCCCATAGAGAGAATTTCAAGCTGTCAGTTAGGTACTATGGTCCTTACAAGGTCTTGCAAAGAATTGGAAAGGTAGCCTACAAGCTACAGTTACCACAGACTGCTAAGATACATAATGTGTTCCATGTATCTCAGTTGAAGAAGAAGATAGGCCAATCAAAGGTAGCACAACTAGACTTACCTCCTTTTTCAGCAGATGGAGAAATTAGACCGGTTCCAGTAGCAGTGCTAGACAGGAGACTCATAAAAAAAGGTCACCACCCAGCTACCATGGTTTTAGTCCAATGGTCGAACACAATTCCAGAAGATGCAACCTGGGAGGCTTGGGAACAGCTAAGCAAAGATTTTCTAGACTTTAATCCTTGGGGACAAGGATAAAATTAAGGGAAGGGTAATTGTCAAGAAGGAAGTGAATTACAGAGTCAGAATAAGAAGTAGCCGTTAGCTCCTTGGGCGCAGGGTGAAACACACCGTTTTATTCCTTCAGATAGTCCTTCAGTAGTTTACTAAACACTGCGTTTGGTTTAGGATTGAGCTGAGCTCAGTCTTTCAATTATGGACAAGTGTCCTTGTCTTATTGGTTTGTTTCCTCGAGTCGGTTAGCAGCAATAGAAGTTGTTAGTATATATCACATGCTATGAGCTATAAAGGATTTATGAAATTGATGAATCAGTTATTCAGTTTTCTAATTTTCTTTCTCTACAAGACATTTTCCTTCATTCTGCATTTACAAGTTTATTCATAACATATATATTGTTTAATTTTAAATTAAAAATAATTGTATAAAAATAATATAAAAAAGTTTAATTTAGAAAAAAGGAATTATTGGGAACGGGACGAGCACGGAGTAATTGTTTTTGGGGTTGGATGGGGTTCCGGAGGGAACATACTCACTGGAGGGCGGGTATGAGAATATAATTACCAAAGTTATTGATCCGTTCTAGAATATATTAGTATTAATTTGTGGCACATATTAAATAATATTCTTGTGTAATTAAAATAAATAAATAAATAAATATTTGAATAAGAATTATAAAATATGGGAGAGATCTTAAGGATAAAAGGTAGAAGAGAGAAAAAAAGATTACACAACTTCAAGAAGACATTTATTATCTCTAATCACCTTTAATAAAATAGATAAAACAGATCCTAACTATACTTGGTATAATTGTCATGGGAGATGATATTAACATGGTTATAATTATAAAGATAACTTAAAATGATGCACTCACAATGTATACATCAGCAGTGTTAGGATCATGACACGTTATTAAAATAAGAATAATTTTATCTAACATAAAGACTTCATTATTGATTTGTCATGATCTTAACATTGTTTATGTATTCACCATCGAAGCATATCAAACTTTTATTCCGCAAGGATAAGGCAATTAATAAGTTCTTCCTTTTTTAACCTTGTTGTCAAAATAAATCCTTCCATGTATTGTAATGACGTGAAAAACCAATTTTCGATCTAATTTATTGTGAAAAGGGAGATACCCTAGAGGTCTTAGAAATATTTGGACATGTGAATTTTCATAAGGAAGAATGTAATTTTTTGTTTTTCAAAAAATTAGAAAGGATCATTTGTGAAGGATGTGTCTGTCGCAAAAGATGGAAAGTCCGACTCAAATAATTATTTTTATACATTTGTAATTACTTTAAATCTGTTATATCTATGATTAACATATACTCCCTCGGTTCCACTTTAACTGACGTTTTAGAAAAAAAATTGATTCCTAATTAAGTGTCGTTTTCAGATTTTTAGGAGAAATTTTCTCTTATTTTCCTAGATTACCCCTAAAATATCTCCTCTTTCCAAGTGCAACACTCCTATTTAATTTCAACTTTTTCCTCTTGCGTTCCCAATTTTTTTTCTTTCTCAGAATTCTAAAGGTCGCTAAAAATTCTTAAGTTCTGTGATGGATTCTTTATATCATCTCTCTTCATCTATGTTTTCTACAAAAACTCCATGGCAAATAAAGAACAACTCCATGACAATGAGAAAAATAGGTTTTCTTTTGATCTAAATGAGGAATCAAATCATGAGTTTGAGAAGGTTGTACGAGTTATTGATTTGAATTTGCCAGCGGATACTGGAATAGATTTGAACACGGTACCGGATGATGAAGGAGAAATTTCTAAGGAAGAAAAGCTGCAACAGACTATTTTTGAGATGTTAAGAATTTTTCTCCCAAAATTTTACTAACTCCTACTTTCTATGTTCAAAATTTTCTGCTGTAAAAGTTTTTTTTTTATTTTGAAATTTGAAGAAACATTTTGAAGGTTATGTTAATGAATTGATTATGAATGAAGTCGGATGAATAGATTTATTTTACGCTGAAATATCTGTCTTAATATTTTTATATCAATGCATCCTTGAAGTCGGAATAATTGATTTATCCTCACTCAGGACTTCTGTGCTCGTCATATACAGTGTCCTTTTGGTTCTTTCAATCATGATTTCTCTTGTGTGTACAAGAGTAGGTATTGACAGTAACCATCCCATGACCTCAGATACCCATGCCTTTGGACCATCTTATTCCTTTTCGAATAGATAGTTATCAAGCTATAGTAATATAAAAATGTGCTGTTAAAAACTTAAAAGTATGTTATGAGCCTTTTCAACGAATCCTTCAAAAAACACAGTGTTATATCCATGCATGTGGGTGGCTCTCAAAGGTATAGTTCTAATCCTTTTAATTTTAGAATTATAACCATTTTGATTTTCGCAATTGATGTATATAATGTGAATTATGTTTCTGAAATCTTATGTTCCATTCATGTGGGTAGCTGTTAAAAATGAATTAACATTAAAATTAAATTAACACATTAAATTTATATATAAAAACTGATGCATTCATATTAACATACTTCATCTCCAAAATAAGAACAAAAGTTTCAAATAAAATTTAAGCTTTGGATCACACTTGAGTACTTAACCGATCAATCACATCTTGTACAAGCTTTGAATCACACTTCATTTGACGGGGAAGTCGACCTTCTCTTTCCAAAATGGCTTTCTTAATATGAGGAATTTTATATCTATTAGAACCTTGGGATTTCATAACCTCTATTATACATAGTTTTAACGTCAGAAATATATGATTCAACTTTATAGTCGAAAATGTGTCAAATGCTTTCTTAATGGCGTTGACAAGCTCATCTATGGTTTTTGGAGATTCTGTGCGCTGCAATAACTGAATGGCACTTATAAAAAACCAAGGTTCATGACATTTAAATCTGGAGAGTTTGCAGGGTGACACATTAAACGAATGTCAAAACCATCTTCTATTGCAACTTGACGAAATTTTGTATCATTGGGATCGACATATCTTGTTGAATAAAAATTGGATTTTTGGAGTCTCTACTTGGCCATTTATGTCGAGTAGACGGTAGCACCTTTTTCTATAAAAAATGATCTTCATATGATTTTTCCAACTGAGTCAATCACTTTTGTTTCTATTGTTCCAGCAATTCGATTTGCACTACTGCTCTTAGCTGCCTCCTTAGTGACGAAAGGAAATATACCAATTTTTCCTGAAAAGATTTCATTTCCTTCTGCATCGAACCTCGGACGAGCTATAGCAGCTAGAAACATAACTTTTCTAATAAAATTTTTGCTTTTACAGGTACGCAAAGGATCTTCTTCATCTGGAAGAAGATAATACGTCTCAGATTTTTTTGTCATGTAAAACCACTTCTCATCAATATGAACGACATTGTACATGTCGACAAATGTTGGATCATGTGGTAAAGTATTTTTGTCAAGCATTGATATACAAAATTGTAATCTCGTTCTCTTGTTCTCTTCCTTCAAAAATGGTTTGATAGCATTTGAGTGACGTCTAATGTTACCTAACTTGAGATTTCTGAACAACGTTGTTTTAGTACTATTCAAAGCACATGATAGAGAATCAAGAGATGTACGGCGAGGCAAAGGAATTTCTTGAATTTGTTCAAAAATAAGTTGAATTCTCTTGCGACCACAATTTTTTGTCCTTCTATGGGATACATCAATTACTCCACTGTTTGAATTACTTTTTGACTGCTTTCAAATGCGTTGAACAGTTCGAATCGATACTCCAAATACTAAAGCAACAATTTTTGTTGTATCTTGTTTCAATTTTCCATTAACACTTCTTTGTAGTAAAGCAATATAAATTGTTTGACGTTCGTTGTTGGACAAATTCTTATTTTTTTGCCATTGTGAGATATCTATATTCTGATCACTTGTATCAAAACTTTCGTCACCTATAAAAAAAATATCAATATGTCAGTCACACAACTATAGAAATCCTCATGATAAAAAAATATAACCTGTTGTAACAGTAATGAAATCATATCGAAATCTAACAGTAATGAAATATAACATGTTGTAACTAAAGAAATCCTCATGAAACAAGTACGCAGTTTGTTAATTCTATTTTACATTTTCAGCCTTTTGCTCCAAAGTCATAGTCCAGATTCCAAACTCCCTTGCTTAACGTTAAATCACATAATGTGTATCCAAATAAGATTGTTATACATTTCAAGGATAACTATAATTACTTGATGAATAAAGAGAATAACTTCATCACCATTTTAAAATAATTGCATCAGATAGACGAAGGATACTCCCAAATCTAATACGATCAAGTTCTCCATTAAATATGATTAATTGGCCATCAGTGTTTACCACTGCTTCTTTATACAGCTCTTCCACCACAAGCATTTCTGGGTTTGAAAAGAAAATTGCATGAAAGTAAAATTCATAGCATGATGAGAAAATGCACGATGGAGACTGAGACTACCATTCACATTAAAATATGGATATGCAGCTACGAATAGCTCATCATCTGGCTTCACGCGGTCTGTCATCTTAACTTTTTCAACAAATCCAAAATCTTCAATGCATTAACAATTTCATGCAAAATTCATGCCATATTATGATCCAAATAAGATTGTTATTTTAATAAATATCACAACAATGTCATCTCAAAAACTAAAAGATCCAAGTAAAAATGTGATTGTAAAATAAACAATAACAAACCTATATTTAGATCAAATAATGGAGGATCATTTAAATCGATGTTGAAGCCGTTAGTGTGCACCGAAATCTCTCCGTTGCTTGCCGGAACATTCAAATCTATATTTAAGTTGATTTCATTCACCGGAAATTCTTCAATATTTGGCGAAAAATTCAAATCGAATTCTCGTATAGTAACCATAATGTATTATTGCTAAACTTAAGCCTAATTTTTTTTTTCATGAGATCTCATGAACAATACTTTTATAGAATGAAAGAATGGAGGGAAATATAAAAAAATATCAAATCAATTCAAAAGTAGAGGCAAGATTTTAAAATTTTAAATTTTTTAAAAAAGAGTAAATTTAAACTTTATTTTTATGGAGAATGAAGGTAGGATGATCAGAAAAGGAGGGAGATTGAAGTGACTTTGTTTAAGTTAAAAAAATTTCATGGAGGAGAGCAAAGGTTGCATGGTGGAGTTAATGGCAAATAAACTCTAACTGATTACTCCTAAAAAAAATAAAAACAAAAAAAGGGTAATTTAGTAATTTGATTTTGATTTTACACTTTACAGTGGAGAATCATTACTTTCCTTAAAATGTGGGATTTGGCCTCCAACGTCAGTTAAAGTGGAACCGAGGAAGTATATAATTTAATATAAATAACGAAAGTGTTGTTATGAAGGGATTCCAACTATACTTAATTTTTTAAAAAAAAAATTAAAAATCCCACTTTTTGGAGAATACAATATAATTACATAATCAAGAACATCATCACCTATTACTATATTAGTAACCAATCAAATCTCATTAAAAGAGAAAGAAATAAACTGTGATGCCTCCAAATTCTTGTACTTATTATAGCTAATTTGGTGGTCACTATCCTCATACATAATCATCACTTGCTTGCTCTACAGTTATAAATTGTCTCATAACAAATATACAATTCTTCATTCAGACATTCCCCAGGTCTCAACTTACTTCATTAGCATAATAATTCTACTTGTTTATTACAAACTATCTAGGTTATCTCATAACATATCATATATTAAGAGATTATTTATCACAATCCGTCGTTGCAATTACGATACATTCAACTTAAGACTATGTTATATCATAATTAACTTTATACCCTTACATTAAAGGTTATACAATATGCATAACCTATACTATTACATTAATCTCGTCTTGATCTCAGATTTACTTCAATGCTCTAGACTTCCCTACTCGACTCCTCGGTCCCTTCTATCTTATCTGCAAAGTTTAAATATAGCAAGGGTGAGCATTCAAATTATCAACAAGTCTTAATATTCAATAAAACAATTTATAAGATTTTTGCATCTTGAATAAGCATTAAAAAAATATTTTTTTTAATCCCGGATTCAAGGAACAATAAATCTTGAAACCAATGCTTAAACAACATTACCCATAAAGCATATCATAGCTCAGATTCAATGAAAATTACGAATAAAAGTACTTTCAATAGTACAATTCATTATAAGATTTTGAGATTAACTTCGATTCAAAAGAAATTTCAAGTTTAGCATCACAATACTTTTGACAATCTCGAGGAAATTGAGTGGTCATATAGAGGACAAAAAATTCTTTCCAAAGTGTTCCATAGTCATAATGACCAAGAACCTTCTTTAATGTACCATGAATGATCAGTCCATTGGTACTCTTTTGTTACACGTAACATTACTTTATCATATCCATATCGTATTTTAACAGTGTATTAATGATTCTATCATTTTTTCATCGTAATTTGACGGTGTTCTATTCACGTTATCATATCCGCACTGTATTTTTTTATACTACTTTGATGATTTCGTCATTTTTACACTGTCATTGAACAGTATGTTGTCGACGTGCTGACAATTTTAACCAGGTTCCATATATCTCAGCGGTGTTCTACTCAGTCATGAACTCAAGGAATTCGCCCCAAGTCAACTTGGTTTGGAGCAATAACATTCTCGTTCGATAAAATTCCAATTCAGAATAACTTTCGATATTTGCAACTAAATTGCATAACAAATAATATCTTCAACAAATGAGTCTAGCCAAATATGAATGGCATCAACTCTTATAACAATTATCATGATCAATATATCAAATGATTTGATATTAAATAAAAATGAACATATATAAGTTCAGTTAAAGAATTCAAGTACACGGAGTGCAGAAACTAGTTGCTTGTTTATATTCATTTTCCCATTTTCTCCACTTCTATCCTTTCTTGGATTATCTACAACATTACGGGAGATTAACTTATTATTTCTCGAATAAATTATCCAATGTTGTCGGTAATTTTCTCGAATCCCGTTTCGAAGGTCGAGAACACGTTTTAAATCCATTTGAAGAGCATTTGTTTTTTCATTTTTGTATTTCGATACTCTACATATTATTTTTCAGTAAATTGAAGTCCCTTGACTTGGTTTTAACTCATTTTCATCATAAAAAATTTATTACATTATTTTTGCTAATTTTAAATAGCTTTTATTAATTTTTCTCATTCTAAGTTTGTCCCCAGAGGTAGTTAGGAAATTCATTTGGTCAATCACTCTTGACCAAAGATGCATATATATGTATTAGGATCTTTGTTATTTTTCTCTTTTCTTAATTTTTCAACCTTGTTTGTTTAATGTTTTTTCCGATCTTTGAGTTCCAAGTTCTTGATTTATGAAAACTAAACATATTTTACTATACATAGTAAGAGTTTAATAACCTCACTGGAAAATATTTTTTTCAAGAGTTTAAATAGATTAAAAGCATATTTAAGGATTACCTTTATTAGATTTTGTTATCTTCTTTTTCTCCTTTGCTTTCTTCTTCTAAACTTCAAGCTTTTCTTATTCTTTTCCTTGCAAACTTCTCTCTCTCTCTCTCTCATTTGCCTTGCCCAAAATTTTAGGGTGTTTGTATGAGTTTTGTTTGTTTTTTGTTATATATATATATATATATATATATATATATATATATACACACACACACAGTCCGGATCCTATACATACTTTCTAAACATACATACCCACTTAAATATACATACCTATATAAATAAATCCTTCCCCTAATTTGGCTTCTCTCTCCTCGCTCACACAAAAATCGGTCAACACTCTCTTCTCACTCTTTTCTCTCTCCTCACACCAGCCAAATCGAGTCCTCACACTCTTTCTCACACCGTACGTACCAGCCAAATCGTATGCTTCCAGTCTCTTCTCCTACCTGCACCGACTTACTCTGCTAAGAAGACCAATCTGCTAAGGTAAGGGTTTATTTTTGCAGAAAAATCAAGTTTTTTTGGGGGGGATGTAACCTAGATTTTGGGGGAAACTTTGGTATGCTTGCTGTGTATTTTCTGAAAATACAACCCAACCCAACCCAAGATGCTTGCTGATTTTTGTTGTGTATTTGTTGGTTTTGGGGAAGTTTTTGATTTATGTTTTTTTTTTGCATTTGCTAGTCAATTTTTGTACACTCTGTTTTCATGTTAAAATTGCTTGATGGCAAGTACTGGAATGGCCATAGCTTAAAGCTAGTGAAGTAAATAATATAATAATTGTTACAATAACAGTGAAGAGGAATTGAGCCATAACTGGTTGTGTGTGGAAAATTAAAGAGAGTTTGTTTTGATGGAAGCTAGCTGTGATGGCTGTGTATTTGATGATTTTGGGGAAGTTTTTGATTTTTTTTGCTGATTTTTGCTGTGTATTTTGCTTGCTGTGTATTTTGGTATGTAATTCTATAAATGGTACATATTCTGTAATTTTGATAGTACTGTAATTGAACTGGCATAGTTCATGTTCTCAAGTGATAGTACACATTCTGTAATTTTGTTTGGTTTTGTCATAGTTTATGAAGCATGTCTTAGAAAAATTGGACTTCTTGGCTGCCAAATGAGGTTAAAAAGAGATGCAATCTGTTTAGGGTTCCAATTTTGTCTCTTATCTCTTTCATTCTATTTAGTTTAACATAAAATTGAAAACTTCTTTGTCTACAGAGCAATGCTTGCCGCTTTTTTGATTGGTACGATCCTCCTATGTGTGACAGATCAAGGCAAATAATCCCCGACTTACTTTGAAAGATTAACGTAATGAAGCAAGACATGGAGAACATACGTGCAATAGGCAACAAAGGAAGAAGGAAATTAATTATTGCACTTGTTTGTTCTTGGTTATTGTTTTTAATCAAGTTATTGTAAAAGTGAAAGTGGATGATTTTTGGTTGGTTGCTTAGTGGAATGAAAGTTGTGGCGTGTAATTAAAACTTTTGATGTATGCCCGTGTTTATCTTTAATGGAATTTTGGTTGCACGCGACTTAATGTTATTGTTGAAGATTATTCGGAACAGGTGCCTTGCTTGTTTTGTAAGAATATTTATTGGTCTCCTCTGTTTGGTCTCCTCTGTTTCTCTCCTCTGTTTGGTGTCCTCTGTTTCTCTCCTCTGTTTGGCCTCCTTAATGTCATCATATGGTACCTTTTCTTTGTTGATTGTCAAATACTTAACAGCTATTGCTAATGTTCAAGTTTGATTGCTAAATCAATTTTCATGGCAACTTATGTACTTTAAATACAATATAATAATTTAATAGTAACTCAAGTGGAAATAATAATCAAAAGTGTACCTCAACGAGGTAAAAGGATAGTAATCAAAAAGTGTTAATATGTACTTTAAATACAATTACCTGTTCACGCACACATTTTAGTGAAAATAACTTCAAAAATAATAAAACTTATAATAAACATAAGTAATCTTGCAATATTAATTTAATCTACCAAAAAAATCTGTAATCTTATATAACTCCACCAAAAATGAGAATATTTTTTTCTGCAATACCAATTGTAGTATTTGTATTACAATTTCATCAAAAAAATTCTCAAAAGTCTTGTCTTTGGAAAGCGAAAAAGATCCAGAAGCCTTTAATCTTCATAAACTCATGAACACAAGCCTTGAATTCCCCAAAAGCCATACATTTCACAAGTAAAAGTGCAAACTTTCTAAAAAGTTATGCATTGCTTCTAGTATACCCACATCCTGCAAGTATACCCAAATCCATCCAATATTTCTTTTCTTCTTTTGTCTATACCAAAAAGACAGCATGGAGGTATTGGAGTTTTAACTCAAAAAATCAACTCAGAGTTTATGACAACACAAAACCACAGGAACTCAGTAACAGGGTATAAAACCAAATACTAAGCTGTATTAGGAAATTAACACCAGTTAACAATATAAAACCATAGCATCCTAATACACAGCCATCACAGCTAGCTTCCATCAAAACAAACTCTCTTTAATTTTCCACACACAGCCAGCTATGGCTCAATTCCTCTTCACCGTTATTGTAACAATTATTATATTATTTACTTCACTAGCTTTAAGCTAGGCCATTCCAATACTTGCCATCAAGCAATTTTAACATGAAAAGAGAGTGTACAAAAATTGACTAGCAAATTCAAAAAAATATATAAATCAAAAACTTCCCCAAAATCAGCAAATACACAGCAAAAATCAGCAAGCATCTTGGGTTGGGTTGGGTTGTGTTTTCAGAAAATACACAACAAGCATATCAAAGTTTCCCCCAAAATCTAGGTTACATCCCCCCCCCACAAAAAAAAACTTGATTTTTCTGCAAAAATAAACCCTTAGCTTAGCAGATTGGTCTTCTTAGCAGAGTAAGTCGGCGCAAGTAGGAGAAGAGACTGGAAACATACGATTTGGCTAGTACGTACGGTGTGAGAAGAGAGTGTGAGGACTCGATTTGGCTGGTGTGAGGAGAAAAAAGAGAGTGAGAAGAGAGTGTTGACCGATTTTTGTGTGAGCGAGGAGAGAGAAGCCAAATCAGGGGAAGAGTTTATATAGGTATGTATGTTTAAGTGGGTATATATGTTTAGAAGGTATGTATAGGATCCGGACTGAATATATATATATAGTCCGGATCCAGTCCGGAATCCTGGACATTGTTAAAATACGGACCTTTTTTTTTTTTTTTGCTTTTTTTTTTAAAACAACTAAAAAAAATAAATAAATAATTATGAAACTGAAATTTTTACATAATACAATGTTTTGGGCGTGATTTGGATACATATAACAAAACATGTATGTACAGTCTGATGGAACTGACTGTACATACATGTTTTGTTATATGTATCCAAATCATGCAAAAAATATTGTATTATGTAAAAATTTCAGTTCCATAATTATTTATTTATTTTTTTTAGTTGTTTTAAAAAAAAAGCAAAAAAAAAAAAAAAAGTCCCGCATTTTAACAAAATGCGGGATCCCGGACCTGAACCTCATTGTGTGTATATATATATATATATAACCTACTTTTGGTTGGTTGTCCAAAACTAGGCCACCACACCTCTTTTTCATTACAACCTTGGACCACAAATCACCCAGAGACCAACAAGGCTCTCTACTCCCTCCAATAACCGGTCACTTGGGATTAAGTATTTACCTTTGTAATTATATTTTCTCGATTAGGGCTTCGAAATATCATATAAACTTATTAACCAAATAAGTCTCACAAAAAGATGAAACAAATTTCACATAAAGGAAGAAATAAACTCACCTAAGTGAGAATCGAACCTGAGACAACTCAGTCTTAATCACTAGATTAATACCTCATAGGCTATAATTAAAAAAAATTAAAGTACATGTCTAACATTAATTTAACTTCAAATAGTTAAATATTATAATATCACACTACTCAATTAGTGAAAAATATATATAATAAAATAAAAAATAAGAAAAAATAATACATTGTATTGATTTCTTAAGGTTTACACTGGAAACACGAATCTAGTTCATAGCTTGTTAACTCCTTGCCTCATTTTTATTTTGAGTCCCCAATAACCTACAAGAATTTTTTCCAAGAGACGAGATAAAATTAGTGTAGATGATAGCAATAAACCAAGAACATGTTACACTAGTTCATACAACATTGTACATCCATGTTTTGTTTATGCAATGTCATAAGCTTCAATTGCTTCCTCTTGGATGCCTAAAGTTGAAGCTCAATGACAAATTCATTCAACATTAGGAAGAGCGTTAATTATTCTACTTCGATGATTTTAATGATGACAAAATATTGTCTAGCTTTGTATCTTTGTTCTTAATTACAGGTTAATTAATTTTTGGACATGAAGTTTTCGAGCTATAAGAATTTAAAAGAATGAAAATTTCAAGATCTTTAGGACATTTATGTAAGATCTTTTTCTATGCAATATATTTTGGCTTTAAGATTTAAAAAGATCTTAAATTCTTAATTGATTTCCTGAGTTTATAAAATGGTTGAGCTGATCTTGGAATTTAATAAAATACAAAAACTCTATGCGGACATGATAATTGGATATTAGCTATTTATAATTTCACCTATTTGTATTTTGACCCCCATAACTCTATGCAGACATGAGCTCTTTACCATTTCACATATTTATATTTTGAACCCCCATTATAAAAAATATGAGGTCAAAATACAAATAGGTAAAATTGTAAAGAGCTCATATTCAATTATCATGTCCGCATAGAAAAGCTCAAATAAAATATGGGCATAACTAAATTATTCTATCTCAACGAATTTTTATTCCTAAGATTCTGAATTAATTTTGAAGATTACCAAAATCGGTTTGAAATATTCACATAAATATATTTCCTTCATAATAGATTTTGCTAAGTTTGAAAATCTGATGCTTACTGTTGGGTTCTGGGTTCGGGACTCCCGACCCGATGTGCTAGATCCGACCCGGGGTGTGGGTTCGGGATGCAGAGAAGTAGTTTGGTTAAAGAAGTTATCTTTTAACTAAGTTGACTTATATTCTGACTAAAGCATTTATTATGATTTGGTTGATGGGACGTGTGCTTTATATTGTCAAGTGGGACCTGGCGTGATGATGGCAAGTGGGAGTGTATATATAAGGCTTTCCTCTACATTTCAAAGGTAATGCAAAACTAAACACAAAACTGCAAACCTCCATTGTTAGCAAACCTTGAGAAAGCCTACACTAATTCTCACGCCTGAGCTATCCCCCGGCGGCAAAACCGCCCGGAACTCTCAGTGTGATTCCGTTATTGTGCAGGATTAACGTGTTCTTGGTGATTGAAGCGCGTGACCAAATCTTGGCGTTAACATTGGCGCTAGAAGGAGGGCTTTTAGTGTTAGTTCTCAATCACAGTTAAAGTTAGAAAACAGATATGGTGAATACGGATCGTAATGGAGGAGAAAGATCAGCTGATTCCCATACACCGACTCGTAGGTCGGTTCTAGATCGACTCAGGTCGTCGGCTAGGGAGAGATTGGGACCAAGGGGCCGAACTAGGGCGCCTTTACAAGTCCAATCCGCCCCCGTTCGTCGTCGTCTATTTCACACTAACCAACAGACGCCAGAGCCTTCGACTCATATGGCTGCCAACCCAGCTCAAACCCTTGTTCATTCCGGCAGCAACGCCGATCATGGCGACAAAAGACAATGGATCCTGTCCCAGCGGAGGACAAAGGACCAGGAAGTGATGGAGGCCTTACGCCAGCAACAGCGGGAGATAGCTGAGCAATTGGCTAGGTTGGAAGGACAGGAGGAGGTTTCATCAAGCCGACCTTCTGGCCGACAGCAAACTGATCGGAATCAATCCAGGACTAACCGTTCGGATGATTTCGAACCAGTAGGGAGCAGGCGTCAGAGCCGCTCCCCCGTACGGAGCAGGCGTCAGAGCCGCTCCCCAGTTCGAAGCAGGCATCGAAGCCCCTCGCGCCTGGTGAGCAGGCGTCTAAGCCGTTCCCCAGATCGTAAAAGGCACAGAAGCCGCTCGCATGACCGAAGCAGGCCTAGGAGCCGCACTCCGGACCGGAACAGGCGGGTAGGCCGTTCTCAGGACGGAAATGATGCTGGTAGGAGGGGATCCGGATTGGGTGGCAGGCCTCGGTCGCCACCCCGAAGGAGCGAAACCGATCCCGTTGTTATTCGGATGGCTGAGTTAGAAGAAAAACTAGCCGCGGTGGTTCAGGCCCAAGAGTTGCCGAAAACGTCAAATTCACCTTTCACCTGGGAGATTGAACAGGTCAAAGCAGACAAGACCAAGAAAATGCCTCCCCTAGATTCTTACGATGGTACTGGTGATCCCTATGATCATACTCACGGGTATAATCAAGTGATGAATTATTATGATCATCCGGATGCTGCTAAGTGCCACATGTTCGTCACAACTCTGAAGCTGTCAGCTCGAGAATGGATGGTGTCTCTCCCCCCGAACTCTATCGGGTCGTGGCAAGATCTAAGTAATAAGTTTCATGCGCGATTTGGGAGCAATAAGAAGAGAGGAAAGCTGACTACTGCTCTAACCCAAGTAAAGCAGAGATCGGGTGAGAGTTTTGGTGAGTATGTGAAAAGATTTCGAGACTTGGCTGGTACCGTGACCAGTTTGAATGTACAACAAGCAGTTGGGTTTTTCACAACGGGTCTGGATGCTACGAAGTCGAAAGATTTGTGGAAAGACCTCATTCTCAACCCCCCAATGGATTTAGCTGAAACCTATGGTCGAGCTGAAGGACTCATTACCATAGAAGAAGCCTATAAAAGCTTAAATCCTCAAGATCGGAATGAAGAAAGTACGAAACAGAAAGATAGGAACCATATTCCTCGGCCTAGCAACCAGCCAAGAGGCAATTTCTATGGTGGACCTAGCTCGGGAGGCGGTCAAGGTGGGATTAATACAGGAGGCAAACCATCTTACCCGAAGAAGAATGTGAATAAGGTGTATACCCCCCTCACTACAGATCGGACGAGGATTCTGAAAGAGATCAGAAATCAGCCTTCGTTTGAACCCTGTCCAACCACTACCCGATCCCACCGGGGCAACCCTAATCGTTATTGTGAATATCATCAGACATCTGGTCATAGTACGGAGGATTGTTACAATCTGAAGGATTTAATTGAGAAGAAAATCCAAAATGGTGAATTGGTTCAGTATGTAGTAGGTCGGCAGAATTCCAGTTCAGAAGGCCAAAGAGGGTCAAACCGAGAAAGACGCCTCGAGGCACCACCTCCACCGAACCCTCCACGAAATTGTGTTGATGTCATCACTGGAGGAACGTTCGGAAAGAAAGTTGGGAGAAAGAGGAGTGGCCTGATGGATGCCGTGTTATCGGTTTCGGAACGGCCTTCGGCTAGAGATCGACCGTTTCTCAACACGGTAATATCATTTACCGAGGAGGATTACCCCTCGGAACCAATTGATCCCCATGAAGGGGCGCTGGCCATCACAGCCCAGGTCGGATCCATGGATATGAAGCGCATAATGATCGATAATGGATCTTCGGTCGACATATTGTTTACTCATGCATACAATAGGCTAGACCTGGGGGGAGCAAGGATGGAGGTGGGTCAGGAATCTCCGTTGTATGGCTTCAGCAATGATCCTGTTCGCGTGTCCGGAACCGTGGAACTGCCGGTTATCTTTGGTACGGCACCGAGGCAGGTAGAAGTCATAGTCAAATTTTTTGTGGTCCAGGTAGATTCGGCCTATAATGCCATTCTGGGTAGACCCACTTTGGCTGCACTTCAGGCTGTTACCTCCATAGGTCACTTCAAAATTAAGTTCCCGACTTCGGAGGGGGTCGGTGAGGTAAAGGGTGATCTAGACATGGCACACAGGTGTTATCGGAATTCATTGATATCCTCGGCGGTTGGGGTCAGCAAGCAGAAACAAACAATGGCTATAGAAGTCGAGCCGTTCACCGAGGGAAATTCCGAACCCCTTGCGTTGCCCGCTGAAGAGACAGAGGAGGTAGAGTTGATTGTTGGAAAGGGCGATAAGCTGATCAAGATAGGCGCAGGGTTGATAGAGCCATTTCGAACAAGCCTAATCGAGCTACTTCGGGTATATGCGGACATTTTTGCATGGGAACCTTCTGACATGCCTGGGGTCGATAAGTCGGTGGCGGTTCATAAGCTGTGTATTGACTCTTCTAGGAAGCCTATCCGTCAGAAGAGGAGGATCTTCGCTCCTGATAGGCAAAAGATCATTGACGATGAGATCGCCAAACTGCTAAAGGCGGATTTCATTTATGAAATTGATTACCCCGAGTGGCTAGCAAATGTGGTGCTAGTGCGGAAACAGAATGGCAAATGGAGAGTCTGCATAGATTATACCGATCTGAATAAGGCTTGTCCGAAGGATTTTTACCCTCTTCCGCACATCGACCAGTTGATTGATGCGACATCAGGTTTTCGACATGCTTAGCTTCATGGACGCTTTCTCTGGATATCATCAGATCTCCATGGACAAGAAGGACATGCCGAAGACGGCGTTCATCACGCATCGAGCAATATACGCATACAAGAAAATGACGTTCGGATTGCTAAATGCGGGAGCCACATATCAGAGAATGATGAACTATGTGTTCGCCAAGTTACTGGGTCGAAGCATGGAGGTATACGTGGACGACATGATCGTCAAAAGCGTGGGAGTTCGGAACCATTTGGATGATCTGGAAAACTGCTTTGAGACGATCAGAAAGTACAAGCTTCGGCTGAACCCTACCAAGTGTACTTTTGGACTTAGTTCGGGTAAATTCCTGGGGTATTTGCTCAGCAAGAGGGGGATCGAAGCTAATCCGGAAAAGATCAGTGCCATTTTAGACATGAAGTCTCCCCAATCTTTCAAAGACGTACAACGATTGACTGGTAGGATTGCTGCGCTTCGGAGGTTCATGTCAAAATCGGCGGAACGGTGTCTACCCTTCTTTAACACTTTGAAAGGGCCGAAGAATGAAAAGACCTTCATATGGACATCAGAGTGTGAAGACGCGTTCCAAGGAATCAAGAGGTATCTTTCCTCAGCTCCACTTCTGGTGAAGCCCATTCCTTCGGAACCCCTATACCTGTATCTGGCGGCGAGTTCATTAGCGGTGGGAGCTGTATTACTTCGCGAAGTAGGGGGCAGGCAGTGCCCCGTCTACTATGTTAGCCATGTGCTTCGGGATGCCGAAACCAGATACCCCAACTTGGAAAAATTCGCTTATGCACTTGTCATAGCAAGCAGGAAGCTAAGGCATTATTTCCAAGGGAGGTTTGGTGGTAGTATACACTGATCAGCCGCTGAAAAAGATCATGAATAAGCCAGATTTGTCGGGACGCCTCTCTGCTTGGGCAATGGAGTTGACTCAGTTTATCATAGACTATCATCCTCGGACTGCCATTAAGGGTCAGGCGTTAGCTGACTTCATAGTAGAGTGCTCGTTTACCGAACCCGATACCGATGATGGTGCAATGGTAGTGAGTTCGGTGTCGGGCGATCAAGCAGCTCATGCGTCGTGGACTTTGTATGTAGATGGCTCTTCGACTTCGGATGTTAGTGGAGCAGGGGTCATATTGATTAGCCCGGAGGGATTTAAGGTTCAGCAGGCCATTCGCTTTGAGTTCAAAGCGACCAATAATGAGGCAGAGTATGAAGCCATTTTGGCCGGATTGCGGTTAGCAAGAAGTTTGGAAGTAAAACGCTTAGTCATCTTCAGCGATTCCCAGTTAGTGGTTAAGCAGATAGTAGGAGATTATGAAGCTCGTGGGGATCGGATGACGAAATACTTATCTGCTGTTAAAAACCGACTACATTATTTTGAATCATATAGTGTGCAAGGAGTTGGTCGGGAAGACAACACCGTAGCCGATGCCTTGGCAAAATTGGCTACAACGGAAACTGCTTCTTTTAGTGGGTCAGTCTACCTGGAGGTCCTGGGGGACTCGAGCATTCGAAGGACAGAGGTGCTCCCGATAGAAAGGATGGACTGTTGGCTCACGCCGTATATTTCCTATCTGGCGGATGGCGTCCTTCCTTCGGATCGGTTAGAAGCCAAGAAAATCAAGCATCGAAGTTCGTTTTTCATCTTGATCGATGGGGACCTATACCGAAGGGCGTTTTCTTCTCCGCTACAGAAGTGTCTGACCCCTTCCGAAGCTGATTATACACTTCGGGAAGTCCATGAAGGTATATGTGGAGATCATATGGGCGCTAAGGCATTAGCATACAAGATTCTACGGCAGGGCTACTACTGGCCAACCATCTTCCAAGAATCTAGAGAATTTGTTAAGAAGTGCCCTAAATGTCAGTTGAATGGGACGATCCCTCACCAACCTCCCGAAGAGTTGTATTCGGTATTATCACCCATTCCGTTTGCTGTATGGGGGATTGATATACTAGGACCATTGCCAAAGGCTAAGGGGCAGGTCAGTTTTGTTATTGTGGCCATCGACTATATGACGAAGTGGGTAGAAGCTAAACCTCTCAAAGCAATTACGGAGCAAGAGTGTCTTAAATTCCTCAAGGAATTCGTTGTGTATCGCTTCGGTATCCCAATGGTAATAGTATCGGATAATGGGAGGCAGTTTGTAGGTGCAAAGTTCGAAGAATTTCTCACAGATCTGGGAGTTCAGCACAGGAAGACTTCGGTGGCGCATCCTCAGTCAAACGGCCAGGTGGAAGTCACTAATAGAACTCTTCTCAATGGAATTAAAAGGAGGTTGGATGAAGCCAAAGGAAGATGGCCCGAAGAGTTGCTTAGTGTGTTATGGGCATATCGGACAACAACTCGAACAACGACAGGGGATTCGCCTTTTCGTCTCGCTTACGGGACCGATGCCCTTATTCCTGTTGAGATCGGATCTCCTTCACTTCGAGTCAGCCAGTACAGGGAGTTATATAATGACGAGGGACTTCGCCTCAATCTGGATTTGTTAGATGAGGTTAGGGAGTCAGCTGTCATAAAGTTGACGGCCTATCAGAGGAGGACGGCCAAACACTACAACAAAGGGGTAAAGGTTAGGAGATTTGAGGTTGGAGATCTGGTGCTTCGGGAAGCAGCGGCCTCGACTCCTCAGAATTCAGGCAAACTTATGCCGAACTGGGAAGGGCCTTATGAAGTGGTTGAGGTGCCCAAGCCAGGAACTTACCGGCTTCGGGGTATGGACGGTTCGGATATTAAGAATACTTGGCATGCTGGAAGACTTAGAAAATATTACCAGTAAGTCATAGCCATTTCTTATTGCTGATTATGTAAATCTTTATGTTCATTGAAATAAAATGCTATCAGGTTGTATAAACGAAAATGTTGGGATATTTCATTAATAGTTGTTGAAATTACAAATTGTGTTATTTACATCCGAAAAGAAAAAGCGGTTGAACCACCCTATGGGGTCGGGGAAGTAGGCGGTTCATCTGACCCCTCTTCGTTGTCCGAAGAATCGAGGATAGAGGTGTCCAGTCCCGCAGCCATCATCTTCTCTTTGATCATCTCTTTGTGGCTTTGATACCCTTCAGAGAATTGCATGATAATCTTATCGGTTAGTTCGGGGGATGCCTTATACTCCTCTATTATTTGGAACTTGGTTTCTTCGGTCATCGGAGGTCCTTGGTTCTTCAACTGGGTGTGCTCTTCCTCCAATGAGTTGTAGGCCTGGATCAGATCCTTCAATTTGAAGTGGGTCTTCTCCATCTGTTCTTCGAGGGCGGCTATTGCTTTCTTTTGATCGGAATCGTTTTCCTTCAATAAGACTCGCTCCTCCATAAGCCTTTCATTCTGTTTCTCCCGATCGGCAATTTCCGATTGAAGGATGTCGACCCGATTCCGAAGCTGATAGTTCTCCCTATTGGCTTCGGTGAGCTTATCTTTCATATCGATATGAAGATCCTTCTCCTTCTCTAAGTCGGATTCCAGGGATCGAATGTCACCCTTCAGGAATTCGTTTTCTTTCTGCCTCGATCTCCTTGTTCTTCTTCGCCAATTTAAGCAGAGATGGTAGAGATCGGGCAAACACGGCATTAGCCTGTATAAAATATGGATCAGAATCAAGTTCAAATAAAAAAGCGGCTCGGTATGAAATGATGTCTTACCTGGAGTTGAAGCCTCGTGAAGTCTTCCAGGTATTGATCCGGAGAATGATTCTTAAACCGATCGTTATCGGCGGTCATGACGAAGCGCTCGAGGAGATCATAGGGAAACGGGTCCGATGGGTTTTGGGGCCAGAGAGTCCGTGGCTTGGCCCGATTGCTAGATGAAGGGGCCGAAGGGGCCGAAGCCAATTGGTCGGAAGAGTGAGATCCTCCTGATTGAGATTTGACTTGTTGGGTAGGGCCGGATGGAAGTACTGGAGAAGAAGCCTCTTTGCGAGATCTCTTTGCAAGAGGCTCCAGTACTTCCTCATCGGTCTCTTCGTCGATGATGCCTAGGGAGATCGGTTCGGGAATTGTTGCTGGAGTCTTCAGTGGTTTGGGCGGCGGTGGCACCTTCTTCTTTAGCTGCTGCTTCTTCATCAAGGCCATCTTTTCCGATCTGCTCATCTCCAAGGTACTTTTCTTAAGGACTTGAGCCATTGGGATAGCCGTGATTGGACGGGCGGCTATCGGCATTCTATTCTGAGGTTCGTCCTCCAAAGGCTCGTTGGGATCGGCCAGATTCGGGTCGGTAGCTCGGGGAATTGTTTGGCTGATGTTGGTCGGGGCGACTGGCTTGATGAGCGTTACTGAAAGATGTTAAGCGTTAGAAATCTATACTAGTAAGAAGGAATTACAAGCAATAAAAGCTTAGTTTGAGGTTCGAGGATAGGTACTTACATCCATGATTGTATAGCCATGTATGGTTGCCGAGGAGTTCGAAGTCCCATTCCTCATCGGGCATCTTGCTGACGAATTGTTTGAACTCTCCCAGGCGGTCGGACGGGAAGGCTTCAATATTGTTGGTATTTTTGCTGAAGCCAACCCAATCCGATATTAGGCTGGTATCGGGTCCTTTGATGTAGAACCATTGGGAGTGCCATCCCTTGTTACTGGTCGGGGTCCTCATCAGGGATTTCTTTTGAGCCCCCTTGACTGGTACCTTGCTGATTTGCCGAAATCCTGCTTCGCGCGATCGAATTACGGTGAATAGGGCAAAGAAAAAGTCCATGGTCGGTTCGACTTGGCACTCGTGGCAGAAAGCTATATAACAGATCAAGTGAATGAAGGAATTAGGAACCAATTGGGCGAGCCCGACCCCGACCACGCTGAGGAATGTGAGGATAAAATGGTTGAGGGGGAATCTGAGCCCATACTTCAGGGCTTGGACAGTCACAGCAGTCCAGCCGTTGGGGCGTTGGTACATTCTTTCGTTGAGGTTGGGTGTGCGGATCTGGTAAGATATGGGAATCTGGTACAGTTCGCGGATAGACGCTAGATCTTTGGTTTGAAGCGAGGATATGGTGTTTATATGGTAAAAAGTCTTGTCTGAGGAGTATTCTTCTAGCATCTTTATGTTTTGAAGCTCGGCTTCAGTTCGGGGTGATGGAGTAGAGAAGGGGTTGCTAGGAAAATCGGAGCTTGTGATAGGATCTTGGGAAGAAACGCTGAGTCCTCCGGAGGTGGAACTAGTTTTGATGACAGAGGAAGGAATTGGCGGTGCGGCGGCGGTAGAAGTTGATGCGATTGCAGTGGTGGTGACTGTGGTGGCTTCCGTTGTTATCGCTGCTATAGGAGGGAGGATCTCATTAGCAGCTGCCGCGGATGCACTGGTTTTCGATGGGTTAGAAGAGCTTGAGGCGTCATTGGTTGCCATTGAAGAATAGAAGAACGAGATGCGAGATTCAAATGATCGGAAAGGTAGGGAAGCGGTGGTGAAGGTTGCAGAAAGGAGATTGAGAGATTTGAAAATTAGGGCTGAAAGTGGCGGTTGATTTTGGAAGGGTGTTGCCTTTATTGGGCGCGCCCCTTAAGTTTCGGCCCATTTTCCCACTAACGGTACTGTTTCAATAAATGTGGTGGGACCGTTATTGCCACGTGGTAACTGGGGATATTAATGGATGTGCTGATGTGGGGCGGTTATGTTCTAAAGGATTGTTTGGTTCATTATTTGGAGATTAAGATTCATTCTTTATACTCTTTTATTATAATTCATTTTTATAATTAAAGAGTAGGGGGCAATGTTGGGTTCTGGGTTCGGGACTCCCGACCCGATGTGCTAGATCCGACCCGGGGTGTGGGTTCGGGATGCAGAGAAGTAGTTTGGTTAAAGAAGTTATCTTTTAACTAAGTTGACTTATATTCTGACTAAAGCATTTATTATGATTTGGTTGATGGGACGTGTGCTTTATATTGTCAAGTGGGACCTGGCGTGATGATGGCAAGTGGGAGTGTATATATAAGGCTTTCCTCTACATTTCAAAGGTAATGCAAAACTAAACACAAAACTGCAAACCTCCATTGTTAGCAAACCTTGAGAAAGCCTACACTAATTCTCACGCCTGAGCTATCCCCCGGCGGCAAAACCGCCCGGAACTCTCAGTGTGATTCCGTTATTGTGCAGGATTAACGTGTTCTTGGTGATTGAAGCGCGTGACCAAATCTTGGCGTTAACACTTACCAAGTCTTTGTTTGTCCAAACTGATTTTCAAATAATATGTCCGTTGGGATTAAAGAAATTGGAAAACTAAAGTTTTTAAATTCTTTATCATTTTAACAGTTTTCCTTGTTTAAAAAATATAGTCGTTACACTTTATTTCTATAAATACCTAGTCATACCATTCTTGGAAAAAACCAACTAAAACACTCTAGCTTACAATTGCTGAAAATAATCTCATCTCTCTTAGCTATGCCAAAAGCGTTGATTTATATTGTTTAGCTACAGATTATTAGTTTCAATTGTAACTTGTTTTCAACTCAATTTCTTATCTTATAAAAAGGAAGTTTCAGAGAGAAACAAGGTTTTCTTATATTGTATAATGAGATTTCAAGGGAATAGGTTTATTCAAATTAGGGAGCAAATGTACTCAAGCAAGGAGGTTTCCTCAAAGGTAGTTTGTATGCTCAAGATTATTATGAAGTCTATTGTAAAAGGAGTTTAATATTTTGTAATTGATTGTTTATATTAAAGGAAAACTGCTAGATATCAATTGATATCTGGTCTTAGATGTAGGCCATTAGTTAGATGATTATGAGCCGAATAAAGTATATACTTATGTGTGTTAAGCATTGTTTACTTTTTATTTTTTATTTTTTGTCTTGCATAGATTTAGTATTCTGATCCCTGCACTTAGTTTATATATATCACTTAATATCAAAATACAAAAAGAAACTAAATTCAAGTTAAAACAAATTTACAATAGAAAGCAGTCGACTGCATTCAACATCTATCCAATCTTATTATAAACACAAATGATGCCTTGCATCCTCCCTTTCGGATTTTGGTACCCAAGATATATGTGTGCTCTCCAAATAATTTTCTTGTCTTTGTGAGTCATCTTTTGACATTCCCAACTTATCATGAATTTATGTTGTTATCCTCTTGTTACACAAAATAAGAACGCGTGCAAAATTTAAACGTAGACGGACAATAATGTAATTCGGCGTAAAATGTTTGGAATCAAAATCCAAACCTGACAACTTACTTTTCCATATTGGCTGGCTTTGATTCTTGTATTTACTGAATCCAAATACATTTCAACATTCACTATGATTCTTATAACAACACATTTTCCATTAAATATGGTCCCCACCCAACAATGACAGGCTAGACTTTTGACAGAGAATTATTTTGTTTTTTCCCCTTCGTATCTTTGAATTTTCTTCCTAACTTGTACATATTGAAGTAGTTAATTACTCGTTTCGTTTTAAAATTATAGATATAATTTAATTTTTAAGATCAAAAAAAAAATATTAAATTTTAAAATTAATATAACTTATAAAAATTTAGCATGAAATAAATTTTGTAATCAATAATTTTTGTAATATACTATATAATTATAAATTAAAATTAAATAAATTTACATTAATTTAAAATTTTAATATACTATCATTTGACTTCAAAATTCAAATTATATATCTAATTTTTAAACAAAATGAGTATATTAATTATTATCCGACGGCATCTGGCACCAAGGATTTAGGAAAGCCCGGATGTATTACTAGACTACCAGATATTATGATCACTATATATGACAAAAATGATTGTCCTTTTTCAATTTTAACTTTGCTCTGAATTTTCTTCCAAACATAAAGAAAATAAGTTCAAAGAAATATTACTCCTCCCACAAAGTAATATATATACATATATATATATATATATATATAGATAGATAGATAGATAGATAGATAGATAGATAGATAGATAGATAGATAGATAGATAGGGACAGATCTACTAGATAGGGACAGATCTACCCTTGGCAAGGGTGGTCAATTGACCACCCATAATTATTATTTTTTAATTTAATATTACTATGGGATTTAGGAAATATATAAAAGTATGGGGGGGGGGGGATTTGCCGAACCTATATTCTCTCTGTTTCAAAATAAAAAATCAAGTTTTACATTTTAAAGTTAATTTGAGATATTTTTAAATTCAAAATTGATATAATTTATTTAACATTGTTCATAATTGTATTGTCTAAAATAAATTAATTTATGTCAATTTTGAATTTAAAAATATCTTAAATTTACTTCAAAAAGTAAATATTAATCTTATATTTTGGAACAAATGGAGTATGACTTAGTACTTACATTGAAAAAAATATATTTGATACCATTAAACATGAAACAGTTATGAAATAATTTCTGGAAATGAAAGATTGAAGAATAATTTTGTAATGAATTTTATACAATTTTCATGGAAATTTATATTATGCGATTTTACTTATATATAGTCATTAATCTTTTTTTCGTAATTATATTTTTTTTAAGTTGAAATATTGATCACCCTTGATTAAATTCCTACATCTGTCACTGCATACGGGAAGAGAGAATCTAAGACATTCATTAGCCAAACTTGATTAAGCTACTTAATAAAACGACGTATTAGGTCATTGATTAAAATACTTATGATCACTTATTTAGAATATTCAACATTCTACAAGAAATCGGTTGGATAGGCAGATTCACATCTCTTACAACCGACATAGTCCTCTGTTCTTGGAACAGAAACAATTTGTTTAGCTTTACATCCGTCCTAAGGTATCATTTCTGGACTGATCAACGAGTCGCTACACTAAGTTCAAAAGACAAGTTTGATGCAGTGAAAAATATTAATAAAGATACGGATTTTCATATATTCTAGCATGTGTGGAGATTTAATATATTTTGTGTATTTTTATTTATTAGTTAGAAAAATTTAGTAATTTAATTTATATTTGGCCCATTTATATTTTGGGCTTTAGTTTTGATAATTTTATTTAGTTTTAGGTTTTAATTATTTTTCTTTTTCAATTAATCATAAAATAGTAGTTTAGCATTATAAAAATGTTATCTTAGGCTTTTATAGAATCTTTGACAATTATATTAATTTCTCTTTAAGAGTTTTTATCTTCGTGGATTTAAAGTTTTTATCTAGTTGGTGTTAGTATGATAACTAACCATATATTCACGTTTGTATTAGAGCATTATAGTCAAACCGTAATCCGCTACGTCAATTTACTTTACATATATAACTTAGTGCAAGTTTGGTTCGTAGTTTTTTGGGCTCTTGGGGCTTTAAGAGTCGAAACGCATTTGATAATCTTATTCGTCTAAACTTATCTTATTCTAAATGTAATTTTTTTAACTCACAAATGCGACTATTAAGTCCCAAATTCATCACACTTAAAATATTGCATGGTGTAGTTGAGATTTATAAGTCGTCCAAATGCACTTTTCAAACGCACCAAAATAAATAAGCCATTAATTCAACACAATGTGCTGATATTATATGATTGATTGATTTATTTTTATTTTTCTATCACTTTTCCAAAAGAAAAAACTGTTCATATTTCACGATGTTTCACTCACAAGAAGGCATGGTTATTGCAATCCAAGGAATATCATTCTTGATATATATATATATATACATATATATATATATATGTAAAAATAACTAGATATAGCCTACTACTATATATAGCCTACCATGGCATGACAATTAAGCCATCACCTTCTTTATCTCTCTCTCTCTCTCTGTCTCCATAAACTCACTAAGCTCTCTTCATCAGTAACTCCAACAATGTCTTCAGTTCTGTCCAACTCATGCGATTTAACAAATTTTGTAGTAACTGAAGGAAATGGAGTAAAGGGTATCTCAGAAATGGGGCTCAAAACCTTACCAAAACAATTTATTCAACCTCCTGAAGAAAGAATAGACCTGAGCAACATTGCGCATGAAGAGTCCATACCCATAATAAACTTGTCAAATTTGGATGATCCAGATGTGGCCGATTCTATATGTGAAGCAGCTGAGAAGTTGGGATTCTTTCAGATTGTGAATCATGGTGTCCCCATTGAAGTTCTTGAAAATGTGAAGGAAGCGACTCGAAGGTTCTTTGAATTGCCTGCAAAGGAGAAGAGAATGTTTTCGAAAGAGAATTCGCCTACCAATAATGTGCGGTACGGAACAAGTTTTACTCCCGCAGCAGAGAAAGCTCTGGAGTGGAAAGATTACCTCAGTCTCTTCTATGTTTCAGATGATGAGTCTTCTGCATTCTGGCCTCCTGTGTGCAAGTAAAAATACACACATATATGTTTTTATTTTACTAGTATAACACACACATTATACTAACTGTCACGCAAAGATTATCATCTACATACTCAAAGCTGTTTTCGACAGGTCTTAAAATCAGTGTCAGTTCTTTGCAGGAGGGATGTAGCATGCTATAGTATGTCCGTCCCATAAAGATTGTGATACACACGTATGTATGTATATATATGGGAGTGATCCATGGCTAAAAGTGGCTACGGCGTGTGTATTAGCTAACGCATCTTGTACTAAATTTGACGACCTTAATTTCAAAAAAAAAAGAGAGGAAGGAAATCAATCATACGCAACATAAATGGTGCGTGTGAGAAGTTCTCGTACGTACCATTATATTGCGTACACAATTTTTTGATTTTTTCCCTACACGCAATGGTGCGTTCGGAGGATATTTTTTAGAAACCATGTCCGTTGAATTTAGGAATAAACGGTACAAGATGAGTTAACTATTATATACTTCTTATCCACCTTTGACTATGGATCATTTCCCATATATATATATATATATATATAGCCCAAGGATCCAGTCCGGGATCCCGGACGGAGCTAAATTACGGACCTTTTTTTTTTTTTTTTTTTTTTTTTTTTTTGCTTTTTTTTTTTTGAAACAACTAAAAAAAATAATAATAATAATTATGGAACTGAAATTTTTACGTAATACAATGTTTTGGGCGTGATTTGGATACATATAACAAAACATGTATGTACAGTCTGCGCAGACTGTACATACATGTTTTGTTATATGTATCCAAATCACGCTCAAAACACTGTATTATGTAAAAATTTTAGTTCCATAATTATTTATTTATTTTTTTTTAGTTGTTTCAAAAAAAAAAAAGCAAAAAAAAAAAAAAAAAAAAATGTGCCGAATTTAAAAAAATGCGGACTACCGGCCCAGAACCGGACTCATATATATAGATAGATATATATATATATATATATAGATATATATATATATATTATAGAAAAACAGTAATTTAAGGCATGTCTTAGCCAAGCTTGGATAAGGCTACTTAGTGAAATTTTAATAAAACGACATAGTTTTATCCTAGAGTTAAGTTTTTCGTTTTTCGATTTTATATAAAAAAAATCTTTAATTATAAATTTTATATAAAATTAGGTCATTTTGTTAAGTAGTCTTACTTAGATTACCTTTGTCCATATATATATATATATGCACACACTTCTTTCTAATTTGATTACGTTTTTGATGGATTACTTCATTATTTGCTTTAGGGATCAGGTAATCGAATTCATGAAGAGGTCTGAATTTGTCATTATAAGGCTGCTAAAAGTGCTAATGAAAGGGCTGAATCTGAAGATGGATGAAACTAAAGAATTACTTCTAATGGGATCAAAGAGGATTAACCTAAACTACTATCCCATATGCCCTAACCCTGAGCTCACTGTCGGAGTAGGGCGCCACTCGGATGTCTCCACACTAACTTTCCTCCTTCAAGACAACATCGGGGGACTATACGTACGCAAATTTGAGACGGATAGTTGGATCCATGTCCCACCTGTTACCGGATCTTTAGTGATCAACATAGGGGATGCACTTCAAATAATGAGTAATGGTCGATACAAGAGCATCGAGCATCGTGTGGTTGCTAATGGAAGCAAGAGTAGGGTTTCAGTGCCAATCTTTGTGAACCCTAGACCGAGTGATCTTATCGGTCCTTTTGCTGAACTGCTCGAGAGTGGAGAGAAACCGATGTACAAGCAGGTTCTCTACTCGGATTATGTGAAGCATTTCTTCAGGAAAGGCCACGATGGGAAAGAGACAGTTGAATTTGCAAAGATATGAAAGTTTAATTTCCTCCTTAAAAAAGTACTTCCTCTGTTCAAAATAGAAGAGCACAATGATAGCAGAATACAAACAAAGTGCTCTTGCATTTTGGAATAGAGTACTGATAAGCAATAAATAATTAATTAAATAAATTACGAACACGTGTATTGATAAAGTTGAAACAAGTCCTTGATGCAAAGATCAATCCATCTGATGTTCGATTTTACTTAATGTTTTTAATCTATGATCGATTACTGTCGTTTTTTGGTTTTAATCTTTTTCTCTTCACTAGAACTCCATATTGTTTTGTCTATTTGTTGAGGGGGAAAGAACGGGATAAGGAACTGCATGGAATTCATTTCCCATTTCTGTCTTTTGTCTTCTTCTTTTGTTTGGGTAAGTAATGAGACAGTAACAAACTCCTAATAAAATGGATTGATTTGATCCTTCTCCAACAGATAGGCTTAAATATCCTAACTGTTATCTGAATTACTGTAGTTTAAATTTCAAAGTTATCATGTTGTTATTTTCTGTTAAAGAACAATTATGTAATTTGTATAAATACACTTGTTGTGTATAATGAAAAGGTAATGCAGTTCATATATCATTCTTTTAACTTCTTTATGGTATCAGAGTTTTTCACGGTTTAAACACCAAATTTTATTTTATTTTTATTTTTTTGTCGTATTATTTTTTTATTATTAAATACAATGATGTTTCATATTGTTCTATTTTTGAGTTTAAATTGACGAACAAGAAAAAAAAAAACTTCGATTCTTTGTTACTAAGTATTTTAGTGAATCAAAAGATTAAATAAGAAATTAAAATAATAAACGAAAAATTTAGTCACTTTTCTTTTAATTTTTTTCATTCAAAATAAATTAAATAAATAAAACAATTAAATCTTTTATAATACTTATTATACTATCTACAATATAAACATATCAAAATTAATATAAGTAAAAGATAGAACAAATGATATATCTTACGATTTTATGGATTTGTGTTTTTGTTAATTACGCATGAATAATAGTTTGTTTAGATTATTCATATTTTTTCATAAAAAAAAAATAATATTTTCACATGAGTTTCTTTCATGCGAATGTAAGAATCACTCACTATTTATGTGAGAGAAATCACATAAAAATATCATATATTTTTTTCATGTCAATTTATTACTTTATCCAATCTCATCTATTTATCTATCTATCTATACTATACTATACTATAATGGCTTAAATATAAATTACTATCTTAAACTATGACCATATTCCACTTCGGTGATCCACCTTTAAAACTTTTCAATTAGATGATTGAACTATTAATTTTTTTCAATTGCATTCAATTGATTCTGTCACGTCAGAAATTACTGACGTGGTTGTCTAGGTGGGGCTTGCAAGAGCTAATGTGTTTCACAAAAATAATTTTTTATTTTGTGATTAAACATTTTTGATATATTAAAGGGTAAAATCGTCACACCACTTTCTATCAAACATTAATACCCTAACCAACAAATAAAGTGATACAGAACGAAGAGCTATCAAACTCAAAGCTTCATTTTTCTGCATCAATGGCAGAAGACAGGTCAATAGCCAAAACCTTCCCAATTAAACCAAAGCTAAAACCCACTTTTTATAAAACCACACCAACTCCAGAATCCAAATACTAGAAATCATTAAAATCCCCCAAAGAAACCCCAATTCAAACCCTAATCTCATCTATCACTTCTCTCTCCTTCTCGCCAACTTCTCCTCACCACTTCGCCGCCACCTACTCCGCAACAGTCTCCATTTTCTCGTCCGAAAGCCTAACACCCAAAGCCACCTTCTCCGCCTTCAAAGATACAGTCACATCCGCCTCTTTCCGCTCGGACGGATGCCTTTTAAAACCCAGAAACTCTCAAAATCAATTTTAGTAAAAACAAATATAAAATCAAAAGATGACTTCCAATACATCCAATATCAAAACCCAAAAACTCTCAAAATCAGTTTGAGTAAAAAGAACAAAAAAAAAAATAAAAAAGTGGAAAACAGAATAAGAGAGATTTCTTTTCGTTTCACAGCCACGGATCTCGGTAGACTCCATCAAACATATCACGACAACGATTTGAGGAGGAATTTGTCTCCAGTTAGACTTCGTTTAAGAAGAAATTTTATTTTTTCAGTAGCAATTTGGTACTTTTGTGTTTTTCCATCAATTGACGTAGTGGTGAGCTTTTTAGGTTTGAGTTTCTTTTGGTGATGGTGGTGGTGTCCAGCGTGGTGGTGTTGTGCGGCGTGATTGGTGGTGACGACGGGCAGAGGATAGGGAACGGCGGGGGGGCGGGGGACAGTAGGGGTCGGGGGAAAGGGGAAAGGGTTCACGGGAGGGGAAATGGGAAAAAGGGATCGGAAGATTAGGGGAGAGAGAGGAATTGTGTTTTGATTTTTTTTAATTTTTGTTTTGATTTTGTTTTTGTTTAGTTATTACTTTATTTTTAATAAAACTTGATATACTATATTACTATTTTACCCCTTAATTACTCAAAAATATATCAAAAAATTATTTATTAATATTTTTTTATTACACATGTGTACTAATTGACCACGTCTGCATGCCACAACAGCAATTTCTGACGTGGCAAACTCAATTGAACGCAATTGAAAAAAATTAATAGTTCAATCATCTAATTGAAAAGTTTTAAAGGTGAATCACCAAAGTGGAATATGACTTACAGTTTAAGGTAATAATTTATATTTAAGCCTACTATAATTAAATAGATAATTTAGTTTGTTCACCTTTTTTTATTTGACCCTTGACTTTTTCTATATTAAGTCAACTTTTATTATTTCTATATTAATTCAACTTTCCTACATTCATTCAATTCAAACCTAATGTAATTTTACAAGGAAACAATATCATCTTACCTAAAATTAGTTTGTTAATATTATAAATATGTACATTATATACTCCTTCCGTTTCTAAAAGGATGACTAAAGGTACAAATATTTTTTATTTCTAAAATGATGAGATAAAGTACATAAAGTGAAGGGTAGCGGGTGCCGCTGAAAATAGTACCGTCATTCGCTACTATTAGTAGCAAAAGTAAACCATCGTTCGCTACTATTTAGTAGCGGACGTGAATTTTTCAGTTATAATCTCGGTCGTTGGTTCCTATATTGAACGATAGAAATGGTGTTTGCCCATTTTTGATCTATACCATGTATTTTGTTATAGATCTAAATAGGACAAATAGCATATATAACGTCTATTGTAGCCATTAGCGGATGAGATTAAAAAGAATAAAATATCATCCGCTATTAATAGTAACCGATGGAGATTAGTAAAAATAGCGAAAGGTTAAATTTACAACACTCTTTTAACCTCGCGGGTAACTAAATTGGGGCAATTATTTGCCCTAACCCCACCCACATCTCTTTCGCCGATTATACGTTCCTCTCCCGCTGATTACATGTTCCATCTACTTGCAAATTCATAGATCGCCCCCAAAATCATAGTTTCTACAGCTTGGAATGAAGATTGTTGTTATAAATCCCCTAAAGCATCAATTAATCGGTAAGTAATGCGCATGCATCTCACTCTCTGCTTCCTAGTGGATGGGTATTGACATGTAATAGAACCTTGAGAAATTATTATATGTAACAGATGTTTTGCTGCATCCAGTTCAATCCATTGTTACTTTGTCTTAAGTTGCACACTTTCGTTCTTTAAGGAGATGCTAATGAATGTTATTAACACCGGTCTAATTTATTTTTTCCCTATTGATCTCAATCTGCGGCTAACAATAGCGGAAGGTTAAAAAGTCACAAGAAGAGATGGTTAGTTATGTTTGACTTTAGGGATATTTTAGTAAAATGGTCATGCGGATAATGTTTTTTTTTTTTTAATCTCATCTGTTGATAACTATTACAATAGACCCTATGCTATATGTTCTATTTTAATCTATAACAAATATTTATTATGGATTATTTCTCTCTCTCTCTATATATAATTATTGTTGATGTAAAATTCATTATTACTTAGATTTAAAGTTTGAGGAGGATAATTTTCTCGTACAAAAAACTTGCCTAACATGAAATTTTCACTACATATCTTAAAACATAAATATAATTATATATTCGAGTTTTTATCTTGATATTAAATTGCTATTATTATCAAAATAAAAGTATGGATACAACAATATATTATAAAGTAAATTTATGTGCACAAACACTATTACTCATATATTAAATATATCGTAAAAGGTTAATAAATCATAAGACCATATTTTACCTAATATTAATTTTTTTATCATCATTAAATAAAATTAATAACAACTTAGACTATATAATTTGAGAGAAAAAAATATTTTGCTCACAAGGATCGTCTTACATAACTTGAATTTGTTGATATTATTAAAATATAAGTATAATTATATTTCAAGTATAAGTAGGATTTATTATTACTTACATAATAATATAATTTTAGAAGGAAGCTATTTTCTTATAAAGATCATCTTACTTAATATTAAATTGGTACTATTATTAAAATATAGGTATAAATGTATATAGACCGACTATATTATTAAATTATCAAACAAAAATTTTAAAAAATAATTACTCTATCCAATAATATATTTACAATAAAATTTTAATAACATCATAATTATAATATAAGACGTGTTGGACAGGTTTACATGCTAGTATTAAATATTTGGAAAATGATATATTGTGAATTTATATATCAATTTTTTTATTACGAGTTACGTGGATAAGTTTAATTAGTAATACTTTTACGATGTATTTGATACTATAGGCCAATTTTATAATTCTATCAAATCTCATATATTAATATACGTCACAATCGTAATTTAATGAAATCTTTCGCAATATATATATATATATATATATATATATATATATAGTAGGACTTTAAGGTCATGTTTGGTTGTAAAAAGTATGTTTGAGATTATATTATTTGTCTTAATTTAATATTATTTCGGACTATTTTATCTCATAACTTTAAATAGTCTCATGGACTATTTTTTATCATTTTAAAGCTATTTATAAGGAATTATATAATTCCATAATAAATGAGTGATTAATAATCACTCTCATTTTAAGATATCAAAATATTTTGTGGGACTAATAATTCCATATTAAAAGATTAATAGTCCTTCATTAAATAATTTAAAATAATAATATTAAATTAAAAAATAGTTAAATTCTAACCGTACGTTTTACTAACAAACATGTCCTAAATGTTTTCCTTGGTACACAACTTAACCATCGCGTTCGGTTTAAAAAATAACTAAAACGGTTATTCATCCTCTTCTCTGTGATGGCAAGCGAATTAGCGAAACCCCCTCTCTTGTTATGGAAAGCTCCCTCTCTAATGGAAAACAACTAGCAATTTTGGTGATCGGCGATTAGCGCAGGTGATACTTCTCAGGTATTTATGTTTCTTTCTTTCTTTCTTTCTACTTTTCTAATCTTGTAAAGATGGGTAGGGTTTAATTTGTTAGGTTTAAGGTTTAATTTTGAAAGTGTATGATTCAAATTCAGGTTTTAGGCTTCAATTTCTAGGATTGGGGTTTATTTTTATTCAATTTTAGGGGTTAGGGTTTAATTTTAGGATTTAGAGTTTATTTTTTATTTAATTTTATGGCTTTAGGGTTCAATTTCAGAGTTTGGGGGTATCAATTTTTGCCTGTAGGATATAGATTTTGAGGTTGGGGTTTGTGGTTTAGGGTCCAATATTAGTGTTTTAAGGTTTAGTTCAAAGGTTGAGGTTTTATTTGTAGGAGTTGAAGTTTGTATTTTCAGGGTTATGTTGAAACGTTGTACGCTTGTTAAGTAAATGTTAAGTCCTCCAGCTTCTATCCTTTTCTTTTACATCGTAATTTGTGTAATCTATTTTATTTTATTTTTTGTCCAAAACATAATGTGTGCAGAGGCTAGTATTTTCTATTAAAATAAATTAACAGTTGTTTATTTTTGGTGTAGTTTGGATTAACAAATCTCAGAGAATCAATGAAGAACACTAAAAAGTTGGTGCTGGTGCTGTTGGTGACGAAAATGTTGTAGAATCGATTCCTTATGAACTCGTTTTTGACATCTTTACTAGACTCCCAGTGAGGTCCCTTGGCCGTTTCAAGTCCGTCTCTGCTCATTGGAACTCCACTATTTCATCCGACACATCTTTCATCCGATCCCATTTCTCTCATTCTCTCTCCATTAGACCCAATCGATTTGATTTGGAACGCCTAATTTACTCCGCCACAATACAACCCCAAACCCTAACAAAATCCGAACTTCAATTCTGCCTTGCCGTCCCCGGATTTGGCAGCCGCCCTGTATCGCAATCGCTCCACGGGTTCATTTGCTTCGATGTGGGTTCATCAGGCCTTCGGGTATGTAATCCGAGCACCCGTCAATTCGTTTCGTTACCCACCACTGAATCGGAGACTCATTACGACCCTTTATTCTCCCATCATTCCACAACCTCTTTTGGGTTTGATCCGGTTAGTTACCAACACAAGGCGATCAGCACATGGATCATATGTAAGGAGGATCCCGCGAATGAGATTATGATAACGGAGCACAGGGTTTGTACTTTGGGTAATTCTGAGCAGAAGCAGTGGAGGCGAATTAATGGCAGGCAGCCTCATTTTCCATTTACTGAAAGTGTTTGTATAAATGGGTTTGTTTATTATAGGGCTTATACAAGAATGATGAATCCGGGTAAAATGGTTTTGGTGGCATTTGATGTTGGTCGGGAAGAGTTTAGTTTTATTCCATTGCCATATGATTGGGTCGATCCCGGGAAGAATTCTGTTTTGATTGAATGTGATGGAAAACTGGGTCTGGTTAATTACCATGAGCTTAAACATGGTTCTAACCACTTGGAGATGTGGGTTTTGAAGGATGAGGAGAAGGGAATTTGGAACAGGAAGATTTTAATGTTTCCTCCAAATTGGAATGAAGGTTTGGATTTGTATCTTAATGGGACTCTGCAGACAGGTGAGATGATATTTGCTCCGCGTATTTTAGCTAAACCATTTTATTTGTTTTTTTATGATACAAAAAGTAGTTGTTTAAGGAAGGTTGAGATTTGTGGCTTTCCTGAATTTGAGTTTCGGTTTGGTGATTCTTGTTTTAGTATTTGTGTCTATGATCATGTGGAGAGTGTTCTGTCATTGGCTTAACCAGTTTGGTACCTTAGCTTTTGGAGAAATAAGATTGTCTGCACTCTATTGCAATTTAGTCTTTGAATTGGAGTTTATGTTAGTTCTTTTTATGAAATAAAGCATTCCAATTTTTGTCTGTTTGATTACATTATTTGTTTAAGTGAATCCGATTATTGTCACCGGTTTTAAGTTGCACGTAGTGGTTGGCACGGTTTAAGTTTGTTGCCATTGCACTGGCACTTTAATTTCTACTTCAACTTCTGAAAAGAATTCGGTTAGGATAAAGTTGGCATCAATTTCACCGTAGTAAGTTTATATAATTTTTCCTTGCATGAGTTATGGAAAATATTGCATTAATCAATGTAATAAAAAATTATAAAATTTATTAATGCAATATTTTCTATAACTCATGTAATAAAAAGTTATAGAACTTACTAAGGTGACAACTTCATCTTGATCGGATCCTTCTGAAAAGTGCAATTTGTTGCTACTTGTGTATGCCACTGCGCTGACACTCTAGTTTGTACTTTCTCAACATCTGGAAAACTGCAAATATTGATGATACTTACAAGTTGCATATGTAGCGAAACTCTAGAATGTTCAATTTAAATTTAAATAATAATAATAATAATAATATTTATTATAAAAATAGAATTGATATTTTTACAAGTAAAAATGATAATTTTACAAAGTTTTTTCTCACATGAATCGTAAATGAGTCTCACACTAATGTGAGAGAGAATTTGTGAAAATATCAAAATTTACTTGTAAAAATATCAATTCCCTTATGAAAATGAATAACAAAAAAAATAAAATTAGAGTTTCATTATTTATTACAAAAGTTTTTTGCCGAATTAGAGTTTGCACATATGTCCGCACATGTGATTGAATAGAATTGAAGTTATTCATCAAGTAATAATTTTAATCCTCAGTTCAACTAACACCAACAAACCCCATAACAAACTTCTTATTTATTTCTCTACAACTATCTAAAACGTAATATAAAATTTATTATTTTTAAAAGTTAAAATGAATCACTTTAATTTAAAATTTAAAATTTTCTCGACAAAAAAAAAATTAAAATATCTCAATTTAACTTTTAAAAAAATTTAATATTAATTTTATGTTTCGGAGTGGTGAGATTATTAATTAACAATAAAGTGCTATAAAAATGGTTACATAAGAATGGTTCAATATTGAGAGGAAAAAAATAGTTGTTATTAAAAATATATCATTTCGATTTTTAATTTACTTTATCGATAATAACACATTTTTCATCTTTTAATGTTTGAAATAAATAAAATTCCTGCTTTTCTAAATGGACTATAATGTCCCATTGTCAAAGTACCGATTTATTTTCAATTTAAAGAGTTAATTGCACTTTTTTTCAATTTAAAGAGTTAATTGCACTTTAGACCCTCGAAGTTTCACCCGTTTTATAATTGACCTCTAAAGTATAAATCTTTCTGATATAAACTCCAAAGTACGTTTAAGTAACCAATACAGACCATTTTCGGTTTTCCAACAAGATTTTAGCCGGAAATGTTTGAAACATATGGTTTGACCATATTTGACATATTAAATCTGTATAAATACTTATAAATACTTATTTTGACGTATTAAACCCGTGTAAATCCTTATAAATAATTATTATTTGTTAAATTATTAAAAATAAATATTAATACAAAGATTACCACATACAAATTTTTTATTTTAAAATTAAAAAATAAATGTCACAATTTAAAATTTTACAGATTAATTTAATCAAAATTAAATAATACTCTTTTGTATTAAAAAAGCTCACACAAAAGAAGAAGAAAAAAAGGCCAAAAAAGTAATCAGTGACACAAATAAAAGGCCAAAAAATTAATCAGTATAAAAAAAATCTATTTTTTATACTGATTAAAAAAGCTCATACAAAAGAAGAAGAAGAAGAAAAGCGCCGAAAAATTAATTAGTACAAAAAAGTGCAAGTTTTTTTTTGGATACTGATTAACAAAGCTCATACAAAAGAAGAAGAAAAAAAAAAGGAAAAAAAATTGAAAAACAAATCAGTATAAAAAACATTTTATACTGATTAAAAAAAGCTCAAATAAAAGAAGAAAATAATTTTCCAAAAAATTAATCAGTATAAAAAAATGTCCAAGTTTTTTCTTACATACTGATTAAAAAAGCTCATACAAAAGAACAAGAAAACAAATGCCGGAAAATTAATTTGTATCCAAAAAAAAGAGCCGAAAAATTAATCAATATAAAAAAATCCAATTTTTTATAGTAATTAAAAAAGCTCATATAAAGAAGAAAACGAAAATAAATCAATATAATTGTGATATAGTTTTGATTATTTATGAGCTTTTTGAAAACAAAAAAAAAGTATTATTTAATTTTGATTAAAAGAATTTGTAAAATTTTAAGTTGTGATATAATTTTAAAATAAAAAATTTGTATGTGGTAATCTTTGTATTAATTTTTTAACTTTTGACATTTAATTTTAATACGTCAAATATTTAATTGTGATTGTAGACACCCAAATTTTGCACTTCGTGTACTAACCCTGATACGAGGGCAAAATCGTCAATTAACCCAGCCTACGAGAACGAAAGGTGGACATAAGTACGAACACTCAAAGCCACCACAACGACTTGTGATCAAAGCCGACACGACAATGAGCGGATATCAGGAATCGACTGATGGCCACTACGCATTCTGTGTCATGTCGCAGCCATTCGAAACGAGCATTCCTGAATGATATGGCACGTTTTCCGGCGGTTCTCGGACTGCAAAATACAAGCCTTTCAGCGAAAACCAACAGTACGACACGAGAATCGAGGTGCGGTACGAAAATCGAGAAAATCAGCCCAGCCAGCTGGAGATCAATCCGCAGCCAATGATGGGACGACTGACGACACGGCACTCGAGCGCGGCGCGGGGGAACCGAGGCTAGCCGCAGATCAATCTGCGGCCAAGCCGCGGATCAATCTGCGGCTGCCTTTGGCAGCCTTTTATCAATGCAGTTCTTCATTTTATATCCAGAGACGGAGACAGGGAGTTGAAAAGAAAAAAAAAAGGGGGAAGAAACAGCAGCAAGCAGTGGCGGAATAGGAAAGAAAAGAGAGAAAAAAGTGAGGATTTGTACCCCTTTTGTTAGATTGTATCACATACACTTTCTACTCTATTTAATATACGAGTTTATACGCATCGTGGTGTCATTTGCAAGGTGAAACGCCCCTTTTTTATAGCATTTTTGTTATATCATTTTGTTAAGTTTTTGTCATTTGGGCTATATTAAATGTAGTTTTTTGTATATTATTGAGGATCCATGGATTAAGGACTATTAGTGAGGGTTCCAACGGAACGAAATTCTTCCTAATGGCCCGATGATATCCATTTGGTGAATTCTTTTAGCTCGTTATGGTAATGTATCATGCGTAGTGTATTTAGATTGCTATTTTAGGATATTGTGGTGTGTTAGGCAACCCGGTGTTGTTTATTTTTTGTAGTATCCATTTTGTGGGTGTATGGCAATTTTGGGTGTGAGCCTAGGAACGCGACCCCGTGGTCCAAATCCGATGATGGACATTTTTGGGTGTATGTAGTAGGGTCGATGTACCTTTTATTGTAAATATGTAATTGTCGGGCCTTAAAATGACATTAAGTTGAAAATCGGGTTTAAAGCCCTGTAATAGTGAAATACGCGATTGTGGGCGTTTGGGGTTATTTTGATGGCTCACATGCCCATGAATAGCCCCCACGCATTTTAATGCTTGATTTGATTCACGACACAAAAATTGATTTCAAAGCTAAACGATGAAGATTTCCATAAAATCAATCAAATTAGGTTATTAGCACCACGAGGCTTAAAATTGGAAGTGCTAATGAATGTCGATTCCTATTTAAACGAGAAGGCTAAAGAAAAGATCGTTTTCAAACATCACAAAAATGATTTTATAAAAATAAATAACGTTTTATTAAATCTTTGTGCATAGGGTTAAAGAGATCCTAGAAGTTGCCCGTCATTTTATTTACGAAAGCAACGTATAGGTCTCGATACCTATTTTGACGAAGGTTTAAAAACTCTTGTTTTGCCAAAACGACACCTAATGAAAATCTCACAGCTTTTGACAATTAAAATCAAACCTTTCTCACAAAATAAAATAAAGCTTTCTCGTATAGGCCGAAAGACATTCTAAAGCATTCTCAAATTAAAACACGACTTTTCATAAAAAATCAAATGGTCTTTTCATGCAAACTCACCACAACATTCACATAGGCACACACGCGCGCGCACACACATTTTAAGAATTAAAGGATAAGAAAAGCATCAAGATTGCGGTAACCGTGTTTCACGGAAGTCGGGGGGTGCCTAACACATTTCCCTCGCTTAAGCAAATCCCCGAACTCATTGAATCTCGGTTTGCAGACCAATTAATTCGGAGTCACATATGAGCCAGCAATTTACGAAAACGAAGCTCGGATGAGTTGGTACATCTATTTCGAATATACCAACTGGCGACTCTGGTCAATTGGCTCATCATAAAAAACGATCTTTCAAAAACCCCGTCGACATTTGTGCCGACCTTTTCTAAAAAAAATCATCTAATAAAAAGGCTAAAATTGGAAAGGGTAATAATTAGCACATAAGCGATTTTCCCGGCGTCGACAGCTGGCGACTCCGCTGGGGACATTAGAGGGCTTACGCCGCATTCAAATCTTGATGCTGTCTTATCCTTTAAAAATTTATGAATGTGTATGTACGTGCGATATTTTGACATGTTTTACTTGTTGTGTGAATGTGTGTTTTTTTTTCTCAAGTGAATGAATGATTGAATGAAATTGTTTTACTTTAAATTAATCATTTGCATACGGTGAGGACGATGAATGTGAATGTATGTTGAGAGTGTACCTCCTCTTGAGGCAAACCTGTCGGTTGCTTATTACTGGACTCGAAGGGGCTGCTCCCCGGAGATGGCTCAGGAAACGCACCACCCAGATCCGCTCCAATCGAAAGGATTCAGACGAGTAGATTGCGAAGATTTGGGGACCTTCATGCCGAAAAGCCGCGAGAGTAACCTTAGGGTAGGTCAGCCTCAGATTAACCCAACGCAGGGAAAGTCTCCTCATGCCCTTTTACGTTTACGCGTATAAATGTCATAGTCCCATTCAATATTTTTATATATACCTCCCTTTTTTGTCAAAAGAAAGTACTAACCTCTATGTTTTGCAGGGAATAGCTGGAAAGGCATAATAATTCGTGTCTAGCATTTATTATTGCAATGAGGGACTGCTGATATTTTTGTTTTGCAGGGAAAGATTAAAAAACCCAAAAACACAAAAGTTACAGCTTTAGCATGCATCCACATCTTTCATTTCCCAAGACTAAACTTCAAACCGTTTTTCCCTGTAGGATTGCTCCTCAAACGCGTTTGCGATCTAAGAAGGCCCAGGATTCTACATATGAAATGGCTGATCTTCCACCTCCTAATCCTGGTTCCATATCTCGGGAGGAATTCGATGATTTTAAAAAACAGATGTTGGAAATGGCCACGATGCTGAAAGAGCAGTTTCTACTGAGACAAGATCCGCCAAACAAGGATCCGCCTAAGGATGATCAACCCCAGCCTAAGGGCGAGCCAGTCATCCCCAAAGCCATTCCTACACCTAGAAGGACAGTAATCACTAATCCAGAGGAGGGAGACACTAATGATCTTCAAAAGAAAATGAAGCAGATGGAGGAGACTATCCAGTCTCTGAAAGGCATAGGTTCCCTGGGCAGGGTAAATTATTCAGATCTGTGTTTCTTTCCAGGAACCAGGTATCCGGAGAGGTTCAAGACCCCCGAATTTGAGAAATATAATGGGAAGGGAGACCCTTATACACACCTGAAGATATACATTGGGGAACTTGGGTCTTATGCAGAGGACGAAGGATTGAGGATGCAGTTATTCCAAAAGAGCCTAACGGGAGAAGCAAGAACTTGGTATGCCCGCCTTGATAATGCTCGGATCCACAACTGGGAAGAGTTGGCCCATACTTTCTTGACACAATACAGCTTCCAGGCACAGATGGCGCCTGACAGATATCAGATGACAAAGGTTAAGAAGCAACCAAAAGAATCTTTTAGGGACTATGCACAGCGGTAGAGGGGTATGGCTGCACAAGTGAATCCCCCAATGAGCGAGGCGGAGATGGTAATGACCTTTGTGGATATTCAGGAGACGCCCTATTATGAGCGAGTGATGGCGGGGATTGAAAGACCTTTTGCCGAAATGATAAATCATGGAGAAATGGTTGACATAGGGTTAAAGTCTGGCAAGATCCGGGACTTCACAGCTCTAGAAACAGTTGTGGAGCAAATCCAGAGTGGAAACTATGGCAGTGCTTCCCGTAGGACCCAAAAAAGAAAGGAGGAGGATGTTTCCCTCATCCTGCAGGGATCATCTAGGAAGGTGGAGAATAGCCCTCCAGTGTAAATACAGAGAATTGGGCCACCCCGACAACCTAATTTCGATAATCAAAGGATGGACGGACGAAGAAGATTTGAGACCACCAGAGATCGGGTATTCACCCCGCTTGGGGATCCTCTTGAACAAATTTTGGCGGTATTAATAACACAGAGAAAGATAGTCGATTTGGCACCCCCAATTGACCCGAAAGGGAAAAGATTTGACCCGAGTAAGAAGTGTGCGTACCATTCGGGTTCCCTTGGTCATGATACTCAGGAATGTTGGGCGCTGAAGCACAAGATTCAGAACATGATCGATAGCGGGGAGATCGTGGTGGAACAGCCATAGTCACCAAATGTTAAAGTCAATCCCCTGCCTAAGCATGATGGGGAGGGGGTCAGTGTGGTGGAAGCCAGCAAAGCCGGAGGACCACCAAGGCTGAATTATATAAAGAGAATTGATGAGATGATTTGCATGACAAGTGATCAGGAGAATATACGAGGGACACCGATTAGGTTGGCGGGTTTGAGTAGGGGTATCACAGAGGCGCCTATCAGGTTAACGACTCCGAAACTTCTCACCATTGCAGCAAGACCACAAATCCCTATTAGCAGTCTGAAAACAGTACCGTGGAATTATGGGGGAGTATCAGAGGAGGCGGCCAGTTGTGCTTCTGTAACATCAAAGGGGAATCCTTTATATCTTCCAGGACGAGTCCTTGAGAGCGAAGGGAAGAATAACGAAAAGATATCCGAGGTGAAAGCTGTGGAATTCTTAAGGAAGATGAATTATCCAGAAGCAAGGGGGGTCAAGGTATTGAGCGAGGAATCGACTCTGACATCGATCATGGATTTGGTATTATCATCCGACGATCACTGCAGAGTTCTGGCCAAAGTCCTGGAAGAGGCACACATTCCCAAGGTGAGTAGCAAAAAAGGTTTCGACCATCTAGTGGACCATCTGTTAGAAAACAATGTAATATCGTTCACAGATGATGATATCCCCAAAGAGGGAAGGGGGCATCGGAAACCGTTACATATTGCGGTAATCTCATCAGGATATGTTATGAATGGGGTGTTAATTGATGGGGGATCAACATTGAATATCTGTCCATTCAGTACATTGGAAAAAATGAACGTCAATCCTAAGCGCCTGCGGGCCAGTTATGTGGTGGTACGAGCCTTCGACGGATCCCGGAAGGATATGATGGGGGAGATAGAATTGCCTGTAGAGATAGGGCCTTGTACTTTCGATATTTCATTCCAAGTCCTGGATATCGCGGCAAGTTATAACATGTTATTGGGAAGGCCATGGATACACATGGTCGGGGCAGTTCCCTCTACGCTACACCAGCAAATTAAGTTTATCATCGACGGGAATCTAGTGACAGTCTCTGCTGAGCGTGATGGCCCTTCTCCTTCCAGGAATGGCATGTCGGTGATTAATTTGGACGAATCGGTGGTACCCGCCAGTTTTCAGACGCTGGAAATCAATACTCCCCACTACAGATGTCTAGGGTCTCCAGCCGTAAAACCTAAGGTCTCTCCTGAACTTACCTTTGTTGTTAGAGAAATGATAAAGATGAAGTTTCGACCTGGGCGAGGGTTGGGAAAGAACAGTCAAGGAATTACTAAGCCTATTCAACTGCCCAATCAGATAGGCAAGGCAGGGTTGGGGTATTATAGAGGCGTAGAACAGAAACACTCTCAAGGGGAGACCCCAACTCGACTGGCCGAAAGTCTGATGCCGAAAGTCAACAATGAACAAGGTACTGACAAGCCTGTGTCTGAGACAGGAGGTGAAAAATTGACCCCCACGAATGATGAGTCAGCCAAAAAAGAGAGTTTCATGCAGGAGGTCATGCAACAGTTTAAAACCAAGTGTTATATCCCTAGACAGTCAGTAAGCAGTGGAAAAGGGAAGGATGTTGCCACCCCGTCAGGAGCCCAACAGAGTGTGCCTGTCATCAACTGGGCGGGGTTAACTATTCCTGAAGAGGTTATGAAGAAAGACCAATGCGATGTGGCTGTAGTCATCGAGGAAGTTTTCGATGCGAAACCGTCTTTCATCTGTCGCATTCCGGCCGATCTGACCACCGACAACTGGGCAATGGAGCCAGTAATATCCAAACGAGGGTAAAATATGGCGTCAGGGTTGTATACCCCGGATGGTGGGGGATAAATAGATACCAGTTTTTGTCCTTTATGTTGAATTTTACATAGTTATGTTATTTTGTCATGTTATTTTAAAGACGATCATTATGGGAAAATGACTTATATATATGACAAATATTTTTGTTTCATGTCAGGTGTACCAATTTGAGTATTTCTTGCCTAACAAACGATTTCTCGAATTTGAAGGATGACTATGATTTTGATATTGAGCTGAATTTTGATTTAATGGGCATTGAGCAGGATGAGACAGATAAAGACGACACGCCTGACGAGATCAAAGGATGGGTCGAAGACAAACCCAAACCCAACTTAGACCAAACCATCACCATAAATATCGGAACCACTGACAAACCCAAAGAGAGATAGGGACAAAACTGTCCCCTAGCCAGAAAACAGAAATAACCGAGTTGCTTAGCCAGTATGAGGATGTTTTTGCTTGGTCTCATGAGGACATGATCGTATTGTCCACCGATATTGTGGTACACCGGTTGCCCATCAAGGAGGGTTTCAAGCCTATCAAGTAGAGATTAAGAAAGCTAAAACCGGAGTGGAGCTTGAAGGTGAAGGAGAAAATTGTCAAACAGTTCAAGGCTGGAATCATTATGGTGTCCACTTACCCGGAATGGCTGTCCAATATAGTCCCAGTGGCTAAGCCTAGAGGGAAGGTGAGGGTATGTGTCGACTATAGAGACCTGAACAAGGCCAGTCTCAAGGACAACTTCCCAGTGCCTTTTATACACATCTTGGTGGATAACACAGCCCAATACGAGATGTACTCTTTTGTTGATTGCTTTGCAGGGTATCATCAGATAATGGTGGCGGAGGAAGACCGGGAAAAGACCGCTTTCATCACCCCTTGGGGCACCTTCTGCTACAGACGATTGGCCTTCAGTCTCACAAATGCGGGGGCTACTTATCAGAGAGTCATGATGGCCCTGTTCCACGACATGATGCACAAGGAGATAGAGGTCTACGTGGATGACATTATCGTGAAATCGAGGGTAGAATCTGATCATATAACCCATCTCAAAAAGCTATTCGATCGGCTCAGAAAATATAATTTGAAGCTCAATTCGGCAAAGTGTGCTTTCGAAGTGCAGTCCGGCAAACTCTTGGGATTCCTAGTTAGTAATCGGGGCATTGAGTTGGATCTGGCGAAGATTAAGGCCATTGTGGATATGCCGACACCTCGCACAGAAAAGGAGATAAGAGGATTTCTGGAAAGAATAAACTTCATCAGCCGCTTCATATCCCACTTGACAACTACATGCGAGCCGATTTTTAAACTGTTAGGGAAAGATGTTTCCCAAGAGTGGAATAAGCAATGCCAGAAAGCCTTTCAGACCATTAAGAGGCAGCTGACAGAAGCACCGGTGCTGGTACCCCCGAAGGATGGGATTCCTCTGTTTATGTATATATCGGTTAATGCCATTGCGATGAGATGTATGCTGGGATAGAAGAATGAATCAGGCAAAGAGCAGGCCATCTATTACCTCAGCAAGAGATTTAGCCGATGTGAACAGAATTACACCCCCATCAAAAGGACCTGTTGTGCTTTGGCGTGGGCTGCAGTGAGATTACAACACTATCTCCATGGGCACACTACGTACCTGATATCGAGAATGGATCCCCTGAAGTATATCTTTGAAAGGCCCATGCTGAACTGTCAATTGTCAAGATGGCAGTTAATCTTATAGCAGTTCGACATCGTATACGTAACTCAGAAAGCCATGAAAGGGCAGGGAATTGCAGATCAGTTGTCAGAAATGCCAGCAGGGGGGGTGGAGCCTTTAGAAACTCCTTTGCCGGGCGAAGATGTATTCTGGGTATTACACACGAGATGTGATGACGAGGGGCAGTTCTGGAGGTTGTATTTTGATGGTGCCATGAATGCTGAAGGGGCAAGAGCCGGAGCAGTCCTGGTCTCTATCACCGGAGAGCAATACCCCGTGACCACTAAATTATAGTTCAATAATTCGAATAACACAGCTGAGTACGAGGGATGTATATTGGGACTCCGTTTTGCCCGCAATATGGGAGTGAAGAGACTAGCGGTGTTCAGGGATTCAGAGCTGGTAATCAGACAGGCGATCAGGGTGTATAGCACTAAGGAACTCCGGTTAGTTCCATACCACCGATGTGTTACCCAATTGATGCGAGAATTTGAGGATATCGCTTTCCGATATATCCCCCGGGGACGGAATGATTTTGCCGATGCATTGGCAACTATGGCTTCCTTGATCCACATAATCAAAAGCAGGGACGTTCCACAGATTGAAATAGCGGTACAGAATGCCCCGGCATACAAGGAGCATGTGGCAGTATTATCGGAGGAGGTGGTTCTGTCAAAGCAGCCTTGATATCACAACATAGGGGAGTATTTGAGGGATAGATCCATTCCCGACCAAGCAAGCCGAGCTGAGAGGTTGAGAATCCAAAAGATGGCAATGAGGTTTTATCTGAACGGGGATTCACTGTACAAGAGGGGGATGCCGGTTTGGGATTGTTGCGATGTGTAAATGAAACGCAGGCCCAAAAGATTATGGACGAAATACATGGTGGAGTGTGTGGGCCACACATGAGTGGACCGATGATGGCCAAAAAGATATTGAGAACGGGGCATTATTGGTTAACACTAAAAGCCGACTGCGATGATCATGTCAAATGATGTTACCAATGCCAGGCGCACGACAATGTAATCCATGCGCCTCCCAATGAACTGCATTGTATGACCTCCCTTTGGCCATTCTCAATGTGGGGTATGGATGTAATCGGACCAGTAGAGCCCAAAGCAAGCAACGGACACCGATTTATCTTCGTCATGATTGATTACTTCACTAAATGGGTAGAAGCAGCTTCTTTCACCAAAGTAACTCAGGAGATCATCGTCAGTTTCATCAGGAATAATGTCATTTGCCGATACGGGTAACCTGAGGTCTTAATCTCCGACAATGCTAAGAATTTGAACAATGCCCTCATGAAGGAATTATGTGACCAGTTTAAGATCAAACACCTCAATTCTGTCATTTACCGTCCTAAGATGAATGGGGCAGTGAAGGCTGCAAATAAGAATATCAAGAAGATTATGGCAAGAATGTCGGCTAATCATCGGGGATGGCCGGATCTGCTACCTATCACCCTGCTGGCGTACAGAACGTCGGTGCGTACTTCTACCGGGGTAACCCCTTACGCTTTGGTATACGGAATGGAGGTTGTTCTGCTAGTTGAGGTTGAGATGGCGTCCCTCAGAATCTTGATTGATGCTCAGATAAACGAGGAGGATTGGATACAAAGTCGGTACGACCAATTGGCCCTAATTGATGAAAGGAGGGTGGCTGCTGTTTTGTACGGTCAGTTATATCAGCAAAGAATCTCTCGATCGTACGACAAAAAGATAAGACCTCGGAAGTTCAAGGAAAATGACCTAGTGCTAAAGAGAGTCATGCCTTGTTAAGACGAAGCCAAAGGGAAGTTTGCCCCGAGCTGGGAAGGACCTTTTGTGATTAAGAAAGTGCTGTCCGGAGGAGCCCTCATATTGCAGGAGATGGACGGTGAGGTGTTTCCACAACCCATCAATTCTGACTCGGTGAAGCGGTTCTACGCCTAAAAAAAAAAATCATCATTTTCTCCTCTTTCTTTGAAGAACGAACTATGTAGGATCTGATCTCCCGACTTGTGGGAGTACGTAGGCAGTCATCATGGCACGGTCCAATTCTTTACAAAATAATACTTTCTCTAACCAAAACCGATTCCCAACGGCCAGAAAAACCTTCCTATACCCTCGAAACCTTTCCAAAACCAGCCACCTAATCAGCTTCATCTCAAATGACATAACCCTAACCCAACCAAATAGTTAGCCAAAATTTAAGACTCAGTCCGACGAAATAAACAGGGTGTGTGACAATATCTGTCAAATCTCCATCAAGACTTGAGAAGAGAAAGAAGGCGAAATATCAAAATCGTGGTTAGCTAGATAAAATGAGGATCCAATGAAAGGCAACGATACGACAAAAAAGGGAAAATGACTAAATTTAAATGCATGTCTATATATATAAGTCATTTTATTACAAGATTTCTCTTTCGATAACCGATGAAACTGACATAGTCTATGCAGGAAATAAAATGATCTACAAATCTAAAACTAACTGAAGCAGGATCGATAAGGTGGTGGATAGATCTGAAGCATCGGCGTCCCCTGCAATCTGCAGTCCCATCATGTCGATGCGATCCAATAAAGCAGTGGCTCGGTTAACAGTCTCAGAGTGAGCATCTATAATTGCCCTAGTCTGCAATACAATGGCGTCTCTGTCAGTGAGGGCAGCATCTCTGGCCAGAATAGCAGCATCTCTCTCAATGAGAGCAGCGTCCCTCTCAGCCTCAGTAGTAATCAAGGCCAGTTGGATTCGGCTATCCTCAGTAACCCAACTAGGGGCAGAATCAGCTGAGATAGAATAGGGAATATAGGCGGGAGTAGAGAAGCCTTCAAAATCATATCTGGACATCATCTCTGTAGACTCAGGAGGAATAAATACCTCTGGGGTGGTATCATCTGTGAAAATCACTCGAGAGTCATCAAATACTCCAGTCTGACTCAAACCAGCCATATCAGAGCCTCCGTGCAACCATTGCACATAAGCAGATGTCTGAATGGGGCAACTCTCATTATACTCGGCAAAGATCCTGCGAGACCAAAGATCATATACCCGCAGTAGATCTCTCTCTGTCTGGGGTGATATGAGGAATAGGTAGTCGGCTGCGCCGTGAAAGGATGAAAATCCTGTATCTGATCAAACTGCCCCATAACCGCCAAGGGATGATAAGTCGTCACGCCCCTCAAGCCAGAAATAGGGATGAAATCCAAGGTGGGCACATGAGTCGAGAAGCTCATGAAGGAGCAATAACCCGAATAGATCAAGAGATGAAAGGGCTCCTCAATAGCCGATAAGAATTCTATCCAGGAAGCCGCATCAATACAGCTCACGGGACGGAACGAAAATTGCATGGCTATGTCGTGGCTGAAGCAAAACCCATGGCGACAGAAATGACCGATGGGGCTGAGATGGCTCATAAACCATACATACAACAAAACAGAGCTCCCTCTGAATACTCTGCCTCGGAAAGACTGAAAATATGAGGCTGACATGTAGGTGTCTGCTAGTATCATGGGAATAATGGTGTGATCCTCCTGAAGGGCTCTAGTGGCCGCAATAACTCACATATCCAACAGATCGGATCCGGTTGGCAGATACAAAACTGAGATAACACAAGCCATCAAAATATCTACTCTCAAAGCGCCCCAACGCTCCTTAGATACGAAAAAATCACCAGAGAATAGATGAAAACTGTCGGGTGAGCCGAATCGGTCAATCAGGAAATGAAGGGGAACTAGATGGTCTAATGTGATCATCGATAACAGAACTGTCCTCCGCAACCCAATAAGAGTCAAGAACTGACGGCGCATGGGACCAGCTGTGACCCTGGCACAAGGACCATCCAAAGACAAGCCGGTAAAGTTGGTATAGTCCTCGAGAGTAGGGGTCAGCTCCACTTTCCCTAATCTGAACACCTGACGGGTAGGGGCCCAATAGCTCAGAATACCCTCCGCAAAGCCCGCTGGCACCTGAAAGGATAATAAGGACCAGGAATGTTCCAGAAGACCATCTGCAATAACCCTGTCGCCCGGCGATAAACTGTTCAACCAGCGGAAAAGCCTGTCAACCAACCCTGTGGGAGGACCGAGATCCAAACGTACCACGACGTCTGGTGACGACATCTGTAAAAAATAGTGTCAAAAAGACTGTGCAGGGGTCATTCTCTATCCATGAATAAAAAACATGCATCATACAGTTAATAATAGAGCAATTGATCAATTTTAAAATCCATGTGACTTGTTACGCGAAAATAAAATACGAGATTTCAACCAATCGGGTGTGGAACACGACGAATCGAATTGTCGGGGCGGGACCCGGCAGGATCGAGATGATTTACGAGACGATCAACTGGAAACGAGATCCGGTGCTGACGAGACGATCAACCGGAAACGAGACCCGGTGCTGACGAGACGATCAACCGAAAACAAAACCCGGTGCTACGAGACGATCAACCGGAAACGAGACCCGGTGCTGACGAGACGATCAACCGGAAACGAGACCCAGTGCTGACGAGAAGATCAACCGGAAACGAGACCCGGTGTGACGAGACGATCAACCAGAAAAGAGACCCGGTGCCGACGAGACGAGCAACCGGAAACGAGACCCGGTGCTGACGAGACGATCAACCGGAAATGAGACCCGGTGCCGACGAGACGATCAACCGGAAACGAGACCCGGTACCGACGAGACGATTAACTGGAGACGAGACCCGGTGCTGACGAGACGATCAACTGGAGACGAGACCCGGTGCCGACGAGACGATCAACCGGAAACGAGACCCGGTGCAGACGAGTCGATCAACCGGAAATGAGACCCGGTGCAGACGAGTCGACCAATCGGAGACGAGAACCGATACAGACGAGGCGACCAATCGGAAGCGAGAACCGATACAGGCGAGTCGACCAATCGGAGACGAGAACCGATACAGATGAGTTGACCAATCGGAGACGAGAACCGATACAGACGAGTCGACCAATCAGAAACGAGAACCGATACAGGCGAGTCGACCAATCGGAGACGAGAACTGATACAGACGAAACGACCCATCGGAGACGAGACCCTACATCTACGAGATGACCGATCGGATACGAGACCCGACAGTTATGAGACGACGACGATTCCAAGATGACGACGATTACGAGACGGAGCACGACATCTGCAATAACGATTATAGCAATGACCTGTCAGAGTCGGAACCCGACAACAACGATGCGATCAGCGTTTAAGTCCTGTTGAGATCGATACTCACAATAAATTTACGATTGCATGATGCATTGACACCTTTACGAATGTTTTGCATGCCTTACATCTTGTGTTGCATCATAAGCTATATGTGTTGCATCATGTATGTACTGTCATTCTTATGCATTGTCATTCATGCATCGGGTGTCTACTTCTTTATCATGTTCATTTCATAAACATGATAAAGAGGGGCAGCTGTAGACACCCAAATTTTGCACTTCGTGTACTAACCTTGACAAGAGGGCAAAATCGTCAATTAACCCAGCCTACGAGAATGAAAGGTGGACATAAGTACGAACACTCAAAGCCACCACAACGACTTGTGATCAAAGCCGACACGACAATGAGCGGATATCAGGAATCGACTGATGGCCACTACGCTTACCTGCTCGCCGGTGAGCTAGTGGGGGTCGGGGGGCAGCGCCCCTGGAAACCAAGCTCCAAATACAAATCTTGTGTCATGTCGCAGCCATTCGAAACGAGCATTCCTGAATGATATTACACGTTTCCCGGCGGTTCCCGGACTGCAAAATACAAGCCTTCAGTGAAAACCAACAGTACGACACGAGAATCGAGGTGCGGTACAAAAATCGAGAAAATCAGCCCAGCCAGTCGCAGATCAATCCGCGACCAATGATGGGATGACTGATGACACGACACTCGAGCGCGGCGCGGGGGAACCGAGGCTCGGTGCGGGGGAACCGAGGCTAGCCGCAGATCAATCTGCGGCCAAGCCGCGGATCAATCTGCGGCTGCCTCTAGCAGCCTTTTATCAATGTAGTTCTTCATTTTTCATCTAGAAACGGAGACAGGGAGTTGAAAAGAAAAAAAAAGGGGGAAGAAACAGCAGCAAGCAGCGGCAGAATAGGGAAAGAAAAGAGAGAAAAAAGTGAGGATTTGTACCCCTTTTGTTAGATTGTATCACATACACTTTCTACTCTATTTAATATACGAGTTTATACGCATCGTGGTGTCATTTGCAAGGTGAAACGCCCCTTTTTATAGCATTTTTGTTATATCATTTTGTTAAGTTTTTGTCATTTGGGCTATATTAAATGTACTTTTTTGTATATTATTGAGGATCCATGGATTAAGGACTATTAGTGAGGGTTCCAACAGAACGAAATTCTTCCTAATGGCCCGATGATATCCATTTGGTGAATTCTTTTAGCTCGTTATGGTAATGTATCATGCGTAGTGTATTTAGATTGCTATTTTAGGATATTGTGGTGTGTTAGGCAACCCGGTGTTGTTTATTTTTTGTAGTATCCATTTTGTGGGTGTGAGCCTAGGAACGCGACCCCGTGGTCCAAATCCGATGATGGACATTTTTGGGTGTATGTAGTAGGGTCGATGTACCTTTTATTGTAAATATGTAATTGTCGGGCTTAAAACGACATCAAGTTGAAAATCGGGTTTAAGGTCCCGTAATAGTGAAATATGCGATTGTGGGCATTTGGGGTTATTTTGATGGCTCACATGCCCATGAATAGCCCCCACGCATTTTAATGCTTTATTTGATTCATGACAGAAAAATTGATTTCAAAGCTAAACGATGAAGATTTCCATAAAATCAATCAAATTAGGTTATTAGCACCACAAGGCTTAAAATTGGAAGTGCTAATGAATGTCGATTCCTATTTAAACGAGAAGGCTAAAGAAAAGATCGTTTTCAAACATCACAAAAATGGTTTTATAAAAATAAATAACGTTTTATTAAATCTTTTTCCATAGGGTTAAAGAGATCCTAGAAGTTGCCCGTCATTTTATTTACGAAAGCAACGTATAGGTCTCGATTCCTATTTTGACGAAGGTTTAAAAACTCTTGTTTTGCCAAAACGACACCTAATGAAAATCTCACAGCTTTTGACAATTAAAATCAAACCTTTCTCACAAAATAAAATAAAGCTTTTTTGTATAGGCCGAAAGACATTCTAAAGCATTCTAAAATTAAAACACGACTTTTCATAAAAAACCAAATGGTCTTTTCATGCAAACTCACCACTACATTCACATAGGCACACACACGCACACACACATTTTAAGAATTAAAGGATAGGAAAAGCATCAAGATTGCGGTAACCGTGTTTCACGGAAGTCGGGGGGTGCCTAACACCTTCCCCTCGCTTAAGCAAGCCCCCGAACTCTATGAATCTCGGTTTGCAGACCAATTAATTCGGAGTCACATATGAGCCAGCAATTTATGAAAACGAAGATCGGATGAGTTGGTACATCCATTTCGAATATACCAACTGGCGACTCTGGTCAATTGGCTCATCATAAAAAACGATGTTTCAAAAACCCCGTCGATATTTGTGCCGACCTTTTCCAAAAAAAATCATCTAATAAAAAGGCTAAATTTGGAAAGGGTAATAATTAGCACAGAAGCGATTTTCCCGGCGTCGACAGTGATATAATAAGCTTTTTTAATACAAAAAGAGTATGAATACGAATTTAATTAATACGTCAAAATAGGTATTTATACGGATTTAATACGTCAAATACAGTCAAACCGTATGTTTCAAACATTCAGGCCAAAAATTTCACTGGATTATCAATTAGGGCCCATCGTGCTTACTTAAATGTACTGTGGGGTCTATATTAGGAGGATTTTTACTTTGGGGCCCAATTGTAACACAGGTGAAACTTAGAGAGTCAAAAGTGCAATTAACTGCAATTTTAAACATATAACCAAACACTTTAGTCATATATATATATATATGTGTATGTATGTATGTGTATATGTATAAGATTTTAAAACTTTAAACTTGATCAAAATAAAAACTGAAAATTAAAGATAAGAGATGAGATGGGAACTAATTAAACAAGCCTGGATATGTATTTCTTTATTTTCCAAACTCCTCAAATTGTCTCTTAACTAGGACTCTTTGTTTCAGTCAATCTCCACCACTTCATTAGTTCACGTGTGTGTGTATGTATATTAGCTCTATCATTGATTTGCGCTCCTCACAAGTAGGGGTGAAAATAATTTCGATTCGAACAAATTCTACTTCAAACCTTTTTAAGGTACTCAGAATCGTACTTGAACTAGAATTTGATTTTACGATCTTTACTCAAATTCGAATTCAACTTGTTTAATTATACTCGAATTCGACTTGACTCGGTTTGTTTTTTAGTCAAGTTATTCAAAAGCATTTGAGACATACACAAATCAGAATTGAATCATTTACATTATAATAATATAGATAAAATTAACTTAGTTAACTACTTGGAATACTTTGTATTTGAACTCTTCATACTAGATTTTGAGTCTTTTAAAGAAATTAATGAGATGATATATCACTCTTGAATCAATTGATGAACATGTACGGAAAAATATAAATCCTTTTCACTTCTCAAAGTATATGGAGAATTTAATTGCTAAATACTATATGTTAAACGCGTATACTTGATATTGTATACGAGTAAAGATCAATGAACTTGTATCATTGTATCGAGTATGGATTAGTGAGTTAAGAAAAATTCAATATTCTAAATGAATGAAGAGTAGGCGGCTCATATTCGACTAGTACAAGTGTTCAAGTATCAAAATATATGGATTCAAATTCGACTCGTTTAAATATCGAATCTATGTCTCACTCGAATTTCGAACTACTCGAGTTCATTTTCAGTCCTATCTACAAGAAGAGAAAATGAAAGGCTTGCCTCAACATTAATTAGTGAACGAAACATTTCATCAAGAACTAGAGGTAATTAATACACCTTCCGTCCCAAAATAAAAGTTCTTATTATTATTTTAGTTAGTCTCAAGTTAAATGTTTACTTACATTAAATAATTAATTTGTTACAATAATTTGTCTATAATACCCTTAATATTAATTGTCATATTTCTATTCTCTATGCATATTTATGGAGCATCACTTGTCATGTGCAGTCATGCAGAAAACTATACAATTAAATGAGAATTAGATATAAAAAATTTTATTATTTTATTCTCTTTCTTAATATGTACAAAAAGTTAACCAAGCCTTTTATCTTGGGACGAAGAGAGTACTATTATTTATAAGTGTTAAATTAATATATTCATGTTGCACGTAGTTAATTAGATCACAAATATATTTTTTAAACTAATTAATTAAGTCATTCCTTCCATTATTCTTTTTGTACGTACTTTGATATTTGCAACCTTAATTAATACCAGCATGGCGTTACATGTGTAAATAACATGGGTAAAATAGAAATTTTATGAAATTTTGGAGGACTATATAAAAAGATGTAGTATTTTAATTTTAAAAATACAAAATAATAATACCTAAATTTGTAAAGACAAAAGAGAAAAATAAAATATTATGATACGGGACGGCAAAATTGGCGCCAATAGCCATGGTAGCTTTATAATATAGATAAAGTTCTTTTATGTTGGAACGTGTTGCATTTGGCTAATATTATTTGGGCAAACAAGTGGGAGACAAATGGAAGATAAGGAAATGGTGCCAAACTACCCATTACTTTCCAGCTACCAGCCCATCACTCCACCACTATTCTATATGCCTTATGTCTCCTCCCGTTGCCTATAAAAGGAACTCATCTTCACAAGATGATTCACACAATTAGAATCCGAGAGCAACAAGCAAAGCTCAATTAGAGCATAGTTAGAGAGTTAGAGAGTTATTGCTCAGTGAGAGCAATAACAACAGTGAGGGTGTAGAGAGAGAAAATAAACAATTAGTTTATTTCTCAGTTGAGAGTTTATAATCTCCATATTATTTTCATAGTGGATTTCAGAGATCTCTCCCCGTGGTTTTTCCTAGTTGAGTTTTCACGTAAAAATTCTTGTATTATTATTTTATATCTCATACAGTAGTGTATTTGTGTTTATCTTAGTGTATTTATGAAGGCCTGATTTTTCAACAATTGGTATTAAGAGATTTTGGTTCACGCTGTTGATGTCTAAGAAAGTGGTTCCAAAGGCAGTGCCTTTAAGAAAGGTGGTTATTTAATTAGTCACCGTTGCAAAAGCACGAAGAGACTCCCGCCTGACTTACACTTACCTAGCCAACTGGTACGATCCGTTTAGAGAAATCTCACAGGTCACAAATACGAAGATGACAAGCATGATTATGCGGTACGAAGTTGAACCATTTGATGGAAAGTTAAATTTCAGTATTTGGCAGTGTACAGTCACAGATGTATTGGCTCAACAAGGATTGGCAATTACACTAGAAGGGAAGGATAAGAAACCAACGACTATGACAGATAAAAAATGGACGAAATTTAAAGCAAAGGCCGTGACAACAATTAGATTGAGTTTAGCGCCATAGATCAAATATCAGGTTTTAACAGAAACCTCTTCGAAGGACTTATGGGAGAAACTTAAGAAAGTTTACAAGTCAAAGTCTCTATCAAACCGGTTTATTTGAAAAAGGAATTGTACCGGCTTCGGATGAAAGAAGGGTCAAATTTGACCAATCATATTAATGAGTTTAATAGATTAGTGACCCAACTTACCAGTATCGATATAAAGCTGGACGAAGAAGATAAAGCCTTATTGCTTCTTGTCTCTCTACCAGACTCATACTTAACTCTCCAGACTTCTCTCCTTGTAGGGAAGGAAAAGCTTGCAGTTGACGATGTGATGTCAGCAGTCTTGGACCAAGATAAGCTCAGGGGCACTACTTCCAGAGATCTAGGAGATAGTCTTCTTGTATTTTCAGATGGGCGTGGCAGGGGTCCTAATCGGAAGAATTCCGGCAAGGAACGAGGAAGGTCTCAGTCGAGACCAAACAAGAAGGATAAATCTCAGGTTGAGTGTTATCATTGTCACGAGAAAGGCCACTATAAAAATCAGTGTCCATTGTTAAAGAAAGAAAACAAGAAGAAAGGTAAGCAGATTGAAAATTCTGCTAATGTTGTTGAGCAAGCGGATGTGTACAGCGACAGAATGTTGTACACAATGACAGAAAATGAAGCTTCACAATGTAGTCTCTTATCTGTTAGAGACAGTAGCAACCTTATAGATTGGTATATGGATTTCGATTGTTCTTTTCATATATCCCCTCACAAAGATTGGTTTGATACTTTTACATCCTGTAATGGTGGTACAGTTTTATTGGGTAACAATGCAGTCTTCAAAATTACTATAATAGGCACCATCAAAGTTAAAATGTTTGACGGGATTGTCAAAACATTGGGCGATGTGAGGTATATTCCAGAATTGAAAAAGAATTTACTATCGGTTAGAGTACTTAACTCTATAGGTTGTAGTATCTCATTCAGAGATGGTGTCATCAAAATTACTAAGGGTTCGATGGTAATTATGAAGGGCCAGAAAAAGGGCACCATCTACAAGTTGATAGGGGACACAGTTACTAGTGGAGCAGCAATTTCTGTGCAGGATAATTCCAACAGTGATAGCACAGAATTATGGCACATACGACTTGGTCATTTGAGTGAAGGTGGAATGAAAGAACTTCACAAAAGGCAATTGCTGAAAGGTGTCAAAACGTCCAGTTTAAAATTTTGCAAGTTTTGCGTGTACGACAAACAACGGAGGGTAAGCTTTAAGGCAAGAGCACACACCAGTAAGAAAATACTTGATTATGTACATTTGGATGTGTGGGGGCCGATCAAGCATACGTCAATGGGTGGAGCCCATTATTTTGTTAGCTTCATAGATGATTACTCTACAAAAGTGTGGGTGTATTTTATGAAGCAGAAATCCGAGATTTTCAGAATCTTTAAGCAATGGAAAGCTAAAGTAGAAAACCAGACCGGAAAGAAGTTGAAGTATCTCAAATCAGATAATGGCACGGAATACAAGGACAGTTCATTCCTACAGTTTTGCCAAGATGAAGGTATTACCAGGCATTTCTCAGTTAAAAGAACTCCAGAGCAAAATGGGGCTGCAGAGAGGATGAACAGAACTTTGTTGGAACGCGCCAGATGTGTGAGGTTGAATGCAGGTTTGCCCAAGAGTTTCTGGGATGAAGCACTCAACATAGCCTGTTATCTGATAAATCTATCTCCTTTAGCTGGAATTGATTTCAAAATCCCCGAGGAGGTATGGACAGGGAAACCAGTTGATTTTTCTGTAATGAAAATCTTTGGTTGTCCAGTTTATGTTCATCTGTCGGTTGAAGAGCGACATTCTAAACTTGATCCAAGGGCAAAAGAGTGTATTTTTCTTGGATATGAAGATGGAGTCAAGGGATACAGGTTATGGGATCCAGTATCCAAAAAGAAGGTTGTCAGCAGAGATGTGTTTAATGAAAAACACATGTCGAACAAGTCCGAGAATGAAGAATCTGTAGCAAGTGAGTTGCAGAAACACCCAGTTGAAGTGGAGCTTCCTGAAGAAGCTGAAGAGATTGAAGATGATCATCCTTCAAATCCACAGGAGAGGTCTTATAATCTTGTTAGAGATCAGGAAAGGCGAGTCAGTAAACCAGTGCATAGATATGGGTTTAATGACATGGTTGCCTTTGCCTTGATTGCTGGTAGTGGAGATCCAACTAGCTATCAGGATGTTATTCAGTCTGAGGAAAATGATAAATGGGCGATAACGATGGCAAAAGAGATGGAGTCTTTACAGAAGAACAAGACTTGGGAGCAAAACAAAAAAAATTCAAAAACAAATGTCGGTAGAAATCATATGCATGTGTATCTGTGTATAAAAATGTCGGTAGAAATACAACACCAGTGTCCTCTTTATGTGGCACTTTTCATTACATAACTTACTTTTTCTATATTTATTAATCTACTTGAACTTATTTGAAGTAAAATGTAAAACTTAGAAGATGGGAATCACCAGATCACTTGTTAATCCATTATGAGTTCGGTAGGGATCATCTGCAGTAGTACCAACGCCAAAGGAACAGTACTTGTTTAAAGAGTTTATGTTGATCTTGCGCCACATTGGGCAAGATACAGTCCCTTCTCATGATGTTTTTGGTGGGAGACCCACAGAGGATGCAGATGATTGAACCTTCACTAGTCTTTACAATCACTTCAAATAATATAACAGTTCAATAAAATCTCAAACAACATAATATTCGACAACAGTGTACAATAATTTATTACACTTATCTTCAAAAGGATTATCATTCACCGCAATGTATCTTCAAAAATAAAAATAATACAATAATTTTAACTAACATTTATTCAAAGATGTCCCCAAAACACAATTTTTTGGAATAACATAGCAGCTTTGATGTTCAAACTTGCAGCAGTATTAGCACCTTCAATAATTTCATAAATTTCACTCAAAATGATATACCTGTCAAAAAATATATAAGTCAAGTACTAGAAATATAGAACTTTGTACCAAAAAAAGAAAAGAAATGTGGAATTAAATTACCAGTGGATGAATGATTTTCATTATTAGGACTTGCATCACTAGAATGTTCTTTGCCATCGGTTGATCTACATGAATGATTTTCATTATTAAGACTTGCATCACTACCATAATATTTATCAACTTCAAGTAAAAAAATATACGATAATTTAAATAAACTAAATGATAATTTCTTACCGATTTGTACGCATTGGACAATTTCTTTTATCATGCGCTTGTCCAACTTTGCCACATCCATTACAACGTCTCGCTTTAGAATTTTTTGCCTTTGCTAGTGCCTTTTCTTTTCCCCCCTTCATCCTTTTGCCCTCACTTGACTCGGTTCATAATAACTATGTTCATAATTACCATCCATGTTCTCCAAAATTGGTACACTACTAGAACCAATTATTTGATTAGTTTTCACCCCACTTGTACTACAACCAACCATTAAATTGATTTTCTCAAGTGCACTACCTAAAGCATCGAGCAAAACCTTTTTTGCTTCCGCACTTGAGAGGGCTTTATCAACTACATCCAAATAACACTGAATCAATCTACTCCGCTCCATGAGATATGACTTGTCATCAACTATCTCCATGCCACCATCATCTATGACTATCTCAGATTTTGTTAATTTTGTCGATCTCATCAAAATGTATTCATTCGGTAATTTCTCAAAGTCATGATATTTGTGCAAATATGCTAAAATGTGTCTGCATGGAATTCCTGAGCTTTCAAATTTTTTGCAAGTGCATGAAGCAAAATTCAAACCCTTTTCATAAATAATTTGTCTACCTCTATACTTCTCGCCACCTTTTCTTTGAATCTCATACACACAATGACTGTTTGACTCACCCACATGATTAAATTTATAATTGAAACTCTCCAATAACTCAATTTGGAATTTATAGAACATTTCATGTGTGTAAATATCAACCATTTGCACCAAAATATCATGAAAAATATTTACTTTAGGCGTCTGAGTCATGTCTTTGTTATCGACAATCAATACTTCATGACGTTGGCGTACTAATCCCCTATTAAACTGAACCATAAAATCCACTAAAGAATTTTTTTTATTAACAAATTTCTTGAAGAATGAATGGGAACTTTCCGCTCGTTGACTACTTGACATGTCAGCTGAAAAAACGTGGTTCACATATGCAGGCACCCACTTTAAACGAATATCGTACATTGACTGTAACCATTTGTTGTCAATTAACCCACTCTTCTCAAGAAGGTCCATCCAAATTGAGTCAAATTCTTCCTCAGTCTCCGATTTCCATATACAATTAGAAAATTCCTTATAGTAAGCACTATATTTCAATGAATCTATCTTCTCAGAAAACTTTGTTAATATGTGCCAACTACAATACCTATGAAAAGTACTTGAAAGAGTTTGAGAAATTGCATTTGTCATTGCTGGGTCTTGATCAGTAATAATCATTTTAGGGGCATTACCTGGCATAACTTCCAAAAATTGGTTGAATAACCATACAAAAGAATTTATAGTCTCATCACTTAAAAATGCACAAGCAAAGATAATAGTCTGGCCATGATTATTAACACCCATCAGTGGTGCAAATATCAATCCGTATCGATTGGTATTGTATGTAGTATCAAAAACTACTACATCACCATAAAACTTGTAATCTCGTCTAGATGTTGCATCGGCCCAAAAACAATGAGTAATCCTTTGTTCACCATCAACCTCAATTTTGAAAGTGAATGAAGGATTCTTTCCTTGTTCCAATTTTAAATATTCATACAACATTTCTCCATCATGTCCTTTCTTTTTATTACGCTTGTCTCTTTCATAGTTATATAAATCTTGTTGTGTACAACCAATATTTTCAAACCCCCCCGCTTGGACTCCAAAAAAATTGAATTGTTGATGAGGCGGTATATTTACCATGCTAAGTTGTTGAGACAAACATTTTTAGGTACTCGAAACATTGCGATGAGATCTCAAAAGATGAGTTCTTCGGGGGGTTGACAACGGGTGACTATGACCCTCAACAAATACAGTCACCACATATGCACCCAATTTTGATTTCACAACACAAAGTTTTGCATTACAACACTCTCTTGTTGACCCCCGCCGTCTTGTTGTTTCAATGTCTACTATTATTGAACTTTTTCCTTGTTTAGAACAAAACATATTCCTTCCGTATGATCTCATCACTTTCTCCACCACTTTTTTTTGGGACCAATTTCGAACACTAAATCCAGCTTCTTTCGCATATGCATTATAAAATTGTTTAACATCATCTAGTGTTTGAAATTCTTGACCTATCCTAGGCTTGAGTTCAAGTGCTATATGATGATTGTAAACAATATTCTCCCTGCTATCTGTTTCAAGCTCTATATCCCCCCACTTCCCTCTACATCATAGTTTAAATTATCTTCGTTTTGTTCTTCAAAGTTCACAATATCCATTTTATCAAACTGACAAAAGTACAAAAGCAATTAGTATGAAGGAAAAAAAATTCAACATATTTATTTTTCTGATGAAAGAATTACTGCAAATAAGTACTATTTTCCAACAAAAAAAAGATGAAAGTATTAAAAAATTTAAATTTACACCCATGAAAAAGTATTAAATTATTTTGAAAATGATGGAGAGAGAAATCATACCTAGAAATTGTGGAGCGATTCGTAAACACAACAATCACCCAATATGTAGTCTCATGATATTGTTTTGCTTCGCAGCAGGAAGGTTGAATTGAGGATGAATAATGAAAGAGTTGAGATTAGATTGGGAAGAAGAATTAGATGAAAGATTAGTCTGTTTAAGTGTGCATAATAAAATAAGAAAAAAGAATAATAATTGTACAATAAAAGAGATGGGCTTCCCTAAATTTATACAATAAAATAATAAAAGAGACAATAGTGGGAAAGAGACAATAATTTAAGCAATTTTTTCCCACCCGCATTGTAATAACCAAGAATTTCTAAGTCATTGTAAATAAATATATTAATTCAATATTAATAATATTGAAAATCTTGTGATGTATAGAGAAGGATACGTGACTATAAAGTATCATGATATTTGTCAATAATGATATATATGTAGAAAAGATGTGTGAATAAATACATGTATATATAATAAATATGTATATATGTTTATTTATTAAGTAAAGTGTAAAAAAAAACTTATAACCTAATATTTTATATATTAGGAGTGTAGACTAAATAACCTAAGGGTTATAGAAATTAAGGTATACTAGTATGAAATTATATACTAGTACCCTAACTCAAGAGATTTAATTTATACATAAGGAGTAGTTGATTTTATTACTCGATTAAAGCAAGTCTAATTAGGTTATGAAAATAAATTATAAATATTAATGTAATAGTATATGCAATAGCCCAACTAGTAAATTATTAGTGGACTAGTCCCCTTTGATTTAATTATTAAGTCTACTTAATTAAATTATTTTGTGGACTTAAATAATTAGTAAGTAAATTGATTAAAATTTGTCCATTAGAATCTAATTAAACCACATTTGGAAGCCCAATAATTTAATTAGCTAGTGGCCCATAAATGGTAAAAAAAAAAAAAAATTAAAGTTTATTTCAAGTGGCCCAAATTAGCATATTCCAAGCCCAATTTAATTATTCTTTTGGCCCAAATTTTTACCCACTTAAAGGGGGACATTTTAATCATTTCACAAGTAATATAAGTAATTAAAAATTAAATCAAAAATGGGACAAATATCCCATGGGGTATCCGGCCATTCAAGAAAAAAAAAGAAGGTAAAAAGTAAATAAATGGTTAGTCCTTATCCTTTTAGGCAAGGTGTCACAAAATTATTTATCACATGTGTCAATTAGTTTAATTAGTAAGAAAAGGATAAGGATTAAGGTGAGAGAGAGAGATACTAGGAGATGGATATTAGATATATAATCTATATCTAATAATCTAACAAGTATAATCCAATGGTTAGTTTGCATCTCTTCATTTTCCTTCATTTCCAAAGAAGCTAAAAAAAAAATTAGGAGAGAGAGAGAGGGAGGAAGAGCCACGGTTAGAAGGGAGAAGAGGAAGAGAATTTCACTTTCATGCACCCAAAGATCAACTACCTTGGAAGGACAAGAAAAATAGCTATCAAAAGAAGGTATGACATTTTTCTAAGTTTTAGTTAAAAAGGTTTTATGTAGTTTGTTCTTTATGGTTAGATCCATAAGGCTTTATGTTCTAGTTAGTTTAAACCTTATGAAAAAAGTTGGATCATGTATTATTATAGTGTATCATATTTATATATGTTAGATTTTGTTGCAAAGGTTAAAAGAAAATGAAAGTTTATAAGTTTTTATGGAAGTGTTAGTAAAAAAGTATGATCTCTATGATTTTATTTTGAGACCTACGTTTTATATATTTATGGTTTTAGTGTTGGTGTGCTAGATTTATGTGTTATGAACATAAGCCCTTTTGAATGAATCAAAAAGATTAAGAAATAAGCTAGTTATGGATTTTTTTTACCAAAACACCTCTATGATGGAAAATAAGAATGGAGGCTGCTGACTGTGTACTTTGGGCCTGATTTTCGAGTGCTAAATAATTCGGAATTGTGTGTTTGATAAATGAAAATTGTAATTCGAGAAGTTACGAATCCAACGCTTTCGACGGATCTTAAATCCGAGTTGTAAATTTCGTTTTATGACTGTTTCAGTAAAGGACCCCAAATCTAAAAATGTGACGAAAAATAGTACAAATAGTAGAAATGAAAGTAAAAGAAAATAAATGAATAATTGTTATAAAAAATTTGTATGGAATACTTTTAAAGAGCAAATAAATGGTATTATGTAATAATAATGTAATTACTTAATTACATTAATAAAATAATTATTTATTATTAAATAATAAACAAGAGTATATACTAATTCATTATTTTTGAGAATGAATAATTAGAGATTTATAAAGTAAATTATTTATTTATTTTTTTAGGGATAAATAATCGATTAATTATTTATTATTTAGTTAATATTAAATAATAAATAAGATTAAATGCTAAATAGCTATTCTTTAAATAAATATCAAGGAATAATTAAAGGCTAATGAAATAAATAGATAAGTTTTTAGTTGAAGATAATAAATTGATTAATCATTATATTAAATGATAATTAAAGACAAATGAGGTTTATAACTTGATTATTTATTATTTAATTAACATTAAATAATACGTAGATATATTTAGTTATTCTTTATAATAACTAAAGGTATTTAATTAGTTACTATTTAACTAACATTAAATAGTAATTAAATGCAAATAGTGTTAATTAAATAAAATGAATTTAATTAACACATTAATTAAACAATTATAATAAATTGTTTAAAGGTTTAATAAGTATTTACCACTTAAGAAAAATAGTATTACTTAATTAAATCATTAACCTAAAGTCTATTAAATGTCCCATAGACTTAATAATAGAATAAGAGGTTATAAGTGCTATGTGATTCATTGATATTATTTAGATAGTATATGATAAAGTATAAGTATTGAATTATATGCTATGCTAATTGATAGACCTACATTATCAATGCTAGGTCAATCGAAGAATATTAATTAGAGGTAGAATATTGTAGCTCGTCCAACAGATAAGTTTCTTACCTTAAACTTCTTACATATCACAAGTTTCCTAACTCAACTCGAGTTATTATTTTTCAATGCATATTAGTGAATAATTATTGATGATTATTCGCACCTATAATATTTATTGGCATTCGCACTTCGTGAAATTAAATTTCCGCTCTTTTATTTGTGGACTGTGAATTGTTTAAAGTTCTTTCATCAATGAACTGATATGAGCTGGATCTATGCTAATTGTATCAGCTAGATCGAACATGTTAAATTGATAAACTCAAATCATTTTAAAAGTTAATCCTACCAGTTGATTGGTATGGATTCTTCGACTGAGCTAAAGAACATTTTTATTAAAGCATTAATTGGAAAACAATTATTGCTCGATTATTAAGTGTTTATGCATAAATCACCGGGTATGAAAGGCTGATCCCCTTGATTATCAAAATTTATTAAAAGGACCAGTTTAAATACTGACAACCTTCGTATATGTTCATGGTTAATTATAACCACTCAGTATCTATTGTTTCATTATTGAATCTTGTCAATTGTTCTTGTACAGTTGAATTTATTTTTTTTGTTGAAAATCTATAGATATAATCCTTTCTAATCATGATATATATCCTTTGTAATTAAACTTGCTAAGAAAATTAGTTGCTTACCCTTGCTATATCATGACGTTTATTTCAGCTAAACCAGAAAGTTCTATAAAGAAAGACAAAGAAAAAGGAAAAGTGAAGGAGTAATTTACTATAAACTCTTAGGCCTTATATTTGATGTAATTATTATGTAAACCTTTTGTAATATTAAAGGTATGTGTTAAATTAAGGTTAAGTAGACCTGGAAAATATTGTTGTAGACTTTATTATAATGAACAATGTATGTTTATTATTCCGCAATAGTATATAGAATGCTTGTGATGTTGATGGATCGTGAGCACTAAACCCGAGGTTAGAGAACCCAGATTTGGGGGCGTCACACGCATGAGGGTGGGTACGCAAGTGAAGGAGGCTCTATATATGTGGGTACGCAAGTGAAGGAGGCTCTATATATATATATATATATAACTTTCTTTTGGGTGGTGGTCCAAAACTTGGCCACCACACCTCTTTTTCCTAACAACCTTGGACCACAAATCACCAAGAGACCAACAAGGCTCTCTACTCCCTCCTATAACCGATCACTTGGGATTTTTATCCCCTTATATTTTTTATTTTATTTTTTTATTACTTATAGTATTTACGTAATTATATTTTCTCGATTAAGGTTTTTGGGATATCACATAAACTCACTAATCAAACAAACTTTACATAAAGAGAAAATAAACTTTACATAAAAGAAAAAATAAACTCACATAAGTCACCTCAGTCTTCACCACGAGGCTAAGACCTCATAGACTATAATTAAAAAAAATTAAAGTACATGTCTAACATTAATTTAACTTCAAATAGTTAAATATTATAATATCACATTACTCAAATAGTGAAAAATATATATAATAAAATAAAAAAATAAGAAAAAATAATACATTGTATTGATTTGTTGACGTTTACACGGGAAACACGAATCTAGTTCATAGCTTGTTTACTCCTTGCCTCATTTTATTTTGATTCCCCAATAACCTACAATAATTTTTTCCAAGAGACGAGATAAAATTAGCGTAGATGATAGCAATAAACCAAGAACATGTTACACCAGTTCATACAACATTGTACATCCATGTTTTGTTTATGCAATGTCATAAGCTTCAATTGCTTCCTCTTGGATGCCTAAAGTTGAAGCTCAATGACAAATTCATTCAACATTAGGAAGAGTGTTAGTTCTTCTACTTTGATGATTTTAATGATGACAAAATATTGTCTAGCTTTGTATCTTTGTTCTTACAGGTTAATTAATTTTTTGACATGAAGTTTTCTAGCTACAAGAATTTAAAAGAATGAAGAGTTCAAGATCTTTAGGACATTTATGTAAGATCTTTTTCTATGCAATATATTTTCAAGGCTTTAAGATTTAAAAAGATCTTAAATTCTTAATTGATTTCCTGAGTTTATAAAATGGTTGAGCTAATCTTGGAATTTAATAAAATACAAAAACTCTATGCGGACATGATAATTGGACATGATAATTGGATATGAACTCTTTACAATTTCACCTGTTTGTATTTTGACCCTCACTATAAAAAATGGGGGGTCAAAATACAAATAGGTGAAATTGTAAAGAGCTCATGTCCAATTATCATGTCCACATAAAAGAGCTCCAATAAAATATGGGCATAACTAAATTATTCTATCTCAAAAGATTTTTATTCCTAAGATTCTGAATTAATTTTGAAGATTACCAAAATCGGTTTGAAATATTCACATAAATATATTTTCTTCATAATAGATTTTGTTGAGTTTGAAAATCTGATGCTTACCAAGTCTTTGTTTGTCCAAACTGATTTTCAAATAATATGTCCGTTTGGATTAAACAAATTGGAAAACTAAAGTTTTTAAATTCTCTATCCTTTTAACAGTTTTCCTTGTTTAAAAAATATAGTCGTTACACTTTATTTATATAAATACCTAGTTATACCATTCATGGGAAAAACAACTAAAACACTCTAGCTTACAATTGCTGAAAATATTCTCATCTCTCTTAGCTATGCCAAAAGCGTTGATTTATATTGTTTAGCTAAAGATTATTAGTTTCAGTTGTGATTCGTTTTCAACTCAATTTCTTATCTTATAGAAAGAAGGTTTCAGAGAGAAACAAGGTTTCCATATATTGTACAATAAGATCTCAAGGGAATAGTTTATTCAAAGGAACAGAGGTACTCAAGCGAAGAGGTTTCCTTAAAGGGAGTTGTGTGTTCAAGATTGTTGTGAAGTCTATTGTAGAAAGAGTTTAATATTTTGTAATTGACTATCTATATTAAAGGAAAACTGCTAGATATCAATTGATATCTGGTCTTGGATGTAGGCCATTAGTCAGAGTATTATGGGCCAAACAAAGTATATACCTATGTGTTATGCATTGTTTACTTTCTTTATTTATTTTTTTTGTCTTGCATAGATTTAATATTCTGATCCCTGCACTTGGTTTATATATATCACTTAATATCAAAATACAAAAAGAAACTAAATTCAAGTTAGAACAAGTTTACAACAGAAAGCAATCGACTGCATTCAACATCTATCCAGTTGACTGGATTCACTTAGTCAGAAAATTTTAAATTGTCACTGTTTCTTACTCACACCTATTCAAACCCCCATTCTAGGTGTACATTACATAAATTTCAAGAGCACAATCCCAAGCAAGTATTAAGCTTTTATTTTGCAAAACTGAATCATCTAAAATGTCTTCAAAGGGGAGATAACAGTAGTCGAGGGTAGGTTTATTACTTAATCAGGTTATCATCATAGCCGGCCCTGGCCTAAGGCAAGCAGGGCGACCATCCAGGGCACAAAGGTGAAGGGGGCCCAAAATTAATTATAAGCTTGTGTACATATGTGTATATATGTGTAAAGCTTCAGTGATCTACCGGCAAAATAGCTCCCTGTCATGGTATAGACCCGGGTTCAATTCCTGGTTGGTGCATTGTGATTTTGCTTTCCATTTCTTTTTCACTAACAGTCTAAAAAAAGCCTTCAAATGTCAAACTCATATTTATTAGCCTTATATTTCAAGTGTACATGAAATATTGCTCTACTCTAGTGATATAATTTTTCAATGCTTAAATTCTAAGGGAGAAGAAAAAGAAATAGCCTAATATGACAAATGACCAACCATAGGGTTAATTTCATACAATGACCTTAAATGTGGCACAATATTGACTACAAAGGCAATCTTACTATTTTTTTAATTTATTTTTTTTCAAAAACACTTTTACAATTGTTGATATGAAACACTGTTTTAATTATGTTGTGAAAATTTTTTTATCAAACTTTTATATTAAAAAAAGTATTTCATCTCAACACACTACGAACCCCCGCCAAATTAAAAAAATACTAAAGTATTAAAAAAAAATTGGCTCGAGGGCACTGCCCCCGAACCTCCACCACTGGGCACACTCGAGAAATTTCGCCCTGGGCCTTAAAAAACCTAGGAAAAGCTCTGATTATCATGATAAAAAGTGATGTATAAACTCATGCATAAATCTGCATTACAAAATATTTAATATTATTAAGAATTTAGCGATGTCTCAAGATAAAGATCCTTATTTTCCTGCACGCAGGTGATTCAAGCTTCCCAGCTTCCATGTTGAGGTTGCATGTTTAAAAGTTTATTATAAGAAAATAGAGAATCTCAATAAGGGTAAAAACTAGTATCAAAAGATAATGATGTCCAACTTTATATTACCAAAAAAAAAAAATCATTGATCAAAAACCTTGTTATTCCTCTTTACATTGAGGTCCCTTTTGAGAACATGACTCATTCGAGATTCAATAAAATCATACAGCGAAGTTGATACTTCTGAGGCCCCAATACTACAGCATGGTCCAATCGCAGATGCTTGTATAACGATAAAACCTTGTTATTCAATCTTAATTAATTCCATTATTGCCAATACCAAAATCCAAAAAATAAAAATAAAAAAATTACCCAGATAAATAGAAAAATATGCACCAATGGATTTGTAAAGCATATATACCCCCACCAAGCACAAGCATGTCAAGAAATTAGTGACATTAATCAGATTATTAACATTCAATAATGATGAGCCAAAAGTAGCTATCAAAACTTCCAAAAATTGGAACATCATTCCTCTTAGTGGAGAATAGTTTTCATAAAAATGACACAATTTAGTAGAATTTATTAATATCTTACAAAAAGAAATTGAAGAAATTATTCATCTTCGTATAAAATACTCGTATATCTTGCACAAACAAGTTACACAATAGTAAGATATACTACTACATAAACCTAAAATTGCACACAACTTGCCTGAGTTCAAAAGACTAAAACTGAGCACCATAGTGCCTCTTGCTTTTGCCTTTAAGATGGTTTATTCAATGAAGCTTATTGGGCATATAGAATTTGCATTTGATGTATATAATTGCCATTACTTAGTTAGAAGACATATACACTTGAATCTGCCTAATACTAAAATATTGGCTCTGTAGGTGGATTACGTGGAATACTCTTCATTTCCTTGGTAACAATCGCTTATACTTTGATGAATTACTGTTTCCCTTTGATAAGGTAATTCTTTCTTGAGTTTTGTTAGTTTTCAGTATTCACTGCATTAGTCTTATTTAGTTTTCTTGAGTTTTGTTATCTAAGTTTAGCTATTTCCTGTTATACTAAAAAAAGACTAGTCAAATGCTTGTAGGGAACATATGTAGTCTAACCCATTAAGCATGTTATCTTCTCACTAAAAAGATTAACTTATTAGGTTCAAATTCCACCATACTTGTTAACTTATCTACACTCTTTAATTTATCCGATGTGAGATTTATGTGAAATATCTCAACAATCTCCACCTTTAGCATGAATACCTGATGTGATAAAAATTAGTAACTGCAAGTGCACAGTGTCAAATTGAAAAATTATATCCTTAATTAATATTCCAGGAAAATTAGAAATAAATATAATAGAGATGATTAATAACTAAATTATGCAAACTAAAAATTAATAATGAAAACTAGTAATGGGAACAACTACCTAGGAATCCAAATTCACTAAATATTAACATAATAAACAATTTCTTATTTTCAAATTAATTTCCAAATTTTGTTCCCATCCTTTTAAGAATAACGTATAATTAATATGGGCAAGCATAAGTTATGAAAAATTCACAGATCAACTATAACTTATCAAAACCTCGTAATCAATATAAGAATCATATGCAATTTGTGCGAAGGTAAAAATGAAGGCGAAAACAATTAGGCATCAATATCGGAACAGAAAAAAAAATATTATTATGAAATACATAGTTTCATCATCATCCTAGGTTAAAGAAATTAGCTAGACATTAAAAATAAATAAATTAACTAGGATAAAGAAGAAGAAGTAGAAGATTAAAAATAAAATAAGAAAACTCCATTTTATTAACGATCATTCAACGAGCGTACAATGAAGAAATAATTTATTCCTACTCTTAACCTAAACTAATATCCAAAAAAATACCTAATATCTAATTCCCCTTTTTTCTAAAACAAAAGACCTATTTATAGGAAAAAATAAAGTGTAACCTAATCTAAGGTACATTGAACTTGGTCTTCCTTTTTCCTTTTATCTCTTTATTCCAAATTAATTCCAACTCCATCATAATAATCTTCTAGAGTTCATTTTAATCTTCAAAAACTGGAACAATTATCATTTACTTGATCAAAAAATAAATAAAATATTATCTCCTACAAAACAAAATAAAATGTATTAGTTAAATAAAATATACATATAAATTCATAAAAAATGAGAATATTAAACTGTATAATTAATGTGTATATAAATACACATCACAAGTGTAGTCACACCATTGAACACACTTTCTTTGAATCCTCACTACTAGAAAGATGGTCATCGGTTACGGTCACATACCGTCTCCTAGTCTTAAAGCCATCATCTTTTTTTTTACGGGACAACATTGTCCGTCAATTTGGCCGTCACCATAGCCCTCGTCGTCTTTGCTCAAATGTGACGGCCATTACCGTCACCGGTGAAAATGGTGATGGCATAATTGTCGTCACCTTATATTAATAAAAATGGTGACGATAATAATTATCACTAGGAATAAAGGCGACTGTGATACCGTCTTATATTATTAATAAAAATAGTGACGGTAATAGTCATCACAAGAAATAAAGGTGACGGCAATGTCGTCGTATATTATTAATGTTGTAAGTGACGATAGTAGTCGTCATAACAAGAAAAGACGATGACATTGCCGTCGCTAGTTCTTGATGCTAATCGCGACAACTATAGTCGTCGCCTATAATGTAAGATCAAAGTTGACTGCCAAAACCATGGTCTATAAACGATGACATTATCTGTCACTTAATATTTGAAATGTGAAGCTACATGCCATCAACATTACTAGTGTAGAAGAATGCGGACCAAACGATCATCACAAAATCTTTCTATATATTCTTTCATAAAACATGTTTTTCAATTGCACATTTAATTTATCATTCAACACAAGGAACTGAGTAATAATTCAAAACTAAGAACTTATTAATCATAAACCACAATGCGAATATCTTACAAATAACTTTAAGCGTAATATACATGTTCATAAAACAAAAGAAATATAAAATTTTCCAATTATGTATCATAAAACTAACTATAATAATTTAAGTCATTTTCGTCAAGCGACTCAAAATGGTCACACTCAAATCGACTATCGAATTCTGGTGTTAATGCACCAGAAGCGCCGGGTAGCTTTCCCTTCTTTACACCTTCGATAGCTTTTTTGTAAAGCTCCAAACCCTCATCATGTAATTCATTCATAGGAATAGAAGTGGTAGAATCCATATTCACCTCAAGCAACAATTGACAATAGTTTTTCTTAAAGCAATTTCATTATGATATGAAATTTATGTGAATTTTATAACGAGATTGATCAAATCTTGTTACCGGACAAACCAGATTTATAAATTAATAATTGATCGTGTTTAGGAGCAGAATTGGGAAAATGCTATTTCACAAAAGATGTAGAAAACTGAAAGAGCTTTCCATGGAATCAAGAATCAAGTAATTTAGTTGTGGGATGAATTTTATATGAATATTACAACGAAACTAAACTTTCTGGGTATATTATACAACAATCCAATTACGAATAGAATATAATTAAGAATCGAAGAAGCACATATTAAACAAATAACAACCAACAAATTCATGTATTCAAATTAGATGAATTTACAAATCAAACGAAAGGAAAAGAGACGAAATCCTTACCTCAAATAACTAAGCAAATTAATGAGAATTGCAATCCTCTAAAACACGAATTCAATCTATATCATGTGAACAAAAAGTAAACCCTAAATTCTAATTTCTATCACAATTAACATAATCAAATGTAAAGAATATAAGTACTAACCAATTGCTATGGATTTTCCCTTTCACCTCGTCTTCCTTGTTTACAAATTCTGCAATTGAAGGGTTCCAATAACTTATACGAAATTGAAAATTGGAATAGTATACAAAATATCAATCTCCTAGTGATCTTACATAATCCAAATCTTCAAAGCAAAAAGAAAAGAGAAGAGAATATGAAGAAGAAAAGTCTCAGATGGTGAAAAGTCATGAAATCCTAATACGTAAAACAAAACTAATTTCCTCTTCTAAGTCAAAAACTAGCTCATGATCCCGTGCGAAGCACGAGTTTTATAATAAAATTATTGAATTATTTATATTTTTTGTATTATACTATACTAATATATAATAATAGTATATTAATATTTTGGATGGTGATTTTCTTAAAAAAATTATTTCCTTCAAAAATATATTATTTAACTAATAACATATGATTATTTATTGATGAAAAACTAAATGAAATTAAAAATCTACAATAATAGTTCATCTATTTGTATAATATATGTAAATCATAGTATTCATCTTTTAACAAATGATAGTAAGAATATAAATGAAAAGATTTTGAAATTAAATAAAAGATAAAAAAAAATAGTTTTCCCCCTAAATTTTAGGTTTTTAGGTTTTTATTCCTAAATTAAAGGATGATGAATCTGCGTTTCAAATAAAATTATAATAAATTAAAACCAAAATACATAATAATATAAAAAAACTAAATATCAAATAAACAACTACCAAAATAAGAAGTAAAAAAAAAACTACCAATAAAAGATGCAAACAACTACCAAAATGCGAAGGGAAAAAAACTGCCAAAAAAAGATGCAAATACCATAATAATAATAAATTTAATTTCATAGTCTTTATTCAAATATTAGCAAAATAAAACAACATTGTCCCCGCTTCATATGCGTTTATTCATTTGTGTTTTCTTTTTTTATTTTCACCTGTTATGTGGTTGGTAGACACCTAGTCCCCTCTGCTTCTAATTTCTCTATCCTTTTACTATATTTCTTAGTTCTCTAAAAAGTAAATTCACAATATACACACTTTAGTTTTATAATTGATTAAAGAATATTTAATATTACCTCTTAGAGATAATTAATAAAAATTCTCTTTTTATGCAAACAAACCATGTTGAATGAACCACCTTTCACATGTTAGGCCATTAACTCCAGTTTACCATACGTTTATGCATGAAATTACCCTTCTTTTTATAATTTATAAATTACCTAAAAAAATTAATTCTTAAACAGCTAATTTTCAAAATAACCATTCAATCTTTAATGTGTGTTCTAGCATGGATTATGGAGCTTCTTATAAGTAGTGAAGTGAGTCAATTGGATCTCTTTTTTCTTTTCTTTTTTTCCTTTTTTTTTATTTATTTATGAATTGGCTTATGGGTAGAAATGAGGATGCTCAAGACTAACGTGACTGCTCTAAAAAAAAGTTGAGAAAAAAACACCAAGTTTTCCTTATTCTTATAAAATAAATTGTGTTTTAAGCTAAAACTAATGTTTAAATTATTATCACTACTATTATTACTATTATTATTAGGGTTTGTGGGAGATACCCTCTAGGGTATATAAGTTATATACCTTGGTTTTATAAACTGAGTTTATCTCAAAAAATTTAATAAAATTTAACCTTACAAATGGAAAGATCATGCAAAAATATGAGTAAAAGTAAATTTTTATTCAATTTGAGGTTGCGTAACACCATTATTATAACATTGTAAAATAAGTATATTTTTTGACGACTAAGATTAATTGAATTTTCATTACAATAAAGTCGATAAAATATATCACCAAATCATATGAAAATTCATATGTTCAAATATTTTTATATGTATTTTAAATCTGTATGATTGGATTCATCTAAAAAAACCCTAAAATGAACGTATTAATCCTATAGGGTATCCTAGTTAGATACCGTCTAGGGTATATTTCTTTTCACTTATTATTACTGCTGCTGTAGATGTAGTATATAAATGCAGCCACACGTGTATTTATACTTTGTCTTAAACTGCATATGCTTTTCTTATGTGTTTGTAATTAGCTCTATACGGTCCTTTTTATTTAATTTTATCTTTTAATTCTAAGTATTCTCCATATAAGCTTGTGAATATCACTTGTATATGATTGAGCATTGATTTACGAATCATAAATAAAATTTGTGTAATAACAGTAATTATGTGTAGAAAGATGAATGAAAGGATTGTGCGACATAATAGCGGCATAGTGCTTGATAAAAACAACACACAATCAACACAAAACAAAAGCTATACAATATATAGAGCAAGAGAGGAAGAAAGATAACAAACAATACTAAATAAATTTAGCGCATATATATAACATATATACTATAGCAATTGAAATTTGAAAGAAAAGAGTAACCATGGTACCTATGGCTACGTATTGTTTGGTGACCAAGAGATTTAAGCAGTTGCGGCTTGCAAGGATGGAATTCGGTGACCAAGAGATTTGAGGTTATTTTCTTTAGGGTTAAATAGAATTTTATTTATAAATTTCAAACACGAATTACACTATATTATTATAATAATTATAATAATATATTTTTAATATATATTTTTTTATTACTATATTGTTATATTATTTTTATAATTATTTTTGTCTAAATTATATTATTTAACTAATAATATATAATTAATTATTGATGAAAAATCTTTGTATGTGTTGTCCAAAAAGAGGAATTAAATAAATTTAAAATCTACAATTACTGTCAAATAGTTGTACTTATATAATTTAATGAAAAAATAATTAAATAATGAAAAAATAATTAAATAGTATTGCCATCAAAATTATGAATTTTAAAGAACACTAACTAAATTAAAAATATAAGAGAATAGGAGATTGTGGTAAGTAGATAATTATGATGATAAGAATGTAGATGAAAAGGTTTTGAAATCAAATAACAAATAAATAATAATAATTTTTTTCCTAAATTATAGGTTTCAAATTCTAAATTTTTGGTGAAAGACTATTTCTAAATTTTAGGGTTGAGAAACGATTTTGTAATATATATATATATATATATATATATATATATATATATATATATATATATATATATATATATATATATATATATATATATAAAGTATTGGGTAATAGTAACAGGAACAACTTAACACCCAAACAATTGAGAAGTCAATTATTAAATCAGCAGGAAAGGAAACTTTTTGAAGTTATCATCTAACAACATAGACATATTGCTAAAATCATAATATACATAAATTGATAAACACAAACACACACACACACACATATAGAGAGAAAGAGAGAGAAATAGAGAGAGAGGGACCTGATCAAGTAGCTGAAGTGAGCCAAGTTTGTAGCGGATGAACTGGAGAGACGAGCCTTCTTCAATTTGAGCTGCATCTTTCAAGTTCTATTCTGGTGCCATTTGATTGAAATTTGTAATCCAAACGTTCAGAAACCTGCAAAAAATAATCGAAAATTCAATGATTGAACTGATACCAAAACTAAATAAATTCAGCACATATAACATATATACTATAGCAATTGAAACTTGAAGGAGAGGAATAATTATGGTATCTATGGCTACGTACAGATTGTTTTGTTTGGTGACTAAGAGATTTAAGGGGCTTTGGATTGCAAGAATGGAATTTGGTAACTAAGAGATTTGAGATTATTTTTTTAGGGTTAAATAAAATTTTATTTATAGTTAGGGTTTATTGCTAAATTTTAGAGTTGAACTAAAATGTAGGGCTGAGAGACGATTTTGTACTATTTATTATATATATGGATGATTTACTCTCTCTCTTATTTAGTCAAAATACAATTTAAATTTTAAAAGGCTAAAAAGTAACTAATTTAAATATTATAAAATAATTATAATAAATTGGGTTATCACATGAACGACTTGGGAATGTAAATAATTACACTTTTCTTAAAGTTTTATTTGTCTACCTTTGATAAATCAAAATTATTGTGGATGCAGACAAATGACTTCCACTATAACAAAAAGGCTTAATTCTGACGGAATATTCCGTCGAGAATAAGTCTTTTCCGTCGAGGATGACCTTATTCTCGACGGAATATTCCGTCGGGATTTCAGTCGTATATAAGCACGTCGAACTTAAGTTCGTCGATGTTTTCGTCGGAAATGATTTAGATCGACGGAATTAATTCCGACCGAATATTCCGTCGGAGATAATATATTGTCGACTGAACACTGTCTGTCGAGGATATTCAGTCGAAAATATATGTGACACGTGGCAGCCTAATGAAATTCAGAGAATATCTTACAGTCGACGGAATTCCGTCGAGAATAACACCATTCCGTCGAGGATAATATTTTTTTTTAAAATGTTTTATTTGTTTTTGTAATGTCCAGGGATTTAACTCACATCTCGTACCTGTACCTGTTTTCCCAACATCACATACACAAGCTAACATTTTACAATTACAATCACCTCATCCAACAATATATCAAAACTAATTTAAACAAAACTATAACAAACATCCACATCCCATTAAGGTAAATTAAACTCCGTTACAAACCGCAAAGTAATGATAAGGTTTAAAATACAATATGTACATCAAAAATTATGTAAACTACAAAAGAATTTAAACTACAAAAGAATGTAAACTAAGTCAAGCTAGTAGAGCCCCCGGTGTGAGGAGAATCATCGGGCGGGCCTCGACGCTGCTCTGGAGTATGAAAATCGCCATCATCATCATCCTGCCCGTCAGTCCGCTCGTCACCCTGTTGATACAATATAATGTAACGCATTAGTCCATATATATGATTCAGTTAAAGATAACTAAATGAAAATTAAATAACATGCAGAATATATATTTGTATTTAAAACGAAGTATACCTGAGCAGCCGAGCGCTGACTCAACATCGGCCCAAACGCGTTCTCGAGTAAGGTAACCACCATCCGAACAATCTCGTCACGTATCGCGGCCCACTGCTCCGAAAGGATACCTGTACTCTCGGCGGTGGCACCAGCTGCAACGTCTTGCGCAAGCTGGTGGAGGCGAGAACGGTTGGGCGGGTCCCGACGATGGAACAACGAATCGGTGTCAAACCTCTCCGACACCGCAGCCACAACACGCTGGAACAAAGCATCATCTAAGCCAACGCCCGTATGTGATGGTCCCACGGGGGCTCTCGGACGCAGATGCTGGCTAGAGCCTACAAAAATAAATATAAGATGAATAATATTACAAGTTTACTTTATTCATAAACACGAAATAAACACAAATATTATACCTCCTGGCAGTGTATAGGCTGGTATCCTCGGTAACCCCAGCACTCGATACCGACCGGTAGTACTAGTGGGAGTATCCTGAGACGCGACCCACAGAGCCGTCTCCTCGTCCTGAGATAAACTAGTCTCGGGCAGAGGAACAGTGGAATCTAACGTCTCAGCATCGCCCCTAGCAGCCTCCAACTCTATACGCTGGCTGCGGAGCTTCTCAAACTGCTCCTGTAATTTGATATACAAGTGAGTTATCTTGGTATCATCGTAATTTGAAATATTATCCTAAATTATATTTATTATAGTAAATGTATTACCCGTATAGCTAGTGCTGCTGGAGATATCGTCGACCCCGAAGTAGAGCCCTTCGGCGTATGGACTCTATCCCAGAACTCGATCATAGTAGGAGGTCGGCCCAAGCTACGCCGCATGGCCTAAATCATATACATTAAATAATATCACCTTAATTTACTATAGTTGCAGTATAATATTAAACTCATCTAAAGAGAAATACATACCGCCTTAACCTCCTGAAACGACTGCGAGCCAGAAGTATGTACAACTCGCAGCTTGTCGCGATTCTTCTTCATCTGCTCTGACTTGGTCTTGAACGCAGCATCATCCCAGTACGCACACATCACATCCCATGCTGCATCTGATACTGTCGACGACTGATGATCTCGCAAAGTAGTCCCGGGGGACTGCCCTCTGACGCATCTTGTACAACCAGCGGGCATAATTCTTCGAGATGTGGGCAATGATAACGGCATCACCATCCGCCTCAGTGATGTCGGCCTCGTATCTGTAGTATCTCTATCAAACAGACATAACATACGTATAATTTATTATTTGAACAATATGTAAATAACGTGCATGGACCTTGATTTAATATATGTAATTCGACTTACGTGAAACTCCCGCAACACTGTCACCATGTAGCCGGCATTGTAGCACGCGTATTGAGTAAATCCCATGCAGCCAGCAGGGAGATGCGCCAGGCAGATGGCGTGTACGGTCGCCTTAGCGACAGGATCCATAATACTAGAATACGAAATTTATTAAGAACATTTTAATTTATTAATCACATGATAATATCATTCTAATTGAACATAAGTGATATATTATAGTTGAAACCTACACAGACGAGCCGACATCAACCGGAACTATGTCAGGCACTGCCGGTGGTCGACCTAATCGACCGAGGTTAGGCCCTCGCGAACGCTGACGTCTAGCATCTGTATGTTTAATATAGTTATGACATTGTCAAAAAATAGTATATGAATGTATAATATAGTTATCAAAATATTGTTATTGAGCCAAAAAAGTAATCACCTCACTAGCATCTGAAGACGACCCTCCCTGGGAGCCGTCACCCGATCCGGAGCGGCCGCCACCACGGCCGCCTCCACCGCTATGTCGAGGCATATGTAGTTGTACTACTGAAATAACAGACATAGATACGATGAAATTAATTAAATTTTAAGTCTTTTATTATATATAATGATTGATTTTAGTTGTATAGTATTTACAAAACACCAATTAGAAAAGAAGTATTACGTCGTCAAACCCGTCAGAATCAAAATCATTTTCATCCTCTGATTCTGTCTCTTCTTCTTCTGTATCAATTTCTTCCTCAATATCATCTTCTACCATCACAAACGGGCTACCAACCACATCTTCATCGACTTCGTCAACCCCTTTCTTCTCTGTCTTTCTGTTGAATTGTGTAGACATCTTTCTATAACTGTGCTCAGCAGGTAAGAATCTACGAGCAGTTCCAAAGAAACTAGTTTTTCGGCCATGACGTAGTTGAGTGTCTTGCACATCCCCCACGCAGACTGGACATGACAACTTACCATGAGTCGACCAACCACTAATCATCCCAAGTGCCGAAAAGTCAGTGATAGTCCACAACAAGGCTGCCTTCATCACAAAATTCTGCCCGACAGATTTATCATAAGTCGCAACATCTGTTTCCCACAACATTTAAGTTCATCGACTAACGGCCGAAGGTACACGTTAATGTCTTTTGTAGGACTCTTATCCCCCGGTATAAGTAAGGTCAAGAAAAGATACGGATCCCTCATGCACATTGACGGTGGAAGATTGTAAGCTACCATAATCACTGGCCAAACAGAATAAGGCTGACTAAAATTATTAAATGGACAGAATCCATCTGTAGCCATGTCAAGCCTGACATTCCTAACTTCTTCGGCAAATTGTGAAAAATTGGCATCAAATTGCTTGCATTCATCTCCATCTGCTGGGTGAGTCAGCTGACCAGGCACGACATCCCTTGTTCTATGCCAACTCATATGCTGAGCAGTGTGCACAGACATGAATAGCCGCTGCAACCTCGGCGCAAGAGGAAAATACCGTAAAATCTTCTTTGGAACATGTTTCTTCTTCCCCCCACGTTTTGTGATCTTGTACCTTGGCGAGTTGCAGATATCACACTGCACCTTATCTTTGTCCTCCCCATAACATAACATGCAATCCTGCTCACAAGCATCTATCTTCTTATACCCGAGATTCAACCCTTTAACCATCTTCTTCACCTCATAGTAGTTCGTGAGCAACGTATTATCCCTGGGTAAGAACTCGTTGAGAATATCAAGCAAATCATTGAATCCTCTCTCAGTGCAGTCATACTCATTCTTGAAATGTAAAAGCTTCGTAACTACAGAAAGTCTGGTGTGCTTGTCATTTCCAAGATACAATGGAACACTCGATTCAGATAGCAACTTGTAAAAAGCAGCTGCTGAATCATTTGGGTTTTGCTGAGAACTACTTGACGCATGCTCATTTTCAGCCCAGTCAATATTGGTAGGGCCATACGCATCAACCAACATCTGCACGACGTCATAGTTATCTGCTTGCGAATCCCGGTGATCCGATTGGTCTACACTACTATCTGTCCGTTCTCTAAACTCAGCTGATTCCCCGTGATGAATCCATACCGAATACCCATCCAAAAACTCACGTGAATATAAGTCAAATTTAACTTCATCGGCAGTCTTTCATATCATATTCTTACACTTGAAACACGGGCATCTCATCTTTCTGTTCGGATCATCAACATGTTCTATTGCTTTGTTCATAAAATTGGACACCCCTTCACGGTACGCATCAACTAATCCCCTCCCATCAATAGGTATCCTACGGTACATATCTCCACTTTACAGGGGTTAGGCTTTTATCCCGTTCCTAGATGCGTCTCCTCACTAGTGCCAACACGTTGAGCACGTTTTTTTATGTTTCAAGAAAATTTCGGCAGCACCTCCCCATGGTCTCCAAGTACACGAAATAAACTAAGAGAACTTAATCTAAATATGCACTCGAAGAACATGTAGAGATAACAGCCGAAAAATCCTCTAAACAAAAAAAAACGTAACTAACCCATTGACACCGGCCTAAGTGAGAGACATAACATCCAGTAACAGTCCCAAACTGGAGACTATTCGACATTCACTCCTAATGAGTGAATGTCAAACGGGTTTCTAAGCTCCTAATGAATATACTACATGCACACGTATTATATTATGTTTACTGTAATTGTGGAAAACTAAGCAAATGCTACTTAGTTTATTTTTCCAATGATAAACTAAGTAAGTGCTACTCAGTTTAATATTTGTACAATCATTTGAATATATTATAGTCTTTCTACTTTATTGTGTGTATTAGTGGAACTAAGTAAATGCTACTTAGTTTATTATATTATATTGTATACAATATATTAATATTGTATTTTATTTCCTCATCTAATTTAAATTATTTATTTTAAATGTAATTTATATTCATTTAATATAATTTATCTCAATACTTTAATTTATTGTAGTAAATTTACTTTATTTAATTTTAAAATAATTTAATTTAATTTAATTTAATTTAATTTAATTTAATTTATTTTTAATTTATTTTAATTTATTTTAATTTATTTTAATTTATTTTATTCGTTTTCATTTTATTTTGTATTATATTATATTATATTAATTAATTTTAAATTTTAAACTTTATTTAATTTAATATTAAATTTTAAATTATTTTATTTTGTATTATATTATATTATATCATATTATTTGATTAAATATAATTACAAGTCAATGAAATTAAATTATTTTATTTTATTTTATGTTATTTGATTTTATTATTTTATATTATATTATCTTATATTATATTATTTAAACTTAGTTTATATTATATTATTTTATTTAGTAATGCAAAACTAAGTAAATGCTACTTAGTTCAATTTAATATTGGAAACTAATTAAAACACATAAATATTATGAAGTAGGGCCCACAAATTTTGCAATTGAATAACTCTGACAGAATTCCATCGGGAAATCCGTTAGAAATAGTAAATATACCTTCAAATTGATACAGAATATGCATGCTGCAATTTAACTAACTAATCAAAGCCAAAACACTGATGAACATAAACAGTCCTAAAATCAGTGGCAAGTTTGATAATGCAATCCAAAAATCAGTGACAAAATCAAGTAATCTCCTGATATTCAGTCCCAATTGAGTCATGAATTATCATACACTTGATCAATTAACATCAGTGAGAGTTCAAAAACACAATAACTGTCCCAAATTAAATGATTTATACCAAATATAAGGTCGTCCAAATTAGGCATGAATATTGAAAAATTAGGGCAAAAATTATTCCAACATTGCATGAAAAGAACCATCATTAACAGTATTCCACATAAAAATTACTAAATTAGGGTAGAAATTAAAATTTTGATTTACTAATTCCAACATTGCTAGGGCACTGATCAATCATTCACTAACCTCTAATTAGGCGAGAAAATTTGCTAGTAGCTGCTACCTGAGGATCGGGGGAGGAGGAGGAGCTACACCACTCGAGCCACGACCAAAATCGCCTGAACAGGGGGAGGTAGAGGACGGCGACGGTGGAGGAGGACGGCGACGGAAGAGGTGGATGGCAGATGAGATCGAGAGGGTGAGAGATCGGGAGCGAGAGAGATGAAATAAAATGGGAAGTAAAATGAAAGCGGCGGCGGCCTGTTGCTGATATGATTTTAGGTTTTATTAATTCCGACGGAATATTCCGTCGGAAATATATCCCTCGATATTAAGCTATTTTCGACGGAAATTCCGTCGGCATTATATGAATTTCGTCAATCATAGTAATGGCGCTAGCGGGAAAATTTGGCGCTAGGACTGGAACATATCTCTGACGAAATTCCGTCGATTTTACACTAATTCCGACGGAATTATTTTCGACTGAATAGTCCGTCGAATTTTGTCTAATTCTGATGGAATAAATTCAGTCGGAAATAATTTCGTCGGAATTAGTCTGTTTTCTTGTAGTGTTCCCAACAAGTCACAACAATGATAAATAGCAAGCAGCAAACTTAATAAAAATATCAACGAACTCTACTTTTGTTATTGAATATAAAATAGCAGCAAGTGAGAAAAAAAGAGAGAAAGAAATTAATTAGAAACAATTTGAAGTATGATATTTATAGGAAATTTGAGACCAAAACAGGTTATGTAGGAACCATTGGATGATAACTAATTCATTTGGATGGTCCAGATTATAACTATTTGCATGATAAAAAAGAATAGACTTGACCCAGAACACGAGCTTGGGACGAGGGCTCTTAACAACGATATACATGTGTAAAGTGCCAAGTGCGCCTAAAGTGCTAGTGTGACTTTGCGACACAATCACGCACGCGGCCCCATCCCAGGCACGGGCGATGCGGTGCACCGCGAGGGTCCAATGTCCATCCCTTTACTTTTGTTCTACAAGTAAAGTGACTAGTTATATTACATGAATGCTTATATGTCCATGCCCATTTAGTAATTTCTCCAATGTAGGACAAATGTTTATCAAACAACATTAATTCTTTTAAATCTTATTAAATCCCCAACTTTGGGATTTTAAATCTCCCATTAAATGATTCCATCTTGAATCAAGTTTAATATCATAATGTACTCCTATTTGAATACATTAATTAACATCTCAATAATGTTAATTTAATGTTCTTTAATTAGCATTAAATTAGTCTCAAAATTGACCAATATAATGTATTAAAGAAGCAAGTTTCCAACATGATATAGGTTAAAAATCATAATAATAGTAATAATATCAATGAAAACTTTTGTAGACAAGCGCTAATGGTCATATTTACTACTCCCTTTGTTCCAAAATTAGAAATATATATTTGTTTAGTCTATTTTAAAATTATAGATACATTTTTGTTTTAAGATTATAAAATAACATGATATTCGTAATTTGCCATCATTTTCACTATCATTTTCAATATCGCACCACCACAACCGAATTCGATCCTAACTAATATTAAGGCTTTATTTGAGAACATATAATTGTCTTTAAAAGTCGTCGTTTTACAAATGTATCTTCAATATTAGAACGGAGAGAGTATTTTTTTCACCTTTGGATAACATTTAGTTTACAATATTCATGTAGTGTTATATTGCCGCATAGTAGTTGATTCTGGAGTTTGCTTGAATTTGTTGCAATTATGACATTAAGTTGATTGTTTTAGCATGTTTGTTCTAAAAGTTTAGAAGTTATTATTCTTTTCTTCTTCTTTTTCTTTTTGCAAAAAGCTAAAGAAATTTATTACTGAAAATATTCCTTTAGAAGTTGATTGCAAAGCTATGGTGTCATGTTTGTTTCAATAATCTCAGTGATATTTAGCAAAAAAAGAATATTCTCAGTGACCTTATAAGTGTTTTTTATGGTGTTCACTTTGTGATGAATTTTAGCAGTTGTGCTATTGTATTTCGATTAGCTTCGGAGAAGGTATAACTATAAAAACTAATTTGAAAGAATATGGGCAAGAACAAGATACCTAGGTGCCTAAATTAATTTTATCCTTTCATGGAAGAAACAAACTGTTGACAAATCAGTCCTTCACAAATACACTAAAATAAACACAAGCATATTACTGTATGAGATATAAAATAATAACACAAGAATTTTTACGTGGAAATTCAACTGGGAAAAATCACGGAGAGATATCTCTGAAATTCACTGTGAAAATAAAATGGAGAATACAAACTCTCAACTGAGAAATAAACTAATTGTTTATTTTCTCTCTACCTCTCTAGCTCTCTAAGAATGCTCTAACTGAGCTTTTCTGCTCAAATGTTTTGCTAACTGCTTTTTAGCTATCCGATGGTGTGATTTCTCTTGCAATCTGCGGCTCTATTTATGGTAGAGTTAGGGGGAGCTTTATTCCTTGAATTTTTGGGACAAAATGAGCAAAACAAAAAACATGCAGCACTTGTCTTCCACTAAAATGTGAGTCAAGTCTGCCACTATCTCTTTTGTCCTTGTTTCCTACCATTTCCTTTGTCTGCCATCTTCTTACCAATAATATGAGCCAACTTACAACAATCTCCACCTTGGCTCATATTCTCCAAATACTACGTATTGTGAACTTCTCCGTGTCTGTGAATGTATCCCTCTCCCTGGATACTCCACCACGTACTCAACATTCGACGAAGTGAATTAAGTCCAAGCAATGCTTGAACTTTTCTGTTGTAACTGACTTTGTAAGCATATATGTGGCATTCTCCTTTGTGTGAACTTTGCGAACTGCAATGTCACCACTATTCAGCCACTCACGAATCTTATGATACCGAACATCTATATGTTTGGTCCTGACATAGAACACCTGGTTCTTTACTAAATGAATAGCACTTTGACTATCACATTGTATCTGAATACTGCCTTGTTTGAAACCTAGTTCTTCAACTAGTCCCTTTAGCCACAAAGCCTCCTTGTCTGCTTCTGTCAACTCCATATACTCAGCCTCTATTGTTGATAATGTTGTCGTAGACTGCAACACTGACCTCCAACATATACATCCTCCACAAAAGATATATATTAACCCTATCGTAGATCTCCTTGAATTTAGGTCTCCAGCATAATTCGAATCAATAAAACCTCTAACCTCACTCCTTGCGGTATCACGATCAAACATAAGACCGTAATTGGTTGTACCTGCTAGGTAACGAAAAATCCATTTGACAGCATTCCAATGCTCTTTCCCTGGATTTGCCATATACCTGCTAACCACACTGACTGCATGTAAGATATCTGGCCTTGTACATACTATGGCATACATGAGACAACCCACTGCATTTGCATACGGTATTTTGGACATATATTGTGATATTCCGACCCCTAATAAGATTTGTAAATGTAAATTATGTGTTTATGAAATGAAATTTCTTGTTCTGACTTGATATTATGTGATTGTGTGTTTTATTAAACAATTAGGTCAAATAAAAAAAATTTCGCCAAGCAGTTGTGTCGTGCTTAATCGGACAAAATGATTTGTCGTGCTTCCGACGAATTCACCGAGAAGCGTCTCGGCAAATTATTTTTGTAAGCTGTTGTGTCGTGCTTGGAAATGACGAAGTGCTTTGTCGTGCTTCGACATTAATATACTATTATATTAACTAATAAAATTTTAAAACAAGTTAAATAGGGTTTAAAATGTTAAACTGAAATAGAAACCCTAATTTGAAAACCCTAATTGATAATAATTGTCCGAATTGATCAATTAAAACCCTAATTATTGTACAATAATCTTAATTAATGTAATTAAGATTTAAATAATGAATCATAATATTAATTATGAATTATTAAGATTAAATTAAATCATAAACGAAAGATTAAAACCCTAATTGTGAAATTGAAAACCCTAAACCTTAATTAGAAACCCTAAAACCCTAATTTGATTCAAGAACACTAAATTATGAATTAATAAATGTTAATTATGATATAATATCCTAATTAGGGTATTACTAAACATGATTAAACACCCTAATCATGATTAGCAAAAATCTAGGTTTAATTAGTAAGTAAATAAATCAAAAATAAAATCTAAACCAATGAAAATGAAGCTAGGAGTGTGCAAGCTTGTGCTCAACACACTCCAGCACAAGCATGTCAACCAAGATCAGATTGGAGTAGCACAAGTAACTAGGTTAGATATTTTGAGGGCAAAAATGGCAAAATAAAGCTTAAGAAACCCTAATTTCAAGTTGCTATAAATAGAATGAGAAGCTGACCATTAGACCTACGAAAATTTGAAGCTTATACACTTATATTACCAGCCATAACAACCCTCTGCAATCACAAGATCAGTAGCAAAGATCAGAGATCAAAATTTGAAGAAAAAGGTGCATAAACCCTAATTTGTTGCTAGATCTTTAAGTTTGAATTTGATGTTATGTTTTAGTGTTTAGGATTATGTGTAAACATGTTAGTTGATGATCTGAGTTGGTTAAACAAGGATCCATAACATTTAAATGGTCAAAATTGATGAAAAACATGAACTGACTTTGGCAGCCCAGAATGGTCTGACGGGCTATTTTGTCAGACATTTTGATCGGCTTAAATTAGTCATTTGATCCGTTTTAAAGTTTGTATATGTAGTATGTCATGTTAACTATAATATCCAATTGGTAGAACAGTAAAAAAATGTCTAGGATGGAAGTTATTAATGGTCAAAACCCGTTGACCGCTCACGGATGGCTGATTCTGGGCAGCCCAGAAAATTCTAAGTGTTCTAGACAGCCGTCTAACAAGATTTGACCAGCTTTAATCTTGCTTATATGATGTTTGTAAATGTTATTTCTTGGATTAAACATGTTTTTTACCATGTATACTACAACCCTGAATCATTAAATCACATAACAAATAACAAACATGAAAGTTATTAACGGTCAAACAGGGTTGACCGACCATGACCAGAAGGTTTCTGGGCAACCCAGAAACCTTATGAACAGCATGAACTAGGTAGTTTGACCATGATTTATCTACCATCAAATGATGTTGTATGATCTAAGTTAATACATGTCGTTGTACTCTGCCATGTTGGGTACAACAACAAACAAAAATCAAACACAAACATCAAACGAGCTGAGATTAATGTGAGGTCAAATGTCACTGTTGGACATTGACCAAGTGTTCTTCATGAAGAACACCTTTAGCGACAAAATTCATAACTTAACCCAGAAACCTAGAAATCCTTTGAAGACTGTCGCTAAAGCCTTTAGCGACGGTTTTAAATAAAATTTAATAAAAATAATTATATAAATTATATAAAATAATAAATAATTATTAAATAATTATTAAAAATTCATAATAATATTCAAAAATTCATTTTTAAATTATAAAAAATTTATTTTTAATATTTTTATATATTCTGATATATTATTTAATTTAATTAAATAATAATTAATAATTATAATAAATCATTAAATAATTATCTTAATTATTTAAAAATGATATTAAATCATTAAATAATTATATTAATTATTTAAAAATGATATTAAGGTAAATAAAAATTATTATATATAATAATTAAATAAAATATTAAATATTTAAATATTATAAATGATAAATAAATCATTTAAATAATATATTAAGTATTTAAAAAATGTTATAAATGATAATTAAATCATTTAAATATCAAATTAAGTTTTGAAAATTATTATAACTAATAAATAAATTATTTTAATGATAAAATAAAGTCTAAAAATATTATTAATGATCAAATAAATCATTTAAATAATATTCTATCTTTCCAAAAATATTATAAATGATAAATAAATTATTTAAATAATATTTTAAATATCTAAAAATGTTCCAAATGACAAATAAATTATTTAAATAACATATTAAATGTTTTAAAATTATTTTAAATGATAATTAAATCATTTAAAAATATTCCTAAACTTGTAAAATTATTTAAAAATACTTCCAAGCTTATAAAAATTATTTAAAAATAATATTAAGCTTCTAAATGTATTATAAATAATAATTAAATTATTTAGACTAATAATTAGACTTCCAAATGAAGTTTTATCGAACAATCAATGTGCTTAGCCATTAAGGACGCGACCGAGATACCGAATCAACGTCGAACCTTAATGAAACTTGTCTAGATTAGCGTGATACATGTTTATATACGTGCTAACGCTTATTATTGGTATACGTAGACTACGTGCGTTGACCGATCGTACTAAATTATAGTAAGCTACGCTAAGGCAAGTGTCCTAACTTTTTCTCAATTTATATTAAGCAATTCATTTATGTCTTGCTATCAATTATTGTGAAGTTATTGCTACTTGTTCGGCATAACTTAAGAAATGAAATCATTTATTGATTGTTTGAGCTTAAATTTGTTGTGTCAAACCAAATTGTTTTGGTGCGACATCTATACTGAGTAATAGGGACACCGTGGATGGAAGGTGGTCCGACAAACCTTCAGATAAGGTTTAAATTGGCAATTCAATGAATTGACCAATATTGGCAATTAACTTAAATTGACCAAAAATGTGGTAGGATGATATGCATACTCCTAGGATATTGGTTAGGCTGATCCCCTACCAGATATCCGAACTCATATGGTTCTAAGTCATTGAAGACTGATAGAACATATTGAATTGTTTGGTTCATGTACAGAACCCTCAGTTATACATCATTTGTCATCGTTCAACTCAAACACATTGTGTTTACATTTTTAAATGAACTTGCTGAGCATTTGTAGCTCATTCTTGCGCATATCTTCTTTTGCAGCTGTAAATGATATCCCTGGCACGTCTGGGACTGATAAGGGGAAAAGTCATGCTTATTAGCTTTATTTCTGTTGTTGAATACTTTAAGTCTTTTAAAGACTTGTTGTTGTAATAACTTAGTATAACAAATAATGTAATCGAACGAAATGTTATGTAATATATTATGATCCTTTATGTCATAGAATGCGTTATACTCTGATCTTTAAATTATTTAGAGTAGTTTACTAAGTTAAATACGATGTCTATATGAACTATACATCTGAGTGAGGGTATCCAAACACAGACAACGTTCTGGCCAGAACTAGTACCTGTTATGGGATACTGTGAATGTTGGATAGATAGAAGTCATATATTATTGAGTATTTACAGTTGTATAGTTCCACGTGAGCACAAGTTCTGCAACAGAGAGAGTAGAGAATTTGGGGGCGTCACATATACTCCACCTCATCCTTTGTTTGTGGGCTCAACTATGAAGATAACCTGAAATGTGCTGCCAACGGAGTGCTAACTGGTTTAGCATTATGCGTGTTAAACCTCTCCAAGACCTTCTGCACATATCTTTTTTGAGTTAACCACAGTTTTCCTGCCTGACGATCTCTGTGAATTTCCATACCTATGATCTTCTTTGCTGATCCAAGATCCTTCATGTCAAATTCACTGCTCAACAAATTCTTCAACTGAAGAATATCTGACTTCCTCTTTGTTGCTATCAACATGTCATCGACATATAACGTCAGCAAAACTAGAGAACCATCATCAGGCGATCTGAAATACACACATGGATCATACTCAGAACGAGAGTAACCATGATCCAACATGAAGTTGTCAAACCGCATATACCACTGTCTTGGGGACTGCTTCAAACCATAGAGTGACTTCTTTAAACTACAGACTAAGCCCTCTTTCCCTGGTTCAATAAATCCCTCTAGTTGTTTCATATAGATCTTTTCTTCTAAATCACTATGGAGAAAAGCTGTGTTTCACATCAAGTTGTTCTAATTCCATATCCTATGATGTTACGATAGATAAGATCAACTGAATCGATGTGTGTTTCATAACTGGTGAGAATATCTCATTGTACTCGATTCCTTCTCTCTGAGAGAATTCCTTTGCCACCAACATGACCTTGAATCTTTCACCTTCTTTATCAGACTGAGCTTCCTTTTTCCTGAACATCCACTTGCATCCTATAGTCTTCAATCCTTTTGGAAGTTGAACTAACTCCCAAGTCTGGTTCTTCTGTAAAGACTCCATCCCTTATGCCATTACTATCACCCATTTATTATTTTTCTCGGACTGAATAGCATCTTGATAGCTAGTTGGATCTCCACTACCAGCAATCAAGGCAAAGGCAACTATGTCATCAAACCCATATCTATGCACTGGTTTGCTGACTCGCCTTTCCCGATCTCTAACAAGATTATAGGACCTTTCCTGGAGATCTGAAGAATGATCATCTTCAATCTCTTCAGCTTCTTCAGGAAGCTCCACCTCAACTGGGTGTTTCTGTAACTCACTTGCTGCAGATTCATCATTCTCGAATTTGTTCAGCATGTGTTTCTCATTGAACACCACATCTCTGCTGACAGCCTTCTTCTTGGATATTGGATCTCATAACCTGTATCCCTTGACTTCATCTTCATATCCAAGGAAAATACATTCCTTTGACCTTGGATCAAGTTTGGACTGTCGCTCTTCGACTGGTAGATGAACATAAGCTGGACAACCAAAGATTTTCATTACAGAAAAATAAACTAGTTTTCCTGTCCATACCTCCTTGGAGATTTTGTAATCAATTCCAGCTAAAGGAGATCGATTATCAGATAACAGGCTGTGTTGAGTGCCTCAGCCTAGAAACTCTTGGGCAAACCTGCATTCAACCTCATACATTTGGCGCGTTCCAACAGAATTTTGTTCATCCTCTCTATAACCCCATTTTGCTCTGGAGTTCTTTTAACTGAGAAGTGCTTGATGATACCTTCATCCTGGCAGAACTGTAGGAATGACATGTCCTTGTATTCCGTACTATTATCTGATCTAAAATACTTCAGCTTCTTACCAGTCTGGTTTTCTACTTTAGCTTTCCACTACTTAAAGATTCTGAAAACCTCGAATTTCTGCTTCATAAAATAAACCCACACCTTTCTAGAGTAGTCATCTATAAAGCTGACAAAATAATGGGCTCCACCCATTGACGTATGGTTGATCGCCCCCACACATCCGAATGTACATAATCAAGTACATTCTTACTGGTGTGTGCTCCTGCCTTGAAGCTTACCCTCCATTGTTTATCGTACACGCAAAATTTGTAAAATTCCAAACTACACGTTTTGACACCTTTCAGCAACTGCCTTTTGTGAAGTTCTTTCATTCCACTTTCACTCAAATGACCAAGTCACATGTGCCATAATTTTGTGCTATCACTGCTGGAATTATCCTGCACAGAAATTATTGTTCCACCAGTAACTGTGTCTCCTATCAACTTGTAGAGGGTGCCCTTCTTCTGGCCTTTCATAATTACAATCGAACCCTTGGTAATTTTCATGACACTATCTCTCACTGAGATATTGCAGCCTATAGAGTCAAGTACTCCAACCAATAGCAAGCTCTACTTTAATTTTGGAATATGCCTTACATCACTCAATGTTTTGACAATCATGTCAAATATTTTAACTTTGATGGTGTCTATCCCAATAACTTTACAGACTGTATTGTTACCCAATATCACGGAACCACCATTACAGAATGTAAAAGTATCAAACCAATCCCTGTGAGGGGACATATGAAAAGAACAACCGAAATCCATGTACCAATCTATAAGGCTGTTACTGTCTCTAACGGATAAGAGATCACCTTGTGAAGCTTCATTTTCTATCACTGTGTACAGCTCTTTATCACTGCAAACATCTGTTTACTTAGCAACAGTAGTTGAATTTTCAATCTGCTTACCTTTCTTCAACAATGGACACTGATTTTTGTAGTGTCCCTTCTTGTGGCAATGATTACACTCAACCTGAGATTTATCCTTTTTGTCTGGTCTCGACTGCAACCTTCCTCGTTCCTTACTAGAATTTTTCTTCCGATTAGGACCCCTGTCATGCCCATCTGAAAATGCAAGAAGACTGTTTCCTTGATCTCTGAAAATTGTGCCCCTGAACTTATCCTGGTCCAAGACTGCTGACATCACATCGTCAATTGCAAGCTTTCCCTTTCCTACAAGGGGAGTAGTCTGGAGAGCTGAGTATGAGTCTGGTAGAGAGACAAGAAGCAATAAGGCTTTATCTTCTTCGTCCAGCTTTACATCAATACTAGTAAGTTGGGTCACCAATTTATTAAACTCATTAATATGATTGGTCAAATCTGACTCTTCTTCCATCCGAAGCCGGTACAATTCCTTCTTCAAATATAACCGGTTTGATAGAGACTTTGACTTGTAAATTTTCTCAAATTTCTCCCACAAGTCCTTCGAAGAGGTATAATTGTCAATCCTTGTTGAGCCAATACATCTCTGATTGTACACTGCCAAATACTGAAATTTGACTTTCCGTCAAATGATTTAACTTTGTACCTCATACTCATGCTTGTCATATTCATATTTGTGACCTACGAAATTTCTCTAAACGGATCGTACTAGTTGGCCAAGTAAGTGTAAGTCGAGCGGGAGTCTCTCCGTGCTTTTGTAACAGTAACTAATTAAGTAACCACCTTTCTTAAAGAGAACCACTTTCCTAGACACCAACGGCGTGAACCAAAAGCTCTTGATACCAATTGTTGAGAAATCAGGTCTTCACAACTACACTAAGATAAACACAAGCACACTACTGTATGAGATATAAAATAATAACACAAGAATTTTTACGTGGAAACCCAATTAGGAAAAACCACGGAGAGAGATCTCTGAAATCCACTATGAAAATAAAATGGAGAATACAAACTCTCAACTGAGAAATAAACTAATTGTTTATTTTCTCTCTGCCTCTCTAGCTCTCTAAGAATGCTCTAACTGAGCTTTGCTACTCGAATGTTTTGTTAACTGCTTTATGTTAGGTTTGTATATAACGCGAACATGCAATCAAATTACATAAATAAAGCGGAAGCGCGATAAAATCAGATTTTAAAATTTTATACAAACCATCACCATGATCTTTCTTTATGCACAATTATTAATTAAACGAAAGAGACGGAGAATAAGAATTATACCCTTGTAGAATTCTAACTTCCTCAGGTACAAGTTCAACTCCAATTCCTTCGCATTCTCCTTGAATTCCACCGATTAAATTCCTTCTTTTGATCAACGTTAGCCACCCAAGTGTTTGGCCTCTAAAGGTGATCCACCAAGGAATAATACTTGTTCAAGAAGATGGGTGTTGACAAAACCCTAGTTTCTATCTCTATAGAAATTGTAAATACTCTCCACAATTCTTATACAAGAGTGTGTAACCATAATCTATGATAAGACTTCTCTTATTTATAGATGTAGGAAAACCCTTCCCTAAACTATTTAGGATTAGGGTTTCTATTCTAATTAAACTCCTTTAATTAAATTAAACTCTTAATCTAATTAGGAATTAATGAGAGAGTACTTCTATTAATTAATTCTCAATCCCTATTAAGAATTAAATAATAGTAATAGTAATAATAATAATAAGACTCCTCTTATTAATTTATATTTAATATTTCTAAAATATTAAATAATAAATATTAAGCTATTTAATTTATTCTATCTCCATAGATTAAATTAAATACACTTAACTTATTATTACAATTATGTCATTTACTTCTTAAACAAATATTTTTCGTTTGCGGTGTGACCCTTTAGATTCCCCATATTAAACCGGTTATGAATAAATCAATTAGAACAATTCTAATCTTATTTAAATAAATAAATTAAACTATTTAATTTATTTAATTAAATAATATTTATTCTACAATAAGGGTAAGCTCCATTAGCGATCAACGACTTTCCAGATAATATAGATTTCAACATTAATCACAAAAGAACCTTTCAGTGAATAGTTACCGTACAATTCAATCATTCTACCATACAATGTCTCAATTAAATATAAGACATGGAATTACTGTCCAGTCTTATTATTTAATTATATGTATTTCGATTCAAAAATGCACAACTCTGATAATGCAAATTAGAAACTCCTTTCTAATTTCATTCTGCCTTGGCCAATGACTATTAAGTTGTCATTTATCGAATCACATAGGACATTTACATCTTTTACTAGATATGGTAGATTCTTTATTGATCATTCACCTATCTCCATGTACAATTTATTATACTCAATCATACCCTTTGATATACCTTAAAGGTCTTAAGTGACATGTCAAAGTATAACTCATCATACACAAGATAATATGATGATCTCAAGTCCAAAGATCATTTGTACTACTATCACTAGAGGAATTCATATTGACAAGTGAGTGAAACTCCATTAGGTATTCCTTAGCAAGCCACGTTCAGTGAACTTATTCTCCAATAAACACCTACATACTTACTTTAGTGTCTCCACACAAATGATTATGAGATCAATCATCCTATTTCTAAGAGCAAGCAACGTATGTACTAATTTATCCGGATTCACTAATCCCCTTTTAGTAATCCAACGATTAGGAACGATTTTAGTTTTAAGCTTTCTAAGAATTTAGATCTCATTAGCATGATCATCATCATGATTCTAAAAGCATTGCTTAAAACTATGGGTTTATCACATATTAAATAATAGCACCATGTAGATAAAGTAAAATGCCTTTAATACTTTTATTAATAAATGAATAAGATTACAAAGCATATGCTACATCATATCAAATATGATTGGCTTGTGTGCATACTACTTTCACTTTCTAGCTATCGGATGGTGTGATTTCTCTCGCAATCTGAGGCTCTATTTATAGTAGAGTTAGGGGGAGCTTTATTCCTTAAATTTTTGGGACAAAAGGAGCAAAACAAAAAACATGCAGCATTTGTCTCCCACTAAAATGTGAGCCAAGTCTGCAACCATCTCTTTCATCTTTATTTCCCACCATTTCCTTTGTCTGCCATCTTCTTACCAATAATATGAGCCAACTTGCAACATAAACAAATTGTTGTAACGTGTATGTGTGCTTTATATAGATTTTGCTTAGATTGTAACAACAATATGTCACGATCTTGACACCAAACGCTCATAGTATCGTCACAGTGAATAGCTAGAGTTGATGCACCCATGTGGTATGCTCCTAAAGGGAGATTATTTTATATATCTGGACTTGACATATGTTAAAATAATAAGAAAAGAAGAGTACTAAAGATGAAAAAAGAATAAGAAAATTAAAAAGATAAAAGTGAAGTTCATTTCATTCATGATTTTCCTCTGCAGATTACAAGGATATATATATATGGAAAAATGTAGTTACACAGCTGTGTATGTGCACAATAGGCTATAGCGACGGTTTTTCAGGGCTATAGCGATGGTTTGTCTGTCGCTATAGACAGAATATCTATGGCGACGGACAAATCATCGTTATAGCCCTAGAAAACTGTCGCTACAGCCTACAGTGTAGCTACACAGCTGTGTAGCTACATATAGCCCTATATATATATTCTAACAAACCACATATCGTACTTGAACATAAACCTCATAATTGAAGTAAATTACGCCCCTACCACTACAAACTATTGTGACATTCCCCATCCCTTAAAGAAAACCTTGTCCTCAAGGCTGATTTTTAGAACCGTCACCTAGCTTGCTAGCATGTAAGATTCCAGCAAAGTAGGATATATACAACCAGTAATTACTAAACAAATTTAGACATTTCCACCAGGAAACGAAAATAGCAAAGAAAAGCCACCCATGAAAGAATTGCATAAACCACATACACGACAAGTGAGACAGAAAACTTCATTGCTTTGACTAGATAGGTATCTACTTCTTTCTCATTTGTCAAATTTGCCTTTTTAGTGATGAACTGATCCAAACTAACCGTGGTAACTGTATTTCTGCACGGTACATCCTCAACTGTTTCCTGCCTCTTCCCCATCCAAATTATAGTTCTTTGAACACTTTTAACATACAATTCCTTTTTCTCTCCTGGTACGAAGTTGGAACCCATGATCCTGATCTTCAAACCTGTGGAGACCTTGCTAACAAACACACCATTGAAGGCAAAAAACTTACCTTTATCAGAAGTTGGAAACATCTTAGACACATCAACACCAAACTTGGAAGCATACATTTTTGCAAAGTTGGTTAGAGTAAAAACCCAACCATGTAACCCAACTGAAAGCAATAATACTCTTTTTAGGGTGAACCTCATTCAAGAGCATCCCTTTAGCGTCTTTAGCATAAATAGTAAACAAAATTGCTACTTTTGAAGCCAACTCATAGTTATTGTCCTTAACTAATAAAAAAAACACCCAACTCCTCTGAAGGTGATGTATAAGGTTAAACTTCAATTGTAGCTCCTTACATTTAGATACTACCACAAAACACAAGTTGCTACAATAGTTTGGAGTTATTTTAACAAACTACCAACTAACATTGTCTCAAATAATAACCAAAAAATTGCATCATTCACAACGAATCCAATGTAAACCCAAAATTATAATCCTTCATGAATTTTAAATCACTAACACATAGTCCAGGATTAGAGTTTATATATACGGAGAGAATGACATACCATGCCTTAACAATATAGACAATGCATTGTAGGTTCATTGCATCCTGAACTCTTGCTAACTCGACCATCTCTTCTGCTTTCCAATGGTAGTCCAAACTAATTACATCACTATCCCCACAACTTCTAGATGTATAAATTTCAGCTTCCCCATCCATATATTCTCAGAACATAGTCCTTTAAGTTAGTTATCCCATCTTCGCTATTAGTGGAATGATCACTAAATAATTCGATATTGTTTGTCTTATTTTGGGAGTCTTCATAGATACCAAGTTTGAGGTTCTTTAAGAAAGCCTCGTAGAATTTGCTACAATATTTCTTGTTCTCTTTAGTAGTATTTACCTCTTTTTTCTATTTTATGTTGTCCTTTTCTACCACCTTGGACAAGCAACTGCCAATTTCTGAAAGTTCTCTATTTAAAACTATAGTATTTTTATCAAAAGAATTTTCATCATCCTTATGATTCTCAATCTCGGGGCCCACACAATTCTTCAATACTTCAATGCGAAGACTAGAGTTTATCAATGCAGACCTAGTATTCAGTACTGCTCGAGCACCAAAAGCAAAGCGTCGCAGAAGTTTTGGGTTTAAATCATTCAATTTTGCATCATCGAAACTCTCGTTGATGTCGCTCGCAATGGATATGAACTTCTGTGAATCTTCTTCTGAACAAGCAACTGGGAAGCATTTTAATTCAGATAAAAACTTGTCAAGTGCTTGGAAACCAAGTGCAGAAAATGCAACCAATCAAATTTAAAGAAATCACCCAACAAAGAGTCGACTGGGTCTTTTAGTGTGTCTTTAAATGGCTTAAATTTCAAAACCTTAAGTTGCTTCATCTGATGATAAATAATACCTCCTCTCCCATATGGGCCAAAATTTAAAGTATCCCCATCCTTAAACTCCAGCCTTTTATCATCTCCATTATCCTCAACACTCAATATGATGAGGATATGTATGATCAGTAAGTGAACTACTAAACACGAGTTGTTGTAGAACATCCCTTGTATCCTTTATAGTAGATTCCACAGTCAACCAAGTCCTTCTCATTAATTCCATTAAACTCATTTCCACGAATAGAGGCCATATATATCACATTCGTTGAACTAACATTTCTTCTGGATAATTTATTAAGCAATTTAGGCTCATTTTCAAAGATCCCACAGTGAATATGGAACTGAACTAGAGTATTATGTATGTATACTTTATGCCCCAATCCATACTTGTTCACATGGCCTTGAACTTACAATCCTTGATCAATACCAATAGCAACATCAGTTGTTATAGTGTCGAATCCACATAAACAATAGTAATCTAGAAATTTTATCCCACAAGATCTCACGCTACACTTATTATTAGTGAAGCCATATTGAAAAATATTGATTAGAATATGAGAATTGGACCATAAAAATTTAACCTATTTAGGTAGATCTCCAGGGTCAAATCCAAAGTTTAAACTATTACTTAGCCTATTATTCCAAAGATCAAAATCACACCTCCAAACTTGGTGAAGTTAACATACTCCACAATTGTTTGTAAAAAGTTGAATTCATAGTTGATATTCGAAAGGACCCCTTCATCCTCCATAAATTTCTCTCGAATGATTTGTTGTTCTATAATATTGACTGGTTTAGACATTCTAGCAAACAAGTTGTGCATAACTTCAGAAGGCTCATTCCCCACAGACTTTGATTTACTGACTTTCACCACTTCTGTTATAGACCTTTTAACAAACACCTGATGTTCACCTACAAACTTTCTATATAGCTCGATAACAAAGTCTTCCTAACAGTCCGGAGTCCATGTATCTAAAAACTTTCCTTCAACGTACTGATAGTACCATTCTAGTGCTTCTCCTTCGAAATCTTGGATTACATATTGAATCATATCTACTTCAGTCATAGGATTCACTTTGAAAAATTCTTCATAGCCCTGAATAAATCCATAAGGAGCACTGCTGGAGAAAGGAACACTATAATCCTGTATTACTAGTACTCCACTCAATTGGTCACATGAATGAGTGCTCTATGGCGAATCATGTACCTTACTAGTTGCAACACCACTTTGAGGCATTTCATCGAACATTTTAGCCTCACAAGATGAATTAATGGATTTAATTGGAATTTTGAAATAAATAGACTTAGGAATCGTTGGTTTAGTAGTTGTTTGAATTTGAGCAATTTGAGATGCTAAAATTAACTGTTGAAGTGACAGAGAAGAAGAAACCAAGTGATTTTCAGATGTTGTTTCTGTAACTGAGGTAAGAACAACTTGGTGAGATGAATTGATCTAAAGTGAAGTGGTTGGTTGATTTCCAAGTAACATAAACTAATATAAAGTAATTAGGTGCAGGACATGTGTGATTGGAGACTGAAATCGGTGATGTTGTCATAAGAGCAAAAGTTAGCGGTAAATAATTAAGTGGACAGAGAAATAATATTTTGGATATGGGAGTGCTGAATTGAAAAGTTAGATGCAGAAATTACCACTGATGAATCATATTCCCTTTCCCATGGTCGGAAGTTGTCGAGGAACGGCTGCTCTGATACCACTTTGGCAGGATCTTGACACCAAAAACTCATAGCATCGTTGCAGTGAATAGCTAGAGTTGATGCACCCATGTGGTATGCTCCTGAAGGGAGATAACTTTGTGTTATTTCTCAAAGGCACAATAGAGATTTAGAAGGGGGTTGAATAGATCTTTAAAAAACTTTTTCAGTTTATCAAGAAGTATTACCAGATAAGTCATTAAAACAAGATTGATTTTGCACAACGAAATTTTGATTTGAAAACTCCCCTTTCAGATATGTTAAGATCTTCGTTCTAAGATTAGTCCAAATAGGAGTTTGCCATTTAACACATGCATTCAACATATTAAGTAATTGACAGAACGTAAGAGACTTAAAGTAGATGACACAAGAGAGTTTAAAGTGGTTCAGAGACTGAACAACTCCTATTCCACTTTTCTATTTCAACAAGTAGGAAATCCACTAAGAATTCGGTTATCTCGACCAGGACACTCTTGCCCTCATCAAGCCCAATAGACTTGACTATTTTAGTCTCAACGACAAGGACACAAAGACCTCTTCAAGCCCAGCAGACTTTGTAATTTAGTCACAAAGACAAGGACTCTCTAACCCTAATTCGGTTACTTAAGACCAGGACATACTGGCCCCAATTCGGTTACTCAAGACTAGGACACACTTGGCCCTAGTTCAGTCACTTAAGACCAGGATCTCCCGACCCTTGTTCTTGTTGTTGATGTTTGTTGGAGGTGCTGCTGAGATGTCATTTAAGCTCTATTGTCTTCAGATACTTAGTAGCTTGATATGATCATCCTTGAGATGTGATTGAGTGTAGCAATGAGGCCCTGCTTCTTCGGATACTCAACATCTTCTTGTGATCATCTGTTGTGCAGCTTAGCTTGGCAATTAGACACCTTATCTTTGGTACTTAACAATAGTTCATGAACTACTAAGATGACTGCAAAGCTTCTTCTATTTTGGTACTTAGTAGCTTCTCATGATTGATGTCAAGTGGGCGTTAATGCTCTTCTTCTTCTTGTGCTTAGCAGCTCTGAACACTGTTTGTGTAGTAGAGTTAACCTTCTCCACTTCTTCATCCTTTCAGCACTTAATGTTCTTGGTGGATCGTAGAATGAGCTTCTGCATATTCTCTCTTGGTATTTCACTTTACGTTTTACTGTGTCTGTCCACCATCTCTCTAACAACTATTGATTGTTTGAACTGATGCTTTTATATAGTCTGTTGTTGATCTTTTCGTTGGAAAGTGTCCGCTAGAAGTCTTTAATGTGCAGATACTTTGATATCCTTGATGTTGACTTTCTGGTGCTTTTATGTCAGCCTATTCTTTCTAGTCCATGACTTGTCACATCAGCCTGTAACTTTACTTGTTCGGTTGACAGATCGCTTTCTACATACTAGCCGTTTGGCACATCTTTGCTATCCATCAAGGATATAGGACTGGACACCTTGAGATCTTCTGACTTACAATGTCCCTCTGACAGATCTCTTGTCAGACCTGACTTAACTCTACGATCTTGTCGTCTTGGTAGAGCAGTATACATCGTAGAGTTGAGCTCTACGATTTTCTCAACTATTTGCTCTATGAGTGATTGTATTAAGAACCTTGGGCAGACTTTAACAGCTCTTTGATGTTGAAGACAGTTTTACGATCATACCGTCTCTTTGAAGCTTTATGATATAAGCTGCTACTTTACGATCTCTGAGTGACTCTGTGAATTGACTTATCCTTTTCAACTAGCAGAGTACTCTTTCAACCTGGCCTTTATTTGCTCATTCTTTATCTTATCCTCTTGATGTGTAAAAGAGTTTTACTGTTTAGTTCTACGATCTTTTAGGTAACTCTACAATGTTGGCTTTACATTGTGAAGTGGTAGAGTATTCTACGATCCATTTTTCATCTTTACTGAACGATCCTTGAGTTGTTTCAACGATTTCTTGAACTATTCTATGCTCGGTCTTTCTACAGCAATCTTGCTTAGCCATTCTTCTGTCACCTTATGACCTGATTTGTACTTTGAGAAGTGAGATGATCTTTATGTTAAGATTATGGACTCTGAGATGTACCTTCCTTTGTTTGTAAGAAAATATTCAGCTAATTTCTATCTGCTCGACCATCTCAGTTCTGTTATAATTCAACCTGTAGCTCTATGATCCTTGTCGTTCTATCTCATAGTTGCTTTACAATTTGATTCTTACTTCGTGATTCCATAAAGCATTTTGCGTTCAGTCTTTGCCTTATGAGCTTTGCTGGACTTTACGTTTCTGGTCACTTTACTAGCTCATATTTGCTTTATAACCTGAGTTGAGCTTTTCGATAGATGCAACTGCTCCGCGACCCTTCTGATGCTTTACGATCATAGGTTAACTCTGTGATCCATTTCGACTTTACGTCCTGGTAGAGTAACTTTACGAGCATAGAATTCCTGATAACTATACATCAGATTCATTTAGCAAGATCAACCTAACATTCTTGATCTTTATACTCTAAGTCCTTGTACATATCTTTCCTTGAAGGACTTTACAAAACTTGCTATACAATTATATATTGTTCACTCAATTTAGATTACTCTGCTTACAATATTCACATTACGAATATGCAAAGTAACTCTACGATAAGATCAACCTAACATTCTTGATCTTTATCATCTAAGTCCGTGTACATGTATTTCTTTGAATAAGGACTTTACAATGTCCAGGCCCAATAGAGTTTTGATCTTAAGGTTCTCATTTCACCATATGAATATTATATATCAAACCACATATAACAAGAATGTGTAGTTCACAATATTCAGCAATGTATCGATTTTCTTATCATGTCATATTTATCATATAAGCATGTACACACATAATCAGATAGTTCGCACATAAACACTAAGCACATAGACAGATAGTCACACAGGCACGTAGACACATTAACACATAAGCACACAATCATATAGATAATTCATTTAAATGATCAAACCAGTCATCATCAAATCAAACACTCTTCAACACTTTGTGTATCTAAACTTGACGTATGTTAAAATAATAGGAAAAGAAGAGTACTAAAGATGAGAAAAGAGCAGGAAAATTAAAAAGATTAAAGTGAAGTTCATTTCATTGATGATTTTCCTCTGCAGATTACAAGGATAATATTATAACAAACCACATATCCTACTTGAACATAAACCTCACAATTGAAGTAAATTACGCCCCTGCCACTACTAACTATTGTGACACAATATACATTATTGAATCTCAAATTGCTTTGTTCAAGTGGGTTTGGAGGGATACATGAGTTTTGATTTATAAGTGGTTTCTTAATAAATGACAAAAAAATACAGGAGATTTCTTTTGTAGTTTGGTGATAAATGGGGGGGGGGGAGGTGTAAAATTATTAAACTCTTTTAAGTTGATATTAAAATGCAGATGAAAAAAATGGGTTGTTTAAATTGATCGGTCCAAGTCAGATGTTTGTAATGAAAATCTTCAATTTTAACAGATTGAATACCTTGACTGTTTTCGGAATTTAGGAAGGGACAACCACTTGAGTTTGAATTTGAGTTTGAGTTAGAAGCCGTTCCCATAGGGAAGCGACTCTTTCTGGCCTGACGAGTATGAATATGAATATTTCTTTTTAATAGTAGAAACAAGAGTCATTGAGTTCACAAAATTAAGGAATAAGGCTTACGATATTTAGAATTAAAGTGTTCAAGTATTTTGCACCGAAACACTGTATATTTGGTTCAAAAGTGAGACTGCCAATGGAGTCAACTTAATGAATCCAACGGAACTTCGTGATCTGATCAACCTAGCTAAAACAAGCACCATCAGTTGTGAATGAATCCATAGTCTTTCTAGTTAGCTCGTCGAGCGAAGTAGCTATCAACGACTTTAGCATGACAACTATAACAACAAGCCATGGTAAACTATCAAAACTTCTACTGTAGCACTTGGGTTCGACCTTCTCCTTGCCGAGTTTCATCACCTGCAACGTGTTCAATTGAAAAGTCTTACAAAGGTGCTTCCAACACCTGATTAAGAACCAAACAAAGATGAATCCCGCGCAACTAGAGATTAAGCCATAAGATCCCACCCTTGAAATAGGAATAGTCGAGGGCACCTACCGAAAAAGTCTCCCCCTATCGATTCAATAACAAAATGGTTTTATTGAGAGGGCTTTGACAACCTTCTAGAATGTGACTCGCTCTTAGTTTTTCTTATAAAAATTATTCCGTACAATCGCTAGTTTATAAGTTTTTTTAGTTAAGGTACCGATTTAAAAATCATACCCTAGTATGGGTACTAAAAGTTGATTTAACTCATTAGTTATGGTTGTTTAAAGGCTTAGGTCTTTTGTCTGATCCAGTTATTACTTTAATAATTAGTTTGGAGCTCACAAAATATATATTGATGACCAACCCAATTAAATCAATTTAAGATACTCACTTGAACCGTTATATATAGTTATTTATTATTGGTATATAACACCTTTTTTTTTGCTTGTCTACTTTTAATTCATTTGAGTCCCTCCTTTTCTTTTCTTTTTTGGTAATAATAAAGTATTCCACCAAAGCATAAACTTAGTACATCTAGAGGCCCTAGGCAAAACAAGCCAAATGGCCAAATGATGAACATTTGAAACTAACATTCCAGGGACCTTGAAAATGAAAAGAATGGAAAGTACAAAAAATGACCTTCAAATAGAGAGAAATTATGACTTAATAATATTAGCCTTAGCCCAAACATTGATTGTAACTGGGCTTTAATGCTACATCATTGAAATCCTGCTCATTTGTATTGCTTTGAAGTTTGAATGCCTTGAAGTACTTGTAAAACATGGCAACAACCTTTCTTTTAAGATTAAATTCACAAATCATATTATTTTAATTTTCTGTTTATCATGGGAAAAGAGAATATAAGCATGGATGTGGCTTGGGCAAAAAAATAATGTGGCTTTATTTAGTAGAAAGGAGAATGAACAAAATTATTGTTAAGGAAAATATTGAACTGATAAAATTGCCATAAAAAGATATTGAAATAGACATGGCTTCAGCTAAACTTTATTGCATTCCCACATATTCTCTAACCCTAATTATCATATTCATTTATGTAATATATTTAATTATTATTTTTATTTAAAATAATATTATGTAATAATTTGCATAAATGATTGTCCAAAGAAAAAACAATTTTCACAAAAAACATTGACCAAAAGAGAGTTTAAGGGTCTGATCCGCAATAACTTATTTTAAAATGATTTATAAATTAAAATTTAATATGATTTCATAAATTATTTTAAGCTATTATTTATAAATAAAATGTTTGATATTAATGTGACTTATAAATTAAAAATTAAGTAAAAATAACTATTGGTAATAACTTATAAATTAAAATAAACTGTAAATATTATTACTAAAAAGCATATTTATAGTATTTTAAAGAACTTGACATTTTAAAGCTAGTAGTCGACTAGTATTTCCCTTTCTTATCCTGCGCACCCCGTTTTTTGTCCATCTCCGCCGCTTATATCATCATCAACCTTCGTGTCCATAACCTGCGCACCCCCTCCTCTTTCCTTTTTTGCCGTTTTCTGTCGAATTGAAAGCAGCAATTCATCTTTCACACTAATTTTGCTTCCCCCTTCGTCCGTTACAAAATCATCTTCTTCACCATTCTGGAGAGAGAAAGTTGGGAAGGGCATGCATTTCCAGTGAGAGAATGGAGATTTTAGAGAGAGAAAATTTGTTTTCTCCATTTCTATTGGGTTTTTAGAGAGAGAAAGTAAGGCGAAAATGGAGTTTGTGGGGAGAAGAGTGAGGAAAGAGTTTCTAGGGTTTGGGGTTTATACGGGAATAGTGAAATCGTACAATTCAGGAAGTGGGTTATTCGAGATCATGTATGAAGATGGGGATTCGGAGGAACTGGAATTCTCTCAGGTAGCTTCAATTTTGGAGGAGCAACCTGCTGCTGCTGTTTCTGCTGCCGAGCTCACTGATAGGATTGGTCGGAAGAGGAAAAAGCCGCGGAAGTCGGCGATTATCGGTGATTCAGGTAATGATTCTGCTAATTTGGTTTGTGCTAGTAGTTTGGGTGCTAGTGCTACAGGCCTAGGAGAGGATTTTGGGGGTGTAAATGCAGAAAATTGTGAAGATATTGGGGTTGATTTGAATTTGGATTGTGGGAGTAATGTGAATAATGGGTTAGATTTGAATGTTCCTTTTGATGATTCTGAGAATTTGGAGGTACCTAATACGGGAAGTTTGAGGAGGGGTGGGCTTATTGATTTGAATGTGTATGTAAGTGAAGATGATGACGGAGAATCGAAGCTGGCAAGGGGGAATATGGATATTAAGAAAGAACATTGCTTTGATTTGAATTTTGGTGTAGATGATGAAATGAAGAATTCAAATGCTGATGAAGATTCAGTGAAGGGGTTCAATGGTTGTACTGAAAATTTGGGAGTTATTGTACCTCCAAGTGATCTAGCTGGTGATTCCACTGGAAGAATTGCGAATTTCGGAGTTTTGGATGCTAACTGTGTGAATGAGAGTGGTTCTTCAGAAAATTTATTGACGGGTCCTTCTAATGGCAGTACTACGGAAGCTAATGCATATGAAGGGAATGTGGGAGTGACATATAAAGGAAACTGTAAAAAGAGAAGAAGAATTTCGGAATCTGTAGACTCTGCCACAAAAACAGTATTGAGAAGAAGTGCTCGGACAGGAAGGACTGGTCTTTCTGTTCAAGAAAATGTTCCTGGTGCTATTGGTTTGGATGCAATGAAAGATGAGTTGTTGTCTCCTGCGGTTAGTGCAGTTTTGGAGGAGAAACATTCAGCCTTGGATTGTGAAGAATCAGAAGAACGTCATATTCTTCCTCCGAAGCCACAATTACCCCCATCTTCAGAAAATTTGAATCTAGATGGCATTCCCATATTTGATCTTTTCTCTGTTTATTCTTTTCTGAGGTCATTTAGTACTTTGCTTTTTTTGAGCCCATTCGAATTGGGTGATTTTGTGGCGGCCCTGAGGTGCAAGGCCCCTTCTTTATTATTTGATTATATTCATCTCTCTCTTTTACAAACTTTGAGGAGGCATTTGGAGTCTCTTTCTGATGAAAGTTCCGAATCTGCTTCTGTTTGCCTGAGGTATTCTGCTCTTTTCTCTCCCTAAAGGTTAATGCATTTGGTTGTTTGAACTTTTTTAATTGGTTCTTTTTTGTCTTCATATGTATCTTTTGAAATGTAGGAGTCTTAACTGGAATTATTTGGACCTGGTCACGTGGCCCATCTTTATGGTTGAGTACCTCCTGATACATAGTTCTCCTTCGAGTCTTGGTTTTGATATTTGTCGCTTGAAGCTATTTGAGAGTGATTACTACATGCAACCAGCATCTGTAAAGATCGAGATGCTTCGGTGCCTTTGTGATGATGTGAATGAAGTGGAAATGATAAGGTCAGAGCTTAATATAAGAACACTGGCAACTGATCCGAGTATGGAATTTGATCGAAAGATGGTATTTGAGACTCCCAAAAAAAGGAAGGCTGCAATAGATGTTTCAGGCACTTCTTGCTTGACCTCGGAGGTTGTTAATGAAACCACAGACTGGAATAGTGATGAATGCTGCCTTTGTAAAATGGATGGAAACTTAATATGCTGTGATGGTTGCCCTGCTGCATTTCATTCGAGGTGTGTTGGAGTTGCCAGTAATCTCTTGCCAGAGGGTGATTGGTATTGTCCTGAGTGCATCATTGACAAAGATAACCCCTGGATGAGAGTAGGAAAGTCAATTCGTGGAGCGGAGCTATTGGGAATTGATCCTTACGGCCGGCTATATTATAATAGCTGTGGTTTCCTGTTGGTGTAAGTATTTTAATTTTTAATTTTTTGATTTTTCATGTAAGAGGTTAACTTAATAACTGTTTTTGTATTTATTATTATTGAAATTGAAATTTGTCAATTTGATAAATAAGCTGACAATGTGTTACTTATGAGTGTATTGTCAGAGGTATCACATCACAATGGTAAATTGCTTTCACGGCATTGAAAGTCAATGGCATCATGGAGTGAATTGCGTCTATCAAAGATATCTCGCCTTAAAAATTTGGGAAGTTAGAAGCTGCTAATTAGAAATTTATAAGTCTAGACCTAGATTTAGCCTTTCTTAATGGATGGTTATTACTGTCATTATCATTATTGCTATTGAACAGTAACAATGACTGTTATAAAAATTGCATAATGTGTTGGGAAAGATGTTGTTTCATTAGTGAAAAAGGAATGAGAAAATTATGTATATTTCCATATATCCTGAATTGCTCAATGTCTTGTGCGGTTGTAATCAAGCTTTTCAGTCTTTTAAAATCTTTTATTATTAGTACTCATCTCATTATTTGACTTGCTTTTGATGAGCATCTTTCTATGCTTTTTCAGGCCTTGTTTGAATAATTTAACTTGAGCTTAGATAGAGAATGAAACATGGTGTGAAAAATATGAGTGAATTTAGAAACCTTTTCCACTAGTAGGTTGGATTTGTGGTTGAATAGATTATTCTTGTAAGAGTTATCTAAGGAAGCTAAGAATTGGGTCATGCCTATACTATATATCCCGGGTTGATGCCTTAGTTTCATGAATGTTGTTACTTTTTACTGCCTTAGTCTCAGTTAGCTGACGATTGACGTTGAGTCTAGCAGTGGTGTTATTTGTTTTTCAGGTTAAACCATTTCCTTTTCTGGCCAAACAGTACCTGTCTCATATTTGAAACAGTACTTAACTAGACTAGTCAAACTCTTTCTCTTATCTTCTGGACGTCAATATAGCACTAAAGACCAAATGCCTTCTTGTGCACTTGTCACTATGGAAACAAGTCATATAATCCGTCTCAGTTTGGGAAACTCTTTTGACTTTCTTTCTACTTGGAAACATAAAGAGCTACAGGTTTTTATAATCTGAACGAATGCAACCTTTTATGTTTAATATTGAAATGTAAACTTTGATATATTAATATATTGGAATTAACAAATTAGTGATCAAAGCTTATTTTGTATCATATATATATATATATATATAGTGTTGTGGTCTAATTAACGCGTTAGGATAAACTAGTAGGTGACGTAATTAGACTTTTGGGCAATGTGGTGGTCTTCATTAGCATTTTTTTTTATCATGTTAAGTCCAATGTGTTGGTAGCATTATCTGAAGTTTCCTAAAGCAACATTAGAGATCTACTAGATAACCCTGTCTTCCACCTTGAAACTCTGCTGGTTCCCATCCTCTTGTCGACTCTTCTAAGTCAGAAGAGTTTGTGCGAACTAAAATGCTCAGCTGTCAACTCATTCACATCTCTTCTCCAGCTTCATAGGCAATTTAGAAAACTAAACATTGTTTTCAATTCACTTAAATATGCATTTGATATTGTGCTTTAGGTTTTGGCGATTTGGTCTTCCACATCTTGCCACTTGAGATATCATTTATATCAGTCTGATACACATTTGATTATGTGTAATCCTTTATTTTTCTTGTCTCAGCCACTTGTACCAAATTGCCAGAAGCATTGTTGGGTCTTTGTTTGTTGCCTCTTCCAGTTGATTTACTTATGTTAAGTTCCTTGCTTTGGAAGAGTGAAAAGTATTCTTTGGTTACTATAGCTCGTCAGAATTTAATGCTTTAGTAACGAAAGAATACTTTTCATTCTTGATGCACCTATCACGAGTTTAAGGATATCAGTAATCGTACCTAAAAATAGAAGGCAAAAAGGTTTACCAATTGGCTCAACAAACTTCTTTTTGCACATTTATTGGACTCTGATGGAGCTTTGCAATGTGCTGTTTACTAGTTCAAGGGGAGAGTGTAGCTAGTTTGGGAGGAATACCAGTACATGACTTCCTTAATTTATTTTTCTTAGTGATAAAATTAACTTCAAAAATTTAATGAATACAAGATGAACATCCTGGTTTATACTTTATAGTAGCTTATAGTAGCCTAGCAGCTAAGTTTTAAAAAGACAAGTTACTAGCCTCCCAGTTATTTAGGACTTGTTTTGTAGATTAACTAGTGGGTTCAACTTTATTGATTATAAGCTATCTTTGTTATTACTAGTCAGCAACTGTTATATGATCCTCCTCCTTATAGATCCAATTCAAGCACCATTACTCCCCATCTCCATTATGGTCGATTGATTTTTGTGCGGGAATAATATAGGACTACTTTCTTGTTTCTTCAAAATTTTGTGGATGAGGTGTAGAATCTTGATATGGATTGACGACTTGACCTTGCTATTTTGAGTGTTTCCTTAAATTCAAAAGTTCTTTTTATAATCATATGACTCATTCCTCGTTATCTGTTTATTAAGCTTAAGGTCTAGGCTTTGCCACCTACATTGATTGCTTTCAGAACTTATTTTTCTGACATTGCGCACCCCAAAAATGATTATTCATTCTGATATTTCTAATAGTACGATTATTCATTCGGGTTCACCATACAAGCGTTTGGCAGTTTGACAAATCTCAGAAGATGGGAATTCTGAGATAAGGCACATATTTATATATTAATTTTTATACACACACATGTACGTTATAATTTCAGTACAAATAAATATTAATTCATCATAAAATGCAAAAAATTGAAGAAATGCAAAAAAATATACAGTAATACTATCTAGGAATTTAGAAAATACATTCTAATTAATTCTTATACTAATTTTGTAGATAATATTAGCGTCTAAAACATTAAATTAATTAGTATATTTTATAGTATTCGTAACATTTTAAATTTTTATGACAGAAGAATCCCCTAGAAGAATCCACAAATGTAGATTCGCTAATTCGCCGGGATTCGCCGACCTACAGAAAATCCTTGCTCCATAGTTTATTACTCTTTCCAATTATGTTTGGAATTCCATGTCTTTGACCACTGGTTGAATTTATTTGAGGTGCAAGCATGCAACTTATCCTTTTTGCCAAATATACTGGTTTTGGCTAGGATAATTGTCCGATTGTGGTTTAAACTATTAAAGTTTCAGCCATTGTTCGAAATTGCTTTTGAGGCTTACGCCTCGAGGCCCGCCTCATAGCGAGGCGGTAGGTTGTTGTGGCGAGGCTTACGCCTCAAGGGGAAATACAGAGGCGTAATTGGCTGAGGTTTGCGCCTCAGTGCGTTTCGCCTCAAGGCTTACGCCTCATTTGGTTGAGGCTTACGCCTCATTTGCATGCCTGATAAAAAAAATTGAAAAAATTCTAGTGAAAATATAATGATAAAAAGAACTACTGTGATCTTTCTTAGCTACTTCTTTCCGGTGCAGAAAAAATTCTCATTTAAAAATTTTGTGAGCATTAAGAATATAATTTTGTTTCATGTTCACCCTTAAAATAATAAGTTGTGATTAGTTTGATATCTATTTTATCTATCTATTTTATAAAGGGAGAGCAAGAAAAATAACTGCTTTCCTTGAGGCTGTCATAATTTTTCTTCCGCTTTTGCTCTTGCATGTTTGGTTTTATTACAATTTGATCTTTTTAATTTTTTTTTCCTTTTTATCTATCCAAAAAAATTGATAAATTCCTATTATATCTTTACGGTAAGTTCACATGCAAAGCGATATTATGTTGTTTTGATGTTTTGTAATGATACATTAAGGTGACGTTGATTATTTATGTCTTTTATGACCTTGATTATAATGATGGATTATTTTATGATTTTATTAGCATTTTTTTATAATTTTTTGAGGACTTTTAGTTTTTCTAATCGAGGCTTACGCCTCGCTCCGCCTCGAGGCTTACGCATCGCCTCGTCCGGAGAAAAACGCGTCGTACCGCTTTTAGCTTTTTCGAACATTGGTTTCAGCTTATACTAAATTATTCAATATTGGTTGGGTTTGATTTGGAATCAAAGCTAGATAGTAGGCAATAAATTATAGATTATTGTCTTTTCTCTAAAGAAGTTATAAACTAAGCACTTGAATGATTTTCTTGATAATCAGACATTGCCCGAGATCGAGTGATGTTGCTCTATTTTTTTTTATTTATTATTATGGCATACACTTTGTAGACAATAACACGGGTGTATTATGACAAATAAATGCGAAGCAACATCCTCTTGCTTGGCACAAAATTCTCAAATGACACTGCGGGATCTCTTACATTTAAGATCTTAATTATTTAATTCCATTCGGGAAAAAAGATTGTCCATTTTATTAGAATTATAAATATATTTTCTAACTTTAATTTGAAGTATTTTAATATACGTATATGTGTTGCATAAACATGTTTAGTTTAGACGGTTGATGTAAAGCATAATTAAAATAGATTATAGCTTAATATCGCATAAGTTACAGACTCTTGCATTGGTTGATGGAGCACTTGCTGATGATTTCAACTTATAAGCATAGGTTGTTTAGGGTTAACTTTTATTTATTTATTTATTTATTTTTTAATTTACTAATAATAATTGAGTGGTAAATATAATGATGTTATAAGTTTTTAATTTTTTCACTTATAGTAGTAATCGTACTATAAATTAAGATCACAATTCTAGTAATAGAATAATTAATGATTACCAAGACAATTTTTGTATGTTTAGAATTACTAGAATTTTATAAGTAAAAAACTTTAAACATTTTATGTTTGAATAAATATTAGAAGTCTAGATTCTGTAGGTTAAACTAAAGGGTCAGATTACTCTACATGAAAGAACTATTAGTCTTAATTTGGAGATCAGAGTCTCAAATTTCCGGTGATAGCCAGGAAGCAAGGATATGGATATGGGACATATATTTGATGCGATACACTACGCTTGACACGACCTTTTTCCCAGAAAGCAGGATACAATAATTTTGGGGATCTGTTGAGTTTTATATTTTCAATAACTATAATGTATAAATAAATTTAATTGTTAATAAAGTATAATAAGAATCAAGAAAAATAGTGAGTAGTATTACCATAAACATCTCCAAGTTTAATAACATACAATAAGAGATACCTGGAAGATACATATAACCGGAAAACAAATAACCGCAAGACATATATATGCATATCTTTAGAGAATTTGGTCTCTTTTTTTGATCCTTCTAATCATATAGGCGCACAAAAAACTAAGGAAATTAGTGAATAGGCATATATTAGGAAATCACTATGTTATCAACAAACCCACATAGAATTTCACCATGTAAATAAAATTTTATATATTTTTTATCTATGAAGCACGAACACCTTCCGCTCGGACACGCCTTGGACTCGTCCCTGACAAGCACCCATAATTGTTTATATATATTTCTTACTTTTTTTTAGATATCGGACACTGCTAGGACACGATTGGACACGTTATGGACAAGCCAAGGACACGAAGGGTCATATTAGTCAATTGATTTTTTATTTTTATTTTTTTACTTTATTGTAACAATTTAGAACCTAAATGTAATAAAACCCTTGTAACATTTTTTTATTCGTTAACAATATCATACTATGTTATTGATTGTAATTTGTAAATGAACAACCCATATTTATTTGTCGTAGAAATACTATTATATATACTAAATATATATAAAAAGTTAATTGTATCCCCAAGTCCAACGCATTGTATCCTGTCTTTTTTTTTTTTGGGAAAATGTCGTGTCTCGTGTTGTGTCACATTTGTGTCCCTTGTCCGTATCGATGCTTCATAGATTTTTATAGATATACATAATTACATATATAATAAGTAAATCATATAGAATTAATCATAAGCAAGTGGTTGACTTCAAAGTCTTAAGTTCAATTAATATACTAGCATCATAACGTTCCCTACAGTATCTGGAAGTATATGAAATTTGAATACCAATAAAGTTGAAGTATCCATAAGTGTCCATGGAGTGTTGGTGTTTGACAAGGCTACGTCAACTTCCGAGAGGTATCCCTGCTTCCTAGGGTAGAAGTTTAAAGTGAGAAACCAACAGAAAAGAATAATACTTACTCTAATTAGAAGATTGAACCCTTGGCTGGTAAAATGAAAAGTCTGGAATATGGGAACTATATGGAAGGACTCCTGAAGTATCTGACCTGAATTTAATTGATCTAAGATTTTAGATATGAGGAATCTAGTTCATATCTAGGAAAAAGTTGGAAATATTTTTTTTATTTTATTTCTACTTATATATTTTTAAAATTCTAGAGTGTCTATATATATGCGCGAGTCATGGAGATTATGTTGCAAGCTTTGTATTTTGTCACTGGGCTCAAATGTGGAATGCTTATTGCTGAATCTAATTATAAAGGGAGGAGGAAAGGATGCGTTCAGGGAGGAGGGGTTTGCATATCTGCATTGGTAGGTTGCTCATGGCTGGTGGAAATATGTACCAGATTTATAATTGGCTGTTAATGCTTCGTTTTGGTTGTTACTCCATTAAATTTTATAAGTTTAATATCATTGATCCCAATGGTTACACGGGTTACTAATGAACTTTGTAACAGTTGTGACCCTTCTTTAAAAGCATCTTTGAATTTTATTTTAATTTTCTGACAGGTATATATAGGAGTTCTGTCTAAGTCGAATGGCAATCTATATAAACTTCCATATGCATTACCTTTTATGTTTTTATCATTATGATTATTTTCACTTGATATATGTTTGATTATGAATTGAATCAATGCCTACTGGTTTCGTTAACAAAATTAATTTCTCCAACCATGGCCCTATTTATTTTTAAGATTATCATTCTGATGTGTTTCTTTACTAGTCTTGATCTTCCAATCTTTTAATATCCATGTAGTTGCTTCAACATGTCCTAAGGTTTGTTGCCGTTGAACTTGTAGGTCCGATTCAGGCGACATGGAATCCCCCTTCAGATACTACCACAGAAATGATTTAACCGATGTTATTGAAGCAGTAAAGTCGTCACATATATTTTATAGCACATTACTGAGTGCAATCAGGAAATTTTGGAATGTATCTGCAAAAGTAAAAAATGACATGGGTTTGCAGACTGTTACTGTTTCCATAGACTATACAAGGAAAGGGCATATCCCTGTTGTGCCTTTGCAGCCACTGCTTTCGGCACCTTTAGAAACTATTCAGGATGAGATTCCCGTTGACGGGAGAACTGAAGAAAAATCTATGATATCTACATGTTCTGGTAATGTAGAGTGCGAGGTTTCAGAGCCAGTGGCTCCGGATAAGTCCACGAAGATGGACAATCCAATAGCAAGTTCTGAAGGATCAGCTGAAATTTCTCAAGCTATCACAGGAATCCATAATTTACAGAATACTAGGACCTCAGAAAGATCGTCTGAAATTTCTAATGATTCTAAGATTCCAGAAAAGCCTGTTTGTGATGAAGACTGTCCTTTGTCATCTAACAATCTGGAGTCTGAAGTTGGAAAGAGCATTCAGTTGGCAGACTATGGTAGTATACCATTTAATGTAAGAGCGGACATGCCACAGAATCAGCGTGGAACTAATTATGTGAACTTTTACAGTTTTGCTCGTACAGCCTCATCAGCTGCGGAGGCATTATTGCGCAAATCATCAGATAAAATCTTGGAAGATTCTAGAAGATCAGTTGAGGAAATGATATCAGCACAGCTGAAGGTATTTTCAAATATATCTACTGAGTTTTGTTGGTCAAATATTCGTAACATAGATGTTGATGCTAGGAAAGAAAGATGTGGGTGGTGCTTCTCTTGCAAAGCTCCTGAAGATGGTGGGGATTGCTTATTCATTATAAAGGATACTGGTTCCTTTCTTAAAAATTTTACAAGTGAGTTGCTAGGTGTTCATCCTAAAAAGAATTGGAAAGGCCATCTTATTGATGTCATGTGCCATATCCTAAGCATTGAAGATCGCTTGCATGGCCTTCTGTTGGGTCCATGGCTGAATCCACATTATTCCAAGATTTGGCGTAAAGCTGTTTACAAGGCATCTGATGTTGGATCTCTGAAACACTTTCTGATCATGGTAAGAATATTCCTTTCCTAACTCGAGTTAATCTGAGAATTGTACTTTGAAAACTTGGGGTGTAATGAAGCTATGGGCATGGTGGTCTATGGGATGGTTTGGGTGTTATCCTAAGATATATAGTCTATTGTGAACTTATAACTTATAAACTACTTCACTTTATGCTGGATATTTTTGGTGTATTTAATTCAATTCTATTATTAAACATTCTGATATAGCATGTAAGTCATGAAAAGGGTATATTCAAATTGTAGCTATAGAGCTTGTTTAAGCAGGGCTTTACAATGTTTTGGCTAGTATTTTATTTTTAAATTTATTTAATTATTGTTATTATTTTTAAAGGGCTCCAGATTGGAGCTCAAGCTCAACTCATATTTAAGATGAACAGACTTGAGTCAGGCCCTTACCGAGCTGAAGCCGGAGTATTATGAGCTGCTTGGTTTATTTGCTGCTCTATGGTTATGGTATTAGATATTTTGGCTGGTAATCTGAGGATTGTTTTTAATATATTTTAAATAAGGAAAGGTTGAACTCAAGAAACTAATGAAGCGTGTTAGAAAGTATTATAATATACTGGTCGTGCTACGGGAGTCTAGGCCCATACTATGTATTCCTTCTAGGAACTTTTGACATTAAAGTTATAGCATATTAACCTTAAGGACACAAAGCAAGAATCAATCTGGGTTGCTTTAACTTGAGTTTTTAAAGCATTGCATCAATTTAGCTATTAAAATCATCCAACTAATTATCCGTTGACTTTCTACATTTTCTTGTTTCCAGATAGAATCAAATCTGCACACTCGTGCACTTTCAGCAGAGTGGCATAAGCAGGTGGATAATGCTACTAAAGTCGGCTCCGCTTCTCATATCGTGACCCGCTCCCTTCGCGTGTCTTCAAAGCATGGGGTCAGTCGAAAAAGGTCCAGGTGTCCTGATTCGGAGCAAAATCCTTCTTCAAATGCTGCTACTGGATTGGGTCTGTTATGGTGGAGGGGTGGTAGGATTTCACGTGAGCTGTTTAAGTGGAAGGTTTTGCCGCATTCCTTGGCTTCCAAAGCTGCACGACAAGGTCGTTTTTTATTTTTTAGTTTGGGATAAAAGGCGAAGTTGAGTTGAGTTGTGTTATTTCTCACTTTTTTTTACCGTTCTCATTTGGTAATAATTCTGAACATAGTTGAAGGTTAAATTTTGCAGCTGGTAGTAAGAAGATACCTGGCATAGTTTATTCTGAAGGTTCAGAATTTGCAAAGAGAAGTAAATGTGCTGCTTGGCGAGCTTCTGTTGAGGCATCATCAAGTGTGGACCAGCTTGCTCTCCAGGTATGGTATTCTGGAATTTGCTACCGTGACCACAATATTAAACCAATTAAATGGTCCAATCATATCTAAATTACTCTAGAGAGTCTAATTTTATATCGTGATTGAATTTTGAAACCTCAGTGAGAAGGCCAACCAGAGGTGGTGCTCTCACATCAGCTATGATGCATGCATTTCCCCAAATAGTTAATGTTTGGTGATTTGTTGTCTGCATTTACTTTGTATTTTTTTCCCTGTATCTCTAATACAATCTTCTTCTTCAGGAAATAAGTAAAATTTAAATAGCCAAAGTCTGGCCCCAGTAAAGTTGGTATTTAGAGAGCATAATGTGGCATTTACACACTACGGTTTATGTTTTCTGAGTGCTTGCGAATCCTAAAGATTTAGGATATAGTATTATTCTAGCGGTACCAATGAAACTTTTGGTCCACTAATTTTTTTGTCTTCTCAGATCAGAGAGCTTGATGCCAACATTAAATGGGACGCCATTGAAAATACTCAATTTCTTTCAAAGATGGACAAAGAATTTAGAAAATCAGTCAGGTCTTTCAAAAAGGTTATCATCCGCCGAAAGTGTTCGGAGGGAACGGTGGGGAAGTATCTTCTTGATTTTGGCAAGAGACGATTTATTCCTGATATTGTTGTGAAAAATGGATCCATGCTTGAAGAATCCTCAAGTGTAAGGAAGAAATATTGGCTGGAAGAGTGTTATGTTCCCTTGCATCTCCTTAAAGCTTTTGAAGAGAAGAGAATTTCCAGGAAGATCAATAAGACGAGTTCCACAAAACTTCAAGAGAGTGGCAGTGTGTTTAAGAAGTTCTCCAAGAAGACAGGCTTTTCATACCTTTTCACGAAGGCTGAACGATCAGAATATTATCATTGTGGACACTGTAAGAAAGATGTTCTGATCAGGTATCTCATTTTCAACTATGCAGTTATAATATGGCACTATTTCATGCTATAAATTATCTTTTCACACAACTGAACTGCTACTATCCCCTTTTATTGTATCCTTTCTTTTCTATTGATAAAATTTCTTCTTTTATCAAAAAAAAAAAACTGAACTGCTACTACCTGTACTACCATATGTATGTTTAGTATTTACTTGGACTGTTTTTCTTGGTGCTTTATTTTCACTAAGTGGCAAAAATATATCCATATATAGCATTTGAAGCTTTGAGCATGAGGTCATAAGAGAAGTTTTTCATGTTGGGGTGATAAAATTAAATGAAGACCTTAGGAAGGAGTAGTTTACTGTAAAAATGTTTTCTTATGCAAACTTTGATGCATATGTGAATAATGAGTTCTGCTTGTTTAGCTGTTTTTTTTATTTTTCTTTATTACTTCATTTTTATTTTTTGATAAGTAATTGTTTAGTTGTTATTATAGTAGTTCTCTATCTCGCATTGCACAAAAAGAAAAAAAAAATTTATTTCAGGGAAAACTAGTGTTTTTATCCTTTTGATATTCAACAGAACAATTCATGGTAATGTTGGTTTCGTCCAAAAGGTGGTCTAGCTTATATTAACATCATCTGGAGAGATTTTGGATAGTGATGACTCTCGGAACATAAAAGACCCCTCTGAAAGGGACGAGTGGGGTTGCCTGACCCCTCTGAATTTTTTTCAATTAATAAAATATAGATGTGAAATTGAGAATGTATTAAAATGAAGAAAGGTAATATATAATTAAACAAATGCATAGAACACAGAATTTTGTTTTATTATTTTAATAGAAACCCTATCGAACGGGGCATATGGATATGGACTGAGAAGAATTTTAGGGTGTTTGATGAGAGTTATCTTTCTGTCTTTGCTTTGGGAGAAAGTTTATTTTCTGGCTTTGCTTTGGACTATGCCAACGGGAGCTTTTAGAGGGATGTCATTTCCGGATATCCATGGAGTTTGGAAGGCTGTTCTTTGTTAGCCTTATAGTGTTGTTTCCCTTTGTTTATCTTGGAGACCTCCTTGTGGTCCTTCTCTGTAATAATAATTCTATCAAATAAAATTTCTTCTTATATCCAAATATGTAAATTAGAGGAAATATTAGTTAGTTTGCTAAACTTTTACCAATTCATGTTATCGATGCATGATATTTAGTGTTCTATTTTTTTCTTAATAAGTTATTCAAATATTTGATTGGAAATTTGGAATAACTAATGTATTTCAGCTTCCAATGTTTTAAGCGAAAATTTGAGGTTTAAAAGATAATATGAATACTTGAAAAAGTTATTTTGGTATTTAAACCTAAAATTTTATTCTTTTCTTTTACATTTTGGTTTGAAGAAATCGGTAATATTAACATATTATATTTGTACTCTTATTTTTTTTTCCAAAAATTAAAATTACAATTATGTATCTGTTCCTAATGCCCCCAGTGAAGAAAAAAACTGGCTACAACGTTGTGCTGTGAGTTTCTAATACTTTTTTAATATTAGCAACTTACTTAAATTAGTTCTGCAGTCTTACTGATTGATGCATTTTCATTTTATTTGCAGGGAGGCTGTGAGTTGCCAGTATTGCGAAGGTAAAAAGTTAGTTCAGATATTACTCTTTTTTGAGTACTTTATGAGTAGTTTATGCTTTTAAAGCTGATACTGATTGTCGTCCCTGTTTTACTTATTAATTAACGCTTGTCAAACGATCTTGACCAGCTGGATTGTTTTGCCTTCAGAAAGTTGCTCTGACTTTTTTTTTTCTTTTTTTTAATGGAGCAAGTGTGCAACAGTTCAATGCATCTGCTTGATACACCTGAATTAATTTCACCCCACTGAGATATGAAACCCAATTTTATCTGGAGTTTTTGTGTGCATGCAATTTTAACTTTGATGAAAAAGGTGAAACAATTACCTGAAGAGGTTTTTGGTGTCTACTTTTCATTTCCTTCAGTCGCCTTCTTTATATTCTTTAGAATTTAGTATTTCCGTTTAGTTGTATTTCTGTGTTTCTAACTACTAATCTAATTCTTTGAAGTCTTTTGGTTATTTTTCATCTCTTTTGGTGCTTTCTTCTTTATTGATAAAGCTGACGATGATTAGAATTCAAGCCCGTTTTCATTTTTAGTTGTTCCGTATTTTTGTTTCTGATTTTCCCAATGGTAGAGAAACCATGGGTCATTTGTACGTTCTTGTACATTGGTAATACACTAATATTGATTCATAAGTTACAAGTTTTGTATAACTGTCGTATAAGATTGATAAATAATACTTTTTTATTATTCTCTTCAATTTTATAAATGGGAAATATTCTTCTTATTTATGTGTCCTTAACATGTTTATGTCGAAGTTTCCCTAGCGTCATATCCATGTCCCATCCCGTATCCATGCTTCATTGTGGCCTATTCTAGAAGTGTTAGTTTAGACTGATGCATATGAGTCTGTTTCATGCATCTGAACCTACTGATCTTTTGAATCATCACAAACCTGATTTTTAACGGTTTGCTATAAATTCTTCTTAACGTGTGAAGACTGTGAAATCACTGGCCAGTTGACCTCTTTCTTTTCTGTTTTTGTTTTGTCTGTTATGTTGGATTCATTTTCAAAGCCATAGCAATATACAAATTTTTTTTTTGTTTTCTTTTTCAATTATTTTTGAATTTGTTTTGTGAATGTGTGCATTTTTCTTTTTTACGGATATATCCTGTTTGTCTCATGCTGGTTTCAATATCTTTCAATTTACGAAAGTATCGTATAGATTCGACCATTTTGAACTGTTGAATGTTATACTTTCAAATCTTTTCTGGTTTACCTTATTATTTGTTTTTTGGTAAGACAGGATTTTTCCATAAAAGACATGTCAGGAAGTCTGCTGGGGCAATAACTGCTGAATGTACTTATACATGTCATAAATGCCGGGATTGGACCTGCGTGAAAATTGATACCACTAAAGGGAAACCGGCATTGCAGAAAGGTAAGAAAACGTCCAAGGTCAAGAGGTCAGTGCATTCAAAAATCAGTACACCCGCTGGCAAAGACGAGCGACTAAAACAATGTCAAAGCAATAAAAAACATTCTGTTGTTGTTCCTTTGCGGCGTTCTGCAAGGAAAGTTAAATTGATGTCACGACAAAGTGAAATTAATGGAGGCCTAAAGAAAGGGAAACAAACCATATACAAGAAGAGGAAATCAAAGAAACCAAATAAATCAAAGAACCCAAAGAAACCAAAGAACCCCAAGAAACCAAAGAACCCGAAGAAACCAAAGAACTCAGAACAAGCTACTTGGCAGAGGAAGAGGACATTCGTATGTTATCCTTACTGGTTGAATGGTCTTCGGTTGTCTATGAAGCCAAATGAGGAAAAACTCATGCAGTTTCGGAGTGAAAACCTTTATGTGGCTTCTGAAGAGTTGAATTCCATCCTTGATAAGCCTAAATGCAGTCTCTGCTGTGAAGCAGAATTTTCATCAGCATTAAATTATATTGGTTGTGAAATCTGTGGAGGTAAGTGGGCAACTAGTAAGAGTATTTCCCATATCTATTTACAATTTCGGTTATTTTTTGGTATGCGAATGCTTATTGTCTACAGACGCATCCTTATTTCCTCAACCTTTTAGTATTTGTTTTCATAATATTTGGTAAGATGCCTTCATCTTTTGCAGACTGGTTCCATGGGGATGCATTTGGACTTAGTGCTGAAAAAGTTGGATATCTTATTGGATTTAAGTGCCACAAGTGCCGAAATAAGGCTCCTCCAGTCTGCCCCCAAATGCATGCTATAAGAAATGATGAAAGCAAATTAGAGAGGTCAAGTGCAGCTGGGGTTGGATACAATCAGGAGGTTTCTAAAAGTCTTGCACTTTCAAATGAGGTACTTTCAATTCCTAAATCGTATTTAGGTAAAGATTCTAATCATTTTCTTTTCACTGATGAGTCTTGCCATAAGGAACAGCATACAGGAAATGGTCCCGGTTTCAGTCAGACTCTTACCTGGGATATGGATGCTGAGCACAAACCAGTTAGTTTGGAGCAAAGAGGAGAAGTAATTCATGATTTTAAGGAGAAAAATTGGAGAACACCAAACGTATTAATGAAGTCCAATGAGAATATTTTGTTGGAAGAAATTTCACTCGAAATTGGTGAAGGACGTTTTTTAAAGGTGACTACTCCCGTTGAAATGGAATCCCCATTGCTCAAGTCTAATGTTGATTTTCCTGGCAAAGAATTGACATCACTAGGGTCTAACCATGTGAAGAATGGTTCGGCGGAAATGGCAGTCCTGCTGGGGTCAGTGGTAAATCAAAATCCTGCTGACTCATCTGGGTTGCCTCCACATGCAATTGCAGATTCGGGTAATTTTCTAGATAGAAAAGATGGTGTCGAATAGATTTTCAAGTTATACTCTGACTAATGTAACTTGGGACCCATACCATGGAACTAAACCATTTGTGAATCTTTGTGCATTGATTTTTAGGTTAAATTATGACTTTAAAGGGATGGTTCTTTCAAATTTAGAACTAAAGGTTTTATTTTGGCTCTTTGATTTACTTAAAAAAAAATTGAAGTAGCTGCATTGTGTTGCATTCTTTTTGAGGAATGAATTTCCATCCTAAGATGCTGCATGGTCTTACTCTGGATGTCTGTTATGTTGTGCTTGGTGAGCATATCTGTAGGGGTATTTTGCTTCTATTCTTAACATGTTACTAACATTGTTCCCCTCAAGTAAAAGCTGTTAGCTCCATTTGCTTTTGAAATTCTTTTGAATAGTTCTTCTATTCAACTCTATGTTACATGGATTTCGCAACCCCTAGAAGGATAGCTCCATTTACTTTTGAAATTCTTGTGAATAGTTTTTCTATTCAACTCTATGTTATGTGGACTCAACAACACCTAAAAGGACACGACATGGACACGCCTATTTTTAGAACATTTGGGTTCAGTTTCCACCGAGTACCGTGTCTGATATCCGTACCCGTGTCGTGTTGACAAGGGTACTTTTGAATTTTAGAAGAGCCTGTGTAACATAGATTCAACTTGGTTGCTTAGAGGCCTGACCTGGATTTTCAGTAAGAATGGTTTTACTATGGCTCACTGTACGCTTTACAGTTAAGTAATGGCAATCGTATACTGGCCCTTAACAAATAACCTCTCCCTTGATTTTATGAAATTCATTTAAAGATATCATCTAGTTTCTTATATTGTTTATTCATATAGTCTTCTTGATTTCACTTTTCCCCCAAGCTGTACCGCTTGACAATGCTATCAGGAATTTCTTTTTCTTTCTAGACAATTAGTTTCCTTTTTTGGTTAAGGAACATGGTAAATTGTTGTTTTACCTACTCACATGATAAAGAAAATTGTTGGAGTAGTCGAGTATGGAACTGAATTATTAGAACTCTTTCAGGTAAAAAAGTTTATTTTTCTTTGTCTGTCACTTGAAGTGGCCTGTAAAATGTTTCTGCTTCTCAATTTACATTATTTACCATCTCTTTCCTATAAATTTGTCGATATGTCAGATTTGGCAGTAGTATTATCCATATGTAGTGAGTGAATTTTTTGGCTTAACTTGAATTTTATGCATATTTTCCCTTTCTATCGCAATTCCATATCAATTCACTGCAGATACGCGAAATATTTTTACTTACTTGAATGCAGAAGGTTTTCAATTCAATGTTGTCTGGTGTTCTATTCATTTTAGTCCTGGAGTATTTCCTTGTCAGGTTGTTGAGATTATATTCGAAACAATTCATTTACTAATGAAAAAGATATTATTACGACATATTTATGAACAGCAACTTGGAAGAGACAATTAGCTTGTCCCCCATCAAGTGTAGGTTTCAATCTCACCAGTAATTATGGAGAGATGTTGTGGAGTGGATAAAATGTGGGAGACAATATAACGTTGTTTTATTTTTTTGCCTAAATACTTTTTATTGCTCTATACTTTTTCATATTCCATGCACATCTTATTGGATATCTTTATAAGGCCAAGGGCCACTAGGAAAAATAAGCAAAAGTGTAGGACTTCTTTGTTAGGTAGGAGGATTAATAAAAATAGTAGTCACAATGGTTAGTAATATTTTTAATTGTTCTCAAGTTATTTTTGTCCCCAAAATAGGTTCATACTATATAAGGGTAGAATAGTGGTGCAACTTAGCTTGTAATCTACTCTTGTATAAATAGCCAAACATGTATTATATGAAATCAGTAATGCATATATGAAAAAAAATGCTTAGTCCATATCTATCTTGCTCTCTAGCTTTCTTTCTCTCCATTCTTTACTAGTTCCTTGTAAATCTCGATTGTTACTTGAAATACCTAATGCAAGCTTACTCTAATTTTCTGCTGCACTTCATTTTCAAGATGCTGCATCGTACATTCGTACTATCTCAACAAGCTGCTGTTATATACCTAATTATCAAATAACATTGGGGCCCCTCATACCTAAGCACCATTGTTATTTTGTGAGAATCTCTCATTTGGTTTGTGTCAAGCTTAACTAATTAGGTTAAACCTGACACTTGGTATACTGAAAGCTGCTGCTTCTCAGAATCTCTTTTGCAATTCTTCTTCTCAGAATTTTGGTAAGATTTTAATCATTTCTCTCTCACTCATCATTCTCTTCTTAAATCTCAGATTTTTCTATTAATCCCTAAAATTCTCATTTCTATCTTGTTATTCTTCTTGCACAGTAACTGTTTGGTGTAATGTCTGAATGAAAACTTTAATTTCTTCTTCTCCAGTTCTCTTACCCAGTCCGCTTTTGTCAATTAATCCTGATTTAGTTCTTTTACACAAGCCAGCCTTCTTTTTATTTTGAAGCCTAATTACTCTTACTTCTAAATATGCTGAAGCCCATATTTAAATCTTCAACCCAACTAAATTATTTATAATTAATTTTCCACTGCCCATACTTGGTGTTTGATTACAAAAACCCACTTTTATTAATCAAAACTTGTTAAAAAAAAAGAAAATGAAAAAAAATTAAAATCATAAGGTATGAAGAGGGCCTTCTACAACATCCCCTTCCAAGTGAACTTGCTCGCTCCAAGCATTTGGATGAGCATGTTTTACCACCAAGTTTTGACAAATGCTCGGAAGATTGGGAAATTTGTGAGCTACAATCTATTTCAAATGCCATTGTTTGATGCGTTCTATACCTATGGACAGCTTTTCAACTCAACCAAAGATGTTGATCATGTTTGTTGGGAAGATTAAAGTCCACCATCATTTTAAAGATCCGTTTGAGTCAACTTGTTACTTCAGTCTGTAGTTGTGTTTTATTAAGTAATTATACCGTTTTACTGCATTTTATGTAAGGCTTAGATGAATATTGTAACACAAGTTGAAAAGTTCAAAGTTGGTTGAAGAATCAAAAGCTAGAAGACTATAATAGGAGTGTTGTCAACCTCAATTGGAACAGTGGAGCATGATGAAAAATAAAAATAAATAGAGTTCTATTTAAATGTAATGTTAAGGAGATTGGGGGAAGAGGTGAGTCCTACTAGCTTTGCAATGACATAAATCTTTTAATTTCTTAAGGGGAAGGCAATGCACCAAGGGCCATTAGTAAAAATAAAGTAATAAACAAATGTTTAGGGACTTCTTTGTTAGTTAGGTGGCTTCTATAAGTAGTAAACACAAGGGTTAATACTATTTATCTTTCTCCCCCTATTATCTTTGTCCCAAGTTAGGTGCATATTAGCTAAGGGTAGATAGTGGTGCAAGTTAGCTTGTACTCTAAATTTAGTATAATAGCCAAACATGCATGGTATGAAATCATCATGAAGAACATTACGTATGAAGAAATGTCTTCGAATATTCTCTCTGTTTTTTTGTCTTTTCTTTCTATATCTTCATCTATCTTTTTCTCCAAGTTCTATCTATTTTTCGTCCTATTTATGCTCCGTTCTACTGTTTAATCTCTAAATCTATCAAGTAACTTTTATTGTTTGTTGAGCTTACTATTTTGGTTCTAAATCAAGTCTAGGATAAGGTTGATGCTAATAGTCTTACACCCAACAAAAGAAAGTGATGTAGGACAAAAATTGAAGAAGAAAAATTGCTTAAAACAATTATTAAAAGAAGGGAAAATTAACTTGGGTGAGATTCCACGCGTCACTATCTTAAGGATCTTTTACTTGGGTGATGCTCTGCTCACCACTATCTCAAGGGTTTTTCAACTGTATAAGTGAGAAAAATAATTCATAGTTTAATATCAATAATATGTATAATAATAATGTTATGGGGATTACATCATTACTTAAAGTGACTCAAAATCCTAATATTACTTGGAGAATAACAAAAGTACTAAACTACTACAATACCCTAATGAAAGACTAAAATTTCCTAATAAACATAAATATCATAAATCCAACTAATAAGTAAATTACATCAATTACTCTCACATTAAACATAGTAAAAGGTCCAACTAATTAGTTTAAAAACTCTCTTCTTTGCTCTTGACTTGTGGTCCCCATTGAAAGCATAGCCGCTCCAGCAACTTAGTGTCGCTAATGTAATTTTTATGCCTTTGTACTCTCAATGAAAGCACAAGCTATTATCTTTTCTTAATTCCCATTGATTATTGCCTATAGAAATGATTCTACTCTTTTTTTATTAGTTTTTCTTCCTAGCTCCCAAAATTGCTTTGACCTTAATCTTTTCCTTCAATTATTTATATTTTCTAAAAGTTGTCCTTTGTATATGCATCTCCAATGTTTTGCTTATACCTTCTCAATTCATAAATAGCACACCCTTCGTCCCCCAAAGGATATTGAAAGTACACTTTCCACACAAATTAAGAAAACTAAAGTTTTGGAGAGAGTATAGAATAAGTTGCAATTAATAACCTTGGTGGACCCCATGTAAGTATACTAACAAAATTTGTCTTTTAAAGCTAAGGGGTCCCACCTACATATACTTTTGATTTAAAATTACTTTTGTACTTTTCGACATTTTCTTTTGAAAATATCAACATCCTTTGGGGGACAGAGGGAGTATTATGAACAAAATTGGTTGGACATAGTTACACATAGTGAACCACTGAATACTTGACTATACTTATTAGAAAATAAATAAATAAACACTTGACGACATACTTGATCCATGCCATTTTTATAGTATCACTTGCTTTTTGGATATATGAAAATTAGTGTCCTCTTTTTAATCAATTTTGCTCTTGGTATTGTGAAGTTATGTGCAACAACTTTTTAGACTTTAAGTAGGCTATTTTGAACGTGTTAGCATTTCTTCTTTGGGTAACTGCATTAAATGATTTTTCTCATAACAGTTAGAATTCTTAAAAAGGGAATAAAATAATGGGACAGAAGGAGCATATTTATTATTATTGGTCAGGTTTGAGAAGCAAGAAACCAAATTAATGACAAAGACAATAATATTAAATTAGTTTGTGATGCTGATATTTATGACTTGATAATCATGTTATCATTGAAGGTTACTGATTTGGAAATATTGGCAAGTTCTTGTTGTTTGAGTTTGGCTGCATTTTGGTTGTAATGATGTTCATTAGCGTGGCCATTGTTTGGCGATATATGTCTCGTGCAACTCTTTGCATGCAGCTTCTCTTTCGGGCTAATTTTACTTTTATTTTGATGGATCAAAGCTCAAATCATATTTTTTAGGAACTTTTTAGCTATAGGTTTTAGAAGTTGAATTTTTCTTTAGTATGTATCTGCTACAGTTTCAAAATTCATGTGTCATTTTATAACTTATTGATCTTTTTTTGGTGTAGATGATCTTACATTTCAGATCTAGATGTTAAATGTTGGATTTTGGAGGAAAATTTTCTGTCTTTTGTATCGTTCATTTATTTTTGCTTAATTTATTTGGTTTTAATGAAACTCCTTTATAGACAGAATTTGAGAAAGATAAGCTGACAACATGTGGAAAGTCCATGGAATGAAAATAAAATTATGTTGATGATACATTTGCCGTTAATTTATTGCTAACCATTAATCTCTCTCTCTCTCTCTCTCTCTCTCTCTCTCTCTCTTTCTTTTCCTAAAAAAACATTTGGTGGTCCAATAATAGTTTGTTTGAAATCCACATGATCACTCCAGTACTCTTGCACATAAAGCAATCACTTGTTAAGGTATGGTGTCTTCTAAACTGTCTTGTAAATCATAATGTTGCGTTGTATTTATTTACTTGATCCTCATATGGTTGCAATCAAAGAAATAAATTACTGTAAACATGTCACGGTGATAGCATTTTTGGTCTGATAAAGTTAGTATGTAACACCCTAATATCAAATCAAAACATGTGGGAAGAATTTGTCTGTATATAAGGAATTTAGTTGCTAACACTATTACACTAGTACCTTTAGCTATGACGATGACCTAAGAAGATACTATTGAGTTAGTTGTTTAATGCCTTGTATGAATGGATTTGATTCAATTCGGACTTGAGATTTGGCCCGAGATTTGTTCTGGACTCTGGATTTGACCTGGGTTGTTACACAGTGACCAACAAATAGAAGTTACACAAAAAAGGAATAATATTAATGTGGAAGCATAGGAGGAAAGAAGTAAATCACCATTATGATTGTTATGTGGTCATTAGATTTTTGGAGGGTTTTGAGTTGACTAGTGTTTATTTGACCTTTATTTTCTTTCTCTATTTTTCATTTCAGTATAAGATGTCAATTTTCACAGGCTCTGCTGGTTTGTTAGTGAAATGAAGGACCTATTTCTGGGAAAAGTATAAAAAATACGGAAATTACTTCATATCTCTATTTATATCTCAATAGTAGGGAAATATTACTAATAACATTTCCATTGTTTAGGTTTGCTAGCTGTTTACTCTTTTTTATGTACATTCTTAAGGATTCTGTAGTTTGCTTTAGGGCAGAGAAGTTCATGGATAAGGCGGTCTGTGCAGAATGTGACAAGTTATATGTGATTTTAGTATTGCTGCTGTGATTACCTATACAACAAATAGAACATACGGCAGTATATTATGAAGAATTTGCAGAAGGCATTAAAAATGCAGGATAGAATAGGTAATTAGGTATGTGGCTGCTGCCAGAAGGTTAATGCTAGGGTCTCAATTTTTGGGTCTCTACACATGTCATCATTACATAGATTGTTTAGCATCATGGTCGGTCATATGCAGTCATTACATACCAATGCAATCTTGACATGTGTATTTGAGACCCCTATAACAGTTACCCCTGTTAATGACATTTGTTTGGTGAAGTGCTTTGACCTGCCATTTAGCATTGAAAGATGGTTATATGGAACGCTGATATAGGAAACATGGTATTTTAGTAACTAATGATGCCAGCCAGTCCTGGTAGTTTTAACATGCACTTCTGTGCTTACCACCAAATGTGTTCAATTATAATTGTGTTACATGAACCATAGTACATTAGTTGTTGAAAACTGATGCAGTATCACTGCCTTGTTTCGTTAAGTTTATTGCAACCTTTAGCACTATTTGGTGTTCCATATTTCCCCTTTTGGATGTCCATTTGAGATTTTATTCGCGAAAACCTCTGAACAGAGTTTCAGGTGTAATGACTTTCCTTTATTACCATTTTCTGGAAACCTTTTAGATCCTTCACCGCAATCTATTGTGAATTGTAGATTTACTTTTGGAAGTGTTTTGGGGGGGTTTAAGTAATGAAATTTACACTTTCTTAACATATGTGAACGCATTAAATATTCTCTCTTAAAATAGAGAACATTTATGGTAGTTGATTTTTTACAACATGATTTTTTGATGCAAGGACCCTCTCACATATGAAAGTGGTGTGGTACCCACACCCATGTAAGAGTGGGACTTGTGGGAAATATCAAAAACATTTATGGAAATAACATCTCTGTTGTTAAACTAGCTTGACCAGATATGAGAGTATTAGTTGGTGTATTTATCAACTAGACTACTTGTAGTGATTGGAGAATGAATTGTTAACATTACTCGATACCTATCCTGTTGCCTATTTGTTTGCAGCAATGGCTGCATCAGGATTTTATTTGGCCATGGATCGTTCCTTGAAGAGTAACAAAAGGGTGGAAATTTACGCCAACTCCTGCTGAAGCCAATCATTTCACAGTTCAATCTGGTGTTTGGGGGCTACTTCGGAGGTAGAGTGCTATAAAGTTATATGTCTAGGTGGTTTAACTTTTGATGATAACTTGGTGGATATCTGTTACCCCTTTGTTCAATCTTAATGGTGCCTTTCTTTGGCCTCAATCATTTGGAAGCTGATATACTATTGCTGATCCATTTGTGCAACTTCTCACACATCTTATTTTGTGGCGTGGATTTAAAGATTCAGGTTTGAATTTCTTTTTATGCTGTAAGATGGTTTGTGCGTCTCTAAGCTGCAGTGTTTGATTTAAACATAGTATTCTATATATTTATTACTCCCTCCGTCCTTATCCTAGTTTGAAAATACATGCCTATTAAGAAAAAAAAATTATCTCCAAATTACCATCTTAACTACTCTATTATCATATTTTTTGTTTTATTTAATCTCCTAACTTTTTCTTGGAATAATAAAATAGAGGAGAGAGAGGAGAAAAAAGGAATATGATTGTGCTTCCAATGTCAAAGTTAATTGTGCTACTTTTTCCAATGTATGTCATGTAGTTTTCAATGAATTTTTTTTTATAAAGTTAAATGAGGGTAGTATTGGAAAAATAAGGTTAAAAATAGTATTAAAATGGAAATAGGACAGATAGATTTGGACAAACCAAAAAAGAAATTAGGACAAGTAAACTTGGACGTAGGGCGTAATTAATTTTGTAAGAGAGAGCTTATATGTAAAGTTAAATAGCTGAATACCATTCTCTGGAAAAGATGCCAACCTAGTTCAGCATGCTCCTTAATACTATTTTTTAGCTTAATAGCATACTGATGGTTTGTGCCCCAAATTTCCTTTTCCAGAACAAAAAATTTACTTTGTAGTGTTAGAATAAGTTAGAAAATAGGTGACAAGGTTTGGGACAACAAAGAAGTTAAGGGGGATGTTTAGATTTGGATTGATGGAGTACATTATTTGGTGTGGGCATTGTGGCCTTTTCCCTTATATTATTCCAATATTCCCTCCGTTTCAAATTATATGATCATTATTGACTTTGAAAGTCAATTTGAGACATTTTCAAACTTAAAATTGAGATGACTCGTTAAAAATTATGAAACAATAAAACTTACAACGAATAATACTTTTTAGATAGTTTACAATATTCATCATTGTATTGATTAAAATTAAAAGAATCTATGTCAATTTTGAGTTCAAAAATCTCTTAAATTGACTTTAAAAAGTCAACAGTGATCAAATAATATGGAACGGAGGGAGTATTATTTTTGTGTTAAGGATAATTTATTTCTTTGTTTAGAATTTAAGAGGAAATTATACTTGGAAGACCTAAGACGATACATCCATCGGAGGGTGTAATAAAAATGATCAAGTTGATGCAATGGAATTACGTTTGTAATGGTCCAATACGCAAGCGACTAACCAATACACAGAAACATGTCACATCAACGTATTGAGCTATATTACAGAGCTGTTGATGTGTCACAAACACAAGCTACCTTAATGTTTCGAATGATTGTCATTTCCTATTGAAAGGTTAGGACTTGAATGCTCGAGGTCTTTGATGTTTTCTGTTAAGATTTTTCTGAATCATAAGCTGATATTTTTTATGTATCATGTATCCTTTTTTTTAGTAATTTTTGTGTGTTATACTTGTGTTAAGATATGTTGTAACTGAGATGCTTGTATTGAATTCCAAAGTTCTTCTCAGCTAAGCTCATGATTTTTAATATAGTTTAGTATAATTCTTTTCTTGCGCAAGCTAAGCAATTTTATGACAAAATCAAATAGACACGTATAAAAGGGTATATGATATACCAAATGACCTACATTAGACAGGCACCCAGGCTAAACGAAAGAAATATAGAGAGAAACCTTCAGAGGCCTAAATGTATGTAGCATTACCTACTAACCTTCTCAAACATAACATTTTTATTCTTTGGGACAAGAATAAATTGCATGGGCTTTTCAGCATTTATAGCGTGTTTCATGAAGTTAGCATAAATTGAAATAGGTTATACAAAGAACTTGAGTGAACGACTATGTGGCGTAAAACAAGAAAGTCCACAGTGTAATTGCTTTTTTGGGACAGAAATAAGCATTTAGTTGCCTTTCATGTTAAATTGCTTGTCAGGGTTCATTACTTTCCAATTAAATGCTAAGTATAATAAGCCCATTTTGATGCCGGATAACTTGGGCTTGTGGACATTATTTGCTGTTTTGACGCTAACATTGTACTTCTGTAATATGTTGTGCAAGTATTCTTTGACGATACATGTTTAGATACAGTGCTTTTATTCTTTGTGATTGTTTACAGAACAAGATGATGAGGTCGAGGAAGCCTATTGTTAATCAAAGATGAACAATTTGCAACCATGAAATCATGGGGGATTGAATTGTGAACTCAACTTTTGGCCGATAAGGAAGCAATTGGACTTAGTCATGCCTCGACTAGTATATGGGTATGTTTCTAATTTCTGTCTTCAAAATGCCATACCCCATTTTAGGCCGTGTAATATATATGAAATCTCGCCCGTTAGATTTCGTATTTGACGGTGCCCTCTTGATAGAACAAGAAAGAGGTTATTGCTCCTTTTTATTTCAAAAAAACTCGTATACACTAAGACCGGGTCTTATCCATTTTAGATTTCGTATTTGACGGTGAGAGATGCGTTTGCTGGAATAGTGTGCATAACAAGCATTTGCTATGGATCACTACCTATATATATAGTGTGTGTGTGTGTAGGGAATGGTCCCTGCCGACAGTTGTTGGGATAAATTATCTGGCCAACCCATTTCCTACCATCCACGTGACGATTGAACGGCTGCAATAAACAATCACTTAAGATTCGCACAACTGTTTGGCGGACGTTGCAAACAGTTGGGCAAACGGTTGTAAAGACCAATTTGCCCCCCATATTTTACAAACCCAATTCAGTAAACATAGGAGCAAAAATTGATCTTCACAACAATCCGCCCAACCATTTTTATCGTCCGCCAAACAGTTGGGAAGACTCGTGTGATTTGCTTAATCGCTGTCTTTTTGATTGCCACGTGGATGCTAGGAGGTTGGTTTGCCAGATAATTTCATCCTAACCAACGTTGGCCGGGGATCGTTTGCCTATATATATATATATACATGTGTATGTAAATATAAGAATTTTCCAATATATAATGAATAATTCTATTTGCACAATTTATACACAAAAAGTTGTGCATCAATGGTAGGAACTATGTATTGCATTACCAGTAATGATGTGTAAAAAATACAATGATAGTTCCCGCTTCCTATTTTCTCTTTTTTTCATACTGTTTGTGCACAACTTTTTGTTTATAATAATTTGTACACAGAGAAGTACTCATACGTAATTCTTTATATTTAAAGTGAAGAAAGACATGGTACTCTGCATTGTGCATCTTGATATGAGCCTAACAATTATTTATTGGTAAGTAAGAATTTTGGAGACTTACCTATCGAACAGAAAAATAGAATTGTGGATACTTCTAACAGAGATACTTATAATGTGGGCCTAACAATTGTGGTGACTTCTTACAAAGATCCATAATTGTGTCTTGTCATCACATATACTCAAAACATAACATATACTCGGTCTTAGTTGGTTTAACGATAAATAATAACATTCTATAGTTGGTTTATTCTAATAACACTCATTCAAAATAAAATAAAATGTGGATCGTGTTTCAAACTTCTTGAACATTCATCTTTATGTGGAAACTGAGGTGTGAAAATGTGTTGTCTGGTTTACCTGTCCATAGCAAAGACAAAAATATGCTTAATTAAAAATTGCCAAATTGGTCTCTGAATTTATTACCCTTCTCTAATTTAGCGCCCCCACTCCTTTTCCTTAGCAGATTTTGTCCCTAGGGTTTCCTCCCATTAGTTCTCGTTAGCTCTTAGATGTTAAGGGAACATGTGACTTGCACTTCTGTGTCAAGACATTCATCTCTCTCTATTTGAGGTTTTATGTAATATACCCTTCTTTTTTTTTTGGGAGGGGGGGGGGGGGGTGGGGGGTGAGGGATGATGAATGTCTTGACACTGGCTTGTATCAGGTTTCGAGAAATTGGGGACCAATTCATGTCTAAAGATGATGCGGTCACTCGGAGAGAAAATACCTTAGTTTGAATGTGGGTATGCTAAATTCTTGGGTCTTGAATCCAGTTTGAGACGAGAAACCTATCAGGCTTGGGGCAAAAAGGTGAAGGATGGGGAAGATGGTGGTGATAATTGGCAGCATTGAATGGTGGTTGTGGTCTTGTTCTAGAGAGAGACGGTGATGGTTCCATGCTTTGTACTTTTACAGAGCCGATCCATTGTGTTTGTATGAGTTCACTAGGGTTAATTTCCAGTGGTTCTCATTTCTGTTACTGATTTGGATTGTTTCAACTCTGGGAGATTGGGGGCATGAATTTGGGTCTGAGCAAGTGTTGTTCTTCATCAAGGAAGCTGCAATGCTTTAGACAGAGTATCCTCTTTATTATGAGAGCTAGTTTTGTAATTTTAGTGGTTGAAACTAATTTTGGGTAAGGTGACTCGAGCATCCGGTCACTTTTGGCCAGTTGAGAGGACGAAGGGTGTATTTCCTTTTTTGAACATTAGGTGCAAATTTGGTACGTTTAAAGTTTATTTAGCCAGACCAATCTCCATGTAACTGTACTCAATTATATAATTACAAAAGCTTAAGGATGCAAAAATGCTTTGGAAGTGTGGTCTTTTTGAAGTTCTGTGGGGTATTTGGAATGAGCTGAACTCCAGTATCTTCAGGGAGCAGCAAATCCGCTTGAATTTTTTTTAGGGAGAGTTCTTTCTCTTGCATCATTGTTTCCCTCTGACATGGAAGCCTCATGTGGTGTTTCTGTTTTGGAGTTGCATATTTTAAGGTTTTTTTTTTTAATTTTCAAATAAATAGCAATTTAACCATTAGTCTAATGCACCTTTTTTAGACTTACATAGGGATTGGAGATATCACTTGTTCAAGTGCTTTTTTTGTTTCTTTTGACTACTTTTTCCGCTTAGTGAGGATTCATTGTCTTCCTTTTGCAACTTTTCCCTTTATCAATAGATCTTCTTTTACTATATAAAGAATTTAATTATAAGTAATGACAAAATCTTGAGGATGGAGTGCTCTTTTTATATCTCAAAGCAGTTTTTTAGTGAATATCTTATAGAAAGGTAAGCATTGCTCAGATGAATGCCAAAGCTTTCTTCGTTTAGATGCCGATAATATTACATTTTAACTTTTTATTGTTGTTTCAGCATGATGGTAATTTTATTTTATTATCCTTCTGGAATTTTGAATGTTATGACCAAATTTTGAAGGTGGAAGATGGACTCACTGATAGGGTGGAATATGACTCTACTGGTAATGTCAAAACTCAGATAGTCAAATCTCCTTTTCTAAGGTAGCTCACATGTGAGATATTGCTTCTATTGCGACTGTTTCAGTCCTTGTGTACGTTTATTCTATTTGCATTTGTGCTACAGTTCCACTTGGTGTTACCAAATATAGACTAATTGGATCTGTTGATGCCGAGGAGTCTGAGATCTGGTACAACTGTTTTCCAGCCAGGCCTTCTTGCTGCAGTTAATAGAGGAGTTCTATATGTCGACGAGAAATCTTTTGGATGAGCGTATTAGTAATTTGCTTGTCAAAACAGGCCTTCTTGCTGAAGTTAATAGAGGAGTTCTATATGTTGACGAGAAATCTTTTGGATGAGCGTATTAGTAATTTGCTTCTCAATGTTTTGACCGAGGGAGTAAATAAAGTTGAAGAAGAGGGCATCAGCTTTTGGCAACCTGCAAGCCACTTCTGATTGCAACTTACAACCCAACCCAGGAGGGTGTTGTACGTGAACATTTACTGGATCATATTGCGATTATTTGAGGTAGATCTGTAATCAGCATTTGGAAGAGTTTTTATATGGAAATTTGTTCATATTCGTGTGCTAAGTTTGGTGAGTGAGCAGCATTTTACTTGTGGATTTTTCCAGCTCTGGAGATGTTAATCATAACTTCACATGTTCTGGGTTTACAGGGTTCAGATGTTGTGATCTTCATGTAATTCTCACTTATAAATATTGAAGAATTATGCGGTGTGTATTTTTGCTTTTCTTACTTATTCCATTTTAGTCAAAGGCCTCTGACATGCAGACAATGTCAGGGAAATGCATTCAGCAAATTCGGCTGTTCAAGGAAGTATTTATTTTCAGCTCAAGGTCTTCTTCCTTGTGCAGTCTCTATTGATTCCTTTGTTCAAACTACTTCAAGCGGTGTAATTTTTGTGAGCAGAGCAGAGCATAATACCATCCCAAACATAGTTCAGAGAGTTAAGTGAGAGAATAAGAGTTTTGTGTATACCCAATTTTGGATTATAATCCACTAATTGCAGAAAATTAGGGATTACTCCCTCCGTTCTAAATTATAAGATTAGTATTGACTTTTAAAAAATTAATTTCAAACTCAAAATTGAAAAGAATTCATTTAGTTTATCTCAATATAATTATGAATATCATAAACTACTTAAAAAGTATTACTAATTATAAGTTTTATTGTTTTGAAAAAATAAATGAATTATGTTAATTTTAAATTTAAAAATGTCTCAAATTGACCTTTTAAAAGTTAATGATCTTATAATTCAAAATAAAGGAAGTATTAAGATATTATCATCGCAGCCATATATGAGCCATCAAATTATTATATTGTACTTCTATGGGAATATATCTCGTACAGATTGGATGATGTAGCTCACGAAAATTTGCATAATACTGAAAAAAAATTATTTAAAAAAATTACGAAATATTATACATAGGTGACAGGAAAGAGGGGACAGGCCTATAAGTATGCTAACGTTACCGTTTTGGACCAAAACTTACACTTGGGTTTGTAAGGATTATAATTCGGAATTATATTCCCATGATTATAATTACAAGACTATTAATTCTAAGATTAAATAATCCTAATTACATGTTTATTTTTTATAGAATTATTTATGAGATAACTTAAAATAATTTCATATTATGTTCATTTTGTCGAAGATTATTTAAAAGATAGAGGGAAAAGGGAAGCGAGCTGGTGAGGTGGGTTTTAGTTGGGATGTTGATGTTCAAAAGGGTTTGATGGAAAGTGATGTTGATTGCATTTCATGTGAGGCATTTCTTTGATTTTTTTTTCATCGTTGCTGTTAATTGCATTCATGATTGGGATTGTATTTTGGCCAAAGTGTATTAAACAAATGGGTGGGGATGCAGACAGAAGGTAAAGTGTTTTTGGGTTTTGGGTGTAGCAATTTGATTTCAGTCAGATCTTCTTTTTCATTCTAAGTTGGTACTTCGAGACCAATTCATCCATGGAAGATGACAAATTGGGGACTTCATGATGTGAGTGTGTTTTTGATGTGATAGTGCGTGTATGGAATTGATGAGCAGGGAGATGAATTTGTTCTTGATATATGTGATATGTGTGCTCTTTGTGTGTTAGTGTGCGTGTTTGAATTTGCATGTGTGTGTTCTTGGTGTACGTTAGTATGTGTTTTACTTATTTTGATATTTAATTATTTTATTTTATTACTTAAATTGAAACTATTTAGAGAGAGTATCATTTTGCCCTTAAAAAAAGCTCCAACTCGATCAATCGGATGACTGAAATGAATCCGAATTGACCGATTTCAAGTCACATTGAGACTTTAAAAGCTTAGGGGCCATATCAAGATTATGTGACAACTCGAAGAGTCAATTTTGCAATTCGGTCTTGTGTATGTAAGTATACAATGCCATATGATATCAATTGGTGCTTATAAACTAATTAAGTCATCAATGATTCGCATTTCCCTAATAACAGTCGAGAAAACTTGAAGCCAATGTTGTCAAACGAGCAAGAGCCTTTAAGAAGATTTGAGAAGTTTTCGCATTAAATTTTATAGGCAACGACTTTAAGTCTTAGCGTTTAAACTACATTTTTAAATTTTAGATGTCTCGAGTTTAAATAGTCTTTAAGATTACGTCAAAAAACAAGAGTCAACATTTAATTTTTAGCTTTTCTATGCCTACCAAGGTTCGTAAAAGCTTAATCATTGACAAAAATTCTTTATATGACAAATCTTAATATACACAAAGAATACATAAAAAGGAAAACAAAGGAGGCAGGCTATTGTAATACAAAATTATGTACTCCTTTCGTCCCAAATTAATTGCTCAGTTTTGACTTTTTTAAGTCAAATTGACTATTTTTAGAATTAATAATTAAGCATATATAAATATATTTCTAAAATTATAAAAATTGGGGTTAGTAATAAATTGTATATACTTTCTTTTGGTTATAATCTCTTCACCTATATTTTAGCAAAAATAGTAAAAAGATTAGTTTTAAAAATGGTCAATTTGACTTTAAAAAATCAAAACTGAGCAATTAATTTGGAACGGAGGGAGTATCATCTTAAGGGTGCTTCAGGGAGGCCAATAGGCTATATATTAAGTTGGAGCCCTGAAAAACGAAGGATGCTATGGTGAAAGAAGAATACACGGTTTGGAAAATTTCCACACATTGAAATATGTGTGAGATGTATTGTAGATCTAGTAGTTAATTTGCATAAATTACAATCAAGAGTGTAGCCTAAAATCAAGTAATTACAAAGTGTAACTTACATTTGTCAAATCAATACAACCAAAATTCTAGCCTCTAATCAATTAAGGTCTTAAATTTAGTGACATGTGGGAGATTTACATTGTGGATAAGATACACAAGATCATCTGTTTACACATGGTATTAACTGAAAAATGTACATCGGCTTAACACTCCTCCTCGATCTAAAGGATTAAATGTACATGGTATTTGAATGAGTGTCGATTTCTTTAATTATGATTATGAAAAAAAAATAATTATTTTAATTTTATTTAAGTTTATAATGAAGTTTTAAATTAGTTTGTAAAGCTGGAAATTCTAAGCTAAATATAACTATGAAACTCAAGGTTTAATAAATTTTAATTCAGTCATGGTAATTGGTTAGTAATGAACCCACTATAACTTTACATCTAATTTTATAGTTATTATGTTTCTTTTTAAAAAAAATCACAAATTTTATTAATACAATTATTTAATAAAAATTTAAATTATAATGAATTTAATTTAGTGAGGACATTAACTTAATAAAGAAGTTTATAATTAATAAAATATAATAAATTTGCGTGATATGTTAAAGAGATATTTTCGATATTTTTTAATATCTTAGTAAAAAATTTTTACATAAAATTTGTTAAGATATATTATTTTTCATAAATTTTTGATAAAAGATCTATTAATAAGTTTAGTAGAACCCAAAATAAAAATAAAATTCTTTTAGAAGATTCTTTTTCTATTAGAGATATAAAAACAAAAAATATCTTAGTGCTTTTTCTAAGAGGTTGGGGTTTCTTTTGAATACATTATAGATTTGGATACTATTTTAATTGTTACACACTTGGATAGTACTTATAATAATCTTATACAAATCTTATATACAAGTGTCTACATGAGCCCGAGTGACTAGAAGTGAGTTTGGCATGATAGGACCAAAATTAAGAAAAACTGAAACTGTGGTGAGCAGTCCAATTTGAGCCTCAGTTTGAAGACGTTTAGGTTGTTTGCTTGATAATCCAAATATATAGAAAAATATTTTGATATATCATTTTATTTTCCCATTGAGGTCAAACCTAAACCTGTGCTCGAGAGATAGCTGTCCATACACTGATAAGGGATGTATGGATTCTCGAGAAGAGAGGAGCCATGGTGATCCCCCCCGAACCGATCTATAAGCATGTCTAAATTTCAAAGCTAAAAGCCTAACACAAAAATTCATAAAAATCTCCAAAGTAGCCTAAAAAATCACAAAATCAGCAGATTTTGCAACAAGGTGACGGTGCTAAACATGCTTTTTGAGCCACTGTTTTGGGGAGTCTTAAGATGTTGTTTCAGTTGGCTAACTATGGAATACAATACTATGTCATATGGTCTAAAAGCTTGTTTAGACTGGGAAGCAAATGGGTTAATACAAAAATTCCTAAAAATCTCCAAAGTGGACTGAAAATTCACTAAAACTGCTGCACTATAGCAGTTGCAGCAGCTCTAACAGTGCACTTTGAGCCTCGAATTTGAAAGCTTTAAAGGATATTTTATAATATCTAAATGAGGAATAAAATATCCTGTAGCATGGTCTAAATTTCTGTCTAGATTGGATAGCTAATGGAGCATGGTACAAAATTATAAAAAATCTACAAAGTACCCTCAAAAATCACATTTTCTTTTTTTGAGCTATGTTGTAAAAGTGGAATTTAAGGCTTGGAAATATCTTGGAATGACTTAATATATTAATAAAAGTATACAGTGACCAATGATCAATATCATATCATGTTTAGACCAAAATGAGCATAGTTTAGAAGATATATGAGCTAAAAATGTGGTATATGCTATGTGTACTCCCATGCGATTAAGTGTAAATGTCATCTATGTATTGCATGAGGATAGTAAAGGAAAATACATGACACGTACCGTCTTTTGGTTGCGTGATCCCCAAGAGATGAGATTGGTATCCAAAAATACATCAAATCCTGCAGTTGATGGGCTATATCGTCAGGGCAACTAGGCCAGTTAGCATCTGTGAAAGCTTGTAAGGAAGAGGTGGACGAGCGTGATATTAACAAATCATAGGATTTCGTACATTGAAGATATATTATCTTACCTAATTGTGATAAAGAATCTTTTAATAAAGTTGGTAGAACCAAAAATAAATTTTTTTTTGAATTTTATTTTCCTATTAACGATATAAAAAAAACGTTCCATTGTCCTATATAACAGGTTAAGTTTTTTTTGAATAAGTTACAAATTTGAATTTTATTTAATTGTTATAAATGTGGATGGTACATATATTATTTGGATATGACAAAAAAACAGAATCAAAAATTTGTGAAACCAAGTTTGTGCTTTTAATTATGAACAATCTCGCTACCCCGTGTAAAACACGTGTGACATGGATAATGACTTATCATGTCAATTGTTAAGATAATCAATTAATTGTACGTAAATATTTAATTAATTAGAATTTTGAGAAGTAAGTTGTAGTTATTAAAATAATAAATGTTTATATAAATAATAAATTGTTGAATTGTATGTTGTAGGGTCATTCAATCAATTATAGAGCTAAACATTTGAACGAGTGTCGATTTTCTTTAGTTATGATTATGAAAGAAAAAAATAATTATTTTAATTTTATTTAAATTTGTAATGAAGTTTTATATTACTTTGTAAAACTGGAAATTCTAAGCTGAATATAACTATGAAACTCAAGGTTTAATAAATTTTAATTTAGTCATGGTAATTAGTTAGTAATGAATCCACCATAACTTTACATCTAATTTTACAGTTATTATGTTTTTTTAAAAAAAATCACAAATCTTATTAATACAATTATTTAATAAAAATTTAAATTATAATGAATTTAATTTAGTGAGGACATTAACTTTATAAAGCAGTTTACAATTAATAAAATATAATAAATTTGCTTGATATGTTAAAGAGATATTTTTGATATCTTAATATCTTAGTAAAAAATTTCTACATAAAATTTGTTAAGATATATTATTTTTCATAAATTTTTGATAAAAAAAATCTATTAATAAGTTTGGTAGAACCAAAAATAAAAATAAAATTCTTTTAGAAGTTTCTTTTTCTATTAGAGATATAAAAACAAAAAACACCTTAATTCCTTTTTTCTAATAGGTTGGGGTTTCTTTTGAATAGATTATAGGATACTATTTTAATTGTTACACACTTGGATAGTACTTATAATAATCTAAATAGGAAATAAAAAGGCTAAATAAAAACATTGTGAAACCAAGTTTGTGTTTGTAATTATATAGTTGACTAGCTCATCAACCCAGTGCGAAGCACGGGCAACATAGATAATGATTTATTATGTTAATTATTAAGATAATTAATTAAATGTAGGGTAAATATTTAATTACGATTTTAAGAAGATATATATTTGTAGCTATCAAATTAATAAATATTAATTTAAATAATAAATTGTTGAATTATATAATGTTTGTTTCTTCAATCAATTATTAAATTAATATTAAACATTTAAATGGAGTGTTAATTTATTTAGTTATGATTTGAGAAAATAATTATTTTAATTTTGTTTAAGTTTATAGTACTGAAATTCTATATTAGTGTTTATATTGACAAAAGTTTCTTGAAATTCGATCTAAATAGAACTATAGAACTCAAGGTTAATAAATTTTAATTTAGTTATGACAATTAATTACTAATAAATTCACTATAATTTTTAAACTAATTTTATAGTTATTAGGTTTCAAAAACTTCACATATATTATTAATACAATCATTTGATAAATTTTCAAATTTTAATGAGTTAAATTTAGTTAGGTAGTTAATTTAATAATTGAATTTATGATTAATATTAATATTATTAAATGGCGTGATATGTTAAGAGATATTTTGACATTTAATACGTTAATAAAAGTGTAATAATAAAATTTCTTACAACATGTTATCTTACATAAATTGTAATAAAAATCTTGTAATGAGTTTGGTAAACTCCAAAAATAAATTTTTTAAGAAATTTTTTTTCTTATTAGAGATATAAAAAAAACACACTCACTGGGGTTTCTTTTGAATACATTATCAATTTGGATGGTATTTAATTGTTACAAATTTAAAAAATACTTAAACTAATTTGGATAGGAAAGTAAAAGGCTGACCTAAAAGCAGTTGTAAACAATCTATAATTTACTGACCAATTGTAGGGATTTATTATTAAAATTCTTATATATTTTAAATTGGGAGAAGTAATGAAATAAGATTGCTAATATTTATTTTTTGTTTTTTTTTCCCTTTCAAGTTTTCAGGTTTATGATGGGCTACAGCCCACCACATAGCCCACCGTAGTTCTTATATACGTCTGATTTTTTTTAGGGCAAAGCGTAACTTGTTTTTGGCACATTGGCATACTCCGTCAGTCCGTCTAAATGGTACGTTCTGTTTTCTTATTCCTTTGATCATCCTTTCTTCTCCATTATAACTTCTTTTTCTTATGTTTTAGAAGATTTCTTATGTTTGTTTTCACTAATAATTTCCGACTAGGTTAAATACTTATCTTTTCAACTAACTGTAGTATTACAATTTTTCATTGTCAAACAAATATATATATATATATATGTATATTATGTATCATAAAAGCAAAAACTCTTTAGACTGGGATACCTTTTATCATATATTATACAAACAAAAGCCTATACTAGTAGGCGTAGATTTTTTTCCTTCAGAATTTTTATAAAGTGGAGTTTTAGGCAGAAAACGGGCATAGAAATACTGGTGTTTATATTTGTTATTGCAAAAACATGATACATGTTTAAAGGTCAATATCCATAAAATTTTGAACTTAAAGCTTGTATGATAACATAGATCCTATGTATAACATACGAGTTCAACAGTCTATGACATATTAATTATGTGATTCTATCACACCACTCACCTCCTGCATTAACTATAGAACATACACTTAAGATGCTAAAAAATCATTACAAAAGGCTATAATTGTTAAAACATCTGTGTATGCTAAATAGCATAAGATCCAAACGTAGCATAAATCTCTAAAGTTTCTAGAATTCAAGTTCAACAAGGTCACGTTTAGCTTGTCGGTGGCTACAATTGTTAAAACAACTGTGTATGATCGTTCAATTATGTTATTAAATTTGAAGACATTATATAACTTGTATAACTCGGTAGTTGTTGAAATCTTGGCATTTAATTTTTAGTGCTAATCAATCAATCAATCAATCAGTTCATTCTTTCTCAGATACAAGGTGCTTCATTTTGGCACATTAGAGAGAAGATGGGAAATATAATCACTCAATTGAAGCTACTATTCTTTCAGAATTTTATCCGGAGGACAAATAAGATAAATATTGTTTTGGATTCGGATAATGGACTTTTCCTTCCCCGAGAAATACTATTGGAGATGTTGAGCTGGTTGACAGTGGAGGATCTTATGCGATGTAAATGCGTGTGCAAGCAATGGTATGCCATGAGTGAAGATCGCCAATTCCTTAAAATGCACGAGGAGAGGAGCGAAGGAAGTCATAGTTTTTATAGTTTGAATGCAACATTTGAATATCAAGATATGTGTGATGGTTTGTTTCTAGAGAAAAGTAAGTTGTCTGGCAAATACCGTATAAAAAACCCTGCAACAGATCAAATACTACTTGTTCTTCCTAATCCACGCCACAAATCCTTGCTCATGGGCTTCTCTTTTCGTACTTCCACCAGTACTTATATGGTTATCTCAATATACGATGGGAAACATGAAGGCAAGAAAGGTGGTTGTGAAGTTCTAATAATTGGGAGTGGAATAAAACTTTCATGGAGACCTCTTGAAATACCAAATTTTGCTAATCTCTATAGGAAGCAAGAAATGATGAGCACTATATTTATCGACGAAATCTATCATTGTGCTAGGTTTCATGAGGATGGATCAGGCGAAATAGTTTCATTCGACCTGAATAAAGAAGATTTTACATGTCTTAAAGTGTCTGAAAATTTCCTCCCGGATTGGCAAAAAGTTAGGATTATAGGTTGGAATAAAAAGCCAGCAGTTTATAGTGTTGTGCAACATGAATTACATGTTTGGGTTTTGGAAGACTACAAGAAGCAAAAATGGGCAGACAGGAAAATAATTGTTCCCTTAACATTTTTATGGGAAGATCCAAGTATTAAGGAGTGCTATATTCAATATCGAGTCCAAAGTGGCATAGTTTGGTTCAAGGTGAGTTGTAACAAAGTGCTGGCCTACTGCATCGAATCGAAAGAAGTTGTGTCAACAATTTGTGGACCGGAGGGGGAAGAAATTTCGTGTTACCACATACCAAGCATAATTACTTTGAAGGGAATGCTAGCTGAAAATAGGACTTGACTACTATCATGAAGTTCGAATTTGTTCAATATTTTTTCAAGACACAAGGAAATGTTGCATCTGTATAGCGCAATAGTTTGCACTAACAAAAACTATGTTTTACACACCAATTCAACTATATATCTCGTATACGGATGCAATATTTTTCTATACACCTTGACAAATTATTGACTAATTTTGAACTTCATGGTTGCTTAGGTTTGTAAGCTTATTTTCATTACCCTTTTGACTACACAACAATGCAACTACGTTCTATTCGGATGCCTTATTCTCTTATATATCTTGATATATTGTTGATCAATTTTTAACTTCATGATTGCTAAGTTTGTAGGCTTATTTTCTTTTCCTTTTGGATTATCTACTTCTGTGTTTGAAAAATTATGTGAATTGTAAATGAGATTTCAGAAGTGAACACATACACACACATATATACACACACTCGCCATGTTTATATTTGATAAATGGATTTGCCCATATCCACCCATATTCTTTTCCCAACATAGTTTTTCATATTTTGGCACAAAGTCAGCTACGGCAGACCAATTTTTTTTATGCTTTTTAATTATCAGCTTTTCTATGAATATGGTTTTCTTTTGGATTGGGAATATTTCATGTTATTGATCTTGTTGATGCTGGGATGCAAAAAATGTTCCATGCTTAGTCGTCTGCAGTAAAGCACCATTATTTTTTTTTGGTGAAACAGTACTATAGGTGTTGTGCTTGTGCATATGTATAGCACGATGATTTTTTATGCAAGAATCGTGCCGAATTTGTGTTTCTGAGGTTATTCTTTTTGAAGGGGCCAAATATTTTTACTTGTATTGAGCTTCTTTGAGTATGCACATTTTTCAAGTCTATTTAAAATTTATGGCTATATTAATGAACTCTATATCTTTTTATTATATTTTTTTTTTCAGAAAACGACTAATGACAAAATTGTCCTTCTTAAGTTTGGGAATTACAAATTGTCCCTCGAAATTTGAGAATCGTCAATAAATACCTTTAAGTATTTTTAAAATAACAAATGTGTTCCCTTTTGGCCGGTCCAACTAATTTTTCACTGGAAATACAGTTTGACAACCTTTTCTACTTTGACCTTCTTAGTACATTTTTGACTCGTAGTTTTTCAAATAATAATATTTTCACTTTCTTCATTTCCCTTTCAACATTTAAAATTCAAAAATAAAATATTAAAATTATTTATAAAATCAATAATAAATAAATAATGAATTAAATATATATTTACAGAATTTATAATTACAAAATAAATAACAAAACTCAAAATAAATAATGAATAAATATATATCTACAAAATTTACAAAATAAATAACAAAACTAAAAAAATAAATAAATATCAAAAAATTAAATAAATAACAAATATTACAAGAAGACAATCAACAACCAAATAAATAACAAAATGTAAACTGTCATCTGATCGAGCACTATAAAGGAAGATCATCAGATCATGCAATTGAATTTATACAATCATTTCAAACACCACATGATGCCTTTAATTAACAAAGTTCACACAATTTACGCATTAACTTCAAAGACCACCGTACCAGTTCATTAGTCAATCCCTCATCCCTTAGATCTCTACGCTTCTCCTATTAAAATTTTCGATCTTTGTTTGGTAGTTCAGGAGTAACATTGGTGGGGTATTGGGGATCTGTCTGGTCGTGATTTGCACACTCATATTCAATTTCAATTAAGAGTTTATACTTGTATTATTTATGTATGGTTATATTTTACAACAATAGTTATAACAGGAAAAAGACATAAAAATATTATTAGGTATGTGTTTTATGTATAAATAATATAAATTTCGGACTATTTATATATATATATCTTCGGTACAATTTGTATGTATAATAGATATGAGTGCATGTATTCTATGCATCAGTTTTGTGGTGCGGGTTTAAACATGTATTGTATGCATCAGTTTTGTGGTGCGAGTTTAAACGTATAATTATTGTGATGTTTTGTATCTTAGTTAATGGACTAGCCATTTAAGACCGTAAACACATGTAAGTATATATCATTTAAGTCAATAGGGACTAAATTCCAAATTGCACCATAAACTTTAATCTTAAAATTGATTTGCACCCTAAATTTTATTTTGAATTAAATGCATCCTAAACATTGAATTTCAATACAATTTGTACCTTTCGCACTAAAGTTTAGGGTGCAAATTATTTTAATATAGAGGGTGTGAAGGGTGCAAGTTATTTTGAAACTCAAAATTTAGAGTGCAAATCGATTTTAAGGTTAAACTTTAGAATACAAATTGGAGATTAGTCGTAAGTAGGCATATTTACTTTTATATCATATGTGAATTGTTAGCAGCTTTTTAGTAGTATTTATATATAAAAATAGTGAACTTTAAACTAATAGTAGAATTATTAATTAGCTAATATTATTATTATTTTGATCTTAAAGTTTATATTTCTAACACCAAAACTTATAAATTTCATAAATTCTTAAAATATTTATTATAGTGATTAATTGCAAATTGAACTAAATTAAGATTAATGTGTAAGAGATTTGAGTTAAGAGTAAGTTATAGTATTGTATCTTAATAATTTTATTTGTTCTAATTTTATATTTAGGACTTGTTCGCTTTTTAATTTCGTGTTTTACAATATCGAGGTAAGTGGTTTTTCGAACTATTTAGTATTTTTAAATTATCGTTTACTTTTATATATGTCTTAGTAATTACTCAAATACCTAAATGTACTGTTTCAAAATTTGTTATGTTTTATTTAAGGTGTCCATATATTTAAATGAAAATGTTACTCTTTTATTTTAAAATTCAGATCAAGTATTGAAATAGAATTTTGATTTAGAAAATGAGATTATATGATTTTGAGTTGTAAAAAAAATATAGTTTAGAACATTGATAATATTGAGAAACTTTTTTGAATCCTCAGTCTATGTATATAACTCGTTAGTGTTTACGCTTAGTTTTGGAGCTAATATAGGACCTACTAAGACGCACACCTTTTAGATGCCCTTTATGGAGCGTGTACTTTATAGATACTTTAGTAAGGCGCGTGATCATTGATATTATCGAACTTTTTAGCCATGTCACTGGGCGATTATAACCTTAGTCATTAGGACTATGGATTAAAAGATATATTCAATACATTGAAATCGCTTTTAAAATGAATTCAATTTGTTATTATTTGTTTTAGTTTTGAAAGCATATTTACTATTGTTATCAAACAAAGAGTTATTTTGAGAAAGTGTTTTGCAAATTATACTTGATCCACCTAAATAGTAAAGATTGTCACTTGTTGAGTTTTATCGCTCACCCCTTACATTAATTTTTACATGTTACATTATTAAAAGTTGAGAATTTGTTGACATTTTGTAGATGGTTGGAGTTTCTTTTAGTTATGATGTATATTTATTTGTCATTGATTATTTGATAAGACTCTTTAGTTTCGTGGAGTTGCGTCTCCATTTTGAGTTTTAGTATCTAGCTATTATACATTGGTTAAATTTTGATTTGAAAGATTGTTGGGTTTTAATTTTGTATCATTGTTGTGTTTATTACTTTATTTGGGTTGTGCGCTATTAATATTGTTGTCTTGCGGGCCTTTGGGCTTGCGGTAGCCTGTATCGAGTTCGGGAAGTTACAGGAATTGACGGTGAAGTAGGAAGTAGGAGATCTGGGTTGGCGGCAGCTAGAGTGGTCTTTCACATATGAATGTTCATGACGAAGATTATCTAATTTATAATTAATTGGAGTTTCGATATTTTATTTTAATTTGTAATATTTATTTGGAGATTAAATATATGCGTATAAAATTGCAATACATGTATGGCTACCATTTAAAATGTATATTACTAAATTCCTAGACAAAACATACATATATCATAAAATGTTGACACGTGTCTATCTCCGGTGATTAAATTGGTCGGAGCGACAAAAAGGAACAGAATTGTTGTTTTAAAATACTTATAGATATTGATTGACGATTCCCAAATTTTGAGGGACAAATTAATTTTCGACCAAACTTAGGGGGACAATTTTGTCATTAGCCCTTTTTAAAATGAAATGTAAAAAATTTATTACTGCTAGTGTTCTATAGTCTACTTATCTTCTTCTGAAGTGGATATAATTAGCATTAATTGCACTATTGAAGAGTAGTAGTATATCTATATCAAAATATAACAAGGTAAATACGAGTCATTTTGGTTGGTCATGAGTTAACTCGACAATCCAACTTTTAATGACTCGGTAGCCCAAAAATTTAATAATTTTTGTTATTATTATTTATTTTTTTGCCAACTCTTTATGATCATAAATTTCGACATTCCCAAAAAGCTTCAACAACTCAAAAAAAAAATTATATTCCAATGCATCTCAAACTTCACATATAAGGTAACAAACTTTCATATGGATCACTTTCTTTCATCTTAGTTATGTTTATGACGAAGAAAGAAAATTATTGATTTGAAAAGTCGAGCCATATCGAAATTGGAAAACCTTTAAGCCTTTTTCTATACAAACATTTACTTTTTCATCTATCCATTATACATTGAACCTCAAAAGCTACTTTGTACTGTAAAAATTTAATTAACCTTTTAAATTCTAAGTGTATATGTGACACCCCCAAATTCGGGTCTCAAAATACCCAGATTCGGTCATCACGATCCAATACAAACATTCACCTCCAACAACATACAATAACTAAATGCGGAATATAACGAACATATGTTGTTCATTCAAAAGGTGTTACTAGTCCCAAGATACGATAACCTTAATACATAACACAAAACATACCCTAAATGGTAATCAGGGTTCAAATTACATTAATAGCAAATTAAACTAAGCATAAAATAAGCCAGCTACGTGAAGCCTATCACTTCATCTTTTCTTTACCCTTGCCCTTCCCTGAAGTCTCGGGTTTAACTGCAATGAAAGTCATGATATAGCAAGGATGAGCAACGAGTTTGCTCAGCAAGTTTAAACTATGACAATAAAGGATATATCATGATGAATGGAATATAGAAAAAAAAAAAAAAGAATTCAACAATATAAATATCAGAAGCAAGAACGATTATTGCTTTTAGAACAATCGATAGTCAAATAGACTTTGAACGATAACTTCCAAAGGAGTCAATAGCTGGTTGACCATCTGGTTACTGGCTACAGAATAACGTACTTGAGGGGATCAGCCTCGCGTACCCTATGTATATGCATAACATTTAATTCTGCTGTTTGTACCTTATATACGGTACGTGGGGGGTACTCCCCTATAAATAAAGGGGTGTTCATACAGTCTAAGAATCCTTACCATTTATTGGTTCGGATAGCTTTTATAAATTCTCACGTAATTGTCTGACCGAACAAGGGTTCAGACTTAACCATAAATGGTTGATAGATTTCTGAATTTAAATATACGAATTCAAATGCGCGAATGTCAATGAATATACAGATGTGGAATAATTTTGAAAGTAATTAGACCACTTAAAGCATACTTGGAGATAAGATTCAAGCTTACAGAATAACTTGCAATAATATATACCTTTTGCATGAATTAAAATACTGCATAAGGTTTTAGAAGTATTGCTCAATGTAAAAGTTGGGTAAGGAAGAACTTGCAATAATGTAAGGAGTTTAGGGTTAGGAACTTGCCTGTCTGCTCAGCTACAAGTAATGTTAGCTTTAACTAATTGGCCTTGAAGAACCTAACATTGATAACGTCGATCTACCAATTAGTACTGCGTAGTTGTATATCGATACGCTTACTTATGCTATTTATTTAACAATTAAGCAAATCACATAGCACACATAAGTTAATAAACTATCGTAAATCCTATAAGACACTTAATATTATAAATCCTGATAATATTTAATTCACCTCTTGGTATTATTAGTCCACTAATAACACTTTTATTCGTTTACTAATGTTATTAACATCTTAATAATATTTTAATCATTCAATAATACTTTAATCTAATATTATTAATCTCTTAATAATATTTTAATTCTCATATCATTAATAATATTTTAATCTAATATTATTAGTCATTTTAATAACATCTTAATCATTTATTAATGCTTATAACAAATATTATTACCCATTCAATAATATTTCCATGAAGTTTTAACCTTAATATTTCTTTGTTTACTAAAAAATATCGAATTCTTATATTACAAATATCATAGTAATATTTTAATAAGTTATTAGGCGAATAAACAATTTATTCTAATTATTTTACCCTTTATTAAACAACTCCTTTCCTACCCATAAAAGGTCATAAATATTATTTCTCATTAAATATTACCAAAATACCCCTCAATAGTTAGAATATATAATATTAGGAGTATGCAAGCTTAAAAATCACATTTTCCTTATTTATGACATCATTTAACCATTTATTTTCTTTTAACCATAACTATAACATTATTATGAAAAATAGCAAATAGGCTCTGAAAATTATTATCCTCTGGATCTGGATAGTATATGATCCAACAATGATCCACCAATTTTCCTGGAATTTTAGAAAGTGATTTACTATATTTAAAGTACCCAAAACCTCTGAATCTTGTTACATTTTTCATAAATCGAGTTTTGCTCAGAAAATTCTGATATTTTCAGGGTACACTCTCATAATATACATAAACGTACTGTAAAAATTTCATATGTTTTCAAGGTATACACAGTGAGAAATCTGGGTATAAATATTTAGGAGTCCTTTACGGTAAAAGCCATTACACAAAAACTACACATCGAAACGTGTTCGTTCTTTTTCCTACTTGTAGATAACTTCTTAAGGTACCTCTGTAATTTTTTCCAGATTTTTAAAAGATCTATAACTGGCCGAAACAACCTTTAGAAAAACGAGGACAGCAAGCTTTTAGGGTTTTAAAGCTTTAAGTTTTATAGCTGGACTGTTTTGGGAAAATAGCCCCCAAGGCTTCAAAAATTATTGGATTTGTGTTCTACCACTTGGGTTTACTAGCTAACTCATGTATCTAGCACCCTCCTTCGACAGATCACAAATCCAAGTTGTAGATCTCAAGTTATGGGTGATCCAAGTGAAGAAAAGCTAAGGTTTTTACCCTTTAAGAACATAAGTTCCTTTTCTTCCTTTGAATCTCCATTCTAACACTCAAGAGGATTAGATCTATACATAAAGTATGAATATCTAATGATTCTTGAGTCTTAGAACAAAATCTCTCAAAAACTATGAAAATAAAACAAAGTAAGAAAGAAGAAAATGATTTAGGGTTTCACCTTGATCTTGTAGCTACTCTCTTTGATCTACCAAAGTATGTGATGAACTTGGGATGCATGAACTATGCTAATCTCACTCTCTTTTTCTCTCTAAGCTCTCACTTTGTGTTCTTGCTTGGGAGAAATGAAAGAAGGAGATGAAAAGAAGAAATGAAATGAAAGGATAGAATACTTGCAAGTATAATGCTAAATTAGAATTCATGCTATTATCCCCCACATCTTTCTTACCCATTGGATATAAGAGTTCACCTTATCCCTTCCATTTAGCCTTAATCTTATCTTTAAGTGTGCTAATTAGATTTTCCACCAATGGGAGCTTGACAACCTTGTCCTTTGTGTAAGAGTTACCAAATAAAGCAAGTTGATTGACATAATTTCATGCCTTAAAAGGCTTAATAGGGTTTAATAGGTAATAAACATAGTTTAACAATTTTAATATGTATTACCCTAATTGTTTATTTAGGGTTTCTATTTCCAATCTTATGGAATTTAATTACTTGCACATATCTCTTTAACTTGTAACCTAATTAGGCTAATAAAATTCAAATCTATTTAATGCAATATTGAGTCATTTAATTTAACCCAATGATTGATTAATTAATTTGCCACACTATTAATTACTACACCCATGATCAAATAAATAATTGGTCTTAGTTCCTTAATTAAATAAGCTAATCAATTAGAAATTGATTACTAATTGAACTATTAAATTTTATTATTCAATGTGACAATATTCTCATTAATTAATACTTTTATTAATTAATTTACTCAATTCAATATACTAAGTATATTCAATTTACTTGCATGATTAATTAGTAACTACTTTATCAATTTAATTGATATTAAACCTTAAGGCTTGTTCACTAATTTAACTATACTATTAGTGACCCCCTTTACTCAACTTAAAACAATTCATCACCTAGTCATGTAGGCTACCAATGCACACAAAAGGTTCAAATAAGCACACAAACTAACTCATTAAAATTTTAATTTATATATTTAATTAATAATGACGTTTAAAATTCACGGGCACTACAGTATAACTTTTATTATATTAAATTATTATATTCTTCAGAAGCTGAGCTTAACTCCACTTAGTAGCATATCAAAAATCACCATATCTCTTATGATTCGTTGGTCTTAGTGACCTCTTGTTACCAAGTCTAAGTGACTTGAAGAGTTCTTAGTGAACTTGTAATGACTGTGAATTTTTAAACTCCATTATTAATTAAATATAAATTTAATTTTTAATGAGTTAGTTTCGTATGATTATTTAAAATCGTGTGTATTTAATTGATTAAGTGATTATATGATTTCGTGTAACTATTAGGATTAATTAAGGGGAGTCACTAATGGTTTAATTAAATTAGTGAACTAACCCTACAATTTTAATGTTGAAAGAATTGATAAAGTGTCGATTAATTAAATATTCAATTTAATTGAATATAGTATGAGAATAGATATTTAATTAATTTAAAGGGAGTCTCAGTAATAGAATTATTAAATTAATGGACTACCCTAGGTTATTTAATATCTAGAAATTTATGAATAATTAAGTATTAAATATTCAATTATTTTGAATATAGTAAATTAATTAATATTACCTATTAATTAATAAGGATAATACAATTAATAATATTTATAGTCCCGTTAGTAAATAAATAATAAGTGATTAGTTAAATTTATTTAATTAACTAAGTAATATTAATGTGGGACAAGAATTATGGGACATATCCTATTTTATTTCCAACCGTGGTCTGCAATTTAGGAAGAGAAAGAATTTAAAATAAAATAAGTTTGGATGAACAGTAAATCTCATCACTCAGCCGCGTATGGATTTCGTGCGGGATTTCTTGCCGGATTTCTGTGGCTGATGATATGGTCGATATGATTCAGCGGTGTTGCCTATCATCTTCTTCTCGTTTCCGTTGGTTAACCAATTTGGACAAAGGCTTGGCATGGTTACTGAGTTTTCTATAAATTGGGATTCCATCTTTAGGAAATCAGTTGCTAAGAAAAAACTCTGATTAGAATAGTATAGAGAGGGAGTACTGCTGGAAGAGCAATCTGAAGGGGGGAGTGCACGCGAATGACCTCTAATTTCATTGTCTACTTCGGAAGGAAGAGGAGAACTACGAGTAGAAGGTAAGCCTTATTACAGTACACCTTCGTTACAAATTTGTTACGAATACTCTGCTCTATGCTTGGAATTAATTTCTCAAATTAGGTGAATAAAATTTATAATTAATAGTAATATGTGGTTAATATTGGGTTATGCATGTTTGAAAATTATTATTAACCTTAAAATCCGAAGAAAAACCATTAAACTGAAACGAGAACGACGACTCCGGTTCGTCACGCTGCAGCACTAGTATTGGCGTCGCAACGCTAGGAACCATGGGTCTCACGCTAGGAACCATGGGTCTCACGCCGCAGCGTCAGCGTCGCGCCGCAGCGCCGCGCTTAAGGGTCCTGACGCCGCAGCGCCATGCCTGCTACTTAAACTTACGCCGCAGCGTCGACGCGTGTCAGCAGCGGGCCAAAACGGGACTCACGCCGAAGCGTGGAGTCCAGTTCTAAGCCTCGCGCCGCGGCGCCACTCTTGTGTTTTTGGCCGGGTCGGTCAGACCGGATTGATTCGGGTCGGACCGTGCAGTTAAAGTATTAAACAATTTTAATGTAATTAACAATTAAGAATTTAAAATTGTTATTTAGGTAATGTTAATTAATAATTAGTAATTATTATTTAATTAATATTAAATAATAATTATGTATAAATGCAGTTAGATTAATTATTTATTATTCTGATTAATATTAAATAATAAGTGTGGATAACTAATTAGACATTGTTTAATTAATGTTAAATTAGGATAATTAGTTGATTAATGATTTGATTATTATTTGATAATCACTAAGCAAAGGAGGTTAATAGTGAAACTATTTATTATTAGTTTTGAATAATTAATAAACTCAATTAGTTATTTGTTAGTTAATCATATTTTATTGAGCCTTAAATACTTAATTGTATATCAAGTATTAACCAAAATGGTGTTGTCTTAAGGCGAAAATTGATTAACCTGGTTACATCTTACGTTTGGTTTCAAGGGGGCGCTGCCCCCTTAAACCCCCGCCAACTCACCAGTGAGCTGGGCAGTCGCTCGCTCACCGGAGAGCGAGAACCCCGACTGGGTAGTCGTAGTGGCAATCAATGTGCTTTAATGATGCTACGTCTATTTTGAATCTAGTCTTTATGTGACTAATTATTATACGAATATGTACCTAATTGTGTAGGATTTTAAGGAGCGTGTGTTGTTATATTGTAGCAGACACACCAGGCAAGTTTCCTAACGCTTGTCTAAACCTTGTGTTGGTCAAGTTTCCTATCCTAACTCAAATTATTTATTGAGCAAGTTTTCTCTAACCTTATTCAAGCTAATTATTTAAGCTGGAACTTTACTTCCAAGCATGCTCTAAGTGGTTTAATTTCTTTACGATTATTCCACATTGATATTATTGTAATTTGCACTTAGTGCAATTGAGCTCGTACATCCTTTGACTTGTGCCTTAATTAAAGTTCTATATTGCATGAACTGTTCAGAGTTAAGTCTAAGTCATTGTTCGGCTAGACATAAGCATATTTAATAAAAGGTTTCCAAACCATTTGAAGGTGCGTATTCTTGGACTAATATGAACACCCCCAAAAATATAGGGGAGTACCCCACGTATCTAAATATAAGATACAAGAACATAAATTAAATGTTATGCATACATATAATGTACTAGAGGTTGATCCCGTCGAGTACGTATTTCTGAGTTAGTAACCAAAGGATCAATTAGATATTGATTCCATTGAAAGTGTATTGTTCATGGTCTACATTGACTATCGTTTATTTTAGAAGCAGTTATTATTCTTGGTTTCGTTATTCTCTTCGTTGAATCATTTCTAGATATTTCTTTCATTCATGATATATATCATTTCGTGCTGTTATTTAAACTTGTTGAGCAAACTAGTTGCTCACCCTTGTTATATCATGAACCCTATTGCAGTTAAGCCTGAGACCTCAGGCAAAGACAAAGGCAAGGAAAAGATGAAGTAATAGACTTCAAGTAGCGGACTTTATTTTATGATTAGTTTAATTTATTATCAGTGTAATTTGAACCCTGATTTAATATTTAGGGTATGTATTGATTTATGTGTTAAGCTTATTGAATATTGGGACTAGTAACACCTTTTGAATGAACGACATACGTTTATTTTATTCTACATTTAGTTCGGTATGTTGTTTAGTGGTGAATGATTGTGTTGGATCGTGATGACCAAATCCGGGTGTTTGAGTCCCGAATTTGGGGACGTCACAGAACTGGTCTGAGTGACATTGTCTTAGTGACATCTGCCAAGTCTAAGTGACTAAAAGAAATCTTTATGATTCATCAATGTAATAAATGTTGATGTGTACATTAATTTTGCCATGTGTATCATCATGTGCTCTGGACCCTGTATATACCCAAATGCAGCAACGAGTTATGAGCTTATGTGTTTTTGTAAGGAAATTTGTAGCCAGAGAAGAAGTTGTCGAACAAGTCGCCAGCGCAGATGAAACGCACCAACAAAATCCAACAAGTCGTCGGCGCAGAAGCAACACACCAGCAGCAATTGAACCAAGCAGAATCGCACCAATAGAATCAATCGTAGCCCTAATTATTTCCCCAATTTTTGAACTCTGCAACACTTCTTCTCAACCTTCCTTTTTAACGATGTTGCTTCTCTTCCCTAACACCTCTAACAAGCGACAAATTGATCTCTTCCTCTTTGCATTTAGCCGCTGTAATTGAGACGAAATTAAAAAATAAATCTTCTCCATTCAGTAAGGCTAAGTAATCCCCATATAAATTTGTTGCTTTTGTATGCCTTTGTTAAGTTAGAAATTTCAATTTTGATGTTTAATTTACAGTATTTTTCGTGGGATATATGATATATATATATACATATCAGTTAGCTTATTGTATATTGAAGTATATTTTTAGTGATTTCTTATTCTCCAAATCTCAGTCTTTACTTCCATATTTCTGTCTCTCATTTAATTTGGCCTGAACATTGTCAATGAATAAGAACTCCATCTGACAAGGTATTCTACATATTACGTGTTTGATAAAATGCCAATAAGAAGTGAAACATATAAACCTCCATTACATACATTCATTTGTTTTGATTAATAGTGTTAACATAAATGAATTTAGAAGAAAAGTAATGAATCTGATATCACAAAATGAGAGTCTCTTTCTTGTATTACAGAGGAAATGTTACAGGGTAGGTGTCATGTGCTCTGCACATGATGATACACATTACAAAACTAATGTACACATCAGCATTTAACCCTCACGTGATATGCACGTTTACGAATTCTGTCACTTTTTTGGACGGAATTATAAGTAATGACCATTTTATAAGTTTTTTCGAGTATAGTAATGCGTTTGTAACAAAAAATATTCGGTAACTACAATGAAAATCGACTCCTAGTACATTGACCAAAAAGTTAATTAACCCTATGTATAAATATAAAGAATGCATGTAAAACTTAACTAGGAACGCACTATTCATTTATACAGTAGGACGTATTAGACCTAAATATTTATACAACATATAAATACGAAATCACTATTCAAAAATACGAAAAGTCAAACTTGGAGAAAAATTCAACGATTGCGGCTAACTAAATTAGTTAGGAAAGCAAATTAGAAACCAAACTAAATTTTAAAGTAACCAAATTGGAGAAACCAAAGGGGGACTGGATTTTTTAGGAGAGGAGGTCCATTTAGGCCATTTGGTAAGTTTGTGATACTTAGAAAACATGCAAGTCTTGTTGTTTGTCTTGCATTTTGAGTTGTCAAATGGGAATTTGCTTCCTTTAGGGTATTGTCAAGCAAAACATGGTAGGCCATGAGGGCCCATGTCCTTGTTGGCCACTTATGTGTGGTGTAAGTTGATATACAAAACTTGGGGGCTAAGTTTGGGTAGCCTATAAATAGAACCCTTATCCTTCATAAATTTTCACCAATTCACAAGAAGCTTAAAGAGAGAAAACCATAGTAAAAGCTATTGTTATAGAGAGAAGGAAAGTAAAAGGCTTACATAATCAAAGTTGTAAAGCTAGCACTCCAAGAGGTAAATAAGATCGTCTTTGCGTATTTTATTTTTCGTTCATAGATTCTTATGTTAAGATTCACGAATTTATGCATGTCTAGTGTCACGCCCCGAAATCCACCTGCTAACTTCTTTTAGCCAGGTCGGACTTCGTGCTGACTTGTACAACCTTTACATAATGCTATAAAAATTTTAACTTCTAATAATCAGAGTAAAATGCGAAAAAGTGATAATATTTACAATATCATTCGTTCATTGTTACATCATTCCCAGGTTACTTGTTCTTATTACAACTAAGTCCTAAAAGACTTAAAAATAAATCTCCATTTCTCTATCCGAGACTTGCAGTATTAGCAACCAGGCAGTTCCCAGGAAAGAGGGGGTTTTCCGTTAAAACGACGCACAATTAAATGACCTAACCCCTTTCCTCGTCAGAACTTTCTAGACATTGCCAATAATATTAATCTAGCATAGTTTAAATGACTTCAACATCTTCAACTTAAATCTTTATACCTCTATAACAGATCTGATGTTCAAACTTAACTAGTTAACCACTTATTAGATATTTCATAATATATAACTTCTAACTATCCAAGGTTCATAGTATCCCATAACAGATAATAGTTCTCGTCAGAACGTTAACTGTGTTTGGATACCCTCACTTGGATATATAGATTTATATCTGATGTATATCTCTTTCATATTGATAGTTCCTATCTATCTGACATTCACAGTATTAATGATAAGATTGTCCCTAGAACTGAGGGGCGCATTTTGGTAAAGATGGCATCTTACCGGCGCTCATTAAGTATAACCCCAGAGCTTATAAAACTCTCTATATCATTCAAATACCCTCATTCAGATGTATAGTTCGTATGGATACTGTATTAACTTAGTACAACTATGCTAAATAATTTAAAGATCAGAGTATAACGCATTCTATATAATAAAGGATAATAATATATTTCATATCATTAAGTTCGGTTACATCGCTCTCAGTACTAAGTTATTACAACAAAGCCTATAAAAGACTTGAATTATTCAAAACAGTAATTAAACCTAATTAGCATGACCTTTTCCTTTGTCTGTCCCAGAAGTGCCGGGATTATCATTTAAAACTGCAAAAGAAGATATATGCAAGAATGAGCTACAAATGCTCACCAAGTTCATTTGAAAACGTAAACACAATGTGTTTGATTTGAAAGATGTTAACGATGTATAACTGAGGGTTCTGTACACGAATCATGTGTTTCAATCAGTTCTATCAGTCTTCAATGACTTAGAAAAGCTTGATTTCGGATATCTGGTAGGGGATCAGCCTAACCAATATCCTAGGAGTATACATATCATCCTACAATTTTATGTCGATATATAATCAACATTTACCGGCACCTTATATCAAGGTGTTTCAATTCACCTTACATCAAGGTGTTCCATTGCTCAGTATAAGATGTCGTACCAAAATAATTTGGTTTCACACAACAATTTACGCTTGAATAAACAATATATGAATAATGATTCATTTATTAAGTTATGCCGAACAAGAAGCAATAACTTTGTATCAATTGATAGCAAGATGTATAATACTTGCTTAAATGTAACAAGGTTAGAAGACTTGCCTCGTATATCTTTTACAGTTAATATAACGGTCTAAACGTTTGTCGTAAATCCTACACGATTATAAGTTTATGTAGACAAATAAGCGTTTAACGATTAAATCTTTTAAGTTTTATTTTAGGTATTATAACCGCATATAAATAAGACTTCTTCTACTATACATGAAATAATTTCAGCATTATAACTGCTTACAGAATGAATATTTTTCAACTATATTTAAAATAAATTGAGCATTATAACTGCTTGAAAAATGAATATTCGATTACTATGGTGGAAATAAATCGGGCATTATAGCTGCTTATAAAATTAATATTCGGCTATTATATTTGAAAAAAATTAAGCATTATAACTGCTTATAAAATGAATATTCGGCTATTATATTTGAGAAAATTTCAGCATTATAACTGCTTATAAAATAAATATTTTTACTAAGTAGTTGAAGAAATTCGGACATAGTAACTACTTATAAAAGTATATTTTCTAATATATAAGAGAAATAAATCGGACATTATAACTGCTTGTAAATAAGACTTTTGTACTATATACTTAAAATAATTTGGGCATTATAACTACTTGTAAAAGTATATTTTTACTAAATATACAAAGAAGAATGAAAATAATAACTACTAGAGTATACCTCTTGTAGTTGCTAGCTTTACTTCCAATCACATAGCGCTTCGATACTTCGAAAGTAATTTTTATCTCATAATATCTCTCAGAATATAAATATAGAGTGTTTTTGCTCTTGAATTGCTCTTAAAATGGTTGGAAATAATGAATGGATGAAGGGCTATTTATAGGCTAGGAAAGCTTAGGGTAAAAGGGTAATTATGACGTGTTTGTGCCAAGTGTGTGCCAGGCGTAAGCTAGCGTGTGTCAGGCGTAAGCCAGTGTATGCCAGGCGTAAGCTGGCGTGTGTCAGGCGTAAGCACGACAAAGCAGCTTGTCAGCATAAGCACGATAAAACACTATATCAGTTTAAGCACGACACAACAGCTTACTAAAAATAATTTGTCAAGATGCTTTTTGGTGAAATCGTGGAAAGCACGACAAATCATTTTGTCAATGTAAACACGACTAAGCAACTTAACCAAAAAATTTTATTTGATCAAATTTATCGTTTACATAATATAATCATAAAACACCTGCTTCGAAATATCATTTCAATCTTTATTAAGCACATATGTTACAAACATCAAATCTCATTAGGGTTTAAGGTTTCAAACTTCTCGATACCTAGTTTTAGGTCACTAAATTAACCTCTAACCATATACGATTGTATTATAACCCTCATAAATATTCAGGATATTACATTTAGGCTTATGATTATGTATGTAGGTGTTAGTGAGTCATAAAACATGATTAACTAGCTAATTAATGCATTAGGCAAAAAGTTGTAGCAATTAAAGCCTGAACTATGAAACCTAGTTTTTATTAGTTTTTGTGGGAGGTGTGCAGGCTCATATGTTTGGATTTTGATCATGGAATATAAAGAAAAGTTGTAAAGGGGGGAGTTACGAAGATACAGGAAAACAATCACTCAAAAAATACTTTGTATAGTGTCCGGAATGTATGTTTGAAGCAAGTAGGGTAAAACTACCAAAATCCTGAAAACTGAAATTTCTAGGCTTGGAAGGCAGCACCGCGACGTTAGGTTTGGGCATCGAGGCATTGGCCTGGCAGTAGGCCAAGGGCTATCGAGTGTTGGGGTGCTGGGGAACTGGGCTCAAGGCGGGCAAGCAAGAAGCGCGGGGTGCGCGCTAGGTATGTTGTGCGGCGCTGGGCACGCAATGCAGGCGCTGGGTACGGCAGGTAGCGTCGGGGCACTACTCATAAGCGCCTAGGCGGTGCACTTGCAGTTTGTTTTTTTGGAAAATTTTGCAAAGCTAGTTTTTGTTAAGTTTTTGAAAATCAGACATCGTAAAAGATAAAGAATTGAAATAAGGTTCATGTTTAAGTCTAGTTAAAGTGAACTAAAGTAAAGGGGTCATATTGTGACTAATTTGTATATCGACCTCATTAACTATGTAGGTCGTACGAAGGACGAAAAGTTAACGTAGACCGTAAGAGACGGAATCAGACAAGTTTTTTATTCCCTATCTTCGGCAAGTTTTTCGCACTATGTGCAAACTTTCTATTTTTATGCAAGTTTTTTACTCTTTTGCACTCCATGCAATAATGTGCTTTTATCTGTTGGATTTCATTAATTTGTGAAGTTCATTATTAGTTGTGCAATGTCTTATTAAGAAGAGTTAGCTGTCATTTGATTCGACTTAACTCGAGTATTGAGCTATTCCTTTCAGAATAATTATTGTTGAGATATTGAATTGTTATAATTCTTTATTTGAGATATCGAGCTATTCCTTTTTGAATATTTATTGTTGAGATATTGAATTATTTTAGTTCTTTATTTGAGATTGTTTATTGTACCAAACCAAATTGTTTTAGGGCGGAATATGAATGTTAGTAACTGAGTTGAACAACCCTTATTCATGAAAAAATTTATGCTATGTCGTATAATCGACTAAAACATTGGTAATTCAGTGTAGCAAGTATTATGCATAACATAGGGTATTTGAAGGATGATCCCCTACAGATATTTATAGAGAGTTCTAAGTCTAAATTGTGACCAACGAACTGAGGTTCTAAATTATGACTGACAAACGAAATGTTCACAGTCTCTTTATGACTGTTGGACAAAACTGGATGAGTTCTAAGTCTTATAACGAATATTACTAGTTCTTGGTTTAACAACCACTTAGTATTACTATAAATGACAAGTATTGAAATCTGTTGTTGAGCTTTTATTCTTTGAATCAGAAAAGTATGAATTCTTTATATTCATAGCTTTAGACTTGCTAAGCTATTTTATGCTCATTCTTACAAATATTATTTCATTTGTAGTTAAGGAAGTATTACCAGAAGAGTCTGACAGTAAAATGGAAAAGTTAAAGAAGAGTAGTTAGGTCATGAGGCATTTTATTATTGTCTTATAGTATGATGTAAGTTGTAATAACTTTAGGAAACAAAATTAAAAAACTAGGCATTGTAATATTCTTATATCACTGATATTGAAGGATTTTTATAGAAATGTATTCTGTACTTTACATTTAAGTTAGTAGATGTTAAAGTCATTTAACTATGCTAGATTAATATTATTGGCAATATCTAGAAAGTTCTGATGAGGAAATGAGTTGTCTAATTTAGCGCCGTTTTAACAGAAAGCCCTCTCTTTCTTGGTAATTGTCTGATTGCGAATACGGCAAGTCTCAAATAGATAAATGGAGAAGAAGTTAAGATCAAGGATGATAAAGTTATTGTATAATATCTATACTCATAAGGATTTAGTGTTTGTTAGTGAGTTTCATATCCGTTGTGGAGAACATACGGATTTGGGGGTGTCACAGGTTGGTATCAGGGTTGTAGGTTATAGCTCTAGGGTAAGAGTACCTTAAGATATAATCTTGAAAGAATTAGGAGAAACAGAGGTAAATGGACTCGTAAAGAGTTCTTAAATAAAGAAAGATAAATTAAGAAAGTATTGAGATTATTAAAAGTAAATATTGTGTATGAATTTTTATATATATATTATATTAAGATGAAATACTAAATGAGACAATTAAAACTTTTTTGTAGAATGTTAGAATGAAGTGACAACAAGGAGGTTGTAAGAAATAAACCCATGATAGATCTAGAGAGTGACCTTGAAGAGTACTTCGAGATGGAACTAAGTGAAGAGATAGAGGAAGATCCCAATGAGGATTATGTAGAGCTAGAAATAGAGGCAGAAGAAGAAGAAGAAAAAGACATAGTAGCAGCCGTAGTTGATCAAGCATCATCTGAGGTAAAAACTGTGAATAATAGGGTGGCTATCCTGGAGGAAATGTGGGAGATGGAGAGATGGTTAAACAATCGGTTAAAAACTGCATTAAGTAGAATGGAAGAAGAACGTAATGAGTTGCAAGCGCAACTTGATAAAACAGTGCACGGATGCAGTATATCGCATGAAGCTCTGAATAAAAAGAGAAAAAGGAAGAGCAATAATGGTTAGAATTATAAGGAGGGAGAAAATAAAGAGAAAATAGAAGCAAGTAAGACATGTGGTAAGAATTACATGGGGAAATGCTTGAAGGGGAAGAATATATGTTATAACTGTGGACATGGGGGCACTTTACTAACAAGTGTCCAAATCTTAAGAAAATGAGTGTTTTAGCTATGGAGCTGTAGACCACTAGGCAAGGAATTGCCCGAAGAAATGAGCGAAAGGATCAAGAGGAATCAGTCAATAGAAGAATCTTAGTGGGAGCTTAAAGATTAAATAAACCACGTTTTTGTACTATAATTTCGAGGACGAAATTCTTATAAGGAGGAGTGAATGTAATATCCCGAATCCTTATAAGTCTTGTAATGAAATCTTTAATGATTAATAAAGGTTGAGCTTATGACCTAGACTATGTGTTATGGAGTTTAATGTATGTGATTTAATTATATGTATAAATATAGAAAATGCATGTAAAACTTAACTAGGAACGCACTATTCATTTATACGGCAAGACGTATTAGACCTAAGTATTTATACAACACATAAATACGAAATTACTATTCACAAATATAGAAACTTGGAGAAAAGTCAACGATTGCGGCTAACTAAATGAGTTAGGAAAGTAAACTAGAAACCAAACTAAATTTTGGAATAACCAATTTGGAAAAACCAAAAGGGACCGGATTTTTGAGGAGAGGAGGGCCATTTAGGCCATTTGGTAACTTTGTGATACTTACAAAACATGTAAGTATTGTTGCTTGTCTTACATTTTGAGTTGCCAAATAGGACTTTGCTTCCTTTAGGGTGTTGTCAAGCAAATCATGGTAGGCCATGAGGGCCCATGGCCTTGTTGGCCACTTATGTGTGGTGTAAGTTGATATGCAAAACTTGGGGGCTAAGTTTAGGTAGCCTATAAATAGAACTCCCATCCTTCATAAATCTTCACCAATTCACAAGAAGCTTAAAGAGTGAAAATCATAGTAAAAGCTATTGTTATAGAGAGAAGGAAAGCAAAAGGCTTGCATAATCAAAGTTGTAAAGCTAACACTCCAAGAGGTAAATAAGATCGTCTTTGCGTATTTTATTTTTCGTTCATAGATCTTATATTTGGATTCATGAATTTATGCATGTTTAGGCTTATGATTATGTATGTAGGTGTTAGTAAGTCATAAAACATAATTAACTAGCTAATTAATGCATTAGGTAACAAGTTGTAGCAATTAAAGCATGAACTATGAAACCTAGCTTTTGTGGGAGGTGTGCAACCTCATATGTTTGGATTTTGATCATGAAATCTAAAAAAAAGTTGTAGAGGGGAAAGTTACGAAGATATAGAAAAAAGAATCACTCAAAAATACCTTATAAAGTGTTTGGAATGCATGTTTGAAGCAAGTAGGGTAAAACTGCCAAAATCCTAAAAACTGAAATTTCTAGGCTGGGAAGGCAGCGCCATGACTCTAGGTTTGGGTGCCGAGGCGCTAGCCTGGCAATAGGCCAAGGGTTGTCGAGCGTTGGGGCGCTACTCATAAACGCCTAGGCGCTGCACTTGCAATTTGTTTTTTTGGAAAATCTTGCAAACCTAGTTTTGTTAAGTTTTTGAAAATCGGACATCGTAAAAGATAAAGAATTGAAATAAGGTTAATGTTTAAGGCTAGTTAAAGTGAATTAAAGTAAAGGGGTCATATTGTGACTAATTTGTATGTCAACCTCATTAACTATGTAGGCCGTACGAAGGACGAAAAATTAATGTAGACCGTAAGAGACGGAATCAGGCAAGTTTTTTATTCCTTATCTTGGGCAAGTTTTTCGTACTACGTGCAAACTTTCTATTTTTGTGCCAGTTTTCTACTCCTTTGTACTCTGTACAATAATGTGCTTTTATCTGTTGAATTTCATTGATTTGTGAAGTTCATTATTAGTTGTGTAATGTCGTATTGAGAAGAGTTAGTTGTCATTTGATTCAGCTTAACTCGAGTATTGAGTTATTCCTTTCGGAATAATTATTGTAGAGATATTGAATTGTTATAATTCTTTATTTGAGATATTTTTCAGAATAATTATTTTTGAGATATTGAATTGTTATAATTCTTTATTTGAGATTGTTTATTGTGACAAACCAAATTGTTTTGGGGCGGAATCTGAATGTTAGTAAATGAGTTGAACAACCCTTATTCATGAGAAAATTTATGATATGTCGTATAATCGACTAAATCACTGGTAATTCGGTGTAACAAGTGTTATGCATAACATAGGGTATTTGTAGGTTGATCCCCTACAGATATTTATAGAGAGTTCTAAGTCTAAATTATGACCAACGAACTGAGGTTCTAAATTATGACTGACAAACGAAAAGTTCACAATCTCTTTATGACTGTTGGACAAAACTGGATGAGTTCTAAGTCTTATAACGAATATTACTAGTTCTTGGTTTGACAACCACTCAGTATTACTATGAATGACAAGTATTGAAATCTTTTGCTGAGCTTTTATTCTTTGAATCAGAAAAGTATGAATTCTTTTATATTCATAGCTTTAGATTTGCTGAGCTATTTTATGCTCATTCTTACAAATATTCTTTCATTTGTAGTTAAAGAAGTATTACCAGAAGAGTCTCATGGTAAAACGAGAAAGTTAAAGAAGAGTAGTTAGGTCATGAGGCATTTTATTATTGTTTTATAGTATGATGTAAGTTATAATAACTTTAGGAAACAGAATTAAGAAACTGGGCATTGTAATATTCTTATACCATTGATATTGAAGGATTTTTATAGAAATGTATTGTGTATTTTACATTTAAATTAGTAGATATTGAAGTCATTTAACTATGCTAGATTAACAGTGTTGACATTGTTGAGAAAGTTCTGACGAGGAATGAAATTGTCTAATTGAGCGCCTTTTTAACAGAAAGCCCTTTTTTCCCTAGGAACTGTCTGGTTGCTAATACTGCATGTCTCGAATAGATAAATGGAAAAGAAGTTAAGATCAAGGATGATAAAGTTGTTGTATAATATCTATACTCAGAAGGATTTAGTGTTGGTTAGTGAGTTCCAGATCCGCTATGGAGAGCATACGGATTTGGAGGCATCACAAAAACCATAATATATAAAAGAAGATTTCCACAAAATTATAGGATTCAGCAGAATTCAAGTATTATATTTATGTTGTCAAATAAAAGAGTTTTATTTGATTTCGATCCTAGTTAATTTATAAAATACTAACATGTATACTGTGATTTATGTTGTAACAGTGGAATTGAGTAAAGGGTAAAGTCGTGATGTTGTGGACAGGGATGAGTATTTGGTTATAACCGAATACTGAATTTTATAGAATTTTACTATCCGAACAAATATCTAAAATTTATATACTAACCGAATAACCAAAAATCGAATAACTGAATTAAACTATTCGGTTATTCGATATATAACCGAAATATGAACTTATTTTTACAAAGCAAAAAATTTTATTTCAAATTTCACACTAAAATTTTCAAACAATATTTATTCACAGCCATAATAATTCATAAACTAGTTTAATTATTTCAAATTAACAATACATAAGTATATAATCTACAGGACAAGGTCTATCAAAGTCTAATTAAAAATAGTATATTATTTTTTTAAAATTTATAATTCGATTAATCGGTTATCCGAATAGTCTAATTTTCATATTTGAACCGAAAGCGAATACCGAAATATAAAACGGTTATAACCGAATATACCCAAATAACTGATATAATTCAATTTAAAAAATATAATTCGGTTATTCGATTTTATTTATTTTTTGCTCAGATCTAATTATGGGTAAGACTACTCTTGGGAGTACTTGATACCTTGTGCTTTGACCTAGTCAAAGTCTTAATCTTGCAAAACAACCAGCAATTTGGAGTATGTTTGAAATTGTTTTTAAAAATGTAATTATATATTGTTTTTCCTTATAATCAATTTAAAAATAATAATTTGTATTTGGTAAATAAAAAGTACTTAAACTTGTAAAAATTGACAAGTGGTTGGTATAAAAAATTTGCTAATTATTTATTTCATATATGAATTACTAAAAGGAATATTTTAAGAAGTAGAGATGTGTAAGGATTGAAATAACAAAAATAAATAAGGATAAATTAGAAATATACTTGGTGAAATCTTATTTCGCATAAAATGAATGTTACCTACTATTTATCAGGTGTGGTGGTGATCAGATTACCATGATACCATACCTTTGGTTGGTGTGAAAAGTCCGAAATGCCCTATTGACTGAGAACAATTGTAGCTCATCGATTCGTGATGGTCTTTTATGACCTTGAAGGGTAAAATATCAGTAAGTGCCCTTATCTGGACATATGTCATCTTCTGGTCAGTCATATTTTTGATATCATTAAAATGTGAATTTATTTTATTTTTTAAATAACAATTTTATACTTTTTAAATAGTTTACAATATTAAAAATTATATTAATCAAAACTAAATAATTTACATCAATTTTAATCTAAGAATTTTGCAAATAGAGGAAAGAAAATCAATTTTTTACAAATAGTTTTCATTATCCAATAATGATAATGTTTTTATAGAAAGGAGAGAGTAGTAATTAAGTAATTTACAAAAAAACCAAGTAAAGAAGAGATTATGAAGAAAAACAAATCTCTGGGAATTTCACAATTTATGAAAGCCATTTATTAAGTAAATTATAAATAAATAAATAAATAAAAACAGCCCCAATTAAAAGATTATGAAGAAAAGCAAATTCCCCTTGTCTTTTCGTGCATAAGGTTAAAATTCTCCTCCCTCCTACTAACTAGAAAATTAAATTTTTACCTAGTACAAAAAGAAATTGGCAGGAAAAAAAAAACCCTTAATTAATTGGGGTGTATAAGTAATATTGATGCTTTTGATTTTTCCCTTCTTTTTTTTTGAAAGCTTGGAAAATACAATATAATTTCATAATAAAATTTGCAATTTCTCAATCTTAACTACTGGACTAAGATTTGATTGGACTTTTGATTTTTCCTTAGTTGCTCATCACCTCTCTTAAACCCTAAGATAAAATTGTAAGTGAATTAAAGAGTATGTAGCCATGTTGGTTTATTTAATATATAGATACACACCTAAATTCTACATATAAAGACATACTCAAGTGTAAAATATGAATAAATAAAGAGAGAAAGTGTTGTGGAGAGAGAAGAAAAATATTGTATTCCTATTTTACACTTGGGTATGTCTTTGGATGTATAATTTGGGTGTGTACATAGATTTATCCTTAATATATTGTGTCTTTCGTTCTAAATTATAAGATTATTGTTGACTTTTGAAAGCCAAATCGTGACATTTTTAAACTCAAAATTGAGATGATTCACTAAAAATTATGAAATAATAAATCTTACAATTAGTACTACTTTTTAGATAGTTTGTAATATTTATCATTGTATAAACTAAAATTAAAATAATCCATGTTAATTTTAAATTTGAAAATATCTTAAGTTGACTTCAAAAAATTAATAATGATTCTACATTTTAAAACGGAGGGAGTATATAATTGAGGCCTATGTGAGAGTTGCAAACTTTTTTTTTTATTTTTTTTTTAAATGCCGCATGTAGACGGTAGTTACTTGTTAGTGATGAATGATGATTATTTTACTACAGACATTTTACTCTTTTAATTAATTAATATCAATGAATTTTTAAATGCAACCAACTTTTATGTTCTCAAATATTGAGTTGACATACTGTTATTAGTCTTGTTATATACGGCAGATAATTATATGTGGATAATAAATAGTGATCTATGTGTATGTATAGAATATATAGGAATTAAAAATAGTATCATCCTAATTTATTTTTTTTATCTCATAGAGTTCCACGACAAAGAATAACTGGAAATAGAAACAAAAATCATTATGATTTTCTTGTTCCTGAAAAGATTTTATCGTCTAGACGTCGTAGAGAATTGAGAATTTTAATTTATTTCAATTCAAAGAATAGAAAAAGTGTGTATAGAAATCCAGTATTTTTCAACAAGAACATAAAAAACAGGAATTCTTTTTTGGATGAAAGTAAACGTTTTGATAGAGATAAAAACAAATTAATTAAATTACGTCGTAAATTTGTCGACATATAAATCATTTTCTTACTGCTACTGAGTGCTTTGCAGCCGCTTTTATAAAATTTATTTTTATACAGTTATGTATTTATGTTCATTTAGTTAAAAGAAATTATAAAAAAAAAATTAAAAAAAGTCCATAAATAATAAGTATTATTAAATTTAGATTACAAATTAAAATAGAGGGAGGGAGAGATGCAAAAATCAATACGAGTTGAATAAAAATTTTAACCGGTCCAAGGCCTCTTTAATGAAAGCTTTTTAGGTGAAAATTTACCACTACAAAATATAATTAAATTAAAATTTTAAAGGAAACAGAAAAGTAAAGTCTGCATTAGATTTTGCAAGTCCCCAGTTATACAAGGGTAACTTGTCTTTGGCGATGGCCGATGGGCAAAAAAACTTTCCATCTCAATGCTATGTAAGTTGTCTGTTGATCCTCTCTTCTTCTTGGTTATGATTATACCTAAATAATTTCGTCATTCCAAAATATAAAATTATTCCTGACATTTTGAACTTTCAAACTCAAAAATAATAAAATTTTATTTAATTTTAATTAATAAAATAATGAATATCGCAGATTATTTAAAAAGCACGTTATTTCATAATTATTAATGAAACAAAATTTGAAATTATTAATGGAACGTTTATAATTTTTATTTATTTATTTGATTATGAAATTAATTGATTATATTCAGAGTCCTTGAATCTTTGTTTGTAGTTTATTACAGTCTTGGCCAATTTTAAAGTTAACCTCTCAACTGGTAAAATAAACACTTTCATCCCCGTAGTTAATATTTGTGCTGAATTGTGTTCATTGGGCTGATTATTCCCCAATTTCGAGTCATGTATTAGTCATGTTCATTTTACTGAGAGCTAATTGAATTGGACTTGCATAAAATCCTTCAAAGCATCACTAAGTGGTGAGACTTCAATGCTTCAATTTTTATACAGTCGAAAGAGAATTATACCCTCGCGCATGACTTGAAATTGGATTAAATATGGGACATGTAACAGAATTGAGATAAGTGCAACTACGGGGATGACTGAGAACTTGGAGGGACAGATGTGTAATTCAATCGTAATAAATCATGTTTGTTTACAAGTAATATAATTCTGGGACTATATTCTCATGGATTATAATCCCAAAATTATTGATCTTAGGATTAAATAGTCATAATCGCATGTTTGTTTTTTATGAGATTATTCATAAGATAATTTAAAATAATTCAATGTTATGTTTGTTTTGTCTAGGATTATTTAAAGGACCGGATAAAAACTTACCGTTTAAACTATCATACCATTACTACTAATAATAAAGATATCATATTCTCATTAATTTAAGTATAGATAGATATGATAAGATACAAAAAATTCTTTTCAAATTTCACACTAAAATTTCCAAACAATATTTATTCACAACCATAATAATTCATAAACTAGTTTAATAATTTCAAATTAACAATACATAAGTATATAATCTATAGGACAAGGTCTATCAAAGTCTAATTAAAAATAGTATAATATTTTTAAAAAAAAATTATAATTCGGTTACTCGAATAGTCTAATTTTCATATTCGAAACCGAAAGCGAACACCTATAAAACGGTTATAACTGAATATACCTAAATAACCGAATAATCGAAATAATTCGGTTTAAAAAATATGGTTCGATTCGGTTATTAGTTATTCGATTCTATTCATTTTTTGCTCAGCCCTAATTATGGATAAGACTACTCTTAGGAGTACTTGATACATTGTGCTTTGACCAGGTCAAAGTCAATCCTGTAAAACAACCAGCAATTTAGAGTATGTTTAAAATTGTTTAAAAAATATAATTATATACTGTTTTTCCTTATAATCAATTTAAAAAAAAATAATTTGTATTCGATAAATAAAAAGTACTTAAACTAGTAAAAATTGACAAGCGTTTGGTATAAAAAAATTGCAAATTACTTCTTTCATATATAAATTACTAAAAGAAATATTTTAAGAAGTAGAGATAGGTGATGATTGAAATAACAAAATAAATAAGGATAGATTAGAAATATATTTGGTCCAATCTTATTTCGCATAAAATGAATGTTACCTACTATTTATCGGGTGTGGTGGTGATCAGATTACCATGATACCATACCTTTGGTTGGTGTGAAAAGTCCGAAATGCCCTCCTGACTGAGAACATTTGTAGCTCATCGATTCGTGATGGTCTTTCATGACCTTGAAGGGTAAAATATCAGTAAGTGCCCTTATGTGAGCATATGTCATCTTCTGGTCAGTCATATTTTTGATATCATTAAAATGTGAATTTATTTTATTTTTTAAATAACAATTTTATACTTTTTAAATAGTTTACAATATTAAAAATTGCATTAATCAAAACTAAATAATTTACATCAATTTTAATCTAAGAATTTTGCAAATAGACTAGGAAAGAAAATCAAATTTTTACAAATAGTTTTCATTATCCAATCATGATAATTTTTTATAGACCGGAGAGAGTAGTAATTAAGTAATTTACAAAAAAAAAAAAAAAAAAAAAAACAAGTACAGAAGAGATTATGAAGAAAAACAAATCTCTGGGAATTTCACAATTTATGAAAGCCATTTATTAAGCAAATTATAAATAAATAAATAAATAAATAAAAACAGCCCCAATTAAAAGATTATGAAGAAAAGCGAATTTCCCTCGTTTTTCATGCATAAGGTTAAAATTCCCCTCCCTCCTAACTAGAAAATTAAATTTTTACCTAGTCCAAAAAGAAATTGGCAGGAAAAAAAAACCCTTAATTAATTGGGGTGTATAAGTAATATTGATGCTTTTGATTTTTCCCTTTTTTTTTAAAAGCTTGAAAAATACAATATAATTTCATAATAAAATTAATTTCTCAATCTTAACCATTAGGCTAAAATTTGATCAGACTTTTGATTTTTCCTTAGTTGCTCATCACCTCTCTTAAACCCTAAGATAAAATTGTATGTTGGTTTATTTAATATATGGATACACACTCAAATTGTACATTCAAAAACACACTCAAGTGTAAAATATGAATAAATAAAGAGAGAGAAAGTGTTGTGAAAAGAAAAGAGAGAAATATTTTATTTTTATTTTACACTTGGGTGTGTCTTTGGATGTATAATTTGGGTGTGTACATAGATTTATCCTTAATATATTGTTTCTTTCGTTCTAAATTATAAAATTATCATTGACTTTTGAAAGCTAAATCATGGCATTTTTAAACTTAAAATTGAGATGATTCACTAAATATTATGAAACAATAAATCTTACAATTAATACTACTTTTTAGATAATTTGTAATATTTATTATTGTATAGACTAAAAATTAAAATAATCCGTATTAAATTTAAATTTAAAAATATTTTAAATTAACTTCAAAAAATTAATAATGATCCTGCATTGTAAAACGAAGGGAGTATATAATTGAGGCCTATGTGAGAGTTGCAAACTTTTTTTTTATTTTTTTAAATGCCACAGGTAGACGGTAGTTACTTGTTAGTGATGAATGATGATTATTTTACTACAGACATTTTACTCTTTTAATTAATTAATATCAATGAATTTTTAAATGCAACCAAATTTTATTTTCTCAAACATTGAGTTGACATACTGTTATTAGTCTTGTTATATACGGCAGATAATTATATGTGGATAGTAAATAATAATCTATGTGTATATATAGGAATTAAAAATGACATCATCTTAATTTTTTTTTTTTTATCGTGTAGAGTTTCGCGACAAAAAATAACTAGAAATAGAGACAAAAATCATTATGATTTTCTTGTTCCTGAAAATATTTTATCGTCTACGACGTCGTAGAGAATTGAGAATTTTAATTTATTTTAATTCAAAGAATAGAAAAGGTGTGGATAGAAATCCAATATTTTATAACAAGAAGAACATAAAAAACGGGAGTTCTTTTTTGGATGAAAGTAAGCATTTTGATAGAGATAAAAACGAATTAATTAAATTACGTTATAAATTTGTCGACATATAAATCATTTTCCTACTGCTACTGAGTGCTTTGCAGCCGCTTTTATAAAATTTATTTTTATACAGTTATGTATTTATGTTCATTTAGTTAAAAAAATTATAAAAAAAGTCCATAAATAATAAGTATTATTAAATTTAGATTACAAATTAAAATAGAGGGAGGGAGAGATGCAAAAATCAATACGACTTGAATAAAGATTTTAACCAGTCCAAGGCCTCTTTAATGAAAGTTTTTTAGGTGAAAATTTACCACTACGAAATATGATTAAATTAAAATTTTAAAGGAAACAGAAAAGTAAAGTCTACATTAGATTTTGCAAGTCCCCAGCTATACAAGGGTAACTTGTCTTTGGCGGTGGCCGATGGCAAAAAAACTTTCCATCTCAATGCTATGTAAGTTGTCTGTTGATGCTCTATTCTTCTTGGAGGGACAGATGTGTAATCTAGCCGTAATAGATCATGTTTGTTTGCAAGTATTATAATTCCGGGACTATATTCTCATGGATTATAATCCCAAAATTATTAATCGATTAAATAGTATTAATCACATGTTTATTTTTTATGGAATTATTCATGTGATAACTTAAAATAATCCAATGTTATGTTTGTTTTGTCTAGGATTATTTAAAGGACTGGATAAAAACTTACTATTTAGACTATCATACCCTTACTACTAATAATAAAAATATCATATTCTCATTAATTTAAGTATAGATAGATATGATAAGATACATCGTTCTTTTTAAACAAAGTTAAAAGTTAATTTTGTCCACAAATTTTTAGTCTCAAATGGTAAGGATTATAATACCTAGTTGGACATGATATTAAATAGTCCCCCTTTCAAGTCATTTTATTATCTCAATACTAATAGTCTCAAGTCTACTTTTAAAAACAAACAAGAGACTTTATATTAATAATCCAATCCCAAGTATAATTCTGGCAAACAAACATATAGTGCTATTTCGGGTTAATTTGTTATCCTAATTTGATCAGATACAAGATGCTTCATTTTTGAGACGGGAGCACATCTGTTAAGAGGAAATGGGAAATAAAACCAGTCAATTGAAGCAAATATATCATAGTTTTCAGAAGCCAAACAAAGAAAGTGCTTTGGCTTCAAATACTGGACTTTTCTTCCCTCATGAGATACTGCTGGAGATCCTTAGCAGGTTTATAGTAGAAGATCTTTTGTGATATAAATGCTTGTCCAAACAATGGTATGAAATAATTCAAGATCGCCAATTCGTTGAAATGCAGATGGAAAGAAGCACAACAAGTTTTCATTTTCAGAGTGTAAATGAAACATTCCAATATCGACACGCTTGTGATGGTTTGTTACTGGAGAAAAGTAAGAATTCTGGGGAATACCGTATAAGAAACCCTGCGTCCCTGCCACACACAAAAAATACTTGTTCTGCCTAATCCACACCACGAATCCATTGTCGTGGCCATCTCTTTTCGTCCTTCCACAGGTACTTATATAGTGATATCGATATACAATGGAAGAAAAGAAGGCAAGAAAGGTGGTTGCGAAGTCCTTGATATTGGAAGTGAAAATCTTTCATGGAGACCTCTTGAAATCTCTAACTTCGCTAATCTTAATAGGAAGAGGGAAACTATTACTACTAAATCGATCATTGTGCTCGGGTTTATGAGGATGGATCAGGCGATTGTAAATAGTTTCCATCGACCTGAATAAAGAAGGCTTTACTAGTCTTAAAGTCTCCAAAATTTTCCGGGGTTGGCGAAAGTTAGACTTGTGAGATGGAACAGAAAGCCATCGCTAGCTGGTGTTGTGCAAGATGAATTACATGTTTGGGTATTGGAAGATTTCATGCAACAAAAATGGGCAGACAGCAAAATAGTTGTTCCCTAGACATTTTGGATAGAAAATCCAAGTACTAAGGAATTGCTTGCTCCTTGTTTAGTCCAGAATGGCAAAGTGTGGTTGCGGGTAGGTTATAACAAAATGCTTCTCTATTGCATCAGCTCGGAAAAGGTTGAGGCTACAATTTGTCCACTGCAGGGGGGAAGCATTTCGTGCTTCTACAAAACCAGCTTGAACACTCTGAAGAGAATGCAAGCAGAAAAAAGAAGATTGAATTTGAAATTGCCTATCTTCTTCGGTACCTTTGGTTTGATCTGCTATTTTCTGTGGAAATACGACATTTAATGCACCTACACACAGATTTCAAGTTAACGCGAAATTCTTCTTCTTGGTTTTACATCTTTAGTTTATCTTAATAATCTGGTGTTGATTATGTATTTTCAGCACATTACATACTTCCATGACAACAAATGTATTAGCCATGATATACAAACCAACAACTTATTCATAATGTCTACCTAATGTGTAGTAGACTGTTCTATCAGGTTTTGAGGCAAAGCCTGTGAGACCATATTAGTGTGGAGCCAAACTTTCTCCCCTAAAAAGGGTCAAAAAATTATGTTTGTCTTAAGGTTTTACACTAGAGGGTCTATTTGTTAATAACAAGGGGGTCAAAATCAAATTTACACTTCATTACGATTTTGCTCAGCTGATCGTGGGCTAAGTTCCTTATTTTTAGAGTTTAAACCCCAAGATATTTCCAATATAGTTTTCTTCCCCAGCTAAAAGTCAATCCAATAATATGATGTTCCATGCAGTTTCAGGGGTTAACGTTTCAAATTTTAGCTCTATCTTCCCCCAACACCACACCACACATCAAGATAATAAAAAATTAATCAATCTATGAATTGCTAATTAAGAGTAAAAAGATGCCTTGTAACCAATCTAAATAGTATTTAATTTCATCTTATGAAGAATCTTCATTAAGAAGTAAAGTAACAAAGAGAGAGAGAGAGAGAACCTCAGATCCTGAGCTAACAAATATCATAATCTCACCTCTTACACCTCCAAGCCGATACTGAGTACAGGGGTCGATCTTGCCAGCAAATAACCACACAGCCATTCTCTTCCTTGATCCAATACCCATCACAGCTATAACCTTGCAACAGTCTTCTTGCTTGCAACATGCCATAATAGCTCACAGGTAAGTTGCCAAATCCTGCAAAATCAAGTCTTTGAGTCCACTTTTCAAGCTTTTCGTGTCTTTCCTTCCGTGTGACGCCCTCACATGCTATAATGTTCTTGATTTCCTCTCCAAACAGCAACTTTTCCAGCTTTAATCTCTCCACCGATGTTCGTGGCAGTGTAGATTCCAAACAATCAAATAATGCAGCATAAAAATATAAAGATTCCGATAGCCTCTCCATGAGGGTCGATCCATTATGATTAGAATCTTGCTCTGCTACCACCATGACCTTTGGAGACAAACCCCACAAGGCATTAAGAAAACTATCCATCTTTACTATAGCAGTCGAAGACCGCGGCGAGGAGGAAGCCGAATCAGTACTTGGGCTGTGCCCATTAACCATGTCCTTCTCTAGCAACTCCCCTAAAGTGTTTTGGTTCATTTGCGAACCTCTTTGCAAGTGAACTCCATTTGAGTTCATGGGAGTCGATGGAGATCTTTTATATGGTTCATCACCAGAGGATAATAGAGAATGCAATTGTAGAACTGAGCTAATTGCTAGTGCCTCCCCGGTTTTAACACGAAGCTTTTCAATATTGAGATTCTCTAATTTGCTAACTATAGGATTGAACTGAAATGGTATATCTAACTTCTCTGCTTCTTCAGTCAATACATGTGCCATTTGTTCCAACACCTCTTTCTGTTGATGAACACCGGTAATTCTTAAATGAGGTGGACCTTCAGGCCTTGCACTTAAATCCTGAAGAAGTGCACGCCATTGTGATGATTCTGCTGCATTAAGATCGATAATATGAACCATCTTTTCTCCTTGCATGGCTTCAATAATAGCTTGGTTTGTGATAACAAAAACCACCTTTAAGAACGGAAAGATATCGAAAAACAGTTTCCTCACAAGAATGTCTTCTGAAACCAAAGACATTCTAGTGGAATGAAGGGCTTTGTAAAGACCAGGCCATGCTTTGAGTATCCTATCAGCAAGTGCCTCAGTAAAGTATGAAGCAATACGCTGCATCGTATCGCCATCAGGAGAAGCAAGGTGGGAAATTTGGTCAAGGGCAAGATTTGCATTTTCAAGGCTTCCTGTGGCTACATGATTTGCACAAGTGAGCAATAAATGGATCAGATACAGACCTCTCTCCTCCGATTTCAGCTCTTTAAGCCATGGATATGGTGATCCGAGACTAGGTGACGGTGAAATCATGGGTGATGAAGTCACAGACGAGGATCCATCGTCTTGAAACATTGAATCCAATGGCAATTTTCTAAATTCGGTAAGCTAAACAGTTGGAAAATTTTAACAACTTTGGGAAACTAGACTGAATTCACTAGTGTGAACACAATTAAGGGGTTGAAACTGCACAAATTTCCTCGATCAATATCAATTTTTGCATCAAATCTCAAATGATAATATGCAGAGTGTGATTATTGCTTGTAAAGGGAGGAAAAAACGCAATTCAGAGTCCAAATAAATTGCAAAAGACAGAGAAATGAAGAACAAGTTAAACAAAGAAGCTTTTGATTCAACAACTAGTACAATCCAAATTGAAGAGATTTATCATAAACAAAATCTCCACCAAACAAGTTCAAATGGGCATTCAAAATCTCACCAATTCAGCTCAAGATTAAGACACAAACATCAAGCATAAACAGATGAAACAAAGAACAGCAAAGAACTCACAACTCAGCCAATAGCTGCTGAAGAACTCACAAACCAAGCCAAAAGCCTCCAATTCCTTACTGGGTTTTACAATTCATCAAAAACCCATTCCAATTCCCAAGAAAATTTCCTCAATTGCTTCTTTGATCTAGCTGTGCTTAAATCTGTCAAGAGCTTTCTGGGTTGTCTCTGTATTTTGTTTTGGGAAAGAGAGAGATGAGAAATCGGTGCAATTAAAGCTGGTCAGGTAAGAACAAATTTCTTAACGGCTTCGTTGTGGACAATGCGTGATAGTTGTTTTTGTCGTTACTGTTTTGGTGTTCTTCACCTTTCAGAAGAAGAATATGGAATTTGTGAGAAAGAGAGCACCCTGCATTTTCTCTCTCTAAAAAGACTGTCTTTATCTATCCAGAACAGGACATTTTTCCTTTTTTATATTTTTCATGAAATAATTTTATGATTTTTTTGATTACTAGTGTTTGAATTTTCACATGTAATTTACCATTTTTGAGACATTAATTTTGAACTCTAAATCTTGTGTTTGTATTCTAAATATCGAATTTATAAATTAAATAAAATGTATTTAAAATAAATTATTTTTAAATACATAAAATTTTTAAATTTTTATTAAAATTTTAAAATTAAATATACATATCAATATGTGCCCAAGTTATATATAAGCAATATGGAGTGTTACATTTAAATTATTAATAAAAATTTTATTAAATTTTGTATATTTTTTTGACTATTCAATATATAAATAATAATATTTTTAGATATAGAATTATTCTTTTGTCATGACCTAAGGTGGATAGGGAATCTGAAATAGGCAAACAAACACCCACCACAAAACAAAAACAAACACACAACCTCCCCCCAAAAAAAAAAAACAAAAACAAACAAATGCCATCAGTTTTTGTTTGCTAGTGTGGGGTATAGTGTGAGAATTGCAAGAAAACTCGCACAAAGCTTCCAAACTTTGTTTTTGTTTTTTTTCTGCAAAATCAATGACCCTCAAATTGTCATTATCTTCTCATATTAAGACAGACACAAAAGGGTGAAGGAGCCGTCCAAAAAAAAAAAAAAGACACCTCGTCAAAATGTAGTATTTTCCCACTTGAAAAGTCTCAAGGGCCAAGATTGATAATTTTTTGAAAATCTTAAGGGGTTGTTTTTTTACGGATCATACGAACTGGTCATTTTAAATAGAGTTTTATTTATTTTTATAAATTATATTTGGTATACTGATAATTATACATTGTTGATAATTTTATATAATTAATAAAGTGTCAAAATTTTTAGCTGATATAAATATCTGAATGATCAAAAAATAAATAGTAATATGAGACTATCACATATCGATCATCTTAAGATTTTTCTTAGACAAAAATATTCTATTTTTATTATTGGGACATAACATACTTATTTATCAAATAATTACATAAATTTACCAATCGGATGTGTGTGTGTGTGTGTATATATATATATATCATATGAAACCTGAATTGAGGAAGGAAAACATCATCACGAATTGCCCACCTGTGGATGATATTTACGTACTTACTTTTAATGATTTTTAGGTAATTATATTAGTATTGCTATGAGGAATTAATTTTATAAAACTTTGACAGTATATTGATCTTTGTGAAATGTTATCGAAATGGTTAATTGTTGTGATATTTTATGATTTTAGAACCGTGTTTTTGAACATTGGAAAGTTAAGTCTATGTTTTTGGAAGTAGATTTAGTTCATAAGTGGCATATTATAAACGCATGGAGATCAATTTAGTCTATTATTCTTGTTGTTTGACTTAAATTTTTTGTTTTTTTTTGTTATCCAACCTTTAGTTTGTTGACATGTTTAATTTATTTAAATTATTTTATTGTCCATATAAAATGTGTGGTATTGTTTTTTTTTTTAAACAGTCAAAAAATTAAAAATTATTAAGTCTGAATATCTTTAATAGCTCATAATACAAGGGAGAATATACTCAAGTAGGGGTGTTCAACCGGTAAAAACCGAGCCGAACCAAACCAGTACCGAAAAAAGGCAAAACGGCGTACCGATACCGGTTGGACCGGTTCGGTACCGGTTTTTACCGGTTATACCGAATATTATTATTTTATTATTATGTTTATTATTACTATTATTTTTATTATTATTTTATTATTATTATATTTTTATTTTTATTTTTATTTTTATTATTTTTATTATTATTATTATTATTATTATTTTTATTATTAATAATAATTTAAAAAAATAAAATAATAAGAAACCGGTACAACCGGTATGTACCGAACTCTAAATTGCCAAACCGGTACCGAAACCGGTTGTACCGCTATACCGAACCGGTCATTTTTGTACCGAACCGACCGGTTCGGACCGGTCCGAAATACCGAAAAAACCGGTTATTCCGAAAAATTTGAACAGCCCTATCCTCAAGCCAATACGTAGAAAAGAAATATCAGATGACTAGGCTAATTTAGCTAAAACATGAGCCACAAAATTAGCATCGCGTCGAATATGATTAAAATTAATAGAACTCTTCTATGCGGACATGATAATTAGACATGAACTATTTATAATTTTACCTATTTTTATTTTGACTCCTCATTATTTTAATGAGGGGTCAAAATACAAATAGGTAAAATTATGAATAGTTCATGTCCAATTATCATGTCCGAATAAAATTTTTGAAACTAATAGCCTCAAAAAAAAATCTAAGATTTAGGCAATCCTCAATTACAATGCAAAAGTAAAAATCTTCAATTGTTAAAAATTCTTGTTCACTTTTAGCAGTAAAAATCTTTCAATGATTTTAAGTTTTTGTAAAATTAACCTCATTACATGATGTATCTATGAACATATTTGTATCATTATTAATAAAATTATTAAGATAAAAAAAATAATGTATTAAATAGAATTAGAAAAAAGTGTAATCGAAATGAGCCAAATCTCAAATTTTTAATATCAAAAAATGTCTTAAATAATGTATCACTGCGCTTTTCTCTCGAGCATTTCTTCGTCATGATTCGATAATCTAATTGGTACATTTTGTGATTATTATGTCATAAAATATTGAAAAATATTCAATATCACATGTCAAAATTTTGATACCCCTATTATTATTATTAAAATCAAAATATGTTGTATTTTGATTTTAAAGTAATGCTAGACTCTCAATATTTCAAAAAATATCTAAAATAAGTTATCATCTTATATTGATTAGGTATATTTCCTGTCCTTGATTTTGTTATATATATCATTAAAATATTTCCTAAGATGGATAGGAAATGAGGGCTGGCCATAAAATATTCCCCATATTTCACTTGACTCCAAACACCCACAAACAAAGAAAACAAATGCCATCAGTTTTTGTTTCCTAGTGGGGAAGAGTGTGAGAATTGCAAGAAAACTCACAAAAGGCTTCCCAACCCTTGTTTTGTTTTTTTGCCTGCAAAATCAATGACCCCCAAATTGCTATTATCTTCTCATATGAAGACAAAGAGACAAGGAGGTTAAGGAGCCATCCAAAAAAAGATACCTTATTAAAATGTGGAGGTTAAGGAGCCATCCAAAACAAAAAAGATGCCTCATCAAAATGTAGCATTCTTTTTTACTTGTGTTTGAGTGTTATGTGAAATATTAATTATATTCATATCGAAAAAAACTAATTTAGTTTGATTTTTTTTATTGTCAAATTGACCACTTTTAGAATGAAGAATTTAGCATATTTATTTATATTTTTAAATTCATGAAAATTACAGTTAGTAGTAAATTCAATATAATTTTTTATGATTATAATTCATTCACATATAGTTACAAGAAAATAATAGTATAAATTTTGATTACAAAAATTGTTAATTTAAATAAAAAAATTCAAATTAAGCCCGCTTTATAAAGATGGATGGAATAGTAAATCATATCGCTAACTACTTTTGAATAAAATATTCAAATTAAGCCTGCATTTTAGGGACGGATAGACTAGTAAATCATGCGCCTAACTACTTTCCTATAGGAAATATTTTTGTGCAAATCTTATTTTACATTTTTTTAATAGATATTTGTATAGTGAGAAAGTCTTGGTCTTATTTCTCTCTATATATTTTAATGTTAATCAAACACTTACAAGAAAATAATTTTCTTTAATTTTTTCTTTTTCTCTTTATTTTTATTTTATTATTTATTTATTTTTTTGATTTTTTTTAGGGGTGGGGGGGGGAGGGAGGGGAGGACACTAATAATAGTAATTAGCTCCACTCGCTACGTGCCCAACCTTGTGCCACAAAGCACATGTGCAAAATTTTGTCTAAAGCATATATGCCTTGTCGACAATGTGCTTGAGTCATCACTTACGTCAGGACATTGACTTGCCTATATGGATGTGATCTTACGGTGGTGGAGTTATCTACTTCTCAAGTTTTTATATTACGTTTGGATTGGTGGAATAAGAGAATAAAAAAAATTGTGTTTGGTTGCGACTGGAATGAAAAAAATTGTGTTTGGTTCCTTGAGGGAGAGAGAACATATGGAATAACTCATTCCAACTAGAATTGAATGAATCATTCCACTTTTCATTCCATTCCTTCAATCCAAACGTAGCATTAGGGTAAATTAAATTGTCAGTGTGGTGTGGTAGGCTTTATGGGGTTTTTTAAGTAAGAAGAAGAAAAAATGAGAGGTGGATGTAATATTTGAGATGATGTTATTTTTCTTCTTCAATATTAAAGAAAATAGAAATGAATAGAAAGATAAAGGAACTGCTAAAAAGTTTCTTTTCTTTTTCAGTTTTTAAATCTTCAAAATTTAAATCCTTCCGGTTTACTCTTCAAAATAAGTCTAAATAAGTACGATCTAATCTTTTAGCCATCAAAATGTTAACAAAATTTGAGTTGTACTTCAATAATATATAAATCGTTTTATATAGTCAAATTATATTTATATAACATCATAATCTCACATCGAAACATGTGAGATATTTTATATCCAAGTACTTAATAAATTATTAATAGTACATTAAATCTTGATTTTTTGGCGAGACTTTGATAGGTAAGATGATCCAAAAAAATATTATTAATTGAGTTAGTAGATTGGGTATTTGGTATGTATTATGATTTGATTTAGACTCAAATTTTGGCCTAAAATTATTATTCCCTCCGTCCCAGGATAAAAGTTTTTATTACTATTTTAGGTAGTCCCAAGTTAAATGTCTACTTACCTTAAATAATCTATTTTTTACAATAATTTGCCCATAATACCCTTAGTATTAATTGTCATATTTCTATTCTCTATGCATATTTATAAAGTATCACTAATCATATGCAAAAAAAAATATGTAATTAAATGAGAATTTAAATATGGACAATTTTGTCATTTTATTCTCTTTTTTAATATGCGCAAAAAGTCAATTAAGACTTTTATCTTGGGACGGAGGGAGTACAATTCACGTGGCGGAAGCTCGTGACCATTCTATTTATCTTTTCCATCAAATTTTCCCTTACGAACAATAACTCCGTCCCATAATATATGACGTTTTAGATGATTTCATTTGTCCCAAATTATTTGACGTTTTATATAATCTAGGAGAATTAGCCACAATTTTTTCAAAATTACCCCTCATGGAAAAATGTTACAAATGAGAGAGAGAGTGTGTGTGTATGAGATAATTATGATAAAGTGTATTATAGACAATTGATACTATATTTAATACTATACAATCATTTTCTTAATGGTTGTGTCAAACTCTAAAACATCATATATTATGGGACGGAGGGAGTACTTACTAGTATTTGTTTGGGGTTGTGTAATATTCTGAACCCTAATAAGATTTGTATATGTAAATTATGTGTTTAATAAATGAAATTTTTTGTTCCGACTCTGTGTTATGTGATGATATACTCTAATGAATGACTATTCAGGGAATCATTGAAAACCTAATAGGATTCGAAAACGCTATCGTATGCGTTTACAATTAGAGCATATAACCTAAAACTAGGTATCAAGAAGTTTAAAACCTTAAGCCCTAATAAATTCGAATTTTGTACTTAATAAAGATCGAAATGATATTTCGAACCAGGTGTTTTATAATTTTATAATGTAAACGATGAATTTGGTCAAATAAAAATTTTTTTGTCAAGCTACTTAGTCGTACTTACATTAACAAAATGATTTGTCGTGCTTTTCACGATTTCACCAAGAAGTATCCCGGTAAATTATTTTTAGTAAGCTGCTTTGTCGTGCTTAAACTGATATAGTGTTTTGTCGTGCTTACGGTAACAAGCTGCATTGTCGAGCTTGTAAGATATTTTCATTGAGGAGCTTAAAAGATAGGTTCAATTGCAAGCTACATTGTCGAGCTTAGAAGATATTTTCATTGAGGAGCTTAGATTGCAAGCTGCATTGTCGAGCTTGGAAGATATTTTCATTGAGGAGATTAGAAGATAGGTTCAATTGCAATCTGCATTGTCGAGCTTGAAAAATATTTTCATTGAGGAGCTTAGAAGAATATTCTAAGAATATGCTAAGGTGAAAAGTGTAATAAGCCGAGCCCCTAACGTGCAATTAGTGAAACTTGGTTTTCCTATAAATAGCAAGCTTAGTTCTTCATTATTTCCTACCATTTCAAGAACAGTTCAAGAGCAAAAACACTCTATATTTATATTCTGAGAGATATTGTGAGATAAGAATTACTTTCTAAGCATCGAAGCGCTACGCGATTGGAAGTAAAGATAACAACTACAAGAGGTATTACTCTAATGATTATTATTTTCATTCTTCTTTATATATTTAGTAAAAATATGCTTTTATAAGCAGTTATAATGCCCAAATTATTTTAAGTATATAGTGCATAAGTCCTATTTACAAGCAGTTATAATGCCCAAATTATTTTAAGTATATAGTACAAAAGTTCTATTTACAAGCAGTTATAATATCCGATTTATTTCTCTTATATATTAGAAAATATACTTTTATAAGCAGTTACTATGTCCGATTTTCTTCAAGTATTTAGCAAGAATATTTATTTTATAAGCAGTTATAATGCTGAAATTATTTCAAATATAATAGCCGAATATTCATTTTATAAGTAGTTATAATGCTCAATTTATTTTAAATATAGTTGATGAATATTCATTTTATATGCAGTTATAATCCTGAAATTATTTCATGTATATTAGAAGGAGTCTTATTTATAACAGTTATAATATCCGAAATAAAACTTAAAAGTTTTAATCGTTAAATTCTTAATTAGTTTACATGAACTTATAATCGTATAGGATTTACGACGAACGTTTAGACCGTTATATTTATCTGTAATACGAGGCAAGTTTTCTAACTCTTAGTATTGGTATAAATAGACTGCGTGACGCCGATAGACCGTGTAAACTAGACGAACTACGCACAGACAAGTCTCCAAACTTTATTACCTTTATGCAAGTATTATACATCTTGCTATCAATTTTTGTGAAGTTATTGCTTCTTGATTCAGCATAACTTAAAAATGAATCATTATTCATATATTATTTATTCAAGCATGAATTGTTGTGTCAAGCCAAATTATTTTGTACGACATCTTATAACTGAGTATACAAACACCCTATATGGGTTGTTATTGTCAATAATATATTGACGTTTAGTGCATGTTGGGCACAATTAGGATGATATGCATACTCCTAGGATGTCTCGATTAGGCTGATCCTGTAATGCCCGTGAAATTTTAAACATCATTATTAATTAAATATATGATTTAATTTTAATGAGTTAGCTTTGTGTTCCTATTTAAACCTTTGAGTGTATTGGTGGATTTCGTGAATATGTGATTTATTGATCTCGTTTGTGTTAAGGGAGTCACTAGTAGTATCTTTAAACTAGTGAGCAAACCCTAAGGCTTTATACCCATAGAATTGGCAAAATATTTACTAAATTAAATATTCAAGTATATTGAATATAGTTAGTAAATAAAGTGTATGAGTTAATTAATGAAAGTAGTGGTTAATGAGATATGGCCAAATTGAATAATAATATTTAATAGTCAATTTAGTAATTTATTTACTAATTGACTAAGTTACTTAATTAATGAACCTAGCCCAATTATTTATATTAATCATGGATTTGGGTATTAATTGTGTGGCATATTAAATGAGCTATCATTGGGTTAAATTAAAAAGCCCTATATTGTATTTAAATAGGTTTGGTTTTATTAGCTCAATCATTTAATTCTAAGCTCAATGTGTATTTGAGGTATTGCCCAAAACCTAGCCCACTTGGTGATTAAATGTGTAGCATTAATTTATTAATTGAGGCAAGTATCTGGGACATCAAATTTGGGACAAAAATTCCTTTCTTGCCGTGTACATAGAGGGAGAGAGGGATAAGTTGCTTTTCAAATTCTATTTTAATTAATAAACTAGCTTGTGTTGGAAGTTGGACTTTAGACTTGATGGTGTAGCTACCTAAGATGTCAAATAGCTACCTAAGATGTCACATAGCTACCTAAGATGTCAAATAGCTCCCTAAGATGTCAACTAGTCACCCTAGTGACACAAGTCTTTCACTAGCTCCATGATGTCAATTGTAGGGGTTCTTGTTTTTATCTAGTTAATAAATCAAGGAGTTGGTCATTTGCATCTTCATTTTTTAAAAATCTAGAGAGAGTGTTAGAGAGGGTTTGAGAGAAAGCAAGAGCAAATACTTGAGAGATTAAAGAGAATGTGGTGTCCGAATCTTATAAGGAGAAGGAGAAGGATGAGATCTTGGTTGTTTATGCCATCTCCATTCACAACCTACTTTGGAAAAAAAAGAAGTTTGGCCATTAAATCTAGGTATAAAACTTTAAACCCTAGTTTTCTTGTTGTTATTATTATATATTTAACCATTATTATTATTAGACACTTATTTTGTTGGAAATTTTTATATTGTTGGTTTATGTTGGTAGTAGAGATGGACTATTTGTGGATCTAGATTTTTATCTTGTCAAATCTATATTATTTTAAGAGTATACTTAACAAGTATGGTTTTAAATCTAAGTAATAAGACATTATGGTCTAGTGTGCTTTCATTGATACCATGTTGTAGCTTAAGACGTTTAGTAAGTGTTTTAGTATTTTTGATGTGCTAAAACATGGGTGTATGCGTACTGATAGACACATAATTCATACATTTTATTATCCCTAATTGTGTCCTTTTAATTATATTAGTTTATTTAATTAATATGTTTTATTTTATTTTGTAGGATTTAATATTTTATTACAATAAAGTCAAAATCTTGGTGATCAAGCGGTATTTAATGCTCTTATTCATGTAAGAAAATATCCAAGAAGAATCTTACAAGGAGAAGGAAGGAGGTGGAATAATCTTGGTGTGCAAGTCAAATCTAGCGAGAGAAAGGAAAGTCAATCTAGAAGATATCTTTGAGAAGTTGATTGCCACTAACAAGTTGAAACCTACATGAAAAAGGACTTTTAGGAGATTACCAAGCAGATGTTGAAATCAAGAAGGAAAGAAGAGGAAAAAAGGGAATAAAAGAGGCCAAGTTCAATGAATGTAAATGAGGGTACAAATTTATTTTTCTTATAAATAGGTCTCTTGTTTTGGAGAGAAGGGGTATCAGTTTAGGTTAGGAGTAAGAGTAAATTAAATTATTTTTCATTGTATGCATGTTGGAGGATCGTTAATTAGAGGGAGTTTTTTTTTTTTTTTTTTTAATTTTCTATTTTCTTCTTCTTTATATTAGTTAGTTTATTTATTTTTTAATGTCTAGCTAGTTTCTTTAATCTAGGATGAAGATGAAATTAAATAATTATTCATGATAATATTTTTTTTATCTCTTCTATTATTTATGCTTTTATGTTTAATTGATTTCGCCTTCATGTTTCATTATTGAAATACCTTCGTTTTATAGTTCTTATGTGATTTTAAATTAATTAAGAGGTTTTGATAGATTATTGTTAAGATATGAGTTTTTCATAATTCATGCTTGCTCAAAGAAGTTTTGATGGGTTATAGTTAATCCTTAAATTTTCATAGTCTATGTTTGCCCACGTTAATTATAAAATTACTAAATTAAAGGGAAGGGAGATCAAAATCATAATTAAGTTATAAAAATAGAAGATATTAAATTACTTGTTATGTTTATTATTTAATGGATTCGGATTCCTAGATTGCTTCCTTATTATTAGTTAGTTTAATTATAGTTAATTGATTCTCAATCTTTATTTCTAATTCGCCTAAAATAGATATTAAGGATACATTAAAATTAATCTAGTCTCTGTGGGTTCGACCTGTACTTGTCAGTTCTTCAATTTGACACTGTGCACTTGCAGTTACATATTTTTATCACATCACGTACCTAAAACGAGTCAGCCCGCTCTCAAAATTACTGTTCACGTTCCGTAAGTGGGGTGCATGATCCGTGAGCTCTGGGTGATAGAGCTATAAGATACGGCGATTCTCCAAGTGGAACGACTAAAAACCGAGTTAAGATGAGTGAGATATGAATTTATTTCTAAAACACCCCACTGCTTTAGGATTGTGCAATACAGTCCGGTTCCTGGCCAGTTTTGGCAATTAAAACAGATCCAAATTTGCTCTTTGATGATGGAAAATTGTAGTTTAAGAAGATACGAAGCTAACAAGACTAACTAGACGTCAAACGGAGTTGTAGAACTCAAGATATTCAAGTTTTGCCTAAGGACCCTAAAGTTGGAAACAAATCCGAAAATAGCAAAGTCTTAAATCCATTTAAGTCATTAAAAATCTTTGTTAATAAATTTTTAATGCATGTTAATGGATGATTAATCTAATTAAATATTGTTTAAGTGTATTTAATCATTTAACTATTATTTAAGTAGCAGTAATTAAATTATTGTTTAATTACTATTAAATAATGATTAAGGGTAAATAAGATTATTAATTTGAGTATTTATTAATTGATTAACTTTAAATAATAAATAAACTTAATTAGTTATTATTATTATTAAATAATAACTAAATATAAATATTACTTATTATGTAACTATTTATTATTTGAGTAATTTTCTTTAAACAATAAATAGACCTAATTAGTTATTATTTATTATTAAATAATAACTAAAGATAATCCTTACTTACTGTTTATTTATTTATTGTTGAATTGACTTTAAATAATTAAACCTAATTTGTTATTCGATAGATAATAACTAAAGATAATTAATTGATTCTCATTTAATTAATATTGAATGGTAATCAAATGATAAATGAGCTATTTGAATATGTAGTGTTTAATAATTTCTTAATTAAACAAGTAAACCCAATTGTTTAAAGGCTTAAAAAGGTGTTTAACCCTTAGGAAAAATATTCCCAAGTTAATCTATCATGAACATAAGTTTGATTAGGGTTAATGATAGCAAGATTGTGCTAGGTGCATTATGTGTTTAACTTATGTGGTAGATAAGTTACTTAGTGAACGTATAAACATACAATTACGCAATACTAATTGATAGATCGACTTTATTAATGTTAGGTCCTTCAAGGCCAATTAGTTAAAGCTAGAATTATTTATAGCTGAGCAAACAGGCAAGTTCCCTAACTCAAACTCGAGTTATTCCTTTCAAAGCATGTTAGTGAATAATTATTGTTGATTATTCACATCTATACTGATTATTGAGATTCACACCTTGTGTAATTGTATTCCTGCTCTATTATTGTTGAACTGTGTATTAAATTAAAGTTCTTTCATGCATGAACTGTTTATGAGATAGATCTATGCTATTTGTATCAGCTAGATCAAACATGCCTAAATTTGTTAAATCAAAGGTATTTTAAAAGCTGTTCTTATTAAATTGATATGGTAAGACCTCTTGGCTGAGAAAATGATAAATTTGATTAAGGCATGATATCAATGCTGGTTTATTAAGTGTTTATGAATAAATCATGGGGTATGAAAGGTTGATCCTCTTGATTTCCAAAACATATTAAAAGGTCCAGTCTAAATGCTGAGAACCTTGGCGAATGTCCATGGTTATTTCAAACCACTCAGTAATTGTCATTCAAGTATTTGAATATTCAACTGTTGACTATTAATTCATGTTTCTTCACAATTCTATATTGTTGTTGAACATTGAAAGCGAAACTTCTTTCTATTCATGATATATCTCCCTTGTGTATAAGCTTGCTAAGCAAACTAGTTGTTTACCCTTACTATATCATGATCTTTATTTCAGCTAAGGCAGAAACGTCTAAAGGGGACAAAGGAAAAGAGAAGGTGCAAGAGTAGTTGCCTGATATGGCTTATGTACTAATTTATCTTGAATGTTATTTGGTTATGTGAACTTTTATTGTATTAAGGGTACGTTTTAAGTTAAGGTTAAAGAACCTTGGGACCATGATTGTAAGACTTTATTTCTAGTTCGATAGACATTGTATGTTTATTAGTCTGCATTAGGTAGAAAGTATGTTGTTGTTGAGTATCGTGAACACCGAATTCGAGGTTAGGAAACCCAGATTTGGGGGTGTCACATATCCCCTATAAGATATCTGAACAAAGTTGTTCTAAGTCATTGAAGGCTGACAGAACTGGTTGAAACACATGGTTCATGTACTGAACCCTCAGTTGGCAAAAACTTTTGAACTTCTTTCAAATCAAACACATTGTGTTTACATTTTTGAAATAAACTTACTGAGCATTCTTTAGCTCATCCTTGTATAAACTTTCCTTTGCAGTTTTAGATGGTAATCCCGGAATTTCAGGAATAGACAAGGGAAAGAGACCGTGTTAATTAGTTTTATCTTACTGTTTTGAATAAATTCAAATCTTATAAGACTTTATTGTAATAAGAACATAGTACTGAGAATGTTGTAATCAACCTTAAGCTTATGTAATATATATCATCTTTTATTACATCTCTTGCGTTGTATTTACATTCTTAGTTAAGTTAGAAAGTAGCATTTGATCTAGTACAGTATCTTTATAAACTATACATCTGAATGAGGGTATTTAAATGATATTGAGAGTTCTGTAAGCGCTGAGGTTACACTTAATGAGCGCCGGTAAGGTGCCACCTTTACCGGAATGCGCCCCTCAGTTCCAAGAACAATCTTATCATTAATACCGTGAATGTCAGATAGATAGGGAATATTGATATGGAAGAGATATTCATAAAATATGAATCTATACATCCAAGTGAGGGTATCCAAACGCAGTGAACGTTCTGGCCAGAACTATTATCTGTTATGGGATACTGTGAACCTTGGATAGAAAGAAGTTATATATTATGGATATTTATAATTGAATAGTATCACGTGAGCACCAAATCTGCTACAGGGAGTGTAGAGAATTTGGGGGCGTCACAGGTTGGGTATGAGGATTGAAAGTTTATGGTCCTAAAAGTAAACGATTGTGTACTTAGGATAAAATATGTTATTAACCCAAGTAAAAGGACTATTTTACTTGCGGGGCTCAAAATTACGGACATCTATATTTATATTATGAAGCGGCTCTCCAAAGTTATTGACATCAGCAGTATAATTATGTTATATTTTTTCCCCCTCTTTTCTCTTTATAAGTTTAGTTATATTACTATTTTGTCCTTTTCATATTAAATTTTTTTGTCTTTCTATTAAGTCTTTCAAATTTTATAAAAATTTTATTTTATTGCACATAATTTATAGACGCAATGAGTGTGTCACGAATTCTAGTATTATTTAAGCTTTCAACATCTTATGCCAAATTCTTAATAACAATCCAAGGAAATAATACCTATCCAGTGTAAATACATAAGAATATTGAGAAAAGAACAATTCAGTAATTTCTAAAAAGAAAAGGAATTGAAGTAGATAATAGTGAAATTGTGAAACCAAATACACACTATTAAACATACAGCACAACAGCTATTATGAATCAGCCAATAATATGCTGAAAGCTATTCTTGGAGTATATTAACATGTGTACTTATAACACATGTTAAGAGGACCCTTAAACAATAAGTACAATAGAGAAGCTATTTTTAGTGCTCAAATATGGATTAGCCACACATGGACCAATCAAAAGAGTCTAAATGGTCTTATTGACCCATGGACCCAGTCACATGGAAAGTAAGCCCAATTAAGCTTCTAGAGAAGAAATGATTCTTGGCCTACAAAAGGCAATTAGGGGTAGCCCTAAAAATCATTAAATATTGAAGAATAATTTGGTTAATACCGAAAAAATAAAAAGTGATAAAAATACGGCATTTGTTTGTGGAATATGAGTTTATATGTTTAAATATTTTTATATATTTTTTATATTTATATAGTTGAATTTATCTAAAAAAAATTTAAAAAGTATACGTACCAAACCTATGAGTCATAGGTATATTACTTAAATACCTTATAAAATATCTTCCTTTTTTCACTTAAAATATTAGTACACATTATTTGATAGTCAATTTCAGAGTACTACTCTTACTCATATTTATTATCCTTCCCCAGTTTGTTTGATAAATCAATGTGTTAACCACATTCCGTGGGAATGATTGCCAACCAAAAAAAAAAAAAAAAATCCATTTTGGCCATTTAGTTGGTTTTTGTTGAACTGTTTTTAGCCATGTTTGAAAGAAACCAGACACTTATGCACCCTTGTTCTTGATAGGGCATGACGTGTAGGCTCCAGCAAGCAATAATGTTGGCTCCATTTCAAAATCTAACCTCCCATTTTTAAGTGTCATAATTTGACTTTTATAGTTAGATCTTTTTTAAAGGTAGTTCAAGCTTTAAAATTCTATGAAACAAAACTCCAGCCGCTGCCCCCCTCCCCCCTCCCCCTCCCCCTCCCCCGGAACCAACCAAAGAAAAAAATTCTTTGGTTGGTTTTTGTTGAACTGTTTGTAGCCATGTTTGAAAGAAACCAGACACTTATGCACCCTTGTTCTTGATTGGGCATGACGTTTAGGCTCCAGCAAGCAATCATGTTGGCTCCATTTCAAAATCTAACCGCCCATGTTTAAGTGTCATAATTTGACTTTTATAGTTAGATCTTTTTTAAAGGTAGTTCAAGCTTTAAAATTCTATAAAACAAACTCCAGCCGCCGCCCCCCTCTCCCCTCCCCCGGAACCAACCAAAGAAAAAAATTCTTACTATGTTTAACTAATATATTGAAAACTCTCTCGTAATTAGTTTTGCTACAACATATGCTCTACCTATTTGTTCACTCTTTTCACATGTAATTTCTATGTTATGTATGTATTTATTGGGGGTATTATTAAATTTACCCGACTTAACAATACCTATTTTGGAAACGTCCAATATTAGAGTTATTAAATTGGTAAATCATCAATCTCAAAAATAGACTATATATGTAATGTACTTTATCTTAATAAGCTTATAAGCTAGGTCTGCTTCACCGTCCAGAACCTCCTTCACTTTGGAGGCTTATTTGAAAGAGAATTCAGTACTTCTTTTTTCATCGTAGACGCATTAAATATTTACGTAAATTGGTAGCTACTTGAGCAGAACTTACGTTAGCTCTAAAGTGTTAATCTTTAAATAAAAAATTAAAACAAATACTTTCGTTAATAATCGAATACTTTTGTCCGTAAATATTGTACGTTTGATTTCATCTATTAATCAATTTTATTTCAACGACATATAGGGAGAGAATATAACTATTAGCACAATGCACACGCTCAAGGCGCATGAAAAAATCACGGGTAATGGGAAAAGAATTGAGTGAACATTGGTGAGTGGATAATTTTTAGGTAGTTACTGTTATTTATCAAGTTCTCATAAAGTTCTCCCATTAGTAGAAGAAATAAATAAAATGCTTTTATCATCACATGTGAAAAGATTACACCAAAGAGCGGTTGAAACTCTCCTCTCCCACTTTATCATAGAGATAATAAACTATATTAAACTTACCATTAGCCAACTTCTGACTTTAAATTCTAAATAAACATAAAATAATGTATATCATTTCTTACAAGGTAAATTTGATATTCTTATAAAGTTTAACTCACATGAGTGTGAATCTTATTTGCTATTGTTACAATGCATATTTTGTAGTATATAATTTGTGGTTGGAAGTGAAAAATGTGCTATGGAAATATATATATATATATATATATATATAAGCTCCCATTTTTCAATCTCTCATAATTTTTAAATGACTAAAATGAATATTCTCTCTATATTTGTACTCACATGACGTTTTCGTCTTTGAATTTATTTAATTAGCAAATTTCTCTCTCAAAATATAATTAATAATGTAAAATTATATCTTTTAAGATATAATTAATAGCACAAAACAAACCTAAGTATAGACTTGCACTACTAATTATAGCACAAAATATCGATTTTTTATATTGTAAAGTTAGTTACCATATAATCAAATAAACTTAAGTGCATTTTTGCATTTTAGTCTTGTTAAGTACAAGATGATCAATTGTGGAAGTCTTTTGAGTTGATATATATATATATATATATATATATATATATATATATATAGGGTACCAATCCGTGGCAACCGGTTGCCACGGACACTATTCCAGCAACCATAATCTCTACCGTTGATCTCGACATTGAATGGGTAGGATTGAGTTTTTTTTTTCCCTGCCGCTACAGGCTGTAGCGGCAGTACAAAAGCTTGTAGCGGCACAAGAAATTACTCATTTGCCCCTCATTTACCCATATGTTACTCTGTCTGTCGCTACAAGTTGTAGCGGCAATGTAAAAAAACAAACAGTAGAATGGCGCAGCGGTAAGGTTTTTGTCTAATGACCTATAGGTCCTACCTTTGACATATATTTTTTTGCAAATCAACCAACATTTATATTTATATTTATATGAATATTTATATTCATAGTTAGTTTATATAAAAATTTATATGAATATTTGTTTTTAAATATTTATATATATAAATATTCATATAAATATTTGTTTATAAACAAATATTCATTTATATTTATATATTTATATTTATATTTATCTCTAAATATTTAAAATTTTATCTTTAAATATTCATATAAATATAAATATATAAATATGACTGTTTATATATTTATATATAAATATAAATATTTATATATTTATATTTATCTCTAAATATGTTTATAAATATATAAATATAAATATAAATGAATATTTGTTTGTAAATATTCATAGTTACTTACTTACTTTATATAAAAAATTATATGAATATTTGTTTATAAATATTTATATTTATATATATAAATATAAATATTAACGTTGGTTGATTTGTAAAAAAAAATATGTCAAAGGTAAGATTCAATCTTGGGACCTATGGGTCATTAGACAAAAATCTTACCGCTGCGCCATTCTACTGCAGACAGAGTAACATATGGGTAAATAAGGGGCAAATGAGTAATTTCTCGTGCCGCCACAAGCTTTTGTACTGCCGCTACAGCCTGTAGCGGCAGGACAAAAAAACTCAATCCTACCCATTTAATGTCGAGATCAACGGTAGAGATTATGGTTGCTGGAATAGTGTCCGTGGCAACCGATTGCCACGGATTGGTACCCATATATATATATATATATTACACTATATATATAGGATATAGATGTTGAGATTTTATCACTTCTCATTGGAGCCATTAATTCCTCAAAGGATTAATTGCTGCATCTCCTTTCTCTCTAATCCCTTTGTGGAAATGGAGAAGATGGATACATTTTTCATTCCACACGCAATGGCAAGACGTTCAGTGGAGAAAACTCCATCGCGGGGTTTCTTGAAAAGTTGGAAAGAGAATGTGAAACTGTGCATTCCTCCCAAAGCAATTCTCATAGTCTCAGCACATTGGGACACCACTCATCCCACAGTTAATGTTGTCCATCACAATGAAACCATGTATGATTTTGTCAACTTCCCTCCATTCATGTCCAAGGTAATAAACCTATACATATATGTATGTTTATTAAGGCAACTTTTCGTCTTGTGGACTTTGACCTACACAAATAATAAAATAGTGACCCAACTATGGTTAATTTCCATTGGTGAAAGGTCTCTGGTGTAAGAGTAAGTTAGCTTGCTCAGAAGAAGGTTATGGCACTTCTGATGAGTCCTGAAGGCCGTAGCGTGTCTTATCACCCGAAGATGTTATCTCCTAACAGAGTGTGCCTTTTCCCCCTCCCAATTTACTATTCTATTCCTGATAAAGAGTTGAGCAAAAAATTTATTTAATGTTGAGCGTTTTACTTAATGTAACAAGTCAAACCCTAATTTGAGTCCGGAATAAAGGTCAATTCACATATAATAATATTAATTAGATAATTTTAACTCATCACAGATTCACCAAAAAATTATAATAAGTTATTAATATCCTTAATTATAGTAAAACACTGTATATTAAATATTGTGCGAAACCCACGTATTATGAAGTGGGACTGAGGTACCAAGTCCTGTGTGAAAGGTCAAAACCTTGATTTAGGCCAAAAAAGTTATGGGATCAACCGATATCCATGACCTAGATGCATGTATCCGGGTTTGTAGTGTTGTTACTCATCACCAAAAAAAAATATCTAAGTTCAGGAGTCTAGTTATTCTTGTATGCTCTTTGGATATCGGGCCAGGTTAATAATACTATCTAACTAGGGGGGGAAATGTCTAATTTAATTACCTAGACAAAGTATTAATGAATCGTAAAGATCCAGATTTCATGAAGTTGTCATACTCCTTGACAAACATAAAATTTATAATTTTTCTATTGCATTGCATATAATAAATATTGCATTTGTACTGTATCACAAACAACATACTAATGTTAAAATACAACATTTATGAGAGAGTGACAATTTTATAAAATTCAAATCCGGATTATACAATACAACTCATCAATAACTTATTTAAGTAAATACTAAACAGTTTTTGTCTAATTATTCAGCATTAATCGACAGAACTACGGAGATTATTATATGTAAGATTAACTGACTTCCAACATGGTGAAACTTGTAGCTCAAGTACCCTGCACCAGGTGCACCAGAATTGGCAATGAGAGTAAAACATTTACTGCTAAATTCCGGCATCGACACTGTCGACGAGGACCGAACTCGCGGCCTCGACCATGGCGCCTGGTTTCCACTAATGCTCATGTACCCTGATGCCGACATTCCGGTTTGCGAATTGTCAGTGCAGTCTAGCATGGATGGGCTTCACCACTACAATATAGGCAAAGCCTTGGCGCCACTAAGAGAAGAAGGAATACTCGTAATTGGATCTGGTGGAGCCACTAATAATGTTCAACTTGATTCTTTAGATGATGGGCCCATTGAGGCATGGGCGTTGGATTTTGTTAAGTGGCTCACAGATTCTCTTCTAGATGGAAGGTAGCAAAAAACAACTCTTTTTCATTTTTCCATATGAACTGCACCTTAATTTTGCAAGTTATTAGCTAATTAATAATATCCTGCAAGTTTTATATATATATATATATATATAAGGGAGTGATTCACAACCAATTATGGTGGTGTTGGTGCTTCCGTTTAGAAATTTTTCATATTGAAATTTTCTTTACCCATCATAATGATGCTTGCGATGATTTTCTTTAAAACTTCTTTAACTAACAATCGTAGAAATGTATTATTTCCATTCAATAAATGAAGATTTAATGACCGAGAAAATCAATGAACTCCGATCAAACTTTAACAAAGATATATAAATTATTTTTTTTATCTAAAGCTATTGAATTTTCAAATAATTATAAAAAAAAAATTCAAAATTTGAGGGTATAGGAGTAAAAGAAAATTAGGGACATAAACGCCAAATAGTTTGACAAGATGGAGCAATAAAAATTTTAAATCGTGGTCGTCCTTATTATATATATATATATATATATATATATAAAAGTTAACTCAAAATAAGTTTATTTTAAACTCTGACTATGGATCAGTTCCCTTTTTAATATATTAAAATTTTCTTAATTAGCTACACTTAAACAATATTTTGGCCATAGAAAAATTAGTTATAAAATTCTAGTAGTAATTTAAGAAGAATTAATTAGAATTTTAATTTTAAGTAAATGTTTTATTTATATAGGCACGAAGATGTAATTCACGTTGAGAGGGCACCCAACGCAAAGCTGGCCCATGCTGAACCAGATCACTTTTACCCATTACTTGTTGCTCTTGGAGCTGCTGAAAGTGAAAGTGCTGCAAAGGCTCAGCTCCTTCATGACAGCTGGCGTTCTCCTTGCCTTTCCTTTGCTGCATATAGGTTTTCAAGTGTTTGAAACGTATAGCCAAGCCAAGCCAGTCATTTGATTCTTGCTTTAATACTCTCATCTACTGTTTCAGTTCAAAACAAGTGAAGCTTGTTCGGTTGTTATGGTTCCTAATTACGCTATCTGCTTTTTCGTGTTTATTACAATTGAAGCCTTTGAAAGTTTTAAATATATACCTCACAATTTTGTTCATTTAACAATAATTTATTCTAAATACAATTTATTTAACTCATAAATATAATATTTAAAAATCAAAATATTATAATCTAAAGTTTAAATGCACCAAAAGCTACAACTCCAAACACACTTAAGTGTATCTCTCCAAATGCTACAGCAGTAAATGCACCCATCATTAATAATGGAACAAACCCTATGTTTGTTGCCATAATGATGCATAAGATTTGATTGTTTATATTTATTTATGCTACTTTAATATCATTAAACACTTTTTTCTCCTTAGATTAACAATCTATGGACTTTATTTTTTCTCCTAAGACTATTTGACATCTCAATTAGAGGATCCTATTTAATTTGACTTTCCCCTTAAAATTGTTTAGCCACTTATAAATGACTTTAAAAATAAAAATAGTCCATATGATTGTCATCTTAAAACTAATTCAACGACAAAAAAAAAAAATATCACCTCTGTTTTAAATTATAATATCAATATAACTTTTTAATAATTAATTTTAAACATTTTTAAACTCAAAATTGACATAAATTCATTTCGTTTATGGCAGCACAAATATAAATATCATAAATTACCTAAAAAGTGATACTAATTATCTGATTTATTGTTTTTAAAACTTAAATAAATCATGTCAATTTTAAATTTAAAAATGTCTCAAACTGACATTTAAAAAATCAATATTTATCTTATAATTCAAAAGAGAGGGAGTATTTTAAAGATATTAAACTCTTATAAATAAGTGCAAATAGTTCAATATCCCATGCAAGGTAATTGTAAACAAACATAGTCTTATTTATTTCACTTCTCAGAAGCAAGTAGTCCATCAATTCCAAGATATAAGGCAAGTAATTCCAAAATAATAGGCATTTGGTCTTGTACACTTGTCTTTGTAATATAAAGGCAAGTAATATAGTTATTTTGAAACAGCAACTGTAATGAACTATCAAAAAGTTTCTTGCTTTTTCAGTTTTTCCTTTTCCAAACAAAGCATAAAACACTGCTTCACTTGCAAGACTCAAACAACCAGCATTAGCCATATCAAGGCAATGTGAGGGAGAAAAAGGTTGACCCTTTAATGCTCTTAATTATGCTTTTCACATAACAAAATTTTAATTAATCTTACAGCATATTTAGGCCAAATGCTAAATAACAACCATTGAAGATTGATAAGAAAGGACTTAAAAAAGAAAGAAACTCTACGTACAAGTTATCTATAACTACTCTACATACAAGTTATCTATAACTGTTGCCGATAAATTCTCCTTTTGTATCCCAGGGTCGTTTTTCATATGATTTACCAATGATACTTCGCTTCGCATTTACAGTCCCATCCTCACTCTTGTACTCTGGAAAGTAATCAAGAAATGTTTTGCTTCCTAGCTCATTTATTCCACTGAATAGGAAGTTCCTCATCAAGTCCTACACATCCATGGAAAGGTTAACTGAATTGTGAATCAGTAGAGAAAAAGAATAACTAGAGCGGTAAACGAGCTGAGCTTGTTGAGCTCGAACTTGTTTAAAAGTTAAACGAGTCGAGCTGGGCTTTAAACGATCCTTAAGATTAGGTGTGTATGAACTCGACCAGCTTAGTAATGAGTTAAGTTCGAGCTCAAGCCGGGCATATAAGAGTCAAGTCTAGTCGAGCTCAAGAACGGCTCGTTTAACTTTATTATTACGAAAATAAGAAAAAATAATTAATTAAATGCTAAGTAAGCCGGGCTTACTCGAGTTAAGCCTAAACATGTCGAGCTCGGCTCATTAAACAAGCACCAATTGGTCAGGACCGAGCTCGCAGACAGCCCAGTTCGTTTACAGCTCTAAGAACAGTGATTGTCAATTCAAAGATCACATTACCTTAGCTTGAGTTTCCCCAATTAACTTTTTAAGAAGTTGATGACCTGGATCCTGCTTTCGGAAGTTGCATCAGCAAAATAAATCTAAATAGAAAATGGGAAGGACAACACAGATATATAGAAAAAAAATATATATAAACAAGAGATTAAATATTCTGTCATTTTAATTGGCACACCTGCACTAATCAACTGAGGGTTGAAGAAATTCAGCACCTAGAATATTGTTGATCCCAATTCAATTAGTTTTAGGTCAGGCTTGGTGTTTGAGAAAATAGAAATTATTAACTTCTGAATGATTAAAAAAAAAGAAAAAAACAACTGAACTAGCATAATCTTTAGTTGAGATTTTGGCCAAGCAATCGTGAAGTTGGCTCTTCGTATTCAAGGATTATCAATTATTGCACCCAAGTATATTTAGCTTGTAGTGATTGTGAGTTAAATTCAAATTAAGGAATGCAAATATTTGGTCATATAAGTGACTTAAATGAGGGAATTTCTTCAACCATATTTTCTTTAGAAGTAACTTCCTGAATCTAAATTTTTAGGTAATACTATCTTCACTCTCCACGTATTACAGGAAATTCTTCCAAATGTTTCCTCACTAAACTTCATTTTAACTGAAACATATTTTACTTATGTTCTAATTATATCATCATTATCAGAAATTGACGGATCAATTTTATAGTTCACAAGAAAATATTCAATTAAAACACATTCACCTGTGGGTGGCAATGGATTTGGTTGGTTTGAATTTATTTTAGGGCTCTTTACATTAGTATACAACATTTAGAAAGTAATTACAATATTAGTGTATCCACAAAATAATTTCAAAAAGAGTGCAACTCAACAAACAAATCAGATCATTCAAATTCAAAACATGAAACCCTGAAATCAAGGAGAAGTAACTGTCATATGCGGCAATTACCAATCGAAACCAAACCAAACCAAAACAAATCGAAAAAGAAGAAGCCGGAGTTACCAAAACAAATCGAAGAAGAAAAAGTCAGAGTTACCAAACCAGTAAGAACAGGTCCAAAACGAATTCGGAGTAGCCGAACAATGTGGAAATCACGAACAACAAAAACAAAACAAATCGAAGAAGAAGAAGCCAGAGTTACCAAAACAAATCGAAGAAGAAGAAGCCGGAGTTACCAAACCAGAGTAGCCGAACAAAGAGGAAATCACGAACAACCAAAACAAAATAAATCGAAGAAGAAGCCGGAGTTACCAAAACAAATCGAAGAAGAAGAAGCCGGAGTTACCAAACCAGCAAGAATAGATCCAAAACGAATTCGGATTAGTCAAACAAAGAGGAAATCACGAACAAAATTTTTTTATGACTACTTGGTTACTCACAAAAACTAAAATAGTTACCTTTGTATGAAGGTTTGGCTACTAACTGCACCATATTCCAAATAATTTTATTTCTAAAAGGTTATTTATAAGTAACGAGCAGTTACATAAATAGGAACTCTTACATGGCATTTCGGATACCATCTGCACCTTCTGTTAAAACAAAAAATTAATCATACATACATTACCATGACTATAAAATTGACCATTTGGTTACCCACAAATACTAAAATGGTTACCTTTTAACTAAAATGGTTACCTTCGTTCTAAAATGGTTGTTTCAAATTTTTTTATGACTATTTGGTTACCCACAAAAACTAAAATGGTTACCTTTGTATTAAGGTTTGGCTACCAACTGCACCATATTCCAAATAAATTTATTTTTAAAAGGTTATTTATAAGTAACCAGCAGCTACATAAATGGGAACTCTTACATGGCATTACGGATACCATCTGCACCTTCTGTTCAAACAAAAAAAATTAATCATACATACATTACCATGACTATAAAATTGACCATTTGGTTACCCACAAAATTAAAATGGTTACCTTTTAACTAAAATGGTTACCTTCGTTCTAAAATGGTTGTTTCAAAATTTTTTATGACTATTTAGTTACCCACAAAAACTAAAATGGTTACTTTTGTATTAAGGTTTGGCTACCAATTGCACCATATTCCAAAAAAAATTATTTTTAAAAGGTTACCTGCCACTCCTGCTCCGACCTCTCCATCGCTATCACTCTGTTTCTCTCTCTATATATACACATACACATACACATACACATACATATATACATACATATACATATACAGGTACACATACATATACATATAGATAGAGGTAAACATACTCATGTGATCCATCTCACATTCAAACAAACTTCTTCCTCTCAGATTTTGTCTATTGGCATTAAAGACCATAAAAAGGATTTCCAAAAAAAAAATAATCAAGGACACGCCGGTCAGAAGGTTGAGAAGAGAGAGATATCTGAAGGTTGAGGAACTTGAAAAGGGGAGTGAACTTGAAAAGGTGGAGAAACTTGAAAAGGGAACTTGAAAAGGAGAGAGAGATCTGAAGTTGCAGTATATCATCTTCTCTCTCCCCTTCTTCTTCCTTTTTTTTTCTCTCTTTCTCCTACCTGATTATTGCGGGTAGACCAAATACACTAATTATGAAAATAAAATATAAAAATGTATTAATTCTGTAAATATTTTTTAGATGCACTTTTGTTGTAATTTTTTTACAAAATGTACTAAAAAGTGTAATTTTCCTTTTATTTTATCCAAATATATAACCCATTCAATTTTGAACACTATATCAACCCAGCCCATTTAGACTTTTTCAATATATACCCAACAAACACAATCCATATATCTTTCTTCAAAAAAACACAACCATATATCTTAGTATCTTATTAACAGCCCATCAACCAATTATGTCCAGTTGATTTCGTTATATCACATTTATTCAAACCTTAATTATATAATTAGAAACATTCAAAACTGTATTTTTATTTCAAAGTTACACGCAAAACTTTTTTGTTTCAAAATTGACAAAAAGGGAGGTGAGGGACACCGCATAATTGGGTGACACTCACACAAAAACAACGTCGTTTTGTGTAATTGAATATATAAAAAATACACTCCCTTCCATATTTCATGTTGTGCACAAAAGGGTATTTTGTTATTTTTCAAAACAGATATATTTTAGGGGTCAGCTCACGCAGAAACGTAAGATGTCTCTCACATACCGTGTCTTCTTGAAAAGTTTATATAATAGGTGACAGAGAGAAGAGGGCAGTCCGGAGGTGATTGCTGGAGACGACACCAGGGTCATTGTCAGAAAAGTCTTCGGAGGTGATCATCAAAAAGATCACATAACATGATAAACAAAAACTTGCCAGAGATGATTACCAGTGGCTGCAGTACTGGCTGATGGTTGCAGTGGCTTTAATGTGTTATGTATTAGACTAGAAAATTTAATGAAAATGAGAATTGGAAGTGGGTTTTCCCTGATATCCATATAACCTATGGTGTCCCACTTGCAAACTGTTGTCAACCCATTTAAAGTTTGGATATTTTTAAAGGTTAACCATTTCTAAACCATGTGATAAATGAATAACCACTTATACGCATGGTTATTGATTGGTAGATTGGCCGAATAAAATTTTGGGGATTCACTAGAAACAAGAGCGTGACAAACATGATACCATTAATGTGCAAAATCTATAAAGCAAACAAGTACCCACCTTTTCCTCTCTCCAAGTTAGATACCTATGCTGCGCTGCTCGATTGCAACTGATTCGAGAAGCATCCATTTCCTCTGCAGCATGGTCCATCAGCTCAAGCCATGCCTGCAAGGTTTAACAAAAGGTCGTGACAATAAATACAAGAATGTAAATACTTCAATTACAAGTCACTTGAAATAGGATCTAGTATATATAATATAGTGAACATAAAATACATGACATTAGCAGATTGCCTATACCGTATGTAGAGTAAGCTGCATATTTAATATAAGTTTTGTACCTTGTAGTAATCCATGAATGCAGAATATAAAATATTATGATTGTTCTGGCTTGAAGAAAACTTTGACCAAATAACTATCGGTGAGAAAAATCTCAAAGATTCACTAGTAATCTTTCCTCCCCAAGGTAAAAGCTGCACAAAATCTGTGGTCAAGTCACTTAAGGATTTAATTTCATTACTGTAGCAGTAGTAAGCCTATCACATACCTCAGTATACTTGAGGCCAAGGGGAATTAAGCTTTTGTAGTACTTGTTCATGTAATCTTCATTATTAATGACGTCATGCAAAGGATTAAGGTCCCTGCAAATGAAAAAAACAGGCTTAAAATCCAAGCCCTGGAGTACTCAGTAATCAAATAATCTAAAATTATAAAAAATTTGAGGATATATGTATAACATTCAAAGGCTCCACAAAAACATTCTAAAGGATCCACAATTTTTTATTAAAGTGTTTAATAGACTTCCAAATCATATAGTTTGCATGAATAAAAATTAAGAATATACATATATTTTATTTCTTTCTCCAAGTCCAGAACATATAACTGTGACAAACACTACGAAACTCCTATCAAAAGATACTACCCACGAGCTCAAATTGAGGAAACTATAAAAGAAAATAACACAAATACAAACAATAACAACATTGAAGATGAAGAAGAAGAAGAACAGAACTTGTAACAGTAATAATAATACAGAAGAAAAGGTAAAGAAAGCATTCTTCATCTTTCCCGAGAAAAATAAATACAAGAAAACTAGAAGCAGAGAAGGAAGCATATATATGTCACGGTTCAAAGTTTCAGCGTATGCCAAACCACAACCTTGATACGAGTCGTTAAATCAGGATTAGTACAAGGTAAGTTTTATCAAAGTTTCGGCATATTGGCATTGCAGAACTTTCGGACCAAATAGCGGAGAAATTTCAGCGTACAGGGAGAAACGTCACAAAAAAATAAAATAAATAAAGTTGTATTTAATATATTTTAACTAGTACCTAAATTCGTATTAAAAAATAAAATAAAATAAAATAAAACTAGTATTCAAGTTAACTACAATTTATAAAATTATACTTAAACTAGTTAGCAAAAAACAATTATACATACTATATAATACCTAAGTTAACTAGAGCTTAAAAAAATTGTATCCATTTTACTTGGAAACAAAAAATAAAAAAAATAAAAAATTATACATATTAATTAAAAAATTGTACCTATATAGTACCTAATTAATTATAACTTGAAAATATCTTAAGAATTTGAAAATATGTTAAGAATTTATTGTTCAATTTTTATGCAATGTAGCATTACACACGTCTGCAAGATAACTATTTTATCATTTAGACTTATATGTACTAGATAGTGTTTTTTGTGAACTTAATTGATCCATCTTGTTATTCTTATTATTTAGAACCTTTTCATGATTTTTTAAAACAATTTTGAAGCTCCTAACTAGCGTATCGCCCGAAACTAAAAAATGACCTTCCGAAACAAAGGCCGCGCGACTTTGAATATATGTTAAAGACATTTCTGAATCACATATGTATGTATATATCACTCTCTTCTAGTTTTCCAGGCTATTTGAAAAAACTGCTGAGGCGGTCGAAAGAGGAGAAAGAAATATGGCAAGCAATGAGTACTATAAGCAGTTCACATATGCAGATCTTAAAATAGAATCCTTGCAATCAGAAGGAAAGTCAACTAAATTTTCTTGATTTGACATGTACTTTTCATTCATCAGCCAATGATCGAAAAAACTTTATCTTAAATACCCTCTCTTAATGTTTACTAGTAGGAATCAGATACTCAAACTCAGGCCACATTTACTTCTTTCTCTTAAAAAAAGAAAGAAAAGAAATTGCTTGGTCTTAAATAAGTGAACGCTTCACAAAACAAATCATGGAATAGCAGCAATTATAATTCCAAGCTTATAACTCTTTCAAAAACTTCTTGTCAATGAACCAGTGAAGCATAAGAAAAAAAGGGAAATTGTTAATAAACTTAAACTTATAATTTTGAAAAATAACAACATATATAATAGCTTAAATAAGATATAAAAAGTGATTATAGAGAAAAACAGAGGAGTCAAATGACCGTAAAGGCGTAAAGACACCAGTGAATATTATGGTTCCTCACGTTATGTGGTGGATTGGGTTAAGGGCGGGTGAGGGATGGAGGTTAATATGGGACAAATCTTGCAGGCACTACACACCTGCAGTGGAGATGGAGAAGGCAGGTACATGAACAAAAGAAATTTGGAAAAGTTTCCCAAGTCCTGATGCAAGGTGGATATACAGGCTTTAATTCAACAGCAATAATCAGGTATAAAAATGCTATTATGCGTCAAACTTTAGAGCAAAATTTTTCACAAGATGATCAAGATCGTTTGACCTCTCACAAAACATGTCATTTTGTCACTCATAAAGTAAATCAATCAATCTTTAAGCTGATTTATCAGTCTTTGCAGGGTGTACAAGTCAACACTCAACAGACCTTCTAGGCGAACTTCCCTACATCTTCTCTCAGAGCGCAATGTGAACCAAAACACTTGAACTCGTATGCAACTTTTCTATACAAACATAGAGCCACAAATTGTGGTTCTTAACATTCTCGTGGTGCTGCAAGGGGTAAAAGGTATCTTATGCCTCGGCTGGTTTCAACACCCACAAACTTACTAACACCTGTTGTGTCTTATATTTCCAATTTCAGGGTCTTTTAAATCTCTTTTTAATCAAATGACTATATAAAGCACAAGAAATTTGTACTAACTTTGAGAATAACTAGAAGAGATAAATATATAATGCTATAAACTTGATTACTTATATTTTCCTTGAATTGTATTTGACAATATCTCAATCTGAACGCATTATGGTGATCTTCCTTTTGTTGGCAGAAATATATGTCATTGTTTATAAGCCTTTCGACAATTGTTCTTTTCCTGCCTGTTAATGCATGCAACTAGTAAATTACTTTTTAAATAAGCTTGGAAATTGATCTTCTGAAACGGGCCCCTTCGTTATCAATATGTACTATTCATTATGGAGGAGAGGTATGTTAGTGGTTAATCAGCTGACCATTTGTTACTTCATTGTGATTTTGTGAGTCTTCATTCATCGATGGTATTCTCTTCATGGGGTTTGGAGTGGGTGATGCCTACCTCTGTGGCAGAGTTTTTGGGTGTTCGGAAAGGACTGACAGTTTCAGAAAGGTAGCGTGCTTTCGAGACATGATTTTCATTGCTTATGGTGGGTTCTTTAGCGGGAATGGAATTTTAGATATTTTGAAGAGTGGTTGCTTTTGTTGATGTTTTGTCCAAATTTAGTCTTTTGGAGATGAGGTAGTTTTTGTCATTTGGTGGTGTTGGTGTTTTCTTGCTTTCTTGTAGCTATTTTTGTACATGGGTAGCACCCCCTGGTGCCTTTACAAATACAAATTTTTTTATCAAAAAGAAGAGACGAAGGTTGCTCTTTCTTTTATTGACATGTATACTATTTATAAACTATTTTTGGGTAAGAAGATAGCTTACAACACAACAATGTTCGTGTTAGCAGAGGTGAAAAAATTGGCACAGAAGATAGGCAGGTCAAATTCTGGTTTCGGGAACAGAGCGAAATCCAACACCTGTATACATATTTTGAAAACAGAAATCAGGACAAAGAAAGGCAAACAGTCTGTAAAAGAAATAAATTAATGCAAAATAAAGCACAGTGTAAGAAATCCTGCAGAAGTGGTTTCTAATTATCTTTACATCTTTATGCCAACTGGCAATTTAGGAGGACCACAACTGAGATATAAGCAGCAAGATAGCAAAACAAAATCAGATTTCTGGCTGCTCATTTTATTCCTCACTTCTTTTCCTTCTACTTCACATTTCCGGAAAACTGCATCACTTATTAAGTGAACTATATGGTTTATACCTAGATTTTAAATCATGTACCAAACTTTTGTTTAATCAAACCATTGAACAAAAGTTTCTTTCACAGTCAACCCACTCCATCAAAAATTGCTAACTTACAATAGTTATATCTGACATGCAATTTAATTAAATATTATTTAGAATAAAAAATGATGTGGAATTGGTGAGTATCTCTTGACCAGCCATTTAGTGAGATGGAATTAGTGACTAGTGACTACAAGTAAAATAGAAAGATTATCTCTCCTTTTCTCTATCTTCCTTCTCATCTCTATTCTACCTCATGCCACCATCCCTCCACCATTGCCAGAAACAAGTGCCAATTCCAAATTCACTAATTCTGTTTACAAACGCACTTGTATATATTTGAACACCACAATTCAGATAGCAAGATGACCCAATCCACTAAATTTCTCATTGGGGAAAAAAGGATTCTCTGTTACCGGACCTGACCGAATCACTCTTATTAGAGTATTCCAGACAAAAGGTTGATCTGACACGGAGGATATGATATGTATTGCTGAATTTTCCGGAGCGCATGACTATGTTGAAGGACCTTATACAGAATACCAATGACTCCAGCACCACCAAGGTCTTGTGAGATGTCAGAAAGAGTGAATCCAGATAGATCTCTCCTTCGTTTGCGTAAAAGATCACAAGTCCTTCCATGAAAAACAATGAAAGATTTCTCAGGTTCTTTAGATTGAGATTTCCAATGAGATAGAAACCTTGGGGAAAATTTGTGAGATCTCCGAGGGAGTAATTCCAGATCTCTCCTAAATATGCTTTAAGAGATTCCTTGGAGAGGCTTTACAATCACATTGGAGAGGAAAGGTAAACAAACATCCTAACTCTTACCATGAAAAGCACATCTAGTATTTAAATAACAAATTTGGATCTGCAATATCAGATTGCTTCACTTGCAAATTGCACGAACATGAACCGAGTTCACATTAAAATCCTAAATATGGATATGGCCCACAAGTAAAATTCATATACTTAACCTGAAATCATAAGATATGTTCAGCTCATGGAACCAAGAAATTTCACGTAAATACAATATTTAAATTTTTATAGATATCATGGAGGATGAAAGTTTTGTTCGGTGCCTAACATCCTAGCCATGTAACCAAATTTGGCCAATCTCAATTTGGTATCACTAGCAAATGTTACAAAACTCAAGTTTTGGTTACCGCTTGAGGCTTATTTTGCTGACAATTATTTCTAACATATTTTCAAGTGTGAGTATACATCAAGACTCAAGCTCACAACCAAGGATCCCAAGAGTTGTGAACTGGATTCAATTAATTTTCTCCACGGCTGGTATCTATCTGTCGATCCTGAGACTGACTGTTAAGGAGAATCATTTGAGGGATACCTTTCTTCAATGGCGAGTTCATTACAATCTTTTTCTGGGTACAGTCCGCCACAGTTCTTGTTTGGGACCGCAAATTCCCATGGAAGCCATTTTGAAGACTAGGTGGCTCCAAAAGTAGCACCTTTAGGTTGTTGTGCACCTATGAATAGCATATTATTGATAATTCAACAGAGTTAAAACTACTTTTAGCTGGTGCTGTTTTTGTGGGATGTGATGAAGAGACAAGAACCGATTTTACTACATTCCCCTATCGTAAGGAAATTACCGGCCCTTCTGTTTCCCTTTACACAGAATTCACTATGTCATGTTTTGGTTGATCTTGGACTTTTCAAAGTGCTGTAACAAAGGAGGTTGTCTACAGATGTAGTAGGTGGAAGGTTGGGAAATGACGCCTCTCTTCCTGTTGAGGTCTATTGATTTTGTGTGGTTAAAACGTAGTAGGAGGCATTTTGAAGGAATAGAGGGGTCGGTATCTCAGTGAAATGCATCATGTAATGCTTGGGATTGGTGGATTCAGTGTTTTTTCAATGAGAAGGGCATCTGAGTGTTAGTTTCTGCCAAGGGTAGGGGTGAAAGTTGCAAGTACCTTTTTTGTGCTGCGAAGTAGTGCACAGCCTTGGGAACTGGGAAGTTGAGTGGCCGCTCATACATTTTAAGGGGTAGTTTTTGAAGTATCTAGAATAGACTTTTTTTTATATGTAAAGTATATTTAAAAAATAAAAATAAAATAAAAAAGGCACCAAAAGGGAGAACCATCCCGGAACAAGGATGATAACACAGTAGTATCTAGTATAGATATCTTTCACATTATCCTTTCTTGGGTATATTTCCTTGTACATGGGTTGCACCCCATCGCCTGCTTTTTAAACATTATTATTTGTTGAGAAATATATAAAAAAGAGAGAATACTACCACATTAATATGGTACATCTAAAGAGGAGTTGTAAGCATATATACAATATTATGGTTACATGAGAAATAACTAAATTGAGGCAAAGAACTTTCTCAACTCTCAAGTCTGCAGCATAAGCAATAAAGATACTAATACAAAGCTCTCTTATCTTTATTCATAAGGAAGAAAACCAAAAAGAAAATAGGCCAGTTTAACGCAATCAGTGACAGTCCAATAAACATAAGTCAAATTAAAGAATCTTGGCACCCCACTAGTCCACAAGTCCACTATGTGCATAAGGAGTGCAAGGTAGGAATTATTTTTGACTAGTTGAAATATGAGAAATTTAATCCCAGAAGATGATGTGAAACGAGAGGGAAACTTATATTGTAAGAAAATGACAAACATGTATGTGACTTAAATTGTGGAGGAGGCTTAGAGCCACAACATGTGCTATCACAGCCACCACAAACGAGAATTACTTAAACATGATGAGTGGATAGAATCTATAGAGGCATTTGACATTATAATAAATTAACGATCATATATACCTGAATTCCTCCACTCTCTTCAACAGAGAAGCTGCGAAGCAACCTGATCTTTGGAGCTTGGAAGGAGATCATTTGAAGCTCAGTTTTCCCATCCAACGCCATCAAAGAACTAAAACTCTCCTGTTAATATTAAAGTGCTATGTAGTCAAAATAAATGTAGGGAGAGGGAAAAGTAGCTTAAGTAACAGCAGATTTTCAATATGATGTAAGACCATAATCCCTCTGAATTTGAGAAATTTGATAAAGTACAATATCTATGTAGAAATGTTACTATTTTGCAAATAGTGGTCATTCAAATGGAATTTATAAAATCATATTAAGATAACCAGAAAGTATAACTACCTAATACTCACCCACACATATTTCTTACAAACATATTAAGATGCATTAGCAAGAAGATAATATTTCTTAAGAACATCCATCAATGACTTGTAACATTAAGACATATAGATAAATTGCCATTTCAACTAAACATCAAAAATAAAACTTTAACTAAAAGGGAAAGTATGTCATGAATATAATACAATGCAAATGCATGAACGACCATAACGATGAAAGAAAATTCTTTGGATATCGAGCAGCGGCGGAGCCATAATATTTTTTCAATGTGGGCAAAGATTTATCATTAGTCATTTAAACCCCAATTTATAAATATGGTGGACAAAATTTGATGCTAGAGAAAAAGAAGCAAAAAATAATTAGGCACAACTTTATATATATTTACACCTTTATATTATTTCTTTTATAAATTAGATTTTTTAGCACCACTACAAAAAATTCCTTCCAAATCACTGCCGCTAATTGCCACCATCTTTTCTGTGAATTAATCCACCCCTGATGTCAAGCATATAATTATTCCTCCAATATCTAAAACTCACTTAGTCATTGAAACCCCGATCTATAAATAAGGCAGCCAATATATGATGCAAGAGCAAAAAAAGTTTCAAAATCATGGTGGGCAAAATTTCTATATATTTACAGTTTTACATTATTTCTTCTATAAATAAGATTTTTAGTACTACTAAATTTTTTTCCTCCCAATTCATGGTGGGTAATTGCCCACCTTATTGTGTGAATTGATCTGCCCCTAATGTTAAAGCATTTAACTATTCCTCCATCATCCAAAACTCCCTTTCTACACAAATGAGAGTTCAATTTCTCTTTCTAGGATGTACGAAAATGGAACCCTCTTTTAAAAGAGATCTACAATAAATCTCATTATATCTGAGCAAGTAAGTTATCATCTTGGTGTTTTTTAATTTTTTTATATTTTTTTTTGATAATATGGAGTTTCCCAACCACAGTCGGACTAAGTCTCCCCACCCCGGGTCAAGCTTTTCATACAGGCTTGTGCCCGTATTCCCGTGACCTCATGAACCATTTCGGCCCTTGACAAATTGTTGCTGGTGGTATTCGATCCCAGGACGTCGAGTCTACGGCTCGTCGCGGGCGCCAACTGCTGGGGTTTATCATCTTGGTATTGATTATATTGAAGTAAAAAATCTCTCAACAAACTTTAACTCTTAATTGGGATAGAAGAAGTATATAATTTATCAAAAATATGATATCTTCAAAATGGCCAAATTACTCTACCCAAGCTTGGAATTAAATTAAATGGAGCATAATTGAAACAATCATATCATACATACATAGATATACATATACATATAGATAGAGATAGGAGTAAATGAATATACCTGCAAAGGAGAAGGAATTAAATGGGTGTGGCGTTTGGTTTCATCCAAAGCAAAGTGGATAAATTTCTGGTAAGAGCAGCAGGCAGAAACTTCAATTGAAGCCCTCAATTTCCTCCTTGTAGTACCACTAGTTGAAGGTAATAATGGAGGCTTTAGCGTTGAGAAAATGCTTGACAAAGAAGAACACTCCATTGGAGAATGAGGAGCTCCTAATGGAAATGCTCAATTGCTTGAGAATTCCGTCATTGTGAGCCCTGTGACGTGTTTAAGTGTGAACTGAGAGAGAGGAGTGGAGAGAGCCGAGTCTGAACTGAGAGTGAGAAGTGGACCTGGCAACGGACCCGCCCCGCCGGTTACCATCCATATCCGATCTGTCCCCAAAAAACTAATACACATACCCGCCCGGCCCCGTTTTCAGAATTATACTTTTTTTCTAAATTAAATTTTTTTTATTCCAAGTTATATGATTATTATGACTTTTAAAAATTAATTTGAGACCATTTCAATTTTAAAATTGAGATGACTCATTAAAAATTGTGAAATAATAAAATTTGCAATGAGTAATACTTTTTAGATAGTTCACAATATTCATCATTGTATTGATTAAAATTAAAATAATCTATATCAATTTTGAGTTTAAAAATATTTTAAGTTGACTTTAAAAAATCAATAGTGATCAAATATTATGAAACGGAGAAATTATTATTTTTGTAAAATTATTTTTATTTCAAAATTAAAAAATAAGCAGTTATTCTATTATTACTAGTACACATTGTATTACAAATGTTATGAATTTTTAATTAAATAACTTTAATAGATACACAATTATATATTCAAAAAGATACTTTCAAAATAATTAGCTAACTGATCTATAGCTATTCATCCCAATTATGGACGCCCAAGATTAAAAGGTGATAATAAGTATCCGCAATAAGTTCATGTGGATACTAATTACTATCCGCGAAAACTTTTTGCAGATACTTATTATTAATGAAGTTTCAACTTTGCCCCACAGTTTGCTTTAAAAAGTTTTAAAAAATCATATTATCTGCAAAAACTTTATGCGGATAGTTAGTAGAAACTTTTCAAGCTATCTATCCGCAAACAATTCCTACGGAATGTCTGTTTCTCCCATATAAATACCCAACTACGAAACTGTTAATAGATTACATAAACCCTAGCCGCGCTTGTTGCATTCTCTTGGACAATTTTGAGATTTTAATAGCTAACCCTTGAAGAATCTAGCAATTTAAAGCAATTTTAGCAAGTTTGGAAGTTGAAAAACACTAACCGGTTAATTTTGCAATATTCTTTAATTTTTTCATTGTGTAGTTTAGTTATGTATTTTTTTCAAAATTTTTATAATTTTTGTTTTAAATGTAAGTGAATAAAGATTTTAATCCTGGTCCAATCGATCCTAGTATCCTTTATGATCAACAAAATTATGTTTCAGAAGACATTTGTGTAAGAATTTAATTTATGATTTATTATTGATAAATTTTTTGTAATTATTAGGATATAAATTTTTAAATTTAATGATTAAATAATTTTGATGATAAATCAAAATGTGATATTCTTTTGTATTTGTTATGTTTTTATTTTATGATTTTAAGAAAGGCATATGTTATCTACTAGTAAATTGGTTGAATGGAATTTAAATGAGCAAATAGAAATATTAGAGCAACTTCCTTTTCATATTTTCTTAAATCCTTCTGTTGTGCAAAAAAGTGATGCGTGTGTTGGAATCTGCCCTTGTTGAGCGATGGAGGAGTGAAACTAATTTATTTCACTTCAATGCCAGACCATCACTTTGGAAGATGTAGGTATGATTTTAAGACTTCTTGTAATTGGTGCCCCAATAACATGTGGACTTATAAGTCATACAAAATCCTTATTTCTTAAGCACTTTAGTGAACATGGTGGCAATGATAAGAGAAGTTTATGTCCCACGTGGAGGAATAAGTTTGACATGACTGAAAGATAGATTTGGACAACTATCTGAGGAGTATACCTACGATCAACTTATGCTACATACAAAAGCATATATTTTATACTTGTGTGGTGCAGTGTTGTTTTTCACTTTAAATAAGAACACATTCCACCCTAAATACTTGATGTTATTAGAACGAATAGAAGATATCCAATTATATGCGTGAGAGCAAGCGTGCCAGCTTAATTGTATAAAGTATTGCATAAGGCATTTAGGAAGAAGATTAAGTCAATATACGAATGCCTAACACTTTTGCTAGTAAGGGCTTGTGTGCCTAAATCTATACTAGCAAAATATACAAGTATACGCAAGTCCACAAGTAATATATTGATAAGAGAGTGTCGAACCCATAGATAATTATTTAATAATAATAATAATAATTATCAAGTACTAACTCATAATCAAATTAATTTTATTTAAACAATTCGATAAAAATTGTTGAATTTTGAAAATAAAGTACTAAACTAACTAATCACTTAATACCAAGAATTGAATTCAAATTAAAAAGGCTTAAGATTCTTAATGTTTCACTTGAATTAATACACTTCTTCTTAAGTTATGTTAACTATTTCAGATTGTTAATCGAGAACTCATCAATATTTATAACCATATCTCGATGTATCATAAACGAATCAACTTAAATTTACGAAGGTTAGAATTACGGTGAACACCCTAGTTAACTAATTTACTATATCTCTATGTGAATTACAATTAAAAATAATTTAAAGCACATGTTCTCTTTCAGATTACATGCGACGTATAGGTATATCTCTATCCTAGACACAAATCATGAGTTCCATCACCATACAGAAAACATAATCACATGTTATTATGATCAGGTCTAAATCTATAATCCATCTCTCGAGTTCATATAGATTACCAGGGTAATTGTTGATCAGGCAATTAGGCAATTAAACGTAAATCATAATAGACAATCCGATAATAATCAACAATAATTAATAAGGAAGCATATCAATAAAAGTTACACAATAAGATCCATTGTAATCTTAAAATAAAATTTAGTTTATGATTGAATTAATAACCACAATCCACAAATAAACCATCTTCTAAGAATTACAAAATAAAAAATAAAAGAAGAAAAGAAAAACTCTTTTGAAGAAATCCTTGATATCCTCATTAGCCTCCTATCTTGATCTTCCTTCATGATAATCTCTTACTTCAAGCCTTCAATCCTTCTTCAATTCTAGGATTAGCAAAAAGTAGCAAGATCTCCTTTATTCTATGCTTCACATCATGTATTTATAGGTTACAAATCAAATCTTAAGCTTAGAAGGAAAAACAATCCAATCTAGAGTCAAAAACATGATAAAATGTGTCCCTGCTTGATCTTTCCTGACCCCGGGCGCTGCCGCGCTCGTTTCTGGCACCGTCGCACTGAATTCTCTGGTATTGGGTGCAGCCACGCCCAAAATGAACTAGAAACTGGCGCGACTGCGCTAGGCAATTTTTTGATGCGACGTCCTTTGGTAAAATGACTATAACTTTCTCATCCGAACTCTGACTAAGATGATTCAAGATGTTCCGGAAAGGTAAGAAGTAGATCTATAACTTTCATTGTTTGAGCATTGAGAGATTCTATCTAGATCAAGGTCGAAATTGGGCTTTAAGTGGCTACTATGTAAATGGTAACTCCAAACTTCGAGGTTGAACGTCCGTTGGTAAAAAGGTTATAACTTTTGATTCGGGAGGAGTTACGGGACGTGCCACCTATCAAATAGAAGCTCTCGACGAGCTCTATAATAAAATTTAAATTCCAAGCCATGAACATGCATCCAACTTGGCATCAAAAACCCTTTAATCGTTCTTTATACCTAATTACATTTCTTTGCTTCTTCCTATAACATAACATAAAAATACTATAAATATCTAATACTAACTTAAAATACTTTTGAACTCACAAATTATCAAGCCAAACGTACTTAATTCGTAGGTATAAAACTCACTCATCAAATACCCCCAAACTTAAACCTTTACTTATCTTCAAGCAAAACACTAAGAAGAACTACTAATTCTAAATAGCAACTCACATGACTCGAGCAATGAATCAATACAAATATACATAATAACCTCAAAGATTTTCTCTAATGATAACTCAAGATTTTATTTTAAAAACATGCAAACCTTAAAATTTCAATCTAATCATCAGTTCCACAACTACTCATGATCCTTTAAGTGCGTGTGTGTGTATCCAAATGTTCAAACTAATTGCGACTCACATAAGCTCATTGATGAGTGGGTTTTAACCTACGAATTTGATACATCTTTGGCTTAATTCTTTACAGTCTTTAAGTGTTTTAAGTGTCTTTGTACTTGTTTCGTATTGCTTTTGTAAGTAGAGGCTGGCTGCAGATTGAAAAGGAAAAAACTAGCTGGGTGCAGGGCAACCTCGCCGGGGCGAGGATTTTGTTAAGGAACTTCTCGCCGGGGTGAAATCTGGTCGGGGCGAGGATTTTATTAAGGAACTTCTCGCCGGGGAGAATGCGGCTGGTGGAAATTTTATGTTGTCAGCATGCAGTTATTTTAGAAAGGTTGAGGCTAACAAGGATTCTTGCTACCATTCTGATTGGGAGAATAAAAGGAAGATATAAGTAGGAGATTAATGATTGGATCAAGGGACACACATACATATTCAGAGATTGAATTTTCAGAGCTGAACAAGGAGATTGAAGATCAAGTCAAGCATCGTGAGGAATTCAGATTGGAGTGCTAGAGATTATATTGAGTTTTCTTTTAATCTTTTATCTCTGATTTGTAATTACTTATGATGACTTCTTTTAGATTTCTAGTTTTTATTGTCATTATGAACTAAATCTTTAATTAAGGCTACAATTGAACCAGTTATGTTTATGAATTAATTATCTATTTAATTCCAATTATTCAATTGATGAGAGTTGTCTATCTTGTTCTATGATTAATGATTAAATTGTTTGGCCAACAATTAGCATATTATTCTGGATGAATTCGGGAGATGCAATCTAGGGTTAGAACTGGATGAGATAGCATGTATTCTTAATTATTTGCATGTGTTGAATAATTAGGATTGTGAAGTGAATATGGATATCTCTTTACTACATGTAACAATTGGAAATTGAAGCTTCATGAATTTAATCCTTTAGTTTTGCATAGGAATATCACAGAGTTAATTGGATTAGATAGATTTATTTGATCACTTGGAAAAGGGCTTATAAATACAATTGAATTTCTGTTAACAACTCCATTGAAGTGAATAATTGGAATGTGTAGATAGATTGGTTTATGATATATAACTGAGGAAATTGTAGTCTTAATCATTTTAAATTTGAATTTCAACCTTTGAGATTGTTGTCAGTATTAGTGTTAATTTAATTAGTTTCAATTAATATTCAAATTGCGATTATTTAATAGAATAGCCATAATCTAAATTGACAGTGGAGATATTAAGCATAATAATTCATGTAGGTTCGACACTCGTTCTTATCACTTTATTACTTGTTGATCGTGTATACTTGCACGTAATTGTTGATTGTGAAATCGGGCAACAAGTTTTTGGCGCCGTTGCCGGGGATTATTTGTGTTTATAATTTTTAATATCAGTTTAATTAAGTCTGTTCTAATTAAGCAAACTCATTTTTTTCTTTTTTTCTTATCCAGATGTCTTTTGATTCGTTTATGCAAACGCGATCAAAACAACCAGAACTCATGCAGTGTGAGGATAATCTTGAGAACAAGCTACGTCAGTTGAGAAAATTCTGTTGGGAGACAATTGAGAAAGAGAAAATAGCTAACGAAGAACAGATATCGTTGAAGGACTATGCTATGCCTAAGATAGACGAGATCAAATCGAGCATCATGAGACTAGTCATCACCGCTAATTCCTTCGAGATCAAGCTGGGAACAATTCATATGCTTCAGAATGCGGTACAGTTTGGGGGTTTAACTAACGATGATCCGAATGAACACTTGGTTAGCTTTTTAGAGATCTGTGATACATTCAAATATCCCAATGTGTCAGATGATGCAGTGAGATTACGTCTGTTTCCATTTACACTAAGAGATAAGGCAAAGAGTTGGTTGCATTTACTTCCGCCAGGATCCATCACAACTTGGGATTATCTGGCTCAGAAATTCTTAGCGAAATTCTTCCCGCCAGCTAAGTCGGCTAAGTTGAGAAACGAGATTTTTACATTTGGGCAACAACATGGAGAGTCACTATACGAGGCTTGGGAAAGGTTCAAGGAGTTATTGAGGAAATGTCCACATCATGGGCTACCTAAGTGGCTACAAGTTCAGACATTCTATAATGGGTTGAATAATGACACTCGAACATGCATTGATGCTGCTGTGGGAGGAGCACTTATGGATAAAAATTTTGAAAAAGCTTTCACGTTGTTAGAGACTATGGCTACAAATAACTATCAATGGCCGACTTCCAGAATGAATCAACAAAAGGTAGCTGGAGTATTGGAAGTAGATGTGGCCACGACTCTAACAGCTCAGATGGCAGCCATGTCTAAGAAGATTGAAGCTTTGGCAGAATTGAAAGTCTAGCAAGTAGCCTATGTGTGTGAGCTATCTGCAGGTGCACATCCGACGGAGTATTGTGCCATTAATCCGGAATCAGTACAATATTTGGGGAGTTATAACAGACCGCAACAGCCATATCAGAATGCTTATAATTCGGGGTGGAAGAATCATCTGGGTTTCTCTTGGAGCAATAACACTCAGATTCAAAATCCAGCTTCAAGATCACAGAATCCCCCAGGTTTTCAGAACCAAGCTCCACAACATGTAGAAACAAAACCGAGTTTAGAAAACTCGTTGGCGAGATTCATCACAGCGTCTGAGAAAAGAATGAATGATCAAGATAAGTTGTTAACTCAGGTAGATTTGAATGTGAAAAGCCAGGTAGTGTCAATTATGAACTTGGAAAATCAGCTGGAACAGTTGGCTCATGTCTTGAACAATCGACCACAAGGAGCACTTCTAAACGATACAGAGATTAACCCAAGAACGGATGGAAAAGAACATTGCAAGGCTGTCACTTTAAGGAGTGGAAAAGAGCTGTCTGATACGGTTATAGCTAGGAAATTCTAAACCAGAAACAGTTGTGGAGAATGAAGATGAGGAAGCCCCAGTGAAAAGTAAGGCGAATGAATCAGAAGAGGTGAAGGATACAGGTTCGGAGGCAAAGTCAAAGGAACTTAAGCCAGATAGTGTAGTGCCTCCCGTACCATTCCCTCAAAGATTGCAGAAAGCTAAGTTAGATAAGCAATTTTCCAGATTCTTAAATGTTTTCAAGAAACTGCACATCAACATACCATTTGCAGAAGCCCTGGAACAGATGCCCAGTTATACAAAGTTCATGAAGGAGGTTTTGTCAAAGAAGAGAAAATTGGGTGATTTCGAGACGGTGGCATTAACTGAGGAATGCAGTGCAATTTTGCAGAACAAATTGCCACCCAAATTAAAGGATCCAGGAAGCTTCAATATTCCATGTGTAATTGGTAACCAGTTCTCTGGAAGGGCATTGTGTGACTTAGGGGCTAACATCAATTTAATGCCGTTATCAGTTTACACTCAGCTTGGGCTAAAGGCACCAAAACCGACAAACATCAGCCTGCAGTTGGCAGACAGGTCAGTGATATATCCGAGGGGTATTATGAAAGATATTTTGGTTAAAGTTGATAAATTCATCTTCCCGGCTGACTTCGTCATTTTGGATTACGAAGAGAATAAAGAAATCCCCATCATATTGGGTCGTCTATTCTTAGCAACAGGGAGAACGCTGATAGATGTACAAAAAGGTGAATTGACAATGAGAGTTCAAGATCAGGAAGTCACCTTCAACGTGTTTAAATCAATGAAATTCCCTAAGAAAGGCGAGGAATGCTTGCGGATAGACTTGCTAGAGGAAATCGTGAATGATCGAACCAGTGCAAGTTATTGTGAAGATCCACTAGAAGCTGCTCTGGTTGGGATAGACAGTTTTGATGAGTGAGATTATGTCAAGGTTTTAGACTCATTACCTGTTTCTCAAAAATTCAGCAGGCATTTTGATATACTTGACCGGCCAGAAGAAGAAGAAAAGAGGTCCAAACCGTCAGTGGAAGAACTACCTATGCTTGAACTCAAACCTCTTCCGTCTCACCTAAGGTATGCTTACTTGGGAGACTCTGACACGCTACCAGTAATAGTTTCTGCTCATTTGAATGAATCTCAAGAAGAAAAACTATTAAGGGTTTTGCGTGAGTATAAAACAGCAATTGGGTGGACAATAACAGACATCAAGGGAATCAGTCTGTCGTTTTGCATGCACAAAATTATGCTTGAAGGAGCAAAACCGGTTATTGAACAACAAAGAAGATTGAATCCGATCATGAAGGACGTAGTGAAAAAGGAAATCATCAAGTGGTTAGATGCCAGTATTATCTATCCGATTTCAGATAGTTTTTGGGTAAGTCCTATACAGTATGTGCCTAAAAAGGGGGGGATGACAGTGGTTGAAAACGAAAATAATGAACTCATTCCTACAAGAACAGTTACAGGTTGGCGACTGTGTATGGATTACCGCAAGTTGAACAAAGCGACGCGCAAGGATCACTTTCCACTGCCATTTATTGATCAGATGTTGGATAGGTTGTCCGGTCATCAATTTTACTGCCTTCTTGACGGATACTCAGGTTATAATCAGATAGTAATAGCTCTGGAGGACCAAGACAAAACGACTTTTACATGCCCTTATGGAACGTTTGCATTCCGGAGAATGTCTTTCGGGTTATGTAATGCACCGACTACATTTCAGTGATGCATGATGGCTATCTTCTCGGCTATGGTTGAGCAGAACTTGGAGGTATTCATGGATGATTTTTCTGTATTCGGTGATAGTTTTGATTTGTGTCTTGGCAATCTCATCTTAGTGTTGAAGCGATGTGTGGAAACAAATCTGGTGCTTAACTGGGAAAAATGCCATTTTATGGTGCAAGAAGGGATTATTTTGGGGCACAAGGTGTCCGAAGTAGGCTTAGAGGTGGATAGAGCAAAGATCGAAACCATTGAAAAGCTACCTCCACCGACATCTGTAAGAGGCATTAGAAGTTTTCTCGGACATGCAAGATTCTACCGTCGATTCATCAAGGACTTTTCAAAAATTTCAAAACCATTGTTTTCACTCCTTGAGAAAGATACTCCCTTCAAGATGGAACAATCTTGCATTGAAGCCTTTGAAGTGCTGAAAAAAAAGTTAGTCACAGCCCCGATCATAGTTGTTTCCGATTGGACCTTACCTTTTGAGTTGATGTGTGACGCAAGTGATTATGCAGTGGGAGCTGTGTTGGGACAGCGAAGAGATAAGATTTTTCACACTATTTATTACTCAAGTAAGACATTCACTGATGCACAACTAAATTACACCACTACAGAAAAAGAGTTACTTGCAGTAGTATTTGCCTTTGATAAATTTCAAGCATATCTAATTGGAACCAAGGTGATAGTCTACACTGATCATTCAGCCATCAAATATTTGATTGCAAAGAAGGATGCCAAACCAAGGCTGATTCGATGGGTCCTTCTGTTGCAAGAATTTGACTTAGAAATTCGAGATATGAAAGGTACGGAGAATCAAGTGGCTGATCATCTTTCAAGGTTAGAGAATGCCGACACTCAGAGAAAGAATGAGGTAGTGATCAATGAGTCATTTCCAGATGAGCAGCTATTTCATATCAACACCGAAGTCCCTTGGTATGCTGATTACGTGAACTTCCTAGTCAGTAACGTTCTCCCGAAAGATTTCACTTCTCAACAAAAGAAGAAATTTCTCCATGAGGTCAAGCAGTACTTCTGGGATGAGCCATTCCTCTTCAAAACTTATGCAGATCAAATGATACGACGTTGTGTGCCACAGGAAGAAATGGAGAGCATATTGACTCGTTGCCATTCGTCAGAGTATGGAGGACATTATAGGGGAGAAAGAACTGCAGTAAAAGTCCTGCAATCAGGATTTTTCTGGCCTTCGTTGTTCAAAGATGCCCACCTTTTTGTTCTAAAGTGCGATAGATGTCAAAGGGTTGGCAACATTTCGAAACGGTATGAAATGTCTCTCAACACTATCCTTGAAGTTGAACTCTTCGACGTATGGGGTATTAACTTTATGGGGCCATTTCTGTCATCATTAAACAATCAATACATACTTTTGACTGTGGATTATGTATCAAAATGGGTTGAAGCATCTGTATTACCCACAAATAATGCCAAAGTGGTTCTACGGTTCTTGCAGAAAAATATTTTTACTCGATTCGGTACACCAAGAGCCATAATCAGTGACGAAGGTACCCATTTTTGCAATAAGTAGTTCACCAAATTGTTAGCTAAATATGGAGTCAAACACAGGATTGCTACGGCTTATCATCCCAAACGAATGGCCAAGCGGATGTGTCGAATCGTGAAGTTAAGCAAATTCTGGAGAAAGTGGTGAACCCATCTCGTAAGGATTGGGCAATGAAATTAGATGATGCTTTATGGGCGTATCGCATGGCCTATAAGAATCCCATTGGAATGTCACCGTATCGCATGGTTTACAGAAAATCGTGTCATTTACTAGTCGAACTTGAACACAATGCGTATTGGGCAATTCAGAAATTGAACTTTGATTTCCAAGCATCTGGCGAGAAAAGGTTGCTGCAATTGAATGAGATGGAGGAGTTTCGTCACCAAGCCTATGAAAACTCTAAGCTGTATAAAGAAAAAGTCAAGAGGTGGCATGACAAACGGATAATTGATCGAAAATTCCAATCGGGACAGGCAGTATTGTTGTTCAACTCCAGATTGCATTTATTTCCTGGGAAGTTGAAGTCTAGGTGGTCCGGGCCTTTCATTGTCACTGCTGTAGCTCCCCACGGGGTAATTGGCGTCGAAGAACCAAACTCAAAGCGCACATTTAAGGTTAATGGTCAGCAACTCAAACATTATTGGGGATGCGATGTGGATCGACAAGTATCAGTGATTTATCTCTCTTCTCTCGATCAAAGTGATGACTGAAACCGCGGAGGAAGTCGGGCTGACGACTCTAAACCAAGCGCTTGATGGGAGGCAACCCAATCATGCTACTTTATTGCTTTCATAGATCTAGCGTAGTTAATAATTTTGTTTTAGTTAGTAGTAGTTCAAAGTGTTCTTGTTTTGCAATAATTCTTCAATTCCTTCGTAGTTGGACTCATTTATGATATTATTCTTTGGAACAGGGATGGAGCCTAGGAGAATGCATTAGAAGTAGAGAGACATACTATTGGGATGATACCAATTGAAGACAAGAGGAACCAAGCAAAAGAGAAAAAAAATTTCAGAAAAGAGGATTCTCATCCCGGCGAGAAAAATACATTAAGGTTTCTCGCCCCGGCGAGAACCTCTCTGCCAAAACTCGCTCCAGCTCAAAGTTTTCTCGCCCCAGCCCATTCCTCTCTATCCATTCTCGCCCCGGCGAGATTCTCAGGTATAAACTTCTCGTCCCAACGAGAATCGCGGAAATCAGTTTTTAAAAATCGATCCCAATTCGGTTTCTTTCACTCCTAAACCCATGCAACTTCTTCCAACTCCTATTTCTACCTCTCCTATACCAATCAAACCATATTCTTCTAGATTTCTCTTCTAATTTCCTTCCCAATTCTTTCCATACTCGGATTCCTAATCAAACCCTACCACACCCCTCTCTACATACAAACTATAACTCAATCTAAGCCATCTCTCATTCCAACGGTGAGATACTCTGTTCTATTCACAATATCCATAAGATACATCATTGCATGAACAAGTTTTAGGGTTTGCACCTAGTTGAAGAAGCAAATTAATCAGTTCAACCACTCAACATCACCAACTCTGCTCCAGTACACCGTGCTTCTTTCAAGTACCCGACATTAGTTAGGAATCAGTAGAGTTGGAGTTTGGGGGGAAGTTTTGTTCCTAGTGTTGCATACCAGAGTTGTGCAGATTTAGCCTGGGTATTTCAGAATCTTTGTTTGGGTCTGTTTGTTAAGTGATCAGTAATGGCTCTTAACAGGCATAGGGGTGAGGGATCATCTTCAACACCATTCAGGCAGTTTGATAGACAAAAATTTATCAGTGCGGAGGCGGCTAATAGATATGAATTGTATACATCGGGTAAAGCTCTAACTCCCGAGCACGGTTTCACACCTGACGAAGTGGTAGATGGTGAGATGATGCTTCAGATAGTAGAGAGGGGATGTGAGACATTCACCGCCCATCCGGAACCTGCATGTATAGCCATTGTCAAAGAATTTTATGCCAATGCAGAGGACGCGGCTCCATGCGAGGTTACAATACGGGGCAAGACAGTTTCATTCAGTGCCCAGTCGATCAATGAATACTATAACTTGAGGCCTGATACAAGCTGTAGATACACTCGATTTCTTGATGAGGGACCTAATTTGGAGAAGGTGGTTACTGACTTGTGTAAACCAGGGACGACTTGGATAACCAGAGGGCCACGTGCAGCAATTTCGTTCCATAGCAAGGACTTGAGTCGGTATGGGAAGGTATGGTATGCGTTCCTCTCTGCTAAACTGATGCCATTACAGCACGTGAGTGATGTACCCAAGGAGAAAGCTTTATTGTTATATGCTATTGTGACGGGGATTGCGATTAATGTGGGCCAGTTGATTGAGGCATCGATTCGTCGAACTTTACGGAATTTGCATAGTCAGGGTGGTTTGCCACACCCTTCCCTGATTTGTGGCTTATGTGTTCGCGCGAGAGTTCGTTAGGGGGCTGAGGAAGCTTTGCAGCAACCTTTGCTACTTTTGGACCACCGTCTGATTGCATGCTATAAGGAATGGGAAGGCGGCGAGTCACATCCTCGTGGTATGGGGTATATCGTTTATTCTCCTGCTGTTGAAGAAGAGCATGAATCAGATGATGAGGAAGCAGGTCCTTCAGAGGGTCCTTCAGCGTCTACTTCTATGGGCAAATCTAAGTTCAGCCTTCAATTTCGTGAGCTGCAGCGCCTTATTGATTCTCAGCATAAAACCATATTGAGGCAAAATCAACGGTTGGCGGATCGACAAGAGCATATGTTTGCTTATCAGCAGAGTTGTATGCAAGCGATATCAAACATGTATTCTAATATGCAACCATTGATGGATTATGTTCACTTTCCAGAAGTGCAGCCATTGCCAGTTTTTCCACCACCAACCCTAGATGATGATGACGAGTTCGGACCTACTGCTTGATCTATCAGGGAAGTCCTCTATTCTTTATTTTCTTTATTTTTTGCACAATGAGGACATTGTATCGTTTGAGTTTGGGGGTGTGTGTCTGTTATTTTTAGAATTTGCTCATCTAGTTGCATTTTTAGTTTTATTTGTATTAGTTTCATGTTAGATTGCATTATTTAATTATCTATTAAAAAAACCCAAAAATTTAGTAGCATAGGATCATATAGTATTGCATTTAGTAGGTATTCAAGCAATGCATTAACGGAAGTCATTTAGGGATGGCCGATGATGAAATTTGATTAGTTCTAATTCAGTTTAATGGGATGGATAGTGAGTGCTAAATCTGGAGTTTGACTGTTTTTAGTTGTGTTTACTTGAGATCCTTGGTTTTTAATTGTTCACGAATGTGTATTGAGGTAATTAGGAGTTGGTTCTTCTTTGGTGTATTACGTGCTCACATGAAGATATAAATTGTTATCACTTGTTGGATCAAAAGAAAAAAAAAACAAAAGTTAAGAAAAAAAAAGTTGTTGAATAAATGCTACTTCGATGTCTGTCCAAGTGCAAGAAAAAGAAGAATTATTAAATATAGACAGATAAGAGCAGGTCTTGACTAGTTTGTCTTTGTGGCCGATGTCATTTGAATGAGTATGCCCTTAGGAGATGTCTTTACACTCAGCGCCCTAAAATCGTCTGATTTGGGAGTCGTTGGTTGAAAGTTCGTTACACGGGTGACATTGAATAACCTAATAAAGATGAACATTGCACTAGTCGGGATGTATGACGAGATGGAGCGTAAAACGCACTCGCTAAAAAAAAAAGCAGGAAAACAATGAGAAGACAAGTGAATAGCAGTTGAGCTTGAAAGTAAAAGTTGTGAACTTATCTTTTTCTAAGCATTGTGATACTAAGAGTTGAATTCATATTCTGATTGGTTTGATATATTTTGCACACACTTATGGAAGGGTTGAGAGTAAGTCATAATTGATAATAGGTGGCTTGTTGATGGTGCCCGAGGTTGAAGTTCTGTTGAATTGGTAGTTACTGATTTATGAGGCTGGATTCTTATAATGGCTGTTGATTATTTGCTTGAGTATGGTTAGTCATGCATATGCATTCGTATAGGTAGTCAGTTTAGATGTTATTTTGGTTTGTTTTGTGTTTTTTTTTTGCTTGAGGACAAGCAAAGTTTTGAGTTTGGGGGTATTTGATGAGTAGGTTTTAACGTACGAATTTGATACATCTTTGGCTTAATTCTTTACAGTCTTTAAGTGTTTTAAGTGTCTTTTTACTTGTTTCGTATTGCTTTTGTAGGTAGAGGCTGGCTGCAGATTGAAAAGGAGAAAACTAGCTGGGTGCAGGGCAACCTCGCCGGGGCGAGGATTTTGTTAAGGAACTTCTCGCCGGGGCGAGCATGCGACTGGTGGAAATTTTATGTTGTCAGCATGCAGTTATTTTGGAAAAGTTGAGGCTAACAAGGATTCTTGCTACCATTCTGATTGGGAGATTAAAAGGAAGATATAAGTAGGAGATTAAGGATTGGATCAAGGGACACACAGACATATTCAGAGATTGAATTTTCAGAGCTGAATAAGGAGATTGAAGATCAAGTCAAGCATCGTGAGGAATTCAGATTGGAGTGCTAGAGATTATATTGAGTTTTCTTTTAATCTTTTATCTCTGATTTGTAATTAATTATGATGACTTCTTTTGGATTTCTAGTTTTTATTGTCAGTATGATCTAAATCTTTAATTAAGGCTACAATTGAACCAGTTATGTTTATGAATTAGTTATCTATTTAATTCTAATTATTCAATTGATGAGAGTTGGCTATCTTGTTCTATGCTTAATGATTAAATTGTTTGGCCAACAATTAGCATATTATTCTGGATGAATTCGGGAGATGCAATCTAGGGTTAGAACTGGATGAGATAGCATGTATTCTTAATTATTTGCATGTGTTGAATAATTAGGATTGTGAAGTGAATAGGGATATCTCTTTACTGCATGTAACAATTGGAAATTGAAGCTTCATGAATTTAATCCTTTAGTTTTGCATAGGAATATCGCAGAGTTAATTGGACTAGATAGATTTATTTGATCACTTGGAAAAGGGCTTATAAATACAATTGAATTTCTATTAACAACTCCATTGAAGTGAATAATTGGAATGTGTAGATAGATTGGTTTATGATATATAACTAGGGAAATTGTAGTCTTAATCATTTTAAATTTGAATTTCAACCTTTGAGATTATTGTCAGTATTAGTGTTAATTTAATTAGTTTCAATTAATATTCAAATTGCGATTGTTTAATAGAATAGCCATAATCTAAATTGACAGTGGAGATATTAAGCATAATAATTCCTGTGGGTTCGACACTCGTTCTTATCACTTTATTACTTGTTGATCGTGTATACTTGCACGTAATTGTTGATTGTGAAATCTGGCAACACTCATATAATCAAATACTCATAAAAGATGTTTAAATCAACTCTATAAACTAACTTTCACATTAATCTCCGCTAATAAAGATAAAACATAAAATTTAGAGGATCAAAAAGATATTCCGCACATTTAAGCACACTTGAACCCTTCCCAAGTATTTTAAAACACAATTTTTTTTATTGTTTTTCTTTTTTAGTGAGTGCGTTTTACGCTCCATCTCACTTCCTATTGAACGAGTGCGTTTTACGTTCCATCTCGTTGCATGTGTTTATGAGTGAGTGCGTTTTACGCTCCATCTCAACCCACCACATGATTCATTTTTTTCTACTCGGGAAGGTTCAAAATTTTCAAATAATCCAAGATTTTCCCCAAACTTATGTTAATGCCTAAATTTCATTTTGAATGATCAAATAAGTTCTTAAAGTTTTAATGATATCTTTCACAAGCATTTAAACATATAAACTTTTTAAGCCCCAACTAGCTAAACATATGAATATGTGTTTTGAAGTTCAAAAAGATCACAAACAGTGTAAAACTGACTTATAAATCCAAAATACAGACTATGCATGCTTCTCAATTTCACAAAAGTTAAAAAACATTAATCAATTTTTTTATCATCGGCCATAATCAAATTCAATCAAACAATTGCTCAACTATCCTAAAAACATACAACCTAAAATGCATAAGTACCACATAAAATAAGAACACACCCCCAAACTTAAGCTTGACATTGTCCTCATGGATAAGATAGGAAAAAGTAAAGTAGAAGACTTCCATGAAAAAATAGCAATCTTCCTCCTTGTCTGCTAAGTCTGAAGAATAGGCTAGACACATTAAAATGAATAAGGCACTGCACTTGAATTAGACTTGAATAACCTATAAACACAATAGAAGCAAGTTTATTAAATCCCAATAAATGCAAGTTTATTAACTACTATGAAACTTAATAAAATAAATAAAAACAAAAACTAAAAATTAAACTTAAGTTGCCTCCCAATAAGCGCTTGGTTTAGAGTCGTCGGCCCGACTACTTCAATTTCTCTATCCAATTTCTCTTTGATAATTGATTAACCCTCCATCCATTAGTAACAATATAACATTTGAGGGCTTCGCTTCTGTAAGGGCCATTGTTTCAAATTCACCTAGTTTGTTCTTTTTAGATATAATCTCCTTTATAAACTTCAAGTAGCTAGGCTTTTACTCAATTGTGTCTATGAACGGAATATGAACTTGAAGCTTTTTAAACACAACGGGATCTTCATCTATCTTCTCATTAACCTCTTTCTCATCCCACCATGGCTCCAAATTTATGATAGCTCCTATGTCGCATAGAGCTTTGCCGACGACATGACTACCAATTGGGTAGGGGATTGCAAAACTACCCGGATCCTTGAGCTTTAACGAAGAAGGTACATGTGACACTAATAAAATCGGCTCATCAACGTTGAAACTCAAGGCTAGATCTTCTTTGGTTGTATTTTCCTAGTCCCTACTATTCTTCTCCTCTTTTTCATCCATATTTATTGGCATATCCAGTTGTAGCTTTGGCGTGGGTAATCCATCAGTCTCGGGAACCATGTTGCTGGGCCATGTGTCTTGAGGGCGACTATTGTTGGCATTGATAGGCTGACCCATCTGGTTCTTAAGATTTTGAATCATCTCTTTCTGCCTATTCATATGCTCCTCACTCGATGTTATGAACTTGGAAAGAACTTCCTCCAAGTTTGACCTCTTTTCTTCATGTAGAGGGGCTTGATTCTGAAATTCTGGAGTGTATAATTGGGTTGGAGCAAAAGTTTGGACTTGATTGTTATGGCTCCATGAAAATCCGGATGATTCCCCCAACTATGATGATAATCGTTGGGATAGTCACCGAAATTACCACCATACTGTACCGACTCGAAACTAATAGCGCATTGATGCCTTAAATGCTTTTCAGCACAATAATCAAAAATCATTGCTACACTTTGAATAGATTGTGTTGCTAAAGTGTCAATGTTCCTCTAAAGTATCTCAATTTGTGCTGACAATTCATCGAGTACATACATCCTTGTCGCTCTTGATTGAGTCATTCTCGTATAAGGCCACTGATAGTCATAGTTGGCCATGGTGTATCTGCAAAAAAAAATTAAAATAAAAAAATTTAAAAAAAATACACGTTTAAATTAAGATCATTTATTTGATTGAATTTAATGCTGTCAGAAATTATTAAATTAATTCTCCAGCAACGGCGCCAAAAACTTATTTGCTTCAATCTATACTAGTAAAATATGCAAGTATACGCGGTGCACAAGTAATATAATGATAAGAGAGTGTCGAACCCACAGATAATTATTTAATAATAATTACCAAGTACTAACTCATTATCAAATTAATTTTATTTAAACAATTCGATAAAAATTGTTGAATTTTGAAAATAAAGTACTAAACTAACTAATCACTAAATACCTAGAATTGAATTCAAACTAAAAAGGCTTAAGATTCTTAATGTTTCACTTGAATTAATACACTTCTTCTTAAGTTATGTTAACTATTTCAGATTGTTAATCGAGAACTTATCAATATTTATAACCATATCTCGATGTATCATAAATGAATCAACTTAAATTTACGAAGGTTAGAATTAAGGTGAACGCCCTAGTTAACTAATTCACTATATCTCTATGTGAATTACAATTAAAAAGGATTTAAAGCACAGGTTCTCTTTCAGATTACATGCGACGTATAGGTATATCTCTATCCTAGACACAAATCATGAGTTACATCACCACACAGAAAACATAATCACATGTTATTATGATCAGGTCTAAAGCTATAATCCATCTCTCGAGTTCATATAGATTACCACGGTAATTGTTGATCAGGCAATTAGGCAATTAAACGTAAATCATAATAGACAATCCGATAAGCTTAAAATAAAATTTAGTTTATGATTGAATTAATAACCACAATCCACAAATAAACCATCATCCAAGAATTACAAAATAAAAAATAAAAGAAGAAAGGAAAAACTCTTTTGAATAAATCCTTGATATCCTCATTAGCCTCCTATCTTGATCTTCCTTCATGATAATCTCTTACTTCAAGCCTTCAATCCTTCTTAAATTCTAGGATTAGCAAAAAGTAGCAAGATCTCCTTTATTCTATGCCTCACATTATGTATTTATAGGTTACAAGTCAAATCTTAACCTTAGAAGGAAAAACAATCCAATCTAGAGTCAAAAATATGAAAAAATGTGTCCCCGCTTGATCTTTCCTGACCTCGGGCGCTTCGCGCTCGTTTCTGGCACTGTCGCACTGAATTCTATGGTATTGGGCGCAGCCGCGCCCAAAATGAACTAGAAACTGGCGTGGCTGCGCCAAGCAATATTTTGATGCGACGTCCTTTGGTAAAATGACCATAACTTTCTCATCCGAGCTCTGATTAAGATGATTCAAGATGTTCCGGAAAGATAAGAAGTAGATCTACAACTTTCATTGTTTGAGCATTGAGAGATTTTATCTAGATCAAGATTGAAATTGGGCTTCAAGTGGCTACTATGTAAATGGCAACTCCAAACTTCGAGGTTGAACGTCCGTTGGTAAAAAGGTTATAACTTTTGATCCGGGAGGAGTTACGGGACGTGCCACCTATCAAATAGAAGCTCTCGATGAGCTCTATAATAAAATTTAAATTCCAAGCCATGAACATGCATCCAACTTGGCATCAAAAACCCTTCAACCTTTCCTTCTTGTATTTGCTTGCATATTGTACTCCAAAATATGTTTGAATTGCGATTCCTTGCTTCTTCCTACAAAATAACATAAAAACACTATAAATACTTAATACTAACTTAAAATACTTAAGAACTCACAAATTATCAAGTCAAACGTACTCAATTCGTAGGTATAAAACTTACTCATTAGAGCTTACAAGAGAATGAGGCCCGATCACCCAATACCGAGACCGAGATCAGGGAATCTTCAACGTCGCTCTTGATTCTTTATGCTTACTTATAGCATTTGTTTGTGAACATACTAGATCCAATAACGGAGGAACTTCAGACTCAACCTCCATGTGAGTGTTAGTTTCAGAAATATTTTTCACGTTTGCCCCAATAAACTACTGAGGATGGTAAACATCTAAAATCGGTATTTCCAACTCAACCAAATCCACAACATGAGCGCACGCTGGAATCTAACATGACCCTCTAATTGTTATATTTTGTAAAATTTTACAAAAATAATTATATTTCATGGCCTGCGACTGTCGAAAATTTTCACCTTCATGAAAATCATAAGGCGCTTTACCATGTAATTTATTAGCTTCTGAGGTCCATCAATACATTAACAAATCCTCAGAAATTTCATTGAAACTTTTAACAGTTAAAAACCTTAATGTGGGTTGCCATATCATTCCTACATACTCAAACATTACTACCCCGTATTACGATAGTGAACAACCGTAAAATACCTCCTAACTCCCTCCGGCATAACTGACTTATATATGTCTTCAACTACAAATTTGTCAACTTATAAATCTTATGGAGACTGAACTGATACGATTTTGTTAATTCAATTTGGAAATTTCTAAACAATATTTTTGTATAAATCATCGGGCTATGTTTTTCTAAAGTTGAACCAAGATACATATCCGCTTCCAATGCTTGATTACATAGTCAACAGTTCGCTTTCTCAAATATTGTCTTTAAATTTCTTTTTAAGAATTTACAACAACTCTTTCATACTTATTGTGCTATCAACATACTCATTAAATAAGATATTCATTCTTTCACTTCTTGAAGTTGTGGTCATCCCCGCTGCAAAATACCTTTTTGACTAGGCCCCGATCCACTTTTCTTTAACTTTGTAAAGCGGATGTAGGCAATCATGCCTATGCAACTTATACTCTGTTATTAAATACTCCCAACGCTCCTCAAATTATTCAATCTCAATGATTTAGAAACACACTTGTTAAAATCATCTTTAAACGTAGGATATCAAACATACATATTATGCAATTTTTCAGGGTACTTGTTATTGGTATGCCAAGAGAAAAGAACATAGTGAGTATCTGGTATAACCCTAGTAATCGCATTGGATATTGCTTTATCCTGATATGTTATAATTGTTATAGGTGTCTTATTTTCTATCGCTTTTAGCCAAGTTTGGAATATCCATAAAAAAGTGTCTTTCGTCTCATCTTTTAAGAACCACACATTTAATATGAGTTTTGTCAATTACACCATATAGTCCTAATATTTTTATAACATTATTAAATTATAAATTAAAATTAAAGTCATTCGTTTGACAAATAAATTTAAATAAATTGTCTAATGTTTGTTCCTGCCTAAAAGTAAGGATAATGTGTCGGCTTATTCAAAATATATTCTGGAATAACATCGTTATAGTTTGTGTGGGCAAGAAAATCGCGCCTTGCTAGGGTTAGGATTTCGTGTTGGCTGGAGAGGCGAGAAATCCACGAAGAATAAGGAATTGACTGATTGATTGAAGAGGGGAAAAGAACAGGTGGACGATTACTCCAATGACACGTGGCAAAGCTCTCAGAATCTGGAAACCGGGTTAGGGTAGCAGGGATTTCAAGAGTCTTCTTGAGTCTTCAGGTTGGGAGAGAGTTTCAAGTACTCAGAGCTTCTAAGAGTCCAAGTGTAATATTTTTTAGAGCGATCCCTTCTTCTTAGAATAGAAGGGCTATTTATAGAAGTGTAATGTTTTTGAGGGCGACCACTTCTTCTTAGAATAAAAAGGCTATTTATAGAACTTTCCTGGGAAGTAGTCACATACCAGACATATGTTTTAAGAAAAATTCCCGAAGTACCCTTAAGTCATCAAAGTAATGCCCAGATTGCTCTATCCTTCTAGCCGCCAATCTAATCCCTCAATCAATTTCCAAAATGGGTCGCATCCACGAGTCTTCTGCCTTAGAACACGTGGAGGCTTCCTCGGGTCTAGCACATTTATTTTCGGCTTTTTCGGTATCCATTTAATTACATCATGGACCCTAATTTGTACATTTAATTAGGTCACATGAACCTTAATTTGTACATTTAATTAGATTATGTAAACCTTAATTTGTACATTTATTTTAATTAGGTCATGTGAACCCTAATATGCACTTGGGCCCATATTTTCCCCATGCGCCAGAGTCGCGATTCCCGAGAGACGCTCGTGCAAAATACTCTAAGCTTTTGAATGATTTTGTGTGACTCCACTTGTCTAAGTCTTGAACATAAGGGTCCTAAAAGAGGGAACCCCTAAGGGCCAAACCCTTAGGGTTAAACCCTAGGGAGGCAAGACCTAGAAAGGATCTTCCTTGGACTTCTTGGTAAATCATCTGAAAACTTTCCATATTTTGCTCAATATTTGTTTCCTTATTATTTTTTGAGAATTAAAACAAGAAAGATCATCAGATATCACTAAATAAAATTCAATTTTTTAGAATTAAATCTTATTTTATTGTTTGAAAATAAATCAAAATCTTCATTTATTAGTTTTTTATAAAGTAAGGTCTTTCCCCTTAAGGAAATCAAATATTCAATATATATATTTATTAATTTTGAAATTTTCCTATTGTTAGGAATAAAATATCAGATATCAAATATATATTGTTTCACAATTTTTATTTTTATTAGGAATAAAATATCAAATATATATTTTTTCGAAATTCCATTAAAAATATTAAAATATACAAATTTCAAAATTTCTATCTATATATATTTTTATTTATAAGTAAGCTCAAATAAACTTATCTTTATATCGAAATTTTCCTTAATAGGAAAATAGAGGTTGCTTCCTTTTCTGTTGCAAGCATGCAGTTTGAATATATGCATATGTATATACATCTCCCAAGTCACTTAGGTTTTTCTTTTCATCGTGCAATTATTTGTCTTGGCATTTTCTCTCTTCTTTTAAGTCGAAAGATCACCAAGAAGTCTTCAAGCAAACATTCCTTAGCTAGGGAAAGAGTCAAGAAAGCAATTCCACCCCTATATGGTCGAACCCTAAGGGTTGAACCCTATAGGGTCGAACCCTAAGGGGGTACCCAAACCCTAGGGGGAGACTCCGTCCCTCATTCTTCTCTTTCTTTCAATTTTTCTGTTTATTTGAATGCTTTCTATCGAACTTCTTCTTGACTTGCTTCATCTACTTTTCTTTTCAGGTCATTGTCACCTTTCTTTTGTCTTCTGAGCCCCGTTACCTTGATCATATCTCGGTAGGGTTCCCTCGAATAATAAAGGAAGATACAATATTTATTGTGACAAAGAAGCATTCGTTCCGAAAAGTTAATTTATGGAGCATCAGAATTTCAAAGGTACACAAAAGAATCCCCCCTAGGGAGACGAACCCTATAGGTGGCCGAACCCTAGGGGGCCGAACCCTAGGACCGACAGAAGACTTCCTGGTTATCTTGGGTACGCTACTTCTTTCGGGACTACAAAACTAACAAGTGGGATAGTTCTACTTACGACAAATCCGTCCTTGCTTTTTGTAAGGAGCCTTGTCCTTTTCCTCTGGCAGCCTATCTGGCTATGTGGTTGTCCCGTTTTCTATTTCCCGGGTCTCCTGTTGATGGTCCTTCAGCCCGTATGTTTAGCTTAGCAACTCTGCTATCTCGGGGTTTGGAGGTTCCTTTTGCTTCCCTCTTTTTGGGAACCTTATATCGTCGTTTAGATGAAGCGACCTTTGCTTTGAGAGAATCTATTGGGAGGTATTCGTTTTCATACTTTCATTAACTGTCTTTCACACTGCACTTTTCTCTTCTTTTTTTTGAATTATCAACCATCCTTTTTCGTTTACTCAGGTACGACGTGAATTACTTCATTCCAGGCTCCTTCCTTCAGATTTTCCTCTTCGAGCGCTTCAAGGGTTATTCTTCTCTTGAACATCTTTCTAAGAGAAAAAAGAAGCCTTCAGACCCTTTTCATCGCCCCACATCAACCCCAGGATAGCCCGCTGGATTGATTACCGCTTTAGTTCCGACTTGTGGCTTTTCATTGATGATTCTTCATGCTTCACCGCTCGTCCCTACACTATTGCCTCAAAAAACGGTGGTCATTTGCCTCACTTCTATAGGCGTGAGTCTCGCTCTTATCTAAACACCAACGGGTTAAGTGGTTCTTCATTGTCCTGGTTCGTCTTCCTTTGGGCTGCGGAGCTTCTGGTTTTTGTTGCTTGATTTCGCAATCAATAAAACACGCGCAAGTATACGCGGTCAACAAGTAATAAAGAGTAAGTAGAGTATCGATCCCACGAGGAATTGTTACTAGTCTTTTCCAAGTATTAACCTTTTATCATCTCAATCTTATTTAAATAAACGATAATTGTTTTTGTTGTTTTGCATTAATGAAGATAACAAATAATCAAAGAACTATGGAAAGCTTTAAGATAATGAAATCAAATATTAACAAGTCTAAGATCACAATTTCCCCCAACACTTCACTTGAATATCCTAACTCTCTCTTTTCAACTAGTTAAATCACAAGGATTGTTATCCGAGAATTTACAAGTATATACAAGCCTCTCTCGATGGTCAAATACGTATTTCCCAATGCGGTGTATAAATATCTCTATTCTACACACTAGCAAGAATCCAATATCAAGAATAATCAACAAGACACGTGTCACCAAATCTCATTAATCACCCTATCAATTACCAACTTTCGCAATGGAAATCATTAAGCATGATTCTCAAATGGATACATGTGGTGTTTAGGTATATGTCTATCCTAAATACAATCAAATTATCCATTCATGAGGGTAATAAATAAAACACACGTCACTTAATTTCATAAATTACCCATAGGAATATCTAATTTTCACATGATATCATAACAAGGTCTCAACCTATACTTCCTCTCTCAATTCCATATAAGTTCCCAAGGTAATTACTAGCTAGGCAATTAATCCATAAAGCATAAATTATGATACCCAATTCACAAATGAATAACCAATATCCAAGAGAGAGCATTCAATTCAAACTACATATTGGGTTCCATTGAAATCTTAGAAAATTAGTTCTAGTTCATGGTAACTACAAATAACATCATATTCAAATTATACATCATGTTGGATTACAAAATAGAAGAGAAAACTAGAGATAGAACCACTTTTGTAGATTTTCATATGATGTTTGATGGGTTGATGATGAACACTAGCTTCTCCTCCTTGATTTTGCAATCCTTGATGTTTTTGCTCCTTGGCCTTGCTTGATGTAGCTTGATTTTAGCACTTTGGCCCTCTAATTTGATGTATTTGGTAGCTTCCTCTCTCTAAATTTTGTGTTAGAAGGTGTTAGGATGAGTTAGAATGAGTGGGTATGTGTTAGAATCAAGTTCCAGCCGCCACTTTGGTGTTATATCGGTTGGGTCTCCCAAACCCTAGCATTTCCTGAGTTTTGGACCAAAAAAATCGCAGAGTCAGAAGCTTTTCTCGCCCCGGCGACGAAATTGGCCTGAATTCCGTCGCCCCGGCGACGCTATCTCCCCGGCGGTGTTCTCCGCGAGACAGTTTCGACGTCTGTTGGTAAAATGGTCATAACTTCTTCGTCCGAACTCGGATTAAGGCGATTAAGGAGGCTATGCAAAGCTAAGAAGTAACTCTACAACTTCCATAACTGGAGCTCGACGAGATAATGGCCAAAGAAAGGATCAAATTGGCCTGGAAGCAGCTGCTACGTAAAATTCATGCAAAATCCGATGGTAAAATGACCATAACTCTCTCATACGAACTTCAAATTGGATGATTCCGGATGTTCTGGAAAGCTAAGATCAACATCTACAACTTTCGTTCTTTGAGTTTTGAGAGATTCGGATTGCATCATGGGTCAAATGGAGAAACAAGCAGCGGGAATGCTAGATTCAAGCCAAAAATGCATCGATCCAAGGGGCCTTTATTTCAATACCTACAAAACAACATAAAAATACATAAAAGCATACAAATACATATAAAAGTAATACAAAACTACATTACACAATAATAAGATGAAAACACATAAAACCAAACAAAATAACTAAAGACTTACAAATTATTAAGGCTAAAAGTACCCAATTTGTGTATATAAAACACACTCATCAGTTTTGCCCCCAATCCCATTCTGCCTTTCCTTTTAGTAACTTTCTGAAAGGTTCCGTCGCTTCTGCCAATGCTGGTATGAATCTTCTCAAGTAGGAAACCTTATCTAGAAAGCTCTTCAATTGCTTTTGCGTTTTAGGTGGGGGCATCTCTATGATAGCCTTCACCTTGCTTGGGTCTACCTCCAGACCTCTATTATAGACTAAGAAGCCCAAAAAATTTTCGGTTGTCATCCCAAAGGCACACTTCTTTAGATTCATTTTTAGCTTATACCTTCGATATCTCTCAAACACTTTTCTCAGGTCCTCGACGTGGGTTGCTGCCTTTTTAGATTTCACCACTATATCATCCACGTAGTCCTCCACTATATCACGAATCATGTCATGAAAGATGGTGTGCATTGCCCTTTGATAAGTTGCTCCCATATTCTTCAACCCGAATGACATTACTACATAATATAAATTCCCAAACGGGGCACGGAAGGCTGTCAATTCTGCATCTTCTGTGGACATCTTGATCTGGTTGTAGCCCACGAACCCATCCATGAACGACATCATCTCATTATTTGTCATTGCATCTACCAAAGTGTCTATGTTGGGCAGTGGGTACAAATCTTTTGGGCACACATTGTTCAAGTCTCTGAAATCCATACGTATCTGCAACTGTCCATTAGATTTCTTCACCGGTACAATGCTAGACAGCCATATTGGATGTTGAATTGGCTTAATAAATGCTACCTCCAGCAGCTTCTTGATCTCCTCCTTTATTTGTGTTTCTACTTCTGGTGCATAATTACGAGGCACTTGCTTTACTGGCTTAATTCCCGGGCTTATGTTCAGATTATGTTCTACCAACTCCTTGTCAATCCTGGGCATTTCATTGTAATTCCAAGCAAAGACATCCCCATATTCTCGCAGTAGCTTTACCAGCTCTTCTTTCTAATTGGCATGCATCTCCTTATTGATGTAAGTTGGTCGTGACGTTCCTCCATCAACTGCCAAATCAACTTCTTCTAATTCATTTTGCTGAGGTTTTGGTCTATCCTCGAAGCACTCTGGAGCGGGCTCTACCTTTTACTGCACAACTTCTTCCTTTTCCTCATTATTGGAGTGGGGGACTTTTCCTAAGACTTCAGGTTTGTGTATACCTTTAGCTTCTTCCCCCTTGTACCGTCACAAGCGAAAGACTATCCTTCTATTGGGTCTAACAACCTTTTCCCATTTCGTCCTCTGTTCTTCTTTTCTTTTATCTTCTTTGCTAGCTTCTGATTGGGCTATTCGCTTTGCATTGATTATGTTTCTTGGATCTTCAAGGTCAGCTACCCTCTTCTTTTCTCCTTTTCTTTCCTTTTCCAAGTCCACCACTATTGGTTTTTTAGAACATTCCCCTGGTTCCGGGGTCTTCTTTTTCTCCTTCTTTTCAGGCACAAACTTATCTTCCTGTACTTCCTTCCAGCTTGCTAGTCTTATGGAGTCAGGCTTTGCAATCTGGTTCTCTCTCTCTTCAGCGACATTGTCGAAGAAAGTTGCTTCGGTGATGTGTGCCTCCTCTGGTCCAAAGGGATTCCTTGTTGGTGGTACCTTCACTTCTCTCCCTTTCCAGATAGCTTTCAGGCATTGATGAAAAACTGAGGGTACCACCCCATAGTCATTTTGCCAAGCCCTACCTAGTAACATATGGTATGCTGCATCCACCTTTGCTACATGAAATATCACAGGTCCTCGGATCTTTCCTACACGCCCTCCGTACTTCTATGCTATTTATTATTGCTGTCACACACAGCGGTCTGTTGCGCGGGTATCTTATCTCTCTATCAGCTTTAGAGAAAGATATCTTGCTTTTTTCTTCTTCCATTGCCTTCACAAATCCTTTGCTCACCGCCATGCAGGTTTCTTGTGTTTCGCCTGCTTTAGTGATCGCCCTGGTCGCTTCTACCCTTGCTTCCTTGGCCAACCCTATCTGGTCAATTTTTTTTTAAATTTAGCTTCATTCATTAGCGCCGTCACCTGCAGGCCTAGATCAACATCCATCCTTTCTTCCATCATTTCTGCATTCTCCATCATCTCCACTTTCGGTGCCTCACTATCAGTAATAGTGTTGCACGTTTCTTTTCCCTTGTGATTAGGCAGTGGCTTGTCATGCACGCTGCTTCCTTTTTCCAGCTCGATTTCTCCTGCCGCCAACTTTTCATGGTATATCCTCCGCAGACTATAACAATCCATAGTGGAATGTCCTGCGTATTGGTGGTATACACAGAAGTCCGGTCATCTTTTCATTTCTTCCGTCACAACAAACCTGGGCTTCAGAGGCCTCACCACTCCATGCTCTATCCATTGTTCATACAGGTCCTTAAACGCCTTTTCACTGCATGTAATAGCCTCCGGGATTGGCATTCTTGCATACTTATCCCTGGGCTTTCCTCTGTTTCGTTCAAAATTTTTCTCATTCTTCTCCTTCTTGTCCCTTGTGGTTTTGGCTGAGAATCTGCCAGATCCACAGTAGTCGTCCTCTTGCCCTTCCATGTAACAATCACATGGTTTGTAGGCAATGTCATGATTCCTCCCAAGTCTTGTGCGAAAGACGAGAAAGTTACAAATGAATTACAGACTTTTGTAATGAGGTGGGGCTTGAAGGCATCGATGATACCATTGTTGCATATACTCACCAAGTTCTTTTCTTCAATTGGCTCTGCGCACTTCTGTGCTTAAGCCCTAAACCTGTCCACATAGTCTGACAGCTCCTCGTTCGACCTCTGCTTGAATCGCATGAGCTCTACAATGGTTACCTGTTTCTGCACATAGAATTTTTTTTTAAAAAACTGTAATTTTAGATCATCCTAATCATGGACTGACCCTTTCTCTAACTTATAGTACCAACTGAAGGCACCATCCGTCAAGGTCTTGTTGAACTCCCTTATCAATAGATTATGGTTATTCACCTCATCATAACCCAACCATGGAGACATTGATTCCACGAACCTGGCAATATGCTCCTTGGAATTCCCTTTCTCCCCGTTATACTTTGGGAACTGCGGTGGGTGCTCAATATATACCCTGTCGGGTAAGGTTGTCTCCGAACGTATGTCGGGTAGGGTGGAGTAAAGTCCAACTCTGAAGATCGGGATGTCTGCTTGCGAAGTTGATTGATCACATCGATCATATCATCCTTCATCACATACTGGCTCGTGGTATGGACTCTTTAAGGGGTTGTGATGTATTGGTGGTGTGTATGGTAAGGAAATTAGCTGGTGTACACTTGCATCCTGCACAATTTGTATCAGTTGTGCTTGTTGGCTTATTCGTTAGATGTGGCTCGGGATGGTCGGTATCTGTACTTGTGAAAATGCTGGGAGAGTGGTCGGGATGATGTTGGGCTGAGCCTGACTCGCTTCCAATCTAAGTTGTGGTATATCACCGCTGTTTTGGGGCTCCAAGTTGATGATTGGAATCGACTGACTCTCCGTTGTTGGAGGCACAGTCTGATTCTCTTTGTTGTTGTTGTCTTCCACTCCTGCTCATTTCTCCTGTGAACTTCCTGGGAATATAGCCTTGAAAGTGGGGATCTGTATCAACTGTTAGTGGAAATTCCCCATCTCTTCCTGCTTCCTCTACATTTCTAGCATCATGGTCATCATCATCCCTTGGCCTTCTCGTGCCTCTTTTAATACCTTGAGCATCTCCATATGCATAGCATTCACAGTTGTCTGCTCTCCAGTTCCTTCTTTACTTTGCCTTCCCATGCTTGTCTGTCTAGCATTGGTTTGTTGTTGATCAGCTATTTGAGGTGATGTTAAACTTCCTTCCGATGCGTCTTCTATGATGGGTTGGTCAAAATCTAGGTTCGAGCCTTGGAAAGCTTGGTTTGCTTGTCTTGGAACTGGATTTGGTGAAGTGATGCTTGTTGTCGATGAAACTCTACCTGTAGTTCTCCCACTTCGAGTTGTGGGCATACCCTTCACGAAGTCTATACCTCCCCAGCAGAGTCGCTAAATTAATGTGGGCAAGGAAATCGCACCTTGCTAGGGTTAGGGTTTCGTGTTGGCTGGAGAGGCGAGAAATCCACGAAGATTAAGGAATTGACTGATTGATTGAAAAAGGGAGAAGAACAGGTGGGCGATTACTCCAATGACACGTGGCAGAGCTCTCACAATCTGGAAACCGGGTTAGGGTAGTAGGGATTCCAAGAGCCTTCTTGAGTCTTCGAGTTGGGAGAGAGTTCCAAGTACTCAGAGCTCCCAAGAGTCCAAGTGTAATGTTTTTGAGAGCGATCCCTTCTTCTTAGAATAGAAGGGCTATTTATAGAACTTTCTTAGGAAGTAGTCACATGTCAGACACATGTTTTAAAGGAAATTCCCGAAGTACCCTTTAGTCATCAAAGTAATACCCAAATCACCTTGTCCTTCTAGTCGCCAATCCAATCTCTCAATCAATTCCCAAAATGGGTCGCATCCATGAGTCTTCTGCCTTGGAACACATGGAGGCTTCCCCGGGTCTAGCACATTTATTTTTGGCCTTTTCGGTATCCATTTAATTACATTATGGACCCTAATTTGTATATTTAATTAGGTCACATGAACCCTAATTTGTACATTTAATTAGGTTATATAAACCCTAATTTATACATTTATTTCAATTAGGTCATATGAACCCTAATATGCACTTGGGCCCACAGTTTGCATCAAGTGTGATCTCATCTATAGAATATGCAAAACATGAATTAAGTAGCTCATGAAAATGTCTATGAATGGTATCACTTGATCTTTGGAATCACTTTTGTAGTACCTTATTTGTATATTCATGACATACTATTAGCAGAAAAATAGCGACCGTCTCTATTCGAACGTCTGAAGACATTGCACCATCCTTCCTAATAAATCTAGTTCTTTCAATAAATTACAATATCTTTGGAATACATATTTTTGCCATTCTAAAGTTCTCAAAACACGAACGTTGTCACCACTTAATATGTCACATAGCCATCTCCAACTTGTATAATCAAATGTTCGATAAGTTTCTTTATTCAAATAACTAAGATAATATGTATGTGCACACCTGAGCAACACACCCAACCATAATTTTATCAAACTCTAATTCCTAATATTCAAATTTTGTTTTACTATCTTCATTTAAAAGGTCATCCATGTCCAAATTCATATCTTGCATGCATATATACAATATTAATTTTCATAACATATATCTAAAATAATATGTTGAAATTTTGTATATGCACACCTAAAAAGGGGGATGAATAGGGTGTGTGTGCGCCAACGAATTATGTCAATTTTTTTTTGTTGAGTTGTCTGCTCTGAGTTATTCTTGTAATTTTTTTCGTATTACTTTAACGTAAAAATAATTATGCGTCAATGATATTTTGGGAGTTTCTAATGCAGAAATAAACAATAAACTGAATTAAATAAATTGACTAGATAAAGCAATAATTGTAACGATCGGGAATTTTAACTTCCTTGTAACTCGAGCTTATGTATGTATAAAATGATTTTTTATTTTTATTTATATTATTATGTGTTATGTGTTTAAAGGTTGTGTTATAACCTAGAATATGTGTATGCATGAATTTTTGTGTGTTGTTGTGTAGTTGGAGTGAATAAATTAATTTCGCGAGAAATCGCAAAATCACTACTCACGAGGCACGCTTATCGAGGCACTATTCACGCCATAATATTTTTGCTTTTTTCGACCTTAATAAATTTCAGTAATACACGTGTGCGAAGTGATAATTTTTCCAAGTGTCGGATTTTCATTTTGAGCCCAATCGTGTTTTATTCGATATCCGAAATGTATAATATGGCTGTTCCGAATAAATGGACAAACCCCGTAGTTATTATTTTTATGCGTCCTAATATTTTATGAGAGTACCCATTTTAATTTTGGGTAGAGTTATTTACCAAATTGGATACAAAAGTGGGAGTATTCGGGTATATTTTTGTGTATTTGGGTATTTATTTTTGTTTGTTACTCTAAGTGAGAACCAACCCAAACTTTTGGATCAATCAGAAGAGAGAGAGGAGAGCATGGTCGGCAGCATGCTGCTCTTTGCTAGGCTCAATGCCTCAATTTTCTAAAATGCTGAACATTTTTGGGTTACTCCTTTCATCCTCCCGAAACCTCCAACTTCCAAAGCCAATTTTAATTTCTCTCCCATTCTTTGTTCAGCCATTCCATTTCCTCTTCCTTGTTGCTGCTAGTACACATAGAGAGAGAGAGAGAACATTGAAGAAGAAGCAGAAGAATAAGAAGAAGCAGAGGAACAAGAAAAGAAGAAGGAGTTCACGGAAGAAGGAGGAGGAGCACGGTGAACCGAGAAGGAAGAAGGAACTCAATCCAACCGAGCCTAGCAATTTTCTTAGCACCTAGAAGGAATTTACAAGGTAAACAATCGACCAAAAAATCCATTCCATTTGATTTTTGATAGAATTTTCGAGTTTTGGTGTTCTTGAGCTCAAACCGTTGGGTTTGAGCATTTCTTGCAATTGTTGATATAATTATTGGTTGTGGTAGGTTTTTATTGTTACCAAGACATCATGTAAGCCATTAATAACCTCAACGTGGAACAAAATCAATGAATGATCCGAACCTTGGCATAAAGGATAAAACTTTGGACTTTTTGGACAAAATGACTTTCAAACGATTTAGAGGACTGTAAAACCTTGATTGGGTAATTTTTTGGTTTAATTGATGTCGTAATATTGTAGTTCCATGGGTTATCTTCATAACCCAGTTGGAATGGAGATAAAAGGAGTTAGAACGAAGATTTGGTATTGATTTTGGTGAAGAACACCAAGAACACAAAAACAGAGTTTTCATTTTATACTTTGGCTCACAAATTGGTCGTGTTAATGTTCATGGGTAATTCTAAATTTTTGATATGTTGTAGCCCTATGAATTAGGAGTCCATAGAGTCCAAAATAAACTAATTTGCTTGTGTATAGGAGGAGTTATGAAGGTTGGAGTCGAAGGAGGTCGTGGTCGCGAACTGGGCAGAAGCCTAGAATCCGGCCACTGAATGGTTGATGCTGTCGCGCCATTCATGAGTTCAACAACTCACGCTACAACGTCAAGCCTATCAGGGGAAAAGAACGGGACTCACATCACAGTGACGCCTCCAAGTACTAAGCTTGACGCCGCAGTGACGCCACGTGGCAGAGACAGGACACGGGACTCGCGCCGCAGCGACAAGTCCAAGAACTAAGTTTGACACCGCAGTGTCAAGTCTGTCATAGGAATAATACGGGACTCACACCGCAGCGTCAAGTCCAAGTATTAAGCTTGACGCCGTAGCGTCAGTGCCGAGTTAGGACTGGGTCGAGCTGGCCAAACCGGGTCGGACCTAGTGAATTTTTCCAGCGAGTCCAAAACTTATATTTTTGTACTAAATAATTAGACAAGTTAGTTATTTATATCTTGTTAAGCCTTAATTACTTAATTGTATATGAAGTGTCAACTAAATTGGTGTTGTCTTAAGGCGTAAATTGAGTAACCTAGTTGTAACTTATGCTTGCTTCAGGGGCAATCAATAGATTTTAATGATGCAACATTTAGTTTAAACCTAATCCTTAGACTAATTGTTATATGAATATGTATTTACATGTGTAGGATATTAAGGAGCGTGTATTGTAATATTGTAGCAGACGCACCAGGCAAGTTTTCCTAACCTTACTCGAATTATAATTGAGCAGGTTTCCTATCTTATACAAATGTCGTATATTGTGCAAGTTTCCTAGCGCTTGTCTAACCCTTGTGTTGGGCAAGTTTCCTTACCCTAACTCAATTTAATATTGGGCATGTTTTCTCAACCGTACAACTTTTATTTATTGTGCGAGTTATTTATTGATTGAGTAATCATTCTATATTATTGCAAGTTTCTTACTCAACTATTTTTATTTGAGCAAGTTTCCTATCTTATACAAATATTGTATATTGTTGCAAGTATTACTCCATTAAGCGAGTCTCCTATCTTATTCAAGATAATCTCTACTGGTTCCTTTACTTCAATCGTTGTCATATTGCAAGTACTCTTAGAATGAATTGATAATCGTTTCGCGTTATCTAGCTATACTTCAACGCATGTTATTAAAGCTTTCAAGTTCTATATTCTATGAACTGCATAAGATAGATGTCAAAGCCAATTGTTTTGGCTAAACGTATGTTTAATTGTCATTGTTGTTAAGTAAAGCTATCCGATCAAATTGTTTGGTTTGGATTCCTATGTAAAGCTGAGATGAACAACCCTCATAGCAGGGGAAACAGTATGTATGTCGGGGAACCGACACGCGCGCGAACAGTATGTAAAGGGGTTATGCATAACACCGGGTACATTAGGCTGATCACCTATTGTATTAGTATGTTGGGTTATCAGATGAATTTCTGGTAATTCTAGAATAGAGTTTTGTGCCTTGGTGCACCCTCAATATTGAATAGTTCCTTTCTTTGGGAAACTTCGAAATCCTTGGATACTTCAGAAAATCCTTCGATCCTCAGTGACCACTTTAATGGTGATAAAGAAGTTGTTTATTTTCTTGAGCTATCTTTTATTCTCTTGATTCTTGTAAGCTATAAAGTGCTCATGTGATGATTCACAATTATTGTTATTATACTTGCGGAGCAAATTTGTTGCTCACCCTTACTTTCCTTAAAACTTTTCAGTAAGTGCAGCATGTGGCGAGAGCTTGGAAAAGGATAAGGGAAAGGGCAAAGCTACTGATTAGTTTTGTTTAATTGTATTAGAACCTACGTTTGTATCAAGACTTGTTACTTGATGTTATGTATTAAGACTTATTCACTCTTGTGTATATTAAGTTATGTTTTGGAGTAATCTTGGTTTCGAGACTTGGGACAGGAATATTTATGTTATATCAATGTAAATTTTTCTTTATTCCGTTATAAGTTACCGATTGTATGATGTATGTATTAGATAGTGACGAACCAGGTCTGCGATTCAGGTGACCCGGATTTGGAGGCGTCACAATAATCAATCACACATGCACACCAAGATTTACACTTGGTTCGACACCTGTTAACGCCAAGATTCCGTCGCGCGTCAAATCACCAAAATACGCGCTGAATCCTGCACAGAAACGAGACCACACTCAGAGAGCTGACGGCTTTCGCCGCCGGAAGATAGCTCCGATATAAATTTTCATCAAAATAAAAATCAAAGAAAGATCTTTCCTTCGAGGCTCTACAGATAAATAGAAATTTTTTTTTACCAATACCTCTGGACTGGAAAGGGAAATGAACTTCAACCCCACCTCTCCAACATCATAATATAAAGATTGCAGCATAAAGCGTGCCTTGCCTTAGCTACTAGATCAGAGCTCTCGCAAGGCTTAATACTTTAGTAAGCTAAGAGTCATTACCTGTAAATTAAGGTTTAACCTTGTATTTATAGAGATCCCACCCACCACCTTTATCGCTATGTCCCCGAATTGTAATAGGACTCCTAATCATGGTAATTATCTATGATTGGATGAAACTCAATCTCCTTAAAAAAAGGAAGTCAGATATATTCTTGACTCTTTTCTTAGGAACTAAAGTTTAAATACATTAGGACTGTAGATTCTTTATCGGTCAAACAACTCATCCATGCCATCCGTCCACGTAGGATAAGTCTTACCAAGTCCACTGGGCCCAACAAATCAGGGCCCAACAGCGCCTTAGTTCTCTAAACTTTGAGTCTACATCCAAGGTCAGATATCATTTGATATCCAACTAATTTTTATTAATTAATCTTCAATTAATCAATTATAATACTCTCTGTATAAAATAGTTTTGATCTTCCTTAGACACCTATGCGTCTTTTTGTATCATTACAATCTTGTACTAACTTTGTAGAGCCCTATCTACTACTGTTTGTTTACTATACTTTTAATGAAGAAAATATGATTACAGTTGAGTACTACATAATTTTTAATAAGAATAATTTAAGAACGTGTCAGAATAAGATTGCTAGAAATTTTTTGTGAAGATCAATTATAAAGATGAGAGTTGTTTTTAGTAGCATAGTAGTCATGTTTATATAAATTTTTTGTGAAGATCAATTATAAAGATGAGAGTTGTTTTTAGTAGCATAGTAGTCATGTTTATATAGAATAAAAACCAACGACACAAAAAATAAACGTTAAAGTTTTCATGTAAATAATCCTAATTGGTTATGGAAAGATTTTATTAGATGAAAATAGTAAAACCTTAAAGATAAAATCTTTGAAATTATAATACTAGTAGAATTTTGTAAATAGGTAAGAGAAAATTTGGAACTAAATCGTTTAAATAGATTTGACTATGGAAAGTTTTTAAAGATGCTAAAATTTTAGGAACTGACTTTTTACTTGTTACTCCAACAAAAGAATTTTATTTTGATATAGTTTTGTTTCCAAACGAATATGGAGATTTTTAGCTCAAGAAAACTTATTAAAATTAGGACTCCTAAATTTAAAAGAATTTTCAGCAAATATAAATTGCCTTATAATTAAATATTCAAGGTAGAAATCTTACATGATATTCCTTGTTGGGCTTCCCACGATCTCAAAATTAATTTAAAAGAATTTTCAGCCAATATAAATGCCCAAAATAAATTTAAGGCTGCCCCTAAAACAATGCATATCTATTATTATATATAAAAGTAGGACAACCGATTCTATCTTTAATCAATTGAAAAACTCGCTGAGTCAATCCTTAATTAATTAAGAGTTAACTCGCTCAATCGGAAAACTCACGCCGGTCCATCCTTCAATTCACAAAACCATCGGTCTCTTCAGATTTTCCCTCTTCTTCCTCTTCCTCTTCCTCCACCATTTTCACTTCCTCTTCTTCTTCTTTTTCTTCTTCCTCTAAACCTTATCTGATGTCTAAATTGAACTATCCTCTTCTTCTGCAAACAGAAGACATGAATTTTTGCCTCTCTTCTTTAAAATATGTTTGCCTCTCTGATTCCTTCATCTTTCACTTCCAATTTCTCTACCTTTATATACCTATATCTCTAGAAATTGAAACCACATCCAAAATAAACCACAACCTCAGAAAATGAAAGCTAAATAGGCGGTTGATGTAAAGTTTTTAGGGGCGAGATTAGGGATTTTCAGGCAACGAGGAGAGGTTGACTCTGGCAAGTGGATGGACATGGCGGATTGTGGTTTTTCAGTTGACAATTCACAGATAAGGTATGATTTTGATGTGGGTTTCTATGAGATTTTGATTCTGTTTATGTTAATATAATTGTGTTCATATGGATCAAATTTCAGTTTGGGTTATTGATTTTAATATTGGGATTGTAATGCCGGCCAATAGACTACGGCAGCGGCAAACAATCCCAAATCAATTTCACGTTTCAACGATGACGAAGAGAGCCGGATGATTCCTTCGTTTCATTTACTCATCTCCACTCTTTCGTTTATGTGGCTTTGCATATTCTCTCTTCTCCTATTTCAATCGCAGTTAGGGGGCCAAAACTCTAGACCTGAGGAATCTGCGGACGGCAAGTCTTGGCGATGATGGCAGGGACAAGAATCAAGCTGAAGATGATAAAGAAAAAAGATGGTGAGGACCTAAGACTTCATTATATACAGGTGTTGTAGATTTAGTTCTCAATTTCACACTTCCCTCTCCTTAACCAACTAACTATGTCGAGGTTTCCTTACCATTTTATCAATTTTTGGAGTTATAATTGTTACTTACTTTTGGCTGACTTGATGCATTTTAAGTGTTTGAATTAATGTCGCATAGAATTTGTTTTGATTGTCTGAATGTCACATAATTATGAAGTTGCAGGTCTGTATTCTTTGCTGAATTCTTTTTTGTTATACTTTATTTATTTCAGTTATGTCAAAATACAAATCCTATTTTTGCATCGTTAACAATTTTGTCATTGGCATTTTGAAGCATGTTTAATTTTGGCTTGATGGTTATAAATATACCTATAGTGATGAGTTTACTACTAATTTTGAAACACTGCTTTTCTTCTCTTTTTCCAACTGCAATACCTTTATAGGTTTCCATTTCCACAAGGGAAATTGCTCTGTTTTGGCTGATAAGAAATTCTCCATGGGACGCTTAGGAAAATCTGTCAAATGTGCTCATGCTTCTACTAACCAATTCTTTGGTATGTCACTCCTTTTTTTACAATTTCTTATTAAATCTCCCCTATTTGAACACTATATTGAGATGATTTTTAGTGGTCAAATCATAAAGAATGGGGAACTTAATAATTCCGATGATATTAGGGAATATTGGGTACATGGAGAAGAACAGGACTGGAAATGTTAATTGGGTTGTTTTCTTTTTTTGGTATCATTACAATTTTTGACTGAATTCATTGAGAATTTTAATGGCCTAAAACTGGATGAATTTGATATATTTCTAAAATTTTGGGGTTATTATTTGGAAATTAATCTTCTGTTGGTCGACTTTGCATATACCACCGGGAAACAATATAGTTCAACCGATTTCCGAGCTTGCGAATTCCCAATTGGCCCTCTTTACCAAGTATTTTTATTTTTTGGTGATGTTATTGTTGAAAAACAGTCTTATAGATGACTTAAAAATTGATTACTTTTGTTCATTTCACCGACCCTTTTTTGGGCTTTTCAAGAAATTGCTTCCTCATTGCTTGCCACTCACTGTTTCTTTTGTGGGTCTCTTTTTATTATAGTTTATTAACTCTTACCTCATTTTGTTATTGCTTCAAGTTATCTATCTTTTGTTATTGATTTTGTTTTTGAGATTGGTATTCATTCTATGGGATGGGTTTGATGGTGCAAGTTATTGTATTGATGCTGAAAATCTGTGGTTTTGCTACTTTATTGGTACTTCAAGTATCTGCAGGTAATTCTCTAATTTTTTTTATTGTTTTATTTGATTTGTTCATAGTCCATAGATATGATCAACCCATTTTGTTATTTTGTCAAATACTTAGTGGGTTTAATGATTTTTAAGTTTTGGTAAATTTTTAGAGATCTAGAGTTTGTTCAATTTTATCTTTTCCCAATGGTTTCTGCCATGTGCTCTCTTTGTTTGAATTAGTCTTCTATTAAGAAGATTCAGATTTTATGCAGAGGCTTTTGCATTCAAGATTGAGGTATTCTCAATCCTGCATCTCTGTGATGTTAACATAATTTCATCTGTAAAAATGTCAATTTGGTTGAGTTTGCAGTTCTTAATTTTGATTGTCCGAGGTAGAACTCAATTAGTGAAACACTATTACACTAATCTCACTCAATTGAAAAATTACTATGTTTTTAGCCTCTTAGCTTCATGAGCCCAGTTGAGAATCTATTTGGTTATTTTTTGCATTGAAACTTAAATTTGAGCTGCTTATAGGCTTCTACAGCTTGCATTAAATTTGAACAGATTTCTTGACACAAAAAATAAGAAGTAAAAAAATGGTAATAAAGCATTTGAAACTTTTATATATTTCCTACAAGGGGAATAGCCTAGGAATTCCACCCCAAGGGCAAAACTTAAAAGTCAAGAACAGATATCAGTCCAGCAAGACTAACAATACCAGAAGTATACCACACTGGCTTACATAATTACATGACTATTCAAGACATTGATTCTTACCCATGGTTTTAGCTAATTAGTGTTTGTTCTGATTGCTGCAATTTGGAAAGAATGTTGACAATTCAAATATTAAATGTGGCCACAGAATTTAAGAAACTTCAAATTCCGGCAACCACTCCCCACCGCACAATCTCTGAACTTTGGAAAGAGAGAGACAGAAAGCTAATCAGCTCTGAGATCCATGGTGAAAGAAACGGAATACTACGATGTTCTTGGGGTTAGTCCTGTCGCCATTGAAGCCAAGATTAAAAGCTTATTACATCAAGGTATTTTCCCTTTTTCGTCTTTTCATTATCTCAATTATAAAATCTACTACTACTATTGTTATCATCATTGGAGGGGTTTTTCGAAGAATTATTATGTTAGGAGCTGAGTAAAGAAGTATAAGAGGCTTAAATTGCACAGCCATTTTTAGGTTTTGAATTTGAATGGAACCTAACAGCAGATATATGTAGCTAATTTTGGAGTATTATACTATTAGATATATGTAGCAAATGAACTATGAGTCAATTTCACTCACCGATTTTTCAAATTGGAAGGATCGAATTTTCAAATTGAAAGGATTGACATACATCATCGATATTTTGTGAAATGTTAAACTGTTAGTGAATTCAATTGGTTTTTACATTAATTGGGTTTCGGTGCAAAACTTATTGCAAGGAGTTTCAACTTGCATCATGGTTAGGAAATGACTCATAGTCATTGTTCACTGTTGAGTGTTGAATATATCAACTCATTACTCATCACATGATCATCACTTAAGTGATTTATGACTCGACATATGAGATAGTTTACTCGGTGCTTCATTTGATTGGATTATTATCAATTTTATATATCCTTTAAATTTGTTAACTTTGTTGAGGTGTAAATATATGTAGGTGTACACATGGGCCAACAGTTGACGTATTGGTATTCCAAAATTGGAGGACTCTAAATCTGTAGATAATATTAATTTCTGCTGAGTTGATGTATTTTTTTTGTGGGTAATATATGCAAGTATGTAACTGAAATAATTAAATGCCAAAACACTATAAAATGACATTCTTTCGATATGCACCCCGTATTCGATATGCTAACTTTATGTATTTTTTTTGAGGGGTAATATATTGTTCTGTTTAACTTATTTTAGTTTTTGGAGAGCTAAATTTTGCCTTGGAGAAATGCATTAAGATGTCCTGGCTATAAACTGTGAATTTGTGAAGTCTTATGTGAGTTACAAGTTGCACATTACTAGATACAGATACTTAACACCAGCCATCAAATTGACATTTGTCTCCATGGCCCTTAATTAGACCTTAGATATTGCTCTTTCAGTTTCCATCTTTGTCATTGGACTGTCGTGTTCATTATGGTCAGGAACATGAATGATGGATCATTGGTCAACCTTTAAGTTCAAATATTACCTTTACATTTTCAGTTCATTAATGAATTTAGTACTTCAGTTGTTTTACTGTCTTGCATGAAATATCGTATACGCATGTATTTCAGCTCTCACTTTCTATGTTAGCAATTTATGTATTATTGACTATTGACAGTATGTAGAAAGGTAATTGGTTTATCACCTCTACTAAAAATGAATTCAAGTTGATATAATAAAAGGTGATTTGGAGAGAGGACGAGAATTTTAATTCCTTTCCTCCACAAAAACTTTGAAAGAATTCAAGGAAATGATTGTATATATGCATGTCAAAATACAAGTGAGAATATATACCTCATATCTGATTCTTTGTGTGCATTTAGGCAGTAGAAATTAAAGACAATGAAAGGTAAGAGAACTATAATAATCTTCAATTTGATGAGCTTGAATTTCGGAAGGTGCATAGTAGATTAGTTACTTGCACAGAATGTCATTGTATATTTTTCTATCTTCATCCTAATGTGTATTCTTTTGTTTTCAATAGATAGACTACAAGTGTATTCAGTGTTATCTCCTTTTGATGATATGTTAACACGCTTACCTCTATGCTATAACTCCATTAGAATTTTGTACATTTAGTAGATGTAGTGATTAGAGAAAACAAATTTTGCTCATCCGACATGGTATGAATCATCGAATTTGGACTCATGAATAGTAATGTTTTGAAAAAGATGTGATTCATCAAGCAAAAGATGTTAACCGATGTAAGCTATACTCAAAATTTCATTGTTTTACCTCAAAATGGGATTATGATCTTGATGACTAAACTGATGCTTTTCTTTGTTGTTGGGTTTTTGTTCTAATTGATTTGTTATGGGAATTGAAAATTTTCTACTCAAATTAGAATTGCCTCGCACCTAATTATATATTAGTATTGGTTTCTTGATTTACTAATGTTTGATTTTTTGTGATATTTTGTACAGAATTTGTTTCACCACCACGCCGTTCCTTCTTCAAATGGGGTGATCAGTCGAATAAGGGGTGCATATCAAAAGAAAAGTGAAAATCTCATAATTTTATGCTACGATAATTCAACTAATTTACATGAATTGTGTACTTCGAGTTTTTTTTTGATATGAATGTCGAATAAATTATTAAATTCATTATTCAAACTAGCCCGTGCGTTGAACGGGCTACCAACTAGTTATATTAAATTAAGAACCAAAGATAACAACCATCAGTTATGATTTTCATCAACAATTATAATGCGATTATGAGCATGAATTCAAAATATAATACTCCTTCCGTTTCAAATTAATTGCTCAATTTTGACTTTTTAAAACTAATATTTTTTACTATTTTTGCTAAAATATAGGTGAAGAGATTATAACCAAAAGAAAGTATATACAATTTATTACTAACCCTAATTTTTATAATTTTAGAAACATATTTATAAATGCTTAATTATTAATTATAAAAATAGTCAATTTGACTTAAAAAAGTCAAAACTGAACAATTAATTTGAGACGGAGGGAGTAACTTATATAACTTAAATTCAAAATAACTTGCGTAGCTCAAATATATTGCATGAACTTGTCCAATTCCAAATCATTTATATAATTCACAAGAAAACTCAAGCATCAAATTTTAACAGCCAAACACAAACAAATTTTGTAAGACACGTAAAAATAAGTATCACCAACATGAACAAAATAAGTCAACATAAAATTATTTCACAAAAGAAAGTCATCAGCACAGCCCATAAAATAAAATCATCAAACATAAAATAAAGTTAGATAACAGCCCAGCACCACAAAAACCAAAACCCAGAAGCAGCAACCCTCTAAAAACTAGCACAACAACTAAGCACGACAATTAAATCAGTCTCACAAATTCTCTCCCCTTTTGTCATTATAAAAAGGATCTTTAATCCTCTTTAACCTCTTCAAAACAGCTCTCATCAATTTTCGGTTCAAATTTGGTAAACCTCTCGGATCAATCAGTAACTCCAAATTAGGGTTTTGATCAATCTATAAATTTTGATTTTAACCGTCGTTTTACCGTCTTGATCTCGTCGGAAAACCGGCAAAAAGTCCTAGAGACCTTCCCGATTATTAATTCTTAGCTGATCAAGCTTTATGAGAATTTTATTATTTACTGGATTTAATATGTTTCTAGAACATTCAATGAGCGAAATTATTATATTAATAGGATTTTAAAAATAACACGTGACAACTAGTCATCGATAAATTATTTTTACCCATATCATTTGTCCCCTTATTTTTTTAATTTTTTTTTACAAGAGTATATGATATTTTTTGATTGCGTATAACTCATATGGGTAAGTACAGACTGATATGGAACATGGCCTTAAAACTCGTGACCCACCGAAAAGGCCCCTTAAAATAAAAAAGGAAATGACATAATGGATGGGGGCTTGTTATCCTAATCCCATAGCCTTAATTGAGATAACGCCTAAGGCGTTTTTCTTGGCCTCGGTGGCACTTTTTCAATTGCAATTCATTTTTCTCTTTTATATATATATATATATATATATATATACATATGTATGTATGTATATACCCGGTAGCGTTATTTCAGTGCCTTTCATGGCGTTAATTTTTCCAGCGCTAATGGCGCTTTTTTGCACCTCGCTCCATGGAACTTTTTGCTCTTTTTTTTTTTTTTTTTTGCATAGCGCTAATTAGGAGGGGACCCATGAAGTTTCTCACACCAATATTTCACGGCATTTTTTTTCAGCATGCCGTTTTATTTATAAATAACGCTTATGGCGCTTATCTACATAAGTAATGCTCATGGCGTTATTGGAACATAGTTAGCCCATGACGCTTTTTCAATATAAGCCCGTGGCGTTTTCTTCACTTCGCCTTCGTTTCGTTATTACAGTAGCCTACTCACGGCGTTAATATAGGTAGGATCACCCATGTTGTTAATTTGAGTGGAGAAATGGAGAAGGAAAGATATTTTCTAATACATTTTACAATGTACGATAGAGAGCCTATATGTAGGTTTAGAGTTACAGTACATTTGTAATATAAATCAATCACCCCTTATTTATGCAATCTCCCTAATCGTGCATGCAATCCCTCTAATCATGTAATCCCCAAATCATGCAATATAATAATATCCTACAATTCTTCTAGAATAGCTACTAACACCCCCCTCAAGCTAGAGCATGTATATGAATCATGCCCAACTTGTTTCAAATATATGTAATTTTAATAGCTCCCAAGGCTTTGGTAAACACATCAGCAACCTGGTCGTTAGTACTCTTGACATGACTTATGGATATAATCCCTTCTTGTATCTTTTCATGAATAAAGTGACATTTAACTTCAATGTGTTTAGTTCTTTCATGAAATATCGGATTAGAAGCAATATGAAGAGTTGTCTCGTTATCACGCCAAAGTTGCATAGGTACTAACTTGTTGAATCCCATTATTGTTAACAAATGCTTAAACGAAATCAATTCAAATGAAACATAAGTCATTGCTATGTGACTTAGACACAACAGTTTACTTCTTACTCTTTCATGTCACGAGATTTTCTCCACCATACACAATACCCTATAGTAGATCTCTTATCTGATGGAGACCCTGTACACTCTGTATCTGAGAATCCTTCCACTATATTATGTCTATGATCATGAAATACTAATCCACTACTCGGAACACCTTTGAGATACTTCAATATCCTCATAACTGTATCCCAATGTGAGGACCTAGGAGAGGATAAAAATTGACTAACCACGCTAACAAGGAAGGCAATATCTGATCTTATGATTGTAATGTAATTGAGTTTACCCACAAGTTTCCTATACCTGTCTGAATTTTCTAAAAGGTCTCATTCTGTTGTTTACTACTGACTAATATCCATGGGTGTATTAGTTGGTTGACATCCTAATAAGCAACTCTCCTCCAAAAGATCTAAGATATACTTTCTTTGGGACAAAAATATACCCTTGCTTGATTGAGCCACTTCAATCTCTAAAAAATATCGCAACTTTCCAAATCCTTAGTGTCAAACTTTTGCATTAAGAATGACTTTAAGGCACCAATACCTACTATGTCATCCCCTGTAATTACAATATCATCAATATACATGAATAAGATTTTTCCTGCTGAAGTATCTTGATGAAATATCGAATGATCACTAGCACACCTTGCTAGACCAAACTCAAGAATCACCTCTGTAAATCTGTCAAACCATGCTCGTGGAATGATGAGTGGATTTTATACTACAATGTTAGTGCTTCTGACTTGATGAATTTGCGTGTTTTTGAGTCTTTTTGTTTCTTTTTATATGTTTTGTTGTGTTTTTGCAGAAAATAGAGTTTAGAAAAGGAATAAATGATAATGATGTCAATTTAGATGGATTATGGTATATCGTGTGCAAAAATGGAGCAAAAGAGGCTCGAGCATGTACGGTATGTGACCATGTGCAGTCGTAGATAGCAATGTGGGGCATTTTGGGCACGCTTGGGGCTAAAGAGTTGAGCATAACATGATTCCGGGTGAGCAAGGGCAAAATTGGCACGCTTATACTAAGTGCTCATTCGGGTCATCATTGGCCAATCCTTTAAACTGCACCGAATTTTGAATCATCTGAATAGTGCTTGGTTTGATCTCAAAAGTATTGGCTTGGATTGCAGGCCTCTGAATACTTGACTGAATTTCATCAACTTGTGGTATTGCATAGTCCCGCAGAGATTTTTGCTCTTTGTTAGCCATTTTCTCTTTATCTCATGTTTCTTGGCAAAACTTTCGTAACTGTCGCAACTTTCTTTCAATTTCGTCCTCGTACAACATCGGTTCTAGACCTATTAATCTTGTTTGCATACACAAATCAAGAGCACCTAAAACAAAAACAGAAAGTGTTTAAGTAAGATTAATTTAATTTAAATTAATATTGACAGATTATTAAAACAATTCCAAGCAACGACGCAAAAACTATTTGCCTAATTTCGTACTAGCAAATACATGTAAGTATACATGATCAAATAGCAATAAAGTAGCAAGCAAGGTATCGTCCCACAAAGAATTATGACTAATAACTATCAACTACTAATTTTGTATTAAATCATTTTTATTAAAAAAATATCTCAAATTATTGAATTTTGAAAATAACTTAAACTAAATTAACTAATCACTAGTTACCAAGAAATTGAATTCAGATTTAAAGGCTTAAGATTACAACTTCCCTTGATGTTTCGTTTCAATTTTATCACTTTCTGGTAAATTACGTCAACTAGATTGGATTGTTAATCAAGAACTCGTTATATTCATAGGCATCTCTCGATGATCTTATAAACAAATCTTTTCAAATCCACTAAAGAATAGAATTAGAAAGAACATCTTTGATAATTAACTCACTATATCTCTATGTGAATTAGAATTAACAAGTATTTCAAGCACAGGTTCTCATCAGATTATATATGGCATATAGGTATATCTCTATTCTATACACAAATTATGAATTCCAACTTATTTAAAAAACACAATCATATACTATTATACCTAGGTCTAATCTATACTCCATCTCTCAATTTCATATAGATTACCATAGTAATTACTAATCAAGTAATTAATCAATTAAGTGCAAGATATAATAGACAATCCAAATATAATCAACAAGGAAACAATTTAATTTAACTACACATTAAGTTCCATAACAATCTTAAAATAAAAATTAACTGAAATAAAAAATATCATCCACAATTTATCCATCATCCAGGAATTACAAAATAAAAGAGTAAAAGAAGAGAGATAAAAACTGTTTTGAGTAATCTTGATTCTCCTCCTTAAGCCTTATATCTTGTTCCTCCTTTGTGCTAGAAAAAGTGCTTCAAGCTTCCAATTCTTTGTTCAACTCTAGGGTTAGTAAAAAGTAAAGTTCAAAGTGTCCAAGATAATGTATTTATGTCACCCAAGTGAAGTTCTAACCCTCCAAGAGTTACAATCCAAGTCCCAATCAAAAATCTCAGTAATTACTAAACTTTGAAAATTCCTACAACTGACCTGGCGCTGTCACACCAGGTTTTACTATAGAGATGGCGTTGTCACGCCGTATAGGCAAAAAGCCTTCTGAAACTCCAGACCTAGCGCTGCCGTGCCAGGATTATACTAGGCATCGACGCTGCCGCGCCACTCTGGCAGACAGCTTTCTTTTGATCTTTTTCTGCTGCTTTCTCTCCACAATCATCCAGTCCCAATTCTCATGCAATGCAACCTAAAAAACACACAAAATGCATCAAAAGTAACAGAAAACACTCGAGAATAAACAAAATTACAAGCCCAAATGCATCCGATTCGTAGGTATAAAACCCACTCATCAATATAATCCCTTCTTGTATCTTTTCATGAATAAAGTGGCATTTAACTTCAATGTATTTAGTTCTTTCATAAAATACCGGATTAGAAGCAATATAAAGAGTTGCCTCGTTATCACACCAAATTTACATAGGTACCAACTTGTTGAATCCCATTACTGTTAACAAATACTTAAACGAAATCAATTCACATGAAACATAAGACATTACTATATATATCGATTCTGCACTGGACATAGACACAACAGTTTGCTTCTTACTCTGTTGAAGTATCATCAATATACATGAGTAAGATTTACCCCGTTGAAGTATCTCAATGAAATATCGAATGATCACTAGCACACCTTGCTAGACCAAACTCAAGAACCACCTCTGTAAATCTGTCAAACCATATCCGTGAAGACTGTTTCAATGATATCCAAATAGGTAGGCTACTGAATGATATGATCAATGATGATAATTTTTTGTACTTAACTAACAGAGCCCAAGGCAGTATTCGGTGCTTAAGTCTTGTAGAATGCCTAAAGATCACATATCGTGGTTTGAAGCGCGTGCTGCAAAACAATCCAAGGCTGACAAAGCTAAGTATTCCAGGATGTGTTAGACTTAGTGTTGAAGGTATTATGTGTAACTTGAAGGTCTTCAAGTCAGCAGGTGGTCCGAGAATAAAGAACCTAAGAAGTAGTGGGCTTTATGGAGTAACAAAGAAAATTTTTAAAAAGTTGAAGTTCTTGTTTGATGTGGAAAATAACAAGCAGCAGTTGAGTGCATGCAAACCTCGATTTTATTGAGGTGGGCAATTATATCTCTCTTTCGATGATGATCGTGCTATTAATATCGAGGCATGTCCGAGGTGCCAGTAACTTAGACAAGTGTATGATTGCCTAGTGCGGAGGTGCCAAGCAAAGTATTGTGCCATGTGCAGGGCTTGTATTTTTTGCGCTACTCATTATATCAATTGTGGTGCTGCATTAAAGGGTGCGACTATGAGGATACATTCTGTCTAGATTTTCTTTGCATGGGTTGTTGGAAGTAGTTTAATTGCGAGGAGAGACAGGAAGGAGCAGACAATTCCTTTAATCATTGTATTTTCCATCAGTAGGCAACATATCACTTTTGTTTTTATGGCTAGAACTATAGTAGATTGATGTTTCACACCAGGGTTGGTTGTGATTAAGTATTTCGAGGGGTGAATCTAGTTATGATACCATGCGGAGAAATAGAGAAGGAAAGATGTTGTCTATTATACTTTACAATATATAATAGAGAGCCTATATTTAGACTTAGAGTTGTAGTATATTTAGAAAGTAAATTAATCATCCCTTATTTATGCAATCTCTCTGATCATACAATCCCCCAAATCATGCAATATAATAATATCATAGATACCTTCTCGAATATCTACCAACAGATAACTTCCATTTTTAATAATCATGGGAAACATTCTATTGAAAATTTGAATTTCAAATTAACTCCCCTTCTCAACTTCAAAAAAAATGAATTTTAAAATTCAAATTTTACCTCCCATATAAAAGTTGACAAGTTTATCCTTCAAATCTACCATTTTAAAACCTTTCCAATCCTTCAAAATTCAAACTTAAAACTTTTTCCCCCCAAAAGGGTCTCAACTCCATTATATATAGTGGGTAATAGTGAGGCTCATTTTTTCACTTTTCATTTCACTCATTTTTTACAAGAGCTAAAGAGTCTTGGGAGAATCTTAGGGAGAATTCATCAAAGAGTTGGAGAGTTTTGCCTTGCCTCCCTTATCCACTATAAGGCGATTTCTGGCCACCTATCTCCACCTCTTATATTCAAATTGTTCTTGAGGAGTTCTTAGTGTTCTTCATCAAGTTCTTGCCAGTATCCCAACTTTGATCCATTTTTCTTAATCCTCCAGCATGTTTATCATGAAATCTCAATCAAGTAATTCCCATAAATCCATCTCTTTTACTATTCTTGTAGATAATTTTATGCACAAAATTGCTTCTGGGTGGGCCCAATAAGGCCCAAACCCTTCTATTATTATTCTTGATAAATCTTTTAGGTGAAAAAATAAAGCTATAGTAGTAGCCCAATCATCAGGTTCCGTTAGGGATGTGATGGAGGAAACACATAACGAGTTTCCTTCTCATTTGAACTATGAAGCTTTTATTTTCACTTCTAAATTTGAACTTTAAAGTGAAATAGATGAAATTGCTAATAAATTTTGTATTCCTAACCACGAATATATGTGTTATCTTCTAACTAAGGTTGATTGTTCTTGCAATGCAACTGAAAAACTGTGTATCTAAAGGGACTTTAATTAGATGTCGGCCTTAGATTTCCTTTACATCCCTTCATTCATGAGCTCCTTTCTAGTTATAGAATCCATCCCACTCAAATTCAACCCAACAGATGGCGTCTTATTACTTATATTATGGTGTGATGTAGACAGCTGAGTGTTGACCCTAATGTTAGGATCTTCAAGAGGATGTTCCATGTTAAGAACAATATCCATACTCGTGCTGGTTGGGTTGTCATTAACCACCGGTCTTATGGTAAATATGTAGTAAATATTGAATCATTCCCATATTCCATTATAGGTTAGAAGAAAACTTTTTCTATATAAAAAAGAAAGATGGAAAATGGTCTGATCTCTTTCGCCAAGAGTGGGGCACATGACTCCTCTGTTAAGAACTGAAAATTAAGTACCGAGGAAAAAAAGAAAAGAGAGGCCTTAGAGGCTGATCGATGGCAAACCCACTTTGCCTTACTGCTCATGAAAGGACATTGGTGGAGAGTAGGTTAAGCCCCTACCATTGAGAGGGTATTTATTCCCTTTATTTCTTTAAAATTCGTTTATTCATGCACTTATCTTCTTTATTGCTGAAGTACTTACAATTTTCTTACTTGTGTCAGCTTTATTTGCTATAGAAAAGCTCTAGGAGTATTGATAAATACAGAATATTCTATGATTTTGATTCCTTTATGTTTAGTTTTATTACATGTTTTCTGTGTATATGGGCTTATTAAGGTGTTTATTAATTTCAGAAAGAATTGGAGATGATTTAGCAGATATGGATTATAATGCTTAGTTTTCAGTTGTTCTACAGAAGTACTCTATGATCGTTGGATGAAGCACTCTACGATATGTGTAGATGGTTCTACGTTCGTATTGTTGGAGGACAATGGGTGGACTTTGCAGTCTGGCACTCTACGTTCGTTTGGTCTTGCCTCTACGTTCGTAGTGTGGCAATGTGGGTATAAAGGTTATTCTACGATCGTAGTGAAGTTACTCTACGAATGTGTGGTCACTCTATGATTGTGTAGTTACTCTACAATTAGTTGGCTGAGGACTTTACGTTCATCTGTTATTCGATAATCTACTACTCTACGAACTAGTACTCTACGATTGTTCTGACTGAGAGAATGATATAGGACAATTGGCTTTAGAGTTTGAAGATAGTTGGATAGAAAAAGGGTAAAAGAGCTTATATGAAGAATCAGGCATAACGTTTAGCTTGGTTATCCGTTTGCCTATTATAATATGTTTTCGGAAAGGGATTTTCGTGCTCTATACCGTCCCAATCGGTTGAGGTTGTTTTCATCTTCAAATTCGTGGTTCTAGGCAGACTATCGATAGAAGATGCACTTTACAACTAACTGGTTCACTTTACGATTATTGAAGGAGTTGTACTCTACAATTTGTCACTCTACGTTTCTGTTCAGAGTTTACCCTACGATTATGATTAATTTCTGAGTTTGGATTATGGGTCGAATCTAAAGTGTTGGAGCATAGGAGTAGGAATTGTATTAAGATTTGGAGATGGAATTACAATCAAAGAAAAAAGCTACAACTGATTATGGAAGTAGAGTCTGTTGTGGAAACCAAGTCAGAGTTTGTTATGGAAACTAAGTCCGAACTTGGAAAGGAAACTGAATCTATATGCTAAAGATCTTCCGAAGTAGAGTTGGAATAGAATTCTTCTAGAGTTTTAGAGGATTGTACTTATAAATACCTTCACTTGTAATCAGATCAGAAAGGGAAGATCATACTATTATTCGTACACAGAATTTTCATTAGAAGCATGTCAGACTAAGTTTTCTATTTTAGTTCTAAGGGATGTTGAACCTTCTTTTCAATTAATGGTTTAATTGAGTCTATGTTATTTATTCCTTCTTATATAAAATTCATTCTTGACTGTTTTAACTGTTTGAATGCTATTTATTCTGATTAATTTAATGTGGCCAGTTAAGTTGATCTGATTAATATCATCTACTAGATTAAGGGGTAGTATTATGTGTAATTGATATTGTTCCTAATCACAAATAGCACTTAGTAGTACCTGACTGTAGTCAAGCTTTTGAGTATTACTATGATTATCAGAAGGAAGGTTAAACAATCTGAGTTTGTGTGATTGTTGCTTGGAATAGTCTAATTCCCTAGTTCCTAATGCTGCTGTTATATTAAATCTAGAGAGCTTGTTCTAGGTTGTATAATGGTTAGAATTTTGTGAAAAGCTTGTTTCATTTAGTGATAATCTAAGGGGAGTTTCGAGTAGCAGAGCTTATTGTTATCTAGAGCTATTAATTTCACTGAAAGATAAATATTGTTATATTTGATTATTCTATTGCTGTGAAAAGGTGATACTGAACTAAAGAACTGAAGTTTTTAATTCATTGGTTATTCTTATTAAATTTACTTCTATTAGATTTAGTTAAGTAAACTCAAACCCCCCATCTTTATTATTGTTAATTTATTTCATTGTTAGAAATATTAGGATAAATATAAGACAACATCACTCTCTATGGGATCGACTCTTACTTATCACTATACTGAATTTTGTGATCGTTAAGTAAAAGTAAGATTTTAATTTTGGAGTGTAAACGTTAGCTACCAAGCGTTGCCTCAATAATGCGAGCCAACCAAAGAAGAAAAAGGCTAAAACTACCAAGACTTCTTCTAGGGCTCCTCCTTCTGTCCCTGCCTAAAGTTAGCTTCAATGCTCTATCTGGCAAGAAACGGGGGTTAATTGATGAATGTGATGACGTCACCTTTTTCCTCTCTCCTGAAGGGTCCAAAAAGAGTAGATTCGAGAAGGCATTTGTCCCCGAATGGGGGATCAGGACTGAAGACTCTGTCTTTAGAAATCATATAGTCAATAAGGATTAGTTCTTCAAGAGCCTACTCCTTTTGATCGCACCCAAATGGGTGAGTTGTCAGATGATGTGATTATGGAAAAGGGAGCGTAGAAAGCTTCTATGGTAAACTTTTTATGTTAACTACGACTTTTCCCTATTTTATTTTACCTTGCATATTCCTTTACTTGTTCCTCTCCTTGGCAGGGCCATGTTTATGCTATTGAGGCCTATCGACGAGTGGATGCTTATGACAAGATTATGATCACTATGGAGACTGATAACCATGGGAAGGATGATGAGATCAAGAAGCTGCAAAATCAACTTGAGGAGTTACAACTTTTTATTTTCAAGCGGGATTCGGCTAGGGAGGAAGCCGAGAGGGCACGTGCCGAGGCTAGATCCTGGAGAACACAATGCTTGCAGGTGAGGAAGAGTGTTAAGGAGGCTGTGGACGCATAAAAGAAGACCCCGGCCGGAAAAAAAGCTGTTCAGGACTACATGTCTGAGCATAGTGACACATTCTTTGTCAAAGGGTGGCGTAAGTGTGCCGAACACATTATGACTCTTTATCTTGACATTAATCCAGAGTCTATAATGGAGCCTCAGGAGAAAGTTAGGCTTTTGCGCAAAAATAAGAAGACAAACTCGCTTGGGATCCAGGTTGAGGACTTGACTAATAATGACTCCACCTCTGACTTTAAGTATAATGATGGAGATAATGATGATGAGATTGTTGGTGAAGGAGCCCTTGTTATTCAGCCTGAGCCCATAGTTGTCGACCTCCCATTCTTGAGCTTGCGGGGGCCAAGGATGCTGATGACCTTATTCCTCCTCCTGCCTAGTTCATTAGATTTATTTTTATATGTTTATATTTCCTTACATTTAGATGATATTTCTTGTATTTTGAAAAATTGTTGATCTAGTTTAGTACTTTATATAATGAATGACTATATCATTTTGATCATTCTTACTTTACTTAGTTTTATAGGAAACATCCGTTTATTATGTGGTTTGCAAAACTATTAGAAGAAGCAATCTCTTAGTTAACAAATTTAAATTAAAAAAAACTTTCCTTTTATTAATAAATAAATAATGGCCTTAAAGACCTACATAACTTGAATTGGCCCCTTGAGGCCCCTTGGGTCGTGGCTATAATATGTCTTATTTATTATTGATTAGCTTCCTAAGCTACCAAATGTAAAGACATAAATCAAATCCTACCTCTACTGATAGTATGCCCTTAGATTGACTATATGCCAAGGGCGTCGCACTAGATTTATAGCTAGAGTTTCTAATTGGTAGGACCTTGGTCTAAACACCTTATTGACTTTGTAAGGTCATTCCCGGTTCGCAACTAACTTTCCCATGCTTGTTCTCAGATCAGAAGCTTCAGCCTTCCTAAAGACTAAATCTCCTTGCTTGAATGATCTTCTTTTTACCTTTAGATTGTAAAATTTGGTTGTTTTCCTCTGATATTCAGCCATCCTTACTTTGGCTTCATCTCTGACCTAATCTAGTAAATCAAATCCAACTCTAAGCCCTTGGTCATTAACTTGTTCATAGAACCCTTAAACTCTATAAGAGGGCATTCTGGGAGCTGTCGTTAACACTCTAAAATTAATACATTACTTTTACGTTACTAACCCAAAAATTAGTATAGCAGTAAGTAAGGATCGATCTCAAAGAGAGTGAATTGTCTTTTATTTATTCTAATGTTTAAGGGGGGTTTGATTGAATTTAATTAACTAGAGCAACTAAAAATAATTAATAAGAGTAATCAATGAATTAAAGACTTCAGCTCTTCAGTTAAGTATCACCTTTTTACAATTATGGAATAATCAAGTTTTATAATATTTATCCTTCAATGAAATTAATAACCCTAAATAACTGCAATCGCTAATTATCCGACATTCTCCTTAGGTTTTAAATCTAATGTGACAATCGCCCCAAAAGACCCTAACTATCATACAACTTAGAACTATCAGTCTATATTTAATATAACAGTAGCATGAAGAATTAGAGAATTAGGTTGTTTCAAGCAACAATCACACAATCAGGGATTATTTAACTTGCCTTCTGATAAATTTAGCAATACTCAAAAGATTGTCCACAATCATACATCACTAATTGCTATTTATGATTAGATATAATATCGTTTGCTTAATACTAATCCTAATCTAGCAGATGATATTAATTAGATTAATCTAACTGGCCACATCAAATCAATCAGATAAAATAGCATGCAATCAATTAAAATAGATTATCAGAATAAATCTCATGCAATAAGGAATAAATAAAGTAAACTTGATCAAATCATTAATTGTAAAAAAGGTTCGACATCCCTTAGAACTGAATAGAGAATTTAGCTTGACATGCCTTCAATCTTCAAAACTAGGGTTTGTAATTATATGTAGATGATGATGTTTTTAAAACCTCACTACAAGCATTTATTTATACTCCTAGAATAAAGTTCTAAATCTCTAAGAAACAACAATCCTAATTAGAATAGAATTCTGATAATTACAAAGCTTTTAAAAATCTGCTGACCCGACCTGGCGCTGCCGCACCAGAATCCTTCTTCAAAACGGCGTTGTCGCACCCTCCTCCAAGGTTAACTTCTCTGTCTACACTAGGCGCTGCCACACCACTTTTGTACTATCCAACGGTGCTGCCGCGCTATCTTCTAGAACTGTCTCGACTCTGTATCACGGCACTGCCTCACCACTTTCCTTCTCAATTCCAGCGCGGTCGCGCCTTAGCTCATTCTGCAACAATTTATTTTCATCTTTTTCGCTTTTAACTCCAATTCCTTCTGAAATCAATAAACACCCTAATAAGCTCATATACACATAAAACACGCAATAAAATTAATCATAAAGGAATCAAAATTATAAAATATCATGCACTCATCAAATTCCCTCACGCTTAGCCTTTACACGTCCTCGTGTAAACCAAAACAAAGGTGAAATTGAGATCATCAGAATTATATGCAACTAAACTCTTAAAGGTTCCAATTCAAATACCGACCATGAACATCAATACTAATTAACAAAAATCTGTTTAACACTTCATCAATCAATGTATAATAACAACTTTATCCCTCACCATTGAACTTCTCTAAATCAAACTGTATTCACATAAGTATCTTTCTTATGATCTATACACATACTCAACTCAGTTATCATGGAACAACAGTCGTGCACACTGACTCAAAACTCATGATACATTATCTCTCCCATTCATTTTTTCCTTTTCATCAGAACCATCAATTTCATTCTCTTTTTTAGGTAAAAGCATTTTATACTCCATTTCACCTTTCTCATTCTTTCTTGAGTGAGTGTATTTTATGCTCTATCTCGCTTATCTGCTTACCAACGAGTGTGTTTTATGCTCCTTCTCGTTATATGTGTTTATGGGTGAGTTCGTTTTACGCTTCATCTCAACCCACCACATGTTTCTCCTTTACACTTATCTTTTTCAATTTTTCAAAAAAAATTCAATTTCCTCTTGTCTTATTTTCTCATGGTCTTGCAAAAACATTAACAGTTAAATAGTCCTAGATAATGAAATCAGTGCACATAGACAACTCCACAGATAACTCAGCCAAATAAACATATTTCTCATATTCAAAAACTCATGCAATACAAATTCAATTCAAATAAGTTACTATGGATCATGACTTAGTTCTCATCATTCATCAACTAATTCGACATCAAACAAATTCTATCAAATTAGCATCAATTTTCATTCCATAACCAAAAACCTTTAAAAACTTAGCCAAATAAAATCATAAAGCCAAAAATTTTCAAAATTTTAATTTTCACAAAAATAACACAATTGGATCATAATTTCCTTGAGTAACACTAAATAATATAACCTATACCCCTCTCCCACACTTAAACCTTATATTGTCCCCAATGTATGACAATCATGCAAAGATGAAGTAACTAACTACAATGCAACTATAAAAATAAAAAGCAAAAGGGATAGAAAAGCAAATCTAAAATCTTGGGTTGCCTCCCAAGCAGCGCATTTGTTTAACGTCGTCCGCCCAACATTAATCTTCTCAACTCTCATAAATCAGATCTACCCACTCCACCAACTTAATGTTCTCCACCCGATGGCCTTCAAAGCAGGGTTTAAGCCTATATCCATTCACTTTGAATATCTTTCATGTTCTTGGATTTTGAATGTCCAAAGCACCATGAGGAAAAATATCTGTAATAACAAATAGACCTTCCCAATGAGAACGTAGCTTACCTGAAACCAATTTCAGCCATGAATTATAAAGGAGAACTTTTTGTCCAATAGTGAAAGTCTTCCTCAAAATTTGCTTATTATGGAAAGCTTTGGTCTTGTCCTTGTACAATTTAGAACTTTCATAAGCTTCACTCCTCAATTTCTCAAGCTCTTATAACTGTAGCTTGCGATGACTTCCAGCTTCATCCATGCCCATGTTGCACTGCTTTATTACCCATAAAGCTTTGTGTTCCAGCTCCACAGGTAGATGACATGGTTTCCCAAACACTAGCCTATAAGGCGACATACCAATGGGAGTTTTATATGTCGTCCTATATGCCCAAAGTGCATCCTCTAATCTCAGACTCCAATCTTTTCTATTCGGCTTGATGACTTTCTCTAGAATGGACTTCACCTCACGGTTGGATACTTCAGTCTGACCATTGCTTTTGTGGATGATAAGATGTAGAAACCTTATGCATCACATTATATTTCCTGAAAAGTGCGGCTAACATTCTTTACAAAAGTGGGTTCCTCTATCACTGATGATGGCTCTAGGAGTTCCAAACCTGACAAATATGTTAGATTTGACAAAATTTACAACAACTTTAGAATCATCAGTCCTAGTAGCTTTAGCTTTCACCCACTTTGAAACATAATCAACAGCCAAAAGAATGTAAATATAACCATAAGAAGCAGAAAAAGGTCTCATAAAATCAATACCCCAAACATCAAAAATCTCAACAATTAAAATAGATTTTTGTGGCATTTGATTTCTACTTGATATGTTTCTTGTCCTTTGACAATTTTCACATGATTTACAAAATGAATAAGAGTCTTTAAAAATTGTAGGCCAAAAGAAACCACATTCTAAAACTTTATAGGCTGTTCTTTTAGGTCCAAAATGTCATCCATAAGCATAAGAATGACAGAAAGTTAGAATAGATGAAAATTCATCATTAGGCATACATCTTCTAACTATCTGGTTAGCACAAAATTTCTACAAATATGAGTCATCCCATACATAATGTTTTGCATCACACTTAAGCTTTTCTTTCTGGGATTTGGAAAAATCACTGGGAACGTAAGCACTCACTAAATAATTCACTATATCAGTATACCAGGGTACAAACTTATTCATGGAAAATAGATGCTTATCTGGAAAAGAGTCCTGCAATGGTAGAGTTTCCTCATCTTTTATCAGTTTACTCAAGTGATCCGCCACCAAGTTATCTGTTCCTTTTTTTTTTCTCAAATCTCTAAGTCAAATTCTTGTAGCAGTAGAATCTATCTTATGATCCTAGGCTTGGATTCCTTCTTGGTGAGCAAATACCTGAGAGCAGCATGGTCAGAATAAACTATAACTTTAGTAGCAATCAGATAAGATCTAAACTTGTCTAAAGCAAAAATAACAGATAATAATTCTTTTTCAGTGGTAGAGTAGTTAATCTGAGCAACATTTAAAGTTCTAGAAGCGTAGTAAATGGCATGGACAACTCTATCAACTCTTTGGCCCAAGACGGTGGCTACTGCATAGTTACTTGCATCACACATGATCTTGAATGACAGTTTCCAATTTGGTGGTTGTATCACTGGTTTTGAGGTCAATAGTTTCTTCAATTTATCAAAAGCCTCCTTGCACTCATCATCAAACTGGAATTTCACATTCTTTTGTAGCAACTTATATAATGGCAGCGCTATCTTCGAGAAGCCCTTGATAAATCTGCGATAGAAACCTGCATGTCCAATAAAAGAACGAATCTCCCGCACACTTGCGGGGTAAGGCAAAGCAGTAACAATTTCTATCTTAGCTTTATCAACTTCTAATCTCCTAGCTGACACAACATGACCAAGTACTTTACCTTGTTCTACTATAAAGTGACACTTTTTTTTATTAAGAACAAGATTAATTTCTAAGCATCTATCTAGCACACGAGTCAAATTATCTAGGCATGCATCCAAAGAATCACCATGAATTGTGAAATCATCCATAAAGACCTCAATGCAGTTTTCTAAAAGATCAGAAAATATACTCACCGTGTATGTTTGAAAAGTACTTGGTGCATTGTAAAGTTCAAAGGACATCCTACGATACGCAAATGTACCGAATTGACATGTAAATGTGGTCTTTTCCTAGTCTTTGGGAGTGATCACAATCTGGTTATAACCTGAAAAACCATCTATAAAACAATAATAAGCATGCCCAGCTAATCTTTCTAACATCTGATCAATAAAAGGAAGAGAAAAGTGGTCTTTTCTAGTTATAACATTCAATTTTCTATAATCTATACACACTCTACATCCTGTTTGCATTCTTGTGGGCACCAACTCATTGTTGGCATTCTCAATGACCGTAATTCCAGATTTCTTTGGTACTACCTACATCGGGCTCACCCATTAACTGTCTGAGATGGGGTAAATTATGCATGCATCAAGTAATTTCAGCACCTCTTTCTTCACTACCTCCATCATGGGTGAATTCAGTCTCCTTTAAGCTTCTCTAGTGGGCTTAGCTCCATCTTCCAACAATATTCTATGCATGCACATAGCTGAGCTTATACCTTTGATATCGGCTATAGTCCAACCAAAGACTGTTATGTGGTCCCTTAGAACTCTCAGCAGTTTGTCCTCTTGTACCATGGTCAGATTATTGGTGATGATCACTGGTAGTCTGTTCTCCTTCCCTAAATATGCATACTTCAAGTGTGATGGTAATGGTTTTAACTCCAAGGTGGGGGCCTGTACAACAGAGGGTAGCAACTTCTTGTGAGTAGCACGTAATTGAATAGAAAATACTGCATACATGTCTAAAATTAATGCAATGTAGCTATTGTATCTTTCAATTCTTATTTTGACCAATTTCTCCTTATTTTTCCAATTCGAAGTTGTTTCTGATGGTAACCTCCAAGCTTTCCTTAAGAACTTGTTCGAAAGATTTCTGCACTAAAGGGTTAATCACATCAATAGCATAAACAGGATTAACATCACTTGGGTACCTCATGACTTCATAAATATTAAATTGTATTTCCCCCATCGAACTCTATGGTCAAGGTCCCATTTTGCACATCAATCATTATTCGGGTTGTTTTCAAAAATGGTCTCCCTAATAGAATATGAGCAGGATTTAGAGATGTATCATCTTCCATATCTAAAATATAAAAATCTGCAGGAAATATCAACTCGTTCACCTGTACCAAGACATCCTCAATTACCCCTTCGGGATAGGTATTAGTACGATCAGCTAATTGAATAATAACACCAGTACTTTTCAAAGGACCTAAATTTAAAGAAGCATAAATAGACAATGACATGACATTTATTGAAGCTCCTAAATCTAGCATGGCCTTTTCAAATCTGGTATTACCTATCTTGCAAAGAATGGTAAACATGCCTGGATCCTTACACTTAGGGGGTATTTTTCTTTGGAGAACTGCTGAAACATTCTCTCAAACTGTGACTCTTTCATCGCCTTTCAATTTTCTTTTGTTAGTGCACAATTCTTTCAAAAATTTGGCATACCTTGGCATTTGCTTGATTGCATCAATCAAAGGAATATTCACCTTTACTTTCCTAAAAGTATCCAGGATCTCCTTCTCTTATTCATCTTTCTTTGACGTTCTTAGATTCCTAGGAGGAAAAGGTAGAGGATTAGTCTTCAATTGAATAGGAGGGTTGGGTTTTACCTTTAATTTTTCTATCTCCTCCTTAGTGGTGTCCTCATCAAGTTCAACAGTAGCTTTTAGTTCATCCAAATGCTTCCCACTTCTCAATATTATCACACTTGCATTCTCTCTTGGGTTGACAACAATTTGAGATGGCAACTTTCCTGAACCTTAAGAATCCAATCGACCAACAGTTGTAGTCAGCTGACCTATTTGATTTCTCAGATCTTGAATGGAATTTCGTGTCTCTTATTGGAACTGTTGTGTTTGGTTCATGAATGCCTTGAACATATCTTCAAGGGATGTTCCAGAATTAGTAGGTGCGGATTGCTTAGGTAGATATTGTTGTTGTGCCACTTGAAAAGCTTGTTGCCTAGCTGGGAAAACTCCTTGTGCTGGTGGCCTATTCCCTCCATAGCTTAAATTCGGATGATCCCGCCAGCCTGGATTATAAGTGTTTTTGTAGGGATCATATCTCCTTTGTGGTTGTGCCTGATAGTTTCCCATTGCATTGGCTTGTTCTGGAGACTCTTCATCTTGCAATGTTGGGCAAACATCTGTGTTGTGATTCGGCTGTAAACAAATCCCACACGGCTTTGCGACTGGTAAGTTTCCCGTAGCTAATTGTCTAACCACATTAGTTAAATCTGAAATCTATTGCTCTAAATTACTTGTGCTTACCTCACTTACCCTTTATAGTGCATGAGCATTCCTAGTTCCATACTGTTGCGAATTGGCTGCCATGTTTGCGATCAAGTTCCTTATGGCCTCTGGTGTCTTATCTACCAGTGCTCTTCCACTAGCGGCATCGATCATACTCCTATCCATCGGTACAAGCCCCTCATAGAAATATTGAATCAGGTGTTTATCGTCTATCTGGTGAGGTGGACAGCTAGAGCACGACTTCTTGAACCTTTCCCAATATTCATATAATGTTTCTCCGTTAAACTGTTAGATTCTGCATATCTCCTTCCTTCTGTTGGCTACTCGTGAAGCAAGAAAGTACTTCTCCAAGAATAGTTTTTTCATGTCACTCCATGACTGTATTGATCCGGAGGGAAGATAATAAAACCAATCCTTCGCCAAATCTGCCAGTGAAAAGGGAAACGCTTTCAGCTTGATTTGGTCCTCCGTGATTCCTTGCGGCTTCATAATGGAACACACCACATGGAACTCTTTTAAATGCTTGTAAGGATCTTCACCTATAAGACCACAAAAGCTAGGCAAAAGGTGAATTAGTCCGGATTTTAGTTCAAAAGCAGCAGTTAAATTAGGATATTCAATGCACAAAGGTTGTTAGTTCAAATCAGGAGTTATCAACTCCTTCAAAGTCTTATTATTGTTTGGCATCACTATATCTTCTTCTTCCGATTCGGTGGATGATTTATTTGACAGTAGTTCCAATCTGATGTTGAGGCCTGGTGATGGAGCTTCGTCGAAGTCTGCAATTGTGCTTTTAGATTGACGAGCCTCCTTCCTCAGCCTACGTACAGTTTTCTCTATTTCTAGATCAAAATTCAGTTCAAGAGAGTGAGAGGATCAAGTCATAAACTAAGAAAAATAAATAAAAGAAAACAATGAATAAAAAAACAAATAACACTCCCCGACAACGACGCCAAAATTTGGGAGTTGTCGTTAACACTCCAAAATTAATACCTTACTCTTACGTTACTAACACAAAAATTAGTATAGCAATAACCAAGGATCGATCCCACAGAGAGTGAATTGTCTTTTATTTATTCTAATGTTTAAGGGGGGGTTTGAATTGAATTTAATTAACTAGAGCAACTATAAATAATTAATAAGAGTAATCAATGAATTAAAGACTTCAGTTCTTCAATTCAATATCGCCTTTTTACAATTATAGAATAATCAAGTTTTAGAATATTTATCCTTTTAATGAAATTAATAACCCTAGATAACTACAATCACTAATTATCCAAAAAATTTCTTAGGTTTTAAATCTAATGTGACAATCGCCCCAAAAGACCCTAATTATCATACAACCTAGAACTATCAGTCTAGATTTAATATAATAACAACATTAAGAATTAAGGATTTAGGTTATTCCAAGCAACAATCACACAATTAGAGATTTTTAACTTACCTTCTGATAAACTTAGAGATACTCAAAACCTTGTCCACAATCATGCATCACTAATTGTTACTTATAATCAGATATAATATCGTTTGCTTACTAATCCTAATATAACAGATGATATTAATCAGATTAATCTAACTGGTCACATCAAATCAATCAGATAAAATAGCATCAGTTAAAACATATTATCAGAATAAATCTCATCCAAGAAGGAATAAATAAAGTGAACTTGATCAAACCATTAATTGTAAAGAAGGTTCAACATCCCTTAGAACTGCAATAGAGAATTTAGCTTGGCATGCCTTCAATCTTCAAAACTAGAGTTTGTAATTGTGTGTAGATGATGATGTTTTTAAAACCTCACTAGAAACATTTATTTATACTCCTAGAATAAAGTCCTAAAACTCTAAGAAATAACAATCCTAATTGGAATAGAATTCTGATAAAATTACAAAGCTTTTAAAAATCTGATGAACCCGACTTGGCGCTGCCGCGCCAGAATCCTTCTTTAAAATGGCATTGTCGCGTCGGGTTAACTTCTCTGTCTGCACTAAGGCGCTGCCGCGCCACTTTTGTACTAGCCAACGGCGCTGCTACGCTATCTTCCAGAACTGTCTCGGCTCTGCATCACGGCGCTGCCACGCCACTTTCCTTCTCAATTCCAACGCGGTCGCACCTTAGCTCAATCTACAACATTTCTTTTCATCTTTTTCGCTTTTAACTCAAATTCCTCCAGAAATCAATAAACACCCTAATAAGCTCATATACACATAAAACATGCAATAAAACTAATCATAAAGGAATCGAAATTATAAAATATCATGCACTCATCACATTCTAATCTCTACTAGAATCACAACTTCTGTTCCGTAGGCTAGGTTGAAAGCAGTTTCTCCAGTGGTTGACTTGCTAGTCGTTCTATAAGCCCACAAGATGTTATGAAGTTCATTAGCCCATACTCCTTTATCTTGATCCAATCTCTTCTTTAACTCATCCAAGATGGTTCGGTTTGTCACTTCGACTTGTCCATTGGCTTGAGGGTGCTTCACCGAGGTAAAGTTTTGTTTAATTTTCAACTCTTTACAGAAGTCCTTGAACTTAAGATTGTCAAATTCCCATTATCTGTGATCAGTACCCTTGATATCCTTATCTACATATGACGGCCTCCCAAAAAAAAAACTTCTAAATCTTTTGCTCAGTTATAGTGATTAAGACTTCTGCTTCCACACACTTTGAAAAATAGTCAATGGCCACCATTACGAACTGCCTTTATCCCATAGCTACCAGAAAGGGACCTAAGATATCTATTACCCAAATAGCAAAAGGTAAATGTGAAGTGATTGGGAAAATTACCTCAGCTGGTTGGTGCAAAATAGGTGCATGCTTCTAGCACTTCTCGCATCTCTTAACAAATTCAATGGTTTCTTTCTACATGTTAGGCCAATAATACCTTTGCCTTAAGATCTTATAGGCTAAAACTCTGGCCCCAAGTGTTGACCACAAATGCCATCATTGACCTTCTTGAGGGATAACCAGCTTATGTAGGTGTGAGGCATCTTAAATATGGGAGTGTGAAAGACCTTTTATATAATGTCCCGTTAATAAGTGCATACCTTGCAGCCTTTACCCTCAACTCTCTTGCTTCATCAAAATCTTGGGGCAACTATTATTGCTCTAAATAGGCTCTTATAAGATCCATCTAGGTTGATTTCATCCTAATTGGAGCAACCAGAATCGCCTCTATGCTAGGTTTTTCCAAAGTTTCCAAGTATACAGTTCCATTGTAATCTTCAAATTCAGCATAAGCTAGTTTAGATAAGGCATCGACCTTTGTCTTTTAATCTCTTAGAATATGTTGAACTTGACATTCTTCAAAGGTGGTCATCATAGCCTTAACCATTTGCAAATATTTGGTCATCTTTTCCTCTTTGGCTTCATACTTTCCATTTGTTTGAATGACCGCCAGTTGAGAATCACTAAACAAATTTAAATTTTTGGCTCTCAAGGCTTTCGCTAAACCCAAATCAGCTAGCATGGCTTCATACTCTGCTTCATTATTGGTAGTCGAGAAACTAAGTTTCAATGCATATTCGATCAAAAACCTTTCAGGGCTTAAGAGAATGAGTCCTGCTCCACTCATTTTTGCGTTTGAAGCTCCATCTATGTGTAAAGTCCATAATTCTTTCTTCTTTTCCTTATTTTTCTCGATCTCCATATTTACTGGTTGCCCCCCAGCTTCATTGCTATGAATGTTATATTCTAAAATGAAGTCTGCTAATACTTGAGCCTTAATTGATGGTCTTGGTTTGTAAGTTATATCAAATTCTCCCAACTTTATAGACCAATTAACCATTTTACCACTTAACTCGGGACTACGCATTATCTTTCTAAGTGGTTGGTTAGTCAAGACTACTATAACATGTGATTGAAAATATGGTTTCAACTTCCTAGCAGCAACAATTAAAGCAAAAGCAAACTTTTCAATTTTTTTTGTACATTATTTCAGCTCCATAGAGTACTTTGTTGCTGTAGTAAACTAGTTTCTGGATATTGTCTTCTTCCTTGACTAGAACTGCACTTACAGCCACTTCGGTGATGACCAGGTATAGGTAGAAAATATCTCCTTCATTTGGTTTGGCTAATAGGGTTGGAGTGGATAAATACTTCTTCAGGTCATCGAAGAATTTCTGGCATTCTTTAGTCCATTCAAAGTTCTTTACATTCTTGAAGGTGATAAAAAGGGCAAACACCTATCTCTTGATCGAGACATGAAACTTTCAAGAACTACAACCCTTTCTGTAAGTTTCTGAACCTTTTTGATTGGCTTGGGTGGAGCCATATCCATTATTGCTTTGATCTTAACTAGGTTGGCTTCGAAGCCTCTTTGTGATACCATCAAACCCAAAAACTTTCTCAAAGCTACTCCAAAGGCACAATTTATTGGGTTTAGCTTCATCTAGTACTTCCTTAAAACCTCAAAGGCCTCTGTTAGATCTTCTATATGGTCATCTTTCTGAATAGATTTGGCTAACATGTCATCCATATACACCTCTATATTCTTCCCAATTAGGTATTTAAAAATCTTATTAACCAACCTTTGATAAGTTGCACTAGCATTTTTCAATCCAAAAGGCATTATTATATAACAATAAAGACCTTGATCAGTAATGAAAGATACCTTTAGGATATTAAGTTCGTCCATCTTAATTTGATTATAGCCGCTGAAAGCATCCATGAAACTAAGTAACTCGTGTTCAGCTATTACATTTATAGGATACCGATCATTGACAATCGGAAACAATCCTTGGGACATGCATCATTGAGATCTGTAAAGTCTATACAGATCCTCCACTTTTCATTAGGCTTTAGGACCATGACCGGGTTTGTAAGCCACTTTGGATACTAAATTTCTTCAATAAATTTGGGCCTCCAATAATTTCTCCACTTATCCATTGATGGCTTCTCATCTTTCTGGTGCAAAACTCCTTTTCTTTTGTTTCACAAATCTTCTTGTTGGGTCTATGTTCAACTTGTGAGTGATAACTTAGGAATCAATCCCTAGCATATCAGTTGTTGTCAAGGCAAACAAATCCTTATTGTTCTTCAAGAATTGGACGACTTTGTCTTTAATTTTCTCTTTCAAACTAAAACCCACGTAGGTAACTTTCTCCGGATCTGCATCTCCTAATGAAATTGGGACTAGCTCCTCTGCTTGTTCTCTCTTTGTTCTTGTGCTCATCCCTAACATCTAATGAGTCAATGGGTAAAAAATGCCCCCAGCATTATTATGTTTCATGGCTAACAAATACAACTTCTGGCCCCTTTTTGGTCACCATTAACTTCTCCTACTCCATTTGCTATTGGGAACTTGAATTTCATGTGATATGTAAAAGGGATAGCCTTAAATTTATTCAGCCTATCCGAGGATTATATTGTATGATGAAAGACCTTTCATAACCAAAAAGGTAATCATAGTGGTAGACTGATTTGGTGGTTCACCCAAAGTTACTGGCAAGACTATACTACCTTTAATTTTGATTTCTACTCCGGTAAAGCCATAGAGCGGTGCTGGTAAGGGGGTAAGTTGGTCATCTTTATAACTCATCTCCTTAAAGAGATTATGGTACAAGAAATCTACTAAACTACTATTATCCACTAACACTCTTCGAACAGTAAAATTTCCAACTATCGTATCTATGACTAAAGGGTCATCATGTGAGAATTTAACACCATCTAAATCATCATTAGGGAAGGATATTGCCTGCTCCAATCGAGCTTTCTTTAGTAGTGCTTCTATTGTGAGAACCTTCCTTGCATAAGTTTTCCTTGATGAATTGGAGATGCCACCGACTGTTGGTCCTCTAGAGATCACATGGATAACTCCCCCTCTTGTTGGAGGATTTCAATCCCTTCTAGGATCTTCTCCCCTATTTTGCCTATCACGACCTTCATTCTGATTCCCACAATCGTTTCCTTCTTTTCTTTCACCTCTATTATCTCTGTTGCCCCTAAACTTTCTTGTATCCCCTTGTTTAACATACCTCTCCATATGACATCTCCTTATAAGGTATGGGAATTACTAAATCTACCCACTTTTTTAATATTTCCACCCGCTAAGTGTCGTTGTATATGTATAGCAACGGTAAAAACCGTCGCTATAGATCAATAGTGGGTGAAAATATCAAAAAGCGGGTGGATTTAGTAATTCTCATAAGGTATTCTATCTCATCCTTCAAATGACTGTAATCATTAGTGTTGTGCCCATGATCCTTATGGTACCTGCAATACTTACTTTGTTCTCTTTTATCTGTATCATCCCTCATGGGTTTAGGCCACCTTACATAATGTTCAAATGCTACCTCCATCAAAATTTGACTCCTTTGAGAAGTTAGGGGTGTATATTTATAATACCTTATAGAGAGTGTTACCTTTAAGATTCATTTCTCCCCTTGATCTCGTCACATTGTTGTTATCCCTATTATCCAAACTCATTATTCCTTCTCTTTCTATTATTAATCCTTGCAGTACTCTTGAATTGAATAATATCCTCTATGACCATGTATTTTCTTGCCTTCCTTTGAAGCTCCACCATGGTTTGTGGAGAATTATTAGCCAAAGACACCTTTAGTTATTCGTTCGTTGTTCCATTGTAAAAGTCACCACTGCTATAGATTGATCCAAATTAGGAACTTTTAGTGCCTCCTTTATGAATCGGTTCAAGTAATTCCTCAGGATTCTCCATTGTGTTGAACCACGGATATAGTTGATGTCGAACTCTTAGCATGATTCTTTCCTCCAATAAACTGATATACAAACAACTCACTCAACTGATTAAAGGAACTAATTAAGGTTAGAACAAGTTACATGTACCAAGTTTGGGCTAGACCCTTCAAGATTTATGAAAAAGCTTTGCACTTTATTGCATCTGAGACATTATATAATAACAAAAGCACATCAAAGGTGAGTATATGATTTGTGGGATCACTTATTCCATCATGGGGCATCTTGAAGCCTTCGGGGAGAGGTTCATCCATGATATCCTAAGTGAATGATGGATGTTCTGCTTTGTATATCATCTGTCTAGTCCCTGCTCTTCGAACTCCTTGGGATGTTAGAATTCGTTGTCGGTCTTGGAGCCATCTTTGTACTTCCTTTTCGATCCTTACCTCCTCGTGGGCATCAGATCTATCAGCTAGTCTCGAACTGGCAGTCCTACGATTATGCCTATGGGGCTATTTCTTCTGTTATGTTGGCAACTATTTTGAATTCATCTACGCAGATCTGGATCACCATGATTCTAATTAATTTGTTCGAAGTTCCACTTAAATTGGATGTTAAGAGCGTAAAGGGTATGTTCACTATGAGTACGGATGGGTTCTTCATGGATATGAGGAGATGGAGGGTAATGATGAGGGTTGTGGAACATGAGCAGAGTTTGCCTCTTGTTCTAGATTGTTTGGAGACGACGGATGTGAAAGATTTCAATTTCGTGCTGAAGAACTAGTATTCATCATATTGATTTTCTGAATTATGAGAAGCAGATGACTTTTTGCTCAATTTTTCACAGACGATGTGTAACGACCGGGAATTCTGGAATTTGCCTTGTAATTCGAATTTCTGAATACTTATTATTTTATTAATATTATTTTGTGTTGCATGTTTAAAGGTTGTGTGACAATCTGGATTATGTGAATGCATGAAATTTTTCGTGTTATAGTTTTGTTTAACTGAATATTTAATTTCGCGTAGCATCGTTAAATCTCTATTCACGAGTTAGTATTCACGTTGGGAATATTCATCTAGAGACGTCTTATCGGATAACTTCGATTTTCCTAATTATTGTCAACCCATTTAGGCAATGAGATATTAATCCAAGTGTAGGATTTATGGGAGCCCAATGGGAATTAAATTAGAAGCCCAAGTGGTTTTAAGGGTGACCCAAACCCATGACCCAAACCCATGACCCAACCCATGACCCAAGACTTGACCCATGTGGGATATGGGCACAAAAATCAGCATTTTGGTGTTTTGAGGAGGGAGTGTGCGGGTAACATGGTGAGGGAGAAGCCAAAATGAAATTATTGCATGTTGAATAAGTGGGAACAAATAAACAATTGTTAGCCAATAGAAAATTGGCCACTTTTCCCATTTTTCTTCCACTTCCCCCTAATTTACTCCACTTCTCCCAAATAATGCAACCATTCCATTTCTATCTTGCATTCCACATTCCTCCCATTTCCCATCAGCTGATAGAGAGAGAGAAAGAGAGTGAGAGCTGCCAAGAAGGAAGAGAAAGAGGTCGCCGGAAGTTCGCCGGAAGTTCACCGGAAAAAGGAAGGAGGAAGAAGAAGGCACGGGAGGAACGAGGAGAGGAACGAGGAGAGGAACCAAGCAAGGAGAACCTTTAAAATCAATCCTAGCCAAGCTTCTTAATCATCTAGGAAGGATTTACAGAGGTAAACACCAACCAAATCCTTTCCATTCGATTTCTTGTTGAGTTTTTTCAAGTTTTTCTTAGTTTTGAGCTCTTAAGCTTGTGGGTCGAATTTGTGGCGATTCTTGGTGTTTTTGTTTGTTGTGATTGTTTGTCAATGTTGTCAAAAGGTTATGTAAGCTATTAATAATCTCAAAGTGGAACAAAAACGCAAGAAATCCTTACCTTGGCTTAATGGAGCAAGAACAATGGACAAAACATGAACTTTGGACTGTTGGACGATTTAGAGGACCTTGTAGCTATGATTTCGTGTTTGTTTAATGTGTTTGTTGTTATGATATTGTACTTCCATGGGTTATGAGTTTAACCCAGTTGGAATGGAGTAAAAAGGGATTAAAACAAAGATTTGGTGATGATTTTTGTAAAGAACACCAAGAACACGAAAAATAAAACATGATTTGATACTTTGGTCACGGATTTCAACATGTTAATGTTAATGAATAGCTCTAAATTTTTGATATGTTGTAGCTCTATGTCTTAGGAGTCCATAGAGTCCGGAACGGACCAATTTGAAGGTCTAGAGAAGAAGTTATGAGGTTTAGAGTGAAGGAGGGTCAAAATCGCGATGTCTGACATGCCCAGCAGGCCACTCGCGCGCCCGCACCAAGGCCCCGCGCGCCCGCGCGCGCGCCCTGCCGCACGCCGTGCGCCTGGTGCCGCCCGCCCGCGTGTGCGCTGCCCGACTCAGCTTCGACGTCCGTTGGGAAAATTGCCATAACTTTCTCATACGGACTCGGATTTAGGCGATTCAAGATGATCCGGAAAGCTTAGAAATAGACCTACAACATCCATTAATTAGAATTGAAATTTATTACCTGGAACAATTTTGAAATTAACCGTTTTTAGGGCTATTGCGCAAACGGTAGGTGTCGGGCATGCACGTAAGCACATGTAATGCTCCCGACAATGTAAAGTGATGTTCTAACTTTCATGATGTGGTTTTTATGATTTATAATGATACTTAACATTAACCAATGAGTATTAGATGAATCGAATGGGCGTGTTAGGTGTACACAATTACGTGTCGCTTGGGTATTCGAATAGGCAAGTTGGGCGTATAGACGTGCAAGCGTCGTAACGCCGTAACTAGTGGGTATAACCTTGTTTAATATTCTGTTTCTTATTTGAATGGGACATTATAGAGTTGTGTAAGCAAATATTTGGTATTCCGTATGTGACTAATTGTATGTGAATATGTACCTAATTGTGTAGGATATTAAGGAGCGTGTGTTGTAATATTGTAGCAGCGCTTCAGGCAAGTTCTCTAACCCTTGTCTAACCCTCGTGTTGGGAAAGTTTCCTAACCCGTACAACTTTTATTATTGTGCGAGTTGTTTATTAATTGAGCAATTATTCTATATTATTGCAAGTTTCCTAACGCTTGTCTAACCCTTGTGTTGGGCAAGTTCCCTAACTTCATTCTTTTTATATATATTGAATGCAAGCTTCCTTACCCTAGCTCAAATTAACATTCGGGCAGGTTTCATATTTTATACAGGTGTTGTATATTGTTGCAAGTTTCATGACTCAAATGGAGTTATTACTTTTGAATCATATTAGTGGATTAATTATTGTCAATTACTCCACCTCCAAGATAATCATTGATATTCGCAGCTTATGCATTTGAATTCATTATTTGTTGTTGGATTGTGAAACGTTTAAGTTCTTCATTCATGAACTGTTTAGGGAAATAGTCTATGCCATTCGTTTCGGCTAGACATGTACAGGTTATTATTTTAAAAGCTATCCAAACCGATTGTCGGTGCGGATTCTTGGACTGAGAGAGCAACCCTTATTAGGGGACTATAATGTGTCGGTTATTCGATGCAGTCAGAGTTAAATGTTATGCATATACATGGTGTACAAGAGGCTGATCCCCTCGAGTACAACTGACGGGGCCAGGTTTTAAAAGAGTTAGTCGAATGATTGACTCTTTGGCCAAAAGTTCATGGTCGGTTGGACCACTCAGCAGTAAATAATCATTATTCATTGTTTCATTTGAACTTTGATTATGTCATTTCAGCTATTTCATCAATGTTCATAAATTGTTGATCCATGCAGCTATTATTCTTATTCATTCATGATATATCTTCATTCTTGCTTTTAAACTTGCTGAGCAAAGTAGTTGCTCACCCTTGCTATATCATGAACCTATTGCAGTTAAGCCGGGGAGTTCCAAAGCGGACAAAGGCAAAGGAAAGCTTAAGGAATAGTTATATATACTATCCCGTTGTGTAATCGTGGAATAGTTTTGTATTATTAATGTATTCTGCGATGTATTTATTTAAGGTTGTAGACCTTGGGACCGTAGTGAACCTTTTGTAATGAACAACATATGTTTATTTTATTCCGCATTAGTTGATTTATGTTGTTTGGAGGTGTATGAAGGCATTTTATCGTGAGCACCAAATTCGAGGTATTGGTACCTGAATTTGGGGGTGTCACAGGTTGGTATCAGAGCTTTAGGTTATAAACTTTAGGATTTGCGAAACCTAGGTTATAACCTTAGTATTAAACTCGTATTGAGTACGCTAGGTGATGGATCGAGGAGATTCATTTGATGGTCATGTCTGGAGGTGGATTGTGGAAATCCATCGAGCCGAGTTGTGCATGATAAAATATCATTTCATTTTATCAATGAATATATTTTATTGTAGCACTGACATCTTGCTGTCTATTTGTTTCTGTTTGTGGCTGTAGGATGTCTGAGACGGGAGAGTACAGTCCTGCTGGAGAGGTAGAGTTCACAGACATTCATGTGGACGCAGGGCAGTTAGTGGAGGTACAGCCGAGTGAGCCAGAGATGATGGACACTAGGGCTGAGTCTGAGGCCGAGTATGGTTCTGAGGAGGACCCCGAGGAGGACCCAGTGACGGAGGATGAGGAGCCGCCTGAGTATGCAGATGGCATGGGCACTACTGCTAGTGACATCATAGAAGAGCTAACAAATAAGAACGAAGAGCTCGAGAATCGAGTAGCACACTTAGAGGAGCAGAATCAGGATCACCAGGACCGAGAGGAGCAGTACAGGTCATTGGCATATCAGACTTTAGGAGAAAAGACTGAGTTAACCGAGAAGCTGCAGGAAAAGGACCAGCGGATTGCCGAGCTAGAGGCAGTGGCTCACGGTCGGCGTGGGGTTTCTGTTCAGCTTGGTGTGATGGTTTATGACCTCTTAGAGAGGAATGTGATGCTGGTAGGACAGATAGAGCGGGTAGAAGATCAGCTGGAGACTACTCGTCTGGAGCGAGATGAGGCTATAGGGCAGTTGGCAGCCCGGACTGCAGAGATTGATTCCCTCCGTTTAGGTTTGACCACTTCCATTGGCAGGCTGAGGGACAGGGTGAGGAGGTACCCCAGGGATGAGGGTAGCAGCAGGCGCGTGATTAGGCGTCGAGTGGTTGACAGGTTGGCTCAACGGGAGCTCAGGGTTGCAATTCGCCGCAGCAGGCGGTGATGTGTTATTTTTAGCATTATGTTTGCAGTAGGTCCCACTTTTGTTGTATTAGGGGCTTACTTATGTTGTAAATCCCTCTGCTTGTAGCGTGCGTGGGATAGTAGTTGAACCCTCAATTTTGTTTCTAATAGAGGGGTGGAAGGTTATTATTCCCCAATTTTGTTCTTTAGGGGATAGTTAATGGTTGGCAGGCTATGTCATTTAGCATTTATAGAAGTATGCCACGTGTTGAGTCTGGTTGTATTAAAACAGTGGTGTATGATTATGAATGCAGTTGTTTTATTTAAATCAAACGTATTTGATAAATGCTTTTAATTTTAAATTGTGGACTTAAATGACTTATTGCATGAAGCCTAGATCTATTAGTAATAGCCGACGGTTTTCTTTTAGCAGATCATGGCACCAAGAGGACGACCGCGTAACCAAAGGGTTGAGGAGTCGGTGAGTAACGAGGGGGGTCAAGCAGACCCTATGAGGGCTTTTGTTAACTTATTAGCAGAAGCAATGCAGGGCAGACAAGCCGCTGCAGTTGATCAGCCAGGGAGTCACATGGCGAACTTTAAGGATTTCAAATTGGTAGGACCGCCAGAATTTCGTGGGACTACGGATCCGATTGAATCCCAAACATGGGTGGAAGAAATGGAAAAGGTGTTCGAGGTCGCAAGGGTGGCCGAAGAGCAAAAGACATCGTTTGCCACTTTCATGATGAAAGGTGAGGCAAATTACTGGTGGAAGGCGAACAAAGGTCGAGCTGGGGAAGGCACGATTGCATGGGCCCGTTTCAAGGATCTGTTTTTCGAAAATTACTTTCCAGCAAGTATGCAGGCAAGCATGGAGATAAAGTTCCTGGAACTAAAGCAAGGAAGCATGTCAGTTGCGGAGTATGCTGCAAAATTTAACGAATTAGCTAGGTTTGCTCCACATCAGGTGGACACCGAAGCTAGGCGGGCAAAGAGATTTGAACAAGGACTGAAACCTTGGGTGTATAGTAAGGTTGCGGTTTTGCAGATCAACACATTTTCTACATTACTTGAGAAAGCAATCATTGCTGAGGGAGGAAGCGAAGCTTTGGCCAGGCACAACCAAGATCAGAAAAAGAAGAAAAGCTATGATGGTCATAAGGAAGGTAGCAGCGGGGGAAGTAACCCAAATAAGAGAAAATGGAACGACAGTCAGATGACAGGAAGCAAATCCGGAGGGGATGCAAAGAAAGGCAATAAATGCGAGAAATGTGGAAGGAATCACTTTGGAGAATGCATGAAAGGAAAAGGGGTTTGTTTCAACTGTGGTCAACCAGGGCACCTTTCCCCACAATGCCCAAAGGCAAAGGCAGGAAGTTGTTTTTCTTGTGGCGCTTCAGATCATCAGAAGAAGGATTGCCCAAAGAGGAAGAGTGATGCAGGAAGTGCTAACCAAGGGAACAACAGTAAGCTGACTATTGGAGGGCCAACACAGCAGAACAGACCAGTAGCACGCACCTTCAACATGACAGTGCAGGATGCGATGGAATCAAAGGATGTGGTGTCAGGTATTATTTCGATCAATAATATTAATGCATATGTATTATTTGATTCGGGAGCTACCTGTTCATTTGCGTCGGATGAATTTGCTAAACGGTTAAATTTACCTGGTGAGAAGTTAAAGAATCCAATGAATGTGGAAGTAGCTAATAAGGAAGTTATTCCTGTAGAACTTATTTATAGAAATTGTTGTGCTGAGATAAACGGGTATAAACTAAGCGTAAATTTGATTCCGATACGACTAGGAGAATTTGATGTAATTCTTGGGATGGATTGGTTGTCTAGTCACGGGGCTGTGATCGACTGTCAGAAGAAACGTATACACCTGAAGACTCCAAATAAGTCGAAGGTCGTATTCTACGGTAGTAAATCACCAAGACAATCTTGTTGTCTGACGATGATGCAAGCGAAGAAATTGTTAAAGAAGGGTTGTATAGGTTATCTGGCTCACGTGGTTTATACCCGAAGAGTAGAGGGTGAGCTGGGTCAGATACCTGTAGTAAGGGAATTCCCAGATGTTTTTCCAGATGAGATACCGGGATTGCCGCCGGATAGAGAAGTGGAATTTGTGATCGACTTAGTACCGGGGACCGCACCAATCTCAAAGGCACCGTACAGAATGGCACCGGTGGAAATGAAAGAACTGATGGTTCAACTTCAGGAGCTGCTAGATAAAGGATATATTCGTCCGAGTGTATCTCCGTGGGGAGCGCTAGTACTGTTCGTGAAGAAGAAGGATGGATCGTTAAGGCTTTGCATTGACTATCGGGAGTTGAACAAAGTCACAATTAAGAACAAGTATCCGTTGCCCAGAATTGATGATTTGTTCGATCAATTAAAGGGAGCGAAACTCTTTTCAAAAATTGACTTGAGGACGGGATATCACCAACTGAAAGTGAGGCAAGAGGATATTCCAAAGACCGCATTCAGAACTCGATATGGACACTTTGAGTTTTTGGTGATGTCATTTGGGCTGACGAACGCGCCAGCAGCATTTATGGACATGATGAACAGAGTGTTCAAGCAATACCTAGATAAATTTGTCGTCGTTTTCATAGATGACATTCTTGTCTACTCGAAGACGGAGGAGGAACACGCCGAACATTTAAGGATAGCCCTGGAAACGCTAAGAAAGGAGAAGTTGTATGCAAAGTTTTCCAAGTGTGAATTTTGGCTACAAAGAGTGCAGTTCTTGGGGCATGTGATTGACAAGGATGGTGTATCGGTGGATCCTGCCAAGGTAGAAGCAGTAATAAACTGGGAGCAGCCAAGGACGCCGACCGAAGTCCGAAGTTTCTTGGGATTAGCAGGTTACTATCGGAGATTTATTCAGAACTTTTCGAAGATAGCGACACCGTTGACAAATTTGACAAGGAAAACTGTAAAGTTTGTATGGACGGATAAGTGCGAAGAGAGTTTCTTGGAGTTGAAGAAGAAACTCAGTGAAGCACATGTGTTATCCTTACCAGATGATACAGGGGGATTTGTGGTGTACAGTGATGCATCACATAAAGGCCTTGGGTGCGTATTGATGCAGCATGGGAAGGTCATTGCATATGCGTCACGGCAGCTGAAGGATTATGAGAAGGGATATCCGACTCATGACCTGGAACTAGCGGCAGTAGTGTTTGCTCTAAAGATTTGGAGGCACTATCTGTATGGGGAGAAGTGTGAAATATACACAGACCACAAAAGTTTGAAGTATATTTTCACTCAAAAGGAACTAAACATGAGGCAGCGACGATGGTTGGAGTTGATCAAGGACTACGATTGTGAAATTTTATACCATCCCGGTAAGGCCAATGTAGTAGCTGATGCTCTAAGTAGGAAGGGCAGAGATAAGTTGATGATGTTGACAACTCAAGAGGAACTGATCAAGGATATGGAAAGACTGAAATTGGAAGTCAAATATCCGACGAATGCAGATGAGAAACTATTTGCAGTGGAGGCGAGTCCGACTTTATTAGACAAGATAAAGGAGGCTCAAGAAATGGATGATGAATGTATCGCCATAAAGAAGCGGATCTCAGAAGGAGAGGAATTAAAGTACAAGTCTGATAGCACGGGACTACTAAGGTTTGAAGGGAGAATCTGGATACCGATGGTTCCGGAGTTGAGAGAAGAGATTCTGCAGGAAGCTCATTCTACAAAGTATTCGATACACCCTGGTAGTACCAAGATGTATCAGGATTTGCGTCAACATTGGTGGTGGCCGAACATGAAGAGGGAGGTTGCGGAATGTGTTGGACGATGTTTGACATGTCAAAGGGTAAAAGCAGAACATCAGAAACCGGGTGGACTGCTACAACCACTGGATATTCCGGAGTGGAAGTGGGAGCATATCACGATGGATTTTGTGACGGGGCTTCCACCAACTCAGAAGGGTTACGACGCGATTTGGGTGATCGTGGATCGTTTAACTAAATCTGCACATTTTCTACCGATCAAGATAAGGTATAATTTAGAGCAGCTAGCAAAGTTATATGTGAAAGAGATTGTGTCACGACATGGAGTACCGGTATCTATTGTATCTGACAGAGATCCGTGCTTCACGTCGAATTTCTGGAAGAGCTTACAAGAAAGGTTGGGAACCCAGTTGAGGTTGAGTACGGCATACCATCCTCAAACGGATGGGCAAAGCGAACGAACGATTCAGACGCTGGAGGACATGCTTAGAGCATGTGTGATGGATTTTAAAGGCAGTTGGGACAATCACCTACCACTGGTGGAGTTTGCCTACAATAACAGTTATCATGCAAGTATTGGCATGCCGCCATACGAAGCATTATACGGAAGGAAGTGTCGAACACCTCTGTGTTGGGACGAAGTCGGTGAACGGAGACTGTTGGGACCTGAATTGGTGCAACAGACTGTGGATGTCGTCAAAGTGATAAGAGCTCGATTGGTAGCGGCTCAGGATCGACAAAAGAAATACGCCGATTTACATCGTCAGAAACGAGACTTTGAAGTGGGCAGCTTTGTGTTTTTGAAGGTATCTCCCTGGAAAGGGAAGATCAGATTTGGAAAGAAGGGAAAATTGAGTCCCAGGTTCGTAGGACCTTTTGAAGTTTTAAAGAGGGTAGGTGAGGTGGCGTATGAGGTAGCTTTAACCTCCTGAACTGGAGCATATTCATAATGTGTTTCACGTTTCTGTGTTGCGGCCATATAAACCCGACTACAAACATGTGATATCCTATGAACCGATTCAAGTTGAACGAGATTTGTCATATGAAGAGATTCCTGTCCAGATATTAGATAGGAAAGAACAGACGTTAAGAAATAAGGTCATCCATTCGGTCAAAGTACTTTGGAGGAACCACGCAGCTGAAGAAGCTACGTGGGAGCTAGAAGAGAAGATGAGGAAGAATTATCCGCATCTTTTTGAGTGAACCTCTGTTAAGATTTTTCTGCCCCTAGGTTGAAATTCTGGGGACAGAATTCTTATAAGGAGGGGAGGATGTAACGACCGGGAATTCTGGAATTTGCCTTGTAATTCGAATTTCTGAATACTTATTATTTTATTAATATTATTTTGTGTTGCATGTTTAAAGGTTGTGTGACAATCTGGATTATGTGAATGCATGAAATTTTTCGTGTTATAGTTTTGTTTAACTGAATATTTAATTTCGCGTAGCATCGTTAAATCTCTATTCACGAGTTAGTATTCACGTTGGGAATATTCATCTAGAGACGTCTTATCGGATAACTTCGATTTTCCTAATTATTGTCAACCCATTTAGGCAATGAGATATTAATCCAAGTGTAGGATTTATGGGAGCCCAATGGGAATTAAATTAGAAGCCCAAGTGGTTTTAAGGGTGACCCAAACCCATGACCCAAACCCATGACCCAACCCATGACCCAAGACTTGACCCATGTGGGATATGGGCACAAAAATCAGCATTTTGGTGTTTTGAGGAGGGAGTGTGCGGGTAACATGGTGAGGGAGAAGCCAAAATGAAATTATTGCATGTTGAATAAGTGGGAACAAATAAACAATTGTTAGCCAATAGAAAATTGGCCACTTTTCCCATTTTTCTTCCACTTCCCCCTAATTTACTCCACTTCTCCCAAATAATGCAACCATTCCATTTCTATCTTGCATTCCACATTCCTCCCATTTCCCATCAGCTGATAGAGAGAGAGAAAGAGAGTGAGAGCTGCCAAGAAGGAAGAGAAAGAGGTCGCCGGAAGTTCGCCGGAAAAAGGAAGGAGGAAGAAGAAGGCACGGGAGGAACGAGGAGAGGAACGAGGAGAGGAACCAAGCAAGGAGAACCTTTAAAATCAATCCTAGCCAAGCTTCTTAATCATCTAGGAAGGATTTACAGAGGTAAACACCAACCAAATCCTTTCCATTCGATTTCTTGTTGAGTTTTTTCAAGTTTTTCTTAGTTTTGAGCTCTTAAGCTTGTGGGTCGAATTTGTGGCGATTCTTGGTGTTTTTGTTTGTTGTGATTGTTTGTCAATGTTGTCAAAAGGTTATGTAAGGTATTAATAATCTCAAAGTGGAACAAAAACGCAAGAAATCCTTACCTTGGCTTAATGGAGCAAGAACAATGGACAAAACATGAACTTTGGACTGTTGGACGATTTAGAGGACCTTGTAGCTATGATTTCGTGTTTGTTTAATGTGTTTGTTGTTATGATATTGTACTTCCATGGGTTATGAGTTTAACCCAGTTGGAATGGAGTAAAAAGGGATTAAAACAAAGATTTGGTGATGATTTTTGTAAAGAACACGAAGAACACGAAAATAAAACATGATTTGATACTTTGGTCACGGATTTCAACATGTTAATGTTAATGAATAGCTCTAAATTTTTGATATGTTGTAGCTCTATGTCTTAGGAGTCCATAGAGTCCGGAACGGACCAATTTGAAGGTCTAGAGAAGAAGTTATGAGGTTTAGAGTGAAGGAGGGTCAAAATCGCGATGTCTGACATGCCCAGCAGGCCACTCGCGCGCCCGCACCAAGGCCCCGCGCGCCCGCGCGCGCGCCCTGCCGCACGCCGTGCGCCTGGTGCCGCCCGCCCGCGTGTGCGCTGCCCGACTCAGCTTCGACGTCCGTTGGGAAAATTGCCATAACTTTCTCATACGGACTCGGATTTAGGCGATTCAAGATGATCCGGAAAGCTTAGAAATAGACCTACAACATCCATTAATTAGAATTGAAATTTATTACCTGGAACAATTTTGAAATTAACCGTTTTTAGGGCTATTGCGCAAACGGTAGGTGTCGGGCATGCACGTAAGCACATGTAATGCTCCCGACAATGTAAAGTGATGTTCTAACTTTCATGATGTGGTTTTTATGATTTATAATGATACTTAACATTAACCAATGAGTATTAGATGAATCGAATGGGCGTGTTAGGTGTACACAATTACGTGTCGCTTGGGTATTCGAATAGGCAAGTTGGGCGTATAGACGTGCAAGCGTCGTAACGCCGTAACTAGTGGGTATAACCTTGTTTAATATTCTGTTTCTTATTTGAATGGGACATTATAGAGTTGTGTAAGCAAATATTTGGTATTCCGTATGTGACTAATTGTATGTGAATATGTACCTAATTGTGTAGGATATTAAGGAGCGTGTGTTGTAATATTGTAGCAGCGCTTCAGGCAAGTTCTCTAACCCTTGTCTAACCCTCGTGTTGGGCAAGTTTCCTAACCCGTACAACTTTTATTATTGTGCGAGTTGTTTATTAATTGAGCAATTATTCTATATTATTGCAAGTTTCCTAACGCTTGTCTAACCCTTGTGTTGGGCAAGTTCCCTAACTTCATTCTTTTTATATATATTGAATGCAAGCTTCCTTACCCTAGCTCAAATTAACATTCGGGCAGGTTTCATATTTTATACAGGTGTTGTATATTGTTGCAAGTTTCATGACTCAAATGGAGTTATTACTTTTGAATCATATTAGTGGATTAATTATTGTCAATTACTCCACCTCCAAGATAATCATTGATATTCGCAGCTTATGCATTTGAATTCATTATTTGTTGTTGGATTGTGAAACGTTTAAGTTCTTCATTCATGAACTGTTTAGGGAAATAGTCTATGCCATTCGTTTCGGCTAGACATGTACAGGTTATTATTTTAAAAGCTATCCAAACCGATTGTCGGTGCGGATTCTTGGACTGAGAGAGCAACCCTTATTAGGGGACTATAATGTGTCGGTTATTCGATGCAGTCAGAGTTAAATGTTATGCATATACATGGTGTACAAGAGGCTGATCCCCTCGAGTACAACTGACGGGGCCAGGTTTTAAAAGAGTTAGTCGAATGATTGACTCTTTGGCCAAAAGTTCATGGTCGGTTGGACCACTCAGCAGTAAATAATCATTATTCATTGTTTCATTTGAACTTTGATTATGTCATTTCAGCTATTTCATCAATGTTCATAAATTGTTGATCCATGCAGCTATTATTCTTATTCATTCATGATATATCTTCATTCTTGCTTTTAAACTTGCTGAGCAAAGTAGTTGCTCACCCTTGCTATATCATGAACCTATTGCAGTTAAGCCGGGGAGTTCCAAAGCGGACAAAGGCAAAGGAAAGCTTAAGGAATAGTTATATATACTATCCCGTTGTGTAATCGTGGAATAGTTTTGTATTATTAATGTATTCTGCGATGTATTTATTTAAGGTTGTAGACCTTGGGACCGTAGTGAACCTTTTGTAATGAACAACATATGTTTATTTTATTCCGCATTAGTTGATTTATGTTGTTTGGAGGTGTATGAAGGCATTTTATCGTGAGCACCAAATTCGAGGTATTGGTACCTGAATTTGGGGGTGTCACACGATGCTAATCTGATACGTCAATCAACAGCTCCAAATTAGGATTTCGGTCAACCCACGAATTTTAACTTTGACCGCTGCTTTACTGCCTTAATATCGCTAGAAAACTTGGAAAAGGTCCACCAGAGTTGGGGACTCTAGGAGGACTCTCTGATGCTTAAGTCAGAACACTAATATGGAGAGAGAGAAAATTATTATAGGAGTAAAATAGCATACCTCAAAACTAATGTGTAAAACTCAGAATTCATCACGACCGTTGATCATTTTTGAGATTTATTTCGAGCCATTGGATCACTCAGGTAACCCTAATTATAAATACAAAATATTTCATTTTTAATTCATTTTCTTTCTCTTACTTCCGCTGCTGCAACTTTCTCTCTCCCCTAACTTTCTCAAACCCTAAATCCTTTACAGCAAAAATTCTTGATTTCTATCTTGTTTCTGATAAATCTAATCTGATTAATCGATTCTACACCTTCTAAATCATACTTCTACCAATTATTTTCTTCAAAAAGGGTTTTACAAAAAAAAATTCATTTTAAACTTGATTTTTTTGGGTTCTCAGATCTGAGCTTCATCGGTCTAACTGTTATATATTTCAAACTCTAACGTTTTTGGCTAAATTCTCAATGTTGTCAAGTAACAAATCTATTAAATCTCTTTGATTTTGTCACAAATCTGGTGAGATTTTTAAATCTTAACCTTACGAAAATGATTTTATAAATCTGTCTGGGTTTAGTTCTTTTAACTTTCTTCACAGATCTAAGTTTTTTTTAATAGAAATTTTTAATGTCATTTTTGTGCATGCGTGTGTATATATATATATATATATATATATATATATATATAAAATATATTTTTCAGACATATTTTCAAAAGTACAAATATATATTTTTTTTTTCAACTCCGAAATGTTTTTGTGTGTTAATTAATTGAGAGTAAGTGTGTGTGTGTGTGTGTGTGTGTGTGTGTGTGTATATATATATATAGATATAGATATTACCTGCTCAACAACTAAGTTAGCCACACAGTTATAGGGTATTGTAATGTAGAAAGTTGTGCATGTATTATCTACCTTTCTTCTAAAAGAATACTCAGCATCTGTTAAGGTACAATTTATGTGGCTATCTGCTTATAGTATTATTGTTTTCAAATCTCAGTATTTAACTCTTTATCTTATCTAGTCTACTATTCTATAATTTTTTGTTTGAATTGTTGTGTTGGGATAAAAAAATGTTGTCATATAACTTTGGTTATTGACATACTGCATCTCTTTCTATGTGTGCTGAATTCTGCAGTCAGTTGTCGAGTTTATTAGATATCTAGTTCGTATTATTAAAATTCTTTCTTTTTATTTGAAAACTAAAATAAGTTGTGAAAATAGGCTAAATGGTTTGGTCAATGGTTATGGTGCAACTGATATCTTACTACTACCTTGACTCTGAACTTAACTGATTTTGACTTCATTTAATACTTTAAATAGTATCTTATGGTTATGTCACTGTTTTCTTAAATGCTCTCATATATCTTAGAAAAGTCATCTACAGTTAGAAGTATGGCATATTTACTTGCAAATCTTTCTATACATTTACTGATAATCTTTCTACCCTTACTTGTGTATCTTGGAAAGTCAGTCACCCTCCACATCTTTGCATTAATTCTTGGACTGTCCTCTTTGACTGTGTGCTATATGTATAAATTCAAATTACTAAAACATACTACACTCACCTCCGAGTCTCATTCTCTCAAACATTTTGCATTCTCATTTGAGTCTCATCTTGCATACTGGTTGTGCTTTAAAAATGGAACATGTTTACTCATCTAAAAGAAAGAAATTAGCATTTTATTCAGAAATTCATCCTGAAGTATGTGTCCCGCACTTAGTTACTCCAAGTGCTTAATCTAAATATAGGCATATGAGATATAATCTCTTGTCTGGTCTGGGAATCACCTTCAACAGTTTTTTCAATCTTCTTGAAAAAATTCGAAGTGTAGGGTGGGATTGTTTAGTTGTTTTCATTGATAGGCATATTTATCCTGGACTGATAGCAGAGTTCTATTCACACATGATTTTTAACAAAGATAAAACTGGTTTGTTTGTTAGCATTTCAACATGCATTCAAGGTATAGATTACACAATTGATGAGCAACTACTTATCAATGCACTGCATCTTAGACAGTCTATAGTAGACTTGCCTAGGATAAATGAGTATGTATATCCTATGGGTTATTCTGTGAGTGAATGCATATCTTTTAAACAAAACCTTGCTACTGTAACTGATCAAATAGTTCTTACCATCCTGTTTGATTTTCCTGTCAAAATTGGCTTAGAATTTTTAATTGCCTAGCGTCAGTTCTTAGGAAAAATCGTTAGATAAAAATTTATGCATGTTAAAGAGGACAAGAATCTATTTCCTTTTGATTTGGAAATGATCAAGTGTGTTTTACATGAACGCATGCCATACAATTTAGCTTACTTTCTCTTGACCACATGTGAGCATTGTTATCATAACAATTGTCTCGGATATGGTCTTCATCTCACTTATATCTTCAAATATCCTGGGACTAATGTTCTCCATCATCACTCTCAAGTTGCCCAAAATAGTAATCTAGTGTCTCATCTTAACCTCCCCTCTAGACCTCTAATTGTATTCAAAGAGTTCAATCATGACTCTATTGAATCTCACTTAAACATACTTTCTCAAATGGAGACATTAAGTAACATGAATCATTTCATGTTACACAATCAAAGTAATATGATGGTTTAAATTAAAGATATGCAACAGACATCTCAAAGACATGATACATTTGTTGATGGAAAACCAGAAACTTTTCATACCTCCTTACCATTTCAGTGCAAGTACTAGTTCAACTAAAACTGAACCAATGGATCAGTCTCCTCCGGATGCTCGCATTCCTAATTTGGGACTTCATTTCTCTCCTATTAACTTAGGAGATTTCTAAATATTTAGGAATACTGTAATATTATCATATATATTCACAACAAACTTTTTGGATCATTGTAACTAACTTAGTACTAACCATAATAACTTTGCAGGTATCTTATACTTTTGAACTTTTCTGCAAAAAACTATTTTTCAGATACTAACATCTTTTCTGCAGGTTCTAAAAAATATTTTATAATATTTTTCCCCATCTTTTTATGATAACAAAGGGGGAAAAGAAAAAGAAAAATATTGATGGGCATGAATATTCTGTTAATATCTACTAATATTTATCTATTGATGGACATGAATATTATGTTAATATTTCATTCTGCTATGAGATGCTATATATGATGCTATGTGATTTTTTTTCAAAATTAAAAATTTTCCTAAACGTATGCATAAATTTAGGGGGAGCTTTTTAAAAAATAATATTTTTAGTTATTTATCATCATAAAAAAGGGGGAGATTGATAGGTCTCCAACTTCTAAGTTTATTTTGATGATAACAATAATTAGTAAATAGGTTAATTAAAAGGTTAGAATCCTCTCCATAGGATTTATATCCTAATTGTTTTAATTATCTTATTTAGTTTGACCAAAAAAATATTTTCAAATCTTGTTGCATTGATATTTTCTTAACCTTGATAATTTAGTATTAAGTGTTAAAGAGATTAGTTCATAAAGTAATATTTCCTAAGGCAAGGAAACTCCTATTATTCCTAAATAATTTTTTTCACTAAAACTTTCAAAATATTATATTATATATTGAAGCTATTTTTACAAAAGAGAAAAAAGTAGTTGCAAAAAAACTAATGGCTTTTGCCTTTCACTTTTAATCCGAAAATGGAACCTGAAAATTGGAAACTAGTGTGTCCATGTGCTTGAATAGTAGAAGAAATTGTGAAAAGTAAAAAGGCTTAAAGCCTTTACTCATCCGTAGCTTGCATGTGAGCTTGGAAACTTGGAATGTTTAATTAAATGAGTACATGTGCTAATTAAATGAGTACATATGCTGGAAGCTTTGAATTCAAATTAACATGTGTTAAAATCAGATTTTTGTAAACAACTTTCTCTGATGGACTAAAAGTTTAAAATTCAAATATGTGTTTTCTTAATGGACAATATATGTGATACAAATTCAATCAATCTGAGCCCTTGATTTTAAATCCAAGAAATTCTAAACATTGATTTTTCAAATGAGCTACCAAATGACCATTATGCCCTTAAGCTTGAAAAATCTACAAATATGAGGCTTTTTATTTTATTTCAAGTTGTCAATTCCTAAACAAAGAAAATCTTACTCTCCTACATTCTCTCTCTTTCTCTAAAGAAGTTTTCTCTCTCTTCTACTCAAAGTTTTGATCTTTTGAAGAAAAGAAAATTGGTCAAAGTACTTGAGATAAGTTATTGAATTAATTTATTTGAATTATCTCATACTTGTTTATATTTATAGATATAGAAATTTAAATTGTTATACACATTTATATATATATATATATATATATATATATATATATAATTCATCTATTTATATCATATAAAAGTCAGTACTTAAACACCGAGACTATGGCAGCGATATTCCTCTTAAGTGAGAAAATCAGCCGAAAAAGGACTCAAAGTCTTAAGTGGCATTTTATTGATATAGTTTGTTTATATAAATATCGTAAAATAGATCAGTACTTAAACATTGAGACTATAGCGGAGATATTCCTCTTAAGTGAGGGAATTAGCCAAACGAGGTCTCAAAGTCTTAAGTGGTCTATCGAAAATATTTATATAAATATTAGTTGTGAAACTATAAATTTGGTCAGTACTTAGACACTGAGACTATAGCGGAGATATTTCTCTTAAGTGAGAGAATCAGACGAATGAATGCTCAAAGTCCTAAATGGCCTTATTTAAAGTGCTCACATTATAGATCAAATATATTATTATATATATCTTTGAGTTAAACAAATTTATTTATTATATCAAGTATTATTTAATTGATTCATATATTATACTTGATATTTGTTATTGCAAGTATTTGAATATAAATTCATTTATTCATAAATACTTTTTGCATAACATAAAAGTTATTTAAACTTTTATATCTGAAATCAAATTCATATCTGTTTGACATAGAAACACATTCTTTATTTATAACAGAAAAGTAAACATTTATAAATCTGCATTAAATTATATATCTTCTTACACAAAAACATATTCACACAAATATAAAAGTTACATAAATTTTTATAACCGAGTATAAATTTATATATCTGTTTACAAAAGAAGCATATCACACAAATAGAAAAGTTTTTGAATTTTTATATACATATCTAATCTTTAATTGCTATCTGCTTATTTGAGAAGTATCAAATATAAAAGTTATTTAAACTTTAATATAAATTTGCACTGAATTTTATCTACTTACTTTAGAAGCATAATTATGTTAAATCTTTTGTAAAAAAGAGAAAAATGATGGAGTTAGTTTATTTTATCTATTTATGAGAAAGACGGGTAATCTTTTGATCAAGACCAGAGTCTTAGAGAGGTCAATTGGGAGTTGGTCTCTAGTGTACTTATGAGGTGAGGAAGAGGCTATCATTTCAATACCAGATCATAAAGTACAACTGAACTTAAAGAAAAGGAACAACTAAGTTTGAGGAAGGAGCTGGAAGCTTGCTGTCCAAGATAGTTAGTTGTATATAGTTAGAAGTTGATTTTTAAAACTTTGTAAAAGCTTATCCGCCTGTTGAAGGAGTATTTATTACTGTGAGTAATAGGATCTCAAGTCTTGGAGAGGAGCTTGAGATTGGACGTAGCAACATACCCTGATGTATGTTATTTACCAGATAAATCTCTGTGCATTGTGTGGCTGAATTTTTATTGTCTTGCATATTAATTTTTGACACTGCAAATTAATTCAAAAAGGCCTAAGATAATTTTTTAACCAATAATAATTTATTCAACCCCCCTTTCTAGATTAATATTGGACTTTCAAATACTAATACTAACTTAATTAAATTGGCTAGATGAAGAGGAAGAAGACAATACATGTATTTGATGATTGTCCAAATTCTTATGGCATCACAGACAAGATAAGTGCGCAACTAAAATAATGATTCATAAGTACGTTCTTATAAAATATAATTTCAAATTCATATATTTTTTCATAAAACACAACTCATTGACAAGAGTACACAATTAATTAACCCAAATCAATTTCTAATTTTGAGAACAAAATTGCTTTATAACAAACCCTTGAAATAAAAAAAGTGAAGAAACATAGAAGAAATATTTAAAGAAGAGTAAAGGGAAGAATGAAATAACCAAATCAAGTGTTAATCTTACCTAACAAAGGCGACAGATTGAGTGGCGGTAGTCGACAAATCGAAGATGGAAACCAGATGTACAACTCTAACAGAGTAAGGGGTGAGGCTATGAAGGGTGGTGACCTCAAGAAAGAAGATGGAGATGGAGACTGGAGAGTTGAGGCCTTGAGGGAGATGAAGTGAGAGTGTGAGACGGACAGGAGAATCGGAGAGCTAGACTATAAGAGATGGATTGTGAGACTAAGAACGAGACTGTGAAAGTCTGAGAAATGAAGGGAGACTGTGACTCTATAAGAGAGTTTCTGATTTGGGAGATGAAGTGAGAGCATTAGAGTGTGAGATTGTGAGAGATGAAGGGAGACTGTGAGCGAGACTATGAGAGTTTTTGATTTACAAATTTATAATTAGGGTCTATAATACTTCTATACAAATGAACTGGTATATACCAGTTCGGTACAAGATATACCGAACAAGCAAAATAACATCCCAGTACCGGTCCTAAATAAGCAGTATATACTGGTTAAAAATATTGATTCTGAGCCAGTTTCACTTTGTCTCGAATCGGTCGGTTCGAACCGGTTCGGTTTGGCCAAATACCCAAAAAATCAAAAAAAATTGCCCATCCCTATTAGTGACATCCAAAAATAATGTTCCATAATTTATGACCCTGAGCTTTGAATTTATAAAAACTTCCTCATTTATAATTTCATTTATCTTAAAGGTTTCTTCATGATCAAAATTAATTCCAATATGTTTTAAAATAGTAGTTATGAAACTACCACAAGGAAAATATTTGATTTTGTTATGCAAACAACTGTTCATATGCTTTATCATGAATAATGCAAAATTGAATTTATAACCTTTTATAATTAAAGTAATTGGAACAAGATCTTGGAATGTCATATCAAATTGTCCACCATTCGGAGGAACAAGATTAGCTCTGAGGATTTTATAAAGTACACTAGATAAAAGAGTGGACTCCACAACTTTTGGTAAAGAAAACACTTCAATGGTACTATATTATTTGACAACTTTTAAGTGTTCTTGAGCAGAGAATCCTTCAAGTTCAAAGGACCCTTTTAATATAAAAGAGCATATACCTGTATAGGGATGGTCCTGAAGGTTTTCTTATCAAGTCCAGTCTCTTTATTTTGAACAAATGTTGTAATTTTGTCATCCTTAACCTTCATATTCCAAAGAATTGTTTAATTAAAATTGGATTATTAGTTGATGGAAATATCATATTAAACAAGCCCATTTTCTTAAATAGATCATAAACCCCACTTTTTTGGAATAACAGTTTATCAATATATTTTTAATAGTCAATAAGTTTATTTGACAATTTTGAATTGAAACGCGTTGCGAAAGGTGGATCACGAAAAGTTAAGGGAGTGGCTGATACCTTAGGAGCAACTGAGTTGATTTGAGAAAATGAAGCATAACGGTGAGTCGACGAGAAAGGGACTTGGATAGGTTCTTGTGGGATTGCACACCAATTGATACCTAGCAGATTTTTATTAATTAATATTCAATTAATCAATTATAATAGTACCTTTACAAAATAGTTTTGATCTTCCTGGGACACCTATGTCCCCTTTACACCACTACAATCTTGAGCTACCTTTGTACAACCCTATCCACTACTGAATTAATACAACCTAAAACAACTTGTTAACAATATGATTAATGAAGGAATATGTTTACAACTGAGTACTATATAATTTCCAACAAAAATATATACGAACAAGGAATAATAAGATTGTTAAAAAATTTCTGTGAGTATCAGTTGTAAAGATGAGAGTTATTGTTTTCTGCAACATAGCAGTCGTGTTTATAGAGAATAAAACCAATGATACAAAAAATAAACGTTGGACTTTTTCTGTAAGCCAAATCCTAGTTGGTTATGAAAAAATTTATCAGACGAAAATAGTAACAATAAAACCTTAAAGATAAAATCTTTTAAACTATAATACCAGTAGAATTTTGTAAATCTGTTTATGATAAGTGCATAATATTCAATAATTTTGGTTTCTTTATGTTTGGTTTTATTACATGTTTTATGTGTATGTGGACTTATTAAGGTGTTTATTGATTTCAGGAGGATTTAGAGCTAAAAGCGAAAAAGGATGAAAGATTGGTCGCGTCAGGCATTGGAGTTGGGACCTAAGGTCGTGAATGTGTTACAAATGAGGTTTCCCAATAAGGCCCCAGCCTCGTTATTAGTACAAATTTCAGGCCTCGGCCCAGACTTCTCTGTCAAACGAGGCCCCAGCCTCATTTTCAGCTACAAAATGAGGCCCCAGCCAAGAACCAGACCTTAACCTCATTTTCAGTTACAAAACGAGGCCTCGACCTTATAGCGCAGATTCAGCAGATTTGTGCGTGATTTGAGGGATTTTAGCTATCTTTTCCAATTCTAATATAACTAAGAAGTGATCTAGGAGTATAAATAGATGTTCATAGTCAAGTTTTAAGTATACTATCTTCTACAATTACAAACCCGAGTTTTGGAGCAAGATTGAAGGCATATTGAGCTAAGTTCTTTATTTTCAGTTTTAAGGGATGTTGAACCTTATTTATAATTAATGATTTGATTGAGTTTTCATTATTTATTCCTTCTTGTGTGAGATTTATTATGATAATCTATTTCAATTGATTGCATGTTATTTGACGGGATTGATTTGATATGGCCAATTAGATTAATCTGATTAATATTATCTGCTAGATTAAGATATAGTATTAAGCAAACGATATTGTATCTGATCATAAGTAGCAAACAATAATACATGATTGTGGACAAACTTTTGAGTATTATTATGATTATTAGAAGACAAGTTAAATAATCTCCAATTGTGTGATTGTTGCTTAGAATAACCTAATTCCTTAATTCTTAATGTTGTTGTTATATTAAATCTAGACTAATAGTTCTAGGTTGTATGATAGTTAGGGTCTAGTGGGGCGATTGTCATATTAGATTTAAATCCTAAGCGAAATTTTGGATAATTAGCGATTACGGTTATCTAGGGTTATTAATTTCATTAAAGGATAAATAGTGTTATACTTAGTTAATCCATTATTATGAAAAGGTGAAACTGAACTGAAGAACTGAAGTTTTAATTCATTGATTATGTTTATCAATTTACTTCTGTTAGTTTAACTAATGAACTCAAAACTCCCATCTTTATTAGAAACACTAGGATAAATATAAAACATATCACTCTTTATGGGGATCGATCCTTGTTTATTGTTATACTAATTCTTGTGTTACTAGCGTAGAAGTAAGGCATTAATTTTGGAGTGTTCACGACAGCTTCCAAATTTTGGCGTCGTTGTCGATGAATGTTATTTGTTTTTATTTATTCTTTGTTTTCTTTTATCTTTAGTTTATGACTTGATCCTCTCACTCTCTTAAACTGAATTTTGATCCAGAAATAGAGAAAACTGCACGTAGGTTGAGGAAAGAAGCTCGTCAATCCCTAAACATCACTGCAGATTCAAACGAAGTTCTATCACCTGGCCTTAACATAGCACTTGAACTGATTTCGAACAATTCATCCAGTGATTCAGAAGAAGAGAAGATGGTTGTGCCCAATAATAATAAGACTTTGAAGGAGTTGTCTACTTCTAATTTGAACTAACAACCTTTGTGCATTGAATATCCTACTTTAACTGCGGCTTTTGTAATAAAATCCAGACTAATTCACTTTTTGCCTACCTTTCGTGGTCTCACAGGTGAGGATCTATTCAAGCACTTAAAGGAGTTTCACGTGGTGTGTTCCACCATGAAACCACAAGGGATTACATAGGAGCAAATCAACCTTAGAGCTTTTCCATTCTCACTAGCTGATTTAGCAAAGGATTGGTTGTATTATCTTCCCTCCGGATTAATATAGTAATGGAATGATAAGAAGAGACTGTTCTTGGAAAAGTACTTTCCTGCTTCAAGAGTGGCTAACATAAGGAAGGTGAAAGTAGGATGCACACAAGCCAATCACATTTGATGCAATGTAGCATATACTTTGTAATTTTATTCGTTTATTAATAAAAATAATTAATTTATTTAAAGGCATTTTCTTTATCTACATTATGTTGTTGAATTAATTGTGATAAACCCATAATTTTGAGTAATACTTTTAGAATCATGACGATTATCATGCTAATGAGGTCTAAATTCAAGATAGCCCAAAACTAAAATTATTCTTAATCATTGGATCACTAAGAAGGGGATTAATAAATTCGAATAGATTAGTACATACTATGATTGCTCTTATGAAGAGGATGATAGATCTCATAATCATTTGTGTAGAGACACTAAAGAAAATATGTAGGTGCTTATTAGAGAATAAGTTCGTTGAATGTGACTTGCTAAAGGAATACCTAATGTAGTTTTACTTGCCCGTCAATAGGAATTCCTAATGTGATAGTAGTACAAGTGATCCTTGGACTTGAGATCATCATAGTATCTTGTGTATGATGAGTTATGCTTTGACATGTCCCTTAAGACCTTTAGGGTATATCAAAGGGTATGCTTGGGTATAATAAGTTGTACATGGAGATAGGTGAATGGTCAACATAAAATCTACCACTTCTAGTAAAAGATGAGAATGTCATATGTGATTCGATAAATGACAACTTAATAGTCTTTGGCCAAGGTAAAATGAAATTAGAAAGGAGTTTCTAATTTGCATTATTTTTAGTTGTGCATTTGAGAATCAAAATTCATTTAATCAAATAAAATAAGACTTGACAGTAATTTCATGTCTTATATTTGATTGGGACATTGTATGGTAGAAGGATTGAATTGTACAATAACTATTCACTGAAAGGTTCTTTTATGATTATATGTTAAAATCTATATTATCTGAAAAGTCGTTGATCGCTAAGGGGCTTACCCTTATTGTGGAATAAATATTATTTAATTAAATGAATTAAATGATTTAATTTATTTATTTAAATAGCTTAGAATTGTTCTAATTGATTTATTCTATAACCAGTTTAATATGGAGAACTTAATGGGTCACACCGCAACAGAAAAATATTTATTTAAGAAGTAAATGGCATAATCGTAATAATAAGTTAAGTATATTTAATTTATACTATGGTGATAAAATAAATTAAATAGCTTAATATTTATTATTTAGTATTTGGGAAATACTAATTATAAATTAATAATAGGAGTCTTATTATTATTATTATTATTATTATTATTATTATTACTATTACTATTACTATTATTTAGTTTTTAAAATGGTTTAGGAATTAATTAATAAGAGTACTCTCATATAAGTTCCTAATTAGATTAATAGTTTAATTAAAAACCCTACTCCTAAATAGTTTAGGAGGGTTGCCTATAAATAAGAAGAGTATTATTAGGGATTAGAGTTACACACATACTTCCATTAGATTTGAGAGAGTACTCATAAATTCTCTAGAGAGAGAAAAACTAGGGTTTGCCATTACCCACTTTTTAATCATTATTATTCCTTGGTGGATCACCTATAGAGGACAAACACTTGGGTGGCTAACGTTGATCAAAGAAATATAATCGGTAGAATTCAAGGAGAACGCGAAGAAATTGGAGTTGAACTTATACCTGATGAAGCTTTATTCTACAATGGTATAATTCTCTATCTCTTTTGTTTATTGATAATTGCGCATAAAGATTGATCCTGGTTATGGTTTATAAAATTTTAAATTCTCATTTTACCATGCTTCCGCTAGTTTATATGCAATTAGATTGTATGTTCTTAGATATTACAAACCAACAGTAATATCAAGTGTGACACCCCCAAATTCGGGTCCCTTGAACCTCGGATCTGGTACGTCACGATACATCATCTTTATACCTACTCTATAACTAATGCGGAAAATATAAACATATATTATTTATTTCAGAGTATTCTACAACATTTCCCAAGGTCTACAACCTTTATCTTGATACATTCCTTTAATAACGTACATAAGATTTACATAAGTAACTTACATCCAAATAACTTAATAGTTAACGTGCATATCAACCTAATCTGGTCCTTTACATTTGCCTCTATCCTTCCTCGAATATTCGTCTTAATCTGAAATGTTTTATCATGATATAGCAAGAGTGAGCAACTACTTTGCTCAGCAAGTTTAAATACAAAGAAGATATATCATGATTGAAGAAAAGAATATAGCTTTAGAATTTTTTTAACAATATAATAATTGTGAAAGAGCATGAATCAAAATTTCAATGATTGAATGACTGAATTCAATAATACAGGGTGTCAATAATGACCATGAACTAATTTAACTAAACCTTAAGGTAATGAAGGTGATCAGTCTTTCATACCTGATGAACATATGCAACATGCACTAAGTGCGAATCAATAATCATAGATGTGGAATAATCAATAATAATTATCCACTAACATGCTTGAAAGATAATAACTCGAGTTTGAGTTAGGGAACTTGCCTTGATTGGAGATTACCGCTATAATTTAACTTAGCTTCTCTTCACAAATCTTACACAATTGTATTACATGCACATACATATTAGCTAATTTAATATGTTGCAAAACATGCATGTATATTCTTTATCAATAAATATTAGTTAATAAAAACTAATATTATTTGTACTTTATTCAAAACCAATCTTGGTTTCTTTAGAAACTTATTCATTTTAATCCTTAATATAAATAATAAGGGTCACGCATATTTTAAGATGTAAATATTTTACATCTTGAAGCTTAAACCATTTATATTACATTTCAGAAATATCTTTTAACTTTACTCGTAAATTCGGAGTTTAAACAGCTAATACATGGTTTTTATATTATTTCTTTAATTTAAATAAATTTTATATCTTTTTATCTGTCCATGTGTCAACTCGGACCATTGCCTAATAAATAAATATTTTATCTCGCCAACACATTAGCTTCGTGCTTCATTTAGTGAATAAATCACATTTTTGCTTTGTATATTAAGTATATATATGCATCGCTATATAAATCTCGGCTCAAAACCTTCATTTTGAATCCCGAAAACCTCCATTTCGCTACTTCTATGATTATTACACTTTTTAACGGTTTCACACTTTTCATTACGCTATAAAACCATTTTGCATACCTCGCCGGCTTTCGTTTGCTTAAAAATAAATTTTCATATTTTTAATACATTTTTATTGCATTAATTATGCCCGGAATGAATTTTCATGGCATAAATATATCAAAAACGTCAAAACTCTCATATTGGGACTTTATTAAACTTAATTTGCTTAAAATCTCGTCCGAACGCGATTCGGAACGACGAATGTCAAAACAGCCCGGCATGCCGACGCTCGGCGTCGCTCAAATTTTAGTTCTGACATGCCTTTTTGCCTATTTTTAATTCTCAAACCATAAATCACATAACAGCGAAATTTTGGGCATATTATAGACCTCATCGCGTAGTATTTTTTAAAAAAATTTAACTGCGAAAAGGAATCACGAAAGCCGCTCAAAACCGCGCACCAAAAGCATGTTAGGCAGCTGCCCAGAAGCGCAGCACGACGTGCGCGCGCTGCCCAACTGCTGCTACTCATGTTGCTGGTGCACTTTTTTCGATTTTCTCACGCCTTGCTCGTTTATCAGATTGATCTGAATTTCGGATATGTTATACGGGGTATATCAGAATATTTTTAAAAAATATAACCCCTCTATTCCGGGTTCATTATGCTGCCTAAACAATGCCCCTAAAATGGCTGCAGAGGCCAATTTTTAGAACGCGCGTTTACACGTCAAAACTCGTCGTGGTTTTTTTCGGCTCATTTTGCTACCCAACTAAGTCTTGTTTAACATATTAAGACACATCTAAAGTCTTGGCTTCGCAAAATTCTAAGTTTTTCATCATTTTTACTCTTTATGGTCATAAATTTTCAATTTTCGCGTTTAGAGGTCAAAACTCGCCTCGACGCGTTCCAACCCAACTTGCTTTACAAATAAATCTTATTTAACATAATAAGACTCGTTTAAAGTATCGGCTTCATTAAATTCTAAGTTTTTATCCGATTTTGTTCTTTATGGCCATTTAACGAACATAACGTGTGCGTACTTTTGTGGACTGATTTCTAAAGGTTTAGTTTACGTTTTAATCCCATTTTTGCCACCCTTATATCTCCGCACAATAACAACTAGTCCCCATGGCTCTACCTCAGTCCACAACAAACAATACACAATATAAACCATACATGTATATAGTTATTTCATAAACTAGTTTTTCAAACTTTTCAAACTTTTCATTTTCCTTTGAATCCATATATTCCATATGCAAAATCTCAATTTCCATTGCTAATTCATATGGCCATAATCAACCATAGTTAAACTAATTACCCAAAATTCAAACTTTAACTCATTTATGCATAATTTCATGAATTCCTACTAAAACTCAAAATTGAAATTAATTTCATACCTTTTGTTACTAGTTATCAAGATTCAAGCTCTTCCAAAGCTCCAATTTTGGATTTAAGCTTTAGCTCACTTAGGATTGGGATTTTTTTTTCAAAACTCACGGCTACCTCATTTTCTTGGATATGAAAGAGCAAGGTTTTGCTAGGGAGAAGAAGAAGGGTTCATCCAACTTGATTTGGGAGAGATTTGCTAGCTTCAATCTTTGTAAACACTAATCTTGGCCTCTACAGAATTTCCTTGCTCCCTGCTCTCTCTCTCTCTCTCTCACGGTACATAATAAAGAAGAATAAGGAAGAAAACTGTTATATGCTTGGCCACTAAGTTTGGAATAGTAGCATGGGCAATATAGGAATTAACCTTGTAGCTTAATTAAATTATTTACCCAATAATCTAAATAATACTTTTATTGAATAATTAAAATTACCCAATAGTTAGTAACTAGGTTTTAATTTATTGAATTACTAACTCACCCACAATTAAATGTTTTACCCTCTTGAAACATATATAATATATAACCTACTCTTGATATATATATATATATATATATATATATATATACACACACATTTATATTTATCACCTTACAAATATTCCATGTAATGCACATGTACACATATCACATATAGAAAATAAATAATAAATTTATTTTCTCACATTATAAATTGTTTATATCAATTTATTTACATATTAGTAAATATAACTTAATATATTTACCGTATCACGTAAGCACACATATTACATTATACGAAGCCATATATATAATGTATTATAACAAATTACTATATTAAATAAAAATTATTTATTAAATCTTTATTTTAATATCTTCGAAATTTTCAGATAGCTACAATATATATTACCCATAATACTTATTGAATACAATATAATATTCCTTTACATCCTATGAGCAAAAATATATGCATTTCATTTTATTTTTCATATAAATGGAAATCTATTCAATAAATAAGATATTACAATTAATATAATATCTTCTCTTTATTAAAATAATTCAATGCTAGACTTTATTTTAATATCCTTTCTTTAAAGTACACAATATTTCTGTATACTTAAACTAATTATTTCACTTCAAAATATAAATTATTTCATAACAATTTATTCACACGCAATAAATATACATACATATATTTATCACGTATAATAAAATACAAATTTATTTACTCAATTCTTATTTTAATATTTTTCAGGAAATTCAAATTATTTTCTTTTCCCCTTTATAAATTGTTTTCCACAATTTAACTGTAGTAAATATAATAATGTATTCACTTCATAAAAAAAACATGCATACATCACACCCAATAATGTAATACATGATTTCTTCAATAAAATGGTGGTTATACATTAAGTATATTTAATGTCACCAATTTATTACATTAAAATAATTTAATGTTATAAATTATTTTAACTTACTTATTTTAATCTTAGCCATATTATTTACTTTAAATAAATTGTTCCTACAATTGCTTAAATATAATAAATATATTTTACTATTATATTTATTATACACAAAAATCACCTATTGCATAGTTCCTACTCACTTATGCAATAAAATCTCACTTTTCGAACTCCAGGTCTTGTATCTTAACCTTTATCTAATCATTCAAGATTTGATTTATAAATCTTACAAATTTTCGGATTGTCACATCAAGAGTCAAACTTTATGCAAATTATTAATTATTTTGATTCCGTATATATATGGTTATGTGTTTAGAACAATTTAATTGGACATAATTGTTAGTATATAATCATATTTTTGGGAGAAAAATTATAAAAATCGCGATATGGAAAAACCAAAAACAGAACAGACAGAAGCTTTAGAGCCGCAGCGCTCCTTTATGTAAGCCGCGACACTGGGCTAGAGCCGCGGCGCTGGGCACATTCCTTGAGAGCCACGACGCTCAATTCTTTGAGCCGCGGCGCATGAAGGTCTATTGGTTCGTTTTGTACAATTTGTTTTTAAAAAATTCAAAATTAAAATAAAGAAGTTTATTTTATTTGGAATTGCATTAAAATAAAGGATTTTATTTTGATTTAAAATTAGATTTTATACTAATTAATATAGCCCATTAAATGATATTAATAAATATATGGAATGGTTTTATTTAATAAGATAAATATTGTTAGTTTCCAGAGGCACAAAAGATATCTAGAAGGGAGGTGTTGAATAGATTCTTTATAACTTTTTAACTCGTTTTCAAAAGAATGACTTATCAGTTTGGTTAATTAATAGGTAATTAAGCACAGCAGAATATGATTGATAAAATCCCCCTTAGAGATAGAACAGCTATAATGGATATGATAAAACAGTGATATAACAGTTATGGCAGTTAAGGAGTGCAAAGAGATAGAGACAAGGATTTAAGTGGTTAGGAGCACACAAGACTCCTACTCTACTGTTCTACTCCTCGAATAGCAAATTCACGAAGGATATCATTACAACTGAATCACAAAGATTCCTTCAAGACCCGCAATCTTGGAACTCTAGTACACAACGTACTCTTCAAAGCCAGCAGCCTTGGAACTCTGTAGACTAAGGCCCATAGCCTTAGAATCTCTTATACTCTTTGGTACTCAGCAAGTCCAGCAGACTTGACTTCGGTTGGTCACCTCTTGACCCTTTCACTTGATAAAGAGTGATTGTTTTGTTGCCACTGAGTTGCTTAAAGCATATGGTCTGATGAACTCAGCAGCGAAGTAAGATATTTCCCTTCAGATTGTAGAATGATACTTTGACAGATTTGATTTCTTTACGTTGCACTTGTTTAATCTTCAATCTATCTGCCTTATATAGATGCATCTGAAAATCTTTCCGTTGAAATGTGCTCGTTGCATCTAATACTCCCGTTAAGATGTGTTGCAAAACTTAGGAATAGTTTATTCCCTATTGACCGCATTAATGGGATGAGTCAGCTTCTATTAACTTGCACCAAGATAGTGGTAGAGATAGCTCTGAATATCTACAAACCCTAGCTGTTTGCCCCCCACTGACTTGATTCATCATTTAGTTCATTTTAGTATTCAGCAACTGTCTTGGGCAGGTCATTCTACTGATCAATCAATATGGGCAACTTAGAATATTCAATTCAGATCTGGGTTGCTTGAATGACGTGTTGACTCTATGGTCTTGCTAGCCGTAGTGTCGTTAGTGTGATTGTAGAGTTGCCTAACTGACCTGCTCTACGATCTTTAGATAAGACTTTGATGCTTACAGACGTTCACTGTGATCTTCATATTTCACTTTGATCACTTCAAGATAGCATCAATGCTTTGCCTTTATGTTCTTCTTTAGAAGTGCTGATTTAATCTTGGAAATCTCTGGCAAAGACTACTCTACGATTTTGTACTTGGTTATAGACAGCCTTTGTGAATCGTATAGTTACTGGCTATGTTGACTCTACGATCCTTAGAGTTAGCATTGTGATGCTGAGACAACTCTACGATTTGCCGAGAGAGCTCTACGTCCTGCCGAGAGAGCTCTACGTCCTGCCGAGAGTGCTCTACATTCAGCCGAGAGAACTCTACGATCTGCCGAGAGAGCTCTACGTCCTGCCGAGAGTGTTCTACGTTCTACCGAGAGAACTCTACGATCTGTCGAGAAAGAACTCTACGTTTTGTCGAGCTTCACTCTACGTTTGCCTGACAAACTCTATGATGACATACTTTGACTCTGCGAAGTTGGCTGACTGCTCTACGATCCTTCACTGGTGTTTGTGCAGTACTCTACGATCAGTCTATTTCAGCACACAAGATCAACCTAACAAGTTTGATCTATTATATTCTAAGTCCTTTGTACATTACTTTCAATAAAGGACTTTACAACACTTATTATTACAAATATGCTTCGATAAGATAGCTATTCAATTCAGCTTAGATCATCCTAACATATTTGATCTTTTCATTCTAAGTCCTTGTACATATGTATTTCATTAAGGACTTTACAATTCAGCTACTGATACACATATACATTAAGAACACAATATCAAATTTGAACCATGTTATTCTTAATAAATATTATTTATTGATACATATGTTGATATGTATGATAATAAATAAGATTAATTATGGACTATTAACCAATGTGTAATTGAATTTATTTTATGAGAATGCTTGAATGAATGGGTTTTATAAATAAGATCTGCATGCCTCATCTTTTCTAATTTTTCTGATGTAAATTATATCTCTCTCCTATGTACTTCCCCTTAACTGCTGATCAAGGTTTCTATTTATTGTAAATAATTTTGTAATAGGACTAGTTAGAATTATTTTGAAGAATTGGAGTTAAGGAGTATGGAGCGCTAGAAGACCCGATTGTAATCAAGCACGGGTTTAAATGTAATAGTTATATTTAATTTTGTTCTTACACCCTAGGTTTAACCTTTTGGTTCACTTGGTGGCTCTAATGAATCAAACTAAAATAAAAGTCCATAATCAATCCAAGTAGAATATAGTATTCTATATGTGCATGCTAATTATATATATATATATATATATATATATATATTATATATTATCAAACATACTTCACATGTTAAATAATATGGCGCGTATTTTATACATATATGTGCATGTGCGCTAAACAAGATGAGACAATTAATAACAAACCCTTTAAAGAAATTATATTAAGTTGTAACGTTCAAAGATATTTAGAATATTGAGCGTCGCCTTCTAGCATGATAAAACGATAGAGTGTCAAATAATCATTATAAGTTTGTTGTGTCACACAAGGCTTATATTAATTTTTTGAGATATTATTTTATCACATTTGATGCTTTTAAAAAAATTGAACAATGTTGTTTTGTTGTGTCACACAAGGACGGTATTTTTCTCTTAATTGATATGGAGGTACTAGGTCGGACTTAACTTAGATAAGTTTGATTTGAATGTGTCACACATGACCATAATAATCTAAGAGGCAAAATACAAGGAATTACATGATGATGTAATTGACAAAGAGTTATCTACCCATTTATTTATATATAGTTTGTTGTGTGACACATGGCTATATACATTTGAAATATGATCCTTATTCTCACTAGCCAGTCTTTAATTAGATTTGCTGAACTATATAAAGAGGGTAATATAGTTTGATGAAATATAGTAGGAGATACCAATTTAAATAAAGACCTAATTTATTTTGGTAATTAATAAAATGAATGCATGCTAATGTTGTTAAATTACAAATTTCATTTACAGAATTTTACAATGTCTAATTCACTATCACTACGGAGTATATTGGATACTAATAAGTTAACCGGGCCGAATTATACGAATTGGTTAACGAATATGAGAATAGTTCTCACGGTTGAAAAATTATCTTATATCCTAAATTTGTCTGTCCCTACAACGGTTGCATACAATGCCTCTGAAGAAGAGATTACTATTTTTAGAAAGTGGCAAGATGATGCACAATGGGCTAAGTGCATCATATTGGGCTCCATGAGAAACAAGTTATAGCGTCAATACGAGAAAATGGATGCACCTACCATTTTGCTGCACCTTCATGATTTGTATGGTGAGTAGAGTAGGTCTACTAGATATAGGATATCTAAGGAGCTGTTCCGATCTAGAATGACAGATGGCACTACGGTTCAGACACACGTCCTTAAGATGATCAATCTGATTGAACAACTTTGACAACTAGGTTTTGTAATGGATGGAGAGTTGAGCCAAGATCTGATCTTCCAGGCACTCTCGGACTCCTTCTCATAATTTATTGTGAATTTTCACATGAACAAACTTGATGTCAACTTGTCAAGTTGCTTAACATGTTGAAAACAACAGAGAGTCACTTTCCAACTAATAAAGACTAAGTCTTACTTGTAGATGATTCTTCCAAGAAAAGGAAGAGAGCCAAAGGATCTTCTGAAAAAGAAGAAAAGTTCAAAAAAGACAAAAGCAAAGGCAAATACAAAGGACAATAAGAAAACTGATGCGGATAGCAAAAATGTTTTCTTCCACTGCAATAAACTTGGACATTGGGAAAAAAACTGCAAGGAATATCTTGCGGAGGCTAACCAGAAGAAGTTTGGTGAAGCTTCGGTTACAGATACAAGTTTGTTCATGATTGAAATAAATCTTTATGTAAGTCAAGGTTCTATTTGGGTATTAGATACCAGTTGTAGTTCGCATATATGCAATTCAATGCAGGGACTAAGTAGAAGTAGAAAGCTAAACAAAGGGAAAGTAATCTTGCAGATGGAGAATGGAGCAAAAGATTGCTGCATTAGCCATAGGAACTTATAGTTTAGCGTTGCCTACGGGCAAGTCTATTAAGTTAATAAGTTGTTATTATTTTCCAGTTCTCATAAGAAACATTATTTATATTTCGTTGTTAGACAAAGAAGTTTTTGGTATTATATTTAAGAACAATGGTTGTTCTATTTATAATGATAATGTTTTGTTTGGAACTAGAAGATTACTTGATGGACTTTATATACTTGATTTATATGAAAAATTATTTTGTAAATTGAACAAACTAGTAAAAAAAATAGATGATTATTCTAAAGTTGAATATGTGTATTTGGTGAAATACAAGTCTGAATCATTTGAAAAGTTCAAAGAATTCAGATTGAAACAAATTCGCAAAGTATTAGGATTCTTCGATCGGATCGAGGAAGGGAATACTTAAGTAAAGAGTTTCTAGATCATCTCAAAGATAATGGTATTTTCTCACAATGGACACATCCTGATACGCAATAATTAATTGGGGTATCTAAAAGGAGAAAATGTACCTTGTTGGACATGGTGCAGTCCATGATGATTTTTACTGACATTCTAGTATCCTTCTGGGGTTATGCTCTAAAAACGGTTGCATATCTACTGAATAAGGTTCCCTCAAAATCCGTCCCCAAGACTCCATATGAGTTATGGACAGGGAGAAAACCTAGTCTTAAGTATGTTAAGATTTGGGGTTGTCCAGCTTATGTGAAAAAGTTTCAAAATGATAAGCTTGGAACAAGATCTGACAAGTGCAGATTTGTAGGACATCCTAAAGAATTTTAGGGTATTATTTATTTTATAATCCTACTAAGCAAAAGGTGTTTGATGTGAAATACGCTACCTTCTTAGAAAATGAGTTTATCCTTGAAAGGGCTAGTGGGATAAAAATAGATCTTAAAGAAGTTCAAGAACCACAAACCACTATAAGTCGAACCGAGGAACTTGTAGATAGACCTGTTGTACCACAACCGAATCGTAGATCTGGAAGAGTACCGAAGATACCTAGGAGGTATGAGTTTATCATAGAAGATGATGATGATCTAGTTACATACGATGAGAAAATGAGTAATAAATACTTAGAGAAATGGCAGATGACCATAAAAATTCCAAATAGATTTCGTGTATAAAAACCAAATGTGGACTTGGTTAACCCTCCAGAAAGGCATAAAACCTAAAGGATGTATATGGGTCTTTAAGAGAAAGACTAAGACAAATGGCAAAGTGGAGACCTATAAGGCCGAACTGGTGGCAAAATGTTTCAAATAATGGCAAAGAGTTGTCCATTATGAAACATTTTCACTGATTGAAATGCTCAAATCCCTTTGGATTTTACTTACGATTATAGCTTATTAATATGAAATATGGCAAATGGACGTGGTGACGCCCTTCCTCAATAGAGACTTGAGGAGAATGTATGTATGATATAGCCAGAAGGATTTGTTTCAAAGGTTGAAGCAAATCGAGTATGCAAGCTACAATGATCCATTTATAGATTAAAGCAAGCTTCTCGAAGATGGAACATCTTTTTTTATGAAACAATCAAATGAGTTTGATTTTATAAAAAACGAAGATGAACCATGCGTGTACAAAAAGGTCAGTAGGAGCAGAACGACATTCTTAGTACTATATGTTGATATACTACTGATAGAGAATGACATACTAATGCTACAATTAGTAAAGATATAGTTGTCTAAACATTCCTCCATGAATGAATTGGGAGAAACATCCTTCATTTTGGGGATAAAAATCTATAGAGATAGATCCAAAAGGATGTTCAGCTTAACCTAAGGAGCGTACATTCATTCGATGCTAAAAGGGATTAGCATGGCAAACTCTAAGAAAGGTCTCATAATGATGAACCATAGAGTGAATCTCTCTAAGAAATTGTCCCCAAAGACACATAGAGAGAGATCGCATGCATAAATACGTACGAGACCAAATATTACTTATGCACTAAATGTGATAGGCAAATATCAGTCAATTCCTGGAGAAGATCACTATAAAATAGTGAATAAAGATCTTAAAGTACTTAAGAAGAACTAAGGATGTATATCTATTAATGGTGGGTCTGATTTGAAACTAGAGGGCAATATAGACTCAAGTTTTTTAGACTAACCAAGACGACAGCAAATCTATTTCAGGGTATGTATTTACCTTGAACCGTGGTACAGTGAGTTGAAAAAGTTTCAAACAGCAAAGAGTTGCTAATTTAGTAATAAAGACAAAGTATATAGTTGTTAGTGAAGCTGCAAAGTTGGTTGTTTGGATGAAAAGTTCATTATAGAACTTGGAATGGTTCCTAAGTCTCATCAAGTATCCAAACATGAGTTTCGACAATTTCATTTAATTAGAGAAATCATTAAAAGAGGAAACGTCACCTTGAAGCGTGTGGACTCTCAAGACAACATTGCAAATCCTTTTACTAAAGTTATAACTCAACAACAGTTTGATCGTCACTTAGAGAATATGGGTATTAGATATCATGGTGATTGGTTTTAGTACAAGTAGGAGATTGAAAATAATATGCACACAAGCCAATCACATTTGATGCGATATAACATATACTTTATAATCTTATTCATTTATTAATAAAAATAATTAATTTATTTAAAGGCATTTTCTTTATCCACATTGTGTTGTTGAATTAATTGTGATAAATCCATAGTTTTGAGCAATGCTTTTAGAATCATGATGATGATCATGCTAATGAGATCTAAATTCAAGATAGCCCAAAACTAAAATTGGTCCTAATCGTTGGATCGCTAAGAAGTGGATTAGTAAATCCGGATAGATTAGTACATACTATGTTTGCTCTTATGAAGAGGTTGATAGATCTCATAATCATTTGTGTAAAGACACTAAAGCAAGTATGTAGGTGTTTATTAGAGCATAAGTTCACTGAATATGACTCGCTAAACGAATACCTAATGAAGTTTTACTTGCTTGTTAATAGGAATTCCTAATATGATAGTAGTATAAGTGATCCTTGGACTTGAGATCATCATAGTATCTTTTGTATGATGAGTTATGCTTTTACATGTCCCTTAAGACCTTTAGCGTATATCAAAGGGTATGCTTGGGTATAATAAGTTGTACATGGAGATAGGTGAATGGTTAACAAAGAATCTACCACTTCTAGTAAAAGATGAGAATGTCTTATGTGATTCGATAAATGACAACTCAGTAGTCCTTGGTCAAGACAGAATGAAATTAGAAAGGAGTTTCTAATTTGCATTATTTTAAGTTGTGCATTTGAGAATTGAAATGCATATAATCAAACAAAATAAGAGTTGATAGTAATTTCATGTCTTATATTTGATTGGGACATTATATGGTAGAAGGATTGAATTGTATGGTAACTATTACTGAAAAGTTCTTTTATGATTAAATGTTGAAATCTATATTATCTGGAAAGTCGTTGATCGCTAAGGGGGCTTACCATTATTGTGGAATAAATATTATTTAATTAAATGAATTAAATGATTTGATTTATTTATTTAAATAAGATTAAAATTGTTCTAATTGATTTATTCTACAACCGGTTTAATATAGAGAACTTAAAGGGTCACACTGCAACAGAAAAATATTTATTTAGGAAGTAAATGACATAATCGTAATAATAAGTTAAGTATATTTAATTTATATTATGGTGATAGAATAAATTAAATAGCTTAATATTTATTATTTAGTATTTGGGAAATACTAATTATAAATTAATAATAGGAGTTTTATTATTATTATTACTATTACTATTATTTAGTTTCTAAATGGTTTAGGAATTAATTAATAAGAGTACTCTCACATAAGTTCCTAATTAGATTAGAAGTTAAATTAAAAACCCTATTGTTAAACAGTTTAGGAGGATTGCCTATAAATAAGAGGAGTCTTATTAGGGATTGGGGTTACACACATACTTCCATTAGGTTTGGGAAAGTACTCATAAATTCTCTAGAGAGAGAAAAACTACGGTGCCACTACCCACTTCTTGAATCATTATTATTCATTGGTGAATCACCTCTAGAGGCCAAACACTTAGGTGGCTAACGTTGATCAAAGCAATCTAATTGGTGGAATTCAAGGAGAATGTGAAGGAATTGGAGTTGAACTTGTACCTGGGTAAGCTTTATTCTACAATGGTATAATTCTCTATCTCTTTTGTTTATTAATAATTGCGCATAAAGATTGATCCTTGTTATGGTTTGTAAAATTTTAAATTCTCATTTTATCATGCTTCCCCTAGTTTATATGCAATTAGATTGTAAGTTCTTAGATATTACAAACCAACAGAAGGAGATATGCGGCATCTGACAGTTTAATGGAGAAACACTCTACGAGTATTGGGAGATATTCAAGAAGTTGTGCTCTAGCTGTCCACCCTACCGGATTGACGATCAACACCTGATTCAATATTTCTATGAGGGGTTTGTACCGATGGATAGGAGCATGATTAATATCGTGAGTGGAGGAGCATTGGTTGATAAAACTCCAGATACTGTAAAGAACTTGATTGCAAACATGGTGGTTAACTCACAACAATATGGAACAAGGAATGATCATGCACCTACTAGAAAGGTAAATGAGGTGAGCACATGTAATCTTGAGCAACAAATTTTTAATTTAACTACTATGATTAGATAAATGGCTGCAGGGAACATGTCAGTTGCAAAAGCTTGTGGGATATGCTTAATGACAGGTCACAACACTGATGCATGCCCAGCATTGCAAGAGGATGAGACTACGCAACAAGCCAAAGCAGTGGGAAATTATCAGGCACAACCTCAGAAAAAATATGACCCCTACTCTAACACTTACAATCCATGATGGAGAGGTCATCCTAATTTTAGTTATGGAGGAAATAGGCCACCAGCGCAAGGTGTTTTCCCACCTAGGCAGCAAGGATTTCAGCTAACTCAACAGTAGTATCCACCTAAAGAAAACAGTACCTGCGAATTTAGGAACATCACTCGAGGATATGTTCAAGGCTTTTATGAATCAGACACAACAATTCCAGCAAGAGACAAGGACTTCCATCCACAATTTGGAGAATTAGTGTTACTACAGTTGGACGATTAGACTCTCAAGGTTCAGGGAAGCTACCTTCTCAAACTGTTGTTAATCTGAAAGAGAATGCAAGTGCCATAACTTTGAGAAGTGAGAAACAGTTGGATACACCAAAAGCTACGGTTGCACTTGAGGAAGATAAAGCTAAGGAAGACACGTAAATATCTAAGGTAATACCTAACCCTCCTATTCAGCTTAAGACTAATCCTTTACCATTTCCCCCTAGGAATCCTAAAACTTCAACGAAAGATGAGCAAGAAAAAGAAATTTTAGAAACTTTTAGAAAGGTAGAGCTAAAGTTTTAAAAAGAATTATGATGAGAGAGTCACAGTTAGAGAAAATGTATCAGCAGTTCTCCAAAGAAAAATGCCCCCTAAGTGTAAAGAGTCAGGCATATTCACAATTCCATGTAAGATAGGAAATACCAGATTTGAAAAAGTCATGCTAGATTTAGGAGCTTCTATTAATATTATGCAATTATCTGTTTATACTTCTTTAAATTTAGGTCCTTTAAAAAATACTGGTGTTAGTATCCAATTTGAAAGTAGTATGCACACAAGTCAATCATATTTGATATAATGTAGCATATACTTTGTAATCTTATTCATTTATTAATAAAAGAATTGATTTATTAAAGGTATTTTATTTTATCTACATGGTGCTGTTATTTTATATGTGATAAACTCATAGTTTTAAGCAATATTTTTAGAATCATGATGATGATCATGCTAATAAGATCTAAATTCAAGATAGCTTAAAACTAAAATCGTTCCTAATCGTTGGATTACTAAAAAAGGGATTAGTGAATCCGAATAGATTAGTACATACGTTGCTTGTTCTTAGGAAGATGATGATTGATCTCATAATCATTTGTGTGGAGACACTAAAGCAAGTATGTAGGTGCTTATTGGAGAATAAGTTCACTGAACGTGGCTCGCTAAGGAACACCTAATGGAGTTTTACTCGCCTGTCAATACGAATTCCTCTAGTGATAGTAGTACAAGTGATCCTTGGACTTAAGATCATCATAGTATCTTGTGTATGATGCATTATACTTTGACATGTCCCTTAAGACCTTAAGGGTATATCAAAGGGTATGATTGGGTATAATAAGTTGTACATAGAGATAGGTGAATGATCAATAAAGAATCTACCACATCTAGTAAAAGATGTGAATATCCTATGTGATTCGATAAATGATGACTAATTTGCATTATTTAGAGTTGTGCATTTGGGAATTGAAATACATATAATTAAATAAAATAAGACTTGACAGTAATTTCCTGTCTTATATTTAATTGGGACATTATATGGTAGAAGGATTGAATTGTACGGCAACTATTCATTAAAAGATTCTTTTGTGATTAATGTTGAAATCTATATTATCTGGAAAGTCGTTGATCGCTAAGGGGGTTTACCCTTATTGTAGAATAAATGTTATTTATTTAAATAAATTAAATAGTTTAATTTATTTATTTAAATAAGATTAGAATTGTTCTAATTGATTTATTCACAACCGGTTTAATATGGAGAACCTAAAGGGTCACACCGCAAAAGAAAAATATTTATTTAAGAAGTAAATAACATGATTGTAATAATAAGTTAAGTGTATTTATTTTAGTCTATGGAGATAGAATAAATTAAATAGCTTAATATTTATTATTTAATATTTTTGAAATATTAAATATAATTAATAAGAGGAGTCTTATTATTATTATTATTATTATTATTATTATTACTATTATTATTATTTAATTCCTAAAAGGGTTTGCGAATTAATTAATAAAAATACTCTCATAAATTCCTAATTGGATGAGGAGTTTAATTAAAACAAATAACCTAATCCTAAATAGTTTAGGAGGGTTCCCTATATTTATAAATAAGAGAAGTCTTCTCATAAATTAGGTTTACACACTCTTGCATTAAAATTGTGGAGAGTACTTACAATTTCTATAGAAATAGAAACAAGGATTTTGTCAATACCCATCTTCTTGAGTACGTATTATTCCTTGGTGGATAACCTCTAGAGGCAAAACACTTAGGTGGGTAATGTTGATCAAGCGAAGGAATTTAATCGGTGGAATTCAAGGAGAACGCGAAGGAATTGGAGTTGAACTTGTACCTGAGGAAGCTAGAATTCTACAAGGATATAATTCTTATTCTCCATATCTTTCATTTAATTGATAATTGAACACAAGGGAAGATTATGGTGATGGTTTGTATGAAAATTTTAAAATTCGTTTTATCGCGCTTCCGCTCTATTTATGTAATTTGATTGCATATTTGCGTTATATACAAACCTAACACAATTGGCCAATCGTACTAACACTTACCCCTAAGGGGTAATTGAAGATGTCTTGGTGCAGATGAATGAACTAATCTTTCATACAGATTTCTACATTGTGGATATGGACGATGATACACTCCAAATCCTGCACACATACTTTTAGGGAGGCCATTTTTGAAAACAGCACAGACTATGATTGATGTGCACAATATGACCTTAACAATGGAGTTTGATGGTGAAAAGATTCAATTCAATATATATGAGGCCATGAGGTACCCTAGTAATATTAATACTATTTTTGTTGTTGATGTGATTGACTCCTTAGTGCAAAAATCTTTTAAGCAAATACATAAGAAAATCTTAGAGGTTGCCATTACCAACAGCTTGGAATTGGATAAAGAAGACGAGATTGAGCAGAATCAGGAATTGAAGAAGATTGTGGCTGCATTACACTCTTTACCAAAATTCTCAGATAAGTATGTAATTCATTCCATTCAATTACCTAATTCTCATCAAAAGTTATTGTCATCTGTTATGCAGGCTCCAACCTTGGAATTGAAACCATTGCCCACGCACTTGAAATATGCATACTTAGGAAATGAGGACACACTACCAGTGATCATCGCCAATAATCTAACCAAAGTATAAGAAGATAAATTGTTAAGAGTCTTAAGGGACCACATAACAGTCTTTGGTTGGACTATAGCGGATATCAAAGGTATAAGTCCTGCTATGTGCATGTATAAAATCCTTTTGGATGATGGAGCCAAGCCTACTAGAGAAGCACAGAGAAGATTGAATCCACCCATGATTGAGCTAGTGAAGAAAGAGGTACTGAAATTGCTTGATGCATGCATAATTTACCCTATTTCAGACAGTCAATGGGTAAGTCCAGTACACGTAATACCAAAGAAATTCGTAATCACAGTAGTCAAAAATGACAATAATGAGTTGGTACCCACACGTATACAAACAATATAGAAAATGTATTGATTATATGAAATTAAATATTGTAACTAGAAAATATCACTTTTCTCTTCCTTTTATTGATCAGATGTTATAAAGACTAGCTGAGCATACTTATTATTATTTTCCAGATGGTCTTTTAGGTTATAACCAGAATGTGATTGCACCCGAAAACCAAGAAAAGACCACATTCACATGTCCGTTTGGCACATTTGTGTATCGTAGAATGTCCTTTGGACTATGAAACGCACCAGGTACTTTTCAGTGATGTGTGGTGAGTATCTTTTTTGATCTTTTAAAAAATTATATTGAAGTCTTTATGGATGATTTCACAATTCATGGTGATTCTTTAGATGCATGTTTGGATAATTTGACACGTGTACTAAATAGATGATTATAAACTAATTTTGTTCTTAATTGGGAAAAGTGTCATTTTATGGTATAACAAGGTATAGTACTTGGCCATGTTGTTTCAGCTAGAGGTTGATAAAGCTAAGATAGAAATTATTTCTACTTTGTCTTACCCTGCAAGTGTGCGGGAGATTCGTTCTTTTTCTGGACATGCAGGTTTCTATCGCAGCTTTGCAAGTTTCTATCGCAGATGTATCAAGGATTTCTCGAAGATAGCGTTGCCTTTGTGTAAGCTGCTGCAAAAGGATGTGGAATTCCAGTTTGATGATGAGTGCAAAGGAGGCATACGATAAGCTGAAGAAATTGTTAACCTCAGCACCAGTTATTCAATCACCATATTAGAAGTTGCCATTTGAAATTATGTGTGATGCCAGCAACTATGCAGTGGCAACCGTCTTAGGCCATAGAGTCAACAAAGTTGTTCATGCCATCTACTACGTTTCTAGGACTTTGAATGAAGCTCAGATTAACTACTCTACAACTGAAAAAGAACTTTTATCTGTTATTTTTGCTTTAGACAAGTTTAGATCTTATCTGCTTGGTACTAAAGTTGTAGTTTATTCTGACCGTGTTACTCTCAGATATTTGTTGACCAAAAAGAAATCCAAATATCAGATTATAAGATGGATCCTACAGTTGCAAAAATTTGACTTGGAGATCAAAGATAAGAAGGGAGCGGACAACTTGGTAGCGGATCACTTGAGCAGATTAATTAAGGAAGAAGAGACACTATCATTACATGACTCATTTTCCAGATGAGAATTTACTTTCCATTGATGATATGATTCCCTGATATGCCACTATTGTGAATTATTTGGTGAGTGCATATTTACCTTGTGACTTTTCCAAATCCCAAAAAGAAAAGCTTAAGAGTGATGCCAAATACTATATTTGGGACGATCCATTTTTATGAAAATTTTGTGCTTACCAGATAGTTAAAAGATGTGTGCCTAATAGTGAGTTTTAATCTATTCTAGCTTTCTGTCACTTTTATGCTTGTGGATGCCACTTTGGACCCAAAAGAATAGCCCATAAGGTTTTAGAGAGTAGTTTTTATTGGCCTACTATTTTTAAAGACTCTTATCTATTTTGCAAAGCATGTGTCAATTGTCAAAATACAGGAAATATTTCACATATAAATCAAATGCCACAAACTCCCATCTTAATTGTTGAAGTTTTTGATGTTTGGGGTATAAATTTTATGGGACATTTTGCTTCATCTTTTGGTAATGTCTATGTCTCTAAATGGGTGGAAGCTAAATGCACAAGGACTGACGACCCTAAAGTTATTGCAGATTTTGTTAGGACTAACATATTTGTCAGGTTTGGAGCCCCACAAGCCATCATTAGTGATTGCGGAACCCATTTTTGCAATAGGGTGTTAGCAACTTTGTACAAGAAATACAAAGTTTTCCACAGGTTTTCTACATCCTATCATCCGCAGAGTAATGGCCAAGCTGAGGTATCCAACCGGGAGGTCAAGTCCATTTTAGAGAAGGTAGTCAACCCGAACAGAAATGATTGGAGTCTGAGACTGGACGATGCATTTTGGACCTATAGAACTGCGTACAAAACTCCCATAGGTATGTCACCTTATAGGATAGTGTATGGGAAATCATGTCACCTTCCTATGGAATTAGAGCACAAGGATTTCTGGGCGATTAAGCAATGCAACATGAGTTTGGACCAAGCTAGGAGCCATAGGAAGTTACAGATACAAGAGCTTGAGGAATTAAGGAATGATGCATATGCAAGTTCAAAACTGTACAAGGCAAAAACCAAGGCTTTTCATGATAAACAGATTTTGAAGAAGACTTTCACCGTTGGACAAAAAGTTCTCCTTTACAATTCACGGCTGGAATTGTTTTCAGGTAAGCTGCGTTCTCGTTGGGAAGGTCCATTTGTTATCTCTAATATTTTTTCGCATGGTGCTATAGATATTCAAAATCCAAGAACAGAAAAAATATTCGACTAAAGGGCCACCAGCTCAAACCCTTCTATGAAAGATATCAAGTGGAGAATGTTGAGATGGTGGATTTGGTGAATTTATATTATGAGGATTGAGGAGATCGACGTCGGGCTAACAGCGTTAAACAAATGCACTGCTTGGGAGCAACCCAAGAATTCAGATTTGGTTTCTATCCCTTTTATTTTATAGTAGCATATTGATTAGTTGCTTCTTCGTTGAATAATTTTCTTACATTAGGGACAATGTAAGGTTTGAGTGCTAGAGAGGGGTTTGGTTAGTTTGTTTTTTGTTTTTAGCTTATGCATTGCATTAAAATTGCTCTAACAGTTTGAATTTTTCCCTTAAAAAAAATTGGTTTTCTTTGGCTAAACTTTTAAAGGTTATGGTTATAGAATGGAAGTTGATGCTAATTGCAGAATTTGTTTGATGCTAAATCAATTGAGGAATGATGATAATTGAGTCATTACCCATAGTTGACAGATTTAAATTTAATTTGTATTACTTGAGTACTTGAATATGGGATACATGTTTACTTGGCTAAGTTTTATGTGGGATTTGAGTATGTGCACTAATTTCATGATTTAGAACTGTTTAGCTGCTTATTTTGTGTGCAAGACCATATGAAAAAAAGAAGAAGAGGAAATTGGAAGATTTTGAAAAGAATTAAAAAAAATAAGAAAGAGAGGAAAGAAACAAAAGTGTAAAATCATGTGGTGGGTTGAAACGGAGCGCAAAACGCACTCTCCCATAAACACATGTAGATAAGTGAGATGTAGCATAAAACGCACTCACTTGCAAAAGAAAAAATCTGTATAGTGTGAGATGGAGCATAAAATGCACTCACCTATAAGAACTTGAATTTGGAGGTCCTATTAAGTGAAAAAGGAATAGCAGAAGAAACATGTTCTTAGTATTGAGTTAGTGTGCACAGTTGTCATTCCATGTGAACTGAGTTGAGCATTTATGTTGATCATAGTAGAGATATTTGTGTGATTCAAGTTTGATTTAGAGAAGTTCGGTGAGGAATGACGAGGTTGTTGTTGTGAATTGGTTGGTAAGTGTTGCTCAAATTATTGTTGATTAGTGTTGATATTCATGGATGAAAATTGATTAAAAACCTTTGAGAGTTTGGTTGAATAGAATTAAGTTGATTTCAATATGACCTTTGTTTTGGTTTACACGAGGACGTGTAAAGAATAAGTGTGGGGGAATTTGACTAGTGCATAATTTTCTATGATTTTGACTCCTTTATGTTTGGTTTTTATTACATGTTTTATGTGTATGTGGACTTATTAAGGTGTTTATTGATTTCAAAAGGATTTGGAGCTAAAAGCGAAAAAAGATGAATTGGCCGCGCCAGGAGTTGGAGTTGGAACCTAAGGTCGTGAATATGTTACAAGTGAGGTTTCTTAATGAGGTCTCAGCCTCATTTATAGTACAAATTTCAGGCCCCGACCTAGATTTATCTATCAAACGAGGTCCCAAACTCATTTTCAGCTACAAAACGAGACCCTAGCCCAGAACCAGGCCCCAACCTCATTTTCAGTTACAAAACGAGGTCCCGGCCTCATAATGTGGATTCAATAGATTTGTGCATGATTTGAGGAATTTTAGCTATCTTTTCCAATTCTAATGTAACTAGAATGTGATTTAGGAGTATAAATAGATGTTCTTAGTCAAGTTTTAAGTACACTATCTTCTACAATTACAAACCCGAGTTTTGGAGCAAGATTGAAGGCATGTTGAGCTAAGTTCTATATTTTCAGTTCTAAGGGATGTTGAACCTTATTTATAATTAATGATTTGATTGAGTTTTTATTATTTATTCCTTCTTGTGTGAGATTTATTCTGATAATCTATTTCAATTGATTGCATGTTATTTGACTGGATTGATTTGATATGGACAATTAGATTAATCTGATTAATATCATCTGCTAGATTAAGATATAGTATTAAGCAAACGATATTGTATCTGATCATAAGTAGCGAATAATAATACATAATTGTGGACAAAACTTTTGAGTATTATTATGATTATTAGAAGACAAGTTAAATAATCTCTAATTGTGTGATTGTTGCTTGGAATAACCTAATTCCTTAATTCTTAATGTTGTTGTTATATTAAATCTAGACTGATAGTTTTTGGTTGTATGATAGTTAGGGTCTAGTGGGGCGATTGTCACATTAGATTTAAAACTTAAGGAGAATTTCAGATAATTATCGATTGCGGTTATCTAGAATTATTAATTTCATTGAAAGATAAATAGTGTTATACTTAGTTAATCCATTGTTGTTACACTTAGTTAATCCATTAGTTTAGTTAATCAACTCAGAATTTCCATATTTATTAGAAACACTAGGATAAATATAAAACATATCACTCTCTGTGGGATCGATCCTTGCGTATTGCTATACTAATTCTTATATTAGTCGCGTAGAAGTAAGGTATTAATTTTGAAGTGTTAACGACAACTCCCAGTTTAAGAGATATTAAGAACTATAATATCAGTAAGATGGTAAGTAAGCACCCGGTCTCAGCTTAAATCTTAAAATGTCTAAGGATCAATGTCCTCATTAAAAGGTCAATTTTCTTCTTTTAATGCATATTTAATTTCAAAAAGTACAAATTAACTCTTTCATTTCAATATTAGATATGTACTTGGTAAACTAAAAGAGAAATCTTTTTTACATAATAAGTACTTACTCCCTCCATTAAAAAAAAAATTCTCAATTGATATTTTTGAATTATTGACTTTAAAGGATGCATAAAATACTCAAAACCACAAGTCAACACCTTATATTTACTTTATTATCCTTAGTTCACCACAAAAATACTAAAAATTAAAATGAACCTTTAAGCATATTAACTGAATATTTTGTTTCTGTTAGAATAAATATTAACTGTAGAGGGACGCGCAAGTAACAGATTGGGAAAAAAATAAGTAGGCCTTCTGAGCAGTCATTTAGGGGTCTGTCCTTATATATCGTATTACTAGTCGAAACATGGTCGAAAGAAAAAATCAATGTCGATAAATCTATGAGTCTAGAAACTCATGTTGGACAATTGAACATTCTCGAACTGTTTTTTTTAGTGTGAATCCACCATGGGCAGGTTCAATTCTTGTCATTCGCCCAAAATAAATTATTTGCTACAAAAGGATTTCTTTTTAGTCCTTGTTTACATCCTTGCACCATATTTTTGTAAGGTTTATTAGGAACAAGAGAAGACCTATCCTTTACTCCATACTAACAGTAATAGATCCTATATAGTTAATTTAATAAGAAAATGAATTAAAACACTCGGTAAAGGAACATGGAAAACAAGGGGAGGGGAAAAAAATGAAGAAGTACATTAAAATTTTCATAGAACATTCTAATCTCATGGAACAAAAATTCCATTTTTATAATTAAAGAAGAAATATATCCTGTACTAGTAGTGAAAATAAGGTTTGAGATATTTTTTCCCTAATTAGGATTGGTCATGTGTTAAAGATTAATTAATTAAGAAGTATCCGTGAGTTTATATGAATAACTGAGTATCACTCTTTCTTCTCATTTATAAAACAAATTGATATTTTTTTCATATCATCAACTATTGTCTCCTGTGAAACTAAATGTCAAAGTTATCACATAAATGCAAAATTTGAAACTAAAAAAAAATATTATCAATATTACTTGGGCGTGAGGAATTCATCAAACCTTCCCGTTAATGTGAGCTCTTGAGAAATTCATTTTTTTTTTGATTTGGCATTTGTTGTGATAAGAGAATAACGAAATGCGACGAGGGTTTCAATAATTGAGGGGTAAAAGAGGGATAATTGATGAATTGAGAATATGCATTTTGACAATCAAAAACGCAACCATGAGAATTTCTTACGTTGTGTTTTACCTATCAAACATAGTGGCCAATGTTGGGCTTCCGCGTTTGGTCCGCCCACGTTAGGTATGGCGAACAAGATTATAACAACGTTTCTAGCTCAATTGCACCAAATGCAGAATTGGTGGACTAACCAAACATGCATTATATTGTTTCTCCACTAAGTCGTTGTGAACTAGCATTATGTCTATTACAATATATTTGTTTCAAATTATAAGATCATTATTGACTTTTAAAAATCAATTTAAGTCATTTCAAACTTAAACTTAAGATGATTTATGAAAAAATAATGAAAATGATTTAAACTTAAGATGATTTACGGAAAAAATAATGAAAACGGATGATACACTCCAACTCATATAACAAGCTACAACGTTTGTCCTATAACGACATCGTTTTGATAGATTAAAAGAAAAAGAATTGTGAAAATATATTCTTCTTTCTCAAAACAATGACATACAAAATTTCATCTATTGTTTTCTATAATTTTTATCTCATTGACAAAAAATATTGTTTCCTCTCTCCCTCCAATGACTCCACCTTATTTGGCGACTTCGCTACTTAATATAACTACATAACTAAAAAAACTTGGGACTTATTTTCTAAAAAAGATACTAATTGTACAAATGAGTTTGAAAATTTTTCACCCACTATTTTCTTCATTTTTATCATGTAATTAACACCGTTTAGGGGTCGTGGGGTTCAACCTAATGGCCAAATGGACAAGTATAACCACGAGAATGAATGTGGGTTTGAAACCAATTCCACGTATATGCAATGTAATTACATAAATGGATAAAGATCTTTTCTTTTGGTTGCAAAATTTAAATGGGTATCCCATATATACAATTTTAAAAATGGGTAATCTCAAACAAGTTTAATCCAATCGGCCAAATAATTATAAAATTATGATTTCATAATCACTTTACCAACAAATATAGAGTTTACAAACCTTATTTGTCTAGCCAATTTATAATTTACAAGAAGATGATGATATAATAGGAAGAAGAAGATAGCTACGAAAGAAAGAATGATGAGATGACAACGGAAAGAAGAAGAAGACGACAATGGCGAACAAAGAACAAAAAAAAAATATGACAAAAAAAGGAAGAAGAAAATTTAAAGAGTAAGCTCAATATAAAATAAACCAAATAACGTTGTTATAATAGTATTGTATAGAAATGTTTGTAGTGTCTATGATCCCTAAAAAATTATAAAATAATAAATATTATAATAAATAATATTTTTTTAGATATTTTATATTTTTCAATGTTATATTGACTAAACTTTATAAAATTAATGATAATTAAATTTTAAAAATCTCTTAAATTAATTTTAAAAAATTAATAATAATTTTATATTTCAAAACCAAAAAAAGGGATTTTATTTTACAAAATTTCACAAATTAACTTTAGAATCAAAGTTATAAGACTTATTTTCTTTCTCATTTTATTTAAAACGGGTACAAGCTATTTTAAAACATAGGTTGCGACAAACAGCGTATAACACGTCTCTCCAACCAAAAAATAATCAAAATTCTCATTTTCATTTTCATTTTCATTTTCATTTTCTCTGATACAACATACGCCGAAGAAAACCCCTTTCACTCTCATTTTTTCTCTCTATATTTCCCCTGAAAATCATCGACCGGTAAATCCACTCTCCTCTAGCCGTTCAATTGATCGTTATCCTCCCTCACACGGCGTAGATTAGCAGCCACCACTATATACAGACTCTATAAAACACCATACAACCCACAAAACCCCGTCATTTCTTTCCCCGGCCGCCGGCGCGTCGGTTCCCGGCGCCGCTCCCTGCGTGCGATTGTTAATCTTCGCATTCCTCCGCTCTTTCACTCTCTGTGTTTATATAAATCTCGACCTAATTCGTTTGACAGAGGTGATTCTTCTTAAATGAACATCGGTTTCTCTGTTTCGTTTTTGTTGCTTCGTTTCACACTCGTGTATGTTCAATTTAGGGTTTTGCGGTGCGGATTTAGTTTTTTTGTGTTCTAGGGGTTGTAAAATGACGTTTGGGATTGTTTTGAATGGATAATGGTTCATTCATTTGGGAATCATTGTGTTTTGGTGTTTAAGCAATTGGGTTTTCAGGTTTTCATTTTTTCATGGAATCAGGGTTTTTAGACTTTTTATTGTTTGGTTGTCCAATTCAGCTTTTGAAAGTAACTAGCAATTTAACTGTGTTGTATTTTCGTTAGACATGCCTTTTTATAAGTCTTTTGCTGCGAAGAAATTGTAATTTTTACTCACTTTGATATTGTTATTGATTTGAGGGTTAGCTTTGATTTAAGAGATAAATTTGTGAAGAATTTGCTGTCTTATAATTGATTTTGAATTTTGAGAGTTATACTTGATACTCATCTTTAACGTTGAGGGTTACCTTTTATGAAGAGGTTTATAATTGTTAAGATTATGCTCTTGTATAATTAAATATAATCCTCAGGCATTAGTTCATTGAATAGTTACAATCTAATTATAGTTATCTTTTTGTTAAATTAGTTTACTGGTAGCTCACTGATGAGCTTTAAATTTTTGTTGCTAGTTCAGGTTTCAATACTGTGTCTGCATTGTCTTGTCTGTTAGTGCCTTCCATTTGAAGCAAGTGCCTACCTAGTACAGAAAAGCAGCACTTGCTGAAGTTCCATGTAAGAGATAATGGCATTTTATAGGAATTACTCAAATGAAACAGTTCCAGAGGGTTTAGTGGACAAGAAAGGGCAGGGTCAAAGTATAGAAAAGGTCCATAACAGTGTCAGAAATGAGGATGTAGATGTGATTTTGAGTGATAAAGATTTTGAGATAAAAATGGAAGGCCGGTATAGGAGTGATGGTGAAGCAGATGATGTTGGTAAGTTGCAAGAGGATGCAGCTGCAGATGATGGTGGGTTATCGAATGTACAACCCTCTACAAGGAGAATGGCTTTGGCTGGGAGATGGGGTTCGACCTTTTGGAAGGACTGTCAACCTACGCCTCTTGGGTCAGAATCTGGGCAGGAGTCAAAAAGTAGTTCTGGTTATAAGAATGAGGAAGAGTCTGAAGATGATTCATTAGGTGGCAGGGAAGAGTCTGAAGATCCGGACAAGGTTCTAAGGGTTCACGCTGATGTACCTGTGGATGAGATGTCGTCTGACGAGTATTATGAGCAGGATGGAGATGAGCCAAGTGATTTATTACATCACAGAGTGGGAAACAGTTCAATTGGTTTAAAGTCAAATCCAAAATCGAGGCCTGTCGCCACCAACAAGTATGTGTCGAGGAATTCGAAAGCTTCAGATGATGATGATGAGTATGATGATAATGATGTTGATTATGAGGAGGATGATGATGACGAAGATGGTAATTGTAATTGATCAAGCATTTTTCTCATAAATATTAATCATAAATATTAAGAGTACATCTATTTGGCCATATTGGCTTTTATAAAATTATTATGTTCAATTCTTGTTTGTTAGTATGTGTATTTTTTTCCGACTTTGGCATTAATTATTTAAATAATTTTTTCTTCTCATTATTGCTGCAGAAGATGATCCTGATGATGCAGATTTTGATCCGGAATTCACAAGTGACTGCAGGGTGAAAAAGGTTATCATGTTGAATTATTGCAATAAATACACATTTAATTTTATTTATTACATAGTAAAGTAATTTTCTTGAAGTTTTCATGTTGAATTAGTGCAATCAATACACATTTAATTTTATTTATTACTTGGTAAAGTAATTTTCTTGAAGTTTTGTGTTCTTGAGTGTGTTATACTTGCTAATCTTTGGTCTGGTGCTTGCTAATTACCCTGATAATGGGTATAAAATCTGGAAGCTGCTTCATCTCTCTCCCCCCCCTCTTGTTTGGACTTAATACTCGGGATCTGGGGAAGCTTGGTTTATTGTTACGTGCGTAACTTTTTTTATGTCTAATGAGAAGAGCAAAGTGAGTATTATTGAACTGGGGAAACTCAGTATACTCCGAGTCTCCTACATATATGGATTTACCTGGTTTGGCAAAATTGCATGTATTTGCATGATTCATTGAAAGGCATATTTTTTGGCATAGGACCAGAGTGTCTAAATAAGAAAGGTCAAAGAACAGTTTCACTCTTTGCGAGGGCCCATGGTACATGCAGGTGATGGTACTTGGTAAATTCTAATAGCACATAGCATTCTTCTTATATACTACTATTTTAAAATAATGAATATTACAACCAGTCATTCTTATAGGATTCTATATTCCAAGTAATTTCTGTAATCTAATCTTTGTAACAAATTAGGCTTGACAATGAAATACCAAAAAAATCTAAATATCACAATTAAGAAAAATACCCTGTGATAATATTCTTCGATTGCTAAACTTGCATCAAAGAAACCCAATACTAAGCGTAGAAAAAAGGGCAATCCTTAAATCCATAGTTTCCTTGACATGGGTCCTGAATTGGTTTCACCACTGTAGAAAACTCAGTTTTTAGATTATGAAATGTTTAAGAATGTGAAATCATAGTTATTGCGATGAGATCTATTGATGTAAGACAACGGTGCATATGTAATTAATTGAGAAGAAGTTTTTTCATCCTCGTGAAGGATTTAAGCCTACGGTGCTCGTAATCGTACATAGCCTAAGGCCCAATAATTTATTCTTGTTGGAGTACTATGTTAAGTTTTTGTGGGTTTTATCTAGAAAATCTGTTGCGCCTTGCAAGCAAGGGCAAACAGCCTTCAACCACAAACTTTCTCATGGGTGTGCTAGATTAAGTTTTTGTGCTTTTATATACATTGAAAATACAGAAAATCTGTGCTAACGGAGAATTGTTATCTTTCTGAAGAATGTGGTGAGTCTTATCTATAATTTTCCTATATTCCCACATGGATGTGGTGGAGCAGATTCAGATAATTTTCAAGTGACTAAAGGAGGCTGGGTTGCTCTGTTTAATAAGGTCTCTATTACTTCTGCTTGTAAATCTTATTCTTACGTGATGCTTGGAGATCTTAGTTGTTTGGACAAAATGTTAAAACTTTGATTGATCCAGGTGCATATATCTGATGGTTTGAAACAATATTTTTTGGTTATTGAAGGGTCAGAGTCCCAATAATATGCAGGATGGGAATAGGAAAACCTCCTGTTAGACATCACTCTGTATTTTGAGATTTTGATTGTTTCAATTGTCTTAAAATGTCGTCTTGTAGCTCTTGTCCTTGATTTAATTTCCTCCTGGTTTCAACTTTAATCTATATGTAGAAATAATATGATGCCAAAGTCAATAAGACAATAAGTAGTGAGGATATTCTTGGGATTATCCCACTAGATTTTGGTATTGTGGTAAGTGATCCTTGCGTTGTTTTTATCTTGCAATTTTAGGGATGCTTTGATGTAAGGTCATAAACTCCCTTTCAAGGGGGAAACAAGCTATCTTAGTTGGATAAAAATTGGTAGTAGTAGCTGTTGTCATGTCTGCAGCACATGTTTTTAGTCAAAATTATAGATGAAGGTATTCTTCAAGCTAGTATGGAGGAGATCTGCTTCTAAATGAAGCTGTGCGTCACTTTCCAATAGCTTGGCGGTTGTGGTGCTTTTTTGTTTGCGCGTTGGGTGATTTTGGATAACCCTTTTCGGCGGAAGATGTCCTATACAGATTCGGGAATTTTGGCTATGGCAAGGATAGGGGGATTGTGGAGATGTGCTTGTTTCTCCATTCTGTATTATATTGAGAGGAATGCTAGGATTTTTTATGCCTGGCCAATGAATATTGATTTAGTTTGGAATAAAGTCTCTTTTTGCTTTCCTTTGGGCTCATGTATTGGGTGCTTTCCTAGGAATTTCTTTATCAGATCTTCTTAGGGATTGGCAGGCAGTGCTTAACTAATGTATCAATGTTTATATTCTCATATTTTTAATATATTCTTTTGGTCTTTTATTTTGGAGGACTTGTTGTCCTCCACATGCACTGTATTTATTTTTTCTTTTGACAAGTATAAGTGTTGTAATTTCTTCTCTCTTCATCAATAAAATCTTCTTCTTTAATTTTCAAAAAATGAAAAGTGAAGCTATGCTCAAGCTAATGGTTGAGGCAAATTAGGCACTTTGATCATATAGATAACATTTTATGCTTACATTACTGGCAATCAATAGAAGTTCAGGTTGAATTATGGATGGAGCCATGCATATACTCCTTGTAGTTTATAAATAAAAGCTGGTTCACATCAATGGCTGTCAGTTGTGCATTTAAGCCTTGTACTTTATTAGTGATACATATTAGTAGTCTAGTGAAGTATCCTTTCCTCCTTAGCATGCTCAGCAGTGTAAATGTCTGTCACTGTTTTGGAAATTTAATAAAATATAAAATAGGTTTTTTTGGTAAACATGTATCATGTGATGAACAGAAAAGTTCTGTCCTTAATATTGTTTCGCTTGAAATCCATGCCCTTCCCCTTCTTTTATTATTCCCATTGTGATGTGATGAACAGAAAAGTTTTTGTGTCCTTAATATTGTTTCGCTTGAAATCCACGCCCTTCTCCTTCTCTCATTGCGTATGTTTTATCTATTAGTTGTGCCTCAAATTTTATTATTCCCATTGTGATTGAATGAGAAACCTATGGACCATTTTCTTAATAGTGTTTATGCCCATTTTTACTTCACTTTTTATGAGTCATCAAGGTATATTTTTCCACTCCTTGATTTTCTTTATTATTTTTATCTCTTTTGTACGTGGCTGCTGTTAAGTAAAAGAATTCTTATTTTATTCTTGACTTATGAGTTAATGAAGAATCTTATGTGTGCTTTGTATTGTTTTGATTATTGTGCCATCTGTTTTTCAGAAGTGTTTAGAGTTTGGACTTTGATAAAACAAATAGTGCTGCTACTTCTTTGCTCGGATATGCTTGGGCACAGATTGAATTTTGGACTAACATTTTGCAATTCCTGCTGTAGAACCAGGATGATGATTGGGAGGGTGAAGACATTGATGAAGATGATAATATTGATGATGACCTGGATATCTCAGATGAAAATGATGCTTTACGTAAGAAACCGAGAGTTAGGCAACGAGGTAATGGTGGATTTGGTGTAAAGTCTGCAAGAGAACTTAAGTCATTTACATCTAGTCGGCAAAAAAGAGGTAGAATATCGTTGGATGACGATGAATCATCTGCAAAGGACTCTGAGATTGACAGTGATGAGGACTTTGGTAGTAGGAATAAGAGAGGAGCACATCTACGCAAGAAAAATGGTGCTCGGTCCACTTCTACATATATTTCTGGAAGAAGCAGGGAAGTCCGAACTTCAAGGCGGTCCGTCCGCAAAGTATCATATGTTGAGAGTGAGGAAAGTGAAGAACTTGATGAAGCCAACAAAAAGAAGAGGCAAAAGGTTAGATGTAGTTTAATTGTGTACTTCCACCCCTTTTATTTTCACACATTGCATATATCTTTGGTCTACTGGACGCAAGTTATTGATTACCTACATTAAATTTGCCTGAAGGAGGAGATTGAAGAGGAAGATGGAGACTCGATTGAAAAGGTGTTGTGGCATCAGCCAAAGGGCATGGCTGAGGAAGCTTTATTGAACAACAAATCAATAGAGCCCGTGCTATTAAGCCACTTATTTGAGTCTGAATTAGACTGGAATGAGATGGAATTTTATATTAAATGGAAAGGCCATTCGCATTTGCACTGTCAATGGAAATCATATTCTGAGCTACAAAATGTAAGATTTATTTATGTGCTCATACTGTAATTAAAGCAAATAGTGTTATTCATAATGCTTTATATTTCATAAAGCATCATTCTGCCAATATGATAATTCTTGGTTGTTATTTGGATGCCTTTGAATGGTGGTTTTGCAGCTTAGTGGCTTTAAGAAGGTCTTAAATTACACAAAAAAAGTGACGGAGGATGTGAAGTATCGGAAAGCTGTCTCCCGTGAGGAGGTATTGTTTACCTTAACTACTTTGCAATCAAATTCTTGACGATCTTAATCTGGTGAAGGAAAAAGTACTTATCCGTTTGGAGATAAGTCCGTAAGACAGAAGTCCTTTTTATTTATTTTTTTAATTTTAATAAATTTTTTTTATTGTGATACTTGTTTTGGCTTTAACAGATTTTACTAAGATACGCCTATATGTTTCTTCTTTTTTATCTGATTATTTATTTTTTAAATTAGTAATTGATTTTGGGCTGTTTGTTTTCAGCTTTTCCGGGTAAACATAAGTGATTTCGGCCAAAAAGCAATACTCAGGCCAGAGACTGCCTTTTCATATTTTCAAAATCGATTTCTTAACAAGAGTACCACAAAATAATTTTTTTTGATAAGCAAATATATATTCAAAAGGTGCCAACCAAACAAAAGCAGATGGATAAAAAAAACACAACCTGCAAAAATGAAACCTCTATACACCAACCAACCAAACCTCAATGAGCCCCTATACTAAACTCCCTACAGAAACCAATAAAGGAAACAATAGAGGCCGGAAAAGTCTCATTTGGCATTTTGCCCAAAAAATAACAAGCTGAAGAACAAATATTTGATTGAAATTACTGATTTCCCCTTATTGTCGAAATATCTCATGTAGTTAAATAGAAACGTATTTGTTTTCACCATAAGAGTTCATTAAAAATATACCTTTTATCCTCTCACTTTATAGAATAGATATATACATGCGCAGTCAGCCATGTATTGTTTTTTCTTTTAGGTTTGGGTGATAACAAGCTAGCATTTGAGCTCCTTTGCTTTTGCCAATGACTATTTGATTATTTGAACAATATCCCCTTCTAGTTATTCATTCTGATTTGAAAGCAACTAAGGTGCTGTTTGATAAAAACTGAATGAAAAATTCTGAATGTATAAGAGAATCTGAATGAGCTGAATGAAGTAGAAGCTCTTAATATAAAATGAAATATGTGTTTGATAACTATTTGTCTAAAACATCTGAATACATATATTTTTCAATTTTAACCTTCTGGACTATTATGAACAAATTTATTATGTAATTATAAATAAACAATGCTATTTAAGAAAAATTAAATATAAACTTGTGAACAATCTTTGATGGAGTATACTATTAGTAATATAATTTTAGGAATAAACACTAATTTTTTTTAATAACATTCTATTAGTCCATAGAACCAAAACAAAAGATTACAACAATATTCATTAAATTGATTATTGACCAATTTGTTAAAGAAAAAAAATTTAAAAACAATTTGTAAACAACAAAATTTGTAGTAAAAAAAAGATGGATATTAAATATAATTTTTAATTGTCTATGAGGGTACGTAGGTAAAAATATCATTCAACACTACTTCTTAGTGATTCAACCACAATTCTTTGGATGAATCGTTCAGACACATTCAGAGTTTAAAAATTATAAAACAAACGGTCTGAATGACTTAATCGAGCAGATTCAGACTCATTCATATGTAAACAAACAGCCCCTAAGTGTTGACGTTCATTGAAGATAAGGCCTTTGAATGTTAATAGCTGTCTTTTTGTGTAGATGAGATATGGTCTCATAGGAATATGTGGATTTGCTGCCAGTGTGGATAAAGTACTGTCTACTTACCTCGTTAAGATTGCGATAATTTCTACAATAACAATAATCACATTCTTAAATTTTAACAACTGGCTTAAAATCAATTAATGCAAAACTTATTAACCTGCAATGAGTTTAGCAATATAATTAATTTCATTAATGTGTTCAAATTATTATGCTTTTCCATTTTAGAGTTTTTTCATCTTGTCTATCTTATTTGTTCATGTATTATATTGGTTAGACAGACCTACTTTTGTACTTTATATACTGAACGACACAGTTAGCTTATTTAAGGCATTTACTGTGTGTCTTTACCTATTAGATTGAGGTCAATGATGTGAGCAAGGAAATGGATTTGGATCTCATCAAGCAAAATAGTCAGGTTTGCTGTCAATGCCAATATGTTGTGTGTAATTATCGCTTGCCTTTCTATACCCAAATGTTTGTGTAAGTTGATGAATATCTCAGGTGGAAAGAGTAATTGCAGACAGAATTGGCAAGGACAGTTCAGAAAATGTGGTGCAAGAGTACTTGGTCAAGTGGCAAGGACTGTCGTATGCTGAAGCAACATGGTAATTAGCAGATACAATTTAATGATATTTGTTCTTGTCGTATTTGGTCTAATATTGTATTGTTTCTGAAGTAACTTTTTCTGGTCTGTTGGCAAAAACAATTTTTTTTCATAAATATCAAGAATTGTAATGCTATCCTCTGTCATGTATAAATCTGACTTTGATCTTCTTTCGGCTTCCAAAAGAAGGAAAAGTGGAAAGTTACAACTTGTCCTTTCTTTCTCTATATGAGTCCCTTGATAATTGCAAGTATTTTGCATTTATGATTTCAATTATAAAATTATGCAACATTATTTTGACGTACTAGTTGTTGACGTGTCATTTTAGGGAGAAAGACGTAAATATTGCATTCGCTCAAGAAGCTATTGATGAGTACAAGGTAGTTCTTCAGCTCATATGTTGTGCTTTGTCCTACTTGCTTTTTTATAGTATTTTTCCTAATGCATGTCCAGAATTGCTGATAATCTTGTTTCAGTTTTGTAACTTGTCCGTGCCTCCTTGTGTCTTACAAATTTGTAATCTGTTATGGACCTTAGCTTCTTTCTATGCATGATTTGTACATTCTGTACCATTTCTAGCAATTTTTTGATGTAGACAAAAGTTTGCACTGCATGCAATTGCTGTTTGTATGATGATGATGAGAAATGTACTGACCCTTGCTTTGCCTGCTGATATTATATGTTATTGTAAGGACTACTGAAGTTAAGACAGTGCCAAGTATGTTTGAAGAAAGTGCAAAAGTGAACCTAGATTCTCAAGTCTCTTTATGCAACTATCTTTGTTTGTGATCATTCTGACCATCAATTGAAATATTCCATGGCAAAGGTTTGAGATAATTCCCATGAGTAGGACAGATAAAAAGACCTACGTAAAGCCTTTTGGTTGGCTGAAACAGTTGAAATTTTGTCTCCTTATGACCGTCTCATGGTTTGAGAATGGTTCAGCTTCTGTCTTCGTTTTATGCATTATCCAACTGTTGGAAAATTCATCAGTCTCCATAGTTAGGTGTAACACATCTTATCTCGTTTGCTCCAATTGTGAAAAGGAATCGCAATATTAGGTTGTATTTCCTAGATATGGCATGCTGGTTAAGAACTGTTCTTATCCTTAATGTATAATTAGTCAACAAGCATTTTTATTGATAACGTCCGGTCAATGGAAATATTGATTATGATTGATTATCGTGTGTGTGTGTATGAGTATAAATATATTTGTTCTTACTGCCTCGCTGTGTCCAATACTAATACTTGGAGGGTCAAAATTACCTATGAAAAACAAATATATGTATTATAGTTATTTCAGTTTGTCTTGCCTCTATTTACTTTCGAAATTTTATTATATTCATAGAACTGTGGTTTACATATATGTATATATGTTTCCTATTCCTATTAAATCTATTATTTATCTTTAATATGTACCGTTGAGTTTCTCTCTCTGTCTTGATAAGTATATCATTGAGTGTCTCTCAACTCAACTTGACAACTTTTATCCCAAATTAATTGGGGTAGGTTGAAAATGAATCCAAATATCCAGTATAAAGTTAAGAAGAAAAAAGAAAGATAAAACAAATAAAAGAAAGAAAAACATTAAAAAAAATTAAATTCCAGAAAATTAATAAAAAACATTAATAAAAAACATATATACTAAAGTACATATATATATAAACAACTAATATGAAAATAAAAGAAAGAAAGGTGGGAAAAGAGATAATAATAAAACAAAAGCAAAAACACGTAACACTTTACTCGCCAGTATACAAATTGCATTCTCTTACTTGTTTCTATTACAGAGACAAACAAGTTCTCAGTTATCTTCTGCTTCTTTTAGTTTCTTTGTACTACTTTTTCCCAAATAATTCTCGGTGTACTCTTCCCCCTTCTTATATCATCCTCTTGAAAGAATGCTCCTTTTCTCACCAGAGAGAATCTATTTCTCCGTCAGATACCATCTCAACCTATGCTCCCTGATCTTTTCCTCTGTCGGTGCAACCCCATCTTTATTTCAATATCATTGTTTTTGATCCTATCCATTCTTGTATGACCACACATCCACTTTTACATAACGGCTTTCTCTTGGCAGCTTAAAATTCAGAAATATATTTACTTTTATAAGTAAAGGCATTGTATTTATGCTGAAGTTCTGAATTATATTACTTGAACATCTTTCTTTTAAACTTTGGATTATGATTCCATTCTGGTGCTGCCACTCCTTTTTTTGTTTATATGTTCCATGATCATGAGTCATGACAATACTCGCTTGGACATTCATTTTAGTAGTTTCATGTGATATAATTTTAAGGCTCATTTCATCTCGAAAAGCATCCTTATTTTTAATTTTTTAAGCAGGCTCGCGAGGCTGCAGTTGCAGTACAGGGAAAAATGGTAGATTTCCAGCGCAGGAAGAGCAAAGGTCTGTCTTAAATATTGGCCTATCCTTTCTCTCTCTTTCTGTGATACATGTCTCATCCTGTGCATATCTGCAACATAATAAAAATCATTTTGACTTTTCTTGTTGTTTTTCTATTTAACTTATATGCTGGACTAGGAAACTGAGATTTTGTAAAAGAGTTTATCATAATAATGGATGTGCTGTAAGTGTAACTTTCTTATTTTGCCATTTTGGAAAAGTTCAACTGAAGAAAACACATTTTAATTGTTACTAAGAAGTTGGATGGAGTCACTTTATTGATGTTGTAATTTATAGAAGTTAATAGGGGGGTTTTAAAATTCCTTGTGAAGTATCTGTTGATGTTTGATGAAGTTTGAAGATTCCTGTTTTCCTCGTAATCGTGTCATATCTTCTAACTTGTGATTTTTGTGACCTGATGGTCGTGGTCTTTTTTCTTTGATCACAAATTTTTTAAAGTGGTCTTACAAGTTAATATTCATCGATGCCCCAACACTTGGGGTTGAGGTATATTTTTGTAGACATTACATAAGCTGGACAGGCTAGGAAACAATCTTGGCTATATTCAATTAGAATGACTCACGGTGATGGAATTTGTGAATGCTTTTTTGAATAGGTTGTTGATGCATATTATTTAGAAAATGCAAGGAGAATAAGTTTTTGAGAGGTAGTTTGAGGTTTCTGCTGAACTAGTTTTTCGTGCTTCCGATATTCTGTTTGTGTACGGCAGCTGAGAAGTTAATTATATTTCTTATAATACTAAAAGAAATTTTAATAGTATAAGAGACATAAATCATATATATTATCATGACAAGGTAAACTAATGGAGTATTATTAAAGTAGTGCACATTTGAAAGGAAAGTAATCATTAGAACGCACATGCATATTGTAATATGCATTCTTGCGCATAGAGAACATGGATATATACATCCATACTGTGTCTTTATTTACACAACTTGTTTGATGATTTAATTACGACTCATCGTTGCAACTTTCAAGTCAGTAAATGATATCCTCAAGAAATTTCTTGTCTGTAGTCTACTTTTAGTATAAATAATATATTTTAGAGTCAAAGAGTCATGCCATTCCATGATGATATCCTAATAATCTTCGAGGATTTTGTATGTTTGTGTTCTGTCTATCACCCATGCAAGTGACTCTCTCTGCAGTCTGTATGTGTGTGCTGAATCTGGTGATATCGAGATTCCGCTTCATTGGCTTAAGAAGCTGGGATATACTCTCTGATTTTCATGCTAAAATCTTAAGATATTAGTTTAGAGGCCATGAGTTTGTTGTATTCCCTGACACCATAACTTTTGGCTAGAATAAGAGAATTGTTGACTTGTTCCATTGATCTTCCCAGGTTTGTTGTGATACGTAGAAGTAGAAAGCTGAAGCAATTTAGTAGTTTCAGGTCTCCATTTAAGTTTTTATTTCTTATGTTCCAAAATGAATACTTGTTTGGTGTCCTTTTTTATGGATATTTAGGAAAATTTAATTTGTTTATAGTTCAAGTTCATAAAAATTCCTGCTGCAAGAAATTTTAGTAAATTACTAATCATCTTAGATCTGTCATTTCATATATATATATATATATTATTTTTTTCTTCTTGAAAACAGAAAATGGAAACTCTGTCCAAATCGATTTTTTTGAAACTGCTAATGGAAAACAGGTTTGAAAGTGCATCCAACCAGGCCCTCATTGTTTGATATTGATTGGTTGATTGCTATATTTTCTTTGTAATTGGTTGTAGATAATATATTTATTTATTTCCAAAGTCTGAAGTTTATATCTGCTGCTCTTGCAGCTTTCTCTTGCCATTATTGTTATCCGCATCAGTTTACCATCCCAGAAGTCTTATCTATGAAATTATAGTAAAAACATATAATATTAATGTGTAGCAAGTTTAAGGAAGCTTGATGAACAGCCTGAATGGTTGAAGGGGGGAAAGCTTCGAGATTATCAGCTTGAGGGATTGAATTTTCTTGTTAACAGGTATCAATCCTCTTTCAGTTGATGCTAGGTCTTTAAATTTGTATTTAACAGTTTCAGTCATGAAGGTGTTCTGATCATAGTCTTTTTCACAGCACAGTTGGAGAAATGATACAAATGTCATATTAGCCGATGAAATGGGTCTTGGGAAAACAGTTCAGTCAGTTTCTATGCTTGGTTTTTTGCAGGTACTTTTATAGACTTGTTGGTGATGAGTTTGGGACAGCTTTGACTTTTTTTGTTGTTATAAAAGCATTATAAGGATTTCTTCTTTTTTTTTTCTTCTTTCTACAGAACGCCCAACAAATTCATGGGCCATTTCTTGTTGTTGTGCCATTATCGACTTTATCAAATTGGGCAAAAGAATTCAGGAAGTGGCTGCCTGACATGAATGTTATTATATATGTTGGAGCTCGTGCAAGCCGAGAGGTATTTTTTGTGTGTGTATATTAATTATGATATTTTTTGTGTTTCACATGGGAGAATGGTAGACCATACACGTTTCAATTATTGAAGACATTTACGAGGTTCTGGGTTTGGCGAAAATTACACAATGATTTGGCTGTGTATGTATATACTTTACTTGAAATGACCCCAAAAAATTGAAGATGTTCAGTTTCCACGTTTGCGATAATTAGGTGGTGATGTGCACTATCTGAATATTGTTAACTTTATAATTAACTATTTTTTTGGGATGAAAGAAGAAATTTTATAATTAGAAGAGAAGATACAGAAAGGGAAGACAGAGCTCTCCAAAAAAACAAACGAAAGTGAAAAATATAAAAAAACTAATGAAGCACAGTCCGCCAATCTTCGTGAATATTGGAAATGGCAACACCTTTATAAGCTTCCATTGTCATAGCCTATAAAGACGGTAGAAATGAAACTCCGTCCCACAGAAGAGGAAGTGAGAGATAGGCATCATTGAAAATTCTGGCACTCCTTTCCGTCCATATGCCCATAAAATAGTAAAACAAGCACACTTCCAAAGAATCTTGGCATCCTTATGTTCCCCAAATCCTCAAAATCTTGCTTGAAGCACATTCTCTAAGGAGAAAGGGGATACCTAATCCTTCTCAAAAATGTCAAAAAGAAGATTCTGAAACTGTTGCGCTCACAGTGCAAAAAAAGGTGCTCATGACACTTTGAACTTTGCCTGCACATGGCACACATATTTGAGCACAAGTGTTTGTATGGCCTATCTGAATATTAAATTATATTATCGTTAATATTTATAGTGATTCATTTAAACATTTTAAACTAGTCTAAAAACATACTTTATAATTCCAAAAGAAAATCTAAATAAGAGAAGGAACCTTGTGTCTGGGCACACATATAGGCGGGAATAGTCCCTCAAATGCCTCGATTTGGTCTAGGCAGCCGCTTAGGCAAGCAAAATTTCCTCCCCTCTGATTTTTGAAAGAACAACAGTAATTTTTCATGAGAAACAATAGAAATAATATGCCAAAATCTAAATAGCATATTTTTTCATGTATAAATTTAGATGGATCTGCGGGGTGTACACCTGCTGACCTAACATGCATTTACTTTTCTCTCTAACTGTGTCATTTTTCTTAAAATTCACTCCTCTGCCTTTTCTTTACTTGGGACTCTACTTTCCGATCGGACCCATCCTTTCTCACTGTACTCTCTTTTCTATTCGCTAATTTATTCTTTAAAGCAAAAAACTAATGATGCAAACGAAGCCATAGAGCTCCAAACCAATAAACCAAATATTATAGACTACACAACTACAAACAATTTGGCAGTGGTGTTCATAAGTACATAAGTAACAGAACTGAAGTCAAACTATTTGATCCGAAGAATCCTTGAGAGTTTTAAATCAATTATCAACTCAATTTCAACACCTAACAATAAATTATTAAGGAATCACTCATCAAACAGTACCTTGTTCAGATTCTACTCGAGACTTTTTTAAGATACTCGGATTCGTACTTGGATTCGAATAAAATTTTGCAATCTTTGCTCATTCGAATTCGACTCGTTTTATTGTACTTGAGTTTGACTCGACTTGTTTTTTTATCGAACTACTCGCGAGCATGTGAGACATACACGAATTATAACCAGATCATTTATATTATGATAATGTATATAAAATTAACTCAGTTAACTAGTTGAAGTATTTAAAATTTGAACACTTCAAATTAGATCTCTAGCCTTGTAAAAAAAATTAATGAGATGATATTATCACTCTTGAAACAATTAATGAACTACTTCAAATTTTAAAAGTATGTAGAGAATTTAATTGTTAAATAATATATATTAAATAAATCGAGTATACTCGTATACTTACTCGATACTCTGTATACGAGTAAAGATCAACAAACTTGTTAAAATCCAATACTCTAAATGACACTCGTATAAGTGTCCGAGTATCAAAATGGATTCGAATTCGACTCGTTAAGTATTGAATTTGAGTCTTGCTCTAATTTTTCTAGCCGATCTGGAACCAGGTTTCGAATCACTCGGGTTCATTTTCAACCCTACGGCGGAGGGAGAGGGAGAATACTGCTTCTTCAGTTGCAAAGAGAGGGGTTAAGGGTGTATAGATTTAGTGTGCAAGAGAATGCTTCACTTTGGTTAGAGACATTGATTTTCTCATTGCAATCTTTTGACAATTTTTAACTTAATTGATAACTTGTTATTCTTTTAAAAATAATGAATTCAATTATACTCATATATGCATATTAAAAAGAACGCCTAGGAAACTATTGAGGCGCTAGGCGCCCCCTCTGCTGGCTAGGTCTGATTCCCGTTTTCTAAAACAGTAGCTAACATACATAAATCATGCTATTATCTGATTTTATCTTTTAACAAAATGCTCTCTCTATGGTTATCCTATGACAATTATCTACCAATTTTGAAGGATTTTGCTTTTGATGGGTAACATAAATAAATGTACCAATAGGCTTCTAACGTCAATGTCTACACTATAGGGGGAAATTGGTCTCTTTCTCTGATAGTTTTTTTGGTATCACGTTTTGGGTTTCTTTGTGTAATTATACGTTTAGCTTGAGAACAAAAATGTTTGTTATAGATTGCCTTATTGAATTGAATTTACATCTTTGGTGCTTCATAATGTCTGTCCTTCTACTTTTATGGTACTCAAAAATTTTAATTGTTTTTGTGTTTATTTTATATCCTTTGGAGATGTGCTCTTTTTTGCCATTTTGTGGTGAATTTAGATCGAGAGGGTTGCACAAATTTTTTGTTGTTAGATAGGGAATATCTATTTGCGTTGGGGTAGAGGGTCATCCGTTGCTTCTCTTTGGGCACAGACTTGGGATCTTTTCGAGAAATTTCCTTGTCATTCAAAGTGATTGGCGAGCAGTGCTGGGTAGAGGGTCATCATCCGTTGCTTCTCTTTGGGCACAGGCTCGGAATCTTTTCGAGAAATTTCCTTGTCATTCAAAGTGATCGGCGAGCAGTGCTCCACTAATGCCGCATTTTCTTCCACTTCTTATCTTTGATTTCTTTTGGGGTTTTTTTGGGTGGACTTTTTGTCCTCCACACCCTTTGAAATTTATTCTTTATTCATCGATAAAATCTTCTTTTATCATAAAATAGTACTCACTCTGTCCCATGTCAATTTTCCTGACTACATTTTACACGCTGATTAAGAAATAATTTTTTTCCCAAATTACCCTTTTATGCTTTTTAAATGGACATTAATTTCAGTAATGATTCTCTCTCTCTGATCATTAACTCTCTCTGCCATCATTAACTCTCTCTCCCTTTCTCTTTATCTCAACATTTAATGCCATCAACTACTATTTCCTATGCCAACTAGTATCATTTCATTAACTTTATGATTATTTGTTATTTCAATGGATAGTTACAAAAGTAATTCAAGGGAATGACAGAAAGTGATTTTAAAAGAGGAAAGTTGACATTTATTTGGGACAACCCAAAAATCTGATTAGGACATCTACTACGGGACGAATGGAGTAAAAACTAACGATTTTATGTTGATCTTAATTTTTCATTTTCATTTCTGGCTGTAGGTTTGTCAGCAATATGAATTCTACTCTGATAGGACAACTGGCAGGGGCATAAAGTTTGATGCCCTTTTAACTACATATGAAGTACTATTGAAGGATAAGGCAGTTCTCTCCAAACTTAAGTGGAACTATCTCATGGTTGATGAAGCACATAGGTTAAAGAACAGCGAGGCTTCATTGTATACAACACTTTTGGTATTGCAAATTTTCACAACTTACGTGTTAATAGTTTTTGCAATTGTTTTCTGTCGTACTAATTTTAAGTTGCTACAATATATTGTCACAGGAATTCAGCACTAAGAACAAGTTGCTTATTACTGGTACTCCTTTGCAAAACAGTGTTGAAGAGCTTTGGTAATTTACCTATTTTCTTCCACTCAAGTTACCTAATTAAGTAATTTACTTGTATTCTTAATAATTTTAGCTAGAATTGACAATTCTTTATAAGTATTAAAATTAAAAAAATAAAAGAAAAATTAAAAGAATCCAGGGAAGTGGATGCTTATGCTCAAGAATAGTTCTGCTTAGTCAAGCTTTAGTTGACTAAATGCAATAATCTTGCTGCTCAATTTGATATCATGTCAATTCCACTTTGTTAATTTTGATTTTTTTTGTAGTTATTAATGACATTGCTATATGTTATGTCAAATTGTACACTATGTTCTGCCCTTCGTCCTACAAAATATGCCCCTTTATTATGGTGTTTTTTGACACGAATCTTAAGATGTGATGAAAACATATATACTCCCCTCATCCCATTTTAGTTGCACGTTTCTTTTTGCAAGCATATTAGGAAAAAGAAGTAATATTGTGTGACGGTTCGGTTGACAACTTTTCCGGCGGATCCCAACTAATGAGTCTACAAGACATAGGCTAAAATATGTAAGGTTGGTAAGGTAAAAACTAGAATAGCTTTGTTTTGGGACATTCAGAAAAAGAAAGCATAGCAACCAAAATGACTGAGGGAATACATTCATTTTTAATATTTTTTAAAAAATAAATAAATTTGTACATTATATCTATAAAATTAGAGATAGATAATGAGAGTTTTGGCATGTCTTAAAATCCGTGGAGAAGAAAAGCCCAATAAGGCCTATCTTTGTTGGAAAGAGTTATAGTAGGATTTGATAAATAGCTAATTTTGATATACAATTGACTTTCTAGTATCTGAGCTAGTGTTACACGTATATAGATAGAGTTAAAGTTTAATACACTGACATTGTATACACGAGCGGTATTAGGATTAAGACACATCATTAATGAAGTAGGTGTGTTTGACAAAATTATCCTTGTTTTAATGATGTATCATAATTCTAACACCGATCGTGCCTCGTGTACACACTATCAAATTTTAACTCATATAGATGTAGACACATCTCTCCCTTTCTCTTGCATAAAGAATCTCTTTTTGAAAGTTTGTGATGGAATTTTAATTAAACGCAACTTTGAGACCATGTTATAGTTGCATGGCAGCTCAACTAATGTTTGTTATTTTTGGCCTTTACTTATACTAGTCTATTAGTCCGCGCACGGGCCTTGTTTTGTTGTTATTTGTAATTTTTTTGGTAATTCAATATCTTTATCTATAGTTGTTGAAATTCTGTAATCAAATATGTAATAAATAATAGCATAACAATTTGTAAAATTCAAAATTTTCTAGATAAAAATAATAGTAATTGTTCAAACATATAATATTAGTAAATTTTTGTTTTGTATTGAGCGTAAGTTTGTTGTAGTATATAAAAGCCCATGATTAAATGTGATTATGATCAGATGCATTTATGAAAATTGAAAAACGAATAGACATGGATGTCTTACCAATGCGAATTTTTTTGCACCTATCATTGCAATTAAAAAATTAATTCAACTAACAATTACCGAGTCAACTTGGTTGTAATTATTAAGCACAACATTTACTACTACCGAGTCAACTCAGTTGGATAATATGAATCACTGCCGAGTTGACTTGGTTGGTCCTTCAATTAATTGAATATTGAACTCAAGTCGGCCTCTAACAATTATCGAGTCAACTGGGTTGTAATTATTAAACACAACATTTACTACTATTGAGTCAACTCGGTTGGATAATATGAATCACTACCGAGTTAACTTGGTTAGCCTTAAATTAATTGAAAACTGAACTCAAGTCGGCCTTTTAAATATAGGTATTGATTTATATATGTGTGTGTATTATAAAACAGGGCACTTCTTCACTTTCTCGATCCTGATAAGTTCAAGAGTAAGGATGAGTTTGTTGAGAATTACAAAAATCTAAGCTCATTCAATGAAACTGAGGTACATAATTTCTCAATCGGTCTTTTGTTTTCTATTTAATTGTTTGCTTGCTTCTACATATTTTGTTTTTAATTGAAATATAAACTTGATCTTTTACATTTTTCCTCCTTGTCTAGCTCGCTAATCTTCACATGGAACTGAGGCCTCACATTCTCCGGAGAGTTATAAAGGATGTGGAAAAGTCCTTGCCTCCAAAGATTGAACGTGTTTTAAGAGTTGAGATGTCTCCTCTGCAGAAACAGTAAATAGCAACCAACTACCTTTATTATTCTAGATTACTTTTAGATTTTAAGTTATATCATGCATATTCACTACTGTTTCTGGTCTACTAATCTAGGTATTATAAGTGGATTTTGGAACGCAACTTCAACGACTTAAACAAAGGAGTTCGTGGGAATCAGGTTGTTATCTTTGTTTTTTACATTCTAGCTGTTAATATATTTTACTTCAGCACTTTCTCAAGTGATGCCTTTACTTTCTTCCGGTTGTTTTTTAACCATCATCATCCTCGTTATTTTCATTTTAGAACTTTTATGTATCATGTTTTAGGGCTTGGCTTAGTTGTGTCTGAAAATATTTAAATGCTTAAAGTCGAAAACTTTCATATTTTCCTTTTATTAAATATAGTGCATTTTTATTGTGTTAAAAGCTTTTATTCAAGTGAAATTCACTGTAATAGCTACCACTTCAAAGGACAAAAATGCACCCAAATTTTAAGACAGCATGACTTGAAGTGCCAGATCTCACTGAAAATCGTAGTGGTATATATGTTGTTTCTGTTAAATCCAGATAATCTTTAAGATAGACAGACCTAGGAATTAGATTGTTTTTGTTGGGGGGGGGGGTGGTCATTTGTATGAGAATCAGAAATTCTTGTGGGGGTTTTCTTTAGTATTGGTGGAGTCTCTTTGAGCCGGCTATGGTGTATGAATCTTTCAAGCTTCAAGGGAGATGTGAATGTAGCTGACATCTTTTTGGCTGTTCATCCCATGTCCTTGACTGTTCTTTTATCTCTTAAATTTTCAGAATTAGTAACTCGGCCTGAAGCTACTTCAGTACCTTTCCCCCCAGATATACGAGCATGCTGTATTTTCTTTTCAACGTGTCTAAATGTCAGGGAAATCAGTTGGGATCAGAAAAATTAGGATAATCCAACTTTTGGTGGTTTATATTGTCAAATAATTGCTATATGAACTGCTCTGCTAGATTTGTGCATCAGGATCCTTTTTATTTGAAAAGTAACCAATTTTAATATGCCGGACTCCCAAATATGCAGGTTTCTCTTTTGAATATTGTGGTTGAGTTAAAGAAATGTTGCAATCATCCATTCCTATTTGAAAGTGCAGACCATGGTTATGGTGGGGAGACGAACATTACTGGAAGCAGTAAACTGGAAAGAATTATTCTGAGCAGTGGGAAGCTAGTGATACTCGATAAGCTCCTTGACAGATTGCATGAGACAAATCATCGTGTATTAATATTTTCACAGGTTTGTTCGGAATGGTTCTGTTGGGCAAATACCTTCACATAGCTTGCCATAACTAATTGGCCAACATCAAATTTGAGTGTCAGCTTATTTCCTTATCGAGTTTATCCCCTCTCTTGCTGATTGCATGAAAAGAAATAATTGGCATAACTAGGCCTTGTATGGATAAAGTCTAACAAAGTCATAGTGTCCGCAAGTTAAGCTGGTTTCTCTATATTTAAAGGTTTGCCTTTCGCAAAACCTCATCAACCCAAACATTTTTTTAGGCTTGGATAGTCGGAATAAGAACAATTCTTGGTTTGGATCATTCTTGGCTAAATTGAACTTTTCATTTTTGGGGTAAAGGAAGAGTTTAAGCAAACATTATAATTTCGTATTTTGGTTTTGCATGTATTAAGAAATGGGGAAGTTTTGGTTGACTCATCTGTTTTCCAAATTAAAACGCAATGGTGGGATCCACTTAGTCTTAAATGGTAAGGATAAAATATTCAAATGTACATGGATACCTAAAACTGATTAACTTATTTGGTGACATCCCGAAATGGAAGCCCAATCACTTTTTTTTAGGACAGAGGTAGTATTACATTTGATACTAACCTTGCTCTTCTGTAACTGTATAGTAACAGTGAATATTTGTATAATTAGTTGGTGTGGGCCTTTTGGCATTACTTTACTTTATATATATGTACTAGTAATTGCCCGTGCCTGAAGGCAAGGCGAAACGAAAAATTAAATTAAAATTCGAAAAGTACTATATTACCTAAAGACTTTTTGCAACCTAAAATAACTTACAATCAGACATAACAATTATCATAATTCACCATACAACCACAATAATTAATACATACTCAATCATTTACACATATCCAACCACCAAAACATCAATCTAGTCGCTACTAATTTCAAGAAATTTCGGCATAGTTTCTTTTAAAAATAGATATCCAGAAAAATCTAAACCTGTCTACAAAACTTACAATTATCAATAAATATCCAAACAACCAAAAAACCATCATTCCATACCCAAAATCATCATAACCATGCATAATTAGTTAACTTTACAAAAGACGGAACACAAAAAATAAACACATGCAGAAAATAGAGAAACAACTTCGTATTTTTTACAGCTTACATCAAGTATCTTTCAATGTACACCTGAAAATATTTGAAATATAAAAATTATCGCAATATGTGAGTCAAAATAAAACAATTGTAAATCCGAAACTTAAGACCCCTTACTTTACCCTGCATTATCTAAAAAAACAAATGAGCACACACGTGTGTGTAGGGGGGAGGATGATTTAGATTGATATAAGTAAGAATCTAGAGAAATTGTAACAAATTATCAATTTATTTAGGAAAAGATATGGATGAATGCAGACTTACAATCAAATAAAGTTTTGTTAGTACCATTTCAACAAACGGTTCATTTGCTTAATGATTTAAATCATAAATATGTATGTGTTTGTGCATGCACAAAAAAATTTGTTTGATTTGCGAGTGTTTGGTTATAGTTATGTGTGTGTGTTTGTGCATGTATTGTGAGAAGTAGAGAAATATAGAAAGTCTTAGTAAGAGAGACTTTCACACCTAGACAATTGTTACTAAGACTTTTCAAAAAATACTTATAAATCAATTTATAAATTGAAAAATAAGTCATATACAAACACTCAAATAATTAAAAAAAAACTTATAAATTAATTTGACCGATTTAAAAATTACCTCCGAACATAATAATAATTTATAATTGTGAGGATCTGTCTGTTCCTGACTGGTGAAATACACATTTTTTTTTTCTTAATTACTTTTTCACTTTTGGTTTCTTTTATCTTTTCTTTTGGAACAACAATGAAGTATTAAAAAAAAAATTTAAAAAGGTAAATTTATATTCTATTCATTTTCAAATGTACCGGCTTTTCACCCATTTTGTCTGCTTTAATGAGAGTAGAAAAGAAAGAAAAAGGGTTTAAAAAAATTAAGAAGAAATATCCGAAATTCATTTATTTGTTTTTACATCTATAGTTAGTTGTGTATGCCTATGTCTATGCGACTTCATTTATTTGTTTTGTTTGGGTAAACTCCTGCGATGCCTATATTTATCACATATTTTCATTAAAAATGTCCAAAAGTTGATCATATACTAATTGGCTAGATTGGTAGACTTTTCCAACATACATAGCATATTCTTATGACACCACCTCCACCACTTATTTTCACTTATATTGGCATGGCATACATCTATCTCCAATCATTCATGGGATTAAAATATTTTACTTCTTTTTATCTGTCTTGATTTCCGTGTAAATCATGATACAACATGTAGACACATGGGTTTGATTTGGGCGGGAAGACATGTAGACACATGGGTTTGATTTGGGTGAGAAGAAATGTGAGCCTTTAGATTAAGTTGGAAGAATTAAGTTAAAATGAATCTGAATCGTTCTTGTGCTTTTCCAAATGTTTAAATTAAAGATTCAAATTTGGTTCTATCTTATTATATAGATTTAGATGAGCTATTAGACTAATCTTTATGCGCACATGGTATCCTTGACTTTCTTGTGTGGCCAAGCATGTTTGCAGTCGACATTGCACCTAACAAGGTTTTGGTTTCTTTTTGGTGCCTTGCACTATTTCAATGATTCTGTATGTGAAAGTAATAAACTAGAGTAGTATTTGCTTTGTCCCAAATATTTGATTGGTTTCGTCTGGCACATAGTTATACTCGACCCAACCCAATCATGCCTTTTATTATCCCAAAGTGGTTGGGATAGGCTGAAAATAATTCCTTAATGAAAATGTAAAGCAAAAAGGTAAGGGAAAATGAAAAAGATAAAATAATTACCTAAGAGTAGGATGAAATTTAATAACTTAAACCAAAAAATAGAAGTGAAAGGCTAAAATAGAATAAAAATATATCCACATATAGAAAATGCATACACACATATATAGACAAAATACTAAAAAGAAAACAAAGAAGAAAAGTAGAGAGATAGGAGAAAGGAAATAAAAATAGTAAAATAAAATTAAAAATAATGGAAGAAAATATATGGCAAAACCTAAAACTTTACTTCCCATCATGCCCTTTCAAACATGTAAAATTTCCGAATGAAAAAGTAATGGTGGGATCCACAGTCCACTTAATTATGACAAAATAATCAAATGCACATGGCTACCAAAACTCATTCACTTATTTGTTAGCATCCTGGAATGGAAGCCCAACCAGTTATTTTGGGATGGAGGGAGTATTACATTTGATATTAAAACACTTCGATTTTTTTTTGTAGATAATTATTACTTCGCCTTTCCAACATAGACTGCAAACATGCTTGGCCATTCAAGAAAGAGTTGAGCTTATCCAAGCATACCATGCGCACATAAAGCTTTGGTTGCTTTTTGGTGCCTTTGCATGATCTCATTGATTCTGCATGTGAAACTAGTAAACTAGAGTACAAAAACAAGAGGATTGAAGGTACCATACTTGTAAGGTCCAGTTTCAGGAGAGGAATGATATGTATCTACATTATGTACAAAAATATGAATTGGCTAGGGGGTTTAAGGATCTATATTAAACTCACCTGAATCAAGCGGTAATGCGGTCTTATTCATCTTCATGTCATCATTTCTATCCTGAGCTGAGTTTGTGGATCTTTTGTTAAATCATTGCAATATAGACATTGCTTTCACGTGCAAGTCATGTGCATAGTGACGGATGTTAACAGATACTCATTTAATTGGTATTCTAAAACATGAAACAATGAAAGAATATGATTAAATTACCCCTAACACTGCGAGTACCATTAGATCTTCATCTATGTGGAGTGTTATATGGTTATTATAGATGTTTCCCTGCTTATAATGAGTGACATTGTTTTCACATTTTCAAAAGAGTACCCATATTTGGAGAAATTCAGTTTTTTCATGAAAGAACTATTCATATTTTTAACTTTAGCTTTTAGTGATTGCAATTTTTATTCTACTATGTTTATTGTTTATAATGGATGTTGGCAAAAATTATTTTAAAAATATGTTCTCTTCGGATTCTGGCACATCTAGTGATCTTTTTGAAATGCAGATGGTTAGGATGCTTGATATCCTGGCAGAATACCTGTCATTTAAAGGGTTCAAGTTTCAAAGGCTTGATGGCAGTACAAAGGCCGAGGTGCGCCATCAAGCCATGGAGCATTTCAATGCACCTGGTAGTGATGATTTCTGCTTCCTTCTTTCGACTCGTGCTGGTGGCTTAGGTATCAATCTTGCAACAGCAGACACAGTTATCATATTTGACTCGGACTGGAATCCTCAAAATGACTTGCAGGTTTGGGGCAGTGATCCCTTGTTTATTTTTGTTTCATCTTTTAATTTTTCCCAGTTTCATGTTTCACATTGTTTTATTATTTTCTAAATGTATTTCATTTTATCTTGGATTAGGCCATGAGTAGAGCTCACAGGATTGGACAGCAAGATGTTGTTAACATCTACCGGTTTGTTACAAGTAAAAGTGTCGAGGAGGATATTTTGGAACGTGCTAAGAAGAAGATGGTATACCATATTAAATGGTCCTATTTTTCTTGTTATGTTTTTTGTTGACTCTTCACCTTAGATGCGTATATTCATGTTTGAAATGCATACACCTCATCCTTCCAATTCAGTTCATTCCTATATGCGACATCCCAAAACAAGCACCCCTTTTGGAAGTTGAGCTACAAAACTCATGTTCATCATATTCTCTTTCTATTTAAGTTGAAGGGAAAAATTTATTAGAACATTTCACTTTGCACAAAATAGTACTTCTGGCTGTATGTAAACATTAAATAAGTTTAAATTTGGAAATGTAAGTTTTTATTATGTTTTGGCTTTAGAAATGGCCAAATGGGGCACTAAATTTAGGTTACATGTTTATATAAAAGTGCAATGAAACATATGCTTCCTGGATTTTTGTTTAGGTTTTAATCACTGTATTACCTAATACCTATGAGTGTGAGGGTTTGATTTTAGCTGGAATTATTTACCTGTGAAATTATGTTTGTGTGTACATGTACTAGGTAAATTTGTGTTGTTCTTATTTGCATAATCGTCCTTGGTAGGTTCTTGATCATTTGGTGATTCAAAAATTGAATGCTGAGGGAAAATTGGAAAAGAAAGAAGCCAAAAAGGGGAGTTCCTTTGACAAAGTAAGTATTGGGAGATAGACAATTAATGTAAATTTGTTACTGTATGGTTATAGTGGATTGCATGTGACTAGCTTTTAACCTTAAAGGTTTGTATGGCTCTAAATCAGAGGCCAACAGCACCTTTTTCGCTGCCTCCTTAAATTTTACAAATTATATTTCAAATATTTATGGTTGTACTATTCATATTCCACCTACCATGATTGTAGAATGAGCTATCAGCAATCTTGAGATTTGGGGCAGAAGAACTATTCAAGGAAGACAAAAATGATGAAGAAAGCAAAAAGAGGCTTCTAAGTATGGATATTGATGAAATCCTTGAGAGAGCAGAGAAGGTTGAAGAGAAGGGTGCAGATGAAGAAGAAGGACATGAATTGCTGAGTGCTTTTAAGGCAAGCATATCTAATTAACTCTTTTTGGGTTTGGGGGGATGGGTTGTGATACTAGTTCATAAGAACAAAAAATTATGATCTATATGTGGCTTCTCTATAGAAAGTGGAATCTTCTTGTTCTTTTTGTTTTTTCTTCTTTTTGATTTTTTGGCGAAAGAAAGAGGGGGAGCGGGAGGATTCTTCCGTATTGCAGTTACTTTTTCTCTTCCCTAGCATTTTATCTCCTTTTTATGTGGATTTTTCTATTTTGCACGTGGACTGAAAACTACTGTATAAGCTATCATCCTATTCACAATTATGTTCAGGTTGCTAATTTCTGCACTGCTGAAGATGATGGGAGTTTTTGGAGCCGGTGGATAAAACCTGAAGCTGTTAACCAAGCGGAAGTATGGAATGTGTTTTGTTTGAAACATATTTGAAAGGCATGCTACTCTATCTTCAGTTCGTTTTTTTTTCTCTTAAAACTTATTTGCTTGGTTTTGTGATTGCTATATTTTAGGAAGCTTTAGCTCCTCGAGCTGCAAGAAATAGTAAGAGCTATGCAGAGGCTAACCCACCTGAAAGACTTGATAAAAGGAAAAAGAAAGGTGTCGAGTCTCGGGAGAGATTTCCAAAGCGCCGCAAGGCAGATAATTCTAGTTATTTAATACCAGCAATTGAAGGAGCTGCTGCTCAAGTAAGAGGGTGGTCTTATGGGAATATGTCAAAGAGAGATGCTGCACGTTTTTTCCGTACGGTGAGATTCCATTTATCTCTTATTTATTGTGCGGTCTGATGTTAGGCCGACAGTACTTTTCTATTTTTTTGTTGAGATGCAGTTAAGTCTCACCGTATTAATTTGCAGGCATGGTGTATGGACATAATACATTTTTTTCTCTTTAGTACACATTTTCTCTGATTTCTACTCGTACATATTGTTCTGTTTAACTTATTTTTGTTTTTGGAAGGCTAAATTTTGCCTTGTAGAAATGCGTTAAGATGTCCTGGCGATAAACTGTGAATTTGTGAAGTCTTATGTGAGTTACACATGTATAAGATGCCTGGTGATGACCTGTGAAGTAGTGAAGTGACTTAAGTCTTACGAGTTACACATTGAGTTGAATGCTATATATTTTTTCATGGAAGCCCTTTTGAGGCCTATCTACATAGGCACCAGAAGACACTAGATACGGATACTTAACCCCAGCCATCAAATTGACATTTGTCTCCATGGCCCCTAGACCTTAGATATTGCTCTTTCAGTTTCCATCTTTGTCATTGGACTGTCATGTTCATTATGGCCAGGAACATGAATACTGGATCATTGGTAAACCTTTTAAGTTCAAATATTTCCTTTACATTTTCAGTTCATTAATGAATTTAGTACTTCAGTTGTTTTACTGTCTAGCAAGAAATGTCGTATATGCATGTATTCCAGCTCTCACTTTCTATGTTAGCAATTTATGTATTATTGAGTATTGACAGTATGTAGAAAGCTAATTGTTTTATCACCTCTGCTAGCATGAATTAAGGTTGATATAATAAAGGCGATTTGGAGAGAGGACGGGAGTTTTAATTCCTTTCCTCTACAAAAGTTTGAAAGAATTCAGGGAAATGATTATATATATGCATGTCAAAATACAAGTGAGAATATATACCTTATAGCTGATTCTTTGTGTGTATTTAGGTAGTAGAAATTAAAGACAATGAAAGGTAAGTGAACTATACTAATCCACAATTTGATGAGCTTGAATTTCGGAAGATGCATAGTAGATTAGTTACTTGAATGTCATTTTATATTTTTCTATCATCCTCCTAATGTGTATTCTTTTGATTTCAATGGACTAGACTACAAGTGTATTCAGCGGTATCTCCTTTTGATGATATGTTAACATGCTTACCTCTGTGCTATAACTCCATTAGAATTTTGTGATATGCAGAATTTCCTCTTTAATTGGTTACACATGGGATTCATTTCCTCCCTTATGCCTAATAGCATAAGAGGTTGTAGCACCTTCTGACTTGATAAAGTTGAATACAATTAAATTCACGAGACTTGCTTAATACCTTTGCTTTGTTACACATTCACCCTTCCATATAATTTATATGATTTTATTTTTATAATCTTTTGAACTTAGGTCAAGAAGTTTGGCAATGACAGCCAAATTAGCTTAATAGCGGCAGAGGTTGGTGGATCAATTGAAGCTGCTCCGACTGATGCACAGATTGAGCTTTTTGATGTGTTGATTGATGGTTGTCGAGAAGCAGTTAATGGACTAAACGTGGATCCAAAGGTTTGTTTCTGTATAACTTACATTAGGCAGATTGTAACTTTACAGCAATGCATGGCACCTGTATATGTTTTAAGAAATTTGGGAGGTCTGGTAGTCTAACTAATACTGAATGTGGCATTTACCTTTAGGGGCCCTTGCTAGATTTTTTTGGTGTTCCTGTAAAGGCTGATGATCTATTAACCCGTGTTGAAGAACTTCAACTCCTAGCGAAGCGCATTAGCCGCTATGAGAATCCTATCTCACAATTCCAAGCATTGATGTACCTCAAACCTGCAACTTGGTCTAAAGGTTGTGGATGGAACCAAAGTAAGTTTACTTATTTCATATTTGGGTCATCTCTTTTTATGACATTCTATTCTACTATTAGTTGGTGGTTTGTTATATTTTCCCTATTATATTCAGAGGATGATGCGCGGTTGCTTCTGGGAATCCATTATCATGGATTTGGCAATTGGGAAAAGATAAGGTTAGATGAAAAGCTTGGCCTTCTGAAAAAGATTGCTCCAGTGCAACTTCAACATCACGAGACTTTCCTGCCACGAGCTCCCCAGTTGAAAGAGCGGGCTTCTCAATTACTGGAAATGGTAGGTGTTATTTTACAAACAACTCTAATGTTAGTTTTCAATCATGTACGAATCAAAAATAGAAAAATGGTGACTTTATATAATGTATAAGAGTTTTAAAAAAAAAAAAAAAAATTCCACAAAATTTAGAATTGTTGGTGAATCCTTTAAATTGTTAGCTAGATTGTCATGTTGTCAAAGCTGTTTACTTATTTATTTTATTTTGTTTGTAATAATTAAGATGCGTTCCAATAATCATTCTTTTGAATTGATGCACCATTGAAATATATGTTCACTAATAACCACTTAACCAGTTCAGCCAGGCTCCTCTTGTGTACTTGATGTTTCTGTTATTCAAGAATGCACCTTTCCGTGGCTTGCTTGTACGTTTTTGTTTTCTATAGATTTAGGCTTATAAATGACGGCTGGTGGCTTTTTATTTTATTTTAAACACTACGAGCATGTTGTCTTGTGTCCGATTGTCAAGAAAATGTGGTTTTCAATTTTTAGATAGCTTGGCACATTTCTCCTTGTCCATGAACAGTGGTGCTGATAATGCTATCTGATATGTACTATTATGTGGTATTGTGTGACCAAAATATACAGGCATGCTTCTCATCAGTTAGACAACTGATCAATAAAGATAAAGGTTCCATAAGCCGAGTGTTATTAGTATTTCCATATGCTTTCTGAAAATTTGTGCAGATATAGGATGTCAAACCTAATGGTTCTATTTGAAAATGTTTGATCATGGCTGTAATTATTCCATGAGACTTTTCCCTTTCATGTGAACTTACTTTCTGGAAACTTGTTTTCAGGAATTTATTGCTGTTAGTGGGAAGAATTCAAATGCCAAAGATGGTCGTAAAGCTTCTAAGAAACAGAAGGAAAATCCTTTGGGCATATCATTGTCTCGCAGCAAGGGCAAGCAAGGTAAACCAGGTTCTCCCAAATATAATGTCCGGATGAATAAGGTGAAACCTGCAAGACCCCAGAAGGTTGAACCTATGGTTAAAGAGGAAGGTGAAATGTCAGATACTGAAGAAGTTTATGAGCAATTTAAGGAAGTGAAATGGACAGAATGGTGTGAAGATGTCATGGCAGATCAGAAAAAGACACTTACACGTCTTCACAGGTTGCAAACTACCAGTGCTGATCTCCCCAAGGATAAGGTTTATCTTTGTACTTATGCACCATTTTCTTTCAAGTTTTTAATTTGTGCTAACCAAGTTCAAATTTATGATTTTCACAGGTGCTTTCCAGAATTCGAAATTATCTTCAGCTTCTTGGTCGAAGGGTTGATCAAATTGTTCTAGAGCACGAGGAAAAGCAAGAAAGTATGTATTTCCCATCTTATATATGATTTATCCTTCATAATGTTCCGACTCATCATGTAACATATTTTATGAGACTATTCTTTGCTATTTCCTCATCCCCCCCTCCCCTAGCCGTCAACAAAAAGCTGTATGTGTACTGGTTTATGTTTAATTGTGGTTCACATATGTTCACCTGGCTTTGCATTAAGGCCTAAGGCTTCTTCAGCGATTTTCTTATCACATTGGGAATTATGGATTTATTAATGTTGCATATGCATTTTCCTCGGCTTCAAATGTTTCATATTGAATATTTCTTTTACAGGGATGAGAACACGACTGTGGAATTATATCTCAACTTTTTCGAATTTGTCTGGGGAGGCACTTTATAAGATCTATTCAAAACTAAAGCAGGAACAAGACGTTGCAGGAGTGGGATCTTCCCACACCAATGGTTCTTCACGAGGTTACGGTTACGAGACCTCAAATCAAATGTCAGGTTTACTTCAAAGGGGCATTGATACAGGGAAATTTGAAGCATGGAAACGAAGGAGAAGAGCCGAAGCTGATATGAATTCCCTAAGTCAGCCCCTACATGAAAGGGCTTTGAGTAATTGTACACGAATATCTGATCCAAATTCTTCAGGGATTCTTGGGGCAGGACCATCTCACAACAGACAGTCTGGTAACGAGAGGCCTTATAGAATGCGTCAAACTGGTTCACCCCCACGACAAGGTTTCTGATCGGGTATAAAGTAGATATTGGATGCCTAAATTGAAAGAGAATCTACTATTGGAGAGAAATGAAATTAGTTTCAACTTTCCACCCATTGAATTCAGCTGTGCTTTGGCCATAAATATTCTCTGGAGTTTTGTTTACCCATGGGAATAATTTTTTTCAGATTTCTTGTTAGGAACGTTTAGAAATGATTTCGAGCCACCATTTCATGAAGGTGGAGTGTACCCCTGTAGGCCTGTGGCAGTGCAGCAATTATCAACAAAATACATGGAATCTTGGGACAACAGTAATTTTTGCTCTTTTACAGCAGTTCACTGATTTCTTTACGTACATAGTGAATAGTCAAAAGGATCATTTGATCAACACTAGTATGAGGAAGATATTTTAAATGTAATATGCCTTCAGAAAGTGTAAATTACACAGTTTTGCTCCTTGAATATCTGAAAATATTAGTGTTCCTACAGTTTATCAATAGTTTTTGAATTAATGTATGCAGCTTCTGGTTGAGGAATATATATATATATTTTTTCCGGTTATGGCAAGTCTTCAATTTGAAAGATATGGTTGTGCAACTTTAGTGGCTTCGTGCACTGGGTAGAATTGTGAATTTCTCTCTTCTGCGAAGTCTTGGTTCCTTGTTCTTCACTCAGTATTGTTAGTGTCTTAGATGTTGCTGCCCCTAAATCAGATTCCGCCCCCCCCTCCCCTACATTGTTTCTTTCTTTCTAATTTTAATAACATTATATTCTGCATGTTATTTATGTGTGTGACAGAATTTTTTGGCCGAGGAGCTGGAGCTTCTGTTGTTGTGGTTATAGCTTGTGGACTCTAGCTAGAATACTAGAAGAGGGATGGATCTAGATGGCTGAAGTTGTCACAGGTCACATTTTCCTTGAGTTTTATTTGCAAATGGAAGATAATTCTAATTATATCTTCATGTAAGGTTTGACTAAAACTCTAGCTAAAATCTTGTAATCTTACTGTTTTTGTTGATGGACCTGTTTATATTAGCTTTTGAATTATTTACATCATGAACAGTGGAGGTGTGTGGAAAGTGGAAATGGTATTATAGATCACAGACGTTAATCCAGGTATATGATTGATTTAAAAGCTTTAGCTGATATACTTGCTGGTTACTAAACTTGTTTTATCTTGAATCTTGTATGAAGATTTTGGGCAAGAATTTGACGAGGCATTACTTGATGGTCAGTCATCAGTGCATGCTATAATGACCAATCAATTTATATATATATATATATATGTATATATATATGTATATGTATATAAGAATGTAGTTGAGAATTGAAATGCTAAAGAGTAAATTAAAAAACTCCCTATTAAAAAATTTAGGGAATTGTGTATTCTTCTCTTTTTTCTTGGGTTTCAGTTAAGCATGTATGTCATCATTTTGTTCGAGTGTTTCCTTCCACATTTAGTTAATTTTTTTGTTTCTGTTTCGGTCCTGTGGTTTCTTTATTATCGCATTGTTTAAAATAGAAAGTATTTGATTCCTCTTGTTCCGCTTGATGTTGTAATATAAAGGTAAGCTACATATTTCTTGTGGGTTGTTCAAAATGATTACATTATGCATCTGATTATTTTTAAAAAAAAATAAAATAAAAATAAAATAATTTCTGTAAGCTCCAATTAATTTCATCAGGATTCCCGAAGTAATTATATCGTGTGATTAATATGGGTGTTGTTTTCTCCACATTCTATAATGATAGTTGCTTATGAACATATGCCAAAGTGACTAAATTACCCCTGATCAATGTGAAACCAATGAATACATTCATCATTTGAATTTGGGTAGTTTAGTCCCCCACATATTTGAGTGTGCAATTATCACCGTAGGTTAGTAAATATCAGTAGGTGATGTGTCTAGTGCACATCTGCTCATCCAACTTTGGAGTTGACAAATATGCCCTTCAATGCAACTCATTCATAATTCATTAGCTGCAATGCTGGAGGGGTATATTTGTCCATGTCGTGCTGGATGGGAAATTTAGCGCTGACATCATCGCTTTCCCAATATTTATATTGTTATTTTATATTTATTTTAATTACACTTTGAACTTTCAGCCACAATTATTGTTCTGATATTATTAATAATCTAAATTAATTTAATAAATAACACCATCAAATTATCAATAAATCTTACTTGATGGGTGAGAATACAAGCATCATAATGAGGGGAAAAAAAGTTCCACTACAAGGTGGAAAAAAAGTCCGGAGGAATACAATCTCACACTATTTTGTAGAACCGGACACTTGATGGTTATTTGCCCTTGTCAAGTCCGTTTGTCAACTTAGAGATGAATGTCCTAGACGTTTTTAGGAAAGTGACTTGTGTTTAGTATAAATGAGTAACCAAATTTCCTTCGAATGAGGAAAAAAATGGAAAAAAAAGGGGAAAATTTTCGGGTCTAAAATTGTCATTTTTCAAGAAATATGACTTTTGTTGTGTGCAAGTTGGAATTAAAATTTTTTATTTCCCCTAAGAAAAGAGAATAAATTATTTACGGATGGTTTGGAAAATTAGAATTTTACACTCTTCAATAATAATATGTCACGTAGAGAATTTAGGAGAAAAACAAGGAATTTGAATTATATGGGCATATTTTGTATTTTTATTTACCATGGTAAAACGGTTTAACTAACTGTACTGGATTCCAAATTTCTTGATTTTTTTTTGAATTCCTTATATGGTATGTTATAATTGGAGGGTGTAAAACTCTAATTTTACAAACTATTTGTATATAATTTATTCTCGGAAAGAAAATTATTTGATTTTAATTAATATGATTGTTTCCTTACTATCATCCAAAACTCGCCTAAACGGAAAAGATAAATGACGCAAAACATAAATAAAATGATGTTGCAATTTTCTTAACTTTTTTTTTTTAGTTTTTTAATTTTAACTTTTTGTGTTCTTTTTTGCCTCAACTAGGATATTTGCTATTTTCACAATTAAAAGTGATAGTAACACAAGGTCGGTTTCACATGAATAATAAATGGATTCTACACGGGTGTGAGAGGAAACTTGTGCAAATATAAAAATTTACTTGTGGAAGTAATAATTACTTAAGAATAAACTTAAATAAGGGAATTTATTTTCACAAAATGTTTTTTTAATAGTCCCACATGTAATCCTTACATTTTTGTATTGCGAGTGACAAAACAATCTTATAAATAATAATTTACAACATAATATGATAGAGTATACTTAATTAATGACCCATATCATCATATATGGATAAATTTAATGGTAACAACCGATTATAACCAATCATGTCATTTTCTATCTTTAGTAACCAAATTTGCTATTGCATTTTTGTGTTACCTTATATGAACTATTCATCTACTCTTGAAAATAACAATTTCCAAAAAAATATCAGTAGCATAAATCAGATGGAACCACATCAAGAAAGTGTGCTGTGGCGTTTGCCTCCCACAGATGAGAGAGTGGTCGACATTTCTTTATCACTTTATCTCTCACTACTTCTTTCTCAACCTCATACATCTAATTTTGTCTGTTGCCAAGTATTAAAAACAAGTTTTTTTCTTTATTTTTTTTTAATTTTTTTAATATTTTTTTTTTGAGTTACAGTTTAATGGTTTGTTTTCAGTTGTTGTCCCTGCCCTTTGGCATATTTGTACCAGATCCCAAATTATATTAGATATTACATTGGAGTAAATCAAAGTTCATTCATTTGTCCTTTTTTATTCTTTTTATATATAATTTATATGTACTTGTAAAAACGAGTACCATAAATGAAATTTATTATATAACATAACTAAAATATTGAACATTTCACTCCAAACAAAATCACCGTCAAAAGCAAAATTTAATTATAAACTATTATTAGTGGTGGTTTAGTGAAACATGCGTTGATAAATTGAAAACCAATATACGATTTCATAATAATTAATGATATTGTTATATGGCGGGGATATGAGTATAAATAAGTCGATTAAAACTCAACTTTGTTCTATTAATGAGGATCACAGTTGACAAGTTTTCTTTTAAGTTAATTTCCAAATCAAATTTTACTCTTTTTTGGGCTCATTTGAGCTACCTCATTTCATGACTTCACTACTTTTTTCAATCCTTATTTCATGTGTAATAGTACTATGCGAGTTATCGTTCTGTTGTGTTCAAGTTCGTCTCTATCAAATTTACGAACAATTACAACAATAACTGTTTCTAGTTGTTACTTGTATTTTTTTTTTAACTCAAAAGCCTAGATCGCTTAAGTCGTTCATTGACTTGCTAGTTGAACTTGAAAAACTTGGTTTGTCACACAATTTTAATTTTGGGAAAAAAGTTCATGGTGAACAAGCATAGGGGCTAAATCAAATATGACAAAAATTGAAGGGTTTTGTTAAATAAAAATGTTTAGCAAAAGCGGAAAAAAGAAGAAAATTTTAATAATATAATAAAATATGTTCTCATAACATCCAATCTTAGCCGAAGGATTCAAATTCTTGCACTCTTATCTGCTACGTGGGATGAAGGTGGGACCCACATGAAAAAGTGACAGGTAGTCCCGCGCTCTTATAAAATTGTGCACCCATTTGGCTGTTTCATCTTTCCCATCTTTCTTTCTGCCAATTGGGGGAGACTTCTCAATCTGTACTTCATAGACAGAAAGAGAAATACAACAGGGTATTATTCTGCTATTCTGAATCTCCCTTCTTGAGGTATGGGCTCTTAACCTTTTTTTTTAAAAAAAATAAATAATTATATGTATATATATAAATACATATGTATGTATAAGTTCAAAATTTTGCTGACAAGGTTTTGGGTTATTGGGACACTAAAATTGGGATGGACAGAGTTTATTAAGAGTTTGTGTTTTTGGGTTATATATACATGATTCTATGAAGCTAGTTTGTATGATACTCTTTTGCTGTCATGAAATGAAAGTAATACAAATTTTGTTTATGATAATAGGATGATGATGAGAATATTAGATTAGGGTATTTGTGTCAAAAGTAAATTATTGTGAGTTGTGGATGATTTTTGAAAATTTATTTTTCTCACCTCATCCGTTTCAAAATTAGAGATATGATTCGACTTTTGAGAATAAGATAAATTTTGTAATTAATAGTTTTTGTTATATACTGTACAATTATAATAATTGTATCAATCAAAATTATATAAATTCATATTAATTTGAAGTTTAATATCAAATTTAATATGCCGTTGTTTAACTTCAAAAGTCAAATTGTATATCTAATTTTGGAACGGAGGGAATACCTTTTTATGTATATCAATGTTTTTGATGGACATAATTGGATATATTGATAATTGTTTTTGATAACTTTATTCCCATAAACAAATTCTAGTCTTATAAATATATTGAAAAACATGTATAAAAACATTATGTCTAAGTGTGTTTATGACAAACTTTAATACTTTAAAGGGTCTGCGGGAGCTAAGTAACACTACTTTATGGGTTGTATTTCGTTCATACATAATAGTACTTTTACACATTTGAGTAATTCAACGTGCACAAAATATGCGCAGACAGTTGTGCACAAGCATAATGAAAAAGTAGTATTTGGGTTTAAATTATTGATAAAATTTATTAACTTTTTACACCATTTTTTTGCTATTCAATGCATGAGGTAATAATGTTTGTGCACAACTATTTCTATGCAGTTCGTACATAGAATTACTTTATACATCTTTATGCATGAAGTACTAGTTTGCTCAATTATTTTTTGTGAGGGACTGTTGAACCTGTTCTCTCATAAGTTTATATGCATAAAGAAAAATCAAAAGTCAAATGTGATTCTTATTTTGGAACGGTGGAGGGTATAAACTGGAAGAAAGTGAAGGAGTAAGGGAAAGCTCAACATGATTCCGTGGTATGTATGGGGAGGTAACCCTGTACTATTACATCCCATTTCCTTCCCCTCTCTATCCAGCAAGAAAAACACCCTTTCTTAAGAAAGTGTAGGAGTAAGACAAAGTAATCCTTAGCTGTTTGTTACTTTCTTGAGAGATTTAACTCTTCACGGTGACTGGTTCAGTACTCAAACTTAATCATTGCTTAATCGTTAGCTTTATGCAAGCTAGCCATAAGGTTGAAGGTCAAAAAAGATTAAATCGACCCATCAGACTGTAAATAGGGCAACATATATTAGTATATAATTGACCTATCAAAATGAACTTTTCAATTGTAATGAGGTACTCGTATTTTTGTATGAGGTTAGTGTGCCGAGATGGTACTGAGAGAGATGTGCTGGGGTAGTGAGCTCATAAGTCTACTTATGTGTAGCAGAATTGTTCTGCTTTAGCATTGTAGCGAATAAAATGCTGTTAATATTTCGTACTAAAAAATTGCACAATGTAGTGAAAAGATGCTAATGAATGATATAGACGATTTTTGGTTATTGGTGGTTTATATTTTGGCTGAATTGAAGGGTCTATCATGAAATTGTAATTTATTAGTTTAACTGAATATTGCAGTTGCCGTGCTTGTTTTGAGTAGAAGGGCCAACTTTACAGGAGAAAATGGATTATGTTTATGGACCTGGACGGAACCATCTCTTTGTTCCGGGGCCAGTCAATATCCCGGAACAGGTCATTCGTGCAATGAACAGAAACAATGAGGACTATCGCTCTCCAGCCATTCCGGCATTGACAAAGACACTACTTGAGGATGTCAAGAAAATTTTCAAGACTACTTCAGGAACCCCATTTCTTTTTCCAACCACAGGTATTGTCCTCGCAGGCTCACACCTATCTAGATAGGTTATAAATTATGTTGTCCTTGTTCAAGTTTGAACTCTACACTTGTGCATATGAAACTTGTGCCTTTTTTTTTTCTTTTTTGTAGCATCTAAGGAACGAATGGGTTTTAAGGAATATACCTCTTCATTTATTGTGCATACATTTAAATTAGTTTTTACAAAAAATTTTCTCCACCCCCCCCCACCAACTAGATGCTCTTACAAGGAGGAGTTTCATCAATATGATTACTTTACCGGACTTGTCTTGGCAAAATCAAAAAGATTCTATGATTTTATAAATGATCATAACTTTATTTAGAAAATGATGTCGCTGCTCAGAAATTGATGATATTGTGAATTACTTTGTAATTGGCTAAAACCATGAATTTGAAATGGGGGTTTGATAAGTATAATGGACCGACTATTTGAGGTAGATTGGGAAATAGAGGTGGAAGCCACTTCTTTGTAAGAGTCTGATTCATCTTGTTATAATTTCACAACCAGGAAAATCTGCCTTATACTTTCCTATAGAAAAACTAAATTTATTCATTTCAAATACTTAAAATCAATGCAACCTAAGATTTTTGTGCAGAGCTTGTTTAGTTTTGCCTTCAACTTTTTTTTAAAGCTACTCCAATCTATCTATGCAATGAGATTCAGCAATGTGAGACAACTAACTTCATGCCTTTTCAGTAAATTATCTAAATACATACAAAAATTAAATTTTCAGGAGTTATTAGATTAATTTAGATCATATTTACTCTTGATTTATAGGTACTGGTGCATGGGAAAGTGCATTGACAAACACGTTGTCTCCTGGAGATCGAACAATATCTTTTCTCATTGGACAATTCAGTTTGCTTTGGATTGATCAACAGCAACGACTCAACTTCAATGTTGATGTTGTTGAAAGTGAATGGGGCCAAGGTGCCAATCTTGAAGTTTTGGCATCAAAGCTAGCGGCAGATACTGCACATACCATCAAGGCTGTTTGCATTGTCCACAATGAGACAGCAACTGGAGTTACCAACAACTTGGCTGAAGTAAGAAAAATACTTGGTAAGCAATTATTTGTCCAAACTAGAATCTTTTTGTACAAAAACATAATTTTGGATATGGTCGTGTTCTTTTTTCGTTCTCTGTTCGTTCTCTGTTCTTATGAGTCTTGCTCTGCATATGTTTGTGCATTTGAGTTGGGCTTATCTGCTTGCTGTTTATTTCGAATTATCTGGAAATCATTCTTCTGGTACAACCATTAATTGTTCTTCAGTTATTTTGATGTTTTGGTTATCAATGGTCTTTATTTTGACAACTCTCTTTTATTTTGCCTGCATCTTCTGCTGTACCTGTCTGGACTCTGGATCTATTAATGGTTCTCATATTTTTCGTATATCTCAGATCACTATCAGCATCCAGCACTCTTTCTTGTTGATGGGGTGTCCTCCATTTGTGCACTTGATTTCCGCATGGATGAATGGGGTGTAGATGTGGCCTTGACCGGCTCCCAAAAGGCTCTTTCTCTTCCCACAGGGCTGGGGATTGTTTGTGCAAGCCCCAAAGCTCTTGAAGCATCCAAAACTGCCAAATCAGTTAGAGTTTTCTTTGACTGGAAGGACTACATAAAGTTCTATAAGTTGGGAACATTTTGGCCATACACTCCCTCCATCCAACTGCTATATGGCCTGAGAGCAGCTCTTGATCTCATTTTTGAGGAAGGGCTTGAAAATGTGATTGCAAGGCACACTCGTCTTGCCAAAGCAACAAGGCAAGTCATTTTTTCTTTAGATATCATGTACTTGTTAACTATTTAAATTTGCACAGGAATCACAAAATACATATGCATGCAACTTGATATCAGTGTTCTAAAAAGCGCTAGGTGGACCTAGGTGACGTAGGGCGCCTAGCGCCTATGCCGCACCTAGCACTTATATTGTGTTTGTGAGTTTTGGGAGAGAAGAAAAGATATGAATTTATAATTTGTGAGAGAAAAGAGAGTGACAAAATGAAGATTTATTTCTTTTCCTCGTGTTTGTGAGTTTTAGGAGGAAATTTTAACTTGAAAAAATATATTACTGTTTCACCATTATGACATTACATTTGAGAACTATTATAAGGATAGTTTTGGTATTTTAATATGTCATCTAAGTCTTTACTAAATTTCCTTCCGAATCTTTCCAAGTTTGGGAGAAAGTTTTTTAAAATTTCCTTTTTTTTTCTTTCCTAAAAAAAGTCACAAACAAGAGATTTTTGATCTCTTCCCTAAATTTCTCTCCTCCATTCTTTTCTTTCCTTCTCCTTTCTTCTCTCTTTTTTAAAACTCACAAACACAGTGTTAGGCCGCCTAGGCGGTGCTCAGGTGTTTTCCTAAGTCGACTAAGCGTTTTATTTAGTCGGTCTCACTTATTCATATTTTTATTATATATACTTGTTTATGTTATACTATACAAAGCATATAGTAGATCCAAGATAGTTTGTTTTTTTTACTTGAAAAATTATCTAAAAAAAATCTTTTAAAGCTTAACAAATTCATTTCAAGTATTGTAGAGTTTCAAAGCATTTACTAAATCAATGCAACAGAGGCTTGATTCTGTCTAGGCAGGGGCCTAGACACCCAACCAAATTGAGGCAGCAAAGTAACCGCCTAGCACATAGGCGGAGATTTTTAGAACCCTGACTGATATTTGTTATTTAAATTTTTTTAGGACTAGCATTATGAGAATATTATTCAAATTGATAATTATAATATCATATTCCAATATATACCTCTAACAATGTTCAAAATTTTCTGACTCAAGAGCCCATGTATTTTCCAAATTTATTGATGCTACTCTCCAGTTTTTGTAATTAGTTACTCAATTTTATGTCAAGTCATTCTTCTACATTTATATTTTTGCTATCATATCTTATAGTGCATTCGAATTTAACATGCAGACTTGCTGTTGAGGCATGGGGCTTGAAGAATTGTACCCAAAAAGATGAATGGTTTAGTGACACGGTCACCGCAATTGTTGTTCCTCCATACATTGATAGTTCAGAAATTGTTAAAAGGGCATGGAAGAGATACAACTTAAGCTTAGGTCTTGGACTTAACAAAGTAGCAGGAAAAGTTTTCAGAATAGGACATCTTGGGAACCTAAATGAGGTAAGTTTTATTTCTCACACTCTATATGATGAGGTCCTTATTATAAGAAAATAAGAAAAAAAATCAAGATTCAGAGTAATAAAAAAAAATAGTTCATCACATGTATCTGTTAGAAAATAATAAGGCAACGAAAACAATAGCAAAAAGAAAATGAAAAGAAAAAACAATCACACACAAAACACAAAATATTTCTTGGTTCACCCAAATGTTGGTTACTCTACGATTGGCGGCAAATTAGTGTCACTATCTCCGAAAATCGTACATAAAACAGTGCAAGATCCCCTCATTATATAATGAAATTTAAGAGCTCTAATTCACCCCGAAAGTACCTAACGACCCTCGGCTCCAGGATCAGGCTTAATCACCTTTTAGGTAGTTTTATAGTCCCCTCTAAATCAAAGTCGGATCAAGCTTCACCAATTTCAGTTTCAGTGAAATTTTTTCCAACCACTGGGATTTGATTAGTGTCTTATTTTCCAACTAAGAGCTAGACAGTACTAGTTATCTTAATTCGCCTCCATAGTTACCCTACTGAATCATTTTCCAAGAATAAACAAAACTACACACATGAACTAGATAGATTATCCAAAAGTTTGAAAGTTTTAAGGAACATTGGGATCTTCTTCTCGATTAAACATATTTATCGTGAAATCTCTTTTGCAAATTTAATGAAGAATGATGTTCCATCTCTCTTTCTCCTTTTAGATGAACTATATCTAGAACAACTGGTATCTAAACTGGTAAGCCATAATTAAATTTAGACTGCCAAATTGTTTCTGAATACATGTTCCACCAATTCAAGAAAATTACATTAACACAAGAGTGGAGTCATAAATCCGAAGTTTCTTTGTAAGTTATGTAGATAATCAACCTACACAACTAAATTCAATTACATATCCCATTTTCGTCTTAGCATCCATTTTTAAAGGCTATTGGTATTGCCAGAAATGATGATACCAGAGCAAATATATATTTGGTGACACTTTTGCAATTGTTTTAACGATACTTGTCACTTTAAGCGACATTTATTGCTCTGACAATATCAACCGTCTTTTTAAAGACATCCATCTAATGTAAAGTTCATGCCTCTTTTTTCAGTTGCAACTGTTGGGCTGTCTTGCGGGTGTGGAGATGATTCTCAAGGATGTGGGTTACCCAGTGCAGCTCGGAAGCGGAGTTGCAGCTGCTTCTGCATACCTGCAGAACAGCATCCCGATGATACCTTCCAGGATCTGATTTACCCAAGTATGCGTGTATTTGATTTTCTGAAGTCATTTGCTTCATAATGCATTGTAAAAAAAAATATGTCTGTTCTTGCGTTACCACGTCCTTTTAGACTCAGTAATCATCTCAAACATTGCTTCTTGCATTGCTCTGTATCTAAAACTTAATTCAATGGATTGAATGCTACTTATCTTGCATGAGATTCAGTATCGATTGGCAGAGGGCTGACGAACGCAAGCCCCTGATAATATGATGGTCTAGTCTTTAAATAAAATAGATAAATTAACCAAAATCATATAAAACCACACTTTAACAAAATTTAGCAAACAGAGACAACTAATCTAGTCCAAACCCTCTTAACAACCAAATCAAACAAAAAAATGAAGCAAACCAAATTAATATAATGTAATCTCAAAGTTCATAGCATAACAAAGGCATATCATTGAACCCGTCTTCTTTTGCAATTCGTTATCATATTCATTGTCTTCAAGTTCAGGAGAGGTGAATTTAACAGCCGCGAAGCTATAAAATCCAGATCTGTATATCGCTTCCCATTTGACATCGGATTCCAATGCATTGTACTCCACATACAAAGATTGAAGATCATAGAACTTGTTGATGATTTTCCCCACGATTCTCTTGTTGATTCCGGAGGGGAATCGAATTGGTCCGCCAAAATCAGTATTAGTTAGTGAAATAGAGTGAAGAAGAGGGATAGTGGGAATTGAATTTCTTCGAAACGATTGAGCATCGACATAGGAATTTGAGGTTTGTGACTGTACTTTCACCATTATCATTCACTAGTAGTTTTTGAAAATAGCCTTCGTCTCTGATTTTGCCTTCATTTTTGGATTTCCCTTCAGCTTTGGATTTCTTCGTTCCGATAACCATTTTATACCCTAAGCAAATGCAAATGAAAATGCATAGACCTAATTTTGAAGTGTTGAGATCAGAAAAGAGATGAAGAGAAGATAATAGTTTTATCAGTTTGAATGATTTTTAGTCGTGGTGTCGGTATGACTCCTTTTTCAGCCAATTCATATTATGGAGAGAAAATAACTTATGTGAAACAAGATTTAAACTCTTAGGGGCCGTTTGTTTTGAAGGAATGGAGAGCGGAAAGGAATGGTCGTTCCGACCAAATATTCCTTTTTGATGTTTGGTATGCTAAATTGGTCAGAATGACCATTCCGACATAATCTCATTTCCTTTATCCCGCCGGGGCTTGGTAATCATCATTCCAACTCGTGATGGAATGAAATAAAAAAAAAATTGGACTAAAATGTCATCACTTATATATACATTTATATGTATGTATATTATATATATATATATATATATATATATATTATGTGTGTATATATATATATATTATATAGTATATAATATTATATTATAAAAAAATAATACTCCCTCCGTCCTCAAAAAGGATGACTTAAGTGGTAAAAAAATTTGTCCTCAAAAAGATGACAAAAGTACTACATAAATTTTTACTTGAACAAAATTACTCTTAACTTACTATCATATTTTACTTATCTCAATAGTCAACCAATCACATTACTAATTCTCTCTCTAACCAAAACTCAATTAAATATATTAATACATACAAATATCAACTCATCACACTATTGACAAAGATAGGATTGAAAAAAAAAATATATTCTCTTCTAATTTTTTCACTACATTAATTTGCTTAAAAATTATACTTTCGTCATTCTTTTGAGAACGGAGGGAGTACGCGTTAAATGATGTACACTATATATATATATATATATATATATATATATTATATTTTAATATACATTAATATGTATATATATAGAGAGAGATTCTGGTCATTTTATTTTATTACATTCCTTTCCAATATAATTTTTAAGTGATGTAACAAACGCATGAACAAAAAAAATATTTAGTTGCTAATTATGCTAACTAGCTGAAATTGTAATTTTTAAAAAAATCCAAATTCAATATGATGTTTCATGTGCTTTTGTTTATGATTCATGTGTATGAGTTTGTTGTAGATTTTTGTTCTAATTTTATTTTTGTTATTATTAATGTTGTTATTGATTTCATTTTCATTTTATTATTGATTTTTTATTTTTTCAATTGTTGGTTAATTATTATATTTAATTTAATTAGTTAGGCTGATTATTTTACTTGTATTAATTAATAAGATTAATTAATTTTATTTGGATTATTTAATTTGTTAATAACTTTTTTTGTGTTAATAGATGGGATTGTTATTTTTGGGTTTTTTTATTATTTAGATTTAATATTGGTCATCTCTTAACAATAAGTATTTGTATTTATATAATTTTAATACGCAAAGCAAATACGAATCATATTTGAAATCATGTCACGTACATGTCATACTTCTAACGATAAAACACATCGAATTTTTATTTAAGGTCCATCATGTCTACTTAAACGTACTTGGACATCTGTATAGGAAAATTTTACTCCCTCCGTCCCAAATTAATTGCTCAGTTTTGACTTTTTAAAGTTAAATTGACTATTTTTAGAATTAATAATTAAGCACATATAAATATATTTCTAAAATTATAAAAATTGTGGTTAGTAATAAATTGTATATACTTTCTTTTGGTTATAATCTCTTCGCCTATATTTTAGCAAAAATAATAAAAAGATTAGTTTTAAAAATGGTCAATTTGACTTTAAAAAGTCAAAATTAAATAATTAATTTAGAACGAAGGAAGTATATTTTTTGGACTCAAGGATTTTTATTTAGGGTCTATCATGCCTACTTAAACGTTCTGTATAGAAAAAATTTATACTTTTTGTGCTCAATGATTGAAATTTCGAGAGATTGAGGCGCTGTTAGCCCGATAAAATTTAGCAAATAGCCTTACTAGCATGTGTACTTGACTACTTGTGTAAGCTGCAATATACCATAACTTAAAAGAGTAAATAATGTACCATAATTTAAAAGAGTAAATTTAGACGGTGATTCTAATAGAAGTCTTTCTGTCTTTTCTCTAGAAAAAAGATCGAAGAATAGTTCGGAACACAAGGAAAGACTTTGCTGATAGGATCTGAAGAAAGATTAATTATTTTATTTCGACTGGATGAATCACAATGATGGAATAACATTTAAGGCATCATAGTCCATAAGCGTAAATACCATTTGAGGAGCCAAAAATAACATGGGAGGAAAAAATGTCAACAAAATTGCATTGTAAATTGAAGCCTGTGTCCTATCTATGGAACAGTTTATGTGCTGCACCAGCACAGAGAGACAAATTAATCCAAATCTTCACAAAAATTTGATATATTGAACCAGACTTTCCCGAATTAAACCTTTGGATTGAAATTTTCAAGAACAAATGTAAGAAAATTAAATTGATAAATAAAGGCAACACTCATCAGGTTGTACTTCTTCGAAGCTCCAAAACTTGCATCGTAAATGGAAGCCTATGTTATATTGAACAGTGGTTGTGCTGCACCAGCATAAAAAGACTGATATTGAATCAAAATACACAAACTAAACCTTTCAAATGCAATCTTCAAGAACATGTGCAAAATGAATAAAATAAAGGAAACCTTCTTAGAAGCTCCAAAACCTTATCTTTGATTTGCAGCATAAATAAAAGCGAATTATTCCAAGTTTTTATACATCTTCAAATGAGCAAAGTGAATCAGGTTTTTTTTATTATTTTTTTTATATCTTCAAATGAGTATTTTCTTTAGAAATAACTGATAAGAACTTCATTTCATTGTTAAACAGTTATACCTACAAAAATAGAAATGTGAAGATAAACTAAAGTTAGCACAGTAACTACTTTACTTACCTGCAACTCGCATAAGGCCAACACCAAGAGAAGCCTGATAATATGATGCTCTAATTTCTAAATAAAACATATAAACCGAAATTACACAACACCATGCTTCACAAGCAAACACATATAATCTAGTCTGAGCCCTCTTAAAAGCCAAATCCAACAAAAGAACAAGCAAACCAAAAATTAATAAAATGTAATCCAAGGTCCATCGCATACCAAAGGCACACCACAAAACAAGTCAATCCTGAGTATTATTAAGGATACCAAAGATTATACAATAGACACTAAACTATCATCCACTATGATATAAAGTCGGCACCTTAACCAGTTTACTTACCACCTGCAACTCGCATAGGGCCGGCGGACGGATGCTTGATAATATGATGCTCTAATTACTAAATAAAACATATAGACCAAATTTATTCAAACCGCGCACCTAATCTAGTCCAAACCCTCCTAAAAGCCAAATCCATCAACAACAACATTGGTCTTCCCTCACATGAATACGAGCCCACTTCCTATTTGTGTGACGGTAACCATCTAGAAATATCATATTTTCAGGCGAAAATATTAATTCCTTCTGTAATATTATGGCAAATGTCAACTTTTACTGATCCATATCTTGTCCTTGTGATCTCTCAAAATTATTGTCAAAGCTTCACCAAACTCCTTATCCTCGTCATCAAAATCCCAATTCATGATATCATCATTATCATCTAAACCCAAGGTCCTGATATAATCATCCTCACCAATATATATATCACTCCCACTATAAGTACCTCGTGCCTTATCCCCACTTTTAATGATAAGAAATTCCACCGGTTGCGGCGAAGACCCGAACAATGGCACACCCAAGTCCGGCACAATACCTGACTGCACATAGGCCGGCAGTCTAAAGTCGTCAGCATTGTAATTCCGGTCATTCCTCAACTCCTTGATCAATTTATCTCCAAAAGAAATCTTCCCCTGTTTGTTTGCATCAGCAATAACAACATTATTAAGCATTTTGTGCTTACGAATAAATAACACCATTAACTCATGGAATTTCATCATCGCATAAATCCTTTCCGAACGTTGCAGAACTCCATCGGGTTCCAATTCCGATTCCGAATCAACTCCATCTACTTCTGACTCCCATTTCATTTGGATAGCTACAAAGCAATAAATTCCAGATCTGTAAACTGCTTTCCATTTGAGATTAGATTCCAATTTGTTGTACTCTATGTACAAAGATTTAAGATTATGAAACTTTCCCATGATTTTTTTGAGGAATTTCTTTTTGATTTGGGCGTTGTTGTTAGTTAGGGAAAGAGTTTGGATCGAAGAGGTGGTGGTTGAGATGATTGAATTGAATCGCTTCGAAACGAGTGAGCAACGGAATATGAATTTGAGATCGGAGATACTTGAATTAACGAGTAGTTTTGAGAAGATAATTACCAGGAGATCTTTTGGGAGTTTTTGAGAATAATCTTCACCTTCAATTTCTGGTGGTGCTGGTGGTTCCATTTGCAAGTCACCTCTCGAGTTCGCCATGGCGCCTAAGACAAGAGAGCGAGATAAAACCCTAACGTATCAGGATACGTTCTGTTTCCGGAATTATTGAATGATGTAGAATACGTTCTCTCACTTTGGTACTCCCTCCCCCTCCGTCCCCTTTAAGAATGGCTAAAGTGTGAAAAGAAATTTTTTCAAAAGAATGGCTACAAGTGTGAAAAGAAATTTTTTCTAAAGAATGAAATAAATTACATAGAGTAATAAGTAATTAATTCATTTAATAAGATTTATTGGTATAAAAATAAAAAAATATTTATTATTTTATATAATTTTATAGTAATACTGGTAGCACTTATTAGGAATAAATTTAGAATTTTTTATTTTCTTTTATTTATTTTTATTTTTCTTAATATGTGTGTAAATTATATTTTGTTTATCCTTTTAAGGATGAAAGAAATATTTTTAATTTAAAATTTGTTATTTCCACATCTTTTTGATATTTCCGTATGTAGTAGGGCCCGAATTCTAGCTAAAGTAGAATAGTTGTAGTAACTTAACCATGATGAAAAGTCGATATTCCAAATTTACCCCAACTAATACATTAACTGGCCCAACTAATACTTCCAAATTTACCCCAACTAATACATTGATTAGCCCAACTAATACTTTTGGTAGTTTATTCTATTTGCCTCGTAAAATTAATACTCCATCCGTCTTAGGATAAAAGTCATTGTTGACTTTTTGCGCATATTAAGAAAGAGGATAAAATGACAAAATTGTCCATATTTAAATTCTCATTTAATTGCAAAGTTTTTTGCACATGACTAGTAATGCTACATAAATATGCATAGGGAATAAAAATATGATAATTAATACTAAGAGTATTATGGACAAATTATTGTAAAAAATATATTATTTAACGTAAGTAAACATTTAACTTGGGACTACCTAAATTAGTAATAAGGACTTTTATCTTGGGACGGAGGGAGTATTATTTTTTTAAAGAATTTTTATTAAAAATTTATAATTTTGATATGTTTCAATTAAATTTTAGAAATAATAAATCTTAGTATTTTTTAGATATTTTATACGTTTTGTTCATAATTGTATTGATTAAAATAAAATCAAACTATACTTTGAATTTGAAAATAATATTAACAATATATTTGGGATGAAAGGAGTGTATATCTAATAGTGGTTGCACAAATTTGTGGTAATCTAACTAAAATATATTTAAACAATCTAAAAGAAAAAGTAAAAAAAGACAAACCATTACAACTAGAAAATGATCATTTTGAAAGATTAATAAAATTAAAGATACCCAATAATCATAAGGACTTAGTAATATCCATCAATTTGATAAATAACAAAAAATATAAGATAAGTCATCAATGTTTTATTGAGACTTTAAAAACATATTACACTAGACATAACATGTTCTAGTAAACTTTAAATTTTACCATTGTTGGATCATCAAATTCACTTTCTTCAAAAGTCCAAACTTTAAACAAACGGCTCTTTTGTTGAGGGGATTTAAAAATATGGATTTTAGATTTGGGTCAATGTGACAGAGTCACTAGTTAGTATGAATTTAAATGGATGTAACAATTCATCCGCGTTTTAAGATTTTAAATATAAATAGCCCAAAATATGACTTCATTGCATTGGCCCGCAACCGATATTCAAAGAGTTCGGGTACTTGCTTGAGCAAGGGAATGTGTTAGGCATCCCCGACTTCCGTGAAACACGATTATTGCTTTCCTAATCTTTTGTCAAGTTTTGAAGAAATTATCTTAGTGTATATTAGGTGTTCCGTACCTAGGTGTCTTGTGTCATTCCATAGTACGTGCATGTTATGTGTCATTTATGGTAAGTGAGTCCATTTTTTCTCTTAGTGGGGTTCAATTTGGTTAGGAAAGGACTTTTAGTTCGTTTTATTTGTTTATGATTTTCGTATAAAAAAGATTTGTGAGTTTGCTTTCTTAACTTGTGTGTGAGCGCTTTAAAGAAAAGTGAGTTTGGTGTCTAAACTCTTGTATGCGTGTTTTCAAAAGAAAATGAGTTTGGTTTCTTAACTCATATGTGTTTCAACGAAGGGGTTTAATTTCTAAGCTCTTACATGTATGTCCACAAAGGTTTGTGGATTTGCTTGTGTTTTAAAAGAGTTCGTTTGGATTTTAAACTCGCATGTGTTTATGTCCACAAAGGTTTATGAGTTTGGTTTCTAGTCTCGGATGTGTGTGCGCTCAAATGTTCGTGAGTTTGGTTTCTAAACTCGTGAGTGCGTATTAAAAAGCGTGAGTTTGGTTTCTAAACTCAGGTGTGTAGACCACAAAGGTTCGTGAGTTTGAGGTGTGTATTTTCAAGGTGGTTTCAAATTTGGGTTTTCAAAGGTGGTTTTCAAAATGTGTATTCGAAAATGTGTTTCAAAGGTTGTTTTAAGGCCCATAAATGATTTACAAGAACTAATAGTCATGTATAAGTTCAATTTCAAATGTCTATCAAGGGAGGAAGATCCTAATTCCTCCAAATATGGATTTAGGGGCTTTAAATTTCCTCCTATGCCCACAATTTCACCACATCCACATCAATTCAAATGATACAATTTAATTTCAAAGTCTATAATTAGAAGAGGGTTCCAATTGTTCTAAATATGAATTTAAAAGACTTGGGCCTCTTCCTAGGCTTACAAGCATGGAATTAATTTAAAATTCAAATAATTGTATGAATCTAATTTCTAGATCCATCATGGGGTAGGTCTAATTTTTGTGGGTATAGATAGGCTCACAAACCTTAGATTCACCTAGGATTTCATCTAATCTCATTTTAAAAGTATACCCAAACAATTCAAATAATAGATTTTCACATAATCCCAATTGATATCCAATTCACATATATTAATAGAGATCTAAAGATGAAATAGAGAAATTAATAATCAATAATTCTACACGATTCAATTGAATTTATGAAGATTAGAGTTAGACCTTGCTATCTTGAAGAGGAAAAGTTGATTTCAAGGCTTGGGATAACTCCTTTTCTTCTTTTGGTAGATTGAATTTGAAGAAAAGATGAAGAAATTAAGACTTGTGTTAATATTCCTCTTCATCAATATGGCTTCAGACCTGCACAAGTGGAACACATCGCTGACTTGGCGTTGCCACCAGGGGATGCTCTCCGACGTGAAGATAAGTACCAGGTATATGTGAAAGAGGGGTTGTCAACAATAAAGGTGTTAATGCCAAGATTCGTCTACACGCTCAATCACCGTCCAATCTTGTACAGAAATGAAATCATACTCAAAGAGTTGACGGCCAGGACCGTCGGGGGATAGCTCCGGTGTGAGAATAAGTAGAGACTGATATCAAGATTATAACAATGGAGGCTTAATGCTTTAGTGCTCAAAGTAATTAAGATATAGCCTTGTATTTATAGTGAGCACACCTCCTCAAACGCCATGTCCCCGAATGGGAATAGAATTCCTCATTATGGTGGATACCATAATGGAATAGAAGTGAATCTCCTTAAAGAAAGAAAGTCGAACATTATCCTGACTCTTTCCATAGGAATTGAAAATTAAATACAGTTAGGAATCTTAAATTCCTTAAAGTTCTCCCACTGCCCAAAATAGACTCCTATGTGAGGACACTTCCTCCATATGGACTATGACTCACCAAATCTAACCAACCCATTCAATCATGCTCCAACATTGTCCCCCACTCTTTTGTTATAATGGGACATTTAATAAAGAGTTCAGAATTTAAAGCCCAATAATTAAATAACAAATGTTAAAGCACAAAATCCGAAGCCAGATAAACGGTGCCTTCTTCAGCACTCATTGTTGGGTCCTACCATCATTGCCACTAGACCATTTAATGCGTTGTACTTAGGGAAACACTCGAAGATAAAGAGTCGGTCACTTCAAAAAGACTCCCACGCCCAAAATCAACCGCCACATTTTTAGATCTGAGTTTTCAAAACATCCGAGCCTCCTCTACAACCTTCCTCCTTCACTGCAACCACCTTCTCTGACGAAACCCAATACTTCCTCTTTAGTCCTTAATCAACAATGGCCGACAACAATGTTCCAACCTCCACCGTTCCCACTACTTCCACATCTGCCGCAGCTACCACTAAGACCATCCCCAACACCAACACCCCATCTTCCACCATGTTCACCTCCAATCCTACCATCACCATGACGATCTCCACAACAGCCACCACTATCACTACCACTCCCATCTCCACCACCACTTTAGCCATAGGCTGAAATTGAGATTCAAAAAATGCAAAAGGAGTATTCCTCCGAAGAAACCTATACCCGTATCAACACCACTTCCACCATCGATGACCAAAACCTAACCGAAATACGTGAACAGTACTGCATCCCTGCTACTTATGAACTCCGTGTTACACACCTTGATGATAGGATGTACCATCGCCCCAATAGGTGGATTATCGTCTCTCTTTTCGCCCTCAAATATGGAATCAGATTCCCACTATATGCCTTCATTGTCACCCTTCTAGGCTTCATAGGAGTCGGCTTCGCACAACTGGTGTTGAACTCCTACATCCACCTCATATCTTTTATCGCCTTCTGTCATGAATGTGGCGTCCCTCCCACCATTGACTTCTTATTCACCTTGTTCTCTATGAGCCGATCCAGGGAATCAGGGTTCCGTTAAATAAACAAACAACAGAGCAAACATATAGAAAAACAAGCCCTAATAAAGACCCCTTCAAGCAACAAAGGATGACACTCATTATGGTTCTACATCCGAGGGCCCGATACCCACCAGATACCAGATTGGGTCGAAACATCTAGAGCCAATACCGTCTTCGACAAGCTCCCCCGAAGCCGACTCGAAGAGCTGCAGTCACTCATTGACAAGCTTCCTAAAAAGGAATGGAACATCAACCTCCTCAACGATCAAACCTGGTTGTATAACCACAAACATAAGTCCTGAATTCCCCACTTTTCTTTCCACACATAATATTACAATCTTTTATCCTGACCCAGTTCTCTACTCCTTATAGTGTCTCTTATCAAACCAGTACCGACTTCAGACGTCGTCAAAACTTCTGCCCCAACAACATCCCCTGAAGTCATACAAGTCACCACTGAATAGGTAACCCCCCAAACCAATCGACTAACTAAAACCCCTCTTTTGATAAATCTTATTCCAGCCGTCCCGATGCCACAACCTGTTTCCTCCTCCATCATCTTACACCCGGCTTCACCGAAAAAATCCCTTTAGACATGTCCATCTCAGAAAGGAATACACTCTTTAGGGTGAAAATGAGACGTTTGGTGAAGGTGTCCTCCTTAAACCCCCATCCAAACCATCACAAAACATTCCTCCCAATCCTCCTATATCCCAACCCGAAGACACTCCTGCCTCCGAACCCATCCAAACTACCACTACCAACCCGACCCCTTCTACCGAACCAATTGAATCCAATCCTCCCCCCCCCCAAAAAAAAAGAACCCGAAGACCCTTCATCCGAACCCCAAGCCAGAAAACCACATACCGAACCTTCTCCTAAATATCAACCTCCTCCCCATTTTCCTGAACATTAACCCCCTCCCCCTTCTCCTCAACATTCTTCACCATCTTTAAGCCTTATCCGAGAGGCTCACACCTCAATGACGTTGTGGCCCAAAGATCTAGAAGACTACCCCATGAAGTCTTTGAGAACTTCATCCTCCCCGGAGACGAAGTGAGGTTCGAGGATATAAGCATCGAGGGGCTCCTATATGCCAATGTCGTGCACCAAGGCCGGGTAAGAAATCTTGTCTCAACCCTTTTTACTGGACTTTACCTTTTCCTTCTTTATTCCATCTCCCAATCCTCCTTTCCTTCATTGTAGTCTGCTGCTGTCATTAGCCGAATCCTACGTCACTTCAATCAAATAACGGCCAGGGAAAAGGAACTAGAAGCCGAAATCAGTAGGCTTGAGCTCCGAGTACAAGCAGCCATGGTCGGTATTGACAAAGAGAGGAGTCTACACGCTAATACCACCTTCTATTGCTATGAACTACAAAATGAGCTAAAGAGCGTGAAGTGGAAAGCTTTTGAGTTGGAGGAATGTCAACAAATACTCCTGACAGACGGAGTCGAAATGAAGAACAAAAAAGATCAATTGAAGAAGGGGAATTTGGCCATGCATAAACAGCTCAAAACTATGCACAACAAGATAAGTGGGATAGTAAGCGCCCATAACATTCTAGTGAAGGATTTCGCTGATCATAAGACTCTGGGTCCACCACTAATCGAAGAAATCAAACATCAATTAATCTTAGATTATAGAAAATCTCCTAAACTGGCTATAAAAGTAATGAAACAGTTCGGGGATGGTTATTAAAGCACTAAGGATCATGATAAAGAGAAAGTAAAGGCAACTGGACTGGACCCAAGCATCTTGGATTCTTCATACGATGAAGGTGAAGACAAGACTAACCCTCTTACTCAGTAATAGGCCTTTATAATTTTTTTCTTTTTTTTCTTTTTTATGTAATGAACTCCATATGTATATAAAATTCGAACGAATGAATTAAAAACCTATTTTGCAAGAATGAATTGTTCTACTTTATTGATAATTGAATAAAATTACATAATTGCAAAAGGAAAAAATACATAACTTATTGATAGTATCTCTTAAGTCTTCCGGCATGCCAAGTGTTCTTGACTTCAGACCCATCCATTGTCTGAAGCCGATAAGTTTCTGGCTTCGGTACTTCAATAACCTCATAAGGACCCTCCCAATTAGGCATTAGTTTTTTGAGGTTCTGGGGTGTCGAAGCCTCCACCTCCCCAAGTACTAGGTCTCCAACTTCGAATCTCTTTTGCTTAACTCCTTTATTACAATGCCTGACCGTTCTTCTTTAGTAGACTGCTAGCCTTATCAAGGCCGACTCCCGAACTTCTTCCAATAAATCTAAATTGAGGCGAACGCCTTCATCGTTATACAACTCTTTATACTGGCTGACCCTAAGCGAAGGGGACCCGATCTCTACTGGAACGAGAGCATCGGTTCTATAGGCCAATCTGAACGGCAGTCGTCCGTTGTTGTTCGAGGAGTGGTTTGATACGCCCATAAAACAATCAATAGCTTCTCAGGCCATCTTCCTTTGACTTCATCTAACCTCTTCTTGATCCCATTGAGTAGGGTGTGATTAGTAACTTCTACCTAGCCATTGGATTGCGAATATGCTACCGAAGTCTTTCGATGCTGAATACCCAAGTCTCTAAGAAGCTCCTCAAACTTGGCCCCCACAAATTGTCTTCCTTTATCAGATACTAATACTATGGGAATACCGAACCAAAAAACCACGAACTCTTTGAGGAATTTCAAACATTCCTACTTTGTGATCGTCCGAAGTGATTTAGCCTCCACCCATTTAGTCATGTAATCTATCGTCACCACCACAAAACTGACCTGTCCCTTAGCCTTTGGCAACGGGCCTAAGATATCAATCCCTCAAACAGCGAAAGGGATCGAGGATAAAACTGAAAACAACTCCTCGGGCGACTGATGAGGGATGGGACTATTCAGCTAACACTTAGAACACTTCTTAACATACTCCTTTGCCTCTTGAAAGATCGTTAGCCAGTAGTAATCCTATTAAAGAACCTTATATGCTAACGCCTTAGCACCCATATGGTCGCCACAGATCCCTTCATGTACTTCCTGAAGTACGTACTCTGTTTCAGACGAAACTAAACACTTTAGTAAAGGTGAAGAGAGCGCACACCGATACAAGTCCCCATCAATTAATATGAAGTTTTAACTCTTATACTTTATCTTCTTAGCCAGCATCCATTCCGATGGGAGCTTACCGTCCGTCATATACTCTACGTAAGGAGTAAACTAATAGTCTGATCGTTCCACCACCAACACCTCCGACCTCTGAACACTTTGGGCATCCAAAACCTCCAAGTATACCGAACCCCCAAAAGAACTTGCATTTGTTGTAGCCAACTTGGACAAGGCATCGACAGCGGTATTATTTGACCGATCTATTCCTTAGAAAGCATAAAAACTAAAATAGTGAAACTGATCCTTGACTTCAACCAAGTATTTAGCCATCTTTACCACCCGAACCTCGTACTCCCTCAAAATCTGTTTAACTACTAGCTGGGAGTCGTTGAAGATGACTAGCCGTTGAACTTCTAAACTCATAGCCAAACGTAAATCGGCTAAAATTGCCTCAAACTCAGCCTCATTGTTTGTTGCTTTAAACTAGAATCGGATGACCTGCTGCACCTTGTACCCCTCCAGACTTGTCAGAATTACCCCTGCTCCACTGGCATCTGAAGTCGTTGACCCGTCAATATAAAGGGTCCATGAAGTCTGAACCGCCCGAATGCCCGAAATCGAATCCACCACTACCTCCAGTTAATCGATTGGGTCAAATTAGCCCCATGGCCCAAGCAGCAAGTCGTCTCGATACATCTGGTTTGTTTAATACTTTCTTCAAGGGTTGATCCTTGTAAACCACTATTAACCGACTCTGAAAATAATGTCGAAGCTTCCTACTAGCCACTATTAATATATAGGCAAAATTTTCCAAGTTCGGGTATCTGGTCTCTGCGTCTCGAAGGGCGTGACTGATAATAATAGACTGAGAATTATTTTCCTTCTGCCTCTCTTACCAAGACCGCCTCAACAACTAGTGAACTAGTCGCCAAGTATAAGTACAAGGGCTCCGAAAGGACCGACTTCATCAATAGAGGTGCCGAAGATAAGTACCTCTTGATCCCTTGAAAAATATCTTCACACTCCGAAGTCCACTAAAATGTCCTCTCATTCTTCAGTCCATTTAGAGTGTCAAAAAATGGCAAGCACCTTTCTGCAGACTTGGACATAAATCTCCTTAATGCAGCAATTTATCTTGTCAGCTGTTGTACGTCTTTGAAAGTATAAGATTTCAGGTCAAATATGGCTTTGATCTTCTCCGGGTTAGCCTCTATTCCACATTTGCTCACCAAATAACCGAAAATTTTTCTCGATCTGAGGCCAAAGGTACACTTCGTTAAATTCAAATGAATGTTATAATGTCGAATCGTCTAAAAGCAATTTTCTAAATCATCTAGATGCTCACGGACAAATAAAATTTTGACGATCATATCGTCAACATATACCAACATACTTTGACCCAACTGCTTCCGAAATATGTAGTTCATCATCCTCTGGTATGTAGCACCAGCATTTAGTAGCCCGAACGTCAAGCATAAATCACCCGATGCGTGATAAAATCCATCTTTGGGATATCCTCCTTATGCATCAAAAGCTGATTGTATTGTAAAAAGGCATCTATAAAGCTCAGCAGAGCATACCTCGAGGTCGCATCAATCAATTGGTCAATATGTGGAAGCGAGTAGAAATCCTTCGGGCACGCCATATTTAGATCCGTATAATCGATGCAAATCCTCCACTTGCCGTTCTGCTTGCAAACTAACACCACATTCGACAACCATTCTGGATAATCAATTTTAAATATGAAGTTTCGCTAGTAACTTGGCTATCTCATCGTCAATAATTTTCTGCCGTTCGGGGGCAAAAATTCTTCTCTTTTACCCAATAGGTTTTCTGGCAGGGTCTACATTTAAATGGTGCACAACGACAGATTCATCTGTCCGAGGCATATCACTTGGTACCCACGCAAAAATGTCCGCATACACCAGAAACAACTCTATCAACCCAGTTTGAAAAGGTTCTTGCAAGGCCGAACCGATTTTAATTATTTTGCCTTATTCCCTGGGATCAACTCGATGTCTTCTGTCTCTTCAGCTGGCAGAGCGAGGGGTTTTGTACTTCCCTCAGTAAATGGTTCCACCTCCATTACCATACTTTGCCTTTGTTTACTAGCTCCAATTCCCGACGATATCAGGGAATTCCTGTAGCATCTTCGAGCTATATCCAGATCTCCCTTGACTTCACCAACCCCGTTTAGTGTAGGAAACTTTAGTTTGAAGTGAGGAATAGAAGTCACTGCCTGCAAAGCTGTTAAAGTCGGCCATCCCAAAATTGCATTGTACGCCGAATCCACATGTACTACAAAGAACCTCACATTTACTTTAACCTGTTGGGGAGCCATTCCGAAGACAACCGATAACTCGATGGTTCCTGCCCTGGATCGTTATTAAACCCGTACAAAGGGAGTTCTTGCCCGACCTCCATCCTCCTCCCCTCCAAATCCAACCTCTGGTATGCATGGGCATATAATATGTCGACGGAAGAGCCATTGTCAATCATAATCTTCTTTATACCCACCGACGCGACCTGTGCAGTGATAACCAAAGCTCCCTCATGCGGTTCAATAGGTTCCGATGGGTAATCCTCATCGGTGAAAGAAATAACCGTGCCAGGGAACTACCAATCCATCCTAGCAGGTTGTTCGGACACAGTCATTACAGAGTCTAAGACCCCTCACCTTTTTTTCCTGGTCACCTTTCCAACAAAGCCACCTGTTATCACATCTACCACTCGTCGAGTCGCCTGACCTTGTTCGGGTGGTGGTTACGACTGGGGGTTCGAGTTTTAATCCTAGTTTGTATTGGATGGTCTCCTACCCGAACCCTCTTATCTCGTGACGTACTGTACCAATTCCCCGCTTTGGACATTCTTCTCGATCAAGTTCTTCAGATTCCAACAATCTTCGGTGGAGTGTTTGGCAGTCTGATGATCGTCACAATACCTATTCTAATTTCCTCTATATGGTCGGGTATTAGCCGGGCAAGGTTCGAAATATGGCTTATCTCTTATTTCCTCCAAGATTTTTGCCTGATCCGTATTGAGTAGGGTGTAGACTTTGTTGACTCCATAGTTTGGGAAGGGTGGTCGGCCTCCTCCTGAACCCTATTATTAAAGTTTTTATTCGTTTGGTTATCGGACTTATCATCTGACCTGGGATGGTTATTCCTATCCCGATCTTTGGGCTTCTCCGAAGATAATGTGTTCGACATTAGGCTCCTTATAGCTTCCTCAATTGCAATGAAATTCTGTGTTCGGTCATATGCTTAGACGAGATCTTTCAGGGCGTTGAACATCACGTCCTTTACCAATTTCTTCGACCGCAGCGCGTCCAACCCCGTTTGAAAGTATCCGAGGGCCTGAGGACTATTTAAGTCTGTCACGGTTCCGACTGCCTCTCGGAATCTCTTCACATACTGACTCGAAGTCTCAATGGAATACTGCCTTATTTGCACTAGAGAGCCCGTTGGCTTTCCTCTTCTTCTATTACTCCCGAACTGACTGTGGAACTTATCACAAAGTTCTTTCCACGATGAAATTGAGTTCGTGGGCAGCGATGTCATCCATTGTCAGGCCTCCATCCTCAATGTTGTGATGAACATCTGGCACTTTGCGACGTCAGAGTACTCTAGTACTTCATGAACAGATCGTACACCTGGGTATGGTCGTATGGATCGCCCGCAACATTGTAACTCTCCATGTGTGGGGACTTCTTGCTAGGGTCGGCCCCAAATCCGATCAATTTTTGAAGAAAATGGCGACGTCGGGTCAACCAGAAGAAGATCATTCTCCTGGTTAGCTACTTCCAGTTTTTTTTCCAGTTCTGCCACCTTTCAGGCAAGGGCTTAGGACTCATCTTTCTTGGGGGATGACTTTCGCCTCCCGATCATTCTCTAGAGAAGCTATCCATTGTCTATATCCTCTCCCATCACTGTTTTCTTCTCAAGAGTAGCTCCTACGCCCGCGCTTTTTGCGCCGTCCGAATAATGTGTCCTGGATCGGTTCCTTGGTGATGCTTCTCGACATCGATTATGACTTGATGAAACCTCCTCGCCACCCAACGATGCCACCATCTGGGCGTCTAGTTCTTTCTGTTGAAGGCGCAGGGCCTCCATAACATCTTTGTTTTCCTGCATCTTCTTGGCCAAGATCACCTCCTTTTTGTCCCGACTTTCTCTCTTTGAGTTCTGATCTTCGGCATGAGTATAGGGGACTATCGTCTTCTGTGTGCCCGAGAACAACGACTATCTGACTGGTGCCGTCTTTGCCTTTAATGGGTCCATAGAGTGGCTGTGGGGCCCGAGTCTGTCGGAGACGTGATTTGAAGGCCCTAACCTATGTTTTACTGAACCTCTGGGTTGAGATGGATCGGCTGCTGATTTATCACGTCCGGAGACGGTGATTGCTTTACTTGTCGTCATTATTCTGATTGAAATTCCAGGTGATAAAAAATTATCTAGCACTAAAGAGGCCCTCTTTCTAGCACCAATCACCGAACTGCGCGTCCAATCCTGTACAAAAATGAAATCACACTCAAAGAGCTGACGGCTGAGGCCACCGGGAGATTGCTCCGGTGTGAGAATAAGTATAGGCTGATATCAAGGTTAACAATGGAGGCTTAATATTTTAGTGTTCAAAGTGACGTTATTTGTGAATTTGGGTATAAACTTGTATTTATAGTGATCACACCTCCTCAGCCCTGTCCCCAAATGGGAATAGAATTCCTCATTATGGTGGATACCATAATGGAATAGAAGTGAATCTCTTTAAAGAAAGGAAGTCGAACATCATCCTGACTCTTTCCTTAGGAATTGAAAATTAAATAGAGTTAGGAATCTTAGATTCCTTAAAGTTTTTTCACTACCCAAAATAGACTACTATGTGGGGACACTTCTTCCACATGGATTATGACCCACCACATCTAACCGGGCTCATTCAATCATGCCCTAACAAAAGGTCTTTTAGAGGTAACATAAAGATGATAGTGACTCAACTTTATCTAGTATAATATGAGGTTTTATATGGAGGGATTAGTGCCAAAGGTTGGCGCCTAAGGTTCTTTGGCTAGATGTGCTTGACGTTGTCACATGTGTTTAACGTTGTCACATGTATTTGACGTTATCACATATGTCTTGCCACATGTTAGCTTGCAAGTGGTGGCTCGTGTGATGACTATCACTAAATTTTGATGTGACAAGCACAAGACTCTATGCATCTGTTGTGCATTTAATGCATGACAGACATTGGTCGGCCATTTGAGTTATGGTCTTTGGTTATGACCAATGATTGGCGACCGAACTATTCGGGTCTTCGGTAATAGACTTATTGCCGAAGTCCGAATGTGGTATATCCTAACAATTTGATTTGGTTTCTCTCTTTTTTTCCTTACTTTTCTATGTATTTTCGAATTTTTTCTTACTAGAATTTTCGATCCTTTTCTCTTTCTCTCTCTTCTTATGCATGAAATGAAGAAATAAAGGCTAAATAGTACTGAAATTGATACAGGGAACAAGCCACGTGTACATATACAGCTTTGGCCTTGAGCCGCATATGCACACATGACTTGGGCCCTGATCCCAAGGGCACGAATATGGGTCAGTTGGGAGGTCTTTTTCTCTCTCCTCTTAGGTTTTTCTATTTTTGTTGTTTTAAACACTATGATGCTATGTTTTTCAAATTTCTCTTCCTTTGGTGTTTTTCTTTATTTTATAAGGCCAAAGTGCGAAATTTTAAGTGTCTCTATTCATAATATTTAATCAAGATGGGAACATAATTTAGTGGAAAAAAATGTAACTATATGTTAATAAAATCATAAAGCTACTAACAAATATTTTCCACCTAGATTTTAAGTCAAGTCATTCTTCTACATTTATATTTTTGCTATCGTATTTTAATTTTAACACGCAATGGAGCCAGAAGAATTGCACTCCAAAGGATGAATGGTTTAGCCAGACACGGTCACTGCAGTTGTTGGTCCTCCATATATTGACAGTTAAGAAGTTATTTGCTGAATAAACTCCCTCGTATCTAAATTATAAGATTATTATTGATTTTTGAAAGTCAATTCGAGATATTTTTGAATTAAAAATTAGAATAATTTTTTTAAAGATTATAAAACAATAAATCTTCTAATAAGTAATACTTCTTAAATAGTTTACAATATTTATCATAGTATTGATAAAATTAAAGAATTCATATCAATTTAGAGTTTGAAAATGTTCTTGCATTACCACATCCTTTTAGCTTAGGTTCAAACATTGCTTCTTGTGTTGCTCTGTATCTATAACTTATATTCAATTGACTGCAACTTACCTGCAACTCATAGAGGGCTGAAGAAGGCAAGCCTGAATATATGATGGTCTAATAACTAAATAAAACAAATAAACCAAAATCATATAAAACCATGCTTAACCAACTTTAGCGAACATAGACAACATCTAGTCCAAACTGCTTAATAGCCAAATCCAACTAAAAAAAGAAGCAGTAGCAAACCAAATTAGTAAAAAGGTAGATTTCATTTAACTACTTGAGATTTATGCGATTTCTCGCTTAACCATCCGTTCTTTAAAAAATCTACATTTAAATACCTGAGCTTTTGAGGTGACGTGAAAAATTACTTTCTGTCATAAATCTGTTAACTGAAGTGTGTTTGGATATTTTTGCCCCCAAACCCTAAGCCTTAACCCTTATTTTAATTATTTCTTATAAAACTAATTTCTTGATTTACATTTAATATTCTAATTTCTATGTTGCACACATACACCACCTCTAGTACTATCCATATACTTTCTCTCATCTCTAACTTTGAAAATTTCTCAAACTTAAACAGGATCATGATGGGTGGATGAGTGATAATGTCTAGTTTTAAGTTTAATTTGATGATTTTGATTGCAAATGGAGTCAAATTGGGATTTTTATTGGTGAGAATATCAAATGGACGTGTTGTGCATGTGCGATGATGGTGGAGATGGAGGGGGAAACGGCGGTGGTGGTGGTGGGTGAATTAGGTGATGGTAGATTTGAGATTTGGAGTTTTAATTTAGCTTTTTTAATTGGGAAATGAGAAAAGATGGAGGAGTGAAGATGGAGATAGAGATGGGAAATGAGGGAATGAGCAATACAGATAGAGGTGCGATGATACATATGAAGCAAGTGTGTAGTTAATATACACATTTTTTTATACATTTTTAATATTTTCATCTTTATTATTTTTTATATATATTTTATTTAACTAATACATTTTATTTTGTTTTGTAGGATTTATCTTGTTTATCTTAGTGAATAAGTAAAAGATAATTGTTTCAGTTTTTAAAGATAAAAAAGGACTCTTGGAGTATTATCATGAAGAAGTTGAAGTCAAGTTAGAGACAAAAAGATACAGGAAAAAAAGAAGACCAAGTTCAAGGAACCTAAATTAGGGCACAGAGTAATTTTTTTCCTATAAATAAGACTTTTGTTTTAGAGAGAATGAAGTTTTTCTTCTTCTTCCGGGTATCAAGTTCTGCAGAATAGGATTAATAGTTTTTCACTATTTATGCCGAAGCTTTATTTAGGGAATAGTTTTATTAATCTTGTATTCATTATTTCTTCTATATATTCAAATATTCATTCATGCACTTTTAGTTACAAGCTTCATTATATATGTTAAATTCCATTTACTTTTCAATTCCTTATTAGCACTGCTACGTGTGCTACTATCATTTACGCATTAATGTGTTAATTTTATTAGATTGTTCTATTTCCGTTTAGTTAAATTAATTTTAAGTAATAATCAGTTTATTTGTTTTTATTTTTAATTCCATGGCTAACTAAATTTCTAATACATAGGATGATGATGAAGCTAGGTATTTCATAATTAATAGTTTTATTCCGTTCTAATATTAATTCTTAATTATTTTTGCCTTCATTATTACCTATTTATAATTTTTATTTTAAGTTAAGAAGTTTTGATAGATTATTGTTAATATGAGTATTTTTATAATCTATGCTTACTCACATTTAATATAAGAATCATTATTTTTAAAGGGAAGGGAAAATAATTTGGGAATTAATTTGGAAAATAAGAAATTATTTATTATGTTAATATTTAGTGAATTTGGATTCCTAGATAGTTTTTCCCAATACTAATTTTCGTTATTAATTTTTTAATTTGCATTATTTAATTAATTAATCATTTCCACCATCTTTATTACTAATTTGCCTAAAATTTAAATTAAGGATTTGATAGTTAGTCTAGTATTTATGGTTAGACCTGTATTTGTCAAGTCTACAATAGATGTTGTGCACTTGCAGTTACTAATTTTTATCACATCAAGTTTTTGGCGTCGTTGCCGGGGACTAGATTTAATTTTGTATTCCTTAATTTTTATTTCTTCGAATTAGTTTTTTTAGTTCTATTATTATTATTATTATTATTATTATTATTATTATTATTATTATTATTATTATTATTATTATTATTATTATTATTATTATTATTATTATTTTTAATTTTTCAGGATTATCGAAGCGGATCGAAGGAGCGAAAAGATAAAGATTTTGTTGTTGCGCTTTTTTTGGTACTTCGTATCTCCATATTTTTTTAATAAAACACAAAAGTAGTAGTTTAGTTTTTTTTTTTTAGTTTTTATTATTATTTAAAAACTAATTATTACATTCATGCATTCACTCACGTAGAGCACATCCTATTTAGGTTTTTATTTTATTTATTTTTTATCAAATATAAACTATGGTGATTGCTGGAGGATTGAGGTACGTCAAATTTCTTCTTCTTTCGTAATTCACATAGTTTTATGACATTTTATTTGTTTACACTTATTTATTTATTTTATTTTATTTGTGCATTTTTATCTTTAATCTAACATTAAGGACAAAAAACCTGCAACAAGATAAGGTGGAGATTTCATCACCCTTACTTGGCCCACAAATAACCCAACTTGCATTTTGCATAACATTGACTTAATAAAATCAAGTAGATGTTAGCCCTAGGACTCTCGAGCTCAATTAGGATAAGAGACTCCAAAATGAGGCTAAATTTTAAATTAATCAAGCTACTGGTGTCTAGGCAAGTGGTTCAAAAGGCAAATGACTCAAGAACGTCTGGTTATTCAATTAGTTACCGTGCCCATGAAGAGACTCCCACCGTTCTTAAACTTACCTGACTAGTGGTATGATTAATTTTGAATTTGGTAGACCTTAAGGTGTAACTTGGAACAGTTAGGAGCTGTCTAGATTTTATTTAGGTTGACCTTAGAAGTAATTTTTTTTTCCTATTTATTACTATTTTCTCTTATGTTTTTTGGGTGCTTATCTGTTTATTTGCTTATTTGCTAAGTAGTGCATGCAAAAACTGTGAATTAGGGACAAAACATCCCAATTAGTGAGAAAACTTAATTTTTCGAAGTTTACTGTAAAAGATCTCACTTTAAGAAAAATGAAGGTGACACAAACTGTTTCTTAAGGGGTCGATGTTATTCTTCCCGCACGTCCTTGCGCACACTTAGCAGCGAGTTCGCACAATGCCCAACGACACGCCCAGCCATGCGCACACGCCCAGTGCCCACTGGCCACCCGGCGCTGCGACGCAGTCTCGACAAAACTTCCACTTCCAACTTTTTAAGATTTCCAGCTTTTGACGATTTTAACGCCCCTACTTCGACGCTTCATAACTCGCCCATCCAAAGTCGGAATGAGTTCGTTCTTGGGCCATTTTCTTGCTATTTCATAAATTACAAAACTCAAAAAGGCCTTAATTTTTTAACATCATTAACAAGCCAAAACAGTGGCTCAAAAGTCACTCGTGACCTAGGCTTTTAGTTTTACTATGCTTTACAAGAAAAATCACCATAATTTCATTTTAACATATTTTAACTTTGTTCCAATTGGATTATCCTCGTAACTCATATACGCAACTTCCTATCTTTCCGGAACTTAAAAATAAGTTACGGACAAAGAATTATGCTAGTCCAAAAAATAGTAAATAAACAAGTTTTTCATTCTTTTGGTTAGGTTCTTTACTTTCATTTGGTTCACTTTCATGCATATTACTGATGATTTAAACATAAAACTACTATCAACATCACCTTATACCTTCGAATTTTTCATGATCCTCATCAAAACCACAACAACCACAACCAACCAAGAGATATAAATATATATATATAAATTTTAATTGACGTGGCAGTTTTAGCGACCGTTGTGATGTCGCTGTTAATATTCAGTCGCAAATCACGTTCCCGCCAACATTTGCGCCAATTTTTTGGTGGCAAACTTAGTTCAGCGACCGACCAGCGACCGCACGCGGTCGTTGATAATACGTAGCGACCAGGTCAATGTGCGGTCGCTAAAGGCGGTCGCTATTGTGCTTATTAGCGACCGAAAATAGTGGTTGCTGAAAGTATTGGTCGCTGTTGGACCATTTTCTTGTAGTGAAATAAATAAAGCTCAAAGAAAATGGTTCTAGGGTTTAGGGTTATACCTTCTTAGTTCTTCTTTTTTGCTTGCTAACTTGCTAGTTTTTCTCCTTCTTTTCCTTACCAATTTTCGAAATCTCTCTCTTTGTCAATATAACTCTCAAGCTCTCTTAGATTTTCTTACTTTGATTAAAATGAACAAGGGTTTTGAAATGGATGATGGTTTGATATATATAGAATACCTTTTATAAACCTAACAATTTGGTTACTCAATTTGGTCTTCTCCAAGTCAATCCCCTCATCTACTTTAATCTTACTAACCACTCCTAGGTTAACTTAATCATCCAACACAATCAAGCTAACCATAGGTTAAATGCTAGACAAACTTATTCAAAATAAGATTTTTGCTTCATGGGATGGGATGGGAGGTTGATGAGTTGACTTGGCTTGATGGGGGTAGATATAACTTTCCATTTATGGGAAGTTTAGCCTCCTCCTTGCCCCCCCACTTGCCATTGTCGGGTCCCCTTTCTTTCCCCTATTTTTTTATCATCTAACACATTGACCAACCATTTGACTTTTAGGTTAGGATTGGTTTTGGACTTCACTTTGGGCCTCTACTAAGCTAATAACTAGCTTGAATTACCACTTGGATTGGGCCTCAATTCAATTATGCTTGGGCTCCCTATTATTCCTCTTGGACTCTCCCAACTGGCTTAACACTAGTGCTTGCACAATTAGGTTACTTACTTATAAATATATAACTCACACACTAGCAAATAAATATATAATACACATATATTTATTCACTATCATATTTACACAAAATAATATCCATAAAAATTTTATTTTATTAGATAACTCTTCATAAACCTAAAATTATAAGGTTACATGATTTCTCGGTCGTTACATTCTTCTCCCTTATAAGGATTCTGTCCCCAGAATCACTACTACAAGGTTACATAAAAAAAATAAGGATAATTTTCTTTATCTTTCCTTCGAGTTCCCAAACAACTTCTTCAACATTGTGGTCCCTCCATACTACCTTTACAGAAGGTATTTCTTATTTGTACTATTATCTTTAATACTTCAAAAGGTTCTATATAATTCGAACTTAAACTTTCTTTCTTCCATTTGCTCCATCTGCCCTCTTCTTCGGACAATTCCTTGCTAGATGATCTAACACTCCATAGTTATAACACCCACCGCTCTTCGGATTGGGGCAATTGGGAAAGATGTGTCCCTTTTGCCCACACTTGTAGCACACCCTCTTACATTTCAAACATACCCTCTATGCCACTTACCACACTTTTTACACTATTCGATGCCCTTCTTCGGGTCTCCTTGCTTACTTCCAGAATTTCCTGGATTTCTATTATTCCATTTCCCTTTTCTCTTTTTATTCAAAGCTTTATGCGATACACTACATTCGGCTCCCATTTTATTAACTTGCGCTTGTAACTCATTAAGCTCTTCTTCCATTTTACTTAATGCAATTTTTAATCGACTGTTTAATAATCTCTCTACCTTCCACATTTCCTCCAGGATAACTACTCTATTAGTCAGAGCCTACACCTCAGTTGATGTTCGATCATTTATGGATGTTACTATGACTTTCTCTTCTTCTTATGCCCCTATTTCTAGCTCTATCTAAGCCTCATTGGGATCTTCCTCTACCTCTTCATTCAACTCCATCTCGGGGTACTTTTTAAGATCACCCTCTAGATCTACCATAGGTTCATTTCTTACAACCTCCTCGTTGTTTCTTCCTTCTGACATCCTACAAAAGAGTTTTAATCGACTCAGTTAGCGCTTCATAAAATTTTCATATACAATCTTTACTCTTAATAATCTCAACATTTAATCTATCTTTCTTTCCTTAAAAACTCTTTATGAATCCTTACCTCCGTTTCTCCTAATTTCCACAATCAAGTTTAATAACTTAATTAACATCTCGCCATAAAATTTTTTTATTATCATTTCTTTGGATGAATTTCCTCAATTTATCCCTTAAGAACTCTATTTGAGTTTTTCTCTTTACTGTCTTCACTAATTTCTCTTAGGTTATAGCCTAAGGTATTCCCACCTAAGGTTTATAACCTAAAACTCTAATACCAACCTGTAACGCCCCCAAATTCAGATACCTTCAAACACGGGTCCGATACTCCGCAGTACTTCCCATTCAACATATCTATCTATGAAATCTTACAGACATAAGTGTAATTACAAAATTATTACAGTATGTATCGATCTAATCTCACGTTCTAAGACCTTTACATAACATAATCTAATATCCTTTATAATATTACATTAGTACTAATATTACCATTAATACAAAACCTTCTAAACTTTTCCTTTCCTCTGACTTTATCGGATCCTTCAGTTCGCTGAAAATATTTATTTAAAGCAAGAATGGACATTTGATTGCTCAGCAAGTAATAAAACAGTTGAATAAACAACATTCTAAAAAACAGAATAACATTTCTTTGAAATCTTCAACAATTGAACAATAATTGTGAAGTAACTCGAATAAACAGGAATAAAGTAGATTCCTTTCATTTAACATCTTTAACTTTTTTACTGAGAGGTCATTAGGACCTTGAACTATTTCTTCTTATCATGAAGGATAAACAATGCTTTCTAACTGTAACCCTATGGAATATATAACATTAGAGCAAATCTCTCTCTTTCTCAATATAACTCTCAAGCTCTCTTGCTCTCTTAGATTTTCTTACTTTGATTAAAATGAACAAGGGTTTGGAAAAAGGATGATGGTTTGGTATATATAGAATATCTTTTACAAACCTAACAATTTGGTCACTCAACTTGGTCTTCTCCAAGTCAATCCCCTCATCCACTTTAATCTTAGTAACCATCCCTAAGTTAACTTAATCATCCAACATAATCAAGTTAACATGGGTTAAATGCTAGACAAACTCATTCAAAACAAGACTTTTGCTACATGGGATGGGATGGGAGGTTGATGGCTTGATTTGGCTTGATGGGGTAGATAAAAATTTCCATTTATCTGAAGTTTAACCTCCCCTTGTCCCCCCACTTGCCATGGCCGCCCCCCCTTTTTTGCCCTTTTTTTTATCATTTAACACATTGACCAACCATTTGACTTTTAGGTTGGGATTAATTTTGGACTTCACTTTGGGCCTATAATAAGCTAATAACTAGCTTGAATTACCACTTATATTTGGCCTCAATTCAATTATGCTTGGGCTCCCTAATTATTCCTCTTGGACTTCTCCCAATTGCCTAGCACTTAGGCTTGCCAATTAGCTTGATTTTTAGTTAGCTTTTCTAACTCATCCGATAAGCTAAAATATTGATTTTGTCCTTTTGTACTTTTAAATAGTGATTAAGTCTTTATCCCTCGTATAAACGCTATGACGTACTGCGAAAAGTCGTAAAAATGAAAAAAATATTTTCTGCATGAATTGTGTTTTCGCGTCATTTCTCGAATTTTTTTTATTTTTTTATTCCAAATAACAACACTTATATTCACTTACATAACATATAACCTAGGTCACTAATTTGACCTCTAATCATATATGATCTCATTACACTTACCTTTTATTACAATTTAGGTTGAGCCTCAACCAACATACCATTGGGCTTTTCAAATCATCTCTTGGACTCTCCCAACTGGCTTAACATTAGGGCTTGCACAACTAGGTTACTTACTTATAAATACAAGGTTACATGATTTCTCGATCGTTACAGCAAAGAGAGAACGATAAGTTTCCTAGTCAGCCCGAGACCAATCCAAAATTTCCAGTCCCTAATCAAAAACCTTATCGTGCTAATTCACTTGAAAACGACCAAATTAATCATGTGAATTTTGTAATCTTTTTAAGGTCTGGAAATCATTTTAACAATCATGTTGGCATTGATAATGAAGAAGAAAAAAATTTTAAATATTGAATTTAACAATCCATCTTCAAAGTCAGCCCAGCCTGAAAAGGCCATAAACTCTAAGTCAGTAGGCTCATCTACTAAGCATGTGTCAAAAAATGATCAAACCACATCTTCTGAGTCAAATAAAAAAGTCTTTAAACCAAAAAACTTATTTCAAATAAGTGTTCAGCCCAGTGAGATAAAAATCTAGAATTGTTCAAACAAGTGAAAATTAATATTCTTCTTCTAGATATCATTCAACAAGTTCCCTCATATGCTAAATGTCTAAAATATTTATGCAGACATAAAGGAACCACTCATGTTCATAAGAAAGCTTTTCTAACAACCCATGTTAGTTCAATCTTGTTATGCCAAGTCCATGTGAAGTATAAGGACCCCGATTGCCCTATTATTTCATGCATCATAGGTGACACCTTAATTGAAAAAGCTTTTCTTGATTTAGGAGCTAGAGTGAACCTTTTACCATTTTATGTGTATCAAACCTTGGGCTTAAGGGAATTGAGAAAGACAAGTGTCACACTCCAACTAGCTGACCGTTCCGTTAAAGTGCCAAAGGGAATAGTTGAACATGTACTCATTAAGGTTGGCGATTTTGTGTTCCCTGTTGACTTTGTTGTCTTTAAAACCCAGCATGTTGCCAATCCCAAGGGTCAAATTCCTGTCATTTTAGGTAGACTATTTTTAGTAACCTTTAGTGCATTAATCAATTGTAGAAATAGACTAATGAAATTGACATTTGGAAAATATGACAATTGACTTAAATGTGTTTGATGTGGGAAAGCAATTTAGTGATTTTTCTGACCAGCCCGTTGAAGTGAACATGATTCAGGAAATGTCTGAAAATGAACTTACGGGAGAAGATGAAATTCTTAATTTTTATCTAAATCATTTTAGTCAAAATTGGGATGAGACAAAATATGTACATGAGGTGAATGAAATGTTAGAGTCCTCCACATCAATGTCTTACTCTAAATGGGAACTCGTGACTGGGCTAATCTTGCAATCTTTAGAACCTCTTAAAAAGAGTCCACCAGAGTTATATAGAACTCAAACCTCTTCCCGATGAACCTAAATATGCATATCTAGGTCCCTCTAAAATTTTTCCTGTGATTATTGCTTCCAATTTAACAAACTCACAAGAGGAAAAGTTATTGACCATCCTTAGAGAAAATAAGGAAGCCATAGGATAGAGCATAACAGATGATCAATCTAGCTATTGTCCAACATAGGCTCCGTTTAATAAATGATGCTAAACTAGGGAGAGACCCACAGAGGTGGTTGAACCTAGTTCTAAAATAGGTTGTTAGGAAGGAAATTCTTAAGTGTCTAGATAATGGGATCATCTAGCCCATTTTTGATAGCTCAAAGTCATGTTCAAGTGGTGCCTAAAAAGTCTAGCTTAACTGTCATTCAAAATGAAGATAATGAGTTAGTTCCCACTCGTGTCCAATCTAGTTGGAGGGTTTGTAAAACTATAAAAAACGCAATGCTGCCACAAGAAAGGATCATTTACCTTACCCTTCGTAGACCAAATTCTAGAAAGTTTAGCTGGTCATGCTTACTATTGTTTCCTTGATGGATACTCGGGCTGCTTTCCAATTCCCACAGCCTTAGAAGACCAAGAAAAGACTTCACTTGTCCTTTATGGAACCTTTGCATATTGTCGTCTACCCTTTAGGCTATATAGTGCCTTTGCCACCTTTCAAAGATGCATGATGTGCATTTTTTCTGACATGATAGAGAAAATTCCTACAAAGATGATTTTTCCATATTTGGGTTTAAATTTCACGAGTGCCTTTACCACCTTGACTTAGTTCTAAGGAGATGCAAGGAAACTAACTTAATCCTAAATTAGGAAAAATGTCATTTCATGGTAAAAAAAAAAGAATTGTTCTTGGTCATATCATATCTGAAAAGGGAATTGAAGTAGATAAAACCAAAATTATATCATTGCCAATCTTCCACCACCTAAGACAGTCAAAGAAATTTGTTCATTCCTAGGACATGCAGGCTTTTATAGGCGATTTATTAAAGATTTTAGTAAGAAAAAAAACCCTTGACCAATTTTCTAGGTAAAGATGTAACATTTGAATTTAATGAAAAATACCTCTAATCTTTTGAACAACTCAAAAAGGAGTCAACTTCAGCTCCTATCATCAAATCACCGAATTGGAGTCAACCATTTGAGTTAATGTGTGATGCATCTGACTATACAGTTGGTGTTGTTCTAGTACAAATAATTAACAATATTCTCCGTGTCATATACTATATTACTAGGACTTTGAATGATGCACAATTGAACCATTCCACTACTGGAAAAGAACTTCTAGCTATAGTTTTTGCCTTAGAAAAGTTTCGATCTTATCTTATTAGATCTAAAATTCTTGTTTACATTGATCACGCTGCACTCAAACATCTTCTCTCTAAGAAATATTTAAAAGTCTGTTTAATTTTTTGGGTCTTATTGCTTCAAGAATTTGACCTAGAGATAAGGGACAAAATAGGGTCCGAAAATGTGGTAGCTGATCATTTGTCCTGTTTAGTTGTGGAGTCCAACTTTGACTTGCCCTTAAATGAAAGATGAGCAGCTTTCTTTATATCTGCTACACCTTGGTTTGCTGGTATTGTGAACTACCTAGTTACTAGTAAAATTCCTTCCCGTTGGTCCAAACAAGACCGGTTCAAATTTCTTTCACAAGTCAAACACTTTTATTGGGACGACCCTTATTTGTTTAAATATTACACTGATCAAATTATTAGGAAGTGTGTACCCGACCATGAGTTTAGGAGTGTCTGTGACGCCCCCAAATTCGAGGCTCAGATACCCGAATCTGGTCATCACGATCTAATACAAACATCCACCTCCAAACAATATACAATAACTAAATACGGAATATAATAAACATATGTTGTTCATTTAAAAGGTGTTACTAGTCCCAAGATTCGATAACCTTAATACATAACCAAAACGTACCCTAAATATTAAATCAGGGTTCAAATTACATTAATAATAACTTAAATTAAGCATAAAAGGTGTAAGACCCCGATAATTTTAATAAAGAGAATTTATTTTTCTTCTTAATATTATTATTATTATTATTATATTTTTAAACAGAAAGGTGTTAAATCGATAATGATAAAGTTACTAGTGAAATGTAACAATTGAGAAGTCTAGTAATAACGCTAAATCACTATTCACGTGATCACTATTCACGTGATCACTATTCACACTAAAAACGCTTTTACACTTTCTTCGACCTTCGATTACGTCATAACGTTTATATGAGCTGGATACAAAATTATACGGTATAAATACGAAAGTACTATTCATACGAATATCCTATTCATTCATACAAAAAAAGTCAAACCTGTATGTCGGGGAATATTCCTTCTGTCAAATAATATTCGTTCTGTCAGAGAATATTATATTCGGTAACGTACGACGCCGAAATAACAAAATATTAGTGGGCCCCACAATGGCAATATTGTCAACGATAGTGGGCCCCATTGTCGGATACTGAAAATGACAGTATGTTGTCAACAGTATTATCACCGGCAACTATTAAAATACCCGGTAATAAAAAGAACAGTAAAACGCGTTATTCCACAGTAGTACGCGGTATTTCACAGGCACACGGTATTGCATAGTATTTTAAATTATTGATTCAATAATTGATAAAGTAGCAATTACACAGTATTTTGATTCAATAATTACAATAGCATCCGCATGATACTTTTTATTATTTATCATGGCACTGTAACTCATATTATTTGTTATGATATTTTAGCATTATTGACGGATTAAAAGTGGAGTCTAACTTAGGGGTACCTAATTAAAATTTTGAAATTCACATGTGGGAACTATTGATTCACATGTGGGAACTATTAGGGGATGTTATGCAAGATTGATAATACTTGAGGGATTATATTAAAAAATAGAGGCAAAAATGGAGGTACTAAAGTGTAATAAGTCGAGCCCTTATTGTGCAATTAATGAAACTTGGTTTTCCTATAAATAGGAGAGGTTATCTTAAGAAATCTTCACACCTTCATTACTTATACTCCCTCTCTCTCTCTAAATTTCTTGAGTTCTCTAAGTGTGCTAGGCTATTGTGAGTGTAACGATCGGGAATCTTAGATTTCCTTGTAACCCGAGTTATGTATGAATGAAATGAATTTTTATTTTTATTTATATTATTATGTGTTATGTGCTTAAAGTTGTGTTGCAGCCTAGAAAACGTGCATATGTTAAATCTTATGTGTTGTTGTGTCGTTGGAGTGAATAAATTGATTTTGCAAGAATTCGTAAAATCACTAATTACAGAGCACGTTTCCCGAGACACTATTCACGAGCACTATTCACGCCCGAATAATTTTGCGTCCTTTTCGATTTCTATTAATTTTGTTAAGACGTGTATGTGAAGGAATAATTTTTTTAAGTGTCAAAGATTTTATTGGAATTGATACGTGATTTAATCTGTATCCAAAATGTATATTATGGGTGTTCTGAATAAATGGACAAATCCCATAATAAATATTTTTACGCATCCCAATAATTTATGGGAGTACGCATTTTAATTTTGGGTAGAATTATTTACCAAATTTGGTACAAAAGTGGGAGTATTCGGGTATATTTATTTGTATATTTTGATTAATTGGAGAGGCAATTAAGCCTCAACCAATCAGGAGAGAGCATTAATTGTATTAGCCAATCAAATGAGGGGGAATAAACCGTCACAGTACACTAGACTTGGATTGTTAACTCTTCACAAGACATCCTCCTCAAATACATTTTCAAGAGCTCGGGTACTCCATTTTAGCTCTCCCAATACATTCCTTCTCCTTCCGAAGCCACTCCACCTTATCTCCCATCAGCTCATTCTCCTTCTCATTCAAACCATCTGCATACTTCTCATTTTTCAAGCAAGGAGAGAGCTACAGAGAGAGAGAGGGAGTATCATAGAGAGAGAAAGAAGGAAGTAGCAAAAGAGAAGGAGTGTTCGGGAAGAAGAAGGAAAACAAGGAAGGAGGGAAAAGAAGGATAAGAGCAGCAAGAGGGAGTCCAGGAGCCTTCTAGCAACCATCTCATCCTACACAAAGCAAGCAACAAAGAGGTAATCACAAACCACAACCATTTCTTCTCCAAGTGAAGTTTTCATGAGTTTTGTTTTGCTTTCATGCTTGCGGGTTAGATTTTGTTGATGTTCATTGTTGTTGGTTGTGTTGAATCTGCCATGGAGGTTCTTAAGAATCTATATAAACCATTAACACCCTCATAGTGGAACAAAAACAAAGAATGATTCGGACCCAAGCTTAAGGAGGAAGATAATGGACTGTTTGGACCTTTGGACGATTAAAGGACAGTAAAGCCTTGATGTTGTGATTATTTTGATTGTTTATTGTTGGAATATTGTACTTCTATCAGTTGTGAGGATATCCCAATTTGAATGAATCAAAATGATGCTAAAATGAAGTCACAGTTGCCATTTGTGTGAGATATTTCATGACTGCATAAAACAGAGTATTAATATTGTGCTTTGGCTTAGGATTTGGCTGTGTTAGTGATTATAGGTCATCTTGCATTTTTGATATGTTGTAGCCCCGTGTCTTACGAATCCATAGAGTCCGTAACGGACCAAATTGATCGAGTATAGAGGGAGATATGGAGGCTGGAGCAGGCGTAGGTGTGGCAGTTCGCGGTTCTGCAAGAACTGCAGAACTACTACTGCATGGCACTGTCTGTGCTTGGACCCGGGTCGGGTCAGGCCGGACCGGGTCGGGCCGGATCGGGTCGAACCCAGTAAATTTTTCCCCCGAGTCTAAAACTTATATTTTTGTACGAAATGATTAAACACACTTATAACTTGTTAAAGCCTTATGTGCTTAATTTTATACTAGTGTCAACCGAAGTGATGCGGTCTTAAGGCGTAATTAAATAAACTAATTACAAATTATGCTTGGTTTCCAAGGGGCACTGCCCCCCGACCCCCGCCAGCTCACCGGGGAGCTGGGCAGCCGCTCACTCACCGGGGAGCGAGACCCCCAACTGGGTAAGCGTAGTGGCAATCAATATATTTTAATGATGTGATGATTGTAATGAACCTAGTCCGTATGTGACTAATATTTATGATGATTTTAATGAACTATGTAGGATATTTTTGATGGACGATTAACGTTAAGATATTAACGCACGTACAAGGTAAGTTCCTTACTCAACCCTTATTTAATTGTGCGAGTTTTCCTTACTCGATCTATTTATTGGGCAAGTTTCGAATTCATTTATCTATCGAGAAAGTCTGCTATCTTATTCAGTTATTATTGTGCAAGTTTACTTACCCTACTCAAGATTATATTCGAGCAAATATTATTTATTGAGCAAGCTTATTGAGCTTCTTGACTCCGTTCAAATTACTTATCAATTTAGCAATTAGTGTGCTAGTATTCATATTTTTATTCAAGTATTGCAATGAAATCCCATTTCATGCAATGTTATATATTGTGTGATTCCAAAGATTACGAATTGTTATTCATTCAAGATATTTTTAATGCTATCATGCATGTTGTTGAACCTTAAAGTTCTTTATTCCATAGACTGTTTAAAAGCTATGTCAAGGCTAATTGTTTCAGCTAGACACTTATTGATTTGGTTATTAGAGTGAGGTTAAAGTCCTCCAACTATTATTGTTGTTAAGTAAAATTGTCCGATCAAATTGTTTTGGTCTGGACTCCTATGTAAAGCTGAGAAGAACAACCCTCACAGCAGGGAAAATTGTATAAACGTCAGGGAACCGACACGCGCATAAATGGAAAATGTAAGGCTTATGCATAACGCCAGGTATTTTAGGCTGATCACCTATTATACCAGTTTTGTGGATTATCGGATGAATTTCCAGTAATTCTAGAATTGAGTTCTGTGCCTTGGTGCACCCTCAGTATTGAATAGTTCCATTCTTCGGGAAACTTTGAAATCCTTGGATACTTCAGAAATCCTTTGGTCCTTAGCGGCCACTATAACGGTTATAAAAGAAGTTGTTTATTTCCTTGTGTTAGCTATTTTTTTTACTCTTGAGAGCTATAAAGTTATTATGTGATTATTCACTGCTATTATACTTGCGGGGCAATTTGTTGCTCACCCTTGCTTTCCTTAAAACATTTCAGTTAGTGCGACACGTGGCGAGAGCTCAGAAAAAGATAAGGGAAAGGGGAAAGCTACTGATTAGTGTATTTTGTTGTTCTAGAATTACCGTCATGTATTAAGACATATATACCCTTTTGTATTATGTTATGTTTTGTAATAGTATTGGTTTCGAGACTTGGGACAGGTTTATTTATGTTATATCAATGTAAATATTCCTTTATTCTGCTATAGGTTATCGATTGTATCATTTTTGTATTAGATAGTGATGAACTAGGTCCGTGGCTCAGGTGACCCGGATTTGGGGGCGTCACAGTGAGTATTTGTGAGAATACTAGTATTGTCCAAGTTAGTTAGCTTCATAGAAAGCAACATCCAGTCACTTGTTAACTAAGGTAGGGAATATCATTTCTTTCATACTCATATATAATATCATTTGCTTTCATGTTCGTAAGTGATATTATACTCATAAAGGTTGTTATTCATTCTTTATTATTCTGTGAGAATAACCTGTATGTACGAGTGTCGTACCTGGTGAATACCCTTCTGTATTCATTCCTTATTACTCTGTGGGAATAACCTGTATGTACGAGTGTCGTACCTGGTGAATACCCTTCTGTATTCATTCCTTATTACTCTGTGGGAATAACCTGTATGTACGAGTGTCGTACCTGATGAATAACCCTTTGTATTAATTATTTATTAACCTGTTGTGAAAATAATCTGTCTACGCGGATTATCGCATGACGGGTGAAAATCCATTTGCAGTTTCATATATTCTGTTATACTCGTATAACGTATCATTTCTTTTGTACTCTTTAAGGGATATCTTTTTCTTTTATATTTCTCTATTTATGATAAGAAATTTTTGTTTGTTTCCAAAATCTTATTTTTAAATGGAGATAATCCCTGAAAATTAGTAGAATATCCTTAATAGTTTGTGTTTCATCTAATATCTTTTCACTTGAATCTTTCTATTTCATTTTATACGTCATAGTTGAAGCATGAAATAATTTCTTGAATATCATTCTTGAATTTGACTCTACAATTTGGTCATCGTGTTAGCAATTTGGTCAATCTTTGATACTGATTAAATTATAAAGCTTTTCTTATCCTTAATCTCACTGTATTATTGTCATTGTTATCATCCTCATCCTCATACTTAAATTGTGGTGATAGTTCTCTTTAGCCCGTAGTGCAAAGATGAACTGGCGTGACATGATTTTGACCAAACTGTGTATTGGTATAATCATGACTTTTGGTGTTACAAACAAAGGCGTATGGTGAAAGTTCTCTTTGGCCCGTAGTGCAAAGATGAACTGGCGTTTGGCATGATCATGACCGGTGATGTTACAAATAAATATCTTTGGCACGTAGTGCAAAGAGAGGCTGTTGAATATAAACTCTTGATTTGGATTGTTCATAAACAGGAATTGTTGATTGGTATTACAGGGATAAAATATTTGTGGTGATCCTTTAATTTATAGAAGATGGTAGATATTATAATCTACTTGACTCTTCTAATGGATTGTTTGTTCCGCTGCAATTGTTGTTGTTGAACAATTAAAATATCTTTAAATCTCTGATTTAATTCTGTTGAAGACTAAAGATAATTTTTATTCTTCATTATCTTAGTCATGATATTTCTTACTGGGCTATTTGTGCTCACCCTTTTCCTTTTTGTTCCATTGTTCTCCTCAGGAAAAGAGAGTGTAGCGGGGACTAGCCGGGGAATAGAGTGATGGTCCGAGACAATAGAAATATCTCAATACATTATTATTAATGTGGCAATAAATGTATTGAGAATTTAAGTTGTATTTGTATTGTGTTGTCGTATTTTGCACAACACTTATTAGTTGTAAATGGGAAAATTCATATTTGTATTTGTATTTTGTGAAATGTTATTGGCGACTCAAAATGGGTTGTATGGACCTATTTTGGGGGCGTCACAAAAGGTCAGTTATTTGAAGTCTATCACTTCATCTTTTCCTTGCCCTTGTCTTTGCCTGAGGTCTCGGGCTTAACTACAATAGGGTTCATGATATAACAAGGGTGAGCAACTAGTTTACTCAACAAGTTTAAATAACAACAAGAAATGATATATATCATGAATGAAATAAATATCTGGAAATGATTCAATGAAGAGAATAACGAAAGCAAGAATAATAACTGCTTTTAAAACAAACGATAGTCAAAGTAGACCATGAACAATACACTTCCAATGGAATCAATAGCTAATTGACCATTTGGTTACTGGCTCAGAAATAGGTACTCAAGGGGATCAGCCTCTAGTACCCTATGTGTATGCATTGCATTTAATTTCTGTTCTTGTATCTTAAATTCAGATACGTGGGGTATTCCCCTATATTTTTGGGGTGTTCATATTAGTCCAAGAATCCGCACCTTCAATTAGCTTGGAAAGCTTTTATTAAATATGCTTATGTCTAGCCGAACAATGGCTTAGACTTAACTTTGAACAGTTCATGCAATATAGAACTTTAATTAAAGCACAAGTCAAAGGATGTACGAGCTAAATTGCACCAAGTGCGAATCACAATAATATCAATGTGGAATAATCGTAAAGAAATTAAATCACTTAGAGCATGCTTGGAAGTAAAGTTCAAGCTTAAATAATTAACTCGAGCAAGGTTAGGAAAAACTTGTTTAATAAATATTTTGAGTTAGGATAGGAAAACTTGACCAACACAAGCGTTAGACAAGTGTTAGGGAACTTGCGTTCAACATATAAGGTGAATGGAATTAGGGAACTTGCAACAACGTAAGAACTTTAAGGTTAGGAACTTACACAAAGTGAAGTTTCGGAAAAAGGGAACTTGCCCTCAATAATACTTGCACAACAATAATATATTTGCACAAGTTAGTAGAAGTCAAGGGAACTTGCATGGTGCGTCTGCTACAATATATAACACACACTCCTTAAAATCCTACACAATTAGGTACATATTCGTATAACAATTAGTCACATATAGACTAGATTTAAAACTGACGTAGCATCATTAAAGCACATTGATTGACATTACGACTACCCAGTTGGGGGTCTCGCTCCCCGATAAGCGAGCGGCTGCCCAGCTCGCCAGTGAGCTGGCGGGAGTCTAAGGGGCAGCGCCCCTTGGAAGCCAAACGTAAGTTGTAACCAGGTTAATCAATTTTTGCCTTAAAACAACACTATTTTGATTGATACTTGATATACAATTAAGCATTTAAGGCTTAACAAAAATATAATTACCTAATGCATAACTAATTAGGTTTATTTATTATTATTACCAAAATAAATAATCCCAATATTAATCTTGGTTGCTTAATGATTATCTAATAGAAATAATTAAAACTATTAATATTTAAACTACGTAACCCGACCCGAGCCATCACGATCCGGACCGATCCGGCCAAAAACACGGCCTTGGCGCTGCAGCGCCAAGCATACAAGCGAGGCCGACGCTGCGGCGTCAGGCCCGAGTGATCCCAGCTGGCACACCGCCTTCACGTTGCGGCGTGAGATTAAGCAGCAATCGTGGCGATGCGGCGTCAAAGCCCTTAGGCGTGGCGCTACGGCGTGCCGCAGCGGCGCCAGGCCCCTTAATCGCGACGCTGCGACGTCGTTTGCTAGCGCTGCGGCGTGACGAACTAGGGTTCGTCTTCTCCGATCTGTTTCAACGATTTTATTCACTTTTAACCCATTAAAATTGTTCTACTCAACATGTATACTCAATATTAACCACATATTACTATTAATTGTAAGTTTTATACACCTAATTTGAGGAATTAATTCCAAGCATACAAGCAGAGTATTTCGTATTTTTTTGCAACGAAGGTGTATTCTAACAGGGAAATGGTTACCTCCTAGACTTAGCTGCCGTTCTTCTCTTTTTTTCGTAGTTGACAATAAAATCAGAGACCATCAGTGTGCCAATTCCCTTCCTTCAGATAGTTTCCACAGCAACAATCACTCTCTATACCAACTTACAGAAGATTTAGCAAATGGGTCTGTGAAGGAAACGTTCCAATTTATAGAAAACTCAGTGACCATGCCAAGCCTTTGTCCAAATTGGTTAACCAACGGAAACGAGTAGAAGATGATGGGTAAACGCCGCTGATATCTTCAGCCATGATTTGCCTTCGCAGAAATTCGACAAGAAATCTTGCACAAAATCCATACGCGGCTAGTGTAAGACCCCGATAATTTTAACAAAGAGAATTTATTTCTCTTCTCATTATTATTTTAAATAGAAAAGTGTTAAATCGATAATGATAAAGTTATTAGTGAAATATAAAAATTGAGAAGTTTAGTAATAACGCTAAATCACTATTCACGCGATCATTATTCATGGGGGACTATTCACGCTAAAAACGCTTTTATACTTTCTTCGACATTCGAATTACGTCATAACGTTTATATGAGCTGGATTTGAAATTATACGGTATAAATACGAAAATACTATTCATACGAATATACTATTCATTTATACAAAAAAAGTCAAACCTGTATGTCGGGGAATATTCGTTTTGTCGGATAATATTCGTTCTGTCGGAGAATATTATATTCGGTAAAGTACGACGGCGTTGTCGAAATAACCACTTTTATATTCGGTAACGTACGATGCTGAAAAAACAAAATATTAGTGGACCCCACAATGGCAATATTGTCAACGATAGTGGGCCCCATTGTCGGATACTGAAAACGACAATATGTTGTCAACAGTATTATCACCGGCAACTGTTGAAATACCTGATAATAAAAAGAACAGTAAAACGCGTTATTTCGCAGTAGTACGCGGTATTTCACAGGCACACGGTATTGCACAGTATTTTAAATTATTGATTCAATAATTGATAAAGTAGCAATTACACAGTATTTTGATTCAATAATTACAATAGCATCCGCATGGTACTTTTTATTATTTATCATGGCACTGTAACTCATATTATTTGTTATGATATTTTAGCATTATTGACGGATTAAAAGTGGAGTATAACTTAGGGGTACCTAATTGAAATTTTGAAATTCACATGATGTAAACTATTGGTTCACATGATAGAACTATTGGTTCACATGTGGGAACTATTAGGGGATGTTATGCAAGATTGATAATACTTGAGGGATTATATTAAAAATAGAGGCAAAGATGGAGGTACTAAAGTGTAATAAGTCGAGCCCTTTTTGTGCAATTAATGAAACTTGGTTTTCCTATAAATAGGAGGGGTTATCTTAAGAAATCTTCACACCTTCATTGCTTGTACTCCCTCTCTCTCTCTCTAAATTTCTTGAGTTCTCTTAGTGTGCTAGGCTATTGTGAGTATTTGTGAGAATACTAGTATTGTCCAAGTTAGTTAGCTTCATAGAAAGCAACATTCAGTCACTTGTTAACTAAGGTAGGGAATATCATTTCTTTCATACTCATATATAATATCATTTGCTTTTATGTTCGTAAGTGATATTATACTCATAAAGGTTGTTATTCATTCCTTATTATTCTGTGGGAATAACCTGTATGTACGAGTGTCGTACCTGGTGAATACCCTTTTGTATTCATTCCTTATTATTCTGTGGGAATAACCTGTATGTACGAGTGTCGTACCTGGTGAATAACCCTTTGTATTCATTCCTTATTAATCTGTGGGTATAACCTGTCCGTGCGGATTGACGCACGCTTGGTGAATAATCCTTTATATTCATTACTTATTAATCTGTTGTGGAAATAATCTGTTTACACGGATTATTGCATGACGGGTGAAAATCCATTTGCAGTTTCATATATTCTGTTATACTCGTATAACGTATCATTTCTCTTGTACTCTTTAAGGGATATCTTTTTCTTTCACATTTCTCCATTTATGATAAAAAAATCTTTGTTTGTTTCCAAAACCTTATTTTTAAATGGAGAAAATTCCTGAAAATTAGTAGAATATCCTTAATAGTTTGTGCTTCATCTAATATCTTTTCACTTGAATCTTTCTATTTCATTTTATACGTTATAGTTGAAGCATGAAATAATTTCTTGAATATCATTCTTGAATTTGACTCCACAATTTGGTCATCGTGTTGGCAATTTGGTCAATCTTTGATACTGATTAAACTATAAAGCTTTTTCTTATCCTTAATCTCACTGTATCATTGTCATCATCCTCATCCTCATACTTAAATTGTGGTGATAGTTCTCTTTAGCCCGTAGTGCAAAGATGAACTGGTGTGACGTGATTTTGACCAAACTGTGTATTGGTATAATCATGACTTTTGGTATTACAAACAAAGGCGTATGATGAAAGTTCTCTTTGGCCCGTAGTGCAGAGATGAACTGGCGTTTGGCATGATCATGACCGGTAATGTTACAAATAAATATCTTTGGCACGTAGTGCAAAGAGAGGCTGTTGAATATAAACTGTTGATTTGGATGTTCATAAACAGGAATTGTTGATTGGTGTTACAGGGATAAAATATTAGTGGTGATCCTTTAATTTATAGAAGATGGTAGATATTATAATCTACTTGACTCTTCTAATGGATTGTTTGTTCCGCTGCAATTGTTGTTGTTGAACAATTAAAATATCTTTAAATCTCTGATTTAATTCTGTTGAAGACTAAAGATAATTTTTATTCTTCATTATCTTAGTCATGATATTTCTTACTGGGCTATTTGTGCCCACCCTTTTCCTTTTTGTTCCATTGTTCTTCTCAGGAAAAGAGAGTGTAGCGGGGACTAGCCGGGGAATGGAGTGATGGTCCGAGATAATAGAAGTGTCTCAATACCTTACTACTAGTGTGACAATAAGTGTATTGAGAATTTAAGATGTATTTGTATTGTGTTGTCGTATTTTGCACAACACTTATTAGTTGTAAATGGGAAAATTCATATTTGTATTTGTATTTTGTGGAATGTTATTGGCGACTCAAAATGGGTTGGATGGACCTATTTTGGGGGCGTCTATGACGTCCCCAAATCCGGGTCACCTGAGCCACGGACCTGGTTCGTCACTATCAAACACAAGAATTATACAATCGATAACTTATAGCGGAATAAAGGAATATTTACATTGATATAACATAAATAACCCTGTCCCAAGTCTCGAAACCAAGGCTACATCAAAACATAACATAATACATAAGGGTAAATATGTCTTAATACACGACGTCAATTAATAAGTCTTAATACAAACAGAAATTCTAGAACAACAAATTACAACTACTCCGTAGCTTTCCCGTTTCCTTTATCTTTTCCTGAGCTCTCGCCACGTGCCGCACTAACTGAAATGTTTTTAAGGAAAGCAAGGGGTGAGCAACAAATTTGCCCCGCAAGTATAATAGCAATGAATAATCACATGAATAACTTTATAGCTCACCAGAGTAAAAATTTATCTAAGTCAAGGAAATAAACAACTTCTTTTTATCACCATTATAGTGGTCGCTATGGACCGAAGGATTTCTGAAGTATCCAAGAATTTCAAAGTTTCCCGAAGAAGGGGACTATTCAATACTGAGGGTGCACCAAGGCACAAAACTCTATTCTAGAATTACTGGAAATTCATCCGATAATCCACAAACTGGTATAATAGGTGATCAGCCTAAAATATCTGGCGTTATGCATAAGCCTTACATTTTCCATTTACGCGTGTGTCGGTTCCCCGACGTTTATACAATTTCCCCTGCTATGAGGGTTGTTCTTCTCAGCTTTACATGGGAGTCCGGACCAAAACAATTTGATCGAACAGTTTAACTTAACAACAATAATAGTTGGAGGACTTAACCTCACTTCAATAAATAAATCAATAAGTGTCTAGCTGGAACAATTAGCTTTGACATAGCTTTCAAACCGTTTATGGAATAAAGAACTTTAAGATTCAACAACATGCATAATAACATCAATAATATCTTGAATGAATAACAATTCATAAACTTTGGAATTACACAATATATAACATTGCATGAAATGGGCTTTCATTGCAATACTTGAATAAAAGTATGAATACTAGCACGCTAATTGCTAAATTGATAAGTAATTTGAACGGAGTCAAGAAGCTCAATAAGTTTGCTCAATAAATAGTATTTGCTCGAATATAATTTTGAGTAGGGTAAGTAAACTTGCACGATAATAACTGAATAAGATAGCAGACTTGCTCGATATATAAATGAATTCGAAACTTGCCCAATAAATAAATCGAGTAAGGAAAACTCGCACAATTAAATAGGAGTTGTATGAGTTAGGAAACTTGCCTCTATCGTTGATTAGGCTTAATATAAATGGCCCTTCAAGTTTCTTACATAATATAATAAATATTCACATACCAATTAATCGCATAATGGATATCAAATATTAGATAACACAACTCTTTTAAACTATGCACAACAGTCCTAAAAAGGCCAATATGGAAATTGGATCCTGACTTCAAATATAAAATCTATTAAATTAAAGTTATAGGTCTACTCTTCCTCTTTCCGGAACACTTTGAATCGCCTCAATCGGAGTTGGTATGAAAATGTTATGTTCGAATTACTAAAGGACATTGAAACTGTCCAGATTACTTCCATGCTTCGCGATTTTGTCATGCCTATCTTGGCATGTCATAAGTAGGTCGTCCGGACTCCGAATCAGCCCGTTCCAGAGGCTACGGAATCCTTAATTAGTGTACTAAATAATCCCAAAATACCCAAAATTTCCTGGAAATTTAACTAACCATAACTGTGCCCCGAATTAAACCCCCTGTGCTGATTTCTCAATTGGCAGTTTCGGCATCTTTGCTTTAAATCACCATAACTCCCTCATCCGGGGTCGGAATGAGGTCGTTCCAAAGCCCATGGCTTCGTAACTTAGCATACTACAATTACCCAAAAGCCCAGAATTTTTCGATCTACACGTTAATACCAGAATCTAACGCATTGGCCACTAACCATCCGTACTTCGTTTCCTAAACATGTTTCGCTAAGTTTCTCACTACGAATTCGTTTTAAACTTCGTTTTGGTTCGTTCCAACTGGAAAATCTTCGTATTTCAGGGGAGCATAGCATGATACTAATAAACAAATTTTTCATACGTTAAAGATAACTGCAAAAGTCCTCTACATCAGTCCATGTTCAGTTCATAGTCCAAAATGTCCATGTTCTTCATTCTTTAAGCATATGCACGGATTTCTTTCACTTTGTTCCACTTTCAGAAGTTATTAAGAAGGTTTAAAAGGCCTTAACAACATTCTTAACCATTCACAATCAACCAACAAACAATAACATCAACAAAACCGACGATCAAGCAAACTAGAAAAGTGGAAAACTTGGAAACTTAAGAAAGAATGAGTTTGGATGTGTTGTATACCTCTTGTAGCTCCTTCTTTGTTGTTAGAAAGCTTGATAACTGATTGATGCTTCCTATTCTCTTCTTCCTCACTTCTCTCGTAACTTTTTCCAAGCTTCTTCCTTAGATTCTACCGGACACCCACCTCTTCTCTCTCTAAAACTTGAATTTTTCTCTCTCTAAAACTTGAATTTCTCTCTCTCTACTTCTCAACTCTAGCAGCTGAACTTAGAGGGAATGGAAGTCTGAAGTTGGAAGTAATAGAATGGCATGGGAGGGTGGCTTCGGGAGGAGAGGTAGTGGGTTTGATATCCAAGCTCTTGAAATGAGTTTTGAGAAGGATGCTTGCACACTTAGGATTTTTATGCATGGTGTCTAGTGCATGGCAACATATTGCCGGGAACTTCCCTTCCTTTCCTCTATTCTAATTGGTTAGAAAAATATTGAGGATCTCCAAATGAATTGACACACAAATATAACACATCCAATTACTTACTCTCTCCTCTACAATTCCGAATACTCCATTCTTTGCACCAATTTTGGTAAATAACTCTACCCAAAATTAAAATGGGTACTCCCATAAATTATTAGGACGCGTAAAAATATTTATTATGGGATTTGTCCATTTATTCGGGACACCCATACTATACATTTCGGATACGGATTAAATCACGTATCAGCTCCAATAAAATTTCTGACACGTGAAAAAATTATTCCTCAGCATATATGCCTCATCTAAATTAATAAAAATCGAAATAGACGAAAAAGTTCGGGTGTGAATAGTGCTCGTGAATAGTGCCTCGGGAAGCGGGTCCCGCTAATAGTGATTTTATGAATTTTTGCAAAATCGATTTATTCACTCTAACGACACAACAACACATAACATTTAATACATGCATATTATCTAGACTGCAACACAACTTTGAGCACATAACACATAATAATATAAATAAAAATACAAATTTATTTTATTCATACATAACTCGGGTTACAAGGAAATCTAGAATTCCCGATCGTTACATTCTCCCCCCTTATAAGGATTCTGTCCCCAGAATCACAATACAAGGTTAAACAAAAAGTTGAGGGTAATTCTCCTTCATCTTATCTTCCAATTCCCATGTAGCCTCCTCTGCATTGTGGTTTCGCCAAACTACTTTCAAAGAAGGTATAACCTTATTTCTTAATACTTGCTCTTTCTTATCAATTATCTGAATAGGAATTTTCTCATACGTTAGATCTTTCTCTATTTCGACGGGCTCATAGGATATAACGTGCTTATAATCGGGCTTGTATGGTCGTAGCACTGAGACATGGAACACATTGTGGATATGGTCCAGTTCAGGAGGCAAGGCTACCTCGTACGCCACTTCACCCACTCTTCTCAATACTTCGAACGGTCCTACGAACCTTGGGCTCAACTTTCCCTTCTTCCCAAAACGTATCTTCCCTTTCTAGGGAGACACTTTCAAAACACGTGGCTACCGACGTCGAAGTCTCTCGTCTGGCGATGTTGATCTGCATACTTCTTTTGTCGGTCTTGTACTGCAACTAGTCTTGCCCTGATCACTTTGACCACTTCGGCTGTCTGCTGTACCAACTCGGGTCCCAACAGTCGTCGTTCGCTGACCTCATCCCAGCTTAATGGTGTTCTGCACTTCCTTCCGTAGAGGGCTTCATACAGTGGCATACCGATACTTACATGATAGCTATTATTATAAGCGAATTCAACGAGTGGTAAGTGATCATCCCAATTCTCTTTGAAATCCATCACACAAGCTCTAAGCATATCTTCTAGTGTCTGTATTGTTCGCTCGCTCTGTCCGTCAGTTTGAGGATGGTAAGCAGTACTTAGTCGCAACTGCGTTCCCATTCTTTCTTGTAAGCTCTTCCAAAAATTTGACGTGAAGCGCGGATCTCGATCTGAGACAATTGACACAGGCACTCCATGTCTCGAGACAATTTCCTTTATGTACAACTTGGCTAACTGATTCAAATTGAATCGGATTTTTATCGGTAGAAAGTGTGCTGATTTTGTCAATCGGTCTACGATAACCCAAATGGCATCACAACCCTTTTGTGTAACTGGAAGTCCCACCACGAAGTCCATAGTGATATGCTCCCATTTCTTCTCTGGTATATTCAATGGTTGAAGTAACCCACTCGGTCTCTGATGTTCCGCTTTGACTTGCTGACAGGTGAGACACTTACTGACGTACTCTGCTACCTCTCGCTTCATGTTGGGCCACCAAAAATATTGACGAAGATCTCGGTACATTTTCGTGATTCCTGGGTGGACAGAGTATGCTGAATTATGTGCTTCATGTAAAATTTCTTCTCTTAATTCAGTCACGGCTGGCACCCAGACTCGTCCTTCGTATCTCAAGATACTATCCTTATCCATCCGAAATTTCTCTTCCTTATTTTCTGTGATCCTTTCCCGAATCCTTTCACACTCTTCATCCTTTTCTTGTGATTCTCTCACTTTTTCGTGTAATGTTGGATGAGCTTCAATTACGAATAACTTCTCTGTTGTCTCTATCGGACTTCTCACTTCGATCTCCAGCCTCGCCATTTCTCGTATCAGCTCCTCATGAGTAGTTAGCAAAAACAATTTCTCGTTCTCCTTTCTGCTGAATGCGTCTGCTACTACGTTTGCCTTCCCTGGGTGATAAAGAATTTTGTAGTCGTAATCTTTGATTAATTCCAACCACCTCCTCTGTCGCATGTTTAGCTCCTTCTGTGTGAAAATATATTTCAGACTCTTATGGTCCGTGTATATCTCGCATTTCTCCCCATAAAGGTAATGTCTCCAAATCTTCAACGCAAAAACGAAAGTCGCTAACTCCAAGTCATGGGTAGGGTATCGTTTCTCGTAATCCTTCAGTTGTCGTGACACATACGCAATAACCTTGCCGTGTTGCATTAACACACAACCAAGACCCTTGTGTGATGCATCACTGTACACTACAAAACCCCCCGTATCATCTGGTAAGGATAATACAGGCGCCTCGCTTAACCTCTTCTTCAACTCCTGAAAACTGTCTTCACACTTTTCAGACCACACAAACTTCACCGTCTTCCTCGTTAGATTGGTTAACGGGGTTGCTATTTTGGAAAAATCTTGGATAAATCTTCGATAGTACCCGGCTAACCCTAAGAAACTTCGTACTTCTGTCGGTGTCTTCGGTTGCTCCCAGTTACTAACCGCCTCCACCTTCGCAGGGTCCACTGAGATACCGTTTTTGTCGATCATATGCCCTAAAAATTGCACCTTTTCCATCCAGAATTCGCACTTCGAAAATTTTGCGTATAACTTTTCCCTTCTCAGTGTCTCCAGTACTTCGCTCAGATGATCGGCGTGCTCTTTTTCGGTCTTTGAATAAATCAAAATGTCATCAATGAAAACTACTACGAACTTATCTAAGTACGACTTCAGAATTCTGTTCATCAAGTCCATGAATGCTGCCGGCGCGTTAGTTAAACCGAAAGACATCACCAAGAACTCGTAGTGACCATATCTTGTCCGAAACGTAGTTTTAGGTACATCTTCCTTCCTTACTTTTAGCTGATGATATCCGGTCCTTAAATCTATCTTCGAGAAGTGTCTGGCTCCCTTCAGTTGATCGAACAAGTCGTCGATTCTTGGCAATGGGTACTTATTCTTGATCGTTGATTTGTTCAACTCCCGGTAGTCGATACAGAGTCTCATTGATCCGTCCTTCTTCTTGACAAACAAAACTGGTGCTCCCCAAGGGGACACACTTAGCTGAATATACCCATTGTCCAGCAGTTCTTGAAGTTGTATCAACAATTCCTTCATCTCTACCGGCGTCATACGATACGGAGCCTTCGAGATTGGTGCAGTCCCTGGCACTAAGTCTATGGCAAATTCAATTTCCCTGTCTGGCGGAAGACCGGGTAAATCACTTGGAAACACATCTGAAAACTCTCTCACTACCGGTATATTATTAATATCCACACATTCTTTTCTCGTATCTTGAATATAGGCTAAATAACCTTCGCAACCTTTCTTTAACAATTTCCTGGCCTGCATCATCGTAAGACAACATGAACGTCTTAGCGATGTGCCACCATAAAATATTACCCTCGACCGGTTCGGGGTCCGAAGGTTCACACTTTTCTTCTGACAGTTAATGATTGCTGCATGATCGTACAACCAGTCCATTCCCAATATTACATCGAACTCTCCCAACCTTATTGGGATCAAATCCACGCGAAAATTAAATCCCCTAATCTCAGTGTAACAATTACGAAGAATAAACTGTACAAGAATTACCTCGTTATTCATAATTTCTATGCTCAAAGGATTTTCTAACGGTTCTTGGGGTATATTTAACCGTTTAACAAAATTTTCAGACACAAAAGAACAGGTAGCACCTGAATCGAATAATACACAAGCATTTATATTATTGATTGGAATAATACCTGACACCACGTCCTTAGCAATCACTGCATCCTGGACGGTCATGTTGAATGTTCGGGCAGGGGTGCGATTCGGCAGGGTCGGACTCCCAATCATTAGTTTGCTGCCTCCTCCTCGATTGCCACTCCCACCGCTGTTTCCTTTCTTCGGGCAGTCTCTGAACTGATGCTCCATTGATCCACAAGAATAGCATCCACGGTTCTTCTTCGGGTTTGGGCAATGCAGTGCTATATGCCCTTCCTGGTTGCAGTTGTAGCAGACATTACGTCCCTTCCAGCACTCACCCTTGTGGTTTTTCCCACATTTCGAACACGCTTCAATCTTCTTCTTAAATCCTCCCTGACTATTCCCTGCCTGATGAGTGTTGGTACTGTTGTTGCTATTGTTACCACCGTCCCATTTTCTCTTTCCCGAATTGCTTCCACCGCTACTGCCACCTCCACGGTAGTCCCCTCCACTCTTCTTATTTTTCTTGTGTTGATTCAGGGCCTCAATCCCTCCTTCGGCGATGATGGCTTTTTCCAGCAGCGCACTAAAAGTCTCGATCTGGAGGACAGCTACCTTATTATACAACCACGGTTTCAGCCCTTGTTCGAACCTTTGCGTCTTCAACTCTTCAGTACTTACGTGAAGCGGAGCAAAACACGCAAGTTCATTGAATTTGGCGGCGTACTGAGCCACCGTCATGTCTCCCTGCTTGAGCTCTAGGAATTTCACCACCATTTGCCTTTCCATGCTTTTTGGGAAATAGTTCTCGAAGAATAATTCCTTGAACTTGTCCCATGATATCACTCCTTCGCCTGCTCGTTATTGGTTAGCCTCCCACCAATAATTCGCTTCTCCTTTCATCATATACGTGGCAAATACTGTTTTCTGGTCATCCCCTACACGTGCGATGATGAAAGCCTTCTCCATTTCCTTCACCCAAGACTGGGCTTCAATCGGACCAGTCGTTCCCTTGAACTCTGGGGGTCCAACACTCTTGAAATCTTTAAAATTTGTTATGGGTGCTACCGGGGGATGGGGATCCATGGGCCCCGTATTCCTCCCTTGGGTCATTCTCTCCAGTATATCCGCTAATCGCTGCATGGGGTCCACCGGAACTCTTTGATTATTAACCGATCCCTCGGGTGTTGGTGGTGGGGCTCGTATGTTACGTCTAGGTGGCATTCTCTGCTTAACGTAAGAAAATTTAATGTCATCATTTCATTATGCTACGAGATCATCTATCATGAGTACTACAAGTAGACAACATATATAGTAATAACGATTGCATTCAGTACTAATAACTATTACAACATACATGACTAGGCTATAACGTACTACTATAGATGTCATTAAACGTTCCTTGATACAACAAAATGGTGAGGGGTTCACCGACATACTCCCCTAAAATAAGCATAAAAGTTATAGTCTTACAATACTATCCCACACATGTAGCAAAAAGGTTGGGATTAACATATACGAGATTACAAACAGCTCGGCACATAAGTTAAGCAACCTATCCGAGCATACCGCGCTCCACTGCGTTGTCATACTCCATATGACCCATCAAGTCTCGACTCAGGGTGTGACGAGTTTGTCCCTCTTCAGCTGGGTAGTGGTACACACCATCTATCCACCTGCCCATGGCTGAGTGGAAAACATATCCCATCCGGTTCATCTTTCTCTTACCCCTCCTCACTTCACCCTCCAGGTCATCAACTCGTTCTACGGCATCATCCCGTTGTTCCTTGATCCGGACACGGTTTGCCACCTCCCTACCTAACTGGTTCTTCAAAATCTCATTATCCATTTGCAAATTAACTCCCCGATGTTCTGACTGCTCCAGCTTTCCTGCCAATTCTGCATTCCTCGCCAAGAGGTGATGCAGCATGACTGCCAATTGTGTGGAGGCCCCTAGATGCCCTTGCACATCCGTCTCTAATTCCTGGATCCGGTTCTTACCCTCCTGGACCTCGCCTTCTAGTCCCTGAATCCTGGCCCGTTGCTCTCGGGCTTCACTCTCTAACTCATGGATCCTATTTGCTTGATCGAGAACGCGGTCGGTACGTTCGTCCAACATCTCCATCAAAAATGTGGTGTCAACAGGGGGCACCTCCTCCCATTCCTCTTCTGGGTCCTCCTCCGGGTCAGACTCCAACTCGGGTTCCTCCTCAGCAGGGGCAATAGCTAGAATAGGCTCAACTATCAGCAGTGTCTCGGACACTACATGAATGTCACGTGGCTCCTCTTCTGCGACTCTACTAGGTTCTCCTGTGTTTGACATCCTACAAGCACAACCACAAACAAGCCAACTCTTATTAGTCTTTCAACAAAATATAAGGTCATTGAATGGAATGAAGATATATCTTATAACACTACAGGCTCTCTAAGATAAGTCTTTCCCACGTAAAACTCTACAGGAGTTTTGTCTGCTCTTATTCTCTATACACTTCCTAAGGTTATAGCCTAAAGACCTTTCTCTAAAGGTTTATAACCTAAGACTCTGATACCAACCTGTGACGCCCCCAAATCCGGGTCACCTGAACCACGGACCTGGTTCGTCACTATCAAACACAAGAATTATATAATCGATAACTTATAGCGGAATAAAGGAATATTTACATTGATATAACATAAATAACCCTGTCCCAAGTCTCGAAACCAAGGCTACATCAAAACATAACATAATACATAAGGGTAAATATGTCTTAATACACGACGTCAATTAATAAGTCTTAATACAAACAGAAATTCTAGAACAACAAATTACAACTACTCCGTAGCTTTCCCCTTTCCTTTATCTTTTCCTGAGCTCTCGCCACGTGTCGCACTAACTGAAATATTTTTAAGGAAAGCAAGGGGTGAGCAACAAATTTGCCCCGCAAGTATAATAGCAATGAATAATCACATGAATAACTTTATAGCTCACCAGAGTAAAAATTTATCTAAGTCAAGGAAATAAACAACTTCTTTTTATCACCATTATAGTGGTCGCTATGGACCGAAGGATTTCTGAAGTATCCAAGAATTTCAAAGTTTCCCGAAGAAGGGGACTATTCAATACTGAGGGTGCACCAAGGCACAAAACTCTATTCTAGAATTACTGGAAATTCATCCGATAATCCACAAACTGGTACAATAGGTGATCAACCTAAAATATCTGGCGTTATGCATAAGCCTTACATTTTCCATTTACGCGTGTGTCGGTTCCCCGACGTTTATACAATTTCCCCTGCTATGAGGGTTGTTCTTCTCAGCTTTACATGGGAGTCCGGACCAAAACAATTTGATCGAACAGTTTAACTTAACAACAATAATAGTTGGAGGACTTAACCTCACTTCAATAAATAAATCAATAAGTGTCTAGCTGGAACAATTAGCTTTGACATAGCTTTCAAACCGTTTATGGAATAAAGAACTTTAAGATTCAACAACATGCATAATAACATCAATAATATCTTGAATGAATAACAATTCATAAACTTTGGAATTACACAATATATAACATTGCATGAAATGGGCTTTCATTGCAATACTTGAATAAAAGTATGAATACTAGCACGCTAATTGCTAAATTGATAAGTAATTTGAACGGAGTCAAGAAGCTCAATAAGTTTGCTCAATAAATAGTATTTGCTCGAATATAATTTTGAGTAGGGTAAGTAAACTTGCACGATAATAACTGAATAAGATAGCAGACTTGCTCGATATATAAATGAATTCGAAACTTGCCCAATAAATAAATCGAGTAAGGAAAACTCGCACAATTAAATAGGAGTTGTATGAGTTAGGAAACTTGCCTCTATCGTTGATTAGGCTTAATATAAATGGCCCTTCAAGTTTCCTACATAATATAATAAATATTCACATACCAATTAATCGCATAATGGATATCAAATATTAGATAACACAACTCTTTTAAACTATGCACAACAGTCCTAAAAAGGCCAATATGGAAATTGGATCCTGACTTCAAATATAAAATCTATTAAATTAAAGTTATAGGTCTACTCTTCCTCTTTCCGGAACACTTTGAATCGCCTCAATCGGAGTTGGTATGAAAATGTTATGTTCGAATTACTAAAGGACATTGAAACTGTCCAGATTACTTCCATGCTTCGCGATTTTGTCATGCCTATCTTGGCATGTCATAAGTAGGTCGTCCGGACTCCGAATCAGCCCGTTCCAGAGGCTACGGAATCCTTAATTAGTGTACTAAATAATCCCAAAATACCCAAAATTTCCTGGAAATTTAACTAACCATAACTGTGCCCCGAATTAAACCCCCTGTGCTGATTTCTCAATTGGCAGTTTCGGCATCTTTGCTTTAAATCACCATAACTCCCTCATCCGGGGTCGGAATGAGGTCGTTCCAAAGCCCATGGCTTCGTAACTTAGCATACTACAATTACCCAAAAGCCCAGAATTTTTCGATCTACACGTTAATACCAGAATCTAACGCATTGGCCACTAACCATCCGTACTTCGTTTCCTAAACATGTTTCGCTAAGTTTCTCACTACGAATTCGTTTTAACTTCGTTTTGGTTCGTTCCAACTGGAAAATCTTCGTATTTCAGGGGAGCATAGCATGATACTAATAAACAAATTTTTCATACGTTAAAGATAACTGCAAAAGTCCTCTACATCAGTCCATGTTCAGTTCATAGTCCAAAATGTCCATGTTCTTCATTCTTTAAGCATATGCACGGATTTCTTTCACTTTGTTCCACTTTCAGAAGTTATTAAGAAGGTTTAAAAGGCCTTAACAACATTCTTAACCATTCACAATCAACCAACAAACAATAACATCAACAAAACCGACGATCAAGCAAACTAGAAAAGTGGAAAACTTGGAAACTTAAGAAAGAATGAGTTTGGATGTGTTGTATACCTCTTGTAGCTCCTTCTTTGTTGTTAGAAAGCTTGATAACTGATTGATGCTTCCTATTCTCTTCTTCCTCACTTCTCTCGTAACTTTTTCCAAGCTTCTTCCTTAGATTCTACCGGACACCCACCTCTTCTCTCTCTAAAACTTGAATTTTTCTCTCTCTAAAACTTGAATTTCTCTCTCTCTACTTCTCAACTCTAGCAGCTGAACTTAGAGGGAATGGAAGTCTGAAGTTGGAAGTAATAGAATGGCATGGGAGGGTGGCTTCGGGAGGAGAGGTAGTGGGTTTGATATCCAAGCTCTTGAAATGAGTTTTGAGAAGGATGCTTGCACACTTAGGATTTTTATGCATGGTGTCTAGTGCATGGCAACATATTGCCGGGAACTTCCCTTCCTTTCCTCTATTCTAATTGGTTAGAAAAATATTGAGGATCTCCAAATGAATTGACACACAAATATAACACATCCAATTACTTACTCTCTCCTCTACAATTCCGAATACTCCATTCTTTGCACCAATTTTGGTAAATAACTCTACCCAAAATTAAAATGGGTACTCCCATAAATTATTAGGACGCGTAAAAATATTTATTATGGGATTTGTCCATTTATTCGGGACACCCATACTATACATTTCGGATACGGATTAAATCACGTATCAGCTCCAATAAAATTTCTGACACGTGGAAAAATTATTCCTCAGCATATATGCCTCATCTAAATTAATAAAAATCGAAATAGACGAAAAAGTTCGGGTGTGAATAGTTCTCGTGAATAGTGCCTCGGGAAGCGGGTCCCGCTAATAGTGATTTTATGAATTTTTGCAAAATCGATTTATTCACTCTAACGACACAACAACACATAACATTTAATACATGCACATTATCTAGACTGCAACATAACTTTGAGCACATAACACATAATAATATAAATAAAAATACAAATTTATTTTATTCATACATAACTCGGGTTACAAGGAAATCTAGAATTCCCGATCGTTACAGCGTCACAGCTGGATGATGAGATTTACTGTTCATCCCAACTTATTTTAATTTCTTTTTCTTCCTAAATGGCAGACCACAGTTGGAAATTAAATGGGATACGTCCCATAATTCTTGTCCCAATTTAATGCTACTAGTTAATTAAATAAATTTAACTAGTCAATTATTATTTATTTACCAACGGGACTATAAATATTATTAATTGTATTATCTTTATTAATTAATAGGTAATATTAATTAATTTAATATATTCAAAATAATTGAATATTTAATACTTAATTATTCATACATTTCTAGATATTAAATAACCTAGGGTATTCCATTAATTTAATAATTCTATTACTAAGACTCCCTTTAAATTAATTAAATATCTATTCCCACACTATATTCAATTAAATTGAATATTTAATTAATCAACACTTTATCAATTCTTTCAATATTAAAACTGTAGGGTTAGTTCACTAATTTAATTAAATCATTAGTGACTCCCCTTAATTAATCCTAACAGTTACGCGAAATCATATAATCACATAACTAATTAAATACACAAGATTTTAAATAATCATACGAAACTAACTCATTAAAAAATTAAATCTATATTTAATTAATAATGGAGTTTAAAAATTCACGGTCATTACAGTGTCTTGTCATGACCAAACTCGTGGAGGACATTTTGTAGGCAAAAAGACGGCCGCCAGGTCTTTTAGTATGGTTTCTATTGGCCTAGTCTATTCAAGGATGCCACATAATTTTGTGCCAATTGCAATAGGTGTCAACAATTAGGGAGGATCACTAGGAGAAATATGATGCCAATGCAACCCATTCTAGTCATTGAGTTATTTGATGTGTGGAAAATAGATTTCACGGGCCCATTTCTAAATTCTTTTGGATTTCTGTACATTTTACTTGCAGTTGATTACTTGTCTAAGTGGGTAGAAGTTATACCAACCAAGACCAATGACAACAAGGTTGTTGTCAAATTTCTGAAAGATAACATTTTCTCTCGCTTTGGTACCCCTAAGGCCTTAATCAGTTATCAAGGAAAACATTTTCGCAATCAACCTTTTGAATCCTTAATTGTTAAAAAAGTATTCCATCACCCACAAGCTTGCAACACCATATCACCCTCAAATAAGTGGTCAAGTAGAAGTCTCGAATAGGCAAATAAAATAAACTTTAAAAAAAACGGTGAGTTCCAATTAAAAAAGACTAGTCTTTAAAATTGTTAGATGCATTGTGGGCTTACTGTACTGCCTTTAAGACTAACTTAAGAATGTCACCGTATAAGCTTGTGTTTAGGAAAGCTTGACACTCACCTGTTAAACTTGAACACCGTGCTTTGTGGGCCATAAAATAATTGAATTTTGATATGACCACTGGTGAGAGTCATAGATAATTGCAATTAGCTGAGTTAGATGAGATTAAGAATGATGCTTATGAAAATGCTAAAATTTACAAGGAAAGAACAAAAGTGTTTCATGATAAATTAATTTTGAGAAAATCATTTTCACCTGGTCAAAAAGTTTTCTTATATAACTCTAGGCTACATCTTTTTCCTGGCAAATTGCGTTCTAGATGGGATGAACCGTTTGTAGTAAGGGTAGTTTACTCTCATGGGTCAGTCGATATTAAAAATCCGAAGAGTGGGGCAATTTTCAAAGTGAATAGTCAACGACTCAAACTCTTTTTAGAAATGTCAAATGACCTAGAGGAGGTGGTGTATCTTGTTGACCCACACTATTCAAAATGACTGGCACTGCACTTGCATTTATAAGTTTGTACATATAGTTTTCTTTTGTACAATATTTTCATCTGGTTCCTTCCCCACTATACAAGGTACAATTCTTTCATTTCTTTGTTCTCTTTTTTCATTTGCATACATTGAGGACAATGCATGATTTAGGTATGGGAGGAGTTTTGCATTTTTATTATTTAATTTTTATTTATGTATTGCATTTTTATTATTAGATTATTTATTTATTTATGTATTTATTTTTCTTCTTTATAGGAAACTAATTCATTTTGTTAAAAAAATTAAAAAATTAAAAAATTAAAAAAATTTGTTTGACTTTTTATGGATTGAATTTATTCTAATAAGTGTCCGTGGGGCAAAAACTTTAAGTAGGATTGAAAGATTAAGATACTTGAACTCTTGATAAAATACAAAATCTTAGTTTGAAACACCATTTTGAATAAAATTAAATTCATATGCATTTTTGCACTTCACGTTTGCACTAATTCTTAGTTGGGGGATATAAACTATGATCGAGCAATTTCAAATTTGAAAGAAATAAAAAAGAAAAAATGTTGAAAAAAAGGAAAAAAATAAAGAAATAAATAACTACTTCAATGCCCACTGAACGAAATAACTGGGTATCCAAGCCTCAGGAAATATCGATATTCACACTAAAAAATGTGATGGATATAAGCAGCTTGCCTAGTCTAGTTTTGTGGCCTTTATTACTCGAGTTAGTAAGCCTTTAGGGGTGTTTTTACACCTAGTACCCTAAAGTCAACTAGTTTAGGGAGTCATTGGCCCAATGTTTGCTACATGGGTAACTCTAAAAAGCCTAAAAAAATAGGTATTGCACAAGTCAAGAAAAAAAAAGAGGTTTAAAAAAAGAAAAAAAAAGTTTACTTAATTTTCATGGTAAAAGTCCCTACTAAGAGTTACATCGCATACACATGCATGCATCACGTGGAATTAATTTTATGAAAGATAGTGTCTAGAATGAAGATAGAGTATTTTTGATAAGATCAAAGTATGATTTTGAATTTGATGTTACTTGTGTATAATGCCCATAGATACTTAGAAGTTTTCTTTAGATTTCATAATTTGGTTAAACTCAAAAATATTTTATTTTAAATTTTATGGGTATATTCACTGCAAACCCTCACGAGACACAACTCGTCTACTTGGGATAACCTTGGGGTTTAAACACTTGTTGCACATGCTAAGTGCAATCGTGTTTCCTACGAAAATAGGTTAAATATAGTTTTTATTTTATTTTATTCGAAGACGAGCAAAAGATAAGTATGGAGGTATTTGATACACACATTTTTTTATACATTTAATATTCTCATCTTTATTATTTTATATGTATATTTTATTTAACTAATACATTTTATTTTGTTATGTAGTATTCATCTTGGTGAATAAGTAAAAAATAATTGTTCTAATTTTTAAAGATGAAAAATAACTCGTGAAGGATTATTATGTAGAAGTTGAAATCAAGTTAGAGATAAAGAGATAAAGGAAAAAAAGTAGACCAAGTTCAAGGAACCTAAATTAAGGCACAAATTAATTTTTTCTTTATAAATAAGACTTTTGTTTTGGAGAGAAGGGAGTTTTTTTTTTCTTCTTCCGGATATCAAGTTCTGTAGAATAGGATTAATAGTTTTTCACTATTTCTGTGTCGAAGCTTTATTTAGGGAGTAGTTATATTAATATTGTATTCATTATTTCTTTTAAATATTAAAATATTCATTCATGCACTTTTAGTTACAAGCTTCATTATATATGTTAAATTTCATTTACTTTTCAATTTCTTTTTAGCACTGCTATGTGTGATACTATCATTTACGCATTCATGTGTTAGTTTTATTAGATTGTTCTTTTTCTATTATTTAAATTAATTTTAAGTAGTAATCAGTTTATTTGTTTTTATTTTTAATTTCATGGCTAACTAAATTTTTAATACTTAGGATGATGATAAAGTTAGGTATTTCATAATTAATAGTTTCTTTTCGTTCCAAAATTAATTCTTAATTGTTTTCGCCTTCATTATTACCTTCACACAAAATTCGTTTATAATTCTTATTTTAAGTTATGAAATTTTGATATTTTATAGTTAATCTGAGTATTTTTCATAATTTATCCTTACTCACATTTAATATAAGAATCATTATTTATTATGTTAATATTTAGTGAATTCGGATTCCTACGTAATTTTTTCCATTACTAGTTTTCGTTATTAATTTTTAAATTTGCATTATTTAGTTAATTAATCATTTCTACCATCTTTATTACTAATTTGCCTGAAATTTAAATTAAGGATTTGATAGCTAATCTAGTCTCTGTGGTTCGACATGTATTTGTCAAGTCTACAATAGACACTGTGCACTTGCAGTTACTAATTTTTATCACATCAGTAGTCGAAGAGATGATGGACAGAGATAATTATGCCCTAAAATGTAATCCCTTTTTTTCTCAAGAAAATATATCAAGAATTGTTGTTGAAAAAAATATATATTCTTTTATATGGGCATGCTTTATTTCTAGTTGAAGTTGGTGGCTATGGAGTATTTATGATGGAGGTGGTGGTGACTAGTCAGGGAGAAGATGGCAAGAGAGAGTGAGGTTGGGGTGGGGTATATTGAGTCTATTTTTTTATTAAAAAAATAGAGTTTTAGTGCGTTTTCACGCACTTTTGGCTAGTGGCACACACCCACTATTAAGTAGGATGAAAAAAATTGATAGTTTCACTTAACCTCAATACTACATGTATTTAAATATAAGTTTTTAAACAACAAGTGGTTAAGTGAGACAATGATAAAATCTGAGGTGATTAAATGAAATTTACCCTTAATAAAATATAATCCTAAGGTCGACTGCATAACTATCGTCGTCATACTATAAAATCACGAAAAAAAATGTGTTATAATATAATGGGGAGTGATTCATAACAAATGTTTCCAATGATATTATTATTACCAGATAAAATTTTACATTAACTAATTTATTCTTAATAAATCATATTACATCTTAGTCAAATAGTAAATAAATAATGTAACAAAGGAAGGACTCACATTAATCCGCTCTCTGTCCCTACAAACTCAAAAGCCAATTAAGACAATCAACACACGCATACCAATACAACTATACAAGGGCGCAAAATATAAAGTAAATTTATACTTTCTTTCTTGTGCTTTGATTTTGCCTTTAGCTTTTGGATTTCCCTTTGGCTTTGGATTTCTTCTTTCCGATTACCATTTTGTGCCTTAAACAAATGAAATTGAAAATGCATAGACCTAATTAATTATGTTTTGGTGTAAATTGTTTTCAAGTGTTGAGATTAGACAAGTGTTGACAAGAACATAGGAGTTTTATTAGTTTGAATGATTTATAGTCGTGGTGGGTTATGACTCATTTTTCAGCCATTTCATTTTACAAATCGGAGATCAATAATAACTAAGACAAGGGTACACATGGAAAATACTTAAAAGAGGATGGATTCAAATTCTTATTTTTACTTTTTCAAAAAAAAAATTTATATTTTTTTTATTATCATAGATTTTGTATCGAAAAAGTAAGGTATGTGGAACAAAATATTATTTTTATACAAGCCATTGGGCACACACGACATATGTTCAATATAAACTTTTTAAAGTATAAAAAAATTGATATAAATTCAAAATTGTAGAATTTTTTTTTATATCTAAAATCACAAAATGTGTAAATTAGACTTGTCAATCTATAATTTTGAATTTAGAGAATGATGGGAAAGAGATGTGAGAAACAGTTAAAGAGTGAACATGGAGATTATAACTACTTTCTAGACATAAAAGTAGTTAAATTAAATAAAATTCTTTTTAAGATAAGATATGACCCAAAAGTTGAAAGCTTTATAATAAGAGATAATATCCCATATTTGATTTTCTTCTCTCTTTTTTTTCTTTCTTTTTTTTCAAACAAATGTACAGAACAAGCTGCATTTGTGCCGCTTTTTTTATGTTAATCTTGTGCAAAACTCATTAACTTGTTAATCTCTTTGTAATATGAAAGTTATAATTCAAGCTTTCAAAAAAATTCCCTCAACTCAATGAACTAATTGATGTTGTGGACTCCAATAGCACTCAAATAAAGTATTCCACAAGTAGCCTTAATAGCTTGTGTACACGCAGCAATATACAAGAATTTAATTGGCATCGTAGTCCACGAGCCACAAGCCTAAAATGACACTTGTGTTGGCCATTGCAAAAAAATAAAAAAAACTCAACAAAGAACACTATTTCATGGGTAGTGGGTAGTGTTAAATAAAAATATTTCAGCTAGTTCATCTAAGACCTGTATCATACCTGTTTATCTGCTGCACCAGCACAGAAAAACATTTACTTGGTGAGAAGAATTGCCACCAAGTATAATCCAATTCTTCACTAGCAATTTGAAGAATGACCACCAAGTATAATCCAATTCTTCATTAGCAATTTGATTAAGCATAACCACAATACACTAGCAATTCTTCATGCTTGCAAGTATCATTGTCATGACGGATATAGGATTATTATATTGTTAGTGATTAAGCATAGCTTATGTGATGGGAGAAGAAATTATAGTAGTGGGGATATAGCTCAACTGTTTCACGCAATTTGTGATACATAAGTGTGGAACATTCACCATGAAGGATAGGTGATACCTCAGGAATGGATCATTCAGAAAAAAGGGGGACTATTTTTGTAGATCAAGATGAGTATTATTATGCGGTAACATCATCTTGAGTATAACTTGAAGAATCAAGAGGGATAGCAAGGTAGAAATTGCAGAAGTGCATCAGTGCTGCTTTCTTTTTGGAGTAATGAATTGATATTTATGCAGAGTTACATTAATAGTGTGAAATTAAGGTAGTATTGTTGAGTTACGATCTGTACTTTGGTTTCCCATATCCATAACTTTTGGATTTGAAGAACTTTTCAAAAATAAAATTTAGCCTTTTGCAAGAAAAAGAGCAATGCTATAGTCACAAACCATATACAAAAAATTGTGCACAAAATGACATGACATGTAAAGTTCAAGTAATTGATGGACTTATTAACAAGGAGGGTTGGTTGTTATGGGTCCACTAAATACTTGAAGGTCATATGTTATGTGATTTTGTGCACAATTTTTTGTGTATAGTTTGTGTTCACAACATTATTCATACACAAATTAAACATTTAGAATGAAATCTTCGAGAACATACGTAAAACAGATCGTAGAAGCTCCAAAACTAATCTTTGATTTGCAACAGAAATAAAAGTGAACTAGAGTTGTTTACATCTTCGCAATTTTTTTATAAGCGATAACTTATAAGAACATTTCATCATAAACCAGTTATAGTACTAAAATAGAAATGTGAAGATAAAAGTCATAAAACTAAACTAGTTTAAAACTGCAACTCACATTGGACCTACGGCGGTAAGTCTGATTGCTCTAATCATTACATAGAACAGATAAACCGAAATAATACAGCACCACGCTTAACAAAATTTAGCAAATACAGAAAACTAATCTAAGTCAGAGCCCTCCTAAAAGCCAAATCAAAATATATGTATATATATATAAAAGAAAATAGTAAAATTCAAAAAATCACGTATAATTTACACCAATTCTTAAGTCACCACCTATGGTTCAGAAACTATCAAGTCACCACCTGTGATTTCACATTCATCTTCACAACGACATCTATTAACGATTTTTGTCTAACATTGTTAATTTTTTGTGGAAAAAGATTGTTCTACCCTTCCTATTCATTTCACTCTATACCATTTTTTTTTCTTTTTAACACCTCAAATACAAAATAAACAATATTACAAAATTATTATGCATTAAATAACCATAATAAAATAGTGAACTTTTTATGACTCCAATACAAATTGAGTACATTAATAATACGTATAAAATATTTTCTCTCTCAAAAACATTAAATTTGAGACAAAACTACTTTTTCTTATTATTAAGCATTTTTCATTTAAATTAATACAATTACCATTCAGATTGAGAATAATAAATTAAATTATATATATTTAAACAAACATTAACAATAAATTTAAATTACTTAAAGGCTAAATTATATGTAACAACAACAAATTATAACTAAACATTTAAGGAACAGCCCACTACCACCGTGACATTTAAAGAACTGCTCTTTTAAAACCTTTTTTTTTATTTTAATAATTATCTAATCAATCAAGAACTGTCCACCCACAATCCACCTGCCAAGTCCCACCACCATCATCATCCGTCCATCCAACACCACCATCACCCCCATTACATCAAACACCACCACCTCTAACAACATGCCGCTACAATATTCCACCCCTACCCATGACAAACCAATTCCCAAATTTTTCAGCACCCCCACAACCCACCACAAACAAATTAACCATAGGGCCACACCTCAAAACACCACCTCCAACTACAAACTCAAATAAAAAACAACACTAAACATATAATTCGGGAGGCGAAAAGGAGAGATTTAAAAAGGAAAAAAAAAACAAATCAAAAAATAAGAGATGATGACAGCGTGATTGTGAATTGAAAAAAAAATTACTTATCGGTAATAGGAGACGGTGATTCCATTATTTCAGATGGCGATGGTGTTTTCAGAATGGGCTATGGACATCGAGGACAGATATTTGCAGCAAAGACAGTGGACATTGAGGATGGATATTTGACTCGTCCACGACCTCCGCTCCGGATGCAGAGAAAATTGCTTTTGATCAGCTTAATGAGGTTTGTGTTTTGTTTTGGGGCATTTTACTTGAGTTTTTGTTGGAAAGTTTAAGGTTGATAAATAATCATCATGTGTAATTTGATATGAATAGATTTATATTTGGACGAGGTTGGTTGAACAAATTCCTCCTGTTGTTCTTTTTGAGGAGAGGTAAAATGGGTTTGTTTATTTTTTGTGGGTTTTATATATTTTCTGGGTAGTCATATGGCGAAGGTATGTTTTGTTAAATTTGAGGGAGATAAGAGGGTACTAAGGTCATTAGAACAATATTTGCAATTACTAAATATCACTTCACTCGCTTTTTGGCTAGTGGAATGCACTTGCTGTCAAAATGGATGGAAACGAAGATGAACGTGAAACCATCGATAGTTTTCGGATGTAACTCAAGAATTGGTGTAAATCATAAGTGTAAATTATAAGTGATTTTTTGAATTTTACTCAAAAGAAAAAGAACCAAACCAAAATTAATATAAGGTTAAACCTAAGGTCTACCACAGCATAAAAAAGGCACAATCACAAAAAAAAATTGAATAATAATTTCAATATAAGAAAATATAATATTTCCATAAGAAAATATAATAATTTCAGATAAATTTTTCCTCACACGAATGTGACATCTATTTATTCACTATTCACTATGTAGAAATGTCATTATCCCTTTGTAATATTATAGATAATCTAGTTTACTCATCCATACCTCGTTCTTGTGGTCTCTCAAAATCATTGTCAAAGCTTCACCAAACTCCTCTTCATCATCATCAAAATCCCAATTCTTGATATCATCATTATCATCTAAACCCCAATTCTTGATATAATCATGGTGATGAATATACATATCACCCCCACTATAAATACGTCTTGCCTTCTTCCCAATTTTAATGATAAGAAACTCCACCGGTTTCGGCGAAGAACCGAACAACGGCACACACAACTCCGGCACAACACCTGACTGCTCATAGGCCGGCAGTCTAAACGCTTCACTATTGTATTTCAGGTCATTCCTCAACTCCTTGAGCAATTTATCTCCAAAAGAAATCTTCCCCTGTTTCTTTGAATCAGCAATAACAACACTATTAAGCATTTTGTGCTTACGAATAAATAACACCATTAACTCATGGAATTTCATCATCGCAGAAATCCTTTTCGAACTTGGCAGAACTCCTTCGGGTTCCGATTCCGATTTCAACCGCAGAGCTACAAAGCAATAAATTCCAGATCTGTAAACTGCTTTCCATTTGAGATCAGATTCCAATTCATTGAACTCTATGTAAAAGGATCGAAGATTATGAAACTTTCCCATGATTTTCTTGAGGATTTTCTTCTTGATTTTGGGGACCGAGGCGGCGGCGTCGATGTTGTTAGTTAGGGAAAGAGTTTGGATCGAAGAGATAGTGGTTGAGATGGATGAATTGAATCGTTTCGAAACGAGCGAGCAACGGAATAGGAATTTCAGATGAGAGATACTTGAATTAACGAGTAGTTTTGAGAAGATAATTACCGGCAGATCTTGTGGGAGTTTTTCAAAATAATCTTCACCTCTCGATTTCGCCATGCCAGATAAAACCCTCGTGTTTCACACCGCCTTGTAATTTATAGGGTTTAACTGCAAAAGTTAACAGTTTTGTAAAACGTTGGTACTTTGGGACTAAAAATCAAATGTTGTAAAGTTTGAGTATCACAATTTTTTTCGTTTTCTAATTTAATTAGGATAATAAATATCCTTATCAAAAATATGATTATTTTCAAAATAAATTATTGCTAAAAATAAGATATTTTTTAAGAATAAAATTTGAGGAGTATCTCAGTAAATTGAACCTTATGATTCAGATTCAAAATCGATTTGTGAAAAAATATTTTGCCACCTTCATGTTATTTTTCGTCACTTTTCCATTAAAATGAGGGGAGGAAAGAGAAAATTATTAAAATATTATTAATATAACAAAAAGGAATTTTGAAGTACTTTGCATCCCAAACTTTTTTTTAATAAAAAAAAAAGTACTCTAAGCTATAGGAACTTCTAAAATATATACAATAAAATGAATATGAAAAACAAAAATATAAATATAAAAAGTACTAAATACGTAGAAAAGAAATTTTAAAAAATAGAAAAAAACACAAATGAAAATAAGAAATATGAATTTTAAACAAAGCAACTTATATTTTCCATTAATTTATAATTTATATTTTTATTCTCTTTTGTGTTTTTTTAAATTTTTTTGTAACAATCTATATTTTCCATCAAAACAAAACAATTAATACTTCCCATTGTTTGCTTTTGTGTTTTATTTTTAATTTATTTTCTTTTTTCCACTCCCTCAATCCCAAATTATCTGTTGTTTTAAAGAATTTTTATTGTACCAAAATAATTGTAGTTTGCTCTTTTCTAGACAATTAAAGTGCTTATAATACAAGTTTACCCTATTCATTTATTCTTTCTCCTCATAAGTCATAAGTGTATAATCCCTAAATTGTATAATTACGGATATAATTGTATTTTTAGTAACAAATTTAGCATAATAATTATATTTCTTAATAAGTGTGTAAATGGTCAAAATTACAGATAATTTGGGACGGAGGGAGTATTTATTAAGAATGTTTTTTATTAAAAAAATAATAAATAGAATATATATATATATATTTGTTGGTAAAAATATAAAAAATAAAGAATATTGTTAGCAACTGCATATATTGATTTGATGATGATGAGATTATATAATGTATATTTGTACCAGTAGTTTTTATGAAGTCCTTAAGTGAAAAATTAATGTATAAGCACTTAGAATTGAAGATCAAACTTGTTAGATTGATCTATTAAGTCGAACAAATGTATAGATGGTATCGATTGTATAATTGATTGAACAATCGTAAAGCTGTTCTGAGAAATCATAAAGCTTATTGAAGATCGCAGAGTCAGTAAAGCTATCGTAGAGTATTCAGTTCAAGATCGTAAAGGCTGCCATAAATTCGTAAAGCTAAATCAAGATCTCAGAGTCTGTAGAAAAATCATAGAGTCCGCTCTAAGATCGTAAGGCGAAATGAAGATCGCAGAGTCTGTTCAGAAATCGTAGAGCAGATCGTAGAGTACCGATCGTGGAGTGAAATAAGCCAAAAACTCTACAATCTTCATGAAACTTTACGATCAGACAAAGTCATAGAGCATGTCAGGTCTGACATTAGACTGACATTGAGGAGCCTTGTAGAGTGAAGAACTCGAGATGTTTGTCGTTCATCCTTAGTTTGAAATGAAGGTCATATCGAGTTGTGTCTAACAGCTAATTTGGCGACGTGACATCACCTACATGGTTGGTACTGCTATAGTCAGATGTGAACTACCAGAGCCGAAAGTAAGCTGACACATCCTCCTTGAAAGTCAACATTAAAGATCTTCTAGGATCGGAGCATTAAATGCACAACGATAACTTTCTAACGGAAAAATCTCGAGGTCGTCTATAAAAGGGCATGAAGATTCAATCAAACAACACGAATCACGAACATCAAGCTAAATTGCTGCCTAAACTTCAAGAAAACTCTATTCTACGAAACAAGAATAACTTGTTCTGCTACTAAGTTCTTTAGAAGCTGAGTTTAACGCCACTTACTAGCACCTCAGAAATCACTTTACTTATTGTGATTCGCTGGTCTTAGTGACCTCTTGTTAGTAAGTCTAAGTGACTTGAAGAGTTCTTAGTAAACTGATCTTAGTGACCCTTTGTCAAGTCTGAGTGACTTGAAGGGATCTTAGTGATTTATTATTATAATAGATATTTGTGATCTGATCTTAGTGATCACCCCTGCATCCTTAGTGGATTTCCTACTAGTTGAATAGAATAGTAGACTAGGAGTTATTTGTACTCCGAACCACTTAAAATTTGATGTGTTATTTACTTTCCAGCATTTATATTTTTACATTTATCTTTTTATATTTATCTGTGACTTAATTTCACAATTGAACTAAATTCAAAGTCGAGACTTTCATTAAATCTTTGAAGGGTTTTTTAAACTAATATTTCGATGTGCTTAATTAAATTTATTAAATTAATAATATGGTAATATTTCATTTAAAAGAAAAATTTTAAATAATCTATTCAACCCTACTTCTAGATCTCTTAATGCCTCTGAAAAACAACAAGTGGTATCAGAATAAGTTCTCTTGAACAAAGCTTAAATCGCTTGAGTTGATCTATGACACAAAACAAAACCAATTTTGAGCTTGGTGGTGAAAATAAGCCACCCCTATACAATAGAGATAAATTTGCTAATTAGAAGGTTTGTATGTTGGCCTATATGGATGTTATTGACGAAGATTTGTTAGACACAGTTATCAGTGGTCCTTTCGTCCCAACAAAGCTTGATCCAATAATAGATGATCCAAACAAGGTGGCTGTCAAGTAGAGAGCTGAATGGACAGATATAGAGAAGAAGTTGGTGCAGCTGGACAAGAAAGCCAAGAACATCATGTTCATGGCTCTAGAAGATGAGCTATTTGAGAACGTCGTCAACTGCATAACAGTCAAGGAAGTCTAGGAGGCCTTACTGGTTATGCACGAAAGCACAGAAGAAGTCAGGGAGAACAAGCAGTCCCTGTTAACCCAGCAGTATAAGATGTTCTCTCATGTGTCTAGAGAGAACATAACAGCTACATATGAGAGATTTAATATGCTACTTAACTCTCTGAGAACTTATGGGAAGGTCTACCTAAATGCGGATCTCAACATCAAGTTTATGAGGGTCTTACCTAGCAAGTGGGATGTCAAAACCACTGTTATCCGAGAGTCAAAGAATCTGTACGAGATGACAGTGCAAAAGCTCTATGGTAATCTCCTTACCTACGAGCTGGAGCTGAACCAGTGAGCAGAAATAACTTTAGAAGGAAAGAAGAAAAAGAGAGGGGTTACTCTCAAGGCATTAGAAGTAGTCTCCAAAACCCTAGTTGTAGCAGATTCTGATGATGATGATGATGATGAAGATGATGATGATGAAGACATTGCGTTGTTGGCCAAAAGATTGAGAAAGTTTATACGGAAAGGCAAAAGCAGTAGGCCAGGAAGGTACAATAACAACAAAAGATACCTAACCAAATTCCAGCCCAAGTCAGATGAAGGGATATTTCTTGGGTACTCTATGGATAGCAAAGCCTATAGGGTGTTCAATAAGAAATCATTGAACGTTGAAGTCTTTATTCATGTTACCTTCGATGAATCTGACTTAGGAGAACCAAGGAAAGTTGTATCATTCGATGAGATCGTAGAGCAGGACCCAACGATCGCAAAGCAAGAAAACCATACGATCAAAGATTCTGAAGTCGTAGAACCAGACCCAATAATCGTAGTACTAGAGAAGGAGATCATAGAGTCTTTAGTTCTAGTGATGGAGACTCTACAAATTAAAGAAGCTGTTGAACATGAACCAATTCTTGAGAAACTCAAACAAGAAGAAACGAGAATAGATGTTTCAACTGGAAGAAAATGGGCAAGAGATCACACCCAAGACCTGATCATTGGGGATCCCAATGCATGGATCAGGACAAGGTCGGCTACTCAGAATGAATGCTTCTTTCTAAGCTTTTTCTCTCAGATGGAGCCTAAAAAGATCGAAGAAGCTTTGGAAGATTCAAGCTGGATCGAAGCTATATAAGAGGAGTTGAACCAGTTTGAAAGAAGCAAAGTCTGGAGGCTAGTCCCAAGACCAAAAGATCATCTAGTCATCGGCACCAAATGGGTATTCAGAAACAAGATGGATGAAGATAGGGTGATCACAAGGAACAAGGCAAGATTGGTGGCCAAAGGATATTCACAGGAAGAAGGGATAGATTATGATGAGACCTTTGCTCTTGTTACTAGATTGGAAGCCATCAAAATGTTCCTAGTATATGCGGCTCACATGAAATTCTAAGTCTTCCAAATGAATGTCAACAATGCATTTCTAAATGGAGAACTTCAAGAAGAGGTTTATGTAGAACAATCTTCAAGTTTTGTCAATCCAACCCTTTCTGATTATGTTTATAAATTAGATAAAATATTATATGATTTAAAGCAAGCACCTAAGACATGGTATGAAACACTAACTAATTTTCTTATTGAAAAATGATTCACTAAAGGTAGGGTAGACACCACATTATTCCTTAGGAAGCACAAGGATAAAACTCTATTAGTACAAATTTATGTAGATGACATAATTTTTGGTACTACTGACGAGAAATTATGTGAGAGATTTGCCAAACTGATGAAGAGCAAACTTGAAATGAGTATAATGAGTGAGCTAAACTTCTTCCTTGGACTTCAAGTGAAGCAGACTGATGAAGGAATTTTCATCAACCAAGCCAAGTACATCAAGGACTTACTCAAGAAGTATGGTATGGAACCAGCCACGCCCATGAAGACTACAAAGGCCTCTGCAACCAAGTGTGACAAGGATGAATATGGTAAATGTATTGATATAACTCAATACATATGTATGATAGGATCTCTCTTATAGTTAACTGCTAGTAGACCAGATATTATGTTTGCTACTTACATTTGTGCTAGGTTTCAGGCTAATCCTAAGGAATTGTATTTAATAACTGTAAAAAAGATTTTCAGATATCTCAAGGGCACTCCATATTTGGGACTAGGTGTCACCCTTTGATCTAATAGGGTTTTCAGATGTAAATTTTGCATAATGCAAGATAGACAGGAAAAACACTAGTAGTACATGTCAAATGCTTGGGAATAGGCTTATCTCATGGTTTAGCAAGAAGCAGAATTCAGTCAACTTCTACTGCAGAAGCTGAGTACATTGCTGCTATGCTCAAATTCTATGGATGAAGAATCAGCTAGCTGACTATGGGTTTGAGTTTAAATTTATTCCTATATTTTGTGATAATACTAGTGTTATAGCTATAACCTATAATCCTATCATGCATTCTAGGACTAAGCATATAGACATCAGATATTATTTTATTAAATATCATGTTTAAAATAGGAATATATCATTGCATTTTATCTCAACTGAAAATCAACTTGCTGATGTTTTTACCAAACCCTTAAAAGAATCTAGATTTAATAAACTAATTAGTGAGTTAGGAATGCTAAATTTGCACCCTTAGTATTATGCACTGGTAGTTACTAACTTTGCAGGAAGAGATCATAGAATAGTCAAAGAAGAACAGAGTTCATAGAGTGCTTCACTAAATGAAATGGTTCATAGAATGAAGGTGTTTGTAGAGTGGATCGTCAAGCAGTAAGGTATCGTAGAGTTAAAAAGGCTTTGTTAAAGCTTACTCTACATTATCTATCAGATCGCTGACCAAAAGAACTGTAATTAAAGCGTGCGGCAATCAATTCTATAGAAAGAAAGTGAAGAGAAAACGTAATTGCTTTACAGTTGTAAATAGCAGTTATGATGCGACGTGTGCTCAATAGCTGCTCAAAATGTGTTCCACTTAGCTGAATTAGAGGGAAGTGACTTAAAAACTCTTCAAAATTTTCATCTAACCTTTACTATTCATTTCAATCTGAGATCTCGAACTTTCAAATTTTCTCTCTAACTTTCAAACCCTAGCTTTTCAAAGAGTTTGTAAACTTAGACATTTTTCGTTCCTTTTCAGTCTAAATCATACCCAAAAAGATGTCGAGATACCAAATTGTCATTGGAAACCAGTTATGCCTCGAAAATTTAGAGAAATAGAGGAACAATTCAGAGTAGTTCCAGTACTGGTTTAGAAGGCTGGATTCTATGAAGCTCTGAACACTAGCACAAGGATCTGTACTAGTATAGTAAAGGAGTTTTACCTGAACGCAGTGTATGCTGATAGCGTCCTCACAACAAAGATTAAAGGGAGCACTTTCTGGGTTGAAGTGATGGAGATGAACCATCATTTGGGCTTCGTGAATAAGGGCATCACATCTTTTGAAGACATTGATATGAAGTCTAGGCTTGAGCTCATGGGTTACAAGAAAAACCCAGAGTTAAAGGGAATGAAGAAAGAGTTCCTTCCAAGCTATGAGTTCCTTGCCGACATTGTTGGGAAGTGTATTCTTTGTAAGGACTCCGCCCATGACTCTGTGAGTGAGCTCTAGTTAAAGATAATGACTGCTATTGTGATGAAGAAACAGATCAACTTCGGAGCCATACTGCTGGATTGGATATCCAAATGGATAAATGATTCTGAGAAGAGGAAGGTCGCAAGCAAACCAATGCCAAAAATATTCTATGGGCAGTTCATCAGTATCATTCTGAAGAAGAAGATGAAGAAGCTCATTGGGGACAAGGAGGGAGAAGTCCTCAATGTCAACAAGAAGATTACAATGAAGCTCTTCGACAATTGGAAGAGAAATCCTGTTGAAATCCTCTGATCCAAGCAGTCAGAAGGTAGTGAAAAGACCTTTAATGAGGTGCAGAAGCCCGCGATGACCAAGTTAAAAAAAAAGGTCGCGACAATAGAAGAAGCCTCTCAGGACTCTGCAGCCCTACCAGTTCCTGAGTCACTAATATTAACTGTCGAAAAACCCCCTCAAAAGAAAGTAAAGAAGACCAAGGCTGGAGATTTAATTGGAAAAATAAAGGTTAGTGAGAATCAATCTTTTGATTCAGATGACTCAGAGGAGGTTCTTAGGGACTCTGAGGACAAACAATCAGCCCCTGAGACGAGGGAAAAAGAGAAGAAGTCAGTGTCACTCTCTCAGCTAGAAAAGTAGAAGGGATGGAAAGGCAAACGCTTAAGAAAGACTACAATCAAGCCTCCTCCTAAGACCATTAAAGAAGAGGCTAAAGAGATCGTCAAAGAACTTGATCGGCGAGACACTAAGACAACTGCTAAGGAAGGTTTGTCCCTTGTTGAATGGGACAGGAAGAAAATAAAGCAGGGAAGATTAGCCAAGATGACCAATTCCTACAGACTTGTACAGATTGAAAACTCTTAGTCTGTCGAGCCGATCGAAGAGCCTCCAAGCTCTCCGATCGTAGAGTTATTAGAAGCAGTAGTTAATGCAGAGATGGCTGGGACAACCTTAGAACCAGAGCCAAGAGAAAATGATGAGATGGTTGAGACGATCGTTGAGCCCAAGCCAAATGTAGATGTTGACCTCAGAATTAGCTACTTCAGCCCAAACTATTTCTAAGGGGGAAGAGCGGAGCAAAACCTGCAGCCCAGCTCTTCCAATGACTTTTTGACCCTTACAAAGATCATCGATTCCGTCATTCAAGACATTAAAAGAGAAGCTAGCCCTCTTGTCGTGAAGCCTGAAGATCCATCAATTGAGGTGGAGCAACCAGAATCATCTCAAAGACCTCCCTTAAAGCTGAAAGGGACAGGGTAGGGCAAATGAGGATAATATTCATAGGTGAGGAACTCTACAATGGCAATGCAGGTTTAGAGATAGACAAAAGGACCACTATTTACGATAGTGATAGTGATCTATTATTCTATTTCTTTCCAGTTATGTCGTTGGTGAGAGCCATCGCATATGGGGACAAGAGATTCATTTCATAGAACTTCTCCAGATTCCCAAATCTCAAGCTCGTGTCTCAAAACTTCCCAAGGGTTCTCTCCTTCGCCACCAAGACCATTTATTGTGATTCTTCTTCTTCTTCATGTATATATAATAAAGTAAAATTCATCTCCAATTCTTTATTCTTTAACACTCGGCCTCCTTCTAGAGTCCCAAAACCACACAATCATTGTACAAAACTATAACTTACAGGTCGTAGAGTCTCAAAACCCTACGATTGATGTAAAAACTACTAACTCTCTGATCGTAGAGTCCCAAAACCCTACGATCGATGTACAGAATACTCAGCCTCCCACACACATTCCTTCTGCACATAACTCTCCTATACAGATACATTTTAACTCCCCATCTCCTATATCTTCTCCTATAAATATTGTAAATACAAATATACCCTCCATATCCAACACTTGTATAGATAGACCTTCAACATCGCAAGATATACCTTCCTCTTCAAATGTACAAAGCTTAAACCTTACCCTAGCTCATTCGTTATTCAATCGGGGAAATAAAGATGGTGTTGAAGCCCTAATGGAACAAATCCTAAAGCGAGTCTCAGTTGTGTCATCCAAAGCTCAAATGGAAAGAATGCTAGATATCATAGTTGATGAGTGCACAGAAGGCATTCAAGAAACGACCACTAGGATTCAAAAGGGCCTAGTTCACATTGTCAAAATAGCCTTAAAAGTTTTAGGCGAAATTTCTAACGAGTTCGACAAGAGGATTGATGAGTGGATTTTATATCTATGAATTAGATGATCTCAACTTAATTATTTTGCTTTTTCTTAAGTGTTTTTAGTTATTTTTAATGCATTTTAGTATTATTGTGCATTTAGTTTAATTTAACCTATAATAGTGTAAATCATGTTAATTGTTATAAGTTTAGCCTTAATATAAGCTACAGGTGATAAAGTTAGTTGGGCGAAAGCTTGACGGGATCAAAATGCAAGTAGCTGACTTCAAGCAATGAGAATGGTTAAAGCAGGCGCGCAAAGGAAAAAGGGAGAAAACGGACAGAAAGTTAGAAGTCGCGGTGCTCATTCATCAAAGTCGCAACACTAGATCAAGGGTTGCGACGCTCAAGACCTAGGCCGCAGTGCTAAGCTGTCTATGGGCAAGCGCGTGTTGCCCACGTGCCCGGTGGATTTAAAGACTAAATTTGATGGTTGATTAATCTGAAAGCATGATAAATAAAGTTGGAAGGTTTTCAAACTCCTAAGGCTGAAGATTTAGATTTTATTTACACTTATCTTGTATGGTTGAGATTTATCAGATAATTATTAGAGGTTTAATATTTATTGCATTCATATTATTCATTTTGGGGATATAGAGAGTACGTAGAATACAGAAGATAGTTAGGGTTTCAGGGAGGCACCTGAAGGTTGCAAGGATTGAAGAAAGGAGCGAAGCAAAACTATAATAGAGTTTATTCTTCCTTCTCAATTTAATTTCTTGTACTTTAGGATGTTTCCTGCATTGATTATTTTAGTTAGTTTATTTATTAATATGAACTAGTCTTTTATTGATATTACAATGGAACCAAATGTCTAGCTTTTATTAATTTATTCTCTTGTTGATTAAGGTTGATCATATATGAATTGTTCGTCATATTTTGTGTTTCATGAATGATTGTTTAGCTAGCAATTATATTTGGTAACCTATATGAAATTGGAAGATGGAGTATGGGTGTAGACCTAAATACGATGACATGTGAAAGTTTGTTCTACTTAGGGTAATTAACGAGATTTGCATATAGGATAGGAATATACCTATATGGTGGTATGTGTCAAGTTAATTGTCAAAAGAATGAATAGCTTGATAGTGTTTAGGATAGAAATATACCTAAATACCGTACGTAGCCAATTTGAGAATTTGTTCTTAATGAATTTATTCGTTGCTTCACATAGGAATATAGTGAAATAATGTGAATGAATATGTTATATAATTATTTGGGAAAGAATTATATAGATATTCAATAATTCTCGGTTAACAATTTATTATGACTAATTCATTGATAAGAGAGTGAAGAGATTTAAGTGAACTATTGGGTGAAATTATAATCTCAATCTTTTAATCTGTTAATATCTTCGTAATTTAGTTAATCTTTTAATCTCAATTGTTTAAATAAAATCGAATTGATTATGAATTAATAGTTAGATTAATTAGTTATTACTATTCCTCGTGGGATCGACAACTCAACTTATTATTATATTATTTGTGGACCGTGTATACTTGTACGTAAATGCTAGTATAGATTTAGGCAAACAAGGATGAAAGATATGCTCCACACCATCTTTGACAACCTCTAGAAGCGGGACGCTATCTTCTTTAAGCAAATAGCCGATCACAAAGTCGTTGTTCTCTCTCTAGTCAACCAATGTTGAATCTATCAAATATCTCTCCGACAAGGTCTTCTTCGTAAGCTCATCACTATCAGAATTCAAAGGCATGGTAATGCAGTCTATAGAACGAACAAACAATGTTATGACCCTTGTTCATCAGCAATGAAAACAAGCTGATGCCATGAAGCAAGAAGTAAGAGACGACATTACCATGTCTAGAAGTCAAATACAGGAGCTAGTCACCGTTGTCAAGCAGCTCTCAGAGGAAATCAATGCCCTACGACAAGAACGAGATGCTGACAAAAAGGGGGAGAAAGCAGGTGAGAGGGAGAGGAGACATCCTCAACAACAATCATCAATTCATCCTCCTCCTCCTTCTAAAACACCTCAAACACTCCCTCTAGGTTGTGGTCATTCCTCCTCTTCAAGGCCAAAATTGTCGAGTGCAGTAACTACTACTAGCTCGCGACTTCTGCCTGGTGATCTCATGTTCATAAATAGAAATCTCCAAGGCATTGACATTGAAGGAGAAAAAATATTTGAAATGCCTGATCTTGGACCAAGGGATTCAATGGAAGAAATTCAGAAGAGAGAGCAAGAAGCGAACGAGAGCTACAGAAGGCAGCGTGAACTTGAGAGACAAGATCCTCCCAGAAGCAAGAGGGGAAGAAGGTAGAGGAAGAAGGTAAACAAGAATAGGTATACATTGTAAATTTGTCTGTTGTAAATTTATATACTTTGTAAAATTGTTTAATTCAATCAATAAATTCATTCTTTTGCTCTAGCAATGCAGTTGCTCACTATATGTTATTCATGTTTACTTTTAAAGTATATTGCATTGTAGAATTGATGAATGGTCTGAAACTACAGGTTTTGTCATCATCAAATATGGGAAGATTGTTAATAATTGTATATTTTGATTTGATGATGATGAGATTATATAATGTATATTTGTACCAGTAGATTTTATGAAGTCCTTAATGAAAGTAGTATGCACACAAGCCAATCATATTTGATATGATGTAGCATATACTTTGTAATCTTATTCGGTTATTAAAGGCATTTTATATTATCTACATAGTGATGTTATATTAAATGTGATAAACCCATAGTTTTGAGCAATGCTTTTAGAATCATGATGGTGATCATGCTAATGAGATCTAAATTCTAGATAGCTCGCAAACTAAAATCGTTCCTAATCGTTAGATTACTAAAAAGGGGATTAGTGAATCCGGATAGATTAGCACATACGTTGCTTGCTCTTAAGAAGAGGATGATTGATCTCATAATCATTTGTGTGGAGACACTAAAGCAAGTATGTAGGTGCTTAATTATTGGAGAATAAATTCACTGAACGTGGCTCGCTAAGGAATACCTAATGGAGTTTAACTCGCCTGTCAATAGGAATTCCTCTAGTGATAGTAGTACAAGTGATCCTTAGACTTGAGATCATCATAGCATCTTGTGTATGATGAGTTATACTTTGACATGTCCCTTAAGACCTTTAGGGTATAACAAAGGGTATGATTGGGTATAATAAGTTGTACATGGAGATAGGTGAATGATCAACAAAGAATCTACCACGTCTAGTAAAAGATGTGAATGTCCTATGTGATTCGATAAATGACAACTCAGTAGTCCTTGGCCAAGGTAGAATGAAATTAGAAAAGAGTTTCTAATTTGCATTATTTAGAGTTGTGCATTTGAGAATCGAAATACATATAATTAAATAAAATAAGACTTGACAGTAATTTCATGTCTTATATTTAATTGGGACATTGTATGATAGAAGAATTGAATTGTACGGTAACTATGCACTGAAAGGTTCTTTTATGATTAATGTTGAAATCTATATTATCTAGAAAGTCGTTGATCGCTAAGGGAGCTTACCCTTATTGTAGAATAAATATTATTTATTTAAATGAATTAAATAGTTTAATTTATTTATTTAAATAAGATTAGAATTGTTCTAATTGATTTATTCACAACCGGTTTAATATGGAGAACCTAAAGGGTCACACCGCAAAAGGAAAATATTTATTTAAGAAGTAAATGACATAATTGTAATAATAAGTTAAGTGTATTTAATTTAGTCTATGGAGATAGAATAAATTAAATAGCTTAATATTTATTATTTAATATTTTAGAAATATTAAATATAAATTAATAAGAGGAGTCTTATTATTATTATTACTATTACTATTATTTAATTCCTAATATGAATTGAGAATTAATTAATAGAAATACTCTCACATGAATTCCTAATTGGATTAGGAGTTCAATTTAATTAAATGAGTTTAATTAGAATAGAAACCCTAATCCTAAATAGTTTAGGGAAAGGTTTTCCTACATCTATAAATAAGAGAAGTCTTATCATAGATTAGGGTTACACACTATTGCATAAGAATTGTGGAGAGTACTTACAATTTCTATAGAGATAGAAACTAGGGTTTTGCCAACACCCATCTTCTTGAACAAGTATTATTCCTTGGTGGATCACCTCTAGAGGCCAAATACTTGGGTGGCTAACGTTGATCAAAGGAAGGAATTTAATCGATGGAATTCAAGGAGAACGCGAAGGAATTGGAGGTGAACTTGTACCTGAGAAAACTAGAATTCTACAAGGGTATAATTCTTATTCTCCATCTCTTTCGTTTAATTAATAATTATGCATAAAGAAAGATCATGGTGATGGTTTGTATAAAATTTTAAAATCTGATTTTATCGCGCTTTCGCTTTATTTATGTAATTTGATTGCATGTTCGCGTTATACAAACCTAACACTTAAGTGAGAAATTAATGTACAATGACTTAGAATAGAAGATCAAACTTGTTAGGTTGATCTATTGAGTTGAACAAATGTATAGATGATAGGACTGAATCGATTGTATAGCTGATTGAACGATCGTAAAGCTGCTCTAAGAAATCGTAAAGCTTATTGAAGATCGCAAAGTCAGTAAAGCTATCGTTGAGCATTCAATTCAAGATCGCAGAGTCTGCCAGGAGTTCGTAAAGCTAAATCAAGATCTCAGAGTCTGTAGAAAAATCGTAGAGTCTGCTCTAAGATAGTAAGTCAAAACGAAGATCGCAGAGTTTGTTCAGAAATCGTAGAGCAGATCATGGAGTGCAAATCGATTCGTAGAGCAAGCAAATCGCAGAGTACAGGTCGTAGAGTGAAATAAGCCAAAAACGTTACGATCTCCATGAAACTCTACGGTTAGATCGAGGTGTGTCTAACAACTAGTTTGGCTATGTGACATCACCCACGTGGTTGGTACTGCTGCAGTCAGATGTGACCTATCAGAGCTGAAAGTAAGTTGACACATCCTCCCTAAAAGTTAGTATCAGAGATCTTCTAGGATCGGAGCATTAAATGTACAACGACAACTTTCCAATGAAAAAATCTCGAGGTCATCTGTAAAAAGGCATGAAGATTCAATCAAACAGTATGAATCATGAACATTAAGCTTAATTGCTGCCGAAACTTCAAGAAAGCTCTACTTTATGAAACAAGAACAACTTGTTCTGCTACTAAGTTCTTCAGAAGCTGAGTTTAACGCCACTTAATAGCACCTCAAAAATCACGTTACTTATTGTGATTCGTTAGTCTTAGTGACCTCTTGTTACCAAGTCTAAGTGACTTGAAGAGTTCTTAGTGAACTGGTCTTAGTGACCCTTTGTTAAGTCTGAGTGACTGGAAGGAATCTTAGTGATTCATTATTATAATCAATGTTCTAAAAGGCCCTGCCTAGGCCCCCCCTGACGCCGCGCCTAGGCAAAAAAATTCCCTAGGCCGCCTAGGTGGGGCCTAGGCCGCTCCCGCCCGCCTAGGCAGGGCCTAGGCGAGTCAAGGCAGACAAAAAAGATTTTTTGTCTGATAATGACTCGGAGAAAGAGGGAGATGAGGAGTGCGAGTCCGACAGGGACATTATCTTGGAGGGATATGAAAAAGAAGAGTTAGCGATATAGAGGGATACAGAGATGAGGACTATTAGTTTGTATTTTTTATTATTTGTTTGTGTTTGAACAATTTCATGTTTGTGTTTGAACTTTGACATTAACAATATGGATATGTGTTTGAACTTTAAGAAAATGTCTTTATTATCTTTATTATAGATTGTTTTGCTTTATATTATTGTTTTGTTTAGATAAATGTAAGATAAAATATTAAAACTGACTTAAAATAAAAAAACACGCCTAGGCCCCTCCCCGCCTAGGCCCCCTAGGCGCTAGCCTCCCCCCGGCCACCCGCCTCCCATCTAGCGCCTTTTAGAACCTTGATTGTAATAAATGTTTCTGATCTGATCTTAGCGATCACCCCTGCATCCTTAGTGGATTTCATACCCATTAAGTAGAAGAGTGGTCTAGGAGTTATTTGTACTCTGAACAACTTAAAAAAAAAAATTTTGGTCATTTACCTTTCAGCATTTATATTTCTGCATTTATCTTTTATATTTGTCTATGACTTAATTCTACAATTGAACTAAATTCTGAACTGAGATTTTCATTAAATCTTTGAAGGGGTTTTTCAAATTAATATTTCGTTGTGTTTAATTAAATTTATTTAATTAATAATCTGATAATACTTCATTTAAAAGAAAATTTTTAAAGAATGTATTTAACCTCCTCAGATCTCTTAGTACCTTTGGAAAACAATAAATATATATTCTATGGTGGTGAGTATCGTTTTATTATATGTGAAATATTAATATTATAGAATAAATTGGTATGAGGTTTATGTACATAGCAACAACATATATGCAAGATGAAAAGGTGACTCTGCATCGAATCGAGTAATGATTTTTCCGAAATGACAGGGGCAAGTCCAGTCTCATAGGTTAGTGGAGTCAAATTTGGAAAAATAAAAAATTTAACGATAAAATAAAAATATAGTAAAATAAACTACAAAACTAAATAATTTTTAAATATTATTTATAATAATATTTTTTGAGACTTCAATACTTAAAAGTTTCATAATAGTCTCATTTTTATTAAAATCCACATGCAATTATAAAAAAATACACAAGTAATTACAAAAATTCTCAAAACAATTGCTAAATTTGTGAAATTATAAAATGAAAAAATTACAACATATCGAATTTTCTCTAAAGTCGAACTAGTGGGAAGAATTAGGCCCAGTCACTGGACGAGAGACAGAGAGACAAAGAGTATTGTCGTGGCCAAGGTAGTATAGGATATGAACTTTGAAGAATTTAATATTTTTCAATTTAAACTTTTAAAAAAATTTAGTATAGTATAATTGATGGACTTATTTACAAGGAGAGTTGGTTGTTATGGATCCACTAAATACTTGCAAGTCATATGTTATGTTATTTTGTGCATAATTTTTTGTATATAGTTTGTATTCACAATATTATTCATACACAAATTAAACGTTTGGAATGAAATCTTCGAGAACATACGTAAAAAAGATCATAAAAGCTCCAAAACTAATCTTTGATTTGCAACAGAAATAAAAGTGAATTAGAGTTGTTTACAACTTCACATGAGCAATTTTTTTATAAGCGAACATTTCATCCTAAACCAGTTATAGTATTAAAATAGAAATGTGAAGATAAAAGTCAAAAAATTAAACTAGTTTAAAACTGCAACTCACATAGGGTCTACGGGATTAAGTTTGATTGCTCTAATCACTACATAGAATAGATAAACCGAAATAATACGACGCCGCGATTAACAAAATTTAGCAAACACAGAAAACTAATCTAAGTCAGAGCCCTCCTAAAAGCCAAATCAAAATATATGTATATATATATATAAGAAAGAAAATAGTAAAATTCAAAAAACCACATATAATTTACTCCAGTTCTTGAGTCACCACATGTGATCCAAAAATTATCGAGTCACCACTTATGATTTCACATTCATTTTCACAACGGCACCTATTAACGATTTTTAAATAACACTGTTAATTTTTGTGGAAAAAGACTGTTGTACCCTTCCTATTCATTTCACTCTATACCATTTATTTTATTTTATTTTCTTTTTAACACCTCAAATACAAAATAAACAATATTACAAAATTATTATGCATTAAATAACCATAATAAAATAGTGAACTTTTTATGACTCCTGTACAAATTGAGTACACTAATCATACATATAAAATATTTTCTCTCTCAAAAATATTAAATTTGAGACAAAACTATAATTTTTCTTATTATTAAGTATTTTCATTTAAATTAATACAATTACCATTAAGATTGAGAATAATAAATTAAATTATATATAGTTAAACAAACATTAACAATAAATTTAAATTACTTAAAGACTAAATTATATATAAAAACAACAAATTATAACTAAACATTTAAGGAACAGCCCACAACCATCGTGACATTTAAAGAACTGCTCTTTTAACACCTTTTTTTTAATAATTATCTAATCAATCAAGAACTGTCCACCCACCATCTACCTGCCAAGTCCCACCACCATCATCATCCGTCCATCCATTACCACCATTCCATCCAACACCACCATCACCCCAATTCCATCAAACACCACCACCCCTACCCATATCCTACGCATCACTACATTGACAAACCCAATTCCCAAATTTTTCAGCACCCCCACAACCCACCACAAAAAAATTAACCGTGGACATTAAGGATGGATATTTGACTCTTCCACGACCTCCGCTCCGGATGTAGAGAAAATTGATTTTGATCTGCTTAATGAGGTTTGTGTTTTGAGTTGGTGTTTTGTTTTGGGGAATTTTACTTGTGTGTTTTTGTTTGTTTTGTCATTGAAAGTTTAAGGTTGATAAATAATCATCATGTGTAATTTGATATGAATAGATTTATATTTAGATGAGGTTGGTTGAACAAATTCCTCCTTTTCTTTTTGAGGAGAGGTAAAATGAGTTTGTTTATATTTTGTGGGTTTTATATATTTTCTGGGTAATCATATGGTGAAGGTATGTTTTGTTAAATTTGAGGGAGATTAGAGGGTATTAAGGTCATTAGAACAATATTTGTTATTACTAAATATCACTTCACTTGCTTTTTGGCAAGTGGATTGCACTTGCTGTCAAAATGGATAGAAATGAGGTAACTTGAAAATAAATATGAAATCACATATGGTGACTCGATAGTTGGTGTAAATCACATCTGATTTTTTGAATTTTACTCGCAAAAAAAAACAGAAGAACCAAACCAAAATTAGTAGAAGGTAAACCTAATGTCTACTACTGCATAACAAAGACACAATCACAAAACAAGCTAGTTCCAAGTGTAGCAAATCTTTATTTAACAATGTCATGCCATCACCTACAAAGGAGACTAAAATAAGAATGTTCTATAATATCACTATTGCCAATCTTTATATATATATATATATATATATATATATATATATATATATATATATCAGTCCAGATCCTATACATACCTTCTAAACATACATACCTATATAAATAAACCATTCCCTGATTTGGCTTCTCTCTCCTCGCTCACACAAAAATTGGTCAACACTCTCTTCTCTCTCCTCACACCAGCCAAATCGAGTCCTCACACTCTCTTCTCACACCGTACGTACCAGCCAAATCGTATGCTTCCAGTCTCTTCTCCTACCTGCACCGACTTACTCTGCTAAGAAGACCAATTTGCTAAGGTAAGGGTTTATTTTTGCAGAAAAATCAAGTTTTTTTTTGGGGGATGTAACCTAGATTTTGGGGGAAACTTTGGTATGTTTACTGTGTATTTTCTGAAACACACAACCCAACCCAACCCAAGATGCTTGCTGATTTTTGCTGTATATTTGCTGATTTTGGGGAAGTTTTTTATTTATATTTTTTTTTGAATTTGCTAGTCAATTTTTGTACACTATGTTTTCATGTTAAAATTGCTTGATGGCAAGTATTGGAATGACCATAGCTTAAAGCTAGTGAAGTAAATAATATAATAATTGTTACAATAATGGTGAAGAGGAATTGAGCCATAGCTGGCTGTGTGTGGAAAATTAAAGAGAGTTTGTTTTGATGGAAGCTAGCTGTGATGGCTGTGTATTTGCTAATTTGGGGAAGTTTTTGATTTTTTTTTTGTTGATTTTTGCTGTCTATTTGTTGTGTATTTTGCTTGCTGTGTATTTTGGTATGTAATTCTATAAATGGTACACATTCTGTAATTTTGTAATTTTGATAGTACTGTAATTGAACTGGCATTCATGTTCTCAAGTGATAGTACACATTCTGTAATTTTGTTTGGTTTTGTCATAGTTTATGAAGCGTGTCTTAGAAAAATTGAACTTCTTGGCTGCTAAATGGAAGCTAGCTGTGATACTTTGCTTGGGATTTAAGGGGAATATATGGTTATTGGTTAATGGAATGCATGATTTAAGGGGGACTTTATTCACATGTACTTGTTGAATAATCTGATTTAGATTGTTTAAAAACAATTGTTGCATGTGTTGATTGTGGAACTGAAATTTTAGTGAATATTGTTTAAGGTTTCAGCATATTATAATCATATTACGTCGATCAGATAACTGATATAAATATGGTATGCTATTCTATTTTCAGGTTCATTAAAAATGGATGACATGGACCATGAAATAGGGAGTTGTGGGGATAATGCAGAAATGAATTTTGACTACATGAACAATTTGGAAATAGAAATGGAGGGGGATGACTTCAGTGCAAAGGGGTTGGATGTGAACAATGAGGAGACTTTTGTCTACTATCCTCAAGTAGCCAATGAGTTTACGCCTAAGTTAGCTCAAGAATTTCAAACATTAGACGATGTTCACACTTTTTACAATACATATGCAATGCATGCTGGTTTTAGTGTGCGAAAGTGGACTGAAAAAAAAAGGCGGGAACCGGTGAGATTTGTAGGAAGGAGTATGTGTGTCATAAGCAAGGAAAAGGCAAACTACTAGCTGATGTTGATATAAAAAGAAAACGTGAATCTACGAGATTTGGTTGTAGTGCAAGAATTGTAGTGGTAAAAAGAAATAACTTGTTCGTAGTTACTATAATTGAGGAGGGTCATTGTCATCCATTGTCAACCCCACATAAGAGGCATCTTTTACGATCGCACCGTAATGTGTCAACTGCCCAAAAATATTTGAGTCAACAACTTGGAATGGTGAATATACCACAATGCCAACAATACAAATTTCTTGCAGTGTAGGCGGGAGGGTTTGAAAATATTGGTTGTACGCAACGAGATTTGTATAATGTTGAAAGAGACAAATGTAATAAGTTGAAGGGACATGATGGCGATATGTTGAATGAGTACTTGAAGTTAGAACAACAAAAGAATTCTTCATTCACTTTTACAATTGACACAGATGATGATGAAAGGATTACTCGTTGTTTTTGGGCCGATACAACTTCTAGACGGTCTTACCAATTTTATGGCGATGTTGTCATTTTTGATACCACATACAATACTAATCGTTATGGAATGATATTTGCACTACTAATGGGGGTTAATAACCATGGTCAAACTATTATATTTGGTTGTGCATTCTTAAGTGATGAGACGATAGATAGTTTTATTTGGCTATTCAAGTGTTTTTTGGACGCAATGCCAGGTGATGCACCTAAGATGATTATCACCGATCAGGATCCGGCTATGACAAATGCAATTTCATAGATCCTTCCTCAGACATTTCATAGGTATTGTAGTTGGCACATTTTAACCAAATTTTCAGAGAAGATTGACTCAGTAAAATTCAGTGCTTATTATAAAGAGTTTTCAGATTGCATTTGGAATTCAGAAACTGTGAAAAAGTTTGACTCCACTTGGGTGGAGCTGGTGGAGAAAAGTGGGTTGAATGCTAATAAATGGCTACAATCAATGTATGACATCCGTTATAGATGGGTACCCGCACATGTGAACCATGTTTTCTCAGCCGGCATGTCAAGTAGTCAACGAGTAGAGAGTTCTCATGCATTTTTTAAAAAAATTTGTTTCTAAAAGAAACTCTTTAGTAGATTTTATGATTCAATTTGGTCGGGGCCTTCAACATCAGCGACATGCAGAGTTGAGCTCGGATAACAAAGATTTGATTGAGAGGCCGAAGATGAAAATTGGCCATGACTTCTTAATTCAAGTGGTTGAGATTTATACACATTCTATGTATTACAAATTTGAAGATGAGTTGTGTGAGAGCTTGAATTATAGGTTTGAACTTCTGAAGGAGGATGTCAACAACCATGTATATAAGATTTGGAGAAGAAATGTCAACAAGTTTAATGTCAGAGAAATTCATTATGACAAATCTTTGGATTATGCAACATGCACTTGCAAAAAGTTTGAGAGTTTGGGAATCATATGTCGGCATGTGATAGCTTACTTGAGTAAGTATCATGATCTTGAAAGGGTGCCTACAAAATACATTTTAAAGAGGTGGACAAAGACAGCAAAATCAATTAGTGTAACTGACGATGATGGTGTGACGATAAAAGACGATAAGTCATACTTACTCTTGCGGAGTCAATTTATTAAACATTCTTTAGATTTGATTGATAGGGCTCTCACAAATGAAGAAGCCACAAATATTTTAAAAGAGTGTTTTCGTAATGCGGATGAAAAGATCAATCAAGTTATTGGGAAGAATGATACCAGAAAAAACACGGAGATGGAGTGTGGTGGAATGAGTGCATCCAAGTCAATTAATATGACTTCTACTTACGAACATAGTTACATTGAGCCGAACCAAGTGCGAGCAAAAGGTTGTGGCAAAAGGCTTAAGGGTGGCAAAGAAAGGGTTTTGGGGAAAACAAAATATCCAAAGGGTAGACGTTGTCATGGATGTGGCAAAGTGGGTGTGACACACGATAAAAGAAACTGTCCAGTCCTTAATAATCAGTAAGCAAGTTTACTTATCTTCACTTTGCTATTTGTTTAAATTTAACTTTGTTATTTGTTTAAATTTGACTTTGTTGACTTGTTTAAATGTAGAACTGGAGTATCAAATGATGATGATACTCAGGATCCAAATGAAGATAACGATGATACTGAGCAGGAGCAGCAGGTCAACAACAACAGCTGAGCTGGACCAGCAGGTCAACAACAGAACAAACTGTTCAGCAGCAGCAACAACATGTTGTTTTGGCTTGCAGACGTTTTGGCTCTTGTTAGTTCAGAAATTTCATTTAGTTTCAGTTCTTGTTACTTTCATTTTAATGAAATCGCAGAAATTTAGTTCTTTTGTGTTAGTGAGTTCCTGTTACTGAGTTCCTGTTAGTTTCAAAATTTTAGTTCTTTTCAAAAATTTAGTTCCTGTTAGGATGCTGTGGTTTTATGTTGTTAACTGGTGTTAATTTCCTAATGCAGCTTAGTATTTGGTTTTATATCCTGTTACTGAGTTCCTGTGGTTTAATATCCTAATGCAGCTTAATATCCTGTTACTGAGTTCCTGTGGTTTTATGTTGTCATAAACTCTGAGTTGATTTTTTGAGTTAAAACTCCAATACCTCCATGCTGTCTTTTTGGTATAGACAAAAGAAGAAAAAAAATATTGGATGGATTTGGGTATACTTGCTGGATGTGGGTATACTAGAAGTAATGCATAACTTTTTAGAAGTTTGCACTTTCACTTGTGAAATGTATGGCTTTTTAGAAGTTTGCACTTTCACTTGTGAAATGTATGGCTTTTGGGGAATTCAAGCCTTGTGTTCATGAGTTTATGAAGATTAAAGGCTTCTGGATCTTTTTCGCTTTCCGAAGACAAGACTTTTGAGAATTTTTTTTGATGAAATTGTAATACAAATACTACAATTGGTATTGCAGAAAAAAATATTCTCATCTTTGGTGGAGTTATATAAGATTACAGATTTTTTTGGTAGATTAAATTAATAGTGCAAGATTACTTATGTTTATTATAAGTTTTATTATTATTGAAGTTATTTTCACTAAAATGTGTGCGTGAACAGGTAATTGTATTTAAATTACATATTAACACTTTTTGATTACTATTCTTTTACCTCGTTGAGGTACAATTTTGATTATTATTTCCACTTGAGTTACTATTAAATTATTATATTGTATTTAAAGTACAGAAGTTGCCATGAAAATTGATTTAGCAATCAAACTTGAACATTAGCAATAGTTGTTAAGTATTTGACAATCAACAAAGAAAAGGTACCATATGATGATATTAAGGAGGCCAAATAGAGGAGAGAAACAGAGGACACCAAACAGAGGAGACCAATCAATATTCTTACAAAACAAGCAAGGCACCTGTTCCGAATTTTGTGTGAGGAGAAAGAAGAGAGTGTTGACCGATTTTTGTGTGAGCTAGGAGAGAGAAGCCAAATCAGGGGAAGGGTTTATTTATATAGGTATGTATGTTTAAGTGGGTATGTATGTTTAGAAGGTATGTATAGGATCTGGACTGATATATATATATATATATATATATATATATATATATACACACACACACACACACACTTGTGCATAGACCTGGCAAATTAGGCCCAGACCCGCCTAAAAATTAGGCTATGGGCTTAACATTTTTAGCCCACGAAAAGCTGGGCCGTTTTGGCCCGGCCAGGTTTTGACCCGGCCCGCCCGCATGTTATTTGTTACAAAAATTTAATACCAATGCTTCCAAGAAGAATTGAACCCAAGACCTCTCCAACTTACTAATTAAGTGTTTTGACCAACTGAACTACAACAATTTTATACCTCAACTACAATCTTATTAATGTATATACGTTATTGTTACATAATATATATATATATATATATATATATATTATTTTATATATATCCTTATATATATTATTGACGTTAGTAATATATATATATATATATATATATATATATAACAATATTTGTTATTATTTATTTTCCTATCTCTAAGTTACCTTTTCCTTTCCCAAAATTTCTAAAAGTTTTACAAAAATTATTATATATATTTTTGTATATTACTAACGTGTGTGTGTGTGTGTGTGTGTGTATATATATATATATATATATATATATATATATTATTAACGTGTGTGTGTGTATATATATATATACACAACAATATTTGTTATTATTTATTTTTCTCTCTCTAAGTTACCTTTTCCTTTCCCAAGATTTCTAAAAGTTTTACAAAAATTGTTATATATATATATATATATATATATATATATATATATATATATATATATATAATTATATATTATTAACGTTATATATATATATATATATATATATATTAACAATATTTGTTATTATTTATTTCTCTCTCTCTAAGTTACCTTTTCCTTTCCCAAAATTTCTAAAAGTTTTACAAAAATTGTTATAAATATATTAATATATATGTTGTTATATATATGTACATATTAGTAATGTGTGTGTATATATATATATATATATATATATATATATATATATATATATATAATTATATATATTATTAACGTTATATATATAACAATATATATTATTATTATTATATATATACACGTTATTGTTATATATATATATATTTATATAGTAGTAACATGTGTATATATATATATGTATAATTATATATATATATATATATTATTAATGAGTATATATATAATAATATTTGTTATTATTTATTTTCCTCTCTCTAAGTTACCTCTTTCTTTCTCAAGATTTCCAAAAGTTTTACAAAAATTGTTATATATATATATATATATATATATATATATATTAGTAACGTGTATATATATAATTATATGTATTATTAACTTGTATATATATAACAATATTTGTTTTTATTTATTTTTTCTCTCTAAGTTACCTTTTCTTTTCTAAGATTTTCAAAAGTTTTACAAAAATTGTTATATATATTTATATATTAGTAACGTGTATATATATATATATATATAATTATATACATTATTAACGTACATAGTGTAACAAAATTCTTTTAGCTCAGTTGGTAAGAACTCTTGTTTAGTTACAAGAGGTTATGAGTTCAAATCTTTTCAGCGCATTATTTTTTAAAAAAAGAGAGATGGCCCGCGGGCTGACCCGGCCCGATCCGACCCTAGCCACGGGCCTATAAATTTCAGCCCATAAATATCCAATTCTTTTTGGCCCGACACGTCTCTAGCCCGGCCCGTTTGGGCTGTCCCGACCCGGCCTATTTGCCAGGTCTACTTGTGCATATCAGATCCCTGTTTTCAATAACATGTACTTGTCCATATATATGTGCTGCAGTTAACATATAGCTAAAATGCTGAAAAAGTAATTTCCTTTATTATTTTTATTTTTAACAATCGAGAATTTTCTTTTAAATGTAATCCCAATGTCCACCACATACCAAAGGAACACCACAAAACATGAAAACAAGTCAATCCTAAGTATTAATGATAAAATTACATAAAAAATTAACACAATACAAAAGACACCGACTTTACAAGTCAATCCCTTATTTTCTTAATCATCTCAATGGAATCAATTTAAAGATCTGGAAGTCATGACCAAGACGCGCTCATACGTTCACATATTAACAAACATTATATCAAAAGAACATCACAAAAGAGCCTACTTTCTTATATATTTGTGAGTATCTTCTAGGCTCTAATATTACTTTAATTCATGCCATTGTATTTCCTATTTATACAAGTTTTCACTCTCATGACCCATCCATTTACATTGTGCATATAAATATATGGCTGTATGCGCGCCATATAATTAATTAAAGAAAACATCACGACAATAAACTAATTCTTATAATTAATTAAAGAAAACATCACGACAACATGATATACATATGCAAATTCATATTTATAAGAGTCAAAAAGTCAAATGGCGTGGTCCCTAAAAAAATCTCCTAAGATGAAGGGGGAAAACTAATTCTTACACGGATACAATGATCTTAGTGTTTCCAAACTCTGCATAAGCAGAACCTGATGCAGAATTCACTGCACCGGTCCTTAAAACTGCATATCAACAATAAACCAATGAGTTATAAAGCTAATCATAGATCAATATAATTAAATCCAATAAAAACAGTGGAAATAAATATGAAAGAGTAGTAGGATTCTTAATAGTTTATGTTCCTTCATAACATCAAATGTGACTATCCAAAACTTTTTCTCCTTCTATATAAGGAGTCCTTCTATATAAGGAGTCCCATGTCAAAGTGACCTATCATAAGAAATGGCATGAATCATTAACTTGTCACTTGATTGGAATGAACATATTGATTTGGACATTATCAAACAACGCACTTAACAAAATAAAATGTAATCCCAAAGTCGGCAAACCACAATATAAGAAAGGCTGAGTAGTATTAAGGATCCCAAAGTATAAACAATTGGCGCTAAACTATCATCCAATAAAATAAACCTATGATACCTTTGCCTACAAATGAGTACTATAACAAGAATGGTTTGTTATAGGAATATGATACTTCCACAAGAAAATATGATAGTTTCACGTGGGTTTGAATGTGACACTTATTTACAATTCACCTGACAATGACGTGATAGTGTAGTTTACTCCTACATTCCTGGTTCTTGTGGTCTCTCAAAATCTTTGTCAAAGCTTCGCCAAACTCCTTCTCCTCATCATCAAAATCCCAATTCATGATATCATCATTCTCATCTAAACCCCCACTAGAAATACGTCTTGCCTCATTCCCACTTTTAATGACAAGAAATTCCACCGGTTTCGGCAAAGAACCGAACAACGGCACACACAACTCCGGCACAACACCTGACTGCACATAGGCCGGCAGTCTAAACGCTTCACCATTGTATTTCAGGTCATTCCTCAACTCCTTGAGCAATTTATCTCCAAAAGAAATCTTCCCCTGTTTCTTTGAATCAGCAATAACAACACTATTAAGCATTTTGAGCTTACGAATAAATAACACCATTAACTCATGGAATTTCATCATCGCAAAAATCCTTTTCGAACTTGGCAGAACTCCTTCGGGTTCCGATTCCGATTTCAACCGGAGAGCTACAAAGCAATATATTCCAGATCTGTAAACTGCTTTCCATTTGAGATCAGATTCCAATTCATTGAACTCTATGTAAAAGGATCGAAGATTATGAAACTTTCCCATGATTTTCTTGAGGATTTTCTTCTTGATTTTGGGAACCGAGGCGGCGGCGTCGATGTTGTTAGTTAGGGAAAGAGTTTGGATCGAAGAGATAGTGGTTGAGATGGATGAATTGAATCGTTTCGAAACGAGCGAGCAACGGAATAGGAATTTCAGATCGGAGATACTTGAATTAACGAGTAGTTTTGAGAAGAGACTTACCAGCAGATCTTGTGGGAGTTTTTCAAAATAATCTTCACCTCTCGATTTCGCCATGCCAGATCGTGTTTCACACCGCCTTGTTGTAATTTATAGGGTTTAACTGCAAAAGTTAACAGTTTTGTAAAAAGTTAGTGTGGTTGGTGATGGTCCTCAATAAAATCTCTCTCTTTATAGAGTATCACAATTTTTCTTTTTCTAATTTAATTAGGATACTCTTACGCATAATAAATATCCTTACCAAAAATATGATTATTTTCAAAATAAATTCTTGCTAAAAATAAGATAATTTTTTAAGAATAAACTTTGAGGAGTATCTCAATAAATTGAACCTTATGATTCAGATTCAAAATCGATTTGTGAAAAAATATTTTGGCCACCTTCATGTTATTTTTCGTCACTTTTCCATTAAAACTAGTTTTCACTGGACACACGTTACGTGTGTAAATTATGTGAGATAAATATAAAAATTTTAAAAAATTTAGAGTAGTAAATATAAAGATATAAAAGAATTAACATTAAAAAAGACAAAATAATAATATATCTAAGTTATAAAAGCGAAAGAGTAAAAAAAAGTATGACCCGATTACACCAAACTTGTGGAGGCTTTATAATATATATATATATATATATATATATATATATATATATATATATATATATGGGTACCAATCCACAGCAAGCGCTTGCCGCAACAACCAAATTGTTCTCTACCGCTACAAGCTGTAGCGGCAGTAGTGTTTGGCTTATTTTGGTTATCTGCCGCTACAGGCTGTAGCGGCAAGGGAAGAATTTTTTTTTTTTTTTCAGCAAATGTTAGTTGGCTTACAATAGGTATCAGTTTTTTTATCTCCTTATCCTTATGTACTTTCATACCCAACCCAACTGTCATTTATTATCATAAAGTATATTATAAAAATATACAAAATTTTAATTTCTTCCAATATATTAAAAACTTATAGATATATTTTATTTTTAAGTTAATTTATGAAATACTAAAATATAAAATATTAAAATTTTAAAAGTAACAAATATAATAATAAATAGTATCATAATAAAAGTAACAAATATTTATTATTATATTTGTTACTTTTAAAATTTTAATATTTTATATTTTAGTATTTCATAAATTAACTTAAAAATAAAATATATCTATAAGTTTTTAATATATTGGAAGAAATTAAAATTTTGTATATTTTTATAATATACTTTATGATAATAAATGATAGTTGGGTTGGGTATGGAAGTAGGGGAGATCAAAAAACTGATACCTATTGTAAGTCAACTTACCTTTGCTGGAAAAAAAAAAATCCTTCCCCTGCCGCTACAGCCTGTAGCGGCAGATAACCAAAATAAGCTAAACACTACTGCCGCTACTTGTAGCGGCAGGGAACTATTTGGTTGTTGCGGCAAACGCTTGCTGTGGATTGTTATATATATATATATGTGTGTGTGTGTGTGTGTGTGTGTGTGTGTGTGCCTATGTGAGTGTTGTGGTGAGTTTGTATGAAAGAATCATTTGGGTTTTTATGGAAAGTCGTGCTTTGAAAGTGCTTTAGAATGTCTTTCGGCTCCTACAAGAAAGCTTTATTCTTTATGAAAAAAGGTTTGTTTTTAATTGTCAAAAGTCATGGGATTTTCATTAGGTGTCGTTTTGGCAAAATAAGAGTTTTTAAACCTTCGTCAAAATAGGAATCGAGACCTATACGTTGCTTTCGTAAACAAAACAAACGGGCAATTTCTAGGATCTCTTTAACCCTATGCACAATGGTTTAATAAAACAACCATTTACTTTCATAAAACCATTTCTTGTGACGTTTGAACACGATCTTTCTTTTGCCTTCTCGTTGAATAGAAATCGACATTCATTAGCACTTCCAATTTCTTATCCTCGTGATGCTAATAACCTAGTTTGATCGATTTTATGAAAATCTTCATCGTTTAGCCTTGAAATCCTTTTTGGTGTTGTAATTCAAATAAAACATTATAATGCGTAGGAGGTTATTCACGGGCATGTAAGCCATCAAAATAACCCCGAACGCCCACAATCACATATTTTCACTATGACGGGGCCTTAAACACGATTCTCGCCTTGGCGTCGTTTTAAGGCCCGACGATTACATACTTACAATGAAGACTACATCGCTCCTACTACCTACATCAAAAGATGTCCATCATCGGATTTTGACCACGAGATCGCGTTCCTAGGCTCACATCCCAAAATTGCTAAACAACCACAACATCCTAAAATGGCAATCTAAACAAACTAGGCACAATAAATCATCATAACGAGCTAAAATAGTTTACTAAGTGGACATCATCAGGTCATTAGGAGGCATTTCGTGCCGTGGGAACCCTCACTAATGATCCCTAATCCATGTATCCACAACGATATACAAGAAAAACTACATTTCACGTAACCCAATTGACAAGAAGATTAACAAAATGATACACAAAAATTACTATAGAAATGGTCTTTTTCACCTTGCAAATATCACCAAAATATGTGTAAACTTGAATATATGAATAGAGTAGAAATTATCTTGGATATAATCTCACAAAAGAGACACAATTCCTCACTTTTTCCTCTCTTTTCTCTCCTAATTTGCTGCAGTTTTTTGCTGTTTTTTCTTTCTTTTTCCGAGTTGTTGCTGCTGCCTCTCGCTTCTGCTGGAACAAATGAAGAACTGCACTGATATGGGGCTGCCAAGGGCAGCCGCAGATTTCGGCTGGCCGACCGCCAACCAGCCACTCAGCCCGATTTTGATTTCCCTGTTTCGAGTTCCGTGTTTTCAAAAGGCGCACTTATTGGCCGCAGATCAATCCGCGGCTGGCTGGTTTGACTTTCTTAGTTTTCGTACCATGCCTCGATTCTCGTGCCGTGACGTCGGTTTTCACCGAAAGGCCTATATTTTGCAGTCCGGGAATTACTGGGAGACGTGCCACATCATTCGGGAATGCTCACTTCGGACGACCTTGATGTCACGTCGGTTTTGGTTGCAAATCGTCGCGGTGGCGTTGAGTGTTCGTACTTGTGCCCATCCTTCGCTCTCGTCGGCCGGCTAATTAACGATTTTGCCCTCCTGTCAAGCTTAGTATACGAAGTGCAAAATTTGGGTGTCTACAACTGCCCCTCTTTATCATGTTTATGAAATGTTAAATGAAATGAACATTATAAAGAAGTAGACACCCGATGCATGAATGTAGTGCACAAGAATGACATACATACATGATGCAACACATGCAACTTATGATGTAAGGCATGCAAAACATTCGTGAAGGTGTCAATGCATCATGCAATCGTAAATTTATTGTGAGCATTGACCTCAACCGGACTTAATTTCTGATCGCATCGTCGTTGTCTCACAACCGTCGGGTCTCGTATCCGGATGATTGTCTTGTCTGCGCCGGGTCTCGTATCCGGTCGCTCGTCTCGTGATCACTGGGTCTCGTATCCTGTTGATTGTCTTGTCGGCGCCGGATCTCGTATCTGGTCGTTAATCTCGTGATCACCGGGTCTCGTATCCGGTTGATTGTCCTGTGAGTGCCGGGTCTCGTATCCGGTCGCTCGTCTCGTGATCACCGGGTCTCGTATCCGGTTGATCGTCCTGTGAGTGCCGGGTCTCGTATCCGGTCGCTCGTCCTCGTACATCGTTCTTGTCAGCCATCGCTTTTGACTCTGATAGGCTAGGACCTGGACACCTAACCTGCTCGATTTATTATTTTTTCATTTCATGGATCACGTATAGAATTATCACTATTCATGCATGTGACACAACATGTAAATTGATGAAAAATGACCCCTGTACAGTCTTTTGATACTGTTCTACAGATGTCATCTTTTGCCGTGGTTTTCTAGGATCTCAGCCCTTCCCAGGGATTGTTCACCACCTTGTTGTGGTTCGCTTGGATGCCTTCCCAGGTTCTCACACCACCTTGTTGTGGTTTGCTTGGATGCCTTCCCAGGTTCACTTCTTGTTTGGATACCAGCCCTTCCCAAGGGTCGTTGATTGTTTGGATCTCAACCCTTCCCAGGGGTCGTTGATTGTTTGGATCTCAGCCCTTCCCCGGGGTCATTGATTGTTTGAATCTCAGCCCTTTTCAGGGGTCGTTTATTGTTTGGATCTCAGCCCTTCCCAGGGGTCGTTGATTGTTTGGATCTCAGCCCTTCCCAGGGGTCCTTGGTTATTTGGATCTCAGCCCTTCCCAGGGGTCCTTGGTTGTTTGGATCTTAGCACTTCCCAGGGGTCGTTGATTGTTTGGATATCAGCCCTTCCCAGGGGTCGTTGATTGTTTGGATATCAGCCCTTCCCAGGGGTCGTTGGTTGTTTGGATATCAGCCCTTCCCAAGGGTCGTTGATTGTTTGGATCTCAGCCCTTCCCAGGGTTCGTTGATTGTTTGGATCTCAACCCTTCCCATGGTTCGTTGATTGTTTGTATCTCAGCCCTTCCCAAGGGTCGTTGATTGTTTGGATCTCAGCCCTTCCCAGGGGTCGTTGTTTGTTTGGATCTTAGCCCTTCCCAGGGGTCGTTGGTTGTTTGGATCTTCCCAAGGGTCGTTGATTGTTTGGATATCAGCCCTTCGCAGGGGTCGTTGGTTGTTTGGATCTCAGCCCTTCCCAGGGGTCGTTGGTTGTTTGGATCTCAGCCCTTCCCAGGGGTCGTTGGTTATTTGGATATCAGCCCTTCCCAGGGGTCGTTGATTGTTTGGATCTCAGCCCTTCCCAGGGGTCCTTGGTTGTTTGGATCTCAGCCTTTCCCAAGGGTCGTTGGTTGTTTGGATATCAGCCCTTCCCACGGGTCGTTGATTGTTTAGATCTCAGCTCTTCCCAGTGGTCGTTGTTTGTTTGGATCTCAGCCCTTTCCAGGGGTCGTTGTTTGTTTGGATCTCAGCCCTTCACAGGGGTCGTTGGTTGTTTGGATATCAGCCCTTCCCAGGGGTCGTTGATTGTTTGGATCTCAGCCCTTCCCATGGTTCGTTGCTTGTTTGGATCTCACCCCTTCCCAGGGGTCGTTGATTGTTTGGATCTCAGCCCTTCCCAGGGGTCGTTGGCAAACTTTTCCGCTGGTTTGGTCAGTTCATCACCGGGCGACTGGGTTCTTGCAGATGGTCCTCTCGGACATCCCTGGTCCTTATTATCCTTTCAGGTGCCGGCAGGCTTTGTGGAGGGTATTCTGAGATATTGGGCCCCTGCCCGTCAGGTGCTTAGATTAGGGACAGTGGAGATGACCCCAAACAGGAAGAGATCTACTGCGGGTATATGATCTTTGGTCTCGCAGGATCTTTGCCGAGTTTAGTGAGAATTGCCCCATTCAGACATCTGCTCATGTGCAATGTTTGCACGGAGACTCTGATATGGTTGGTTTGAGTCAGACTGGAGTATTTGATGACTGTCGAGTGATTTTCACAGATGACACTGCCCCAGGGGTATTTATTCCCCCCGAGTCTATAGAGCTGGCCTCCAGATATGACTCCATCTCAGCTGATTCTGCCTCTAGTCGGGTTACTGAGGATAGTCGGACCCGACTGACATTGATTGCTACCGAGCCTGAGAGGGATGCTGCTCTTGTTGAGAGAGATGCTGCTATTCTAGCCAGAGATGCTGCCCTTGCCGACAGAGACGTCATTGTATTGCAGACTAGGGCAGTTATAGATGCTCACTCTGAGACCGTTAGCCGAGCCACTGCTTTGTTGGATCGCATCGACATGATGGGGCAGCAGATTGCAGGGGATGCTGATGCTTCAAATGCATCCGCCACCTTATCCATCCTGCTCCAGTTAGTTTCAGATTTGTAGATCATTTTATTTCCTGCATAGACTATGTCAGTTTCATCGATTTATTGAAAGAGAATCTTGTAACAAAATGACTAATATATATAGACATGTATTTAAATTTAGTCATTTTTCCCTTTTTTCGTATCGATGCCTTTCATTGGACCCTCATTTTATCTAGCTAACCACGATTTTGACATTTCGCCTTCTTTCTCCTCTCAGGTCTTGACGGGGATTCGACAGATTTTGCCGCACATCCTTTTGATTTCATCGGACTGAGTCTTAGATTTTGGCTAAGTGTTTGGTTGGGTTAGGGTTATGTCACTTGAGATGAAGCTGATCAGGTGGCTGGTTTCGAGGGTATAGGGAGGTTTTCCTGGCCGTTGGGAAATCGGTTTCGATAGAAGAAAGTATTATTTTTTAAGGAATGGGACCGTGCCACGATGGCTGCCTACGTACCCCCACAAGTCGAGAGAGCAGGTCCTACGTAGTTCGTATTTCAAAGAAGGAAGTGAAAATGATTTTTTTTTTCAGGCATAGGACCGATTCACCGAGTCGGAATTGATGGGTTATGGAAACACCTCACCGTCCATCTCTTGCAATATGAGGGCTCCTCCGGACAGCGCTTTTTTATCACAAAAGGTCATCCCAGTTCGGGGCAAACTTCTCTTTGGCTTCGTCTTGACAAGGCATGACTCTCTTTAGCACTAGGTCATTTTCCTTGAACTTACGAGGTCTTATCTTTTTGTCGTACGATCAAGAGATTCTTTGCTGATATAACTGACCGTGCAAGATAGCCGCCACCCTCCTTTCATCAATTAGGGCCAATTTGTCGTACCGACTTTGCATCCAATCCCCCTCGTTTATTTGAGCATCAATCAAGATTCTGAGGGATGCCACTTCGACCTCAACTGGCAGAACAGCCTCCATTTCGTATACCAAAACGTAAGGGGTTGCCCCTATAGAAGTACGCACCGACGTTCTGTACGCCAGCAGGGTGAGAGGTAGCAGATCCGACCATCCCCGATGATTAGCAGACATTCTCACCATGATCCTCTTGATATTCTCATTTGCAGCCTCCACTACCCCATTCATCTTAGGACAGTAAATGACAGAATTGAGGTGTATGATCTTAAACTGGTCACATAATTCCTTCATGAGGGCATTATTCAAATTCTTGGCATTGTCGGAGACTAAGACCCCATGTTGCCCGTATCGGCAAATGATATTATTCCTGATGAAACGGACGATGATCTCCTGAGTTACCTTGGGGACAGAAGCTGCGTCTACCCACTTAGTGAAGTAATCGATCATGACGAAGGTAAATCGGTGCCCGTTGCTTGCTTTGGGCTCTATTGGTCCGATTTCATCCATGCCCCACTCTGGTCCTCGGGTCACTAAATGGACATCCTCGGGTCATTAGGAGGCATTTCGTTCCGTGGGAACCCTCACTAATGGTCCCTAATCTATGTATCCACAACGATATACAAGAAAAACTACATTTCACATAACCCAATTGACAAGAAGATTAACAAAATGATACACAAAAATTGTTATAGAAATGGTCTTTTCACCTTGCAAATATCACCAAAATATGTGTAAACTTGAATATATGAATAGAGTAGAAATTATCTTAGATATAATCTCACAAAAGAGACACAATTCCTCACTTTTTCCTCTCTTTTCTCTCCTAATTTGCTGCAGTTTTTTACTGTTTTTCCTTTCTTTTTTCGAGCTGCTCCTGCTGCCTCTCCCCTCTGCTGGAACAAATGAAGAACTGCACTGATATGGGGCTGCCAAGGGCAGCCGCAGATTGATCTGCGGTTGGCCGGCCGCCCACCAGCCACTCAGCCCGGTTTTGATTTCCGTGTTTCGAGTTCCGTGTTTTCAAAAGGTGCACTTATTGGCCGCAGATCAATCCGCGGCTGGCTGGTTTGACTTTCTCGGTTTTCATACCATGCCTCGATTCTCGTGCCATGACGTCGGTTTTCACCGAAAGACCTGTATTTTGCAGTCCGGAAATTACTGGGAGACGTGCCACATCATTCAGGAATGCTCACTTCGGACGGCCTTATTGTCACATCGGTTTTGGTTGCAAATCATCGAGGTGGCGTCGAGTGTTCGTACTTATGCCCATCCTTCGTTCTCGTCGGCCGGTTAATTGACGATTTTGCCCTCCTGTCAAGGTTAGTATACGAAGTGCAAAATTTGGGTGTCTACAGCTGCCCCTCTTTATCATGTTTATGAAATGTTAAATGAAATGAACATGATAAAGAAGTAGACACCCGATGCATGAATGACAGTGCATAAGAATGACAGTACATACATGATGCAACACATATATCTTATGATGCAACACGAGATGTAATGTATGCAAAACATTCGTAAAGGTGTCAATGCATCATGCAATCGTAAATTTATTGTGAGCATTGACCTCAACCGGACTCAATTTCTAATCGCATCGTCGTTGTCTCACAACCGTCGGGTCTCGTATCCGGATGATTGTCTTGTCTGCGCTGGGTCTCGTATCCGATTGATCGTCTTGTGAGTGCCGGGTCTCGTATCCGGTCGCTCGTCTCGTAATCACCGGGTCTCGTATCCGGTTGATTGTCCTGTGAGTGCCGGGTCTCGTATCCGGTCGCTCGTCTCGTGATCACCGGGTCTCGTATCCGGTTGATTGTCTTGTGAGTGCCGGGTCTCGTATCCGGTCGCTCGTCCTCGTACATCGTTCTTGTCAGCCATCGCTTTTGACTCTGATAGGCTAGGACCTGGACACCTAACCTGCTCGATTTATTATTTTTTCATTTCATGGATCACGTATAGAATTATCATCTATTCATGCATGTGACACAACATGTAAATTGATAAAAAATGACCCCTGTACAGTCTTTTGATACTGTTCTACGGATGTCATCTTTTGTCGTGGTTTGCTAGGATCTCAGCCCTTCCCAGGGATTGTTCACCACCTTGTTGTGGTTCGCTTGGATGCCTTCCCAGGTTCTCACACCACCTTGTTGTGGTTTGCTTTGATGCCTTCCCAGGTTTCACAACACCTTGTTGTGGTTTGCTTGGATGCCTTTCCAAGTTCACTTCTTGTTTGGATACCAGCCCTTTCCAGGGGTCGTTGATTGTTTGGATATCAGCCCTTCCCAGGGGTCGTTGCTTGTTTGGATCTCAGCCCTTCCCAGGGGTCGTTGGTTGTTTGGATATCAACCCTTCCCAAGGGTCGTTGATTGTTTGGATATCAGCCCTTCCCAGGGGTCGTTGATTGTTTGGATCTCAGCCCTTCCCAGGGTTCGTTGATTGTTTGGATCTCAGCCCTTCCCAGGGGTCGTTGGTTGTTTGGATCTCAGCCCTTCCCAGGGGTCGTTGGTTGTTTGGATATCAGCCCTTCCCAGGGGTCGTTGATTGTTTGGATATCAGCCCTTCCAAGGGGTCATTGATTGTTTGGATCTCAGCCCTTCCCAGGGTTCGTTGATTGTTTGGATCTCAGCCCTTCCCAGGGGTCATTGCTTGTTTGGATCTCAGCCCTTCCCAGGGGTCTTGGTTGTTTGGATCTCAGCCCTTCCCAAGGGTCGTTGGTTGTTTGGATCTCAGCCCTTCCCAGGGGTCGTTGGTTGTTTGGATATCAGCCCTTCCCAGGGGTCGTTGCTTGTTTGGATATCAGCCCTTCCCAGGGGTCGTTGCTTGTTTGGATATCAGCCCTTCCCAGGGGTCGTTGGTTGTTTGGATATCAGCCCTTCCAAGGGGTCGTTGGTTGTTTGGATCTCAGCCCTTCCCAGGGGTCGTTGGTTTGTTTGGATCTCAGCCCTTCCCAGGGGTCGTTGGATTGTTTGGATCTCAGCCCTTCCCAGGGGTCGTTGGTTGTTTGGATCTCAGCCCTTCCCAGGGGTCGTTGGTTGTTTGGATCTCAGCCCTTCCCAGGGGTCGTTGGTTTGTTTGGATCTAAGCCCTTCCCAGGGGTCGTTGGTTTGTTTGGATCTCAGCCCTTCCCAGGGGTCGTTGGTTTGTTTAGATCTCAGCCCTTCCCAGGGGTCGTTGGCAGGCTTTTTCGCTACTTTGGTCAGTTCATTACCGGGCGACAGGGTTATTGCAGATGGTCTTCTGGGACATCCCTGGTCCTTATTATCCTTTCAGGTGCCGGCAGGCTTTGTGGAGGGTACTCTGAGATATTGGGCCTCTGCCCGCCAGGTGCTTAGATTAGGGACAGTGGAGATGACCCCAAACAGGGAGAGATCTACTGCGGGTATATGATCTTTGGTCTCGCAGGATCTTTGCCGAGTTTAGTGAGAATTGCCCCATTCAAACATCTGCTCATGTGCAAATTTTGCACGGAGACTCTGATATGATTGGTTTGAGTCAGACTGGAGTATTTGATGACTCTCGAGTGATTTTCACAGATGACATTACCCCAGGGGTATTTATTCCCCCCGAGTCTATAGAGCTGACCTCCAGATATGACTCCATCTCAGCTGATTCTGCCTCTAGTCGGGTTACTGAGGATAGTCGGACCCGACTGGCATTGATTGCTACCGAGGCTGAGAGGGATGCTGCTCTTGTTGAGAGAGATGCTGCTATTCTGGCCAAAGATGCTGCCCTTGCCGACAGAGACGTCATTGTATTACAGACTAGGGCAGTTACAGATGCTCACTCTTAGACCGTTAGCCGAGCTACTGCTTTGTTGGATCGCATCGACATGATGGGGCATAGATTGCAGGGGATGCCGATGCTTCAAATGTATCCGCCACCTTATCCATCCTGCTCCAGTTAGTTTCAGATTTGTAGATCATTTTATTTCCTGCGTAGACCATGTCAGTTTCATCGATTTATCAAAAGAGAAATCTTTTAACAAAATGACTAATATATATAGACATGTATTTGAATTTAGTCATTTCTCCCTTTTTTCGTATCGATGGCTTTCATTGGACCCTCATTTTATCTAGCTAACCATGATTTTGATATTTCGCCTTCTTTCTTCTCTCAGGTCTTGGTGGGGATTCGACAGATTTTGCCGCACATCTTGTTGATTTCATCGGACTGAGTCTTAGATTTTGGCTAAGTGTTTGGTTGGGTTAGGGTTATGTCACTTGAGATGAAGCTGATCAGGTGGCTGGTTTCGAGGGTATAGGAAGGTTTTCCTGGCCGTTGGGAAATCGGTTTCGATAGAAGAAAGTGTTATTTTGTAAGGAATGGGACCGTGCCACGATGGCTGCCTACGTACCCCCACAAGTCGGGAGATCAGGTCCTACGTAGTTCGTTCTTCAAAGAAGGAAGTGAAAATGATTTTTTTTTTCAGGCATAGGACCGATTCACCGAGTCAGAATTGATGGGTTGTGGAAACACCTCACTGTCCATCTCTTGCAATATGAGGGCTCCTCCGGACATCGCTTTTTTATCACAAAAGGTCCTCCCAGTTCGGGGCAAACTTCTCTTTGGCTTCGTCTTGACAAGGCATGACTCTCTTTAGCACTAGGTCATTTTCCTTGAACTTACGAGGTCTTATCTTTTTGTCGTACGATCGAGAGATTCTTTGCTGATATAACTGACCGTGCAAGACATCCGCCACCCTCCTTTCATCAATTAGGGCCAATTTGTCGTACCGACTTTGCATCCAATCCCCCTCATTTATTTGAGCATCAATCAAGATTCTGAGGGATGCCACTTCGACCTCAACTGGCAGAACAGCCTCCATTCCATATACCAAAACGTAAGGGGTTGCCCCTGTAGAAGTACGCACCGACGTTCTGTACGCCAGCAGGGTGAGAGGTAGCAGATCCGACCATCCCCGATGATTAGCAGACATTCTCGCCATGATCCTCTTGATATTCTCATTTGCAGCCTCCACTGCCCCATTCATCTTAGGACGGTAAATGACAGAATTGAGGTGTATGATCTTAAACTGGTCACATAATTCCTTCATGAGGGCATTATTCAAATTCTTGGCATTGTCGGAGACTAAGACCCCATGTTGCCCGTATCGGCAAATGACATTATTCCTGATGAAACGGACAATGATCTCCTGAGTTACCTTGGGGACAGAAGCTGCTTCTACCCACTTAGTGAAGTAATCGATCATGACGAAGGTAAATCGGTGCCCGTTGCTTGCTTTGGGCTCTATTGGTCCGATTTCATCCATGCCCCACTCTGCTCATTTTCCCGCAATGATCATCTTTATAATAACATGACAAAATGACATAACCATGCAAGATTCAAAATAAGGAACAAAACTGGTATCTATTCATCCCCCATCATCCGGGATATACCACCTTGACGCCATATTTTACCCTCGTTTGGATTTTACTGGCTCCATCGTCCAGTTGTCGGTGGTCTGATCGGCCGGAATGCGACAGATGAAAGGCGCCTTCGCTCCCTGATCACTTGTCATGCCAATCATCTCGTCAATTCTCTTTATACGATTCAGCCTTGGTGGTCCTCCGGCTTCGCTGGCTTCTGCCACATTGACCCCTTCTCCATCATGCCTAGGCAAGGGATTGACTTTAACATTTGGGGAGTCTGGATGTTCCACCATGATTTCCCCACTATCAATCAAGTTCTGAATTTTGTGTTTCAGCGCCCGGCATTCCAGAGTATCATGACCAGGGGAACCCGAATGGTACGCACACCTCTTATTTGGGTCAAATTTCCTCCCTTTAGGATCAATTGGGGGTGCCAAATCGACTATCCTTCTCTGTGCTATTAATACTGCCAAAATCTGTTCAAGAGGATCCCCGAGCGGGGTGAATACTCGATTTTTCGAGGTCTCGAATCTTCTTCGCCCGTCAGTCCTCTGATCAGTGAAGTTAGGCTGTCGGGATGACCCCACTCTCTGTATCTGTACTGGAGGATTGTTCTCCGCCTTTCTAGATGATCCCTGCAGGATGAGGGAAACATCTTCCTCCCTTTTCTTTTGGATCCTTCGGGAAGTGCTGCCATAGTTTCCACTCTGGATTTGTTCTGCAGCTGTTTTCAAAGCCGTGAAATCCCGAATCTTGCCAGACTTCAACCCCATGTCCACCATTTCTCCGTGTTTTATCATCTCGGCAAAAGGTCGTCCAATCCCCGATATCACTCGCTCATAATAGGGTGCCTCCTGGATATCCACAAAGGTCATTACCATCTCTGTCTCGCTCATTGGGGGATTCACTTGGGCAGCCATACCCCTCCACCGCTGTGCATAGTCCCTGAAAGATTCTTTCGGTTGTTTCTTGACCTTTGTCATTTGATACCTGTCAGGGGAAATCTGTGCTTGGAAGCTGTATTGTGTTAAGAAGTATGGGCCAATTCCTCCTAGTTGTGGATTCGAGAATTGTCAAGGCGGGCATACCAGATTCTCGCCTCCCCCGTCAGGCTCTTTTGGAATAGCTGCATCCTTAATCCCTCATCCTCTGCATAAGACCCGAGTTCCCCAATGTATATCTTCAAGTGTGTATAAGGGTCTCCCTTTTCATTATATTTCTCAAACTCGGGGACCTTGAACTTCTCTGGATATCTAGTTCTGGGGAAGACACACAGATCTGAATAATTAACCCTGCCTAGGGAACCTATGCCTTTTAGAGATTGGATGGTCTCTTCCATCTGCTTCATTTTCCTTCGAAGGTCCTCAGTATCTCCCTCCTCTGGAATCGTGATTACTGTCTTGTCAGGTGCAGGAACGGCCTTGGGGATGACTGGCTCGCCCTTAAGCTGGGGTTGGTCATCTTTAAAAAGGATTGCACCATTTTTAGGAGGATTCTGGTCACCCCCTGGTGGTGGCATATTATGCGGTCCCTGATTTGGCGGATCTTGTCTAAGTAGGAACTGCTCTTTTAGCATTGTGACCATTTCTATCATCTGCTTTTTAAAGTCATCAAATTCCTCCCGAGATATGGAACCAGGATTGGTAAGTGGAAGATCGGCCATTTCAGCTGTAGAATCTTGGGCCTTCCTAGATTGCAAACGCGTTTGAGGAGCAATCCTGCAGAAACAACAGTTTGGAGTTTAATCTTTGGGAAATGAAAGACGTGGATGCATGCTAAAGCGGTAATTTTTGTGCTTTTGGGTTTTTTAATCTTTCTCTGCAAAACAACTGCTAGACCTGACTTATTATGCTTCCCCAGCTGTTCCCTGCAAAACATAGAGATTAGTAATTTCTTTTGACAAGAGGGGAGGCATATATGAATATTGAATGGGACTATGACATTTATACGCGCGAACGTAAAAGGGCATGAAGAGATTTTTCCTGCGCTGGGTTAATCTGAGGCTGACCTATCCTAAGGTTACTCTCGCGGGCTTTTCGGCATGAAGGTCCCCAAATCTTCGCAATCTACTCGTCTGAAATCTTTCGATTGGAGCGGATTTGGGTGGTGCGTTTCCTGAGCCATCTCCGGGGAACAACCCCTTCGAGTCCAGTAATAAGCAACCGACAGGTTCGCCTCAGGAGGAGGTACACTCTCAACATACATTCACATTCATCGTCCTCACCGTATGCAAATGATTACTTTAAAGTAAAGCAAATCCATTCAATTATTCATTTATTGGACAAAACACACATTCACACAACAAAAAAATCAAAATATCGCATGCACACACATATCCATGAATTTTAAAGGATAGGATAGCATCAAGATTTGAATACGCGGCTTAAGCCCTCTAATGTCCCCAGCAGAGTCGCCAGCTATCGACGCCGGGTGGAATCGCCTCGTGTGGCGGTTATTAGCCCTTTCCAATTTTAGCCTTTTTATTAGATGATTTTTGGAAAAGGTCGGCATGAATGTCGACGGGGTTTTGAAAGATCATTTTTTATGATGAGCCAATTAATCAGAGTCGCCAGTTGGTATATTTGAAATGGATGTACCAACTCATCTGAGTTTCGTTTTCGTAAATTGCTGACTCATATGCGACTCCGAATTGATTGGTCTGCGAACCGAGATTCATAGAGTTCGGGGGCTTGCTTAAGTGAGGGGAAGGTGTTAGGCACCCCCCGACTTCCGTGAAACACGGTTACCGCAATCTTGATGTTTTTCCTATCCTTTTAATTCTCAAAATGTGTATGTGTGCGCGTGTGTGTGTGCCTATGTGAATGTTGTGGTGAGTTTGTATGAAAGAATCATTTGGGTTTTTATGGAAAATCGTGCTTTGGGAGTGCCTTAGAATGTCCTTCGGCTTATACGAGAAAGCTTTATTCTTTATGAGAAAGATTTGATTTTATTTGTCAAAAGTCGTGGTATTTTCATTAGGTGTTATTTGACAAAACAAGAGTTTTTTAACCTTCGTCAAAATAGGAATCGGGACCTAAATGTTGCTCTCATAAATAATGACGGGCAACCTCTAGGATTCCTTTAACCCTATGCACAAAGATTTAATAAAACGCTATCATTTTATGTGATGTTTGAAAACGATTTTTCCTTTGCCTTCTCGTTAAATAGGAATCAACATTCGTTAACACTTCCAATTTCTTATCCTCGTGATGTTAATAACCTAGTTTGATTGATTTTATGAAAATCTTCATCGTTTAGCCTTGAAATCCTTTTTGGTGTTACAATTCAAATCAAACATTATAATGCGTAGGAGGTTATTCACGGGCATGTAAGCCATCAAAATAACCCCGAACGCTCACAATCACATATTTTCACTATGACGGGGCCTTAAACACGATTCTTATCTTGGCGTCGTTTTAAGGCCCAACGATTACATACTTACAATGAAGGCTACATCGCTCCTACTATCTACATCAAAAGATGTCCATCATCGGATTTGGACCACGGGGTCGCGTTCCTAGGCTCACATCCAAAATTGCTAAACAACCACAATATCCTAAAATGGCAATCTAAACAAACTAGGCACAATGAATCATCATAACGAGCTAAAATAGTTCACTAAATGGACATCCTCAGGTCATTATGAGGCATTTCGTTCCGTGGGAACCCTCACTAATGGTCCCTAATCCATGTATCCACAACGATATACAAGAAAAACTACATTTCACATAACCCAATTGACAAGAAGATTAACAAAATGATACACAAAAATTGCTATAGAAATGGTCTTTTCACCTTGCAAATATCACCAAAATATGTGTAAACTTGAATATATGAATAGAGTAGAAATTATCTTGGATATAATCTCACAAAAGAGACACAATTCCTCACTTTTTCCTCTCTTTTCTCTCCTAATTTGCTGCAGTTTTTTACTGTTTTTCCTTTCTTTTTCCGAGCTGCTCCTGCTGCCTCTCCCATCTGCTGGAACAAATGAAGAACTGCACTGATATGGGGCTGCCAAGGGCAGCCGCAGATTGATCTGCGGCTGGCTGGCCGCCCACCAGCCACTCAGCCCGGTTTTGATTTCCGTGTTTCGAGTTCCGTGTTTTCAAAAGGCGCACTTATTGGCCGCAGATCAATCCGCGGCTGGCTGGTTTGACTTTCTCGGTTTTCGTACCATGCCTTGATTCTCGTGCCGTGACGTCGGTTTTCACTGAAAGGCCTGTATTTTGCAGTCCGGGAATTACTCGGAGACGTGCCACATCATTCGGGAATGCTCACTTCGGACGGCCTTGTTGTCACGTCGATTTTGGTTGCAAATCGTCGCGGTGGCGTCGAGTGTTCGTACTTATGCCCATCCTTCGCTCTCGTCGGCCGGTTAATTAACGATTTTGCCCTCCTGTCAAGGTTAGTATACGAAGTGCAAAATTTGGGTGTCTACATATATATATATATATATATATATATATATATATATATATATATGGGCAACAATCCATAGCAACCGGTTGATGGGGAACTATTCCAGCAACCACCGCATAATTGATCATAACAATTAATGTCTGAGATTGAAAAATAATAATTCTCTGCCGCTATAAATTGTAGCGGCAGTTACTAAAGGGCCCTCCTTATTAATGAAATAATTATTATATTATTTCTCTTGGTCAAACGGTTAAATAAAGTAATATTATTATAATTATTTAATTTATTAAAGGCCCCACTTAAAGACTCAATGCTGCTACAAGTTGTAGGAGCTTATTCATCCTTCTGACTATATGTATTGCACCATGTATTGCACCTCGAAAATGTTATTATTCATTCATTGCATTGCACCTTGGGAATGTTATTATTGTGATGCCCCCAAAATAGGTCCATACAACCCATTTTGAGTCGCCAATAACATTCCACAAAATACAAATATAAATACGAATTTTTCCATTTACAACTAATAAGTGTTGTGCAAAATACGACAACACGATACAAATACATCTTAAATTCTGAATACACTTATTGCCACACTAATAATAATGTATTGAGATATTTCTATTATCTCGGACCATCACTCCATTCCCCGGCTAGTCCCCGCTACACTCTCTTTTCCTGAGGAGAACAATGGAACAAAAAGGAAAAGGGTGAGCACAAATAGCCCAGTAAGAAATATCATGACTAAGATAATGAAGAATAAAAATTATCTTTAGTCTTCAACAATAATAAATCAGAGATTTAAAAATATTATAATTGTTTAACAACAACAACTACAGCGGAACAAACAATCCATTAGAAGAGTCAAGTAGATTATAATATCTATCATCTTCTATAAGTTAAAGGATCACCACCAATATTTTATCCCTGTAACACCAATCAATAGTTCATGTTTATGAACATCCAAATCAACAGTTTATATTCAACAGCCTCTCTTTGCACTATGTGCCAAAGATATTTTTTTGTAACATCACCGGTCATGATCATGTCAAACGTCAGTTCATCTTTGCAATACGGGCCAAAAAGAACTTTCACCATACGCCTTTATTTGTAACACCAACAGTCATGATTATACCAATACGCAGTTTGGTCAAAATCATGCCACGCTAGTTCACCTTTGCACTACGGGTCAAAGAGAACTATCACCACAATTTAAGTATGAGGATGAGGATGATGACAATGATACAATAAGATTAAGGATAAGAAAAGATTTATAATTTAATCAGTATCGAAGATTGACCAAATTGCCAATACGATGACCAAATTGTGGAGTCAAATTCAAGAATGATATTCAAGAAATTATTTCATAATTCAACTATAACGTATAAACGAAATAGAAAGATTCAAGTGAAAAGATATTAGATGAAGCGCAAACTATTAAGGATATTCTACTAATTTTCAGGGATTTTCACCATTTAAAAATAAGGTTTTGGAAACAAACAAAGATTTCTTATCATAAATGGAGAAATGTGAAGGAAAAAGATATCCCTTAAAGAGTACAAAAGAAATGATACGTTATACGAGTATAACAGAATATATGAAACTGCAAATGGATTTTCACCCGTCATGCGATAATCCGCGTAGACAGATTATTTCCACAAAAGATTAATAAGTAATGAATACAAAGGGTTATTCACCAGGCATGCGTCAATCCGCACGGACAGGTTATACCCATAGATTAATAAGGAATGAAAATAAAGGGTTATTCACCAGGTACGACACTCCGTACATACAGGTTATTCCCACAGAATTATAAGAAATGAATACAAAAGGATATTCACCAGGCATGCGTCAATCTGCACGGATAGATTATCCCCACAAATTAATACGGAATGAATAACAACCTTTATGAGTATAATATCACTTACGAACATGAAAGCAAATGATATTATATATGAGTATGAAATAAATGATATTCCCTACCTTAGCTAACAAGTGACTGGATGTTACTTTCTATGAAGTTTACTAACTTCGGATAATACTAGTATTCTCACAAATACTCACAATAGCCTACCACACTAAGAGAACTTAAGAAATTTAGAGAGAGAGGAAGTATAGGCAATGAAGATGTGAAAATTTCTTAAGAAAACTCTCCATATTTATAGGAAAATCAAGGTGAGGGCATTTTAGTCTTTTTCCTAATTTTTCTTGGTTTATTACACTTATACCCTTGGCATATTCTTTTAATATATTTTATACCATAGTATATTCTTAGAATATGCCTTCACTTAGGTTTTTAACCCTAAGGTAAAATAAAAACTGAATTAACTATTTACTGACGATAATTTACTATTGAATGACATATGGGTCCCATAAAAAATAAAATCTGTAGAAATTACTACAAAAAAAATAAATTGTGGGTTCCACCGATCAAATAGTTGTAGGTCCCACGAAAATATAAGATAACTTACAATAATTATTCACCATTAATATTATAGACTTATAATATTGACAACCAGATCATTCCCAGGAAAAAGGGGGCATTCCGTATAAACGGCGCACAATTAAATAACATTTTTTCTTGACAGAATTTCTAAACATTGTCAATAATGCTAAAATATAATATCAAATAATATGAGTTACAGTGCCATGACAAATAATAAAAAGTATTATGCAGATGCTACTGTAACAATTATTGAATCAAAATACTATGCAATAGCTACTTTATCAATTATTGAATCAATAATATAAAATACTGTGCAATACCGTGTGCTTGTGAAATACCGCGTACTACTGTGGAATAATGCGTTTTACTGTTCTTTTTGTTACCGGGTATTTTAACAGTTGCAGGTGATAATACTGTTGATAAATACTGTCATTTTCAGTATCCAACAATGGGGCCCACTATCGTTGACAATATTGTCATTTTGGCGCCGTCGTACGGTACCGAAAATAATATTCTCTGACAAAAAGAATATTTCCCGACAAAAGGAATATTCCCCGACATACACTGTTTATCAGATAATTTGCATATAACACCCTTAACTATCATTTATAACAATTAAGTACTTCACTATTTAGAAAAATAATCATAAAGAAAATAATAAACCTTTATTTCATAAGGTCAGGATCTTACAATTATTGACATCTCGGGAATGTTATTATTGACCTCGAGAATGTAGGAAGACTTCACATGTTGCTACATAGTGTAACGACTGGCTTCTCTTCTATTTATTTTTCCCTTTCTTCCTTTCCTGCCGCATCTTTGAGGTTCACAACAACCAACATAAACATAAACATAAGAGAGAAAGAAGGGAAAGGAAGAGAGAAAGAAGAAAGATCTTTGCCCACACTATTTTTCTACAAATTATTTGCAATTTTGACCATTTACACATTTATTAAGAAATATAATTATTATGCCAAATTTGTTACTAAAAGTATAAATATATCCATAATTATGCAATTTAGGGATACACTTATGAGGAGAAAGAATAAATGAATAAGGTAAAAATATAGAGATTTGTTGGTAAAAATATAAAAAATAATGAATATATATTCTATGGTGGTGAGTATCGTTTTATTATGTGTAGAATATTATATATTATAGAATAAAATGGTATGGGGTTTGTGTACAGAGCAACAACATGGAAGCTGAAGAGGTGACACTATATCGATTCGAGTAATGATTTTCTGAAATGGCAGGGTCAGATAGTATCATAGGTCAGTGGGGTGGTTAAATTTAGAAAAATAAAAAATCTCGCAAACATAAAAATAAAAATATAATAAAATAAATCACAAAACTAAATAATGTCCAAATATTATTTATAATAACATTTTACGGGGCTTCATTATTTAAAATTTTCATGATAGTCTCATTTTTATTAAAATCCACAAGTAATTACAAAAAAAATACACAAGTAATTACAAAAATTCTTATGATAATTGCTAAATTTGTGAAATTATAAAATAGAAAAGTTACAACATATCGACTTTTCTCTAAAGTTGAACTAGCTAGTGGTAAGAATTAGGTCAAGTCGCTGGACGAGAACGGAGAAACAAAGAGCATTGTCGTGACCAATGTAGTATAAGATATAAAATTTGAAGAATTTAATATTTTTAAATTTAAACTTTAAAATAATTTTTATTAAACACCTTAAATTTTTACTCTCTTTCTTTTTGACCTTCTGAAAATTCAGTGGGGTCAATTGTCCCTGCCCCTTACCTAGATCTGTCCCTGCGAAATGGTGTTGTTAGGGCCTGGGTTTGGAAGGTCCGACCCCACATGGAGGATCCGACCCTATGTGTGGGTCTTGGTTGGTTGGGGCAATCCAGTTAAGGAATGTAATTTCCTAACTGAATTGACTTATAACTTAACAGAGTTGGTGGTTATGATTTGATTGATGATGTCATGACACCATACTGTCAAGTAGGGTCCAGGCATAATGAGTGGGAAATAAGGTATAAATACAAGGCTTCCCTCCTCATTTCGAAGGTAATGCAAATTCTAACACTAAAGCTACAAGCCTCTATTGTTATAAACCTTGAGACAGTCTGTACTAATTCTCACACCTGAGCTATCCCCCGGCGGCAAAACCGCCCAGAACTCTGAGTGTGGTGTCGTCATTGTGTAGGATAGACGCGTTTTTGGGTGATTGAAACACGTGGTCAAATCTTGGCGTTAACATTGGCGCTAGAAGGAGGGCCTTTTAGTGTTATTTATCAATCACTGTTAAGATTGGAGAAACGAGAGAAATGGTGAATACAGCTTTTAATGGTGTAGAAAGGTCGGCTGATTCCCATACCCCCACACGTAGGTCGGTCCTTGACCGACTCAGATCGTCGGCAAGGGAGAGGTTGGGGCCGAAGGGTCAACCTAGGGCGCCTCTGCAAGTCCAGTCTGTCTCGGTTCGCCGTCGCTTGTTTCATACTAACCAGCAGACGCCAGAACCATCGACACATATGGCGGGTAATCCGGCCCGAACTCTTGTTTTCTCCGGATATAACATTCATCATGGGGATAAGTGACAATGGATCCTGAATCAACGTAGGACGAAAGATTAGGAGATAATAGAAGCCTTACATCAACAACAGCGTGAAATAGCTGAGCATTTGGCTAGGATGGAAAGGGAAGAAGAGGTCTCTTCAAGCCGACCCCATGGTCGACAATATGTTGGTCGGAGCCAATCCAGGACAAATCGTTCGGATGGTTCCGAACCAGTTCGGAGCAGGCGCCATAACCGCTCCCCAGTTCGGAGCAGGCACCATAGCTGCTCCCTAGTTCGGAGCAGGCCCCATAGCCACTCCCCAACATGGAGCAGGCATCATAGCCGCTCCCCAGTCCATGGCAGGCACCGAAGCCACTCGCAGGATAAGAGCAGGCTAAATAGCTGCTCTCAGATCCGCGACAGACGTCAGAGCCCTTTGCGGCAGATGAGCAGGCGACAGAGCCGCTCCCCCGACCGCAGGAGGCAGAGAAGCCACTCACAGGACAGAAGCAGGCCTATGAGCCGCACGCCAGACCGGAACAGGCGAGTAGGCCATTCCCGGGATAATGTTCTTGAGAAAAGAGGATTTGGACCGGATGGCAGGCCTAGGTCGCCACCCCGAAGGGAGGAAGCCGATCCCCTTGTTAGACGTTTGGCTGAGTTAAAAAAAAATTAGTCGCAGTCGTTCAGGCCAAGGAGATGCCGAACACCACAAACTCGCCTTTCACCAGGGAAATAGAGCAGGTTAAGGTAGACAAAACTAAGAAGATGCCGCCTTTGGAGTCTTATGACGGTACTGGCGATCCCTATGATTATATCCATGGGTACAATCAGATAATGAATTATTATGATCATCCCGATGCAGCCAAGTGCCACATGTTTGTTACCACATTGAAACATGTAGCTCGGGAATGGATTGCGTCCCTTCCCCCGAACTCCGTCGGATCGTGGCAAGACTTGAGCGATAAATTTCATCCGTGATTCGGGAGCAACAAAAAGAGAGGTAAGCTGACTAACTTTGACACAGGTCAAGCAGAGATTGGGGGAGAGTTTGGGTGAGTACGTGAAAAGATTCTGTGAAATGGCTAGTACAGTAACTAGTCTGAACGTACAGCAGGCAGTCGGGTTCTTCACCACGGGTCTGGATGCCACGAAATTGAAAGATTTGTGGAAAGATCTCATCCTTAACCCGCCGATGGACTTGGCTGAAACTTATGGTCGAGCCGAAGGACTCATCACCATAGAAGAAGCCTATAAAAGTTTAAATCCTCATGATCGATCTGAGGAGAAACTGAAAGAAAGGGATAGGAACTACGTCCCTCGACTCGATAACCAGCCAAAGCGTAATTTTTATGGCGGAGGTGGTTCAAGAAGTGGTCAGGGAGGGGTCAATTCGGGAGTTGGAAAACCACCCTTCCCGAAGAAGAATATGAATAAGGTCTATACCCCTCTTACAAAAGGTCGAGCATGGATTCTTGAAAAAATTAGAGATCAGCCCTCATTTGAACCTTGCCCGACTACTACCCGGTCTCACAGGGGCAATCCTAACCGTTATTGTGAATACCATCAAATCTCTGGTCATGATACGGAGGATTGCTATAATTTGAAGGATCTGATAGAGAAGAAAATCCAGAACGGCGAATTAGTACAATATGTCGTGGGTCGGCAGGATTCTGGCTTGGATGGCCGAAGAGGGTCGAATCACAATAGGCATATAGAAGCACCACCCCCTCCAAACCCCCCTCCACGAAACTGCGTTGATGTTATCACTGGGGGAACATTCGGAAAGAAAGTTGGGAAGAAGAGGCGGGGACTGATGGAAGCGGTGTTATCGGTTTCGGAATGACCTTTGGTAAAATATCGACAATTTCCCAATACGATGATATCTTTTACCGATGAAGATTACCCAGCGGAGCCCATCGATCCACATGAAGGGGCATTGGCCATTACGGCGCAGGTCAGGTCGATGAACATGAAGCGAATAATGATTGATAATGGCTCTTCGGTCGACATATTGTATACTCATGCATACAATAGGTTAGACCTGGGGGAGTGAGGATGGAGGTAGGTCAGGAATCCCCTTTATATGGCTTCAGCAATGATCCAGTTCGGGTAGCTGGGACTGTTGAGCTTCCGGTAATCTTTGGTACGACACCCAGGCAGGTGGAAGTTAAAGTCAGATTTTTTATGGTCCAAGTGGATTCGGCCTACAACGCCATCTTAGGTAGACCCACTTTGGCGGCACTACAGGCGGTCACTTCAATATGTCACTTTAAGATGAAATTCCCAACTTCGGAGGGGGTCGGTGAGGTAAAGGGTGACTTGGACATGGCACGAAGGTGCTATCAGAATTCATTGATATCTTCCGCAGTTGGTGTCAGCAAGCAAAAGTAGACGATGACCATAGAGGTCGAGCCATTCACTGAGAGAAATACCGAACCCCTAGCTCTGCCAGCTGAGGAGAGAGAAGAGGTAGAGCTGATCGTGAAAAAAGGTGATAAGATGGTCAAAATAGGCTCGTGATTGGTAGAGCCATTTCGGACAAATTTAATAGAATTGCTTCGGGTATATGCAGACATTTTTGCATGGGAACCTACTGATATGCCCAGAGTCGATAAATCGGTGGCTGTCCATAAGTTATGTGTAGACCCATCTAAGAAGCCTATTTGTCAGAAGAGAAGGATCTTCGCTCCTGACAAACAAAAGATTATCGACGAAGAAATCGCCAAACTGTTAAAAGCTAACTTCATCTATGTATCTAGAGTGGTTAGCAAATGTGGTCTTGGTACGGAAGCAAAATGGTAAATGGCGGGTCTGTATAGACTACACCGACCTGAATAAAGCATGTCCGAAGGATTTCTATCCTCTCCCGCACATTGACCAGCTGATTGATGCTACCTCTGGGTTTGATATGCTTAGCTTCATGGATGCTTTTTCAGGATACCACCAGATTTCTATGGATAAGAAGGACATCTCGAAGACAGCGTTCATTACGCATCGGGCAATATACGCTTATAAGAAAATGACGTTTGGATTGCTGAATTCGGGGGCTACATATCAAAGGATGATGAACTATGTGTTCGCCAAGTTATTGGACCGAAGTATGGAGGTATATATAGATGATATGATCGTTAAAAGCATGGGAGTTCGAGACCATCTGGACGATTTGGAGAACTGTTTCGACACGGTAAGGAAGTTTAAGCTTCGGCTGAACCCGACCAAGTGTACTTTTGGCCTCGGTTTTGGCAAGTTTCTTGGGTATTTGCTTAGCAAGAGAGGGATTGAAGCTAACCCAGAAAAAATTAAAGCTAGTCTGGACATGAAGTATCCACAGTCTTTCAAAGATGTTCAGCGATTGACCGGTAGGATTGCGGCACTTCGGAGATTCATGTCAAAGTCGGCTAAATGGTGTTTACCCTTCTTCAATACTCTGAAAGGACCGAAGAATGAGAATACCTTCCAGTGGACTTCAGAATGTGAAGATGCGTTCCAAGGGATTAAAAGGTATCTATCTTCAGCTTCGCTTTTGTGAAACCTATCCCTTCAGAACCCTTATATCTGTATCTGGCAGCGAGTTCGATGGCAGTAGGGGCGGTTTTAGTTCGGGAGATAGGGGGTAGGCAGTGCCTAGTCTATTATGTCAGCCATGTGCTTCGGGATGCTGAAACCTGATATCCCAACTTAGAAAAATTCGCCTATGCACTTGTGATAGCCAGCAGAAAGCTGAGACATTATTTTCAAGGAAGGTTAGTGATAGTATATACTGATTAGCCTTTGAAAAAAGTCATGAATAAGCCAGACCTATCAGGGCGTCTTTCTGCTTGAGCGATGGAATTAACTCAGTTTGTCATAGAGTATCATCCTCGGACGGCTATAAAGGGTCAGGCGCTCGCCGACGTCATAGTGGAATGTTCGTTCACCAAACCCGATGCAGATTCTTCTGACCTGATCGTGGGTTCGGTATCAGATGTTCAGACGGGCCATACTTCGTGGACGTTTTACGTGGACGGCTCCTCGACTTCAGATGTCAGTGGAGCAGGAGTTATTTTGACGAGCCCAGAGAAATTTAAGGTACAACAGGCTATTCGCTTTGGCTTTAAGGTGACTAATAACGAGGCAGAATATGAAGCCATTTTGGCTGGGTTGCGGTTGACAAGAAGTCTGGAAGTACGACACTTGGTCATGTTCAGCAATTCTCAGCTGGTAGTTAAGCAGATATCAGGGGAGTATGAGGCTCATGGGGATAGGATGACAAAGTATTTGGCCATAGTTAAAGACCGACTGCATTACTTCGGTTCGCATAGCATACAAGGTGTTGATCGGGAGAACAATACTATAGCCGATGCGTTAGCAAGATTGGCAACAACAGAGGCTACTTCTTTTAGCGGATCGGTATATCTAGAAGTTTTAGATATCCCGAGTATTCAGAGATCAGGAGTGTTCCCGATAGAACGGATGGACTGTTAGCTCACGCCATACATCACTTATCTGGTCGATGGTGTCCTTCCTTCGGATCGGATGCAAGCTAAAAAGATCAAACACCGAAGTTCCTTCTTTATTTTGATCGATGGGAACTTGTACCGAAGAGCATTTTCTTCGCCGTTACAGAAGTGTTTGACTCCTTCCGAAACGGATTACGCACTTAGAGAAGTTCATGAAGGGATATGTGGAGATCACATGGGCACTAAAGCACTGGCTTATAAGATTTTAAGGCAGGGTTACTACTGGCCGACTATCTTCCATGAAGCTAAAGAATATGTGAAGAAGTGCCCCAAGTGTCAGTTGAATGGAACGATTCCTCATCAACCTCCCAAATAGCTGTTCTCGGTCTTATCACCGATTCCGTTTGCAATATGGGGAATTCATATTTTGGGACCATTGCCAAAGGCTAAGGAGCAGGTCAGTTTTGTCGTGGTGGCAATCGATTATCAATTATATGACTAAATGGGTAGAAGTCAAACCCCTCCGAACGATCACCCCTCCGATTATCGATTATTTGACTCGGATTGTTACATATGATATTAGAGCCAACTCTCAGACGCTCAGGTCGGGTTATCCAATCGGGTTGCCAGAGGTAGGGACACGAAGGTTGGTTGTGACAATCCGAGATTTCAATAATAATAATAATAATAATGAAATAAGAATTTATTAAATTAAATTCTTATTATATTCACTGCATAAGCGATTATGATCAATGTTATATGTGATAACTAGTTGAGTGATATATATATATATATATAGAGAATGGATCAAAAGCATACCCTCTTAAATGACATACCAAGCATACCCCCTTTAGCGATAAACCAGGCGACGGTTTGGTCCGTCGCCATAGGTCCGGTCCGTCGCTATAGCTTTTAGCGACGGACCCCATATAGCGACAGACCAAACCATCGCCCGGTCCATCGCTAAAGGGGGTAATGTTTGGTATGTCAGTTAAGGGGATATACTCTTGAAATGGACTATATATATGTATGTATATATATATATATATTACGAATATATATTTATCGTAAGTAAACTTTTGAAAACAGTTTATAAGGAGAAGGAAATGATGGAATTTAATTTCCCATTTTTTTTAATTTTGATAAATTATGTATTACTACAAGTATGTTTGCAATGTGATAAATATATTATTATATATTTGTTGTAGTTAAGCAAATCGTTAAAAACAATTTATAGGAAGATCAAATATAATTAAATTATTTTAATAGATTTATAGCAAAGTTCCATATTTGGAAATGTATGTAATGTTACACGGATATATAATTAAACTGTATATAATGTGGCATTACGTGTTACGTACTGAAGGAAATTAATATAAGTAAATTAAAATAATTTATAATTTTAATATAGTAAATTGGTGGTATTAAATATATTTAATAACCTCCATTTATTTGAAAGAATTCTATAACGATATTATATGCATGTTTTAATATGGTGAATATATTAAATTTACTACAGTTAAATAAATCGTGAGAAACCAATTTGTAGAAAGAAAAGAATAGTTGGATTATTATAGTTGTTTTTAAAGAAAAAGAAATAAGTTCATAATAAAATAATTTATATAATTATTTTAATATGATGAGATTAATACATTGAATTTATGTATACTAAATTAGTATGTTATTAGTTGTAATATATATTATATATAATACTTATAATATATGTAATATGTAATGTAATATATGATATGTATTATAATATGTAATATATTATATATGTATATAAAATGAATGAGCAAGCCAAATAAGACTCAGCCGAATAAGAAAGGGGGAAGCAGTTCGATAGTTGGGAGAAGAAGAGAGGATAACAGGTACTGTCAATTGGGGATTGTTAGCCGTGAGCTTCAAGGGCAAGTGAAGTGGTGACCAAGAGATTGTTTTGCGAAGCAAGGAAAATGAGTAGTGACCAAGAAATCCTAGGCTATAAAGCCTCTCGGCTCTTTCTTCCCCAGCCCCAGCCCTCGGTTTCTCCCTGTCTCCTGCTCCCTCTCTCCCTATAGCCCAGCCAAAGCACACTCCATCCCCTTCCAGCTGTGCCCAGCTACTTAACCTAGTCCAACCTCATTTAGTTTCTTAAGTCCAGCAATAGAAGCAAAGGGTTTCATCAAATTGTTAGCGATCAAGTGGAGAAAGGTAATGAAAATAAGCTTTTGTTAGAATTTTTGCAAAAACAGTTAAATGGGAATTATTATAATACATATTGGGTATGTTTATATAGATTAGTAATGTAAATGGATGATTATATGATGATATATTACAAATAAATTGTGAAATGAAAGTTAGTAGACTAACTTGTTAATTAGTTAGTGTACTATATATTCATATATGTTCTTTACTGTTATTGGACTAAAGTAGAACCCCGGTATATAGTTGTTGTTGTGCGGAGCAATAAGGTGGGAGAAAATGGTATGACTGCATAGCCCAACCTATAGAAAACAGAGCCTAAACTGGAATTGTCTCAAAGTGGCACGGCCGCACCACTTCCCAAGTCAAAACCAGCGCGGCCGCGCTGGTCCTCAGAAGTGAAACTTTAAGTTCTTTGTTAAGTAAGCTTCAAGGCATGTTTGTTTGGCTTAATTAAGCTTAAGAAAGGGTCTCATAGGATGTCTCACTTGGCCATACATAAAATGAGTAATCAAAGCATGAATTAAAGAAGTTTTAAATAAAAAATTTGAGTATTTTGAAAAGTAATCTAAGTTTGGTTTAAAGTTTCTAGTCTCTTGAGTTTGCATGATGAAGTAGATGATGTAAGACCCCAGCACACTAAGAAGTAAGCTATACATCGAACAACTCAGTTATGGGCTAAAAAGAGAGCAGCGCGGCCGCGCCACTCTCAAAGCTAAATGCAGGAATTGTCAAATTATTTTTAACTGTGATCTGTACCTTAGAACGTGTGTATACAAGTCTCTTATTGTTCAAACATATAATGACTATGTTAAACAAAGATTTTAAAATATTCGAACAAGATTTCTAAGTGCTAATAAAACTTTCAAAATAAAAGCAAAAGCAAGAGATTTAACTATATGGTTTGAATATATATTGAATACCTGGCTAAATGTATGCCTGATATATATATATATATATATATATATATATATATATATATATATATATATATATATACACACACACACACACTTGAAATGTATGAGCTTAATATATGCGGTGTATGTGAGTATGAGCTTATTATACGTGGCTAATGAATATTTATACATAAATAACTGTGTAGGATATTTGACGTAAAGTTAAGCGGTAAACGTAAACTACGCGCAAGGCAAGTATCTAAACCTCATGCTTCATTTTTAAAAAGTACACAAAAAGCTATACAACAAGTTCTCTAACTTCAATCGATTTGTACACCGAATGCAAGTATTCTAATTATTTCAAGTTATCTATGTCTGTATGTTTGTACAAGTTTTCTAATTTGTACAATTCTATTATTGGAAAAAACTCCTAACCATATTTGAGTTACATTAAATCTTTGACTTAAGCTTGCTATGTTGCATGTCTTTAAAGTTCTAAATATCTGAACCATCTGAGAAGAAGTCTAAGCTACTTGTTTCAGCTAGACTCACATTAAATATTTCATCGCTTTCCAGTTAAGTCTTGAAATATTATTGATGATAGGTAGAGCTGTTCAACTAAATTGTTTTAATTTGGACTCAAGTCTGAGTATAAACTTCCCTTATTTGGGAAATTTTTATGCGCCAAAGGCGGTCATGATGAACGCAAATGTCGTTCCCGCACGTAGTGTTGATCAGCGCAGGGCATAACAGGTTGATCACCCACTGTGCCCGTAAGCATGTCGGTTTACAGATGAATTTATGTTCAAACCCTATTATAAACTTAAAAATACAATTTCTTGGTCTTTTGACCACTCAGCATCTGTAGTCAGTATGTGATTTCGAAAATATAAATGATTTGATAAGTTATTCAGAATTATTTCAGTTGCTTCATAACTATTGATTCGTTGTAGAAGTATATCTCAAAGAAAATATTTAATCCTTGTACACGATATTTAGTAAATGTTATTATTTGCTGAGCAATTGAATGTTTATTCTTGCTTTGAAATTAAATGTTTTCAGCTAAGCAGAAACGTATTGAAGGGTCCAACAAGGATAAAGGAAAAAGGAAGCTAAATGAGTAGTTGAAAGGCGTTGTATGTAATAGTATAGTTTTGTAATGTGATAATACATTATCTATCATGTAATGAAATATTTAAGGTCTTCGCACATGAGATAACAAACTCTGATGTATCTTTTAATTATTTAATATATTAAACAGTTTGAATAAATGGTATCGTGTAGCACCAAGTACAGGTTTCAAGTACCCAGACTTAGGGGCGGTATATTGATAGCATTATCCCACAATGGAGACAGGTTTGGAGGTAGGACATGAAACCAGCTGATATTATCGATCCCATAATGGCAAGAAAGATAAAGGTATGTGGCCCGTGTGTGTGATTGTTTCTAATGAGGACGTGGGACTTTTAATTGTGGGAGTTTATAACACTCCAGTCCCACGTCGAAACAAATGAAAAAAATTTGTCTGTATATAAGGATAAGGAATTAAGTAACTATAATATTATTTTCAGTCATGATCTTTTGGGTAAGCCTATGGTGGGCTAAGATGATCCAAGAAGATATTATTGGGCTAGTAGTTTAAGGATTTGTTTGGATGCATTTGATTCGATTCAGACTTAAAACTTGACCTAAGATGTATTCCAGACTTCAGATTTGACTCTGGTTGTTACACCTCCCTTCCCTCTAATTAGTCCCTCATATGGGGTACTATTTTTTCAACATGATTAATAGTCCAGTTTAGATATAACAAAATAAACGCAATACAATTTTTTATGTGGGACTAATATTCCACTCCTGTACTTTAATCTCTCAACAAATGTACCCTAACAGTGTTAGAGAGTTTTAAAATGGATGAAAAAGAAGATAAATTGAATAACTAAGCTTTTTAATGAATATAAAAGAAAAACATTTAAAGTAAACTTGATTAATTTTCTTGCTAGAGTTTATTTGTTTAAAAATGGATGAATGCGGATGGAAAAACTATATAACATAAGCAAAAATTTTATATTTTTTTACCCTTTATATTATAAACAAAACATAACTAATATATAGTAAAATAGTATTTTAAAAGTAAAACTTACATATTTTTTTTTCTAATAAAGTTGGCAACAATATGAAAGAAAGTATACACCTTTTTGCATTAGTATCCCTAGGTTCAAAAGCTCTCATCCCGTGACCCAAAGTACTTTTAAATAACCATAATTGACCCTTTGGTAATTTTCGGCCAAAAAAGTGGTTGTAACTGTCGCGTGTTCTGGGTAAAGGACTATAAGTACAGTTTGACCATATATTTATACATTTGACCGTATAAAATCAACTTAAAAATAATTTTATATTAATCTTACACAAATAAAATACTCATCATCTTCAAATACCCAAAATTTATTTAAAAGATTTTTTTTTTGCTATTTTTTTTCCCTTTTTCATCTTCTTCCCCATCTACCATAGAACTCATCAAAAATTTTAAAATTCAAAATACTCAAATCAGTCATCCTCTTCCCTTGTAACCATTCATGAAACTCAAAAAATCTCAAACCAAAAACCCCAATTCGTTCATCATCTTCAAATTTTTGCCCAATCTTAAAACTCATAAATCCAAACACACAAAATGCACAACTCAATACTCTAATAAAATTGGATGTGTCAAATGCCCCCATGCAACCAAACTTCCAAGCCCATAAATCTAACATTTAAACCCACATTTGCAACAATTAGAGAAGAAATCTCAAACGCATCTCACTTCCTCTCTCTAAAACACAAATCTCAAACTCACTACACTTTCTCTTTATAAAACACAAATCTCAAACCCACTTCATGTTGTCTCTCTAAGACATAACCCATCAAAGAATGAGCAGAGGAAGAAGACTAACCCATAAAAATAATCACCCACACCAATATTACTAAATAAACTCAATAACAATATCAGTGAATACGCACGGTAATGATAAAAGATGAAGATAGGTATTTAAATTTTGTTTATTTACTTGAGATTGGGATGAAGGGTGGTGGTAGACGAAATTGATGAAGCTAGATGTCATGAGACTCCATTACAGGTCGGAATTATTGATAGAATCACTAGATCCGGTGATTCAACTGGATCTTTAGCCAAGATTGACTAGTCCTGAGATTCAATATGAGAGAGAGAGAGAGAAAGAGCTCTCTTCGATGGGGATGGGTTGCTTTCAATTTTAATTTGGGCTTTGTGTTTATTTATGAATATAGCTTGTTATCATTATTTATATTGTTATTTTATTTTGACTAATCATTGTGGTTAATTGTTGTATTTGAGTTAATTAGTTGGAGTAGTTCTTTTATTTTTTTTAAAAAATAATTGGTTAATTATTTTATTTAGGTTAATTAATTTAATTACATATTTTATTTGACTTAATTATTTTATATGGTCAGTTAGAAATTAATTAAGGAGGTTATTTAATTTATGAGTTTGGGTTTACTTTAAGTGTTAATAATAGTGCTTACAAATTTAAGTGTTAATAATGTGGTTACTTTATTTTGCTTAATTAGTGAAGTTAATTACTTTATTTTGATTAATTAGTGGAGTTAATTATTTAATTTTTTTGAAATAATGAATTAATTGTTTATTTGAGATAATTGGGTTAATTAATTGCGTAAATTATTTGGGTTAGATATGTATGCATTTATCCAAATTTAAAACACCAAATATGAGTCAAATACGATACTTATACGGTCAACTGTATTTATAAATTAGGACATCTGTTACTTTTCGGCGAAAAAAATGGCGACACCCCTAAAAAGGGTTCATCGTGGTAACTTAACAGTATTTTGGGTAGCGAGATGAGAGTTTTTGAACATTAGGATACCAAATACAAAAAGGTGCATACTTCGGGGTCAGATATTCAGTTAACCCTTTTTTTCTCCTAATCAAATTCAAGTTTTTGATTCTTTTCATGTAAAACTCAGAATAGTGTAACTCTAATAGGGCTTTGAGCTATTTTTTAGCCAATTAGTTTATGATGCAGTGGAAAATAATGAGAAAAATTTAGATTTCCATATATTTTATTCTTCATGGAGTTTTAGTTTATTTGATGTATTTTTTATTTATTAGTTAGGAAAATTTAGTAGTTTAAATTATATTTGGTCCATTTATGTTTTGGGCTTTAGTTTAGATAATTTTATTTAGTTTAGGATTTAATTATTTTCTTTTTCCAATTAATCATAGGAAAGTAGTTTAACATTATAAATATGTTATCTTAGAGTTTTATAAGATACAATTTTGACAATTATATGAATTTCTCCTTGAGAGTTTTTATCTTCTATATAGATTCAAAGGTTTATTTTACGTTCTTGTTGATACGTTTAAACTTTCAAATCACATTTGTGTTGCAGCGTTACAATCTAACCATATTCCTTGAAGGTCAACTCTGTCAAAACTTTGGATTCTTCAACAGTATTTGTAATTTCAATACTAGTTTTACTTTGCTCCAAAATAATATGATGCAGTGGCAGATTCTAACTCAGAATTGAATTTAGAATAGGATTTAAATTTACTATTATTTGTATTTTAATAGTTTCCAATTACTTATAGGAAGGTTAATTAGTAATTTAATTATCTTTTTCAAAGTAGAATAAGAGAGTTATTTATTATCCTTTTTAAAGTAGAATAGGAGAGTTATTTAGGCCTATAAATATAGGTTGTCTTGAGACTTCTTATTTGTTCAATTTCATAATAATACACTTATTGTTTCCCTTGGAGAATTATCTTTCTTCCTTGTTTATTAAGGTTTATTCTTACGTCGGCATTAGAGCATTATATAGTCCCCACGTTTATGTTAATACATTAAACTAATCAAGTTTTCGCTGCGTCAATTGGTATCTAGAGCCCAGATATTTATCCTTGGAAATCATGGCCGAGAAAGTAGATGGAACACAATCCCATGGTAATCATGGAGCTTATGCGTCACAACAAGTACTTGACAACTTGACTTGTGAAGTTGGTGGTATTAAAGAAACCTTAACACAGATGATGAATGCTATCAACAATCTAATCATCCAAAATCGAGATGGATTTATTTTGAATCGAGAAGGTGCTGAAAATCTAAATTTTGAGGAAAATTTGAACTATGGTAGCGAAGATGGAGAGGAAGAAGAATATAAACCCCAACACTAACTTGTGAATCGTGGTAGGTGTAATGGTGGACGAATCAATGGGCGTGATGCTAGACATGGTGTTGGTTGTGGCATCATTCAACTTTTCAGAGAAAATTAGGGAGGCGACGGACGGCGCAACGAATCAGAATATAAGGTAAAAGCTGAAATTCGTAATTTTTCTGGTTCATTGGATTTTGAGGCTTTCTTGGACTGGATGCATGATGTTGAGAATTTTTTTGATTTAATGGATATTCCGAAGTATAAAAAAATTAGTATAGTGGCATACAAGTTGAAGGATGGAACATCCGCTTAGTGGAAACAGTTGTAGGAAACAAGACAGATTATGGGTATATAGAGATCATATTGAGGATGAAAGCAGTGTTACAAAACAGATTTCTGCCATCGGATTATCATCAAAGATTATTTCGCAATTTCATAATTGTTTTCAGAATGGACGGGCAATTAGTGCTTATATAGAGTAGTTCTTGAGTTTACATGCATGTTTTAATTTGAAGGAAACGCAGGATCAGTAAGTGGCTAGGTATTTTAATGGACTTGATGATATTATTATATAGCAATTCGATGTCCAAAAGGCTTATACCTTGGATGAGGCGCGCCATCTAGTGCCAAGTGGTTGATTCATAATAAAAAGCAACAGCAACAGAGGTAGCAATATCGATCCTATAGTACTTTTTCAAAATTTTCAGGTGGTGAAAAATCTTCTAATACAACTTCCACTAATGCTAATCAAGATGTGGCGAGTTCTAGCAAGTGGCCTGAGATAACAAGCTTTAAACATAATTCAGATTGGAATAATCGTGTTGTAAGTGATCAATATGCAAAACCTCGAGGACCCAACTATTATAGGTGTCATCAACCTGGGCATACATCCAATCGATGTCCTAATCCACGAACTATATGAAAAAAACTAAGTTTCAGTGGACAGAGGAGGTTGATCGCAGTTTTGCTGAGATTAAAGAGAAATTGACTACAACCCTAGTTCTTGTATTGCTAGATTTTTCTAAAGTTTTTGAGATTGAATGTGATGCTGGCGGTGTAGGAGTTGGAGGTGTGCTATCTCAACCTAGTCGACCTATTGCATTCTTCAATGAGAAGCTCAATGAGGCGAGGCCAAAGTAGTCAACCTATGAGCAGGAATTATATGCAATTTTTCATGCTTTAAAGACTTGGGAGTCTTATCTTATTCTATAGGAGTTTGTTATTTATACTGATCAACAGTCTCTCAGGTATTTCAAAACTCAAAAATATATTAATAAAATGCATGCACGTTGGACAGATTATTTGGAGCAGTTTGCCTATGTAATTAAGCACAAATCTGGAGTTACTAATAAAGTTGCAGATGCATTGAGTGGACATGCTAATTTGTTAGTTACTCTCCAATATGAGATTATTGGTTTTGAATATTTGAAAGAGTTATATCTAGTGATGATGATTTTCAAGATTTTTGGGAGAGATGTCAATGGCACAAGTAAAACAGTGAATTTCATATTTTGCATGGATTCTTATTTAAAGGAAATAGTCTTTATGTTCCTAAGACATCACTTCGTGAGCATGTGACTCGAGAGTTACATGGTTGAGGTCTTAGTGGTCACTTTGGGCGTGAGAAAATAGTATGCCAAGTGCGAAATCGTTATTGTTGGCCTAAGCTTGTGAAAGATGTTAAGCATACTGTGCGCAGTTGTGCTGTTTGTCAAATTGCTAAAGGTCACGTGCAAAATATAGGACTTTATACGCCTTTACCAATCCCAAATGATATTGAGATGATCTTAACATGGATTTTGTTTTGGGACTTTCTCTCACTCAAACGGGGAATGATTCTATTTTTGTGGTGGTAGACAAATTTTTGAAGATGGTACATTTTATTCCTTGTTGGAAAACCATTGATGTAGTTCATGTTGCTAGATTATTTTTTCAAGAAATGGTGCGCTTTAGAGTACCAAAGTCTATTGTTTCTGATCGTGATTCTAATTTTTTTGCTTCCTTCTGGACTACTTTGTGGAAGCGTTTTGACACTCACTTCAAATACAGTAGTACCGCATATCCTTAAACTAATGATCAAACAAAAGTAGTAAATCGTTCTCTTGGAAACATGATATGGTGTATTTGTGGAGATCAACCTCGAAAACGGGAGCTAGCTATTGAAAGGCTTAGTTTGCTCAAAACAGTGTTATCCATAATTCTCTTCGTATGTCCCCTTTTTTGTAGTACATCGCAAAGTTCCTAAACATGCTTTCGATTTGGTTCCCGTGCCAAAGCTAGCAGGTTCTAATGGTGCCACTTCAACAATGGCTGAAGAGGTTCATGATGTCCAAGCTGAAGTTCGAGCCAAGCTAGCAGCATCCAACGCCAATATAAAGAAGTTGCTGATAAGTGACGCAGAGTTAAACTATTCCCAGTTGGAGATGAAATGATGGTGTATTTGCGAAAGGAAAGATTTCCACCTGGTCGACATCATAAGTTATAACAGAAGAAATATGGACCATTCTGGATCATGCGCAAGATTAATGACAGTGCTTATGTTCTGGATCTTCCACCCAACATAAGTGTTTCTTCGACATTCAATGTTTCTAACCTGCATATGTATTATCCTTCGGTGTCTCTTGATTATTCTGATCATACCTGGAGGGCAAGCTATTTTCAAGTATGAGGGGATTATGCAGTGGCAGATTCAAAATCAAATTTAGAATATAATTTAAATTTAATATTATTCTTATTTTAATAGTTTCCAATTACTTGTAAGAAAGTTGATTAGTAATTTAATTATCCTTTTCAGAGTAGAACAGGAAAGTTATTTAGACTAAAATCCATTTTGTACCCTAAACTTTGCAGCGAAAATTGATTTGCACCCTATACAATTTTGTAGATTAAATGCATCCGAAACTTCAACCTAGACAATTAAATACACACTTCGCTGGATTTTCCAGGCAAATCTTCGCCGAAAGTTCCAAGTGTGTGGGATATAAAGGCATTTAAGTCAAATGACATCCTTCCCACCATTAAAACAGATCTGAAGCTTTTTCAAGCCCTATAATTCATTCATTTGAGAAAATATTTCATTCATTTATCAAAGAGGCCATATTACATATGAAACACACCACTTCATATAACAAATATCCTTAATCTTCATGAAACACACCAATTTAAACATCTTCACTAAAAGAATAGCCTAATTATTTGAGAAAAAAATTGTAAAACAAAGCATAAAAATGGCCAACAATATCTTTGAGTAAATCAGTCATGCCATTGTCTCTTTTGACTTGATTCTCTTCAACTCAACTTCGAGTTTGTCAACCTTTGCCTCTATATGGGTAATACATGATCTTTTGTCTCCAATCTCCCAATTAATCATGGAATCACCACTCTTGCACAGTCGTACAATCGGGGATCTATCTATTTGATGAAGTTGCAGCTACTCCTAACACCTACTTCTACCTGCCATTCAAAATGATTTACAACAGAATTGTGTTAATTGTAAACTAGATTTTTCATTAGCAAAATAAAATTAGAAGAAGAATACCCTCCAATCGATGAAATCAAAGAATCTTCTCCCTACATTGTGGGTTTTTCAGGCACATTTCATCACCGCTAGCTTTTTACAATAGCAAAATCAATCCATTAGAGTAGCACCTCTCTTTTCACCCTCTTATCGCCCTGTAATTTGGTGGAAATCAAATTTTAGGGTTTGAAAAAGCTTCAGATTTGTTTTAATGGTGGGAAGGATGTCATTTGACCTAAATACCCTTATATCCCACGCACTTGGAACTTCTGGCAAAAATTTGCTCGAAAAATCTAGCGAAGTGTGCATTTAATTGTCTGGATTGAAGTTTAGGGTGCTTTAATCTACAAAATTGTATAGGGTGCAAATCGAGTTTCGCTGCAAATTTTGAGGTGCAAAGTGGATTTTAGTCAGTTATTTATTATCCTTTTAAAGTAGAATATGAGAGTTATTTAGACTTATAAATATAGGTTGTCTTGAGACTTCTTATTTATTCAATTTCATAATAATACACTTATCGTTTATCTTGGAGAATTCTTTTTCCTCCTTGTTTATTAAGGTTTATTCTTTCGTCGACATTAGAATGTTATCTAATCCCCACATTTGTATTAGTACGTTAAACTAACCAAGTTCCTTCTGCATCACAATACCCTTTTGAACTTCCAAACATAGTGCTTCTTCAATCTGTGGTTTACCAATAGGCTTTTGAAACTCATAATATGTAACCAAGTACTCTACTTATTCACAACCATCAATCTCGTACTCATCCAATTCAAATTTTAGCTTAAAAGATCTCTTGGAATTATACTAGCTTGATTAGTGAGGAAGTAAACAAACTCTCTTCTTTTCATAATAAATGTTATAGACATTTTTAGAATTAAAATATTCACCATAAAAATATCCAACCATAACCAACCTAGCAAGATATGAGTTACATCGATAGGCAAAACATGACAAACCACCTCAATAATATACTTTATAAATTTAATTTGTTAGTACCTACAATGTATGTTAACCTTATTTGATTTGATAATGATTCTACCTTAATATACATTTAAATGCAAATAGATTTTGTAAAGTCCTTCGGGAAAGAATCTTATGTAAAAGGACTTAGTTTATGGATCGAACTTATTAGGTTGATCCAAATCGTAGAGTTAAAACTTTGTAATAGCTATATTGTTCTTGGCCAGAAGACGATCGTTGAGCTAGAGCCAATATTACTCTAAGATCGCAGAGTAGACTAAAGACAGTCAGAGATCATAGAGTACAAACCAGATCGTAGAGCCAAAATCGCAGAGTCACCATCATTCGTAGAGCAGAATAATCATTCTACGATTTCACTCTAAGGAAGCCCTGATCGTAAAGTGCAATCGTCTGACAAGTTGGTGGCAGGCTATGACAAGTTCATCAACCTTAACATCTGACCATCCGAAGTTATCCTCATATGATTTTGTGATAAGGACAAGTCGACAAAGCCTCTATCTAACAACTATTTTAGCAAACTCAAAGGACACATGGTTGTTACTATACTGTTCATAGTACTAAAGAAAATGACCTGAGGTGGTCCAAGCAGACAACAATTTGAAGTCAAACAATTGAAGAATGATAAGTATCCAAGCCAGAATAGAGCAACGATAATTTTCCAACAGGAAGATCCCCAGAAGAACTCTATATAAAGATATCTTTTTCAAGCACCAAAATAATATAATGAATCGATTAAGTCCAAGTGTTGAAACTCTGAGTTCATACAAGCTTCACTTTACAATTCCAAGAAACACACTTTGCTGCTAAGTTATTTGAAGAGAAACCTGAAAGCAACTTAGTAGCATCTCAAAACAAACAACTTCTCTTGGTGTTTAGTCGATCTAAATGATCTATTGTAACTCAAGTATGTGTGACTTGAAGGATTCGCTGTGAATCATTTATGTAGAAGTTCTTAGTGAACTGTAATCTTGGTGATTACTCTCCTTAGTGGAATATCCCTACTGTAGAGTAGAAAAGAAGATTAGGAAACTTTTGTGCTCTGAACATCTTAAAAATTCTCGTGTATTCTTTAATTTATGCATTCCATATTTTGTCAGTCTACGTTTTTTATCTCTGTGACTTACTTCTACATTTGCTCATTAAATTTAGAACTATGCATTTTCTAATAATCTTTGAGGGTTTTTATTAAATAATTTCGCTATGTTTAATAAATCAATTAAGTTGGTAACATCTCTTTAAAAAGAAAAATTTTAAGAATCTATTTAACCCTTCCTTCTAGATCTTTTTGTGCCTTTCTGGGAATAACATAATTGGCACAACACGCCAGTGTAAGACAATGATTGAGTATTATTGAGCCAAGAAATCTCAAAAGGATATGGAATTGGTTCAGGTTGGAGGTTTAATTCTTTCACAAGTTTGGGTGAAACTATGTTAAAATCACTATCTTTATTAAGAACAAATTTACACACCTTTCATTTGCACTGAACATATGTATAGAAAGTAGATTCAGGTCGCGAGTCATTTTGTTGAAGCAATTTAGGAAGAAAAATATTTTCCACCATGGTAAGAATTTTATTTTTTGGGGCTGTTTCAAAAGTTTTATAAGTGTTATGGGTTAATAAGCAGTTAACCAAAACGTTTTGGATACTAATGCAAGAGATAACTAAACAAGAGGTTCAAGCTGTAATTTGCCAAAATTAATTCAAAATCAATTGTGTACCTCACTTCAGATCATGCATCTCTACCTTGTTGACACTAATCACCAAAAAATTGATTAGGTGGCGTGATTTTGGTGATTCCTGTACTAAGATGACTTTTGTTCGAGACAAAGGTTGATGATGACTTCTGACTCCCAGCAATTGATGAATAGCGAACCTTTTTTTTTCTTGAAGATAAATAAAAATTATGTTCGGTCTCGTTCCACCAATACGAGTTACGTAATTTTAATTTTAGCAATTTTCATCAAAAACTAAAAAATTCTTAAGATAACGCACGATATTCAATCAGCGGTCACCTTATTCGAATACAATTTATTCAGGCTCTAATGTCAATGGACGCAAGAGAATATGATTAGATTGTAACACTCTAACACAAACATGATTTCAAGGTTTAAACGTACCAACAAGAACCTAAGATAAACTCTTGAATCTACAAGAAAAATAAAAATTCTCAAGGAGAAATTCATATAATTGTCAAAATTGTATCTCATAAAACCATAAGATAACATATGTATAATGTTAAACTACTTTCCTACGGCTAATTGAGAAAAGAAAATTATTCAATCCTAAACTAAATAAAATTATCAAAACCAAAACTCAAAACATAAACGGGCCAAATATAGTTTAAACTATTACATTTTTCTAACTAATAAATAAAGTTAATCAAATAAACTAAAACGAAATGAAGAATAAAATATATGAAAATCCGATTTTTTTTCTCGTTATTTTTCACCGCATCAGTTTACAAATTGAGATTAATAAAGAAAGGGAACTAATATTTTTATATGTATTTTTGATATTTACACGTGAGAATAAGATGAGTCTCACCTTCATGTGAGAGTGACCCATGTGAAAATAGTACTCTCCTAGATGAACTCATTAAATTGTCTATTAAATGGTTTAGTACCTTACAAATCCATAACAAAATGTCATAATCCACAATATTATTATATTTTATTTAAAAATATTTTTGCTACAAGAAAGAATGAAACAATAATATCTTGGAATAAATTAGTCATGTATCTGCAGTTATTTCTAAAGTGTGCCAGTATATTTAGTCGCAACAAAAATAGCAATATTTTGTCACATAATATAACTGACTCACGCCTAATATACATGTTTAATCTCAACTCTGTATAATCCACCCCTATTAAACTATTGCTTTTTAGAATATATTGGGCTACTTGATTCAAGGGTAGAATATTTGAGCCCAATTTATTCAAGCCAACTGTCAAAAGAATGGATAAAGCAACATTCACAGCTTCTTGGTACTCTCATTTTGTTCTTGGCCTGTAATTTTCAGCATGGGCTCTGATACTATTTGTCACATTTTGCTGCATATTAAAATCCACACTAGAATGCCCAATAAACATGTTTAAACCAAATCTTTATCCAAAGCTTAATGTCACGATCTTAGAAAATTCTAAGCCAACCATGCAGCCTTAGACAACCAACTCCGCCTAAGTGTTGCTAAGTAAAGCATTACTCGCCAAGAGAAAACCAAGATTAACAACTAAAGAACCACACTAAGATGCGAACACTTGTGAATAAAGAGACTTGGTATTCACAAGAGAACTTTACAAGAGTTTTTATTACACAAGAAAGATTTTACAAGAGTGTGCTTGGAGAATGCTTAAGTCTTAGATGGTTAGTTAAATGAAGGTCACTTCTTATTTATACTAGTTCCACCTCCTCAATGGACGGTGGAGATCACTTTTGATTATATGGTTACAAATTAACATCTAGAAAGATCTATATAATATTTTAGATATTTACAAGTCATACACCTTTTTACCATATTCTAGATCATTCTAGTATAGTAAGGAATATACAAGAAAAATGTAGAATACTCTAGAGACTTACCCACGTCATTTCCCAAGTAAGCTCCAAGTAAGGGTCAGCTTGGCACCCGCATGGCATCTGTGTCACATAACCTCTAGAATCTTCCACCATACGTGACATTAAGCTAATGAGTAAGTCCATGTATTCAATAGTCATGTATTTAGCACTTTTTGTGTTTTTTTACCAAGCGCTTATATTACATCAAAAAAGGTACAAAGTGCATGTTTGGTTTGAAGGTTTTGCAATTTAAACATTTGTTCATTTACATGAACTTATTTCAAATACAACTTATTTAGCTCCAAAAGCAGCTTCTAAGGCCCAAAGTCACTGCACCATATTTGGTACAGTGTTTTTGGTGCTTAAAATTCATCCAAACACACTTTTTCAATGCACCAAACGACAAACCCAAAATTCATAAGAACCAACAATTAAAGGTTGAAAACAGAAACACCACAGACCATACCATAACATCAAACAACTAAACATTTGCAACTATGCGAGATGTAACATTGTAAGAATTAATCGGTAATAATTAATTCTATCTGTAGACATAGATAAAAGAAGAATGCATAGAACATATAGAAAATAATAATATTGTGTACCTTATTTAGAGTCCATGAGGAACGCAACAGAATTAATTTCTAGATGAACAAGATACCACTCCCTTGATGCCCTAGATGTTGGCTTGATGAGAAACCCTCAATAACCTTATTGGTATCATGAAATCTTTAAGCATGTAGGATCAAAAGAGATGACCTAATTCCTTAATTCCTTATTTATATTATTCCTAATTAGTAACCTTAATGGACCTGCTCATCACAAGCCCAAAAGATTCCTTAAATAACCCACACTAACCAGCCCATATTAGACTTAATTAGAGTCCATATATTATACTTAATTAGACCAATCGATTAGCCTGGTTTATATAAATACAATTAATATTGTCCCACAAAATAATATTACATTCGCCCACTTGGGATATTGATTAATTGTAACATAATTTTATATAAAAAAATAAATCACAGGCTAATCAGAAACTATAAACTTTATGCGTGCTTTTCATAAAACCATTAGTTTAGTAACTACTCTGAAAGTCAATCTGGTCCCATAGAGCCTCAAACCCTGAATTATGGAGGTAAACGCATCTTTTAACCGACACTGAGCCTACCATGGTCACAAGAATCCTTATCTCTACTAACAAGGATTTAATATGGTAGTGTAGCGACCCGATAACACCCAAATTAAATCTTTATTGGTTATCTTGTCGCCAGTCATCACTTTATGATTCCAACGAACCTCGTATGTCTTAACTTTATTATCACAAACAAAAGACATACCTGATAAGATAAATTGAATGCCCAAACTTTATTCAAGATTGACACATACCTTGATACTTTATATAAGGACATGTCTACATATATAACACCCACGTGTTAAATACAACAGTTAGCAAAAATCATAGTTTATTCTCTTTAATTGCATGCAAAAGACAATCCTTATAATCTTTTATATTACCGAAAGTAATGATTACAGATGAAAAACTTTATTAGAGCAAACTATATAACTCCCACTGAACAAACACATCCCATGATGCATTTGCGCCCATTCTAGCAACATATCTATTTAAAGATAAAAGACGAAAAAATTTAATTTAGGAGTTAGAAATCATATCATCTGTACAAATATGCTCTACTTTAAGATCATTTATGTTGACCTTTTCTTGATGGTCAAATCATTTATCTTTACGTGTTTGGCTGTTGTGATATTTTAAAACTGTTAACAAAACCTACAGCAAAACTATTATCACAGTACACTAAATAAGCCTAAACACAAAATCATCAAACAATATAAATTTTTGTGAGGTTCCTAAGTCAAATAACCTGAGTAGTTTTGCATCATAGCATACCATAAATTTTATGTATGACTTTTTTAAAATATAAAACTTGATGTGGACTTTAGTTTAACTGTATTGCTAGTAAAGTAAAAATTGTACCAACTCAACTTGCATGTATATTAGTAATTGATTTCCTGTCACACTTAAGAACCTTAAAACCTTCTTGGAAACACCCTATGATCGTTACTAGGGTTTCACTTAAATTGCCAAGAAGACCCACCGCAAAAGCAATGTCTGTCCTAGTAATACACTTGAACATACTAGATATTCCCACTAAACTAACATATGGTCTTTTCCTTATGGCTTTTTCTTGACATTGTTTTAGACAATTCTTTACAATCAGTTATTATCTTCAGAATCAAAACATTCTCAAGTTTGCAATCTAGCATACTGAATCTTAAACAAAATACGATCAATATACGTCTTCTACGAATAATCCAATAAACAATGTGAATATCTATATGGATGCCAATGACCAAATATATATATATATATATATATATATACACACACACACACACACACACATCACTAAGGTTCTTTATGTCAAACAAATAATATATTTGCTCCCAATGACCTTGTGGAATAATAAATATTTTTCTACTAATCTTCTGATATATACACTGATTTACTAAATTTTATTTAAAATCAAATGAAGTTACTATGTTATGAAATCTAAAGCACCACTATTTGAAAACTTGTTCGAGACTATATATGTAACCCGTTTGGGTCTATTCCGCATGATCATCACAATCAGTTACTAAACCCTTAAGTATTTCAATAAGTTTTCAATCACTGTAATGTCTTATTAATTGAACATACCTTATTGAATATTACCACAAATTTTAGTGAGTACTAGAAACAAAATTTGAATAAATTAGTGGAGCTAATACATAACCAATATCATAATTGTTCTCTCCTAGATAGACCTTATAGTCTTCAATTATGACTGATTTTTTTTCTTGTTGAATCCATTTGTATAGGAAAAGAAAATTTATAAAATTATCACAATCACCCCTGACTCGTTACTATCATGAACAATGTGAGAACAATTACCCTTTTTTACTACACTAAGTTCCAATAACTTTGTTGTCTATAATTCCACAATTCTAGTACATCTTATAATTATGTGTGATCCTCCACATGATTTGGGTAAACAACAAAAGTATATCTGTAATTTATCTTGTAAAATTAAATTATACAACTTTACATTTGTAGGACAACTCTAAACTTTAAATGATTAAGACTATGATTCTTTTTTTCCTCAACTCAAAGAGAATAAGAGGAACAACTTGAGTGGGAACTCTGTTTAGGATGCCAAAAAAATTTCAAAGTTTTACCTTTAATAAAAAATAATAAATATGTCTTACTTATCATACTGCTTAGTATCTCCATAAGAGTGATTCTACACCTTCCGGCGATTTAATTTGCTCAAGATAATCAATTTTTCAAGCATTTGACAAACTTAGCCCATAAGTTGTCCAACATTGCCTTATTTTCCTTAACACTCACCACCCTAATAATCTTAATACTTTACTGACTTACCGCATTTGTTCTTAAACATTTTCTCAAATAAGAACAAGTATCAATGATGGAAATAATAGTCAATAAAAGTAATTAATAATAATAATAATAATCTCCTCATAGGGTCTCAAAATAGGAATTACTAGTGTCCTTATGGATCTAATCCAATACACTAATATAAAGAAACTTTAATTTCTTTCTTATCTTGGTCATTTTAATTACCCTACAACAATCTACATATATTGTTAGATTACCGAAATCAAGAGTGATCAAGAATGATAAACTTTATTATCCTTTTCACTCTTTCTCTAAAAACATGACTATATCGTTATGTCACAATATGTACGACTGTTCCTTAGATTAGAGTCTTTAAAATGCAATACAACAAGCATAGATATCTGTGGGAGCTAAAAAATACTATACACAAACCACATAACAAAGTGCAACTGCACATCACATTTGAATCAAAAAAATATTATCCTTAAAATCCTTTATTTCAAATGTAAAATAAACTTTGTCTGAAATGGATACTGAATTTCTAAAAGACAATACTTAAAGTGTTTTTTCTTAATAACAATCCAAAACTAGGATCTTGAATTAAATAGAAATCTCCCACAGATTCTATTATTGCATCTTTATTACTTTTAATTGTGTGCATTTGATTTTATCCTGATTTGGTTTCCACTAGTTTATGAATCTTTGTCTGGTAAAAGCAAAATGACACATCGCACCACTAGATATACACAAGAAGCTGGATTATGTTTTGATAGATTAGATTCATAAATAAAAATCAAATAATCAATACTTGATGCTACACATTTGGCTAACCAAACTTTATACTTATAGAAAGTCTTTTTTTGTTTTCTTTCTTATAAAAAAAATAAACTTCACTTTTCTTAAAAGCAACAAAATATGAGATTGGTTAAATTCTTTATTAGTCCATTGAGCAACTTGATCAGTATGACTTTTAAACATATTATCTCTTTTGTGACTTTAGTGTTCAATACTTGTATAACATAGTCTTAACTTTTAACAATAATTTATCATCCTTATAATAGTTACTAACTTTCATGATCTTAAGCAAATGTTATAATTAGAGTTTACAAAAGTGTCATTATTCTACATTTAATGGCACATAAAATCTTTTGATGATGATAGTCATTTATCCTATAATATTATAATCTTTAGTTTCAAATTCTTTAAATTGGAGCAATTTTGAACCTCTATAATGTTGTTGATGAAGAAGGTGACCATAAAAAAAAATTATAATAATAACTTTTGCTTAATCGATGAAAGTAATCAAACAACAATTGAGCTTTCATAGACATCACCAAGCAATCATCTTAGAGCAGAATGCTTAGCATGCAATTGCAAAACCTCTCACATAATAACAGTCATGATAATATGTTCTAATATTTATAGTCTACCACTTTTGGGTGTATAAATTATTCTAACTATTCGCTTCTCAAGCATATGTTATTTATGTGACCCTCTCAATTTTAGTTCATAACCATCACCTTTGGGCAGATGACTACGCACTAAAATTAAAGATATCCCACTGCCGCATGGGACCGAAACTAGAATCTAATTAAGAAGGCCACTTTGGCGACTAGATCTATCAAACCTCAAATTATCATACCGGGATATACCTTGTATCACTTTCACATCAAACCTTTATGTGATTAAATTAATTCTAATGTAGTCACAATTATATCATGAGAATAAAACCAAACTTATATGATTGCCATACATCTTAGGATGTTGTGATTACACTTAAAACAATTATTTTCTCATGATATATAAACTATCAATTATACCATATGTTGATGGTACGAAAAACTATACCAAAACTTTATTTGTAAATTAAATACTTATACTTGAAGCAATTATAATGTATATAAAATACTATCAAGTCTTTATGATATTATATATACATTAAATTGTACATAAAACTTTAATTGCAAGTATAATTTTGTATTTACAATCTATACTAAAATTATGTCATCATAAATTTAGAACAATACTCAACACGTAATAAAATAGTCCGCACATGCAATGTATATGCACATGAAAATATAAATTTGTGCCAAAAATACTAATTGCATCTTTAATCAGATAAAATAAATTTATCTTAAACATGTGGGTCATTACTCCAATAACTTTAAGTAACTAGTCCAAGTTTCCACACTAAAAAAAAATATCATATAATCTAGAGATGCATAAACACGTAAATTCATAAAATAGATTATATGATATTTTAATTACGACATATAGTTCAGCAAACAAAAACATATGAACCCAACTGTGAGGCAGCAATAAATTCTCAAAATCATATATGAGTAGGCCAGAATTAATACTTGCTGCTCAATTTGTTTACTTTAATAGCCGATTACCATTATATGTATATTTCATTTACAAAATTGAATAGGAACTTGATTGGTCGGCATTTGATAAAACCGAACCCAGACCTTTGCCCACTTAATACTATTAACTTAAACAAAGTAATGACGGAAAAAGCAATCAATTTTGTATGCAATTCGTGGTTCACCAAGATGTTCTCAGCGAGCCTATTCGGGTTAACTTTCATAACACAGATAAACGAACCTTTAATTTCCGAACAACAATATGAATGTAAGTGTTGTAATTGTTGTAAATTTATATGTTCTCTCCGTTTTAATAACATATACATATGGAGAAATATATTTATTTTCTATATGTAAAAATTAACTTTATTAGATTTCTAAACCTAATATATGATAGCTCTGATACCAATTATAAGAATTAATCGGTAATAAATAATTCTATCTGTAGACATAGATAGGAGAAGAATACCTAGAACATATAGAAAATAATAATATTATGTATCTTGTTTGGAATCCATAACAGAACACAACAAATTAATTTTTGGATGAACAAGATACCACTCCTTTGATGCTGGTTGTATAAGATCAGGGAGATGACCTATTTCTTTAATTCTTTATTTATATTATTTGTGATTAGTAATCTTCATGGGCCTACTCATCCCAAGTCCAAAAGATTACTGAAATAACTCACACTAGTCGGTCCGTATTAGACTTAATTAGAATTTACATATTACACTTAATTAGACCAATCAATTAACTTGATTTATATAAATACAATTAATATTACCTCACAAAATAATATTACAAACATTCTCCACAGAATCAAAAACCATGTATGGTTAGCTTCAAACGAGACGGTGGGTCTCAAAATTAAGGTTTTAAATGTATCTAATACACATCATATTAGTATATTACATTAGTATGTAATGATAGCGCAAGACCCACTATAATGTTGATCAAATGCAATAATGACGTGTATTCATATACATAGAGAGAGAGAGAAAGAGAAAGAGTAAAATTGATTAGATAACTGTTAAATATTCATATTTTATCAATTTATTGAAAAAAATATAAATAAAGAGAAAAGACTTAAATGACCTTAAAATTATGGAAACTCACAAATATTTATTAAGGGCATCATGGACATTACTGCAATTACTGCAGGATCAATACGATAACGACAGGTTTCAATAACGACATGTATCAGATAAAATTGAAGCGACTGCATGCTTGAAACGGTTAATCTCATGACTCCCACTAACATGCAGTTTCAAGAAGTTAGAAGATCATGGGCATGAAATTTGCATAACTTATCAGGAGGTGAAAGTTTCATCAAGCTCAGAAATCAACACACATCTCAATCAACAATAACAGAACAACTCTTGTCAGAGTTTTTATCTTAGGAGTAGGACTAAATACCTGTCAGACGCATCGTCAAGAGGTTGTAAGGTAGGAGTAACAAAATTGTAGTTTTCTATAAACAATTTTCAGTCTTGTGTTACTAGCATTGTTGTAGTTGCAAATAATTTCCAGTATATAATTTCCAGTCTCGAGTTATTGGAAATTATACTTGTGTAATTGTACCAATTGTTCTATATTCCAAGAAGTCATTGAATCTAAGGCATCGAACACACAATTGCTTGACCCTTAACAAATAATTTTTATTACTGAAGTGTTTATTGGTTAAAATAATTGTTCAACAATAACATAAAACTAATATTTGTTTTTTGTCCACATGTTAAATTGGCACGCCCGGTGGGACCAATAATCGAAAACGCTATGAACAATGGTACATCATCCCGCAGATGATAGAAACCTAGAAGGGAAATAGGTTGAAGTTCAAAACCTAAAGAATCAAGTAAGTGGTCCTCTTGAAACTCCTTCATTTGATTTACAATAGAAAATGCATGACTTGAGAAAAGAATGCATGGATGTTATAAAGTAAAAAAACTGATGAAATGTTAAACATTTTAAGAATGCATATACAACCGATGTCATCAATGGATAACAGAAACGCGTTTATACAACCTAATAGGGTAATTCCTGACCACCCGCCAGGTTATTGGACAGCCCCACCTATATATGTGACCCAGCCATGTGGCTACATACCTACGTCAGCCTAATGTTTCCAAATCCACTTATGGACCTAGTGACATGGGAGGACGAAAGATTTATGATACTCCTACGAGGAGTGAAGAAAAAGACAAGGGGACAACGGTTCAACCTATCGAGCTCATAGTAACTAGGTGAGAATTTATTACGACAGAAGATCAAAAAGAGATAGTCTTACCTACCGAGATTACTGTTTAAATAGCCGAAAGAGAATTGAATATCCTTAAAAAAGACAAGGGGACAACGGTTCAACCTGTCAAGCCCTTGGTAACTAGCTGGGAATTTATTACCACAAAAGATCATGAAGAGGCAATCTTACCTACTGAGATCACTGTTAAATCCCTTAGAGTGTTAGAATAAAACAATGTTCCAACAGGTGATTATCTTGATTTATTAAAAGCCAACTTAGTAAACTTGGATGACAAGACATGTGACGCCCTAAACAATCTACAGATAGAGATAAGGGCAAAATGGCAAAATGGTATAATAAAAAAAAGTAAATTTTAAGTCCTTCCAACCTATCGAGTTAGTCTCGAAGGTAAAGTTCAACCCCTTTCAACTTGTCGAATTGGTCTAGAAGGTAAGATTTAAGTTTTTCCAACCTGGCGAATTGGTCTGGAAGGTCATTTTGCCTTTGGGAACTAAATCCCCTGAATTAGGAAAATGATCTCCTACTTGGGAAGAGTCATTTAAAGTTCATCGGGTCCTTAAAGGTGGAGCCTACAGACTTGGTTCTATGGAAGAGGATATTCATCAAAAGTCCATCAAAGGAAAGTACCTAAAAATTACTATTCAAGTATGTGGGATACATATGAAATCCAGATACACATGTCGAATAACTAATTTACTAAACAAAAGAAGATGTTTACTACACAAATGGACATAACCTAAAAACTTTTACATAAAAAGAAGAGTACTTACATGAAGTCCTAACTACAGCTGTTAAATACTTGCCTAAATAAATCTAAAGCAAACCAAAATGTTAGTACATGCATTTATGTGTTCTTCTATTTGATTTGATGATGACAATATTATTAATATATATTTATATAAACAAGTATGTTTTGTATAGTCCTTAAAAGAATTCTGTGTAAAAGGATTTAGTTAGGGATCAAATTTATTAGGTTGATCAAAAATCATAGAGCATAGCCTTGTAAATAATTGTAATAGCTAAAGTTGAAAATTCATTGAGTAAAGACTGGGCTTACTCTAAGATCGAAGAGTAAAGAAGTGAAGTATTCAACAGATCGAAGCGCCACATCGCAGAGTCATTACAATTCGTAAGGCATAAAATCATTTAGTAAAGCTACTCAACTATCACAGGACCAACTCTACGTTTTTCTCACTAAAGATATATTCGACCAAAAACATAGAGTACAGATTTCTGACATGACTGTGGCAAGTTTATGACAAAGGTTATAAACCTCAACACACATTCCTCAAAGATGATCTACAAGTGTGTTAACGATAAGGATAAAGAAGACAACGCAGCTTTTTGCAATAGCTAAATGAGCAAAAGACAAAGACGCGTGTTTGTTGTTATACCAAACATAATACTCTCGAAAACGACGGCTTGTGGTCCAGTAGATAACTATTCAAGGTCAAAAGGAATTGACAAGTGTCCTAGGCAAATTGAAGTAACGATAACAATCTAACGGGTAAATCCCAATGAGACACTATAAAAGGATTGATACTACAACACTAAAACCAACAATTCAATAAACATCAAGCGTTGAAAGTTTAAGTGTTCTATAGCTCCACTCTACAATTTACAAGAAAGAAAATCATAAAGCAACTTAGCAGCAACTCAAACTACAATCATTTCTTTGTATTTTTAGATCTTTGTGATCTCTTGTATACCAAGTCTGTGTAACTTGAAGGAATCTTTGTTAATCATTATGGTAATAGTTCTTAGTGAACTAAGGTTTTTGTAACATCACCCATACTTAATGGATCATCCCTACTTACGAAGTAGAAAAAAGAACTAGGAGAATTTTGTGCTTCGAACATCTTAAAATCATCGTGTTGTTTACTTTTCTGCATTTAACTTTCCTGCACTTTACGATTCTACCACTCTACACTTTGTTTCTATGACTAATTTATACACTTGCACTAAATTTAGAACTATGGATTTTCTCTTTATCTTTGAAGGGTTTTTCAAATGCATTCTGCTATGTTAAACTAAATAAATTAACTTGCTTAACTTATTTGGTAATCAAACATTTAAAAATAAAAAGAAATTTTACAGAATCTACTCAACCCCCCTTCTAAATCTCTTTCGTGCCTTTGGGAATAACACAAAACACTACTAGAAATAAGAAAGAGGGAACTTAAACCAATTGTCAACTTCCTCGGCAGGTTTAGGTTTCTTCCTCAGCAGGTTTAGATGTTAAATTTTAGTTCATTTCTCGCGCCAAAATAAAGGCAGACTTATTTAATACGATAAATGTCATATTAAATAAAAGGGGCATGTGTTGAGTACCCATATTTTATCAATTTATTGATAAAATATAACTAAAAGGAAAAAGACTTAAATAACCTTTAAATTATAAAAGTCCACGAATATTTATTAAAGGCATCATGAACCTTACTAACCTTACTACAGGACTAATAAGGTAACGACAAGTGTCAGATAAAATTGAAGCAGTTGAATGCTTGAAGCGGTTAATCTCCCGACTCCCACTAACTAGCAATTTCAAGAAGTTCTGAAGATCATGGACATAAAAGTTACACAATTTATCAGGAGGTGGAAAGTTAAAAATAGTCACATCAAGATCAGAAATCAACACACATCTCAATCAACAACAAAAAAACAACTCTTATCAGAGTTTTTATCTTAAAAGTAAGACTAAATACCTGCCAGACACATCGCCAGGACGTTGTAAGGTAGGAGTAGCATAATTGTAGTTTTCTATAAACAATTACAGTCCTATGTTACCAGAATTGTTGTGGTTGGAAACAATTTTCGATCCGTCACTGAAAATTGTACTTTGTATAACTATTCTAATTTTACCAGTTGTTTTGTGTTCTTGAATCTAAGGCATCGAACACATAACTGTCTGGTCCTCAATAAACAATTTTTATTATCAAATTGTTTATTGTCTAAAATAATTTTTCAACAATAGCATAAAATTAATATTTGATTTTTTGTCTTAGTGTTTCGGGTGAGAATCACATGAAAAAAAGAAAAAAAAAAAAAACTCAATTAATTAACCTCTTAACTAATTGGAAACAGCTTCCTCGCAACTTTCTACTTCAAAGTCATTCCCTGAAGCATCAGAAAAATCTGGAGCTTTTGGAAGAAGCCCAAGCAGTTTGAACATGAGTTGATCAGCATCAAAGTCATTGTTTGGCGTTGTCAACAGCTTATCGCCAGTGAAAATGGAATTTGCGCCAGCAAGAAAGCACAATGCCTGTTCGGGGATGGAGAATCGAACTCTGCCAGCAGATAACCTGACCATTGCTTTTGGCATTGCAATACGGGCAGTGGCAACCATCCGAATCATCTCCCATATTTCAACCGGCTAAAGAAAAAAAAACAGTATTAACAATTAATATAATCAAAATACACCAGTTCTTGAGACACATTAAATAAAATAAAATTCACTACTCCTCGAGGCAATATAAGATTTATCTTGTCAGGCCAATAATGTAATGGTAACTGGTACGCAAGAGAGGATTTTGATGGAAATGATGTGTTGGACATTTAAGAATGCAGGAGTTGTAATAGAATTGTCGAAATCTACATATATAGATCATACTGCATGCTTTCTACAGGTGATCTGATATTAACTAAGTAAACGATAATAACTATTTAAGAGGACTTGGGGAACTTCTAGACTATTATGGGCCTCAAAAGACAACCAATATTTTAGTTTCATTCAACTGATATGGGGAAGGCGGACTGTCAATTATATGTTGGGAGCAGCATATTACTGCAAACAGAGTACAAATTTTTGTCAGGCAGTTGACCCTCCAACGATCTATATCTAGATTCTTAAACTTATTGGCTATAATAAAATATATACTCGTAAATAGTTATCAAAAAAAAAAGTACATAAATAATATATATATATATATACTGTATATATATATATATATATATATATACTGGGAAATTTCAATAATGTTTGTATGTAAATACAGTTTTTGGGAAATTGTGAACTTCAATAGTTTGAAATTTGTTATAATCACAATTCAATGAGAAGGCACACAAAAAGAAGGGGAAACATGGGCTAAACAACAAAAGTAGGACAAATGTTTATAACTAGGAATTAAATGTATGCAAAATAATTGCCAGAACAACGATATAATTTTTAGGATTAATGCGGGTGCAATTACCTTTTGATCTTGCAAAGGTGTGCCTTTCATTGCAAGCAATGCGTTGATGGGAACACTCTCCGGGTGTGTAGGGAGCGTAGCCAAAGTATGCAACAAACCAACTCGGTCCTCTTCAGCTTCTCCAAGACCAATTATTCCTCCTATTAACAAAAAATAAAAAGTTGCTCATCTATCATGATCTCAAGCATCTATTCGAGATATTCATATGGTCCTATTGGTCCTATTAAGAGAGCATATTCTCACCTTCCCGGTAAAGTTAAAAGGAAAAATATACCCTAGTCAAAACAATGTATTAGGTAAACCCAGAAAGGAAAGAAAAAGGGGAGTTAGGGAGTGAAAAGCTTCATCAAGAAATTTTATATTGTCGATGATTTTTTAATATCAAGGGCCATTAAATGTTGCTACTAAAATCTAAAATTACATGCTGCTAGTTGTAAAAAGAATTCATTGACCAGAAGGGGAAAAAAAGCTGAACGAAAATAATGGTACATCATTCTATAATGAATAGTCAGATAGAAATAATATTCCCTCCCTCCCTTGTTCCCTCTCTGTCTCATAAAGTTCTTAGTAAATGAATCCTAGAAACTGATCCGCACTGAAATAGCTAATCAAGTACTGTTATTATCATGAACGTATGTAACTCGAGCAAAATAAATAGGTAATCTTTAAGATACTTAAAATAAACAACGAACAACAATTCCATGATTTTGAGAAATTGATATTGTCTTAAATCTAACATTCAGTCAAACTCTAGGTGTTGACACAGCCAAATTTGTTCCAACGGGCTTAAGCTGAGGAATTCAATATGGAAATTAACACTCCATCCAAAAATGAGTCTTATTTGACTTATTTACTTTTTATCATGCATATTAAGATTTGCCAATGTCGCGTAAACATATTTTTCAGCGAATATATTTCAGTTAAATGTTAAGACTCAAATTTGTTTTTGAAAATAGCTAGAAAAAACGTATTATGCGAGTGTATCTTGGGCTAACCTTAATGTTTGTATGAAATAGTCAAACGGAACTCTCATTTTTGGAAGGATGGAGTAAAATTAACTGGCCAAATTTTAACAAAAAGTTGCAAAAAAGTAACAATCTCATGAATGAAATTATCTAGGTAAAGAATGATGATGAGAACAGCTAGTAAAGTATACCACTAGGATACAATGCAAGGAGCAATGTTACCTGGAAAGTGGACATAAATTGTGTTTCATGGAACAGATACGAAATGAAGTACGTTACATGGTCTAAAACATGGTAAGACCCATAAAGATGCGGTAAGGAATCCTCTTCGAATCTTTGTTTTTTTTTGTTTTTTTTTTTTTAGAAATTGTCATGAATCTAAATGCAATAAAGCTAAATTTCAAAGAATATTTTAGTTACATAAACATATTGGTTGTTCTAGAAATAGTTTAGTAGAAATATAATGTTTGAGAATTCAATACTAGGTTAGATGTTAGAATATTGACATTAGTGCAATAAAAGGTAGAAAACAAATACATATTTGGGTCGCTATTTTTAGAGTTTAGGAATTGAAGAGTACCATGTTTGGGAAAGACAATACCATTATGCAATATACTAGGGGTATAAGACTATCTGGTAACTCTGCTTTGGAGCAAGAGGGAGTTATTTACATAAGTACGCACCTGAAGGATCTTTAGTATATTGAAGAGCATGCTGTAGCAATTTCTCTCTTTCTTTCACCATTTGCATTTCTTTTTCTTTCCTTTATAATTATAGTTTGGTACTAAGTAATCAAATAAAAATTGTCATTAACAACTAAGCTAACAACTGCAAGTAGAAGATGAATGCACAGACACAAATTTTTCGAGTGCGATATCAGTTTCTTAATTTCCTCTAAAAAGGGATTACTACTTGTATTGCCTAGACAAGTATTAACATTTCCTCCTTTTTCGATATATAATTTAAATATCCAAGAGAGAGGAAAAATAAAAATTGAGGTACAAGAGCTTTACCAACTCTAGCAAATTAGGCACCAAGTGGAAACACACTAATTCTGGCTGTGCCCACCCCAAAAGCATCAAGTTTGTACATTTGGTTAAATTTAGCAAGATACCTGAACAGACATTGATCCCAGCTTCACGAACATGCTTAAGGGTCTCCAGGCGCTCATCATACGTTCTTGTGGTTATAATATTAGGGTAATACTCTCTTGAGGTATCAAGATTATGGTTATAAGCTGTAAGCCCTGCCTTCTTGAGTTCTAGGGCTTGCTGCTTTTCTATCATTCCCAAGGTGCAGCAAACCTCCATCCCCATACCTCTGCACATAAGAAAATGACACAAATTAAGCACTTGATGAAGTGTTTACAGCCTAATACTGAATTTTAACATGTCGTATCACACAAAGTAGAAGAGTAAGTAAAGATAGCTCATTATTAATAGTTCTTTAGTATCATTGTCTTATTTTCAAACTATTCATGCTATGCTTTGTTAATGAGTGCCAAACTGCAAGATCTTTGAATACGAGGATATAAGGATTCAAGTGATAGGAAGTAGCAGTTGGAGAGAAAAACCTCTGATTCTGAATACCTTATCATAACGTTAATGAATATTAATAAACCTATATACACATCCAACCAACATCAGCCCATTTTGATTATACTTGAATATTCTTTTTCTATCATTCCAAATAATGCCAACAAAAGTCCTCATCTCAAACACGAGCAATCTAAACTTTTGAGTTCTGTGTAGTTAATGCAGGAAGAAGCCATGAAAATGCTTCAAAGATCCTTTAAGATCATTCCAATATACATAAATTGCCCAAATACATATGTAGAGGCATCTGGTAACCTGAATAGAAAAACAACTTATTACCTCCTGATCGAGGAGTTCATCAAACTATATATCTTCATTTAAGCATTATAATTCTATAATACTAATATTCACATGTCCATTTCAAGGACCGTGGTTATGAAAACCTTTTTGTAAGCATCAGCCAGAAAGATTTAGGGGTTTCAGTAAGAAGCGTGATAAACAAATCACTTTCTTAAACATAATATAAGAGTCTGTTATTGATGCGGTACGGAAGAAGAAATTCAAGAAATTTATTATTAATTTTGTTTTGTTATTTGGAGATAAACGTTGGATTATTAATGTATTATTTTAGTAGGATATTCTAGAAGTTTTAATTATGGTAGTAAATTTTAATTAGGAGATTTTTAATTGGTAGTAGATTTTAATTAAGAGAGTTTTATTATAGTAGTAAATTTTAGTTAGGAGATTCTTTCTTTTTTAAAATTAGGGTTTTTATTTAGTCCCCAAGTATTGGGTTTTCTATTTAAACATTGTAATACTTCATTATTTTACAGATTTATTCAATGAATTGATTTGAGATTAAAACTGTGTGCTTTTGTGTGTGTGTCTTTATCGATTCTCTACGGAGATAGGTACTCTTATTCCTTCTTCCTACCCCATCCTACATCATAATAGTATCAAGAGCCAAAATTCCTGATATCTTTTGATTTAACCCAAATCATTCCTACGCTAGTTTTCTTGGCCTCCATCAAATTGTCGAAGTTCACTAGAGAATCGACAACAATTTTCCAAGACGAATGCATGATCTGCAGCAAGAATCGTCGTCGTCGTAGTCTCCATCTACCCTGAGGAAAAAAAAACTGCTATAGCGTTGCTGCTACAGTTTCACTGCTGCAGTAATTGTGTTGCAGTAATTCCGCTGCCAAATTACAATTTAGTAGCCACAGGTTTTTGAAATTCTCAACTCAGCCCTCAAAGTTTCTAAAACTTTCAATTCAACCCCTAAAGTGTCTGAAATATTCAATTTAGCCCCCAAAGTTTTTGAAATTTTCAATTTAACCCCCAAAGTTTTTAAAATTTTCAATTCAGCCCCTCTACATATATACAATGTCTTTCGGGTTTAACAATCCAAACTTTCTTTGGGCTAAGATAAAGCAACTTGAGCATCGAACTTTGGTCATATACGAGCAACTTAAAAGGTCTTATGTCCCGTATAGTGTCGAGTATTGAAAATTATGCGATGAGCTTGTACTTTCTAAAACAAGTCTTGCAAATTTAAAGGCACATTACGAGTACATAACCACATGCTATGTTCATCCATATTTTGTTCAAGCGCAAAAAAATGTTCATCCTAATCATGTTTGTTCAACTAAAGCGACGCATTCACAAGAGGAGACTCGCAAAGTAAATTCTTACAAGAATATTGATGAATGTCTCACAATACTTAAACGTATCAATAACCAATATGAAATTGGTCAAGATAAAAAAGAGCAAGTACTCTCACATATTGATGTTTGTGAGAAACATGAAGCGGAAGTTAAGTGTGTTGAACAACTTGCATATTGTTTGCAGTGAGAAAATTGAAGTTAAGTTTGACCTCATATACGAAAACATCATAAAGTTGAGGTCAGTCATGTTAAATTTCTCTTTCTGGTTGATAACATTCGAGTCCCAAGCTACTTCAAATTTCTATATTATGTCATTGTTATTCCCGAAAATTGTGCTCATGACATTGAATGTTCGGATGCGCATGTTTTGTTGGAAGGCATCTCTCAGACCGTGGTTTATTATTCTTCGATATTTCAAAACTCGAGAACGAGTTTTTTTCAAAGGCGAGGAGAATGATGCGATACGAAAGAAGAAATTCAAGAAGTTTATTATTAATTTTGTTTTGTTATTTGGAGATAAACGTTGGATTATTAATGTAATTATTTTAGTAGGATATTCTAGAAGTTTTAATTATGGTAGTAAATTTTAATTAGAAGATTTTTAATTCGTAGTAGATTTTAATTAAGAGAGTTTTATTATAGTAGTAGATTTTAGTTAGGAGATTGTTTCTTTTTTAAATTAGGGTTTTTACTTAGTCCTCAAGTATTGAGTTTTCTATTTAAGCATTGTAATACTTCATTATTTTATAAATTTATTAAATGAATTGATTTGAGATTAAAGTTATGTGCTTTTGTGTGTGTTTCTTTACCGATTCTCTGTGGAGATAGGTACCCTTATTCCTTCTTTCCACTCCGTCCTACATCAGTTATCTCATTGAAGCCTTCAACCGATTACCACATAGGCAAATACTATATCAAATAATAAAAAAAGCTTCTAAGGACCTTATGCCACTTTCTGCCATTTGAAAAACCAATTGATTCTCACTTGACTTTCACAAATTAAAATAAACTGTCCAATAAACCTGATGCAACCTAGGTATTTTTGATATAGGGGGTGACGATTCTAATCAACATCCAGCTTTTTCAATACTGAAAACATAAAAGAAGAAAGTATCCAATTATTTGATTACTGGATTGGCTAGTGCAGGCAGCAATAACTCATACAATTGTAATAAGTTAACTTACAATTTTATATTTGTAATATTGAAATTTGCAATGGTAGAATGGCCAGTATAGGTCTCATTAAAACTGATAGAAAACTGATTTCTTCTTTCACCACCGCACATCCTGATTACAAGATATCTATTATTTGACAAGTGTAGTTACTTACCTTATTTCTTTTACATAGTCAAGAATTTGGTTGAAGTTGGTTTTCCTTCCTACAGTGTCTCTCCATGCAGCACCCATGCAAAAACGAGTACTACCAGCCTCCTTTGCCTGCAAATGGACGTGAAGATGTCCATATGTTACAAGAAAGCATACCACATGCATTAGTGAAATAAGAAATAGAATTATCAAATTCAAACATTTTTCCTGCACCAGTTTTCCGAGAGTGAAGGTCAATCACTTCCACAATATTAGAGAAGAGCAATATATATAAGGTGTCCTAATTAATAAGCTAAAGCATAAGTAATTAGATAAGGTATACAAATGATATTAACAGTTACTCGATTATTGATACACAATTGTCTCACATCCCTATTGGCAGCCTCAATCTCAATGTGGAAGAGAAGAATTGTAACAAACAATCAACTTCTCAATATTCTAAACTTAAGGAAGAAATCAGTAATCATCATCGGAAGAAGATAACTTGTACTTGTCGCACAATAAAACCTCATAAAATGAAGAAGCCTGCACTCCTGGAAGGCAAGCCTTTCCAGTACAGGGCCTAAGACTCTAAGCTATCTCGCATGTTACTATCACGCTCATTTTCTACTTTATCCTCTAACCCCTCCTAAATAAAAATGAGGCATAAATAAAAGGTAGAAACATGAAAAGGAAAATAAATAAGAAAGAAAAAGAATTTTCTGGATCAATTATGTCATGTCATGTGTCTCAGTAGGGTAAACTTCAGCACCACAATAGCGAACATGCCTCGTGTCATTTGGTTACTTTTATCATTTGGTTATTTTTTGGGGCCCAACTATCCCGAATTTGCTAATTTCTTATCACGCTTATAGCAACCATAAAAAAGTTCAATCGTGGCATATAAAAAGAAAATAATTATGATAATTAAGCGTATTTAAACGTAACAAAATATTACCAAGAAACTTCACCTTTTGAGCCGCCTGAAGAACAGCATCCTTGTTCATAAGCTTTTGCGCTTTCACTCCAGTATCATACCTAGAGGACTGAGGACAATATGAACAATCCTCACTACATCCCCCAGTCTTAACAGATAGAAGAGTACATTGCTGCACTTCCCTAAAGTTATGAGCATGTCTATGGACTTGAGCCTATAATTAGAATGAAACCGACTTTAAATCAACGAGTATTAAAGTAAAGTAAAAGTATCAATAAATGAGAATATAGATAAAGACACAAAAAGTATAATATGACTAAGAACAACACAATTTTACTAATAGCAGTAAAGTAATCTGCTTTTGCATACAACAGCTAACAATTTACACAGAATTCATACGCTTGACCTCGACCTATAAAGATTTTTAAAAAGCCTGCAAACAAGCTTAAAGTTAAATCATTCAAATTACTAAATATTCATGACCGCTATCAAAAGTACACTAGAATAAAGCTATATAGTAAAGCTGTCAAACATACACTAGAATAAAGCTTCCTGAATTAATAACCATTATAAACTGATGAACACTACACAATTATAGTGTACAACATGGTAGTGGGCTTCATGAACACACTCTTCTATAGCCAAAGATGGTGCGTAAGCGCACACAACCCATCTGAAGGCTGGAAGCACCAGCTCATTGTGAGAACGATCATGGTAAAATACTTATGTTAAACATTCCAAGTAAATTTTTGATCTTTTTAAACTTAAAAAATACTCCAAGCATCACCAAAAGCACTATTGATTAACAGATATTTTTTTAAATACTCCCTCCATCCATTTATCAGAGTACCATCTTAAACTTTTTTTTTATGATTGTTAACGTTTTACTAGGAAACACTTGCACGTAATTTTCAATTATCTTTGGACTAAAAAAAACAATTGCCTCATTTGATATAGAAATTAAAGGCTTTAAATTTTCTGTTCGAAATAAATCATAAAGGAAAATTATGTTTAAGTGCAATCTTTCTCCAAATATGCTAAAAAAGTCAAATAGGAATTCGTTATGAAGAGCGAAGAATAATAACAGTCTAATTAGAACGCATATAAAGAAAGATAACTAAGCAAAGCTCCAATCCCACAATGTACAGTTACATACAGGAGGTGATACTAACAAGGCAAAAGTATGGAGACAAGGTAATTATTTTGTTTTAGAACCTTATCAAATGATTTTTCATCCTATTTTAATGATAAAGGCACATTTGGAAAAAAATAAAAAATAAAATTAATTACCATGGCTCCATACTTTTTGCCCTGTTAATATCAAAGGGAGATGATATACACATTGAACACATTGTGCAAATAGATAGAATTAACAGTACTGGTTCTACAGTTCTCTTTAATGGGTTTCTCTTTTTGTGCTCAATTATTGCAACAACAAAAAAAGTACTATTATGCTACAGAAATCTGGACATTTTCAGTTCAAGAAATATTTACATACACGCATTATTGTGCAAATACCAACTAGACAACATTAATAGTACTGGATCAATCAATAAAAAAAAATTAATAATAATAACAATAATAATAATAAAATTATTATTATAAAAAATATATATATATTTTTTTAAAAATAAAAAAAATAATAAATAAATAAAAACTCTCCTTTACAATTTTCCACGGGCTTCTCTTTTTATGCCCAATTTTCTTCAAAAAGAAAATGCTAATAACAACATTAAACCCAAAAACAAATACCAAGTAGACAGCATTCATAGTACTAATTCAACCAATAAAAAAACCCATCTCTCCTCTACAATTTTCCTTACTGGGTTTCTCTTTTTATGCCCAATTTTCATCAAAATCAAAAGAAAAATGATAATAATAACATCAAACCCAAAAGCAAATTAGAAAAAGAGAGAGATGGAGAGTGTACGGACCCCATGAAAGAGAAGATCGAGAAGTGGAGAATCATAAACGGACTTGATTTCGTCTCGGGTCCAATCGTTTCTGGCTCCTTGCCTAATGGTTCTCTCTGCTTCAACTGCCGCCGCCGAAACTGAAGATGAAGTGGAGTAATTGTAGACCGAGTGCGGGTGCAGGAAGATTGATGAGCATGGCCGTCCATTCCCACGGATTGATCTGATCAGAATCATCTCTTTCAGCTTATATGTATGTGAATTTATATGAATGTATGTAGTGAGAGTTGGATTTCAGTCAGATAACTGAGAAATTAAGCAACTGTATGCAAGGTTTAAGCAGAAAACTATTTCTCTAGGCTTTTTCCCTCTTTAATATTTTCTTCTTGGTTTGTCCGCTGTTTAAACTACTCTTACCTACCCAAAGTGGACATGTGGACCCAAATTTTTGTGAGTGTTTTTATAGGTTTTTTATTATTATTATTTAATTAGAAAGTAATATTTTCATGTAAATATGATATATTTTTACATTATATGGAAAGACCCATTCATTATTCACTTGAAAAAAATAATGTGAAAATATCATATTTTTATGTAAAAATATTTAATGTGAAAGTATTTTTCTTTTCTTTTTTTGATGAAAAAGAAAAAATTTGTGAGCTTTGAAAGAAGATTTAAAAAAAAAAAAGATTTGTGAAAAACAAATGTTAATTACTTTTTTGTTTTAGAAATTTTATTGATACATAAAATGACCAAATATTCTTAAAATTGTCTTTACAAGCACAAATGTTAACATTATCATACCATACTGCTAACTTAACAATTTATTATATTTAAAGGTACATATAAAACAAAAATATATATTTGAAATTCACAAATTTTATAAACGAAACTCTAAACTTTTGATTTTTGCCTAGACAATCACATGTAAATCTAAATGCGTGCAATGGTTAAGTTTTACTATATAAATAATGCTAAGTCTCAAATTTTAGTCTCAAATAATATGACACTGAATATTTTAATGATATTTTATGACAAAGTCAATCACATAAAATATACCCAGCCAATATAATAATAACACATTATTTAAAACACTTTTTGAAGTCTAAAATTTAAGAACCCTAACGTTACCCTCGGGACATATAGCTTGGAAGAATGGAAGTAGATGAGTAGTGTCATTATTGGAAACTAGGGAACTAAACTTGATTCACCCCTTTACCTGAAGGAGGTCCCAAATCTTAAAGAACACTCCCATATTAAATCAATATTGTTCTCAAATTGTTGTGTTCCATTTTGGGGGGATAAAAAAGTGGTTGCCAACTTACCAGATATAAAAGAGATGTTTATTCTATGGGGAAGAAGAAAAACTAAATGCCAACATCAAAGATTCTCCTACAACTAGTAAATATCTATTATACAAAAAGTCCAATCTTAAAAAAAGTAGGAGAAATTAGAACATAATATTCAGTATCTTTAGCAGACAAAATAGCAATTCAGGGAGATCTTCTAAAGAATTGTACCCTTATCCTGTTCTTGTCCCTGTAAAATCACTGATGAATTCCAGCAACTAGCACAAGTTTCACTGGTACTATCCTTAGATCTTTTGAACGTCACCTACGTCAGCTGCTTATCTTTTGAACGTCACCTACGTCAGCTGCTTAAAAACGGACTCTTCTTCTAGTCTCCCCGTGGCCAAGAGTGAGAACCTGCACAATGAGCTCTGACTATTCTTCGAGCATCGTCCTCTTTCTGTGTTTTCGAGGTAGCATATTTCGTTCTAAATCAAAAGCATACAATCTAGTATGATAATCAGATCGATTGCAGGCATATGTTCCCAGAACAGATCCAGCATTTGCTCCCGTTAGTCCCTGGTCACCGACAGCCACCTCAAAAGAGGTTAAGTAGCTACTAGCAAGATTATTACAATATGGAAAAAAAATCCAACTCGGATAAAATTTGGACTCCAAACATGTTTCTCGAGTTCCAGCAGCATTTCTTATGGATGCTTTCATAGCGATGTATATGCCTGGGCTCAAGTCTCAGTTCAATAATTTTGTTTTAACTTCAAAAACAGGGTCCAATGCAAAAAAAGGCTGCAATCTTGAGAGCTGAGATGTCGTTTGCATCGGAAAACCCAGGATATAAATTCATATGCCTGAATATACATTTATATGCCTTTTCCCGTTTTGTATATACAAAAGATGAATCAACAGGGTTTTCTATATACAAATGATGAATGAACAAGGTTTTGCAACGTCCCACTTAACAGCCACGTGTCATCCTGCGAGGTTGCAAAAATATTCAAGAAGATGATATTGAAGAGGTTGTTGCAGAACAAAGGAGTAAACAAACCTATGGAGGAGATAACTAAAGAGCAATTGCAGATGCCTCCCAGTGTAATTTACCCACTTTGTTAATGTTTTCTCAAAGACCTCGGATTAATTCCAAGCTCTTCTCATCGTGCCGATGCCACATTCCCACCTGATAAAGCAATGCTTAAATTATATCTTTAAAACATAGAATAGTAGCTGCGAACAACAAAAGTGAGACATGGATATTTTCCATGGGACCCTATAGACCATGAAATAAAATTTTAAAATAATAATAAATTTCTATCTACAATGCTGTCGACACAACTACGGACATAAAATTAACAGTGTTTTAGTGTACAAATTTTGAGGATATTTCCTGACAGCAAAATTAATGGTGAAATACTCATGACATGGCTTAAAAAACTGCAAGTGGAAAACTTGAGACTACAATACTAAAGCGTAGCGATGCTCTAATGATATCAAACCATTGTACATATTGTCAAAAATAAGACGTTTCAGTATCATACAGTAGGTTCCTGTACATGATATACAATGTCGGAGTTACGAAAGGTATTAAAAGATAAAAGAACCATCAACTTGAGCACGAGGTATGAAAACTTGCGCACTTAACACAGAAATAGTGACATTTACAGATACCAATAACATATATTTTTATGGTAAGTAAAAAAATTCATTCAAAAAGATCAAAAGGAGGTGAACTATATATGCACAATATACAAAGCATAGGGTAAATAAATACCTACATTAGTCTCCTAACGCAAAGAGAATTTACGTTCTCATAATTTGATAGAAGAAGAAACATTATTGATGGAAGAATGAAGAATATACAAAGAGAAGGGGGGGCAAGAGTCCACCCAACCAAGGAACAGTGGGATCAAAAGTTCAAAACCAGAAAAAAAAAAAAAAAAAGCACTTAAAAGGAATGCAGCTCTCCATTCCCAACATGTATTGGACAAAGAGGTACCCTATAGGCTCCCATGGCAAACGTAATGAGCAATCGTATGCTTAGTAAATGATAATACAAGGTAGATGAAGCTTTATATCAAAAAGACAATTGTCAAATAAATATATGTGAAAGTAAGGCTGCACAAGAAAACCGGCAAAACCGAAACACCGGCCGAACTGATTTCAGCCGGTCTAATTTATGTGGTTAATCGCTGGTCTGATTGAGTGAAAACCCGAGTCCATCGTGGTCTGTTTCGGTTTGCAAATATAAAGTCAGTTGCAAAACCGAATCGGCTGATTATTTAAGCTAATTATATATTAGGTTTAGTCAGACATCGACTCTTCTTATGGCGTTGGCAATTCCTCTCTCTCCGTTCCCCTCTCCTTTCTCTCACTTCTCAGAGCTCACAACGCCAGCGATTCTATTCCTCATTTTCAAATTAACAATCTTCAAGTATCCGACTAACCTAGCAGCTAGCCATGGAAATCAAAAGCGGCGGAGTAGAAGGGTTTGCCAGTAATTAATAATTATGATGAGTTTACAAGATTGGCTTCTTTTATTACTATGATTTGTGTTCCTCAGGTATGTAAGAATCAAGTTGATGTGTGATTAAAGTGCAATTGTATCAATTAGGGACTTGATTGATAGTGTTTGCTCAATCAGGAATTGTTTGTAATTAGAGATTTTTATAAACACAAAACTGTCCAAAACCGGCCAACTAAACCGAACTTACCACATACCAATTGTGTTGGTCAGCTTTGGTGCTATGAATCTTAAAACCGACTAATTCAGTTTTGGTCAATAATTCCGTCAAGAACCGGCCAAAACCGACCGTGTACACCCTATGTGAAAGCTTATTTCATCAACTTGAGCTTTATATCAAGCGTAAATATTAAGTTGCATAATAATCAATGTCCTATTCCATATCGAGAAAATTCATGCCTTGACATATGACCATCTACTTCAACACAAAATTAGAACCACACGGAGAAATATGAATTGCTTAAACTCTAGACAGATATAGGATGGATGTTCCAGATAAACTTAGGCATACAACAGGCAATGGCAAATTTGTAATGACAACATAATGTATAAGTACCTTTCATCCAAGAAGGATATACAATCAGCAATTCAATAAATGACCTGTAGTAGAAAGAAAAAAAACGAGTGATGCATTAATGTTATGTATTCACTAATAAAAATTACCCAAAAAAATATCTACACAAAATAATACTTATAGGAACAAAAAAAAACTAGTGTCTCCACCAGCTGCATCTTGAAATTTAGCTAATAATTTAATAAAATTTGGGATACCATGTGCAGATACCAACCACCAAAATGTTGTCACAAAATGGAAATCCTCAACAAACAATAAGTTCTCGGGGGAAGGAAACCTTACAAGTGTCAATAATTATATGTAGGTCAATAAAGTTTTTCAGGCGATCAACCCTGAAAAAAAGGGTGATGAGTTTTCAACCAAAATCAGTTGTTATCCAGGTCCTAACTTCTACTTAATCCATGGGAAACTCTAAATCGGAGAAGCTTTAAATCACTGTTTTTTATTTTTCTTGTGATCAGGACCCACAGCCACTATCCTTAGGGTGTGCACATACTTCACAGCCAATTCAATGAAAGTTAGTTTCTTCCCACTTACATTTTGTATTGGGGCATAAATTCAAATATGACCTGTGCATAACTAGGAGGCTACACATTCTTAATTTCATTCTATATTTACTTGAAATCTTATAAATAGAAAAATATAGACAACAGACATAAATGCAAATTAGTGACTCTTGACTGTAAATCGCTATATACGCGGTAAGAGGCATAAATTAGCTGATATACATATCGAGCAGCCTAAATCAATTGATATGAAGATGCTATTTAGTTGATATGTCTGGCATAAATGGAAGATACACAAGAAGCAAGTATTGACATTTATTGTTATTTCGCATTCTCGGAGATAATCTTTTCTTCTTCTTTTATTATAATTCCCATCTTGTGGTACCTTAAAAAGTAAGTTTCTAACTTGTATTCACTTATACAGCTCAAGGTGAAGACTTCATAGTATGGACAGCCAAAAGGAGAAAGATATTCAACTAAAAGGCAAAAGATGGATCTCAAAATTTAATCTTACATTTCAGCAAAGCTTCACTCCATCTGTGATGCATTAAATATAGAATTTATCATGCCACCTCTTAAAATAACCATGAGCTCACAAAGCCTCACCTATTAAGTTCTCTCTATTTAATATTCTTAAAACAAGTCCAACATAGAGAAATATAAATGAATAAATAGTTTTTTCATATTTACTTGCCAAAAGAACAAGGACCCTTACCCTACTTTTTGTTTGCGAGAAAATTATACAGAAATAATGGTAAAATATTTACTTTTTTCATGTGTTTAATAGTATTAACTCGTAATGCGGATTAGAAAAGGAGAGTGGATGAGACAGTAGTAATACTTGCACAGGGTTTTAAAAGTCACTAGCGGACTTAGGCGATGGAGGGGATGCCTAGCACCAAAGCGTTTTCCTAGGCGGACTAGGCGTTTTCTAAGGTAGTCTCATTTTTTTATTTTTCTATTATACATACTTGTTATACTATACAAAGCCCATAATAGATGTAATTTTTAAAATTTAACACTTAAAATAACAAAAAAAAAAAAACACAAACTTTTAAGGCTTAAAAAATTCATTTCAAGTAATGTAGAGCTTCAAAGTAGAGATCTGATTCTACCTAGGCGGGGACCTAAGCACCCTGCCAAATCGAGGTGGTAGAGGACCGCCTAGTACCTAGGTGGGGAATAATAGGACCAAGTCAGGAAGTAATCAGACCTAGGTGGGGATTTTTAGAACACTGTACTTGCAGCCAAGAAGATCTACTAACTAATGCTGATATATTATTTTGAAGAAGCCATCATCATTAAAGGAAAAAAGTTTTTTGAAGAAAAAAAAAATAAGGCTATGTTCGGAAATAACAAAACACAACGTAAAATGCTTATCAAGTGTGTACATTAAGCAACATCTTAACAATGCACTTGATATTAGATTTTCTAAACGAACATACAATTAGTCATGTTTAATAGGAAGGTTTTATCTTTACTATCTTCTGTAAAACTTTTATTTTCTTTTATTCTTCCTTTTTTCTTTGCCCTCAAATGTTCCATGTTCCAAACATAGCCTAAACAATTTTGTTAATTGTTCATCACAAACATTTTTTAAAAATGAGTTGACGTCAGAAAATATTGACACCTTCACAGTTCTGCAGTACAAGGTAATGGTGCAAAGTTTAGCATGTCAAGAATTATTTTCAAGTATCAACCAGTATTGAAGCCAAGATGCAGTTTTTGGTTATAGTCCACCGGATATATGTATATCATGTCTTTTTAAAGTTTTAGATTCCTAAATGATTACCTATCAAAGATAATACACACCATCTGGAAATGTTCTTTTGAAATCACTATAACAATTGAAATTTTTGTATATTCTCATCCATCTTTTAGATTTGTGTTCTTTAAAAAAAAAAAAAATCTCACTAAAAACATAACCCTCTATCCAAAAACAGGAAAGAGTTTAATTTTACCAATTTATAAATGTATACTCTAATGGAAAAGTTTTTTCCCATCTTTGGATCAAAATTCTTTTCAACTTCCATCATTTTTGAATAAAATGTCAAGTCTTTCTGAATTTACCTAAACAACCTCTTAGCATCTTAATTATTAACTGGAAAAAACTAGCAGTTAATGCGCACACCTTTTAGCAATGTTAGCATGGCAGTACAACAATGGTAGTCTTGGTGGTGCAGGCTGGCCACAGAGTGATGAGAATTACAGTAATTATGTGAGTCATGGTGCTGCCGGCAGCAACATAGTGGGAAGGCAAGCAGCATAGTTGTCAGAATCTTACAATACGTATGATTCGATGCGATACGTAGACAATTCGATACGTAAAGCAGGGTGAATCGAAAATGACACCGTATCTTATGATTCTTACGAAACGATACAATGCACGATACTTTTTAAAGTTAGCAACCGACTTGAAAAAGTTTTTTATGTAGAACCAAAAGAGGAAAAACAAAAAATTTAAGCCTTCTACCATTTCAAGTGAAGAGATTTTTTAGTATAAACATATGCTATATCGCTTGATGAGCCTTTAATCATTTTTTAGAGTTTAATAACTTATCCAGAATGTCGCTCTATTTTTCTCACGTTACTCTCTATAAGCAGATACATAAATATCCGCTTGTTAATTTGAATTATTCTCTTTTGTTTTATAGATAAAAGGTGAAGCAGATACATAAATATCCGCTTGTTAATTTGAATTATTCTCTTTTGTTTTATAGATAAAAGGTGAATCTGAATTTTCGTTTTCTCTTGTTACTCTATAAAGATTACTATAATAATATCTAATAAATCAATTTAAAGTATTTTGGCTACTATCTAACTATAAAATTTATTTTTACTCTATAATAATATTTACTTGACTACTTTTATATATAGTCAAGCTAATATACTTGAATATCCAATAAATTGTGTGTTATATATGTTTAAATCAGTGTTCTAAAAATTCCCGCCTAGGTCTGATTAATCCCCGCCTAGGCGCTAGGTCTCCCCTGGCGCCTCGCCTAGGCCCAAGGCGGCAAAAAAATCCCTCCAGAAAATTAGGCGGGGCCTAGGCGGAGAGGTTTTTTTTATATTTTAATAACTACCCAAACGATACAATGCACGATACTTTTTTTATATTCACGATTTGACAACTATGGCAAGCAGTGGCTTTGTCACGATAGGCTGCAAATAAAAGGGCTTGTAGCTTATTTCCACAACAAGTGAAGCTCAAGCTGAAAAAGTGTTTGGCTTGGCCAAGCTTGTGAATAAGATTTTAGCCTAGACTAGAATCCAAAATGTACTTATGATGATATTATTTTGTATCATATAATAGAAGTCTTGATATATGTATTCAAACAATTTTTTCCTTACCTGATTGCAGAGCAGGGACAGATGACATTAAATTTTATGTCCGTTCCCTAAATACAGCCATTTTATTTTGGACATCATTGACACGCTAGACAAGCTAACTTATTCCTTCCCAAGATGACAGTGTAACTTTAAGCACCTATAGTCGAGCTTTTGCCATTACTGCTTGTATATTATCCGAAACAGGTCCATGTACGATTCCCCACTCGCTCTGTATTCTTACTGATTCTAAACATAGCATAGATCAGCTAAACACAGGCATTTGACTATTTAAGCCCAATATCTACTACTTGACTCACTTTCCATACATGCAAGCCCAGTTATGCAGCTTATGCTATTAGGATGGTCAATATCACCCAGTAGAACTTTAAAGAGAAGTACTTTACTTGCTCAGGATTTAAAATGATTGTGAAAGTTATATAATTACTGAACTAAACGCTATTTCCATGGGTTCAGCCTTCCTTTCTTTGTCTAAAACATAATTAAATTATATTTTAACTAGTCTTCAACTTTGTATTTTTTTTAAATCGAATATAATAAGAATTTTACTAGAAAGAAGAGATTTAGGTGGGAAGGGCATAGCAGTTGGAGATTCTCTCCGGGCAGTGTTCTAAAAATCGCTAGGTGGCGGAGGGGCGGCCTAGGCGTTTTCCTAGGTAAACTAGGCGTTTTCTCAGACAGTCTCATTTATTTATTCTTCCATTGTATATAGTCGTTATATTATACAAAGCATATAGTTGATGTAAATTTTTAATATTCTGCATGAAAAAATACCGAAAAACAATGTTTTAATTCATTTCAAGTATTGTAGAGTTTCAAACTCTTTAATAAACCAAGAAATTTCTTTGCCTAGGCGCTCAGCCAAATCTAGGCGGTAGAGGTCTTTTTTACTTTTTTCTATTTTAAATTTCCGTTAAGTCACATTTGACTGCCATCTTAATCTTTTAATAGAGTTCCTCGCTATTGCTAATGCTTTAATCAGGCAACCACCAAAACTTACCTTCTACACTTATCTTAAAAAAGAAATGAAAACAATTTTATGGACTCCGGTTCAAATTTCATTTCAAACAATCACACCGCAGCTTTTTGCAGCTAAAGGATCTAACTGTTAGGAGTTAGGACATGTACAATTTATCAGGTAAAGAAAAAATGTAGTCGATCGATAGTGCACATTTTAGTTTGAAATCCTTCCAAAAATAATGCAGAGAAGTTGTTTTCTTAACTGTTTCTGATAGTTTTGTCAAATGTCAGAAGAAGCAACTTTCTTCAAAAAGAAGCAAGAACAAGCCTGTTGTGGCTTCAAATCTAGACCTTATACCTACTAATGGGATAGGGACATTTTTAAAAAGGGAACTTCATCCTACTACCATGCCTGCATATATTATTTTTGCTTTTTAAGACGGGAAAAAGTTCATTCTGCTGCCTATACAGAAAAATTTACAGCTATAAACTTTGAACTGGAGTATAGTTTGAGAACTAAATCCAGGAGAAGAAAATTTCATAACCCTAGATAACTATTCTCTCAACACCGATCTGTCTATCCATATGTAGTGATACATAATAACACAGATAAGGGGTGTAAATGAGCCGAGCTAAGCTGAGCCAAACCGAGTTCAAACTCGAACTTGTTTATTTTTCATAATCTCGAGCTTTAGTCGACCTCGAGTCAAGCTTTAAAAGTTTGTTACAGCTCGAGTCTGCTTGACTTGAATTCGTCATGAGCTGTTTCCGATCCTTTACAAGCTTCGTTCACCAGCTCAGTTCGCGAGTGTGATAACAAGCTTTGTTCGCGAACGGTGCTCGCAATCACATAGTTTAAACATTATACATTCTATTTATATTATTCTTATACTTTGAGCATATCAAACAGGCCTGTACAACTCTTTGAGCCTATACGAGCCCATACAAGCCGCACACAAGTTTTGTTCACGAGCAAACAAGCTGATCCCGAGCTAATCATCGATCCTAATCATCATATAATGCTGTTCGAGCTCGACTCGCTAAGAAAACAAGCTCGAGCTGAGCCCAAAATAAACGAACCAAGCCCAAGCTGCTCGGTTCGAATTACACCCCTAGTAGCTAATTAACACACCAACCAATTCCTTATATCGCTAAGCTAAGGAAAGGTGAAATGAAATTTCAACGAGTCATCACCTCAACTTATGCTATGAGTTTTATAATTTGTAACCAGAGTTTAACCTAAAAAAATATGAGGCACTTATTTTGATGGTACAGTTGTTTAAGGCACTCCTAGTTCATACTCATATCACACGGCCAGATCAAGGATATAATACATCATCTATATTCAAAGATGCCTTTTTTAAGTAATTCATGTATATTTTATACACATATATCTAGGTTTTCCACAGAATTGTTTAACTATTATAATAGTGTCTTCTGTAAGTAAGCTTTTCTACTTTGTTGTAATCTGCAGCTTCCATGTTGTAGCTATCCAACTAAATAAGCTCCAATTCCATATGTCAGAGTAAATATTTAAATTTAAAATACTATGCTACACGCCTTTGAACCTCAAGGGGTGGGAGATATGGCAAAGGCCTTTTCCAATCCCCATACTTGAAGATGAAATAGCTACCACTATATATATGCAACAAAATGGGAAAACAGCTATAAATCCTCAAACCGAGGGCACAACAAAAAAGAAAATTTGTCAAAATAGTTAACATAAAACTCTTGAAAAGGCCAGCATAACACATAAACTTCTACATTTTACACTAGTAACACATACTAGTTAGCCAAATAAGAAAAGTCACATACACTTTGGTACCTTAAGTAAGCCCATGTTATACTTCCAGTACTAGTCCCTAACTCAAACTCATCATAGCGTCATTCATCAGGAATTTTTTTTTTGAGATCTGGTCTTCATAACTTGTCTACTATACTCCATTATTCCAGATCAAAGCTTCAATTATCAGTAGGCTTTCAGCTACAACTTTCACTCTTAACCACCCCCTTCTTTCTATTTTCCCTCATTGCGGCCTTTCTTTTGCCTTGAATTTCACGTACATATTCAGCCACAACAACATGAAGTTTTGGAGCAAGCTTACTTGATGGAGAGACATTCAGACCTGCCTTCTTCAAGGCTCGGTTAACATGCTTTTGGGCCTTCTGCAAGTGAATATTGCAGAGAGAAGGAACAGTTGATCGCAGTATCGGCTTCCCACAGGTTATAGCACCTGCCAGAGCACTGGATATAGAGAAATTCAATTAATAATCCTCCAAAGGAATCTCCTCAACACAAAGGATCAAGTATTTATCAGAGCATATATTTATGAAAGAGGGAAAATAAAAAAATATGGCAAAATGATCAGAAGCAGAAATTCGATATTTCATAGTATATAGAAATTGTTTGTTTGTCTTATTGTATAAGCATAGAATGACAAATTTGTGAGGCAAAAACCAAATAATACCATTACAAAACAAACCAAATAAGCTCGATTAACCAATTAAAAAATTAACCCATTAGATCAGATAACAGATTTAATAAGCTCAATTCACCAATTAAAAAAGCAAGCCCATTAGATCAAATAACAGATTATATAAGCCAAGAACAAAATTGAACCTTTTAATCACATAATTGCAGGGCTTATAAAGCTGCTGCTTTTTGTCAGTAAGGATGTGTAGATGACAGAAGCTAGTTAAAGCCATGGCTTTGTACTTGCAACCATAAAATGCACAGAGCAGATTCCCACCATTATTATTAGCATTAGTCTCGCCACTGCCCTCATAAATTCCGGCAACCCCACCACCATCTCCGGCGATTTCTCTGCTCTCTTTTTTCTCATTATTATCTCCACTGAAGGGGCTGAGGCCGAATTTCCAGACATAATCCCTGTGCTGAATCTTAAGTTCCTCCATTAAGGCCCAGTAATGCTCTCTGTAGCACTTGGCCAGCTGCCTTATATAGTGGGACCGGCGTTGCAGGACTTCCTGGTGCGTGAGATGGGTGGAATTTGAGAGATTCTCGTCTTCCTGGGAGGGCGAAATGACGGACTTGCCCTTGTCGGCGGAGGCGGCGGAGGTGGGTTTAGGGTTTTCGTTGTGGGGTTCAATTTTGGGGCGTTTGGAAGGGAGGGCTTGCTGCTGGTGGGATGAGGAAGCCATGACAGAGATTTCTAGAGAGAGAAAGTGTTTTTCTAGAGAGGGAGGAGAGATGTGTGGTACTATGGTGGTGTTTTGAGAGAGAGAAAGTGGTGGACTGTACGGTCTGTATTGTTAGGGGGGCACTATTTTATTTTTCCAGCGAATTGATATTTTTATAAATTTTGTCGTGGGATTTATTTATTATTTATATATATACAAAATTATAAAATTGTCATTTTTATTTATAAAAATATCAATTCTCTTTTATTATTATTATTTTTTTTATTATATTTTTACATAATTTTCTCTCTTTTCAAATAGATCTTAATTTTCATGTAAGAAAAGTATATGTAAAAATATAAAAAATATTTTTTCTATTTTAAATTATAAGATTAATTATCAATATAATTATGAATATTATAAAATATCAAAAAATACTATTAATTATATGATTTATTGTTTTCAAAAACTTTAAATGAATCATGTCAATTTTAAATTTAAAAATATTTCAAATTAACTTTTAAAAAGTCAATATTTTTATTTTTATTTTTTTGCTAAATTTTAGAAAGTCAATATTAATCTTATAATTTTGAACGGATTTAGTACATATGAAAATATCATTTTCTTACGAGAAAACAGAAGGTGAGGGCATCCAAAGTGAGGGACATTGCGTGAAATGCCCCCCGTAATAATATTATGAGTCATGTTATATCTTGTGAAAGATTTTAGTCGAATTATAATTACGACGTATATGTAATGATCCGGAATTTTCAAGGTTCATTATTAATTAAATAATGAATTTAATTTCTAATGACTTATTTTGTATCTAAATTTTTTTTTGGGAACCAACATGAGCTTGGTAGTATTATTGATAATTGTTGATATCAATAAATAGTTGAGGTAATGAGTTTAATTAAATATTCAATTTATTTTGGTTATAACAAGTCTAATTGGATTAAGAGAATTAATTAATATCCTAAGGAATTAATGAGGATAATTAAAAATCATTATTTGTAGTTAACAGTCTTACTAATAATTTAAATTAGTGGACTAACCTTAGAGTTTAATATCAAGGATTTTGATAAAGCGCTTGTAATTAAATATTCAACTAAATTGAATATAGTAAGTGAGTAAATTTTGTAAATTAATTAATAAAAGTATTAACTAATGAGAATAATGTGAAATGTGAGTAATAATATTTAAGAGTCCTTATTCTTTAAATGATTTTTCCTCACTAAGAGTTTTTTTATGTATATATAAAAAAATTATTTTGAACAAAAGGCTTCAGCCTTTATTCCTTCTGTTATCCGAAAATGAGTTTGGAAAATGGAAATATAATTGATATTAAAGTGGGCCCATGAGCTTGGAAGATATAATGTTTCCATGTGCTTAAAATTAAAGTGTAAAAATTATTAGACTAAAAGTCTTTGGCCGAATGTGCAAGGAGAGAGTTAAACCAATTTGGGTTAATTGGTGGGAGATGTATAAGATGTGTTTATACTTGTGTTGGCAGGTATGATATAACTATGGTTAAGAAATAACCATATGTGAGTCAATTGTAGGAATTGGTGTGTAATGGCTAAAATGGCCATGAGTGGTTAATAACCAAGGTAATTATGAAGGGGCAATAACCATTGTATATCCAAGTGGTTAATAACCAATGTAATTATGGCATGATAATAACCATTGTGTTAAACAATGTAATTATGACAAGATAATAACCAATGAAGAATGGTTAATAACTAATGGATAATTAAGATTTTGCGAAAAGACTATTTTAACCTTAAAAGGAGTTGGGTAATGTCTAAAATACCCTTGAGGAAGTTGTTAGGAAGCTTCCTATTATTGATGAATTGACCAAATTGCCTTTACCTAGTCATGGTTAATGACTATTTTGCCCATGGTCTCTACTTTCCTATAAATAGGACCCCTCACCAATGATGGTAGGGGTTAGTTCATTATTCACCAAGTATAGAGAGAGCGTTAGAGAGAGAGAGTTTGAAGAAAAAGCAAGAACAAATCTTGTGGGAGAAAGAAGAAGATCTTGACTGTTTAGGCCATCCCCATTCACAACCTATTTTTGGGAAGAAGAGGAGAATAACCAATAAATCGAGGTATGGATCTTCGTTTCTTTTAAAACCCTAGTTGTGTGTGGGATTAATTTTTGGTTGTTGTTTGATGCTTATGGAAGGAATGAAGCGTGTATAGGTCTAAGTTTTATTTTGCTAGATCTAAGTTTTATTTTGTTAGATCTAAGTTTTATCCTGCTAGATCTATATTATTGCAAAAATATGTTTATCAAATATGGTTTTAAAGCTATATAAGAAGAGATCTTGGTTTTGTATGCCTTATTGATAGCATATATAGGTTTTAAAATTTTTGTAACATGTTTTGGTGAGTTTTGTATGCTAAAACATGGGAGTAATATTATCTATTGGAGTACAAAATTTATTGATGAAAAATATTGTTTAAGTCATAAATATTTTGTAGTAATATTAGAAATATTTTCTTAGTCATGGGGGATTTTTTTTGGAATTTATATTGGAGATTTAAACTTGCTTGATGGTATTAAGATTGGTTGAGTGTACTGTGTAGCCCCTGTATGCTGCTTGAAGGAAAGGGAGGGGGGCCGCGCATGGCGCGGTTATGTTTAAAAAAAAAAAATAAGGCTGGCCGCGCATGGCGCGCCAACTATTTCTTCTTATAAGCGGCAGCCAAACGACGCCGTTTCGGCCAGGCAGGGGCACCGCACGCGCAATGCGCGGACGGACGATTTCGTGGAAATTACATCTCTGCCCCTCCGTCCGAATTTCAACCTATTTACCAGAATGCCATCAAGGGTTAATTTTAATTAAATTTAATGTTTTAAATATTATTAATTAATTTTGTAAAATTAGTAAATGTACAAGATTAAGTTTGCGCATTAAATATTATATTTTCTAAATATATTAGTAATTAATTATTGTTAATTATTATTAAATAATGATTAAGGATAATTAAGAATTGTAAATATTATTTAATTAACCTTAAATAATAAATAAACCTAATTAGTTATTATTTATTATTAAATAATAACTAAAGATAATTCTTATTCACTAAGTAATTATTTATTACTTGATTAACCTTAAATAATAAATAAATCTAATTAGTTATTATTTATTATTAAATAATAACTAAAGATAATTCATATTTACTAATTAATTAATTATTATTTAATTAACTTTAAATAATAAAGAAATCTAATTAGCTATTATTTATTATTAAATAATAACTAAAGATAATTGTTACGCACAAATTAATTGTTCATTATTTGATTAACATTAAATAATAAATAAACCTAATTAGTTATTATTAAATAATAATAACTAAAGGTAATTCATACTTATTAATTAATTATTTATTATTTGATTAACTTTAAATAATAAATAAACCTAATTAATTATTATTTAATCTTAAATAATAATTAAAGACAATTAAATTAATAATTCGATTATTGTTTAATTAATAATTAAATAATAAGTGGATATAATTAGTTATTAATTACTATTAATAATAATAACTAAAGATAATTAATTAATTTCTATTTAATAGTAATTAAATAAGGATAAAGTTAATAAAATAGAGTGAGTTTAAATAACTCATTAATTAAACAATTATAATTAATTGTTTAAGGGTTTAATAAACGAATATTACTTAAGAAAGAGTAATGCTAATTAATTGAACAAGTATTATTAATTGTTTAAGGGTTTAATAAGTGTTTATCACTTAAGGGAAACATTGTTGATTAATTAAACCATCAACCTAAAGATCAATTAAGTGTCTTATAGGACTTACGATAGTTTATCTGCTTATGTGTGCTATGTGATTTGCTTAATTGTTAAATAAATAGCATAAGTAAGCGTGTCGATATACAACTACGCAGTACTAATTGATAGATTGACATTATCAATGTTAGGTTCTTCAAGGCCAAGTAGTTAAAGCTAGAATTATTTGTAGCTGAGCAGACAGGCAAGTTTTCTACCCTGAACTTTTAATTGTGCAAGTTCCCTTTTTCTGAAACTTTACTTTGTGCAAGTTCCTTATACCGAAACTTTACTTTATTGCAAGTTTCCTTGAACCGAACCTTGTATTTACTCTTATAATGCAAATTCCTCAACCTTACTCATTTTTATTCAAGCAAGTATTATCGTTGTACATGTTTCTTATCTTACCACTTTCATTATTGAGTAAGTTCTAACTCTTGTTTACTTTAATATTAGACAAGGTTTCTATAGTATTGCAAGTTCCTAATCCAAACCCGAGTTATTATATTACAAACACGTCAGTGGTTTAATTATTAACAATTATTCCATATCCTTGATAATTATTGATATTCGCACCCTGTGCAAGTTGTCATCGACAGACAAGTTTTCTTTAATCTTACTCCATTGAATATTTAGGAAATTTCTAATCCTTGTTGAATTTGGTATTACATAAGTACTCCGTACTATTACAAATTCATGCACTTATTATTTATTACAAGTTCTCTAATCTAACTGAAATTATTATTCAGTGGGTTCTATCTTACTCGATTTTGAGCAAGTACTCTATTATTATCGCAAGTTCCCTATTTGAACAATTTCTTGTGATTCTACACATTCTAAATTTATGCCTTGTCCCCACTCATGTGCATCTGAGATATTGTCAGATTCTTGAATCGCTTGAATCCAATAGTTTTATTTCGCATAAATTGCATCATAAGTATGGGTCTATACCATTGTTCGGTTATACCAAGTATTGAAGCATGAATTTTGAATTCATAAATTGTTTGCTAGCTTTCTTTAATCCTACTCATTGTATATTCGAGCAGGTAGTATTGCTATATTACGACCAGTTCTCTAAACCTAAATTGTCGGTCTCTTTATAGATCGTTCTTAACCTTGTACTTTAAATCGTACAATTATTTATAAACTCTAGATTATCCGAGTATACTAGTGGTTTAATTATTGTTAATTAGCCACCTCATTGACGATTATTGGTATTCGCACATAGTGCATTTGCATTTCTGTTCATTATCGAACATCTATTACTTGAAGTTCTTTATTCCTGAACTGTTTGAATAAAAGGCTACGCCACTAGTTCGGCTAGTCTTATGCATGAGATCATAAGAATTATTTTAAAAATGTAGTCTACGCCAATTGTTTCGGCTAGACATTTGTATATTTAAATTCATTTGGTTGAATATTGTTGCAGCTGTCCAAACCATTGATGGTACAGACTCTTATAATCAGACTGAGCAGAACAACCCTTATAAAAGGGGTTTGATGTCGATTTATTCGACTTAGCGCGCACACAAGATAGTTAATGTTATGCATATACATTGGGTACAAAAGGTTTGGCCACCTCGCGTATCCACCTGAGTGTTTACAGTAGCATTAGCTGTTACACTACTCCGAGATGCTCAGCTAAGACCTGGGTAAGTTTCTCACGAGGTGCGCTAGGTGAAACGCCTGGTTAAGCCCTCGACCATGTTCAAGGTCTATAATGACCAACTCAGCAGTAAATACTCTTTACCATTGATTTTGAATATCAATTATTAAAGTTATTCAATCGTGCAAGTGTTATTTGAAATTATCATTATCGATATCGCTCTTGAAATTAATATTGTTAAGATTTTCAGTTTTTCAGTTAATCTTCTAGCAGCATTACTGTTGGCAGTTATTCACAATTATTGTATATTGTGAAATCCAAAGAATTGTATTCTTTTCATTCATGATATATCTTTATTATCTATTTTAACTTGCTGAGCAATTTGTGCTCACCCTTGCTATATCGTGAACCATTTTCAGATTAAGTCCGAGTTCGTATAAGACGCCAAGGACGATAAAGGAAAAAGACAAAGTTCGTGTTTGACTTATGCTCAGTTTATTTAGTTTACCTACGTTGTAAACTCTTTTGTGTTATTACTTCGATGTATTAAGGTTAGAAAACCTGGGATGATTGTAAGTTGTTACCAATAATTATATTCCGCATTTTTATTGGGTAGTTAGAATGTTTGTTAAGTTAGATCGTGAGCACTGGATCCGAGGTTCAAGGAATCCGAATTTGGGGGCGTCACAGGTTGGTATCAGAGCTGTAGGTCATAAAACCTTAGGTTGGGGGAAAAACCTTAGGATTATGACCGTAGAGAAGTTAAGAAAACTCATATAGAGTTTAAGAGGTGAATTGAGAAAATTCATCCCGTATAGGATTTTATATGCTATGTGATTTCATTTATTTTTATTTTTTTGCTAAATTTTAGAAAGTCAATATTAATCTTATAATTTTGAACGGATTTAGTACATATGAAAATATCATTTTCTTACGAGAAAACAGAAGGTGAGGGCATCCAAAGTGAGGGACATTGCGTGAAATGCCCCCCGTAATAATATTATGAGTCATGTTATATCTTGTGAAAGATTTTAGTCGAATTATAATTACGACGTATATCAATACATAAGATTGGATAAATTTATAAAATTGACCCACTGTATCAAATATATCGTAAAAATATTACTAATTAAATTTATAAATGTAACTCGCAATAAAAAAATCGACATGTAAAGTCGCAATATATATCATTTTCTTAACATTATTTTTTTTAAAAAAATTAAGACATTCTTTTATGTTCAACACGGGAATGAGTATATTTTATATATTCCCTTCATCCTCAATAGCAAAAGTAAAATATATTTTTCACATATACTAAGAAAAATATTTTTAAAAAAAGAAGAAAGAAAAAAAATTCAAATTTATCCTTAGAAGCTTCACATTACGATTACGTAAAGTGATGAGTATTTTTATTTTTTATACTAATAGACACCACTAAATAACATACTTACTCTTCAATTTATGTATCTTAACTCATCCTTTTAAAGATAAAAAAATTTTTATACCTTTAATCATGGAGAAATTATTTAATTATACAAAACGACGTCGTTTTTTTTTTGCAATTGCTCATAATCTCATTTTTAACTATTTTTTTAGTTGTTTTACAAAAAATTTAATGCTTGTTTATTTGTCTGCTTATACAACAATTAGTGTATGTTTTGTTACACGATGTTTAAAATGTTTATTGTTCCATCGCATTCAAAAATTTTATTTATTTAATAACAACTTAAACACAACTTATTTAATTCACAAATGCGATATTTGGGTCCTACCACAACACACCAAAAACAATGAGGCGTGTTTACAGACCTAAACGTTACAAATGCTACCGTTTTAAATATTGTAAACGCTAGTAGTTGAACAAGTGCGTTTGCAAAGTTAAACACATTTGAAAATTTTATTTATTTAAAAATAATTTATTTTAAATGCAACTTATTTAGTTCATAAATATGACATTTAATATTCAAACATAACGTATTAAAAATTAATATAATCTATTTTATTCTAAATATATTAAATGCTACCAATACAAAGTGCAAACATGTAAAAATAAACGAACATGCCTAAAATTTTAAATTGTTGTGATTTATGTAATTTGAAAGTATCACATCTATCCTATTGTTACACAAAAAGGTCTCACTTGTAACATTTTTATAAATATTAAAAATAATTTTTATTAATATTAAAAATAATTTTTATTATATATACTTTAAAAATAATAAGTTATTAACTTAATATCGATGGTATTATACTAAAATTATGATATCAAATTTGATTACTATCGCATTATACTGCCCTTTAAGAGATAAACATTAAGATCTTATTAAATATATTTTAAAAATTTTGAAATTTGCAAGACTTTAAATCTTTTGTCATCTTATATTATATTTACATCATATTTAATTTTTCTAAGTAGGTCCCAATTATTAAAGTTTCCTTTAAAATGGAATAATAAAAAAATTGATTAGAATATCAAATTTTTTAATGTTTTTTTTTTTATTATTATTTTATCAACGGGCTTTCTGGCATTTATAAACAGGCTATTGACTCTAATTAATGTTCTAACCTTCTCTACGGACCAACAAATTTCTCTATGGGCTTGTTAGTATATTTTGATTTGATTACCAAGTTTAAAGTTTTGTTACATAATCTTTTTGGGAAAAAATAGAAAATGATTTATATTGCATGATATATAATACTCCTAACTATTACCTATTAAAAGTTTTAAATACAAATATATTTATTACTCTCTCCGTCCCAAATTAATTGCTCAGTTTTGACTTTTTAAAGTCAAATTGACCATTTTTAAAACTAATCTTTTTACTATTTTTGCTAAAATATAGGTGAAGAGATTATAACCAAAAGAAAGTATATACAATTTATTACTAACCCCAATTTTTATAATTTTAGAAATATATTTATATATGCTTAATTATTAATTCTAAAAATAGTCAATTTGACTTAAAAAGTCAAAACTGAATAATTAATTTAGGACGGAGGGAGTACTTTTGTTTATTCCACTAATTTAAAAATTAATACCAATACTAATAACATATCATCAATTACATACTTTCTTATATTTCTTAATCTTACTTTGCAAAACAAGTAATTTTCACTCATTGCATTCTTTAAAAATATTTGTTTCAAAAATTGAATACATATCTTTGATTACACTGTCCAATGTGTTGAAAATGAAGATTATTTTAATGAAATCATTTCTACTAATTAAATTATTGTAAAATATTATCAAAATTGTCAAGGAAAATGATTATATATCGATAAATTTCATGACGAAATTGGAGTGCGACTAACGTGACACTATAAGTGATAAGATAGAATAAAGTAGTGTGGGACCCTTATTAGTTCTTTCATATCTCATGTATTCACGTATCGGCATGGTTTTAAAACCCGGACCGGACCGACGGTCGAACCTGTAAAAATCGGAACCGGTTCGCCTTCCGGACCGGTTTGGACCAATGACCGGTTTTGGTCAAAACTCGGGCTGGCCCGTTGACCATCGGTCAAACCGGTAAACCCGGTTAATAGATTTGTCGTCCTATGTAGTACAACTCAGTTGTCAACATAACAATTATCATGTAGTTCAAAGATTTTCATAATCTTATTTTTGAGAAGAAAAAAAAATCACTTACTCTCATTATATTCGTTCATAAATTATATTAACCAAAACTAATAATATATAATTAATAAAATAATTCACAATTTTGAAATCAGAGATTTTCGTAATCTTATTTATCTAAAAAAAATCACTTTATAGTATTTCAACTATTCAGGAATGGGTTAGTGGGGGATAAATACCTAACCTATATATTACATAGTTTCAACATAAATAAAAAAATATTGTAACGTCTCACCAAATTTATTATAGTTGTCTCTCTTTGCAACTAATTAATTCATTTATTGTATTTAATATTGTCTCATCCACACACATTACACTTTCTTTGCCTTAAAATTAAGTAATATTACCGTGTTTATAATTTAGATACCTGTAGGATATCTTCTGGTATCTCAAAAATAAGTCTTCTACTGTATATGATCATAAATTCATGTCGATATTAAATATCGACGTATGTTCATACAACGGATAAAATGAAATAAAAAAGAGACTCACATATATTTATATATATATATATATTTTTTTTTATTACTTATTGTTCTGCGTTAATCGCAATCTAAATTTGACATAAATTTAATCAAACTTTAATTATTTTCTCAAAAACAATGTTCGAAGTAATATTAATTCTCATGGTGTTGTTATTATTTAAGGTAAGTAAGATATGCTTTGTTACAATTTTCATTTAATACATAATATATAATAAATATTTTACTATAATCTCCCTTTTGTAAAGTCTATAAGAAGCATATTAGAAAGTGAAGCAAGAATCCTCAAAAGCAAATAAACAAGAAAAAAAGATGAGTTTAGGGAAGTTTATCATTGTAAGTCTTATAGTTGTGGCCACATTTGTATCTTTTGCTAGGAGCACAGGTAATTCTATTTATCTTTTATGTATATTATTTTATGGCGACTCATATTCTCAGAATAAAAATGAAGTTGGGATCAGAAGAATAAGTGTCTTTTAAAATGTTATGAATCATTAGAATAATTACAAAAGTGTAATTAAATGAATATTTACTGTGACAACATTATTTTTACTTTGACAATATATTTGTTGAGTTTGGAGCGATTTGGAGTTTCGAAGGTCCAAACACATTGCACCGCATTAATTTTGGCGTGTTGCGTTTGAAATCCAAATTATGCATTGATGAGTTAAATAAACTGCGTTTGAAATACGCTGTTCTTAGATGAATAAGATTCTCAAATGCGGTTAGTACATTTAGAACTCCCAAACGTATCAAACGCTTCAAACGTCGATAGATAAACAAGCACACATCGACTGTCGACTGTCATTATTTATTTTTAGCTATATAACACAATTATTTTCATTTGCAACAACAGGAGAAGAAAGGAAATTATGCGGTGGGCCATGTAGGCCAGCCATTGATCCATTGCTTTGCAACTATGATTGCACATTTCATGGTTGGGACAAAGGGTATTGTTTTGGTCCACCAGGAGATCAACGTTGTTGTTGTCTTTCCAGTTGAGCCGGCGTTCACCAGTCTTTGGCTACCATTAACCCATCTTCTTCTTCAAAATGTCTGAAGAGATCTTGTTTAAATTATTTCATCACATATAAATTATTCGTGATTTTTAACAGATTTACAGTTTCAATATATTTCAGTCATTTTAAATTATTTTAAAAAAATAAAATAATTGAGCCGAATTTCGACAAGTACATTTGTTCTATTGCTTTTTATTATATGAATGGGTCGTTTGATCCCTAATATTGAAGTTCAATTTAAGTACAATATTTTCTCTAATTTTTTCAGTAGTCAATAAATTACATATCTTTGTTGAGCCTATAAGACCTAAAAGGATGCTCTGAGAATAATCTCCTTAAGTCTTCATGCTTAACAATCAAGTATCCATTTTTTATATGAACTCATAAAACTTGAGTTGCTTAGTTATGATTTTTATGCTTTAGATTATAAGATCAAAAGAGCATACACATATGCACATAGCGCGCGCACACACACATATATGGGCTCTAGAGTTATACGAACTCAAATCGTAGACCTTTTCGATAAAACAGATCTAACTTATTATTATCAAAATGATTTGAACTGTTTTTCAAAGACTAAGATTCTAGACTTTTATTAAATAAGAGAGAAATTTACTAGAGCAAAAATACTAGAAATGCAATATATATATATATATTCCAGGATAGTTTTATTGGTCGACTTATCTTGCTATTTGGGTCTATGCTCAGATGTTTTTTGCATGCTCAATAAGATGAAATTTGACCAAAGTAAGAATATTTATATTTTTTTTTGTTATTAAAATGCGCATATATGATATATTAATTAGATTATTAATTTCTTGATATTATAGTCATTAAGTATTAATGCTACAAAAAATTATGTACAAAGAGTAAAACACATGTATTGTATAACAATAAAAATATGAAAAACATCCAATGGTTGATCTCACTTTTTATTTTCTATATTTTTTTATATTGTTTGTGAACAATTTTTTATATATAGTTTGTGTTTATAGCACTACTCAAATAAGAGTGGAATCTACCATTATATATTTTACATATTTTTAATTCGGGTTCTCGTATTGAAAATTTGGTTAAATCTGCAATTTTTATTGATATTTTTAACCTATATATTTCTGGAGTAGTTATGGTGTTCACCAACTTTTGACTAGAATTGACCTATTTCTTGATTTAATCTATTGATTGAAGGATTACGTTGGCGTTACTTGATCACTTGTAATCTTTTTATGAATTGTAACTGATCTACACATTTAATATATTTCAATATTTGTGGACTGCTCTCTTTTTTTTTTTCCTTTCAAAAAATTTAAAAAATAAATAGTTAACAAGATTGACAAATTTTTTATTTTTTGAAACAATCTTTTTAGATTGAATCTATAAATATGTAATAAAAAAGAATACAAGTGATGAAAGAACACGAATATAATCCCTTCAAAATAATTAACATATCAAATAAGGAAAATAAGTCAATTATAGCCAAAAGCTAGTGAACCCCATAACTACTTTTGAAATACAAATTTAAAAATATCAATAAAAATTACAAATATGACTAATTCTTCAATACGAAACACACTAAGAACATTTTTAACAGTCTCTTCAATCACTTTTGCATACTCAAATAGGTGAGTTACATCAGAAAAATTATCTCTAACAGTCTCTCCAACCTTAACCATCAAATCTGCAAACTCATTCTATCTCTTCAGAATTGGTAAGTTGACCTTGTCTCTTCAAAACATTTATTTTGTTTTGGGAGAATCAAAATCATATGAAAAAGGTTAAAAACATTTATTTTGCTTGATGAGTTTGATGTACAGCTCATTTTAAAATTTAATATCATTCCTTTTTATTTATTTATCATATTGGATAAAATATTATTTTGATTACCTTTTGGATAATCACATTTATTATTACCCTCTGATTTATCCAATATGACTCTCTGGATAATCACGTGAATTAAAAATTTATCCAATATTTAGTTTTAATTAAATATTAATTTTTAAATATAATTTATTTTTCAGAATGTTATCTTTTTAAAAAATGAATGTTATTAATTATTTCAAATGTTATCAATTATTATTGTTTTAAGTTAAATACTGCATTAATTGAATTGAAAAGACACAAAATATTAAAGTAGTAAATAATACTCTTCAAATTGCACATAGGTCAATAAACTTCAATTTGAAATTTTTTTTTTGCTACTACTGTTGGAAATGCTCTAATAATAAATCTTCCATACCAATATTCAAAATCCAAGTTAACGAGGAAAACAAATTCTACAAGAGAGCATAAAGAAACTCTTCCATGTGACGAAAGAAATCAATCAACTCAAAGGAAAAACAAACTCTCGTACAAAAGGAGAACATTAAATCAAAACAAATAAGTAAAATGAAAACAAAGGAGATCTAGAAAAAAGTCTCTTCAAAAATGGGGAGGAATCCTCCCCCAATGGGGAAAAAAACCTTCTTAAAAACGTGTTTTTCTTTTGTTAGAGCAAGGAGTAAAGAAGAATAGGGGAGATGGTAAGAACATCTGACTATGATAAGATTGACAACTTAATATTTGATTATCTAGTTCAAAATTTTGAATCTAAAATTTCCCTTATTTTAATTTTCTTAATGATAACTACTAGTCAAATTCTTCATGGATGACTAGCAAAAGTATACTTTTGCAGACTTCATTCCTTTCTCCATTTCATTCCTCCAATCCAAACGTAACATAAAAGAATCATTGATGAAATGGGTTGCACCCTTTTCTTCTTTGAGTTAATAAAGCCGGAAACTTTTCCAAGAACAATGGGTAGCACTATAAACTTGTGAGAGCAACTGACTTTTCAGATTCGAAAACTCAGTTCTCAGACCACTATAAACTTTGAACTGTGTCTGTAAATTAGGAAATGAAAAGAAAAGGAAGAAACAGAAAAACTCCGTACAATGGGCTACCTGGATCTCTCATTTCACAACCAATTACTTGAAAATTTTTGTAACCAAATTCTGATTCATTACATTTTGTCATTTACATATGTATATATATAGAAAGTATTCAGGGTACCCCTCAACCCACAAAATGTGAATGCTATATAATTGGTCTAAGATAAAGAATACAAATGAATCTAGTAACTCGGAATTTGTATACCTCTAGAGCTTTTGGAATTGTAGCAAACTCAAAACACCTGTATTGCGATTGTCCATCTGAACCTCTTTCAGAAGCAGAAACTCGTGTCATCACTGGTCTATACTTCAATATCATTTACAGAAGGCTTTACGAAACAAATATAGGAAATCCCACATAGCATAAATGGAATTCCAGAAGTAAGGATTCCCTTTTATTCTATTTGATCGAGTTATTCTCTGAACCGGCTATACAACATGTACACCCGAAAGAACTACTTCAAAGAAGAAACCTGAAATATTGGAATTGAACAGGGTGAATATACACGAGGCGATAGAAGAAAGCTAGGATCATCTATTTCATGACATGCATCAACACAAAAAAAAGTGTATAATTAACAAACTCAAAAGTTCTTGCTGCTGCATAATAGATCATTGGCATATATTTACAAACTGCATTATATCACAACCTTATAACATTACTAATTTACTATCTACCACTCTTTCCGCTTTGAAATTTTGAAGACAATAAAATAATTGAAAAAGCTGTTGCCATCCATCATATATGTTTTAAAACTTTAGTAATTTAAAAGAGAATGCAATAAATTTACTTTCTCAAAACAAATTATAGGACTTCATTATCTCTTTCTTTCTGTCAAGATGCTTTGGTGAAATTTTTCTTCACCGAGCAAGTCCTTTTATAAAGTTTTCATTGATATGGCTTGGACCCTTCTTTGAGTATACCACCTAACAAGCCTTCAAATATGGCTTTTAGCCATGAGGTCAATAGCCTATATTTGATAGGCATTACCTAAGGTAATCACTTACATTACAAAACTCTCCCTTGATTTCCTAATATAGAAGATTATATAACTCAAAAAACCTTGCTGATAAAAACTTAGTGGGAAAAAGCCAGAGTTACTAGATACTCTGATCGACCTAGCGAACCGCGTATTAGTACTTGCGTACCCAAACATGATACTCTTATATACCAATACTCTAAATTTAGCGTACCGAAATTTTTTATGTTGTTTTACCTATAATTACACAAATATCAATGTTATAACATAGTATCGGATGCTCAACAATTAAAATGTTATAACATAGCATTGGATGCTCAAAAATTATATTTGTACTAAATAATTTATAAAACAATCAACTTGTTGATTCAACTAAAAATCTTTTTTATTACATTTAGCTTTTAACGAATCCCTAACTATAAGAACTTATATAAAAAAACCATAGCGTATCACATTTTAGCTATGTAATATACCGCATACCGAAACGAACCACGTTTTAAGTAACAGTAGAATAAACTTAGCGAAGACAAAAAGAGTACATATCTTTTACATAAATATATTATACCTTAATTAACTGTCTCATTAAAACTTTGTCAGGAAAAATCTATTGAGATAAAAACTATGATGAAGGAGAAAGAGTATAGTCTTCCCATGAAAAGAAATGCATTTTTCTTTAATGCAATATTGTGACAAGTCATTGAGTCGACGCATTCCAATCTTGTTCCAAAGTTTTGCAAATGTTTCAATCCATACCATGAACGTTGCAGTTTGATTGAATATATGTGATGGAGTTTTTGTGATTCAAACATTTTCACTCCTTCAAGAATTCTCATGTAAATCTCACTCTCAAGTGAGCCATATAGGTATGTTGTTACAAAATCTATCAGACGTGCTTCCAAACCTTCCATGGTTGCCATACCTATTAGAAAATGAAAAGTGACTCCATCCATCATTAGGGAGTATGTACCTTGATAATCGACACCAGGTCTGTGAAAAACCTTGAGCTCCAAGTCGGATTTTGTATCTCACAACTTCATTTTTCTCATTTCATTTTCCTACAAATGGTATTTGTTCCCAACTGGGGTAAGCCCAATGGCGTTTGGACTACTAGTCCAAATATTTCTCTCTTCAATAGTGATTGTAGCTCAATTTGAATAGCACCTTTCCATTTTAGCCACTGTTGTTTTCTTTTTCGAGCATTCTTCCACATTTAGTGATTCAGGATCCATGTAAGGAATCATAAAAAAAAATTAATCTAGGCGAGGCCTAAAAATGCATCGCGCTGCACCTCAAGCTCGCCTTTAACAACTATGGCAATGATGTATCACTGAATAGGTTACAGTGTTACACAGCTAAAACATTTGAAAATAATACAGAACATCCTCTAGGATTTAGTTTCTTCCAGGGGATAAACAAAACCTATAATGATCTCTATTGTTGAATGTGATTTAAAAACATATCTTGATAGAACTGAACAACAAAAAGATAATTCAGCCGGGCCCAACAACCAGGAATAAGGATATGTTGATTTTTGTTATGATCTCGATGAGAAAAATAAAAACAAAACAATTTGAAATACCTCGACTTTTTTAGAACATGTCAGAGTCAAATAGCAATGATTCAAAGCACTTCTTTTTACACTATTTTAGAAACCCAAAGATTCAAAGATAGTTATTACATCGTTAGCACCGCATAAAAATATTCCTCCTAGAGTAGCTGTTAATACGAATAAGAGAAACTCTGTTATGGTCATTTCTATACATTCAATGTACTCTACGGATAAAGGAATACATAGAGTTGAACATAGTCAAATGTTCTCTTTATGGAGGATCTCCCAGATCAAGCACTCCCTTTCTTCACGGGGGAAAAGTCTATCATGTCGGAGAAAGGAATTAGAGCAAGGGTTCCTTGCGAAAAAATAGCTTTTGACTAGGTTAGTTGAGAATATTATTTTACAAAATAAAACTAAAAGATCTACGTTGGATTAGGTGAGAGCTTGATTAGAGGCATCACCAAGTTTTATATACAAAAAAAAATTGAATAGTCTCTAATATTTAAGCTGTAGTTGGACTAGTTATTCTCACATACATATGGAGTCTGGACACCTCTTGGTCTATGGAAGTAATTCTTTTAATTTATTGGCATTAATTTTTTTTAAGGAAATAAGGATGTAAACGAGCCGAGCCAAGATTCGGCTTGCCAAGCTCGAGCTTGTTTAAGTCAAGTCGGGCTTTAAATGAGCTTGAGATTAAATGTATGAACTCAACCCGTTTAGTAAACGAGTCAAGCTCGAGCCCGGCTTAAGCGAGCTGAGCCTAGTCAAGCTTAAGCCTAGCTCATTTAAATTTATTATTATATAAATAAAATAAATAATTAATTAAATACCAAACGAGTCGGGCTTACTCGAGGTGGGCACAAACGAGCCAGGCTCGAGCCAAGCACCACATTGTTCGAGTTCGACTCATTTAACTAAATGGATAAATGAGCTTATTTGAACTCGGCTCATTTAACGAGCTTGAATTGGGCTTGCGACAACCTGGTTCATTTATAGCTCTGAAAGGAAATGTCATTATTTATATTATAGTTGTAAAGAGAGGAAACACCTCAAAGCCCAAATTTTAGCCCATTGGGGGGGGGGGGGTTCATAGAGCATCCAGAAAATGGTTGTAGAAGGGGGTTGTGGCAATGTGATCAACTCCTAAACATAAGAGCTCTTTGAATCCTGGCATGTTAACAATTATAAACATTTGAGCAATGTCATTGTAGCGTGGCCTTGTACTCCAATAACAGAGTTCCATACCTAAGGATTTTTTCTCCTAGATGGCGCGGCGCCTATATGATACCCCTATGCTCATACTTTTGGAATTCCATGCATAGCTTTTATACTGTCTCTTTCCTTGTCACTCAATTTTGCTACTCTTCCTCTTGATTCATTAGTGGGTTAATTCAATAACTAATTGTTCTCGCTCACTCTCTCTCAAAATATGTTTGCAAGTATATCATCTATTACCTGCAAAAAGTTCAACGCATATGATAATTACACTTCTAAGATTCAAAAAAGTTAGATTACTCTTTTTCGTCCTCAATTGGTACGTAATCCCAATTATTGAACATGGATGCACATCTAGTGTGTACATAAACACAAACATATATGTACACACATTATCCAAAGCCTATACCACCTATCATTTCACGAGGATTGCTGAGCAGAGCCTACAGTGTTGTAGGCCTGCTTGAGCTGAGCCAACACCAACTAGTTCGATTTAAGCAAGCCTGAATACGTAGCTCTTTCTCCATGGGGGGGGGGGGAATTCACTAGTTAGGATATTCAATAGGGCCCGGGGCTGTTCTTTCTTAAGGATATGAATTCTTTCACTTTTGATTGTTTGGCAGACTTCTTGTACCCCTTAACTGCACCACTCTTTTATCTAACAAACTACTTCTTTTATCTCAAAAAATTAAAAATAATCCAAGCTAACCAACTCCGTTTGTTTGTGCCAGAACCCAGCTAATCAACAACTACAGAAGCATTCTGTTCAATCTACTTTTCATATATTTCTTCTCTTACCTGCTATCCTTGGATCTAGTAAGCACATTCACTTCTACAAGGTTCACATGTCTGTGTTAGACCAACACATGTTAAACAGACACTTTCAGACACGTGTCTGGCACTTCTTTTTACTTGTACATAATTTTAAGTAGAATTATATGAGAAGAAAATGTCTGAAACTCAGTTTGGAGTCGGCATACATTTTGCATAGACAGAGTCAAGAAACCTGAGATATCTGAGGTGCTAGTGAAATATGGTGGACATCAAGCCCTAAATTTGGTTCAGTCCTCAAAAGCTAAAACTTCTCCGTATATTGATCAGTCATCAATCATTTGGGGGGGGGGGGGGAAAGCATGCCAGTTTACTTGAAGACTTGTAATCTGGTCAATGTCTTATTATGTTATCTATTCTTGATGATGTTATAGCCTTAGTGCTATTCCACAGTGAAGCAAAATTTATTTGATATGAGAAAAGTAGAACAAAGAGGGATGATAATGACGACCACGATCTTATTAACTATATGTTCGGATATCTATAATTATGAATGCACTGAGAGAACAAATACTGACAATATTTTGAGTTTCAGTAACATACTCCTGTCTAACTTCATCTAGGAAGAAGCGGTTGCGTTTCATCAGGTCCTACATAATGACTCGCCTGAGAAATAAAGTGAATGAAAGCAAACATGATAATGTGTTTCAGTAGAATATACATGAGAAAGTATGAAGATTGTGTCTGCAAGAGAAGCCAATTAAATATAAAGGAAAATGATATACATGTCGACAAATATTTGACGAAGTTGGATTGCGACCAACGTGGAAGTGTATGCGATAAGATAGAATAAATTAAAGTGAGACCCTTTTTAATTACTACCTATCCTATGTATGCACATATGTCACAATCATAATTCGGCTGAAAACTTTCGCAATGTATAGCAGGACTCAAATATAAATATATGTACCTCCTCGTTTGCCCCTGCTGCCATATTTATGAAGGATGAATCCTTTGACCTGACAAGGCAAAAAAAATATTGAACTCGAGATATGAAGGATGTGAATAGTCTTAAAATTTTAGACATGGGAAATAGAAACAAGTTGATTCTGTAAAAGAATTGAGTAAAAAGCTTTTATGCAGTGGCAAGAGGTTGCCAAAACAAGGATCAAAAAGTTACAAAATGAACCAAAAGTTATCTTGCAAATTCATACTCATCAAACAAGGCTATCTTTAACATAATTAACAATTTTAATCAACCAACAGCCTTTGGCTCAATTGGTGTACTAGGCCCTTGCTATGCAAGAGGTCCTAGGTTCAACTCCCCCTCCCCCAAGTTGTAACCTTGAAAAACAAGGACTTAGAAGTACCAAAAAATAAAATAAAAAAAGAAATTAATCAAACACAGGTAATAGCAGATCAAATGTAAATAACAAAATAAAACACTTCAAAAGTTAAATTATGTACTTAACTCGTTATAGAAAGGTAAGAATTCTCCAAAAATCCCTATGAGTTTATCACTAGTCAATACAGCATGGGGGAATGTCTAAATTAAAGTAATGGACAGAACAAACAAATACCTATGATTATTCTTTAGTTCTATTTGCTCCAACACGCCATTTTCTTGTTCATCTTTGACTTTCGCAAGAGGTGAAAAGAACTGAGGAAAGAATGAAGTAAATGGTAAGTTATAAAACAAAATGGAAGTGGATAAAAGAGATAATAAAGATAATTCTCTTTGTTGTAGTACCTGATGCATTGAAATAAAAACAACTGAAATTCCTAAGATAAAGTTAATAGTCAGAGTATGACCAAACAGCGCAGCAGATGCAATGCCTGTAAATATTGTGGCAACAGTCGACGAATACTTCTTCAAAATTGTATCTGCTTGCATCAAACGAAGCCCCCACATAAATAACAATATAACAAAAATGTAATATCACAAACAGTGATGCAATGACTAGAAATTAAATGTCAATCAAATAATGAAAATTACTGATTCATATGATGTTTTTAATCTGTAGAACATTGCATGATATTTGTTGGAAGGAGAAAAAATCATAAATTGCTAAGAAAATTAACTTCACCAGCATATTTGAAGAAAAAAGAGGATAGAATTCCTTGTGCTGCATTGTTTAATATCAGAAGCATAGTAGCTTTTGAATGTCCCTCCAAAATATTAAAGCTATCGGGACCTGAAATATTTAAAACATCAATATCAGGCCCAATTCAAAGTTTTATTTGGTGAACTTTCGAGCTACGAGCAATAAATCATTGTTAAGCTTCTCCAGCATCTCATGTAAAGACATTGGTTTCTACTACAAACCAATCAAACAAGATAAATCAAATGAGCATTCAACACCTCTAAGGGTGTTGAAACGATTCTTGAATCTCACGACTTGCATCCCATTGATTTTCCACCATCACATTTGATAATAATTACCTCATCATTGTTAAAAAAGCCACTTTAATATGAAAATTTAATCATTGACTTAATTATAGTATATTCCAAACATATATATATATATATATATATATATATATAATACTTGTGGTGCAGTCCAAATCAAAGCTATGGAATACACTGTCTCTGTTACAGAAACTTGAAAATCATCTAATCACCATTGAGAAGATCAAATAGGTGATTATATTTATTTCGTTACAAAAAAGGGGATTAAATAGAAAAGAAAAAATGTGACTTTGAGCTTCCATACGAGCATACTACACTTTCATTTCTGGTATACGACAGGCAACTGGAAGTAAACTGATTTTGGAGTACAAGATCTCTATAACCCGTAAATACTCAACATAACAGCCTTGGAAACTGCTGGAAAGCACTAGGGGCCAGCACATGGAGTACCACAAACAAAAAAAAAATGTGGATATCTCTTGCTAAATTTATTAGAATTCTAAATTTGAAAAGAAAGACACTGTTCTGGCCTACTTAGGCAAGTAGTTAGCTAAAAGAACTAGGCTCCTCCAAAGTCCAAACATGCACTCTTGTAAGATACAAACTATGTGAGAGCAATAGTTTTTGGCAACTATATCACAAAACAGGTTAAAATTAGATACAGGTCCCATCCATCAAACATTTGATATTACAATAAATCAAGTTACTTCTTGTGCAAAATCATTGCATTGGCAGGATTTGAACAGAGCTTTAGGTCAGTACCTTTATAAATGACAGTTCCAAGAATGCCTAGAAAGTTGAATATGGCACCGTATCCATATAAAAACAAATTCTGGAAACAGAATAAATAAAATTAGAGTCTATCAGATACGAGAGAATGAGATATAAGCATTGCTTGATACTCGTTTCGTCCCCAAAGGGTGTCAAAAGCACACATTTCACACAAATTAAGAAGAGTAAAAAGGAGAGAAAGTAAAATAAGTTCCAATTATATCCATAGTGGACCCTTTGTAAGTACACAAATGATACTGATATACTGTCTTTTTAAAGCTAAGGGACCCCACTTACATATACTTTTGAGGGTAAATTAGTCTTTGTAAATATTTTATATATAACTTGTGTACTTTTAGACAGCCTTTGGTGGACAATCTTTCGAAATTATTGACATCCTTTGGAGGACGGAGGGAGTATATCACATTGAAGAGAAAAGTGATAGAAGAACTTTTAGGACGACACACTTCAAGGACTACACTCGAACTCAATGAATGGTTCAGAAACTCTAGAGCAGGTTGTGTTTGGTTCATAATTTACTAATTACGAATATTAGATTTGATGATGAATAAATGTGCATTAGTTTAAATTTTGTTTAACTAGCATTGCCCTTTTGATGATCAATTGTAATAATTGTAAAAGGGCTTGCTATGTTTTGTCTAAATGAGTACTTGGATCCTAGAAATAAAAGTATAGCATTTGATCCAAAGGAAAATCCTTAGTGAAGTTAGGATATCAATTGTATAGTCTTTTCGGTTGTAATTGTTGAGTCAATTGTTTCTGGAAAGCTCCTCAAGCAAAACTTCACTAAGAGCTTAATTGAAGAATACTCAAGAGCATAGCACAAGAAGCAAAGAAAAGGAACAAGGAGTAGAGTCGAGCTTCGATAAAAGCTCCAAGCTTCGAGCACAATGCTCTACGGAGTCTACACTAAGAGTTGAGCTTACTCTACATCAAGCAGAAGGCTGAAACTTAGAACGGAACACTATATGCAAAGCATAATACTGACACTGTGTTTTTAAGTTTTTAAAAGAAAAGAATAGAAAACTTAAATTTGATGAGAAAAGAAAAGAATAGAACACTATGTTTCTGAGTTTTCATTCATGTTGTTATTGAGTTTATAAAGGAAATGGAAAGAAAACTTAAATTCTACATTCAAAATACTATTTTACCATTATATTAGTTTTGGTATGTTTATAATGTGAAGGGTACAAGAGGAATTACAAAAAAATTTACTTAGGTTATATATTTTTCTGTCCAAAAGTTTGGCAAGAAAAATGTCCAAGTTTTCCGTCCATTTCTTATCTTTTCTGTTCATTTAAAAATGAGGTAACAAAAGAATTGGATAGAAAACGCAAGTTTTTCGTCTATTTCTTTTCTTTTCCGTCCTTTTTAAAACACAATAACACTGTGACGAGTAGAGTAAGTTACTAAAAGCTTGAGTAGCAAGTCAACTGCTGGAAACCAAACGGGAAGAAAATGACTAAAGGCTAAAGCAACAATGCTTTTCAGACTGACACATGCAGTTAATGGGGATGTCTACCAACCTCAATCTCAATGGTCAAAATTTTATCCAAGGCGAAGAAGATTGAGCTAGTGGTATATAACCAAGTCCTCAACACAGAGATCAACACTTGACTGAACTAAATTAACTGAGCTACACTAATCATTCAAGCATTCAAGAGCATTCAAAGCAAGATCTCTGAAGTAACATTCCTTAAGCATTAGAGTTCAATAATTTAAACTTGAGGAACATTCTCCTTTAACATTTACTAAGACTGAGAAACCAAACTCTAAACACAACCCTATGATAATAGCTAGATCCAACTGAGTGTAGATCTAGGCTATTTGTAGTGAGACTTTCTGTGTGAAAATTATTGTATCTGAGTGATACTTGTGTAAGATTTACAGTAAACCAAAAACTGTTGTGATTCTGTGTGAATTTTGGTTAGTGTTGTACCTTCATCGAGTGTGAAAAAGAGGAGAGTAGAAATCATTTGTTGATTTCAAACCCCTATTTTTATATCTCTTGCTTGCTTTATTGGTTGTTTCTCTTTTTACCAGCTGGGGTATTTTATTAACATTCCGTTGCAATATAAACAAAGTTTTTAATACTGACTCATAACTATTTGAAAAAGCCTATTCACCCCCCCCCCCCCCCCCCCCCCCCCAAAAAAAAAAAAAAAAAAAAAAGCCTTTGGGACCTAGCAGGTTGATCACAAAAGGATTAGGGTCATGTATCAGTGGAAAGATGACGAGTCATACTTCATAAACTTAAAATTTCCTGGTCCCCTAAACTGAACCTCTGAAATTTTAACTCTGATACGTAACACCATAGGGAAACAGAAAGGAAGAGAAGGAAATCCCCTGTTATACTGCCATGCATTCCCATAATAAAACTGTTAAATATTTGCTTTCCATCGAATGAATGAGATCTCAAACTTTATGTAGCATAAGCGTGGGTAGGAAATAAAATTCATCTTCTTTGCATTTTTTCCGGTTTCCAGCCAAAACAATTTTAGAATGTTATGAATATCCTTATATTCCGGCCACAAGTTCGGAAATAATCACCCATGTACAGCTTGAAATACCAGTTGGTACTTGGTACCAGTGAATACAAGCCATTACCACCAGCGTTTATCAGCTTTCATTTTATGTGCAAGGACGTCCAACTTAAATGCCCAATCTCAATATTGTTATTATTTTTTGTTGAGAAAACTCATGGAAACAGTGAGATTAGAATAATTGAGATTTTAGGTAAAATTTAACATTTTGATGGTTACGCAAAGGCAAATAATATAGCCGTGTTATCGAATAACATTTCATTATTAAATTTTCAAACATAGACAAATTTTTAATCCTATAATATGCAAGTATACAAACACTTAAGCTCAAATATATCCATCATCATCACACAGCAAAAAGGTAGTCAGAGTCAAGAATGAAATCACCTGAAGGTAAATGCTTGTATCGTACTGGCTCTTTAGTGCATATTCATTGTAGACTGAAGCCAAAGATGGAACAGTCACCTGCACATTGAACTCCCAAGTAAGACTCCACCTCACAGAAACAAGTCTAATGAAGACCAGAAGATAAAAGAGACTCACTTCAGAAAAGCTGCATGTATATTAAACAGTTTGCTCTTGTCACACATGAACACATCAACATTACTGAAAGAAAAGTAAATCACTTACAAAGACACATGTATAGATATATGCACCCGTTGCAACTGGAAGACCCAAAGCAGAAGTACCCTCAGGCAGGGAACGCATTTGGTTTATGCTAATGCCAATTAGCAAAAGAGCAAGAGCCTCCCACTGTAACATAACAATGAATCAGAATGTACTGGTAGTAAACTAAATATTTTAAATGTTAAGACCTTAAAATATTTACGACATTATCTGTGATTTGTTCATACGGAATCTGTTAAAGAATTTGAAACATTATCTTAATCACACTTCACAGCTTAATAGCTCGAATAAGACCTTTAGAATTTAGAACTGACCTGAATAACGGAAAACCGGCGTTTCATTATTATCTTTAACAAAATAGCAATTACCAAGACCTGCACTTTCGAAGTCCACAGTTAAATTAAGAGAATAAAACAAGAAGTTCAAGTCATGGAAATATGTGCAGAACAGAAAAAGGATAAATACCACAATTAGTAATATATACAATTTGAACAATCATAATAGAGAGTTTATATATAATATGGTGCTGAAAATCTCAGAACAGTAAGATCCCTCAGGATCTGTTCTCAAAACCCAAGTCTCGAATATACCAAAATTCTAGCTAGGCTGGAGCTATCGATCAATTTATTATGTAAACTCCAAAAAATTTCAAAATCTACTGTAGAAGTTGAACTTGTAACCAGCCAAACCTTAAACAAAAGGCAATCAATTACATAAACACACAACAAGAAAGCTATTTCTCTAAGACCCCAAGAACAGTACTCTAGAAAGAAAAGGTAAAAAAATAAACAGTAAACCTAAAGAAGGTAGTTGAACTTTGTGCCCTAATCCAACACTTCAACAATCACTCAAACATGAATCCTGTGATTTGCCAGCTATGATAAATGGAATCTTCTAAAATCTAGAAGTACCCATGTTGACATGACACAATACAACAAAGTTTGGTGGAAAATGAACCAAAATGTTCTAAAAATAGGCATGTCTGTGTCGTGTCCTTTTAAGGATCCTTCTTGCGGTTGCAAAGTCCATGTACCATAGTAAGCCAGATCCGACAACATACAGGAACTGAGAAAATCAGTGCGCAGGTACTAATCCTCGCACATAATCCATTAGAAGAAGATAGTAAGGTCTATATGGATCGACTCTAAAAACCAAAGCCTCAAATGTATGAAACCTCTAGCTGGGGTGGAGCTATAGATCAATCTACCATGTCCTCTAGATGGGGTTGAGTTATAGATCAATCTATTATGTCTTCTCCCAAAAGTTTAAAATCTACTTTAGATGATGCACTTTTATCACTCAAGCCTCGTCGGAAAAGCCAATCAAAAACATTCTACAAAAAAACAACAAACAGCCATTTCTTAAAGACCCCAAGAACATCACTCTGAAAGAACTAAAAGAAATTAAGCCTAAGATTTTAGTGATGGAAAGAAAAGAAATTACTAACATATTTGTAGGACAGAAGTCCTCCTAAGGGAAAAATGAAAGAAATGAAAAATAACAATTGGAAAACAATCTAAGCATTAGTAAAGAACTAACCGCCAATATATACGAAGGTCTAACATCAAATGTCTCGAAAAACTCCCAAAGGATGAACTCAAAGAGAAGCAAAGACTCACTCTTATATTCCTAATCCATTTCCATTAGCTTCACATATTTGGAAAGTCAAGATCCATTCCAAAATCAAGACTTTTTGCGTTCTCTGGTTTTAAAGATTGATCACAGACCTCACAAGGCTCCATCTCCTGACAATTTTTTTATGTGGAGGTAGAATAATGAGAAGCATGCTCATTTATTCTGCATTCCTATTGCTTGGGGCTTGTGGAGCTCTCTCTTTAGAGTGTTAGGAGAGGAGTAGGTGTGCCCTATTTTGGTGGAAGATATGCTCTTCTGGTTTTGTTTTCTTTAGTCTGGTAAGGATGGATTTCTTAATCTCCCCTTTATTGTATTCTTTCTTTTCTATTTTAATACTTTTTTCTTGTATCCAAAAATAAACAAAACAAAGACACTTTATCTGCAAAGCAAATTTATATTCATTGTATCCTAATGCCCCATAGAATGGCAAAACAAACACAACTTTCAAAGAACCATCCTATCATTAATACTGTCAAAACCCCTGCTCTAGGAAGGTGAAGATCTTCCTCAGAAGATGAATAAAACTCCAGCATTCACCTAGCACTCTAAAGAAACAACACCACGACCGCCAAGCTATCAAACTGTGAACAAACAAATGAGAATGAGACTTAGGGGGTGTTTGATAAAACTGAATGAAATAGTTCTGAATGTTTAAGTAATCTAAATGAGCTGAATGGATCTGAATAGTTGAATATTGAATGAAAAAAGTTATTTGATAATTGACATGTCTGAAACATCTGAATAACAAATTTTTATTATTTTACCCCTCTGAAAAAATTCAAAATTGTTGTAAATTTTTTTAATATTACTTAATATAATAGTTAATATTGTAAAAAAAAATTAAATATAAAATACTTCATTCAGCAGTCATTCAGCCCATTCAGCCAAAAAAATTACACTTAGCCATTCAGCCCAAAAATCTGATCGATTCAGTCATTCAGACAATTTTTATTCAAAACAAACGCACTGAATGACTGACTGATTCAGCCATTCAACTTCATTCAGCTCTAAACAAACACTCCTTTACTATCTTGCAAACACATAAAATATTTAGAGGGATAAAGATTTGTAAGGTCTACGCTTTTGATGCGTGTCGTTAGTGTTAAGCCGACGAAGCTTCAAGGACCACAAGAAAGCCTTAATTTTCAAGGAAAATGTACAAGGCTAGAGACAAATGACAAACTCAACGATAACCTAGTAAGTGGAAAAAGAACGTCAATAGAATATTTCTAATGGATCAAAACACCACACACCCCTATACAAGGAGTGAGGAAAGAGGTTGCATTAAGAAGTTTAATAAGTAAAGAGAATTCATCTGCCTCGCTATCATTCAAATTGTAGAAAAAAAAATGAAAATAGCAAGAAACTATTTCATCCATCCAAACATTGAGATGGGCAAATTGTGCTCGGATGAGAGGTAATATAGACAAGGAAAAGCTAAAGAGACAGAGGCATCCCCAATACAAATATCCTCCCAAAACCAAATATGGATGTCATTACCAACTCGAAACCATACAAGACTGGAATGAAAACACAAGGACATGGATTCTAATAAGATACTGCTAAAACTATAAATAAAGTAAACTAATTATAGCTACTTCTAGAATTTTATTTTATTTCCATGGGATTCGAAAGCCTTTTATATTGCTCTAACCAAGTCTCTCTAGCAATATAATACTCTCCCAACGCACCAAATAATCAAGCAGCATAACGGATATCAAAGTTTGTAATTGGGTTCTATTTAGGTCTAAGGTTCAGCAATATGATGCATTGCTAATTCTGATACACTTGAGAATGCAACGTCTCAAAAAAAAAAAAAAATATAAACAAAAAGCCATCACCAAAATAATCAGTACATATGAGCAAGCTATGAAATTTAAAAGCCCAAAAAGCCATAAAATCAAAACATACCTTTAGATTGCTCAGCATCTTCACAGTTGCAGGATTGAAGTAGAGCTGCACAAAAAGTTCTGAGTTACATAACTGTGTGGTCGACATTAGAACTCCAATATCAAATTAAAATTCAACTGATTCAATGATGATTTCAAAGGATGAATAATCAGACATAGATGACGAAAAGCCCAACCACCTAGGCGATGACTTAACAAGTCCCAGGATAGAATCCTAGAAGTCTTGGCAGTTGCCTGATATATCCGTCCTACAAAATGACTTGACACATGTAATGTGTTTATTGTTTCAGAACTAAGTAACCTGACATACATTTACCAATGGGTTTATTACATAGATCCCCTGTCCCTAGAAAATTCTCCTCTTTGACTTTCCACACATTTGGAGGAGACCTATTGGTGCAATAACATGGCAAGTATTTTCTTTACCTTTCATTTTACCCTCGTATTTTAATATTTATTTGAAGTAGCATCAAATAGTGCACTGAGCCACTTACAAAGAGTATTTTAGAAGTAGCATAACTACTTCGACAACTAATTTATAGCAATTCCACACTGATATTAGGTCCAATCCCCAAAGACGAGCATAAAACTTGGAAAGGAAATTTTCTTCATTTCAGCTCCGGGTACTTTTGCCGTACCATCAAGCAGGTGAAGAAACAGCAAAAATTGCTCGCTAGGCGAGTCGATGTGGTGAGATGAAGCACTTTCGCTAGTAGAGCTGTTGTAAAATTTGCTTTCATGAAAGTCATAGAAAGAGTGGTAAATAAATTTTGAAAAAGCACTTCATAAAATTATTTTGTTAATTTTATAACTTGTCCACAAAAAAGCGTAGGTTAACAAGTTGGAAAATAAACACTTCCAAAAGCACAAAATTTTCCTCCCCAAAAGTGCTTTTGCACCCAAATCCTTTATTGGTAAAAAGCACCTTTTTTATGTTACAAACATCCCGAACCCAAAATTTTATGATAGTGTGCTTTTTTTTCAGTTTTGTAGGAATTTGGAGCGAGTGTCATGCTGAAATGTTTAGAGAGAAATTCTTATCTTTTAAGTTGTTAAGGAATGGGATTATTTTTCTTATTTCCCTTTGGAGTTCTGCTATGTGGGCTTTTAGGGGTATTCGTAGAGATTGGAGTGCTGCACTTTTTCTAAGTGCTCTTCTGGTTTTTAGTATAGTGAGGGTGGGTTGGACTTCTTTTTTTTTAGATAAAAGCAGAAATTTTATTAGATGAAAAAGAAAGTACAGGAGAAGAGGACAAGGAGTCCTCCAATGAAATTAAACAAGGAAAATAAACAAAAACTAATTAAGGACTTGCCACTAAACGCTATGAACAACTGAAATAGCAACTCCTTTAAAAGCTCCCATAGCCGAAGAATGACGCTAGAAATGGAACTCTATATCATAGATAAACATTATTGAAAATTCTAGCATTTCTCTCTTTTTTATAATAATATTTCTACTTTTATCAAAACAAAAGTGCTTTTAACCAACCGCTAGCAAATGGGCATAAAATATACTACATCCATGTAGTTGCTGACAAATTTTGAGACAGGTTTTTTTATATTCGAGTCATGATATGGTGATTCTTACCTTGAGCAAGTCAACTGAAATCTCCATATTCAATTCAAGTTTAGTAGTTTTCTTCATGGAGACTAAAACAGGGTGTTTATAACTCTTAATACATTTTGTTGGTTCTCATCATTCTTAATTTTTATTCTTCCATTTAATGCTATAAGTTATAAATCTAACTAGAAAGTGTATGCAACATGTACACGGCCAAACCCAGAAGTTACAATAAACTCTTGGACTTCTGGTAAATCGCGTAGGCACAAGGCATCTGGAAGTGGATGTTTACAACAAATCATGCATTATTCTTTTATCTTTATAGTCCATACAGTCACAAATACTCTCTGGAAACATATGCACATAGCAGGAAAAAAAATGAAAACAAACTGCACCTGCATGGTGAACTTTAGATAGTTATTGATAGCATAAAGAAACGCTGGAACGGCAAGAAGAACATTGTTGCGAGCTGCCTGCACATAATTCAAAAGATTATTATGAGAAGAGGCCATCAACCAGTCTCATTGTGATTTAGGAAAATACAAAGAATAGTCATCACTCTCAATAGAATTCATAGAGTCAAATATGATACCTAACTCTGAGAAAACTGTTTTCAAAAAAGTAAAGGAAAATGAAGCACCTCAAGAAGCTGCCTTAGACTTCTAGAGTGGTAAAGCATAACAATTTCAAATCAATATCGAGGAGGATACCCATCAATTACCAACTGCCCTAATTGAAGCATTTAGATTCCAAAATAATTATGCGATAACCTTCATGGAAACAATCACCTATATCTAAAGCTGTAAATGAACCAAACAGTTCAGGCTTGATTTGGGCTCGACTCGAAAAAATACGAGCGAAACTCGGATTCGTTAATAATATGATCCAAATTTGAGCATAAAAAATAGTTCGAATAAAAATATGAGTAGAATCTGAGCAAGATTATACTCGACTTGTTTAAGATTCAAATTACTCGAATTCTCGATTGTGATACGATACATACTCGATTAATACAGATTCGATTAGATACTCGATATATTTGCTTATAATATATACAAAATTAAATTAAATTAGAATAATTAATTATTATTTTGTTTTGTTTTTAATTTTAATTGTGATTTTATATTTGTAAAGTGTAATAGTAAATATACTTTCTCATTTCTAAGTAAAATAACAAATTCAATTTATAATTATATTTATTATAAAACTAGTTATTATGTGGAGACTTGAATTCGAGCTTGAATTTGAAGCTCCCGAGTAGTTTGAATATAATTCGATCCGAGTCGGATCGAATTCGAGTAATAAATATTCGAGTCGAGTCGAATCTGAGTAGAAATTTTCAAATACAATTCGAATTCGAGTCGAATTTGAGTATGAAGTCAACATTTCGGGTCAAATTCGAATAGCTCTCTGTTCGTTTCGGGTCGACTTATTTACACCCTTACCTATATCCATGAAAAAAGCTATGCAAAGACGGGCTATGACCACAACAAGATCTCGAATGGGTAAGACATAACTTTTGTGACACTAGACATATAGCCGAGTTCAAACTCTCAATAATAAAATGACTTATAGGCCTAATTAAATTTGGAGATCACTTTTAATATTGACAAACATATGGTATGGCCAGAGGAACGAAGAAGAAGGCAGAGCATTTTTGATATCATAAACTCAATTGCATTATATGCATGTTAGACACTAACACTTGAGTCTCATTCCTTAGTAGTAACTGACGTGAGAATTATATCCAATTTGGAAAAGAACAAAAAAAAAAAGCAAGCAAAATAATATCAGCATCTTGGCAAGGAACTTATAGTTATTAGTACCTCTCAAGTCACAGAATATACCTCCATCTAATCTGTATGATGCCAAGGTATCTTTACAAATGGCTAATAATTACAGATAATTACTCGATATTTTCTTGCACCTAGAACTTAAGTTCTCCTTTTTGACTATCAGAATCGGATTGGTATTCAGCTTAATCAATTGAAAATCATGGAAGATAATAAATTTTTAGGTGCATAAAGAGTGTAAAAGTTTGGTATTTCAAGTCAAAGAGGATGGAGGAAAAGGTCGATCATCTTCTTGACTATTAGAAAGAGAGACAAATTATGGTCGCTGTTGTTGACTCTATTTTGGGTCATAGACACTGCCATGCTCAGTACTGAGGTGTTTGAAACTTGAAATGAGTAGAGTCTACAATGAGCTACCTCAGCAGCACCATTCTATGCCTTCAGAATAGCATGCATAAGGAGTGCAGAGTGCAGTAAGCAAATGCTTGATGGAGAGAGCTGTCATCCACAACTTGAAGCATGTATTTTCATCTTTCTTTTTCTTTCCTGTTCTTGACTTTTATTTTTTCTGTTTCTTCCTGTTCTTGTCTTTTCTTTGTTTATGCTTTTGGTTTTCAGCTCACAGGGCGTGTGGATGTGTTCACTGTTCAGGGAACAACTCTTATTTCACACTTCACTGACTTCCTAAGTAAGCTACATTTTGTCTTTATCTGGGATTGCACTTCTATATTCGATACATCTACTTGCCCGCTTTTTGGAGGGCTTAGTTATAGTCGGAAGGAAAAAAAAAACCCTAAGGAATCTTGTCTATACATGTACATAGTAGATTGAAAAAGTAATACAGCTATCCAAAAAGTGTATAACAGGGTGAAACTATAGATTACATACAACCAGAAGAAAATATATACCTCCTTCACTCTTCCTAGAATACTAACTACCAGACCAAGTACTAACATAACCAACACTGCAGTACCATAAATAAAAGTTAGTAAAATTACAAATTCCTATTTGGAAAGGACTTTATTGTTGTGCATGCACTTGCAAACTTGAACCGGTAGAGGATTTCAATAGAAACATGTACCCTAGTATAGCCATGTTGTCCTGCATATTTAAATTTCACAAATATCGACATTCATGACAAGCATGTATGTCAGTAAGAACAAACCTGAACAAATGTAGAGATTGAGAGAAGTGGCTTCTCTCCAACTTTCTGATGCCTAGCCTGCAAATCATAACCAAATGTTAACATTTCCATCCAAGTTTGTACCAAGCAATCATGTAAATAAAAAAATAACACAAAAACTCGTATACACATTCTCAGAAGTCACCATGATAGCTGGTATGTTACTCTTATTTCTTCCATTAAATATCAGTTGTAACACATCTTCTAATATTCTATATTATTTACTCTGCAATATCCACATGACTACACAAACAACCTTCCCCCCCCCCCCCCACACCCCCTCCCCCCCAAAAAAAAAACCAAAAAAAACAAAAAACAAAATAAAAATCCATCTTTACATATCTAGTCAAATTAGATAACATCGTTTTCATGATACCATTATTCCTAAAAAAAACATCACTATTCCACCTTGACCTCCTAGTATTTAATCACCAAAAAATCTAGGCCCCTCAGTCCCTCACTTTTATCCTCCTTGCATAGGGGAGGGATCAATTTATTCCCTATGAGAGAAACAGAAGAAATGACAAAAAAGATGCATTTTTCGCCAAAAGAGGGGAGGCAAAAAGTTAAATGTACCTGAATCAAAAGCATAACAATTGCAAAGAGAACCTTCGCAACCTCTGTTAAAAAGTTAACGCTGACGGGACTAAACTTGAAACTTCCATCCACCTTTGACATAAAAACCAATATAGGCTGCAAGAGGAACAAGAAAAATGCAAGTTATTGTAATTTGGATGTTTTAGAGATAAAATAGACGTACTGAACATTGTTGTTATATTATTACAAAGAGTACTAAAGCTTTATATATATAAGCTACTAGTTGAGTAGTGGCCAAGTATGTGTGGGCACCAAGCATACTTGGTGACCAAGTAATAATAATAATATACTCTAATATTCCCTCTCAAATTGGAAGTCTTATATCACGACTTACAACTTGTTACATAACAAAATAAAATACTCGAAAACAACTAAGAAGGACTCATTGCCTAATAATAATATACGCTAATACTCTCCCTCAAGTTGGAAGTCTTATATCACGACTTATAACTTGTTACATAACATAATCTTAAAAATAAAACTCAAAAAAACTACGAAGATTGAGGCCCTCTTCAATTGCATAGAAAAAAAAAAGATTGAATTTTTTTTTACGTCCAAAGTTAGATTTCTCACCCTCGGTATATAAACTTCACACATCTACTTTCCAAGTATATCATGTGTCGGCAATAACGGAGAGAATACTCGTCTCCCATAACAAATGTGAAGGACTCTTTGCCTTCCTAAAATAACAGAGGACTCTCTAGCCTCCCACAAAATCGAAGGACACATTCCTTCCTGAAATCTCGACCCCATTTAATCCTTACTTTCCAATCAACCATCCATTTACATGCATATTCAACCAGATAAATAACTACCCATGACAAAAACAAACCAACATGGATTTTTATTTTGTTTTCTCTAAAAACAAAACAAAAAAAAAACAAAAAACCCTGCAAGATGAAAACATACCCGCCGCCGGCTATATGCTATCGGCAAAGGAAGCAAGACTTCTAGTGGGCCTCCCAAGATTAAACTAGCTTTGATACCATGTTAGAGATAAAATAGATGTATTCAATATTATTGTTATTTTATTACAAAGAGTACTAAAGCCTTATATATATAAGCTATTAGTTGAGTAGTAGTCAAGTATGTGTGGGCACCAAGCGTACTTGGTGACCAAGTAATAATAATAATATACTCTAATAATATGCAATACCAAATACAGGTCACTAAAACATGTTCCACTTTGCAATGTGTAACCAAACAACAATTAGAAGTTTCAAACAGAGAAATGTTAAATATGTAATACTCCCTAGGTGGCATCACTTCTTTTAGTGAGTGGCACAATTTTAAGGCGTATCAAAAGCATATTTATACATTATATTTTTAGTATATTCAAATGATAAATGTACTCCGTGCCAAGCACTAAATAATGAGTTACGCACGTTTAATATTATGTACCAGCTTATCAAAAAAAAATAATTTGTCTTTTACTAGTGCAACTCCTAATCTTGGAAATTCTTGTTAAAAGTACCAATACAAATTTAATACCCTTTTGAGGTCTACAAATGCCTCCTTTAGAACTACCAAGCTAAATCTAAAGTCTAAACTACATATCAACTAAAAGAAACAAACTAAATTAAGTCGGGAAAAACTTGATGAGAAGGTTGAAAACTAAGGCCTACACTGATGTTAGCAGATGCGCTTAAGAGCAAGATATCACTACGATTCATCGAAGCCTATGCTTTTAAGAATCCCTCCTTCATTAATGGGGGCGGGGTTTTAGGAAAAGGGTAATTCTCACACAACGCAATTCTTCTCAAATCTCAAATAATTCTTATAATTCAATGTAATAAAAGTAATATATTACATCCATATTTATAATACTTCTAAACAACTTTCTTAACCCAAATTGGATTCTAATTAGATAGTCACCAAAATTATAAATTAAGGAATTAATAAAAATAAAAATAAATCAGCAAAAGAGTAATTCTTACACAACGCAATTCTTCTCAAATCTCAAATAATTCTTATAATTCAATGTATCAAAAGTAATATATTACATCCATATTTATAATACTTCTAAACAACTTTCTTAACCCAAATTGGATTCTAATTAGATAGTCACTAAAATTATAAATTAAGGAAATTAATAAAAATACAACTTCTAAAATTCTTTTATATCCATGGGCTTCCAAATCTTTTATATTGCTCTACCCAAGTCTTGCGTGCTCGTCCTACATCAGTTATCCTCCGCTGAAAAGAACTCGACTCCGTCGAGTTAAGAACATCAACACGAGGAATCATGCTGAATTACCAAGGAACTCAGCTTCAAATTTGGCATGTCTAGAGCATAAGTAAGAGCAAACTTGGTGATTCCCTTAATAATCGAATAGGTATTAGCATGAGTAACATGTTGTGCGTGAAGATCCCATAACCATGTATATCCCAAGATAATGTGACAAATCTTAAAGGATAATACATCACATATAACGGTATCGCGAAGTTTGCCAACAAAAAATGTGACCAAACATCTCTTGGTAACCCGCAACTTTGTAATGGTAAATCATGACACATCATACAGATCCGGATGAATCTCAACCTTTAATCCAAGTTTCTTTACTACTTCCTCAGAGATAATATTAGTACTATAACTCCCAGTATCAATCGCAAGAGAGCATACGGCATACCTATCCTGCCCCTTTGACTATCTCCTAAGAAATTCGCCTCCGATGGATTTTAGGATCATCAATAAGTAAAGGGTGAAGAACACCTAAGCATTGGTCCAAATGAGCATCAACATCCAAATCTTGGTCATCGGGCTCGTATTCGACATCTATGGGTTTGCAAACCTCTTCATCCAAATCCATTTTTCCAAGCTCCTTTTTAACGATAGCAACTTGCCTAGAGGGATAAGGGGTAACATTCATCTTCGAAGAAAGATAGTCAAAAGATATGTAACCAAAACCATGACGGTTATAACACCTAGACGTCGGATTGTTACTATTAGAGTATATTATTATTAGGCAAGGAGTCCTTTGTAGTTGTTTTTGAGTCTTTGATTTTGTTATATAACAAGTTGCAAGTCGTGATATAAGACTTCCAACTTGAGGGAGAATATTAGAGTATATTATTATTATTACTTGGTCACCAAGTAAGCATACTTGGTGACAAAGTAATAATAATATACTCTGATCGTTACTAGCATTAGAATAACCTGGAGTGTGATTAGGCCTGCTAGTAATCAAAAGGCTAGCTAACGATCTTTCCACTAGTCTGCTTCTAATAGGCTCCACAAAAGTACGTCCATTCCGAGTTTGGACTAGCATTGGAGGTCTAACATAAGTTGTCCTCTTCAAAGTACCCTCTAATTGGGTGGCAACTTGAACCGTATCATCCAAGAGCAAGAGTTTGCCAGCCTGAAACTACACCACCTGCAATCTCCAGTGCTCGATGGTGTATGGATATCAACACTTCTTCAATTAAGGGAATTCAGACCGCGTAGCCAAACTGTAGAACATTGAAGTGTATTTTGCTACAAATTTACTTCCTTGCACAAACTCAGTGAACTATAAATGTGTTCATTGCTTAAAATCTGAAGAGACAAATCGTTGTGTCAATGCAACTTTCATATATTCCCATAATCCCATCTTCCCAAAACTATATATAAATTTCGCTAATGTTGATCCCACCAAATATGAGTTGTTTCTTTCAATTTCGCTTAGCAAATAAAAGTTCTCTCATACCAAAGAAAGAAGTTTTCCACACTGTGAGTCCAGTTGAAGAATGCTTCAGGGCAATGATCACCATTGAAGTCTCCAACATCTAATTTCGCTCGTCTATCCACTACCTTCAACCTAAGGTTTGGCATGTGAAGATTAGCATGTGGGTTGGGTCCATCCTACTGTAAGAGTCTCATATACTTGAGATCAGGAGGTGGACCTTCAATATTCTCGTGAGCATCTTCTTGTAACAGACGCCATTGGATCTTCAATTCTTTCAAGACCTCGTCTTGCTGTAACATATAAGTTTGGCATTAATTTCACCAGCATTTACCAAGATTCTTGAAAATAAAGATAGACTTTTTTGCTTTTTTTTTTCTATACCTTGTTTTGTTTTGTGGCTCTAAGGATCGAACTGAAAGGAAACAATAGTTCACGGGCTAACTGAAACAAATAAAAGTCAGGGCTGCTAATAGACCATGTAGGGGTAGTTATATTAAGTTACTAAATGATAGAGGACTAAATGGTAATTTGGCAGAACTATAAATATCTGTCTAACAAAAGTTAGGGTAGGACCTTTGTGTTATTAAAAAATAAAATAAATAAATAAAACTTCTCTCTAAAAGAAAGAGGTCGGAGGCAGCGGGAGTGGGACAGGAATCAATGACGACTATGGAACATGAGGCAGCGACTATGGTACTAGCAACAGTGGCAACACAAATTCTTCTTCTACTCCTTTATTTGCTGTTTTTCTTTTTGTTTTCCTGTATTTTGTTATAGTTATGTCGCGACTGTGTTGTTTTTGGTCTTGTGCTGGAATGGGCTGTTGCACCAGTGTAGAGGCTAAGGCTTGCGTGAGGGTTAAAGATATAATGTTTAGGGTTTGTTTGGGTTGGTAATTGGGCGTTTGTTGTCGGGTTTGTGAATGGCTAGTTGGGTGCTTGGAGGTGGCAGTAGTCGTGGGATTATTATGGGTTCTTGGTTGTGACTGGAGATGGGTATCTTGGAACTAATATTTTGGGACGGGATGAGCGTTGTAGGGGCTGAAGGTGTTTAGAACAACTAGGCTCTGATACCAAATAATGGAGGACGGGATTTTGAGACGAAGAGCAATTCTCATACAAGGCAATTCTTCTCAAATCTCAAATAATTCAATGTATAGAAAGCAACATAATACATCCATATTTGTAATGCTCCTAAACAACTTTCTTAACCTAAATTAAATTCTAGTTAGATTACTACCAAAATTATAAATTAAGGAAATTAATTAAAACACAACTTCTAAAATTATTTTATATCAATGGGCTTCCAAAGCCTTTTATATTGCTCTACCCAAGTCTCGCAGGCTCATCTACATCATTCATTAACCATCAAATGCACAACCAATATCTGATGCATTTTTCATTTTATGGCTCAAAAGCGATGTTCTTCAAAAGTTCCTTCTAGACGAAGTGGTCTTCAAAACAGGTGTTCTATAAGCAAAGTTGGCGTCCCTAGTACACTACCCTCTGAGTAAACTCCAACGCTTCTCATCAATTAATCTTTTTCAAGGGCCATCTCTCTCAAAATCAGAATTCATAACCATGTCAGCATGTCCCTATTATTAGTGGTTGATTAGTAAGTCTTAGCTTCTTGCTATGACTTATGATAGTTTTATTTGATTAAGGAAAAATATCTAGCTAAAGCAACAAGGGTAGATGAGTTCCTACTCAATATTTCCACATAAGAATTATCAAAGACGCATGTTCAACCTATCACCATTGAGGCTAAGACAAAAAAAAATGGGTTTGGAACATAGAGAAGAGGCATGAAGGAAATTGGGACTTAGCTCTTGTTGTTACAAAAGGAAAAATGAACTAATATACAAGAGAGGTGTTACAAAGGGGGGAGAAAAATAATTCCACCAAACAAGATCAACCACCAAGAGCACATTGTGATTGCATATAATCAGTCACAATGACCAACCGGTTATACTGAACAAGGAAAAAGAAACAATTACCTGTAAGCCAACTAACATACAATCACCAACCACCAAGAGCACATTGAGAGCCCGCTGCTTAGACGAAACTTTGCTTCTGTGTTGATCATACGCCCTTGACACAGTTTTTGTAGCTGGGGAAACCAACTTGGAATGACAGACACTGCACTCTATCATCCCGTTATTCATCCGCTCTTACCCAGAAACCTTCTAGTTCTAGCACAATATTGAATCTGTCATTACAACCCCCTCAAACATATCAGCATTAATAACAGAATACCATCCCACTATACATCCAATAAATTACAGTAACAGTCTAAAAATTAATCTTCAACCCCACGTAATTAACATACTAACCAACATAAACTAATGCCATAACTCAACATATCAGATAAAACATATAAATGCAAATTTACAAAAATTCCCATAGTTTTATTAGGTGCATTGCATACCCTTGGATCGGATCTTTAACATAAAAATAAAAAATTTCTGTGCTTTTCACATAAAATTCAATAAATTCAACGTAAATGCACTACATATCTATGATCAAACAACATATTTCCAATCTCATGTCTACATAGATTTGCAGCTTTAGAAACATAATTCCACTTTACACAACAAAATTAGAGCTTTCATAAATTTAATACAGAGAAACTCAAACACCGACCTTGACTATATGAATTCAGTAATTAGCATTTGGCAGCTAAGAAAGGATCAGACTCCCCGGCGGTGAATTGTTCGGCCAGATCTGTACGGTCCCGGCCACCGGAATTCAATTAAAATTCAAACTCCAATGAAATTGGAGATTGAACACGAATTGGGCTGTTTTTCAGATGCAAAGAATATGCAGAGAGAGGAGAGAGAAAGTTATAGTAGTCGGTCTGATGTCTATTTGCTTTAAAATTACAACACTCTTTTTGTTGTTCAAGAAGAAAGTGAATTAACTTTATATTAGTCCATATTTAAATTTAAATTTAAATTAGCCAATTAATATTTGTGAAATGAAATAAAATAAATTAGTATGTTACCCTTTTTAATTTTGTATTTAGATAAGTTTACGGTTCGTGTGATGCACGAGCTAATTTTTTTATATATTTATTCCACGTGATATGAGATATTTTTTTTCTTTTTTTCCTTTTCTTGTCGATTGGTATTAATTTTAATTTAAGTTTCATGTTTTTCTTTAATTATCTAGTAATTTTATGTTCAATTAATTTAATTTAATTATAAGATTTTTTTAGATTATATATATATATATATATATATATATAGGTTTTTACTGATATAATATACTACATGAATGAGTACAATAGTAAATTTTGGATCAATCTAACCTAATGCTTACCTCTGGGTCAGTCCATTCTTGACGTGAAAATTTTGAGCACATGAAATAAGTATCGACAACCAACCAAATTAATTCAATTTAGAATTCTCTGTTAGAATATTATATATAGTTATTATTAATTGATATGTCAGTATTTGTTATGACCTAAATTTATCGTGATAAGTAACAAAACTATTATTATTTTGAAAATCAACCAATTAATTACAATGTTTAATCTTTCGATCCTTTTTATGTCTTTTTAGAGAAAAAAATTAATTCTTTTTAATTTGTCATTTGTAAATTTCAAGAAAGCACTAATGACTATTTTTTATATTATCCCTAAACATTAATTAATAGTTTGTTTTCTTTTTATTTTTCTAATGAATTTTAAAATGATAATATTGAGCTTTATACATAATTTATTAAATAATATATTGATTATATTTTATAATTTTTTTTTTCCTAAAACGTCAATTAAAAACGAACCGAGTGAGTATCATTAATTGACATTTAGAGAGTTTGGTTCAATCATAGTTTTGTTTGTTTTGTCGGGACTCACAGAGGTTGTAATTTAATTTTTTCGCTGGTTTTTTAGTGTTTTATTGATACATTTCTTTTTTGCTTCTTCTTTTATTTTCTAATCCCTTAATAAAATAGATATATTTGGAATTAATTCTTGTTATGTCATAAATTAACTTCATTTTTCTACCAAAATTGTTGGATCTTTTATAATATAGGGAATATCCTTTCTCATCGGCATAATAATGGCAAAGTTAACTCTGTTTGTGAGTTTTGATTTAGGAGGAAAGGAAGAGATAAGAAGGAAAAATTCTTCTCTTCCTTTCGAATCAAAACTCACAAACACATGTCTCAACAGATACGATCTCTATCATTAAACTATTACCTTTCATCTAAAAAATACGAATATTAAAATATATAATTAATATTATCTCATTACTCAAAATATAAATAAGAAAATCTCAATGTTATCCTTCTAAAATTTATTGAAAAATATAAAAATAAAAATGAATTAGTATTTAATATTGAAATAATATGAAAAATTAAGTTGTTAATACTTCAAACGAAAATGAATCATTTATTGACATGATTTATGAATCATCTTCCAAACGAAAAAGTCCATATTCTTTACATGGTTCAAGCATCTCCTTCTACACTTTCATGAACTGTTTGATACCTTTAACAACATATAAATATTCATCCATCCAGGACTGATTGTTGAATTCTATTCTCATATTATATAATTAATTTACTCGAAATTTCTACACTTTTCATCAACTGTTCGATACGTTTCATGCATCCTGCAAGTGATATTGTGCACGCTTAACTTTATTAAATTGAAGTAAAATCTGTTTGTTGCTTTTGATCAACGCTAGTGCATGCCTTGGTCTTGAGTTCTTAAGTGCTAAAGGTCAGTTCCCAATTGGAAAAGGCTAGGAAATTTTTTATGCCACATAGACTAACAATGATAATTCCCAATTTGATCTTGACTTGATTAATTTTAATGCATCCTAATTAAGTACCGAGTGTTTATGCCTGCCTATTGGATTGTCATACTTCTTGTTTACTTGCTTTGAACATTAATTGTTATCATGTGAACAACTGCATGGGATATGGCTTGCTTCTTAATTTCTTCCATTTTCAGCATCGTCTAGGGTTAGATCTTTTGTACCCTAAGTTTCAAACTGTGAGAAATAAATAATAATATTGCTCTATAGACCTTTCAATCTGCATTGGAATCCCTTTAGTTTTCGTGCAAATGTAAGATTAGTTCAACTGAACGATATATATATATAGGCAATGATATATAACATGTATTTGATATGGATCAAAACTTAGCGAAATAGCGCCATCCGCTAGTTATACTAGCGGATTGGTTTAAAATTTTTTAATGACAATTATGCCCCCAAGCAAAAAATACAATGCCTCTGCTAGAATTCTAACGGACTGTAGTCTATCTTCCCCGCTGTTAAAGAATTGGGGCAAAACAGCAGCAGCCTGTCAAGAAGAAGAGTTATATTCTGCAGAATAAGACTTATAGCCGTTAGTTTTTCCTAGTTGGTTAAACGATGTCGTAGGCTTTTATGTTATTAAGTTTAGTAGCTCTTGAAACGTTGTCGTTTTTATTTGAGTCGGTTAGTCCTAAACGAAGTCGTTTAGCTAGTCGGTTTGTTGCAAGTTTGTTAGCCTTGGGTTTCTGAAATTGCGTGCCTTGCTCTGTTTGTTTCTTCCTGCTGCTCCTAACTGAATGGGGGAGCTGGAGCTTATATACTGTAGCTTGTTGCTGAGAAGGCATCGATAAATGAAATTGCTATTTTCTCTTTCTAATTTCCTTTGCTGCAAGTTTCCTTTTCTAAATTCAGTTTTGTTTCTAAATTTAACCTGGTAGTCGTGACATATCTGGTATCAAAGCAACCCTGGGCTGCAACTATGGCTGAGTCTTCAGCTAAGATCAGCTTGCAGAAGCATGAGAAAGACCTGAAGTTGATTGAGAACAAATTGGAGCAGGTACAATCGGACACGGAAAAGAGCTTCGAAGCAACTAGGGGTCAATTTGGGGCAGTAGAGGAGCGTATCAATGATATGAACCAGAAAATTCAGGCCTCCAATGATGAATTAGCTAAGAAAATGACTGAAATGTTAGAAGCTATTCAGGGTTTGGGGTTAAGGGAGATTCCATCTACTGTTGTAAGTCCTTCCACTGCCCAGTTATTTCATAGTTCCAGTACTATGAGGTCAATACCACCTAACCTTGTTCAGACACCCAATTCCACCTTATCACCGGCACAACTAATTCTTCCGCCATCTTTAACCTATTCAAACCAAAATGTCCTTAGCCCACTTTCACTATCCAATTTTCCCTCCCTCACTCGCCCAATTGCAATTTCACCAACTCATAATCCAACATTTACACAGCCCTATGTTGGATACAATCTGAATGCCACGGTTAACTCGTCTACTACTGAACCCTACATTAGACCTTACAACACAGTCACTCAAGCTCCTCCAACTACCAAATATTTCCCAACTGGCACCATATATCTACCTTGGGTTAACACTACTGAGACTTCACCTACAATAGGAGCAACAAGTATACCACCAGGATTTAGCAACACTATGCCAAGCAGCCCCTATAACTCCCTATACCCACAATCCAGCAACCCAGGACCCTACCCATCCATACACCATCAATCCAACCCAACCAGTCAATACCCACCATACTGCAACCACTCAGTATCTTCTGGCAGTCCACAGTGGATACCTTATAGTGAAGGACTGGTTCCTAGACAGCAGTCTCCAGTTCTTCCCTTTCCCATGCCCAAAATGGACTTTCCAAAGTTTGAAGGGAAGGACCCTAGAGGATGGGTTAAGAAGTGTGAGAAGTTTTTTCAACTAAGTCCAATTCTGGATTCCAAGTCCAAGGTCCTCTATGCAGCCCTATATTTGGAAGGGGAGGCTGATGTTTGGTACCAGTCTTTACAAGAGGAGAACCCAAGCTTGCCCTGGGAAGAATTTGTTAGCCATATTTGTAAAAGGTTTGCATCCAAAGGCCATGAAAACTTAACTGGGCAGTTCAACAAACTGACCCAAAAAGGAAAAGTTGATGAGTATATCAAAAACTTTGAGGAGTTGAAGACCTACATGTTGGCACAAAATAGGTATTATACAGAGGAATACTTTATTGAAAGTTTTTTAAGTGGATTGAAGGATGAAATAGCCACTGCATTATATGTGGTTAAGCCTCTTACACTGAGGGATGCCATAAACCAAGCTAGAGGGCAGGAACTGCATATAGAGAGTTTGGATAGGAGGAACCACAACTCCAGGCCCAGTAATCTTAGCCTGCAACATAGGTCTGCACTACTCAGTAACAGAGAACAACAAGGAGTTACTAAGACACCAGGGCAGCCTAAGACTTATCCTATAAAAAGACTTTCTGCTACTGAGATGGCTACCAGAAGAGAGAAGGGCCTTTGTTACTATTGTGATGAAGTGTATTCTTTTGATCATAAGTGTAAAAACAAGCATATTTACCTGATGATAGTAGAAGAGGATGAAGAACTGACCCATCCAACAGCTGGTCCAACCCCAGAATTGGCAGTACTAATCCAAGAAGAAGGGGGAGAAAAACTACAAATGGAGGATAATTGTGGGGTATCCATTCATGCCCTTACTGGAACACAGGGAGTCCATACCATCAAACTCAAAGGAAAGACCCAACAACAACAATTCAGCATATTACTAGATAGTGGATCAACACATAACTTCTTATCAGAAGATTTGGCTAAGAAATTGAAGCTAGATTTTGAACCTTGTCAACCTATTAAAGTCAATCTGGCCAATGGGGAGTCAATCAAGTGTGGGAGAATGGTGAATAAATTCAAGTGGGAAATGGAACCAGGAAGATTCGAAGCCTCAATGTATATAATACCCCTTGGGGGATATGATGCCATCCTTGGTGTGCAATGGATGAAGACTGTAAGTCCAATCATCTTTGATTTTGAAAAGAGGACTGTCTTAATTCAATGGAAGGGTAAAGAGAAGAAACTAGGAGAACAGGCTGAAGTTGCTCAATTCTATGGGATACAAGTACAGGACAAATTCCAATGGGACCCCAAAAATGAGACATATTTCCTTGCACAGCTAACAGCTATAGAAGATACTGGAGGGAAACAACAAAAGTGTCCAGCAGAGGTTGAGGAACTTATCAAGGAATTTGAAGATGTGTTTAGAGAACCTCAAGGACTGCCACCAATCAGGAAGCAGGACCACCATATTCCCATCTTACCAGGTTGTAAGCCAGTTAATTCCAATCCATACAGGTACCCCTATATTCAAAAGATTGAAATTGAGAAAATGGTTAGAGAGATGCTAGAAAGTGGAATTGTGAGACACAGTACATCACCCTATGCCTCCCCCGTTTTGCTTGTTAAGAAAAAAGATAATTCATGGAGGTTTTGTGTTGATTATAGAGCCTTGAACAATATTACTGTGAAAAACAAATTTCCTATTCCGGTAATTGAGGAGCTGCTAGATGAATTAAAGGGGAGCAAGATATTTACAAAGTTAGATCTTAGAAGTGGCTATCACCAGATTAGAGTCAAGGATGAAGACATCCAAAAGACTGCATTCAAGACTCATTTAGGGCTCTATGAATTCATGGTAATGCCATTTGGGCTAACTAATGCCCCAGCTACTTTTCAATGCGTTATGAATGATGTTTTCAGTCAATATTTGAGAAGAAGTGTGTTGGTTTTTTTTGATGATATTCTAGTATATAGCCAATCTATGTCAGCTCACCTCACTCACCTCAGACAAGTCTTTACTCTCTTAAGACAACACCAGCTGTATGTTAAAAGAAGTAAGTGTGAATTCTCTCAGCCCAGGATTGAGTATCTGGGACATGTCATACAAGAGGATGGAGTATTGGCTGATGAGTCCAAAATAGAGGCTATGAGGCAATGGCCTGTTCCTAAAACATTGAAGTCCTTAAGGGGATTCTTGGGGTTGTGTGGATACTACAGGAGGTTTGTGCAGCAGTATGGAACCATCTCTAAACCCCTTACTAACTTGTTGAAAAAGGGAGCCTTCAAATGGGATGGAACAGCTGAAGAAGCTTTTAACAAACTAAAGGATGCAATGTCCTCCACTCCTGTCTTAGCCCTTCCAGACTTCAATCAGCCCTTTGTAGTAGAGACTGATGCTTGCCAGAATGGAGTAGGTGCAGTTCTGATGCAAATGGGGAGACCCCTGGCCTTCTTCAGCAAGGCTCTATCCAACAAACACTTAGGGCTGTCTACTTATGAAAAAGAACTTCTGTCTATTATTTTGGCTGTGCAGAAATGGAGAACATATTTGCTAGGACAAAAGTTTATCATTAAAACAGACCATGAGGCCTTGAAGTATTTCATGGAACAAAAATTAACTACCCTGGTACAGCAGAAATGGGTGTCTAAGATGCTTGGATTTGACTACACTATTATGTATAAGAAGGGAAAAGACAACTTGGCTGCAGATGCTCTTTCAAGGCAGTTTGAGACAGAAATTGCTAATACCACAGTAACTGAAGCAGTTCCTAGTTGGAAAGAAGAAATTGCCAGCAGTCTAGTTGGAGATGATGAGGCACAACAAATTATAGCTCCATTGATACTAGGAGTCCTGGAAGATTCTAGCTACAGTTATCATGAAGGAATTCTAAGGAAACAAGGAAGAATTTATGTTGGTAAAATAGGAGGAGTAAGGGAAAAGGTTATGGGAAGCATTCATGGCAGCCCTGAAGGGGGACACTCAGGAATTACAGCCTCCATCAGAAGGGCAGAGAACATCTTCTACTGGCCACATCTCAGGACAGATCTAACAGAATTTATAAGGCAATGTGATATATGCCAAAGGAACAAAAGTGAGCATGTTGCTACACCTGGGTTGCTGCAGCCCATACCCATCCCTAGCCAGGCTTGGGAAATGATTACAATGGACTTTGTTGAAGGCTTGCCTAAGTCTGAAGGGAAGGATGTCATCCTAGTCACAGTAGATAAATATACCAAGGGGTGCCATCTAGCTGCTTTGGCACACCCTTACACAGCCTCACAGGTGGCTCAACTTATGTTAGATAATGTCATTAAGCTACATGGACCTCCAAAGGTGATAATTTCTGATCGAGATAAGGTGTTTGTAAGCAATTTCTGGAGGGAACTCTTTAAAGCAATGGGGACACAAGTCAGGCTAAGCACATCCTACCACCCTCAAACAGACGGCCAAACAGAAAGGGTGAATCAATGTATTGAAATGTATCTAAGGTGTATGACTGGAAATAAGCCTACACAGTGGAAAAGATGGTTACCTCTTGCAGAGTGGTGGTACAACACTAACTTCCACTCAGCTATTGGAATGACTCCTTATAAGGCCCTTTATGGAACAGATCCTCCTGTGCTACATTACCATCAAGAAACCAATTCAGATAACCCTGCTGTTAATTCGTTTGTAAAGGATAGAAAAGAGATGCAGCTGCTATTGAAAGAAAATCTTAGCAAGGCTCAGGAAAGGATGAAATGGTATGCAGACAAAAAGAGATCTGAGAGGAAATTTGAGATTGGAGATGAGGTTTTCCTCAAATTACAGCCTTACAGGCAACTATCCTTGAATGCTAGAAAAAATTTGAAACTGTCTGCTAAATACTATGGCCCATATACTGTAATCAGTAAAGTGGGTAATGTAGCTTACAAATTAAGGCTGCCAGATACATCAAGAATTCATGATGTCTTTCATGTCTCCCAACTCAAAAAGAAAATAGGAGCTAAGAAGGTAGTACAAACCATGCTTCCTACTACATCTGATGGTGGGGATATTAAACCAGAACCAATGGCCATCTTGGATAGGAGAATGATCAAGAGAGGTAACCTGCCTATTACCATGGTGCTGGTTCAGTGGAGTAACAGCATACCAGAAGATGCGACATGGGAGGTTTGGAATCAGATTCAGAAGAAATTTCCTAACTTCAATCCTTAAGGACAAGGATTTCTTTAAGAAAGGGGGAATGTCAAGAAGAAGAGTTCTATTCTGCAGAATAAGGCTTATAGCCGTTAGTTTTTCCTTTTTCGTTAAACGATGTCGTAGGCTTTTATGTTTTAAGTTCAGTAGCTCTTGAACGTTGTTGTTTATATTTGAGTCTGTTAGTCCTAAACGAAGTCGTTTAGCTTTTAGTCTGTTTTGTTGTGGATTTGTTAGCCTTGGGATTCTGATGTTGCGTGCTTTGCTCTGATTGGTTCTTCCTGCTGCTCCTAACTGAATGGGGGAGCTGGAGCTTATATTCTGTAGCTTTGTTTCTGGGAGAGATATGAAAAATTAAATTGCTATTTTCTCTTTCTAATTTCCTTTGCTGCAAGTTTCCTTTTCTAAATTCAGTTTTGTTTCTAAATTTAACCTGGTAGTCGTGACACAGCCCTAAAGTAAAAGTATCCAGGTGAGGCGATTCCCACCAAACCCTTCGAGGAAATCAGTGTCGTTGAAAACAAAGGTTGAGTTATGGGATGAATTTAATGTAAGCTTCAAATCTTTCTACTTTCTTCATCTTTGAAGACTGTGTTTGGGCTTATTTCTCTCTCTTTTTCTTGTTGTTAACCTGTTGTGTACCGTTGCGTTGTTGCGTAATTTCTTAATTTCTTCTTCTTGTTGTTGCCTCACTAAATGTTTTATATATTCAGCACACCTATCAACAGGGCCGGTCCTGGGTTTTTTAGGGCCCAGGGCAAACTTTCTAAGTGTGCCCCTTTAAAGACATGAACAAATAGGCTCGCTGTTCAGCCTGAACTAATTGAGACCTACGCCTTGAGATTATAGGTCAAATTAGAAAGCCCACTTCGACTTGAGTCTTAAGGCTTCATTTGCTAGTCTTTTTATAAAGAAAACTTCTTGGGACTTTTATCTTGTAACCAATGTGGGACTCAAATATTTAGAAAATATAATGGGACTTGAGGATTGTTGTTATAGTGTGAACTAAATGTTCAACTCAAGTTTAATTCGATGTGGGACTTTGAGATTGAGACTTTGAAATATTCAAAATTTAGAGTCCCACATCGTTTACAATGCTTCTCTTCTCCTACCTTTATTTTATAAATAGAAGAGAGTAATTAATTTTGCAAGTAAAGCATGGAAGAGTCCCACATCGTCTACTATGTTTTTCTTCTCCTACCTTTCTTTTATAAATAGAAGAGAGTAAGATTGATTTTGTAAGTAAAACATGGAAAAGTCCCACATAATTCTTGATAAATTAAAACAAGATCCTCAAAATTATAATTGTAAAATACCCGCATATACATAAAAATAAATGAGTAAATTTAGTCAAATAGAAAGAAATTATTAATTATTAATATACTGAAGTAAGCAATGCACAGAAGCAGTAGCAGTATGGAAAGGAAGCATAGGCATAGATTCCGCAGCAAAAGCTCATCTCAACTGGTGACCTTAAATTGTAAGTTAAATCATTTTTATCAGATTTTATTGAAGCATCATTACCATAAGAATCATTTATAGAATGAATATACATAATCAGACGTATATATGTGTGTTATCATATCGGAAAGGCCTACTGGAAATGTAGTTTGTTTCTAAGCATTCTGAGTGAACAAGGAACAACCCTCTAGCAAATGATCCAACCTACAAAAATAACTATGAAATAATAAGAGTGATAGCCTTAATTAGTGAAGCCCACATCGAGTTAAACTTGAATTGAACAATACACTTCACACTATAAGAGCAAGTCTCACCACATTTTTTTACTAAATGACAAAGTCCCACATTGGTTAGGTGATTAAAGGTCAAAGAAGTTTTCCTTATAAAAGGTAACAAACCAAGCTTTAATTGCATAAGACTAAGCCCAAGAACTATGCTCTTATCTGTATTATAATATCTTTTGTTTTTTACATTATTTATACAAACAAAATTTAACAAAAATAAAATAAAATTGTGCCCTCCTTAGCTTTGGGCCCTGGGCGGTTGCCCTGCTAGCCCTGGCCCAGGGCCGGCCCTGCCTATCAATTTATTAATGAAACAGAGCATAAAAAGGCGAAGAAAGTTTAGAACAATGTTTGTGCCATACGTTATAAGGACTTGATGAAAAAAGCAAGAGATGAGTCAATGAAACAGGCGAAGTGTACTTCCTACAACTTTGAAAAAATGGTTAAGCACCCACCTTTATTTATTAGTTGTTGTATGCTAATTGTGACCCGACACAAGATTTGGAGCAATTGTGAGTCACTTACACATAAGATATAAGTCTTATTGTATTGAATTTCTGAAACTTGTTATATTCTTAATTTGATAATGAACCTTTAGTGGTTACCCAAATAACAAATGCTTTTAGATTACCTATAGACTAAATTTATTGTTTCGTACTTCTTTGTGTAAAATTGATATTCTTAATTTGATAATGAACCTTTAGTGGTTGCCAGTCTTGTTTTAGCCTTTGAGTTATTATATGTTGTTCTAGTCTTGTGTTGCTTTGCTCTGTTAGTGCCAGTCATGAGCCAGTTTGCTGCTATTTGTTGCTTTGCTTTCAAATGCTCATGTATTAATAACTTCTCTTCAAAAAGTGTATCTGGTAAGTGAACTCAGTTGTAGAATATGTTGTTTTATGTGTTTTAGTATTCTCATTTTTATATCATTTTGTTCCATTGACATTGACATGTCATGGGGGCTGTTTACATCTCCTTTATGGTCAGCATCTTTCTAGTTTGATTTATAAAGTTTGGTTAATATTTTTGGGTCTTAAATTTTATTTTAATTGTATTTTATTTTTTTCTCCTGGCCGGTTTATTTTTTGGCTTTGAGGTCTCGATCTTTTTGAGTCTAATCCCCAAGATTTGTGTTTCATCCTTGTGTTTATCAGGAAAGATTGGGTCAACTATAGCGGCATGTTATAAAGCCAGACAATGTTATGTACCTTCACCTGGATATAAACTACATATCAATGGATTTAGCAAATCGAATTTGATCCTGTTTTACTGATTATGTCTTGTATATTAAACATTGTATCAGTTTACTGTACATTTTAGCATGGAATTGTAAATATAATGTTAGTAATTAATCATGGTTGCATATTTTACAAATTTTTACATATTTACTAAATTTGAATAATTTACAAATTACTTAATTAAAAATATTTTTTATTTATAAATAATAATTTTAATAATGGATTATTTAGTTTATTTACCATATAAATGAAAAATTAAAATATTATACAAACAAAAATAATTAATAATGTATGATGCACCATCTATCTCCTATATATATAGAATTGAAGGATTAGATGGTAGGATTACATTCCTTTTCCTTGTGTGATTTGGAAGCTGTCATGCATCCTTGTGTGATTTGGAAAGTGTGATTGGTTTCCTGCGTCCTTGTGCGATTGTGTGTCTTTTTGTGATTTGAAAAATCTAGCGGATAGATTAATGTGATTTGGCCTACATTCCTTTTCCTTCGCTAACATTCCTTCTTTTCCTTACATTCCTTCTCTTTCGCTGTTTACACATGCCATCCGCTAGAAGAACTAGCGGATTGGTTTAATTTTTTCTTGCTGACTCGTTCATGGGGGGGGGGCATAATTGTCCAGAAATTTTTTTAAACCAATCCGCTAGTTATTCTAGCGGTTGGCGAGATGACTTTTTTAATCCCCACCTTTGATAATTATTATGGAAGGTAGAGATGTTATTTGCTAATTTTTGATTCATAACAAATACATGCTATGGATCATTGCCCTATATATATAGAAACTCTCTCTAGCGAACCAAATTTTGTGGACCAAAGACGAACTTTGGCTAAAAAGCACGCAGATTGTAATTTGGCCACGCGTGTTGCAATTTGGCGGGGGAGAGGTGTGTGAAAAATGGGCCAACTATATAAACAAAAAAAAACCCATCCCCAACTTAGAGTATATGACCTCTGTCTCTAACTCTTCTCTCTCTCACTACGAACCAGCGATTTTGTACCAAATCCGGCCAAATCGACTCGGCTCCGGCGAGTTCTGACTCTTTCTCTCTCTACGAGGGTAAAGCGCCATAACAATATTAATTTTTTAATTTAATTTTCTAGCGTAAGAAATTTAGGGTTTATTAGGTGGTAGAATTTCTGTGTAAGATTTGACAAAAATCAAGTTAAAATCAGATTCCGGGTAGAAGTTATATTTGATGTTGCATTTTGTTAGTATTTGCCGTGAAACCCTATAAATCTTAAACTATATATACCGATGTTGTAAAAATCAATGTTGGAATTGTATTTGTTCAAGTTCTACACTTTTCTTTCTTTCTGATGGTGATTACCAGGTCTGAGTTATGCTTACAATCTCACAAACTGTGAATGTGATTGTGATAATTGATAAGCTAGTTCAGGCCTTCAGGTTGACTCAGAACTGTAACATATTAGAGTAAAAAACTTTTTGTTTTGTATTTGTTAATAAGAAGTGAAAACTTAAGGAATGTTTTTTTCATGGAAGGAATATTCTCCTTATCAATTTAATGGATTGTATTGCTAAAGGATTTGTAGGAACAAGTGGGAGCAGTTTATGGAAATTAGTGCTTCTGTGTTTTGGAATGAAGTATTCCATTATTTTGCTAAGTATTTCAGCTTTGTGATTAATCTGGTAATATTAGAATGGATACTTAGATAATGTTAAATTTTGATTTAGAAAGATCGGTTCTTTTAGGTTCTTGATTCTAATTGTAAGATCAAAAAATATCTGAAGATCATACAACAATAGACACTTATGGAGCAGATTCAGTACTTTAATGTACATGCTATTATGGTGATGAAATGCTTAATGGAATAATGCTTTGTTATCTTCATTATCACCTGCTAAATGCTTTGGTTGAGGCCAATTTACTGGCTCATTTTGTAGTCACGCCGATCGATGTTCATTCGATCACTTCATTCATATATTCTTCGAAATTTCTCTCTTCTAATTTTTCGGATTTATGCTCATTGTTAGTTTATGAGATTATGGTAAGAAATCGAATTCAAGCAGACATTGATTTTAATTTAATCGTACTGGTTATGGATGATAATTTAGAGGATGAAGTACGGGGTAATGATGAATGTGGTGATAATGTAGACAATAGTGAAATGGATGTAGAGAATAGGAGAATTGAAGGGGAGAGTTTTAAGTTAATAGAAGAAGTTGGAAGTGATGAAGGTAGGAAAAATTTTATTTACAATCCGCAAGTAGCCGACCATCTCAAACCTAGTGTTGGAAAAGAATTCTAAACAATAGATGAAGTTAAGGATTCTACAATGCATATGCTAAAGAGGTGGGATTAAGTATTTGAAGTTGGACTACTAAGAAAATCGAAGGAAGTAATAAAGTGAAAAGGAAAGAGTATGTTTGTTTTAAACAAGGTAAGGGAATAACAATTGCGGATGTTGAAACTAAAAGGCGTCGGAGATCGATAAAAGAGAGTTGTAAAACAAAGGTTGTTGTGTTGAAAATAAATTCTGGGGCATATGTAGCCACCCAATTTATTGAGGGCCATAGTCACCCTTTGACAACTCCATCAAAGAAGTATTTATTAAGATCTCACCAAAGTGTTTCGAGTGCACAAAATTGTTTGACTCAACAACTTGCCATGATAAATATACCCTCATATCAACAATTCAATTTCCTTGGAGTACAGGCTGGAGGGTTTGAAAACATTGGGTGTACACAAAAAGATTTATATAATTATGAAAGGGATAGACGTAATGAGTTGAAGGGGCATGAAGGAGAAATATTGAGTGAGTTTTATAAATTAGAAAAGGGAAAGAATCCATCATTCACTTATGAAATTAAAGTTAATAATGAACAGAGGACACATTATTTTTGGGTTGATGCTACCTCTAGAAGGGCATATAGTTTTTATGGTGATGTAGTCGTCTTCGATACGATATACAACACCAATCCCTATGGGCTAATTTTTTCACCACTGATGGGAGTTAACAAACATGGTCAAACCATAATTTTTGCTTTTGCATTTTTAAGTGATGAGACCTCAGATTCATTTGTTTGGCTATTCGACCAATTTTTAGAGGTTATTCCAGGTGATGCCCCTAAAATTATCATTAATCAAGATCCCGCGATGTCTAAAGCAATTTTAAAAACTCTTCCGGATACATTTCATAGATACTATAGTTGGCACATATTGACAAAATTTTCTAAAAAGCTAGACTCGGTGAAGTATAACGCTCACTATAATGAATTTGCCAATTGTATTTGGAATTCAGAGTCTAAAGAAGAGTTTGATTTGACATGGACGGAGCTTGTTGGGAGGAGCGGGTTACATGACAACAAATGATTACAAACAATGTATGAAATTCGTTCAAATTGGGTGCCTGCTTATTGTAATCATATTTTCTCGGCCAATATATCAAGTAGCCAACGAGTGAAAAGTTCTCACACATTTTTCAAAAGATATGTATCTAAGAATAATTCATTAGTTGATTTCATGATTCAATTTAGTAGGGGGTTAGTACGCTAACGTCAAGAAGAGTTGTTGGTCGATCACAAAGATTTGATTGAGAAGCCTAAAGTGAAGATGAATCATGACTTTTTGTTCCAAATGGTTGATATTTATAGTCGAAAAATGTTTTATAAATTCCAAGATAAGATATGGGATTGCTTGAATTACCGTTTTGAGCTTATCAAGGAGAGTGACAATCAATGCGTGTTTCAAGTTCATAGGAAAAAAATGTTCACACGTAGAGTGCGAGAACTTATTTATGACAAAGAATTGGGTTTTGCTTCATGTAGTTGCCACAGTTTGAGAGTATGGGGATACCATGTAGACATGTGCTTGGTTACTTGCACAAAATGCATAATTTTGATGAATTACCACAACAATATATCTTAAAAAGGTGGACTAAGAAGGAAAACTTCAGGATAATGGTCGATAATGAAAGTGGCATGATGATAAATAGTGACAAAGAATATCTAATCAAGCGGAGTGAATTAATTCAATGTTCTTTGGATGTTATTGATAAAGCCCTCACAAGCCAAGAAGGAATTAATATTTTTAAAGATGTTTTGGCTCATGCACTCGAATCAATCAATAATGTTGTAGGTAGTGGTAAAAGTTCATAATGTGGAATTGGTACAAGTGTAGTCTCCGGGAAGATAAGTTGCAATAAAGACCATATTTACAATGAACCAAATCAAGTTAAGGCAAAAGGATGTGGTAAAAGACTTAAAGGAGGGAAAGAAAAGGCTTTAGGGAAGGCAAAGAACTCAAAGGCCAGACGTTATCATGGTTGTGGCAAAGTTGGACAATCACATGACAAAAAGAATTGTCCAATGGTTGCACATCGGTAAGTAATATTTACATAATAGTAAACATTTTTTCTATCTCAATCTTTAAATTATGAGTATTATTTTGGCTTTTATGTAGAGATTCTCCCGGCAATAAAGGTGCAACAACATTTTCAAGTTCAGAGGATGATAGTCATACTTCCAAAGGTTTGATCATTTCTTTTTTTTTTGTCTCACATGTTGGTCTAATATTCAGTCTGCATAACTATAAGAATATTGAGCACCATCTTCAGCCTTCGTATTTTCATGTGCAGGTGATTCAACGAATCAACATGGTGTTATAGTTCTTGATGAAGAATGAACCAAGTCATTTTGCTCTTTCTCTAGTGCACTAGTCTCTTGTTTGGCTCTCTAGAATTGTATTTTTATTTGCCAACTTATTTTCTTCATTTTTTTCTTGTTCTTGTTTGCCTATTAACAGTGAACAATTTGTGCTCCAAAGATTGAAAGCATCTTATATTTGGGCTTCTTAGCATTTCAGAACATGTTGTTGAGCCATGTTTTGGGGGAGTTCTATCCGGTGTATAGTTCAGTGTCATTAAACCTCTTAAAAGATGGTTTATTTTTTTTCATTTTTTTGGACCATCCTTCAATTCTGAATAGTTTTATTATGAGTTACGGATTCTCTGGTGGAAATCAAATATAAACTGTATTTGAAACATTAATGCAAAAATTAGATTTGTGGTTTTCTTTTTCCCAATGATTGCAATGTATTTTAATTGACCGCATCATATCCTTTATATAAGTTTTCCAGAATATCTGGGAGGATGGACAAAAGCCTATTTTCTTGAAATTCTGTCAAATCACTGGACATATCTTTGTGCCCTGCACAAAAGTTTATGCACATTTTTTGATAATGTATTGCTGATTGAACAGAATTCTTGATCGGGAATCTTATTGTAATGCAACAGTTCTGTTGTAAAGTGAATCTATCTGAGCCTGCAAATCTTTAAATCAGTTGGTTAAGTATAAATAGATCTGCATTTGTAGCAAATGTCAAGCTTTGTAGGAAATCCAACAGAATGAGATTTTTTATAAAACAATTGCAAGCTGGTTAGATAATAAAATTATCAAAATTACAACCGATTTAATAACATTAACAACAACACCGCATACATAACATTAACAATTATGACAAATCGCACAATTAGTTGCAATTGACGCATATCAATTTGCACCCTCGTTAATTCGCTGGAGTCATTAACATTCGTTGAATGAATTGTTACATTTAAACACTCGGATGTGTCCATTTGCAACCTCCCTTAATTATGCAAGGTTCGAACATATTCGTCACACCAACTGATGAAGTTACCACATTGCTGCATATTTTGGGACACAATAAATTTATTCATTTGTTCAAAAGGACCAAATAAACAAAAATTACAAATAAATACATACAACTATTCTTGGGCAAGAATAATAGTGTCTACCTGGATTCTTTTTCGACATTGAAAGTTTGACTATACAAGGGCTCGTACCACAACGACATATGAACGGAGGCCATACAGATGTAACAGTAGACGAATTCGATGACATATTTTCTATCAACAGGCAGACATAAAACAAGGCATAAAACCGATCAACAATAATTTTAATTTAGCTTATAAATTATAATAACCATGTAATTCAACAAGGTTCATATTGAACGACTCAACTAAAAATCTATAAACTAAATAACTAATTGAACAAGATATCTGTCTTAATTTGGAGAAGAGTTTTTAAATATTAAGATATACCAATAAGTCTAACGCAAAACTAGTTCTAATTTAAAACTTTCAACTTCTTTCTAGAGGTCTTCCAAAGTAAAAGTATAACGTAAAATCGAGACACCTAATTCCATAACATGGGTTGTATATTAAAATTAATTTCTTTTATTAAAAAAATTGACTTTGTAATTCGGTGTTCTACTTCTGTTCTAATTTAAAACTCTGATTAGGCCAATGGTAGATTAATGTGCCCTTAAAAAATGTGAGTTTCAAATAGGAACTCTTAATTTGGTGCGAAGGGAGTATATTTGTATGAAATTATGCAATTTGTTATTTAATTTAATAACTAGGATATTATTACAATCATGTTAAAATATTTATGATCTAAAAATCAAGTATATAATAGAATACTATTTTCCTAACAATATCAAAATTAGACACATATTTGAAGATAGAACACAAATTCCAATTAGATTAGTCATCCAAAAGGCATGACTACAAAATGAGCCAGTAAATTAGCCTCAAACAAAGCATTTAAAAAGTGATAATGAAGATAACAAAGCATTATTCCCTTAAGCATTGCATCACCATAATAACATGTACATTAAAGTATTGAATCTGCTCCACAAGTGTCTATTGTTGTATGATCTTCAGATAGTTTTTGATCTTACAATAAGAATCAAGAACCTAAAAGAACCGGTCTTTCTAAATCAAAATTTAACATTATCTAAGTATCCATTCCAATATTACTAGATTAATCACAAAACTGAAACACTTAGCAAAATAATGGAATACTTCACTCCAAAACACTGAAGCACCAATTTCAATAAACTGCTCATACTTGTTCCTATAAATCCTTTAGCAATACAACCCATTAAATTGATAAGGAGAATATTCCTTCCATGAAAAAAACATTCCTTAACTTTTCACTTCTTATCAACAAATACAAAAAAAAATATTTTTACTCTAATATGTTACAGTTCTGAGTTAACCCAGGGGCCTGAACTAGCTTATCAGTTATCACAATCACATTCACAGTTTGTGAGATTGTAAGCATAACTCAACCCTGGTAATCACCATTAGAAAGAGAGAAAAGTATAGAACTCGAACAAATACAATTCCAACATTGATTTTTACAACATCGGTGTATATAGTTTAAGATTTATAGGGGTTTCATGGCAAATACTAACAAAATACAACATCAAATATAACTTCTATTCGTAATCTGATTGTAACTTGATTTTTGTCAAATCCTACACAAAAATTCTACCACCTAATAAACCCTAAATTTCTTACGCTATAAAATTAAATTAAAAAATTAATACTGTTATGGAGCTTTACCTTCGTAGAGAGAGAGAGTCAAAACTCGCCAGAGCTGTGTCGATTTGGCCGAATTTGGTACGAAATCGTTGGTTCGTAGTGAGAGAAAGAAAAGAGTTAGAGAGAGACAGATGTCATATACTCTGAGTTGGGGATGTTTTTTTTAATTTATATAGCTGGCCCATTTTTCACACCCCCACCAGGCCAAATTGCAACCCGCGTGCTTTTAGTCCACAAAATTTGGTTATATATATATATATATTGGAAAGATCCATAACAAGTATTTGCTATGAATCAAAAATGAACAAACACCATTATTAATGTCCAATACAAAAATTAACGGCCGAAATTAGAATTGAAGAATTCATGTCCTCTACTATTAGTTGCCGACGACAGGTTACGTCCAAAACTAATAGTAATAGATAACGGGTGTCGTAAAAAAAACAAAAAATAACAAAAAATATAAATTATAATATTAATATAATTACTACTTGACTAAATCACACACAATAGACAATAAAGCATAGGAGTAACTTTTATCTTTATTAGAGACAAAAAATTAAAATTTAATGGAAGCAACTGACTTTTATTTACTTTTTTATTTTGATACTTGAATTCTTTCTTGTTTGCAAATAACATTCCTAACTTTAACTTTGTCCCCATGATTTTGGTGTTGGGGTTATACATTAGGAAAAAGGTTTTGCCTCCATACAAGTGTATCATCCTCAGAGTCATCCTCAGAGTCAGCTTCCTCAGGGTTGTCATTTTCTACTTGATTAGAGTCATAATTTTTTAGTATTATCACCATCTGTTTCACTATCATTAGTATCATCATCATCATTCTCAGAACCTTGTTCTTCTACCTCAACATTATTGTCACCCTCAACAGTATTGACACCTGTTTGATGTTGCTCAATGTTTGGTTTTGGTTTTTGGTTGCTAGTTGTTTAATGTTGCTCAATGTTTGGTTCATCATTAATTTCTGGAGTTTCAATTCTTAGTTGTTTTACTTTCTTCTTCTGCTCTTTATATTCTTTAGTTTTTTTTCTTGCCTCAATTATTTCTTCATCATCAGTTAGTAACATTTCTTCTTCCTCCTCATCAAGAATATCACTATCACTAGAAGAACTTGAGTCCTCATAGTTATTTTCTTCCACCACCACATCACCATCATGACCGATATCGGTTAACAAACTAACCTTCTTAGCCTGTTTATCCTTATCCCTAGCCTGTTTACCCCATTCACAATCATGCTCAAGATAAATCTCAACATATTCATAATCTACAACATCATCTAACATTATATTTAGGTCATTATCATTTGTAAGATTTACAAAATGCCCACAAAATATAGTTTCAGACAATCTGTAATATAAACCAATGACATTATTGTACCCAAAACCGTCACACCTTGTCTTCAGCTTCTCAAAATTTAATTCAAAATAAGGGATTTCAAACTTATCAATTTTTCCAAAATCATAATGGAAAACAGGATGTAGCCCAAATAAACCCCCATGATGGAGTTCCACTACCAAAGATCTATAATAAAATACCATAAATATGAATTAAAAAATATTTTTTTATTATTATAACAGGCATCAGGATTACAAAAATGCTTGACTATGGAAGTAAAAGACAAAAGCTACAGATACAAACAATATAATATATAATATCTAGGGTGGAGTTCCACTACCAATAATGTACAATAAAATGCTTGACTATGGAACCAAAAGACAGATAACAGATATAAGGGAGACAATATATAATTATTACCTAGACAATAGTAGGACCACAACATAAGACACAAACAAATAAAGCAAAAATATAATAACAAATAGACAAATTTCATTAAAGGGGCGACAATAGACAGGTGAAGGGGAATAAAGGGTCCACAATAGACAGATGAAGGGGAATAAAAGGGCGACATCAATAGACAAATAAAGAAAAATAAAGGAGAATTTCGAGACACTTACACCATCTCCCCACTATAAATAATCTTTCAGATCCTTCGATTATCGATTCAAATGACCAGTACAAACACCTAATTTGATGAAAGTTAGTAACCCTAGCTTTTCTGTGTGCAAGTGAGAGGTTTAGAGAAAGAGAAAGATAAAGACTGAACTAACAACGAAAGCTTGAGAGAGATTTGATTATCTTTACGTGTATTTTATCTTTTAATAATCTGAGAAAAAAAAATATTTTGTTATAAAGGTTAATCCTTGCGTAAAATTAACAGTTAGGCCCATGGTGCTCGGGTGGTGTTATGATCAAGATTTCAAATTAGGGGTTTTGAGTTCGAATCCTAGGCTGGACAAGTTTTTTGGTAATTAATTGGAACACGTCCACGTCAGCGGTGCCACATGGCACATCCGTCTCAAATGTCCACGTCAGCTGGAACACATGGTAAATTAATTGGAAAGTATCCACGTCAGAGATGCCACGTGTGCCATGTCAGTAGGACAATGCCTATGTGGCACATGGGGGCACAATATCCAAATTTTCGAACAGAAAAGGGCTCAATTTGCGTTGACCAAAATAAAAGGGCTCAATACTTAAAAACACCTAAAGTTCAGGGACCACATGTGCATTTTACCTCCGACTCGTCCGACTCAAACTCACGGCCACCTGCTCCATTCCTATAATTAGAAAACTTGAACTCTAAATCAGACAAGTGCTCCATTCCCCATAATTAGAAAACTTGAACTCTAAATCAGACAAGCCTGCAAAAATGAAATGGTCCCTTTGTACCCGGTCATCATATCAAATAAATCCTATTAATCTTCGGTAAATTTATCAAGGGCTATAATCATAGTAATCTTCCTATTCAACTACTTGGATCATTCTCGAACACCTCATAATATTTTCGAGGTATCCATTAATTCGATCATTTCTATATGATTTGATTTCACGTGCATTCCCCCTTTCAACTTTCAATAAGTTTTCGAAGATAAAAATCATTTATTAGCCCATAAACTTACCTAGATAAATTCACGAACTCAATTTGCTTATTACTTCTTTATTTTATTCTTACTAAGCATTTAAAACATGAATTGTTTTCTTATGACTCATCAATAGGATAGATGGATTTTTGAAAAGAATTGTTCAAAGAAAAAACAATCCCTTGTTACTGGCTGATCCTCAAAGTTGCAGAATTAATCAAATGAAATTGGAAATTTTATGACAAGGAATCAAGTCAAGGAAGGTAACTACATATTTTATCAAATGATCGCGATTTGTGTATAAAAATAAGAATTGACATTGTGTTTGTGAGTTTTAAAAATAAGAATAAAAAATGAGAAGGTAACTATTGATTTTATCAAATAATAGTGCTTTTATGAGAAATAATGTATATAAAAAAAGATACAAAATGACGTGGATGTTAGTAATTAGTTATAACTATTGTACCTATCCATGTAGGTTGGAACATCAATTATTTATAATTCAACACATCATTTTGTATTTATTACCCCCTCCGTCCCAAATTAATTGCTTTTCTAGGAATTTTTAAAGTCAAATTGACTATTTTTAAAATTAATAATTAAGCATATATAAATATATTTCTAAAATTATAAAAATTGAAATTAGTAATAAATTGTATATACTTTCTTTTGGTTATAATATCTTCACCTATATGTTAGCAAAAATAGTAAAAAAATTAGTTTTAAAAATAGTCAATTTGACTTTAAAAAATCCTAGAAATGCAATTAATTTGGGACGGAGGGAATATTTTGTAACAATTTTTTGTCACCATAGTATTACTATTTATTGAGTTAGTGCAACTTGGGCATAAGCCCTATTTTTTTGTAAGTTTTTTGAGAAGAGAAAAGAGGAAAAAAAAGAAGAATTTTTTTTATAAAAAAAATAAGATTTAGAAAGAAATTTATTAAAGACTTAGATGACACATTAAGAAATCAAAACTAACCTCATAATAATTTTCAAATATAATCTCATAAGTATAAAATAATAATATATTATTTTAAATTAATTTTTCTTTCACAACTCACAAACACAAAGAAAAAAAAAAGAAATTATTTTTTTTATCTATCTTCTCTCATAAATTTAATTTTTTTTTTTTGTCTTCCTTCCTCTCCAAACTCACAAAAGATGGGGTAAATGGTTTGGTTAAAAATGGGGTAGGGTCCACTGGTGAAAGTTAAACAATATTGATTAAACTAAATTGTTGAGGGATTAGGCTACAAATATTCTCACCCCGAAAAGAAGAGGTGAATTACCAATCCCCCTTCTTCAACAACAGCAAAGCGCTATTTTATTATTTTAAAATAAGGATCCGACCGTTACCAATCGAGATTTGGAGGTCACAACGGCTAGTTTTTGGGGTTTTCCTTTCTTCCAACTCCTTTTCAATTCTATTATCTTTTTCTCCAATCCCAATTTCCAGTTTTCAATTCACTGCAGTAGATCCCAATCCAGTTCACATACTCTTGATTCATTCTATCAATTAGCTTTTGGATTGGGGAATATGAATGATACTCCGAGGCCAGCTGCTGATGGGTTGGTGGTTCCGCCGCCTAATCGGCGGCCGAGAGTGAGGGAGGTGAGCTCTAGATTTTTGTCTTCTTCTTCGTTGAGTACTCCGGGAGGAGAAGATGTTCAAATCCGGCCACCTGTTAAGTCATCTAAGCAGTTTGGAGCCGGAGTATCGACGCCGATTATTCGGAGAAGCTACTCAGATTTCTCTCCCTTGGGATCACATAATTATTGTTATACTAATATTAGAGAGAGCAAGCAGCAGCGTGGTGCTGCTGTGAAACTATTTAAGGAGAACAAGAATGCAGCCGCGGCCGGAGGTGGAAAAGAAGAGCAGCAGCTATCAGATGATGATGATGTTGGTTTGCAGCAGTCTAAAGAAACTGCTACTACTACTGGTACCGGCAAGTCCTCAAGGCCTGATACCCCAATAACTACTACTACTGGCACGGGCACTGGCAAGTCCTCCTCAAGGCCTGATACCCCAATAATTATTACTACTGGCAATGGCAATGGCAATGGCAAATCCTCCTCAAGGCCTGATACCCAAATAACTACTACTGGCACGGGCACCGGCAATGGCAAGTCCTCCTCGTTCTCAAGGCCTGATACCCCAATAACTACTGCTGCTAATAGGATTGTACCATCAAGATTCAGGCAGCTCTCCACCTCCTCCTCCCAAAATTTTCATCCAAGTCAAACCAACAAATTAATAATCCCAGCGTCTGCAGCTGCCAAGCTACTACAATCAAGCGGCTTGTCAACGTCTGCCATTTCTGGTCCAGAAAGTCCTTGTTTAGTGGGTGATGATGCTAAAGTTCCCACATCAAGTTCCACTATTCAGGAGGAGGGATTGGGATGTAGTAGTAAAACATTCCCAAATTCTCCTATTTCCCAAAACAACAGCAGAACCCGGTCCCTTAATTCAGATGCACGCTCCTCCATGCCAGACACCAGATTGCTTCTTGCAGAGACAAGTTCCAGCAACAGCACTGTAAATAATGTCAGTGACTCCCACTTGAATTTAAAGTTTTCTGCTTGTTCCCGATCTCTCAATTTGCCACTCTCAAGCTCTGGTAAGATGATGGGGGAAAGCCTTTCTCTGCCTCCTCCACACCCGGCCTGCACAAAACCGGGACCTGCTGCAGATGTTGCAAGGAGGGGAAGGAAGATTTTCAATCATCAAGAGCAAGTGCATTCCTTAAGATTGCTTCATAACAATTACTTGCAGTGGAGATTTGCAAATGCAAAAGCTGAGGCCTCCTTACGTGCTCAAACAAGCGATACCGAGGTTTGTCTCACATTCTGATTCTTGTATTCATTGATAATATTAATTCTGGAATACTTTTGGCATCCATATCCACATTGAGGTAGCTATCACCTGATTTCCCCCCTATTTATTTCAAATTTATATCATCACTCCACACTATGTGGTTGATATTCTTATTATACATCTTTCACCATCAATATGAAAGTAAAAGCATATGGTTCTTAAATTTTTAAGGATTTGACTTTGCATACAACAAAAAGAAATTCAACTATTGTTAATACCAATTAGGCATTGAATACAAAGATTGGATAGAGGGTTTTTTTTTGGCACACTCTTACCATGATGAGCATGAATTAATCCTTTCGACTCCTGTGGATCATGCCATGATGATCTACCATCATAACTACTTCAATACGCGATACTGCATCACCTACGTTCTTCCTCTGCACTCCATTCCATATCTCTATTTCTTGTTTTTCAGTGTGTCATTTTTCTGTGTTCGTTTGATCATCGAAACACTTGAGCCAAACTTCTTACTGAAACTAGTCCTACTCATTGCAGAGAAAGCTTCACTCTCTTGGAGTCAAAATATCAGATTTATGTGATGCTGTGGAAAGGAAACGCATTGAACTTGGCTTATTGCAAAGAACAAAGACTCTATCCACCATTGTTGAAACTCATGTAAGTCCACAATCTTGATAAAAGTTAAAAACTAAAGTTACTGGTATATATAAAAAACATATTTTTAATTAAATAACACCATAGAGTTGAGTAAATAAATGACACCATAGAGTTGAGTAAATAAATGCGGATATGGAATTAAATTTAGACTTGTTAGTGGCACCTTTTTATACTAGAAGTCCAGGGCAAGCAATGTTTGTGCACCCAAGTGACTTCTGAATGTCTGATATAATAAGTAGCATCTTTTGGTAATTTACTTATAAAAAACAAATATGTTGTTTCTAGAAGTTCAGGCCAAGCAAAGAGTTGTGCATAACATAAGTTATAATGCATGCAATTATGTACAAGGGAGAAACTAAACCAATCCATGTTGACCCTGTCATCTGCCAATTTTCATTCTGAGAAATGAGGAGTTTGCTTCGTTGTAGAACACTTCAAGAAAAAATTTGTTCATTAATAACTACCCATGTCGATAAATAGTAAATATGGGGCAATTTGGTAACATGATATGTGATTGTAACAAATACCAATCCACATTCTAGGACAAGATCATTCTCAAAGGTAATTAAAAGCCCAATTTTAGGAAATATATAATACTTAAAAAAACAAAGAGCTATACACATTAATATTCAACAATATAACGAAGAAGAGCAATGGAGACTCTGTCGTCTGCCAGTTTTCATTTGTTGAGAAGTGTGAATTTCCCTTAATTGCAATAACAATTTAAGAAAAAAAGAAGTTTAGTAATAGTAGTTTCCATGCAATTAGATAGCAAATATGTAGATGTGTTAACTAGTGGCTTCTTTACACCCTTGTGTTAGCAATGAGATACTATTTCCTTTTAGTTTTTTGGAAATAATTATTGTAAAACGGAAGATAATATTATTTTATTTAGGGATAAAATAGTACAATCAGACCTCATTTTCTAAGGATCCCCCAAAAGATGATGTTAGCATTACTCGATATACAACACTTGATGTCATTATTCTGTTATCTGGTTAGGCTATATCTTAATTTTTTGACCCTGATAAAGAAGTTTAGTAGTATTTGTTTCCATGCAATTAGATAGCTAATATGTAGATGCAGTAACTAGTGGCTTCTTTACGCCCTTATGTTAGCAGATAACAAAACCTTTCAGTTTTTTGGAAATAATTACTGTAAAATAGAAGATACTTTTATTTATGCATAAAATAGTACGACCAGACCTCATTTCTAAGGGTCCCCAAAAGATTATGTTAGCCATTAAATGATATATACCAGCTGATGTCATTATCCTGTTATCTAGTTATGCTGTGTATTAACTATTTGACCCTGATATATGTCAGGCTATCTTTCGAGGTAAATGATACTTTTTGGCTTCTACATAAGTTACACCAATTCCTCTCTCTATTCCCCCCACACCCCCACCCCAAACAAAAAAAAAGAAGACATTTTGTTCAACTTAATATATATTTCTCTATTATAAGGCTTTGAAAAGATAGTTTCAGCTAAATGAGGTATAAAGATTTTCCTACTTTCATAAATTTAAGATCGTGGCTACTCATTTTATTTGTTTGATGGGTTTATTTTATGTAATTTGTAGGTTAATTTGGTCTTTCAACTATTATGGAGTATTTTTGTGTTTGTAGTATTCTAATCCGATTTATGGTGGAATAAGTTGTGTCGCTCCTTGTAAGGACTTTTCCTTAAGATAAAGAAGCAGTATTTGATGGAACTTTAGCTTGAGCTCGTACTCTTCAGGATAGTGATCCCTTGCGAGGGTACCACATACCACTATTTCATGACTTGAGCTATCATGTCCCAAACTAATCTACAACACATAATAGGCCCATGAATTTCAAATACTTCTGTTAGTAAGAGTGGTTAATAAATGTTATGCAATTTTTATTTTACGTTGAAAAAAGAAAGATCAAGATAAGCCCCCACATTGATGAAATCTCGTTCCCCCTCTTACCTTTAAGATAATTATCCTAGTTACTTACCTCCTCTTCATTTTTCTTTAGGAACTTCCCATTTTCTAGTACAGTTTGATTTGTCATTGGGAGAAACACATATCTAGGAATGCTGAAAAGTTTAGTCAGGGTCGGACATACATATTCGAGTGGGGGTACTCAAAATTTTTTAAAAACCCACTTTCCCTTGTAAATTTTCAATATGGTACCCACATTTTAAAAATAGGGTACCCTCAGTTTATAAAATAGTCAAATATAGGTGCATATCAGACGTCGTTGCCGAAAAATTTGTCGACAATGTCTAGATTGTTGCCAAAAAAATGTTGAGGGTGGAACCCTCGTTCTGAAAAGTCTAGCACTGAGTATAGTCATATCGATTCATTTCCTTTATTTTGAGGTTTGTTAATAAGATGTTTGTTGTTGTGCCTCTAGCAGCTCGTAGGGAATCCCTTTTAATATGTCTAATAGATATTTAGGAAATTTGTACTTGGTGGAAATTCAATAAATAAAAACCAACTTTCTAATGTAAAGTTTATACACTTGGCAAGTAGCAGGATGAGTGTATGTGCTTTAAAGGGTTGCTGTTCATTGATGTGGAGCAAACTATTTGTCAAGCCAATATGGCATGATCATTACAAAACTTGTCATGATTGGCTTATTGCATAAATTTCTGGGATAAAGACATGGGAGTGTTGGAGTACATCAGTGTAAAATAGAAAAATAACTTGACTTTTAATTGTTACCAATTTCATAACGAAAACAATTGAGCAGCTATCTTACTTCCTATAAGTAACAAGTTTCTTTAACAGCTACGAAAGTGATGAGCATTTTTATTTGTTTCTGCCAAACCTCATCCGTAAAAAGTTGAACAAAAAGAATGGGTTCTTGATCGGACCAGTTTATTGGGAAATAATGGGTCCAGTAGCCGTACGTCGTCAGATAGCCAGGAAAATTACACATTAAAAAACTATGTTTTTTAAGTGCCTGTTGGGGTAAACCTGTTTACATTCTGTCATACTGCATATGCTGTTGTTGTAGCTTCCTTAAAATGTAGAAATTTCTAACTCATTATATAATGTTATCTACCGAACTATCTTTTGGAGTACATGTTACTTACCAGTGAGCATGTTCGGAAGGTATAGTATCATGTGTAAAGTAGATACTTGTCAGTTTGTATGATTGCAGGATAACTAGAGCATGAAATAAAATATCAGCGTGCTTGAATATATTAACAGCTTGGTTTCACTATTTCTTAGCCAGCGACAGATGTAACTTCTGTCAAAAAGTTATAGGCTTAAAGACTGCTTTTGTACATTTAGTCCTGGTATTTTCCTGCTATCGCAATGCCCTAGCCATACTGTTTTGAGTTTCCTAGTTATGTGACCTATATATTTTGCAGAACATCTGTGCTGGATACTTTTAAACCTTTTTCCAAGAGCCAAAATCTAGACATTAAGTCCTAAACACTGTATCATACCAAATACATTCCATGTTGGAAGCATGTTCATTCTAAAAAATGATGCATACATCCCTATAATAAAAATTTAATAGATCTAAGACCACCACTACAAATCTTGCATAGGCAGAAGGACAAATTCATAAGGGCTGTGTGAGATGGAGTTTATGCACCAATAAATTTGTGGTGTTTTTATCATCAACTGTTTCCTGCTCACCTGCTGTTACTCTTGGCAAATGATGACAAAGCTCTTGATATGATCAGGAAAGGGAAAAATATACTTGGGTACTTGTATTTAATTATTAGGTTCATGATACATAATAAATGTGCATGTTTTTTGGTCTAGCAGTGATTAACAGACTGACTCTAGAAATGTCCTAGGAATACTATAAGTTGTCCTTTAAGTGAGTCATTTTGTATAAATGGGATTAAGTGAATTCTCAACTCTCAAGTGTTCCTACTTCCTCTATATTTTCCTAGCCCCTCGTTTTTCTTCTTCAGTATATATAATATAACTATTATATTATGTGAATGGTATTAATCTGTTTTTAATTTCCTGTTATTTCACACAAACATTTGCAGTCTTTTTCTTTGTTTTTATGAATGAATAGGCCCAATAGTGTGAAAATACATGCACTTAATTATTTTACAAGTGTTTTAAATGTTTTTTTCTTCTCACCTCAATGATGGCCAGATGCCATATCTAGATGAATGGTCTGCTTTGGAGGAGGAGTACTCTACTTCTTTGTCTGCAACAACTCATGCTCTGTCCAACTCCTTGGTCCGGCTTCCAGTCGGTGGGAATGTTCAGGTAACATGGGTTCATAGGATCCATAATTTAATGAATTTGTCCTATATTTTTTGCATGTGAATTCTTCATTGATTATACACTGCTGATCCATGAGATTATTTTGTTTGCAGGCTGATATAAGGGAGGTGGGGGAATCTTTGAACTCCGCAATAAAGGTGATGGAAATGATAGGTGTCCATGTTCAAAGCTTTATGCCAAAGGTACATAATTAGTGATGGAACATTTTAGAAGTGTTATAAAATGGAAGTGTATATATTTTATTTTACTTATTACTTATGGATGCACACAGCACAGAAGCAGATAAGTACAAGTACAACACCGATTCTAGAAGTAGTTGCCTAGTGAGCCATTCCTTTCCTAAAAGTAAAATGGTGTATAGAAAGTGGTAGAAAGGGAGGGGATAACTTATTTACAGATGGATTATAAGGAATGAAGCACAGCTAAATAATGCAGAGAGTGTCTAAACTAGAGAAGAGGAGAAAAAGGCAAAAAGTATTACGATTTGGATCAGTACGATTTTGTCACAAACAATGTTCCCGAAGAATAAAAAAATCCACAAATGGGATAAAAGTTCTAATACCTCTTCAACCCAGGGATAGTGAGTTATATACACCTCTTCAACGCTGATAGGGAGTTCTGATACAATTCCTTGAGCCTGGGATAGGGAGGCAGGAGAGATAGAGAGACGAGGTTTACCATAAAAAGGGGGAAGAAAATTTAGCAAATCTTTAATCTCTTGGAGTAGAAATAGGAGGTAAACTCAAGAAAAAACTCGCAGGCTCTAGTTTCAAACACAAGAGTATTTTCGGAATTTAAGATTCCCAACTGCATGAACCCCTAATTAACTGAGCATAACCCATTACAGACCTCTCTATCAACTGCAAGTCTGCAAGACTACAAAATACTTATAAAAATGAAACTTATCTAGCGCCAGTCCAACACAGACCATAATCCTGACAACATCGCATCTTATGCCCTTGCCCACCTCAAAAGCAACAAATTGGTAAAATTAGGCCCACCTATTGTCATAAACTCCAGAGACCCACATGGACGCACCATATTTTTTACACTCGCTGCCTTCCCTTGGGGTTCACATGTTGTTTCCCTATAATAATGAAAAATACTTTCTTTCCCTTCTTTTTTTTTTTCTCTGTTTCTAGCAATCATGTATTACAAATTTTTTTTTTTCAAATATTACTTTATAGTTCCAAAGAGATTTGTGTGAGCAACAAATTTCGGAAACAAATAAACCTAACTCAGCTATTTAGAGTGTCTGATTGGTAGATAGTTTGTGCTGACACATTTCAGATGAAAAGGATGTACGTGTAAATTTCTACTTTTGAGGTTTCTAGTAAAAAAGATTTTTCCATTGCAGGCCAACGAAATGGATACTTTGATCACCGAACTAGTCAGGTTGGTTGGTGGGGAAAGAGTTCTTATTGAGGAATGTGGAGATCTGTTGTTCAAGACATTTACATCACAGGTTTGATACCACCATAAATATCTTATATATTGACTGTGTCATTGTTATAGCTGTCTGCCTTGATTTACGATAGTAATATTATAGAACATTCTTATTATAGTCTCATTTGTAGGTGATGATAGTAGGTTTACTTGTATTGGATGATATTAAATTTTGCTAAGTGTGGTGCTGTATGACTTCTGTTTATCTGTTCTATTTAGTGATTAGAGCATCATAACTAATATGCCAACTTTATTTTATCTTTTCACATTTCTATTTTAGTTCTACAACTGTTTTATGATGACATGAAGTTCTTATCAGTTATCGCTTATAAGAAGATTGCTAATGTGAAGATGTAAAAAACTCGAAATAATTCACTTTTATTTATGTTGAAAATCGAGGATAAGTTTTGGAGCTTCTAAGAAGTTCCATCTGATAATATTGCCTTTATTTTATCCATTTAATTTTCTTACATATGCTCTCGAAATTTCATTCCAAAGGTTTAATTCGGGAATTCTGGTTCAATATCAAATTTTTAGTGAAGATTTGGATTAATTTGTCTTTCTGTGCCGCACATAAACTGTTCCATATGATACAGGCTTCCAGTTACAATACAATTTTGTTGACCTTTTTTTAGGCAACTGATATTTCTACATGGAACACTAATATTTCCACATGTGTCTCTCATACATTGATGTGGGACTTACTCACTATTCATGTGAGAGGGATCACGTGGAAATATCAATTTTTTATGTGGAATTATCAGTTCTCTATTTCCACGAGGTCTTTTTTCACATGAATATTAAATGGTCCCACAATCATGTGAGAGAGGACCTTATGGAAAAATCATGTTTACTTGTCATAATAACAATGCACTCGCTTTTATTATGTCATGCCGAAAGTCATTCTTATGTAAAATCATTTGTGTTATTAATGGCCACCGCTGTGAGATAACATTCACTCGCTACTACATAGTTTTTAGGCTGATATATTGACTTTCAGGTGGAAGACTGCAGTTTAAGGGGACATTTAATGCAATTACAAAATAACAACCAAGTTCCAACTGCTGGAATGATGGAAGAATTATCATCTAGCACGCCGTGTGCTTCTTCTCTGTGATAGAGTTTTGTCATGCAAATATGCAAATATACGAGTAAATTTTTTGGTTTCATCTAGGTGTAATAGCATGTTCATTTCACCTTGTTTTCTTTATTTTCTTTTGATTAGTAGCATCATAAAGGCTACTCAATCTCCATGTCTTGCTGTATTATCCAATCTTTGTAATGCCTGGAATATAAGTATAGTTTTTTTTTGAGCCCAATGTTACCTGCAACGTGATTCATTTCAGTTTTGAAACTAATATGGATACGTACATAACTCAAATACAGTATGCTAGACTCGCTTATAGTTAGGCATTTTCTTAAAATCTATACGTAATTTTACAAAAGATTTTTAGTTAAATCAATAGTTGATTGTTTTATAATGAATTTAGCATAAATGTGATGTTTGGACATTCAATATTAAATTAGAATATTGATATTTGTGTAATTATACACAAGTACAAATATGCGGTTTGTTAGTTCAATATGTTAATTCTGGTTGAGGCGTTCAGCCACAATGGGGTTGGAAAGCATCTCTTTTGTCTCCTGTATGAAATAATCATCCTCCAGCCTCAATAGGATGCTTGTAAGCTGCATTTTCTCCTTGGCAACGTTATCAGTAGTTATAAAGAAGGACCACTTCAAGTAAGCTTTCCTCTTTTTGCAGGGGCCAACACATTTCTATTTGCACCAGGTGCAAACAGAGGTTGATTTTTATGTTATGTGCATGTTTGGTTAGCAGTGCTTGCTGCATTTGAAGCGTTTGGAGGCTAAATGCACCTGATAAAAATACATATTATCAATACATATTAAAATTTCTCTAGCTTCGCAAATTAAAATTTCTAATTAGAAGATCATCGAACCAGTAAACGTTGTTTATGAACTCTCTCAGTTCCCAAAAAAAAATCTCTTTGACTTTTTGAACTCAATTTGCAACAATTGCAAATTCAAAATGAATTCGTTTAACTATTATCAATACATATTGCTCCCCGACAAAAATATAACTTTAAAGAAATTATTTTGATTCAACCTTCTCTTTCTCGACTTTATTATTGGAATATTGTATTTATATTTAGAATACCGATTTAATTTTAGAATACCAACCAATCACGTAATATTCTCAGTTATTTTTAACTCTTGTTTGAGATTAGTCGATTTCATAAATCTATGAAATTTCCAAAGTAAGTTAATTTATTTATCTTATTATTAATCACGGATTTCTTATGTAACTAGAACGCCCCTCACAAATTGCAAATCGTGTATATTGTAAACTATCTAATAATATTACTAATTTTAAAACTACTTGTTTTCAAAACACGAATAGTTCAAATCATTTTTAAATTTTAAGAACAGAGGGAGTAATATTATATGTGCATAAATAAATAAAAAATATTTTGAATATGTTTCTTGACAACTTAGAGAATGTTTCAAGGCAAGGCAATATATATTAATCTTTAGGCCTTTCTGACTTTGCAGTCTTGGTGGATTCTCAAACTGTAAATTCGAGATTTACACATTCCATCAATAAGATTCTCTAGGTACATATGTTATTGGATTAACCAGAGCATAAGTTTGTGTGGTTTAATTTTAGCATAAGTTTGTGTGGGTAACTTTTAAAATTAACGAAGTTTGCTCATGTGAGCTCTCCCTAATTATGGTAGAGCACATTCCACTCCCTTATAAAAGTGGTTTTTAGATTGACTCAACAAAGGAAATACACAATCATATCGTAGGTAAGAATTCAAATTAAATTTCGAATTCAAATCAAATCATAGCATAATAAAACTCAATACACTTGTCTCAATAATATTTTCTTGAATCATTTTAACTCATTAATAGACTCACTCAAAAAAATCATGACTGAAGGCATTAATAATAACAGTTTAAGTTCTTATATACACATATAAATATTCTGTATATTACGATGTGAGACTGCGATAATTAAAAAAAATTCAATCCCTAGTTAACTCAATCACTAAACATTAGTCATAATTGTGTTTGAACCCAAGTAAATAACTATAAATACATCTCAACAACACTCACAAGTCAAGGTACGAATAATTAATCATGAGATTAAGTAAGTATAATCATTGCTTCTCCTCTATCATTTTCACCGACTTAAGCATAGATTGCTTAAAGAGTCCCAAAAGTCAAAACTTACACGAACTTTTAGGTGTTTTGCTTATTTATACTTTTTGATTCTCACATCAAATTAAGAAAATTTGTTAAATTTAGGGTGCGAATATATCTAGCGCCAATCTTTCTGATCTAGCGCTGGATAGATATTTATACCCTTAAATGTAGTAAATATGTTGTTGTCTTTTATCACATGATCAATGAATTAAAGGGTAATATTATCTACATAGTGCTGGATTGAAATTCCAATTTCCAGCGTTGGAAATAGTATTGCCCTAAATTTAAGGCATCAACTAGTTAACAGACTGAACACATAAAGAGCACATCATTTCGGATATTGCTCAGCTAAATTTTGCGGCAACAAAATTTCAATGCCTAGAAAAGTAATGTTACTATTGTCAGCTGTTAAACTTACCGCCATCCTATGTTGATACTCAGAGAGCAAGAATTGGACACAGGTTTTCTAAGCACATTCCCATATTATAAACTGCACGTTACATTGTAAACAGTGGCGGAATCAGAAAGGGGGTTAAAATACATCACTAAAAAAATTTATTTAACAGCAGGACACTTGTGCTTTGCAATTCATTTAGGCCATTCCACTCAAATTTCAAATGGTGATAACAGGTAAAAGAATCTTTCTGAGATCTTTTATATACTAAGTTGACTAAAACTTTATTTTCACCAAAAAAAGACAAACTTTATAAATGTACATACCTAAGGTAACTGAAGTTTCACAATTTTATACACACTAGTTCAATAGGAACTATTTTTTCTTCAATCCCCAAATAGCAACTTTAATCAACCAAACCATCTTTTAGCAATTGTATCAGATAGTAGTAAAGGTAATTCATTTCCCAAATAAAACCAACTGTAATATCAAATATCATAATTATTAGTACCATAGTACACAAACAAAAACTGACCTTGTCATCCATAGTAACATTCAGCTGCAGGCTCCTGCTCTTCTTCATCATCCTATAATATCTGCGGCCCAAAATAACAAAACTCATCACAGCAGCTGCCATGGAGACGGTCCAAACATGGTTAATTCTTTCATTGTTCCCATTACAACATCCCCATCATCAGATGTCTTATCTTCTCCTTCCATCAGCCCATCTCCCGAATTCGGGTTATCCCCAATACCCTTCTCAATTTCCTCCTTAAAACCCTCAATTCCACTGAATCAGGCCAGAATTTGCCTGAATTATCACCCTCAGCCTCAATTCCATCAAAACCCAGTTGGGTTTTTGCAGTTTTTACAAAATCCAATTCCCTGCCTAAAATTTCTTTAGCCCCATCAGAAGTTCAGAACCCACCTTACCTTTTGCATTTTCAACAAAACCCAACTCATTTTTACCCTCAAATTCCCCAAATTTACGCTCCTCAGATCCATCACTACCGGAATCAGACCAAAATCCCCCTAATTCCCTCCTCGGATTATCCGAGTCAACAGAACCCTCCTCAGTAACATCGCCTTTCCCACTAGTCCGTAAATACTTACCCTGAGAATCTAGAGAGAAGTAATCGGCTCTAATTATTCCTTCTGATTCACCTTCGATACCTTCCAAATCCTTCATATCTTCAACTGAGTCGGAGTCCGAGTTGTGAAGCATAGTTGGGGGAGTCGCCGGAATACCAGGGTCATATGCCCCCCTTGACCCCCCTGATTCCGCCTCTGATTGTAAAGCTAGCTCAACTGCCTCCTAGCCACACTCACCCAAGTTCTTAAATTTAAATTTGATTAGTTGAGGATTACACTTCTTTGATTGCCCAAAAGAAAGTAGAATATGTTACGAAGATATCTCTCTCTCTCTATATATATATATATTTATCGGAAATTGTTAAATCCACAATACTTTTTGTTATTTTCACAACAAAAGCGTCGCTATAGATGTATAGCGACGGTTTTAACCGTTGCTATACATCTATAGCGAAACTTTTGTTGTGAAAATAACATTTTTTGTTGCGGATTTAACAATTCCCTATTTATCTCACTTAAACCATAATTGTAAATGTACAAAATTGTATGTTAAGGCTAGTACTTGGTACTATATCCTTAAGACAATTATGCCCTACTTATCGGTGCTTAGAGTTATCAGCACTTATCTCCTACGATACAATGACAACGTGTGTGTTATAGCAGTACTACAAATAACACACACAACGAACCAAAAAGAAATATTCTGAACTCTCTCAAATATACTATGAATATGACTGAATAAATGATGAATAATGAATTGAATAATCGAATGAATGAAATGACTGCATTGATATGATATTTATAGGAGGGATTAGTGACCCTTCAGATATGACATGTCCTTTGTGAATTAATTGGATGCATATGAAAAAGGTATGGCTGAACAGATGCGATCAAAGAAGTCTGTTGGCAAGCAAGTCAGAAGGTGAAGCGCTGTTGCGCTAGGTTGGAGCGCAGCTGCGCTAACCCTAGCGCTGTAGGAGCGCTGCTGCGCTTGACATACTGATTTCTCTTCTTCGCTTGCCTTGCTTTCCCAGTTGGAACTAAACAAAAAGTTAAAGGAAATTTTGTCCAAAAAGATATATACAAGGACCCACGACCCATGAGCCCGAGCCTGACCCGGTCGGTCGGCGACACACGCGCGGTCAAACCAAGCCTTAGATAGGTCATTTCCCTTCCACAAAAATGAGGTCTCCCTTGGGGCTCAAACCCAACAACAATATAATTGTATATATACTCATTTAATGTTTAGTTCTCAATCGTTGTGGGACTCAACTTCCCACAAGCATTTATTTATTATCTTCAAAGGTGATATTTGAAAGTAAATTTCTCATTCATTACTCCTTGGATTTGAACTTCCTAATACTTGATTTCTATATACTCATGGAGTAGAACACATTGATATGTGGATTTATCTCAAATTATTAATGGAACCCACTTAATTTTTAAGCTTAAATTCTTACAATCCCTCACATGAATGAAATTGATTGTCAGCCTTATGCAAATGTTATGCAGAGTTTGAGAGAGACAAAATTAGAGATCATCTGTATAGAGAGAGGTGGCTTCTGGCTTTGAACCTTCCCTTGTGAAAGACTATCAGGTTTACTGGTTATTCAGTGAACATGATATCTTGAACTACCCAATCGTTTATGTAAATCGAAAAAATATAAATTCACACAGAATCTTTCCAGACATTATTTGGTTCTCATGACTTTGTTTATTTCGGCCCCGAACATTCTCGGATTTATGAGTATTCTAGAGAACTATAGCCTTTATCATTCTCATAGAATTGACACAGTTCACACTCATATAGGTGATTCTTAATAAGAGTATCCTGCCATACCCCACTTATTTATCAAGATATAAGAATCATTAAAAGCATAGCTTATCCTAAAACCGTTACAGGTATCACTATCTCGTATTATAGGAATGAGTAGAAGAAATTAATTTCTTCATATATAGTGATTTGGTTGAATCGTTCAAAATTTAGTTGTTCATTTGTACCTAGATCTTGGGATCTCTAGTCATCTAGGTTGGATTTCCACCATGACGATCCTTATTTATAGGCTCCTCGATGTTATTTTTACTTGCTATCTAGTCAAACCTTTAGTTAACGGATCGCTATATTTTCTTTTGACTTTATGTACTCAATAGAAATAATGCCATTAAAGAGCAATTGTTTTATGGTATTGTGTCTACGACGAATATGTCTAGACTTACCATTATACATGTGACTCTGTGCCCTTCCAATTGCTGATTGACTATCACAATGGACACAAATAGCAGGCATAGGTTTAGGCCACATAAAAATATCTTCTAAAAAATGAAGAAGCCACTCAGCTTATTATCTAACCTTATCCAATGCAATAAACTCAGATTCCATTGTTGATCGAGTAATGCAAGTTTGTTTAGAAGATTTCCATGATACTGCTCATCCACCTAGTGTAAACACAAAACCACTTGTGGATTTAGAGTCTTTTGTATCCGATATCCAGTTCGCATCACAGTATCCTTTAAGTACTGCTAGATATCTTAAGTAATGTAATCCAAAGTTTTGAGTGTATTTTAGATATCTTAAAACACTTATAATTGCTTTCCAGTGATCTTTCCCTAGGTTGCTTGTAAATCTACTCAATTTATTAATAGCATATGCTATGTCAGGACGTGTACAATTCATTACATACATAAGGCTTCCAATTATTTGTGTATACTCAGGTTATGATATGGTCTCTCTTTTATTTTTAGACAAGTGTAGATTTATATCTACTGGTGTTCCCACATGATTGCAGTCATATTGATTAAATTTCCTGAGTATTTTCTCAATATAGTGTGATTGTGGTAACACTAATCCATCCGATGTTTTAGAAATTTTAATTCCTAATATTACATCGACAACATTCATGTCTTTCATGTCAAACATATTATTGAACATTTTCTTGATAATTTTAATGATTTCATTATTACTACCCATAATGAGCATATCATCTACATAAAGACAAATAATAACACACCGTTTCTCAATGTTCTTGACATATACACATTTGTCACACTCATTTATTTTGAAACCATTTGACACCATTACACTGTCAAATTCCATGCCATTGTTTAGGTGCTTATTTTAATCCATAAATGGACTTTACAAGTCGACAGACTTTCTTTTCTTGTCCTGAAACAATAAACCCCTCTGGTTGTTCCATATATATTTCTTCTTCTAAATCACCATTTAAGAAAGCTGTTTTCACATCCATTTGATGTATCTCCAAATTGTATATAGCTGCAATGACAATTAACATCCTAATTGAAGATATTATTGTCATAGGAGAATAGGTATCAAAATAATTCAAACCCTCCTTTTGCTTGTATCTGTTTACCAAAATCTATTCTAGCAAAAATACGCAAGTATATACAGTCCACAAGTAATAAAGTGTAAGTAGAGTATCGATCCCACGGAGAAAACTGTAATTTATAATACCATTTATCAACTTTGTATTAACACAATTTTATTAAACAATCGATTAAAGTTTTGAGAATTTCTGAAATTAATTAATTACTTCAACTAAAACTAATTACCACAAGTTTGAAAACAGATTTTTAAAGACTTAAGACTACAACTTCACTTATTGCTTCACTTTGCTCAACACACTTCCTACCAAATTATGTTAATTATTTCGGATTGTTAATCAAGAACACATCATTATTTATGACCATCTCTCAATGTATCATAAACCAATCAACTTAAATCCACAGATGATAAATTTAAAATGAACATTCTAGTTAACTAATCCACTATATCTTTATGTGAATTACAATTAAAAAGGATTCAAAGCTCAGTTTTCCTGTTAGATTACATGTGGTGAATAGGTATATCTCTATCCTAAACACAAATCATGAATTCCATTAATATGCAGAAAACACAATCACATACTGTTATGGTCAGATCTAAATCTATACTTCATCTCGAGTTCATATAGATTATCCCGGTAATTACTTGCCAAATAATTAAACAATTAAGCATAAACCATAATAGACAATCCAATAACAATTAACAGTAATTATCCAGAAAGCATATCAAATAAAGCTACACAATAAGATCCGTTATAGTCTTAAAAAGAAATTTAGTTCATAATTAAACTAGAATCCATCATCCACAAATTTAATAGCATTCAAATTTCAAAAGTAAAAGATAGAGAAGAGAATAAAAACTGTTGATGCAATCCTGGAATCTCTCTCTAGCTCCTACGTTGATTTTCTCTTGCTAACAATTTGCTTCAAGTCTTCACAATTAGCTTCCAAACTAGGGTTTTCTAATAATAAGTTCAACAACCTTTAAACTGATATAAAGCATCTATTTATAACATCTGATAAAATCCTAAATGATTTAGAAGTATGAATATCAATTACACATCATCTACTTCTTTAAAAATAAGAAAGTCAAACCTTGGTCAACTCCGAACCGGCGCGCCCGCGCTGGAAATAAGCCTGAATGGGGCGCGGTCGCGCTGCACTGGCAGACAATTTCTTTTCTAACTCTGGAGACCGGCGCGGCCGCGCTGCTCCCTAGTACATTTTGGGCGCGCCCATGCTGCTCATTTCCTGCACTTTTTGCTTCCTCTTGCTGCTGTTTTGCTCAAGCCTCACCAAATCAATTCCCAACACATGCAATCTACAAAAACACACAAAATGCATGAAAAGTAACTATACACTAAGAAAATAAATAATAATCCACATAAATAGGTATTCGATTCGTAGGTATAAAACCTACTCATCAAATACCCCCAAACTTGAACTATTGTTTGTCCCCAAATAATACAATGTAACACAATACAACACAATACCATGAATGCAACCTATTAACTATCATGCCTACGAATCCAACCAATAGCCAATATGAAAATTAACTTTTAGCCTCAGAGATATCAACAAAACACTTGAAACAGCAAATCCAGTCAATATGAATTAGTAATCCCAATCAATCAAACAATACACACCTGTCATTACCCAAGTTTTATGTGTGTGCTCATTAATCAATTTAATTAATCATAGTTTAAGTTTAGTTACATAACCAACTCCATAGCAAGAATAATCTGGTTTCACTTCAATTTCAGCAAATATGACAATTCCGGCCAAAACTAAGCAATTACTAAGCACAAGGGTTCTTACGAGGTTTATTTCTATCCTTATTCTTTCACGAGTGCGTTTTACGCTCCATCTCGTATTTATGTTTGACTATGCAATCTCAGGCTCTCTTAGGCTTTTCAAAGTCTCCCATGTAGCGAGCTTTCAAACAATGACTTCGAAACCAGTCAGCTTTAGGGCACTACGTATTAAGACACCCCTAAGGATCTAATTACCCGAGTAACCAATGCCACAGAACCCAACTAGTCAAACCATTTATTCTCTCTTTTTTTTTCATTTTTTAAGCCCCTTAGATACCCTCAAACTTAAGCTTTCACCTTCTTTTAGCCTTTACTGTCAATTCAGTGGTTTTCTCTATTTTACCCCAAAACATTCTCATTTAAAAGTCAATTATGCAACCCTTGAACTATATTAATCAAACAATCAAATATCTCGTGCTATCCGGTTACTCAAGATTCAGGCAGGCATAACTATCCTTATGATCGAAATTACAACATCCATATCGACTATCAACACTGTCCAAGTTAACAAGTAAAACTAATTTCATCATTGACCGAGCCAAAACCTGAACTAGCCCATCAATTGAATTCACGCAAACAAACTAAATGCCCACAATACACAACCAATGCAAACAAATATGATAATGTACTAACCTTTAACCAACTATATGCCAATATGCCAACATATATAATGCACTAAACTAACTATCATGCTAAATAAAAATAGATGCTAAACAAAAACAGATAAATAACCACAAAACCCCCCAAACTTATGACGAACAATGCCCTCATTGGAAAAATAGTAAAAAGAAAAGGAAAGAAGAACTCCCCTAATCCGAGGCAGCATCGTCTGCGGCCTCCCCATCATCATCTGAAGGTGTGTCCGGGGGAGGGTAAGCTGGAGCAGCACTAAATGTTGGGAATTAGACTTGGACGCCCAATTAAGAAAAAGCTTGAGAAAAACTATAAGAGAGTTGCGTCGAGAAGGATCGGAGTTCAGTCATGCTAGAATGAATAGCGTCCATCCGCCGGTACATACGCCTCTCCATCCGATCTAACCTAGCCTGAGACACATTCAACGGCTGCTCAGGTTCTGCCATCGGTTGATCGGATGCCTCTTCACTTTCACTATGATCAGCCAAAAGAAATCCTGCCCCACGGGAATGAGAAGGATCGCCAGTCCAAACCTTATACTTCTCAATCGTAGCATGGTCAATGGTGTTCATAGGAAGCTGCAAGGGCTCGCCATCATCCCACTGCCCCCGGTAACAATGCATAAACGAGATATAACAGATGCATATGGGATCCCACCTGAAATACCACCCTGCAAATACCGACAAATAGACTGATTGATTACATGCCCAACATCTATTTTTCTTCCCTTCATAATCCTATACAATAAGATAGCTCGATCCTTGGTCACGCCATTCTGGTGCCGTGTTGGCATCAGATTGGCACATATGAAGCTATACCATGCCTTCCCATATCGACTTAAGGCCGTGTGTGGAAAATGCAACTTCTGATTTGTTCCCTGCTTAGTAGTCCACACCGTACCTGGTTTGCACAAGGTATTCATGATATTATCCAACTTTGTGTCCCATCTTGTAGCGTATAACCAATCTGGATCATTAGGTTGAATATTAGGCAAATGGTACAGTGAATTGATACTTTCTTTGGTATAGGAAACTTGGCAACCCCTCACAAAAGCAGTGTCATCTTTGGTAATCTCCGCATTTGCACAAAATTCTTGCATTATCGATATTGGGGCTGCCAAAGGAGGTTCAACGAACAATAGCTAGCCCATGGCCCAAATCATACTCGTCATCTGCCCATCTAGCCTTGGCTCTGGCTTGAGCCCACGTTCCAACACAAATGTTTTCCCTAACAAAACTTGCTGGTAAAACTCTTCAGCTTCAGTAAAAACAAATCGACTAGCATCAAAATCAACAGGCTCAGTATGGGCTTGAGAACTAGAAGATTCACCACGTTGGCGTTTCGATGCCATGGATACTTAATGACAATGCTTCAACCCTAGACAATCTAATAGACCTCACTTACCCCCAAACTCGTCACAAGTCAAACTTAAACTTTAGTAACCATGCACAAACACTAAATATGGAATCTATGTTCTGTTTGTAAGTATGCACACCCAAGCCAATTCAGCCAACTAAACACAACCACAGTACAATAACAATTGCAAAACCAAATAAACCCTAGAACCTTTGAATTAGCAATTCAATGAATATCCCCTGTAGAAGGTCCTTCAATTAAAATTATTACCTTGCTATGGAAAAAAAATACCAATTTAATGGCTACTCAATCTGCACTTGTACGAAGTTCTACCCATAATGTCCCAATGTAATGAAATTGAGGGAGATGGAATGATGGTTTGGAGATGAATGAGAAGAAGGTATAGATATGGAGGTTTGATCGATGGTGGAAGGCTTGATTTTGGGGAGAGTGGAGTTTGGGATTCGGTTATGGATAAGTGAGAGATACCTAGGGTTTGAGTGATAACAAGGGATGAAGAAAGAGAGAGAATTATATTTTGTTCGAATTTGATTGAAGGAAAGAGTATAATAGGATTTTGATTTGGAATAGGAGAGTAGTGGGGGTTATAAACGGTTTCTATTATGAATCGGAATAGGAGAATGAGAGTCCAAGCGGGAAGAAAGAAATAAAAGGTTGAATGGGTCGGGTCTCAGAAAAACTGGAAACCGATCGCGGCGCGACCAGGCTTGAAATTGGCCTGGATTGGGCGCGGCCGCGCTGGTATGGCAGCAGGAAGTTTTTGAGTTCTGGAGATGGGCGCGGCCGCTCTGCTTCCCTTTGTAATTTGGGTGCGGCCGCGCTGCCCTGGCAATAAGAAAATTTAAGCTTTTGGAAGTAGGCGCGGCCGCGCTGCCTTGTATCCATGAAGCTTTATATGTTAAGCCTTCCTGATTGAACCACTGAATTACAGCAATGAAGTGTATCCTATAAAAACATAAAATAGCAAATTACTACTATAAAAATAAATTAAAAATACTACGTACTTCTAAAAATCACAAAAATTCAAATTAATGAAATTAAAATATGGGTTGCCTCCCATCAAGTGCTTGATTTAAAGTCTTTCAGCCTGACTACTCCCTGTTTCACGATTGATCGGCAAGAGTGATTGAGGTTTTCTGGCGATCGAAATCACCACCCAAATAATGCTTCAAACGCTGTCTGTTGACTTTAAATGACTCATCCGGATTATGACCAAAGACTTCGACGGCGCCATGAGGGAATGCTTGTTTGATAATGAACGACCCAGACCACCGAGATTTGAGCTTGCCAGGAAATAATCTCAATCAAGAGTTGTATAAAAGCACTGCTTGTCCCGGCTCAAATTTTCTGTCAACAATTTTCTGATCATGCCACTTCTTGACTTTTTCCTTGTATAACTTTGAGTTCTCATAAGCTTGCAGACGGAATTCATCAAGCTCATTAAGCTGGAGAAGCCTCTTCTCCCCTGCAGTTGTGAGAACGAAATTCAGCTTTCTAATGGCTCAATATGCTTTGTGCTCAAGTTCAACAGGAAGGTGACATGTCTTGCCATAAACTAGGTGATACGGTGACATGCTAATGGGTGTCTTGTATGCTGTCCGGTAAGCCCAAAGTGCGTCATCCAACTTTGTTGACCAATCTTTTCTAGTGGGGTTGACAATCTTTTCCAAAATTCTCTTCACTTCCCTATTCGAAACTTCAGCTTGACCACTAGTTTGGGGGTGATAAGCTGTAGCAATTTTGTGGTTAATCCCATATTTAGCCAAGAGATCTGCGAAAGACTTATTGTAGAAGTGGCTCCCTTCATCACTAATAATTGCCCTTGGGGTGTCAAATCTTGTGAAGATGTTTTTCTGAAGAAATTTAAGACCACTTTGGCATCGTTAGTTGGCAAAACACTGGCTTCCACCCATTTAGAGACATAATCGACTGCCAAGAGAATGTAAAAGTTGTTGAAGGAGGCCGAAAATGGTCCCATAAAGTCTATCCCCCAAACGTCGAAGACTTCAACTTCTAAAATTGTGTTCAATGGCATCTCATGACGTTTGGAGATATTGCCCACCCTTTGACATCTATCACATCTCTGAACGAATTGGTGGACATCTTTAAACAACATGGGCCAGAAGAATCCTACTTGTAACACCTTGGCAGCTGTCTTTTCACCCCCGTAATGTTCTCTATAAAGCGAATCATGACAATGCTGTAAGATGCTCTCAATTTCGCTTTGCGGAACACACCGTCGTATCATTTGATCTGCACAATGCTTGAACATGAACGACTCATCCCAACTGTACCTCTTCATGTCATGGAGAAATTTTTTCTTTTATTGGCTGGTCAAGTCTGGAGGAAACACGTTGCTAACCAAATAATTGACAAAATCTGCATACCATGGGACTTCTGCTTTGATCAACGAACAGCTGCTCATCCTGGAAGAACTCATTAATTACAGTTTTGTCTTTCTTTGCATGCTCATTATTTTCCAATCTCGATAGATGATATGCCACCTGATTTTCCGTACCCTTTCTATCTCAGATTTCCAAGTCGAATTCCTGGAGTAGAAGTATCCATCTAATAACCTCGGCTTCGCATCTTTCTTCGAAATCAGATATCTAATCGCTGAATGGTCCGTGAATACCACCACTTTAGTTTCGATTAAGTATGAACGAAATTTGTCAAATGCGTATACTACCGCAAGCAACTCCTTCTCAATAGTTGTATATTTGAGTTGGGCTTCCGATAATATTTTGCTAGCATAATAAATGGCATGAAAGACCTTTTCTTTGCGTTGGCCCAAAACAACCCCAATTGCATAGTCGGTAGCATCACACATTAACTCGAATGACATTGACCAATCTGGTGCAACTATCACTGGTGTTGTGGTCAATTTCTTCTTTAAAAGCTCAAATGCCGATAAATAATCCTCATCAAATTTGAATGGGACGTCTTTCTCCAATAAACTGCATAATGGCTTCGTGATTTTGGAGAAGTCCTTTATGAATCTCCGATAAAACCCGGCATGTCCCAAAAAACTACGAATCCCCTTCACTGAAGTTGGTGGTGGTAAGTTTTCAATTGTCTCAAGTTTGACTTTGTCCACCTCTAACCCTCTTGCTGATACTTTATGACCGAGGATGATCCCTTCTTGCACTATGAAATGACATTTTTCCCAGTTAAGCACCAAATTGGTTTCCAAGCACCTTTTTAGTACCATGACAAGATTTTCTAAACAACTATCAAAAGAGTCCCCAAATACTGAAAAATCGTCCTTGAAAACCTCCACATTGCGTTCCATCATATTTGAGAAAATTGTCATCATGCACCTTTGTAATGTTGCTGGTGCGTTGCACAATCCGAAAGACATTCTCGTAAAAGCGAAAGTACCATATGGACAAGTGAACGTAGTTTTTTCCTGATCCTCCGTAGCAATTGTAATCTGATTATACCCGGAATATCCGTCCAATAAGCAGTAGTACTCGTGTCCAGCCAATCTATCCAACTTCTGAACAATGAAATGTAGTGGGAAGTGAACCTTTCGGGTTGCTTTATTGAGTTTCCTATAATTCATGCAAACCCTCCATACTGTCCTCGTCGGTATCAGCTCGTTGTTTTCGTTTGCTACTACTATCATTCCTCCTTTCTTTGGTACGCACTGAACTGGACTCACCCAAGAACTGTCAGATATGGGGTATATAATACCAGCATCCAGCCATTTTAGGATCTCTTTCTTGATTACCTCTTTCATAATTGGATTTAGGTGGGGTTTGATTGCATCTTAATACATCTTAACAGTCCATCTTTTAATGTATCTTAACAACCCACATCTTTGTATTAAGAGGTCCTCTGAATAGTTTAGACTCATATTTATACCTTAATTATTCAGAGGACCTCTTACTACAAATATGTGGGCTTTTAATACAAATATCTGGGTTGTTAAGATGCATTAAGAGGTGTGTTGTTAAGATGCATTAAGATACAATCAAACACCGCCTTAGCCTTCTTTGTTGTTCCATAGTAGGTTTGGCATCATCTTTCATAAGTATCTTGTGCATGCAGAAAGATGGGCTTATTCCTTTGATGTCAGTAACGGTCCATCCAATTGCAGTTTTGTACTCTCGAAGAACTCGTATCAACTTACTTTCCTGAAATTTGTTAAGAACAGATACAATAATAACAGGTAAAGTAGATGATTCACCGAAATAAGCATACATAAGATGATTAGGTAAAGGTTTAAGCTCAAGTTTAGTAGGTATCTCAAGAGATGGCTTCAAGCACTCTAAGGACTTGTCTGTATGCTCCAATGATTCAAAAGGAATTTTGAATTTGCGTACCCTTGACAATGCATCTAATATTTGAAGAAACTCCATCATCTCCGGATCATCCATGTCAGCATCTCCCAATAAAGTAGTTTCTAACGGATCTTTAGTGATTGTCCTCAAAAACTCATCATCCATTACTTTCTCTACCACATACATCCGGAAACACCTCTTCATTTGTAGGAAACTTCATGGTTTTGAATACATTAAATGTCACTTCTTGGTCTTGAACCCTCATAGTCAATTCTTCTTTTTGCACATCTATTAGTGTTCTACCAGTTGCTAAGAACGGCCTCCCAAGTATGATAGGAATGTCTTTGTCCTCTTCATAATCCAAAATGATGAAATCAGCTGGGAATATGAATTTATCGACTTTCACAAGAATGTCCTCCACAATACCTCTGGGATATGTAACTGACCTATCCGCAAGCTAAAGAGAGATGTTTGTTGGTTTCGGTGCAGGTAGACCCAACTGGACATTTATCGATAAAGGCATGAAGTTGATGCTAGCACCCAAATCACACAAACATCTGTTGATTGACAAGCTACCAATAGTGCAAGGAATAGTAAAGTTGCCAGGATCTTTTAATTTCGGCGGTAACTTCTTTTGCAGTATAACACAGTTAAAGCTACTGTTTTATAATCCTCTAGCTTTTTCTTCCTTGACAAAATTCCTTTCATAAACTTGGCATAGCTTGGCATCTGCTCTAAAGCTTCTGCAAACGGTATGTTGATTTGTAGCTTCTTAAAAACCTCGAGGAATTTGGAGAACTGCTTATCTAATTTATGTTTCTAAAATCTCTGTAGATATGGAACTGGAGGGTATACTACGGATTGTTTTGCTTTCTGTTCTTCTCTTGGCTCGGTTTTTGTCGTCTCTTCTTGGTCCTCTGAATTTTCTACAGAATCTAAAACTGGAGAAGGGCGCGGTTGTATTGCCTCTCTTTGTATTTCAGGCGCGGTCGCGCTGCCTGTCAGGATTTGCTTCCCACTTCTTAGTGTGACAACTTGGTACTGTTCCTTACCATCTCTCTTGGGGTTAACTTCCGTGTTACTCGGCAAAGATCCTTAAGGTCTGTTGTTTAACATATTGGCCATTTGACCCACCTGATTCTCAAGATTCCTGATAGCAGTCGCTTGACTCTTTAATAACATATCATTATTCGCCATATACTTCATTAAGAGCTCTTCCAAATCGGGTTTCTTTTCTGGTTGCGGTTGCGTAGCTACCTGCTGGTGTTGGTTATGAAATCCTGGAGGATATGATGGTCTGGGAGCTTGCTGATGATTCTGATTGTTGCTCCATGATAAGTTAGGATGGTTCCTTGCCCCCGGATTGTAAGCGTTTTGGTATGGATTTGGAGGACGTTGGTAGCTACCCACAAACTGCACTGCTTCAGGATTAATGGCACAATATTCTGTAGAATGTGCACCCGTGCATAACTCGCACACATAAGCTACTTGCTGAGTTTTTGACTCTGCCATAGCGTCGATCTTCTTAGACACAGCTGCCATCTGAGCTTCTAATGTTGTGACTGCATCTACTTCTAATACCCCGGCTACCTTGTGTTGATTCATCCTCGCAGCTGGTCATTGATAGTTATTTGTCACCATTGTCTCCAACAATTCAAAAGCCTTATCAAAACTTTTAGCCATAAGTGCACCTCCCGCAGCTGCATCTATACTTGTTCGAGTATTACTACTTAACCCATTGTAGAATGTCTGAACCTGTAGCCACTTGGGTAGCCCATGGTGCAGGCATCTTCTCAATAAGTCTTTGAACCTCTCCCAAGCCTCATGTAGTGACTCTCCATGTTGTTGCTCAAAAGTAGTAATGTCGTTCCTCATCTTAGCAGTTTTAGCCGGCAGAAAGAATTTCGCTAAAAATTTCTGGGTCAGGTCATCCCAGGTTATAATAGATCCTGGTGGCATCGAATGCAGCCAACTCTTTGCTTTATCCCTCAGAGTGAATGGAAATAGACGTAATCTAATTGCATCATCCGTAACATTGTGGTATTTGAATGTATCACAAATCTCAAGAAAGCTCACCAAATGTACATTCGGATTATCATTGGCCAATCCCCCAAACTGTACCGAGTTCTGAATCATCTAAATTGTACCCATTTTAATCTCAAACGTATTTGTAGTGATAGTTAGCCTCGTGATGTTTGACTTGATCTCATCTATCTTAAGTATGGTGTAGTCCCTCAGTGATTTCTGTTCTTCGTTAGCCATTTTCTCTTTCTCGATTGCCTCTTTGTAAAGCTTTCTCAACTGACGTAACTTATTCTCAAGATTGTCCTCGCACTGCACAAGTTCCAGCTGTTTTGATTGTGTTTACATAAACGAACCGAAATCACCTAAAACAGGAAATAACAAGAAAAACAAAAACAACGTTTAATTAAAACTGAATTAATTAAATTGATACTTGAAAATTATAAACACAAATTTTTCCTGGCAATGGCGACAAAAACCTGTTTGACAAAATCTATACTAGCGAAAATACGCAAGTGTACGCAGTTCACAAGTAATAAAATGTAAGTAGAGTATCGATCCCACGGAGAAAACTGTAATTTATAATACCATTTATCAACTTTGTATTAACACAATTTTATTAAACAATCGATTAAAGTTTTGAGAATTTCTGAAATTAATTAATTACTTCAACTAAAACTAATTACCACAAGTTTGAAAACAGATTTTTAAAAACTTCAGATTACAACTTCACTTATTGTTTCACTTTGCTCAACACACTTCCTACCAAATTATGTTAATTATTTCGGATTGTTAATCGAGAACTCATCATTATTTATGACCATCTCTCAATGTATCATAAACCAATCAACTTAAATCCACAGATGATAAATTTAAAATGAACATCCTAGTTAACTAATCCACTATGTCTTTATGTGAATTACAATTAAAAAGAATTCAAAGCTCAGGTTCCCTGTTGGATTACATGTGGTGAATAGGTATATCTCTATCTTAAACACAAATCATGAATTCCATTAACATGCTGAAAACACAATCACATGCTATTATGGTCAGATCTAAATCTATACTTAATCTCTCGAGTTCATATAGATTATCCCGGTAATTACTGGCCAAATAATTAAACAATTAAGCATAAACCATAATAGACAATCCAATAATAATTAACAGTAATTATCCAGAAAGCATATCAAATAAAGCTACACAATAAGATCTGTTATAGTCTTAAAAAGAAATTTAGTTCATAATTAAACTAGAATCCATCATCCACAAATTTAATAGCATTCAAATTTCAAAAGTAAAAGATAGAGAAGAGAATAAAAACCGTTGATGCAATCCTAGAATCTCTCTCTAGCTCCTGCGTTGATTTTCTCTTGGTAACAATTTGCTTCAAGTCTTCACAATTAGCTTCCAAAACTAGGGTTTTCTAATCGTAAGTTCAACAACCTTTAAACTGACATGAAACATTTATTTATACCATCTGATAAAAATCCTAAATGATTTAGAAGTCTGAATATCAATTACACATCATCTGCTTCATTAAAAACCAGAAAGTCAAAGCTTAGTTAACGCCCGAACCGGTGCGACCGCGCTGGAAATAAGCCTGAATGGGGCGCGACCGCGCTACTCCCTAGTACATTTTGGGCGCACCCGCGCTGCTTAATTTCCTGCATTTTTTGCTTCCTCTTACTGCTGTTTTGCTCAAGCCTCGCCAAATCAATTCCCAACACATGCAACCTACAAAAACACACAAAATGCATGAAAAGTAACTATACACCAAGAAAATAAACAATAATCCACATAAATAGGTATCCGATTCGTAGGTATGAAACCTACTCATCAGTATCCTTTGATTACAAGTCTTGCTTTATATTTATTTATAGATTCATCTGTTTTTATTTTCTTCTTGAATATCAACTTGTATCCAAGAGGTTTAGAGCCTAGTGGGAGATTTACTAGTTCTCATGTATGATTGTGCAGTATGGATTCTATTTCACCATTTATAACCTCTTTCTAATATGGAGCTTCGGGACTCGATACTACTTCTTTATAAGTTTAAGGCTCCTTTTCTAACAAATAAGTTAGAAAATTTGGACCAAAAGATTTTGATATTCTAGCACGTTTACTATACCTTGGTTCATTAATATCTTCTAAATCATGATCACCGTCACTAACAGTGTCATAAGTTCTTTTATTTGAACTTGTTTCCAGTTCATTAGAATTTGACTATTTTGTTTTCTTATTAGGAAATACTGTTTCAAAAAATTTAGCATCTTTTGACTCAATAATAATATTTTCATGTATTTTCTCTATTTTGATTTATTAACCAAAAATCTATATGCACTGCTATTATTAACATAGTCAATGAATATACATTATATTGTTTTTTGTCCTATTTTCACCTTTTTGGGTGGAGGAACCATTACTTTTGCTAAGCATCCCCATACTTTTAAGTGTTTATAAGGCAATTTTTGTCGTTTCCATAATTCATAGGGTGATGCATTAGACTTCTTTTGAGGTATTCGGTTGAGAATATAATTTGCTATAAGAATTGTTTTCCCCACAAATTCTGAGGTAGCCCACAACTTAATAACAATGCATTCATCATTTCTTTTAAAATTCTATTCTTTCTTTCAGTAACACCATTTTGCTCTGGAGAATAAGGTGCAGTTGTTTGGTGTATTATACCATGTTGCAAACAAATTACACTAAAAGGTGATTCATATTCCTCATCTCTATCACTTCTAATTCTCTTGATCTTTTCATCAAGTTAATTCTCAACCTCATTCTTGTAATCTATAAACATTTCCAAGGCCTCATCTTTACTTCTCAATAAGTAAACATAACAATATCTTGTACAATCATCAATAAAAGTAAGAAAATATTTTTTACCCCCTCTTATTTGTATATACTTTGAATCACAAATATCTGTATGTACTAATTTAAGAGGTTCTGTACTTCTTTCAATTGATTTAAAAGAAGTTTTTCGAAGCTTTACCTCAACGTAAACTTCACATTTATGATTGAAGTTAATCTTACATTTTGGTAAACATTCCATATTAATTAATCTACGTATAATATTATAATTAACATGCCCTAATCTACCATGTCATAAATTAGATTACTCAATCATATAAAAAGAAGATGTATTTTTATTAATATTGGAAGGTACAATTGTCAATACATTCATTTTAAAGAGCCTATTGCTCATATATCCCTTCCCCATATACATCCCATTGTTAAGACAAACTTGACCGATACAAAGCCAATTTAAATTCCTTTTGACTAAGTAAAGATCCAGACGCTAAATTCTTCCGAATATCAAGCACATGGAGCACATTGTTGAGGATAAGTTCCTTGTCACATGTCATCTTTAAAACCACCCTTCCCTGCCCAGGAATCTTAGATGTGGAAGAATTTTTCATGTATAATTATTTTCCATTCTCAATGTCTTAATATGTGGAGAACATCTTCTTATTAGAACACATATGACAGGTTACTTTAGTGTCTACCCACTATTCCATGGGATTTCCTACCAAGATTACTTCAGAAACCACTGTTGATAGGTTCAATTTGAAAACGTCTTCAAGAAGACCATCCACCTTTGTTACATTAGCTTGTGCAGACTTCTTGTTTTAGTCTTTGCGTTTACGACAATCCTTTGCTCTATGTCCTGGCTTGTCATAAACAAAACACTTACCTTTTTGTTCCCTGTTGAGGCCTATTGCCGGAGTGCTTTCTCTTTTTGGACTTTTGACCTTGTTCCACTACGTTGGCTTTAAATTCCATAAATGTCTTTCTTACTTTCTTTTCGAAAGCACGGTTGTCCTCTTCTATCCTTAATCTCACGATCAAGTCTTCAAGTTTCATCTTTTTACGCTTATGCTTGAGATAATTCTTAAAATCTTTTCACGTTGGCGGTAGCTTTTCAATGATAGCTGCTACTTAAAAAGATTTACTTAAGGACATACCTTATGCATGTATTTCATGTAGGATTACTTGAAGTTCTTGGATTTAATTGATGACAGCCTTGGAATCCACTATCTTATAGTCCAAAAATATGCCAACTACGAACTTCTTCGTGCCGACATCTTCCGTTTTGTATTTCTTATCTAAGGAATCCCATAGTTCCATTGCTGTCTTGAGAGAACTATACACATTGTAGCATCTATTACAACAATCACTTGCCTATCTGTTTCATTCTCACTAAGCACAAGAAGATCTTCGTGAAAAAATCTTGCCAAATTTAGTGTAGTGAGATAAAACATTTTTTTGCCATATTTTAAACTCTATTCCATTGAACTTTTTTTGTTTTTCACCATGGTTCACAAGCACATTAGGTATCATTGGTGTAGAAGATGAACCAACTATAGTTACAGATTCGGTAGCCATATTTATTGTAAATATAAATTAAATATATATATAATAAAATAATTGTCTTAAGATTGTTAGGAAGAAGATAACTCTGTATGTGTGTGTGTGTGTGTATATATATACAGATGAGATCTTAATCATACCATTTTAAGTGACTTACTCTCTTAAGTAACATACCTATTTAAAGTCTCCTTATTTTTTCTTTTTAGTTTCTCTCTTCTCACATGTTTCTCTCCAAAACAAAACCAACCTAGCTCGAAAAATTCGAATCAAGCAACACGGAGACCAAGAATCAGAGGAATCCAAGGACAAACGCCCAGATCTCGACTTCGATTCGGTAAACCTTAACTATTTTCCGCCATTACAACTGTATTTTATGAAGGTTTGCTTCAATTTATCCATCTACTCTTTGTGGGTTTTGACCTTGGATGATTTCTAGGTTTTATGTGACCCATTGTTCTCTCTTTGCTATTTGTTTTTTTTTCAATGGGTTTTTCACCAGGTTTGTCCTTTGTTCTTCTGAAAATTTCTTTTTGTTGTTGTTCTGAACCTTGGGGCATGTTATTTTTTATTTGTTTCATTATTTTCTGTTGAATTAATCTTTTTGTTAGTTTTGTTTAATCTCGGGTTGTATTGTTCTGATTTGGATTTTGGATAGATGTGAAAAGATTGTGAATTTAACTATGTTTTGATAGTCCATGTTACAATGTTTTCACAGTTTCTTACTTAAGAACAAGGCTTTTTGTGCATGTGGACTAATTATTCTTTTAAAGCTTAAAAACAAGAAGGAACATAATGCTTTAGACCACAAATTTGATAAATCATTTGGGCTCTTGGATTACTCTTAATAATATAAAAAAGATTGATTAAACTAATACCTTTTTTTGAATAGTATTTAGGCTACTTAATGAGGAATGCAATTCCAAAGTTTTCAATCCAACAGTAAATAACAACTTCTGCCAATCTTAGGAATCAATCCTCTATGCACATGAGCCCAAATTGTTTACCAAATTTGTGGTCTATGCAATTCATTATTTTCTATTGAATTAATCTTTTTTGTAAATTTTATTTTTTAATTTTTTTTGTTTACTTGAAAGTCTTACAGAATTATGGAATTCTTCAAAGCCTTTGGTGATTGATGTTTGTGTCATGTTGGGGTAGAACTTGCAAATATAAGATAATTTGAAAGCAATTGGGAGTATATTGTCTAAATTTATTGAAGAATTTAGAGATTACTCAAATAAAGGTTGACCATGTTCATGCCTTTTTTTGTGTGTAGGTGAGAAATGCTTTTATTTGTATTTAATTTTGGTCCTGATGTCGAAAACCAGTTGAAAGTTTCTATTCTCTCCCTTATAATTACAGTTGTAAGAGTATTTTTTCTGAAAAATAGAAAATATATTTGGCTGACAATTAAGGTGTTGTGTAAGTTATTTAGTGTCTAATCATTTGTCTGAAGAAAAAAAAAGAAGAAAAAGTGACATAATGTCTGGTTAACATTGCATTGGTGAAATCTTTTGTTTTTTAGTATGGCAATGAGAAATATTAGTTCTTTGTAAGAAGGAATTATTTTGTATTGATTGTTTCATTATCTTACTTCGTTTGCTCATGTTGATCTGTTTAGAATTGTGAAATTTAAGATATGCTTTTCTAATTGTTTTAGTGTGTATATACTCTTTATATCCATCATTTACTTAGGTTAGCTCTTATGTAAACCCTAACTAATTTTTTTCCCCAAGTCATGAGCACAAATTCATCAGAAAGCTCATCCCGCAGTTGCAAGTGTGGAGTTTCTTCACCTGTGAAGGTTTCATGGACCAAAACAAATCTCGGGAGACTATTTTTTTGTTGTACAAATTATAAAACAATACCATGTGACTTTTTTGAATGGATTGATCCAGCAATGTCCCTGCGCTCAAGAATTGCTAAGTATTATAGCGAAAATAATAAATTGAAGTCTGAAATAGAAGTTTTGAAAAAAATGGTTGACGAGCTGACTATTGTTATTGTCAATGCCAAAAATGACAAAGCTATTATAGAAAAAAAAATCTTGAGTTGGTGGCAAAAATTGATGAGATGAAATTGAACAATGAAAGACGGAAGAAAATAGTGGTGTACTGGATGTTTGTTTTTCCTTTCATGTTGTAGTTTTTGTTGTTTGTAATGAAGCTGTAGTTGCTTTGTAATGAAATTATTGAATGTAATGGAGGTGGTTTTCCCTTATTTAACAACTTATTCTACCATTAATTGTCTGTGAGTGAATGTTTCAAAAGTACAGCTATGTTTGAATATGCCTCTTAGTTATGCAAGCTGAAACGTTAACAGTTCACTCCTTTTAGTAGCAGAGGCCTTCTTTCTTATTAACCCTAAACTTCCACCCTTTTTTACCACATTTCTCAATGCACTAACCGGGTAGGTCTAAAGTATATATATAACCACAAAACAAGATTTGATATCTCATGCTCCATTTCATATTTCTCTGTTATTTCATGCTCTGTCACTCATATACTGTGTTAAATGCTTTAAACGGATGTTCTTGATCCGTAATATTATGATTTCTGAAGTATATATAGTAATTTCTTAGGCTTTTATGTTTACTGTTCAATATTTGTAGCAGGTTTCTTGAGGTTATAGACTCGTAGTTAATTCACATGTATCTAGGCTTTGGTTGTAAATTGTCCTTTTAGTTCTTGAAACTTTAAAAAATGTAGCACTTTTATTTGTTTTATTTGCATATATGTATATATCATTCTTTATATGTATTTGTTTCTACATTGAAATCGTGATGAATCATTACAATTCTCTTTCTATTTTCTTTTTATAGGTTAGCTTTGTTGTGGTGAAGATCACAATAATTAGTCCTGTTAGTCTGCTTAAGAGAGTAAGCGATTTGCTCAAATGGGAATACAAGGAAAAATCATTTCATCTCCCATGTATAACACACTTCAAAAGCCAGAGCCCCTAACCTCACATGAAGAGCAAGATCTTCAATTAGCCCACTAAAGACTACACAACATAATCAAAAAAATGCCTTGAAGCAAATGTGCCTCTAATAATTGATGCAGGGGAGACCTTAATTCATCCTGTTATCGATTACTTTACTTACTCTGCAACAATTAAACACAACAAAGATGATAAACCAATAATTTTCGGGACAATGCAAGCATATTTAAAAGATGCCAAAGAAAGATTATTACTAGCAAAGAAAGCTGCATAATCAATGAAAAATTAACCAATCTTCAATTGACATATTATCGAGTGGAGTATGACGAATCAAGTGGACTATGAAGAATCAGGTACACGCAAGTTTCACAATCAACATTTAAGTAACCTTCAATTGACATAGTAGTGAGAGCAAACTACAACAAAAACCGAGAGAGGAGATTTATGAGCATCTCCTTCTTATCCTAGGAAACTTGTAGCTACATCATCCAAATTTCAAATTACTCATAAAGGCTTACAAAGTTACAGATTACTGCAATTTTGAAAATACAAATTATGCAAGTCACTCCCATGATTACTACAATTCTGAAATTCTAAAGCATCCCAAGTATCACTCCCATTATTAGTGCAATTCTGAAGCACACTTTGTAAAAAAAAATACAAATTAATACAAAAATATAGATATACAAGTGTTGTTATAGCAATCTCAGTTGCACCTGTGGGTGAATCACTATCATCATCTACACTTGGATCCTGAGTAGCATCATCATTTGATGCTCGAGTTTTACATTTAAACAAATAGCAAAGTCAAAATTAAACAAATAGCAAATTCAATTTTAAACAAATAGCAAAGTCAAAATAAGTAAACTTACTTACCGATTATTAAGTAGCAGACAGTTTCTTTTATCGTGTGTCACACCAACTTTGTCACATCCATGACAACGTCTACCCTTGGGATTTTTTATTTTTTCCAAAGCCTTTTCTTTGCCACCCTTCAGCCTTTTGTCACACCCTTTTGCTCGCACTTGGTTCGTGTGACGCCCCCAAATTCGGGTTTTCAAATACCCGAATCCGGTCATCACGATCCAACATAAACATCCACCTATAACAACATATGGTATCTAAAATGCGGAATAAAATAAACATACGGTGTTCATTACAAGGTGTTACTAGTCCCAGAATACGATTAACCTTAAACATTTACACAATCCATACCCTAACTAGCTATCAGAGTTTAAATTACATTAACAGTAATTAACTAACACATGAATCTAAAGTCTGCTACGAGAAGTCTATCATTTCATCTTTTCTTTCCCTTTTTTCTTCCCTGACGTCTTTGGTTTAGCTGCAATGAAGTCATGATATAGCAAGAATGAGCAACGAGTTTGCCCAGCAAGTTTAAAGTGCAACAATAAAGATATATCATGATGAAGGGATAATAAAGGGATTTCAACAATAGAATAATCAGAAGCAAGAACATTAAATGCTTTTAGAACAATTGATAGTCAAATAGACTTTGAACGATAACTTCCAGAGGAGTCAATAGCTAGTTGACCCTCTGGTTACTGGCTACAGAATAACGTACTTGAGGGGATCAGCCTCGCGTACCCTATGTATATGCATAACATTTAATTCTGCTATTTGTACCTTATATACGGTACGTGGGGTACTCCCCTATAAATAAAGGGGTGTTCATACAGTCTAAGAACCCTCACCATCGATTGGTTCGGATAGCTTTTATAAATTTCACATACTTTGTCTGACCGAACAAAGGTTCAGACTTAATTATGAATAGTTCCTAAATCTCGGAACTTAAATAAATGTACAAATTCAAATGCACGAGTGCGAATGTCAATAAATACATAGAGGTGGAATAATTTTAAAAAGTAATTAGACCACTTAAAGCATGCTTGGGGATAAGATTCAAGCTTAAAGAATAATTTGCAACAATATATGTATACCTTTTTGCACGAATTAAAATTGTGCATAAGGTTTAGAAATTTGCTCAATGAAAAGGTTGAGTAAAAAGAACTTGCAGTAATGTAAGAAGTTTTGGGTTAGGAACTTGCCTGTTTGCTCAGCTACAGATAAACTTAGCTTTAATTAATTGATCTCGAGTGACCTATCATTGGGTAAAGTCGATTTATCAATTAACAGTTATATATTGGCACCTCTTACTATACCTTTTACTCAACAGGTAAAATTCACCATCTATAATTAATTACTATTTAACATTAGCTAAACAGAAATTAATAATCTTTAGCTATTAAATTGATGGTAGCTAATCATGATTACTATTCTTCGATTACTCAGATTTATTACCCTTATCTGCCTCTAAATATGGGTTAATAACCCTTATTTATTATTTATAAAATAAATAATAAATTTATCATGGTTTAATAGAAATTAAATAATAGCTGATCACTTATTTAATTTTATTTACCCTTAATTACCTTTCACCCGTAAGGTAATTGAGTACTTGTTATTCTTGTTCCTTATTCACATTAAATACTTACTGTATTAATAATACACACACTCAATTATTATTTAATATTAATAATCGTTAAGTGTTTCTTATCTTTATTTACTAATTAGATCATCAATAGTTAATTAGACATCATTCTTATTTATCTTATCTTTAATTATTATTTATTAATAATAGTCGAATATTCCATATTTTTATTTATTATTTATTGCTAAATAATAAATAATTATTTTGTTAACTTATTCATACTTAATTACTATTTATTAAACAATAATTAAATATTTATTATCTCTATTTATTACTAGTCATTACCTTTATTTATTATTCTAATAAATAAGAAATAATTAAGTAAACTTTATTAAAACAAAATTGTTATTCGTCTCAAAAATATTTTAAAGGTCATTAGGTAATTAAATCACCCGGTAATAAATTAATTTAATTATTACATCCTATTGTAATATTCATATTTTGCTTCTCAAGTATCATTATCAATTAATTACTAACGGTTTAATTGCCCATTAGTGGTACTAACTCTTTTTAATAATACATAGCATATTATACTATCATAACTACTTAAAATAATATTTTACACATTAACTATTATTATTAAACTCTTAATAATAATTTAATGGTCAAACAATAAAATTCACCCTTTGATAACATTATTATTACCTGGCTTTCATTAATAAGTCTTTATACATGATTTAATAATTTCTTAACGTTACTAAAATCATACCAACAATATCAAAAATACACAGTGCTGTGATTAACCAACTCACAATAGGCTCAAATCGTTCAATTAATAGTTTAACTATACCGACCAAAGCAACCCAAGGCAAGGCTGCTAGTGGTCGACAGCCACAAGCCATTCGACCGGCGAGCTCGTTGCACCGACACACCCACAAGCCAAGGCCCTTACACGCTTATTTGGTGCCAGCAAAATTGATTGATGACCAACATACACGAACACATGACCAACAACAAACACAAGACCAACAATTTGCTGAACATACATTTAACTAAGAAGGAAGAAAACTAACACTGGTTCGTTCAGGCATTAACACAAACAGTTGGTGGGCTTACTACGATTCAACGTTTGGCCTAAATTCTGTACAAAATCATGATGCCAGAACCTCTTAGGGTCCTTAAATTACAGATTCACCATACCATCCAATATTATGTACATCCCAACCAACTCAGAAGGAAGGTAATAATATAAAAAAATTTTAAAACAACATTAGCCGTCACTGCTATACCTTAGGTGTGATCGAACAGCTGCCTTTCTCCTTTTTCCCCAATACGTAACGAGGTTAGAGGGTATTCGCCCCACCGTCGACGCCTCCGAACGGCAATCGTACTCGGCAGTTAGCCCTCCCCTGTTTCCCTCTTATCTCTCAAAATTTCCCTCTAATTAGAACTTACAGACACATGGATTCGGCAGCTAAGCTAGTGGGTTGGGCTCAATTTATAGGAAATCGTTTTACCCAATTCGTTGGGTATTACCTCAATCGATCCATCACTGACCAACGGTATAAGGAGTGGGCTTATGGCCGTCAGTAGACCACCCTCACAGACCCCTCTATGCCGCCCAATCGCATCGGTCAGACGTCTCTGGCCTTAGCCCTTTGGTTCGAACGAACTGCGCTCGGTTGCCCACCTCGAGTCTTGCACAACCCAGAGGTCGTCGAGCTCTCCCTCCAGTCCGAACGACCGGTCGCCTCACGTCATCGCACCGCCCCTTTTTACACGCTGGCGCGCGGCTCGGCGTGACCCATGCTTCTCTTCCGTCTTCGTCTGTTTGATTGAGAGGCTGGGACTGATGTGGGAGGGTCTAGGTCGTTAGGTTCTATCGGTCTTGCTCTGCACCTAATTTTGATTGCAGATAATAGACTTGCCCCCTTTCCCCAACCCGATTGCAAAGGGTTTAACCTGGTAGGAATAAAAGGGAGTCCAACCCCATCGGTTCAGCCCAACGGGAAAATGAAAGGAATGGATCCAGCCCAATCAAAAATAAAAATGGGCTCAATTAGGAAAATAAGGAAAATTGGGCTCGGCTTTCTTTAAGAAAAAAAATTTAGGTCCAATCCAGAAATAAATAGATAAAAAAGAAATGGACCCATTCAGGTGACCCAATTAAATTAGCCACCTTGTATTTCTAATAATTTGAATTACTTAATTAACCCAATTAATTAATTATTTAAAATATTTATTCCAACCATAATTCTTTATTCAATTTACTTAAAGTAATTTATTTATTAATCTTCTTTTCCCAAATTTTCTTGCAATTAAATTCTTAGGGTTAACTCACCAATTATTCCACTTTTAATGAGTCCCTTTAATGCGAGAAAATTATCGGACCATATATTTAGATAATGAATTAATAATACCCACATGGGTCCAAATAAATTCATTAAATAAAATGAATTTCATATATTAAAATAAATCAATACAATGTTAAAAAAAAAAAAAATTTCTCGGACATTACATCCTCTCCCCCTTATAAAAATTCCGTCCTCGGAATTTCAATCTAAAGTCACTCGAATAACTGGGGGTAATTTGCTCTCATTTTCTCTTCAAGTTCCCACGTAGCTTCTTCCACCGCGTGATTTCTCCAGAGAACTTTAACATAATGAATGGTTTTATTCCTCAGTGTCTGTTCCTTCCTATCTAGGATTTGGACAGGAATTTCCTCGTATGATAAGTCTTTTTCGACTTGAATTGGCTCGTAGGAAATGACATGCTTGTAGTCTGGCTTATACGGACGTAGCACTGATACATGGAACACGTTGTGGATGTGCTCAAGTTCAGGAGGTAATGCCACCTCGTACGCCACTTCACCTATTCTTCTAAATATTTCAAAAGGTCCTATGAACCTAGGGCTCAATTTGCCCTTCTTTCCAAAACGGATCTTCCCTTTCCAGGGAGATACCTTTAGAAACACAAAGCTACCAACTTCAAAGTCTCGTTTCTGACGATGTAAGTCGGCATACTTCTTCTGACGATCTTGGGCTGCTACTAACCGCTGTCTTATTACTTTGATAATTTCCACGGTTTGTTGTACCAATTCTGGTCCTAACAATCTCCGTTCACCAACTTCATCCCAACACAATGGCGTTCGACACTTCCTTCCATATAGCGCTTCGTACGGTGGCATACCAATGCTAGCGTGATAACTGTTGTTGTAAGTGAACTCTACTAATGGCAAGTGATCGTCCCAACTGCCACTTATGTCCATCACAACTGCCCGGAGCATATCCTCTAGAGTCTGAATTGTTCGCTCACTCTGACCATCAGTCTGAGGATGATATGCCGTACTCATTCTTAACTGTGTTCCCAGTCTTTCCTGTAGGCTTCTCCAAAAATTTGACGTGAAGCGCGGATCCCGGTCAGACACAATAGATACCGGCACTCCATGTCGCGATACTATCTCCTTCACGTAAAGTTTCTCCAATTGCTCCAATTTGTACCTGATCTTGATTGGTAGAAAGTGGGCAGACTTGGTCAACCGATCTACGATCACCCAGATGGCGTCTAAACCTTTTTGGGTTGTCGGGAGTCCTACCACAAAATCCATAGTAATGTGCTCCCACTTCCATTCGGGAATCTCTAAGGGTTGCAACAATCCGCTCGGCCGTTGGTGCTCAGCCTTGATCCGTTGACAAGTTAAACACCGGCTGACGAACTCTGCAACTTCTCCTTTCAAATGCGGCCACCAATAATGTTGACGAAGATCTTGATACATCTTGGGCTACCCGGATGTACCGAAAATCTCGTATTATGGGCCTCCTGCAAAATCTCTTCCCTTAAGTCTGGTACGTAGGGTATCCAGATCCTTCCCTCGAATCTCAGCAATCTTGTGCTGTCAACCTTATACTTCGAGGCTTTTCCCTCTGATAACTGTCTCTTAATGTCAATACATTCCTCGTCAAATTCTTGAGCCTCCTGTATCTTATCCAGTAGAGTTGGACCTACCGTCACGGCGAACACCTTTTCGTCCACCTCCATTGGATACCTAACTTCCAGCTTCAGACGTTCAAAGACCCGTATCAATTCCTCCTGGACTGTCAGCTGCATCAATTTCACCTTGCCTTTCCTGCTTAAGGCATCAGCCACTACATTTGCTTTGCCCGGATGGTACAGAATTTCACAGTCGTAGTCCTTGATCAATTCTAACCATCGGCGCTGCCTCATGTTCAGCTCCTTTTGAGTGAAGATATATTTCAGACTTTTGTGATCCGTATATATCTCGCACTTCTCCCCGTATAGGTAGTGCCTCCAAATCTTCAAGGCAAACACCACCGCGGCTAACTCCAGGTCGTGAGTCGGATAACCCTTCTTATAATCCTTCAGCTGACGCGATGCGTACGCCACGACCTTGCCGTGTTGCATCAGTACACAGCCAAGACCCTTGTGTGATGCATCGCTATACACTACGAAACCCCCAATGTTGTCCGGTAAGGTTAACACTGGTGCTTGGCTAAGTCTCTTTTTCAACTCCATGAAACTTTCCTCACATTTCTCCGACCAAATGAACTTAACTATTTTCCTGGTGAGATTGGTCAATGGCGATGCTATCTTCGAAAAATCTTGTATGAACCTTCGATAGTATCCTGCTAACCCTAGGAAACTCCTGATCTCCATCGGCGTCCTCGGTTGCTCCCAGTTGATAATGGCTTCCACCTTTGCTGGGTCTATCGAAACACCATCCCGGTCAATGACGTGACCTAGAAACTACACCCTTTGCAACCAAAATTCACACTTTGAAAATTTCACATACAACGTCTCCCTTCTTAATGCCTCCAAAACAATCCTTAGATGTTCAGCATGTTCTTCCTCTGTCACTGAATATACCAAGAAGTCATCGATGAATACTACCACGAACTTGTCCAAGTACTGCTTGAACACTCTGTTCATCATATCCATGAATGTCGATGGTGCATTTGTTAGTCCAAATGACATTACCAGAAACTCGAAATGTCCATAACGAGTTCTGATTGCCGTCTTCGGGATATCCTCCTGTCTCACCCTTAGCTGATGGTAGCTTGTCCTTAAATTAATCTTTGAAAAGTATTTCGCTCCCTTGAGTTGATCAAACAGATCGTCTATTCTGGGTAGCTGGTACCTGTTCTTAATCGTAATCTTGTTCAATTCCCTGTAATCGATACTGAGCCTTAACGATCCATCCTTCTTCTTTACGAACAGAACTGGCGCTCCCCATGGTGACACGCTCGGTCTGATATAACCTTTATCTAACAGTTCTTGCAATTGAACCATTAGCTCCTTCATTTCTACCGGTGCCATGCGATACGGCGCCTTCGATATTGGTGCGGCTCCCGGCACCAAGTCAATTACAAATTCTACCTCCCTATCTGATGGTAATCCCAGAATTTCATCTGGAAAGACATCTGTGAATTCCCTTATGATAGGTATCTGACTTGGTTCGCCCTCGACTCGACGAGTATCAACTACATGGGCTAAATAACCTATACAACCCTTCTTCAGAAATCTCTTAGCTTGCATCATCGTTAGACAACAAGATTGTCTCGGTGATTTACTACCATAGAATACTACCTTCGACTTATTAGAAGTCTTCAGGTGTACACACTTCTTCTTACAGTCGATGACTGCTCCGTGAATCGATAACCAATCCATTCCAAGGATCACATCGAACTCCCCCAAACGAATCGGTATCAAATCCACGCTGAGCTTACATCCTCGTAATTCGGCACAACAATTCCTATGAATGCATTCTACGGGGATAATTTCCTTATTTGCTACTTCTACGTTCATAGGGTGTTCTAACTTTTCACGAGGTAAGTCTAACATTGTAGCAATTCTTCGGAAACAAAAAAAAAGCAGGTAGCACCCGAATCGAATAACACATAAGCATTTATATCATTGATTGGGATGATACCTGACACCACATCCTTGGACCCCACGACATCCTTCCTTGTGACCATCATGGCTTTTCTGATCTTGGTTGTGCTTTGTCAACGCTTCATTTCCTCCTCGGCAACGATTGCTTCCTTAAGTAACGTAGGAAATGTGTTGATCTGCAAAACCACAACCTTACTATACGCCCAGGGCTTCAACCCTTGATCAAATCTCTTCGCTCGCCTAGCTCCGGTGTCCACTTGGTGTGGATCAAACCTAGCTAGTTTGTTAAACTTCGTTGCGTACTCTGCTACCGACATATCATCTTGCTTCAGATCCAAGAACTTTATCTCCATACTTGCCTGCGTGCTTTCTAGAAAGTAATTTTTTTTTGAAAAATAGCTCCTTAAAACGAGTCCACGCAGTCGCACCTTCCCCAGCTCGGCTTCTATTCGCCTTTTACCAGTAATTTGACTCACCCTTCCTCATGAAAGTGGCAAATGAAGTCTTCTGTTCATCGGTCACTCTTGCGACCTTGAAAACTTTCTCCATTTCTTTTACCCATGTCTGGGCTTCACTCGAATCCATATTCCCACAAAACTCTGGTGGTCCTAGTAATTTGAAACCCGTAAAGTTCGCCATGTGATTTCATGGCCAAACAACCGCAATGGCTGGTCTGCCTTGCATCGTTTCCTCTAACAAGTTCGCAAAGGTCCTCTTAGGGTCAGTCTGACCCTCCTCGTTATTCACTGACTCTTCCACCCTCGTGTATCGGGGTTGTCTCCTTGACGACATTGTTTGTTCTAAACAAAATCTTACATAAATCCTTCTTGTTTTACACATCATGCAAAATTCTACTGATGTTATCATTTAAGAGTCAAGGCACAAATCGATCATAATCAATCATGTAATAATAATACCACATTTATATTCATACACCCCTTAGTGTGTCAAACACTTATAATTCCGGCATATTCCTATAAATGTTAACTATCCCATTAAGACACAAAAGATGGGATTAATAAGAACTCCATTCCCCTAGATCTGAAAAGTGGGGATGTATCATCATCATATCAACTCAAGGCACCTTTAGTAAATACTAATAAGCTCATCTTAGTACCTCGTACTACTTACATCATATAGCATTCCTGATATCCACTTATCCCTCTGTTACTAACAACAAGATGGGATTCACATAACTACTCCACAACTTACACAAAATTGGGACTTACAACAGATATACTGCTAGCTGTACAAAAACTGAGATTCACATTTCTTACATGCATAGGTATACTAGTACATATACATTGACTACTATTCTTCATTCATTACGACTCACAAAGGTCTTATAACTCTCAGACTTAATCTTTCTTTCTTTCATTTCCTCCACTTATTCCTTATATCGGCTCCAATTGATCCTCCTTAGGGATTTCTATTATCTCATCATTCAGTTCCATCTCTAGATACTTTTTCCAGATCAGACACTAAATCTACCCTTGGTTCATTTCTTATAATCTCTTTGTTGTCTCTCCTTTCTAATCATCAAAATAATCTAAATTGCCATCAGTCATCTCTTAAATTTTTTTTTTTTGCATATAAAATCATTCATCTTAATACTCTCAACTTTTGCTTAACAACTCTATATGAGTTCATTACCTTTGTCTCACCTGACATTTCACCATAAAGCTTAATAACTTAATGAACACTTCAAAATATCGATATATTCATTATTTATCGAATTAATCATTTCCTTCTTGCAAACCTTAACCCAACAGATTCTAAGGTACCCTCTCTTCATCACAAAGAAACTCTATACCACATCACTCCAATATCTTATCTAATGAATAGCCACAAAAATTGATCAATAGCCACAGAATTGATCAATAACATCAAATGATTAATCTAATTACCTTGAATATCTATAACTCCAGCTTACAATGGATCGTCCATACTTAATGGTCTTCACTTTACCATATTATCTCATCAATACACATTCCTCAAATTATCCACAAGCTTAATAACACCAACGTATGATCCAAATCCTCAATTTTAAGATCATAATAAATTTCTACCCAAAAATAACTCTATATGAGTTCTATCCCCTTCTATTCCTCTATATTCTCTCAGGTTATAGCCTAAGGACTCTTTCTCCTAAGGGTTATAACCTATAGCTCTGATACCAACCTGTGACGCCCCCAAATTCGGGTCTCCAAATACCCGAATCCGGTCATCACGATCCAACATAAACATCCACCTATAACAACATATGGTATCTAAAATGCGGAATAAAATAAACATACGTTGTTCATTACAAGGTGTTACTAGTCCCAGAATACGATTAACCTTAAACATCTACACAATCCATACCCTAACTAGCTATCAGGGTTTAAATTACATTAACAGTAATTAACTAACACATGAATCTAAAGTCTGCTACGAGAAGTCTATCATTTCATCTTTTCTTTCCCTTTTTTCTTCCCTGACGTCTTTGGTTTAGCTGCAATGAAGTCATGATATAGCAAGAATGAGCAACGAGTTTGCCCAACAAGTTTAAAGTGCAACAATAAAGATATATCATGATGAAGGGATAATAAAGGGATTTCAACAATAGAATAATCAGAAGCAAGAACATTAAATGCTTTTAGAACAATTGATAGTCAAATAGACTTTGAACGATAACTTCCAGAGGAGTCAATAGCTAGTTGACCCTCTGGTTACTGGCTACAGAATAACGTACTTGAGGGGATCAGCCTCGCGTACCCTATGTATATGCATAACATTTAATTCTGCTATTTGTACCTTATATACGGTATAAATAAAGGGGTGTTCATACAGTCTAAGAATCCTCACCATCGATTGGTTCGGATAGCTTTTATAAATTTCACATACTTTGTCTGACCGAACAAAGGTTCAGACTTAATTATGAATAGTTCCTAAATCTCGGAACTTAAATAAATGTACAAATTCAAATGCACGAGTGCGAATGTCAATAAATACATAGAGGTGGAATAATTTTAAAAAGTAATTAGACCACTTAAAGCATGCTTGGGGATAAGATTCAAGCTTAAAGAATAATTTGCAACAATATATGTATACCTTTTTGCACGAATTAAAATTGTGCATAAGGTTTAGAAATTTGCTCAATGTAAAGGTTGAGTAAAAAGAACTTGCAGTAATGTAAGAAGTTTTGGGTTAGGAACTTGCCTGTTTGCTCAGCTACAGATAAACTTAGCTTTAATTAATTGATCTCGAGTGACCTATCATTGGGTAAAGTCGATTTATCAATTAACAGTTATATATTGGCACCTCTTACTATACCTTTTACTCAACAGGTAAAATTCACCATCTATAATTAATTACTATTTAACATTAGCTAAACAGAAATTAATAATCTTTAGCTATTAAATTGATGGTAGCTAATCATGATTACTATTCTTCGATTACTCAGATTTATTACCCTTATCTGCCTCTAAATATGGGTTAATAACCCTTATTTATTATTTATAAAATAAATAATAAATTTATCATGGTTTAATAGAAATTAAATAATAGCTGATCACTTATTTAATTTTATTTACCCTTAATTACCTTTCACCCGTAAGGTAATTGAGTACTTGTTATTCTTGTTCCTTATTCACATTAAATACTTACTGTATTAATAATACACACACTCAATTATTATTTAATATTAATAATCGTTAAGTGCTTCTTATCTTTATTTACTAATTAGATCATCAATAGTTAATTAGACATCATTCTTATTTATCTTATCTTTAATTATTATTTATTAATAATAGTCGAATATTCCATATTTTTATTTATTATTTATTGCTAAATAATAAATAATTATTTTGTTAACTTATTCATACTTAATTACTATTTATTAAACAATAATTAAATATTTATTATCTCTATTTATTACTAGTCATTACCTTTATTTATTATTCTAATAAATAAGAAATAATTAAGTAAACTTTATTAAAACAAAATTGTTATTCGTCTCAAAAATATTTTAAAGGTCATTAGGTAATTAAATCACCCGGTAATAAATTAATTTAATTATTACATCCTATTGTAATATTCATATTTTGCTTCTCAAGTATCATTATCAATTAATTACTAACGGTTTAATTGCCCATTAGTGGTACTAACTCTTTTTAATAATACATAGCATATTATACTATCATAACTACTTAAAATAATATTTTACACATTAACTATTATTATTAAACTCTTAATAATAATTTAATGGTCAAACAATAAAATTCACCCTTTGATAACATTATTATTACCTGGCTTTCATTAATAAGTCTTTATACATGATTTAATAATTTCTTAACGTTACTAAAATCATACCAACAATATCAAAAATACACAGTGCTGTGATTAACCAACTCACAATAGGCTCAAATCGTTCAATTAATAGTTTAACTATACCGACCAAAGCAACCCAAGGCAAGGCTGCTAGTGGTCGACAGCCACAAGCCATTCGACCGGCGAGCTCGTTGCACCGACACACCCACAAGCCAAGGCCCTTACACGCTTATTTGGTGCCAGCAAAATTGATTGATGACCAACATACACGAACACATGACCAACAACAAACACAAGACCAACAATTTGCTGAACATACATTTAACTAAGAAGGAAGAAAACTAACACTGGTTCGTTCAGGCATTAACACAAACAGTTGGTGGGCTTACTACGATTCAACGTTTGGCCTAAATTCTGTACAAAATCATGATGCCAGAACCTCTTAGGGTCCTTAAATTACAGATTCACCATACCATCCAATATTATGTACATCCCAACCAACTCAGAAGGAAGGTAATAATATAAAAAAATTTTAAAAAACAACATTAGCCGTCACTGCTATACCTTAGGTGTGATCGAACAGCTGCCTTTCTCCTTTTTCCCCAATACGTAACGAGGTTAGAGGGTATTCGCCCCACCGTCGACGCCTCCGAACGGCAATCGTACTCGGCAGTTAGCCCTCCCCTGTTTCCCTCTTATCTCTCAAAATTTCCCTCTAATTAGAACTTACAGACACATGGATTCGGCAGCTAAGCTAGTGGGTTGGGCTCAATTTATAGGAAATCGTTTTACCCAATTCGTTGGGTATTACCTCAATCGATCCATCACTGACCAACGGTATAAGGAGTGGGCTTATGGCCGTCAGTAGACCACCCTCACAGACCCCTCTATGCCGCCCAATCGCATCGGTCAGACGTCTCTGGCCTTAGCCCTTTGGTTCGAACGAACTGCGCTCGGTTGCCCACCTCGAGTCTTGCACAACCCAGAGGTCGTCGAGCTCTCCCTCCAGTCCGAACGACCGGTCGCCTCACGTCATCGCACCGCCCCTTTTTACACGCTGGCGCGCGGCTCGGCGTGACCCATGCTTCTCTTCCGTCTTCGTCTGTTTGATTGAGAGGCTGGGACTGATGTGGGAGGGTCTAGGTCGTTAGGTTCTATCGGTCTTGCTCTGCACCTAATTTTGATTGCAGATAATAGACTTGCCCCCTTTCCCCAACCCGATTGCAAAGGGTTTAACCCGGTAGGAATAAAAGGGAGTCCAACCCCATCGGTTCAGCCCAACGGGAAAATGAAAGGAATGGATCCAGCCCAATCGAAAATAAAAATGGGCTCAATTAGGAAAATAAGGAAAATTGGGCTCGGCTTTCTTTAAGAAAAAAAATTTAGGTCCAATCCAGAAATAAATAGATAAAAAAGAAATGGACCCATTCAGGTGACCCAATTAAATTAGCCACCTTGTATTTCTAATGATTTGAATTACTTAATTAACCCAATTAATTAATTATTTAAAATATTTATTCCAACCATAATTCTTTATTCAATTTATTTAAAGTAATTTATTTATTAATCTTTTTTTCCCAAATTTTCTTGCAATTAAATTCTTAGGGTTAACTCACCAATTATTCCACTTTTAATGAGTCCCTTTAATGCGAGAAAATTATCGGACCATATATTTAGATAATGAATTAATAATACCCACATGGGTCCAAATAAATTCATTAAATAAAATGAATTTCATATATTAAAATAAATCAATACAATGTTAAAAAAAAAAAAAAATTCTCGGACATTACAGTTCGACTCAATGTAACTATGTTCATAAGTACAAGTCATGTTAATTAACTTGGATACACTCATTCCACCACACTCCATTTCATTGTTTCTTTCAAAATCATTCTTCCCAATAATTTGATTGATCTTTTCATCCGCATTACCTAAACATTCTTTTAAAACATTTGTGGCTTCTTCATTTGTGAGAGTCATATCAATCAAATCTAAAGAATGTTGAATCAATTGACTCCACAAGAGTAAGTATGACTTGTCATCTTTTATTGCCACACCATTATCATCAATTACACCATTTTATTTTATTGTCTTTGTCCACCTCTTCAACATATATTTTGTAGGCAATTTGTCAAGATCATGATACTTATTCAAACAAGCTATCACATGCTGACATAGGATTCTCGAACTCTCAAACTTTTTGCAAGTGCATGTTGCATAATCCAAAGATTTGTCATAATGAATTTCTCTTACTTTAAACTTGTTGGCATTCCTTCGGTAAATCTTATATACATGGTAGTTGACATCCTCCTTCATAAGTTCAAACCTATAATTCAAGCTCTCACACAACTCATCTTCAAATTTATAATATATAGAGTGTGTATAAATGTCAACCATTTGAAATAAGAAGTCATGACCAATTTTTATTTTCGGCCTCTCAATCAAATCTTTGTTATCCGAAACCAACTCTACATGTCGTTGATGTTGAAGGCCCTGGCCAAATTGAATCATAAAATCCACTAAAGAATTTGTTTTAGAAACAATTTTTTTTTAAAAATGAATGAGAACTCTCCGCTCGTTGGCTACTTGACATGCCGGCTAAGAAAACATGATTCACATGTGCGGGTACCCAACTAGAACAGATGTTATACATTGATTGTAGCCATTTATTAGCATTCAACCCACTTTTCTCCACCAGCTCCACCCAAGTGGAGTCAAACTTTTTCACAGTCTTCGAATTCCAAATGCAATCTGAAAACTCTTTATAATAAGCACTGAATTTTACTTAGTCAATCTTCTCTGAAAATTTGGTCAAAATTTGCCAACTATAATACATATGAAATGTATTAGGAAGGATCTGTGAAATGACATTTGCCATAGCCGGATCCTGATCGGTGATAATTATCTCAGGTTCATCACCTGACATTGCTTCCAAAAAACACTTGAAAAGCCAAACAAAAGTATCTATGATCTCATCACTTAAGAAAGCACAATCAAATATAATAGTTTAACCATGGTTATTAACCACCATTAGTGGTGCAAATATCATTCCGTAACGATTAGTATTGTATGTGGTATCAAAAATGATAACATCACCATAAAATCTATAAGCCCGTCTAGAAGTTGTATCGGCCCAAAAATAACGAGTAATCTTTTTTTCATCGTCTGTGTCAATTATAAAAGTGAATGAAGGATTCTTTTGTTGTTTAAACTTCAACTACTCATTCAATATATCGTCATCATGTCCCTTCAACTCATTACACTTGTCTCTTTCAAAGTTATACAAATCTTGTTGTGTGCAACCAATATTTTCAAACCCTCCCGCCTGCACTGCAAGAAATTTGTATTGTTGGCATTGTGGTATATTCACTATGCCAAGTTGTTGACTCAAAGATTTTTGAGAAGTTGACACATTATGGTGCGATAGTAAAAGATGCTTCTTATGTCGGGTTGACAATGGGTGACAATGACCCTCCTCAATTTTAGTAACTACGTATAAGTCATTTATTTTTACCACTACAATTCTTTCACTACAACCTTTTTTTGTAGATCCACGTTTTCTTTTTACATTCATATCGGCTAATAGTTTGCCCTTTCCTTACTTATAACACACATACTCCTTTCTACAAATCTCATCGCTTCCCACCCTTTTTTTCTCATTAAACTTTCGCACACTAAAACCAGCATGCATTGCATATGTATTGTAAAAAGTGTGAACATCATCTAATGTTTGAAATTCTTGACCTAGCTTAAGCGTAAACTCATCGGCTACTTGAGGATAGTAGACAAAAGGTTTAGCATTGTTCACATCCAACCCCTCTGCACTCAAGTCATCCCCCTCCATTTCCAAATTGTATATGTAATCTAAATCCATTTCTGCATTATCCCCACAACTCCCTATTTCATGGTCCATGTCATCTATTTTTAATAAACCTAAAAATAATGTATGTATGCACAACCAATTTAATACTGAGCAATTCTTGAGGGTTTACATAAGAGCTAACCAAAGTAAATGATGGATATAAAGAACACATACACAGTAAAACAAATACTATTCAAAAAGATGCAGTCTAAAACAACGAATTGCATAGACCACAAATTTGGTAAAACATTTGGGCTCCTGTGCATAGAGGATTGATTCCTAAGATTGGCAGAAGTCGTTATTTTCTGTTGGATTGAAAACTTGATTGAAAACTTTAGAATTGCATTCCTCATTAAGTAGCCTAAATACTATTAAAAAAAAGGTATTAGTTTAATCAATCTTTTTTATATTATTAAGAGTAATCCAAGAGCCCAAATGATTTACCAAATTTGTGGTCTAAAACATTCTATTCCTTCTTGTTTTTAAGCTTTAAAAGAATGATTAGTCCATATGCACATAGAGCCTTGTTCTTAACTAAGAAACTGTGAAAACATTATAACATGGACTATCAAAACATAGCTAAATTCACAATCTTTTCACATCTATCCAAAATCCAAATCAGAACAATACAACCCGAGATTAAAAAAAATTAACAAAAAAGATTAATTCAACAGAAAATAATGAAACAAACAAAAAATAACATGCCACAAGGTCCAGAACAACAAGAAAAAGAAATTTTCAGAAGAACAAAGGACAAACCTGATGAAAAACCCACTGGAAAAAAAACTCACATAGCAAAGAGACAACAAGGGGTCACATAAAACCTAGAAATCATCCAAGGTCAAAACCCAAAAAAGTAGATGGATAAATTGCAGCAAATCTTCATAAAATACAGTTGTAATGGCGGAAAATAGTTAAGCGTTTACCGAATCGAAGTCGAGATCTGGCGTTTGTCCTTTGATTCCTCTGATTCTTGGTCTTCGTGTTGCTTGATTCGAATTTTTCGAGCTAGGTTGGTTTTGTTTTGGAGAGAAATAGGGGGGTGTTAACCGGTTTTGTTTTGGAGAGAAACATGTGAGGAGAGAGAAACTAAAAAGAAAAAATAAGGAGACTTTAAATAAGTATGTTACTTAAGAGGGTATGCTTAAGATCTACTCTGTGTGTGTGTGTGTATATATATATATATATAAACTCATCTGACTTAAACCAGAATTGTAAATGTAGAAAATTGTATGTTAAGGCTAGTACTTGGTACTATGCCCTTAAGATAATTATGTCCTCCTTATCGGTACTTAGAGTTATCAACACTTGTCTTCCAGGATACAATGACAACGTGTGTTATAGCAGCACTACAAATAACATACACAACGAACCAAAAAGAAATGTTCTAAAACTCTCTCAAATATACTATGAATATGACTGAATAAATGATGAAGAATGAATTGAATAATTGAATGAATGAAATGACTGCATTGATATGATATTTATAGGAGGGATTAGTGACCCTTCAGATAGGACATGTCCTTTGTGAACCGATTGGATGCATATGAATAGGTATGGCTGAACAGGTGCGATCAAATAAGTCTGTTCGCGAACAAGTTAGAAGGTGGAGCGCTGCTGCGCTAGGTTGGAGCGCAGATGTGCTAACCCTAGCGGTGATGCGCTGTGTAGGAACGCAACTGCGTTGACCCTACCGCTGTTGCGTTGGTGTGAGGTGCAGCTGCGCTTGACACACTGAGTTCTCTTCTTCGCTTGCCTTGCTTTCCTAGTTGGAACTAAACAAAAAGTTAAAGAAAAATTTACCCAAAAAGATGTATACAAGGACCCACGAGCCCGAACCCGGTCGATCGACGGCACGCGGTCAAACCAAACCTTGGCTAAGTCTTCTCCCCTCTACAAATGTGGGGTGCCCCTTGGGGCTTAATCCCAAGAGCAATATAATTTTATATATACCAATTTAATGTTTAGTTCTCAATCGATGTGGGACTCAACATCCTATAAGCATTTATTTATTATCTTTAAGGGTGATCTTTGGGAGTAAATTTTTTATCCCTATGGATTTGAGCTTCCTAATACTTGATTTCCATCTACTTATGGAGTAGAACACATTGATATATGGATTTATCTCAAATTATTAATGGAACCCACTTAAGTTTTAAGCTCAAATTCTAATAGAAGAAACTGGAAAAGCGAACGAAACCTTAGTGCTACGTTTAGATTGGAAGAATGAAATGATTAATGGAATGGAACAGAGAAGAGAATAGAATGAAGAGTAGAATGATTCATATTTTTTTTAAAAAAAATTCATTTCATAGGAATGAGTCATTCCATTCTCACCTTAATTCCTGCAATCTAAATATAGCATAAGAAAAAGCATGAACCAGTCATAAACCGTACTAAGGGACCAAATAACGGGAGAGAACCCGAACACCTGCCCCAAAATCTGACCTAGACTCGAATCGTACGTGTTTACATTTCTAAAAAACAAGCTACAAGAATTGTAAACGTCTTTGCATAGCAGAGAAGGTTAGACCGTATGCTAAGAAAAGCATCCGACCTAGACTCGAATCGTACGAGTTTACATTTCTTAAAAACAAGCTACAAGAATTGTAGATGTCTTTGCATAGCAGAGAAGGCTAGACCGTATGCTAAGAAAAGCGATTTATTATGTGGTTTAAAAAGTTAGTAATAGTAACAAGATAATAAAATTATGTTTATAAAATTAAAGAAAAATTGTAATTTCATAATGGTTCTTATTATATGTCACGAAAAATTTATGTCAACATATTAAATAACGATCTACTTGCGTACATGACATAAATAAAAATTAAAATGGTACTATTTTAATTTACTCTCAGAAGGATGACATAAGTACATTTTTGAATTTTTACATAAATTAAGAAAAGTACGATAGGGAAAAGAGAGTAAAAAGTTTTCATATTTATCCTTAGTGACCCTACAAATAATATTATATAAAATGATATGTCCTTTTATTCTTTTATACAAATGTACCCCACTAAATAACATATTTACCCTTTACTTTTTATACCTTAAATTATTTTTTTGAGAACAAAAAAAATTGTAACTTAAATTATCCTTTTTAAGACGGGAAAGTATATCTTATCGCTTAGAGCTCCATATTAGTGGTGGCATTTAGGCTTGTCATAGATTTGATGACATATAACTCATTTCCCTTTTATGATACTATCAATAAAAATATGACTTTTTTTATTTTTTGTGAAAAAAATATTTTGACAAATAAGACCTTTTAAAAAAAATAGAGAGAATATTTTGAATTATTGACATTTGAAATTACTCTCTATTCCAAAATTAGAACTATAATTTAACTTTTGAGATCAAATAATGACATATTAAATTTTAATTTTATATAAATTTATTTAATTTTAATTAATATAATTATTATAATATATTATATATAATAAAAATTATTAATTATAGAATTTATTTTATTTTAAATTTTTATGAATAATATCAATTTAATTTTAAAGTTTAATATCGCCTTAAAAGTCAAAATTGTACATTTTAAGGCTTTCGTTTTGCTTTACTTTTTATACTTGCCCCACCTTCAATGCAATCAAAAAACCTCAGTAATGAACTCCCCTGTAAATTACTCCCTATCATTCATTTCTTCTGCACATCCTCGTTTCCACCGCCGAAATGGAGTCGCCACAACCTGCGCCCTCCGTCGCCACCACCGTCGCCGCCGTAACTTCAAAAACCCCACCCAATCCCCACCGTCTTCCTCCCCTTCCGATTCCAATCTCCAAATGGTAATCGACATCGAATACCTATCAACCGTAGCCCCTCTCTCTTTCCAAACCCACCTCAACAAATTCATTGACTCAGCTAATGAAGCTTTAGAAGATTTGCAAACCCTAATTGTTGTTGACCCGAATCAAAAGGTTAGGATTTCATGCCGCAAATCCACAGTCCAATTTGTTGGGAATTTGGTGATATGTGGGTTGGTGATTGTTTTGGGTTTTAGGGTTTTGGTGAAGATAGGCGAAGGGTTTAGGAACCGGTTCGGGTTTGGGAATGGCGGCCGCGGTGTGATTACGAGGAGGGATAGGAGTTTAGGAGGGAGGGAAGTGGTTGTGGGGAAGAGGAAGAGTGATGTGATTGAAAATAGGGTTTTGGAGAACCCTTTATCGCCGGCTTCGGGGGATTTTGGTGGAGTTTTTAAGTCAATGCCTAAGAATTGGGGGCTGAGGAGGGAAAAGAAGTTGCCCAATTGGTGGCCGGATTCGAATTCGGCCCCTGTTGAAGCAATTAACAGGGATGAGTATCAGAAACAAGCTAACAGATTAATTCGAGGTTGGTTTATTAAGCTTTTTGTTTTTAGCTCTGGTGTGTCATTTGTTAGATAATACTCCCCTGTTCCACGAGAATGTCCCATTTGCGAATAAGAAAAATTGTTCCACAAGAGTCACCTTTTATGGATGATGATATAAAGTGACATAATGCCTCAAGTATAGCGAAACAATTTCACTAGCAAGTCACCACTACTAAAAACTAAACACTTATTATATTTAGGGATAAACATGGAAGAAATTTATATTCTTAAAATTTGCAAATTTTGAAAATGGGATTCTTCTTGTGGAACTGGACTTAACTGTATATGGGACTATGGGTCGGAATATATGTCTTGCTGATGAAGTAAGTGTTTAAATTTGATAATTATTCACCTAGACTTAGTTGCAACTATAATTTAGTCTGTGACTAATGGACTGATAAATGGAATGTAATTTCTTTTTCGAACTAATCCTCCTATGAAATAACTAAACACACTGTTTAATTATGGAGACCAATTAAGAAATGAATGAGCTCCCCCCTTTGGACAAGGTTGTTACTTTTCTTTGATAAATTGCCCAGTAAGGTACTTACTTTTGCAAGAAGTTTTTGTAGAAAGCTACAGAGCACAAGTTTGACTCAGTTAATCATCTGTCTGAATGTTTCATTTAGACAAGTCACCAAAATATAAGAAAAAGGTTTTATCCAATTTACATCTCGTATAACTTGACAAGACAACGATCATGGGTAGGTAAGTATCTGATTAGTAATGATATTTATGGGCTGTGATAGGGTCAGTCCAGGCTCAACCCATAAAAAAGTGTCCTTAGGCATTCTTTATTAATACTTAACAGATATGCATGGTTTGTCTTTGGTGATGTTTATTGTATAACTGTGTTTGATGTAGGTAACAAAAATATCTCTCAAACTACAATGAATGTTGTCCTTTCCTTCATCAAATTTCCGCTTACCTACTTAAATTTCCAGCGATCATGGACTATAGAATGAGCGGAAAGGACATACAGATGGATGATATTGTTCAAGTTAGTGCTTCTGTACCTATTCTTTTTGTTTTTTTGCTGTGCTTTATTACCTATATAATATTTACCTTGTAAATAGCTGAAAGTGAAACTCCATGAGTCCATGTCTAAATGTACGGTGTCTGCTCCATTGTTGTTGTTTTCTAATTTATTGAGATTAATCAATAATGAACTAGGATCCTGCTGATTTACTCTATCATTACATAAGGTACATATCGATGCAAATAAATTTCTACTCCATTATAAGACATTGTGTTTATAGTGGCAAATAGTTACGGGCATAATTAATAACATGAAGGCATCATGTCAAGGAAACACCTGTTCTCTGCACTTCATCTACCCATATTTGTAGATAGATATTGTCTCCGTTGTGGATGAGGTCTTGCTGTGACGCATAATGATTGTGGAGACCAGAGCCGTGATTTTTATTTTTATTTTCTAGGTTCACCTCATCTTAAATTGAATTGGATTATTTGTATATAGTATAATACTCCCTTTGTTCTCCAAAGAATGACTTAAATATAAAATTTTTGTCCTCAATGGGTTAAGTACAAATGTCAAAGCTGTAATGTGATTAAAAGCTATATTACCCCGTACGTGTCATAATTATAAAGGATCAACTGGTACAGTATTAAAGCCAAATATTCATAATTACATCACAACAGATATTGAATTTTTTTGCTTGTTATCAAATTAAAATAACAATATAAACATGTTAAAGAAATATACTTTTGTTGGGAGAGCTTGCACCAACTAATAGAAAAAAGATGAAGGGTTTCCTAAAATATCCACAATGCCGATTTTGGTATTACAGACCAAAACCCTGACTCACTAATCGGTTGAAGCCATGTGTTACTGCCAATTTTTTCTCAACTTGAATAATATTAAGTTTGTTGGTTAGTTAACAATAAATCAATATTTTCTTCAAATATCCACAATGCCTATTTTGGTGTTACATACCAAAACCTGACTCACTAATCAGTTCAATCCGTGTGTTGCTGTCATTTTTTTTCTCAACTTGAATAATATTAAATTTGCTGGTTAGTTAAATTACATCAATTATAGATTTACTTTCTTAGTAACATTTTTATCTGCTTGAGAAGATTTGCAGACTCTTTGATGATGCACTGAATGATTGTTTGCATGTCTGATGAACAGTTGCGACAAATATGCCGGATATCTGGAGTGAGGGTGTCCATCGACACGGCCAATTCACAGGATTCATTGTATCGTGCATCAGTTGACTTTGTTCTCAACATATGTGGCAGGTACTTTATAACTCCTTTATAGTTCCCTTTGCTGCTCTTATTTTGTCATTACTTTTATTTGCTACTCCTACTTCCTTGTCACATTGCCACGTTTATTTTTAGCAGTGTACCAAGTCCATCTGCATTTGTTCAGATTATTGGTGAGGGTGCCAGGGAATTCATTGCTGGGCTTGCTGATAACATTGGGCTTGAAAAATACCGTGCTGCGAGAATGGTGACCGCAGCTGTTGCTGCACGCACACGGTCATGGCTTTTACAGGCTTGGGTAGGTTTTTCATGTATTAAAAGTTTACTTTTATGTATAATTTATTTATTTAGATGTTCTGGAGCCAATCTCAAAGGGTTGTATTTTTAACTGAAGCACTTTCACACTCTTACCTTTGCTCTTGCTTTCGCATCCACTCTGCGAATCGGTGACTTATGGTCCAACCCCTAAGAAGTCATCCTAAGCTTTTGATCTGCAATTACCTAATGAGAATAAAACCTATTGGGTAAGTTGTAGTGTAGGGACCATTAGATAATATAAATAATCACTTTCAATTTTGCCGAAAAAGAAGCCAAATTTCATCAAATTTTGGTTCTTTTACATTATTATACTTTTTTCTTCAACGACCATTAATTCTCTCTCTCTCTCTCTCTCTTTACGTCACTATTTACAAATTGTCCCATTTGAAGTGACTACACATCAGATAAAGTGGTTTTAGGGGCTGGAATTCATGGGGTCTTGAGTGAGTTAGCCTGGTGCAAATGTGCAACATGGGTTTCTACGCTCAATGTGATTTTCTTATAATATCCTTTTCCAGTGATAGAAGAATCCCTTAGGCATTACGAAAAAGGTAGACATGACATACTTCATTAACTTCACGTTATATGTTGTCATTGAAAGTTCATTCAGTTTTCGAGCCCTTTGATTTCTTGTTGTATAACATGAGCAATTACGAGATAATGAATTTTACTAGTTGATACATATGATTTGTTTTACCATTTTTATCTCCTAGAAAGTCTGTACACTAGTTATTTTCATTCATTTGAAGTTCTTAATTTATTTTTATAGTATTTTAATTTCAGGCTTTAGAAATGCAAGGTAAACATTCTGAAGCAGTGGTGGAATTGTCAAAGTTGTCTCTTACTCACCGCATATTTCCTCCTGAAGAAAGCTCCGTATGTGCTTTTATCATTGATTTCTTTGTGAGATTCGGTCTGTTTTATTTCCTCTGTTAGTCTTTAGTTGCCCATGTCACAGTCACAGAGTTTTGATGACTGCGTTCTGCAAGATTTGATGCCATAGTGCAATATGGAATCACACCAGTTTCTTTTCTTCTTTAGCTGCTGTCCATGATTTCTTTATACAATTGTTATAATAGGGTTTACATATGTATAAAACAAAGACAATCTGGAGCTGGTTGTGGCTTTAAAAAGGATTAGTATCTATGAATTTTGAAGAAACAATTATGCTTTTTGCAAGTCAAAAACAATAAAACATACATAAAATATTTCATTAATGTTTATTGATTATTGAAATGCCTATACTTTGTTTGTGGCTTGTTATCTGATTTAGGCTCCCTCTGTTCCAAATTATATGATTGCATTCAATAACTTTCTATATATCTCATTCATAACATGAACAATGATCCCATATTTTAATGTGCTTCTGGGGTCTTGGATTTAACACAATTCCTTTAATCTATTTTTGTAGCCTGAGATGGAAATGGTGGCTCGAGGCCTTGAGAAACATTTAAAGCTAGAACAAAGGGAGTATCTAATGAATATGCTCATAGAGATGTACGGTGAAGGGAGTTGTAGAAGTGTGGCCGAAGCTCTGGGTCTGGTACATTCTCCTTTTTCATTTGCTTTTTGAAATCAAGATTCAAGGAACCCTTATCAATGTTTAATTGGCATTATTTCACAATATACTCTAATTTTTAAAATTTCCCTTTATTTAGAAAAATGAAAGATTTGTTGACACAAGTATATTACAAAAAATAGACCCTACATAAACAAATCTCCATATAATACGCAAAATGGTGAAAGCATCCATATGAACATTTGTATCTGGCGCTGGCTGTTTTAGCAGAACCTGCAGTGCTATTTTCCTCCAGTCAATTTCATATGTTGAACTTCCTGTACTGGCTGTACCCTTGTTTTATAGGCCTCAAATTTTGACACCCTTAATTTTGTATTGATTTACCTGTTTGCATATATCTTCATGCCAACAGAAATGTGCCCTTTTCAAAAGTTGGTGACAAGATGTCAGAATGTCCAGTATATCTGTTTGAATCTTATAAATTTTATGCCCCCCCCCCCCCTACAAAAAAGAAAAAGCAGGCAGAAAGAATTTAATTTTCATGCATAGGATGCTACTTGCTCAGTTTGTTAACAATATTGGCAATAACCTGTTCATTCTGTATTTTGACTAGGCTGTACATCTGAGCATGCTTCACGCTTTGATTATATCGAAATTCTTTTCATTTATAGTAACTTTTCCTTTGCAGATGATCTCACCAGAAGGTGTCGATCAGCAGCAGAACAAGTATACAGAACTGAAACCATTACAGTGAATTTTATCAGTTAATCTAGGCTTTACACAAATATATATATATATATATATATATATATATATATATATATATATATATATATATAAGATTTGTGTATATTGATTATTTGTTGACATAGCCTAATTTCTTGTTCCCAATGCCCCTTTTAGCAATCAAAACTGTAATGTACTATTTCAGTATTGTAATAGAATAATTTAGAGATTCTATGCTTTCACACCTTAACTCTGAAAATAGTAAGGTAATGTAAAGGCTCTGTTAGTATTTCGAACATAGCCAAGTGGTAAGAAAGTGAAGTGAATGTGAAAATTCCACCCTTTTAATAAATGTTAAAGATGTACTTTGTTCCATATTTACCTTTAAAAATACTATTGTTAGCTTAGCGGCGAGACAATGTTACTAAAATTAGCATGATAAACTTTAATATGTTGCGTCATTTTGTTCTTAAAAAAGAAAATCTTTTTCGTGGATAAAAAAAAACAGAGGCAAATGTGAGGTTTTTTTTTTGATGAAGTATAATGTTAACTTGAATTGTAGTGGTGTTTTTCATCAAGAGCTCTTCCATCCCATTTCTCCTCCTAGATTCAAGGTGATTGTGAGATTGATCTTTTGAATTGCAATATCTTTAATATGTAACTATTATAATATATTTGATTTTAATTTAAATAATTAGGGTTATGATGAGTATTAAATATATCTTAATGAAAAAGGCATCTTCTTGTACTATGAAAGGTCACAAGTTTGATGTAACGATTGTAAATATTTCGAATCCTTGTAATTAGGATTTTCGAGTATTATGGAATAAAATAAGATTTTATGAATAGTATTGTGTTTTATGTAATTAAAGGTTGATTCTTGACCTAATGTATGTGATGTGTGATTATGTATGTGTTGCACTTTCATAGACGAAATAAAAAAATTTCGAGAAAAAAATGCTAAAATACTATTCATAAAACGTAGAAAACGTCTTTTTTGTTTTTTGTTTTTTGAATCACGGGATATTATTTATTTGAGGATGGGAGACGTAAACTCCAATAAAATTGATGAAAGAAATTTCACGGTTTTTGCATGTGTAACGAGTTAGGAAATCTAACTAGAAGGAGATCGGGTAACCGAATGGCTTTAGAAATGGAAACCCTAATCAGATTCATGGAAGGGTAAAATGGACTTTTTGCTAACTAAAATTGTTATAATGGCTAACTAGAAAGAAATTAGAATCGAAACTAAGTTTCAAAGTAACCGAACCAAGTTGAGCCTAAGGTTAGAAATGGCTTGGCTAGGGTTGACGCAAGGATTGAGCCTAGGGTTGATGGCTTGGTTAGGGTTGAGATTAAGGCTTGGGCTAGGGTTAAACCTTAATAACTTGAGGCCAAAGAAAGGGTTAAACCCTAGTTCCTTAATGCCAAAACAAGGGAGGACAAGTGTCACTTGTCTAGCATTTTTCCATGTGGTTAAATGAAGGCCAAAAAGGAGAGTGCAAGGGGGGATGGCTGATTGGGAGGGGAGGGAGGATAAGGTGATGACTCACCTTCCATAAATAGAAAGTTTGGGACAAGCAAATGAAGCATTAAATGCTTGGTTCCCTACCACCAAATTAAGCTAGCCAAACAAGGCCTTAGCTCATGATTTTGTCTAGCTTTGGTTAGCTAATTGAAGATTAGTTAAGTAACTCAAGCTTGGTTAAAGGCCTAAAATACTATACTACCCTCACCCTTTATATAGGATTGCAAGTATACTTGCATTTCCTTTGAGCATTACATATAATTTCCTAAGTAAAGAAGAGAGAAAGCTTGAGAGCTATAGTAAGAACAAGAGAGAAAGAGAGAAACAGAGTGGCTGGACCAAGGAGGAAGAAAGGAGAGCCAAGGATTCAAGAGCTTGACCATTAGAGCTTTAGAGAAGAAGAAAAAGAACCAAGAAGGTAAAAACAAGAACCCTAAAACTCATCTACTTCATCCATTTTTTTTTAAATGCTTTCTAGTATGTTAGGAAGTGCTTTGTTGGTGGATGTTGCTTATATGATAGATCATAGAAGGATCTTGGTGGTATAAGGATGATGGATGTTAAAAGACTAATATTTACTCGGTAAATGCATGCTAAGCGAGAACATAGTATTAATAAAACACCAAAACCAATATAATATGGTAGAGGTTGTTAATGTTGTTTGATGGACACGTTTAAAACCATCATTTGTATGTTAAATTTTGAAGTCTAGAAAGAAGGAAATGTACTCAAATGAGTTATGAAAATGTTCCAAGTGGAACGGAATAAAAACAAGTTATAACGAAGTTATGGCGAATTTTTCATAGAAATAGTTAAGTATGAAAAAATCCTAGTTTGGTACCTTTCGGACTAAGTTAGTGGATTGTTAATGTTTTTGAAAAAGTCTGAAATCATAGGGTTTTTAGAGTTCATGAGAAATGTGAGTTGTAGGCTCGAGAACGGATTCATTCCGTCGACAGGTGAGCATGTTAGGATATGGTAAAATATGTATAACGAGCCTAAAATCTGCAAATGTGAAAAACACTGAACAAAGTTTCCTCTCGATGAAGGCGCGGCAGCGCCAGCTGTGGATAAAATTGGTCACGGCCGCGCTGTGCCGCAGGAAGACCAAAGTCTGGAAGAAGGCGCGTCAACGCCGTATGCAAGGCCAAATTGGGTGCGGCAGCACCAACATGCAGACAGCCCAGGGCTGAACTGCTATGTTTTGTTGGGCGTTGAGCGTTCGTATAAACGTACTAGAGATGTGTTATGTAAGTGTCAAGATGTGATACAAAGTCTTAAAGACGTAATTTAAACCAAGTTCGAATAAGTTGGAAACATTTTTCAGTAATAAAGAAAGATTAATGTAAGCCGTTAATTAGCATTGTTGTATAACTAATTGGTATGTGTATATGGACTTAAATGTATAGGACATTTATGAAGGACGATTAACGTCAAGTATTAAAGAATGCAAAAGGCAAGTGTTCTGACCTTGTGCTATAATTTATGTGCAAGTGTTATGTTGTTTAAAAATATTCTTATGTATGTTATGATTACGCAAATTGCGTATATTTCTATTGAAAATCAAACTAGTATAATTCTTTTATAATTGTATAAGTTGCTCAAGTTTTGCTTAAATTGCATACTTTTAAGTTCGAATGTACCTGAACTGTTCAGAAGATAGTCTAAGCCATTTATTTCGGCTAGACACATGTTATACATTTTATTGATTCAAAAATAAATCTTTGAAATGTTATTGAGATTAAGTAGAGTTGTCCAACTGAATTGTTTTGGTTTGGACTCAAGTCTGAGAATGAACCTCCTTTATTTGGAAAAAATTTTAGTCGGATATTCCGATCGCACCGAAAGGCGGTGATGATAAACGCAAAAATATTGTTTTAAATATGTAGTGTTGATCAATGCATGGCATAAAGGGTTGATCACCCACCGTACCCGTAAGTCATAACGATTTACAGTTGAATTACTGTTAGACCTTTTTAAAAGTGTACAAAAGTTCTTGGTCTTTCGACTGCTCAACATGATAATCAGTATGTTGTTTCGAAATATTTTGTTATTCCAAATGATTCAAATGTCTTCACAACTATTGTTCAATTGTCGAAATGTACGTTAATGAAAATATTTAATTCTTGTTTATGTTGTTATTATTAATTGTTATTGCTTGTTGGGCAATTAAATGCTCACCCTTGCTTGTAATTAAATATTTTCAGCAAAGCCCAAACGTGTAGAAGGTTCTGGTAAGGATAAAGGAAAAGGAAAGATGAACGAGTGAATGATGGAACAGTTATATGTAATAGCTAGAAGTATTGTAAATAATATTTTGAATATTATCATGTATGAACACTTTAAAGGTCTTAGAACCTGGGTTTGTAAAAATATGTCTGTAATAAGTAGTAATTATATTTATATTATTGAGATAATATAGATGTATGTTTGTTGTATGTTTAGTATCGTGGTGCACTGAATACGGGTTTAAAGGTACTCGGATTTGGGGGCGTCACAAAGTTAAAATAAGGTTAAATAAACTTTTGTCTCTCGAAGTATTACCCATTTCATACAAGTAACCATAATCTAAAAAAACTTATAATAGCAGCCTCCAAGTACACTTAAGTGAACAAAACTAACCCTAAATTCATTTTGGTGCTGACGTGTCACGGGGAAGGCCTATTGTATACGATTTAACTGTATATAACCATAAGAATATACGGTTATTTACTAAATACAATTCCAATACAAGCAAGTAATAAAAGTATGCTCTATTCTTTTGAAACTAACCTTTGTACTTCGCCTTCTTGTTAAAGTTTGTATCTTTTTCCCTTTTTTCTTGGCCTTGACTCTAACTTGACCAATGCAGGTGACTTTGGGGGAAGAGGGTTCTGGGTTTTCGAAGTCGTCGCCTCTTTTTCTGCCTCTGGCGGCAAGGAACATTGGGGAAGCTTGGTCGTTCTTGATGCTGTCGTTGGTTCTGAGTCTTCGGCTGCGAGAAGTGGAAAGAGAAATTGAGGGGTCCCGTGCTCGAGCAGGGCTTAAGATTGATGGTTTAGATGAGAATTTCATAGAGGAAGAAGAAGAGTAACGGGAGGCGATAGTTCCCCGGGCAATGAGTTCTATCAGAGAAAAAAGAGTCCATTGCTGATATTCATTCAATTTCTTGTATAATGATGGAGTACTATCACTGAGTTTATTACTATAAAATGTGTAAACGTGGGATTTGTTTTGTGGAGGAGATGAAAGAGATGTATGTAAGACTCTGAGTGTTAATTGGGGAAAGATAAAGCTGTGCTTTTGGGGTTGCAAAAAAATACAAGCGCAGTGAGAAGAGAGAAATAGAGGATAAATTGGGAGAGAGTGTAAGACCCCGACTTTTATGAAATAAGATTTTATTTTCTTTATGATTATTATTCTGATCAGTAAAGTGTTTAATTGATATAATATTATAGTTAAAGCTGATATATGCAATTTATCAGATAAAAAGTATGTTGGGGAATATTCCTTCTGTCGGAGAATATTATATTCGGTAAAGTACAACGACGCCGAAATAATAAAATATTGATGGGCCCCACAACGACTAATTGTCGGGTACGGAAAACGATGGTATTAATTTTCTTATACAAATTGTCAACAATATTATCACCTGCAACTTTTGAAATACCCGGTAATAAAAGAACAGTAAAACGCGTTATTCCACAGTAGCACACGGTATTCCACTATAGCACACGGTATTGCACAGTGTTTTATATTATTGATTCAATAATTGCTTTAGTGATAATTGCATATATAGTATTTCATAATAATTATCACAGTATTTTCATATTATTAACTCAATAATTGTCACGACACAGTAACTCATATTATTTGATATGATATTATTAGACCAGTTAGCATTATTGACAATGTCTAGAAGTTCTGTCAAGGAAATGGGTTATTTAATTGCGCGTCGTTTATACGAAAGACCCTCATCTTTCCTGAGAATGATTTGGTTGTCAATATTGTGAGTCTATATTATTAGTGGTGAATAATTGTTGAAAAATTGAAAATGTTTTGATTACTGATAAGTGGTATGTGGTAGATATTTGTTCCACTTTTGAGATTTGTCATGAAGTGTTTGTCGTAAGTTTGGCTTATTTTTCAGGGACCCACAATAATTCAAAACTTCGACAAACTTCCAACTTTCAACAGAAAATTTCTTTCTTTCAAAACATCGTGGGACCCACTATCATTTAACTTATTAAAACACTTATTTCTCCGTGGGACCCACTGCAATTTAACTTATTAGCACTTATGTAATGTCCAGGAATTTCTAAACATTGTATTGAATTATTTCAATATGTGAAATTCGTTTTATCTAATTTTATGATTTTAATTGGATCCATGTGGGTATTATTATTTTATTATATAAATACGTGGTCCAATAAATTTCGGTGCATTAAATGGACTCATTGAGAGTTTAAATAAATTAATGAGTAACCCTAATATTTAATTGGCAAGAAAATAGGGAAAGGTAAATAAATAATTTCACTATCGGATTAAATAATTCGAATAAAGAATTATGGTTAAAATAAATATTTTAAATAATTAATTGGTTTAGTTATTTGATTTAGAATATTAGAAATGCAATATTTAATTGGGTCATTTCTTTTATTGAACCCAAATTTTAATTGAGCCCAATATCCTTTCTATTTCTCTGTGGGCCGAAACAAATGGGCTGAGCCCATTCCCCTTCTTTCCAGCCGGGTTAGTCCACTCGGTTAAACCAATTGCAACTGGGTTGGTCTAATTAATTTGGGGGAAAAATGAAATCGCTGGGATGTATTTGGGATAACTGAGCCAAACCATCGAATCCATGCTCTCAAACCAATTGCAAACCCTCAAAAACCAAACAGCCAAGCGAAAAAGAAGGGGGAAAACCCAGACCCTCAATCCAGCCCCATCAATCAGTCCTAGCCTCTCAATCGAATGGGACGGATGAAGGAGGACTAGCGCCAGCAATGACAGGGAACGAGCTACCGACCGACGGCTGTCAAGGACCAACCGGTGGACAAAGCGGGACAACCAAGGAACGACCGAGCGGCACCAAACAAACCAAGGGTTCCAGAAAATCCGGTGACGCGACCGGTGGGGGCACACGGCTCAAGGGCTGCCGGCGACGTCACAATCGGCTCGATGGGAATGACCGGCCGACCCCTCTCTCCTACCGATGGGTTTTGAAGAACCAATTTAGGTAATAACCAGTTCTTTGGGTAAATAATTCTCTATAAATTGGACACCCAAACCCTAAATCCGAGCTGCTACGATTTTCTTTTGGGCTGTTCAAATAGAGAGAGAAATCGTCATAGAGAGAGAGAGCTAGGGGAGTCAGTCGCCGGCGGTGAATTAGGAGAAGAAGAACAGAGGTTCAATCGGCAGGAAGGTATAAATTAGTTTAGCAGTATGAATTATAAATCGAACTTTGGCTTCTTTTGGGTGTGATAACTAGTGTTTGGGATTTGTTGTGTTGGGTAGAAATTCTGTTAGCTTGAAATGAAAGTGCAGGGTTTGATGTACTACTTGTGCTATCATTGGCTCAAATTTGGTTATTAATTTAGAACTAATATTATACTTGTGAATTAATTTGTTATTATAACTAATAAATAAAATCAATCAAATAATTATTTATTATTTAAAAATAAATAATAAATAAAGATAATAAATATTCAACTATTATTTGATTAATGTTAAATAAAAAGAATAAATTAGAAAAATAATTATTTATCATGTATCAATGAATAATAAATAAAGTTAGTAAATATATAATTATTATTTAAAATTAAATAATAATTAAGTATGAATGGAGTAATAAAGTAATTACTTATTGTTCATCAAATAAAGATACTAAATATTTAATTTTTATTTATTTTGTACTTGTTATTAATTTAGTATGAATTAGCAGTAATAAAATAATAGCTTTATATGCTCCATGTATAGTAAATTGTTTATTTATTTATTTATTTATTTTTATTTATTATTTAATTAACTTTAATTGATGAATAAACCTAATTAGTTATTATTTACTATTAGATAATAACTAAAGGTAACTCTTACTCACTAATTAATTATTTATTATTTAATTAACTTTAAATAATAAATAAATCTAATTAGTTATTATTTATTATTAAATAATAACTAAAGATAACTATTACTCACTAATTAATTATTTATTATTTGATTAACATTAAATAATAAATAAACCTAATTAGTTATTATTAAATAATAACTAAAGGTGATTCATACTTGTTAATTAACTATTATTTAAATAACCTTAAATAATAAATAAATCTAATTAGTTATTATTTATTATTAAATAATAACTAAAGATAATTCATAGTTACTAATTAATTATTTATTTCTCTGATTAACTTTAAATAATAAACAAACCTAATTAATTATTATTTAATCTTAAATAATAATTAAAGACAACTAAAATTTATAATTCGATTATTATTTAATTAATAATTGAATAATAAGTAAATATAATTAGTTATTAATTACTATTATTAATAACTAAATTAATGAATTACTATTAAATGAAGAAAGAGTTAATAAAATAGAGAGAGTTTAAATAGCTCATTAATTAAACAATTATGATAAATTGTTTAAGGGATAATAAATGAATATTACTTAAGAAAAAGTAATGATTAATAATTAAACAATTATAATTCATTGTTCAAGGGATTAACAAGTGTCTATTACTTAAGGGATACATGGGTAATTAATTTGACCATCAACCTAAAAATCAATTAAGTGCCTTATGAAATTTACTATAGTTTAATCACTGTGTGCTATGTAAATTTGCTTAAGTGTTAAATAAATAGCATAAGTGAGTGTATTGATATACAATTATGCAATGCTAATGGATAAACCGACTTTATCAACTGATAGGTTATCCAAGGTCAATTAGTTAAAGCTAAGATTTATTTGTAGCTGAGCAAACAGGCAAGTTCCTAACCCTAAACTTCTTACATTATTGCAAGTTTCCTAACTAAATCTCGAGTTATTATTTTCGAAGCATGTTAGTGAATAATTATTGTCGATTATTCACATCTATACTGATTATTGAGATTCGCACCTTGTGCAATTGAATTCTTATCCTATTATGATTGAACTGTAAATTTAATTAAAGTTCTTTCAAGCATGAATTGTTTATGAGATAGATCTATGCTATTTGTATCAGCTAGATCCAGCATGTCTAAATTGGTTAAGACAATGGTATTTTAAAAGCTGTTCTTATTAAATTGCTATGGTAAGAACTCTTGGCTGAGAAAAGGATAAACTTGTTTAAGGCATGATATCAATGCTGGTTATTAAGTGTTTATGCATAAATCACGGGGTATGAGAGGATGATCCCCTCGATTACCAAAACTTTTAAGAGGTCCAGTTTAAATGCTGAGAACCTTGGTAAACGTCCTTGGTTATTTCAAACCACTCAGTAATTGTCATTCAATTATTCGAATATTCAAATGTTGTTTACTAATTCATGTTCCTTCACACTCTTATACTGTTGTTGAACATTGAAAGCGAAACTTCCTTCTATCATGATATATCTCTTTGTGTATATACTTGCTAAGCAAATTAGTTGCTTACCCTTGCTATATCATGATCTTTTTTTTCAGCTAAGGCAGAAACGTCTAGAGGAGACAAAGGAAAAGGGAAGGTGCAAGAATAGATGCCCGTTAGTGCCTATGTACTAGTTATTCTTGAATGTTGTTTGATTAAGTGAACCTTTTATTGTATTAAGGGTACGTTTTATGTTAAGGTTAAAGAACCTTGGGACCGAAATTGTAAGATTTTATTTCTATTCGATAAACAATGTATGTTTATTATTCCGCATTTAGTTAGAAAGTATGTTTGTTGTTAAGAATCGTGAGTACCGAATTCGAGGTTAGAAAATCCGGATTTGGGGGCGTCACAACTTAATTCCCCGTGAACTTTTAAACTATTTGTCCGTGATTTCTTCTTAAACAGTACACCGTCATTCTTCTATAAATAGGTTGCTTAGTTGATAAATGAAAATCACACCAGAATCAGAAAATTCTTCTTCTATAATATTGTGCGTATTTCTTTTGAGTATAAGGATACTTTGAGTATTGCAAATAGTGCAAGATTTTCTCAAGTTTATCTCCTTCATAACAGTCAGATCTAGTCTTTTACTAAGGTAAGGGGTATCATTTCTTTTATACTCGTATGTAATATCATTTGCTTTCATATCCATAAGTGATATTATTTTATTTCATACTCGTAAAGGGTTGTCATTCTATTTTATGTATTAACTAGTGGGAATAACCTGTTTACACGGACTACTGCATGTCTGGTGAATAATCCTTCGTATTCATTCCTTATTAAGTTGTGAAAATTATCTGTCTACGCGGATTACTGCATAACGGGTCAAAATTCATTTGCAGTTTCGTATATTCTTTCATACTAGTATGAGATATCATTTCTTTTGTACTCGTTAAGGGATATCGTTTTCTTTCATATTTCTCCATTTATGGTAAGAAATTATTGTTTGTTTCTATAACCTTATTATTAAATGGTGAAAATCCCTGAAATTAGTAGAATATCCTTAATAGTTTGTGCTTCATCTAATATTTCTACCAGCATATTTCTATTGAATTTTTATCGTTATATTTGAAATATGAATCTTGAATATCATTCTTGAATTTGACTCTACATTTTGGTCATCATGTTGGCAATTTGGATATTCTTGGTCTCTGGATAAATTTAATTACAAATCTCCAATATTTATTCTTATTCTTGATCTCATGGTTTTTATTATTTCTATTCATCTTCTATATTATTGTCATAATCATCAGACTTAAATTGTGGTGAAAGTTTTTTTTGACCCGTAGTGCAAAGATGAACTGGTGATTGGCATGATTATGACCGAGAACTATGTATGGATATATTTATGACCTTTGCTGTTGCAGACAAAGGCTTGTGGTGAAAGTTCTCTTTGACCCGTAGTGCAAAGATGAACTAGTGTTTGGCATTATCATGACCGGTGGTGTTACAAATAAATATCTTTGGCCCGTAGTGCAAAGATAAACTGTTGATTTGGATGTTCATAAACAGGAACTGTTGATTGGTATTACAGGGATAAAATATTGATAGTGAACTTTTAAATTGTAGAAGATAGTGGACATTATAGTCTACCTGACTTCTAATGGATTGCTTGTTCCGCTGCATTTATTGTTGAAAACTTATATTATCTTTAAATTTTTGATTTATCAATGTTGAAGGCTAAAGATAATTTATTCTTCATTATCTTAGTCATGATATTCTTTACTAGGCTATTTGTGATCACCCTTTTCTTTTTTGTTCCATTGTTCTCCTCAGAAAATGAGAGTGTAGCTGGGACTACCCGGAGAATGGAGCGATGGTCCGAGACTGTAGAAGTATCCCAATACATTATAAAATAGTATGACAATAATTGTATTGAGAACTTAAGTTGGGTGTACATATTGTTGTACTAGATACGGTACAATATTTGTATTGAGACTCACAGTATGTGTGCTGTCGTATTTTGCACGACATTTTAATAGTTGTAAATTAAAAAATTCGTATTTGTATTTGAATTTTGTAGAAAGTAATTGACGACTCAAAATGGGTTGTATAGATCTATTTTGAGGGCATCACAGAGAGGACGAAATGTTATAGGCAGAGAGATAAACCAGATCTATCTATACAATGTAGGGTTTTGAACACATAAACGCAGCGGAATTTAAATTTTTAAAACAATTTTCTGAAACCCTAAAACAGGATCCATGCGAAAAGAACAAATTAATTCAGAGGTTTAGATTTGTTTAACCGATTATCCGAGCTTGAATGGAACGATGAAATTCTGAACGGCTTCGAATCTCCAACGCAATCCAACGGAACTGCGTCTCTACAGTATCCACACAAACGTCCCACAAATCGTCACACTATCTGCAGCAAAGAGAACTCCGGTACTAGTAGCCAAGATCTGGATTTTCTCAAGTGTTGCTCTCAACTCTCTTTTCTAAAACGGCTAGGGTTTTTTTATTTAGTTTCACGTAAACAAGACTGCTGATATATCTGATATATATAGAGTCCAAAAGGTTAAGCAAAACCCTAATCCTATTAGAAAAGTAAAATCCGAATTTATATATATATATATATATATATATATTATATTTTAATTAAGTCTTACTTAATTAATATACAAATTATCTTGTTAATTTATTCGTAATTTAAATACTATCAATCATATTGATATATTTAAATCCTTACAATTTAAATTAATTCTCTTTTAATTACGTTCTAAGTGTGTGACCCTATAGGTTATTATTATATTGGCAATAATTTTAAAATAATATTATAAAATTATAAACAGTGAGTGGCATCTAGTAATGCATCACTGCTACCCAAATAATAATAAGATCGGTGACTCGATGCAACCTTTTCGTGACCAATGTTTCAATGTAATTTAATCCTTTTAACCTTGACATCCTAGATTAAACTCGAGTCATGGAATGTGTCATACTCTTCATAATTCAATCTGAGTTTTCTTGATCAATGAGTAGACTATATGAAACAAATCACTATTTGAGCATGACCATGCATTTCATAGTCCTACTCAATCAAGAGGCCTATGGATATTACTCCTAATATATAGGAGGGTTAAATTCCATCTAGATCACTCATATTCCTCACACGATTCATGACGTACCCAATATTCACCTTTATTGTTCACCCTATTAAAGGTGACCTTTGATGATATCAAAGTACATAAATTTTCGTATAGTAATATAGTGATTTCAGGTCGGAGGACCATTATATCATTGTCACTATGAGAATTTCTTATGACACTTTGCATAATGCTCCACGTAGAATTCTCATGATGGGTCTGTCCAGTACATTATTATCTAACATGTACCTATGCATTGACTTAATATCTCATATATTAATGACCAATGAGATTTGGCCATCAGTCAATCCATATACTAGTCTCAATGTATCATTGTTGTCCCATTCTCAATGATACTCGACTAGGGACATTTAAGAGTAATGATACTTATTGTAATTATATAATCTCATGTTCAAGTCACATACTTGAAGCTATATAATTTGTATCATTATTCTAAGGAATTTTATTATGTTAACATTTATATAACACAGTAAATGAAACCATAATAAAATAATTCATTTATTCAATCAAATATCAAGAGAAATGTTAAGCAATTACATTAAATAATTGGCCTCTAGGGCATAAACTCTAACATACAAATTACCAACAACTCTATATTTTCGGCATTAAATGATTATTTGGGCAGATTTAAAGATTAACTATGATTTTTCCGGTAGATTTGAGTTTTGAAGGTTGATGATGGGGTTGAATTTTGGTTTAATCTGGGTCGTGATGCTCGTGATTATGTTTGATGAGACAGCAATACAGATTATCAGAAGAATTAGAAACCTCTTGTGGCTGCAGAAGGTTAATTAATGGAGTTTCTCGCATTGGATGGTGGTAAAGACCCAGAAATGTAGAAAGAGAAAATAGTCACCATCTTTTTCGATAAGGATAATATATAGAGAAAGACTTGGCAGTGATGTGGTGGTTAAGTGGTGGAGTTGGAGAAGAGATTCGCAGCTGGTGGTGGAGTTGGACAGGTGGTTTTGGGGTTGGTGATGGAGTAAGATAAGTGGTGGAGTTGAATAGGTTGTTTGGGGCTGATTTTGGGGTTGATAGTTTAAACATTTTAATTTGTTTTATTTTTTATATTAGCTTGCTTAATTTTGTTTTAATGGCAAAATATAGTGAAATATGTTCAAAATTATAAAAATACACTGAATACAGGCATTTCCCGTGACACGTCAGCAATCCGACCATTTTTATGGCCGAAAATGGATTTAGGGTCAGTTTTGTTTACTTAAGTGTAATTGGATGCTACTATTATAAAAAATTTTAGGTTAGGGTCACTTGTGTAAAAGGGGTGATACTTCGAGGAATAAAAGTGTATTTAACCCTTAAAAGAAATACAGCTGACAGCCTGACATTAAAGAAGATTAAAGGTAGGTTTTCTTTAGGTTTTTCCTAGTTCCTTCTTACCCTTTTCCGAAGCTGCCTTCATGAACTAGGACGGAATATGGATATTGAATTGTAATAGCATAAGATCTCAAAAAAAATTGAAGAAGAAGAAGAAGAAGAAGAAGAAGAAGCTAGTTTAAACTCTATTTAGTTCATTTTACTTATTATCAAGCTCAACAAGCCAAAGCTGCTAGTCCATTTACATCATTTTATGGTACGTTTGGATTGAAAGAATTGAATTGGTGAAGGAATGAAATAGAGAAGGAAATATAATAGAGAGTGGAATGATTCATTCCATTTCACCTGGAGTGAATCATTACCTGGAGTGAATCATTCTATATCCTCCTTCAAGGAATGAAATTCACAAATTTGGCAGGTATCATTCCAGTAGACCAACCAAACACAATTTTTTTTATTTCATAAGAATGAGTCATTCCATTCTCACCTTCATTCTTTCAATCCAAACGTAGCATTATAGTTGTCACTCCTTCATAGTTTGTAGCTGTCACAACTTGTAAGTATGCCGTATGCCAAGGCAAGATGCATGTGACATGCTTAAAATTCAACTTGTTTGTTATTATAAAGTACTCCCGCAATTTTAAAGTCAAATTGACCAATTTTATAATCTTAATTTATAATCATAATTTATCTCATTTTCTTTGACATATAGATATAAAGATATTATAACTATAAGAAATTATATTTAATTTTATCAATAATACTTTGATGACAAAAGAAACTTGTAAAAAGTTGTTTACAAAATGATGTGACCGTTACTATCACTAGGCCCACCCATGTATAATGGATCATCCACTAATTATATTCTGCCACATCATTTTATAAATTAATTTTTGTAAGTTTTTTTTGTCATCGTAGCAACACTCTTAATTTACTACAACTACCAACTTTTAAAAGTTCAAAAATATAAATAAATTTGTTTAATTATTAATTCTAAAATTAGTCAATTTGACCAAAACAATCAAATTAAGTCTGTCTTTGCAGGACAAATGGAGTACTTTTTAGAACCTTGTTTGCTCTTGCTCTAAGGGGAGAGCAAGAAACCGAATTTGTAACCGCCAATGCACCGCAACTGCATAAAACCACACAATTTGTGGATACAGTGCGATGTTGTTTTTATTTTTTACTAACCACACATTGTGGTTGCAGTTGCAGATACACCCCTAAAACCGCACCGCATCACACCTCACTTTATAATAAATTATATATGTTTTATATATACAAAATATCAAGTTGTAGTGTATCTAATAAAGTTGTAAGTGAATAATATAATTTAATTTGTTCCTTACGAGTTTTAATAACTTGTACGTGTAATATTACATTTAATGTATATCAATTTAACTTCCTAAAAATTCATTAGTTCCCTTCAACTTTATGTAAATTAATATGAAAAATAAAATAATCCATGATAATCACTACTAGTACAAGAAACATAAATGAGAGGTTAGAACTTTATTGTAGTGAGTTAATACTTTGATGACAAAAGAATCTTGTAAAAAGTTGTTTACAAAATGATGTGACTGTTAGTATCATTAGACCCACCCATGTATAATGGATCATCCACTAATTACACTCTGCCACATCATTTTATAAATTAATTTTTGTAAGCTTTTTTTTGTCATCGTAACAACATTCTTAATTTACTACAACTACCAACTTTTAATAGTTCAAAAATATAAATAAATTTTCTTAATTATTAATTCTAAAATTAGTCAATTTGACCAAAAAAATCAAATTAAGCCTGTCTTTGCAGGACAGATGGAGTACGTTTTAGAACCTTGTTTGCTCTTTCTCTTAGGGGAGAGCAAGAAACCAAATTTGTAACCGCCAACGCACCGCAACTGCATGAAACCGCACAATTTGTGGATACAGTGCAGTGTAGTTTTTATTTTTTACTAACCGCACGTTGTGCTTGCAGTTGCGGATACACCCCTAAAACCGCACCGCATCACACCTCACTTTATAATAAATTATATATGTTTTATATATACAAAATATCAAGTTGTAGTGTATCTAATAAAGTTGTAAGTGAATAATATAATTTAATTTGTTCCTTACGAGTTTTAATAACTTGTACGTGTGATATTACATTTAATGTATATCAATTTAACTTCCTAAAAATTCATTAGTTCCCTTCAACTTTATGTAAATTAATATGAAAAATAAAATAATCCATGATAATCACTACTACTACAAGAAACATAAATGAGAGTTTAGAACTTTATTGTAGTGAGTTAATACTTTGATGACAAAAGAATCTTGTAAAAAGTTGTTTACAAAATGATGTGACTGTTAGTATCATTAGGTCCACCCATGTATAATGGATCATCCACTAATTACACTCTGCCACATCATTTTGTAAATTAATTTTTGTAAGCTTTTTTTTTTGTCATCGTAACAACACTCTTAATTTACTACAACTACCAACTTTTAATAGTTCAAAAATATAAATAAATTTGCTTAATTATTAATTCTAAAATTAGTCAATTTGACCAAAACAATCAAATTAAGTCTGTCTTTGCAGGACAAAGGGAGTACTTTTTAGAACCTTGTTTGCTCTTGCTCTTAGGGGAGAGCAAGAAACTGAATTTGTAACCGCCAACGCACCGCAACTGCATAAAACCACACAATTTGTGGATACAGTGCGGTGTTGTTTATTTTTTACTAACCGCACATTGTGGTTGCAGTTGCGGATACACCCCTAAAACCGCACCGCATCGCACCTCACTTTATAATAAATTATATATGTTTTATATATACAAAATATCAAGTTGTAGTGTATCTAATAAAGTTGTAAGTGAATAATATAATTTAATTTGTTCCTTATGAGTTTTAATAACTTATACGTGTAATATTACATTTAATGTATATCAATTTAAGTTCCTAAAAATTCATTAGTTCCCTTCAACTTTATGCAAATTAATATGAAAAATAAAATAATTCATGATAATCACTACTAGTACAAGAAACATAAATGAGAGGTTAGAACTTTATTGTAGTGAGTTATTAAAATCTCTTTAATTGATGTAATTAAGGTCACAACTTTATTTTTTTTAGTTTAACATATGTAATAGTAGTTCCTTACATATTACTATTCATCTATTGTTGCAATTTGTATTTGAACTTTTTATTATTTGTGTTATACATAAGATTTTTAAATAGGTATGTGTTGAAGTGAAAATAATTTTCATAATACAAATTAGTAGTATAAAAATTATATATTATAATTTTTTTAAACATAAGAAAGTGGCTATGCAATCGCACCGCCATCACACCGCATCCGCAAGTAACCGCATACTTGTGATTGTTAATACTAGTAACCGCATATTGTGATTGCAGTTGTGGTTAAGGTTGATGGTTATAATCGCATCACACCGCATATTGTGATTGCGATTGTGGTTACGGTTGGTGCTTATAACCACACCACACCGCACCGCACTCTTTGTAGAGATATGCTTTTTTATTTTTTATTTTTTAAATGACATGCTTCTAGTTTATTTGCTCATGTTCTAATAAACAAGCATACAAATATAATTTCCCATAAATAAAATCAAGAATCATTGTATTTGCATGCAGGTTCAAGTTTGAGGTATGACAGATTGATTCGACCTGCTAAAGTTATAACTGAAGAAAAGGGGCAAAAAAACTATCTAATCTAAGCATTAGAGAGGATCAAGATTAAATTGTTCAAGAACAAACAACTGACATCATTTGGAACCCATATTTCCACATAAGTTTTTGATATTTCCATACGAAAAATGATTTATATGTCAACAAACTTATAAAAAAATTGAATTGCGACTAACGTGGAATGATAAAGATAGAATAAATTAAGTATAATTATTCTTAATTCCTAACTATCATATATATGCACATAGGCAGCTAGTTACTATCAACATAAATTTGTCATCATATGCAACAAGACTATTTCCGGATGTGGGTCCGATTTTTTACAAACATTGACCCACATCTGGAGTTAACAAACAACACATTGATCTGGACACTGTCTCAGAGAGAGGTTCGGTGAAATAGACATGTTTGTGTCAAATTCAATATGTTATTGATATATGTAGAAATAACAAATTCAATATGTTATTGATATTTTTCCATCAAAAGTTGATATTTCAACATGTGGGACCCACATTTTATCTTGTAGAAATGTGTGGGACCCATCAAAAACTCGCATGAAAAATATCATTTTCCTCTCTGTCAAACTTTATTCTACGAGTAGCTATGTTCTTAGATGCAACCTTAGAAAATATGCATATTAACTACATGACCTTGCCACTAAAATGGAGGTAACCATGATGCAACAAAACTCAACTAATTCAGACTTGTATAGAGTTCAGGATTTTTCAGCAGAAATAAGATGGCCAAACATATTTGAGTTTATGAATGAGGAAAGAGTTTTACAATCTTGAATGCTGAGGCAGAGAAATATTCCATCAACGACATACATGAGTTACATAATCAAAAAGTAGTTCTATGTGCACAAACTATACACAAATAGTTATGCACAAACACTATAAAAAAGAAAAAGAAAATAAGAAGTGACACCTACCATTCGGATTTTCACATCTTTATTGATATGCCTAACATGGGTCTTACCATTTGTGCACATAGAATTATTCTTATCAAAGTTCACCTTCTCCAAGCCAATAAGAGTCCGATCTACAACATGTAGGCAACAATTTCGACAACCTTACTCGACTTAAAACTTTGAATTTAAGGCACATTGTGAACAGATAAATAATAGATAATACTGCAAGATCTGTCCAAGTATGTATAGGAAAAGAGTTATGGCTCCAAGCATTGCTTACTCTTAACAAAAAAGTTAAAATCTCAAACACAAAAATAAAATGAAAAAATAAAATTAAAATACAATGACTAATGTTCATACAGCATAAGATGTTGGAAGCCACAACAAAATATTAAATATATATCAAAGCATAGTAACGATAAAACGAAAAATACGATAGCATATTTCACAATATATTCAAAACAGGTCTTAACACCAACAGAACAGAAAAGAAACTAAAGCATTTTAGTTGCGAGACATGTTTGCAATAACTTACATTCTTTCTAGCATCACAAATTCATTAAAATGCCCAGTTCTCCTACAGTTCAGCTGCAATTCCCATTCATGCATGTTGCATATCATTGCTTTAGATTCCTTATTCTATTGGATCTTCTTACTGCAGATCTATCAGAGGCTCCATTAATTTCTTTTTTCTCCTGAGATGACTGCCTACATGAAGCATCTCTTTTAGTTATACCAGATGCTTCTGATGTAGGAAATGGAACACTTAACTTCTTACCGTGAGCAGATCTTCTGACTGCAGTATCATCAACTGCCACTTCAACTTCACCAATATTATCTTCTGGATCACTTCTTAACCTAATTAATTTAGCCTTGCTTCTCGTGACAACACCAGTACTAAAATTCTTTTGCTGATAAGATAGTCTGGCTGCAGAGTTATTCAGTGTTTCTTTCATTTCCTCTTGGGATAATTTATCTGGAAGACTCACATTTGAAGCAATTGTGCTAGCTATCGTGCCTCTACACTGACTTTCAGGGACCTCTGATGCAGAAATTTGATCAATTAATCCTGGATTTATAGTAGTAGATGAAAGATTCTCTTCCTGATTGTTAATTGAAATTTCTGATCTATATTCTCTTCTTGTGGCAACACCACCACCTAAATGTTTAGGCCTACCAGATCTTCCGACTCCAGAGCTATCAAGGATTTTGCCTATTTCCTTATTCTCTTCAAATAATATGGCTGATCGACTCACATTTGAAACATCTGTTTCAGCTATCATGCCCCCACATTGGTTCCCTGATGCATCTGACATAGAAACTGGCTTTGTAGAAATTTTAGAATAAAGACCACCCTCTTTTTGATTGCTTGTCAGAGTTTTGGATCTATTCTTGCTTCTTGGGGAAAGACCTTCACTTAGCTTATTGACATCCACACCCATTGTAGATTCACAGTGAATTGTCTGACTTGTGGAAACACCAGTATTAACATTTGAAGCATTTTTTTCAGCAGTTGTTTCCCCACACTGGCTCCCAACAGCCTCTGATGTAGGAACTGGCTTTGTAAATGTGTTTGAAGAAAGACCCCTTTCCTGATTATTTCTTAAAGCTTTTGATCTCTTCTTGCTTCTTGTGCAAACACCTTCACGTAGCCAATGGACATCCACACCCATTGTAGAGTGGTTATGCATTGACTGAGATTCTACTTCTCGCATGGGTGTTGCATCTGAGATATCATTGTCATTTTTGTACCTCTGCTCAACCTTGTTTTTCACCTGATCTCTCAGAGCTTTATCCACAAAGCAATTCTCAGTCGTTACTGGACTGTTATTTTCCTCATTTGAATCAAGTGAAATTCCAGTTTCATATAGTTCAGGATCCTTGGTCGTTATCTGACCATTATTTTCTTGATTTAATTGAACAGAAGAGCCGCCATATATATTAAGTATATGATCAAAAATCCTCCTAGTTAATCTGCATTCTTTATAATCTCCAGAAGGGACCATCATAAGATCACATACCCGAGTCACTGGGAGGTCATCAAATGAAATAGGCAACGAACATTTTGCACCATCATCTGACATTTTGAACCCGTATGAATTTGTATTCCTTGATGGAAGAGCTCCATAAGTAGATTCTTCACCAAAACATTGTGCCCCAAACTCTTCCCAATCGTATGGAAATCCAAGAACGAAGTGATCACAGACCTGTTCAAACATTATAGACCACTAATGAACTAATTTATACATTTACAAACATTGACAAGATTAAACGCACATTAATCACAGCAATTACATTATTAAGCAGTTTCGGTAGTACATTCAACATGCCTAAATGGCTAGAGGCAACGAAATTAAAAAAAAATTATTCTACCTCGGATGGGATGCCATTTTCGAGTGTGCGAGACCTGTTTATAAGACCAACAAGTGTGATCATGAAGCTATCTATTGTCTCAAGAGTGACATCATCATGCCTTTTGGCAATTGCTCCAGAGCAAAAAACTCTTATTAATGGCCTGTGGTACAAAATCCATTATAAGCTAACAAAAACAATCTATTACTTGGCTTCGATCTTAATATTAAGCTACAAAAACTCAAAGTCATTAGGAATACAACACCATTGTAACAGGTACCAATTGTCCAATTGAAAAAAAAAATGTGTAACACATGCATAAAAGTTTAACCAAAGTATAACTACAAATGTTGTGATTTATGAAATAATTCGGCATTTAAATAATCTAATGAAAGGATGAAGATTCAGCCAAACTGTAGTCGCAACCTTAAGGTGCTACTCCCTGAGTTCCAAAATCAAATACAGTATATGATTTCTAAATGATGACTATTAAAGATAATTTTGTGTTCTCAAATATACCCTTAATGTTAGCAAAGAATTTAGAAGTGGTGGTGTGATACTTAAAAAAATGGTAGATTAAGAACATCATAGTCCTAAAGTAGTTATGTATCTCTAATTTTGAGACGGATGGATTACTATGGTGTAATCACATTGTAAATGCAGGCATCCAAAGTTCTTAAGGGTTCACTATTACCATCAATAAAATGCACCTCAATGATTTAGATAAAATATACAACCAAAATGCATATATATATATATATATATACACACACACACACACACACACACACGTGAAATCGGAAGATATTCTACAAAAATTTCTATAAAATCACACTTATGGGTGAATAAGATTAGGAAAAAGAGAGAAAATAATTACCCTTTACGCGTATTTCCTCCAACGCCTAATCGACCGCCATTGGAGCCAACTTCAGCTTTAATCAGCCACCAATCAGTTAGCAAAAGCTGTAAGTGAACATGAGGAAGAAAATATTCAAACTTTTAACATATATAAAGAGTGAGTACGAATAATTTGTAAATTTCAGCAAGTTTTTGGGGAAATGGAGAAAAGGGATTAATGTATTTACTGTTTTAGTTTTGGTGATGGAAGAAAAAGGGGTTTTTCCGGCGGTGGTGGAGAACGACGGAGTCAGCTTCCAATTTCGGATGGGAGTTGTGGTGGCGGTGGATGGGGTCGCCATGAGACCCAAACACTCTCTGTGTCACTCTTTGGCGGGACAGAAATGAGAATGGGCTGACGAACACGCCTGCCTTTTCCCAAATTAAACGCCCACTTTTCAAATTAAACAATCTCCCTAATATACCCCTATTAAATTGATATCTCCCTCTCATTCTCTCTCCTCTTCATAAATAATTAAATATATTCAATTTTCAATACAAAGGAATGCCATAAATACTCTTCTTAATTTTCTTTTTTCTTTTTCAAGGTGTGAAGTCTTTTAACAGTTTTTCTTTCCAAATAATGCTCCATTCGTCCAACTTTATTTGTCCTAATTAATTTTTTATGGTCAAATTGACTAATTTTAAAAATAATAATTAAATAAATGTATTAAAAATTTTGAAATCAAATAACTTGACTTTGGTAGTATATTCGATGAATCGAGTATACTTTCTTATAATAATAATTTTGTACTTATATCTAATAAACTTAAGAATAAATTTTGATTTTAAATATGGTCAATTTGATTATAAAAAGTCAATTATAACAAATAAAATTGAACAGAGGGAGTACAAATTTAGAAATGGGGCACTTAATTTGGGACAAATTAAAATAGAAAAGTGGGTGTTTAATTTGGGATAGAGGGAGTACTTAATTATAATTTTTAGATATTAAATATTAAATATTATTATTAAAAAAACTTTAGACAAAAAGAGATGTGTGGTGTTCTGACCTCCAAAACGACCTTGTTTAGAAGGTTGCTTATGTATATTTTAAAGAAAAATGATTTATATTTTGATAAATTTATAATAAAATTGAATTGTAATTAATATATAATTTTAAATAGTAACATAGAATAAAGAGTTTCGTAATACGAAAGTTATGTATTGATATGCTTGTCAGCTTGTGGCATGACTTTTGTGAGGTGATGGTGCATGGTGGTGGATGATGGTAAATTTGTGTTTTTCGATTGTATTGATGGTCACCAGAAGTGGGGGTGAGTGTACACAGGTGGTGCAACCATAATTTAAATTAAAATAAAATAAAAATTGAGAAAAAAAATCAATTATAGGGCTTGAACCTCTGCGATCCCTTCAAAATTAATATCTTTTCCGTATCTAATTTTCTCTTATCATTTAAGTTTTTAGATAATCACTTTTTTCTTAAAAATACACAGCGTTTCTTTTTTGTTGAATTAGACTAAATGAAGCTAATAATCTCTCATAAGGATTATAAAACTCTTTTTTTTTCTTTTTTTTGAATAAAATGAGAGATAAATAAGGTATCTCAGACTTTTAACACGACTCATTATACCTATAACAACTACACATATTTAAAGGAACTCCACCACACCTATGTCATGACTAAAACTCAATTTAAGGATCTTTCAAAAGTAACATGTAGGACAAAATATGGCCACCAACTACTCGTTGTGACGGAAATCAAACCCAAATTTTGAGTGAAGTAAATAGTCTACATACCACTGGATCAATGGATAATTGGTATACAAATTATAAAACTCCCCCGTCTCTTTCTTCTAATTAGTTTCTTATATGCGAATTATTTTTTAAATCAAATTAATAATCACTCTATAAATGTCAAAATAACATAATAGTATCCCATTTAAAATAAATTATTTATCTCTTACATTTATATTTTACAAAAGCAAACAATCTTTTTTTTTCCTTTTTGAATGTTCTAATTTATTAAGATAATTTATCCTAACCTATGGGGGGAGGAGTTTAGGTGGAAGAGGGGTTATCTTACTACTCTCGACCTCTATATCAATAGAAATAAATGAGTAATACTAGCTGACCAAATGAACACGCTCAAACAAGCAATCTTAATATTAAGGTATCACGTGATAATAAAGTTTCACATTAAAACATAAAGATAAAGATTGAAAACAGATATGCTTTAACATATCATAAATTTAATAAGTTAACTTTTTGGATCAAGATGCAATTCGTATATAGATTTGTGATATTCCCAACAACTAGTATCAAAAATTTAAAGTCATGACTATAGGCTTGGGTTAAGAGTACGATTTTGAATGAATTAATCAATGTGAACAATACAATTTAGTGAGTAAGTGGCATATTCTTCTCACAGAGACTCTTGGTTAACTCTTGATGAGAGATACTAAAGAGTGGATTTGACTTCCCTCCATTACATATTCTTTTCAATTCTATCTAATACACCATATTATTTTTATAATTTTAGATGGTCTAATTGAAATCAACACCGATCAATTTAACTTATAATATTGAGTAGTATAATTGTTTCAAAAATAAAAGTAATCCGATATTTTTTCACTATTTGATGAACATGTGGATATTTCATCAAAAAATCAATTGTTGAAAATTCTTTTAAACTTTTAACGGTTAAATTATTTTTAATGATTCTAATTTTTTGGAGGAATGATCTAAATAACATCAACTATTTATTCACATATTTTGATCATTACTAACAAAATTAGTAAGATGAAAAAATTAGTGTATTGGATGGAATTGGAGAGAATGTGTAATGGAAGAGAACCAAATCCTTAGAGAGTGTATAAACTTAGAAAATTGATATTTTTATAAATGAATTTGATAATTTTACAAAACTCTTCTTACATAAATAGTAAATGAAATCCATGTCGACGCCGGTTTAATCCGCTTATGCGGTGATTTGTTACCATTTTCAATTTTAGCCTTTTTATTAGATGATTTTGAGGAAAAGGTCGGCATTGATGTCGACGGGGTTTTGAAAGATCGTTTTTTATGATGAGCCAATTAACCAGAGTCGCCAGTTGGAATATTTGAAATGGATGTACCAACTCATCCGAGTTTCATTTTCGTAAATCGCTGGCTCATGTGTGACTCCAAATTAATTGGTCTGCGAACCGAGATTCATAGAGTTCGGGGGCTTGCTTAAGTGAGGGGAAGGTGTTAGAACCCCCCGACTTCCGTGAAACACGGTTACCGCAATCTTGATGCTTTCCTATCCTTTAATTCATGAAATGTGTGTGTATGCGCGCGTGTGTGTGTGTGCCTATGTGAATGTCGTGGTGAGTTTGCATGAAGAATCATTTGGATTTTTTAGGGAAAATCGTGCTTTAGGAGTGTTTTAGAATGTCCTTCGGCTTATACGAGAATTCTTTATGAGAAAGGTTTGATTTTAATTGTCAAAACTATGAGATTTTCATTAGATGCCATTTTGGCAAAAATAAGAGTTTTCTAAACCCTCGTCAAAATAGGAATCGAGATCTATACGTTGCTTTCATAAATGATGGGCAATTTCTAGGATCTCTTTCGCCCTATACATCAAGGTTTAATAAAACATTTAATTTCTTTTATAAAACCCATTTTTATGACATTTGAAAATAACTTCTTTTTAGCTTTCTCGTAGAATAGGAATCAACTTTCGTTAGCATCCCCAATTTTTAGCCTTGTGATGCTAATATCCTACTTTGATTGATTTTAGAAAAATCTTTATCGTTTAATCTTTTGGAATCATTTTGGTGTCACGAAATATAATCAAGCATAAACACGCGTTGGGGCTATCCACGGGCATGTAAGCCATCAAAATATCCCCAAACGCCAACAATCACATATTTCACTATTACGGGGCCTTAAACCCGATTCTCGCCTTGGCGTCGTTTTAAGGCCCGACAATTACATCTTACAATAAAGGATAATCGATCCTATTACATCCACCAAAATTGTCCATCATCGGATTTGGACCACGGGGTCGCGTTCCTAGGCTCACATCCACAATTTCTACACACTCACAAAATGGATATTACAAGAATTAAACAAGCTAAAAATCCCCAAATGGAGATCATCGGGTCATTAGGAAGAATTTTGTTCCATTGGGAACCCTCACTAATAATCCTCAATCCTTGTATCCTCAATAATATACAAAGAAAACTACATATAATATAACCCAAATGACCAAAAGCTTAACAAAATGATATAACGAAAATGCTATAAAAGAGGGCTTTTCACCTTGCAAATGTTACCACAATTCGTACAAACTCGTATATTGAATGAAGTAGAAAATATATATGCTATAATCTAATCAAAAGAGTATAATTTCTCTCTTTTTTCTCTCTTTTCTCTCCTTTCCCGAGCTATCTTTGTTGCTGTTTTTCTCTTCCTTTTTTTTTCCAAAGCTGCTGCTGCTGTCCTCTCCCTGGATGAAATGAAGAAACTGAGCTGAAATAGGCTGGCCTAGGGCAGCCGCAGATTGATCTGCGGCTTGGCCGCAGATTGATCTGCGGCTGACTGGCCCACCAGCCACTCAGCCTAGTTTCGAGTTCCGTGTTTCGAGTTCCGTGTTTTCAAAAGGCGCACTCATTGGCCGCAGATCAATCCGCGGCTGGCTGGCTTGACTTTCTCGATTTTCGTGTTACGCCTCAATTCTCGTGTCGTGACGTCGATTTTTGCCGACATGTTCGTATTTTGCAGTCCGGGAATTACTAGGAGACGTGCCATATCATTCGGGAATGCTCAAATCGGACAGCCTTGTTGTCACGTCGGTTTCGGTCGTAAATCGTCGCGGTGGCGTCGAGTGTTCGTACTTGTCCATCTTTTGCTCTCGCATGCCGGCTCATTTGACGGATCTGCCCTCCTGTCAGGGTTAGTATACGAAGTGCAAAATTTGGGTGTCTACAGCTGCCCCTCTTTATCATGTTTATGAAATGTTAAATGAAATGAACATGATAAAGAAATAGACACCCGACGCATGAATGACAATTCACAAGAATGACAGTACATACATGATGCAGCACATGCAACTTATGATGCAACACGAGATGTAAGGCATGCAAAACATTCGTAAAGGTGACAATGCATCAATCCCCGCCCGCCTTGTTAGTCGACGGGTTTCATCTTCAAATCGGTCGTCTCGTGATCACCGGGTCTCGTATCCGGTTGATCGTCTTGTGAGTACCGGGTCTCGTATCCGGTCGCTCGTCTGGTCGGGGCCGGGTCTCGTATCCGGTCATCCATCTCGTAATCACCTTATTCCATCGCATTGTCATCAGAGGAAGTTATTCTCCTGACTAGCTTGAAAGGCATCCTTGGAATTCGTCCTCGTACATCGTTCTTGGCAGCCATTACTTTTGACTCAGATAGGCTAGGACCTTGACACCTAACCTGCATGGATCACGTACAGAGTTATCATCTATTCAATGCATGTGAAACAACATTTAAAATGCAAATTTGATGAAAAATGACCCCTGTACAGTCTCTTGATACTGTTCTACAGATGTCATCATTTGTCGGGGTTTGCTTGGATCTCAGCCCTTCCCCGGGATCGCTTACTTTTTGGATATTGGCCCTTCCCAGGGGTTGTTCATCACCTTGTTGTGGTTTGCTTGGATGCCTTCCCAGGTTCACTCACCACCTTGTTTGGATCTCAGCCCTTCCCAGGGGTCGTTGATTGTTTGGATATCAGCCCTTCCCAGGGATTGTTGATTGTTTGGATACCAGCCCTTCCCAGGGGTCGTTGATTTTTTGGATACCAGCCCTTCCCAGGGATCGTTGATTGTGTGGATACCAGCCCTTCCCAGAGGTCGTTGATTGTTTGGATACCAGCCCTTCCCAGGGATGTTAGTTGTTTGGATCTCAGCCCTTCCCAGGGTGTTAGTTGTTTGGATCTCAGCCCTTCCCAGGGTGTTAGTTGATTGATTGGATACCAGCCCTTCCCAGGGTGTTAGTTGATTGGTTGGATACCAGCCCTTCCCAGGGTGTTAGTTGTTTTTTTTTTTTGGATACCAGCCCTTCCCAGGGGTCGTTGATTGTTTGGATACCAGCCCTTCCCAGGGTCGTTGATTGTTTGGATACCAGCCCTTCCCAGGGATTGTTGATTTTTTGGATACCAGCCCTTCCCAGGGATCGTTGATTTTTTGGATACCAGCCCTTCCCAGGGATCGTTGATTTTTGGATACCAGCCCTTCCCAGGGATTGTTGATTGGATTGTTGATTTTTTGGATACCAGCCCTTCCCAGGGATCGTTGATTTTTGGATACCAGCCGTTCCCAGGGATTGTTGATTTTTGGATACCAGCCCTTCCCAGGGATGTTAGTTGTTTGGATCTCAGCCATTCCCAGGGTGTTAGTTGTTTGGATCTCAGCCCTTCCCAGGGTGTTAGTTGATTGATTGGATACCAGCCCTTCCCAGGGTGTTAGTTGATTGGTTGGATACCAGCCCTTCCCAGGGTGTTAGTTGTTTTTTTTTTTTGGATACCAGCCCTTCCCAGGGGTCGTTGATTGTGTGGATACCAGCCCTTCCCAGGGGTCGTTGATTGTTTGGATACCAGCCCTTCCCAGGGGTCGTTGATTGTTTGGATACCAGCCCTTCCTAGGGATCGTTGATTTTTGGATACCAGCCCTTCCCAGGGATTGTTGATTTTTTAGATACCAGCCCTTCCCAGGGATCGTTGATTTTTGGATACCAGCCCTTCCCAGGGATTGTTGATTTTTGGATACCAGCCCTTCCCAGGGATTGTTGATTTTTTTGGATACCAGCCCTTCCCAGGGATTGTTGATTTTTTTGGATACCAGCCATTCCCAGGGATTGTTGATTTTTTTTTTATGATTTCTTGAAATGGGATGTGTGATCGGCTTCTGTCCTGGATCTCCCACCAACATCGTCCACGTACCATGCCATAAAAGCCATCACGATCTGATCATTTGTGAGGTTGAAAGCGACGTGCTTGTACTTTTCCCTGAAGATTTTCATTTTGATCGTACATGTATGCATGCAAAAGATGTTATGCATGACCCGGCAGATATGTTATGGACAGATGCATGTGCACAACATATGTTTGGATAGAGATGACCCCTGTTCAGTCAAATGATACGATTCGACAGTCGTCGTTGCTTGCCAACATTTGATTGGATCACGCCTCGTCGTGAAGTGTTGTTTCTAGACTTCAACATTGGTGTGGTACTCTGCCTGTCCTTGGTCGTCTTCATTTCATCGAGTTGAGGCAGTCTGTTTCGGTCTTTGTGATGATCGACAGCTATGTTGGGCTCCTCGGCCTTTTGATCATTTCTGCTGGCCGATATGTTGTTGTCCCGCATTATATCATCCCTTTATATGCTCATGCACGTGGATCATTTGGATGTCGAGGCAGTGATAGTCAGGATTGGGGAAAAGCCCAATGACGAGGAGCTCTACGCGGCCTCAGCTTCCTTCCATTTCACGATTTTTAACTGCCCCTGCCTTGGCGCGTGTTGCTACCAAGAATTTCTATTGAAAACTCGCGATGTTGACCGTGCTGAGTTATCCACATCTCTGCAAGATCCTGCATATCAGATGACTAACAAATGCCAAAACTTGAAGGCTCGGGCTGTTAGTGTTAGTTCAACACAAAGATATTATAATCTTGCCAAAAGAGTAAATGCAGTTAAAGCACATGAAATTGAATATCTGTTGATCGCACAAACTAGCAAGTTGTGAACCGTGAATGTACTAGATTGGAAGTCATTTTCAATCCCTCGTGAGTTGATGATTTTCCTTTTGACGAGTTATGAAATCGTAAGAACACCTTCAAGCATTCATGGTCATTGTATGTGAGTAAGGTCGAGTTCGAAAGAACTACCTTCCCTCCTCAAAGGTATTTTGTCTCCATTCGCGACAACGTTCTTAGCAGGATTGACGTCATATGACAAATGCACTATGCGATGCAGCATTCAGTAGGGGTTTCTCTTTCATGACTTTTTGTTTAAGGTCGAGAATTTTTTCGCATTATCTTTTCTCTTTATTAGTCCACTTCACTTGTCTCGTTTTCTTAGGCTTTTCAAAGTGACCCATTTAACGAGTTTTGGACCAATGACTCCCGAACCAGACGGTTTTGGGGCATTAGGTGTACAGACACCCCTTCAGGCTTATTTACTCGAGTAACAAAGGCCACGGTTCGAGACAAGCTAGTGGTCTGCCCCATTCGTTCTTTGCTTGACCTTGCGCAAGATTCGTTTTCTTAGGCTTGAGTTACCCATGTAGCGAGTGTTAAGCCGGTGACTCCCAAACCAGACGGCTTTAGGGCACCAGATGCAGAGACACCCCTTAGGCTTAATTACTCGAGTAGCCCATGCCACGATTCGAATCTGCTCGGGCCTCCTCTACTGTAATGCTCGTTTTCTTAGGCTCTGAGTTACTCATGTAACGAGTGTTGGGCCAGCGACTCCCAAACCAGATGGCTTTAGGGCACCAGGTGTAGAGACACCCCTCGGGCTTAATTACTCGAATAACCCAGGCCACGATTCGAGACATTAGCTTGATAATCATTTATCGTCTGACTTCTTAATATTAGCTTGATAATCATTGACTGTCTGACTACGTGTTTTGCTTAATTGGTCGGAACCCTCCTTGATGGGCAATCGATGTCCTATAACGTCTGTGGACAATCCAATCACGTCGCCACGGGACCAAGCGAACATATCTCCATACAGGCTCAACAACTCGGCTATTTTTTTTTTTAATGCCCCTACTCCGGGTTCTTTGTGATCGTTAGGGGTTCTGATGTTTGATGGCGATGGTTTGGTCTAAGTCGGGTTTGGGTTTATCTTCGACCCCTCATTTGATCTCGTCAGGCGTATTGTCGATATCTGTCTCGTCCTGCTCAATCCCCATCAGATCGAAATCTAGCTCTATACCAAAATCGTGATCCTCCTTCAAATTTGGCCTATCGCTTGTCAGGCTAGAATGCCTCAAATCGGGGTACCTGACATAAAACAAAAATGCTTGTCATATATATAAAACATTTCAGCACATGATCTTCTTTTTGGATAACATGACAAAATGACATGAGCGTGCAGGGATTTGAAATAAAACTCAGAATTTTAAAACCCATTGATCTTCTACTGGCCGGGATTCACTGCCACACTCCTGGATTTACCCCTTCCTGGATATCACCTGCTGCACGGTCCAACTGGCCACGGTGAGGTCAAGCAATGGAGCTCATTAGGAGGTGCATGGATCGTATTGGCATGGATCTGGCATTGATGGCATTTCTTGACATGAGCATCGCAGTCAGTTTTCATGGTTAGCCAGTAGAGACCCGTTCACATGATTTTCTTTGCAAAAAAAAAATGTTCTGCTCATATGGGCTCCGCACATATCGCCATGTACTTCGTTCACTTGTCTGTGGGCTTCTTCGGCTTCCAGATATCTCAACAGTCCCGTAGCTAGGTCCCATTTATGCCCTTTGGACCTGTATATTCTCATGGCTTGTCGGATAACTAATTCGAGTCTCCAACTACTATCATCTTTTTGATTCCCACTCCCAGGGCTAATCTCAGTCTTAGGATGCATCCCTCGTATTCGGTCGTATTGTTGGAGTGGCAGAACTGTAATTTCATGGCTACCGGTTTCTGCCATTTGGATGGATGGAGTATGGACTTTACGGCCTCTTAGTTGGGTCGTAGGGGCAATCTCGCAAAACAAACAAGGGTCGTAGTTTAGTACTGTGCTAGTTACAAGTTGGCAGATGCATGTCAACACTGATGTATGATTATTATTCTTTCTCTTCTTTTTTTTTTTTTTTTTTTTTTGGTGGTCGAATATGCCCCTACTCCGGGTTCTTTGTCATCGTTATGCCACGCTTTCACGGTTCTCTAATCTTATCCTGCAAAACAAGGTCAGTGTTTGATGACAGGATAGTATTTAGAAGTTTTTAGAAAACCTTGGTACGTGGCACGGATTGCCTTCCTGCAAAACCATGTCAGTATTCTCTTTATATGTGCAGGTGATGTAATCACATGATACATGAAATATTTATTACGATGATGATGGTATGACAGTTGTATGCCATTTGTATGACATTTATTTATTTGACTAAACGATAAAAGGGCATGAAGAAGCTTCCCTTTCGTTAGGTTTATCAGAGGCTGACCTACCCTAGGGTTACTCTCGCGGGCTTTTCGGCATGAAGGTCCCCAAATCTTCGCAATCTACTCGTCTGAATCCTTTCGATTGGAGCGGATTTGGGTGGTGCGTTTCCTGAGCCATCTCCGGGGAGCAGCCCCTTCGAGTTCAGTAATAAGCAACCGACAGGTTCGCCTCAGGAGGAGGTACTCTCTCAACATACATTCACATTCATCGTCCTCACCGTATGCAAATGATTACTTTGAAGTAAAGTCATTCCATTCAAACAATCATTCATTGGACAAAAGCACATTCACACAACAATAAATAAAAAAGTCAAAATGTCGCACGCACATACCCATTTATGAATTTTAAAGGATAGGATAGCATCAAGATTTGAACGCGGCTTAAGCCCTCTAATGTCCCCAGCAGAGTCGCCAGCTGTCGACGCCGGTTTAATCCGCTTATGCGGTGATTTGTTACCCTTTCCAATTTTAGCCTTTTTATTAGATGATTTTGAGGAAAAGGTCGGCATTGATGTCGACGGGGTTTTGAAAGATCGTTTTTTATGATGAGCCAATTAACCAGAGTCGCCAGTTGGTATATTTGAAATGGATGTACCAACTCATCCGAGTTTCATTTTCGTAAATCGTTGGCTCATGTGTGACTCCAAATTAATTGGTCTGCGAACCGAGATTCATAGAGTTCGGGGGCTTGCTTAAGTGAGGGGAAGGTGTTAGGCACCCCCCGACTTCCGTGAAACACGGTTACCGCAATCTTGATGCTTTCCTATCCTTTAATTCATGAAATGTGTGTGTATGCGCGCGTGTGTGTGTGTGCCTATGTGAATGTCGTGGTGAGTTTGCATGAAGAATCATTTGGATTTTTTAGGGAAAATCGTGCTTTAGGAGTGTTTTAGAATGTCCTTCGGCTTATACGAGAATTCTTTATGAGAAAGGTTTGATTTTAATTGTCAAAACTATGAGATTTTCATTAGATGCCATTTTGGCAAAAAAACGATCTTTCAAAACCCCGTCGACATCAATGCCGACCTTTTCCTCAAAATCATCTAATAAAAAGGCTAAAATTGGAAAGGGTAACAAATCACCGCATAAGCGGATTAAACCGGTGTCGACAATCCATATCCAAGTAAAATAATGCGAAAATATCAAATTTAGCTTATTAAAATAATAATTCTCTAGATTCAATAGCTTAAAGTTTTGGGTTAGAAATGTTACTTCAAAAATCAAATGAAACGTATATAAGCATGTTGTTAATACAACAGTGTCGGCCTCCAAATTACGGAGGCAATACCTGTCGGTGGAGAGAGAGGTGGTAGGCGGTGGGTCAGCCATTCAAGTCTAGTAGCTTGCTTCATTCCAAATCCAGCCTGGTTGATACTAATTAAACCTCCATCATCTCCTAGTCTTCTACCCAACCAAGCACCATATCCACCGTTCATCCCCCTGAAAGAGAGAGTTGATCTAACACTCTTTTTCTCTGTGGTTGCCACTTCTCTCTCCTTCCCCTCCCTTGCATTACACTTGAAGAAAATTTCACAACCAAAAAGGGTTCAATTTCAATTCAATCCCATCATCCTACAGACACCAGTAAGTTATACTACATTCATTTCTCTGTTTTTCTCCCTTTAAATTACAAGATCTCCCCAATTTTCTTTCTGCAGCTGTGTATTGTGTGTTTTTCTTTCTGGGTTCTGTTAGTCTTCCAAAAAATCTACAAACCCAGTTCATAATTTTTGTTAATTTTGCTTGCAGATTAACAATGGTGGCTAAAATCAAACTGGGTTTGTTTTTGGCAATTGTAATGGTGATATGTGCTTGTGGGAATGGAGATTCTTCAACTGAAACCTTGGTTAAGACTGTGAAGGGGAAGAAAGTTTGTAGTAGGGGTTGGGAATGTAAGGGCTGGTCAAAGTATTGTTGTAACCAGACAATCTCAGATTTATTTCAGGTTTACCAGTTTGAGGATCTTTTCTCAAAAAGGAATACACCCGTAGCTCATGCAGTGGGTTTTTGGGATTACCAATCTTTTATTACTGCTGCTGCTGTTTACCAGCCTCTTGGGTTTGGTACCACTGGTGGCAAGCTTACGCAGATGAAGGAAATTGCTGCCTTTCTTGGCCATGTTGGCAGCAAAACCTCATGTAAGTCTATTTTCTTATATGTTGGTTCATTTTTGTTGGTGGGGTGGGGGAATGAAAAGAAAAATGGGTGTGGGGGAATGAAAAGAAAAATCCCAACTTTTAATATTGTTTATTAATTTTGGGTTGCTTAGTTGCTCCACATGTAAAATTTAGTTGAGATTCAATGGGTTTTTTCTTAGGTTCAATGTGTTTCATAAGAATTTCAGTTTTTTTGTGCTTTTTGTTCCAGAAATTTTACAATTATGTTCATGATGATGTACATGGGAACTTGATAAAGCCGCCTGGGATAAATTGAATTGGTATTATATTTGGTTAATATACATCTGCCTTCTATTTTCTTAATTATTTTGACAATTTGATAGCTTTACTTTGGGATTAGTTGAAATTTTTATATTTAGTCTGATATATCTGTTACCTTTATAATTTGATGGACACTGCAGAGACCTTTATCTCAAGTCTTAACTGTTTTATAGCTGAAATCATATGAATCTGTCATGTTTTTGTCCTTTGAATTGTTTGATGCTTAGACGGAACGAGAAACTTTGGATTTAATTAATTTATTTTGGTTTTAGTGGCTGAATATTGAGTTTCAAGATGTTATGAGCTTTAAATCTTCTTCTGCCTCTGCAGTTAAACAGAAGATTTGTCCTCTTGTGCTTGAATGAATATATTCATGATGATGTCTGAGGGTTTTGGTTGACATCAACGTCGGATTCTCTAGTGTCTTGATTGAATATGCTCATTTTTGAGAGTCGAACACTAGAATATAGGGTTGATGGAAGTTTATAGGTCTTTATAATATGTTGTGATCAGTTTTTTAAGTATTATAGAGACATAATACTCTTATGGTATAGACTTTAGATTCATACCCTTCAAAAAAAATTGTGTGCTATTGTTGTTATTTAATCATACTGGATCTTACCATATTTTGTTTGATGAATATCTTATGTAAGCAAATTGCAAAATGGTAGAGTTAATATTGTTAAAATGCAGGTGGTTATGGAGTGGCAACTGGGGGACCGTTGGCATGGGGTTTATGCTACAACAAGGAATTGAGTCCTAGCCAAGAATACTGTGATGAGTCGTACAAGTACACATACCCCTGCGCTCCCGGAGCTGAATACTATGGACGTGGTGCTCTTCCTCTTTACTGGTAGGTATCATTATTTCTCGTTACTGCTCGATACCATCCTTCCTGTTCCACGTCTAAGTATAATTTGTTTTAATTTGTATACTTTAAAATTTTCCAATAAGTTTTCCTGCGAGTAATAGCACTCCAGCTATTCCTTATGAGAAGCGGTTGCAAATACTCTTTTAGTAATGCTTGTTCAATAAGAGTCCTGCTACATATGACTACAAATTTATGTCGATATTACATGTCAATATATGAGATAAGAAGGAATTGAGAAGGGAGTCACACATTATTATTCTATCTTATCACTTGGGTTTCCACATTAGTCGCAATCTAACTTCTTCCTAAGCATTGTCGACATATATATCATTTTCCATTCAATAATATGGTTGTGAAGTTTACACCTTTTTCTACGTGCTTAAATACATGTGTCGCAAATCCTAGTCAGTGCTCTAAAGAACCATGACACGTCCTTGTCGCTTCAACATGTTACTTCAGAAATAGAATTATAAGCTTTTTTGTTTTTGTCTGTTATGTTATCACAGGAACTTTAACTACGGAGCTGCTGGTGAAGCTCTTAAGGTGGATCTTTTAAACCATCCCGAATACATTGAACAGAACGCTACCCTTGCATTCCAGGCAGCAATTTGGAGGTGGATGACTGAAATCAAGAAGGGGCAGCCTTCATCCCACGATGTCTTCGTTGGCAACTGGAAACCCACCAAGAACGACACTTTAGCCAAGCGAGTTCCCGGTTTTGGTGCCACTATGAACATCCTGTATGGCGAAATGGTTTGTGGTCAAGGTGATATCGATGCCATGAACAACATTGTCTCCCATTACCAACACTACCTCGACTTGATCGGTGTCGGGCGTGAGGAGGCCGGACCCCACGATGTACTCACCTGTGCCGACCAGCTTGCTTTTAATCCAGCCACCGCAACAGCAGCTTCTTGAGTGTTAAAGTGCCAGCCTATCGTTTTGGCGTAATCTTAAAACCACAAATAAGAGGCCCAATATGTTGCTGTGAGATTGAACTCAGGTATTGTTATGTGAAGCTCAACTAGTCTGCCAAAATCATATAAATTGTTGAATGATTTCTTGCCCTTGGTCGTTGGTCGGATTTTATAAATTTTTTATTTCATTTTTGTTCCTATAATTTGTAATTATTATGTAGTTGTGAGATTTGCAGTATTGTATGAACACCATAATCTTGTATAAATATATTTTTTTACAACTTTAAAGACTGAATTTTTTGTTTGTATTATGCTGGTTTGATAGTAATTGCCTATTGCTAATTGTCTGATATTTGTATTATGGGGATTGATGATGTGCTACAGTTTTTACTTCAAGTTGATGAGACCTCTCTAAAAGAGAACTTGTTGAAAAAAATATTTCCCCCCTTTACAAAAGAAAAAAAAGACTCCCATTTTATTTATTTTTTCTTAGTTAATTTGAGAAATCCAAAAAATTCAAAATTTGAAAATTATATGGGACAGAAGAGGAATAGGCTATGGAGAACAATGATGTAAATATAAGTGAAAATTTCAAAAGCCTTTTAAATTGTTAATTTTCATTTTATTTGACGTTTACAATTCTCCTTCCCCGTGCTTATACTAGGGCATTCACTATTATTTATCATTCTTATATTCGTAGTTACTCGATTAGTTTTAAAATTAAAAATATATTTTTAAATCAGAGATCTTTAAAATAAATTTTATTTTTTCAAATATATCATTAATATTTGATAAAAACATGGAGTATATATTAGTAGCATCATAATAGATAATCTATTTAAAATATAAATAATCTCCTTTTTGAAAGTTTACATCACTTTATAGTTTAATATTAAAAATATCTTTAATTTTTAAAAAATAAAATACATTTAATTTAATGAATAAGATCGATTTAACACAGAACGTTAGTCAAGTTTCACACACTTATATATCTTTAAGAAATAAAAAGTACATTCAAAACTACTCGATCTCAAACTTGTAACATCAAATTTCTCTCAGATTGGGTATCTATCTAACAATTGAACTAAAAGAAATTGTCATTTTTCGTTTCATAAGTCGCTCTCTCACATGAGCAAAAATAAAAATTCATTTATTATTTAGGTAATTGCCTTATTTTAACACTTTAAGAGTTTTAAACTAGCATTTATTCTCTTTCAAAAAAAAATTAAAAATAATAATTAATAAAATAATAATAATGTTAGTTAAATACTCCCAATTTATATTGGAGAGTTTTGAGCTCAAAAGCTCGACCTTATATAACCATATTACCACCAAAGAAACAAAGTTTATTTAAGACTGAAGTACAATTTGCATATTAGACATCTGAAGCACTCCAATCTTTAAAAGGTATATTTCACTAATATTTGTCGTGGTTCGGGGGTTTGAAGATGGCAACGATGACGAGATAGCTTGGGTGGCTAGGGTTTTTCGGCAAGGGTTTAATATTGTTTTGGTGGATTAAGTCTTGGTATTGGCGTTGGTGAGCATTAGGTTTGGTGGGTTTGGGATTATGGCGGCTATTATACTCCTTCCCAACAGCTTCAAATAATATTGACAGATATACTCTTGTAGAACAATTAGTGAGGTATCTGTTTATTCTATTCCTTCGATCCAAACCTAACATTAGGGTTTAGAAGTTGTGAATGATTGTTGTAGGAGAAGATTGAGGCTAAATTTTGGGTAGGCAAATGATGTCTTGTGGTCAAAGATATATACTAATAAACATTAGACTAGGTTAGGGTTTGGTTTGGTTTAATTTAAGGTTGTGTTTGGCTAAGGTTTTTGTTTAGGCTGTTGAACGTGTTTGGGGCATTTCGTGGCTATAATTCTGGGACACGGGATGGGCGGCAGGAACTCTAGCAGGCGTTCTCCTCTCTTTCCTCAACCAATTCTTTTAATACCGGAGAGAACCATTTCTGTATTCTCCATATCAGATCATATCATAGTAGTGCCGCTCGGCCATTTCAAGATTCATCTAGTTGCAAGCTTGCAATTTTTTCTTCTTTTAATTTTAGAATTAGGGTTTGCAACTGGACACAAATTGGACTTGGTTTAGATTTAATTGTTATTAACTATTTTAATGTGTTGTGACGCTTTTACCCCTAAAAATAAATTAAAATAAGTGAAACTATAGCAACCGGTCACATTTTAAGCGAGCCTGTTATATAAGTAGATGTGTGTGGATTCTGCTAGAGTCACAATTGTTTCAATGCCAGTACATCTGAAAATACTAATGCGTCAATAAGTGAGCAGAAGGGGTTCTATTAATGCATCAATAAGTGAGAGCAGTTCAGAAGGGGTTGAGAACCGTGTAGTTTTTGGTTTTTTATCTTGTTAATTGTCTTCTATAGAAGGAAATGATATTCTTGTTCTCCTGGCCTACTAAAAACTCGCTGATAATTTTGGGATGCAAGAAGACACCTTTTAAAGGTTGGGGAGCATAAGATGTCTGACGTTTAATTATAGAGTACAAATTGTATTTTAGTTTTTTATTTAAATTTGAGCCAGAAATATATTTATCATAAATGAACCATTCAACCCAAAAAACAAACATAAAAACCAAATATAATTTTATTTCCCTATAAAGATTGAGGCCGATTAAAATAATAAGAATTATTAGGGGTATCAAATTTTTGATCTCAAAAAGTGTCTTGGTTGAACAAATTTTATGTGATTAATGGTTATACCATAAATTATCATTAAAATATTTAATCTCATATCATTTCAGACCATCCGTTTGGGACATTTTAATGTTATAACAAATAATATAGGTATTTACTAATGAAAACGAAAGAGAATAATATTTATTTGCTATTAAAAAAATCAGAAGATGTTACTTTTTAAATATGATTTCTTAATAAAATTATATTTGGGTTTTATGTTTATATTTTTGGGTTGAATGTTGATTTGTGTTGGATATACTTTTGGACTCAAATCTAATCAAGTTAACTTTGTTGCTTTGGTGGTAATAGAACTAAGGGGTAAAATGTAGAGGTTTTGAATTCAAACATGAGCAATTGCAAATTATTTGGCCCAAAATGTGTTATCATTGCGCCGCCACTTGTCATCAAAGGATTCATCTAAATTTTTAAAGAATAGAAGGTTTGTTTTATATTAACTAAAAAATAGGGATAACCATTTTTTGTATTTTACTCTTTTTAAATATTTATATGAGGTGAGATAATAAATGGTGACATTTTTTATGGGTTATATTAATTAAATAATTAAAAAGCTACTTGTTTCTCCGTAACAATACATCCTTGAAACACATACCTAATGCATGATCTTTAACGTAACAATTAACTAATGATAACATGAACAGATAAACTTTCAGTTTGTATCACTATAGAAGGACAAAAATTCAAAATGCTTTAAATCACCATCACCGTACATGTTTGTTTACAAAAAAACATACTTGAGATTAAATTATTTGTTTTAATTTAACATTACTTCGGATTATTTAATCCTCGTCAAAGGGACTATTAGTCCCTTAATGTAGGACTATTTTTCCCACAAAGCCATTTGATATCTTAAAATGAAAAGACTATTAGTCCCACATTCATTCACAATGAGATTATATAATTTCTCATAAATAACCTTAGGAAGGACAAAAAAAAAATCTGTAAGACAATTTAAAGGACTATTAATCCCCCATCATGTAATAAAATAGTTCAAAGTAGTGTTAAATTAAAACAAATAGTCTAATCCTAAGTACGTTTTTTTTGCAAACAAACATACCCGCAGGAAATTCAAGAATGATTATAGTCTATAAATCACAATCACCGTCAACTTTCACTTTAAATATGTATCACTGCAAAAGGTAGCAATATTGATAAAAAAAATATTTCCGCATTCGCTTCTGCAAAATTCTATTAAAATTTGTTCTTATATATTGGTAAACACATCATAACCCGCAAAAATATACAAAACCAGCAAATCCAAGACCCTTCCATATATAGGCGATTGAGCTAAGAAAATTCAGTTCTCTGATTGACCAAAGTACTTACCCGAAATTGTTGCTAGGATATTAAGCATAACAACTTCATCATCGAGTTCTGATTTTTCAGCCCGCAAGCTTGCACATTTGCGGAGCAGATCCCGAAGGGCTGCACATGTGTCAGCATTTAGTGGAGTATCAACTGCTGCACAAAGAGCGAAAAGCCATGCACAGTCATTTTTGGAAAGAGAGGTCATAGTCTCTGCCAACTTTATGCGCTTTTTCAGCATTGAAACTCTAGCGACAGAGTCCATATCTAGAATAGTAGATAAGGTCGGGCGATTAGAAACATCTACTTTGGTTACAGTTTTAGGATTAGAAGCAGAGGGAGAAGCTTCATTTTCATCCGTAGCTGATATTTGAATGGGACAATCAATACTGGACTGGCCAGAATCGACTCCGTAAGTTGTTGAATTATCCAAATCTTCAGCGATATTACTTTCAAGAATTTGAGGGGAACAATCTTCTTCAAGAATGTTGGATAATAATTGCAGTTTACTAGAAAATTCAGCAGTACAACCCTCATGCTGTGATAAAGCCTGTAAAAGAGACAACAAAGGAACTTAAAATGGAGTTCATAATGAATAAGCTAACCATAGTACAAAATTTTACCAAAGTACCAAAATTACACAATGAAGAACATAATTACTTTCCTATTGTACAAATCTCAAATTATAATGAGAAAAACAGTACAACTCTCAAATGGACAACATTTGCTAATAGGACAAAGTTTCTCCTTCTAGGGAGAGAAAAATAAGTGCTAGAAGGAAGAAAAGTTTCTGAGCCAAAATTCTAACTGCAAAGTTTATGGACTTAGAACAAGAAAGAAATTTATGGTTTCTAATAGCGAGAACCAAATGCTCTAAATTTCTCTAATGCCTTTTTTTTCTCAATCCAGTTTTCCATAAATCATTTGGAGAAACAGAACCACTAATAGATATCATTGTTAAAAAGACTGAGAAGAACTTACCAGCCTTAGCTCGGAAAAATCAGTAAGGAATGCACTCTCCCACTCTTTCAGTGGCATTAATTGCTCTGGACACCTTGCAATATCAGGAATCTTGGGCATATAAATAGTCTGTTTGTTTAATTTACTTTCTTCAATCTTGGCAAACGTCACTTTTTGAACCCGTTCAGTTTCCCACCTGTGTGAAGAAAAGAATACTCCAAGTTACAATGTAATATCACACATCTATAAATCTCCCTTTAACAAGACAAATTTCAAAATTCATCGCAAATGTTAATAAGCATACAACTTTCCTAACTATTAAATGCTTTATCTCCTGAAGAGTCACCTGAAATGCATTTTACTCCAAAAAATATTGCTACAATTATGTCCTTAAGGTCTAATTTGTTGCAATTAAGTCTAATGGCCCAATTAATTTTAAAATTGCCTGAAATTACCAGCAGCCAATTTAAAACCAAAATGAATCAATTACAAGTTGAAGAGCCATTAATTGTAGTTACTACTTAAAAATTGATTAGGCAAAAAGACTTGATAGCAAAAATTTAAGCAATGAGGACTTAATTGCAGAATGTTTTCTCTAAGGACTAAAGTGCATTTCCGTGCTACTTCAGGGGGTAACACTGCGGTCAAGCTGCCAGTTAATACTAAACATCCTTAAAAAAGAAAAGAATTCGTAGAAATGTATGAGAACTTCTAGAAACTGCCACAGATTTTGAGAGGTGCTTGTCAAGATGGCTTGAATTTTAGGAATATAATAAAATCATACTTCATCAAACAATCATGCAGGGCATTTTCATATTCAAGTTTAGGAAGATAAACTATCTAATTCAATAGTTTTCACTTTTTAGCCTTTCCTGTCTCCTTCAGAGATGACGCTGAAAAGATTAATAAAGTCACCATTCTAGAGAGAGAGATAAATTTGAGTGATGGATTGATACCTTACACGCCTAAGATACTCTAAGCCATCCTGTGCAGGCCCAGCATCAAAATCAGGTGCTCCTGTAACCAAAAAGGCAGGTCTCTGAATGCTACTGTACTCTGCATCACTGTCATCGTCCTCAGTGCACTCTTCTTCTACAACTGTGCATCCATCTAAATCAGTAGCAATAACACCAGAAGCTGTATCCGAGGGGTTCATGTTCATTTCATTATCCAGGGTTTCAAAACGCTCTTCACCTGCAATATATCAGCGTTTTAGTCACAGAATTTCTGTCATTTTCATACACGTAGCATCAGTCAATGAAGTATATATACAAACAATAGGTACACCATCCACAAAACTCAAGCAATTGACAGTTAAAAAGTAAGAGCATCTCCATAGAATCACACAGCAAGTATTTCAATATTGAATCTCATAAAAAAAATGTGTAACTTCACTTGATCACATTACCACTGAGTCCATCTGCAACCTTAACAAAACTGCAATGTATCTACCATATACTGATTTACAATTGCATTGTATCTATCATCACTTGATTAACCACCTGTACTTCTGAAGAAGTAGATACAAATGAAGAACAATAATACGCATGTAAAAGACTGTATACTGGTATGAAACATGTTCTGAACTATCATATGCCTAAGCAAAAAAAATCAAGGAACGTGACACAAAATGTCTTTTCTAGATTGCCATAGGCCCTCGTCAATGCACAAAGATATTCAGATTGTTCCCTCTTCCCTTTGCAGCCATGGGAATCAAACCCATCAAATTCACACAATTACAACCCGAACATACACTTATACAGGAGAATAGCAATTTTGATTGGGCTGTAAATGGTAATCGGAAAATAGGATATTCGTCCGTGTTCATATTCGTTTAAAACGGATATTATTCGTATTCGACTTAAACGGATATTATTCATATTCGATTAGAGATATTCACAAATAAACGGATACGAATACGGATACATGTATATTGTATCCATTTAACATCTGTCTGCCAACATATTTATCGAATCAGATATGCGGTATCATAATCCCAAGCAAACAACGGGTCTTATTATAAAATTATAATATTTTTTAATATCTTCCATAAAGATTAAATAGAGTGATTACTTTTTTTTTTCTTTTGAATTTTATAATTTAATCATATAGTTGATGATTGTGTTTGTTATATTAATATCATAATAGTAATTTTTTAATTTTTTAATTATTTATTTACTAATTTTAATTAATTATGTTAATGAATTCGAATCAGTGTTACCTAAAACGTGATACGTTCCGGTACGCGGTACGAATAGCGTTACATAGTTAAAACACGATACGCTAGGGTATCTTTGTATAAGTTCTTATAGTTAGAAATTCTCCTAGAATCTAAATTTAATAAACCTAAATTTTATATTAGATTTTCAGTTGAATCAACAAGTTGATTGTTTTATAAATATTTTAATACAATTTAATGTTTAAAGATCCAATACTAAGTTATAATATTGATATTTATACAATTATAGTGAAACAACAAAGAAATTTTTTGGTACGCTAAATTTAAAATATTAGTACGTTAGAGTACCATATTTGGGTACGCAAGTACCAATACGCGGTTCGTTAAGTCTTTGAGAGCATCTGGTAACTCTGATTCGGATAGTTATTCGGAAACGGATAATATTCGAATTCAAATAGTTTTCGAATATCGAATTCGAATGGTATATTAAGAAATTCGTCGAATATCAAATACAAATACGGATAAAATATTTTTCCCGTATACAGATATCATTGTTTTCGGATTCGAATATGTTCGTTTACCGCCCTAATTTTGACCATGTGTTTTCATTTCATTTTTTCTAATAACTCAAGGAATTGTAAACTAGTACTTCCTCCGTTCCAGATTATATGATCATTATTTACTTTTAAAAGTCAATTCGAGACATTTTTAAACTCAAAATTGAGACGACTCATTAAAAATTATGAAACAATAAAACTTAGAATGAATAATACTTTTTATATGGCTGACAATATTCATCATTGTATTGATTAATATTAAAAAAAAATCTATGTTAATTTTAAGTTTCAAAATCTTTTAAGTTGATTTTAAAAAGTCAATAATGATCAAATAATATGGAACGGATGGAATATATAGACTCAATAGTTTTTGAAAGGAGCTTATGATTTGTGTGTTTTTGATGCATAGTACATCATGGGTGATGCCAAGATTGGTTAATGGGATGCTTCATGCCTGGAGCAGGGTGAAAGTGAGGAAATGGCAGGACTTCATACCACATAGCATTTAGTGGACACTGGGAAAAAGGAGAGGAACAACTGGTATTCAGAAGGCAGGGAGAAACCACTTGTACTATTCAGTTTCTTTTTCAGGCTCCATTGTTCATTTTGTTGAATTTCTGGAAAAGGCTTTTTTTAGGAGCCTAATGTAGGTATTTTTTGGGAGGCTTGATTGTATAGGGTGTGTTTTAGAATTCAGATACATGGGAGTTGGGACATAGGTGTGCCTTTTAATTCCCATATGCTTTGTATGCTGCACATGTACTTGGGTTCTCCCCCTTTTTGATTTTCTTAATGAGTTATCTTATCTCAATAACTTATTAAAGGACAAAAACAGTTTTTACAGAAATTTAATCTTTTCTCTTTCTGAAGACTAAAGTTGCTAATTAACCCCCACGGGCCCCGCCCCAAGAAACAAAATAACACCCTCCTCTTCTTGTATCACCTGAGCAAAGAAGGTCAAGGGGAAAATTCTATAATATAAATCTATGTCGGAATAAAAAGCTACAAAGATTGTGATTGGCCCCAGCAAAGAACACAAAAGAATTAAAATATATGAATTAGCAAAACGTGGGATTAAGGGAAACAGCATTACACATCTAATAATCACTAGAAATCCAATACAATCTATTAAATGTGAGAAAAAAAAATTAAAATATCTGAATTATACAGAAATTAAAAAATAAGAATTAGCACAAGTACTTTTAAGAGATGTCACAAGGAAAATAACCATGTATTCCAGAACAAATTTTGAGTAGGGAAGCAACCAACCATCTATCCAGAATGAACATTTGACATAGAACATCAGGCACATAAAAAAATATTTAAGAGTTCAGGTGGCGATAATTAACAGTAAACAACTAAACATACATGTCATCTCTGTTACTTCCTTTTCACCAATGCAACTGGTGGGGATGGGGATATAGGCAGTGAGAAAGGGGGGTGGGGGAATCTTATTCCCATGTGGTTTCAAATACATACATGACACATATCATCACTCATCAGAAGCATAGACGCCAATCACACCATCTTAAAATCACATTGAAAAATGTAAAACACTAGTGTTGTTACTCAACCAACCCAAAAGGAAGAAGGCACTACCATAGGTAACAATTAAGTTCTTACATTTCAACAGTGGGGCATGCTTCTCAAAATCCCTGCATATCTCTCGATATAAGAAAGGCTTATAACCAACCACGAACCTTCCTCTTCAAATGTCAAAAGAAGTTTACTAGACCAATGAAATTAGCCAATCTGCTGAAATCCATTAAAAAAAATATAAAAAAAAATAAAAAAATAAAAACTAGTCTTTAATACAGGGCAGACCTTAACTAAAAGAATTCAGACATGCTACTAATGAATAATGCTATTTTATGGTTTTCTAGATAGGCTTTTGGAGGATAAGATACCACAATACATTAAACTGGAATGTCAATTGGATTGTCTGAGGTTTGAGGCTACTTTAGTATATTAGAAAGTTAAGCTTGCTTTAAGTTGTGGACAGAGAGAATGTCGAGGGTCCTAAGACTAGATTTGTTGAATAGTTAGGGTTAGGGTTTGGGGAAAAAGCTGATTGACATAAAGGGGGCTGGTTGAGGCTATGAATTGCTTAGTTAAGACTAGGACCCACCTGGTCATTAAGGAAGACTCCATGGACTTCTCTTTGATTACTTTCCCAAGCAAATACTCTTATGATTCAATCCAATCAGGCGTAACATTGGAAAAAAAAATCCTCTTTGCAGGGGCAACTTTTGGCCCATCACTTGCACAACAAACAGAACTAGATTAAACTTAAGAATAAAATGTTGTTCCAATAGACTCTCTTTAATTGTCAAACAGATTCAAGACTTAATTAGTCAGAAAAACTTTCCAGATTACCATTCAAAAGATGCAGCAAGAACCTAGTAGAAAATTAACTAATAACTCAACCAGACAAGATTCTGTAAGTAATAACTCCATTCTGAATTCAAATGCAAAGAAGAAACTTTTACAAAATTAATGAAATGATTATTAACATCACTAATAGAAAAGAAGGAGACAAGTAATAACATTTTACCCGTAGTAAAAAATTGTAAACGACAAATCATTCTTAAAACATTGCATCATTTAAGTTAACTGAACTAAATCTTGACACACAGCTAAAGGTCTAAAAGTGTCATTCTAAGGCTTCAACTGTTAATGCAGGCAGAACTTTTTCTCTCAAGTGTTAATGCAGGCAAAATTTAGACAATTCATTTCAAATAAATAAGCAACCCATACAAGATCCAAAGACTATGGATCACATAAGAAACCTTAAAATCAGCATGTATCTAGCAATCTTTTCAAAGGAAAAAAAAAACACTAAGCAGAAAAATAAACAAATATTAAGCAGGAATTCCATAATGACCATCAAAATTAAGTAAATAGGAAAACATACCAAGAATTTCAGGGGCAACAAAACTTTTCTTGATATTCTTTCTAGGATCAAAGTTCACCCCAGTTTGCTTCTTCTGTTGACGATTTGAATCAACCAGACCATCATACTCCTTTGTCACAACAGGTCCAAATCCACAGTACATCTTAACCCACTTCTTCTTCTGATCTTCCACATTTACAAACCTTAAAGCCTCCATTTCCTTCCTTGAGTAGAAAATTTTGGTCCCATCACTTTTCCTTTCACACCCATTTTCAGATGTAGATTCTTCCACATGGATTATCACACCCTTCTCAATCCCATCTGTTCTTGCACATTTGTTCTGCCCTTTTCCCTTTCTCTTGCCCTTTCTCACCTTTTTTCCTTTCCTTTCTTGATTTTCAGCAAAACCCATAAATCCTTTCTCATTTCCAACTCCAAAACCAATTTCAATAACTTCAGCAGCTTCATCAATTTCCTGATTTTTCACATTTTCAGCAAAACCCATAAATCCTTTCTCATTTCCACATCCATTTCCTACTCCAAAACCAATTTCAGCAACTTCAGTAGCTTCATCATTTTCTTGATTTTTCACATTTTCAGCAAAACCCATAAATCCTTTATCACTTCCACATCCATTTCCAACTCCAAAACCAATTTCAATACCTTCAGTAGCTTCATCATTTTGTTGATTTTTTACGTTTTCCGCAAAACCCAGAACTTTTTTCTCAACGGCGTCGGGCAAAGGGAGGGAGTTGGTTGCTGCGGGGCCGTCTGTGGCCATGTCCGATCAACGTTTTCGTATTGTATATATATCTTTTGCTACTTGCCTGAGATTTTTATAGGCGGCAATAGAACCTAAGCAAAGATTTATCAAAAACCCTTGTGCTGAGTTTGGACAGGAGGAATAAAGGTGATAATGAATTTTATCCGGCATAATGAATAAAAATTGTGTTTAATTGTCCATTAAAATAGGATGAATTTTTTTTTTTTTTAAATTTGTGATTTTTATTTTTTAGAGACAAGTATAAAATGATTCATTCCAATCGAAATGAATAATTTCATTCTCCGTTTCATTACTTTATCTATTTTATTCTTTTACTAATTACATTTCTGCAGCCCAATAGTTTTATTGACCGAAATACAAAACTGACTTTTCTGTTCATATCTTTTTAACACCCTTTTCTCAAACTTTTTTTTAACATAATTGACCCTCTAAGTTATACAAGTGCTAAAAAAAGACCCTATATTTTTTTGTTCAAAAAAGTAACATGAGTAACGGATGTAGGGATATAAATAAAAAATCAAATTTTATTTTAAAAATAAAAACTAAAATAATACAAAATAAAACATTAATTTAAAAATTAAAATATAAAATAAAATTTTAAAAATTCAAAATTTAAAAGTTTAATATTTTTTAAAAGTAAAGCAATTTTTAAAGTAATAATAACAATACTTATAAATTAAAAAAAAATAACAAAACTATTAATAATAAACAATCAACAAATGAGAAATAAATGAAAAATCAGATCTACACCACGCAAACGTCTTTTCTCCCTAACAGGTCTCCAAATCAACTTCCTTAAAATCGAATTCTCTTGGCTTCCCACAAATCCCTTCTACCAAAATCGATTTTCAACCGCTAATAAAAAGGCTGAAGAAAGCATGGATAGGGTATGCAGATGTCGGAAGAGCTGGAGGAATAACGTTTTAACGGACTATGAATCGAACAAATATAAAGGTGTCTTGAAGAAATTGAGGTTGGATGGTCTATTTAGAGAGATTTATTCCCTCCGTCCCAAGATAAAAGTCCTTATTATTATTTTAGATAATCCCAAGTTAAATGTCTACTTACCTTAAATAATCTATTTTTTTACAATAATTTGCCTATAGTACCCTTAGTTTTAATCGTTATATTTTTATTCTCTATGCATATTTTTAGAGCATCACTAGTCATATGCAGAAACTATGCGATTAAATGAGAATTTAAATATGAATAATGTTATCATTTTATCATTTTCTTAATATGCACAAAAAGTCAACCATGACTTTTATATTGAGACAGGGGAGTATTAATTAAGACATCGTACAGAGGATTTGGGGAATCGATTTTGGTAGAAAGGATTCGGGAATCGATTCCCAACCACCACCAAAAGTGTCTTCGCCAAATCCCCACCACCAATAGTCGCCCATGTTTTCCACATATCCATCTTTAAACTTGTAAAAATCGTCAAAATCGCCCTCATAGTTCGTCGCTCCTGATTTTAGCTAATGGTTTTCACCTTCTTCAATCTCAACTCCATCTCTAACGCCAATAGAATGGTTGGTGTGTTCCTCCACCAGTTGCAAAATCTATTTCTTAGTTTTCTACTTCAAAACCCTAGTTTCCCCCACAAGTTTATCACTGAATAACTGAAAAAATTATGGTGCACAATAGGTTGAGTTAATTCGATTTTCATTGAAATTGTTTAGATCGAGATTGTTGGCTCAATTTGGGGATTTTTGGTGAAGTGAGGCAATAGGGGCTTATTGTGTTTTAATATTTCTAAATTTTGTTAAATGATTATTGTAGACACTCAAATTTTGCACTTCGTATACTAACCCTGACAAGAGGGCAAAATCGTCAATTAACCCAGCCTACGAGAACGAAAGATGGACATAAGTACCAAACACTCGGAGCCACCGCAACGACGTGCGATCAAAGCCGACACGACAACGATCAAAGCGGAATGACGTGGCACGTTTCCCAGCGGTTCTCGGACTGCAAAATGCAAGCCTCTCAGCAAAAACCAACAGCACGACGCGAGAATCGAGGTGCGGTGCGAAAACCGAGAAAGATTAAAATAACTGAAGTGCACGGCGGGCTGAAGTGCGCGATGGGCGCAGAGAAACCAAGGACAGCCGCAGATCAATCTGCGGCTGCCCTTAGCCAGCCTATTTCAGCTCATTCCTTCATTCAGCATATAGAGAGTTGGCAGCAGCGGAAGAAGAAAGAAAATGAGGAAGAATCAGCAGTAAATACTAGTGAGAAAAGAGAGAAAATAGTGAGGATTTGTACCCCTTTTGGGAGATTATAACACATATATTTCCTACTCTATTCAATACACAAGTTTATACACATCGTGGGGATCATTTGCAAGGTGAAAAAGAAACCTTTCTATAGCAGTTTTGTCATATCATTTTGTTAAGTTTTATCATTTGGGCCATATTAAATGTAGATTTTCTTGCATATTATCGAGGTTACGAGGATTGAGGATTATTAGTGAGGGTTCCAACGGAACAAAATTCTTCCTAATGGTCCGATGATATTCATTTGGTGATTTTTTGTCATCATGGTAATGAATTAGGCATAGTATATTTAAATTGCTATTTTAGGATATTGTGAAATGTTAGGCAATTCAGTATTGTTCATTGTGTGTTATCCATTTTGTGGGTGTGTAGTAGTTTTGGATGTGAGCCTAGGAACGCGACCCCGTGGTCCAAATCCGATGATGGACATTTTTGAGTGTATGTATTAGGGGCGATGTACCCTTGATTGTAAAGATATAATTGTCGGGCCTTAAAACGATTATCAAATTGAAAGTCGGGTTTAAGGCCCCGTGATAGTGAAATATGCGATTGTGGGCGTTTGGGGTTATTTTGATGGCTTACATGCCCATGAATAGCCCCAACGCATTTTAATGCTTGATTTGATTTACGACACAAAATTGATTTCAAAGCTAAACGATGAAGATTTTCGTAAAATCAATCAAGTTTAGGTTATTAGCATCACGAGGCTTAAAATTGGAAATGCTAATGAATGTCGATTCCGGTTTAAACGAGAAGGCTAAAAGAGCAAATCGTTTTCAAACATCACAAAAATGGTTTTTATAAAAATAGATGATGTTTTCATTAAACCGTTGTGCATAGGTTAAAGAGATCCTAGAAATTGCCCATAATTTTAATTATGAAAGCAACGTATAGGTCTCGATTCCTATTTTGACGAAGGTTTAAAAACTCTTGTTTTGCCAAAACGACACATAATGGAAACATTGCAGTTTTGACAATCAAAATCAAACCTTTCTAATAAAAAATAAAGTTTTCTCGTATAAGCCGAAGGACATTCTAAAGCACTTTCAAAACACGACTTTCCATAAAAAAACTCCAAATAATTCTTTCATACAAACTCATCACAACATTCACATAGGCACACACACGCGCGCACACATACACATTTTAAGAATTAAAAAGATAGGAAAGCATCAAGATTGCGGTAACCGTATTTCACGGAAGTCGAGGGGGTGCCTAACACCTTCCCCTCACTTAAGCAAGCCCCCGAACTCTATGAATCTCGGTTCGCAGACCAATTAATTCGGAGTCACACATGAGCCAGCGATTTACGAAAAAGAAATTCGGATGAGTTGGTACATCCATTTCAAATATATCAACTGGCGACTCTGGTCAATTGACTCATCATAAAAAAATGATCTTTCAAAATCCCGTCGACATTCATGCCGACCTTTTTCAAAAAATCATTTAAATAAAAGGGCTAAAATTGGAAAGGGCAAATATCGCAACGAAGCGATCAACCCGGCGTTGACAATTATGATGGTAAGTTGTGGGTTTTGACGACAGATGTATGTTTTGGCAAATTGCGTTGGTTGGGTGGAGGATTGCGAAGAAGATGAATTCTTGGGATAGAGATTCTGTAGATTGGTATGGAAGGGTTTTAGATATTATTGTGTAATGATTATATTGTCCTCATTGTAGCACATGTGGCAAGTATATGCTGGATTTTCGTCAAAAGTCAATAACTTCTTTTTATTTTTTGAACAGAAAAGTCGATAGGGTCTCCTTTTTAGCATTTACGTAACTTAGAGGGTGAGTTATGCTAAAAAAGGTTTAACGAAGGAGTTTGTTAAAAAGGTACAAATAGGAGGGTCGGTTTTGCATTTTAGTCACCGTTTACCTATGTTTAAACTACTTATAGTGTTTGTCTTTATCACCTTGTAGGGAAGAATAGAAAATTTATAAGTTTGAGTTTATAGAAGGAAAAAGGGAAAAAATTAAGTTTTATATTTAAGATATTATTTATTTTTTTGTGTGTTTATAATGTAAAGAATACAATATCGGTTATAGAATGTTTAATTTGTTTATGTAATTTAGTTTTTCGTCCAAATTTGTCATATGTTTAAACGAAAAAATTTGAAAAAAAAATGATTAAGTTTTTCGATTAATTTTTTTTATTTAGCAAAAAAAAATTATCAACAATAGAATTAGATGAAAAAAAAACCAAAAGTGAAAAGGAGATATACCCTAGAGAGGGTATCGAATAAGTATATTGTTGTTTCCCAAAGACACTTGGAGATCTAGAAAGGGAGGTTGAATAGATCATTTTAAAAAAAATTCTTTTAACAGAGTATTACTAACTTATAAATTAAGTAGGTTAATTTAATTGTGCACATCAGAATGATAATTTAAAAATCCCCTTTCAAAGATTTAGGAAAGTCACAGTTCTAAATTTAGCAATCAAATGTGGAACTAAGTCACAGGCTAAATCGTAAAATATTAAAAGTAATAAACAGGAAAGTAAATGCTAAAAGTAAAAAGACACCTGATCTCTTAGTCCACTCTTTTACTCCTCGAGTAAGAAATCCATTAAGGATAGGGTGATCACTAAGATCTGTTCACAAAGAATAATTACAACAACTGAATCACAAAGATTTCTCCAAGTCACTTAGACTTGGCAGCAAATAGATCACTAAGATCTCTTTAAGTCACTTAGACTTGGCAACAATTAGATCACTTCGATCTTTTCAAGTCACTTAGACTTAGTTGCAAATAGATCACTTAGATATATTTAAGTCACTAAGACTTGGCTACAATAGGTCACTGTTAGGTTTGTATATAACGCGAGCATGCAATCAAATTACATAAATAAAGCGGAAGCGCAATAAAACGAATTTTAAAATTTTTATACAAACCATCACCATGATCGATCAATGTGCTCAATTAACGATATAAACGAAAGAGAAAGAGAATAAGAAATTATACCCTCGTTGAACAAAGCTTCCTCGGGTACAAGTTCAACTCCTAGTCCTTCGTGTTCTCCTCGAATGCTACGGTGTGATTCCTTCCTTTGATCAACGTTAGTCACCCAAGTGTTTGGCCTCTAGAGGTGATCCACCAAGGAAGAACAAGTATTCAAGAAGTTGGGTATTTGGCAAAACCCTAGTTTCTATCTCTATAGAAATTGTAAGTACTCTCCACAATCTAATGCAAGAGTGTGTAACCCTAATCTATGATAAGACCCCTCTTATTTATAGATGTAGGAATAACCCTTCCCTAAACTATTTAGGATTAGGGTTTGTATAATTAAACTCCTTTAATTATTAATGCTCCTAATCCAATTAGGAATCCATGGGAAAGTACTTCTATTAATTAATTCTCAATCCCTATTAGGAATTAAATAATAGTAAAAGTAATAATAATAATAAGACTCCTCTTATTAATTTATATTTAATATTTTCAAAATATTAAATAATAAATATTAAGCTATTTAATTTATTCTATCTCCATAGAGTAAATTAAATACACTTAACTTATTATTACAATTATGCCATTTACTTCTTAAATAAATATTTTCCTCTTGCGGTGTGACCCTTTAGGTTCTCCATATTAAACCGGTTGTGAATAAATCAATTAGAACAATTCTAATCTTATTTAAATAAATAAATTAAACTATTTAATTCATTTAAATAAATAATATTTATTCTACAATAAGGGTAAGCCCCCTTAGCGATCAACGACTTCCCAGATAATATAGATTTCAACATTAATCACAAAAGAACCTTTGAGTAAATAGTTACCGTACAATTTAATCCTTCTACCATACAATATCCTAATTAAATATAAGACATGGATTTACTGTCAACTCTTATTTTATTTAATTATATGTATTTCGATTCCCAAATGCACAACTCTAATTAATGCAAATTAGAAACTCCTTTCTAATTTCATTCTGCCTTAGCCAAGGACTACTGAGTTATCATTTATCGAATCACATAGGACATTCACATCTTTTACTAGACGAGGTAGATTCTTTGTTGATCATTCACCTATCTCCATGTACAACTAATTATACCCAATCATACCCTTTGATATACCCACAAGGTCTTAAGGGACATGTCAAAGTATAACTCATCATACACAAGATACTATGATGATCTCAAGTCCAAGGATCACTTGTACTACTATCACTAGAGGAATTCCTATTGACAGGCGAGTAAAACTCCATTAGGTATTCCTTAGCGAGCCACGTTCAGTGAACTTATTCTCCAATAAGCACCTACATACTTACTTTAGTGTCTCCACACAAATGATTATGAGATCAATCACCCTCTTCCTAAGAGCAAGCAACGTATGTATTAATCTATCCGGATTTACTAATCCCCAATTTAGTAATCTAACGATTAGGAACAATTTTAGTTTGTGAGCTATCTAGAATTTAGATCTCATTAGCATGATCACCATCATGATTCTAAAAGCATTGCTCAAAACCATGGGTTTATCACATTTAATATAACAGCACTATGTAGATAATGTAAAATGCCTTTTAAGAAAATCAATTCTTTTATTAATAAATAAATAAGATTACAAAGTATATGCTACATCATATCAAATATGATTGGCTTGTGTGCATACTACTTTCAGTCACTTCGATCTCTCAATCACTAAGATAGAGTGTTTGGTTGGGGTGTTGCTAAGTAGCTTTAAGTCAAATCTGAATGACTTAGCAGCAGAACAAAATGTTCTAGATTTTCAAGGTCTTCAGTATCTTTAAGATCGTAGAGTAGAGCCTTGAGAGTTTTGCAGTAGTTCAGCTTATATGATATATTCTTATTTGTTCGTTCGTTACTGTTGGATTGAATCTGCATGCCTCTTATAGTCGTCCTCGAGATTGTTCTGTTTGAAAGTTGTCGTTGCTCATTTAATACTTCAATCCTAGAAGATATATGATTGTTGATTTTTGGATGAGTATATGTTAGCTTACTTTCGGCTATGATATGTCACATCAAACTGCTGCAGTGACCTACACATGCGTTGCTGTCACTTCACCGAACTAACTGTTTGGACACACTACGATCTGATCTTCTTTTTAAACTTTAAGATGTTCGACAACTATCTTGGGATCTGCACTCTTCGAGTCTTGACAGTGTCAGCCCATTGTCAGAGCTGATATACTCTACGATTTTCCTAATCGTAGAGTTTCATGGTGGTCGTAAAATATCTAGCTAAATGACTCTACAATTGGCAAGCTCTATGATCCATAAGCTCTACGATCTTCAATGAGCTCTACGATCTCTTTCAGACTCTACGGTCTTCAATAAGCTCTACGATCTCTGGCAGACTCTACGATCTTTAACTTGCTTTACGATCTCAGAGTAGACAGCTCTACGATCTTTGATATAATTTACGATCTTTTAGTAGACTGCTCTGTGATCTTCAATATGCTTTACGATCTCTTGGCAGACTGTCATACGATCTTTTAGTATTCACTGTTGTTGCTCTACGAACTCCAGCTTTTAAGCAGTCAGCTCTACGATCTTAGACTGCTTCATTGTCTTGCTCTACGATCATTTCCTGACTAAGTTCTATACTAAGTATTCACTCTACGAACGATAAGTATTGGATCAACCTAACAAGTTTGATCCCTATTCTAAGTCCTTTTACATTAATTTCATTATAAGGACTTCACAAAAGCTACTGGTTATAAATATACATTATATCATCATCAAATCAAATATGCATTTGTCCTAATAATCTCTCCCTATTTGATGATGACAAAATCAGTAGTTTCAAGCAATTATCAATTCTAAGATACAAATAATTTAATGCTTGAAGTTTAAAAAAAAATTACCATATAGATATTTATCTATTTATTTACCTTCTCCTTTTATAACTCATCGGTGGATCTCTTCGCTTAGTTTCTCGCCTTCTCATGTAGCTTTCTCTTCCTTTAGCTTCTCTTCTCTGGATTTCTTCTATTGAGTTTTTGGGAATAGCTTGAGGTGCTGAAGAATCTCTAGAGGGTGGATGAGGAGGAACAATTGATGTTTGCTGAGGTCGTCTCCTCTCAATTGATGTTTGCTGAGTTCGTCTCATCTCCCCATTTTTGTCAGCATCTCTGTCACTTCGTAGAGTATTAACTTCCTTAGAGAGTTGCTTGACAATATTAACAAGTTCCTGCATTTGGCTCCTGGATAGGGTAATGTCGTCTCTGGATTCTTGATATTTGGCTTTTGCTTGTTCTCTTTGATGATGAACAAGTGTCATTGCATTATCAGTGTGTTCCATTGACTGCATCACCAGACTTTTAAATTTCAGCAATGAAGACCTCAACGAGAAAACCTTGTCTGAGAGAAACTTGATAGATTCAATATTTGTAGATTGGAGAGAGTGAGTGTATATGTACAGGAGAGATGTTAGGTGAAAAAGATATGTGTATAGGAGAGTGGGTATTTTGTATTTCGATCGTAGGGTGTTGGGACTCTACGATCGGGGAGTTAGGGTGTTGACTCGACGATTGCTCAACACTCGTAGTTTTGAACTCGACAATTGCTTTATTATGAGATCAATACTAGCTCTAGGGTCCAAGAATTCTAAATTGATTGGTTCTGATTCTCTTCCTTCAAGGAGTGAAAGATCTTCAGAGTCAGCCTCAAATTTCTCCCCCTGAGATATAACATTGTTTGGCTCAGAACTAGGTTGGTTTGGCTCTCTTCCGCTGTCCTCTACGACTGTTTCAATTCAGGGTCGTTAGGAACACAAAGTCGAGAGTTGACTCAAAGTATCCCTTCTTTGTCGATTCTTACTTCCGGAATAACTCCTTCCTGTACCTTCTTCATCATATTCACCAATTCAGGATCAGTAGCTGGAGCAGCTTTAATTTTGTCAATTAAAATCGGTTCTACTCGTATATGTGCAATTTTTATGTGGGGCCCTAATGTCTTTATTTCTATCTCCACCTTTTGTAAGTCAGACAAAATGTGCCCTTATATTGTCAATACTACACTAGTACTCGCATATGATCTTCTACTTAATGCGTCGGCTACCACGTTTGCCTTTCTAGGGTAGTACTGGATGGTGTGGTCGTAATCCTTCAACAGCTCAAGCCAACGCCATTGTCGCATGTTAAGTTCTTTCTGAGTGAAGAAATATTTGAGGCTTTTATGGTCCGTATAGAGCTCTACCTTCTCCCTATACAAATAGTGTCTTCAGATCTTTAATGTGAAAATGACTGCTGCCAACTCTAGATCATGAGTAGGGTAATTCTTTTTATATTCCTTAAGTTATTAAGAGGCATAAGCTATAACTTTTATGTATTGCATTAGAACGCAACCAAGGCCTCCGCCTGAAGCATCGGTGTAGATGACAAATCCTCCTGATCCTGATGGTATGGTCAGAACAGGAATTAAAACAAGTCTCCTTTTGAATTCTTGAAAGCTTTTCTCGCATTCTTCGTTCCATTCAAAAATTTTTCCGAGTCAGCTAAGTTAATGGAGTGTCAATTCGAGAGAATCCTTCAACGAATCTCCGATAATAACCAGCTAAGCCCAGAAAGCTTCATACTTTAGTTACTGTCTTAGGTTGCTCCCAATTTACTATTGCTTCAATCTTCGTAGGGTCAACGGATATTCCTTCTTTAAAGATCACATGTCTAAGGAACGTTACCTCCTCTAGCCAGAACTCGCATTTTTTTAACTTGGCATATAACTTGTTCTCACAAAGCTTTTGGAGTATCGATCTCAAGTGGTGATCATGATCTTCACGACTCTTGGAGTATATGAGGATGTCATCAATAAAGACAACCACAAAATGATCTAAATATTTCTTGAATATTTGGTTCATCATGTCCATAAATGCAGCAGGAGCATTAGTTAATCCAAAAGGCATGACTAAGAACTCATAATGCCCGTATCAAGTTCTGAAAACAGTATTTGAAATGTCATTAGCTTTAAGCTTTAACTGATAGTATCCAGAACGAAGATCGATTTTTGAAAAATATTGAACACCTTACAACTGATCAAATAGGTCATCAATTCGAGGTAACGGGTACCTATTTTTTATGGTGACATTGTTCAACTCTCGATAGTCAATGCATAATCTCATACTCTCGTTCTTCTTCTTTACAAATAAAGCAGGAACACCCTAAGTCGATATGCTCGGACGTATGAAACCAACATCTAACAATTTTTATAGTTGAACTTTTAACTCTTGAAGTTCCATGGGGGCCATTTGGTATAGGGCTTTGAAAATAGGTTTAATACCGGGTTCAAGGTCAATACATAATTTAATTTCACGATCTAGGGGTATGCCAGGAAGTTCTTAGAGAAATACATTAGGGAATTCATTAACAGTGAAAATATCATTTAAGTCTGATGTATTTTTGTTTAAATCAGTGATATGTGGGAGTTGTCGTTAACACTCCAAAATTAAACCTTACTTATATCTTATGAACACAAAATATAGTATAGCAACAAGCAAGAATCGATCTCATAGAGAGTGAATTTATCTTTGTTTATTCTATTATTTTCCAAATCAAAGTACTACTAAATATAAATTGGGGGTTTTGAATTGAGTAAAACTAACTAATGTAACAGAAAATAATTAATAAGAATAATTAATGAATTAAAGACTTCAGTTATTCAGTTCAGTGTCGCCTTTTTACAATCTTTGGAATAATCAAGTTATACAATATTTATCCTTCTATGAAATTAATAGTCCTAGATAATCTCAATCGCTAATTATCTGAAATCCTCCTTAGGTTTTAAATCTATGTGACAATCGCCTCCACTAGACCCTAACTATTATACAACGCACAACTATTAGTCACTACAAGAAAAAAGGCTTAAGACCGACGGAATTATTTTCGACGGAACGTATTCCGTCGAAATAAGCTTATCCTCGACGGATTATTTTGTCGACTATAATTCCCTCGTAAAATAATTTAATTCCGACAGAATTCCGTCGGAAATAGTAGATTCCTGTTGGCGCCAAGATTCCCGCCAACGTGAAATTAAATTTGACGAAAGTTCAGTTATTTCCGAGGGAAGTTCCGTCGAGGTTAATATAATTCTGAGGGAATTAAGTCCGACAAAAATTCCGTCAAAAATAACTTATAAAACCTAATAAATCATTTCAGATCAGCCGCAGACGTCGCTAGCTGCTTGTTTTCTCTCCTCTAATCTCTCTCATCTCCATCTTTCAAACTCCCACCCCTCTCTGCCGTCCGGTCCCTCCTCCCTTCCAGTCACTACCTCCCGTTCGGTCCCTCCTTCCTTTTCGTCCTTACCCTTCCCTCCCGTCCGGTCGCCTCCTCTTCCTCCACCTTTTTCCGACCGAAACTAGTGACAAAGCTGTAGTGGGTGTGTAATTTTTCATTGACTCGTGTCCTCCTCCTCCATTAAAGCACAATTATTTAATTATTTAAGGTTAGCATTACTGCCCTAATTTATGATCAGTCCCCTAATGTTACCTGTTCTAATTTTGTAATATTTCTCCATATATATGATCAATTTTGTTAATTGATGAAGAGTACTTATGTATTATGAATTGGGTATGAGGAGTTATGTTAATTGCCGAGGAGTACTTATGTATTTTGTATTATAATTTTGTCTGCAATTCAGGCGTTGAGATTGCTATATATTTTGCGTGCCGAGGAGTTATGTTTTGGGACTGCTATATTTTTTGTTTAGTTACTGAGGACTGATATACTTTGGGACTGATATATTTTATAATCATTTTGGGAATAATATATATTGTGATCAATTGGGATTGATTTTGGGACTCACTTGGGACTGCCTATATGAGTTGTGATATGGATTTGTCTTGCAATCTCTCTCTTTATCTTGGTTGTGTATATGGTTTTGGTATATTTGTTATTTTCGATGGAATTCTCGGCGGAATTTCTGTCCAAATTGTTCAATTGCAAAATATGTGGGCCCCTACATTTTAATTTTATGTATTTTAATTAGTTTTCAATATAATATAATAACATATAAACTAAATAGAATAAATTAAAATAAAGTAAATTGCTTAGTATAATATAATAAAAAATAAAATAAAATAAAATGAAATAAAATCAATAAATTAAAATAAATAATTACATTAAAGTAAATTTAATTAAAGTAAAATAAATTAATATGAATTACATTAAATAATATAATATAATACAAAATAAAATGAAATAAAACAAGATAACTTAATTAAAATAAATAAATAAATAAAATTAAAGTAAATTAAATTAAATAAAATACAATAAAATAATAAAATATAATACAAATAAAATAAAATAAATAATTACATTAAATTAATATTAATTACATTAAATAATATACTATAATACAAAATAAAATGAAATAAAACAAGGTAACTTAATTAAAATAAATAAATTAATTAAAGTAAATTAAATTAAATAAAATAATAAAATATAATATAAAATAAAATGAAATTAATTAATTAAAATAAATAATTACATTAAATTAATATAAATTACATTAAATAATATAATATAATACAATATAAAATGAAATAATACAAGATTACTTAATTAAATTAATTAAAGTAAATTAAATTAATAACATTAAAATAATAAAATATAATACAAAATAAATTGTAATATGTTAATTACAATAAATGATTACATTAAATTTAATTTAATGTAATTAAATTAAATTAATATAAATTACATTAAATAATACAATATGATATAAATTAAATGAAAAAGAATAAAATAATAAAAATAAGATAAGATAAGATAAGATAAAATAAAATAAAATTCAATATAGAAATTAGATAAATTAAATTAAGATAAATTACATTTTTTTAAATAATTTAAAATAAATTAAATTAAAATAAAATAAAGTATTATAATACAATACAATATAATATAATAAACTAAGTAGCATTTACTTAGTTATACCGGTACATACAATAAATTACAAATAGTTTAATATATTCAAATGATAGTTCTCCTAAACTGAGTAACATTTACTTAGTTTATCATTGGAAAAATAAACTAAGTAGCATTTGCTTAGTTTTCTACAATTACAATAAACTGCATATATACATGTGCATGTAGTATAGTTTGGAACTTAGAAACCCGTTTGACATTCACTCATTAGGAGTGAATGTCGAATAGTCCCCAGTTTGGGATTGTTACTAGATGTTATGTCTCTCACTTAGGTTGTTGCCAATAGGTTGAGTACATTTTTTTTGTTTTGAGAATTTTTCGGTTGTTATCTCTACATGTTCTTCGAGTGCATACTTAGATTAAGTTATCTTAGTCTATTTCGTGTACTTAGAGACCATGGGGAGGTGCTGCCGAAATTTTCTTGAAACAGAAAGAAACGTGCTCAATGATTATTTAACTTGTCTTCGGATACTCTTAGCAATACTCAAAAACTTGTCCACAATCATGCATTACTAAGCACTACCTATGATCAGATACAACATCGTTTGCTTAATATTATATCTTAACCTAGCAGATGATATTACTTAACCAATTCAATCATGTAGGAACCGAATTAGTCAATCCAATAGCATATAAACAGTTAAAATAGATTATTAGAATAAATCTCATGTAAGAAGGAATAAATAAAGTAAATTTAATTAAATCATTAATTGTAAACAAGGTTTAACAGCCATTAGAACTGAATAAGAAAACTTAGCCTGATATGTCTTCAAACTTCCTCCAATACTAAGAGTTACGATTGTAGTAGATGATAGTAATATCTGACTAAAAATATGTATTTATTGTAAGATCCCAACTTTTTATAAATAAGATTTTAACTTTTCTTCTTATTATTATTCTAAATTGTTACGTGTTAAATTGAAAAAATAATAAGTTAAGGATGATATGTGCAATTATACAATATGTCGGGGAATATCCCTTATGTTGGGGAATATTATATTTGGTAAAGTATTGTTGCGCCCCACAACGGAATAACTGTCGGATATAAAAAGCGGTAACTTTTTAAAATTGGCGGCAGGACTGTCACTGTTAACTGTTGAAATACTCGGTAATAAAAGAATAGTAACACGCATTATTCTACAGTAGCATGCGGTACTCCACAGTAATACACGATATTCCACAATAACACACGATATTACACAATATTTCATATTATTGGTTCAATATATAATTGCTACAGTGACAATAACATAGTATTTTATATTATTGATTTAATAATTGTCACAATAACAACTGTACATTATTTCACATTATTGAACCAATAATTGTCACAACACAATAACTCATATTATTGAAAAAATATTATCAGTTAGCATTATTGGCAATGTCTAAAAGTTCTGTGGAGAAAATGGGTTATTTAATTGCTTGCCATTTATACGGAAGGCCTCCTCTTTCCTATGAATGATCTGGTTGCCAGTATTGCGAGTATATGATATCTGTGATATTAATACATTTACACAATAATACAGAAAATAGATTTATTAATAATAAAAAATTTGATAATGGATTTATCTTTTTGATAATGAATTTTTCTTTTTGCTAATGGAGTTACTTTATTTGATAATGGATTAATGTTTTTGAAAAAATGGATGGATGATATAGATTGAAGAAAAAATGGATGGATGATATAGGTTAAAGAAAAAATGGATGGATGATATAGATTGAGAAAAAAAAATGGATGGATGATATAGTTTGAAGAAAAAATTAATGGATGATATAGAAAAAGTGTGATAATTGATGTGTGGTAGATATTGATTACATTTTACTATAAATAGGGGGCTTAGCATAAAGAAATTCATAACTTTCTTGCTTATATTTCCTCCCACTCTCTAAAAAAAATTTAGTGTAAGTTCTCTCTCTAAGTGTGCTAGACTATCTTGAGTTTTTTGTGAAGATCAGTAAGAGTACTGGTATTGTTCAAGTAAGTTTTTTCCTAAAAGTTGGTCAAGCACCCACACACATCACATGGTGTTTATAATTCTTCATTTATGAGAGTTATTTTAAAAAACTTCCTTTGAAAGATTTTATTTTGAAATATTATTTTTGAAGTTTATTATTTACACTACACAAAATATACTATATAATCACTTTTGATAATTTCATAATATACGAGTTAGTGTAAACCATATATGATAGTTACTAATTATATTATAAATATATTTAGGTTGATAAACTTCATAGAAAGCAACATCCAGTCACTTGCTAATTGAGGTAAGGGATGTCATTTTCTTCATACTCGTAAGTGGTATCATTTATTTTGTACTCGTAAAGGATATTATTTTCCTTCATACTCGTAAATGATATCATTGTCTTTCTTACTCCTCCATTTATGAAAAATATTATTATTCGTTTCCATAACAATATTATTAAATGGTGAAAATTCCTGAAATTGATATAATATCTTAAATAGTTTGTGTTTTATCTAGTATCTTTTCACCTGAATCTTTCTATTGAATTTTTATCATTATCTTTGAAATATGAATCTTGAATATCATTCTCAAATTTGACTCCACATTTTGGTCATCATGTTGACAATTTGGACATTTTCGGTCTCTGGATAAATTTAATTATAATCTCTAATATTTATTCTTATTCTTGATGTCAGTGTTTCTATTGTTTCTATTCATCCTCTATATTATTGTTATAATCCTCAGACTTAAATTGTGGTGAAAATTTCTCTTTGGCCCGTAGTGCAAAGATGAACTGGTTAGCATGATTATGACCATGAACTGTGTATTGGTATAATTCTGACATTTGATGTTACAGACAAAGGCTTGTGATGAAAGTTCTCTTTGGCCTGTAGTGCAAAGATGAACTGTTGATTGACATGATCATGACCGTTGGTGTTACAAATGAATATCTTTAGCCCATAGTGCAAAGATAAACTGTTGATTTGCAGGAACTGTTGATTGGTATTACAAATGAATATCTTTGGCCCGTAGTGCAAAGATAAAATGTTGATTTACACGAACTGTTGATTGGTGTTACAGGAATAAAATATTGATTGTGAACTTCTAAATTGGATAAGATTGTGGACATTATGATCCATTTTACCCTCTTAATGATTGTTATTTCCGCTGCAGTTATTGATCTAAAACTTGTTGTCTATTATATTCTATCAGATTTATCCTTGTTGAAGACTAAAAATAATTTATTCTTTATTATCTTAGTCATGATATTCTTTACTTGTTTATTTGAGCTCACCTTTTCCGTTTTGTTCCATTGTTCTTCTCAAGAAATAAGAGTGTAGTTGAGACTAGACGGGGAATGATGGTCCGAGTTAGTGGCTGTCCTCATCAAGTTATAAAACAGTCTAACAATAATTTTATTGAGGACTTTAAACGTGTGTTGCCGTCTTTTATATGGCATTATAATAATTTGTGTTTAAATACAGTTGTACCATATACGGTACAATATTTGTATGAAAAACTCACAGTATGTGTGTTGTCATATTTTGCGCGATAGTATAATTGTTGTAAATAGGAAAATTTGTATTTGTAATATGTATTTTTGGTGACTCAAAATTGGGTTGTGTGGACTCGATTTTGGGGGCATCACAGTTGGTATCCGAGCTTAGGGATATGATCTCTAATGGAAATCTGGGGGTAGAACTAGGAGAAGAGAGACGAATAGAATGAGTCACTAGTGTGTCCTATATAAGTTGGTATATAACTAGTTGACTTGGATGTGGGGACGGGAAGTGACGTGTCAATTGTTTAAACTAATCTTTATTTTGTGACTACAGAATGGCATCTGAAAATCAAGAGGTGAACTTTGAAGCAAATGTGGCTGAGAATCAGGAAGTTACAAATAATATTATTGTAAACTCAGAGAACAATGATGTTGACAACACGATGTATGATGGGAAGCCGGACCTACTCAAGGCGGAGGCATGACTCAAATAAATGACAAAGATATTTAATGTACTGCATTGCGTTGACGAACAAAATGTTCCCTTCGTCACTTTTATGCTACGAGAAGAAGCAGGTCATTAGTGAAAATCGATGAAACGTGCACATCACTGAGCACTTGAAATGTCTTGAGCAGAGTTTTAGGAGTTGTTTAATGATAAGTATTTTTCGAAGAGCATTTGCCATATGAAGGAAATATAATTCATCAAACTGGAGCAGAATAACATGACCGTATCGCAGTATGAAGCCAAGTTTGCTGAACTGTCTCGATTTGCATCCCATTTGGTGGACACTGAGGAACGAATGACGCGAATATTTTTATGAGATTTGAAACCTGAAATTTGTCAACATATTATTTCTCATAAAATGTGTCTATATTCAGATATCGTGGATAGGGCTCAATTAGAGGAACGAGAGAAAGAAATACTACAATCAGTAGACAACTCCCAGTAGTGAGAGAGAAATTACGATAACTATCGTAACAGTGGCAACAATCGTCGGAATAATGATAACCAGCGAGGAAGGAATTACCACACCAGAAATGGTAACAACTTTAGTGGAAATCCTGCCCCAGATAATAGGAAAAGTGAGTCAAGTGGCAACAACTTCAAGAAGAGAAGGTTCAACAATGACTATAGAAAGGCACTGGTACCAGCACCAGCATTAGCACCAGTCTCAAAGGGAGGAGAACGACCACCAGTCAAATATTACAAGTGCGGACAGGAGGAACACATTAGCCCAAACTGTACACAGTCACCCAAAGTGTGTTACAAATGTGGAAAGGAAGGCCATATAGTTCGAAATTGTCCTGTAGCAAAATCAAGCCCAACTGTGATAGTGACACCAAAGGCCATCATGGACAAGTCAAAGCCTGTGGTCCAGGGAAGAGCTTTTGTCGTAACGTCCCAAAAAGCATGGAACCCGCACGAAGTTATCACGGGTAAACTATTTATTAACTCTTATGAAGTCTATGCCTTGTTAGATACTAGAGCTACCCACTCTTTTATTTCACCTGCATGTGCTCAATGTTTAAACTTGACTCCTGAAAAATTAGATTTTGACTTATTAGTTGAAACCTCATTAGGAGAAATAGCCATTACATCTAGTGTCTATAAATCCTGTTTGGTCCAAGTCAACAGCCTCACATTACCTGTTGACCTTATTACTTTGGAAATGCATAAATTTGATGTGATTTTAGGAATTGATTGGTTAACTAATCATCATGCTAAAATTGATTGCTTTCGTAAAGTCGTTAGTTTTCATATTCCTAATCAACCTGTTATGAGAATTCAAACAACCAAACCATTAAAATCAATAACTATCATTTCTAGCCATAAAGCCATTCGTTTATTGAAAAATGGATGTCAAGCTTTCTTAGCCCATGTCACTAACTTAAACAAAAATGCGTTAAATTTGAATGATATTCCTATTGTTAGGGAATTTCCTGACGTTTTCCCTGAAAAACTTCTTGGCTTACCCCCAGACTGTGAAATCGAATTTTGCATTGACTTAGAACCTGGTACCAAGCCTATTTCCAAAGCCCCATACCGAATAACTCCCGTTGAACTCCAAGAGTTAAAAGTTCAACTTCAGGAATTGTTAGATATGGGTTTCATATGTTTGAGTACATCACCTTAAGGTGCTCCTGTTCTATTCGTGAAGAAGAAAGACTGGAGTATGAGACTGTGTATTGATTATCGAGAGTTGAATCATGTCACCATCAAAAATAGGTATCTGTTACCTCGAATTAATAACATGTTTGATCAATTACAAGGTGCTCTATTTTTCAAAGATTGATCTCCACTCTGGGTATCATCAGCTGAAGGTTAAAGCCGATGACATTCCTAAGACTGCCATCAGAACTCGTTACGGGCACTACGAGTTCTTAATCATGCCTTTTGGATTGACCAATGCTCCTGCAGCTTTCATGGGTATGATGAATCGGATATTCAAAGAATATTTGGATCATTTTGTGGTTGTCTTTATTGATGACATCTTCATATACTCTAAGAGTTGCAAGGATCATGAACAATACTTGAGATTGATACTCCAAAAGCTGTGTGAGAATAAGTTGTTTGTCAAGCTGAAGAAATGTGAGTTCTAGCTCGAGGAAGTAACATTTCTTGGACATGTGATTTCTAATAAAGGAATATCGGTTGATCCTGCGAAGATTGAAGTGATTGTAAACTAGGAACAACCAAAGACAGTGTTAGGTTTGTATATAACGCGAACATGCAATCAAATTACATAAATATAGTGGAAGCGAGATAAAATCAGATTTTAAAATTTACACAAACCATTACCATGATCTTTCTTTATGCACAATTATTAATTAAACAAAAGAGATGGAGAATAAGAATTATACCCTTGCAGAATTCTAACTTCCTCAGGTACAAGTTCAACTCCAATTCCTTTGCGTTCTCCTTGAATTCCACCGATTAAATTCCTTCCTTTGATCAACGTTAGCCACCCAAGTGTTTGGCCTCTAGAGGTGATCCACCAAGGAATAATATCTATTCAAGAAGATGGGTGTTAGCAAAACCCTAGTTTCTATCTCTATAGAAATTGTAAGTACTCTCCATAATTGTAATGTAAGAGTGTATAACCCTAATATGTGATAAGACTTCTCTTATTTATAGATGTAGGAAAACCAATCTCTAAACTATTTAGGATTATGGTTTCTATTCTAATTAAACTCCTTTAATTAAATCAAACTCCTAATCCAATTAGGAATTCTTAAGAGAGTACTTCTATTAATTAATTCTCAATCCCTATTAGACATTAAATAATAGTAATAGTAATAATAATAATAATAATAATAAGACTACTCTTATTAATTTATAGTTAATATTTCTAAAATATTAAATAATAAATATTAAGCTATTTAATTTATTCTATCTCCATAGATTAAATTAAATACACTTAACTTATTATTACAATCATGTCATTTACTTCTTAAACAAATATTTTTTTTGCGGTGTGACCCTTTAGGTTCTCCATATTAAACCAGTTGTGAATAAATCAATTAGAGCAATTCTAATCTTATTTAAATAAATAAATTAAACTATTTAATTCATTTAAATAAATAATATTTATTCTACAATAAGGGTAAGCCCCCTTAGCGATCAACGACTTTCCAGATAATATAGATTTCAACATTAATCACAAAAGAACCTTTGAGTAAATAGTTACCGTACAATTCAATCCTTCTACCATACAATGTCCTAATTAAATATAAGACATGGATTTACTGTCAAGTCTTATTTTATTTAATTATATGTATTTCTATTCCCAAATGCACAACTCTAATTAATGCAAATTAGAAACTCCTTTCTAATTTCATTCTGCCTTGGCCAAGGACTACTGAGTTATCATTTATCGAATCACATAGGACATTCACATCTTTTACTAGACGAGGTAGATTCTTTGTTGATCATTCACCTATCTCCATGTACAACTAATTATACCCAATCATACCCTTTGATATACCCACAAGGTCTTAAAGGACATGTCAAAGTATAACTCATCATACACAAGATACTATGATGATCTCAAGTCCAAGGATCACTTGTACTACTATCACTAGAGGAATTCCTATTGACAGGCGAGTAAAACTCCATTAGGTATTTCTTAGCGAGTCACGTTCAGTGAACTTATCCTCCATTAAGCACATGCATACTTTCTTTAGTATCTCCACATAAATGATTATGAGATCAATCATCCTCTTCATAAGAGCAAGCAACGTATGTATTAATCTATCTGGATTCACTAATCCCCTTTTTAGTAATCCAACGATTAGGAACGATTTTAGTTTTAAGCTATCTTAGAATTTAGATCTCATTAGCATGATCATCATGATGATTCTAAAAGCATTACTTAAAACTATGGGTTTATCACATATTAAATAACAGCATCATGTAGATAAAGTAAAATGCCTTTAATACTTATATTAATAAATGAATAATATTACAAAGTATATGCCACATCATATCAAATATAATTGGCTTGTGTGCATACTACTTTCAGACAGTCACCGAAGTACGATGCTTTCTGGGTCTAGCTAGTTATTATCGGAGATTCGTAGAAGGATTTTCTCAAATTGCCACTCCGTTAACTCAGCTGACTCGAAAAGGTACAAAATTCGAATGGAACGAGGAATGCGAGAAGTGCTTCCAAGAACTCAAGAGTAGACTTGTTTCGGCTCCTGTTCTAGCCATACCATCAGGATCAGGAGGATTTGTTATCTACAGCAATACTTCAGGCAAAGGCCTTGGTTGCGTCCTCATGCAACATGAAAAAGTTATAGCTTATGCCTCTCGACAACTCAAAGATTATGAGAAGAATTACCCTACTCACGATCTAGAATTGGCAACAGTCGTTTTCGCATTGAAGATCTGGAGATACTACTTGTATGGAGAGAAAGTGAAAATCTTTACAGATCATAAAAGCCTCAAATATTTCTTCATTCAAAAGGAACTCAACATGCGGCAACGACGTTGGCTTGAGTTGTTGAAGGATTAGGACCGTACAATCCAATACTATCCTGGAAAGGCGAACGTGGTAGCTGACGCATTGAGTAGAAGATCATATATGAGTACGAATGCGATACTGACAACACAAGGACGTATTTTGCACAACTTACAAAAGATGGAGATAGAGATAAAGCCACCAAGGACATTTATGCAGATTGCACATGTATTAGTAGAACCAGTTTTAATCGATAAAATTAAAGCTGCTCAAGCTACCGACTCAGAATTGATAAATATGAGGAAAAGGGTACAAGAAGGTGATATTCCGGAAGTGAAAATCGACGAGGAAGGGATACCTCGAGTTAATTCTCGACTTTGTGTCCCTAATGATCCTGATTTGAAGCATAAAATCATGATGGAGGCACACAACACACTGTTTATAATTCACCATAGAAGTACCAAAATGTATCGTGACCTTCAACATACATTTTGGTGGAATAACATGAAAAGAGAGATCACAGAGTTTATCTCAAGGTGTTTAACTTGTCAACGTGTCAAAGCAGAGCATCAAGTACCTATGGGTCCATTACAATCACTTAAAGTTCCAGAATGGAAGTGGGAGCACATTAATATGGATTTCGTGACAGATCTTCCCAAAGTTTCTCAAGGCTTTGACGCAATTTGGGTCATTGTGGATAAATTGACCAAATCTGCTCATTTCTTGTCCATACGAGAAAACTATTCACTTGAGTGTCTTGCTAGTATGTATGTAAGCAAGATTGTGAGACTGTAAGGCATGCCAGTATCAATAGTTTCTGATCGACACCCTAGATTCACTTCACGATTTTGGGGCAGCTTGCAAAAAGTTATGGGCACTGAATTACGATTCAATTCTGCATATCATCCTCAAATGGATGGACAATTGGAAAGGACAATTCAAACTCTCGAGGATCTATTGAGATTTTATGTACTAGACTTCAAAGGAAGTTGGGACAAATACTTCCCATTGGTCGAATTCTCCTACAACAACAATTATCAAGCAAGTATAGGCATGTCCCCGTTCGAGGCTTTGTATGGACGAAAGTGTCGCTCTCCAGTATACTGGAACGAGGTATGAGAAGCAAAATTATTGGGACTCGAGTTGGTGCGCATGACAACAGAAAATATCCAAAGGATTCGACAACGTATACATGCAGCACAAGAACGACAAAAGAGTTATGTTGATCTTCATCAAAGGGATGAGAGATTCAATGTCGGGGACCATATATTTTTACATGTTTCTCCATGGAAAGGAGTTACGAGATTCGAAAAGAGAGAAAAACTTAACCCTCGATTTATTGGCCCTTTTGAAATTCTCGACCGTGTAGGAGTTGTGGCCTATAAACTTAATCTACTACCAAACATGTCTCGCATTCATAACGTTTTTCACATATCCATGTTACGTAAGTATGTGAAGGATTCAAATCAAATCATTGAGTTGGAGCCAGATGTAATTGCGGAGGATTTAACGTATGAAGAGGTACCTGTTAAGATCCTAGATAAAAAGGAACATATTTTACGCTCAAAAGTTATATCTTAAGTCAAAGTTTTGTGAAAAAACCAAGATACAGAGGAAATGACTTGGGAGCTAAAATCTAAGATGAGGGCTAAGTATTTTTACCTCTTCGAAATGCAAGTCGAGATACCAAGTACGTCAATTTCGGGGACGAAATTTCATAAGGAGGGAAGGTTATAAGACCCCAACTTTTTATAAATAAGATTTTAACTTTTCTTCTTATTATTATTCTAAACTATTATGTGTTAAATTGATAAAATGATAACTTAAGGATGATATGTGAAATTATACAGTATGTAGGGGAATATTCTTTTTGTCGGAGAATATTATATTCGGTAAAAGTACGACGACGCTGAAATAACCAATCATTGGTGGGCCCCACAACAGAATAACTGTCTGATATAACAAGCGGTAACTTTTTAAAATTGGTGGTAGGACTTTTATCGTTAATTGTTAAAATACCCGGTAATAAAAGAACAGTAACACGCGTTATTCCACAGTAGCACGCGGTACTCCACAGTAGTACACGGTATTCTATAATAGCACACGGTATTGCACATCATTTCATATTATTGATTCAATAATTGCTACAGTGACAATAACATAGTATTTTATATTATTGATTTAATAATTGTCACAATAATAACTACACAGTATTTCACATTATTAAATTAATAATTGTCGTGGCACAATAACTCATATAATTAAAAGGATATTATTAGTTAGCATTATTGGCAATGTCTAGAAGTTCTGTCAAGGAAAGGGGTTATTTAATTGCGCGCCATTTATACGGAAGGCCCCCTCTTTCCTAGGAATGATCTGGTTGCCAGTATTGCGAGTATATGATATATGTGATATTAATACATTTACACAATAATACAGCAAATGGATTTATTAATAATAAAAATTTTGATAATTGATTTATCTTTTTGATAATGGATTTATCTTTTTGACAATGGAGTTACTTTATTTGAGAATTGATTAATCTTTTTGAAAAAATGGATGGATGATATAGATTGAAGAAAAAATGGATGGATGATATAAAAAATGTGTGATAATTGATGTGTGGTAGATATTGATTACATTTTACTATAAATAGGGGGCTTAGCACAAGGAAATTCATCACTTTCTTGCTTATACTTCCTTCCACTCTCTAAAAAATTTCTAGTGTAAGTTCTCTCTAAGTGTGGTAGACTATCTTGAGTTTTTTGTGAAGATCAGTAAGAGTACTGGTATTGTTCAAGTAAGTTTTTCTATAAAAGTTGGTCAATCACCCACACACATCACACGGTGTTTATAATTCTTCCTTTAAAAGAGTTATTTTGAAAAACTTCCTTTGAAATATTTTATTTTGAAATATTATTTTTGAAGTTTATTATTTACACAACACAAAATACACTATATAATCATTTTTGATAATTTCATAATATACTAGTTAGTGTACACCACATATGATAGTTACTAATTATATTATAAATATATTTAGGTTGATAAACTTCATAGAAAGCAACATCCAGTCACTTGCTAATTGAGGTAAGTGATGTCATTTTCTTTATACTCGTAAGTGTTATCATTTCTTTTGTACTCGTAAATGATATTATTTTCTTTATACTCGTAAAGGATATTATTTTCTTTCATACTCCTCCACTTATGGAAGAAATTATTAGTCGTTTCCATAACAATATTATTAAATGGTAAAAATTCCTAAAATTAGTAGAATATCCTTAATAGTTTGTTTTTATCTAGTATCTTTTCACCTGAATTTTTTTATTGAATTTTTATCGTTATCTTTGAAATATGAATCTTGAATATTATTCTTGAATTTGACTCCACATTTTGGTCATTATGTTGACAATTTGGACATTTTCGGTCTTTGGATAAATTTAATTACAATCTCTAATATTTATTCTTATTCTTGATCTCATCGTTTCTATTGTTTCTATTAATCTCTTTTCATTTAATCAATCGTAGCAAATCATTAATCGAGAATTCAGAAATTATTTATAAAACCTCTCCCGATGGTTAGATACAAATATATCTTCTAATTAAATCACTATATTTCTATGTGAAATAATTTAGAATAGATTAATTAAGTTCAAATTCTTATGATAGTTACACGCGGCATATAGATATATTCCTTTCCTATACAAAGATCCTTTTATTCATTCCAAAGAAGAATAATCTAAACGCGTGTTATCATATTCAGATCTTTACCCTAGAATTCACTTTCCAATTTCATCTAGGTTACCAAATTAATCGTTGGCCAAACAATTATAACAATAATCTTTAAATATGATAAACAATTTGCATACAAACAATAATAATTAAAAAAAAAAGTAAATTAATTTAAACTAATCATTGGGTTCCATTGAAATCTCAATTGAAATTTAGTTCATATCGTAATTGGATAACATCGTAATCAAATTAAATAGCATCCTCAAATTATAAAAATTAAAGGAAAAGAGAAGAGGACAAATGTGACGCCCCCAAATCCCTGTACTCTCCACAGCGGATTTGGTGCTTACGATCCAACATTTCATTCGTCAAATCTACCAATAATAATATTGGTTTAACTAGTCTATTACAAACATTCTCTCAAATTCTTTATCTTTCTCCCTAGATCGCAACAAGGTCTCTACCTCTTTCTTTAATACCAACCTGTGACTCACATCTATTTCTATGGATAACACCTCATAACAATAAATTTTTCTGAGTATAGATATTATAGATTCACAATACTGACAACTAGATCGTTCCCAAGAAAGAGGGGACCTTCTGTTAAAGATGGCACTTTAACGGCGCATAATTAAATAACCTAACCTCTTTCCTTGTCAGAACTTTTTAGACATTGCCAATAATGTTAACTGTCTGATAATATACTATAATCATTTTACATAGAACTTACCATATGTTATGAGTTCAAGAACTTGCCAAAATAATATGAGTTTAGGAACTCGCCATAGTAATATGAGTTCAAGAACAAATCAGGAACTTACCATACAACTATGAGTTCAAAAACTTACCATACTACTAAGAGTCATGAACATACCATAAGTATGAATTCAAGAATGTTTATACATCCTTAACATCTACTAACTGTAAATGTAAAGTACAACATTTATTTTCATAAGATCATAACACAATATGTCTCGATAACGATAATATCTTATTCATATTTTCAAAGTTTATTACAACTTTCATCCTATTACAAATAAAGAAGACAATAATAACATGCTTTTTAATCTATTTATTCTTCTTTAACTTTATCTACCATATTCTTCTAGTAATTATTCCTTAGCTATAAATGAAAGAATATTTGCAAGAATGAGCTAAAAGATTGCTCAGCAAGTCTAATTTATTGATTAAAGGTATACGCACAGTGTGTTTGATTTGACGGAATAGAGTTCAACGATTTTACCAATCAATAACTGAGGGTTTATAACTTAAACCAAGTATTTCAACCATTTCTGTCAGTCGTAAACAACTTAAAAATATTGAACATATCCTTCAGTCGTTAAAGACCTTGAACAAAAATTTAGATATCTTATAGGGGATCAGCCTACATAATATCCTAGGAGTATGCATATCATCCTAATCATGCCCACAATTTACCGACACAATAAAATCTCTCATGTTGCTATTTTAGTTGTCACCTTGCTTCAACTCAGTATTAGATGTCGCACCAAAAGAATTTGGCTTAACATAATAATCATTGTTCAATAAAGAATAACAATTCAATATTACACGAAGAATAGTTCATTTCTTGAATTATGCTAAATCAAATAACAATAATTCCACACTAATTGATAACACTTTGGTTTGGCAAATAAACAATCTCCAATAAAGAACTATAACAATTCAATATCGCAACAATAAATATTCCGACTGGAATAGCTCACAAATCGAGTTAAGCCAAATCAAATGACAAATAACTCTCTTCAATAAAACATTTACAAATAATAATGAACTTCATAAAAATGAAATCCAACAGTTAAAAACACGTTATTGCACGGAATGCAAAGGAATAGAAGACTTGCCTGAATATGGATAATACGTTTACGCTAATTTTTCATTTCTCGCTCAACCTTCTGAAGTGTAAGCTCTAGAACTTTGATCCTCCAAGCTTTTTCTTTCCTTCTCGCTTATGATTTTTACTCTCAAGATTCTTGTAAATTCGTAAGGAATAATGAATGGTTTGCTTTCTATTTATAGGCATCCAAGACCTAGGATAAAATGTTCATTGAGCAAAATATCTTTCAAGCTCGTCAATGAAAATATCTACTAAGCTCGTCAATGAAAATATCTTCCAAGCTCGACAATGCAGCTTGCAACTGAAAATATCTTTTAAGCTCGTCAATGAAAATATCTTTCAAGTTCGACAATGAAGCTTACAACTGAAAATATCTTCTAAGCTCGTGAATGCAAATATCTTCCAAACTCGACAATGCAGCTTGCAACTGAAAATATCTTCTAATCTTGTCAATGAAAATATCTATCAAGCTCGACAATGCAGCTTGTAACTGAAAATATCTTTTAAGCTCGTGAATGAAAATATCTTTCAATCGCGACAATGCAGCTTGCAACTAAAAATATTTTCTAAGCTCGTCAATGAAAATATCTTTAAAGCTCAACAATGCAGCTTGCAACTGAAAATATCTACCAAGCTCGACAATGCAGCTTGAAATCGAAAATATCTTCTAAGCTTGTCAATGAAAATATCTACCAAGCTCGACAATGCAGCTTACAACCGTAAATATCTATCAAGCTCGACAATGCAGCTTAAAACCGTAAATATCTACCAAGCTCGTCGGTGAAAAATTTCTAAGCACGACGTTATCTGCATATTTCCCCGAAAAATATCTACTCCGTATTGTACCTAAATAATCATTTCTTAGGTATTCTATTCACCAAAACTAGGTTTTAAATCTTAACCTTTATTTAATCTTTTAAGATCGTATTTATAGTCCTGATAAAATTTCGGGATATTACAACAAAAACTGTGTAGCAGCTCTTGAACTCCAAAACTCTGCCTTTGAACCTCGCTCTCCTTCGCGTGCGTTTTTTTACGATCCTTGGAAATCTAAATTTCAATCTCGTTTCGATGTCTCTATCAATTATCAGCCATCAAGTATATTTATAGGCCCTCATGTAGCTAGTAGAAGTGATATCCAAAGCCAATTCAACACTTGAAGCATCCTAACTCGGAAAGGAATGCAACACAACTCGACAGCCCAGCCTCGCACACCAGCGTCGCGTCGCCCAACACACAGCACTGCGACACCAATAACTAGCGTTGCAGCGCTAGCTCCCTTCCGCGTGCCCCTGCGCGCCTGCTGCTCTATCCGTGGCAACATGCTGAGTACCGCGCCCAGCGCGCTTACTTGCTGACGCCCGCGCGCTTGCCGCCCATGGCCGAGTCCTGCTGCACTTGACTACACCATGCATCCATCTGCCCCAAGCTACTGCACACTAGGCCCCTGTCTTGCACCTCATTGCTACCTTTGGCCACGCCCATTTGTCTACTAAGTTGACTTTGACACGTAATCAGCCATTTCGTTCCAAAAACCACACTTCTTGTTTTTGCTTTCAGTTCCTACATAAACACAATAAAACGCATAAAAAGGAACATAAAACACTTAAGAACTCACAATTTTATCAAGCTAAAAATACTCAATTCGTAGGTATAAAACCCACTTATCACTTGTCTTTCTTCAGCTCCTCTCTTAAAGGCTTGTTGCAGTCAGCAATATAGTGACCTGGCTTTTGCAATTGTAGCACAGGTCTTTCGAATGATCTTTATTATTGTTAAAATTGTTGTTATTGCTGTTATTGTATCTTCTAGAATTGCTGCTTTTACCCTTTCTCATAAACTTTCTCAGCTTTCGGGAAAGAAGGGCAATATCCTCATTATCTCCATCATCATCAAATTCATCTTCCAAGGGGACTTCGAAAGATACCTCAACAGCTTTGAGAGCTACTCCTTTCTATTTGCTTTTGAATTCTGAATTAGTCTTTGTACTTTGGTTCAGCTCCAGCTCATAGGTAAAAAGATTATCGTAAAGCGTCTGCACAGTCATCTCGTGCATATTTTTTGATTCTTAGATTGTCGTGGTCTTTGCATCTCACTTGCTCAGTAGTGCTCTCATGAATTTGATATTAAGGTCTTTGTTAGGATAGACCTTTTCAAATGCTCTTAGGGAGTTGAGCAGTACATTGAATCTTTCATAAGTTGTTGTTATATTCTCCCTAGGAACATGGGAGAACATTTCATACTATTGAGTTAATAGGGATTGCTTATTTTCTCTAACTTCTTCAGTTCCCTCGTGCATCACTAGGAGAGCTTTCCACACTTCCTTTGTCGTCTTACAGTTGACCACGTTCTCAAACAGCTCATCCTCCAAAGCCATGAAAATGTTCTTGGCTCTTTTATCGAGCTACTTGAGTTTCTTCTCCATATTAGTCCATTCGGCCCTTTGCTTGACCGCAACCTTGTTTGGATCTTCTGTTGTTGGAGCTAGCTTTGTGAGAGCATATGGGCCATTTTGAACAACATCAAATAGCTCCTCATCAAGTGCATCCATGTACGCTTGTATTCGTACTTTCCAGTTAGCAAATTTATCTTTATTATATAGGGGTGGCTTGTTTCCACCAAGCTTGGAATTGGTTTTATTTTGTGTCATTGATCTACTCAAATGATTTAAGGTTTGATTATGAAAACCTACTTTGACACCACTTATTGTTTCCTAAAGGCACTTGGAGATCTAGAAGGGGGGTTGAATAGATCCTTTTAAAAACTTTCCTTTTAACAGAGTATTACCAACTTATAAATTAAGTAGGTTAATTTAATTATGTGCAACAAAATGATAATTTAAAAATCCCCTTTCAAAGATTTAGGAAAGTGACAATTCTGAATTTAGCAATGAAATATGAAACTAAGTTACAGGCTAAATCATAGAGTACCGAAAGTAATGAACGGGAAAGTAAATGTTGAAAGTAAAAAGAGACAGAGAATTTTAAGTGGTTTAGAAAACAAATATCTCATAGTCCACTCTTCTACTCCTCAAGTAGGAAATTCACTAAGAATGGGGTGATCACTAAGATCTGTTCACAAAGAACAATTACAACAACTAAATCACAAAGATTCCTTCAAGTAACTTAGACTTGGCAGCTAATAGATCACTAAGATCTCTTCAAGTCACTTAGACTTGGCAACAATTAGATCACTTAGATCTCTTCAAGTCACTTAGACTTGGTTGCAAATAGATCACTTAGATCGATTTAAGTCACTAAGACTTAGCTGCAATAGGTTACTTAGACCTCTCAATCACTAAGATAGAGTGTTTGGTTGGGGTGCTGCTAAGTAGCTTTAAGTCCAATCTGAATGACTAGGCAGCAGAACAAGATGTTCTAGATCTTCAGTATCTTTAAGATCGTAGAGTAGAGCCTTGAGAGTTTTGCAGTAGTTTAACTTGTATGATATATTCTTGTTTGTTCGTTCATTACTATTGGATTGAATCTGTGCGCCTCTTATAGTCGTCCTCGAGATTGTCCCATTTGAAAGTTATCGTTGCTCATTTAATGCTCCAATCCTAGAAAATATCTGATTGTTGACTTTTGGGTGAGTATATATCGCTTGCTTTCAGCTGTGATATGTCACATCAGACTGCTGTAATGACCTGCACGTAGGTCGTTATCACTTCACCGATCTGATCTTCTTTTCAAACTATAAGATGTTCAGCAACTATCTTGGCATTTGCACTCTTAGAGTCTTGACAATGTCAGTCCATTGTCAGAGCTGACATACTCTACAATTTTTCTAATAATAGAGTTTCATAGTGGTTGTAGATTATCTGGCTAAATGACTTTATGATTAGCAAGCTCCACGATTTTCAATGAGCTCTACGATCTCTTTCAAACTCTACGGTCTTCAATGAGTTCTACGATCTCTGGCAGACTCTATGGTATTTAATAAGCTCTACGATTTTTGGCAGACTTTGCGATCTTTAATTTGTTTTACGATCTCAGAGTAGACAACTCTACGATCTTTGGTATGTTTTACGATCTCTTAGCAGACTGCTCTACGATCTTCAATGTGCTTTACAATCTCTTAGCAGACTGCTCTACGATCTTTGAGTATTCACTGTTGTTGCTCTACGAACTCTAGCTTTTGAGCAATCTGTTCTATGATCTTAGACTGCTTCACTGTCTTGCTCTATGATCATTTCCTGACTTAGTTCTATACTAAGTATTCACTCTATGAACGATGAGTGTTGGATCAACTTAACAAGTTTGATCCCTATTCTAAGTCCTTTTACATTAATTTCATTATAAGGACTTCACAAAAGATACTGATTACAAATATACATTATATTATCATCAAATCAAATAGGCATTTGTCCTAACATATACCCCATAGGGTTAATATGCTTATTTTTAGAGTTTTTTAGATAAATCCAATTGTACAGATTTAAAAACATATAAAAATATTTGAACATATAAATTTTCATATGATTTAGCGATGCCTATTATCGACTTTATGATCATGAAAGTTCAATTAATCTTAATCGTAAAAAAAAAATACTTATTTTACAATGTTATACTAATGGTACTACACAACCTTACATTAAATAAAATTTTACGTTTACTCATATTTTTGCATGATCTTTCCACCTGTAAGGTTAAAGTTTACTAAAAAATTTGAGATAAATTCATTTTATAAAACTAAGGTATATAAGCCCAAAAAAAATAATAAGTTTTCTTTCCATTTTAAAATTCAGTTAATACATTGTAAGAATTGGGAGGAGAGGTTGGTTTGTTTTAACTTATAGCTTATTTACTAACTTGTATTTTAAGTAGCTTATTTAATAAGTTAAAGTCTCCTGATTGGAACAGCTTATTAGAATAATTTGAACGTGTATATTTAAAAATGCTTAATAAGCTAAACTGGTAAATAAGTACTTAAACTATGTTTCTCAATTTTAAACTTAATTTATAATAGAAAAGAAAAGAATTAAAAACTTGTATGTTTTTTTTATGTAGTTATTGTGTTTATAAAGGAATTTTTTTTTATTTTAAAAAACTTATATTTTACTTTTAGATTACTAATTATATTTATATTAGTTTTTCTTTTTATTGTGTTTGTAAAGTGAAGAATAAAATAAATTAGTTCTAAACAAATCAGCAAGTTTACTCTGTTTAATAAATATGTTAGTGTTATTATAACAAAATATGTCAATGTTAAGGTAAATAATTTTTATTATAATCAAACCACTTGGAAAGACACCATTCATCATGTCATATAGAATACTAGCACTTCGCCTGTGCCTCCGGCACTGCGAAGAGGGGAGAAGAAAAAAAGGGACGGAGGAGGAAAAGAGAGGCGGAGAAGAAAGGGGAAGGAGGGAAGAAGAAAAGGGAAGGAGGATAGAAATAAAAAGAACGAAGGGTTAGATTTATCCGAAACTTTTAACGGTCCGGATGATTTAAGAGGTTGAGCGGGAAAAATTTTAGATTCAAAATTATTTGTATTTTGTTATATAGATAGATATTCGTTATTAACTTTTTTTCAACCTATTATTTATTTATTTATTCTTTTGAAATTTTCATTGCGAATTTATGTATTAATTGTGAATCATGTCAATTTTAAATTTAAAAATATTTTAAATTAATTTTAAAAAAGTAAATAGTGATCTTATAATTCAATACAGAGAGTATTATTATTTATTTTTATAATTTTATCTAATCTCATATATTTATGTATTTCGCAATTATAATTCGACAGAACTTTCACAACAATTAGATATTATGCTATTTAAGAAAAATCCTCATTGCAATCAGATGGTCTTCACCATTTGCCATCCATCTATGTGGCACACTATAAGTGTGCACTTACGAAAAAAATTGAATTAATCAAATGTATAATGTAATAAGGATTAATTAGGAGAAAGACATGTAATAATAACCCATCTATGTGGCACACTATAAGTGTGCACTTGCGAAAAAAATTTAAAATATTTGAATAAAAGTTGGATGGATGAAAAAATATACGAGAGAAATTGGGGATAAAAAGTGAGAGAAAAAGAAAATAGATAAATTTATTTATATTTTAAGATGTGACACAACTTCACCAAAGAATAGTTATTTTTCTTGCTATCCCTTAAATAATATATTCCCTCCGTTCTAAATTAAATGTCCCTTTTTTACCACTTTTAAAAATACTTTTTTTTAACATTTTGTCAAAAGACACTTTCATATATTGAGATTTGAGAAGACAAAAAATAATACAACCACAATTGTATAAGAGCTGGTTATATGGTAAAAGGCAAGTTTTTCTTATAAAATCAAGATGCAGAAAATGGTCATATTAAGCTAATAGAACAGGGTCTACCAGATTGCATGCCTCAGCTTTTAAATATGCTCAACATATTGAACTCAATGTAAAACCTGTGTAGTAGTACCACAAGTAAAAAAAAAAAACCTGTATTGTTCAAAATGCCATAACAAAACCATACATACATAACAAGAGTCATTCACTTCCATAGAAAAATTCCATTCTTTAATCAATGAACTCATTTACTCAGACCAAAAGGCAGACACCCTCGATACATATCACCCCTTTTGCGTTGAAGTTGGCAGCACCATCTGAATCAGAATTTGACAAAACAAAACAAAAAAACAGGTAATTCCACTCCTACACACTAAAAATCCCAAACTCGGAAAAATGAAGTATCATTTATGTATATAAAGTGATGAATGGAATCCAAACAAATGAACCCAAAAAATTGTGCAGAAGTTGCAGATTCCAACACAAGGAATGGAATGGATTTGCCCTAAGTTTCGGAAGGTGGGGCAGCAGCCCTCAGAAGCGGTTGGAGGGCCTTGACAACGATGCTCATGTTTGGCCTAAACTCAGCCTCATACTGCACACATAATGCTGCTACAGCTGCCAACTGCAAAACAAAGACGCAATTCACCTGTTAGCAACTATTCAAATTTCAAACAATGGTGCATGTGCAATATTTAGAGAGAGATGTGCGCGCATGGTCACGTGCGCACAAAGAGAGAGAGAGAGACCTTTGCAACTGCTTTTGGAGGAAACTCTCCCTTGAGCTTTGGATCTACACATTGTTTAACTTTGTCTTCACTTAGTCTCGGTGTCGCCTATTTAAATAATAAATGCAACATTATCAGGCTATCAGCCTATAAAATATGAAAATGGTACTTGATAAACAAGGCAAAACAAGATAAAGGCTCACCCAAGTGACAAGACTCTGCTGCCCTCTTGGCATGGTATGATCAACAGGTTTTCTTCCTGTCAAAAGCTCTAGGAGAACTACCCCAAAGCTGTAAACATCACTTTTCTGCGTCAGCTGTCCAGTCATGGCATATCTGTGAAGTTTTCAGTTGAATTGTAAGTGAACAAAGAAATTTTAGTACAAGATTCGCTCAATACATATGATGCATACTACATGCTTCATGATGGCTTTAAGTTCTAATAAGCATAAGGCAAGGAAATAAAGTCCATCACTACGAATTTAAAACAATCTCTTCATAAGAAACTATAAATGTACCAACAAAAATGGGGGGTTGTCTACTTTTTGTTGAAAAGCCAAAATAGGTCAACCTGAAACTTTAGCATAGAGGATATACTTTTGTCCAAAATCAAACAAGGTATTTGATCTTTCCAGAAGAATATTCTCATAATCTAAATTCACACATGTTTTCTTCATTTAATAGTTGATGGCAGTCGCTAATGAATAAATTAATCAGGTTATACTGTTAGACAGTTCAAGTATAGGAATATACTAACTAGTAGCAACAATGCAAGGATCATGTACATAACATGAACGCAAATATGTTTTATAAAGCCAAAGTTAAGCTGTCACAAACTACATCACAGATAATAGGAAGCATACAAACAAATGACAGGAGTTTCAAGGCATTACTCTGGTGCGTGATAACCAAAAGTTCCCAAAACTCGAGTAGAATGAAGGCGAGCAGCCATGTCAGGCGTCTGATTTGAAAGGTTAAAATCTGCAATCTTTGCTTTGAACTCTTCAAATAAAAGCACATTACTAGATCTGATATCTCTGTGTATTACAGAAGATTGAACTTTCTCATGCAAATATTCCAGCCCCCTTGCCGCATCAACAGCAATTCTTACCCGCTGCATCCAGTCAAGAACAGGGCCTGGTTGTGCTCCTTGCACTCCCTTCCTACCTGTTAATGCAGATACAGTTTAGAGAATGTCTACATTAGCATAAGAAAACCTCAGTTCAACTGGAACTGAATTTAGGTTCTGACTCAAAAAAGAGAAAACGTGTAGATTTTTCTTACCATGCAGAATGTCATGTAAAGATCCCATAGTAGCAAATTCGTATGCCAACACACGGATGTTTCCTTCGACACAGTAACCCAGCAACTCAACAAGATTATCATGTTTCAGCCTTGAAACCATGGATACCTGAGTGACAAATACCAACATCCAGTCAGATATACCAACAAACATAAAATGCATAAAAGAAGAGGTTTACATGCTTCAAACCAAGAACAATTTCTGAATTGCTTTTCATAATTGAAAACATACCTGAGACAAAAACTCAACATTTGACTCGGCCTCAGTTGCAACATCAAGCTTTTTCACAGCCACAGCATTTCCATTACTTAAGTTAGCAAAATATACTCTTCCATAGGATCCTTCACCAATCAATGCCTTAGACCCAAAATTGTCAGTTTTTTCTTTCAACTCATCCAAAGGAAGTGCAGGCACTTCAATGGTTGGCGCAGCTTTCTGCACTTCAGGTTTGACAGGAGTGGATACCTTTGTACCTTTATGGTGTCCTACTGTGTACACATAGATGGAAAACATTAGAAGAATTCATACAAATAACTCAGGCACGTTATCTCACAAAACAGCAGGCCATAAAAACCTCAGCAAAGCACCAAGTTCACAGGAATAGAGTTTTACATAAATACATTCATCTTCACTATCTAATAAAAGGCATCCTCTAAAGAAAATAAACAAGGTATAAACAAACAATGCAGGGGTGAAAGATTTGAAATCTTCTCCACATGTATGTGAAAGCAGTCAATCTAATTAAAATTATGCTCCCAAAGTTCAAAACAAGTCTCTTACTTATTATATGACTATATCACATCATTTATCAAGCTGATCCATTCCAGAATGGCACAAACTTGTCTTTTAGGATTACAATAGGATAAACCATCAACTATCATCAAAATAATGAATAATGAAAAGTATGGAATCTTCAATCAAAGAAACCATGAAAACTAAAGGGAATTGTTTTTCCACAAGTATATTTGATATTTTCCCTAACATGAGTGTGGTACCCATGTAATATTCATGTGAGAAAAACTTGGTGAAAATATCTTTGCAACATTACATAATAATGAAGGTCAAGAAACATACCATCTACATGATTCCTCGGGCTTTTGATTGGTTCACTCGCATGTGATGGATAGGACTCTTCTACATGACAAGTACAACACAACCACTTGCGCATCCTTGCTTTTTTCTTAAAATAATGATCGTCGTCAACACTTCTTCTCCCTAAACGTTCAAAGTATCCAGGGGGAGGTGCATGTGACTGCATAAATACGATCAAATTTTTAGCACACCTTAATAAAGGCCACAACATTTATTATGCATTTATACCATCATAACCTCATTAACCATAACCCATAATTTAAACATGATTTCACATTGAGCTTTATACACCAATAAGCAGGTCTAAAGCAAATGTTCTTTAACTAAAATCTGCCTTCTAAAACAGGTAAAAATAAAGGAGGAAAGGTCATTAAATGTTGGAAAGGAATGTAGTTCCACAAAACATAGAATCACGAGTCGCAAACACTTGTTCATAAAGACACCTTATTAAGTTGGAACTGACAACCATATTAATTCACCAAAGCTAATTACTATCATATACCATTATTGAAAAAATAATTAACCATAATAATACTTGTCAACTACAATCTACATACAAATATTCTTCTTGAATTGGTGTTGGACAACACATCTTTTCTGTTGTTCAAACTTTATAACCAGTCTCCACTAAGGTATTGAGCAGAAAAGCAATGTAGGATACTGATCCCAAAGATAGTAATTGTTTTATTTCTTATGAAATTAAGTATTTCTCCAAAAAATATTGTATTGCATATCTGACTTAAGTTTAGTCTTTCCCAACTAGAAGTCGAGACCTAACTTGACTTGCTTCCTCGCCAGCTTGCAACCTAAGACCTAGGAGAGAAAGAGATGATAATACCGCAAGACCAAAACTGACTTTCATTAAGCATGACCATTGTTCACCCGATAGCTTTGGCTTCTTGTTCCACATACAAAAAGATTCCATTGAATACCTTAGCCCGACCGAAAACACGAAAGAAATTTTTTAAAACACAAGTTCTCGAGTGCAATTGACAAACCCCATTCATATCTTTCATTCAACTTTTCCCACTCTTAGTGTTGCATCATAATGTGAATATATATGGAATGTGTCTATGAAAAGGTGTTGTGCAGGCTTTATAACCAGTTTCACATTTAAAATACTCATATTATTGGGATGATGGCATTCTATTTAAATCTCAACATTTTTATTTCTAACACGATATATTTTGTGTTGAAAATCACCCCAACAATCACTTTGAATTTAACTGATGGAAGAATTTAGAATAATTAAGTAGAAAGAAACTAATTCAGTGTCACATTTTTCTACAAGGTTTACTTCCCAAAGATATCTTAGAAATGTAAACTACCATAAATCGAAGTGTAATAAATTATTTGTAAAATAATGAATTTCAAGTATGTTAAGTTTCTGAAAAGTAGTGTCTTAAAAATGAAATCATGTAGCAATAGGACAAGAATTGAAACTCATAAAACGGAAATTTGATGTCTATCTCCACAGAGAATTGGCCACCCAATTAGATGAATTGAGGTTATTCCGCATAATTCCCTTGTGCCCGAAAACAATAAAGATGATCCTCACAATTTAAAACTCACAATAATCAAAGCCTAGTGAAAATTACAATAGTACTTCCTATAAATAGAGAACAAATGGAAAAAAAACATCCTAAAACTAAAATAACTTCCTACCACTTTGGCACTTTCCCTACTTAAAAACATTTAATAATTAACTACCTCGATAACATTTACCACTAATATAGTTACAAGATAAATCGATTAGCAATATAAATAGAATCTTCATCTCTGTGGTCCCCATCATTCTCATTCTCCTCTGGTTTGTGAGAACTTGACCTCGAGTTTGACAGTATAAGTAAGATGGCGACAAGCCAGTAAGTCTCGGGTAGATAGGGTTCGATGGCAGCAAAGCTGCTCATCTTCTTCTGCTCCTTTCTCCTTTTATTTTCTTTTGTTTTTCTCCTTTTACGACTAGCGAAAGAATGGCTACTGCCCTTTTGCTTTCTCTTTTCGGGCAGCCTGTTGGCAAGGGGACTAATCTGCATTGATGGCGATGTAGTGACTAGCAGCACGACTGTTGGTGGTTGGAGGTTGTGATGTGCAGTGTGGTGTCTGGCAAAAACTATAGATTTGGAGTGCAGAACAGGGAGTCCGATGATGGGATTAATGGTGCTTTGGCCGTTCTTGTGGAAGGGGTTTTCGATTAGGATGGGGTTTGATGGGCTGTATAAAGGCTGCCCATGATGCAGCAATGGTGGGTGAATCTGGTGGTGTGGGTTTGAGTTAATGATGGACAGAAATTGAAGTGGCTGTTTGTTTGGGCTGTATGGATGAAGATAGTCAGATGGTCTGATTGTTCCAAAGATAGGCAGAGACGTGAGGAAGATTAACAAATTCACCTTCTTTTTTTTATTCTCTTTTTTTTTAAAAAACCCAAGATCTCCCAATAATTAAGAAATTAATGGAGAAACTTAAGCTATGATACAATTTTGATATAGAACAAAAACTAAAACTGATGAACGGATAATTTGGTGCCTTTCCCTGAAGAAAATTGGCCAACTAGTAGGATGAATTGAGGTCATTCAGTAGAATCTCTTGTGCCCGCTGACAATAAAGATGAGACTCACAATTTAAAACTCCCAATAATCAATAATCAAATTATATTCAAAATTACAAAATACTCCCTATAAATAGAGAAAAAATGAAAATTAATTTCCAACCACTTCAATAGCCTCCTACCTAAGAAGCATGGATTCGGGTGTAGGGATTTGAATTCACTGTACAAAGATTCGAGTGCGGGGATTTGAGTTCGCCGTATGGGAATTCGGGAATTCAAAAAATCTCACAAAATGGAGATTTGGGGATTCGGCACATATTTAAATATTAAATAAATTCTATATATATATATATAGACACACACACACACACTCAAAAATATATTAGGTCATTAGCATATTACGGTAATAATAAGTATCAGGTATCACCCATCAGCCTATTCTAATAATAAATATTGGCCCATTAAAGTATTAAACATTAAATATAATAAAGAGGAAGCAAATTACAACTATAAAAATATTTCATGGGGTATTTGAACATTAAATACCATCACTGGTCAGCCAATTAGGGACCCAAATTATTGTATTATTATTAAAGTCAGCAATAATGTATAATAGAATAGAAACGATTGCAGTACATAACTACTACTATCAAGCAACAAAAACCAGCCACTCACAGCAAATAGAGAACAAAGAGCGAAAGAGAAAGGAGTAGAAGAGAAAAGAAAAGAGAAGGGAGAAGGAGGAGGGTAAAGGGAAAAGGGAAAAGGAATAATAAGAAGAGAGAGGAGGAGTGAATGTATCAGTGAAGCCAGACAACATCAAAGGGAGTCAAAGGTCGTGTCGTGGATGCAATTAGGGCTTCAGATCATGCAGGTAAGTGTTTACCATTTATTTTTGTTTTGTTTGCAAAATTACCCACATTGCCCTTCCTGAATCTCCCATTGAAACAAGCAGCATATCTCAACCTAGCAAACTCGAAGGGCGATGATATTTTGGTCAAGATTCACACGATTCTTGTTGACTGAATCCTTCAGGCAAATCTAGGCGAATCTAGGCATATGTGAATCTTGACAAATCTAGGAATAGCAAATCCCAGTGAACTACTTCGGCAGATAGTCAACTCCTGGACGAATCCCTGGTTCTTAGCTTTCTACCACTTTAGTAACTTCCTACTGCTAAAATAACTTCTTACCACTTTTCCTACAACTTTCCCTACATAAAAATATTTAATAATAACTACCTGATAAAATATATAGCACAAATATAATCACAAGATAAATCCATTAGAAATATCAATAGAATCTTCATCTCTTTGGTCTCCATCACATCACCTAACTATAAGGCCCTTAGTTTTCTTAAGAAATGCTGGGATTTTGTTTGTCATGATTCAGGACTTATGAATTGTAACTTAGTTGCATGTTTTTGAGACCCCCGGCCTGGGTGGTTTACTTGACACAAATTTTCTCAAAAGTAGTGAGATTTGGCAGTTCGATGCAGATGAACATCTCTAAAAAATAGCATGTTGAAGTGGTTCTTTATCAATTTTAGTACAATGTATGTGATGGATGCTTTCTCTATGCACACTTCTTATATAACTCAGTTTGATTAAATGTTTAGTAGAGGATAACTAAATGTATAGCTAGTTTTTTATTTATTTAAATGTAATCAGCCTGAATTCCCCTTTTTGATTCATATAAGTTTTTATGTCCAGCAATTCCAGAAATTTGACAATGAAAATATTATATCAATATCAATTTAGTTTGCTATAGCTTTAAGCTTTCTCGAGTAATTACATAAACAATTAAAAAACACAAAAGTTGCCCTCTTCCACATTCAATTTGCATAAACATTCCAAACCTGATAAGGAAACCAAATATGGGAAACATAAAAGATGACCATAATACTTACCACTAAATCACGAGAGTTATCATCCATGGAATAGAATCACAATTTCTAAAATCACAAATATCACCAAAACAACAAAACCCAAAAACCGAAATTTTATGAACACCAACAAAATTGGATTAGATAATCAACAACCCAGTAACTGGGTAATTACTTTGCAAGAAATCAAAAATTATTAAAATGATCAGAAGAAAAATCAGTGAGAGGGATTGAATCAAACGAGATTAATCCCTGACAAAAATGGCAGAGAAGCAACAAAGGAGAAAAAATAGACACAGCAAAATTGAAGGATTACCTGAATTCTCTCTATTCCTTTAGTATTGGTTTGTGTTTGTCTCTACTTAGGGTTTTGTTTATGTTTGGCGTGGAGATCGAAATATATGTTGTGCTTGGTTTCTCTCTAAAAAAATTACAGCCTGAAACTAAAAGGGAAGGAGAGAGAAAAATTGAAGAAATAATTTGGCATTTGACTACCCTTTGTTTTTAATAACACCCAGTCACCCAACCGGTGCAAGGACAACGGGGGTAAATTATGGAAAATAAAATTAAAATTTTATAAAATTTAGAAGATTAAATAAAAAAATAAAAAAAAAATATTTAATTAAAAAAATAAAATAATAATATATTTAAAATTATAAAGATAAAAAAATTAAAAAAAATAAAAACAAACAGAACACAAAATCACCGAAATTTAACGAAGGCTTTATAATGTACCTATATATAATTAAAATTTAATATAATTTCAATATATATACGAGTGGCATTATAATTGAGAATAAATCATAATTTGTAAAATTAGTGTTTTATATCGTGTAGTAGCAATATATCATATATCATATATGTAATTTAAGAGAAAATTAGATAATTCAAAGTTAGTATGATTAATTAGATAATTTAACAATGGTAAATAATAATTACATAATTGGTTATTACAAATTAAATCTATGAATTTTTACCAAATTTATTTAAATAGTATGCTGCTATTGAATGATTTAAAATATTAGTTTTAGGAATCGTAATTTATTTTTAATTTTAACGTCGATCATACAAACACGAACATATTTAAGGAATGACATACAAACACACTTAGGTTATTTAGACAACCACTTTAAGTAATAAGGAAATTTAAAAATTGCAACAATCGTAGTTCATGAGAGTCGAGAGATGTTTCACACATTCCTCTTGCCAAGCAAGTCTCTGACTCTGAAAATCTCAATTTTGAAGACTAAATTTATAGAGTTGTTGGTGCATCCATTTAAAATTTCACCAATTGTCCATTATGTAATATTGGCCATTCAACTTAATAAAATCAAACTTTCAAAATTTCACCCTAATAATATAGGTTTAATGTAGCCTCTCTTAATTTACATAATAATAAATTTAAAATTAAACTTTAATTTTCGTTACCTCAAAAACTTATTTTTGTATAACTTCACATAATTTTTAAAACGAAAAAAATCCTCACAAGATAAATTTAAACCATAATTTTTATAATTTTTGAATTAATATTTTTTTAGGTTAGTAAAAGTGATAGTTTTACAAAATCTTTTTCATATGAATAACAAATGAGTTATCACACGCATGCTCGAGAGATTTTGTGAAAATATCAATTTTTATTTATGAAAATAATAATTTCCTTTGTAAAAATATTTATTTCTTATTTTTAAATAGAGTATTTTTATCTATTAAATTAATATTAAAAGATGATATTCAAGTTTTTTACTACAAATTTTGATATTAGAAAAATAATACCCCATCCATCTCAAATTAACTATAATTTTAGAGAATTGTTCTTTGTACCAAATTGATTGTATTTCACTTTTTTTTAGACAATTAAAATAATTATAATACAAATTTATTCCTTTTATTTATTATTATTTTTCTTAAGTATATATTGCATAATTACGGATATAATTATATTTTTAGTAATAAATTTAACATAGTAATTGTATTTATTAATAAGCGTGTAAATAGTTAGGAGGGAGTAAATAATAATAATAATATAATAATAAAAAATAGTCAAACGGAGTATACTCGAGTAATAATCTGCACGTCAAGCAAGGCACTCATATATATACTTGAAACCTAACCCAACGGATTTCAGTTTCCTAATCAATCGCCATTAATTTTATTCTTCTTTACCATCCAGTTCTTCACAAAAGGTATCCACTATTTTCCTCTCAAATTAGTTCTTCTAGTAATCAATTGAGTTAAATCATAAAACTAGTGTAAATTTTCATCGATTTCTGGATTTCCTTTGCTTGAAAATTCGGTTCAATTGAGCCTCGGTATATGAATAAGAGTCTCATTAAGTGGTATTATCTTAATCTTGCTATCACTTATGAATTACTTTGAGATTGACAGACTTCAATTTTGTTTGTTTGTTTGTTTATGGCTACCAAACTGTTTACTACAAAATGCTTCAAATTAGGGTTTGGGTTGGATTTGGATTTTCCCTCGTATTGATTGGTTTGTACTGTGATTTTGAAATAATGATATACCCTTTTGGTAGAAATTGAACTGTAGCTTTTGAATGTATTAGGGTAGATCAGAATTGGGGTTTGGAAGTCTAATATAATTCTTATTATATGGGAATTGGAATTTAAGTATAACTTCTTAGTTCAGCCTTTTACACCAATATTCACGTGGGGCTTGCTTTATTTGAGATTTGGGTCACTGGAAAAATTTAATATTTTAGGGTTCTGAAAATTGGCTACAAATATGGAGCATGGAACAAAGTGAGATTTTGGATGTAAAAGTGGTAAACTTACTATGAGAACATAGAATTCTACTTATGTCAACTGTGATGATTTGATTCTTCTGGGGAAAAAAAATAAAATTTTAGGCTATATATGATTTTAGTTATGTTAGGAAAGAAATAAACTTCAAGTTGGAAGGTGATTTCCTAAGAAAAATTTGTTGCTATACATAAGACAATATTATGAACTCGTCTAATAGGGGAATTTTTGAGCGCTATAAACTTTCAATCACTCATCCATAAGAATTGAAGCCCAAGTATGCTGGTCGCTCTGCCCGCCTTAACTTGTCCTCTTCTTTACATGTGTGCGGCACATATTTTGAGACACTATGAACAGTGTTTTAAAAATCGCTAGGCGGATTTAGGTTGTGGAGGGGGTGCTTACCTGCCTAGGCACCTTCCTAGGCGTTTCCTTAGGCGGTCTCTTTGTTTATTTTCTATTACACATACTTGTTATGCTAAACAAAGCATATAGTAGATGTAAAAAATTCATTTCAAGTATTACAGAGTTTCAAAGTAGGGGTTTGGTTTTGCCTAGGCGCCTAGCCAAATTGAGGCGGTAGAGGACTGCATAGTGCCTAGACGGGGAATAATCGTACCTAAGTGGGGATTTTTAGAACACTCACTATGAAAACATATTAATAGATTATATCTTAATTATATTATTATGGTTGAAAATTGTAACTTATAGAGATACGGAGGGTGTAAAAATACCCTTAAAATGCATGCTTAACATTCCCAAAAGGGGGGCTAGTATGGTTGGCTAATTATATTATTACATCTTCATTTTAACATCAGCATTCTTAAGTGCTACAGCGTATCTTTGTTTCCCTTGGTATATGTGTACTGCCTACTGTGACTAGCACAAAGAACATTGACCTAACATTGATTTTTCATTTGTTCAGATGAAGTTTTGGCTTTGATAACTTTATATATGAGATTAGTTTCCACTTGGTAAAAGCTGTGCTTCAAGAGGCATTAGAGACTTATGCATTTAGTTTACTTTTGGTAGTTGCTCTGAAAATAGCATTTGTTACTTGTTGAATTATACAAGTTTTTACTTGTTTTGGGTTGTAAAATGTTGTGCCATTTGGACTAGCTTAAAGTTCAAATTTTGATGAATATGTGGGTTCCTTACCCTGTAATTGTGGACTGAGTTTTTTCATTTCTAATGAACATTTAGCCCTAATTGTGTTTCAGACAGATGGAACATTCAATCTCTTCACTTGCATTTAAAGGTTCTGTTATTGAAGCAATTAGTGAGGCCAAAAGGCAGAAAAAGCTTTTTGTAGTTTACATCTCAGGTAAATGTTTTGTATATAATTTACTCCATTTGTTTTCAACCAGCTTTTACAAATTTGTCTATGTTGTGCATTAATGATAAATTAAATGTGTTCAGGATACATTAAAGCATTCCTGTCATTGTATGGCATTATGCATGATATACTGGATCAGCATGTTCTCACCTAATTTCAGTTTCTCATACTGGCAGTACTAGTAGTTACTTCTGTAATTCCATTCTACAAATATACCAAAAATTGTTCTCGTTTGTCTTTCATTATTTAGTACTCAGGTTCAGTTCTTCTATACATGAGTTGAGAATTTCAGGTGAATGATCCCATCACTTGATTAGTGCTACATTAATTTGGTCAACAACACCATTGAGCAACAGTTACTCTGAGCTTTATGCTAAACAATGACTATAGGGAAGCAAGCAATTGAAGATCAATGAGTAGAAATAACTTCATAAAAAATGTGAAGGGTCACAACAACGATAACCTACTATAAATCATAGTACTAATCAGCCTATAGCATTATACTGAAGGGAGGATCTGATTCGAGAGATATATGTAGATAGGTGAAAGTGAAATGCTATGGATTATGAATTGGTGATGAACCAAATCAAATTTTGCTTATGACCTTCTGATGTCAGGAGTGCTTATAATTTGTAGAAGTTTAAGCATGTCCTAGCATAATGGTTTGCTTGCAAATTGCAGGTGTTAAAATTTTATAGCTAAAAACTTTCACTGTTTCATAGAGATGTTTAAGATTTTATTTATCGAAAATTAAAACATATAGTGAATTATGAGTATGCGTATGATAATAACATGCTCAATCAACTGATAATTAGGCCTCTTTCACTCATGTATGTCCATATCTTTCAGCTGTACTGCTCTATAGAAACTACATTATCTTTTGTAACTGATCCAGTTCCACAAAGGTTCATGCCGTAACTTGATATTTACAACAATATAACTTTAACTTTGCAACTTGATTCATTAAATTTTGAAATACAAAGTATATTCTTTCTTAAATGCTTCATTTTTAAATCTTTAGGTGACAATGCCGAATCAAGTAATCTAGAAACGTCAATGTGGACGGAGTTGAGTGTATGTTTCTTTGCCTACCCTTACCTTGTCTTTAGTTTTAATTTGATTTTGTAATGTTTAGTTCTTCCTCAAATGTTCTTATAGTCATATGACACATTCAGGTTGCAGAGGCATTATCAAAGTACTGCATTTTGGTACACATCTCAGAAGGAAGTGTTGATGCTGCACATCTTTCTGCAATATGTATCCTCCTCTGCTTTAATAAATTCTTTTTTTCCACTTGAAAAAATCTCCTTGCTTTGATAAACTGAAATAGGTAAGCAAGCAATGTACGTAATCAAATCTAAAATCTAATTGTCAAGAATGAAGAAAGTAACTGTGGATGACTAGCTCAAACTGTGTTTGTGCTCTTTCCTTTTCTGGGTTATCAGACAGGTTATAATTATACTTTGTTTCATCTTGATGCAATGATCCATTGCTCTTTTTTTTTTCTTTTCCTTTTCTGCTTTTTGTGGGGCCTAAAATGCATGAAATGGTTATGTTAACAGCCACAAAACTTTTCAGAGCTATTTTAGTTCATTAGATTTGACATAAATTCTAGGACACAGCCATATTGTTAATTTCAACTATTATATTTTGAAATGAAATATAAAACTAGTCATTGTCTAGTACTTTTTTGTATTCAAACACTTTCATAAACAATCAGAAGATACCTTGCATTCTACGAAAGCCACTTGATGTGGAATAGCTGCTAAACTAATGTTTCTTCTGGTTGCTTGTAGTAAAATTACTGGTATTGTATTACATCAGACCCCATTAGGTAATGTAGTCCACTAAAGGTTACCAGAAAAGGTAACTGTGAGCTGAGAGGAATCTCTCTCTCTCTCTCCCCTCTACTCTCCTTATCTCCTTCTCTCTTTCTCTCTCTCTATATGTGTACTTCTCTTCTATTATACCCCTGCTTCATATTAGCAGTCTTTTTATGAGTCATGACTTTCTTTGGGAAAACATCAATGCTCCCTCCCATAGTGGGAAAAAGTCTATTAAACAAATTGTTCACGCTGGGAGATCTACTTTCTATTGTATACGAACTTTCAATGTTAGTGTTACCTGGAACGTGATTTGTTTCCATTCGTGGGACTGATACGGGTACCCAGTAAGCAACATAGGCTAAAAGTCAATACTCTGGGGTAGCTTTATAAGAGTGATAATATTTAGGAATTTTCTAAAAAATCTGAATGCAATAAAACTAAGTTTGTTAGGCCAGGGGTAAATTGGTAAGGAAAGAATAGTTAGTATATTTTAGAGTTAGATATTTTGTATGCACATGTAATGCATATGTAAGCACATGAGTGGTTAGTTAGCATGTGTATAGGATAAGAGAGTGGTGTAGGTTAGGAGTATTTACACGTTTTCAGCATTTTAGTAGCTATATATATGCGTGTAATGGGTGGAGTAAACCCCAAGCTTTTGAATATTATGCAATTTATGAATGAAATGGGAAAAACTTGTTTAAGCTTTCTCTCTCCATCTCTCTTTCTCTCACGAACTCAGTGACAAATCATTGAGTTTTCTCCTTCTTCCTCCCTTATTCTCTCTGAATTCTCTCTTATTTCTATCTCTATCTCTGTTTCTCTCTTATTTTTTGGTTAGGCTGAAACAAGGGCCTACCAAATTGGTATCGGAGCTCAAGTTCTATCCAAACTCGTCATCTTCTTCCTCTACATCCTCTGTTCTTCTCAATCTTCAACTTTTGATTTTTGCCCTATACCATTCTATCTGAATTCTATCTCTTCTACCTTCTTCCATCCTTCAAACACTACCTAGAATCAGCACAAAACCATCGGCAACAACTGCAGATCTCTACCCCATAGCAGCATAAAATAGGCCTAGGAGATTCTGTTTTCCGGTATATCTGCAACTCAGCAAATTCAAGTGTTAATTCACTTGTTTCAAGTATTAAACACTTCCATCTCACTCGTTCCTACTATCACATACAGATAGCCCATTCCATAAAACTCATTTACAACATCACCCCCACATATTTTAATCCATATTTTGCTCGATCTTCTCTGTCGTCAAATTTTTTCCAGATTCTATGAATTAGTTTTGTTTGTGTTAGGTGATTCTTATAAGTTGTTTCAATCATAGAGTCTTACATGTTATTTCAATCGTAGTCTTACAAGTTGTTTCAGTCGTAGAGTCTAAACAAGTTGTTTCAATCGTAAAGTCTTACAAGTTGTTTCAATCGTAGTCTTACAAGTTGTTTCAATCTGCAATCGCAGAGCCTTATAAGTTGTTCTACTATACGATCGTATAGTCTTATAAGTTGTTCCAGTCTACGTTATAAGTTGTTCCAATCTACGATCGTAGTCTTATAAGTTGTTCTAGTCTACGATCGTATAGTCTTATAAGTTGTTATAGTCTACGATCGTAGAGCCTTCCAATACTAAACAGTTTCTACTTATGTGCTAATATTAGTGCTTGTTATTACTCTGTTAACTCGTATTAATATTAGTTTTGATCCTTTGGTGCTACAGATTCATTTGTGTGCTCATTTACTCAAACTCGTATTAATATTAGTTTTGATCCTTTGGTGCTACAGATTCATTTGTGTGCTCATTTACTCATTAAAATTCAACAAAGCTCTAGCTAGTCGAGTTTAAACTTGTTGGGCTTGGGATACTCAGTTTGTTTCACTGAGGAAGTCCACTTCTCACTTAAATAGGTACTCAAACTCACTTTTACTCAAGTAGTGTTGCTACTGCTTGAATTCATTTTCAAACTTGGAATCACAATTATTCTGTGACTCATTTTCTCTCTGCTCTCCATAAATATTGGTGGTCCTTCACAAATGTTGCAGCAGGATTTCATAAACTACAGAGAGTACACCAATGAGAAATTACAACTCATTGATGAGAAAATGGACCGCTTCATGGAAGGTATGAAATATGAATGAACTGTTGAGACAGAAGAGCCTAGATAATGATGACAGATTTGAAAATCCTTTTGGGGATAATGGAAGGGGAAAAAGGCCTGTTCATATGGGGAAAAGGAGGGATAAGGGCTTCTTTAGAGACCCTAGGCATGCTGAGCAAGAAAAAGCAAGGAAACATGAAGAAGATGATGCTCAATGGAGGAGGAACCAAAATAATGATCATGGTGAAGAGGAGAAAGAACTTAAACATCTTAAATTGGTGTTCCCATTATTTACTGAGGGTGATGATGGTAAGAGCTGGATACAGGATTGCGAGGAGTATTTTGGCCTATATGAGATTCATTCTCATAGGAGGATTGCCATAGGTGGGATGCACCTCCATGGTTCTCCAAAATATTGGTACAAGTCTTATGTCAATGGCAAAGAGGGGTTTACTTGCAGGGAGTTTGCAAATGGTTTCATTGTAAGGTTCACCGAGGCAGGCGTGGAAAACATATATGAACAATTCAAGTTGTTGAATCAAGTAAGAATTGTGAATGTATAATATGATGAGTTTGAAAGCATAAGGGGATACTATTTGAGAAGTTGCCTCATTTGACTGAGGACTTCTTTGTGGGGAACTTTGTTGGTGGACTGAAGGATGAAACAAAAAAAATGGTAAAGTTGCTTAACTCTATCCCAAGCCTTCAAACAAGCCAAGTTCTATGAGAGTCCTATTCCTAAACTTGCCAACCCCCACAACTATCCTAAACCACAATCCAGCCACACCAACACTCAGCCCAGCTACAAAAAGGATCTCCCTGCACCACCAACAACCAAAACTCCTATGCTCACCTATCCTAGAAATGACTTTAACAAGCCTAAACCTATAACTACAACTCAAAGAGGTGAGAGAAAAGCTAAGGGCCTATGTTTTTTAGTGTAATTAGAAGTACACCATGGGACACAAATGCAAGGCTCCTCAGAATTTCATGATCACTTGTGAGGATTTCCAGAACTGTAAAGACTCTCAAGAGTTTGTGGAATACTCTGGACCTCCCTAATATGATGAAGAACCAGCCTGTGAGATTACAGAAAATTTTTCAACCAAAGAGAATATTAAGGTATCCTTTTATGCCCTTGAAGGCCAAGTTAGTCCCCAAACCATGAAAATAACTAGTTATATTGAAAAAAAGTTTATATATCAATACTCATTGATGGGGGTAGTACCCATAATTTCTTGGATCCTACAGCAGCACAGAGGCTCAAATGTGCTCTAGAGCCCACCTCACCTATGATGGTTTCTGTGGCAGATGGTAGTCAACTCCCTAGCAGCCAACTATGCTCAGAGTTTAGATGGAAAATGGGAGATTTTTTTCAAGGATGCAGTGAGAGTACTACCTCTACCTCTACCTCTGGGAGGATGCGGCATGGTGTTAGGAGTTCAGTGGTTGAAACAGATGGGGCCAACCACCTTTGACTATGAGATGCTAACTTTACAATTCAACTATGGAGGAGAAATGGTACAACTACAGGGACAAAATAAAAATACATGCCCATAACTGAAAATGATCACACTAGAAGGTCTGGTCCAGCATATTAATGAGGAAGAAAATGGGTTCCTAGTGATTATGCAGTCACTCCCAACCAATGACTTTTCAATACGTATGCCACCTCAAACCATCTCCAGTTGTTATTCCTTAAACTCTTATCACTATAGACCCAAAAATACAGTCCTTGCTTGGAGAATACTCAGATATTTTTCAAGAACCTCAAGGTATGCCACCAAAAAGATCTCTGGACCATAGCATTCCTCTTAAAGCCAACTCTTCACCTTTCTCCATCAGGCCCTACAAGTGTTCTTAGGACCAGAAAAATGAAATAGAGAGACTAATGCTAGAAATGCTACACACATGGATCATAAGACTAAGCCAGAGCCCATATGCTTCTCCCTTGCTCCTAGTTAAGAAAAAGGATGGCAGTTGGAGATTTTGTTTTGACTACAGACACCTTAACTCTCTAACCATAAAAAATAATTACCTTATTCCCTTCATTGATGAGCTAATAGATGAATTACATGAGGCTAAATATTTTACTAAGCTGGACTTAAGGGTTTGGTATCACCAAGTCAGAATGAGGGAAGAGGACATTGAAAAGACAGCATTTAAGGAACATCAAGGGCTATTTGAATTCACAATCATGCCATTTGGGTCAACTAATGCTCCTACCACATTCCAAAATTTGATAAATCAGGTGTTTCAGCCCCTTGTGTTTTTTGATGACATCCTAATCTACTCCAAGGATTTGGATGGACACTACAAACATCTTCAAGAGGTATTTCAGATTCTAAGGGACAATCAGTTGTATGCTAAAGGGAGCAACTGTACCTTTGCACAACCTCAAGTGGATTATTTAGGACATGTAATTTTTAACACAGGAGTAGCAATGGACCCAACAAAAATCCAGGATGTACTAAATTGGCCTGAACCAAGTACCATCAAGCAACTAAGGGGTTTCCTTGGACTTACAGGATATTATAGGAAATTCATAAGGGGCTATGGAATCCTAGCTAAACCCCTGACTTCTCTGCTACAAAAAGGAAAATTTGGGTGGAAGAGGCTCAACTTGCTTTCACAGCTCTTAAAAAAGCTCTCACTACTTCTCCAGTTTTGGTATTACCAGACTTCACCAAGGACTTTGAAATTGAGACTGATGCATCAGGAACAGGAATTGGGGCCATTCTAATGCAAGAGGGCAGGCCCCTTGCTTATTTTAGTAAAATTTTGGGTTCTAAAACTCAGAATTACTCAACCTATGAAAAGGAACTACTGGCTGTAGCTGAAGCTATTAAGAGATGGTCTTCTTATTTAGGGCAGAGAGTTCATTATCAAAACAGACCACCAGTCCTTGAAGTACTTTTTAGAACAGAAGATGGTGACTTGCAAACAAAGATGGATGAACAAGCTTCTGGGATATGATTACATCATCACTTACAAAAAGGGAAAGGATAACACAGCTACAGATGGTTTGTCTAGGAAATTTGAAGAGGGAACAAACTCAGAACTCATTCATGAGGACATGAATGTTCTAAAGGAGGAGGGAATGTTAGGCCAGGGGTAAATTGGGAAGGAAAAAATAGTTAGTTTATTCTAGAGTAATTAATATATTCTAGAGTTAGATATTTTGTATGCACATGTAATGCACATGTAAGCACATGGGTGGTTAGTTAGCATGTGTGTAGGATAAGAGAGTGGTATAGGTTAGGAGTATTTATATTTTTTTAGCATTTTAGTAGCTATATATATGCGTGTAATGGGTGGAATAACCCCTAAGCTTTTGAATATTATACAATTTATGAATGAAATGGGAAAAAGCTTCTTTAAGCTTTCTCTCTCTATCTCTCTCAGTCTCGCGAACTCAATGACAAATCACTGAGTTCTCTCCTTCCTCCCTTATTCTCTCTGAATTCTCTCTTATTTCTATCTCTATCTCTGTTTCTCTCTTATTTTCTGGTTAGGTTTCAACAAGGGTTTGACAAAGTTTTATAGACGAGTTTTTGTTGAATCATTAAGTTGATTATTCTATAAATAATTTAGTACAATATGTGATGTTTGAGCATCTAATATTAAGTTAGAATATTGATATTTTTGCAACTTATAGGTAAAACAACAATGAAAAAAATGTTTTAGTATGATAAATTAGAGTATCGGTATATAAGAATACCATGTTTAGCCCAATAAGAGTATCTACTGACTCGTTTGACTTTGTCCCATTTTAAGTTCCCGAAGTATGTAATATGTTAAATTTAAATGATCATAATTTGTTGTGATTGTAATTGAAGGGTTTGAAATTCATGAAGTACATCTGTAAAAACATGGAAGAACATTCCTAGTAGAAAAAACTCTTTTATGGTTTTTTTCCCCATAAGAATATTAGCATATAATATTTTCGCCTAACAAATTAAACTGGCTAATCCTAGCATTAAAATCCAATTTTAATTATGTTCTTATGCTAAGTTTTTGTTTGAGACAAAACCATGTCTGGAATAAAGTCACGTAATATAGAGATATAACTGTTAAATTCATTAGTATCTTTTCTGGTGCTATTGTTGTTCTAGTTTTTTAGCAAGTAATTCATCTCAAGCCTTCTGTGGTATTTATAATCAAGAATGTGGCCTTACATCAACCTGTATAGACCCCCAGAAATCTGCCCCTTGTATAACAGTGATTGCATACAATGGTCTACAACTTTGGCAACATGGTATACTGTGTTTTTTGAATTGAACTTTATTTTCCCCTTAATTAATTAGGAATTCATATGATACTTAATTCAAATATTGTTCTTTTCGATTGAATGAATGTTCAGAGGGTTTTATCACTGCTGAAGTTGTGGCGTCCAGTCTTGAGAAGGCATGGTTGAATCTTCATATCCAGGTGGGTGTTTGAACTTTGAAGCTTTTTTTACTGTCTACTAGGATATGATTAGAGCCAGAGCTTTTTGTAGTGGAAATACTTCTTGCGATGTGTCAGGATTGCAAAGGGAAGGATAAACTGGGCATAACTAAAATAGTTAGTATATTCTAGAGTTAGATATTATGTATACATGTGTGCACATGGAGGTTGTTGGCATGTGTGTAGGTAGGATAAGAGAGTGGTGTAGGTTAGGAATATTTACACTCTTCAGCATTTTAGTATCTATATATATGTGTGTAATGGGTGGAGTAATCCCCAAGTTTGATGTTATGCATTTTATGAATGAAATTGGAAAGTAAGCTTTCAGCTACTCCATTTTATCCATCTCCGAACACAGTGAATCTTCTCCTACTTCCTTTTCTCTCTAATTCTCTACTTCTATATCTGTTTTTATCGCTATTTCTGGTTAGGCTTCAACAAGAGCCTGACACTCTGTGGATTACAATGCTCCCCCTTGAACCACATACTCTTTCTCTTTATTTTTACCTAGTGGTGATCCTTTTAATTGATGCACATCAACAATTTTTAAATACTTTAACTGATATGCAAGTGCAGTTGGCCAAAGGGATGGGAGAATTTGTAACTCTCTTGATGGTCCACAATTACATTAGATGAACATATTGCTAATTTAACATAATAGACTACTTTTATTGAGGAAATGTCACTAATCTTTCTTGAGGTTTATCTACAAAGACCTTCTATCAATGTTACGTGGATCTGCTATAAGTAGTTTGTTTGTGTTTGATGTGAGGGACTTGCTATCTGCATGTGTTACAAGTGCATCCTATATCATGTACATCATATTATCAAAGATTCAAATAGTGGCATTTGGAGTTAAAAGATTTGTTTGTTTTTTTGAGGGATTTTCTACCAATTCCCTCTTTGGATAGGTCCCCTCACCTCTCTTTCTCATTCTTTATCTTTCTTCTAAACCATGACCACCATAAAAACAAGGCGCTTTCTAACGGTGCACTCGCTTTTCTTTCCCTCTCCTTTCATGCCACAGGTGCTATTATTTGCCATTGTGCTATTATTACCCTTCAGTGTAATATGGTATGATAATTTATTACAAATTGCAGGAGACAACTGCAAGTGTCCTGACTGCTGCACTTGCAGCAAAGAAAACTGAACAACTTACTCATGGGGGGACTGATTCTAACTCACCTGGTCAAGGAACTTCTTCAAGTTCAGATGTTCCATCACCTTCAATGGATAAACATGTCCATTCATCAGAGGCAAAAACAACTTCGAATTCTGAGGCAGTAGATGAAAATAAACATTCTAAACATGCTCTTAAGGTAAATTCTAACTAATATCACTGGAGTAGAATTTGTCGTAATGGTTTCATGCATGACATGACTAGCTTACTGTTTTTTGTTCACGCGGACAGGAAGTTAATTCCAAAGTGGATGATGAGGTGTTTCATGCACCAGATAATGAATCTGGTAGTGGTCATACTGAACAGTCTTCTCCTTCAAAAGTTAATGAATCACTTGATCCTGTGAAGACGAATCCAGATAACATTGCAGACAGGCATAAGTCCGTCAGTGAGGAAGTTGGATATCCTGTCCCAAAAGAGAACTTGATTGATCCACGATCAGGAGCCAAAGAGGCCACTTCTCAAGTGATTGCCCATGAAGCAAATGAAGCTGTACATACTGAAATTTTCAAAGAGGAGAAGGTTGATGGTTTGGATTTATCTGCAAATAAATCTAATGATGTTCATTTAAATATCCGATTGCCGGACTTTACTAGTCTACAAGAGAAGTTCACTCTGACGAGCACTTTGAGAGTGGTCAAAGACTATGTGGACGAAAAACAAGAAAGCAGTATAGGTTCTTACGATCTAGCCATACCTTATCCTCGCAAGGTATTCAGTAATGAAGGTATGAACTTTGATTACTCGAGGCTTCGTATAGTTAAGCTGACTGCTTTGATAGCTGTCTTTTAATACCCTCAGCTTGGGTAGCACAACTTACTAATTATTTGTAAGATGTTACTTAACTGCTGATATACTTACTTTCTTTTCACTCAACTCAACTCAAATATGCCTTTTATCCCAAACTAGTTGGGGTATAGGCTGAAAACGAGTCCCACATGTAACATAATGCAGAAAGGGATGAAAAGAAGAAAAAGACTAAACAAATACCTAAGAAAAGGATAATATAAAGAAATTTGAAGTTTTAAATTAGCAGAATATACTTACTGAATTTTACCATGCTTAAACCTGATTCTGGGTTTCTGATATTAATAATTCTCATTGCAGTTGAGGAATAAATAAAACAAAGAAATCATTAGGTTAATTGATTCCAGCATCTTTTGAGTACCATCCTGCACCTTGTTTAGATGTTTAGAATTTATTTCTCATTTTGGAAGTGTTGGGTGTAGTACATTGGTCCTGTTCCGCGAGTGCTTAGAAACAAAACAAGATGTCTAGAACTAGAAGAAAACTTCTCAGTTCTAAACAGTCAGTTGGTCATTGAACACTTGAACTAGAAACAGGAGCAGAGTTTACAAGTTCCTCCACCAAGTATCAATCCTCCATGATACTACTCTAAATACTGGCTATTAGTTAATACTTTTTACCTAACAACAAAAAATTAGTGAATGCTATTTTCAGTATAAATACATCCTTTGTTAATGCATTTAACTAATGCTACCTTTCAAATAAACGTCAACAGTGGTTTAATAAAATTTCAAAAATAAAGAAAATGTTGCTAATGATAATGAGTCAATTAAGGCATTTTTTGCCTTTTATTAGCAACTGAGGAGTACGTATTAGCATGCTTCCTGACAGATGCTGTTTGTTCTCGATGTCATATATATCATTGCATAGGCATGAATATATTGATCACCAAGACACAGTCTGATCTCATGCGAATTGAGGATTCTATCAATATCCGGAGTGAAAATTGTATTTGTTTTGTTGAACACCACTGTTATTTGTAGCAAGTACGACTATGATTGGTGATCAATAGGGTATTCATTCTTGTTAATTTAATTTAATTTTAATTTTTTTACAATCCTGTTGTCTTTTAATGTGAGTGCAGATTTGAGCAAAACCTTATCAGAATTGGATCTATTCAATAGGCAAGCGTTAATAGTGGTTCCACATAGCCAAGCTATTGGTCAGCGTAAAGAAGGAAACCGAACTCCTGCAACCAATGTTATTGGTTCCTCAAGTGGAAGCAGTGAAGGATATCTTTCATTCGTTAAAAGGATTATATCCTACGTGAACCCTTTATCTTATCTTGGTGGTGGTACCAGCTCACCAAGTACGGTTCATGAATCTCAAAGCAGCACTTGGCAATACAGTGAGTTTTGCAAAACTAGATAACTTTTAACTTTAAATTTAACTTTATGAAATAAAGTCTGGCTGCAATTTTATTTGATTTTTGAGTTTTATCAAACTGCTCCCACAATTTGTGTTATTTAGTAGATTTGTTGCTGCAATTTGTTTAGTTCTCACTTGTTCAAGGAAGAAAAAGGAAAATTATATCTTCATGATCTAAACATCTTTTGCATTATGCATTCTGATTTTATTCTTCATGATATTGTAGGTCCAAATCCTACCCTGCAGAACAACCTCAGGGGCCCCGGTAGATCGAATCTCGCGCAGCCAAACCAAAGTACTACTGCAACTAGTGGAAACAGCAGGCGTCCAACCTCGTCTCGTTTTGGAAGCAATATCCACACACTGAAACATGATGAAGATGATAGCCACCAAACCAGCGACAGAAACACCTTCTGGAATGGAAATTCCACGCAGTATGGTGGCGACAATGACGGAAAATAAGAATTCAAGCACACACGTTCATGAACAGGTAGAGGCAGCAGTCCTTTTGACGGAAAATAAGAATTCAAGCACACACGTTCATGACCAGGTAGAGGCAGCAGTCCCTTTGGTTCTTTTCCTTGCCTTCGACGACTATCTAGTTCTGTTAAAAGATAATGAAGAAAAGTATCTTTAAGGTGAGAACTTATATGTGTGTAGTTTATACAGGGTGACATATTTTCAACTCTCAGGATGCCGGGAAGTAATAGTCTTTTAGTTCATGTTTATAAATAAATACACTGTCAGAGTTTCTATTTACGTTTCAATACCCTCACTGGTTAAGCATGATAAAGCAATCCACTACTATAACTGTTGGACTATACATCATGTATGTCGGCTACACTGCTTTTGGAGCGTTTAGAAATTCAAATGCACTTGAAAATTTTATTTGTCTAAAAACAACTTATTTCGAATGCAGTTTATTTAACTCGCAAACAAAGCATTTGGGACTTAAACGCAGAGCATCAAAATGTTGTGGTGCGTTTAGAGGTCCAAAAGTTACCGCATGTTGTGGTGCGTTTAGAGGTCCAAAAGTTACCGCAGCAAACGCTAGTCACCAAACAAACCCATAGGGAAGAAAAGACCTTTCAATTGTGAGGTGCATTACAAGTCTCTTCAAAACTGGTTTGCAAAGATAGTTGGCCATTTTTGTGCAGGGGTTCTGATCAAACCCGTAACAATTTACATAAGATTGGTGTTTATCTTGCAAACAATAGATGCTACTTTGTCCGGATGGGGTACATGGTTGGATTACTTTGTGAATTGAGTTAACATTGTTGACATATTGCCAATTTAGGACGACGATAGATAATTAGAAAGCAGTTTGAACTCCTAACAGAGCAATTGGTTCTATACATACAGTTGTCCTGTATGGTTCTGCATCTGAAAATTGATTTGCTAGCAGTTGTGTTTCGGAAGAAGGTAGATCACCATTAATCCCTGGATAATTGATACTCTATTCGTCTGTAGGTTCCACAAAAAGAGGTTCATTTGTAAAAAATTTAACATTAAGTTTATATTTTGGTTTCATATTTATCGTTAAATGTAATTAAGTTGATGGTTCGGTAATAATGGTGATAAACTTGAACATATTATGTCATTTTATTTTATAAATTTTTATTAAGCTTATGGATATACTTTTTTTATCATTTACGTTAATGGCTGTACAAACATTATATTATTTTATTTTCAAATATTACGTTGTTTTGGGCATGACTTGTGGCCAAACTTGGGTGTGTGACTATTTTTTGAAGTAATTTAAGATATTTTTAAAGTCAAAATTAATATAAATTTATTTAACGTTAGCCAATATAGTCATATTGATGAATATTGTAAATTATTTAACAACTATAACTAAATATAATATTTATTATTTTATAATTTTAAATTTAAAAATATCTCAAATTGATTTTTCGTGTAATGTGTTATAATTTGACATGGAAGGAGTATGGTTCATCTATCTATATTATAAAATCGGGTGAGGAGATGACAATTATCTTAGTGTTAACACATTTTTTCCCTTTTAAACTTGTGAGTTCTATTATGTAATATGATAAATTTGTGTCGTAATATAATTGCGAAACATATCAATACACGTGATTAAATAAAATTATAAGAGAGTTTTACTTATTATTACTACTAATACTTATTTACGTAATTGACAATCAAAATATTAGCATAAACATTCACAATATATATTATTTTCTTAAATTAGGATCTACCAAAATCTCCATCCCTCTTGATTCTTGCGCATCAATTTTTATTTTAATACTGGTTATGTATGCCGGTTATTTTCTGATATAATTTTTTTTAATGTCACAACCCTACTTAACCTCTCCCACTCTCTTATCCTTTTATGCCCCCCCCCCCCCCCACACACACTTTTTCAAATATTCACAAAGCCATATTTCCTACATCAAACGAAGCTGGCAGTCATTGTGCTGCAATTCCACCGGTGGGCGGATTTATTTACGCAGTAAAGTTACCATCTATATCAGAGCAAAGGTTGGTTTAATTCTACCACCGGTCAAAAAGACAGCAAAGTAAAGTTCACATAATTTAGCAAAAAAAAAAAAGAAAGAAAAGTTCACAGTTGCAAAATAGATAGTTGCAACAATTAAAATAAAATTAAATAACATAAAAAATAAATTTTCTATAACTCAGTTACACAAGAAAAAATAAGTTGGGAATATCTGCCTCATATATACTCATTTATCTGAAACTACATAATCTTGAATCAACATGTTAGGTCTACGGTTTATTTGAGTATATATGTCTGTTGGGGGGAGAATTAGCAAGGTTTAATGAAAGCCCTAATATTGTAAAAGCCCAAGTATCACAACAAATCAGTAAGCCCAATAAGTATTGGGTAGTGGGCCCTGGTAAGGTGATGGGTCGGCGCCCCCCACGTGGGGGTCACTTTTAGTCTGTCAAGAACAATTGGAATGTCAGACTGGTGTTCCCGAGGCATATGTCCGGAGAAAATATGACGTCTATCTCCTTTTAATAAAGTTCAGTATAAGCCCATGACATTGGACCGAATGAGGGGTCCCGTGTCTCGAGAGATAAGCGTGGCAGGTGTTTTACTATAAGATACGAGGTTCATTTCATTCAAGAGGTAATCAACATTTTACAGTACTAAGCAATATACCTCCATTGTTATACACCTTGTTCAGTCTGTACTTATTCTCACACCGGAGCTATCCCCCGGCGGCAAAACCGCCCGGAACTCTGAGTGTATTCTCGTTATTGTGCATGATTGACGCGCTCTTGGTGATTGAGGCGCGTGGACCAATTCTTGGCGTTAACATTGGCGCTAGAAGGAGGGCCTAGTACTCAGTAACCCTTCAATCACTTAAAGATTTCTTGACTAGTCATAACAGTAATGGATAGCTCAAAAATGGCTTCGGCGCATAGAGAAACCCCTCCTGACCCTCCCCGCTTCAGGGGTTCGGTTAGAGACACGATAGGGATGTCCAAAAGCCTGTTGGATCGGTTGGGCCCCCAAAGTCATTGAGTGGGTCCGCTCAACCCGCGAACACCAATGGTCAAGAAAAAATTATTGCCGATCCCCCAGAGAAAGATGCAACGGCGCGGCCGGGCCGAAGACCCGAGTTCTAGACGGGGTCGGAACCATGATGAAAGAGACTCACTCGTTGCTCGAAGGGAACAGCGGCGTAAAGAAACCGTAGAGGTTATACGCCTTCAGCAGGAAGAGTTGGAAAAACAATTGGTTCTTTTGGAAAGAGGGGAAGCTTCCCCTAGTCACCCTGGCAGTCGGGAGGTAATATTGAGATGCCGGTCCAGGACACATTGCTCGGAGAGTTCTTGGAGGGAAAGTAGCGAGGTCCGGAGCAATACACGAGAAAGTGTCAGACCTAATAACCGATCCCAAGGAAGGAGTAGGCCGAGGAGCCGCTCCCCAAAAAGAAGTGGCAGATCCGAACGGAGAAGGAGGGAACCCTCTCCAGTTCAAAGTCGGAGCAGGCCGAGGAGCCGCTCCCCATAAAGAAGTAGCAGATCCGAACGGAGAAGGGGGGGACCCTCTCTAGTTCAAAGTCGGAGCAGGCCGATGAGCCACTCCCCAGAAAGAGGCGGCAGATCCGAACGGAGAAGGGGGGAACCCTCTCCAGTTCAAAGTCGGAGCAGGCCGAGGAGCCGCTCGCCAGATAGAGGTGGCCGGATCGGACGGGGTGGAAGGGAGAACTCTCCAGTTCCAGGTCAGGCCCGACATGAACCAACCCTTCCGACCGGGGACCCTGAGGCATTGGCCCGAAGAATTGTGGAGCTTGAGGAGAAGCTCGCAGCGGCCCGTCAGGAAGATGTTCCATTCGACCCGACCTCTCCATTTTCGCCAGAGATTGATCGAACTCGGGCCGACCCCAAGAAGAAGGCTCCCCATATGGAAAGTTTCGATGGATCGGGAGTCCCATATAATCACAGCCAAGCCTATGATCGTCTGATGAAGTACAACGGTTACTCCGATGCGGCTAAATGCCAGATGTTTATTTCCACCTTAAGGAAAGAAGCACGTCAGTGGATGACGTCCCTGGCCCCGAACTCTATATCGTCATGGAAGGAACTGTGTACTCAGTTCCATAGCCGATTCGGGAGCAACAAAAGGAGAGGAAAGCCTACGGCTTCCCTAATGCAAGTAAGGCAATATTCTAATGAATCCTTGGGCCAGTACGTCAAACGGTTCCGAGAAGCGGTCGGGGCGGTGACCGATCTAAACGACCCTCAAGTGCTTGGGTACTTTAATACAGGATTGGACATAATGAAGTCCAAAAAGCTGGTAAAGGACATAATGTTCAATGCCCCGAAGAGCCTGGCGGAGGCTTACGATAGGGCCGAAGGATTTATTACGGTCGAAGAAGCCATGGGAAGTCTGGGTCCGAACCCCTCATCGGCAGAGAAGTCAAAAGAGCGGGATAGGAACTCATATCCTCGGTCAGACGCCAACAACAGGTCGGACGCATGGCCGAGGAAAAATTTTAGAGGAGCAGGGGGACCGGGAGGAGGTCGTCCGCCTATCCCGAACCGAAAGGTTGAAAAGGTATACACCCCACTAAACACAAATCGGGCAGCCATATTAGAACATATGAAGGACCGACCTTGCTTCCGCCCGTGCCCAAATAATGTCCATCCGAACTGGGGAAGTCAAAACAAATATTGTGACTACCACCAGTCTTCGGGACACTCTACGGAGGATTGCCGGAATTTGAAGGAGTTGATTGAGAAGAATGTGCAGAGTGGGGAGTTGGTCCAATTTGTTGCAGGGTACGACAGGTCGGGAAGGGCTACGAATGGCAACAACGTCAAACCAACCCCACAAGGTCAACCGACCCCAAACCCTCCTGTTCGGGGCGTAGTCGATGTGATAACTAGTGGCTCGGTAGGGAAGGTTACTGAAAAAAAGAGGAGAGGGGTATTAGATGCAGTAATGACGGTCGTGGAGAGACTAGTCCGAAGGGAACAGTTGTATCCCGGCACGATAATCTCCTTCACCGACGAAGATTACCTGGCCGAACCCATTGAGCCACAGGAAGATGCATTGGCTATAACTGTCCAAGTCGGATACATGGACATAAGGCGTATTATGATCGACAATGGCTCCTCGGTCGACATAATGTATGCCCACGCCTACCAAAGACTGGACTTGGGAGGAAGGAAAATGGAGATCGGGCAAGAGCCGCCGTTGTATGGCTTCGGCAATGACCCAGTTTGGGTGGTGGGCACAATAGAGTTGCCTGTCATTTTCGGGACAACACCTCAAGCAGTGGAGATCAACATCCGTTTCTTCGTTGTCAACGTGGACTCGGCTTACAATGCGATTTTGGGAAGACCAACGTTGATGGCGCTGCAGGCGGTAACCTCTATCCCACACTTCAAAATTAAGTTTCCCACTCCGAACGGGGTCGGCCAGGTCAGGGGCGACCTCGACTTGTCTCGGAGGTGCTATAGAAACTCGTTGGTATCTTCGGCTGTCGGCAAAAACAAATAGAAGCAGACTATGACCATTGAAGTTGAACCGTTTACTGAGGGAAGTACGGAACCCCTCGCTTTACCGACCGAAGAGACAGAAGATATTGAGCTAATCCCAGGGAAGAGGGAAAAAACAATCAAGATCGGCTCAGGATTGCAAGAGCCGTTCAGAACAGGGTTGGTGGATTTACTCAGGGTGTATGCCGATATCTTTGCATGAGAACCCAGTGATATGCCTGGGATTGGTGAAGAAATTGCGGTGCACAAGCTGCATGTGGATCCTGATAAAAAACCAGTTTGGCAGAAGAGAAGAATCTTTGCCCCGGAGCGGCAAAAGGTTATTGATGATGAGGTGGCTAAGTTGCTAGAGGCAGGCTTCATCTATGAGATCGACTATTCCGAATGGTTAGCCAACGTGGTGTTGGTGCGGAAGCAGAACGGGAAATGGAGGGTCTGCATCGACTATACGGACTTAAACAAAGCCTGTCCGAAGGACTTCTACCCACTCCCGCATATCAACCAATTAATCGACGCAACATCGGGATATGCTTTGCTGAGTTTTATGGATGCGTTTTCAGGCTACAATCAAATTTCCATGTGCAAAAAAGATATGCCGAAGACATCCTTCATCACACATCGGGCAACCTACGCCTATAGGAAGATGACCTTTGGGTTGCTGAATGTCAGTGCCACATATCAGAGAATGATGAACTATGTGTTCTCGAAGCAATTGGGCCGAAGTATGGAGGTTTACGTAGATGACATGATTGTCAAGAGCATGTTCGTCAGGGGCCATCTAGACGACTTGGAAGAATGCTTTCAGACAGTTCGGCACTACAACATCAGGCTTAATCCCATAAAGTGCACCTTCGGCATCGGTGCGAGTAAATTTCTGGGATACCTGATTAGCAAAAGGGGCATTGAGATAAACCCCGAGAAGATTCAGGCTATTTTAGACATGAAATCTCCCCAAACCTTCAAAGATGTACAGAGATTAACGGGTCGGATTACGGCGTTGAGGAGGTTCATGTCGAAATCGGCTGAACGATGTTTGTCGTTCTTCAAAACCCTGAAAGGCCCGCAGAATGAGAAGACTTTTCATTGGACTTCAAATTGTGAGGATGCCTTTCAAGGTATAAAAAAATATTTGTCTTCGGCGCCTCTGTTGATGAAACCCATCCCTTCGGAACCGCTATATTTATACTTGGCGGCTAGTTCGTTGGCGGTGGGGGCGGTGTTGGTTCGGGAGTCAGGGGGAAAGCAGTCCCCGGTGTACTATGCCAATCACGCCCTTCGGGACGCTGAGACCAGATATCCAAGCTTGGAGAAATTTGCTTACGCTCTAATAATAGCCACTCGGAAGCTCCGGCATTATTTCCAAGGACGGCTAATTGTAGTATGCACTGATCAGCCCCTGAAGAAGATTTTGAACAAACCAGAGCTTTCGGGACGATTGGCGGCTTGGGCTATGGAGCTGACTCAGTTTGCATTGGAATATCATCCGCGGACGGCAATTAAAAGTCAGGCTTTGGCCGACTTCATGGTAAAATGTTCATTTTCCGAACCCGACCCGATCGATTTGCCGATGAATGTGGGTTCGGTTTCGGATATTCGCCCAGCCCATACCTCATGGACTCTGTATGTCGACGAGTCGACAACATCGGACGCGAGTGGAGCCGGCTTAATCCTGACAAGTCCGGAAGGATTTAAAGTGCAACAGGCAATTCACTTCGGCTTTAAAGCAACTAACAATGAGGCCGAGTACGAAGCCATGTTGGCAGGCTTGCGATTGGCCAAGAGTCTCGGGGTGCAAACACTAATCATCTTTAGTGACTCCCAGCTGGTGGTTAAGCAAATTCTAGGAGAGTATGAGGCTCGGGGGGCAATAATGATCAAGTATCTATCAGAAGCCCGAGATCGGCTTCAATACTTTGCATCGTATGCTCTTCACGGAGTGGATCGGGAAAGCAATATGGTGGCTGACGCCTTAGCCAAACTGGCAACTGCAGACACTAGTTCGTTCAGTGGATTAGTATATTTGGAAATTTTGGACTCGCCAAATGTTCACCGAGCAGAAGTGATGGGAGTCGAGAGGTCGGATTGTTGGATGACCCCGTATATAAGCTACCTGGCGGATGGCGTCTTGCCATCGGACCGAATACTGGCAAAGAAAATAAAATACCGAAGTTCAAATTTCGTACTTATTGATGGGGATCTCTATCGGCGGGCCTTTACTTCTCCTCTATTAAAGTGTTTGGTCCCATCCGAAGCCGATTACGCTCTTTGGGAAGTGCACGAAGGCATCTGTGGGGATCACATGGGAGCCAAGGCATTGGCCTACAAAATACTTCGATAAGGGTATTATTGGCCGACGATTTTCCAAGAAGCTAAAGAGTATGTGCAAAAATGTCAAAAATGTCAGCTCAATAGCGTAATCCCTCACCAACCGCCCGAAGAGCTGTATAGTGTCTTATCCCCCATTCCATTTGCCATCTGGGGAATTGACATCTTGGGGCCATTACCAAAGGCAAAGGGACAGCTTTGTTTTGTGATAGTGACTATAGACTACATGACCAAATGGGTAGAGGCGAAACCACTTCGGACGATCACAAAGCAAGAATGTCTAAAGTTTCTCAAAGAATTCGTTGTATTCCGATTTGGCATCCCGATGGCGATTGTGTCTGACAATGGCCGTCAATTTGTGGGATCGAAGTTTGAAGAGTTCTTAAAAGATTTGAACGTACAGCATCGGAAAACTTCGGTGGCCCACCCTCAATCTAACAGCCAAGTAGAAGTCACCAATAGGACTCTACTCAACGGGATCAAAAGAAGACTAGACGAAGCCAAAGGGAGATGGCCCGAAGAATTAATCAGTGTTCTATGGGCATATCGGACCACTCCCCGAACCACGACTGGAGACTCGCCATACAAACTGGCCTACGGGACCGATGTTCTTATTCCGGTTGAGATCGGATCCCCCTCACTCCGGGTCAGTCAGTTCAAGGAACTATACAATGATGAAGGCATTCACCTTAACCTAGATCTACTGGAAAATGTTCGGGAATCGGCTATGGTAAGGCTAGCAGTCTACCAAAGGAGGATGGCCATTCATTACAATAAAGGCGTGAGGCTAAGGAGGTTTGAAGTTGGGGACCTAGTCCTTCGGGAGGTGGAGGCATCATCGCCCCAGAATCTTGGCAAACAAATGCCAAATTGGGAGGGACCCTATGAGGTTGTAGAAGTGTCGAAGCCAGGAACTTACCGGCTTCGGGCTATAGATGAGACAGAAGTCAAAAACACTTGGCATGCAGGAAGGCTTAGAAAGTATTATCAGTAGACTGTACGACAAGTAGTTTCTTTTACGACTCTATAATTTTGATGTAACATAATGAAGACAAATGTTTGAATGCAAATCGAATGTTCATTAAGTATTGAAGTCTTGTCCACAAAAAGTAGAAATATTTACAATAGAAACTTGATAAAAAAATTATTACAAAAGGATGAGCCGGCATCACACTTCGGCCTCATCATCTGAAGAATCCAGAAGGGAGGGGTCAAGCTTGTTCAGTTGCATCTTCCCCTTATCCTTGGTTCGGGCGTCCTGGTAACCAAGGTTGAACTGCTCCGCCACCACATCGATCAGCTCAGCCGAACTGCGGTATTCCTGGATAATCAGCCGCTTGAGCTCTTCGATTGGCAGAGGTGCCGATGCTCGGTACTCGGCGAAACCTTTGGCTACGCTGTCGCGCTCCTCTTCGGCAAGCTTGAACTTCACTTCAACACTCTCGAGATTTTTGGACATGGAATGCAACTCATTCTTCAACTCATTGCATTCCCCTTTTACCTCGTTGCACTCCCGCTGCAGATGATTGTAGTTGTCGGCGAGTGTCGCTTGGCGTTGTTCCCCCTCGATAGCCTCTTCTTTGAGCTTGGCCACTTCGGCTCGAAGATCCTCCAGTTGGGCAGAAGTCCTGGCATGCTCCTCATTCTCCTTCTTCCAACCGGCCATAGCAGATTGGTGCCTTGCCTCCTGCCGGGACGCTTCGGCCTTGAACTCCTTCCACCTTGCCTCAGAATGAGAAATTTGACTGCGGAGTCAGCACAGGCCTGATAGCAAAAGCCAAGGCATTTACCCATATATCCAAGATGAGCACAAAATGAAAATTCAATCAAGTAAGAATTTACCTTGCTTAGGTATATAGCATTCATATCCACCAGATCTTGAAGGTTGGAGTCCTCGAATCTTTCGTCATCTTCTGGCAAGGCGAAGGCCTTAATCAACCCAAAGGGAAAGTCACTCGTGCCCACCGGCCACAATGTCGCGGGGCTCGGACTGTCTTGAATATGGATCGGGGATTGTCCGCAAGCCGAGGCGACATGTTGCCTTGTGGTCGGTGGTCCCGATGTGGAGCCTTCGCGCTCCTGCTGATGATCGGGAGCCCTCCTTCGTCCATCGGTAGCTCGATTTGGGGGACCACAACCACTGGTGGGTCGGCCGATGGGATCTCAGCAACAGGAGGTTCGACTCGGAGATCTTCCATGGTTAGGGAGATGATCGGGGGGACTGGCTGAGGAGTCTGCGCAACTTTGGGAGGAGCAGTCTTCTCGGTAGCCTTCGCGAGCCGCTTGCGCTTAGTCCGAAGAACGGTGGCCCTTTCAGAAGGAGGGATGTCCAGAATGCTGGCAGGGAGGGCCGAGGCTTTCACCATTGGGATAACAGTTATTGGCAGGACTAGGGGGAGTCGACTTGTGGGTTCAGACGGCAAGATTGTCTCTTCGGCAGGATCAGCTGATGAATGGCCGACGTCTAGAACTGAAGACGGTTTGATGAGAAGCACTGCACAAAAAAGACAACTTGATCAGTAAAAGAAAATCTAATGTAATGCATACATTAACCTAAAGTATTCAGGACTCACATTTGTGGTTGTACAACCAGTTCGGGTCGCTCAGGACTTCGAGGCTCCACTCCTTCTTCGACAGCTTCTCTAGGAGCTTCCCTAACTCCTGAAGACGAGCGTGCGAGATCTCCCCGAGGCCCACATTGTCATGAGAAGATTCGGCCCAGTTAGGAACCTCCTGAAAGCTGGGTCCCTTGACGAAGAACCACAAGGAATGCCAGCCCTTATTGTACGAAGGGGTTTTCATCAGGGGGCGCTTCTCGAGAGTCTTGCTCGATTTCCTGTTGATCTGCCGAAACCCAGCTTCCCTGGATCAGCTCATGACAAAAATGGTGAAGAAGTGATCGATGGTAGGAGCGATGCCGAGCTCGTGGCAGAAAGCGATGAAGGCGATGATATGAATGTAGGAGTTCGGCACCAACTGGGCGAAGCCGACCCCTATGAAACTCAAGAGAGTAATGATGAAGTGGTGGAGGGGAAAGCGTACCCCATATTTGAGGGCACGGAGAGATACGGAAGTCCACCCGTCGGGACGATGGTACATCCGCTCGGTGTGGAGAGGAGCGTGAATGTCGTAGTTGGTAGGGATGTTGTACAGCTTGCAAATCCCTTCTAAGTCTTTGGGAGCAATGGTGGAGACGGTGTTGATGTGAGCATAATCCTCTTCATTTGAATATTCTTTAATCATCATCTCGACACGGGCTTCTGAAACGGTCTTTGAACCAGCCATCGGCACAGTCACGTTCCCAATAGTGAGGTGAGTTGCAGAGAAAATAAGAGCAGGGAAAGCAGCAAAAGCAAGAGAGAGAGTGTGGAGATTTGAAGTGTGGCGGTCTCTTTTTGAAGGGGAAAGGTTTTAATGACCGCCCTTTGGCTTCCCGCACGTTTCCCCACGTATGGCATAGTGGGTGCGAAAAAGAAGGGAAACTGTAATACGTGCCAGGGACGGTTTTGGACATCAGGGTCATGGGCTTTCTGGTCCAGCGATGGGCCTTGGACGTCATACTCTTTTGGTAAATGCCCCATTATATTAGAAGACTGGGGGGCAATGTTGGGGGGAGAGAATTAGCAAGGTTTAATGAAAGCCCAAATATTGTAAAAGTCCAAGTATCACAACAAATCAGTAAGCCCAATAAGTATTGGGTAGTGGGCCCTGGTAAGGTGATGGGTCGGCGCCCCCCACGTGGGGGTCACTTTTAGTCTGTCAAGAACAATTAGAATGTCAGACTGGTGTTCCCGAGGCATATGTCCGGAGAAAATATGACGTTTATCTCCTTTTAATAAAGTTCAGTATAAGCCCATGACATTGGACCGAATGAGGGGTCCCGTGTCTCGAGAGATAAGCGTGGCAGGTGTTTTACTATAAGATACGAGGTTCATTTCATTCAAGAGGTAATCAAATTTTACAGTACTAAGCAATATACCTCCATTGTTATACACCTTGTTCAGCTTGTACTTATTCTCACACCGGAGCTATCCCCCGACGGCAAAACCGCCCGGAACTCTGAGTGTATTCTCGTTATTGTGCAGGATTGACGCGCTCTTGGTGATTGAGGCGCGTGGACCAATTCTTGGCGTTAACAATGTCCTTAATATTTCTCCTTATATTTCGATGTGAGATTTTACTATCACGCAGTACCTTAATAAGCAGAACCAATTTTCCATTTCTACTATCAAATTTGATGTAATAGTGAGTACACTAATATAAAAAAATAATAGCCTATTGAGCTTGTTGGCCATGTGGTGGAGGAGCTGAAGGCAGCGGTGGATGCATATCAGACGGCAGATCAAAATTTGATGGCAATTTGACTCATGCGAATAATATTTTGGGATTCGGTTATAGTGAAACTGACACCAACTTCATTCTAGTAAATTCATATAACTTTTCATTACATGGCTTGTAAAAGATGTTGAATTAATCAATGCAATAAAAAGTTATAAAACTTATCAATACAACATTTTCTATAACTCATACAATAAAAAGTTATAAAATTTACGGTGAAGTTGGTGTCAACTTTATCTTAATCGGATCCCAGATTGCAGCACCAAAATAGGGCAAAAGATCAGCCTCTCGGATAGACTAATGTTAGCATTACAAAAATTAACAAAAGTCTTTGTCATAAAAAAAATTCTAAACAATATCGAAAAGCAAGATGCCATTATATTACATTCTCAAACTGCTTTCTAGCAAAGAAGGGTTTAGGACACGATGACAAAATTTTATTTTAGAAGGGAGAATAAGATATTGAACTGTTTTCTTTGTTTTAAAATTAGAGATTTATTTTTCTTTTTAGTTCGTTTTAAAATTAGAAATATATTTTTATTTTAAAATTATAAAGTAACATGATATTCTTAATTTGTCGTTATTTCTTCACATCTATTTTTAATATTACACCACCACAAGTCCACAATTGAATTCATATTTATACTAAAACTCTATTTTAGAATATAAAATTAATTTTACGTTTAACAAATATATTTCTAATTTTAAAACTGACGTAATATCATTTAAGTCATTTGGTGCAGCTTAAAGGCCCAGAGGAAGTTATAGTTTTTTCTTTTTGATACTGAACTATCATTCTAATTATAGAGTTATAGGTATTTGATATTGAATTATCATTCCATTTTGGCAGATTTTGTGAATTATTAATTATAATTACTTGTCTTATTTATTGTTAATTATGGTAGTAATATTTTATAAATAAGTTTTTAATTTATATTCTCTCGATTACAAGAGTAGAGATATAATTTGACTTTTGTGGTTAAACGACGACGTATTAAACTTAAAAATTGATATGACTGATAAAAGTTTAGAATGAAATAAATTTTTTAATTAATAATTTTTGCTATATACTTTACAATTATAATAATTGTATCAACTAAAATCAAATAAATTTATATCAATTTAAAGTTTAATATACCGTCGTTTAATCTCAAAAGTCAAATTGTATATCTAATTTTAAAACAGGAGAGTAACAAGTTATTGAATATAGATTCTAAATTTTAGTTTTAAACACTATGAAAAACTAATTTCAAAATTTCTACTATTTGTTAAATAATTAAATAAAATTTAATATCTTATTATTTGATGATTTAGTAGTAATAAACTACTAACTACTAATAGCACACATTCTCAGATTTGCTATACATAATGATTTATGCACCGATTGTGGCAATGATCCAACGTGGAAGGTGGGTCCCAGGGGGCAATTCAAATAAATTCAATGTTGAAAAAATTGGTAGGGCATTTTAGCGGGATTTTTTTGCAGAGCAGTAAGACATATCAGTTTCTCTCTCTCTCCACCATTTAAGCGGTAAAATTCCTTTCCATCATTTAAGCGGTAAAATTCCTCTCCACCATTCTCTCTCTCTCTCTCCCCTCCCAAACCACCGATCATCCACCACTGGACCTCCAACACCGATCCTCCACCATCGGAGCCCCTACCACCAACGCCCCACGACCACCAACTTCGCACCACCAATTTTTTCATGGTTTGTTCTCTCTCTTTTTCACTTTTCTGCGCAAAGACTCATCTTTCTTTACTCTAGTGTATTGAAACTAGTGTTGGTATTCTTAAATGTCAATATCTTTCTATGGGTACAGGGACCTCAAGTAATTTATAAGATTGGGGATGCTTCTATTATTATAATATTATTCTAATGCAATTATTGTTTTATAACGAATCTGGATGGACCAATCTTGACTATGGAGCTAATTTTTGATTATTTGGTCATTAATTTTGATTTTCTGGATAATGTATGATTGAGTTTGATTATTTGAGTGGTTATGCTCATCAGGTAGAATAAATTGACAATTCTTTCCGTTTAATTTTGATCTTTCTTGAAAGCTATGTTGTCTGTTTTGTTGCAATTTCTTTAATTAATTGTGCCATATTTCCCTCAGAGAAGACCACCTTGGTGTATTAGGTATATAAGAGTAGGTTATCTGTTAGAATCTTTCCCCTGTTTCTTATGAAAATAATCATTTTTTTGGCGTCTTGATGATGCCCAGAGCTAACCATTTTCTTTTAATGTTATTTTATTTGTTTGTAGCATCAGTAATATGGAGGTGGTGGTATTGGAACCTAAGGTCGGAGCAATTTTCAATTCTAAAAATGAAGCTAGTGAATGTTATGCTAGTTATGCAAAAGCAAAAGGTTTTGAGTCGATGACAAAAACTTATAAGAAGCGTGAGAATGGAATAAAGTCTAATATAACTTATGGTTGTCATCAGAGTGGAAAGCCCAGGAGAACGACTTTGAATCCGGTTAAATCCCAACCAACAACAAAAATTGATTGTAAAGCCCATATGAATATTTCTTTGCAAGTTGATGGGAAGTAGATGTTGAATTCGATTGAACTGAATCATAACCATGAGATGGACCTCGATAAAGTGAGATATCTTAAGTGCAATCGAATTGTCCCACCACATGCGAGGAGGACAATTGAATTAGATGCGACAACCGGAATCAGATTAAACAAAACTATTTCCTCATTTATGATCGAGGTTGGGGGCCCTTATAATCTACCATGGTTAGAAAAGGATGCAAGAAATTACAAGGACAAAGTGAGGCGTTTATAGCTCAAGGAAAGGGATGCTCAGGCAATGTATCGGTACTTTGTGAAAATGCAAAAAGACAATGGTGACTTCATTTATTCCATTGATGTTGATGAAGATGACCGGTTGCGGAACATCTTTTGGGCAGATGCTAGGAGTAGAAAGTTATACAAGAAATTTGGCGATGTGGTCACATTTGATACAACTTACCTTGTTAACACGTACAATATGCCTTTCGCACCCTTTGTAGGGGTCAACCATCATGGAAAGACGATTTTGTTTGGATGCGGTTTGATATCACGGGAGGACACAACTTCATTTGTATGGTTGTTCGAAACTTGGCTTTCTTGCATGTCCGATTGTTATCCTAACGCCATCATCACTGACCAATGTAGGGCCATGCAAAACACAATAAGTCAAGCTTTTCCTAATGCACGACATCGTTGGTGTTTTGTGGCATTTCATGAAAAAAATTCCTGACAAGTTAAAGGGATACAAAGAGTATAAACCGATTAAGGCCATGATGAAGAATCATGTCTATGATTCCTTGAGTCCAACAGAGTTTGAAAAAAATTGGGCTGATCTCATCAAAATGTTTGATTTACAGTCCAATGATTGGTTAGCTGGATTTTATGCGGAAAGGAACCGATGGGTACCGGCATTTGTTAAAGATACCTTATGGGCGAGGATGTCAACAACCCAACGAAGTGAGAGCATGAATGCATTCTTTGATGGTTATGTCCATTCTAATACCACCTTGAAGGAATTTATGGAGCAATATGAGAATGCCTTATGCAAGAAGGTTCAAAAAGAAGAAAAGGCAGACGCCCATTCCTTAAATGTACAAATTCAAAATGTGTCCCCTTATGGTTTTGAGAACCAATTTCAGCAAGCATACACAGTTAAGAAATGCTTGGAATTCCGAGAGCAAGTAGTCGAATTGATTGTGTACAATTTGACGGTTGGACCGCTTGTAAATGGTATTTCATAGTTTCAGATTGAACACGACATTCTAGTTGGAAAGAGAAAAATTACATTTAAAACTTTTACTTTCCTTGTTCATTATATGTGACAGTCCATGACAATACACTGCACAAAATGAGTTTTGAGTTTGCGTCTTTAACTCTATCAACTTCCATTTCCTTTTTAATTGCTTCCATTCTTAGATTTTTCAACTTTTCTTTAAGCTTTGTATTTTTTTTCCATCAGTAAGCTCAGGTCTTCAAGTTGTTCAAGTGGCTTATTATTCATCGCATTTGTTGCTTCATCTTCATTGGGGGGACACTTTAACCCATTCGAAATATCCACAATATCTCCCTGCTTCCTATCAAAATTCGTATCACAAGGTGAAAACAGAGGCAAATACAAAACATAATTTAACAAACAGAGGGACGAACAAATTTTATAAATATAAAAAAGAAAGTAACCCCAGAGTTGCGGTAGCCATAAAACCTTCTTCCTCTTGACCTATCCTTCTTGAAAACACAAATTCGAGCTGGAACATCACAATAACACATGCACAAGTTGACACCGATCTAAATCATGATGAAGCCATCTATGATGCAGTCCAGGTTCGTACTAACCTTGATAATAATAACATAATTAACATTCAACATTATGAACACCCAAAATCCAAAGCAGCATAGTATGAAATGAAATCACAACTTCATTCATTAATTTACATATTCACTTTGTAGGTTCAGTAAGTGAAAAGATTTATACATCACAAAATCTTGGGAATATCTTAATTGTATGAGAATATTTTGTAGGTTTCTACTGAGCATCTCTCGCCTTTCTAAAGAAATAATTTTCTTATTTGTTTTTAAAGCAATCTGCAACTATAACAATGTAAATAAGAACATCCCAACTTCCTTAATGTTATTAGTTATTACTATCAGTAGTTCCATCAGCCACAACAATCATCATTTATTCTTTTCTCCTGCTTTTCATAAGATTTAACATTGATTGGATTTGATTTGATTGTGATACCAATTTTACTAATATCACATACTGAATGAGATGGTCAAATTTTTTTAGGAATTTATCTTACACAATTATTTTTTTGGGAATTTATCTTAGGTCAAAACAAAACAAATAAACAATAAATTACGATATTTGTTGAAATCAAAACAGAACAAAACATAAGTGAAATCATATGAATTTCTAAAATTATTATTATTTAATTATTTTTTCTTTTTTGAAAATCAATATCATTTAACAAATATGGTGGGAGGGCTATTTGAACTTTTTCAATCAGATACCCTATGATGAAGACAGGGCTATTTGAGCTTTTTCAATCAGATACCCTTACTTAAAAGGCTTTTATTTTACTATCAGATACCCTAATTTAAAGGAAGAGGGGAAAACCCTAACTTTGTTCTATACATTAACATTAAAAGTAAGAGAGGGGAAAATGCCCTAATTTGATGAAATTTAAACAAAACCCTAATTTAAAAGGCCCTAATTTTATAATCAAATGTTCAATATTGAGGGGGAGGGAATTGAGAGAACAAAACCTGTGAGAGAGTAGTCGGGAGAGAGGAGTTCGTGGCGGTCCGTTGAGGTGGTGGATGAACGTGGATTGCCCTCTGTAGTGGTGCGAAGTTGGTGGTCGTGGGGCATGGTGATAGGGGTTCCGGTGTTGGAGGTCCGGTGGTGGAGGGTCGGTGGTTTGGGAGGGGAGAGAGAGAATGGTGGAGATGAATTTTACCGCCTAAATGATGGAGAGAGAAACTGATATGTATCAGTGCTCTGCAAAAAATTGATGTCAAAATTTCCGCTGAAATGGCCCCATCAATTTTTTCAACATTGAATTTATTTAAATTGCCTCTTGGGACCCACCTTCTACGTTGGATCATTGCCGCAATCGGTGCATAAATCATTACGTATAGCAAATCCCTTCTGAAATATACCCTAGGGTTTAACCTTTTCCTAAATCATAAACCCACTGTCCCCTTCTCAAACTCTCTCTCTCCTCATTTCTGCGCTTACTTTTCTCAGTATCAGTCGTTCTCTCTCTAAACTCTCCCATGGCGACTACTATGTTATCAAACCCTAATTTCTACCCAACCACCTCTTCCTTCACTTCAAATTCTCCAATTCGCACCCTTTTTCACTTCAAACCCACAAAATACCCCATCGCCACCATCTCCGCCGCCACCTCCGCCACTACCTCCGCCACCATAATCCGCTGCTGTTTACAATCTCCCACCCGCAGGCCTCAATATATCCCCAACCATATCCCGGACCCACATTACGTCCGAATCTTCGACACCACCCTCCGCGACGGCGAGCAATCGCCCGGCGCCACCATGACCACCAAGGAGAAGCTGGACATCGCGCGGCAGCTGGCGAAGCTCGGCGTCGACATAATCGAGGCCGGATTCCCTGCATCCTCCGAGGCTGATCTCGAGGCGGTGAAATTGATTGCTAAGGAAGTTGGCAATGGGAATGAAGAGGAAGGGGGTCATGTGCCGGTGATATGCGGATTGGCGAGGTGTAATAAGAAGGACATTGATGCGGCGTGGGAAGCAGTGAAGTATGCGAAGAAGCCAAGAATTCATACGTTTATAGCTACGAGTGAGATTCATATGAAGTATAAGTTGAAGAAATCGAAGGAGGAGGTGGTGGAGAGAGCACGGAGTATGGTGGCGTATGCTCGGAGTTTGGGATGTGATGATGTTGAGTTTAGTCCTGAAGATGCTGGAAGGTATTCAAGTCTTTTTCTCTCTCTAGAATTTGACTAACATTTAATTGGAAATAGAATACTTGCGATCTTGACTATTATGATTAATAATGTTATATTAAACTTTTCTTAAAATTTTTGATATTTGAGAAGGAAGCTCCAAATGTGGGAGTGAAATTACTTCCCATAAAAAGATTCATGTCTTCTTTTTAATACAATAATCCTTTTTTTTTAATTTATTTATTTTTATTGTCACATGGAAGATTTGTTATTTTTTCTGTTTTTGTGCTGCTTATTAGGTTAAAGTTCTTTCAAAAATTAAGTTCTGTTTTTAACAGTTCTTCAATTATCAATTTATATGGTCAGGATCAGAATTCTCTATAATGTGTACTTTAAAGGTTCTTTGGTTCTGAGGTGAAAGTTTTAGAATGAGAATTCTTTTTAAGAGTTTGATTTTCTTATTTTTGAGACAATTGGGGCAGCCCTCCCCCTAGATTGCATCAGTTAAAAACTACACAAGCTTACCTTTAGTGAGAGAGTAAACCCACATCTAGTGGATAACAGCACATATATAATGGGAAACCAAATCCACGCATGGTGGAATAACAATCCACATAAAGCAGAAGAAGTGCCTACATGTTGGATCAAACACCGGCACTTGACAGGAACTAAACCCATAACCTCTTGACAGAAGTTGTGATGGCTCAGCCAATTGATCTAGGCCTCTTTGACTAACAAAGTTTGCTTTTTATCAAAATCAATAAACATTGTTATTAAAAATTTCTGTTATTTTACATGGGCCTTTTCAGTAAAACAGCGGAGTATTGTTTTAGATTTGTTTGATGAGAAAATTTAAGATAAGAAAACGAATAGTATGATATTGTAATATTCTGATCTTATGGTCTGTTTTGTTGAAACCCAAGGCCATGCAAGCTGAAAATAAGACTGACTGTTTTAAGTTGCTAGTTTTTATGGGATGATGAAGTTTAATGTAGGAAATCTGTATAGTTTAGATCTTGCTTTACTCTCTGTTAAATGATTGATCAGAATTGTAATTGAAGGTTACGGGTAGAGTCTGGAATAATATATGACCCTTCTGCTGTAATACACTTGGTACATATGATTGATTAGTATGCGAGTTTTAATTCCCACAAAATCCGAGAGCTGCTTGCAAAGTACTGGTTCATGTCAACATCTCATTTTGTTTTTTTACCAGGTCTGAAAGGGAATTTTTGTATCACATTCTAGAGGAAGTTATTAAAGCTGGGGCTACTACTCTTAATATCCCTGACACTGTTGGCTATACTATGCCTAATGAATTTGGGCAACTAATTGCTGACATAAAAGCCAACACCCCTGGTATTGAAAATGTCATCATTTCGACACATTGCCAAAATGATCTTGGCCTTTCTACTGCCAATACTTTAGCGGTATGCAGTTGAATTTGTGAAGTATATGTTGGAGTGGTCACCAGGTTGAGTTTCACTGACATGTTTGCCCATTTGTAACTAGGGGGCATGTGCAGGAGCAAGACAAGTTGAAGTAACAGTCAATGGCATCGGTGAGAGAGCTGGTAATGCTTCTTTGGAGGAGGTGAGTGTTTGTAAAATTGTTTTTGTGTTTACACGTTGTTCAAACTTCAAAGTATGAGTCAACATGACTTGACAATTTGGTTATGTTGTTATGGCGTGTTCTTCTTGAATCATGGAACTCATACAATAAGAATATTGCATGTTGTCCATGTTTGTTATGCTGATCTGAGTCAACTTAGATGATGACCTTGGCAACACATTGCATGAAATTTGTAAATTCTTCTTTTATATTTTATAATTGCTTTCATTTATATCCTTGGATCTTTGTTTTATGTCACTCCATTGCTAATTTAGATGCTACTTCTCTTTCTTTCTAATGTAGGTCGTTATGGCATTTAAATGTCGCGGTGAGCAAGTATTGGGCGGTCTTTATACTGGGATCGATACTAAACACATAGTGATGGCTAGCAAAATGGTAAACTTACTTTGTGTCTTCTTCCCCCCTTAAAATCAATTGATTTCTCCAATTCAATTTATTTGTTATTTATCTAGGTGGAAGAATACAGCGGGCTTCTTGTGCAACCACACAAGGCTATTGTTGGAGCTAATGCTTTTGCTCATGAAAGTGGAATCCATCAGGTTGGTTTTATGGTTGCAATTGGTTTAATGTTATGCATCAATGTATCTGCAATTTGTGCTTCCGGTATATTGTGGTTATGTTGGCTGAACTATTCAGTATTCTCATTAGTTGATCATTCTTCTGATGGGGGGTTTTGGAGTACGGTAGGGCACAAGATTAGATAAAGAGTATAAAGCAATTTATCAAATGAGTTTACAAGTGATATGAATGACTAATTTTTAATGATGATCAAAATAATTGTGCTTGAACTATGGGGAGGGAGGACCTAGAGATAATTTCTGTTTGTCTCATGTATTTGTTTGTGTAGGTTAAGCTTCAAAGAAGAGCACCACTCATCCTTCTGATAGTGGTTCCTAAAGAAAGTTTGAAAGCTGCAGAATCAATAGCAAAACTTTGGATTATTTTACATAAAAACCCCAATTTAAATTAGCACCTCCATCTGATTACATAGTTTAGGGTCTCCTGCAATTGGACTTCTATTGTGATAGGGAAATGTACAAATTATGATGAGCATAACGACCATTGAGGATTATTTATCAAGTGAAAAAATAAGGAAAGAACTATGAACCAAAAACTAAGGAAAAATTAATGATGATAAAGTAACGTTGGCACTCTCAAGTCTCATCGTTTCTTTTAACATTCACACTCCTATATTTAGAGCAATGGTTGAATCATGGTTCATGAATAGTTTTGGTGGGTCTGTGGTTCTTCCATGAAATTGTTGAATAAGTGGATAACATTATCTAATCTATAATTCATGTTTCTCATTCTTTTGAGAAAATGTGAGCTCGCTTGGTAGATAGTTTAATTGAGGAACACATTTCATCAAGTGATGATTGTTAGGAGGCTAGCATAATCCTACATGCTTATATATATATATATATTCATGAATAGCCACTCAAGGATGATCCTTCGGTTGTGCTAATGCTGAAATAAAGATATTGTAACTTATGTTAACAATGTGGACACTAGAATAATTTCTTTCTCAAGTTTTTATATTGATAGAATGGATAATAGAGTCATGGATATTTTGCTTATGGTTCATGCTACTATTCTTTCAAGTAGTATGGGTGTGCAGGTTTTAACCCTAGACAAATTTAGGTTTAGTGGACACAAATATGATGCAAGCTTTAGCCGTGTTTGTCTAAAGTGGCTGATTTGTGAGTTGAACCTGCAGTCTAAAGGACTTGGCATCCTGAGCTTTTCCATGGCCACCACAAATAAGCGAAGGGCAATGCAAGTTTTTTTTTTTTGTAGCTTTTTTACTGGTGCAATTAAACCCCTGATTGGTACCCCTGATCGTACCTTCTCTTAGATGGCATGGTAGGATTTATCATTGTATCATGCAGGCTTTGGCAAAGGTAATTTAGTAATTTACACTATAATAATCTTTATGTGGGCTTTTTTCCATATATAGTTAAGGCTCTTTCTAAATATTCCTTATATAGTTAAGGCTCTTACTGTTATGTATATCAAATACTTATTCTTGGGCATTTTATTCTTTCGGCAGAATGAGGTGTTTCATGATTCACCAATTATCAGTTTCTTATCAAAGTTTAGCCTAGGAGATGGTGTAGTTCTTGTATTTATCCTGCTTTTTCGTATCTCCGTTTGTATATATGGGTTCACGCCCTAGCTGCCTTGTTGTCATTATCATTTTCATATAAAAATAAATAAATATTGCTCCAGAGTCCAGAATTGGGTGTTCAGTAAAGTGTGTTGGATATAGTCCTACCTTTTGTGAAATTTGAGATGTAATTGTTTTGCAACCTGAGCCTGCACTTTCATGTTCAGAGTTTTGTTGCCTATATGTAGTTGGAATTGTCAATATGTTACGTATTCCCATCTTAGCCTCGGAAATTTTAGGCTCTTGGATATTCACCATAAACATTTGCTCAAAAGTTCAATTTCTGTGTTTGGTTGATGTTTTTGTTTAAAAAAAATCCTTTTGTACTGTGTAACTGTCTTGAATTTTTTATTATTTAAGATTATTAAACTAGATTAAGAAAAAATGTAGAAGAAAAGGAATCAGAATTAAATAAAGGTCAAATGGAAGAGATTCAGAGATGGAAAACTAGGAATTTAGAGAGAGAATTTTCAGAAGACACCCTTCATTATCAATTTTGCATAATAGTGTAGTTACACTTATTTTTGAGTACCCTGCTAATATGCTTATATACTTATTGGCAATGTTTATATTTTATGGAATGTTGATAGTTGACTGTATATATGGTTTTATTCTCATTATGTTCATATATTAGTTTTTAAAAAATATTTCTCCTGTATTTACTCAAGTTTCTCTCCTTACTCAAACACAGAATATAGAAAAATTCTATGTTGAATAACACTTGATGAAACTGTTGCCTTGTGCTTTTCGTCTTGTAGGATGGAATGCTTAAACATAAAAATACGTACGAGATTATGTCTCCTGAAGATATTGGGCTCCATCGTTCTGATGATTCTGGTATTGTCCTTGGAAAACTTAGGTATGGACTGTAAAGTTTCTACTTGATGTGATGCCTTTCAGATTGGTTTTTAATTTTGTCTTTCAACTTGTAAATGTTCTCAGACCAAAAAGGAAAAAGAGAAAACCTGTAAATATCTGTTTATACACTCATATTTATTTATAGGTTATTGACTCATATTTTAATTTGCACAGATCTTATATTTCCTTATACGTACTTGTTCACTATATGTTAGTCTTGATATTTTTGGGCATTGAATTGTTATTGGATTATCACCCATAGTAATGAGAGAAGCTTTCATAGGAAGTGAAAGCGATGATGGTAGTGGGAGTGTTTTCATAGGAAATTTTGCAAGAATGCAAAGGTAAATTAAACTGGATTTGCAATGGCTGAAATCAAGAAACTGAAAAAAATTACTGTTGTGGGTAGGTGCAAAGCAAATGAGGTTTAGGGAACAAAACTAGAAAATTGGTATGTATAATACAATTAGGGTATACCGGCTTTTAGGATTAAAGATGGATCTCCTTTTACAGAGGATGTTCTAGGGTATTGTAGTCTTATGTTTTTGGAACATTGTAAAATTTTCTTCTCCGATGTAAATCGTAATCCAAGATATACCATACTATTTTTACATCATAACCCTATCTTTTTGAATCAACATGAATGTGATCCAACTTCTAGTTGTTTTAATTCGACCGTCACCAAATCCTTGCAATATAACTTCTAAGATTTGGTGGAAGCAAGCTAATTTTAGGGATTGGAAGTTTGAATTTTGTTTTGCCTGGACAGCTTCCCTTGAGAAAATTTGGACATACAATATTTTTTTTTGATAGGGCAATTATGGAAAATGTATGTGGTCTTCTACGGAATTTTTGAAGAATCTTGGATCTGCTGTCGAATTCGAAGATGTTCATTTACTTTGAGATTTTGGGGTTTGGCAGAGGGAAAATTAAAAAAAATCTTGTGGTCTTGTGTGCTGTTTGCAATCATATGGGATGTATGGACTTAAAGTAACTCCAGATTTTTGTAGTACAAAAGTTTCTCTTTGTTATTTGGTAGGGTGTTCCTTTTCTTTGCCTCCCTTTGGATATCCACTGCTGGGCTTTCGTGCTAATTCTTAATTATAGAGTCGAGAGCAGTGCGAGAGTATTGACTAAACTAAGGTCATAAAGATTTATTTTTGAAATTTGATGGCATAAATTATTGCATTATTGGGGTTTGGCATTTTTAATTTTAAAAATTTTATTATATGGGCCGTGTGATTTTGGCCTTTAACTATCATTATATGCTCATATTTTCCTCGCAATCTAAAACTCCAACCAATGTTTTCAGAACCGGACCGTTCATCGAACCGAAAAAGGTGCCGGGTGGATGGGTCACTGGTCCAACCAGTGGTCGGACCGTTATTGACCCAGTGACGTCATTAATATGTAATAAATAATAAATAATTAAATATATTAAGTATTATTAAATATTATATAAAATATTTAGTAAATATATAAAATTAATCAATTTATCTACACACAAAAAAAATTAAACCTATTTGTACAATATTTACGTTATACAATTCAAATAAATACTAAATTTATATAAAAAGAAATATATTAAATCATGATCATAACTCAAAACTCAAGAGTGATAAAATCAAACACAAATAAATATAAACATCTCTAGGATACATTCAATCAAATTTGGTAAAAAAAACTAAATTTATTTGTACAATGTTTACTTTATAGTTTATACAATTCAAATAAATACTAAATTTATATGAAAAGAAAGATATTAAATCATGATCATAACTTAAAACTCAATCAAGGATACATTCAATCAAATTCGAAAAAAAAAAAAAAAGTGTTGACGTAGGGAACCGGTAAAACCGGTGACCCGGTGACCGGGTCACTGGGTCGACCGGTCCAACCGCCGGGTCACCGGGTTTGATCGGTTTTGACCAAAAAACGATTTTTTCAAAAAACCGGACCGGAGTGCCGACCGGTTCCGATTTTTACCGGTCGGACCGGCGGTCCGGTCCGGGTTTAATTACAGTGACTCCAACCAACATATAGAATTCTACTTAACATTAAATTCTCCATAAGTAAATCGTGAAGTGTATAGTGTTTCGAAGACTCCCATATCGCGTTTCATGTATCGTATCGTGTATCGTACGATACGATAATGAAATGAAAAATGTGTAATATATATTTAAACATATAAACACACAATTTATTGGACAATCAGGTATATTAGCTTGACTATATATAAAAGTACTCAAGTAAATATTATTATAGACTAAAAATAAATTTTACAGTTAGATAGTAGCCAAACTACTCTAAATTAATTTATTAAATATTATTTTAGTAATCTTTATAGCGTAGCAAGAGAAACGGAAATTTAGATTCACCTTTTATCTATAAAACAAAAGATAATAATTCACATTAACAAGCGGAGATTTATGCACCTGCTTATAGAAAGTGACGTGAGAAAAATAGAGTGATATTCTAAAAGAAGATATAAAACTCTAAAAAGTGATTATAGGCTCATCAAGCGATATAAAAAATGTTTATGCTAAAAAACCTCTTCATTTGAAGTGGTAGAAGGCTTAAAAGTTTTGTTTTTACTCTTTTGGTTCTACATTAAAAAAATTTCAAGTCGGTTGTTAACTTTAAAAAGTATCGTGCATTGTGTCATTTCGTAAGAATTGTATCGAATCGTAATTGAATCGTAAGATACGGTGTCATTTTAGATTCACTCTGCGATACGTATCGAATTGTCTACATATCGTATCGCATATCGTAAGATTCTGACAACTATGGTTGTAATCACCATTTGTGGGGGGTTTGGAGTTTGGACGAACAGAAATGCTTGTCGGTGGGCTATGGATGTTGGTTTACTTTGGGACAAAGTTTCTTTCTTTGCTTCTCTTTGGGCTTACTCAATGGGAGCTTTTAGGGGAGTTCAAGTGCCAGATTTACTTGAGGATTGGTGGGCGGTGCTTCATTAGAGCATAAGTGATTATTCCAGTAGCTATTTTTTCTATCACCTGCTTTGTAATCTCTTTCTCCCATATTTAATAAAATATTCTTTTATATGGCGTATGGCCAAACCATAAGGTAAAGCTTGCAGATTAAGAGGAATTGAGATTTGAATCTGCATATCTGCGAATTGTTGGTAAATTTGACCCAACATCCACACTTTAGAAATGTAGGATCGCAGAATAAGGGTGCTCTTCTTGTAGTAGGGAAATGGGCAACTCTGGGTGTTTGGGGCTAAAGGGGGAAGGAGGACAAGCTTAAATCTCCTAGAAGCACCATTATCTGACAGCAGTGTTTTCTGGGTCCCCCCCCCCCCCCCCCCCCCCCAACAACCACCAACAAACAAACCCCATCCTACCAAAATAAGTTATGTGATAAGGTATTTCCCTAACCTGTAAGTTTGGTTTTGAACTTGTTCTAATCAAATTGCTATGTCATGATATGACTTCTTTATTCCATATTCTTTGTGGCTTTGATGCAATTTGCATATTTGGCTGTTCATCGCTCTTCCTGACTATCACACTAGCAGAAAAATTCTAAAGCTTCTTATCTAAACTTTTTGTGCAGCGGACGCCATGCTTTGAGATCTAAACTTTTGGAGGTATAGTGCAGTGTCATGTCATCTATGAACCACATATCAGTTCTGTTGTTTTTATGCCATAAATTAACAACATTGCTTTACTGCCTTTTCAGCTTGGATATGACATCGATGGAAAAGAATTTGACGATCTGTTTTGGAGTTTTAAATCTGTAGCTGAGAAGAAAAAGGTGAATTGAAATTCTTATACTTCCACAGCTATTAATAAAGTTTTTTATTGTGTTTCAAGTTATGTCATTGCTAGAGAATGGAATAATAGTGCAATCAGAGTGCACACTGATAAATTATGATCCTATTGACAACTAGAGAAACAAAGAGCCATCATTTACTGTTGTATCCATACATTTACTGATGTAGTTGTTAAATGCTTTTTTATTGCATTGAAATTTCCGATGGTAATGAAAAATAATACTATATGATTTATCTTCTGTTATCTTATGGATGAACTTCTCAAAATAACATAAATGGAGTTATGTAAGAAATCTATGTCATTGTTAATATGAAATTAACAAATTCTATATTTATGGAAGTATCCTTAAAAAAATAAGGGCTTGAATTACGCACAGCTGAAGAATAAGACAGATCATGGAAATAAAAGGATTATCATTAAAGTGCAAAATGTCTGGAATAAATGGAGTTCCCCTTTATTGTTCAAGTTCCCTGAAACAGGAAAGCTTTTAGCTTGTAATCAAAAAGGGCTTGGTACCCTTGTACAATAGTCATAATGGCTTCTTTTGCAATTGGAAGTGATTTAAGGTTAACTTGTAATCACGAATATTTTGGTGATACTTGAGCTACGTAACTTGATAATACTTATTTTGATTTGAAATCTCTTTCTACTCATGTTTGGCAGTTAAAAAAACTTTCTTATTTCACACCGTGGACTGCTACATATTCTTGTTAACAAATTATGTCGTAGTTTTTTTTTTGGGTAAATTGGATTTGTATTTAAAAGGCAAACAATTATAAATCACTCTCTAAAACATAAATAAATGTATGAAAATATTCAGTTAGCAATAATGTGCAGAAGCCAATTACGACTGATTTAGGAACTGGAATTATGAGGCATTTGGTTATAAATTTTGTAAAGTCCTGTCTCGATTTCGTATCTGTTTATGATAAGTTTAATTTCTCTGTTGGTGTCTCAGACTATTACTGATGATGACCTAATAGCACTGGTCTCAGATGAAGTTTTCCAGCCTCAAGTTGTTTGGAAGCTTGGAGATGTACAGGTATGTATGGACTCCACTTTATGCTTCAATTTGGTTTTGTATTAGTCAGCTGGGCTTGAGGTATGAATAGTGTGTCAGTCAATTGAAAAGGACCTATTACCTAGTGCAGGTTACATGTGGAAGTCTTGGTCTTTCAACGGCAACCGTTAAACTAATTGATGTTGATGGCCAAGAACATATTGCTTGTTCGGTTGGAACAGGGCCAGTTGATTCAGCTTACAAGGCAGTTGATCTCATTGTGAAGGTTTGAAATTGAGAACTTGCAATATTTATTTCATACTGTTTTTTTTTTCTATTGCAAGTGCTCACTTTAGTTGGGAGCATACACATGATTAGCTATGAGCCTGAAGAAACATTCATTCTCTTTATATGCAAGGTACCTGTGTCACTTCTTGAGTACTCCATGAATGCAGTTACGGCAGGGATTGATGCTATAGCCACAACCCGAGTTTTAATTCGTGGGGAAAATTTTCACTCAGCAACTAACGCATATACCGGACAAGCTGTTCAACGCACATATAGGTGTGTCATTTACTTGCCTTTTCTTTTCACAAAGTGGTTCATGTGTATATATTCAATCAAACTCCTATGATGAAGTCATTGAAGTTCATGGTACTCCCTCCATACTAAAATATAAGATCATTATTAACTTTTTGAAGTCAATTTAAGATATTTTTCAAATTCAAAATTGATGTGATTTTTTTTTGAAGTTTAAGTCAATGCTGAATATTGCAAAATAGTCGAAAAGCACTACTCATTGTAAAATTAATTATCTCATAGTTTATAATGAATCATCTCAATTTTAATATTGAAAATGTATCAAATTGACTTTGTAAAGTCAACGATAATCTTATAATTTGGAATGGAGGGAGTATGTATTTGTATGTCGTCATTCGCATTTCTTGCGTAATTAATACTAAATCTAGTAATGCATCTCTTTTTGTTGCCAGTGGAACTGGAGCATCAATGGATATCGTTATTTCCAGTGTCCGAGCCTATGTTGGTGCACTAAACAAGATGCTAGGCTTCAAAAATAACAAAGTAGAAGCTAATACACAAACAGAAGCTATACGTGTTTGATAGTAATTACAGTTTGAGTAATCAGGATCGTAGATGCTTGTTAATCTGTTGTAGATTAAGTGGTTTTCCCTTTACCCCAATTTCTCTTTGTTTTGTTATCCAATCTGTATTTCCTTGGGCATGGGGACAGTACAGCATGATAATAGATTTTGTCAGGAACTGTATCTATGACGGAAATAAAGGCAGATGTGTAATTTTATCCTCCAGTTATTTCTCATGTGAATGAACATTTGTGCAGAAGTCGACTGAAAGTGTAAAACGGCACCTCATATTTCTGCTTGAGTTGTCCATTAAAATAACATTATTTTTAAAAATTACATCATGTACATAATATGAGAGAGAGTGTATTTATATATATATATATATATATATTTAATTACACAAAATGACGACGCTTTTGTATGATAGTTCATTCAATTATAAAATATAATTGCAGCTTATAAAAAATGTAAAAATTAAAGAGATTGATTATCCTCTTGAAAAATGCGATGTCAACTTATGAATTTACACTAGAAAAAGTCGCACTGCTCATTTATTTTGATAAAAAAGAGTGCTCCTACGCGGCCTGGTTTTTTGGACCAAAAATTGAACCGTGGGTCCTTTTTCCCACTCAAATTATTTTTTTCTCTCTACTTCACTCCTCTCTCTCTCTCTCTTTCTCACTCCCTCCACTTTTCACTCCAATTTTATCTCTCTTTTTCACTCTATACACTTAATAATTTTTCCTCTTCTTTCTCTATCTCTTTTTCTTTCTTACTCTATCAATACTTTTCTAAAAAGTAAATTGAGATGAGTTGCTTTTTACCTCATGATAATATACATGTCTACCATTTATATCAGATTTAATTATTGTCAACTAAATTTTATTTTTTTAATTTATTTAATGTTAATCCATCAAATTTATTTTTTTTACTTATTTAATATGTATTTTTTTTCAAAAAAAGTTTAAAAGGTTTATTTAATATTTTTTTGACAATCTTAAAACATTGAAAAAAAATTAATATTTTTTTTGACAATCTTAAAAATTGAAAAAAATATTAAACAAGTAAAAAAAACTAATATTTTTTTTACTTATTTAATGTTAATCCATCAATTTTTTTTCAATGTTTAAGATTGTCAAAAAAAATATTAAAAAAACTTTTTAAACTTTTTTTGAAAAAAATATATATTAAATAAGTAAAAAAAATAAATTTGATGGATTAAAATTAAATAAGTAAAAAAATAAAATCTAGTTGACAATAATAAAATCTGGTATAAATGATAAACATGCACATTATCATAAGATAAAATTATTTTTATCTCAATTTATTTTTTAAAAAAGTATTGATAGGGTAAGAAAGAAGAAGAGATAAAAAAAGAAGAAAAATTAATAAGTGTATAGAGTGAGAAAGAGAGATAAAATTGAAGTGAGGCCGAGAATGAGAGAAAGGAGTGAAGAGTGAAGAGTGAAGTAAAAAAAAATAAAAAAGGACATGAGTGAAAATTAGATCCACCGGTCCAATTTTTTGTCCAAAAAAAGGTCCGCCTAGACTTATTCGATAAAAAAAGAAGCTAAAACTAAAATCTTATCAAAGAGTGATTCTACGTGGCCTGTTTTTTGGACAGAAAATTAGACCGTGGGTTCAATTTTCCACTCATATCCTTTTTTTTGAGTCTTCTTACGGGGACAAGGAAAAAAGGAACCCAAAAATTGGACATTTCATATTTTTCTTGTTTTTTTTTTGTTTTTTTGGTATTGAGTCCAAATATATTTATACTATGGATTTAAAAAAAATAGAAAAAAACATAAAAATTTAGGTGTAATCCAATACCAAAAAAAAAACCCAAGGGAAATAGGAAATATCCAATTTTTGGGTCCCTTTTTTCCTTGTCCCCGTAGACTTATTCTTTTTTTTTTTTTTCTACTTCACTCCTTTCTCTCTCTCTCTCTCCCACTTTTCACTTTAATTTTATCTCTCTTTTTCACTCTATACACTTATTAATTTTTTATAAATTTCTTTATCTCTTCTTCTTTCTTACTCTATCAATACTTTTTTAAAAAGCAAAAATTGAGATGAGTTTTTTTTTTACTTCACGATAACGATAACGTGCATGTCTACCATTTATACATGATTTTATTATTGTCAACATATTTTATTTTTTTTACTTATTTAATATTAATCAATCAAATTTATTTATTTTACTTATTTAATATATTTTTTCAAAAAAAGTTTAAAAAGTTTATTTAATATTTTTTTTGACAATTTTAAACATTGAAAAAAAATATTAAATAAGTAAAAAAAATTTAATATTTTTTTTCAATGTTTAAGATTGTCAAAAAAATATTAAATAAACTTTTTAAACTTTAAAAAATAAATAAATTAAATAAGTAAAAAAAAATAAATTTGATGGATTAACATTAAATAAGTTAAAAAAATAAAATTTAGTTAACAATAATAAAATTTGTATAAATGATAGACATGCACATTATCATAAGATAAAAAGGAATTTATCTCAATTTACTTATTAAAAAAGTATTGATAGAGTAAGAAAGAAGAGATAAAGAAAGAAAATGAAAAATTATTAAGTGTATAGAGTGAGAAAGAGAGATAAAATTGACTAATTTTCTGTCCAAAAAAAGGTCTATTCCTTATCAAAAGCTAAATACCATTTCTATTATATTTAAAACACAGCGAGTATATAGAGATGAGGAAAGTATTTTGAGTACTTCTACGCAAACCTTTTTGTTGAGCAGAAAATTATATTGGTGAGTCCAATTTTCCACCCATACATTTTTTTAATTTTTTTTTACTTTCTTTTCTCTCTTTTTCAATCTCTCAGTTTTTACTCCAATTTTATCTCTCTTTCTCGTTCTATACACTTATCAATTTTTCTTCTTATTCTTTCTTACTCTATCGATACTTTTTTTTAAAGTAAATTGAGATGAGTTCCTTTTTATCTCATGATAATGTGCATGTTTACTATTTATACCATATTTTATTATTGTAAACTAGATTTTATTTTTTTTACTTATTTAATGTTAATCCATCAATTTTTTTTTACTTATTTAATATTTTTTTTTCAAAAAAAGTTTAAAAAGTTTATTTAATATTTGTTTGACAATCTTAAACATTGAAAAAAAAATATTAATTTTTTTTACTTATTTAATATTTTTTTTTTCAATGTTTAAGATTGTCAAAAAAAAATATTAAATAAACTTTTTAAACTTTTTTTGAAAAAAATATATTAAATAAGTAAAAAAAATAAATTTGATGGATTAACATTAAATAAATAAAAAAAATAAAATTTAGTTGACAATAATAAAATTTGTTATAAATGCTAAACATGCACATTATCATGAGATAAAAAGGAACTCATCTCAATTTACTTTTTAAAAAAGTATTGATAGAATAAGAAAGAAGAAGAGAAGAAGAAAAATTGATAAGTATATAGAGTGAGAAAGAGTGATAAAATTGGAGTGAAAAGTGGGGAGAGTAAGAAAGAGAGAAATGAGTGAAGTAGAAAAAAAAATTAAAAAAAGGTATGTGTGGAAAATTAGACCCACCGGTCTAATTTTCTGTCCAACAAAAAGGTTCGCGTAGACTTATTCAAGTATTTTTAGGAACAGTATGTCTTGGGCGACCGGCGCAATTTTTTTTTTTTTGGTTTTGACTCCCAAATAATTTATATGATTTATTAGAATTGATTTTTTTTTTTAAAAAGTGATTTAGTTGTTATTTGGATACATATACAAAACAGTGTTGTACAAACTATACAACATTGTTTTGTATACGTATCCAAATGACTCCTAAATCACTTTTTTTTAAAAATATTTTAGTTCCAATAAATCATATAAATTATTTGGGAGTCAAAACAAAAAAAAAAAAAAAATTGCGCCGGTCTCCGCTTCCCGATCGCCGTAGAATCACCTTTTTAGGAAACAAAGCCAAGGGCAAATAAAAAAGGATTAAAAGATGGAGGTTTATGAACGATATTGAAGACCTAGTAGTGGGTGATGGTGCAGAAAAATTACAAGAATAAAAGGGAAAGATTAAGCAGATAAAAAGAAATACATTAAATGACCTTTCCCCTTAAATCGTCCACTTTCCGAAGTTGTTAATTTCTCTTTCAAAGTTAGAAATATATTTATACTTTCTCTATTCCAAAATAAAAATTCTTATTACCATTTTAGGTAGTTCTAAATTAAATGTGTACTTATCTTAAATAATTTATTTTTTACAATAATTTATCTATAATATCCTTAGTATTAATTGTCATATTTATATTCTCTATACATATTTATGGAGCATCACTAGTCATGTATAAAAAACTATGCAATTAAATGAGAATTAAACTATGAACAATTTTATCATTTTATTATCTTTCTTAATATGTACAAAAAGTCAACCAAAATTTTTATCCTGAAATGATAAAAGTAATATATTATTAAGTAACATTTGTTTGCAAAAATTATGAATAAGATGAGACCATTTATGTGTTTTAGAACCATTAAGGAATATTTTGTCCCATGATTTAATCCATGAATTATGTGTTATTATTTTAAGCTCATTTGATACTTCAGTCTCAAAATGAAAATTCTATAAATACTTCCCCCACTTTAAAATATACGATCATTATTAATTTTTTAAAGACAATTAAAAATATTTTATAAATAAATAAATTTAAGACATTTTCAAACTCAAAATTAATATAAATTTATTTAATTTTAATTAATACAATAATGATTATTATAAATTATATAACAAGTACTACTCATTATAAAATTTATTGTTTGATAATTTTTAATAAATCACATCAATTTTGAGCTAAAAATAATAATTCTCAATTTAACTTTTAAAATTCAATAATAATCATATAGTTTGGAACAAGCATACCTTTCCACCTAAGATTATAAATCATCATCAAATAACTTTTGAAATAAGATGAGATTAAATAACAAACTAATCATGAAAAATAATAACCCATAATGATAATAAATTGATACAAATAATTTATTTTATCCGTTATCTTTGCAAACAAATATCTACCCGTTATTTTTACAAACAAACATAGCCTAAAAGTAAAGACGGCCAAATAGAATCCGAGAATCAGCAGATTATGGAACATACAAAGGAGAGACTGAACGTTACTTCGTACTAACTGTTTCAAAATTTAAACGGATCAAAAAAATAATTAAAAAAATTATAAAATCTTTTTTTATATTGTGAAAGAGAATAACGGGAGAAAGAAACAAAACTTCTTTAGATATTCAATACAAACAAGAAACGTCCTTCGTCTGTAACATCCTTCAACAGAACCAGTAACGCCCCTTCAACGAGAGAGAGAGATGATACAAAGAACCGTCTGTAACATCCTTCAACAGCACCAGAAGCGCCCCTTCAACGAGAGAGAGAGAGAGACATGATACAAAGAAAGGGTGGTGCCAGAGTGAAAGGTTCCCAACCAAACTCTCTTATGTCTGTCAGTTGATGTTATGTTACACAGAGCCAGAAAGTATGAAACAAGATAGCATAGCGGAATAACAGGAAAAGCAAGCCGGTTTATTCACATTTCATTTGATGGTTAGAGACGAATTATAATGAAACTTAATATCTCATATTCTCAATGTTGGAAGTTTAACAACCTCAAAAATAAGCACATTCGACTGAAATAGTTGGGGGAATCTCTCTACAATCCACAAGAAGCAATGTGTGCTGCCAAAAAAAATTAAAATATTAATAAATTGCTAAATCATATTCACATGAAAATTACAAATAAATGAACAAACTAGGATAGGCAATACAAGAAGAAAAATATAAACATCCATATGATTTATCTGAGACATGACTTTCTTTGGTCCAACAAGTAAAAAGAGAAATTACTACAATTTTAATGAGCAAATGATTACTGGAGAATATGCTAGTAACATGATGCAGCATAACTACTAGATTCTTATAGTGCAAGATGCAATCATGGTTAACTAGTAACAAGAATGCATTACTAGAATGTGGGGAATATTGTAGGCCATATACGCTCATGTGGAACCACATATTGACCCAAAAGCAAAACTATTAGGTCTATGGTATATTAGAGCATATATATCCTCAATTTTTCACCTTGAATTCAGATGTTAACATTAGTATCACGCGTTACCTCAACATAGAACACAATGAGCAAAATGTGATGAGTTAAATCAAGTAAAACTAGTATTAAAAGAGTTAAGAGTGCATGATGCAAGTGCAATCATGGTTATCTATTAACAAATGCTCATCCACAAAAGAGAAGCACTTTATGAAGCCGTGTAACCAAAAAAAATGATCATATGTGAAGGTGCTACATCTAGCTGCAGCATTGACAACTCAAAAAATGACAAAGTAATGATGAACTACAATTTTTTGGACTACCATTCTAAGCAATCGATCTCAAGATCAAATCTAAATTCTGAAATTTGAGAACCGAAAGTAAACATCTGTAGAAAATTAGTAGGTTGAATAAATTTTCCTCGAATCTAAAAGCCATACAGCTTGTAAACAGTTAACAATGACGATGAAACATTAATACCCAACATAAGCTCGTCCAATGGCTCAACAATTAATCATCATTGCGTTCTTCTTAAGGACATTGATAACTATTACAAACCAACATTGAGCCAAACAATTAGCCTGTGAATATATCAGAAAATTCAATGCATTTCTTCTTAAAGAATATTTTCATAATACGGTAACATCAATCTCAAGCCAATCGCTTCTAAATCTCTTTATCTATAAACAATGTAACTGCCCAAGCAATTGTATATGCACCGACTGAAATTTATAAGACATTAGCACAATATCGCTAAACTTTTAGACCAAAAGTATTTACAGAATCGCTTTCTACTTTTCTTGCAAATCTGACATTTTATTTGCCAGGCTTAAAAGAGCTTTATAAAAGAAAGTCATCATACTACCAAATGTATCCGTGGAAGATAAAGATTTCAATTTTTTCATATACATTTGTACTTAGAATTCAGCATAATCCTTCCAACAATGCACTTACTATCTGCAAACCATTACTTAAATATTTGCTTTCAACACAAACAGCTTGTTTAGTTTGGAGTTTGGACCACTTATACACAACAAGCCTGGATGTTAACCCTACAATCGTGCATCACCAAATATGAAAAATCATAAATTTTCGGTTATAGATCGACGAGCATCGTCTCCAAAATCACATGCTTTTAAAGCATGATCTGTCCTGTCTTAAACAAATAAATAAAATGAACTATAACGTAAGCTCATTCTAAGTAGACTACCAGAACTGGACACGACACATCCATCAGGGATGCTGCTATTCGATGGCATAGCTTGGCTAACATATTAGAACCTTCTTTCATTTACCTCTTATGAATATTCCTATCACTTGGTAATCACATCCAAAGATGTGTCGATCTTTCATCAATTATTCAGAGGATGTGATGTTCACTATTGCATTCTAATTTTGTATTTTGGCACAAAAGACAAGAAAATAAAATATTAACGCCTATTGAAGGCAGTACCAACAGAATCAGCAAGCGGCTAATCCACTTATAGGCCTATCTAGTGAGTATGAGCACTCATTAATCTATCAATGGCTAGACAAAAGTCTGCAAACTAATCATACACAATGGCAGCATAAACTAAATTTAGAAACCAGTCTCTCAAATACATAGCATTCTACCTGTTAGTTATGAGTAGATGGAACTCTATTTTCCTCAAGCTAAGCCTTCACAACAGTAACATGCTTATATCAGGCTTAATCTTAAGCAAGAACTTCAGGAGAAGATATTCGCAAGTATTTATAAATTGTTTATCTCGTTAATTGATATGTGCAACCCAAAATGCACAGGACTGATATCCTTTATGAATTACAGACACCTGGATTTAATTGTAGGGTGAAAATAGTGAAGATGACAACCATTCAGTTTTAGCATATAAGAGGTGTCCAGTATGAAACACCAACCAAGCCCCATGATAAAGAGTTTCTAATTTCATGGATAAGTATCGTTTTACCTTCGCATGTAAAGAGAAACAACATACCACAAAGAGATTATCAACTAGCTACAAAGTGATGCTAACACAATAAGCTCGAGGAAACAACATACCACAAAGAGTATTGTTTGTATATTATAAGTGGCACATGCAGAAACATTTAATTAAAGATTTAGCATGTTCACAGAACTACTCTATCCATAGGAAAGCACAAGCCACTGTAAAGTCTGTGCTTTAAAATTAAAATGAGCAAGTACTCGCAAGTAAGTACTTGCGAGTACTTGCTCATTTTGGAGATGTCTGCTTAGAAAGAATACATAAATACGTAACCAAGTAAACTGCATCTGGTAAACCCAATGTTAAGCACACATTATATAGTAGGCAATACAGAAGGATGTACCAAGACGAATTAGGATTCAACAAGTGGTTTGTTATCAAAAGATGGACTGATATGTTATGTTTTAGCTCCTTGACTTGGAGGTTATCTATCTTTTTCTGACATATACACAGATATGACACAAAATGCTGCCAGTATGATATATTAGGAGACAGATGTATGTAGGACAAGTCAAGTAAGTGTTATCACTTCATCAAAATATTATCTTAAAAAAATAAATAAAAATAATATTGTAACATAGAATTGATATTTAGGCCTTAAGTTGTGATGATTACAATGTTGACCTAATATAAATGCGGATATTTCAACACATAACTAACATTGTAGTACTTCACATTTTTATGAAAGGCTCCGTTTGTTTCAAGGAAAACATTATCTAAAAATATTTTTCAGTCAAAATAGCATACTTTCAGTTGTGTGGTTGGCTAATCGAAAATGAGACTGTTAATACTTTCCCCATGTTTGGTAATGAAAAATGAAATTCATAAAATAACAAAAGCAAAAACAAATTTATACATGATATTTTTTATTATGGTCAACAATTAAAATGTCTGTACAAGTGAAATATACATAAAACAGCAAAACAAGCAAATTCATCATAGATCATAGTCTTCATGATTAAAGACACAAATCTGTATGTATATATGTGTGTGTGTGTGTGTATATATATATATATATATATATATATATATATATATATATATATATATATGCACACACACACATACATGGACAAAAAAATATACTTTAGAAGTTGAAAAAATTATTAATTCCAAAAACCCATTAGAGAAAATTTTAAATTGTTGAAGGGATGAAACCATTAAAAGAAGTGTTTTTCTAGATAAAAAGACATGAAGTTTGAAAGAATGATTTAAGATACAGAATATAAAAAATAAAAATTATGATTATAAATCTGCATGTTTTATGAAAAAAAAATATATGAATTTGATTAAGAAATTAAAAAGAGAGAATAAGAACGAAGGATAGAAAATGGTTACATGTTTGATGAGAGAGAACACAGGCATTTTCCTGAAATAGTGAAGGTTTTCCGGTTGACGGGAAAATAAATTACAATTGACCACATTTTCCATGACATCAAACACCGAAAATAAGGAAAATGTTTCCTAGAAACTAACAAAGCCAAAGATTATTTTCTCCGTTATACTGCTTCATTAATTATATCCTAGGCCTAATTTTGATGATTAGGAACAGAAATTTTGTGGTTCTTAACAGATATTATCTGTTTTATTATGCTAATTATAATTATTAGAACCAGACTTAACTATATCACCCAAACATGCTCACTCATCCCAAATGACACTAGCATCTTCCTAAGTTCTCTTATCTGGTCCAATTTGATTTTGGACTCGACACTTTTCTTCCATAACCAGAATTTTGCAAGCTTCTCTCTATTTGAATGTCCATTCAGGCCCACAACTATTTGTAGCCTCAAACTCTCTTACATCATATAGTAGCAATAAACAGTGCACCGACTTTTTCTTTTTTCTCTTTTTTCTCTTTTTTTTTTGTAAAGACGAAGAAATAAATTCTATTTTCTCTCCTATTTACTACCACAACTATTTGTAGCCTCAAACTCTCTACATCATATAGTAGCAATAAACAGTACACCAACTTTTTCTTTTTTCTCTTGTTTCTATTTTTTTGGCAGATGCACAAAAAAATTTAATAAAAAAAGAGGAAATGTGAAACAAAACTAAAACCAGAAGTAATATGTCAATTCAGTTACCATGCTAGCAAACTGTGCAATAGTAGCCGTACCACAAATCTATATCCCATATGCAGATGTCATGCTATTTCTATTTCGGTTACATTTCGACATGTCCATTTGACATAATACAACTAAGGCTTTGCTATCTAAAATTTTATGGCTAGAAGCCTAATATTCTATATATACAATTGTTTAGTTTATATACAAGTTATAGAATAATAAGAAGTGCAGGAAGCACTATATAATGCGAATCGTAGCCTAGTCTTGAGTTATAAGTCAACTATGAGAAAATGTAAACGGACAACTATCAGATTGACATGGATATTAATATCAAGAACCAATGCAACAAGGATACAAAGGAGGATACAGATGTGGATAACTGCTGAAGCCTGAATTACTTCTTACTGCAAAGTCGGGTGATAGAACAAAGTCAAAAACTTAACTCTCATCATTGTGAATTCTTCTAATATTGAGCAGTACTATCATATAACGACATAATTATGCAAGTATGACAACTAGCTTACCCACATAATGAAAGAAATGCTCAGTACTTCAAGTTGTAACTTTATAACCCACGTCGAGAAAAAGCCGATGTCCCCCATTAATTTAATGCCCAACATCAACATGCTGTAGCTAATCTGGTCTAACATACTTGCTGCCAAAGTAGAGATCATCCTTGTACATATCATGGGATTCAGAAGGATCATATCTGTCCTCAAATTCATGATGTGAAACTGAGTCTGATCTGTGACTCCTGTCTGTGGTCCTTCTACGTCTAGCCTTATCCTCTGATAGCTGATCAACTCGATCCTGCCGATGACTAGTTCGATCATGTGACCTGCTATAGTTTCTCTCTGGGCTTCGTGAAGAATATTTTCTACACACTTCTGTCTCATCTCGTTGCCCTTGAGCACCACCCTGTTGACGTGAGCGACCATTATTTCTTTGTTTTTCTGGGATTCTGGAATAGTACTCTCTGTCATGTTTGTTCCTGTCACTATTCTGATCTTCTACAGCATCATGGTGCCTGAGAGAATCTCGTATATATTGCTTAAAATCTTTGGGAGACTCATCCTTAATTCTTGAAGATCTGATATTTTTATGAGAAAGTAACGGCTTCCCGTCACTAGGTGGGTATTCACTGCTTACTTCAGATGAGGAGTTCACTCCTTTCTCCATCAGATTGTCTGCAGAAATACCATGCACAGGAATTGGTTCAGGAGTAACCTTTCCTGCTTCTTCAGCCTCGTCTAGTGAGCAACCAAACCCACCTGCTGCCTTTATTTCCTCCATGTAATCCTCTATTATATCCCTCATAACCTGTACACAGAAGGAAGAAGAGTGAAAAGGAAATAAAAAACAAAAAATAAAAATAAAAAATGGAAGGAATGTGTATATAAAGGTTCGTCTTGGCAATGTTTCAGTTTTTCAGATAAGTAGAAAAATGAAGGCAAATAATAATTGGAAAATTATATAAAAAGAAGAAAAGAAACTCAACATCTTATTTATGCTCTTGATACAGCGGAAACAACTGCAATGGTGCTTCTTGTAACAATAACTACCAAAGACCAATACAATCACGTGAATGGAAATTTCTATCAAAAGAACCAAGTTTTATCATCCCAGCTGATTGTAGTGTTTATCCTTCCAAATTTTATAGAAACAAGAATCCCTCCTATTGGTGTTGTATTGCTGATTTTTAAATTACGTGGAACTATTTGTGCTCTTTCTGACTTACTAGATTAAAATGGAACTGAAAAAGAAAATAGAATTTACATGGTGCACATAATGACTCTTTAATTTCCTAAGACCAAACTAACAGACAGTCTTATGTACAACTAAAACACTTCCGGAATTCCTGAATCTTGGCTAGCATGGTTTAGATCTTGCTAACTTAGGCAATTGAGATGTCATTTTTATCTGAAAAAGAAAATCAGATGACTTTAATTATGAACTAACATTTCTTATTTAGCAGTCCGCTAGGAGGTAAGCCCTTTTTCCCAGTATCAGTAGCCATGGCCTATTTATACGAATGCTACGTATCATGCTTGTGATTAATTACTCCAATTGGGTATAATAATAAATAAGGATTAATAATTAGTTAATTATTATTTAATCAATATTAAATAATAATGATATACAACTACAATTAAATTAATTATTTAATTAATATTAAGTAATAAATAAGGATAAATAATTAGACATTGTTTAATTAATGTTAAATAAGGATAATTAGTTGATTGTTATTTGATTACTATTAGATAATCACTAAGCGAACGAGATTAATAGTGAAATGATTTATTATCAATTTTGAATAAATAGAATAAACACAGTTAGTTATTTCTTGTTAATAATAAGTAAAGGCAATTAATTGATTATTATTTAATTTAGATTTTTAATAGTAATTAAATGAAGATAGAATCAATATAATAAAAAGGCTTTAGATGACACATGAATAAATTGTTTAAAGGTTTAATCAGCGTTTAACACTTAAGAAAATACTATTAATCGAATACCTGAGGTTCATTAATGTCTTATAGAAGTAATGATGGTTTATTAAACTATGTACGCTATGTGGTTGATTTGTCTGTCAAATAGATAGCATAAGTAAGCGTATCCATATGCTATTATACGCGGTGCTAATTAATAGATCAACGTGGTTAATGTTAGGTCCATTGAAGAAAGTCGTATAAAGCTAGATTATTGTAGCTGAGCAAACAGGCAAGTTCCATCTTACTCAACTTTTACATTGAGCAAATTCTCTATTTTATTGAGCAAGTTCCTTAACCCTACTCAAATTTTATTCGAGCAGGATATTATTGTATCGCAAGTTATTTATTTAAGCTTGAACCTTATTTTCAAGCATGCTCTAAGTGGTTTAATTTCTTTACGATTATTCCACATTGATATTATTGTGATTCGCACTTGGTGCATTTGAGCTCGTACAGCCTTTGACTTGTGCCTTAATTAAAAGTTCTATATTGCATGAACTGTTCAGAGTTAAGTCTAAGCCATTGTTCGGCTAGACAAAGGATCAATTAGCTATTGATTCCATTGGAAGTGTATTGTTCATGGTCTATATTGACTATCGTTTATTTTAAATGCAGTTATTATTCTTGCTTTCGTTATTCTCATTGTTGAATCATTTGCAGATATCTCTTTCATTCATGATATATATCATTTCTTGCCGTTATCTAAACTTGCTGGGCAAACTAGTTGCTCACCCTTGCTATATCATGAACCTTATTGCAGTTAAGCCCGAGACCTCTGGAAAAGACAAGGGCAAGGAAAAGATGAAGTATTAGTCTCCTAGTGTTTGTATTTTGTTCCAGGCATAGTTAAGGAATTTCTATTGTTGTTTAAACCCTAAAGTACTGTACTAGGGTAAATTTGTATTCCTGTATTAAGGCTTTCGTATCTTGGGACTAGTAACACCTTTTGAATGAACGACATACGTTTATTTTATTCCGCATTTAGTCATTGTATGTTGTTTAGTGGTGAATGGTTGTATTGGATCGTGATGACCAAATCCGGGTGTTTGAGACCCGAATTTGGGGGCGTCACAGGTTGGTATCAAAGCTATAGGTTATAAACGTTAGGATTGCGAAACCTAAGTTATAACCTTAGTATTAAACTCGTATAGAGTGCATTAGGAGATAAATCAGGGAGATTTATCATATTCGGTATTTTGATGAATTGGGGAATTCATCGAGTCGAGTAGTACCCAGTGAAATATAATTTCATTCCTTCAATGAATATATTTTATTGTTGTACTGATGTTAGTTTTGTGTGTTTATAGGATGGCTGCCGTAGGAGAGACCAATGGTGTAATACCCGGTTTAAAAAAAAGATAATAATAATAATAATATAATTAGATAATAAAAGTGTAACTAATAATTATTTATACATATCTAAATCCTATAAGGATAAGATAAGCCAATGAAGTTATAACAACCTATTAAATTTTTAAAAGGACTCTTTTACCTGGTAACCTATTCTGTAAAGGAATTAGATATATTTAAAGAACTAAAGAGAGAAAAGAACGTAAACAATTATTTGGCTTTAGAATTACTGCAGAGCAGAGAAGAAGAAAAGAAGAAAACTCAAAGGTAAACCTAAACCCTTCTTTTTCAATTATGAAATGATACTTGTCTTACATGGATATGATTAAATTTAAAGCCATGATTATAAAAATAGAGTTATGTATGTATTTTTAATATAAATAAAAGAAATTAGTATGTCGTTTTTGTTTAAAAACAGTATATGTATACTTATATTTCAGTACATATGTTTACTAATTTTATCAACAGTGTATAGATTTGTAATTATATTACAGTATGCACTATTTAGTATAGATATATGGAAGCAATTAAAGGTTAATTATATATATATGTATTATATGTTCTGGAATCATGAGAAACCATGTTACTGGTTGTAGTCACGTGTATATATGTATTAGTAATTTGCATGCAATGGGTATGTAATATATTAACTAAATGAATCTTATACTAATAATAGAAAATAATTATTTTAATTTTAAAGTTATAATATCTAAGTTAGTATAATTTCAGGTATATTAACTAAATACAAATTGAATAAAAAAAATAAATAAATAATAAGTATTAGTGTGTGTAAGATATGAAGTAAAAATGCGTTTGAGGTAGGATATTTTATCCTAATAATTTTTATTTGATCTAAATTTATATTTAGGATTTGTTCGGCTAATATTTTCGTATTTCGCATCGAGGTAAGTGGCTTTTCGAACTATTTAGTGTTTTTAAAATTATGGTTTGCTTATATGTATGCCTTAGAAATTATTCGGATGCCTAAATGTACTGTTTCAAAATTCGTTATGTTTTATTTAAGGCTTCCATTTAAATTAAATGTTATGTTCTTTTGTTTCAAAATTCGGATCAAGTATTTATTTTTGAACTGTGAAATGAGATTATATGATTTTGAACTATGGAAAAGTATTGTTTAGAATATCGATAATATTGAGAAAAGATTTTTGAAATTCTCAGTCCGACTATGTATAGAACCCGTTATTGTTTACGTTTAGTTCCGGAACTAATATAGGACCTACTAAGGCGCACACCTTTTAGATGCCCTTCGGGGAGCGTGCATTTTTATAGATACCTTAGTAGGGTGCATGAACATTGACACTATCGAACTTTTGGGCCGTGTTACAGGGCTATTGTAACCTTAGTCGCTAGGACTGTGGATTAAAAGATATATTGTATACATTGAAATTATTTTTGAATTGTTTTAGTTTTGAAAGCATATATACTATTGTTATTGAACAAAAAGATATTTTGAAAAAGTATTTTTTTTTTTTTTGTAAATTGTACTTGATTCGGCTAGATAGGGAGGATTGCTACTTGCTGAGCTTCATCGCTCACCCCTTACATAAATTTTTACAGGTCTCATTGTTGATAGCGAAACACTTGTTTGATATGCTTTGGATGGTTGGAGCTAGTTTAAGATATTTTCTTCTTTTGTCGTTGAAATTGTAATAAGACTCTTATTTTCGGGGAGCTGCGTCTCTATTTTCGATTTTGATATTTAGTGGTTTTTCATTTGAAAATGGATTTAAAAGATGTTTATTGTTGGATTTAATTTAAGATTATTGTTGAATTATTTTGTTTGGGCTGCGCTATTGATATTGTTGCCTTGCTGGCCTTTGGGCTTGCGGCGTGTAGCACTTCGGGCCTGTAGCGGGTTCGGGGTGTTACAAATGGAGTCTGAGAGGAGGAAGTATTCACTGACATACCCGTTGTTACGGAGCAGCTGGTAGGCTATGCACCCGTTGCCCCAGTAGTACCATTGAGTGGGTCCGGTTACTTGATGGATTTGGTGGAGCCCGTCATAGGCGGAGTGTCGAGATCCGGTAGTTAGGATAGGGATATTGAGTCCGAGGAGGACCCAGTGGATATGGAGATAGGTGGAGCTGCTGAAGAGGTACCCGAGGAGGGATCTCCGGTGTTCCACACATTTCAGGATGACTTGCTCGGGGACTATGAATGCTCGTATTGCACACTTAAAGGAGGAGAATTCCGTCCATCAGGAGATGGAAGAGCAATATAAGGCAGAGGCGTACTCACTGCAGTTCCAGGTAGTTGAGCTGAAGGCTCAGATTCAGCAGTTAGAGGATGCTACACCCTAGTTGAGCCCCACAGTGCAGCTGCTGATGTTGCAAAACAGTCAGCTGAGGCAAGCAGTAGAGTAGTCGGATGCCAGAGAGGTGGAGCTACAGTCAGTTCTACAGGCTGTTAGGGTTGAGCGAGACTTAGAGCAGACGGATAGGATTCGGATGCAGGAGTTTTGGATTCGCGTAGCCACGAGGGTGGATGTGCTTGAAGGAGAGTGTGACGCCCCCAAATCCGGGTACTTAAAACCCATACTTGGTGCTACACGATACCATTTATACCAACTGCTTATCATAAAAGATAATAACAATTATTACATCAGAGGTATCTATCCCAGGTACGAAGACCTTTAGTATCTTTATTACATGATAGATATTGTATTTATAAAACAAAAGTCTATCTATTACAACAGCCATCTATAATTATTTCCATTTGCTTAGTTCGTACATAGCCACGATTATATATTTATATATATAATTATTTATCCATGTACCTACCTATGCCACTTAACGAACTCTTGATTTCATTTCAATAGCCTTTGCTTCGTATTATTTTTCTCCGATGTATATCTTTTTTTTTTTAACAACTCTCATTCGATATATTAATTTTTCATTCCATACATTTCAATATAGTTTTAGAAACGTCAACATATTACGTTTTTAGTTTATACATTATCCGTGTACATAGACATTTTCTATTTCGTATATTAAACTTAAGGTTTCATATTGCATTCATAATTTCTTTTTCGTATTAGAACAAACTATATTTTATATAGTTTTTATATTTTATTACACCTTCATATTAATTTACTTTATAAGTTTAAAATAGCCAAAATTCTTAAGTTCGCACCCCAACAGTAAAACAGGCCACAACTAGGCATGGCCTAGTTCTGTTGCTGTCACTGCTGCTGCTGCGCTGCGAATGTTGCTGCATGTCGTTGCTGCTGTGCGGCAGGCCCTTCTTGCCACGATGCTACTTTGCGAATTTTTAATTTCCATCCTACAAATTCAGTCCCGTTCAATTTTGAATATATTATAGGTGGTATATCCACCTATTTTTAGAAAATATAAGCTATGCGTTTCAAGTAAACCAAGCGAACCGAGAGCAAGCCAAAACTGGCCAGCCGGCTGCTGCACAGCACAGTCATGCCACTGCTCTGCTGCTGGCAGCCGGTTCTTTCTTCGCGTAGCGACTTTGTACATTTTTATCTTTTAGCTCGCTTATCGGATCGCTTTCATTTTTAAATATGTTACACATGTCATATCAGACTATTTTTAGAAAATTCTAGTCACCCATTTTGGGTCCGATAATCAGTCCGAATAGCACGTCAAAAATGGGCGCGCACACTAATTTTTAAGTTTTCATTTTTCGTTTAAAACGCATTCCATCATGGTTTAATATAACGAGGCTCTTGAATTAATTCTAGTTAGGATATACGAACCTAACTTGGGTCTCGGTTTCGCGAAATTTTGGTTTTTTTTAGCCAAAATGACTCTTTTAAGCAATTTTACGAACATAATGCGTGCGACTTATTTGTGGACAGATTTTGCAAAGGTTTGTTTACGTTCTAACCCATTATTTTCCTCCTTATTGCTCCGCACAACAACTATACTACATTGTTTCTAACTCAATCATTAGCAACCATTTTCACAATCAATTCATATATATATATATATAAAGAATATATATACAACCTTGGCATATAAATACGTTAAGCATATAAGCTAATATACAAGCAAAATAAGAATTCAATCTACTCGCGGAAGCAAAGCTAAGCTATAAATACACAAAAGAAGACACGAATACACAATATAGATGCAAGTATCCTGATCTTGTTTATTTTTGAGCAAGTATCCCAATCCTATGCATTACTTTTATAATATGCAAACGGAGCTTTGATTTCGCAAGTATCCTGATCTTGTTTATTTTTGAGCAAGTATCTCTACCCTATGTACTACTTTTATATTGTGCTAACAAGCATCCTAGTTTGTTGCAAGTTTCTTTCAACTTTGTATTAAAACTTATGACGGTGCAAGTGTTCTAGCCTTGCATCGTATACCTGTGCAAGTATCTTGAACTCATGAGCAAGTTTCATTCATTAAATCCAAGTGTTCTAGCTTTGTACTTCGTATTGCACAAGCTATCTATAATTTGCAAAGTTTTCTATATGACCTTCGAGGTATATGTTGATAAGCTATGTTAAAAGATGTCTTTCGTTCTTATTAAATATGAACTGTTTAAACAACCAGTCTAAGCTTTTGTTACGGCTAGACTAATATCCTTTCTTATTTGCAAGTCTTTATACATTATTGAGAATAGGTAGAGCTTTCCAATCAGATTGTTTTGATTTGGAACTGAAGTCTGAGAATGAACATCCCTTATTTGGGAAAACTTTTAATTGTGCCTAAAGGCAGTGAGAATAACGCAAGTAGTGTTGATCAACGCAGGGCATAAAGGGTTGATTACCCACTGTGCCCGTAAGTTCAGTCGGTTCACAGATGAATTTCTGATAGAACCTTTTTAGCAAATGAAAATAAAGTTCATGGTCTTTTGACCACTCATCATCTGTAGTCAATATGTGGTTTCAAAAATGTAAATGATTTGATAGATTATTCAGAATTGTTTCAGTACTTCACAACTATTGATTCGTTGTAGAAGTATCCCTCAGTGAAAACATTTACTCCTTTCGTATAATGCTTATTTCTGTTACTACTTGCTGAACACTTGAATGCTCATTCTTGCTTTGAAATTAAATGTTTTCAGCTAAGCAGGAACGTATCGAAGAATCCAGCAAGGATAAAGGAAGCTAAATGAGTAGTTGGAAGTCGTTGCTTGTAAAAATTAGAGTTTGTAATATGATAATACATTATCTATCATGTAATGAAGTATTTAAAGGTCTTCATACCTGGGATAGCGAACTCTGATGTAATCTTTTTAATTATTTAATATATTAATCAGTTTGAATGAATGGTATCTGGAGCACCAAGTACGGATTTCAGGTACCCAGATTTGGGGGCGTCACAGGTAACGGCTGGTGGATCTACATTTGCATTGGTTTGAGGGGATTCCTATTCTGGACAGCTCCCACCAACAAGTATATAAATTGGTGCATCGGGTTTTCTTGAGCTTCATTTCTATTTCTATTCTCACTTTCTGATTCTTCAGTTTCATTTCTCTGAGTTCTATGTATTCCTCTTCCTCTCTACTTTGGTGGCATTTTCTGTTTAATGAAATCTATTATTATTAAACAATTTCATTGCTTTTAAGGCACTCTGATACAATGTTTAATAATAATACTTTAAAATAAAGCATATTTAATCATCATTTTCATGTTCAACATGTTTTTCTTGGCTTCTAGCATTCATTTGTTATATACTAATCTGTTTCAATTAATAATATTATTAAATTAATACAAGTGTCAAACAATTTCATTCCATGCTTAACACACAATCATTACAAAACATATTTAATATTATATTAAACGTGCTTCTTGTTACATCTGAACTCTGTACACATCTTTTCTACTAGCTCCTCTGGCTAGTTCTTACATATAGCATTTTACTAGCTATATTCTTTCTATCTTTATATCAAAAGATTTTTCCATTCCTTAATCCTTAACTATCAGAAAGTTAGGATTCTCAAAAGACATCCCATTACTATAACAAAAGATGGGATTTCTAGTCCATACCTACATTACCAACTATTTACAACATATATACAAATATGTACACATATCTACAACATAGTTTCACCAACAAACTTCTTTTCTAAGTGTGGCCAATAGTAGTAGTGTTCACACGTTCTTCCTCTGTAATAGTTATGACTCGGGCACGAGAGATGGACTGACTGAACTGGCCTATTTCCTGTGGATATTCCCAAACTGCTTTTTGAACACGTCCCATGGAATTAGTATACGCGTGATTAATTGCATTTATTCGTTCCTTGCAGTTTCTCAACTCATTTTGGAGCGTACGAACATGTTCCTCGAACATCTGTTGCTCCTGAATCTCCACATCTCTAATATTGTTCAACTCATGAAAGTCTGCCTGCAGTTCATGTAACTGGGTCTCATAATACTGGGCACGGTTCTCTGAAGTTTGTAGTCTAATAGTTAAATCTGTATTCTGATCCATCAGTTGGTGAACCATTGCCTCTAGTTGTGTCAAGGCATTACCTGTCTCAGGGTTATCCTGTTCCTCATCTAACTCAATATTTATAATTTCAGGTTCTATATTGGCATTATTATTTTCCTCCATCAATATCTCTTCCTCAGGATCTTCTTCAGGGTCAGACTCAGAGTCACTATCTATTATTATCACTGGCACTTGCTCTGGTGCTGGATATGGCTCTGGTGCTGTGCCACCTCCTATTGTACCATATCCAGCACCAGAGCAAGTGCCAGTGATAATAATAGATAGTGACTCTGAGTCTGACCCTGAAGAAGATCCTGAGGAAGAGATATTGATGGAGGAAAATAATAATGCCAATATAGAATCTGAAATTATAAATATTGAGTTAGATGAGGAACAGGATAACCCTGAGACAGGTAATGCCTTGACACAACTAGAGGCAATGGTTCACCAACTGATGGATCAGAATACAGATTTAACTATTAGACTACAAACTTCAGAGAACCGTGCCCAGTATTATGAGACCCAGTTACATGAACTGCAGGCAGACTTTCATGAGTTGAACAATATTAGAGATGTGGAGATTCAGGAGCAACAGATGTTCGAGGAACATGTTCGTACGCTCCAAAATGAGTTGAGAAACTGCAAGGAACGAATAAATGCAATTAATCACGCGTATACTAATTCCATGGGACGTGTTCAAAAAGCAGTTTGGGAATATCCACAGGAAATAGGCCAGTTCAGTCAGTCCATCTCTCGTGCCCGAGTCATAACTATTACAGAGGAAGAACGTGTGAACACTACTACTATTGGCCACACTTAGAAAAGAAGTTTGTTGGTGAAACTATGTTGTAGATATGTGTACATATTTGTATATATGTTGTAAATAGTTGGTAATGTAGGTATGGACTAGAAATCCCATCTTTTGTTATAGTAATGGGATGTCTTTTGAGAATCCTAACTTTCTGATAGTTAAGGATTAAGGAATGGAAAAATCTTTTGATATAAAGATAGAAAGAATATAGCTAGTAAAATGCTATATGTAAGAACTAGCCAGAGGAGCTAGTAGAAAAGATGTGTACAGAGTTCAGATGTAACAAGAAGCACGTTTAATATAATATTAAATATGTTTTGTAATGATTGTGTGTTAAGCATGGAATGAAATTGTTTGACACTTGTATTAATTTAATAATATTATTAATTGAAACAGATTAGTATATAGCAAATGAATGCTAGAAGCCAAGAAAAACATGTTGAACATGAAAATGATGATTAAATATGCTTTATTTTAAAGTATTATTATTAAACATTGTATCAGAGTGCCTTAAAAGCAAAGAAATTGTTTAATAATAATAGATTTCATTAAACAGAAAATGCCACCAAAGTGGAGAGGAAGAGGAATACATAGAACTCAGAGAAATGAAATTGAAGAATCAGAAAGTGAGAATAGAAATAGAAATGAAGCTCAAGAAAACCCGATGCAGCAATTTATATACTTGTTGGTGGGAGCTGTCCAGAATAGGAATCCCCTCAAACCAATGCAAATGTAGATCCACCAGCCGTTCATATCGCTAACTTTAAAGATTTTAAAACTGTGGGACCCCCGGAGTTCAGAGGAACCACTGAACTTATAGAGGCACAGTCCTGGATTAAGGAGATTGAGAAAGCCTTTGAGATAGCGAGGGTGAACGATGAACAGAAAACTTCATTCGCTGCTTACATGTTAAAGGGGGAGGCAAATTTCTGGTGGGAAGCAAACAAGACTAGAGCCGGGGCAGGTGTGATTGGTTGGGAAAGATTTAAGGAGATTTTCTTTGAAAACTATTTCCCTTCTGGTATGCAAAGTAGAATGGAAGTACGATTTCTGGAACTCAAACAAAATGAGATGACAATAGCACAGTACACAGCAAAGTTTAATGAGCTGGCACGATTTGCTCCACATCAAGTGGACACCGAGGAAAGAAAAGCAAGGCGATTTGAGCAAGGCCTAAAGCCTTGGCTCTACAACAAGTTGTCGGTTCTACAGATTGGATCATTTGGTGCGCTCCTTGAAAAAGTAATAATTGCAGAAGGAGGAAGTGAAGCAATGAGTCTTTTCCACAAAGAAAGGAAAGGATAAAGGCAAGGGAAAGCTACAGGAGTAATTATAGATGGCTGTTGTAATAGATAGACTTTTGTTTTATAAATACAATATCTATCATGTCATAAAGATACTAAAAGTTCTCGTACCTGGGATAGATACCTCTGATGTAATAATTATTATTATCTTTTATGATAAGCAGTTGGTATAAATGGTATCGTGTAGCACTAAGTACGGGTTTTAAGTACCCGGATTTAGAGGCGTCACAGAGAGGTTCGAGATGGATCCGCTAGGATCGATACCTTAGAGTATGCTATATATACGACAGTGGCTAGACTGCAAGACCGAGTCAGAAGATACCCTCGGGAGGAGGGCAGTAGTCGGCACATGATTAGACGCCGAGTGGTTGATCGGTTGGCTCGACAGACACTTCGTCGGGCAGTCCGCTAGTCCGCCGTAGCAGACATTGACTTGTTGGTCTAGTACCTTTGTATTTACTTGGTTGTGGTAGGGAGTCCTACTTTTGTTTAAAAGGGACAGATTTATGTTGAGAATTCTGATGCCTTGTTGTATGCTTAGAATGGTAGTCAACCCCAACTTTTGTTCTGATAGAGGGAGTAGGTAGTAATAAATCCTCACCTTTTGTTTAATAGAGGATAGTTAGCAGTAGGCAGTTTATGCCACTGAGCATTTATAGTAGTATGCCAAAGGTTGAGTCGGTCTATATTAAAACATTGGTATATGAATATAAATGCAGTTGTTTCCTTTTGAATCGAACGTGTTTGATAGATGCTTTTACTATTGAATATTAACTTAACCGGCATAGTGCGAAAATCTAAGACTTGCTCTTTAGCAGATCATAATGCCGCCAAGAGGTAGAACTCGTTATCGGTATTTCGAGTTTCTGGTAATATCATTTGGATTAACAAATGCACCAGCGGCATTCATGGGTATGATGAACAGGGTGTTCAAGTAGTACTTGGACAAGTTCGTGGTCGTATTCATCGATGACATCTTGGTGTATTCGGAGACAGAGGAGGAGCATGCTGAACATTTAAGAATTGTGATGGAAACTCTTAGAAGAGAGAAGCTGTAAAAGCATCTATCAAACACATTCGATTCAAAAGGAAACAACTGCATTTATATTCATATACCAATGTTTTAATATAGACCGACTCAACCTTTGGCATACTACTATAAATGCTTAATGACATAAACTGCCTACTGCTAACTATCCTCTATTAAACAAAAGGTGAGGATTTACTACTACCTACCCCCTCTATCAGAACAAAAGTTGGGGTTGACTACCATTCTAAGCATACAACAAGGCATCAGAATTCTCAACATAAATCTGTCCCTTTTAAACAAAAGTGGGACTCATTACCACAACCAAGTAAATACAAAGGTACTAGACCAACAAGTCAATGTCTGTTACGGCGGACTGCCCGACGAAGTGTCTGTCGAGCCAACCGATCAACCACTCGGCATCTGATCATGTGTCGACTACTGCCCTCCTCCCGAGGTTATCTTCTGACTCGGTCCTGCAGTCTAGCCACTGTCGTATATATAGCATACTCTAAGGTATCGATCCTAGCGGATCCATCTCGAACCTCTCCTTCAAGCACATTCACCCTCGTGGCTGCGCGAATCCAAAACTCCTGCATCCGAATCCTATCCGCCTGCTACAAGTCTCGCTCAGCCCTAACAGCCTGTAGAACTGACTGTAGCTCCACCTCTCTGGCATCCGACTACTCTACTGCTTGCCTCAGCTAACTGTTTTGCAACATCAGCTGCTGCACTGTGGGGCTCAACTGGGGTGTAGCATCCTCTAACTGCTGAATCTGAGCCTTCAGCTCAACTACTTGGAACTGCAGTGAGTACGCCTCTGCCTTATATTGCTCTTCCATCTCCTGATGGACAGAATTCTCCTCCTTTAAGTGTGCAATACGAGCATTCATAGTCCCCGAGCAAGTCATCCTGAAATGTGTGGAACACCGGAGATCCCTCCTCGGGTACCTCTTCAGCAGCTCCACCTATCTCCATATCCACTGGGTCCTCCTCGGACTCAATATTCCTATCCTGACTGCAGGATCTCGACACTCCGCCTATGACGGGCTCCACCAAATCCATCAAGTAGTCCTCCTCTGAACCGGACCCACTCAATGGTACTACTGGGGCAACGGGTGCATAGCCTACCAGCTGCTCCGTAACAACGGGTATGTCAGTGAATACCTCCTCCTCTCAGACTCCATTGGTCTCTCCTACGGCAACCATCCTATAAACACACAAAACTAACATCAGTACAACAATAAAATATATTCATTGAAGGAATGAAATTATATTTCATTGGGTACTACTCGACTCGATGAATTCCCCAATTCATCAAAATACCGAATATGATAAATCTCCCTGATTTATCTCCTAATGCACTCTATACGAGTTTAATACTAAGGTTATAACTTAGGTTTCGCAATCCTAACGTTTATAACCTATAGCTTTGATACCAACCTGTGACGCCCCCAAATTCGGGTCTCAAACACCCGGATTTGGTCATCATGATCCAATACAACCATTCACCACTAAACAACATACAATGACTAAATGCGGAATAAAATAAACGTATGTCGTTCATTCAAAAGGTGTTACTAGTCCCAAGATACGAAAGCCTTAATACAGGAATACAAATTTACCCTAGTACAATACTTTAGGGTTTAAACAACAATAGAAATTCCTTAACTATGCCTAGAACAAAATACAAACACTAGGAGACTAATACTTTATCTTTTCCTTGCCCTTGTCTTTTCCAGAGGTCTCGGGCTTAACTGCAATAAGGTTCATGATATAGCAAGGGTGAGCAACTAGTTTGCCCAGCAAGTTTAGATAACGGCAAGAAATGATATATATCATGAATGAAAGAGATATCTGCAAATGATTCAACAATGAGAATAACGAAAGCAAGAATAATAACTGCATTTAAAATAAACGATAGTCAATATAGACCATGAACAATACACTTCCAATGGAATCAATAGCTAATTGATCCTTTGGTTACTGGCTCAGAAATGCGTACTCGAGGGGATCAGCCTCTAGTACACTATGTGTATGCATAACATTTAATTTCTGTTCTTGTACCTTACATTTAGATACGTGGGGTACTCCCCTATATTTTTGGGGTGTTCATATTAGTCCAAGAATCCGCACCTTCAAATGGCTTGGAAAGTTTTTATTAAATATGCTTTTGTCTAGCCGAACAATGGCTTAGACTTAACTCTGAACAGTTCATGCAATATAGAACTTTTAATTAAGGCACAAGTCAAAGGCTGTACGAGCTCAAATGCACCAAGTGCGAATCACAATAATATCAATGTGGAATAATCGTAAAGAAATTAAACCACTTAGAGCATGCTTGAAAATAAAGTTCAAGCTTAAACAAATAACTTGCAATACAATAATATCCTGCTCGAATAAAATTTGAGTAGGGTTAAGGAACTTGCTCAATAAAATAGAGAACTTGCTCAATGTAAAAGTTGAGTAAGATGAAACTTGCCTGTTTGCTCAGCTACAATAATCTAGCTTTATATGATTTTCTTCAATGGACCTAACATTAACCACGTTGATCTATTAATTAGCACCGCGTATAATAGCATATGGATACGCTTACTTATGCTATCTATTTGACACACAAATCAACCACATAGCGTACATAGTTTAATAAACCATCATTACTTATATAAGACATTAATGAACCTCAGGTATTCAATTAATAGTATTTTCTTAAGTGTTAAACGTTGATTAAACCTTTAAACAATTTATTCATGTATCATCTAAATCATTTTTATTATATTGATTCTATCTTCATTTAATTACTATTAAATCTAAATTAAATAATAATCAATTAACTGCCTTTACTTATTAACAAGAAATAACTAACTGTGTTTATTCTATTTATTCAAAATTGATAATAAATCATTTCACTATTAATCTCGTTCGCTTAGTGATTATCTAATAGTAATCAAATAACAATCAACTGATTATCCTTATTTAACATTAATTAAACAATGTCTAATTATTTATCCTTACTTATTACTTAATATTAATTAAATAATTAATTTAATTGTAGTTAAATAATTAATTTAATTGTAGTTGTATATCATTATTATTTAATATTGATTAAATAATAATTAACTAATTATTAATCCTTATTTATTATTATTAGAATTTAAAATTATTAATATATAAATTACACGACCCGAACCGATCCGGTCTGACTGACTCGACCCAGGCCTGACACGGCACTGGCGCTGCGACGCCAAGCTTAGAACTGGACTCCACGCTGCGGCGGGAGGCCCGTCCTGGTTCTGGCCCTGTGCTGCCACGTGTCGACGCTGCGGCGTGAGATTAAGCAGCAAGCTTGACGCTGCGGCGTGACGAACCAGAGTCGTTTTCTCCATTTCGTTTCAGCAGCTTTCTTCAAATTTTAAAGATCAAAATCATTCTACCCACCATTTGTACTCAATATTAACCACATATTATTGTCAATAATAAGTTTTATATACCCAATTGGAGTAATTAATCACAAGCATGATACCTAGCATTCGTATAAATAGGCCATGGCTACTGATACTGTGAGTAACTGGGAATGGCTACTGGGAAAAAGGGCTTACCTCCTAGACTTAAAAGCAGTCCTCTTCTTCCCGTAGTACACAACGAAGTTTGAAATCATTCGCGGCCAATTTCCTTCTTCAGCTCTTCCTTCCCCTTGGAACTCTCAATACCTCTCTCTTCAGTAAAATTATAACTCGGCAGCTCTGAAGGAGAAGTCGGGAGTTCTAATTTATAGCCAATTCATTAACCATGTCAAGTTTTTATCCAAATTGGTTAACCAGCGGGAACAAGAAGAAGATGATGGGCAAGGCAGCTGATCACGTAACCCATATCTTCAGCCATGATTTACATTAGCAGAAATCCGGCAAGAAATCCCGCAAGAAATCCATACGCGGCTAAGGAGGGGATTTACTGTTCATCCCAGCTTATTATAATTAAATTCTCTCTCCTCCTTTCCGATCAGGGTTGAAAATAAATGGGATATGTCCCATAATTTGTGTCCCATTATAATGCTACTAGTTAATTAAATAAGCCATACAATATAAACCCAATTAATTTAGTATACCAAAATTCCCCAATGCAAGATTCAAGTAAATGGTTAAATTAGTTAATTAAATAACTAATCTAGTCCGTTAGTATTAAACTACCAAGTAGACTATTAATCATTAATGTTAATATTGCTCACATTAATTAATACTTATATTAATTAATTTATGCGATTTAATTCCCCACACTATATTCAATTAAATTGAATATTTAATTAATAGACAACTTTATCAATTCTTCTGATATAAAACCTTAGGGCTAGTCCACTAATTTAATTAAATCATTAGTGACTCCTTTTATTGACCTTGGCAACTACGCGAAGTCACATAATCACATAACCAATTAATCACACAAGATTTAACTAAGCATACAAAGTTAACTCATTAAAAATTAAATTTATATTTAATTAATAATGGAGTTTAAAAATTCGCAGTCATTACATCCTCCCCCCTTGTAAAAATTCCGTCCTCGGAATTGCAACATAAGGTCAAATAACTGCGGATAGTTCGCTCTCATCCTTTCCTCGAGTTCCCACGTAGCTTCCTCAACTACGTGATTCCTCCAGAGAACTTTAACGGAATGAATGATTTTATTCCTTAGTTTCTGTTCCTTCCTATCGAGTATTTGAACAGAAATCTCTTCGTATGATAAGCCCTTCTCGACTTGAATTGGTTCATAGGATATAACGTGCTTGTAGTCTGGTTTGTATGGCCGCAACACTGACACATGAAACACATTGTGAATGTGCTCAAGTTCAGGAGGTAACGCTACCTCGTACGCCACTTCACCGACTCGCCTCAAAATCTCGAACGGTCCTATGAACCTAGGACTCAATTTTCCTTTCTTCCCGAAACGGATCTTCCCTTTCCAGGGAGATACCTTCAAGAACACAAAACTACCCACTTCGAAGTCTCGCTCCTTACGATGTAAGTCAGCGTACTTCTTCTGACGGTCTTGGGCTGCTACCAGGCGGTTTTTGATCAGCTTCACCGTATCTACAGTCTGCTGCACTATCTCAGGTCCCAGCAGTCTCCGCTCACCTACCTCGTCCCAGCATAACGGTGTTCGACACCTCTTTCCATAAAGTGCTTCACACGGTGGCATACCGATATTGGCGTGATAACTATTGTTGTAAGCGAACTCTACTAGTGGCAAATGATCATCCCAGCTACCCTTTAGGTCCATCACGACGGCTCGGAGCATATCCTCCAAAGTCTGAATCGTTCGCTCGCTCGCTCTGGCCATCAGTTTGAGGATGATACGCTGGACTCAACCTCAGCTGCGTCCCCATTCTATCCTGTAAACTCCTCCAGAAATTCGACGTGAAATGCGGATCTCTGTCAGACACAATAGATATCGGCACTCCATGCCGTAATACAATCTCTTTCACATACAGCTTTGCTAACTGCTCCAGATTGTACCTGATCTTAATCGGTAGAAAATGAGCAGACTTAGTCAGACGATCTAAAATTACCCAGATTGCGTCTAGACCCTTTTGTGTCGGAGGCATATAAAAAGAATAAGAAGTCCCCCAAGAAATCAAGTGGAACAACTACAAAGTCAATAATGGACTGGGCACACTAAAAAGACCTTTTGAGAAACAATATTATAAACTAGTTCTCTAGTTCTGGCTTCTTCTTTTTCTTTTCTTTTTTTGTAGTCATTTTGCTTCATATATCCTAGAGCTTAATTAATAATAATAAAAAAATCGTTTAAAAAACACATGTTTATTGAATTCATGGAAATGTTATGAGAGATCTACTTGGCCAAAATATATTAAGTTAACAATTTTCCATGCAGATGCAAATCTGGATATACATAAATATCCATATTTGCATTTGATTGTCATAAATAATCTGTTGGGTTGACACTACGACACAACAGATTCCAACTGAAAAATCATCATAAATCAAGTTTCCAGATTCATTATATCATCAAAATCTCAGCTTCTCTTTGATTGCTCTCAACAAATCATGTGATTTTAAGGGTAATACACTAGTTTGTTGTTGCCATCAAACAAGTTAATATCCCATTAACTTGGTAATTATGCTCTATGCCCTCACGTGACTGTGAACGGGAAAATTCATATATTCTAGAGTAAATCTTTAATATACTATAATTTTTATTATTCAACCTTATATTTGAATAGCTATATTATAGTTTCAGTGTCCAGCATACCATTTTCGCAATTCTTGTGTGCCTCAAAAGGCAAAAGAATTAAGGTTTCTTCTTCGAGGAAATTGCACGTGAAACAAAATTCGAAAAAAAAATAATTATGTTCAGAAATTAAAATGATTGTGTCACCTGTCATATACAACCAAGAGAACTTTGATAATTAAACATATGCAACGTCAAATTTCAAGTCTCTTCTAACCTGCGTAGTTGTTCTCTTCATTTTCTTGCCACGATATGACATTCTTCGACGTTTGTAATCCCTTTCTTCAGCCAGTAACTCCTCTCTTGACTTCATTATATTGGTTTCCTAACAAAATCAAAATAATGAGATAACAGGAAAATTAATTGAAAATAAAAACTTTTACCTGCATAAAGTGCTACAGTTGTGTAGCCTGTAATAGTGTAGTGAGATAAATGTTAATGAAACAACAACAAAGAGTAGGAAATTTTTTGATAGGTTTGGGCCTAATAGGAGAGGATTTTCCCACATTACTTCAAGACATAAATGGGACAGTCCCCACAAGTAATTTAGCATAATTTATGTTGGACAGTAGAAGGAAGGAGGCTTGAGGGGCCGGTTAAGGCTGATTTTCTGCCAAAAAATTAACGAAAATATTAAGCATAGGACATTGTGTAGAAGGTATAACCATTGGGCACGAGTTAGAGCGAGAAACAGCACTGTTCTGGGCATTAGAGAGCAGCACTGCGAGCATTAAGTACAGGATGTCAGTGTTTTTTAGGCGTTTTATTTAAGCAATCATGGGTATTCCTCTTAGAGAATTCAAGTAATCTCTGGGTAAACATCCCCCCCCCCCCCCACCCAAAAAAAAAGAAGACTGCACCAGGAAAATCAAAGCATAAGTTTGTGCGGGTACCCCCTTGGAGTTGCCAAGGTTTGATCATTTGATCTCTCCCTTATGATAGTAGAGCAAATGTCATTGAGCCAAACCCTTGGGGTTATGTTCTTAGGTGTTAGGTTGAATGATTAAAGTAGTACAGGGCCCAAACCGTTATATAAACCATACAACTCAAATGCCTAATTCCTCCATAACTTTCAACCATAAATATGAGCTTTTATAAGCCCAAGATCTTGCTTCCAGCTGCCCAACACCAACTTGGTGTCCAAGCCTACGAGAGTATGTACCACGCTCGTATTACAATAATGTTCACTATATACATTTAACTTTCATTTAGTCGACTAAAAAATTTCTTATTCATGGTTGTAAGGTTTCGATTATCAAAACTAAGAAATAGGTTAGTGAAAAAGAAAAGAGGAGGAAAGGAAGTTAATATTACCTCTTCCATCTAGGCTCTAGCTTTACTTTTCTACGTTTTTAGAGTTTCCATCATGGATTTCAGTAAGCGATGAAACATATTTAATATGAACTTTTGGAATGTTCTACATCCACAATATATTTATATTTTAAACTATGTTAATAAATAATAATTGATTACAAATATAATCTACAAACATGTTTTCATTGTGTCTGAAATTTGGTGCCACACACTCAAAAAAATAGGACACAAGTAAGCCCAGGCAGACAGAATAATTACTAACTCAATCAGGACCAACAGAAAATTGACACTTCTAATCCCAATTTCACTTTGAAGTTTCCAATTTACTCCAAGAAAGAAGTGCATATAATACATTTAAGCAGAAGGCAAATTTTACTTTTTTTCATTTTCTAAAAATTTTGAACTTCACTTTTTGGAAATGCTAATGATTTCCCAAAGCCTATAATCCCAATTTCACTTTGAAGTTTCGAATTTACCCCAAGAAAGATGGCGCGTGTAACAGATTTAAACAGAAAGAGACAAATGTTACTTTTTTCATTTTCTAAAATTTTTCAACTTCATTTTCTGGAATGCTAATGATTTCCAAAAGCCTGAACAAAAAGAATCTAATCTTAGCAACAAAAATACATTTTCCTTTTTCTTTCATAGATTATTGAATTAAAACATTCCAATTTCTTAGATAAATCAGAACCTAGCTATTATCTTAACCAGATCAGTAACCATATCACAGAAGAATCAACATTTGATACCAATATCTTTTAATGATTCATAACAAAATCATGTCACTACAAAATACCTGGTTACGTGCCCGCTGCCAAAGGAGCACATCATGTTCAATTATTGGCCTATAATCTACACGTTTTTGCCGCTCCTCATTTGCTCTCTTTGATACATATTCATGCTCAGCCATTCTAAAACAAAATAAATTCATAAGACACTTTCCTAGAAACGCAACCAGGTGACTTTTTAAACAAACAACTACAAACCAAACAGCTTAATGATTTACAGATGAAGAAAGGCACATCATTAACATTGCTACTACAGACATACAGCACTATTTGATATATAAGAGTTGGTGGATGAAATCACATGAAGCAGTTAGTGCATACCACTATCTAAGAAGCATTACAAACATGAGGTTGCCTTGTCACTGAACAAGGATTCTGACAAACTTTCCAACTAACTTCAACAAGATTTGAGATGTGCAACCATGCAAATATTTTCTAGATAGTACTGACTAGGAAAGGAAAGGAAATTAATTAAATAAAAAAACTTATATTCCTCTCTTGTTCCTAGAATAAATCAACCCACCATCATGTTATTATTACAAGGGCAGTAACACGCTAAATCCATCACATCTGCAAAATTCTAACTCACCTACATAATTTGTCAAAAGCTTCTCACATCTCCCTAGTCCTTAATTACCGCCCATCTTAGTTTCATTAAAGAACATAGATTCTGCTATTCTTGGCAGCTGTGATATTGCTTCTTTGCAATTCTAGGATTGGATCTATCATAGATCGATTTAGGATTCAGTTTGTGTCAGGTTTCATGGCTTTGGCATGAGGACGATAAGATGCTTTGGCGGTACACACGTTTTGCATTCTTTGGTTTAGCTCAAACAGACCTGCCCATATTTTCTTATGGTTGTCTATTCCTTTATATAGGACAGTGTGTCCTTTCTGGATTCTTTCCGGGTTGCTGCAATGAGATCTTATAGTGGTAGCTATCTCACACATCCATAGCATTTGGAGGCTTGCCATCTTTCAAGGGCTTTGTATTTTCCACTATTTGTGTCTTTCTAGACTCCTTGACCTCCCTCTTGTGTTCTTCTTTATCTTTCTAATTAATTTTCTTCTTTTATCTAATAAAAAGATAGCTTCAGCTCTGCACCTCCTATCCATAGGTTTCATCTGGTTCACGAGTCAACTGTACAGTAATTTTTTTTTGATAAAACTGTACCGTAAATGTTGATAAAGTGGATGTAATAAAGTAAAAATTCTATAAAAATGATAATTCCTATCAATAAGAAACCAATATTGAAACCACCAATGATACCAAAAGTACTTCCCATAAATTCTCAAAGCATAAGTCTGTTTCCAGAGCTAAGCTTACATAGGTTAACTCTTAACATTAGTATCAATAATTAAGCGCATAACACGATAAGAGAGTTTCAGTGGTTGAGACAAGAGAAAAAATAGCAATTAGCAAATTTCCACTTCAGTCACCTCAAGGAATGCAGCAAGAAACACAGAATACCAAAGAAACCATCATACCGCTGAGAATTATTAAGCTGTCTCGAGTACCGAATAGCTTTGATTTTTTCTTCAAGCAATGATCGTTCATGCAATGCAGCCACTGCAGCTGCTACTTGAGAAACAAAAATTTCCCCATCATTGTGTTCATCCCTACTACTTCCAACTGGCTCTTCAGAAAACATTAAGGAATTTGTGGCAGCATTCAATATCAACAGCTTAAAAATGTGACTAGCAAATAACTTCCCATTCATTTCACCATACAATATGGAGAGTTGAGTTCCAAACCACATCAGTACTTGACCCAAAACCGGACATTTCAAACTAAATTCATGTATGCCTGTGTTAACTAAACCAGTAGCTTCACTAATGATTGCTTTTAAACAAAGCCTAAGCAGCAAAAGTATATGATCCCTCACAGATACATCAATCACAACACCGTAACCAGGTGAATTAACAATTACCCATCCTGAAATTACATCTATGAGCTCTTTTCTACAAGTACTTGAACAGAGGCATAAAATGGCTCGATGAATGGTATGTGAATAAAGTGTAGGATAATCATTCCATGCCTCTGTTTCTCTCTTCATAGACCATATCTCCGAAGGAAGAAACCTAATTTGACAGTCAGTAAACCCCTTTTCAATCTCTCCTACAGAATTAAATAAAATCTCCGGAAGAGTGGGGAACTGGTTGGTAGTACTACTAGTTGTTTCCTTAGGTGGAATAGTAACAACAGCCGGGCAATCTTGATAGAAGAAATCAGAGGTGGAAAGCAAGGAGATTGTATGGATTGATTGATTTTGATTTTGATTTTGATTTAGGGGAGAGAGGGAAATAGGGGAAGGGGAAGAAGGGCATCGAAGGGAGTGACTAAAGAGGGATCCAGGTGGAATGCGGTGGTGGGGATTAAAGGGACACTTGGCGGCGGCGGCGGAGCTGACGGCGGGGAAAATAGAAGAGGCAGAGCGAATGGTGGTTTCGGAGAGGTGGATGAGGTTTTTGAGGGTCCATAATGCAATAGGAAGATCAGGAGGATTTGGTGGTGGAGGGACAGAACTGGTTGCAGTGGAAGAGGGAGGGTGGTAATGGTGGTGGTGCGGAGAGACGAAATTAGGGTTAGGGTTTGGGGTAGGAATTGTGAAAGAAGATGGATTTGGAAATGGAGGTGGAGGAAAAGGAGGAGGAGGAGGAGGAGGAGGACTCATGGGGAAATTTGAGCTCAAAAATCAAAGGCATAAATCAAAATTAAATCGGGGGCGAGAGGCAGAGGCGGTGAGCAAAATCAACAACATCAATGAAACTACCTACATAAGCAAAACAAATAATAATATGTTGATTAAATAACCTGATGAGTGCAATCTACCAATCTGGCCATCAAGGATTCAAGGTTGAGAGTGTACAGGGGGTGTTCGGGAATGAAACTCATTTGCTACTACTTGAGTGTTACTTATTTTTTTTATTTATAAGTTGAATTTTAAGTTAAAAAAAAAGTAACTATTTGTGACTTATTTTAAAATGACTTATAAGTTATTTTAAAATAAGTTAGTTTAACCAAATATAATGTCTATGTTGCTCCTTTTCTATTTTGTCCTTCTTTTTATTAATGTTCTTTTTAGTGATCTTTACATTATTTTAACTTATAAATCATTATGAGCCGAACACCTTCACAACTTATTTTAACTTAATTTTTGACTTATATGTCTGTCTTTCTTGTTCGTATTGATGATAAATCAAAGACGAATAAATTGGTAAAGTTAGTTTGTTGGAGAGGTTGTTGTAAACTCAGATAACAAGATTGGAAGAAAATAGCGAATGTAAGTGGGACCATGGGTGTCATGTCGTTCGGGCTTTGTGAGCGGGTTTAAGATTGTCTAAGTTCGATCCAATTTAAATTTATCGTTCGGACTCTTTCTAAAGTCTTCTATTTAGTGGCTCTCTAGACTCTTTCTCTCTATTCATTCTAGCTTTTAATACTTATAGGGAATGTGTGAATAACAAAAAAATGATCTAGAGAACTAATTCACATGAAAAGAAGTAATAAAAGTGGAGACATACTTCAATTAATAAGTAATTCAAAAGGGCAATTTAGATAAAGAATATATATATATATATTATTAATCAGCGTACTGAAACCAATTAAGACGTTTATTTTGGGACGGAGGGAGTAGTATTATTAAGATTGACACTTAAACTTGAAAAATATAATTTGAAGTAACTTAAAATGTTCCACATACGTCATTCTTCGTACTAACAAATTTGAAGTTTAAATTAACATTAGTGAGCTATTTTATAAATATTTTATTATCTATTATTTTAATATTTCATCTCAATCTTTTTATATGTAATTACTATATTTGTTATGAAACTGATAGAAGTGATCACTTTAAAGAAAATATGGTACTTAATTTTTAGTTAACTATATTATATATAAATATAAATTGGGAGTATAAATATGTAATGATTAATATAAATAGTCTATACATTTTATATGTTTTTAACACTGTATTTCAATTTCGGGTTTATAATGGGCAGAACGATCTATTCATCAAACTCGGCCTGAATTATACTTTGGGCTTGGATTTTTATCCAAACTCGACTCGACTTACTCCTAAATTGAGCGAGCTTTTAGTGGGTTGAACGATCGTGTTTTAGATATGACCGACCCAATTGATAGTCCTAATTGTGGGAGGGACTCTTTATCCAGAGATGTGTTAAAATTTATCTTAATTACTTTTAAGAGAGTACTATTTTCACATACATATTTGATATTTCACATGGTCACCTCTCACATGAGAGTAGAGTGGGTCTCATCTTCATGTGAGAGTAACATATATGGAACTATCAAATATGCATGTGAAAATATTAATTCCCTTTACTTTTATTTATATAGTAGTAGTGCAATTTTACAATATACTTGACGGACTTACGCGGGTAATTTATTTGACTTGTTAGAGTTTTCAGGAATACAAAAAGGCTTCACTCTTTTTTGTTGTTGCTAATTTTAAGGGGTTGGGGTTTGAACCTTGGACCTCTTACTTTGCAAGAGGTCAAGGCTACCACTGAGCTATTACTCAAGTGGCAAAAGGCTTCACTTTTATGTTTACACAAAAGATAACTGCCAATTTTCCTCACTTTATAATAGAGACTAGGGATTGCAACATTGAGGCCCATATACTTTATTAAATTCAGGTAAAAACACTGACTTGTTATACATTATATATATATATATATATATATATATATTTCTGAATGTCTTAATCTATTACAATAATTTATCCGAAGCTCCTTGTTCTGCCGAGCCATACTCTACGATTGCCTTGCACGCTCTGCGTTGACATGCGCAACTCTACGATGTACCTTGCCATCCTTCATTCTGTGGTGTGCCTGTTTCACTTTACGATTCTGAGAGTGAGTTGTGCTTATATCTGGCTTCAATTCTATGATGTCAAGAGAGTGCTGTCGAGTGAGCTCTACGATCTGCCGAGCCTTTTACTGTGCTTGTATGACAGACTCTACGATCTTGGGATTTATCATTGCAATGCCGAGACAACTCTACGTCCTGCCGAGAGTGCTCTACGTTCTGCCGAGAGAACTCTACGATCTGCCGAGAGAACTCTATGATCTGCCAAGAGAACTCTGCATCCTACTGAGAGTGCTCTACGTTTTGCCGAGAGAACTCTACGATCTGTTGGGCTTTACTCTACGTTTGCCTGACAGACTCTGTGATGACATACCTGACTCTGCAAAGTTGGCTGACTACTCTACGATCCTTCACTTAGTCAGTGCAGTGCTCTACGTTCAGTCTGGCCCTTATTTATACATATTACAGTTCATAAGATCAACCTAACAAGTTTGATCTTCTTCTATTCTAAGTCTTTGTACATCATATTCATTTAAGGACTTTACAATACCTAATGTTACAAACATGCTTTAATCAGATAGATATTCATTCAGTTTAGATCAACCTAACATATTTGATCTTTTAATTCTAAGTCCTTGTACATATATTTCTTTAAGGACTTTACAAGGTTTTGTTAGTATGAATGTTCTTCTTATCATTTTGTCATCAATCAAATCACATATAATGAATAATGGTAATTATATGCAGATCTTATAACATTCTCCCCCTATGATAATAAGCTTAACGATCTCATGCAGATTCCCAACAATCTCCCCCTATTTGATTATGACAAAAAAAACTTATAGCATAACATTCAATTCAAGCAATACATGCAAATGTATATGTGCTGGTGTGGCTTAAGATACAGTAAGTCACTGTATTGCTAGTCCAAGAGATATGAATGAAATGATGTGCATTCAAGATAGTCATTTATAACATACTATGAAATTTAAACATATGCAGTTCACAAGCTATATTAATCTAACAAGGAGATCCTAGATACTAACATAATACAGTTAATTCCTCCTTGCTTGTTAGAGATGTACCTTCTGCTTGATAGTACCTTGTGACTGCTTTCACCTGCTTCTTTCTTCTTATTCTTCTGCATCCTCCTCTTGCACTTGCTCCCCCTCACTTCTTGCAGCTATTTCTTCATCTTCTGCTTCTCCTGGCTCCCCCTCAGTTGTTGGTGCTTCATGTTTGTTCTTCTTGTTCTTCTTCAGCTCCTTTCTTTTCATACCAGCTCTTATCCTCTTTTTGTGCTTCATCTTCTTCTCCTTTTTATGCTTAATCTTTTCTCCCTCTTTTTGTCATCAATCATTTGGGAGAGATACTGAACATACGTAATGAGCTGTTCAACTAAGTAGGAGGTATTACCAACTTTCATTTTCACCTCATGTTGGCCAAGTTCCATTTGCTGAGTGAGGGACTGGCTGAGGTTTTCCACTTTTGCTGACAGAGTCTGAATAGAGCGCTCATTCTGTTGTTGGAGTTTCAGAGCTTCAGTTTTCTATTGTTCAATTGACTTGAGATATATCTGATCTCGTTGATGAAGTTTTATGGACATGACTGTGAATGAGGCTTGCAGCTTCCTGTAGAATTCATTGTCTTTACCTCCAGCCATCTTCTTTGCTACTTTAGTGACTGAGGAAAGGCTTCCAAGTATTTCTTCGGAGTTTTTCAACAACTCTTGGTCAATCAAGAAATCTTCAAGGATTGGTGTAGTTGACTTGGATTTCTCACTCTTATAGATGTTTTCAAGAACGGTGACAATGTCAAATAACTCTTTATTGGATGAGGAAGGGATATCAAAAGGTATTTCAGTGGAGATACCAGGGAGTTTGTCATTTGGCTGAAACTAGAAAGCTGCAGTTGTAGAGTTAGGGGGTTCCACAACTATTGACTCTACGAACTGGTTGGTGGTTTGCCTTTATCACTATTTTCCAACATATAGTATGGAATGTATATACCTTCAGCATGGCGATAGACTTTGAAATGTTGAGTTTCCTTGATCAACATCTTTGGAAAAGATTGAACTCTAGGGAAGTTCTGAGAGATTATCTTCAGATTTGGAAATTTTGAGTAGCGCCGACTGATGAAGCTTGTATCTCCAAATTCAATGGCCTTCAACCAGGGTATCCATGGGTAGAACCATGTCAGTTGTTCATTGTCAGGATCATATAGAACTATAGTGCGATCAAGCTCAATGTCTTGAAAATTGTTAAGAAGATCCTCTATGGTCATTGATACCACTTTCATTTGACCGTTGCCATGATCTATCCATCTTGTTGGCAACACAACTCCTGGTTTATCACAGGCCTCCAACACTATCCTCCTTCGCATTCTTGTGGTTGCTGGCCTAAAGTTGCTTTCTGATGCACTATTCTCAGAATCAGAATTATGTTATACTTCATCATCATCCTCTACTTCCTTTCCTTTATCAATGTCAGATTCTCTCGTACTCTTACCCTTTGAGCTTGCTTCCTCCATAGTCACTTCCTTTGAATCTTCAACTAACTCACCAGTTGACTGTTCTTCATAGCTTGCTTTCATGTCATCATTTTCTCTTGTTGATCCATTGAGTTTTTTCTAGTAGATGCAGCTACACCCTCACTTTTTGATTTAGACTTACTTGTGGTTATATCCTTTTCAGCAGATGTATTGCTAGATGCCACATGTTTACTGATCTTTGCAGTTTCAACTTTGTCGCCCTGGGCCATCATCATCATCAAGATCAACTGTCTCTTGTGGAATTCCTTCTTTACTTCTATGACCTGGGAGTTTCATCATTTTCTTTAGTCTTGCACTCTGTCTCCTCTTTGAGGGCTTGACCATAGGTGCCTCAGATGCTTCTTTCTCTTCTTGAGATTCATCTTTGGAGAAAGAGGGACTCTTCATTGGGGCTGCCTCAACTTTCACCTTCTTCTTGAGTGATTTGGAGGGAATGGGTACAGGAGACAAAGATTCTTCAAACTGTGATGATTCATCCTTCAGTGCACTTACTTTTCTTTTTCCTTTGCCTGACTTTGAAGTCCTCTTGCTGTTGCTCCCAGATATTCTCAACCTCTTGTTCTCCATTGGGTTCTTCTTCAAGTTGTCAAACAATTTGGGCGACATGATCTTGTGAACATTTAGGGTTTCTCCCTCATTATCCCCAATCTTGTTTTTCAGCCTTTTCTTCAGTATGATGCTCAAGAACCTTCCATAGTAAACCTTTGAGACAGGTTTATCTGAGGCCTTCATTTTTTTGACTTCTTTGGCTAACCAATCAGATAGCATAGCTCCAAAATTTATCTTCCTCTTCATGACAATGACAGTCATAATTTTCAGTTGTAGATCACTCACAGTGTCATGGGCGGTATCTTTACATAGGATACATTTGCCCACAATTTCAGCCAGGAATTCGAACTTCTCAGGAAATTCCTTTTTCTTCATTCCTTTTAGATGAGGATTCTTCATATAGCCCATCAATTTCTTGCCTTCATCAAAATCAATTTCTTCCAGAGATAATAGATATTTGTTGGTAAATCCCAAACATTGATTGATTTCTGTAGCATCTACCTTCAGTTTTACTCCACGAACTTTTGTAGAAAGAACATCACTTTTAATTGCTGCATTTTGGTAGAATTCCTTAACAAGATCGGAGAAGATTTTAGTGCTAGACCCTAAGCATTTTGAGAATCCTGCTTGCTTCACAATCTTAAGGATATCCTTGAATTTTTCATCTGATTCTCCAAATTTGTCGAAACCAAGTTGGATACCTGATACGACTTAACAATTTTCAATAACAAGGGTTGAAGAATACTTGACTATGGATGGAGATTTGAAGCAATAAAAGTTTTGGAGTCTTTGTAGGTTTGCTAAAGAGTTGATGATTTTAGGGTTTAAGAGATCAACACAGTTTTGTGAGAGGAACGATTTTGATAACTGATAGGAAAGAGCAACCGTCAGTATTTGAATTTTGACCTATATCAGTTCCCTCTTTTTTTCAAGTACACGTGTGGGAGACCCATTTGCTGAATGTAGCCAATGCTGCTGTAACTTTCATAACTGTTGCACATCAGTTACTCTGGCCTAAGAACGTGGCCACGTCCTTTTGACTATTGACTTTGCTCGTTCGTAGAGTGACTTAATGTCATTGTTTTTCACTCTACGATCATCTCTTGAGAACATGGTTTGATCACACTTACTACTGCTCAGATGCTGATTTGTACTTATCTCAGTGAGTGCAGTCTTTGAAGAGAGAGAGTCTCCAATTTAGGCTTGTAGTGGCTTTCTTCTAGAATAGGTAATAAATTTTTTTAAGGAACCTTGTTTTCTCTTGACATCTGAAATGACAATCCTCATGTCTTGTATCTGGTCATGTGGTAGAGCTGAATCATCAGCTTGATGATGACTTTCCTTTAGAACCAACTTCTTTCTCTTCTAGAGAGTCCCATTATCAACTCTACTTTAAGGAATCAACTTTTCTCCTTTGTTTCATTTTCATCTTAAACTCTGGAGAAATATTAGTGATGCATTCTCATTTAGTCTTTCAACAGGATTTAAGGAAGCTCAGAAAGGGCAGGCCTCTAAGTTTAAATATGGTGTATAGAATGTCATCATTGTACTCCTTGGTTTAGGTTAGACATGGTGTATGGAAGTAGTGTTTAGTAGGCTGTAATCGTAGAGTCAATGTACTCTACGATCATGATGTCAATTATAGTGACTCTATGACTTGGAATAGTATGGCTGACCTGGTTTGACAGTCGTAGAGTTAAGGAACTCTACGTCCTTAGATGAGGATTCATTTGGTTCATCAGTCACAGAGTTTTGAGACTCTAGTTCTGGGAAAGGGTTGTGTATGATGGAATGTCAGCCCAAGGATAATAAGAAGTTTCTCATACTGCTTGAGCCATGATGCAGTCGAGAACTGTAGATGAGGACTTGATGATCTGCTCCTTTATATGCTAGAAAATCCTTAACCTAGTATGTTCACACACCATTTATTAGGATCAAGCACTTACTACTGCACCAAAAGTTGTAGCTTTGTGACTCTATTCATTTTCTCCATCTTGTAGTTTCACAATCTTCATCTCTTCAATTTCTTTGACTTCTCCTCAAACTGAGCATTGCTAAACTTAGCCGATTGTGCTGAATTTGAGCTTCCAACTTCTGAGGAAGTCTTACTGGAAAATCATGCCCTTGCCATTTATCAGAAGTTTGTTGATGAAGATCTCTAACTTCTTCCTTGAATGTGCTTGAGTGAGGATAGAGCAATCATGATACCTGCAGGTTAAATAAATTTCTAACTTGGTTCCCAATATTTTTTTGGGTCCTACGGGGTTAGTCCTTTTTGAAAGCTCGAGTCTTTTCAGACTGTGGTTTCACAATTTGCATTATGCAGCGTATATGTGATGATGATTTAAACATGCTGCATGAGAATGCGTGTGACAGCAACCATGTGTGGAACTGATGTGGATTCTCAAATCTTTTCCTTAGATGAGTTCTTACTTTTATTATGTTCCAAGCGTTTGATCCTTAGTAGAGTAGTGGTCAGTTCTGTGAGTTGTACCTAGATGGTTCGTAGAGTTGATCAGTCTCTACATCCCTTCAATATACAACAACAGACATAACTACACTCTATGACTTATCAAAGACTTAGAACATGAAATAATGCATCACTCATCAAGCAAGGTGTGAGAACTAATGTAGGATGTAAATATCTTATTAAGCACAGTCACCTCTTAAACAACAGAGTTAAATAGTAGGATATGAAATTACTGAACACAATCCCTACATGGTTTTCCACATCTACAAATAGACTCTCAATATCAAAGTGATTATAGATTTTTATCAGTACACACAACAGTAATTGTAAAACAGTTTGAGCACATTTTTACTCTTTTAGCAACAAGATAGGAGATGACTCTATTTGAGAAGACTTCAGATATTTTTCTCAAGAGCTTTATTTTCGGCCTCAAATATGGATAGACAGCAAAATGATTATTAAGCCATTATTCTCACTTTCTTTCTTTTTCCTTTTGGGGTGGAAAATAATTTCTTGATATGCAACTGAAGTACAAAGACATGCAGTTTATGTAGTAAATTTTAACAGTCAAAGACATTGGCATTTTAGGGAGACAAAGATAGATATCTCACTGATGCCAATTTCTTGACAGTTAGTGGTGCTGCTAGCGATGATGCACTTCCTTGTAGGTTAATGATTTGCAATTCCTCAGGCCATTGCCGGTATCATCATTTGTTCCTTCATTGTGTTACATTGACTGATACATTGAGCACATCTTTGAATTCTGCATTTAGTTAGTTATAACATCCCATAGTCATTGATACGCTTGAATAAACTTCTGAGTTCATATTTTTGTAGAGTAGGGACATGTCATATGTAGTTGAGAAACTCATGGAGTCATTGTTGTAAGTGCATTGATGATGGCGCATTATCATTTAGATATCTCCTTGATCATCATTCGTAAGACTTCACAACTATTAGGTGGAGATGCAGATTCCCTTTTTAATGGAGAATATCTTCGTTCTTGCTGCATCTGAACTTTTTCCTCCTCATAAGATGATCGATCTGCTCATTTACATTAGCATGCCTGGTGATGATGATTTTTCCGTTTAAGCCCATGGTACAGCCTGGATAGTTAAGGACAGTTTACCCTGCACATACAATTTTCAACTTCATGGATCTACTCAAAGCGTGAGCTTTAGCATTTTCATGAGAACCTGCTTTGATACTAATTGTTGGTTCCCGGGGACACAATAGGGATCTAGAAGGGGGCGTTGAAATAGATCATTTAAATTTTTTTCCATTTTCATTCATGAAAGTATAACAATTATGAATAGTAGAATCAATTCATGCACAACGGAATATACTTTAATAGCCCCTTCATAGATGCAAACATAATCTCAGTTCAATCGATAAATCTATGGTATAGTTGATAGCAGATATAGCAGTTAATGTGCATAAGATAAATGACATAAAGTAAAAGACACAGGAGATTTTTAAGTGGTTCAGAGACTGAATAACTCCTACTCCACTCTTCTACTTCAACAAGTAGGAATCCAATAATGGTTTTAGTCACAAAGATAAGGACTCTCCGCCCTCCTCAAGTCCAGCAGACAAGAGTTATTTTTAGCCACTAAGGCAAGGATCCTATGACCCTCCTCAATTCCTGTAGACATGGATCCTCTGACCCCTCTTGAGTCCCGTAGACATGAGTTATTTTTAGTCCCTCGGACAAGGATCCAATGACCCTCTTCAAGTCCATCAGACTTAAAAAACCAGCTCATAAAGAACTCTTCAAGGCCAGCAACCTTGGAATCCTGTAGACTGAAGCCAGTAGCCTTAGAATATCTTATACCCTTTGGTACTCAGCAAGTCTAGCAGACTTGACTTTGTTTAGTCACTTAAGACAAGGACGCCCCGCCCTCTTTGGTGTGTTGATTGTTTGTTGGGTTGTGCTACCAAGATGAACTTTGATCTTCTTCATCTTCAAGTACTTGGCAGCTGTTTGTGATCTTCTTCTGGATGCTGTTGATGATGGTTGTTGAAGCCCTTCCTTCTTCTGGTACATAGCAGATGCAGATGATCACTCTAAATGAACACTGGTTGACTTTTCCAAGTCAGTTCTTTATCTGTTCAGCTCATAGTGTTCCTTACTTGATCATAGAGTTGTCCGTTCTGTATCTGGTCACTCTTGATCTTGTCTTCTAGGACATTCGACTCTTAGCTCATATGTCAGCCCTTCGGCATACCTCTCAAGTTGTAGTGAACCTCTTAGCTGTTTATCCAGTCAGTGTTCTTGCTCTCGTTCACCACACACACGCTCTTTCGCAATCTGAATGCTGTTTTCTATTTATGTAGATCTCCTTTTTCTCCCCGTTGGAAGCTTGCCATTGATATCTTCCCGTTGCACTTCTTTCCGTTGGAAACTTACATTTTGCAGACTTGTTTATTGTACCACTTAATATTTTACTCCCTTAAACATGTTAGTGATGGCTGAGTCAACATCCATTAGCTGGTACCAAGATAGTGGAGTCACATGAGCTGCTTGTTAACTGCATCAGGCATGGCTGTTTGAGTTCCACTCAGATTGGTTTATTATAATACTCCTTTATCTACTCAGCCGCTCATCTTGGGATAGTGACCCTAAGTGCTCTGATATTCTTTAATCCTTGCTGGCACTTACTTACTCTACGATCATCTTAGGTGTAGCATGTAGCTTCTGATCGTAGAGTTAACTGCTTGCTTCAGACTAAATACCGTTGCCCTTGATCGTAGAGTTGACTACTAACTTCAGTTGTGGCCTTGTGCTGCTTTGCAGTTCGTAGAGTGGCTGTCTGCACTTGCATTACGCTTTAATGTGCTGCTTACTGTACTGCAGTTTGTGCTCCATTATGCTCTGTGATCTCCATTTAGCCTTTTGTTCTCAGAGCATAGTATTGTCGTTGAGCCATTGCTGCAGTCATGCTTACTTATCATAGAAGACTGCCCTATGATCTTCAGGTGTTGGCCCTGCTGCTGTGTCACAGAGGTCTGCTCTATGTTATTGCTTGATTGTAGATTGTTCATGGGAGTCGTAGAGTGGCTGACTTGGACTGACTCTAGGAACCCATGTTAGCACAACGATCTTCTCTTTGTAGTGCGCACTCTACGATCCTGAGTAAACTCCTTGTTCTGTCGAGCCATACTCTACGATTGCCTTGCACACTCTACGTTGACATGCGCAACTCTACGATGTACCTTGCCACCCTTCATTCTGCGGTGTGCCTGTTTCACTTTACGATTCCGAGAGTGAGTTGTGCTTATGTTTGGCTTCAATTCTACGATGTCAAGAGAGTATTGCCGAGTGAGCTCTACGATTTGCCAAGCCTTTTACTGTGCTTGTCTGGCAGACTCTACGATCTTGGGATTTATCATTGCAATGTCGAGACAACTCTACGTCCTGCCGAGAGTGCTCTACGTTCTGCCGAGAGAACTCTACGATCTGCCGAGAGAACTCTACGATCTGCCAAGAGAACTCTGCGTCCTGCTGAGAGTGCTCTACGTTCTGCCGAGAGAACTCTACGATCTGTTGGGCTTTACTTTACGTTTGCTTGGCAGACTCTGTGATGACATACTTGACTCTGCGAAGTTGGCTGACTGCTCTACAATCCTTCACTTAGTCAGTGCAGTGCTCTACGTTCAGTCTGACCCTTGTTTATACATATTACAGTTCATAAGATTAACCTAACAAGTTTGATCTTTTTCTATTCTAAGTCCTTGTACATCATATTCATTTAAGGACTTTACAATACCTAATGTTACAAACATGCTTTGATCAGATAGATATTCATTCAGCTTAGATCAACCTAACATATTTGATCTTTTAATTCTAAGTCCTTGTACATATATTTCTTTAAGGACTTTACAAGGCTTTGTCAGTATGAATGTTCTTCTTTATCATTTTGTCATCAATCAAATCACATATAATGAATAATGGTAATCACATGCAGATCTTATAGCATTCTCCCCCTATGATAATGAGCTTAACGATCTCATGCAGATTCTCAACACTTGCCTTTCATAGACCTTCCTCGAGATTTTCCCGTTTGAAAGTTGTCGTTGCTCATTTAATGCTTAGATCATTGAAGATCTCTGATTGTTGACTTTTGGTGAAAATGTGTCAGCTTTCGGCTATGATATGTCACATTAGTACAAATTGTTATAAGGGCATGCACATGGGTGCTGTCATCTCACCTATATAGCTGTTGAGCACATTTCTAACTTAACTTCTCCTTAACCTTAAGAGTTTTGACAATTTTTCTTGGGTCTTTACTCTATGAGGATCAGTACTATCAGTTAATGTCAGAACTGATGCACTCTACGCTCTTCCTAATCGTAGAGTTGAATGTCTAGTCGTAGAGTGTTTGACTAGACAGACTCTACGATTTACACTTAACTTCAGTGTACTTTACGATGCTCCTCTTTAATCTTGAAAGACTAAGTCTTCGTCTCTTTTTAGCTCGACGATCTTCAACTTTGATCTAATCATTTGATTATTACTTGTACTCTAAGAATTCTAAGAAATGACTTGACAATTTTGCAAGCTTAGAATACTGGTAGTTATAGCTCTACGATCAACAAGCTCTACGATCTTCAAGAAATTTTACGATCTTCAGCATACTTTACGATCTTCAGAATACTTTAAGATTTTCAGAACTACTTTACGATTTTCAAAACTACTTTACGATCTTCAGTTTTACTTTACGATCTTTAGCATTACGATCAATATGCTCTATGATCTTCAACTATTTGCTTTACGATCGCCTTTTGACTTAAGATCTATACATCAGATTCACTTTACGAAATAGATCAACCTAACAAGTTTGATCTCTAAACTAAGTCTTTTTGCACCAGTTTCATTACAAGGACAGTACGAAAGTTACTGGTTACAAATATATATTATTTTCATAATGCATGAAGGCTGAGATGACTGATATGCCGGAGCCACATAAAGAGAAAGAAAAGACGGATGTGAATGTATCTAAACCTGAGCCAAAGAAGAGGAGATTAATAAAGAAGTCTAAGAAGAAGATGAAGAAGATGATAAATACTAAGGAGAAGAAGCAGAAGAAGAAGAAGAGAACCCCAGAACTAGCCAAACCAGTTGAAGCTACTTCTGAGGGGGAAAAGCCAATTCCAAGATCTTCCGATGATTCCTTGAAGCTTACAAGGATCATTAAATAAGTCGTAGAGGACATAAAAAGAGAGCCAAGTCAACCTATTTTCTGAGCTTGACAATGCTAAAACTCAGGGGGAGAACATTGATGCTGTATTTAAAGATCTTTTCGTCCCTAAAGAGACAGGAGCAGAACCAGTTAATCTGGAATTTTTTGGCACTGGAGCTTGTGCTAATCTCAAAGACCTGGACAGAAGCACTATTACCTATCAAAGTAATAGTGACTTACTATTTTTCTTCATTCCAATCATGCCTTGGTTGAAGGCTTTCATGCTAAGGGATTTGAGCTATATCACTTGGACATTCTCATCATATCATAATATCTAAGTGTTGTCTCAAAATTTACCTAGGGTCATCAAGTATGCTATAAGCACTATCTCTGATGGAAAAACCTCTTCTCATTCAGGTATATACAATAAATTCACTTTCATCCCAAATTCTTTATTTTTTTCAAACACAACCTCCTTCTCGTAATGACGCAGTTGTAGAGTCCAAAACTACGGATGTTAAGCAATCGTCAAGTGCACACCCTCAATCCCAGATCGTAGAGTCCCAGAACCCTACAATCAAAGAATAAATTCCTCAATCCCCTATCATAGAGTCCCAAAACCCTACAAACAAAAATACTCCCTTTCCTTTACACATATCTTCTTCACCTAACTTCTCTCCTGCACATATACACTAAACTTCTCCATCTCCTCCATCCTCTTCGATTGTAGAGTTAACTAGCTCTCCGATCGTTGAGTCTCGTAACTCTCCAAGTATAGATACACAAACCCAAACTGACCTTTTTATAAATACTCAACACACTAACTATACAGATGTACCTTCTACATCTCATACTCATACAGATATACCCTCCTCCTCCACTACTCCAAATCTAGAATTAGTTTTCTCTCACATGAACAGGGATAATAAGGAAGGAGTTGAAGCTCTAATGGAACAAATGCTCGAAAGAGTTTCAGTAGTACCATCCAAGATCCAGCTCGAGCATATGTTGGACATCATTGTTGATGAGTGCAACACCGATATCTAGGACACTGCTACTGAAATTTAGAAAGGTCTAGCCCACATTGCTAAAACGACATCCAAAGTCCCTAGGGAGATGTCCAAGGAATTTGGCAAAAAATTAAAAGAGCTAATTTAGACTATCTTTGAGAATCTCCAGAAACAAGACAAAATCTACTTCAAGCAAATCCCCGATCATAAAGTAGCGGTGATCTCTCTCCAATCTACTAATGATGAATCCATTAAGTTTCTCTCAAACAAGGTTTTTTCTTTGAGCTCCTCGTTGTTGGAATTAAAAAGTGTGGTCATGTAGTCAATGGAACGCACTAATAATGCGATGACACTTGTTCATTATCAAAGAGAACAAGCTGATGCCAGATATCAAGAATCCAGAGACGACATTATCTTTTCTAGGAGCCAAATGCAAGAACTTGTCAACACTCTCAAGCAACTCTCTGAAGAAGTTCATGCTTCGTGATAGAGATGCTGACAAAAAGGAAGAGAGGAGACAACCTCAACAATTATCAATTGTTCCTCCTCATCCTTCCTCTAGAGTTTCTTCTTCATCTCAAGTCATTCCTCTGGGCCAAGGACAATCACGTGGACAGTCGGCTTCCTCTTCAAGGCCAGGATCGTCGAGGGTAGTAACACATACTGGCTCATGACTCCCATCCAGTGACCCAACTTTCATGAACAGAAAATCTTCAAGGGGCTCATATAGAAGGGGAAGAACGATTTAATATGCCTAATCTTGGACCCAGAGATTCAATTGAAGAAATTCAGAGAAGAAAAGTAGAAGGGAGAAAAAGCTACATGAGAAGGCGAGAAGCTGAAAGAAGAGATCCACTAAGGAGTAATAGGGGGATAAGGTAAATAAATAATTATGTTGTAAAATTCTCTTTAAAATTTTTTGAATTTTATTATACTTTGTAAAATTCTTTTATTCATCAATAAATTCATTCTTCTTCTCTAGAAATACAGTTGCTCACTGTATATAAGTCATGTTTAAATTTAAAGTATTAAATTATTTGTATTTTAGAATTGATAATTGCTTGAAACTATTAGTTTTGTAATCATCAAATAGGGGAAAATTGTTAGGACAAATGCATATTTGATTTGATGATGATATGTATATTTGTAACCAATAGCTTTTGTGAAGTCCTTAAAATAAAATTGATGTAAAATGACTTAGATTAGAAGATTAAACGTATTAGGTTAATCTATTTCGTTGAGTAAATTGAACGTATAGTCTATAGGGAATTAGAGGATCGTAAAGCTGATTGGATGATCGTAAAGTATATTGGTCAAATTCGCAGAATCTATTTTGAGATTGTAAAGTTCGAATTATTGCATAGTCTGCCAAAATTGTAAAGTAAGTTGAAAACTGTAGAGTCTGATAAAGAAATCGTAAAGTGCATTAAAGACCATAGATTCTGATAGAGATCGTAGAGCACATTGAAGATCGTAGATCTTATGGAACGTAGAGCTTACAAATCATAGAGTCAGTCTACCTAGATACTCTATGACCACCATGAAACTCTCGATTAGGAAAATCATAGAGTATATCAACTTTGTCAATGGGCTGACAATGTCAAGACTCGTAGAGTGAAGATCCCAAGATAGATGTTGAACATCTTAAGATTAAAAAGAAAGATCAGATCAAATTGTGTCTAATAGCTAGTTCGGTGCAGTGACAACAACCTACGTGAATGTCACTGAAGCAGTCTGATGTGACATATCACAACCGAAAGCAAGTTGACACATCCTCTCTAAAAGTCAACAATTAGAGATCTTCTAGGATTAGAGCATTAAATAAGCAACAACTTTCTAATGGCAAAATCTCGAGGACGTCTATAAAGGGCACACAGATTCAATCCAAGATCACGAAATATACAAGTTGAATTGCTGCCCAACTGGGAGCTGTCGTTCAACATTCCAAAATTAATACCTTATTAACATTCTACTAGTACTAAACTTAGTATAATGACAAGCAAGAGTCAATCCCACAGAGAAGTGAATTAATCTTTTATCTACTCTAATATTTTTATTAATGGGGGGTTTTGAGTTTAATTAACTAATTTAGCAAAACTAATTAAGAATGATCAATGAATAAAATACTTCAGTTCATAAGGTCAGTTTCACCTTTTCACAATTATGGAATAATCAAGTTTAACAATATTTACCCTTCAATGAGATTAATAACCCTAGATAACGACAATCGTCGATTACCCGAAATTCTCCTTAAGTTTTCAGTCTAATGTGACAATCGCCTCAATAGACCCTAACTATCATACAACCTAGAATTATCAGTTTAGATTTAATATAATAGAAGCATGAAGAAATAGAGAATTAGATTATTCCAAGCAACAATTACACAATCAGGAATTATTTAACTTGTCTTCTAATAATCTTAATAATACCCAAAAACTTGTCCACAATCAAGTATTATTAATCGCTACTTATGATCAAATGCAATATCATTTGCTTAATACTATATATCTTAATCTAGCAGATGATATCAATCAGATTAATCTAACTGGCCACATCAAATCAATCAGATAGAATAACATGCAATCAATTAAAACAGATTATCAAGAATAAATCTCATGTGAGAAGGAATAAATAATATAAACTTAATCAAACCATTAATTATAAAAAAGGTTCAACATCCCTTAGAACTGAAAGTAACGAGCTTAGCTTGACATCCTTTCAATCTCCAAAACTAGAGTTTGTAATTGAATGACAGATGAAGAAGAGGTCCCCCTAAACCCTGACTAATACATTCTATTTATACTTCTAAGTCAAAGTCTTAAGCCTCTAAGAAATAATATTTTACGTTACAGTAAAATTCCTCCAAAAATACGACGCTGGGAAAAATTCTGCCGAAGCCACTCGCCTCAAGCGCCCGCGAAAGGTCTCGCGCGCCGCGACCCTTCTTCTAGTGCATCGCGACCCATGATTTGATCGTCGCGGCCCACAAAGCCTGTCACTTTTTTTCATTTTTCTCCTTATGTGCCCATTTTGATCCATTTTTTCTCTTTTTCTCTTTTTAGCTCCAATTCCTCCTAAAAATAATAAATACCTTAATAAACTTATATACACATAAAACATGTAATAAAACTAAATATAAAGGAATCAAAATTATAGAATATTATGTACTTATCAAATTTTTTCACACTTAGTCTTGACACGCCCTCGTGTAAACCAAAACAAAGATTTCAATTCAATTACCAATCATGACTATCAATATCAATCAATAGAAATCTAATCAACACTTCATCAATTAATTCATAACAACAACCTTGCCATTTGCCACTAAACCTTTTAAGATCAAATTGTACCCACATAAGTATCTACTCTACGATCAACAAAGATACCCAACTAAGGTCTCATAGAATAACAACTGTGCACAACTGACTCAAAATCCAAAATATAACTTTTCTGCTAACAAAATGACACAGTTACAGAACCTGCAATTTTAAATAATCTGATAGGTGAGTGCATTTTATGCTCCCTGTCACACTATACACATTCTTCTCTTTTGCAAATGAGTGTGTTTTACACTCCATCTCACTTATTGTATCTATTTATTGAAGAGTGCGTTTTACGCTCCGTCTCAACCCACCACCTGATTTTGCACTTTTTTCATCATTTTTTTCTCAAGTCTTTTTTTTCTTTTCAATTTTTTTCCAATACGGTTCTGTAAAAACAAATTAAGCTGTTAGTAAAGTTCTGAATTATGAAATCAGTGCACATAGTTACACCCCACAGATAACTCAGCTAAGTAAACATGTATCTCATATTAAAGCACTCATGTAACATAAATTCAATCAAAATTAGTCAACTATGGATCCCGACTTAGTCATCATCACTCATCAATCAATTAGGCATCAATCAAATTCTATCAAATCAACATTAACTTCCATTCTATACTCACAACCTTAGAAAGCTTATCCAAATGAAAACGAAATTTTAATTTCTTTTTTTTAAACTTGTCAAACATAAGCTAATCAATCTACTTAATCTACCCTAAACCTCTCTCCCATATTCAAACCTTACATTGTCCCTAATGTAAGAAAATTATGCAACGAACAAGCAACTAATTAAATTGTAACTATAAAATAAAAAGGGATAGAAAATCAAATCTGAATTCTTAGGTTGCCTCCCAAGCAGCGTATTTGTTTAACGTCATTAACTCGACTGCAATCCTCTCAATCTGTATAATCCGGATCCACCAAATCCACTATCTTAACATTTTTCACTTGATATCCGTCATAGAAGGGTTTGAGCCGGTGGCCATTTACTTTGAATATCTTTCCTGTCTTTGAATTTTGTATATCTATAGCACCATGAGGAAAAATATTAGAAACAACAAACGAACCTTCCCAACGAGAATGCAACTTATCTGGAAACAATTTCAGCCTCGAATTGTAGAGGAGAACTTTTTGTGCAATAGTGAAAGTCTTTCTCAAAATCTGCTTGTCATGGAAAGCTTTTGTCTTGGCCTTGTACAGTTTATAACTCTCATATGAATCATTCCGCAATTTTTCTAGCTCTTGTAACTGCAACTTCCTATGGATTTCCACTTGATCCAAGCTCATATTACACTGCTTAATTGCCCAGAAAGCCTTGTGTTCCAGTTCCACCAAAAGGTGACATGATTTTTCAAACACGATCCTATATGGTGACATACCAATGGGGGTTTTGTATGTTGTCCTATAGGCCCAAAGTACATCTTCTAACCGTAGACTACAATCTTTTCTGTTTGGGTTGACTAGCTTTTCCAAAATGGACTTGACTTCTCTATTGGATACCTCAGTTTGGCCATTGCTCTGTGGATGATAGGATGTAGAAACTTTGTGGAGAACATTGTATTTCTTGAACAAAGCGGCTAATACCCTATTGTAAACATGTGTCCCGCGATCACTAATGATGGCTCTTGGGGCTCCAAACCTGACAAATATATTAATTATAACAAAATCTGCAACAACTTTAGAGTCAGTAGTCCTGGTGGCTTTAGCTTCCACCCATTTGGAAACATAATCAATAACCAACAAAATGTAAATATTACCATAACAAATAGGAAAAGGTCCTATAAAATCAATACCCCAAACATCAAAAATTTTAACAATTAAGATGGGCGTTTGTGGCATTTGATTCCTACTCGATATATTTCCTAATCTTTAACAATTCTCACATGATTTGCAAAATAGATAAGAGTCTTTAAAAATATTTGGCCAATAGAAACCACATTCCAAAACCTTATGGGTTGTCCTTTTTGGTCCGTATGACCTCCACAAGCATAAGAGTGACACAAATTTAGAATCGACAAAAATTCACTATTAGGCACACACCTTCTAACTATTTGGTCTGCACAAAATTTTCATAAATATAGGTCATCCCATACATAGTGCTTTACATCACTCTTAAGCTTTTCTTTTTGAAATTTGGAAAACTCACTAGGAATATAAGCACTCACTAAGTAATTTATAATATCAGCATACCAGGGAATCGTATCAGCAATGAAAAATAGATGTTCATCTGGAAAAGACTCATGCAATGGTAATGCCTCTTCCTCCTTAACTAATTTGCTCAAGTGATCTGCTACCAAATTATCTGCTCCCTTCTTATCCTTGATCTCCAAGTCGAACTCTTGCAACAGCAGAATCCACCTTATGATCTGAGGCTTGGATTCTTTCTTGGTCAGTAAATACCTGAGAGCATCATGGTCAGAGTAAACTACAACTTTAGTATGAAGCAAATAAGATCTAAACTTATCTAAAGCAAAAATAACAGATAAAAGTTCTTTTTCAGTTGTAGAGTAGTTAATTTGAGCAGCATTTAAAGTCCTCGAAGCATAGTATATTGCACGAACAATCAACTCGTTGGCCTAAGACAGCTCCTACTGCATAGTTTCTAGCATCACACATAATCTCAAATGGCAACTTCCAATTTGGTGCTTGTATTACTGGTGCTGAGGTCAACAATTTCTTCAATTTATCAAATGCCTCCTTGCACTCATTATCTACCTGAAATTCCACATCCTTTTGCAGTAACTTACACAAAGCCAATGCTATCTTTGAGAAGTCCTTGATAAATCTACGATAGAAACCTGCATGTCCAAGAAAAGAATGAATTTCTCGCACACTTGCGGGGCAAAGCAACGCAGAAATACTATCTATTTTAGCTTTATCCAATTCTAATCCTCTAGCTGAAACAACATGACCAAGTACTATACCTTGCTCTACCATAAAGTGACACATTTCTCAATTAAGAACAATATTATAATCTAAGCATCTATCTAGCACACGAGTCAAATTATCCAAACATACATCCAAAGAATCACCATGAATTGTGAAATCATCCATAAAGACCTCAATGCAATTTTCTAAAAGATCAGAAAATATGCTTACCATAAATCTCTGAAAAGTACCTGGTACATTGCACAATCCAAAAGACATCCTACGATATGCAAATGTATCGAATGGACATGTAAATGTGGTCTTTTCCTGGTCTTCGGGTGCAATCACAATTTGGTTATAACTTTAAAAACCATCTAAAAAATAATAATAAACATGCACAACCAATCGTTCTAACATTTGATCAATGAAAGGAAGAGGAAAGTAATTTTTTCTTGTTACAACATTCAATTTTCTATAATCAATACACATTCTCCATACTGTTTGTGTACGTGTGGGCACTAACTCATTGTTGTCATTCTTGACAACTGTAATTCCAGATTTCTTAGGTACTACCTGTACTGGACTCACCCACTGACTGTCTGAAATGGGGTAGATAAATCCTGCATCAAGCAATTTTGGCACTTCTTTTTTCACTACCTCCATCATGGGTGGATTCAGCCTTCTTTGTCATTCTTGACAACTATAATTCCAGATTTCTTAGGTACTACCTGTACTGGACTCACCCACTGACTGTCTGAAATGGGGTAGATAAATCCTACATCAAGCAATTTTGGCACTTCTTTTTTCACTACCTCCATCGTGGGTGGATTCAGCCTTCTTTGTGCTTCTCTTGTAGGTTTTGCTCCTTCTTCTAACATAATCCTATGCATGCACATTGCTGGACTAATACCTTTGATATCTGTTATTGTCCAACCAGAGACTGTAACGTGGTCCCTTAGGACCCTTAATAGTTTATCTTCCTTCACTTTGGTTAGATTACTAGCAATCATCACAGGTAAAGTTTCATTAATCCCTAAATACACATATTTCAAGTGTGCATGTAATGGTTTCAATTCTAAGATTGGAGCTTGTTCCGCAGATGGTAACAGTTTTTGACGAGAAATATGTAATTGAATTGATTTAACTGCATACTTATCTGTGAATTTTGGTAAAGAGTGCAATGAAACCACAACTTCCTTCACTTCTTGATTCTGGTCAAACTCTCCTCCTTTATCCAAGTCCAAACTGTTAGTAATGGCTATCTCCAAGTTTTCCTTATGTATGTGTTCAACAGATCCCTGCACTACAGAATCAATGATGTCAATAGCAAAAATATGATTAACATCATTAGGGTACCTCATAGCATCATATATATTAAATTGAATCTTTTCCCCATCAAATTCTATGGTTAAGGTCCCATTGTGCACATCGATCATTGTCCTTGCTGTTTTCAAGAATAGTCTCCCTAACAAGATATGTGAGGGATTTGAAGATCTATCATCCTCCATATCCACTATGTGAAAATCTGCAGGAAAGATTAGTTCGTTCAACTGCACCAAGACATCCTCAATTACCCTTTGGGGGTAAGTGTTAGTACGATCTGCAAGTTGAATAATTACACTAGTTTGTTTTAAAGATCTTAGATTCAAAGGAGCAAATACAGATAATGGCATGACATTTATTGAAGCTCCGAGATCTAGCATGGCTTTCTCAAATTTGGTATTGCCTATTCTACACAGAATCGTAAACATGCCTGGATCTTTACATTTAGGGGGCATTTTTCTTTGTAAAACTGCTGACACATTTTCACCTACAGTGACTTTTTCATCATTTTTTAATTTTCTTTTGTTAGTGCACAATTCTTTCAAAAACTTGGCATATCTGGGCACTTGTGTTATTGCATCCAAAAGAGGGATATTCACCTCCACCTTCCTAAAGGTTTTCAGAAATTCCTTCTCTTGCTCATCTTTCCTTGAAGTCCTAGGATTCCTGGAAGGAAAAGGTAATGGCTTAGTACTAACCGGAATAGATGGGTTATAATTTACCTTCGGTGTTTCACTTTCTTCCTTAGCTTTCTCATTTTCAAATTCAGCGACTGCCTTGGGTGCTTCCAACTCTTTTCCACTTCTTAATGTAATCGCACTAGTATTTTTGCTCGGATTAACAACAGTTTGCGAAGGTAGCTTCCCTGAACCCTAAGAATCCAAACGACCCACTGTAGTAGCAAGTTGGCTCATTTGATTTTCCAAATTATGAATGAAAGCTCTTGTCTCTTGTTGAAACTGCTGTGTATTAGTCATGAAAGCCTTAAACATGTCTTCAAGAGATGTTCTCGAATTTGCAAGTGCGGCTTGTCTCGGTTGGTACTGTGGTTGAGCTGGCTGGAACTCTTGTTGCCTAACTGGATACATGCCTTGCGCTGGTGGCCTATTTCCCCCATAACTGAAGTTAGGATGATCCCTCCATCCTGGATTGTAAGTATTTGAATACAGATCATACTTCTGCTGAGGTTGTGCCTGATAGTTCCCCACTACATTAGCTTGATGTGCTATTTCATCCTCTTGCAATGTTGGACATGCATTTCTGTTGTGTCCTGCCATTAAGCATATTCCATAAGTCTTTGCAACTGGCATGTTATCAGCAGCCATTTGTTTAACCATAACAGTCAATTCAAAAATCTGCTGATCAATATTATTTGTGTTCACCTCATTTACCCTTTTCGGAGCATGATCATCCCTTGTCTCATATTGCTGTGAATTGGCCTCCATGTTTGCAATTAAGTTCCGAGCAGCCTCTGGAGTTTTATCTACCAATGCTCCTCCGCTAGCAGCATCAATCATACTTCTATCCATCGGTACAAGCCTTTCATAGAAATATTGGATCAGGTGTTGATCATCTATCTGGTGAGGTGGACAACTTGAACATAGCTTTTTGAACCTTTCCCAATGCTCATACAATGTCTCCCCACTAAACTGTCGGATTCCGCAAATTTCTTTCCTAATGTTTGCTACTCTTGAGGCAGGAAAATACTTCTCCAAAAATAGCCTTTTCATATCGTTCCAAGATTGAATTGACCTCGAAGGAAGGTAGTATAACCAATCCTTTACTAAATCTGCTAGTGAAAAGGGAAATACCCTTAGCTTGATTTGATCCTCGGTTATTCCTTGTGGCTACATGGTGGAACAAACCACATGGAATTCCTTTAAGCTCTTATACGGATATTCACTTGTGAGACCATGAAAAGTAGACAAAAGATGAATTAGTCCCAATTTAAGTTCAAAAGTAGCAGTTAAATTATAATATTCAATGCATAAGGATTGTTGATTGAGATTAGGGGTGGCTAATTCCTTGAGTGTTCTGTTATAATTTGGTTCCGCCATCTCTTCTTCTTCCTCTGATTTGGTGGATGATTTGTTTGACAGTAATTCAAGTGCTAAGTTGAGTCCCGGTGATGGAACTTTGTCCGAACCTGCAGTGATGCCTCGAGATTATCGCGTTTCTTTCCAGAGCCTGCGTGCAGTTTTCTTAATTTCTGGATCAAAATTCAAATCACCGAATTGAGAGGATCGTGTCATAAACTACAATAAAAACAAAATAAAAAAAATATAATATAAAATAAAGAATAAATAAAGATAAATAACACTTCCCTGGCAACGACGCCAAAATTTAGGAGTTGTCGTTCAACATTCTAAAATTAATACCATACTAACACTCTACTAGCACCAAACTTAGTATAATGACAAGCAAGAGTCAATCCCACAGAGAAGTGAATTAATCTTTTATCTAATCTAATATTTTTATTAATGGGGGGTTTTGAGTTTAATTAACTAATTTAGCAAAATTAATTAAGAATGATCAATGAATAAAAGACTTCAGTTCATAAGTTCAGTTTCACCTTTTCACAATTATGGAATAATCAAATTTAACAATATTTGCCCTTCAATGAGATTAATAACCCTAGATAACGACAATCGCCGATTACTGTTGGTCGATTTCGCAACCGATAAATACGCGCAAGTATACGCGGTCAACAAGTAATATAATGATAAGAGAGTTGTCGAACCCACAGGGAATTGTTCTAGTGTATCCCAAGTACCAACTATATATCGTCTCGATTTTAATTAGACAAATGATGATTTGATATTTTTGTTGTTGGTAGTGAATAAGATAATAATAATCAAGTAAAAGACAATGAAATCTAATATTAACAAGTCTAAGATTGCAATTTCCCCCAACACTCCATTTGAATATCCTAACTCTCTCATTTGAATTAATTAACAACATAGAATTGCCAACCGAGAAATCAAAGCTACTTATAAGCCTCTGTCGATGGTCAAATTCGAATCTTCCTAATGCGGCATGTAGGTATATGTCTATCCTACACACTATCAAGAGACCAATTTCAAGAACAATAACAAGACACGTGTCACTAAATCTCATTTACCGTCCCTTTAATTACTAACTTTCACATAGGAAGTCATTAAGAATAGATTCTCCATTGGTTGCACACGGTATCTAGGTATATATCTATCCTAAATACTATCAAGTTACCTATCATTGAGGATAATCAACAAGACACACGTCACTTAATCTCAATTAATAACCCACGATAATCTTTAACTTTCGCATGATATCATAACAAGGTCTAAACACTATAATCTGTTCGTCAAGTTCATATAGGTTCCCACGGTAATTACTAGCTAGGCAATTAATATATGAAGCATAAATTATGACATACAATTCACAAATGAGTAATTAATAACAAAGAGAGAGAAATCAATTCAAACTATGTGTTGGGTTCCATTGAAATCTTAGAAATTAAGGTCTAGTTCATGGTAGCTAAGAAAAACATCAAACACATGGTGTTCATCATAAATTAGAATTACAAATTCAAAGGAAAGCAAGAGATGATAAAACCCAATTAGAAGATATTCATATGTTGCTTGCTTGGTTGATGCCAATCTCTAGCTTTTCCTCTTCCTTTGGCATTCTTTTCTCCTTTTTGCTCCTTAGCTTGTGCTGGAAATTTCTTTGAATTGCAGCCCTTAAGCTCTTCTTGATGATGTATGTGCAGCCTCCCAAGGTTTAGATATGCCTTGACAATCCTTTCCTTCTTGGTTCTTTGGCTTGTGCTGAGTTTTTCCTTGTATTGCAGCACTTTTGCTCTCAATTTTGATGTTTTAGTGTAGCCTCCCAATCCCTAGTTATGAAATATGAAGCCCCAATGAGATATTATATAGTGCCTCCATGAAAACCCTAGCCAAACATCAGATTTTGGGTCAAAAAGTGAGCTGGAATCGCACTAGGAGCTCAAAAGATCGCACTCAGCACGCCCGGGCGCGCCCGCACGCTGCCCGCCGCGCCCGCGCCCAGCCCCTGGCCTTGCCGCACGCCCACGACACGCCCACGCCGCGCGCGCGCGCGCGCTGGCTGCCTGATGCCAGGCGCCGCGCGCCCGCATCCAAATCCGCGCGCCCGCGCCAGTGACCTGTAACCCGACTCAGCTTTGACCTCTGTTAGTAAAATGACCATAACTTCTTCGTCCGAACTCGGATTTAGGCGTGTAAATAGGCTATGGAAAGCTAAGAAAGAGATCTATAACTTTCATAAATGGAGCTTGATGAGAAAATGTCCGTAGAAAGGCTTAAATTGATCCCGAAGCAACTGCTGTGTAAAATTCATGCCAAATCCGATGGTAAAATGGCCATAACTCTCTCATACGAACTTCAAATTGGATGATTCAAGATGCTCTGGAAAGCTAAGACAAATATCTACAACTTTCATTCTTTGAGTTTGGAGAGATTCGGATTGGATCATGGGTGAAAATTGGAAACAAGCAGCTACAGAGCCAAAGTTAGGCTCAAAATGGCAAATTAGGCATCCATGAGCATTGGTCTCTTATTCCACTTCCTACAAAACTAAGTAAAAACACATAAAAGCAATACAAAACACATAAACGTAATACAAAATAACATTTTACAAAAATATGATAAAATATATAAAAACCAAACGAAATGACTTAGGATTTACAAATTATCAAGCTCAAATGTACCTAATTTGTGTATATAAAACACACCCATCAAATACCCCCAAACTTAAATCTTTGCTTGTCCTCAAGCAAAACAAACCTAAACTAAACAATTCAAAAACTACTAATACAACCTAACTTGAACAATGAATTAATAAGCCGACAATGGTCTCAAAGGCATCAACACATGGAACTTAAGAGAACAAACAAAACGTTGCAAGTCTAAAATTTTAATTAGCTAGTCACACTTTGCTTAAGGCCCCTTCCGTGTGTGTGTGTGAGTACCCAATAACACTAAACCAATCAAGCTCGAATGAAACTATGCAACCACATTACCTTATGAAATAATCAAAATAAACCCCAAAACAACATGCTTAACACATCACTCAATACTAAGGTGTACAAATCACAATTCCAAAAATTTTGAGAACCAAGGGCTCTAGGTGAGTGCATTTTATGCTCCATCTCAATCCTTAAGCACGCTCATATAGGCGAGTGCGTTTTACGCTCAACCTCAACCCCATGCAAAATTTGCAATAAACAAATTTTTTTTCTTTAATCCTAATTATAAGAGAGTGCGTTTTACGCTCTATCTCTCCTACGCATGTGTCCATGAGTGAGTGCGTTTTACGCTCCATCTCAACTCACCACATGACCATCAATTCAAACATAACAAAATTGGACACCTTGGTTCGAGTGATGTTTAAACGAGTTCTAGAGTTTATAGATATTTTCCATAAGCATTCGGTTATAAAAGTCTTCTCTAAGCATACAACTAGCTTAATACTCATGGGTACGTGCATGAAAGTGAAAGGACGCATAAGCAAAATAATAACCAATAAACGACAAGCACAAAGACTAAGCAACAATTGTCTACTTCTCATGAGTTAGAATTTCTTCAAACAAGCCCTTATCATAGACCCTGGATTATAGTTCAAATCAAATTAAAACAATGCTCAAGGGACACATCCTAAAAATAAATGAATTTTTTTTTTTTTTGAATAAAAAGAAAAACATACTTAAATCACATAAAAACTAAATTAAAAACACACAAATACGAAGTACTACCCCCAAACTTAAACTTGACATTGTCCTCAATGTTTGATATAGGAAAAATTAAAATAGAAGACTTCCCTGAAACCGTGTCAAGCGCCATTGATATCATCTTTCAATACCTCTAAGTTGGGAGCGTACCTGAAAGCAAATGACTAAAGAAATTAAAATGCAATTAAACCACTAAAATGCAATCAAACAAAAATAAAAGCAAAACTGTAAACTTGGGTTGCCTCCCAAGAAGCGCTTGGTTTAAAGTCGTTAGCCCGACTCCTTTATTTCCCATCAATCCGGCTCAATCGCAAAATTGACCATTGCATGCCGCCTCGTTGTTCTTTCTTTGATTTGCATGGCATGCATGCCTAGTTGGTGACCTTCAAACTTCGTTTCAACCGATGGCAAGAAGAAGCTTTCCTCATCTGCATCATCAATTATTGCACTTGTGTCAAGATCGACATGAAGATCTTCTTCATGAACCAATGGGTGTTCGATGGGTTTGAAAACCTCGAATGTGACTTCTTGGTCTTCAAATTCCTTTTCATGATCCCCATTCATGATCCTCGTCTCATCAACCTCAGAATCCTCATCCACAATAGGATGTTCATTCTCAAAATTTTCACTAATAGCTTCGTGCGACTCCGCGCCATTTCCTTGATCATCCACCAAGCACTCCTCTTCACCTTCCTCCATAGGGTCAATCTCAGTATCGCTAGGTAAGGTGCATTGCGGGTGAATAATGTAAGAATTTGCAACATAGTTCATGATGCTCTGCACTAAAGCTTGTATATTTGCCAACCTAACCTCATTTTGAGAGATATGAGCCATGAGCTCCTCCCTCCTTCTTTCCGCTTTGTCACAACTATGCGAATTCACCAAACATTGCTCTTCACCTTCCTCTATAGGGTTAATCTGTGTAATACAAGGTAAGGTGCTTTGCGGGTGAATAAGCACTGCCTCGAGAAGTTGTGCCATTTGGTTCTCGACGCTTCGTAACAATTCTTGTTTCTCAATGAACAAGGGAAGAATCTCCTCCACATTAGATGTATCCTCATGGTATGGTGGAGGTTGGAATGAAAATTCTGAATGGTATGAGAGACTTGGATCAAAGCATTGATCTTGACTGTTGTCCCAAGAAAAGCTTGGATGATGTTGCCAACCCGGTTGATAGTAGTTTGGGTAGTAGTCAGCTTGATTCTGACTGTAGGCATTTTGAGTGGACTGGCCTTTAAGAGTGTCAATAGCCCTTGAAAGCGTTGCAAGTTGTTCTTGCAATTGCTCAAGAAGTTTTGACGAACTTGGTTGCGTCGTCCCCTCATAATCCCATTGATAATTATGCTCATCCATTAACTGAAACAAAAAAAACAAAATAAATAATAAGCAAATTATTTACAAGTCTAAATTAAGACCAATTCGATTGCCATTAATATTGGAAAACACTAGAAGAACAATTCCCCGGCAACGGCGCCAAAAACTTGTTGGTCGATTTCGCAACCGATAAATACGCACAAGTATACGCGGTCAACAAGTAATATAATGATAAGAGAGTTGTCGAACCCACAGGGAATTGTTCTAGTGTATCCCAAGTACCAACTATATATCGTCTCGATTTTAATTAGACAAATGATGATTTGATATTTTTGTTGTTGGTAGTGAATAAGATAATAATAATCAAGTAAAAGACAATGAAATCTAATATTAACAAGTCTAAGATTGTAATTTCCCCCAACACTCCATTTGAATATCCTAACTCTCTCATTTGAATTAATTAACAACATAGAATTGCCAACCGAGAAATCAAAGCTACTTATAAGCCTCTGTCGATGGTCAAATTCGAATCTTCCTAATGCGGCATGTAGGTATATGTCTATCCTACACACTATCAAGAGACCAATTTCAAGAACAATAACAAGACACGTGTCACTAAATCTCATTTACCGTCCCTTCAATTACTAACTTTCACATAGGAAGTCATTAAGAATAGATTCTCCATTGGTTGCACACGGTATCTAGGTATATATCTATCCTAAATACTATCAAGTTACCTATCATTGAGGATAATCAACAAGACACACGTCACTTAATCTCAATTAATAACCCACGATAATCTTTAACTTTCGCATGATATCATAACAAGGTCTAAACACTATAATCCGTTCGTCAAGTTCATATAGGTTCCCACGGTAATTACTAGCTAGGCAATTAATATATGAAGCATAAATTATGACATACAATTCACAAATGAGTAATTAATAACAAAGAGAGAGAAATCAATTCAAACTATGTGTTGGGTTCCATTGAAATCTTAGAAATTAAGGTCTAGTTCATGGTAGCTAAGAAAAACATCAAACACATGGTGTTCATCATAAATTAGAATTACAAATTCAAAGGAAAGCAAGAGATGATAAAACCCAATTAGAAGATATTCATATGTTGCTTGCTTGGTTGATGCCAATCTCTAGCTTTTCCTCTTCCTTTGGCATTCTTTTCTCCTTTTTGCTCCTTAGCTTGTGCTGGAAATTTCTTTGAATTGCAGCCCTTAAGCTCTTCTTGATGATGTATGTGCAGCCTCCCAAGGTTTAGATATGCCTTGACAATCCTTTCCTTCTTGGTTCTTTGGCTTGTGCTGAGTTTTTCCTTGTATTGCAGCACTTTTGCTCTCAATTTTGATGTTTTAGTGTAGCCTCCCAATCCCTAGTTATGAAATATGAAGCCCCAATGAGATATTATATAGTGCCTCCATGAAAACCCTAGCCAAACATCAGATTTTGGGTCAAAAAGTGAGCTGGAATCGCACTAGGAGCTCAAAAGATTGCACTCAGCACGCCCGGGCGCGCCCGCACGCTGCCCGCCGCGCCCGCGCCCAGCCCCTGGCCTTGCCGCACGCCCACGACACGCCCATGCCGCGCGCGCGCTGGCTGCCTGATGCCAGGCGCCGCGCGCCCGCATCCAAATCCGCGCGCTCGCGCCAGTGGCCTGTAACCCGACTCAGCTTTGACCTCTGTTAGTAAAATGACCATAACTTCTTCGTCCGAACTCGGATTTAGGCGTGTAAATAGGCTATGGAAAGCTAAGAAAGAGCTCTACAACGTTCATAACTGGAGCTTGATGAGAAAATGTCCGGAGAAAGGCTTAAATTGATCCCGAAGCAACTGCTGTGTAAAATTCATGCCAAATCCGATGGTAAAATGGCCATAACTCTCTCATACGAACTTCAAATTGGATGATTCAAGATGCTCTGGAAAGCTAAGACAAATATCTACAACTTTAATTCTTTGAGTTTTGAGAGATTCGGATTGGATCATGGGTGAAAATTGGAAACAAGCAGCTACAGAGCCAAAGTTAGGCTCAAAATGACAAATTAGGCATCCATGAGCATTGGTCTCTTATTCCACTTCCTACAAAACTAAGTAAAAACACATAAAAGCAATACAAAACACATAAACGTAATACAAAATAACATTTTACAAAAATATGATAAAATATATAAAAACCAAACGAAATGACTTAGGATTTACAAATTATCAAGCTCAAATGTACCTAATTTGTGTATATAAAACACACCCATCAATTACCCGAAATTCTCCTTAAGTTTTCAGTCTAATGTGACAATCGCCTCAATAGACCCTAACTATCATACAACCTAGAACTATCAGTTTAGATTTAATATAATAGAAGCATGAAGAAATAGAGAATTAGATTATTCCAAGCAACAATTACACAATCAGAAATTATTTAACTTGTCTTCTAATAATCTTAATAATACCCAAAACTTGTCCACAATCAAGTATTATTAATCGCTACTTATGATCAAATATAATATCATTTGCTTAATACTATATCTTAATCTAGCAGATGATATCAATCAGATTAATCTAACTGGCCACGTCAAATCAATCAGATAGAATAACATACAATCAATTAAAACAGAATATCAAGAATAAATAAGGTTCAACATCTCTTATAACTGAAAGTAAAGAGCTTAGCTTGACATGCCTTCAATCTCCAAAACTAGGGTTTGTAATTGAATGAAAGATGAATAAGAGGTCTCCCTAAACCTTGACTAAGACAGTCTATTTATACTTCTAGGTCAAAGCCCTAAGCCTCTAAGAAATAATATTTTACGTTACAGTAAAATTCCTCCAAAAATACGACGCTAGGAAAAATTCTGCCGAAGCCACGCCTCACGCGCCCGCGGAAGGTCTAGCGCGCCGCAACCCATGATTTGAGCGCCGAGGCCCTTCTTCTAGGGCACCGCGGCCCGTGATTTGAGCGTCGCGGCCCACAAAGCCTGTCACTTTTTTTCCTTTTTCTCCTTGCGCGCCCATTTTGATCCATTTTTTCTCTTTTTCTCTTTTTAGCTCCAATTCCACCTGAAAATAATAAATACCTTAATAAACTCATATACACATAAAACATGTAATAAAACTAAATATAACGAAATCAAAATTATAGAATATTATGCACTTATCACCAACTCTCAAGAACTCTACTTTACGATTCAGAACTATTTGTTCTGCTGCTAAATCTTTCATTGCTAGAATTAAAGCCACTGAGCAGCACCTCCAAATTAATCTTTTTCTTAGTGATTGTTCAGGTCTTAGTGACCTTTGTAACCAAGTCTAGGTGACTTGAAGGATTCTATGTGAACCAATCTTAGTGACTTGTACCAAGTCTTAGTGACTTGAAGGAATGATTCATCTGTTATAATTGTTCTTCGTGAATAGATCTTGGTGATTGCCCATCTTTAGTGGATTATACCTGCTCGAAGAGTAGAAGAGTGGACTAGGAGATCTTTATGCTCCAAACCACTTAAAATTCTATGTGTCTTCTTTACCTTCTGCACTTACATTTCTGCTAAGTCTTTTATATTTATTTGTGACTTAATTCCACTTGTGTGCTAAATTCAGAACTGCAAAGTCTTTTAAATTTTTGAAGATGATTTTCAAATTATCATTCTGCTGTGCATAATTAAATTAACCTGCTTAAATTTATAAGTTGGTAATACTTCATTAAAAGAAATTTTTTCAAATGATCTATTCAACCCCCCTTTAGATCTCTTAGTGTCTTTGGAAAATAGCACATTAATTATTTACATTATTTATACATACATGCCTAGCTCTTACTTACACAACATGAACTAATACATTAGTTTTAAAATATTATATCATTAATTATTTATTTAACTATCACAATTTATTATTTTTTCCCGTTAGGCTTGCCTTTTCCTTTATCTTTTACACCCGACCCTTCGGGTTCCTCGGTCTTAGCTGCCAACATAAAGTTTATGCAAGAGTAAGTAACTACTTTACTTAACAAGTATAGCAGTTTAAAATAAAATAAATATAACTAGCAGCAAATCAGTATTCAAGGATTTAGAAAGAATTAATATTATCAACAATTTAAGGAAGCCAACAAAAATCTCGTTACAGAATAATGAACATCAAATTTCTGAAATGGGATTAAATTTTGGAACCTCAAATTTAATTAAATGTTCACAAGAAAAAATATTTCGTTTGAGGGTCACTGAGTAGTCATAATGACCATGAACTCTATACACAAATGTTCAACAGTCACAAAGACTAAAACTTTACACGACGTTCAATAGTCATAAAGATTGCAAACTTTTTTCCCCTAGAGTATCATTAGGTGATCAGTCTAACAATAGCCCCATGTTACGCGTAACATTTAATCATGTTGTATTTACATAGCGTGATAATGTCGGTTATCCCACCATAACATAATACCCCTATTTTTAGGGTTATTCATACATAGTCATAACCTCAAGATCCGCACCAAAGCAATTTGGATTGGATTAATATATCACCAAAGAATCGTAAACAGTTCAATAAATTGATAGAAATATACATAAACTCCTTTTATAAACGGTCCAAGGAGCTTTTTAGAAAAATTTACAGTTTAATAATGAGCGAAGTTCAAATACACAGGAGTGCGAAAACTTGCCTATCTTGGGCGTACTTTCCTCGAGTAAAATATTTTTCGTCTCGGGATAGTAACCTACACCATTCATTAGGATTTATTTAACTATTAGTTATCGCTGGTAACTAATTGAAATTCTATTTTGGTATTTTCGGATACCATAACTTTATCTTTGAGTACATATTTACACCATTAAAATCTCATTACAATATTTATTTATTACTCACGTAGTCTCATGCGTCCCTTTTTGACGAATTTATTTCCCAGTTTTTCTTTAATTATTTTTTATACTTTACTTTATTCATTAAACTACTTTAAATATTTTATTATTTTTCCTCCTTCTGGCCTCAACTAGATAATTATAATTTAGTTAGTTTCTAATTTTTTCTGATTTTTTCCAGCATTGTTACTATTTATTTTAAGCCCATTTTTATTCAAATTTGTGAAATTCTTTAAAATTCAAAATTAAGTATAAAAATATGAGTTTTGGATAATATTTTTATCATATCAAAATATAATTTTACCCAAAATTTCATCTCCAAGTGAGTTAAAGAACTCAAGTTATTATTATTTTAATTTTAAAAGCTCTGATTTCATTTTGGTCATAACTCTTTCATTGCAAGTTCGTCTATGTTTATTTTTAGGCCAAAATACACTTTATAGTTTCAAGTTTCATTCCCTAGAAGCCCAGATTTATCTCCTTTTTTCTCTGTCTAGAACTTCCTTTTCTAAAACTATGTTAGAGAGTTGTCTAGTCTGCCCTGTTTTACTAGAAAATTCACCAAAAATAATTTACAAAGAATTTTGACTTGAAACCAGTGCAGGATTTTAGCTAACTTATAAATATAACTTCTCCAATAAACTTTACTTAAAAATACAAAACATGTTAAAAGTTCCGTTTGTTATAATGTCAGCCTCTGTTTTAGGGTTTTTACCCTATTTGGTGAAAATTTTATAACTTGTTTAATTTTTCTCTTTTCTTGTTTCTCACAAGATCATTAATTTCTTTTGCCATAGCTCATGTTAACATACTCCAACATGTTATTATCTAACCTTAGCATGAACAAATTCATATATACACATATTTACTTCATAAATTATTTATAGAAGGATTTTTAAGCTTTAGAAATGTTAGGGTTTATACCTAGTGTGTGTGGGTTATCTCTCATGGTTTGGATCTCCTTGCTTTTCCTTCTTGGTTGATAATTTTTTTCACTTTCTCCCCTTCCACTCTCTATTGAAATACTCTCTTTATCTCCCTCTTTTTTGGCTTTTGTTTTTGTGTTTGATGAAAAGTTAGGAAAAATAAGAGGGTTGGGTATTTATAGTCCAAAATTGGATAACTTTCTCCACAAAAATATCTTGGGAGGCTTCTCAAGGAAGCCTCCCCTTCCATATCCTTACCAGCCGAATTTTTCATAGTAACTTCTCTATTTTTTTCCTAGCTTATTTGGCAACTTAAGGAATTCTCTAGATGTCTTGACTTTTTGACCATTTATCTACTTGTTTGCTTACATTTCTATATCTACATATATGTATATATATATAGATGACACTCACACATGTGTGAGTATGTATATGTAGTAACCAAAATTTTTGTTAATAATTAAATATTAATTGATTTTATTTTATAAAAGTGTATTTGAATTGAAAAAGGTAAGTTACTAATTTTTTTTTCTTTCTTCCTTGTTTCGTTTGGAAAGTTAAATTCTTTTAGTAGATAATTTAATAATTGATTTAATTAAAATTAAAGATTCCATTAAGGTTTTGGTAACTCCTATATTATTTCCTATTTATATTTAAAGAGTGGAAGTGTAACACTAATCCTATTCTAATTTGATTAGTTGAATTCCCGGGTAGAATACTTATACGCACTGCAACCCATTAGAAAAATCATAATTAATTCATCCGATGTTGGAATTGAGTGAATCAAAAGCTTATTTCTTCAGTTTTCCGTTCATTACAATTATGAAAAGGAGGAGAAGTTATTTGATATCATCTTCATACCTTAAATTTCTGAAAACCGTAACACGTCCTGATTCCCTTCACTATTTTCAACTTAAATTTTGAAAATTCGTAACTCAGTCATATTAACTCCGAATCGAGTGATTCTTGAGCCTATTTCGTGTATCTTTTCAAGAGCTACAATTTTCATGAAGACATGAAGACTCTAGAAGACCCGAAAGTTTGATTCTTTACTGTTACGTATTAAAAAAAAGGCAAATAAGAAAGGTAAATATTATTTTATATTTTGATTTTATGTTTAGTTATGAGGGTTTTTAAATTATATATTATTTTTAAATAAAATATAGACATGGAATTCGATGTCATGATAATCAGAAAGTGGAGATAAATTTATATTAAGGAATATAATTTGATTGAATGTAAATGTTAAAATCTGAAAATCAGTTTTTATATTTTAAAGTATATTTTGTATGTTATATCTCTTAATCCGACCGTTGGATCGTTATGAATTTTAGATATGTTATACATATATAAGCTGAGAATATGTTCATCAATTTTGAACTGTTAAAGATTAGTGTATGATTTGTTATGAATTTTAATAAGTGGATGGTTTAGAATTTTTTTAGCAGAATCTTCAGCAACAAGTTCTAATATTTAAAAATATATAACTTAATGATTTAACATCCAATTTGGATGATTCTTGAGGCTAAATTGGAGTATTTGAAGTCTAGTTCTATTAAAATTAATTAATTTGACAAATAAGTTTTAATTAATGGTGATAAGATTAGAATAGTGGACTAACGTCTTAAGAATAATTTGTTATATTTACTGTTTATTCGACTGTTATTTTGTGTTTGGCAATATCGAGGTAAGTGACTTTTCGAACTATTTAGTATTTTTAAATTATCGTTTACTTTTATGTATGCCTTAATAATTACTCGAATGCCTAAAAGTATGGTTTCGAAATTTGTTATGTTTTATTTAAGGCTTCCATTTAAATTAAAATGTTATGTTCTTTTATTTCAAACTTCAGATCAAATATTTATTTTTGAATTGTGAAATGAGATTATATGATTTTGGACTGTGAAAAACTATCGTTTAGAATATCGATAATATTTAGAAAAGATTTTAAAATCCTCAGTCTGACTATGTATAGAACCCGTTATTAATTACGTTTAGTTCTGGAGCTAATTTAGGACCTACTAACGTGCACACCTTTTAGATGCCCTTCGGGGAGCGTGCGTATTAGATACCTTAGTAGGGTGCGTGATCATTGACGTTATCGAATTTTTGGGCCGTGTTATAGGGCTATTGTAACCTTAGTCGATAAGGTTGTGGATTAAATGATATATGGTATACATTGAAAACATTTTTGATTGTGAATTCGCTTTGTTATTAATTGTTTTCATTTTGAAAGCATACCTACTATTTTTATCGAACAAAAGTTATTTCGAAAAAGAGTTTTTCAAATTGTACTTGATTCGGCTAGTTGGAAGGATTACTACTTGCTGAGTTTTATCGCTCACCCCTTACATAATTTTGTACAGGTTATATCGTTGATAGCTGAGCACTTGTTTGATACGCTTTGGATAGCTGGAGTTTAGTTTTAGATGTTATTTCTTTTTGTTGTTGGATTTTAATAAAATTCTTAGTTTCGGGGAGCCGCGTCTCCATTGTACGATTTTAGTATTTAGTAGTATTTTATTTTAAATTGGAATTGAAAGATATTTATTGTTGAGTTGTTTTATTTGGGCTGCGCTATTGATATTGTTGCCTTGCGGGCTTTTGGGCTTACGGCGTGCATCACTTCGGGCATGTAGCGGGTTCGGGATGTTACGGCGTGCATTACAGAGATGGTATCAAAGCTTAGGTTATGATTCTATGGATTGCCTTTTGGCTTGACGTGTGAGTTATGGGTAAATTACTCGGGTAGACGTATGAGTTTATTTCAATTTATTTTTTATTTGGTTGGTCTTGATTTTGACCAACTGTCGATCTATTTTTGATTTGTAGTTGATTTGAAGAAAGTGAGATAATTTGTCAAGATTATTATTGTTTTGCGATGGAGTAATGATATTAGTTAAGAATTGTGATTGGATCATTAAGGAGAATAAAGTTATACTTTGTACAGTTAAGAAATGATCATATAGGTAATGCAATTATGACGTGAGTATTTGTATCAGCAAGTAATTGATTTTGAAGAATTATTTGTTAGAGTGCTTTTGGATAACAATCTATTATGATCTTAGAATTGAGTATTTGATTTGGGTTATGCTTTGATTTTTGTTAAACTTGTGGATGATTTGAGGTATGTGTATTGATGGAATAATATGATAAAGTAAAAATTATTAAGTATAGAGGATCTCTTGTAAACTTGAGTTGTAGATATTCGACATAATCAGATTAATCATTTTAGGCTAATGATCAATTTTGCAGCTATTTTCTAGTAGGATATTGGAGTTATGTTGTATGAAGTTTTGATAGTAAGAAGAGATTTTTGAATTTGTTGGATTAAGGTTTGCAATAAGAGAATGATCGGTTCATTAAATGATTAGATAGTAAGTGATGAAATTCAATAAATTTTTCAGAGATCTTGAACAGCTATAGTTTGCTTATTTAGATAGTAGAATATATGACTTAGAGTTTGATATGATGATGAAGAGATTTTAGTATTATATTCTTTGGTATAATAATATTTGAGAACTAATTTGGATTGAGGTTTCTATATTTTGAAGCTCTTGAGGACATAGGGAGAGTTGATAATATAGTTTGTAGAGTTGTTTCGTTTATCTGATGTCCTTGGATTTTTGTATAAAATTATGTAAAATAAATAAATAAAAATAAAAATAAAACTTTATGTTGCTTATTTGAATTTCGAGGACGGAATTCTTTTTAAGGGGGGAAGAATGTAATAACCTAAATTTTTGTTAATAATTAATAATTAATTGATTTTATTTTATAAAAGTGTATTTGAATTGGAAAAGGTAAGTTAATACTTTTTTTCCTTCCTTGTTTCGTTTGGAAAGTTAAATTCTTTTAGTAGATAATTTAATAATTGATTTAATTAAAATTAAAGAGTCCATTAGGGTTTTGGTAACTCCTATGTTGTTTTCTATTTATTTAAAGAGTGGAGGTGTAACACTAATCATATTCTAATTTGATTAATTGAATTCTAGAGTAGAATACTTATACGCACTGCAATCCATTAGAAAAATCATAATTAATTCATCCAATGTAGCAATTGAGTAAATCTAAAGCTTATTTCTTCAGTTTTTCATTCGCTACAATTATGAAGAGGAAGAGAAGTTATTTGACATCATCTTCATGTCTTAAATTTCTGAAAACCGCAACCTGTCCTGATTCCATTTACTATTTTTAGTCCTAATTTTGAAAATTCGTAACTCAGTCATATTAACTCCGAATCGAGTGATTCTTGAGTCTGTTTCGTGTATCTTTTCGAGAGCTACAATTTTTGTGAGACATGAAGAGATTTTGAAGACTCTAGAAGACCCAAAAGTCTGATTCTTTACTGCTACGTATTAAAAAAAGGCAAATAATGAAGGTAAATATTATTTTATATTTTGATTTTATGTTTAGTTATGAGGGTTTTTGAATTATAGATTTTTTAAAATAAAATATAGACATGGAATTCGATGTTATGAGAATCGAAAAATAGAGATAAATTTATATTAAAGAATATAATTTGATTAAATATAACTGTTAAAATCTGAAAATCAATTTCTATATTTTAAAGTATATTGTGTGTGTTATATCTCTTAATCCGATTGTTGGATCGTTATGATTTTTAGATATGTTATACATATATAAGTTGAGAATATGTTCACCAATTTTGAACCGTTAAAGATTAATGTATGATTTGTTATGAATTTTAATACGTGGATGGTCTAGAATTTTTGTAGCAGAATTTTCAGCAACAAGTTCTAATATTTAAAAATGTATAACTTAATGATTTGAAATCTTATTTAGGTGATTCTTGAGGCTAAATTGGAGTATTTGAAGTATAGTTTCTATTAAAATTAATTAATTTGATAAATAAGTTTTAATTAATAGTGATAAGATCAGAATAGTGGACTGACGTCTTAAGAATAATTTATTATATTTAGGGTTTATTCGACTGTTATTTTGTGTTTGGCAATATCGAGGTAAGTGACTTTCTGAAGTATTTAGTATTTTTAAATTATCATTTACTTTTATGTATGCCTTAATAATTACTCGGATGTCTAAAAGTATGGTTTTAAAATTTGTTATGTTTTATTTAAGGCTTCCATTTAAATTAAAATGTTATGTTCTTTTATTTCAAACTTCAGATCAAATATTTATTTTTGAATTGTGAAATGAGATTATATGATTTTGGACTGTGAAAAACTATCGTTTAGAATATCAATAATATTTAGAAAAGATTTTAAAATCCTCAGTCTGACTATGTATAGAACCCGTTATTAATTACGTTTAGTTCTGGAGCTAATTTAGGACCTACTAATGTGCACACCTTTTAGATGCCCTTCGGGGAGCGTGCGTATTAGATACCTTAGTAGGGTGCGTGATCATTGACGTTATCGAATTTTTGGGCCGTGTTACAGGGCTATTGTAACCTTAGTCGATAAGGCTGTGGATTAAATGATATATGGTATACATTGAAAACATTTTTGAATGTGAATTCGCTTTGTTATTAATTGTTTTCATTTTGAAAGCATACCTACTATTTTTATCGAACAAAAGTTATTTCGAAAAAGAGTTTTGCAAATTGTACTTAATTTGGCTAGTTGGAAGGATTACTACTTGTACATTTAGCAAAAAAAAAAGGATTACTACTTGCTGAGCTTTATCGCTTACCCCTTACATAATTTTGTACAGGTTATATCGTTGATAGCTGAGCACTTGTTTGATACGCTTTGGATAGCTGGAGTTTAGTTTTAGATGTTATTTTTTTTGTTGTTGGATTTTGATAAAACTCTTAGTTTCGGGGAGCTGCGTCTCCATTGTACGATTTTGGTATTTAGTAATATTTTATTTTGAATTGGAATTGAAAGATGTTTATTATTGAGTTGTTTTGTTTGGGCTGCGCTATTGATATTGTTGCCTTGTGGGCCTTTGGGCTTGCTGTAACGTATGTAATTTTTGTGAATAAATAAAAATATTTATTGAGTTAAATAAATATTTTTGGCTAATATATTTATTGAGTAAAAATAAATAATTGATAAAGTTATTGTGGAGTAATTCATTTTAGTGTAATTATGTTAATTGTAATTTAAATGTAATTTGTTATGTCTATTCTAATTTAATTTAATAATTAAATTAGATGAATAAATGATTTATTTGAATAAAATAATAGTTGGTATAGTGATATTGAATATTTTGTTTAAACAGTGAATTTTTGAATTTTAATTGGTTGGTTATGTGTTTATAATAGTTAGAATTGTTAGAAACATGTTGGATAATTATTTTACAACATGTTTGATGTTTGGGTATGTTTTATTTGTGAGTCGGATGATAGAATTTGGAAAATTTGGTCTGAGTTTCGCTGGTTCGCGAACTGTGGGAGAAGGCAGTCGAGTTTCTCGCCCTGGCGGTGGAAATGAACTGCATTTCCTCGCCCCGGCGAAAAAAATGAACTGCGTTTTCTCGCCCCGGCGAGAAAATTGTAAAGAAAATTCTCGCCCCGACGAGCTCATTGTAGGAAAAAAAATTAATATTTTTTCCTTTCTTGGTAGTTACGATATGTCACTCTATGCATGCTTAAAACTTAGACTAAGGTATTAAATGATTAATGAGATACCACGATGGTTGATAAGCAAATACTTATTAATTATCAAATAGCAATCGAGTTGTTTTAATGAAATTGGATAAAGCGAATTTTTAAAGTGCTTAGTATACTGTAACTAATTACTGTCACCACTTTATAAATGAAATGTATAGGTTGACTAAAGAGCGTAAACTTTAATCTGTAATCTACGCACGAGGCAATTTTTCTACCCTTAATCTTTTTATTCCGTTGAAAGCAAGTTTCTTACTTTCCTTTCATTGAGCAAGCTTATTAACCTTAGCTTATCATTGTTCAAGCCAGGTTGATACAATGACAAATGCTTATGTTATATTCTAGTCATTTATTATCCAGACATGAATCCTTATTCAAACTTCAAACATAAATCTTGTTGTATGATTCTATTGTTGAATCAAATGCTTTAATGACTAGCAAACCCTTATTGATTCAACTAGTCCATAGTTGATGAGCGTTCCAAAGATTTAGAATATCTTGAAATCATTCCAAACCAAGTTTCTTTTGGTAGGGAATCTAAAGTTAAACTGAGATAAACAACCCTAATATAGGGGATTAAACTACGCAGTAGCGTTAAAGTGTTTGTGCACAATACATTATACAAAGGGCTGATCCCCGGAGTACGAGATGGATAGTCCATAGTCTATAAGATCGTTAAAGGTTACAGTAGTGATACTTGATAACCTAGGACATAGTTTGAGGTCTTGTGACCCTCAGATATACTATTGATCTTAAAATCCATGATCAATTCTTGATCCAAATTTTCTATTGAACTCCCAGTCCTTTGAATTGTTATTGGTTGATTTTATATAAGTTATTATTCCTCAGTTAAGATCTACTTTGTTGGTTATTCAATTGTTATCATTATCATAAACACCCTTGAGTTCTAAGGAATGAATTAAGGAAATTCATTGAAGGTTAATAATAAAAGACTTTATGTGCTATAACTTATGTGTTATATCTTGTATGCTCGCGAGTACTATCGAGTAGTAATTAAACTTAAAATTTTGGTGGCAGGATGACTAACATAGGAGGATCCAGTCAGGTTAGGGAGGAGGAGTTTCGAGATGTTCATGTAGTCCGGGAGCAGCTAGTACAGAGAGAGCCATCCCCATTGATCACAATTGTAGGTCTTGAGTACGAGCCTGAGACTGATCCTGAGGAGGATCCTAAGGAGATTGAGGAGGAGGAAGAAGACCCTGAGGAGATACCATTATCTTCTTTAGGTGTTCAGATGTATGAGTAGGTGTATGATCGCAACATAGAGTTACAGGGTAGGGTAGAGGAGTTGGAGGAGAAGGTGACAGATCATCAGACCACCATAGAGCAGAAGAATAACGAGTTTGAGGAGCTTGACATACGTCTTGGGGACGTGGAGTGGAAGCTGGTTCAGGCAGAGAGCCAAAAGGAGTAGTTATCAGCTGAGGTGGAGAAACTGAAGAGTGAGCTGAGAGAAGAGTCTGCAAAGCATGCTAGAGCCGAGGTCGCGTGGATGAAGGCTGCTGATCATGCAGACCATATGGAGGATGAGATACAGTTAAAGAAAGCCAAGATGGATGAGATGGAGCATGTTTTCCACACAACGATGAATAAAGCTCAGGATCAGGTTTATCATTACCCAACTCAGTTCGAGGATTTTCCGTGGTACGTAATGGATCGCAGAACGATGATTCGTATCATGGAGTAGGAGCGTAAAGAAGTCGTGCGTCGTGGAATGTCGTTGTAGGTCACAAATAGTAGTAATAATAAGTTGTTTTTCTAAGAGGGCTACTATGATGTAAATCTCAAATGAGATAAATAGAGGAATATGATGATGTAATCCTGAAATAATATGAATTCAGGATAAATGATGTAAATAACTATGATGCTATCTATGTTATGATTTGAAGTAGTAAATGAATAAAATATGGAAGTTAATTAAATGTGCTATGTGCTATGTGATTGTTTATAAATGTTTAACTTAAGACTTAAATGCTTAAGTAATTGAGCAATAATCTGATGGCGCAAATTCTTAACAGTAAGATGTCGCCAAGAAGAAGACCAACACGTCAACAGACTCCTGAGGGATCTACAAACAACAATAACGAAACCAATGCTAATCCAATGCAACAGTTGGTGGATTTGTTAGCGGGAATATTTGTGAAACAACCTCAAGTTCAGGCCACAACCTTCAAAGATTTCAAGGTTGTTGGACCCCCAGAATTTCAAGGCTCTATGAATCCGATCGAAGCACAAACATGGGTCATGGAGATGGAAAAAGTTTTCGACGTTGCCAGGGTTAGCGAGGACCAAAATACTGCGTTTGTGACATTTATGTTGAAATCAAAAGCTAGCTATTGGTGGCAAGCTAATAAAACTCGAGGTGATAAAGGGGTAATTCCGTGGGATAGATTCAAGGAGATGTTTTTCGAAACTTATTTTCCGGCGAGTGCGCAGAATCAGATGGAAGTGCAATTTCTGGAGTTGAAGCAGGGTACGATGACGGTGCCTGAATATGCTGCAAGATTTAACGAGTTGGCGAGGTTTGCGCCATATCAAGTCAATACTGATGAGAGAAAGGCTATAAGGTTTGAGCAGGGACTGAAGCCCTGGTTGTTTAGTCGGGTTTCGATGTTCCAATTGAATTCATTTGCGGCAGTGCTGGAGAAGGCGATTATCACCGAAGGAAGTAGTGATGCTCTATCTAAGTACAATAAGGAACAAAGGAAGAAGAAGAATGAAAATGAGAATAAGGCAAGTGGTAGCCATAGTGGCAGCAATCAAAAGAGAAAGTGAAATGACAATAACTCTGGTGGCAGTCAACAGGGGAATCAGAAGAAGAAGGTGGAAACATGCAGCAACTGTGGAAAGAATCACGTGGGTGTTTGCTTGAAGGGCAAGAGAGTATGTTTTAATTGTGGTCAAGAGGGTCACACTGCACCAAATTGCCCTAGTCCGAAGAAGGGTGCATGTTTCACTTGCGGATCAAAGGATCACCTTGCTCGAGATTGCCCTAAGAAAGCTTCAGGAGGAGCAAGCGGAGGAAAGGGAAACAGCAGTGGAGGCAACTTAACTATCACTGGACCGACGCCGTCCAATCGACCCATTGCCCAAACATTCAACATGACGGTGCAGGATGCTGTGCAGTCTAGGGATGTGGTGTCAGGTATCATTCCAGTCAATAATGTAAATGCTTACGTGTTATTTGATTCGGGTGCTACGTGTTCCTTTATATCCGATGATTTTGCTAGAAAATTAGAGTTACCTCAGGAAGAGCTAGATTTCCCTATGAACATAGAAATCACAAATAGAGAAGTGATTCCTGCTAAGTTTATACACAAGAACTGTCGGTTAAATATTAAGGGTCATGTGATGACGGTAAACCTAATCCCAATTCGACATGGGGAGTTTGACGTTATTCTAGGAATGGATTGGTTGTTCAATCATGGGGCAATTATTGATTGCTAAAAGAAGTGTGTGAACCTTATGACTCCGTCAAAGGTAGTGTTTTATGGTAGCAAGTCGCCTAGACAAGCAAGTTGTCTGACGATGATGCAGGCCAGGAAAATGTTAAGGCAAGGATGTGTAGGATATCTAGCCTACATAGTTGATACAAGAAAGGTAGGTGCAAAGCTGGAGGAGATACCGGTAGTTAGGGATTTTGCGGACGTGTTTCCTGATGATTTTCCAGGACTACCGCCAGATAGGGAAATTGAATTTGTAATTGATCTAGCACCGGGAACAGCCCCTATATCAAAAGCCCCGTATCGAATGGCTCCGGTAGAGTTGAAGGAGTTGATGGTGCAACTGCAAGACCTGCTAGACAAGAAGTATATTCAACCGAGCGTTTCACTGTGGGGAGCGCCGGTGTTGTTTGTTAAGAAGAAAGACGGATCAATGCGTCTTTGCATTGATTATAAAGAGTTGAACAAGGTCACGATTAAAAATAGGTATCCGTTGTCAAGGATCGACGACCTGTTTGATCAGCTGAAGGGAGCGAGATATTTTTCAAAGATAGATTTGCGAAGTGGGTACCATCAGTTGAAGGTGAGAAAGGAAGACATACCAAAGACAGCATTCCGAACTAGATATGGCCACTATGAGTTTTTAGTTATGTCATTTGGTTTAACAAACGCACCTGCAACGTTTATGGATTTAATGAATAAAGTGTTCAAACCATTCTTGGATAAATTCGTAGTGGTGTTCATAGACGATATTCTGGTATATTCCAAAACTCAGGAAGAGCATGTGGAACACCTGAAGATGACTTTGAAAGCGTTAAGGAAGGAGAAATTGTATGCAAAATTCTCCAAATGTGAATTTTGGTTGGAGCGTGTTCAATTCCTTGGGCATGTTATTGATAGGGACGGGATTTCGGTGGATCAGGCGAAAGTGGAAGCTGTGATGAACTGGGATCAGCCAAAAACACCGTCAAAAGTAAGGAGTTTCTTGGGATTGGCGGGTTATTATAGGCGTTTTATTCAAGATTTCTCCAGAATCGCCTCTCCGTTGACAAATTTAACAAGGAAATCAGTGAAGTTCGTTTGGACGGAGAAATGCGAAGAAAGTTTTCAGGAGTTAAAGAGACGTTTGAGTTCAGCACCTGTGTTGTCTTTACTGGATAATACAGGGAATTTTGTGGTGTATAGTGGTGCATCGCACAAGGGGTTAAGCTGCGTGCTTATGCAGAATGTTAAGGTTATCGCCTATGCATCGCGCCAATTAAAAGATTATGAGAAAGGGTATCCGACCCACGACCTAGAGCTAACAGCCGTGGTGTTTGCTTTAAAATTTTAGAGGCACTATCTCTATGGGGAAAAGTGTGAGATATACACGGACCATAAAAGTCTCAAGTATATTTTCACACAAAAGGATTTGAATATGCGTCAGAGGTGATGGATAGAATTAATCAAAGATTACGATTGTGAAATTTTATACCATCCGGGGAAAGCTAATGTGGTTGCTGACGCTTTGAGCAGGAAGGGCAGAGAGAAGTTATCTTTGTTAACTGCTCAGGAGAAACTCATAGCGGAAATGGCTAAGTTGGAGTTAGAGGTGAAATGTCTGGCAGAGCCGAATGAAAAACTATTTCAGATGGAAACCCAATCAACTTTGGTGGACAAGGTAAAGGAAACACAACTCCAGGATGAGGAGTGTGATAAAATTTGGAAAAAGGTGATTGAGGGTGAGGAGCTTAAGTTCAAAATTGATACTGATGGGTTACTGAGATTTGATGGTAGAATCTGGGTTCCATTAGTGCAAGAGATCAGAGAAGAGATTTTGAGCGAAGCTCATAGTTCAAGATTTTCAGTTCACCCTGGAAGTACAAAAATGTACCAGGGTCTTCGACAACATTTCTGGTGGCCAAATATGAAAAGAGAAGTTGCGGAGTGTGTAGCAAAGTGCTTAACTTGTCAGAAAGTTAAAGCAGAACATCAGAGACCAAGTAGTTTCTTATAGCCCTTGGAGATACCAGAATGGAAGTGGGAGCATATCACGATGGATTTTGTGGTAGGACTTCCAACTACTTAGAAGGGGTATAACGCTATATGGGTTATCGTGGACAGACTAACGAAATCAGCGCATTTCTTACCGATCAAAATCAGGTTCACCTTAGATCAGTGGGCGAAATTATACGTCAAAGAAATTATCTCGAGACACGAAGTTCTAGTATCAATTGTGTCGGACAGAGATCCACGTTTCACATCAAAATTTTGGAGGAGTTTGCAAGCTTGTATGGGAACGCAATTGAGAATGAGTATAACGTACCATCCTCAAACCGATGGCTAGGGCGAACGAACAATTCAAACGTTAGAAGATATGTTGCGGGCTTGCGTAATGGACTTCAAAGGGAGCTGAGATGATCATTTACCTTTGGTCGAGTTTGCTTATAATAATAGCTATCACGCAAGCATTGGAATGCCGCCTTATGAAGCGTTGTACGGAAGAAAGTGCAGAACTCCGTTATGTTGGGATGAGGTTAGTGAATGTTAACTATTGGGACCTGAACTGGTACAGCAAACTGCTGAGGTCGTCAAGGTGATAAAAGCCAAATTGTTAGCTGCTCAGGACAAGTAGAAGAAATATGTCGATAAGCACCGACAGAATAGAGAATTCGACGTCGGTAGTTTTGTATTTCTCAAAGTATCTCCTTAGAAGGGAAAGATCAGATTTGGTAAAAAGGGTAAGCTGAGTCCGCGATTTATTGGACCCTTTGAGGTGTTGAAAAGAGTAGGGGAGGTGGCCTATGAAGTAGCTTTACCTCCCAAGTTAGCCCACATTCACAATATCTTTCATATATCGGTGCTACGACCATACAAGCCTGATTATAAATATGTTATAGAATATGAACCAATTCAATTTGAGGAAGATTTGTCCTATGAAGAGGTTCCTGTGCAGATAATTGACAGGAAAGAACAGGTTCTCAGAAATAAGGTTATACCTTTTGTTAAGGTAGTCTGGAGGAACCACAATGCTGAAGAAGCCACGTGGGAACTTGAGGAGAAAATAGTACAAAACTATCTCCAATTATTTGTTTAGTTCATGTATCGCGATTCTGGGGACAGAATCCTTTTAAGGAGGGAAGCATGTGACAGACGAATTTATTGCGATGTGATTCTGGCGACAGAATCCTTTTAAGGAGGGACGGATGTAACGAATGTATTTTTTGTGAATAACTAAAAATATTTATTGAGTTAAATAAATATTTTTGGCTAATTTATTTATTGAGTAAATATAAATAATTGATAAAGTTATTGTGGAGTAATTCACTTTAGTGTAATTATGTTAATTGTAATTTAAATGTAATTTGTTATGTCTATTCTAATTTAATTTAATAATTAAATTAAATGAATAAATGATTTATTTGAATAAAATAATTTAGTTGGTATAGTGATATTGATCTAATAAAAGTTATAATTAAATTAGTAAGGTTTAATTGAATTTATTTTGATAATAAGTTTAATTAAATTGAAAGTGTGACAATTTAACTATATAGTATAATGGGTTATTAAAATAAATGGAAAAAAGGGTTAATTTTAGTTAAACCAAACAAGGCAATGTGACCCTTGGTTGGTAAAAATGGATTATTTTGTTTGGTGCAACCAAACAAGGCCTTATGGTCTTTGAAATTTCATTTTTCTTATTTTGAGTTTGCCAAACATGGCCTAACTCTTGGTTTTTTGCAACTGACGAATTACAAACAACTTACGTTAAAAAAAAATAAACCTACCTGTTGTTCTAAGTCTAAGGAAGAAGAACAGAGTTTAGCAGAGAGAATAGAAAAGAAAGAAAAAAAACTTGGAAAGGAAGAGTGTTGAGAATTGAGAAAGAGAAGGAAGAGGATTATTAAAGCTAAGGAATCGTATTGGTTAAGCTTGAAGGTATAATTTCTTTTAAAATTTTGTTAGAAGTTTTATTTTTCACTGTATATGATTTTTACTTCCATGAGTGTGAATTTATTTGCTCAATACATGAATTATTTGGTTGTAATTGATAGTAAGCGTGTATTAGTGATTATATGAAGTTTGTAAATTAATTTGAGGGAATTAATCCATGAAAGCATGTTTTAAAAATAAAGTTTTTGGTTTTACAGAGTTTCACTTTCATGTATGGCTTATATGTATGACAATTGATGTTCAATTAGATTATTAATCGGTAAATTGACGTTTGATTGTGTTAATATGATGAAAACTGAAAAGAATGCAAGTGGAATGGATTAAAATAATTTAGAGATGAATTCATAGTGTTTAATTTTATCAAATAGGCCAAAATATGAATATTTTGTTTAAATAGTGAATTTTTGGATTTTAATTGGTTGGTTATGTGTTTATAATAGTTAGAATTGTTAAAAACATGTTGGATAATTGTTTTACAACATGTTTGATGTCTGAGTATGTTTAATTTGTGAGTTGGATAATAGAATTTGGAAAATTTGGTCTGAGTTTCGCTGGTTCGCGAACTGTGGGAGAAGGTAGTCGAGTTTCTCGCCCCGACGATGGAAATGAACTGCATTTTCTCGCCCCGACGAAAAAAATGAACTGCGTTTTCTCGCCCCGGCGAGAAAATTGTAAAGAAAATTCTCGCCCCGGCGAGCTCATTGCAGGAATTTTTTTTTCCCTTTCTTGGTAGTTACGATATGTCACTCTATGCATGCTTAAAACTTAGACTAAGGTATTAAATGATTAATGAGATACCACGATGGTTGATAAGCAAATACTTATTGATTATCAAATAGCAATCAAGATGTTTCAATGAAATTGGATAAAGCGAATTTTTAAAGTGCTTAGTATACTGTAACTAATTACTGTTACCGCTTTATAAACAAAATGTATAGGTTGATTAAAGAGCGTGAACTTTAATCTGTAATCTACGCACGTGGCAAGTTTTCTACCCTTAATCTTTTTATTCCGTTGAAAGCAAGTTTCTTACTTTCCTTTCATTAAGCAAGCTTATTAACCTTAGCTTATCATTGTTCAAGCCAAGTTGATACAATGACAAATGCTTATGTTATATTCTAGTCATTTATTATCTATACATGAATCCTTATTCAAACTTCAAACATAAATCTTGTTGTATGATTCTATTGTTGAATCAAATGCTTTAATGACTGGAAAACCCTTATTAATTCAGCTAGTTCATAGTTCATGAGCGTTCCAAAGATTTAGAATATCTTGAAATCATTCCAAACCAAGTTTCTTTTGGTAGGGAATCTAAAGTTAAACTGAGATGAACAACCCTAATATAGGGGATTAAACTACGCAGTAGCGTTAAAATGTTTGTGCACAATACATTGTATAAAGGGCTGATCCCCCGGAGTACGAGATGGATAGTCCATAGTCTATAAGACTGTTAAAGGTTACAGTAGTGATACTTGATAAACTAGGACATAGTTCGAGGTCTTATGACCTTCAGATATACTATTGATCTTAAAATCCATGATCAATTCTTGAGCCAAATTTTCAATTGAACTCTCAGTCCTTTGAATTGTTATTGATTGATTTTATATAAGTTATTATTCCTCAGTTAAGATCTACTCCGTTGGTTATTCAATTTTTATCGTTTTCATACTTGCGGGTAATTGTTTGCTTACCCTTACATTAAACATTGCAGCTAAGACTGAGAAGTCAGATGAGCCGTCCACTAGTAAGGGCAAAGGCAAGATGCAGAAGTAGCTGGCGAATTGTTATCTGTTTGATGAATTTATGTAATAAGACTTGTTTAATTTTATGTTTTAATTCCGCAATGATGTAATAAAGGTTAGATGACCTGTGATTTGTTTACTTAAGAGATTTAAGTTGTAAGCCCTATTATGGGGAGATAATTTATTCAGTTTAATTATATTGTCCTTTATCATGGGTAGTTAGTCATGAATGTAAGGAATAATGAACACCAAATTTGTGGAATTGAAGTATTCGGATTCGGGGGTGTCACACTTGCGGCGTGCATCACTTTGGGCCTGTAGCGGGTTCGGGATGTTATAGTGCACATGTGATTTATACATTTATACATACTTATATTAATTGTAAGCATACATGTGTTAATTATAAGCATACTTCTATTATTATATGCATGTATACTTGTTTTAGTTGTATGTATATATATATATATATATAAGTATACTTGAATTAATTTTATGTATGTATACTTGCATTTTATTTGATATGGTTATGTGATTTTTAAAGTGTTACATTTTCTAGTTACTTTCTCTTTTATTAAACTTACTCAAGTAATATATGTATTTATATACATTCCACACATATTTTACAATGATCAAGAATTAAAATTTAAACTTTAATAATAATTGCATTTATATTCACAAAATTTATTACAAGAGTTTTTGGAATATTACATTCTCCCCCTTATAAGGATTCCGTCATCGGAATCACTAATACTTATTTAAAAAGATGTGGGTAATTTTTCTTCATTTTATCCTCCAGATCCCTCGTAGCTTCTTCCATGGAGTGATTTCTCCATATTACCTTCACCGAAGGTATTACCTTGTTTCTTAGAACTTGCTCTTTTTTGTCTACAATTTGAAGTGGGACTTCTTCATGGCTTAAGTCTTTCTCGACTTGTATTGACTCATAATCTATTACATGTTTATATTCCAGTTTACAGGAATGCAAATCAGAAATGTGAAACATATTATGTATGTGTTCCAATTCTGAAGGTAACGCTATTTCATAAGCTACTTCGCTTACTTTTCTAAGTACCTCAGATGGTCCTATAAAACGACGACTAAGTTTCCCCTTCTTCCCGAATCGAATTTTTTCTTTTCATGGGGATACTTTTAGAAATATGTAACCGCTCACGTTAAATTCCTGAGCTTGACATTTTTGGTATGCGTACTTCTTCTGGTGATCTTGAGTCGCTACAAGTCTTCCGCGTACGATCTTGACGATATCCACCATCTGCTGCACCAACTCTGGTCCAAGCAGTTGTCGTTCTCCAACCTTATCCCAGTATAGTGGAGTTCTGCATTTTCTTCCATATAACGCTTCGTAAGGTGGCATCCGATGCTAGCGTGATAGCTATTGTTGTATGCGAACTCCCTTAACGGTAGATGATTGTCCTAACAACCTTTGAAGTCCATGATTCAAGCCCTAAACATGTCCTATATGGTTTGAATCGTTCCCTCGCTCTGTCCATCCGTTTGAGGATGGTACGCAGTGCTTAACTTGATTTGAGCTCGTAGTTGCTCTTGGAGACTTTTTTAGATATTTGATGTAAAACGCGGGTCTCGATCTAACACAATCGATACCGAAACTTCTATTAGGTTTGTATATACCGCGAACATGCAATCAAATTACATAAATAGTGCAGAAGCGCAATAAAACAGAATTTAAAGTTTTTCATACAAACCATCACCATGATCATCCATGTGCTCAATTATCAATTAAACGAAAGAGATAGAGATATAGAATTATACCCTCGTGAATCAAAGCTTCCTCAGGTACAAGTTCACCTCCAATTCCTTCGCGTTCTCCTTGAATTCCACCGATTAAATTCCTTCCTTTAATCAACGTTAGCCACCCAAGTGTTTGGCCTCTAGAGGTGATCCGCCAAGGAATAATAGTTGTTCAAGAAGATGAGTGTTGGCAAAACCCTAGTTTCTATCTCTATAGAAATTACAAGTACTCTCTCTCTCCAATTCTTTTGGAAGAGTATGTAACTGTCTAACCATAAATCATGATAAGACTCCTCTTATTTTTAGATATAGGGAACCCTCGTAAACTATTTAGGATTAGGGTTTTTATTTTAATTAAATTCCTTTAATTAATTAAACTCCTAATCCAATTAGGAATTTATGAGAGAGTACTTCTATTAATTAATTCCTAATCCCTATTAGGAATTAAATAATAGTAATAGTAATAATAATAATAAGACTCTTCTTATTAATTTATATTTAATATTTTCAAAATATTAAATAATAAATGTTAAGCTATTTAATTTATTCTATCTCCATAGACTAAATTAAATACACTTAACTTATTATTACAATTATGCCATTTACTTCTTAAATAAATATTTTTCTTTTGCGGTGTGACCCTTTAGGTTCTCCATATTAAACCGGTTGTGAATAAATCAATTATAACAATTCTAACCTTATTTAAATAAATAAATTAAACTATTTAATTTATTTAAATAAATAATATTTATTCTACAATAAGGGTAAGCCCCCTTAGCGATCAACGACTTTCCAGATAATATAGATTTCAACATTAATCACAAAAGAACCTTTCAGTGAATAGTTACCGTACAATTCAATCCTTCTACCATACAATGTCCCAATTAAATATAAGATATGGAATTACTGTCAAGTCTTATTTCATTTAATTATATGTATTTCGATTCTCAAATGAACAACTCTGATAATGCAAATTAGAAACTCCTTTCTAATTTTATTCTGCTTTGGCCAAAGACTTCTGAGTCGTCATTTATCGAATCACATATGACATTCTCTCCTTTTACTAGAAGTGGTAGATTCTTTGTTGACCATTCACCTATCTCCATGTGCAACTTATTATACCCAATCATACCCTTTGATATACCGGCCCTAAGGGTCTTAAGGGACATGTCAAAGTATAACTTATCACACACAAGATACTATGATGATCACAAGTCCAAGGATCACTTATACTACTATCACTAGAGGAATTCCTATTGACAGACGAGTAAAACTCCATTAGGTATTCCTTAGCGAGCCACGTTCAGTGAACTTATTCTCTAATAAGCACCTACATACTTGCTTTAGTGTCTCCACACAAATGATTATGAGATCAATCATCCTCTTCATAAGAGCAAGCAACGTATGTACTGATCTATCCGGATTCACTAATCCCCTTTTTAGTAATCCATCGATTAGGAACAATTTTAGTTTGTGAGCTATCTAGAATTTAGATCTCATTAGCATGATCACCATCATGATTCTAAAAGCATTGCTCAAAACTATGGGTTTATCATATTTAATATAACAGCACTATGTAGATAAAGTAAAATGCCTTTAACAATCGAATAAGATTACAAAGTATATGCTACATCATATCAAATATGATTGACTTGTGTGCATACTACTTTCAATCTCCCACTTGCACTAAAGCCAATCGGCATGGTATCTAATACCCTTCTTCTCTAAGTGACGATCATCTTGCTGTTTGGATAAAGCTTCAGTAGATAGATATGCAATGTTGTTCTCGAGAGTCCACTATCTCTATAATGACTTTTCTTCTTTCAATGATTTCTCTAATCAAATGAAAGTGCCACAACACATGTTTGAATCCAAGATGAGACTTAGGAACTATTCCTATTTCTGTAATGAACTTTTTATCCAAACAATCAACTTGCAGCTTCATTTACAGCTATATACTTTGTCTTTATCACTAAATCAACAACTCTTTGCTGTTTAAAACTTTTCCAATTCACTGCACCACCTTTCAAGGTAACGATTTACCTTAAAGTGGATTTGTTATCGTCTTGGTCAGTCTGAAAAACTTGAGTCTGTTTAGCCCTCTAGTTTTAAATTCAGACCTACCATGAATCATGATCACATCTTCAGTATCGGTTAAGTACCTAAAGATGTTTATCACTGGCTTACAGTGATCATCTCTAGAATATGACTGATCAACATCAAGCCTTGTATATTCATTGCATACATGATAGTAACTCATGCGATCTCTCTTTTAATTGGAGACAATTTTAGAGAGATACACTCCATTGCTCATCATCATGAGACCTCTCTTGGAGTTTGCCATGCTAAATGCCTTTAGCATCGAATGAATATACATTCATTGGGTCAAGCCGAGCATCCTTTTAAATCTATCTATATAGATTTGTATCCCCAATTTATAGGATGCTCCTCCCAAGTCATTCATAGAGGAATGTTTAGACAATTTTATCTTTATTGATTGTAGCATTGGTGTGTTATTCCTTGTCAGTAGTATATCAATATATAATACCAAGAATGTCACAGCGCTCCCACTGACCCTTTTGTACACACAAGGTTCATTCTCATTTTTGATAAAATCAAACTCTTTTGATTGTCTCATCAATAATGAATGTTCCATCTTTGAGAAGCTTGCTTCAATCCATAAATGGATCATTGCAGCTTATGTACACGATTTGCTTCAACCTTTAAAACGAATTTTTCTGGCTGTATCATACATACATTCTCCTCAAGTCTTCATTGAGGAAGGACGTCTCCACATCCATTTTACCAGATTTCGTAATAAGATGCAATCACAAGCAAAATCCAAATGGACTTGAGCATTACCAGGTAATAAGGTTTTTATCACAGTCAACTCCTTGACTTTATTTGAAACCTTTTAAACAGGTCTAGTATTATAGGTCTCTACCTTGACATTTGCCCTAGTCTTTCTCTTAAAGACCCATATTCACCCTCTAGGCACTATGCCCTTTTGTGGAATAACCAGAGTCTATACTTGGTTCTCATACATGGAGTCCATTTCGGATTTCATGGCCATCTGCCATTTCTCTAAGTGTCTTCTACTCATAGCCTCATCGTATATAACTGGATCATCATCCTCTATGATGCGTACCTTATCATCATTCTCTATGATGAATCCATACCTCCCAGGTATCTTCGGTACTCTTCCAGATTTACGATTCGGTTGTGGTACAATAGGTCTATCTACAGGTTTCTCGATTCGACTTTAAAGTGCTTTGTGGTTCTTGAACTCTTTCAAGATCTATTACCCTCCCACTAGCTCCTTCAATGATAAACACCTTTATCTAAGAAGGCAGCGTGTAGGATTATAGTAATAATATCCTAAACTTTCTTTAGGATATCCCACAAATCTGCACTTATCAGATATTGTCCCAAGCTTATCATTGAAACCTTTTCACATAAGCTGGACAACCCTTTATCTTAACATACTTAAGAGTAGGAATCCTTCCTATCCATAACCTTTATGGAATCTTGGGCTCGGATTTTTGAGGTTACCTTATTTTTGTAGATATGCAGCCGTTTCTAGGGCATAACCCTAGATGGATACTAGAATGTCGGTAAAAATCATTATGGACTGCACCATGTCCAACAAGGTACAATTTCTCCCTTTTGATACATCAATCAATTATTGCGTATTAGGAGGTGTCCATTATGAGAAAATACCATTTTGAGATGATCTAGAAACTTATTGCATAAGTATTCTTTCCTCGATCTGATCAAAGAATCTTAATACTTAGTCAATTTGTTTCACTTCTAAATTCTTTGAACCTTTCAAATAATTCAGACTTGTATTTCATCAAATACACACATTCAACTCTTTGAATGACCATCTCCTTTTCTTTTATTAGTTTATTCAATTTGCAAAATATTTTTCATGTTAAGTCAAGTTTACAAAGTCCATCAAGTGATCTTCCAGTTTCAAACAAAACATTATCATTATAAATAGAACAACAATTGTTCATAAATATAATACCCGAACCTTCCTTGTCCAACAACGGAAGTAATAATGTTTCCAAAGAGAACCGGAATATAATAACAACTTATTAACTTAATAGACTTGCCTGTAGGCAATGCTAAACTATAAGTTCCTATGGTTAATGCAGCAACCTTTGCTCCATTCCCACATATAAGATTACTTACTTTTTGTTTAGCTTTCTGCACCAGTCTTGTTCTTATTTTCCTTTGTTTTTGCCTTTCCATTTACCTTCTTCGAATTGTTCTTCTTTTAAGAAGATCCTTTGGCCCTCTTCCGCTTCCTGGAAGAATCATCTACTAGTAAGACTTGGTCTTTCTAGGTTGAAAAGTGACTCTTTACAGTTTTCAACATGTTTAAGCAACTCAGAGGCAGGCTGACATATAGCTTGTTCATGTGGAAATTCACAACCATTTGTGAGAAAGAGTCCGGAAGTGATTGCAAGATCAAATCTTGGAGCAACTCTCCATCCATTAAAACCCAGTTGTCCTAATTGTTCAATCAGATTGATTATTTTAGGATATATGTCTGTACTGTAGTGCCATCGGTTATTCTAGATCGAAAAAGCTCCTTAGATATCTAATATCTAATAGTCCTACTTTCCTCACCCTTCAACTCCTTTAAGTGCAGGAGTATAGTAGGAGCATCCATAGTTTCATGCTGACGCTGAAGCTCGTTACTCATGGATGCGAGCATGATGCATTGAGCCAATTGTGCATCATCTTGCCACTTTCTAAAAGTAGCAATCTCTTCCTTTGAGGCATTGTCTGCAACCATTACAGGGATAGGCATATTAAGGACACAAGATAGCTTTTTAGCCTTGAGAACTATTTTCAAATTCTTTAACCAGTCCGTTTAATACGGTCCGATTAATTAACATCTAATATGCTATGTAGTGATAGTGAATTAGACATCGTAAAATTCTATAAATGAATTTGTAATTTAACAACATTTTAGCATACATTCATTTTAATTAATTACCAAAATAAATTAGGTCTTTATTTTAAATTGGTATCTCACTATTTTCATCAAATCATATTACCCTCAATATATAGTTCGGCAATTCTAATTAAAGATTTGCTAGTGAGAATAAGGATCTCATTTCAAATGTATATAGCCTTGTGGTGACACAACAAACGATATATAAATAAATAGGTAGACAACTATTGTCAATTACATCACTATGTAACTCCTTGTATTTTGCCTCTTAGATTATTTTGATCAAGTGGTGACACATCCGAATCAAAATTATCCAAGTTAATTCCAACCTAGTACTTCCATATATGTGAAGAGAAAAATACCGTCCTTGTGGTGACACAACAAAACAGTAATGTTCAATTCCTTAATAAGCATCAAATGTGATAATGCAACATTTTAAATATTTAATACTTGCCTTGTAGTGACACAACAAACTCATATTAAATATTTAATACTCTATTGCTTTACCATGCTAGAAGGAGACGTTCGATATTCCAAATATCTTTGAACGCTTAGGACTTAATATAATTTCTCTGAGGGGTTTGTTATTATTTGTCTCATCTTGTTTAGCGCATGCACATATATATAATACGCGTTATATTATTAAACATGTGAAGCATGCTGTATAATATATAATATATACATAGTAAGCATGCACATATAGAATACTATATTCTACCCGGATTGATTATAGACTTTTATTCTAGTTTGGTTCACTAGAGCCACCAAGTGAACTAAAAGGTCAAACCTAGGGTGCAAGAACAAAATTTAATATAACTATTACATTTAAACCCGGGCTCCATTACAAACGGGTCTTCATGCGCTCCTTGCTCCTTTGTCTCCAATTCTTCAAAATTAATTCTAACTAGTCCTATTACAAAAACTATTTACAATAAATAGAAACCTTGATCAACAGTCAAGGAGAAGCACATAGGAGGGAGATAGAATTTTACATTAAGAAAAATTAGAGAAGACGAGGTACACAGACCCCATTTATAAAAACCCATACATTCAAGCATCCTCTAAAATAATTCCAATCAGACATTGGTCAATAGTCCATAATCAATCCCTATTTATTATCATACATATCTCTATGTGTATCAATAAATAACATTCATCCCATGAATAATAAAATCATTCCATATATGCATTAATATCAATTAATGGGCAAAAGTTTTGCTAATATTTAGTTTTGAAACAAAATAAACTCTTTTATTTTAATCAAAAACCAAATCCAAATTAAACTCCTTTAATTTTAGCAATCTGAAATCCTATTCCAGATAAAATAAACATCTTTATTTTAAACTGTTATCAATTAAATAAATCATTTATTTTAATTAAAGGAAAAATTATTTTTCGGATTCTGCTGTCCGGCGCAGCTGCGCTCCAGAATGAACTGGCAACGACGCCGTGTAGCAGATTCAGAAAAAACAGTTTCTGCCCAAAAATTTCGATCCAATCGCATATCATACACACATGGAATCATCAAAATCGATAATTAGCACAAGATTAGGCTCTGATACCACTGTTAGGTTTGTATATAGCGCGAACATGCAATCAAATAACATAAATAGTGCAGAAGCGCAATAAAACGGAATTTAAAATTTTCATACAAACCATCACCATGATCATCCATGTGCTCAATTATCAATTAAACGAAAGAGATAGAGATATAGAATTATACCCTCGTGAATCAAAGCTTCCTCAGGTACAAGTTCACCTCCAATTCCTTCGCGTTCTCCTTGAATTCCACCGATTAAATTCCTTCCTTTAATCAACGTTAGCCACCCAAGTGTTTGGCCTCTAGAGGTGATCCACCAAGGAATAATAGTTGTTCAAGAAGATGAGTGTTGGCAAAACCCTAGTTTCTATCTCTATAGAAATTGCAAGTACTCTCTCTCTCCAATTCTTTTGGAAGAGTATGTAACTGTCTAACCATAAATCATGATAAGACTCCTCTTATTTATAGATATAGGGAACCCTCGTAAACTATTTAGGATTAGGGTTTTTATTTTAATTAAATTCCTTTAATTAATTAAACTCCTAATCCAATTAGAAATTTATGAGAGAGTACTTCTATTAATTAATTCCTAATCCCTATTAGGAATTAAATAATAGTAATAATAATAATAATAAGACTCCTCTTATTAATTTATATTTAATATTTTCAAAATATTAAATAATAAATATTAAGCTATTTAATTTATTCTATCTCCATAGACTAAATTAAATACACTTAACTTATTATTACAATTATGCCATTTACTTCTTAAATAAATATTTTTCTTTTGTGGTGTGACCCTTTAGGTTCTCCATATTAAACCGGTTGTGAATAAATCAATTATAACAATTCTAATCTTATTTAAATAAAAAAATTAAACTATTTAATTTATTTAAATAAATAATATTTATTCTACAATAAGGGTAAGCCCCCTTAGCGATCAACGACTTTCCAGATAATATAGATTTCAACATTAATCACAAAAGAACCTTTCAGTGAATAGTTACCGTACAATTCAATCCTTCTACCATACAATGTCCCAATTAAATATAAGACATGGAATTACTGTCAAGTCTTATTTCATTTAATTATATGTATTTCGATTCTCAAATGAACAACTCTGATAATGCAAATTAGAAACTCCTTTCTAATTTTATTCTGCTTTGGCCAAAGACTTCTGAGTCGTCATTTATCGAATCACATATGACATTCTCTCCTTTTACTAGAAGTGGTAGATTCTTTGTTGACCATTCACCTATCTCCATGTGCAACTTATTATACCCAATCATACCCTTTGATATACCGGCCCTAAGGGTCTTAAGGGACATGTCAAAGTATAACTTATCACACACAAGATACTATGATGATCACAAGTCCAAGGATCACTTATACTACTATCACTAGAGGAATTCCTATTGACAGACGAGTAAAACTCCATTAGGTATTCCTTAGCGAGCCACGTTCAGTGAACTTATTCTCTAATAAGCACCTACATACTTGCTTTAGTGTCTCCACACAAATGATTATGAGATCAATCATCCTCTTCATAAGAGCAAGCAACGTATGTACTGATCTATCTGGATTCACTAATCCCCTTTTTAGTAATCCATCGATTAGGAACGATTTTAGTTTGTGAGCTATCTAGAATTTAGATCTCATTAGCATGATCACCGTCATGATTCTAAAAGCATTGCTCAAAACTATGGGTTTATCACATTTAATATAACAGCACTATGTAGATAAAGTAAAATGCCTTTAACAATCGAATAAGATTACAAAGTATATGCTACATCATATCAAATATGATTGGCTTGTGTGCATACTACTTGCAACTTCGTGTCGAGAGACAATTTTCTTAATGTAAAGCTTTGCTAATTGCTCTAAATTAAAATTTATTTTTATTGACAAGAAGTGAGCAGATTTTGTAAGCCGATCTACGATCACACAGATAACATCAAAGCCCTTCGACGTTATTGGGAGTCCCACCAGAAAATCCATTATAATGTGCTCCCATTTCTACTTCAGAATTTCTAAGGGTTGTAAAAGTCCACTCGGTTGTTGATGTTTTGCCTTAATGCGTTGACACGTAAGACATTTACTAACCCATTCTACAATCTCCTTTTTCATACCTAGCCATCAGAAATTCTGGCGCAAATCTTGATATATTTTTGTACTGCCAGGATGAATTGAATATTTCGTATTATGCGCCTCTCATAGAATTTCTTCTTTTAATTCTAACACCTGAGGTAAACTTCGCTTTAAATCAGATTACTCTGTTTTTATCAACCTGAAATTTTTACTCACCTTTCTCTGTTATCATTCTCCTAATCCGCTCACATTCTTTATCTTTACTTTGAAATTCTCTAATTCTCTCAAGTAACGATGGTCGAACTTCTATCTCATAGAATTTTCCTATTGGGTCACTAGGATTCCTCACCTCAATATCTAATTTTTCAAACTCTATCCTCAGTTCTTCATGAGCAGTAAACATATTCAACATTTCTTGATTCATTCGGGTTAACGCGTCTGCTACAATGTTAGTCTTTACTGGATGGTAAAGGATTGTACAATCATAATCCTTTAACAATTCTAACCACCTCCTCTGCCCCATATTCAACTCTTTTTGTGTGAAAATATAATTTAAACTTTTATGGTCTGTGTATATTTCACACTTTTCTCCTTAGAAATAATGCCTCCAAAATTTTAAAGCAAATACCACAGCCGCTAATTCTAAGTTATGGGTAAGGTATCTCTTCTCATAATCTTTCAATTGCCGTGATGCATACGCAATCACCTTTCTATGTTGCATCAACCTAAACCTCTATGTGAGACATTGCTATAGACTGTAAAACCTCCAGTATTATCTGGTAAAGATAACACTAGTGCCGTGCTCAACCTCTTTTTCAATTCCTAGAAACTTTTCTCACATTCTCTATCCACATGAATTTTACCCCTTTCCGTGTCAAATTGGTTAGAGGTCTGGCTATTTTTAAAAAATCTTGAATGAAACGCCGATAATAACTTGCTAACCATAAGAAACTTCTAACTTCCGTTGGGGTTTTTGGTTGTTTCCAGTTCTTTACCGCTTTTACTTTTGTTGGGTCTACTGAAATTCCATCTTTATCAATTCCATGACCTAAAAATTGCACTTTCTCTGACCTAAATTTATATTTTGAAAATTTTGTAACTTTTCTTTTCTTAATATTTACAACATTCTCCTTAAATGTTAAACATGTTCCTCTTTTGTTTGAGAGTAAATTAAAATGTCGTCAATAAACACCACGACAAATGTATCCAAGTAATTCTTGAAAACCTTATTCATCAAAGTCCATAAATGTGGCAGGGGCATTTGTAAGTCTAAAGGGCATCACCAGAAATTCGTAATGCCCGTAACGTGTCCAAAATGCTGTTTTCGGCACATCCTCTTCCCTTTTCTTCAATTGATGATATCCCGATCATAAATTAATCTTTGAAAAATATTTAGCTACTTTCAATTGATCAAAATGATCATCAATTCTAGGTAGAAAATATTCATTTTTAATTGTCACCTTGTTTAGCTCACGGTAGTCGATACATAATCGTAATGACCCGTCCTTCTTTCTAACAAATAATACTGGTGCTCCCCATGGAGACGTACCTGGCCTAATGAATTTCTTATCCAACAACTCCTGTAGTTGTACCATCAACTCTTTCATCTCTACTAAGCTTTTGAAATAGGGACAATTCTCGGTACGCGATCAATTACGAATTCTATTTCTCGATCACGGGAGTCCAAGAAATTATTTCGGGAATACATCTATAAACTCTCTGATTATTGGTATCTATTCTAGTTTTGATTTCTTTTATTGAGTATCCACTATGTAAGCTAGATACCCAACACATCATTTTCTAAGCAGTCTTTTTGCTTACATCATTGATATGCAATTAGATTGTCTAGGTTTACGATTTCCGTAAAATACTACTTTCGCCTTATCAAAAACCCTAAGGTTCACTGCCTTCCGATGCTAGTCAATCATTGCTTCATGGTTGTTTAACCAATTCATCCCTAGTATAACATCAAACTCTCCTAATTGGATTGGAATGAGGTCAACTAAAGTCTTATGACCTCTAATTTCCACACAACAATTTCTATGCACTTGATCAACGGGGATGATTTCCTTATTAGAAACTTCTACGCCCAAGGGATGTTCTAAATCTTCAGGAATTAAATTCAAACGATGCGCAAAGTTATGTGATATAAATGAACATGTAGCACCTGAATCAAACAAAACATATGCATCGATAGAATTTATTAGTATGATACCTGACACCATATCCTTTGATGCCATCCCGTCCCTGACGGTCATGTTGAATGTTCGGGTCGTTGGTCGTGCCGGTGGAGTTGGTCCTACTATCTAAATTCTATTATTATTTTTATTTCCCCCTCCGATATCTGCCACCACCCTCTTCGGATAATTTTGTGCCTGGTGGTTCAAAGCACCACACACAAAATACGCACCACTTATTGGACTAGTACAGTTGGGAACCATGTGTCCTTCTTGTCCACATTTAAAACATACATTTCTTCCTTTCAAAAAACCCCTATGTGGTTCTTACCACAATTTCTACAAGCCTCCATCCTTTTATTTATATTCTCTTCCCTTCCTCCCTTGTTGTTCCATTTATTATTATTATTATTATTATTATTATTATTATTATTATTATTATTATTATTATTATTATTATTATTATCATTATTACTCTTTCCACTTGTTTCCTCTCTCTGTACCCCTCCATTATTTCTTTTCTTCTTCTCCTGATTGTATTTCATTAGGGCTTCACTACCACCCTCAACTATGATTGCCTTCTCTAGGTGGATGGCAAAATTGTCAATCTGTAATACTGACAGTCTATTGTACAACCAGAGTTTCAAACCCTGTTCGAACCTCCTCGCTTTTTTTCCTCTATATCAACTTGATACAAAGCAAATCTTGTCAACTCATTAAATTTTATGGCATATTGAGGGATAGCCATGTCTCCTTGTTTTAATTCCAAGAATCGCATTTCCATGCAACTGCATACTTTTCGGAAGATAATTTTCAAAGAATAATTCCTTGAATTTGCTCCAAGGAATTATCCCCTCTTTAGCCCTATTTTGATTGGCCTTCCACCAAAAATTCGCCTCCTCTTTCATTAAATAGGTGACAAATATTATCTTTTAGTTTTCTCCCACTCGGGCAATTTCAAATGCCTTCTCCCCCACCCACGTTTGAGCCTCAATTGGCTCTGTGGTTCTCCTGAATTTTAGGGGTCCTACATTCTAGAAATCTTTGAATGTCGTTACCGATGCTATTGGATTTTCGTTGACAGACCTATTTTGGAGGGCTTGTACTAATAGGTCTACAAATTATTATAGGGAATTAGGTTCACGATACTCATATTGTTCATGTTACTCCTTTGGTTCTTCATTAACTGACTCCATTCGTGGTCGTCCTCGTGGCATTTTTTTTTATAAAATATAACACATGTATTATTACAACATTATATGTAAAAGCACATGAGATATTTATTTAAAATATACTTATATTAATTAAACATATTATTTGTACATACACTTTATACATCCCATGTCTATACATAAAAATTTGGGACACCACATTTTACACAGTTTCACTATTTGCTACCCACTATATATACATAAATACATCTCATAGGCCATTTCTAATGGCCTCATTATATTTTTTCATGCATCAAGTGAGATACAAGGTTTCTGTTGATAGTATAGCTTGTCTGCCCTAGCTCTGTCGGATAGTATTTCATCATGTCTTGCACTCGCTAAAACGAAACCCTGTAGAAATATTGAATACAATATATTCTTCTTTTAATAATTCTTAATTCTCCCTCCACAACATCTAATATTCGCTCTGCGCTGATACGGGTGTCTATTTCAGCTTCCCACAGAGCCTCTATCTCCTCGTTTCTTTCTTCTAATTGTCGAACTCTGTTTTCTAATTCCCGATTTTTGTCTAGTATATCCTATACAATGGCATAAGCTTTTGATAAAACTAGTCTCAATTCATCGGACTCTTCCTCCTCCATGGGTGTTGCCTCATCATCTGCAGCATACTCTAGAGCCACCTGATCCCCCGCGAGATATTTGTCTGGTTCTTCCACGGGAACTTCCTTAAGATCCTCTTCGGGATCATCTTTTGGTTCTACTACATGGGCCTCCTCGCCTACTGGTCTGCTATGGGTTCAACCTGAGGTATCTCGTAGATATCTCTAGTTACCTCTTTCTTGGTCCAACCTACAACATAATAAAATAACTTACTTACTAAATTAATATATTAAATGTACAACTTAGAATAATTAACTAATTAAACTTAACGGAAAAATTTAAATCAACTTAAATTAAATTAATTTCAATTCTCAATTTTTTTATTCATTATTATTATTTTATTATTTATTTATTATTTATATTTATTATTTTTTTACATAAGAACTCTATGTGAATTTTCTTCTCGTAGTCTCTACTAGGTTTCTACTAGGTTATATCCTAAGGTCCTATAACCTAAGGGTTATAACCTACAACTCTGATAGCATCATGTGATGCCCCCAAATCCGTTTACTAGTTACAACAGACTTGGTGCATCACTATTCATCCACATACATGCTAACTACCTATTATTATAAGTTAGGCTACACGATAAATTACTTATTTATATTATTTACACATATATGCCTAGATCTTACTTACATAATATGAACTAATACATTAGTTCCAAAATATTACATCATTAATTATTTATTTAACTATGACAATTTATTTATTATTTCTCGTTAGCCTTGCCTTTTCTTTTGTCCGTTACACTCGACCCTTCTGGTTTCTTGGTCTTAGCTGCCAACATAAAATTTATGCAAGAGTAAGAAACTAATTTGTTTAGGAAGGATAGCAGTTTAAAATAAAATAAATATAACTGACAGGAAATCAATATTCAAGGATTTATAAAGAATTAATATTATCAACAATTTGAGGAAGCCAACAAAAATCTCGTTACAGAATAATGAACATCAAATTTCTAAAATGGGATTAAATTTTGGAATCTCAAATTTAATTAAATGTTCACAGGGAAAAATATTTTTTTAGGGTCACTGAGTGGTCGTAAGGACCATGAACTCTTTATACAAATGTTCAACAATCACAAAGACTGAAACTTTACATGCCATTCAACAGTCACAAAGATTGCGAACTTTTATCCCCCAGAGTATCATTAGGTGATCAGCCTAACAATACTCCCATGTTACACATAACATTTAATCACGCTGTATTTACACATCGTGATAATGTCGGTTATCTAACCATAACATAATACCCTTATTTTTAGGGTCTGAATACTCAGTCATAACCTCAAGATCCGCACCAAAGTAATTTGGATTGGATTAACATATCACCAAAAATCATAAACAATTCAATAAATTGATAGAAATATAACAACTGAGTTTAGCCGAACCAATGGCATAAACTCCCTTTATAGGCGATCTAATAAGCTTTTCAGAAAAATTTACATTTTTGTAATGAGCAAAGTTCAAATGCACAAGAGTGCGAGAACTTGCGGACATACTTTCCTCGAGTAAGATATTTTTTTGTCTCGAGATAGTAACCTACACCATTCATTAGGATTTATTTAACTATTAGTTATCACCGACAATTAGTTAAAATTCTGTTTCGGTATTTTCGGATACCATTAATTTATCCTTGAGTATATTTTACACCATTAAAATCTCATTACAGTATTTATTTATTACTCACGTAGTCTCGTATGTCCATTTTTGAGAATTTTAGTCGGTAAAATATTTTATTTATTTCCCATTTTTTCTTTAATTAATTTTTCCATACATTTTTTATACTTTACTTTATCCATTAAACCACTTTAACTATTTATTAATTTTCCTCCTTCTAGCCCCACCTAGATAATTATAATTTAGTTAGTTTATGATTTTTCAAGATTTTTACCAGTACTGTTAGTATTTATTTTAAGCTCATTTCTTTTCAAATTTGTGAAATTCTTTAAAATTCAAAATTAAGTCCAAAAATTTTAAATTTTTGATAGTATCTTTATCACATCAAAATACACTTTTATCCAAAATTTTATCTCCAACTGAGTTGCAGAACTCAAGTTTTGACTGTTTTAATTTTAAAAACCCTAATTTCATTTTGGTCATAACTCTTTCATTACAAGTCCGTTTATGTTCATTCTTCGGTCAAAATACACTTTATAGTTTCACGTTTCATTCCCCCAGAAGCTCGGATTTTATCTCCTTTGTTCTCTATCTAGAACTTCCTTTTCTAAAACTAGGTCAGAGAGTTGTCCAGTCTGCCATGTTTTACTAGAAAATTCACCAAAAATAATTTACAAGGAATTTTGACCTAAAACAGTGCAGGATTTTAGTTAACTTATAGATCTATCTTCTTCAATAAACTTTACTCAAAAATCCAAAATTTGTTAAAAGTTCTGTTTGTTACAAAATCAGCCTCTATTTTAGGATTTTTACCTATATGCTGAAAATTTCATAACTTGTTTAATTTTTCTCTTTTCTTGTTTCTTGCAAGATCTCTGATTTCTTTTGCCATAGTTTATGTTAACATACTCCAACATGTTATTATCTACCCTTAGTATGAACAAATTCATATACACACATATTTACTTTATAAATTATTTATAAAAACTATTTTAGGGTTTTCTTTAACTAGTTTGTGCTCCTTTCTTGTTTTTTTTTGTTCTTTCAATTTTTTCTCCATGATCCATGGTATTACAACACACACACACACACACACACACACACACACACACACACACACACATATATATATATATATATATATATATTCAACATAATATCAAGTACACATAAAAACTAATTAGTTTCATCAAAGAAAGATTTTTAAGTTTAGAAAGGTTAGGGTTTATACCTAGTGTGTGTGGGTTGTCTCTCTTGACTTGGATCTCCTTGCTTTTCTTTCTTAGTTGGTTATTTTTCTCACTTTCTCCCCTTTCCTTCTATGCTGAAATACTCTCTTTCTCTCTCTCTTTTGTGGCTTTTGTTTTTGTTTTTGTGTTTGATGAAAAGTGAGGAAAATGAAGAGGGTTGGGTATTTATAGTCAAAAATTGGATAACTTTCTCCACAAAAATAATGTCGACGGAATTATGGTCGATGGAACTTTTCGTCGGGGTTGTATTATTTTCGACGGAATTAAATAATTTCGTCGGAATTAAGCCTTTTTCTTGTAGTGTCTCAAGGAAGCTTCCTCCCCTTCCTTATCCTTACCGGCTGAAATTAAAATTTAAACTTTAATAATAATTACATTTATATTCACAAAATTTATTACAAGGGTTTTTGGAATATTACAGATATTATATTATTGTTAAGGGCACTAAGGTCCTGTTTGTAGCAAATTAAGTGTGTAAACCCAAGATGTTCATAAAAAATCTGTGCTGCGAAGATGATAAAGCATGGGGTTTTTGAAATAAGGAAGTTATATGCAGAACATAACTGTTTGTGGTACAAGTTCATAACAAGACTACGCAATCAAAAGTTATTGCAGATGCAATCAAAGACCGTATAAGTCAAAAAATTTGATATTGTCACTGTGGCATCATAGTAGCCATGAAAAATGACTCAAAGGGGTTCATACCACCTTATGGGGTTTACAGATATATATTGCCTCTTCCACGTACCTAGTAATTTTGCATCAGCACACCATGGGTCAGAACTAAAGATAGTTTTTTGCGCAGCAGTGAGTGCTCATCTGGAAAGGAAATTTGAAGCAACAATGAAAGCAATAAATAATATATCTACCCTTGCTGAAGCTTAACTATGTGACATCCATCCAGATACGTGAACACTCTCACATGATGGTGGTTAGAACCATAAATATTGTGAAATGTTTTAACAATAATGTAAAGATGGTTCGGCTCATGCCAATAATTGATATGGTAGAATATATTTTCTACCGCTTAGCAATTGTTAAATGAGAGGCGGACTGTATCATCGGTGGATACAAGTATAGGACACATACTATCAAGAATCAAGGAAAAAATTTGAAGAGATTGAGGAAAAGGCAATAGGTCACAGGGTACGAATGTACAATAGACAAAGTAGTGTTTATGATGTCAACACTACATGATATATGAAGAGAAAATAATGGAAGGGTGATAACATACAAGTTGTTAATTTGGGCAAAATGTATTGCTTGTGCACAAAATATCCTCATGTTGTTGCAGTTTGCATAAGCTTGGTAGAAAAGATTTGGAAATAATGGATCTCCCCAAATCACACGACTGGACTTCAAACCCCTTATTGGACCTTTTCATTTACAGCTTGGTGGAAAAGATTTGGAACATTATTCCTTGACTTGTCCTTAAAGAAGACAAAGAAGAAACAATCCCAAGAAAAAAAAAATCATGTGTAGTACTTGTGATAAAGAAGAACACACACGACCTAGCCGCAAATGTTCTAAGCCACCTAAATAGTTAGTTTGTACTTTTTTATATCACTTATTTTATATTACAATATTATCAAAATATTTATAACTTAATGATATTTAATCATGAAACTTTTCTTGTTTTGGACCACTTCTTTCTTTCATCTTTGTCTCTAATTCATGTTTTTTTTTTGTTGTGATTTTCTAAACTCTATTAAACGTGATTACACCGCTTACTATCATTTACTATAATTTTCTTTTTGGTGATAAAACTCTGTTACTTCGAATTAGATATACATATATTTGTTGTTTTTGGTTCATGCATATAATATGCTTATCTTTGCATAAAATTTATATGTTACGTTATTGTGCAGCAGACTTATGGCACATGAGAAATTGATACACCTCGTCTTATTGATACATCATTGTTGACTCATTAGCCTACTCGTCAATATTGAATATTTTAATAATAATTTATGATATAATCAATTACATGAGATCTACTCAACTAATATTATGATGACACATCATTTGAAACACTTTTTGAGACCAAAAAGTTTATACTTCTAACCTCACCTAACAAATATTTTAAAGTCCCAAATTTTAAAAATTATAATATAATTTATAATCAAGTACATCAAATCATAGTATTATTATGTTGGATGGAAACGTCAAATCCGATGACGTTGACATCAATATGAATACCTTATACTTTATATGTAATAGGCCGATCCCAATTTGAGTCAAATTCAGAGTTTGGTCCAAATTGACGCTTTCTCTTCAGTTTCCTTCTCCTTAAATTCAATCGAGTCTTCCTCTCTTATCACTGTTCAATCGCAAAGAAGAAAAAGTCTGCTATCGTTAGGTGTTGCCGGGAACCACACAAACCTTTCGCCGGCGGTATATTTGGTGGACGTTGGGGATTCATGTAGTTGATTAGAGGACCCACCCTCTTAACAGCCGTTAAATTTGAAGCCACTAATCCATTAAGTAACGGTGCACCTCCTCCACACGATCAAAACCCACCTGGGCAGCGTCTCTCTCTCTGTCACAAAGCCATCTTGGATCATCAGAACAGAGGCAAGTAACTTCTTTTTACCTTCTTTCTTCTTAATTAACTTGATGGGTGTTTGGTTCCTATGAAAAACAATGGAGTTTTGAGTCAATTGACATGAAATTAAAATTCGTAAAAAAAATACCCACTTACCAATTAGGCAAATAATGTCAATAACTTTGATTCAATTGTTTGCATTAGTATGGTAATAATTTCCTTCTGGATTTCTAGATAACCTAATTTTAATAATTTTCCAAGGATAGTCATGAAGTTTATTCAATGGCCAATTTTCCAAGGATAGTCATGAAGTTTATTCAATGGCCTCTAATAAGGTGGAGAAAGTTGAAGCCATTTTTTTCCTTTCAATTAATTTGTTATTGTGCATGTATTGATATTAAGAATCAATAATCGGATGTGTTCCAATAACTCCAACGAAATTTGAGACCATTTTCATTTGTTGTAAACTATATTTTCATATGAATAATTTCTATATTACTCATTTTACTTAGTCACATAAATATTTTATTTGCAATATAAATGATTGTTAATAAACAAAATCCGTGTCTTGCACGAGCTATTACACTAGTTAACTTAATTTATATTAAGGTTGTGAAATTCGGATCGGACCGGCGATTGAACCGGTTAAAATCGAAACTGATCGGCTCTCCGGTCCGGATTGGACCAATTACCCAATTTTGGTCAAAACTCGGTAAAATCGGTTGATCACCGGTCAAACCGGTGATTCAACCAGTAAAACCAGTTAAGTTGACTTAATGAACCGATTTTAATTATTTTTTAATATTTTTTTGTACAAAAAGTTTTTTAATATTAAAATTAACCATTTTTAGTAATATTGTAACTTAACTTTCTCATGTTTTAATTCATAAAAAACGAGATTTTTTAAAATTTTATTAATTACTAATAATATATATTTTTATATATTAATGACGTCACTGAGTCAATAACAATTCGACTACTGGTTGAACCAGTGATCCATCCATCCGGTACCTTTTCTGATTAGATGACCAGTTTAGATCTGAAAATCTTGATTTATATAAGAGAAGTAATATAACTTTTTAGAGAGAGAAAGTGATACAAATTTCTAAACAAGGATATAATTTTTTAGGGAGAGAGTGATATATAATTTAAAAATTAAAATATAAGAATTTTTTAGTGTAAAAAATTTAAATATAATTTATATTTAAATTAGTTACCTAAGTTGGTCCCTATCACCCATGTCTATATATAAATATAACTACTCACTTACAATTCACTTAATTTTCAACCCACTTATCCCAATACAAATAATTTAATACTCATTTATGTCCGCTCAAACCCGTTCACACTCGACTGTATTTGCCCATATCTATTTATAACCGCTCACTTACTTAATTTTCAACCCATTTATACTCAACCCAATGAACCCAAACTCATTCAAGTTCACTCAAACCTGCTCACAACAAACCGTTTGCCGGGTCTAGTCAGAAGTAAGAACTCTACAATAGAGACGGAAGACCAGACACAATACTTCAATACACCAAGGCTATACACGAAGTTATATACGACTACTAATGAACTTTTTTCATTACAAAGCTCCAACCAAGTAAAAATTCAGCCTTTATTAAATATTTTTTTCCTGTTTGCAAAAGGTTTCATTACTGACAACTACCTAATCCCAAAGACTTGGATTAAGATATATTTACAAAATATCACTACAAACATTTAATGTATGACTGCATTCCAAACTAAAAACACAAGTCTCATATGCTTCACTAAGAAGCCCCATGATTCCTTGCACCATTGCTCCAGTTTAATTGCATAACCTTCCTAAATACATTTCCAACCAAACATAAGATCCTAACACTCGACTAAATCATTCCACGCCGAAGGTAAGAGCCACAGATTACGCCAATTTTGAATAGACTCGGAGCCTTCAGAATGTGAAGTACCGATATGCTATCTCAATAAAGCAGCTGCTGCCCAGATTTCTGATCCATTTCCAAGCCCTTTTGTCAACATTATGCTCTTTGGTAGATAGCAATCAATATCTTCAGTTATTTCATAACTAAAACAAAAATAAATTAAAAAATAGAAACACTTGCAAAGGAACAAGAACAAAAGAGGGGGGGGGGGGGTAGTTGCAAAGGTGGCGGGGATGGGGGAGTCACTCCCTTCGACCTTGGCAAGAATCCTAGGGATAAAGGAAAAGTAAAAGACAAAAAAAGAAGAGAAAGGTTAAAAGAGAAAGAAAATAAGAAACTAAATGACTAACAGGTGGAGGGGAGAAGAGGGAGAGGGGGGGGGGGGGGGGGGCACTCCTTTCAACCTACTGGGTCCAATCTTCTGTTCAGAAGAAGAAAAATGGAAGTAACGAACGAATAATAGGTGGAGGGAAGAGGGGGAAGCACTCCCTAAAACCTACAAGGTTCAATCCTATCTACCAGTTCCAAGTCGAACAAGCTACCTATCATATATAGCACGGATTTTATGCATCAATCCATGGACACAAATATGAAACAGAAAATAGCTATAGTAATCACAATTGAAAGTAGATATTCTCTACTCAATCTATTTACCACCCTTGGGTCGAATCTCGATCCCTTGAACAATGAGACCACACTTCCAATTCCCACCTTTCACTTCCATCAAAGTCATCTCCAGTTCCCTATCTTCCCCTGTCTTATTGAAGTACTCTCCTAACTCAATCTCTAACCATCCGTCTACTCTCTTCTTTGGATATTGGCCATTAGTTTCTCTAGGCACATTAGCTTGAGGCCTTGGCCTGTTGAGCATTCGGGCTATCCCAATTCGCCTAGGTGCGGTGAAGTGTCCGAGGCGCTGCTCTTTATCAGGATCCAAATAAACAGTACGGGGTTCGCTTTCACTCCCACTAATGCCAACAAAAACCTCTACAGGTTGGTCTTCAAATCCATAGAATACTGGTGTTGACTTGAACACAAGGTAAGCTGCATAAGCTGTATCTGGGGACAGCATACTAGTATTTATCTTTCCACGAATTTCAAGCCAACATACACTAATAAGCTCAACCACCTCTGCAAATCTGTGTTTGAACATTTACCACTTTTAGAATATAACAACAAAATGTCTATCAAAAGAAGTCATTTTATTTATTTATTTATTTTTTGACGCAGAAATATTCACTTCGAAACCAAAAACAAGGAGCAAAATATTGTTGAAAAAATACTATGAAAATCCGCACCTTGATTCTGCAAAAGAGTCCAATCTCCAGTACCTAGGTGTGTCACCCCACACAATTGAGAGCTCCCTTGCAGCTATCATGAAGCATTTCTTCCCACTCCATTTTTCCAGTGATAAACTCTGCTTATTGTCAAACAGAAGCCAGCCACCCAAGTACCATTAAGTATAGTGAAGCATACACTACATAACAATCAACAGATTGAAGAAATTGACAAAAATTATGCTACAACGGTGTCAAATAAAACCATAACTTGTCTTTTTTGGGAAAGAATGATGCATATTAAAAGTATTGGTGAGATAAAACAATGAGGCAACTGCCACCATCCAACTAAAAGCATGTGAATGATGACATTATGAACCTAACACTTCCAAATTACAAATTAGACGGACCTTAAAAATTGTTTCTGTTGTAGTGCAATATGAAGTACCAGAAAAACAAGAGTTAAGGAAAGGAAATAAAATAAAGGAAAGAAAATAAAGTTACACAAACTTCTGTGACCAAGAATTTATCTTCGACTCAAAACCAGTTAGTTAACCATATGCAAGTTTTATATATATATATATATATATATATATATATATATATATATATATATTAACGGAACTCAACCTAAGAAAGTAAAACATTTTCTAGCATTTGGTTGCAACTTATATTTGCAATAAGTCCAAAATTTCAATTTACCTTGTACAAACAAACACCGAGCCAACTCCCCTTAGATTTGCAATAAGGCCAAAATTTCAAATTTACGTTAATTGTACACACAAAAGCACACAGCCAACTCACGTACCTTACTTGTAAAAACAAAAACAGAGCAAAGTCACAGAAACTAACATATTAAAGTGTCCTCACTTGTGGACCCAACCCAAAAAAAGAAAAAAAAATTAGTAAAAAAGAGTCCATATTTAACTATTTGTAATTTACAAAAGCACTGTCCTCATTTAACTACTATAAATTATAATTACCTGTGGACGACAAAATAAGTCAAATAATAACATATATTCTATTGTAGTCTTATTATCACTAATGTTGTGGCCTTAAAACCAATAAAATCCGCAAGTTACCAATTAAGAAAAATATAGTTTTTATGGGCCACAATAGAGACATAGGAGTACTTTTTTAATCCACTATCACAATTTCCATGATAAATAATCCTCCCGGATATAAAGGGAAATTAAAGATAAATTTGGATTGCCCCTAAATTGCAGTTACTGAAATTTGGTTCGACACATTTCCACCAATTTGGGTAATTCATATAAACAAATTATATTATAATTATAATTATGTCCAGAATTCCCGATCAAAAAATTAATATTAAACTTAAAAAATAATTCAATAATTTGGGAAAATAATTAAATCAATTACCTTAGCGCCACCATCAATGATGAGAGGATTATCACAAAAATAGAGATACAACTCCTTCTTCGAGGCAAAAGACCGGGGAATCTTCCGGCACGAATCCTCATAATCGATCGACCGGCCAATGAGCTCTTGATAATCAGACGGAAGAAACCTCTCCCAAACGGAGTCGGATTCCGCCGCCGACCGGAAACCGGAAGCCACCAGGGCCAGCCGGCAGGCATCCACCGGACTTGTATGCGACAAGACGTCGGCTATGCATCCTTCCGGTAACAAATCGAAAAAATCAACATTTGAAAATTCTTCTCCTTTGTTCGCCATCATTTTTTCTCTCTAAAACAATGCAATTTGGGGGTTTGGGTATGGGAAGCGCGCGGGCTATATATATATATAGCGGTCGTTATGGAAGAAAGCTTAGGCGTTAAGGTTTTACAGATTTAAACAAAGCAGTGTATAAAAGGGGATGCCATATTTAGCAAGCCGACTTGGATGGGATCTCCTGATGGGACCCACACACACATATAGCGGTCGTTATGGAAGAAAGCTTAGGCGTTAAGGTTTTACAGCTTTAAACAAGGCGGTGTATAAAAAGGCAATGTCGTAATTAGCAAAAATAAAGAGCTTTAATGTGTAGCCGACTTGGATGGGATCTCGAGATGGGACCTCTATATATATATATATATATATATATATATATATATATATATATATATATATAGGACTGATCCATAGTTCGCGTTAGCTATGGACATTATTTCAGCTAACGCATCTCCTGCCGTCCAATGGAAGATCTAAGGGCTGGCTGGGGCTTGGCCGCTACTCTCTCTAACGGTCAGCCAAATTCTTTTATGATGACCGCTACTCCCTCTAGCAGCCAATCAAAACGGCCGCGTTTTTACTGGCCGCTAGAGGAAGTAGCAGTCATCATAAAAGGTCGTAGAAATATTTGACCTTCTGCTCAGGACAAAAGTCTAAAATACCTTCACCTCAGTTAGATTTAAATAGTTTAATGTATAAAATATTTCTAGTTTAAATTTTAAACAATCAAATTATCATAATAATTCACAATGTTAAATTATATTAAATAAAAAATTATATTACAAATATTTTATATAAATAAATACATTGAATATATTTGACAATTTATACAAATAAATATGTTAACTAGTTTCTATGTATTTATTTGTATAAATTGTCAAATATATTCAATGTATTTATTTATATAAAAGATTTGTAATATAATTTAACATTGTGAATTATTGTGATAATTTGATTGTTTAAAATTTAAACTCCAAATATTTTATACATTAAACTATTTAAATCTAACTAAGGTGAGGGTATTTTAGACTTTTGTCATGAGCAAAAGGCCAAATATTTCTACGACCTTTTATGTTGGCCGTTACTCCCTCTAGAGGCCAGTCAAAACGCGGCCGCTAGAGGGAGTAGCGGCCAAGCCCCAGCCAGCCCTTAGATCTTCCATTGGATGACAGGAGATGAGTTAGCTGAAATAGTGTTCATAGCTAACGCGAGCTATGGATCAGTCCCCATATATATATATATATAATATGTCCTCAAGTCAATCATATAAGATGTGATAAACATTTACTTTGTAATCTTGTTCATTTATTAATAAAAGAATTTATTTAATTAAAATGCACACTTTATTCATGATTAATTGGTTGAATTAATTAAATGTGATAAACACATAGTTTTTTGAGGATTACTTTTAGAATCATGATGTTGATCATACTAATGAGATCTAAATTCTAAATAACTCAAAACTAAAATGTTTTTAATCGTTGGATCACTAATGTGGGGTTACTGATTCCGGATAGATAAGTACATACTATGCTTGCTCTGTTGAAGAGAATGATTGATCTTGTAATCATTTGTGTGGAGATACTAAAGTAAGTATGTAGGTGCTTATTGGAGAATAAATTCACTGAACATGATTCGCTTAAAAGAACCCTAATAGAGTTTTACTTGCCTGACAATGACAGTTCCTATAGTGATAGTTGTACAAGTGATCATTGGACTTGAGATCATCATAGTACATTGTGTATTCTGAATTATACTTTGTCATATTTCTTAATACTTTAGAGTATGTCATAAGGTATGTTCGGGTATAATAAAGTGTACATGGAGGTAGATGAATGATCAACAAAGGATCTACCACTTTCAGTAAAGGGAGAGAATGTCCTATGCGATTCGATAAGCGACAACTTAGAAATCCTTGGTCAAGGTGCAATAAAAATTAGAAAAGAGTTTCTAATTTACATTAATCAAAGTTGTGCATTTTAGAATCGAAATGCATATGGTTAAATAAATAAGACTTGTCAGTAATTCCATGTCTTATGTTTAATCGGGACATTGTATGGTAGAATGATTGAATTGTACGGTAACTATTTACGGAATAGGTTCTTTGTGATAATCTTTGTAATTGAACGTTGAATTCATATTATCCGGATAATCATGATACATTATTTATAAGGTGTCACTCATGATGTAGAATAAATATTATTTATTTGTATTTGAATTAAAGAAGTTTAATTCATTACAATAATATTAGAATGGTTCTAATTTATTTATTCTACTTACCGGTTTAATATTGAACCTAGAGGGTCACACCATAAAAAAAGAGAAATATAATTTTAGAAGTGATTGACTTAATAATAAAAAAGTAAGTGTATTTAATTTATTAGTGGAATAAATTAAATAACTTAATATTTATAATTAAGTATTTGGAGAAATACTAAATTATAAATTAATAAGAGAGATCTTATTATTTATTATTATTAATATTTAGTTCCTTGGGAATTAAATTAAAACCTCAACTCCTAAAAGGTTTAGGAGAGAGGGTTAGTCTATAAATAAAAGGAGTCTTATTGTGGGATAGGCTAATACATCTGATGCTATTTTGAATCTCTCTTGCAAGTATTCTTAAAGCCCTAAGGAGTTAGGATAGAGAGAAGTAGGGTTAGCTACCCAAGATCTAGTAGAATCTAAATTCACATCTTCAATCATATTCTCTTGGTAGATCACCTCTTGGGCGTTGCACACTATTGTAGCGAACGTTTGATCCATTGGATTGGAGAGACGCGAAGGAACAAAGAATTGGACCTTGAAGATTTCATCAAGGAGTTAATCATCTTCAAAGGTACATCTTTTATCCTTCCTCGATTAATAACATTGCATAAGGTGATTCTTGGGATTGTAGAAAAATTTTAAATTTGATTTATATGCTTCCGCTGTTTACAATATGATTGTATGTATGTTCTTGTTTCTGCAAACCAACAATATATATATAAGGGGAATGATCCATAACATGTATTTGTTATAGATCCTTATAGGGCATACACAATGTATACCATTGAAAACAAAAAGGAACAATCAAGATTAGAAACTGACGGTAAATCAAGATTTAGGGTTTATTAGCTCCTTTTTTTAACTGGGTTTAAGGTTTATTAACTTATTAACCTCTAGTTAATAAACCCTAAACCCTGGTTAATAAACCCTAAACCAAGTTAATAAACCATAAACACTAGTTAATAAACCATAAACCCTAGTTAATAAACCCTAGTTAATAAATTTAAATTCTAGTTAATAAAGTCAAACACTTATTCTGATTAGCGTCCACTACTATTAGTAGCGGATGATATGTGTTTTTTTTACCGTTCACTACTAATAGTAGTGGATGTCGATTTTCAATTTCTAATCCTAGCAGTTCCTTCTTGTTTTTCAATGGTATAGATGTTGTATGCGCTATAAGGATCCATGCTATGGATCATTACCATATATATATATATATATATATATATATATATATATATATACTAAATCTCAAATTTTCATATTTTTTTTTATTATAAATTCAAAATTGTCAATCTATATGTCATTGAAAAAGTCTCGAAAAGATCTTCAAAATAAGAGGCATTGTTGATATGTTTTGATGTAGTTAAAATGTCAAAAGTTACAACAAAGCTTATAATAGTGTATTTCAAAATATAATATTTTAATCCTAATTTTGGTCATTTAAACTAAATTAAAATATATCAACAATGGATCTTATTTTAAAGACGTTAACAAGAGTTTTTTTTTAACAATATATAGATTAATAATTTTAGATTTGTAATAAAAAAGTTATTGAATTTTAAAATTTGATTGAAGAAAGGGAAAACATTGGGTTAGGAGAGAAAATGAGTATTCTTACCCTTTCTCGATTTTTGATGTAGGAGGATCTGCGTCGGATGATGCTGATAAGGTTGCGTTGTCGGACAGCACGTTGTTGGCATTAAAGTATCATGAGTTGGAGGATCGGCGCAAGAATAACGGTCATTAACTTCTTCGGGTTCGGGTCAGGAGTTCGGGATTAGATTCTTGGCTTCGGTTATTATTATTATTATTATTATTATTATTATTTAGTTTTTGTATGGTAGTATTTATTAGGAAGTAAATCTTTTATATTATTACGTAATATGAAGTTGTTACATATTGGGAGTTTGTTACCATAATTATAGGAATTCTGTTTTGTTTTGATAAGGAAATCTTTAGCTATAAAACCCGGCTTGTGGGTTGAATTTTAGGGAGCTTTTGTTTTGATAATAATAATTTAAGCATAAGAGAAGTTTCTCTGTATTTTGGGTAATTTTCTTGCTTCTTTTGCCTGTGAATTTCTTGTTACCCTAGCCCATAGGATAATCGCTATTCTGCCCGATGTCAGTTGGTATCAAAAACATCAACATCTTCCTGAGAATACTCTTATCAGTTTTAATGGCTGGTGGTCGTGGCCGTCGTGGACAGGTTCTGAATGAGGAAGTCCAACACCGTGATCGTAACGTTTAGGACGCAATGATTGAGGATTTAAAGAGATAAGTTGCAGAGTTAACCCAGCGTCTAGAGGCGCAAAATCTCGGTAATCGTAACGAGGAGAATTACGAATTCGAGTTTAGTTTTAAAAATCCTTATCACAATAGGAATCAATTATGGGAACGACGTGGTCGAGATGATCGTCATCGAGACTTAGGATTCAAGGTGGAGCTACCAGAGTTTTTTGGTACGTTGCAAGCTAAGGGATTCATCGATTGAATGAATGAAGTTGAATGTATCTTTGAATATAAGGAAGTCCTAGATAGCAGCAAGGTGAAACTAGTGGCCATCAGACTTAAGGGCAGAGCATCTGCTTGGTGGGAGCAGTTGAAGCGCTCACGAGAGAAACATGGTAGGTCTAAAATCACGGATTGAGAGAAGATGAAGAAGAAGATGGAAGGTCACTTTCTTCCTTTTGGGTACACTCAATCTTTATTCAAGCGACTACACTTATTAAGACAAGGGACTAGGTCAGTTGATGATTATACAGAAGAATTCTACTAATTGATAGCCCGTAATGACCTGTCTGAATCGGAGGAGTAGTTAGTGGCACGATATTTGGGTGGTTTACGGCAATACCTGCAAAATGCCCTCAGTCTTCATTCACTATGGACTATTTCTGAGGCATACCAATGAGCACGTGATGCAGAGCAACAACAGAACAGGAGACCAGTAATGAGGAGCAATACAAGCAGTAGACCATCACCCCCTTAACCCCGTTCTGCACCACAACAACCGCAAGGTAATCCCAGCTCTACTATTTGATGTTTTAAGTGTGGCAAACAAGGGCATAGAGCGAATGAATGCAGAACACCTGTCAATCAGAAGGGTAATAATCTTTTGATTGAAGAAGAGGTGGTCGATGAGACAGAAGAGTTAGGAGAGGCCATATATGATGAAGATGATATGTTATATGGTGATGGGCAAGAGACTTTGGTCATTCGTAAGAATCTATTGACCCCTAAGGGCGATTCAGGAGATGATTGGTTGAGAACCAATATCTTCCATACAACTTGCATAGTGGCAGATAAGGTCTGCAAGATGATCATTGATAGTGACAGTTGTGAAAATGTAGTATCGGAAGAGGTTGTCCAGAAGTTACAGTTGAAAACCGATCGGCATCCCAAGTCATATAAATTGTCATGGTTGAATAAAGGCAATGAAGTAACAGTTGATAGAAAATGCTTAGTGTCATTTTCAATCGGTAAGAAATACTTTGATACCGCTTGGTGCGATGTGGTGACAATGGACACATGCTATGTGTTATTGGGCCGACCTTGGTAATATGACCGAAGTATCATTCATGATGATCGGAAGAATACACACTCCCTTAGTATAAAAGGGAAGAAGGTGGTATTAGCACCTCGGCGGGAAGAAATCAGTTCGGCTCGGGCAGTCGGAAATCCGAACCTATTGTCCATGTTTAGATTCCTAACGGAGGCCGATCGTGAAGGTATGATGTATGCTCTACTTCCTTGTGGGAGCAACTCAACGAATAGGAACACAAAAGTACTAGTCGATGTGTAGAAGTTGCTATTGGAGTTTGCTGATCTGATGCCCGAAGAGCTTCCACCTAGACTACTACCATTGAATGACATTCAACACCAGATAGATCTTGTTCTAGGATCGAGATTACCAAATAGGCCAATATATAGACTCAGCCCCAAGGAGTCCGAAGAGCTACAGAGATAGGTAGTCGAATTGATGGAGAAGGGTTACATTCGTGAAAACATGAGCCCATGTGCAGTACCAGCTCTGTAAGTGCCAAAGAAGGATAGATCGTGGCGAATGTGTATTGGCAGTAGAGCAATGAATAAGATTACCGTGAAATATAGATTTATGATACCTCGCCTGGACGATATGCTAGATCAGTTGTTCGGAGCAAAAGTTTTCTCAAAGATTGATCTGAAAAATGGATACCATCAGATAAGGGTCAGGCCTGGAGATGAATGGAAGACGACGTTCAAAACTCAGCATGGGTTATATGAGTGGATGGTTACTCCCTTCGGTCCAATGCTCCCAGTACATTTATGAGGTTCATGCACCAAGTATTGCGACCTTTCATAGGAAAGTGGGTAGTAGTCTACTTCGATGATATTTTGATCTACAATCCGAACTGGGAGTTACACCATGAGCACCTCCGAGTTGTTTTTTATGCATTGAGGAAGGAATATATGTTTATCAATTATAAGAAGATTTCTTATTTCACAACTTCAGTAACCTTCCTTGGCTTTGTTGTTTCTACCGAAGGCGTTCATGCCGACCAGTCGAAGATAGATGCAGTCTTGGCGTGGCCTAGACCGAAGACCTTACATGACGTCAGGAGTTTTCATGGGTTGGCTTCTTTCTATCGCCGATTCATCATGAACTTCAGCACATTAATTGCACCTATCATAGAGTGTCTAAAAGGGAAGTTATTCAATTGGTCCGAAGAGGCTGAAGTTAGTTTTCAACTTGTCAAACGGAAGATGAAAGAAGCACCAGTTTTGGCACTCCCTGATTTCGAGAAGGTATTTGAAGTAAATTGTGATGCATCGTGAGTCGGTATTGATGGTGTTCTCAGTCAAGAAGGTCGGCCAGTGGCTTTCTTCAATGAGAAGTTATTAGGACCGAAGTAGAATTACTCTACTTATGACTTAGAATTCTATGTTATCGTTCAATCTCTGAAGCATTGACGTCACTATCTAATACAAAGGGAATTCATTCTTGTCACCGACCATGAGGCCTTAAAGTATATTAATGGCCAACATAAACTGAGTCAAAGACATGCCAGTGGGTGACGTATTTGCAGGAGTTGACTTTTACACTGAGGCATCTAGCTGGAAACTTGAATCGGGTGGCCGATGCGCTTAGCCGACGAGCGTTACTTCTTCACACCATGAGTAATAAAGTTACGGGTTTTGAGACCTTCACCGACATGTATGCCGAAGATCCTTCCTTTAGAAAGATAGTTCAAGAAGTGAGAAAAAGATAACGACATGACTTTGTTCTTTATCATGGATACTTATTTCGGGGACTTCAGTTATGCATTCTGGATTGTTCACTTCGGTAGAAAATAGTAAGTGAATTCCACAACGAAGGTCACTTCGGACGTGATAAGACGTTGGCCTTGGTGTCGGCTAACTACTATTAGCCAAAGATATCAAACGATGTGGCTCATTACGTGGAGCGATGTTATGTCTATCAGAGGTCCAAAGGAATTCTTACTAATGTAGGACTGTATACTCCCTTGCCTGTTCCTGAAGCTCCATGGGTTGATGTGAGTATGGATTTTGTGTTGGTCTGCCTCGAACACAGCACGCGATGGATTCTATCTTGGTTGTGGTTGATTTATTTTTAAAGATAACTCATTTTGTCGCTTGTCGAAAAATAATGGATGCTAATAGGATCGCCCACCTTTACTTTCGGGAGATTATATGTTTGCATGGTGTCCCCCAGACTATAATTTCTGATCGTAACACTAAGTTCATGGGTAATTTCTGGAAAAGTTTATGGGCGAAGCTTGGAACACAACTAAACATCAGCAGTGCCTACCATCCCAGACTGACGGTCAGACAGAAATGGTGAACCGAAGCTTGGGTAATCTCTTAAGGTGTTTGGTTGGTGCTAAGCCGAAGTAGTGGGATTTAGCGCTGCCTCAAGCAGAATTTGTATATAACCGGTCAACGAATAGAACCACTGGTCTGAGTCCTTTTGTGGTTGTCTATGGTTGGAATCCTTCCAGGGTCTTGGATTTGACTCCTGTTCCACGGGTCGGTTGTGTACACCCTAAGGCAAATGAAATGGCGGATCATTTTCGGAAAATTCATGACCAAGTGCGACGATCTATTCACGAGAATAATGTGAAGTATAAGGATTGGGCTGACAGTCATCGGCATCAGGTACTTTTTGATGTTGGTGATGTTGTATGGGCAGTGTTGACTCGTGGCCGATTTCTAGTGGGCAACTATAATAAGCTTAAGGATCGGAAGATTGGGCCCTGTGAGAAAATTAATGATAATGCTTATTGCTTGCGTCTTCGTAGTCATTTGCGGACTTCAGACGTCTTCAACGTGAAACACTTGATTCCTTGTTTTACGGAGTTCGATGACAATGATGTGAACTCGAGGAGTTTTTTCCAACCCGGGTGACTGATATAGGAGAATCTGCGTCGGATGATGCTGCGTTGTCGGACAACACATTGTTGGCATTAAAGTATCACGAGTTGGAGGATCGGCGCAAGAATAACGGTCGTTAACTTCCTCGGGTTCGAGTCAAGAGTTTGGGATCAGATTATTGGCTTCGGTTATTATTATTATTATTATTATTATTATTATTATTATTATTATTATTATTATTTAGTTCTTTTATGGTAGTATTTTATTAGGAAGTGAATTCTTTTACGGTAGTAGTATTTTATTAGGAAGTAAATCTTTTATATTATTACGTAATAGGAAGTTGTTACCTATTGAGAGTTCGTTACCATAATTATAGGAATTCTATTTTGTTTTGATAAGGAAATCTTTAGCTATAAAACTCGGCTTGTGGGTTGAATTTTAGGGAGCTTTTGTTTTGATAATAATAATTTAAGCATGAGAGAAGTTTCTTTGTGTTTTGGGTAATTTTCTTGCTTCTTTTGCTTGTAAATTTTTTGTTACCCTAGCCCGCAGGATAATCGTTGTTGTGCTTGACGTCAGTTTTTAACATAAACAGCTATCCGCAGGAAGTTTTTGGTATCCACAGGAACTTTTGCGGATATTAATCATCCCTTTCTAATCCTGGCTGTCCGTTGTTGGGATGAGCGACTACAGATCAGCTAGCCAGGAAATGATGCATAGCCAACGGTGGCTATGGATCTCCCCCCATATATATATTACTCATAAAGTTATCTATTTATCTATCTATCTATCTATCGAGTCTTACCATACATTGCGAAAGTTTTCAGCCGAATTATAATTGCGACGTATGTGCATACATAGGATATGTAGGAATTAAGAAGGGTCCCACTTTAATTTATTCTATCTTATCGCATACACTTCCACGTTGGTCTCAATCTAACTTCGTCAAATATTTGTTGACATGTATATCACTTTTCCTATCTATATTATAAAGCGGGAGGAGAAACTGGCGGTTATGTTGGTGTTAATAATTTTGTGAAGTTTTTTTTGTGTTTTCCTTTTTTATCCTTTCTAACCCTAGTAATTCTTTTAAACATACAATTTTTTTTTCATTTCTACTTCCTCTTTCCCACTCTCTTATCCCTTTACTCTCTCCTATCCTCTATAAGGACTCTGCTCACGATTTTATTAGTGGGTTGCACCTCAAGTTATGTCTGCAATCACAATGGAGGTCCCAATTAATTTTGGAGCAATGTTCTTCAACTGGATCTCCAAGTGGTTCACTGATGTAGAAAAGAGGAAGAAGGATGGGAAGCCCCTTCCTAAAATGTATTTTGGGAGGATCATCAGCATCCTTGAATATCAAGTCGGTTGATATATTGTTCAAGATGATTATTTTAAGAGTCGAGGCTATTCGTGTTCGGCTAGACTAATTTCTGAAGTTATTGTTTGTTAAGCAATTTATTTGCAACTATCGAAAGTTGTTCTAAAATGAAAATTTTATCAAACGAGATATTGTTGCTTCAAACCAAGTTATCTTGGGGTAGATTCCTTGAACTCATGACTTAGAAGAACACCCCTGAGATATAGGGGAACTAGTTAAGAATGTCGGCATGCAAACAACACACTATATAATTACGATGTAAAAAGACGGAATCATCAACGCACTGTTAAAAATACAGTATGGATAATGATAACGTGAATGGAACATCGTCAAAGTACAGTGAGAAATTGGTAGAATCATCAACACACTGTTAAAATACGGTATGGATATGATATAGTAATGTTACGCGTAACAGGAGAATACCAATGGACTGATCACCTATGGTACACATAAGAGGTTTCTTGGTCTGTACGACCGTGGGACACTCTGAAAAGAATTCTTGGTCTTACGACCACTCAATTTCCTCCTTAATATCGAGATTATCGTAAGTATTGTAATTATAAGTCTTGAATTTCCTTTGAAGCGATGCTCTCAAAATCTTATAATGATTTGTACTGTTGAAGGTACTTTGATTCATAATATTCATTGAATCTGAGGTATGAGATGCTCTATGGGGAATGTTGCTAAAGCGTTAGGATTTAAGATTTGTTGTTCCTTGAATCCGAAATTAAGAAATTCTTTCATATTACTTATTCAAGATGCTTAAATCTTATAAACTGTTTGTTAGTCATTAAGACTTGCTGAGTTATTTGAGCTCACTCTTGCTGTGTTCTAAGCTTTTCAGACATGATAGAAGGGATCGAGGGGTCGAATAGAGAAGGTTATAGCAGAATTGAAGTAAATCCGAGATTGAGACGCGATTAAGGTAATATTATAGGTTATGTATATTGTATAACCTTTATTGTAAGAAGGTAAAGTTAATTATAATGTAATTGAGTCTTAAGTTGAATGTATTGTAATTACGATGGAAGGTTGGGATAAATAATCCTTTAATGTATGATATATTATGAGTTAACCTAGTTTGTAATAAATAGGTGATGAGGACATGGCATGGGCAGATTCAAACAAGACTAAAGGAGCGTGGAAAAATCCAATTCAAGTGCCAGTTGGACTAATTATAAAAGCTAGAACTAAAAGGTTTAAGCAAGGCCTCAATGGATTGATCCAAGATGTTTGAGCTGAAATTAACTCAATGAGACCCAAGGAGGAGGCTAAGGAGCATGTGACACAAGTTTGGATTAGTTTGATACAAGCCCAATTCAGGAATTAGAGAAGATTTTATTTCCTAAAATATTAGGCAGATTATATTGTATTTTGTTTCCTTTTGTTTTAGGTAATTTAGCATGATTCTAGGGGGGTTATGATTTATTTTGATTGCAATTCTAGAGACTTCTACTAGGGTAAAATTATGGCAATACTGTTAGAATTTTTATTACCATAATTAAGTCCTTGTACTAGTATAAATAGGCCTCAAGACCAAGGGTTTTGGGACTGATTGATTTAATAATACTTATTCTTTTTAGATTACTTAAGAGTACTATTCTATCTTTGTTCTTTTCAAGAAGTCTTGATCTTATCGGTATCTCCGTGGCGATCAATTCGACTTATCAGGCATAAATCCCTAGGTGTTTGTGGCGTCTTCTACCATACATGTAATATTCGGGACGTTCAATCAATATAAATGAAATTTATAAATGTAAATTTAAATTTTAATGAAATGAACTTGAATTTTATCGCAAGTTAGGAAGAATTATATCGAAAAACCGATGCACAATAATTAACGAACAATAACGCGTACGAATGAAAACGTGTGTAAGGTGTTATATATGATTAGAAAGCTACGGAACAAAGGATGAATATTAGCAAATAAGTTTGGTCAAATTTCCAAGCAAACATGGTTAAAGAATTCAAAATCAAATTAAAAATTCAAAACTAAGTCAAACTTTCAAAGTTTGAAAATTCAAACTTTGAAATTAAGTTCGAACCGACCGGTTCGGGACAGATGGTAACCGGTTCAGGTTCGGTACACAGAACCAGTATATACCAGATTTTAGGACCGATTATGGGAAGGATTTGGCTCGTTCAGTATATATCAGACCGAACCGGTTTACCGGTTAAATTAATAATTTATTAATTTTATTCCAATTTGATATTTTCCAAATAGATGATATAGAGGCATAATGCATTTTGCAACGGTGCACCTTGAACTCGTAGATGTGGAAGTGGTCGGAAGAGTAGTGGTCGACGTCATCATCGTCATCGAAGCAATTGTTGTGAGGGAGGAATTTCTGGAGGAAGGTTTCATCGGCGGATCTGGGAGAATCCAAAAACATGTCGACGACGTCGACGGATGAGCGGCAGGAGAGGAGTTTGCATGGAGGAATGTCGATTTGGCAGAGGGTTTTTTTGGAGAGGAAGAGTTGGTGGCAAGGGTGGAACTTGTGTTGCTCATCGGCACAAACAGTACTGCCCATTGGCCATTGTTGTTACTAGATTCACGTCCAATTGTGTAATTTTTGTGTATTGTTATGTTCAGGACTACCACTTTATTCTTGGGTTTGCTCAAGCTTTTACCTTTTTCTGGTAAATCCCACCCCCTCTCTCTACATCTATATATACCTATTTGTGTTAAAATTTTTGATTTGTTTTGTGGGATTGATTGAAATGTACTCGTTAATTAATTGGGTGTTTCAATTGAATTTTTGATAGAGCTTTCTTTTTGTTCTGAATCTTGCTCTATTATTAGATGAGCTTTTCTTTTGATCTTTTCTAAGATGTTTGTTTAAAGCTTATAATTTTGCTATTTATGAAAATAAACCCAAATGTGTTGTTAGGTTGTTGTTGACCCCAAACTTTTCATATCTTCGTTAAGCCATATTGTTGTGATTTGAAACTGATTAAGAATTAGGATACTTTGTATTTTATTATGTTTTGTTAATTTGCAATCGAAAGAATTGTATAAAAAGATGAATCAAGTTGCACACATGGAGAAGATAATGGTGTTTGAACTAATTATGAATGGACATATGAATCAAGCTGCACGCAAGGTATAATATTTCCTGGTTTTTGTTCTTAAAACTAGAAAACAATTTTAACTATTGATTCAAGCCTGTTGGCATTTGAACAGAAATTAGGAGAATGGAAACCGGTACAATGTGAGATAAAAACCGATACTATACCGGTACCAGACCAGCTAACAATTTTGGTATACCGGTCCAACCGGTACTGGTATCGGTACCTAATTTTGGGTAGATTCGGTAACCGGTCCGGTCTGGTTCGGCCTACCTACCTTATATGCTTACAAGAAAAGAGAGAAAAGTAAGAGACTTGAGAGAGAAAAAGAAGATGGGGTCTTGGCTGAGCTCTAGGAGGGTAAGGAAAAGTGAGAAAAATTTAGGGAAAAATGGGAAAAACATGAAGGATGCAAGAAAAAAAACTAGAAGGTATGTTTCTAACTGTTCTTTTTATTTTTGTACATGTTGTATGACTATATAATTTTTATATATGAAGTTTGTATATCCCTCACAACATAGCTAAAGTGGTATATGATGTGTTAAAACAACAAGAATCATGTATAAGAATGCAAAATTTTAATCAAAACGGGGAAGAAAACCCTAAAAAATGAAAGCTGGAAATCTTAGTTTGAACATTATTTTTGTAACTAGCACAACTACTTGTGTATTCTGAGTTTTTGAGCTCGGTCAGTGGCAAATCGAAGCCTTGTACGTATGCGTAGGAAAAAGAATCGACTCAAAACTCCTTATAGATTGTCCATAAAAATTCCTGGAAGCAAGGTAATCCAGTTTGTCGAAAAACTGGCGGACAGATTTTGGTGAGACATTTATTTTAATTTTCTATTTCTGTGGGAGAAGAATTTATGTATGGCAAAAAGTAAAGTTGAAGATACGGAAGTTATCTACGCGTGGATGCTAGAAGCACACAAAAACTTCGTGTAGATTATTTGTTATGATTTTTCTAGTGAGACAGGGTAAAGCTAAATGCCAAAATAGGACAGATTCTGTCCAGGATTTATGAGACTTGTGTGTAGAGCTATGAGTACAGAATTTGAACATGGTGTCAAAAGCAAAGTTGTAGTCCCGGAAGTCAGGAAAAACAACCTCGTGAGTTTCGTCAAATTCTATCGAGTATATTAATTGTTATGATTTTTCTAGTAACAGGGACAAAATCGAAATTTTTAGAAAAATTTAAAACTTTAAACCTAAAATTGTAGATTGGGATATTTGTAATTTCTGAAATTACAGAACGCGTAAAACACATTATATGTGCATTTTAGTTCAAAAAAATGGAAAAGTCATGAAAAATATGATTAATATTAATGATTTGGGCAAATTTGGACAGGAAAAGGCTAAATAAAAAAATTAGTAAAGATAATTAAGGAAAATTCTTGAAAATTTTCTGAGCGTCTGAAATTACAAGATAAGGGAGAAAAGTTAATAAATATTTAATGTGAAAATGAGTATTTAAGAATGTAAGAAAATATCCAAATTAGAGAAGCTGGGAAAAATATAAAATATATTTTTACGAATAAATAAGTAAAATGAAATTTGTAAAACCTAGTTAAGGGTAAAAATATAATTTGACGAATTAAATCACAAAAATAGTATAAAGTAATAATTAAACTATAATTGTGATACTAGATAAATTTTGAATTAAAAACTCGGGTAATTATTGACTAAGAATAAAATTATTAAAAATAAAGAAATGATAAATTAATATTTTTGACCTTCATAAATAATGATGTGTGCCAATTGTAAAAAGGATTTATTGAGCTAGAAAATAGTCAATGGAAAAGCAGGTAAGTTCCTAAATCTTAAGTATCTTTTTGCTTATGGTAAAATTTTCTTGAGTTATGAATTTCGTTTAAGTTAATTGTTATCATGCAATATTAAATTCTAGAATATATTTGCAAGATTTGTTGAACTCTAATTTTTTTTAAATATCCTTGATTTATTCATAATAAAGAGAAAGCCATTGTTTCGGCTTACTCTAAAATTAAAGATTAATATTTTTTTCCAAACCAAATTGTTTTGGGGCGAAAATCTTAGACTGAGTTGAACAACCCTATTTTATATAGGGGATATTATTGTCGGGAAATCTGACGTGTGGAGATGATGTTGTGCATAACGTAGGGTACGATAGGCTGATCCTCTAAAGTACTTGTGAAGAGTTTTGCAGTCTTTATGACTGATAAATATTTATGGAGTGTCAGCAGTTTATATAACTATGGGACACTTACGTTTTTGGTCCTCATGACCACTCAGCTCAGAAAAAAGAAAATTTATTTGATGCTCGTTAATTTCAATCTGTTCATTATTTCATTGTTCATTATTCTTATTCTCATCCATTATTCTTATTTAATTTGCATTTAGTTATTTGATTCCATTATAATTCAGTTCTGGATATTTCATATACTTGCTGAGTAAACTTGTTGCTCACCCTCGTGATTATATATATTCTCTGCAGATAAAAACGAAATAGCAGAAGGGTCCCAGTCCGAAAGCAAGGGAAAAGAAAAATTAAAAGAAGAATAGATTTGCAGATAAATCATGTCATGTATAAATCGTATAAATTTTAAAGAATATATGTAGATAGTAGTCGATAAAGACATGTGTTGTATTTATGTACTTGTTGTAAATTATGTAACAGACTAATGAATATGTAATATAACTAGTAGATATCGGGTAGTGACCACCATATCTGTAGTAGCGGGTACTCAGATATGGGGACGTCACAGGTTGGTATCAGAGTTTTAGGTTATAAACCCTAGGTGGGATTACCTTCGAATATAACCTTAAGATAAACTAAAGAAAAGGATAAAGATAGTAGGTAACAGACTCATATAGAGTTAAGAAATGAATTGAGGAAATTCATTAAAAAAATTGAGGAGATAATAATAATTAATAATTACTAAAGAAAGAAAATAAAATAAAAAAGATAATCAATAAAGGTTATTAATTAATTAATTATGAGATACTAATTAAGTTATCATTTTAATTGTAGGATGTGTGTGAGAGACGAAGATAGTAAACTCGAAGATTTCATAGACATTCCAGACAACTTGGGAGAGCCAGAACTCGAACTAGAATTATTTGAGCCAAAAATCGAGATGGATCTGGAAGAAGATCCGGATGAAGAAATAGAGGAGGATTCAGAGGTAGAAGAAAATGAAGAAAAGTAACAACCAGAAGAAAAAAATGTAGAAAATAATAATGATAATTTATAAAATAATGAAGAAGAAAATATTAATAATAAGAATAATAATAGTGGAGAAGGAACATCAAGAACTTCGACGAAAATGCAGAATATGAAATACGAAGTCTTAAGAGAGAGAACCGGGAGTTAAAAGCGGCGTTGATGGATGAATATGTAAAAAAGGGCTAAATTCGAAACTATTTCAGAAAGATTAGAGAAAAAAGTCCGAAATATGCATAGAAATTTTGATTGGCAGGAGTATGTATTTAGACAATCTTATGGAAGACTACAGGAGAATTTGAACACTATCCACCCGAGGATGGCGTACCAGGAAATACTTTGAGTAGAGCTCTAATAGCCAGTATAGTAGATGATGCCTATTTAACAACTAGAAAATCGGGATTATAAATAAAATGTATATATTAGTTGTAGGTGTGGAAAAAAAACTGTGTAAATATAGTAGAAGTGTGTAAGAAATCTTGTGTATCTTGTAAATAGAAATAATGTAGAAAAGATATGTTTAATTAAAAATGTTTGGAGTTATTAATTAATGTGTATGATTAAGAATAATTTTGTAATAATAACACAATGTTATTGTTTTATTTTAGAAAAATGCCAAGAGGAAGACCAAAAACCATTAGCATTAACAAGGCAGCAAATAATAGGAACGAAGCAGCAATAAATAATACTGACGGAGCAGCACCAACTACTAATACAAATGAAACAGTCTCGAGTAACGTTAATCCCTTACAATAGTTCGTTGATTTGTTAGTAGGTGCATTTCAAGGAGGATTAGGAAATCGCGTGAACATGAACCAACCGGTAACACGAGCTACTACCTTCAAGGACTTTATGAATGTAGGTCCACCTGAATTTAAATGGACCACGAAGCCTATAGAGGCTCAGGCTTGGATAAAAGGAATTAAAAAAACATTTGCTATAACTAAAGTTGAGGAAGACCATAAGGCATTGTTTGCTTCGTACATGTTGAAAGGAGAGGCAAATTTTTGGTGGGAGGCAAACGAACATAGGGCAGGGGATGGTGTGATACCTTGGACTCGGTTCAAGGAATTATTTTTCGAAAACTATTTTCCCTGAAGTATGCAAAGTCGCATGGAGATGCAGTTTCTGGAACTCAAGCAGAGAGACATGACAGTACCATAATATGCAGCAAAGTTTAACGAGCTAGTAAGATTTGCCCCACACCAAGTAAATACAGAAGAAAGAAAAATAAGACGATTTGAACAGGGTTTGAAACCCTGGCTGTACAGTAGATTGGTTGTGCTACACATTGACTCATTTGGTATATTGCTAGAAAAAGCGATCATTGTGGAGCGAGGAAGCGAAGCTTTAACTAAATATAATCAAGAGCAGAAAAAAAGTGGTTTGAGGGAAAGAATAAAAGTAAAGGTAGTAGTAGCGGAGGTGGAGGGAATCTCAAAAGAAAATAGAATAACAATAATAACAACAACAAACGAAAAGAAGGAGAAGCCAAGAAGAAAGTTGAAGCATTTAAGAAATTATGCGGAAAGAATCACCTGGGGACATGTCTGAAAGGAAGGAATGTATGCTACAATTGTGGCCAGGAAGGCCATATAGCTCCTAACTGCACAAGTCTAAAGAAGAGTAGATGCTTCATATGTGGTGCATTAGATAGCCAAATTTAAAATTTTCCAAAGAAGGGAATAGAGTAGGGAGGAGGAAATAAGAGTGGTGACATCAAGGCTGTAATAAAAAGGCCGCCAACCCCCGGCTGACTAATAGCAAGGACTTTTAACATGACGGTCAAGGATGCAGTAGCCTCTAAGGACGTGGTGTCAGGTATTATTTCGGTCAATAATATTAATTCTTATATATTATTTGATTCGGGTGCTACCTGTTTATTTATATCACATGAGTTTGCACGACGATTAAATCTGTCTCAAGAAAAATTAGAGTATCCCTTCAATATAGAGATAACTAATAAAGAAGTAATTCCTATGGATTATGTGCATAGTTTTTTTTGCATGGATATAAGGGGACATAAGCTGCTAACGGATTTAATTCCAATCAGACTGGGAGAATTTGATGTGATACTCGGAATGGATTGGTTAAAAAGTTATGGGGAGATTATAGATTGTCAAATGAAATGTATGAACCTTGTGACTCCGGGATAGTCCAAGGTAGTATTTTATGAAAGTTGTTTGCCTAGGCAATCTTATTGTCTATCAGTAATACAGGCAAAGAGACTACTTAGGAAATGATGTGTAGGGTATCTAGCCCATGTTGTAGACACCCAACGGATGGTATGGAGTTGGGGCAGGTACTGGTGGTAAAGGAATTTGAAGATGTACTTCCAGAGGAGTTACTCGGTCTTCCACCAGATAAGGAGATCGAGTTTGTGATTGATGTGGTGTCGGGGACCACACCTATTTCTAAAGCACCGTATATGATGACTCATGTAGAGATGAAGGAGTTGATGATGCAGTTGCAAGAGCTACTAGATAAAAAGTACATCTAACTTAGTGTGTCTCTCTGGGAGCACCTATGTTGTTCGTTATGAAGAAGGATGGGTCTTTGAGACTCTGTATTGACTACTGAGAGTTAAATAAAGTCACTATTGAGAATAAATATCCATTACTGATAATTGATGATCTGTTTGATCAATTTAAAGAAGCTAAATATTTTTTGAAAATAGACTTGCGGTCGGGTTATCATCAATTAAAAGTGAGAAAGAAGGATGTCCCTAAGACGACATTTAGAACCCGTTATGGACATTATGAATTTTTAGTAATGCCTTTTGGAGTAACGAATGCCCCAGCAGTATTTTTGGATATGATGAACCGGGTGTTCAAGAAATATTTGGACAAATTTGTAGAAGTATTTACCGATGATATTTTGATTTACTCAAAGGCAAAAGAAGAGCATGTAAAACACTTACGAATGTACTAAAAACGTTACAAAAAGAAAGATTGTACGTAAAATTTTGAAAGTGTGAATTCTAGTTAGAAAGGGTGCAATTTCTAGGACAAGTTATCGACAAGGATGAAATTTTAGTAGATCTAGTAAAGGTGGAAGCAATAATAAATTGGAAACGATCGAAGACGCCGACGGAGGTTAGAAGTTTCTTAGGATTCGCGGGTTACTACCGCAGGTTCATTCAAGATTTTTCTAAGATAGCAGTACCATTAACCAATTTGACGAGGAAGTCGGTGAAATTTATTTGGACGGATAAGTGTGAAGAAAGTTTTCAAGAGTTAAAAAAGAGGTTAAGCACGACACCAGTATTATCTTTACCAGACGATACTGGTGGTTTTATGATTTACAGTGATGCTTCACATAAAGGGTTAGGTTGTGTAGTGATGCAACATGGAAAAGTTATTACGTATGCATCCCGATAACTGAAAGATTATGAGAAAAAATATCCCACGCATGCATGATTTGGAGTTAGCGGCAGTGGTATTTGTGTTAGAAATTTGGAGACTTTATTTATACTGAGAAAAGTGTGAGATATACACAGATTATAAAAAGTGTGAAATATATCTTTACGGAGAAGGAATTAAATATGAGACAAAGGAGGTGGTTGAAGTTAATCAAGGAATATGATTATGAAATTTTGTATCATCCGGGTAAGGCAAATATTGTGGCTGATGCCTTGAGCCGGAAGAATTTGGAGAATTGATGAAATTAACAGTGCAAGATGAGTTAATTAAAGAATTTGAGAAACTGGAGATAGAAGAAAAAGTTTAGGAGAATTTCCCAAGAAGTTGTATGCAATGAAGATTTGTCCGACTTTATGGGATAGAGTTAAGGAGTTCCAAATGAAGGATGAGGATTATGAAAGGATAAGGAAACAGATAAAAGAGGATGAGAAATTTAGGGTGGATAAGGATGGTATCATACGATTTGAAGACAGGATATGGATACCTACAGTGTTAGATGTAAAGGAGAAAATTTTATAAGAAGCTCATAATTCTAAGTTTACAGTACACCCTGGTAGCACGAAGATGTACAAGGATCTGCGACAGTATTATTGGTGGCCAGGAATGAAGAGGGAAATTACGGATTGGGTCAACAAGTGTTTAAGTTGTCAGAGAATCAAAGCGGAACATCAGAGACCCAGCGGTCTACTTCAACCCTTAGAGATTCTTGAGTGGAAATAAGAGCATATTACCATGAATATTTTTGTGGGACTCTCGACTACTCAAAAAGGTTTTGATGCAATTTGGGTGATAGTAGATCGATTAACTAAGTCCACACACTTCTTACCAATCTGAGTAAAATAACTTGGATCAGTTAGCCAAACTCTACATCAAGGAGACTGTTTCAAGACACGGTGTTCCGATTTCCATCTTATCTGATCGAGACCCGCAGTTTCATGTGAAACTTTTAGAGGAGCCTTCGAAATCATTTGGGGACATAGTTGAGGTTGAACACAACCTACCATCCTCAAACAGATGGGCAAAGCGAAAGGACAATCTAGACTCTGGAAGATATGCTGAGAGCATGCGTCATGGACTTCAAAGGAAGCTGGGACAATCACTTGCCGTTGACGGAGTTCGCCTACAATAACAACTATCATGTTAGTATCGGAATGCCGCCGTGCAAAGCCTTATATGGAAGGAAATGCATAACGCCTTTATGTTGGGATGAAGTCGGGGAACGTCAACTACTCAGACCAAAAATCGTACAGTAGACAGCATAGACGGTTTGAGTGATCCGTAACAGATTAAAAGCGGCGCAGGATAGACAGAAAAAGCATGTTGATCAACATAGACAGAAGAGAGAGTTTGGGGTTGGAAGTTATGTGTTTTTGAAGGGCAAAAAAAGGTATTACCCCATTGTGGTTGTCCACTTTTAAGTATTACACCACTGAACTATAAAAATATGCAATTAACTAACTGAATTTTTTACAAATTATTAATTAAGTCATTCCGTCAAATTAGTTAGACGGACGTCAAATTTGAGCTGACGTGGATAAAAAAAAGTGAAAAAAAATGAATTAGATGGTCCCCCTTGCAATTAAGTGCGTATGTGGCATTAAAATTCTAATATTCAACAATTTAAGAGGCCAAGATCGTAATTTACCATTATAAATTAGAGAATAAAAATGTAACTAGCAATTTATTTATTATTTTTATTCAAAAAATAAGTTAACCAAAAAAAATAGAAAAGAAAAAGCAAGAAAATCTGAGAACACATTAAAGCTCATTTGGAGTTTTCAGCCAGTGAAAGAAGAAAAGCAGAAAAGAAAATCTATACAAAATCTTCACTATTGGGCTCCTCATCGTTACCGTCGCCGCCCTCTTCTTCCTCCGCAACATTAGGGACTCTGCCACTCTCCTCTACTTTCAATCTCAGTCTAAAGCCCTCGAAAATTGGAAATCAGAAACCGTATTTGAGTATCGCATAAATTTGGAATTACATAAATGTTATAAAATCTGATGGCATTTGGCAGGGATGCTGATTACTATACAATATTAAATATTGTAGCATAATAGATACTTGGAATTGTTGTCTAGTTTGTCACTAAAACTAGACATTCTTCTTCCTTATCGCTACCGTCACCGCCCTCTTATTCCTTCTCAACGTTGGGGACTTTGCTGCTCTCCTCTGCTTTCAATCTCAGTCCAAAGCCCTCGAAACCATCCATTTCCCTCAAATCGATTGGAACTCAATTCCGCCCATCAAACTCATTTGCTGCTACTCTTAGATTTGAGAATTTTTGGACTTGTGGGTTTTTGTTTTTGAAGATCTAATGAGATTCAGAAAATTAGAGGGGGTTTTAAAATTAATACTATAAACTTAGGCCATGTGCTTAACTACATAGAAGTGAATCAGCTCATATTTTCTGATAGAACCAAAAAAGTGGTTTGAATTGATTTTCTGGGTTAAAGATAAATAAGAGGAGAGAGAAAGAAAAAAATCCACGTTGGAAGCCATATCAACATTTAGTTGTTTTTCCAAGTATGAAAATAGAAGATGGAATTTAACATCCGTCCAATTAATAATTTTTAAAATGTTTAGTGTGTCAATTCTATTTTTTTAAAGTTTAGTGGGGTATTACCCATTTTTGTCATTTTTGAAGGTATCTCCATAGAAAGGAAAAATACGATTTAGTAAGAAGGGGAAGATAAGTCCAAGATTTATTGGTCCTTTTGAAGTTTTAAGGAGAGTGGGAGAAGTAGCATATGAAATTACATTACCACCGGATTTGGAATATATACATAATGTATTTCACATATCAGTATTGCGGTCATATAAGCCAGACTATAAGCGTGTTATAGATTATGAACCCATACAGATCGAGAAGGATTTGAGCTATGAGGAAGTTCCTGTACAGATCGTGGATAGAAAAGAGCAGGTATTGAAGAACAAGGTAATACTTTCGATAAAGGTAATTTGGAGAAACTAGCAACAAGAAGAAGCTACTTGGGAATTTGAAGAAAAGATGAAGCATAATTATCCCTATCTATTTGAATAGATTGTAATGACGATTCTGGGGACGAAATCCCTATAAGGGGGAGAATGTAATATTCGGGTCATTCAATCAATATAAATGAAATTTATAAATGTAAATTTAAATTTCAATGAAATGAAATGAGCTTGAATTTTATCTCAAACTAGGAAGAATTATAAAAATCGATGCACGATAATTAACGAATAATAACGCGTACGAATGAAAACGTGTGTAAGGGTGTTATATTTGATTAGAAAGCTACGGAACAAAGGATGAATATTAGCAAATAAGTTTGGTCAAATTTCCTAACAAACATGGTCGAAGAATTCAAAATCAAATTCAAAATTAAGTCAAACTTTCAAAGTTAAAGTTTGAAAATTCAAACTTTGAAAGTTTTGATCAAGTATACTAGCAATTAAAAAAATGGAGAAAAATGATTTCATCATATGGGAATTATGGAGCAATTCGGCAGCTACAAGGTGATAAGGACCAAGTGATTTTTTTTGTTATTAGAAGAATCAAAAAGTTGGAAGAAAGTTAACCGATTATATATAAATATATATATATATATATGCACCTACCTTGTATGCTTAAAAGAAAAGAGAGAAAAGTAAGAGACTTGAGAGAGAAAAAGAAGAGGGGGTCTTGACTGAGCTCTAGGAGGGTAAGGAAAAGTGAGAAAAATATAGGGAACAATAGGAAAAGTAAGGAGGAAGCAAGAAAAGAAAAACTAGAAGGTATGTTTCTAACTGTTCTTTTTATTTTTGTACATGTTGTATGGCTATGTAATTTTTATATATAAAGTTTGTATATCACTCACACCATAGCTAAAGTGGTGTGTGATGTGTTAAAGTAGCAAGAATCATGCATAAGAATGAAAAATTTTAACAAAAAGGGGGAAGAAAACCCTAGAAAATTGGAAATCCTAGTTTGAACAATGTTTTTATAACTAGCATAACTACTTGTGTATTCTGAGTTTCTGAGCTCGGTCAATGGAAAATTGAAGCTTGTAAGTTAGGTACATGTAGGAAAAAAGAATCGACTCAAAATTCCTCATAGGTTGTCCGTAAAAATTCCTGGAAGCAAGGTAATCCAGTGTGCCGGAAAACTGGTAGACAATTTTTGGTGAGACTTTTGTCTGCTTCTGTGGGAGCAGAATTTGTGTATATGCCAAAGAAAAGTTGAAGATATGAAAGTTATCTACGCGTGGACGTAAGAAGCACCCAAAAATTCCTTGTAGATTATTTGTTATGATTTTTCTATGAGGCAGGGTGAAGCTAAAAATCAAAACAGGACAGATTCTGTCCGGGATTTGTGAGACTTGTGTAGAGCCGTGTGTCCAGAATTTGAACATGGTGTCAAAAGAAAAATTGTAGCCCCGAAAGTTAGGAAAACAATCCCATGAGTTTCGTCTAATTCTATCGAGTATATTAATTGTTATGATTTTTCTAGTAACAGGGACAAAATCGAAATTTTTAGAAAAGTTTAAAACTTTAAACCTTAAATTGTAGATTGGGATATTTGTAATTTTTGAAGTTACAGAACGTGTAAAACATGTTATATGTGCCTTTCATCAGTCCGAAAAATGGAAACGTCATAAAAAGTATGATTAATATTAATGATTTGGGCATATTTGAACAGGAAAAGGCTAAATAAAAAAAATTCGTAAAGATAATTAAAGAAAAATTTGAAAGATTCTAGAAAATTTTCGAGCGTCTGAAATTACAAGATAAGGGAGAAAAGTAAATAAATATTTAATGTGAAAATGAATATTTAAGAATGTAAAAAAATATCCAAATTAGAGAAGTTGGGAAAAATGTAAAATACATTTTTCTGAATAAATAAGTTAAATAAAATTTGTAAAACCTAGTTAAGGGTAAAAATATAATTTGGCAAATTAAATCACAAAAATAGTATAAAGTAATAATGAAGCTATAATTATGGTACCCGATAAATTTTGAATTAAGAATTCAGGTAATTATTGACTAAGAATAAAATTATTAAAAAAGAAGAAATGATAAATTAATATTTTTGACCTTCATGAATAATGATGTAGGTCAATTACAAAAAAGATTTATTGAGTTAAAAAATAGTCAACGGAAAGCAGACAAGTTCCTAAACCTTAAACATCTTTTTGCTTTTGGTAAAATTTTCTTGAGTTATGAATTTCGTTCAAGTTAATTGCTATCATGCAATATTAAATTTCAGAATATATTTGCAAGATTTGTTGAACTCTAAATTTTTTTAAATATCCTTGATTTATTCGTAATAAAGAGAAAGTCATTGTTTCGGCTTACTCTAAAATTAAAGATTAATATTATTTTTTTCTAAACCAAATTGTTTTGGGGCGAAAATCTTAGACTGAGTTGAACAACCCTATTTTATATAGGGGATATTATTGTCGGGAAATCTGACGTGTGGAGATGATGTTGTGTATAACGTATGGTACGATAGGCTGATCCTCTAAAGTACTTGTGAAGAGTCTTGCAATCTTTATGACTGATAAACACTTATGGAGTGTCAGTAGTTTATATAACTGTGGGACACTTACGTTTTTGGTCCTCATGACTACTCAGCTCAGAAAAAAGAAAATTTATTTGATGCTCGTTAATTTCAATCTGTTCATTATTTCATTGTTCATTATTCTTATTCTCATCCATTATTCTTATTTAATTTGCATTCAGTTATTTGATTCCATTATAATTCAGTTCTGGATATTTCATATACTTGCTGAGTAAACTTGTTGCTCACCCTCGTGATTATATATATTCTTTGCAGATAAAAACGAAATAGCAGAAGGGTCCCAGTCCAAAAGTAAGGGAAAAGAAAAATTAAAAGAAGAATAGAATTGCAGATAAATCATATGTCATGTATAAATCGTATAAAATTTAAAGAATATATGTAGATAGTAGTAGATAAAGACCTGAGTTGTATTTATGTACTTGTTGTAAATTATGTAATAGACTAGTGAATATGTAATATAACTAGTAGATATTGGATAGAGGAATGTGTAGTGACCACCATATCTGTAGTAGCGGGTACTCAGATATAGGGGCGTCACAATACATTAATCGTTGATTGTACAAAGGTTACCGCTTCAATATAATCGAAGGGTCAAGGTGTCATTGATGTTCCATCCATAACCATTGCTAGAACGATTCGAGCGACGACCACCTCACGCAAGAGTGTCGTTGAGTCTATCAACAGGTAAAGTATCATGTTAATAAAGTAAGTTGATGCCTGAAAATGTATGAATGAAGAATTGTAATTGTGAGACAGTTGGATTGGTATTATGGACAGGTGTTGTATTAATGTTGAGATATTGCTTGCATTATAAGCAGTTGATGGTTATGAATGAGGATAGTGACCACCAAATTAGTTGTAACAACTAATTTGGGGGCATCTTAGGTTGGTATCAGAGTTATAGGTTATAACCCTAGGGAAGGAAGACCTTAGGACATAACCTGATGAGAATGGATAGAGATGATGGTATGTGAACTCATATAGAGTCTTTAGTAAATTTTGAAGGTGATAGATTGGGAAATCTATCAAGGATGTGACGAAGTTGTTAAGGGTGAGTTAATTAAGTATAGATATATACTACTTTATATGTGTGTGTGTGTGTGTGTGTATATATATATATACACACAACAAGCTTCTCCAGCGGACCATATTAGCGGACCAAAGACGTATTTGGCCAAAAAAAACACGCGGGTTGAGATTTAAGTTACGCGGGTTGCAATATTGTGGGTCGGGTGAAAAAATGGGTTGGGGATATAAACAAAAAAACCCAACAAACAGTCAGAGCAAAAACACCTCCGTCTCTCTCTAACTCTGAGCTCTCTCTTAATCCAAACCAGCGAACTCTGAGCAAATTCGGCCAAATTGACACCCGCGCCCGGCGAACTAAGACTCTCTCTCTCGTGCCGAAGGTAAAGCTCCTTACAGTTATAATTTGATTGAGTTAATTGCCTAGCGTAAGAAATTTAGGGTTTGCATATGTTTTTGGGCTTGTGATGTAATTGGAAAGTTTTATGTTGTATACTACTTTATATGCCATTTGTTTCAATGCTTCCCTTTTGATATAGTATAAGTTGGGGATTTGGAAATATGCGCAAAATTGTTTTTGCCGATGTTGTAATTTGTGGAGTTTCATGTAATGGGTTTTCATTCAGGATTATGTAAAGGGGCAGAAAATTTTGTTCGCGTAATTGTACAAGGTTTAAGGTTATATATATGGATAATTCCTTGTTGTGGAGGATTTGTAAGCTCAATTTATATGTTCAAGAAATGGGTATATCCATTTTCATTGGGACAATTTATATTTTTTTTTGACATATTGATTGCCTCTGCTTAAATCCTGAAAAACTAAGTAAAGATAAAGCTAGCTAGTAGAAACACATCCCTGTCAAGAGAAATCATGTGCGAAAGTGAACTTCTTTGTCTTCATATGATTTGGGTTTTTCTTTGCAGAATCCTTTTTATTTATATATAGATGTAATTGCGCTTTAATTGTGTTTGTGTATTTTAAAATTATAGTACCTTAAATTATCAAACGTCTTTGATTGTAATTTAATCGTACAGGTTATGGATGATAATTTAGAGGATGAAGTACGGGGTAATGATAAATGTGGTGATAATGTAGACAATACTGAAATGGATGTAGAGAATAGGAGAATTGAAGAGGAGAGTTTTGAGTTAATAGAAGAAGTTGGAAGTGATAAAGGTAGGGAAAATTTTATTTATAATCTGCAAGTAGCCGACCATCTTAAACCTAGTGTTAGAAAAGAATTCCAAACAATAGATGAAGTAAAGGATTTCTACAATGCATATGCTAAAGAGGCGGGATTTAGTATTCGAAGTTGGGCTACTAAGAAAATCAAAGGGAGTGATGAAGTGAAAAGGAAAGAGTATGTTTGTTCTAAACAAGGTAAGAGAATAACAATTGCGGATGTTGAAACCAAAAGGCGTCGGGGATCGATAAAAGAGAGTTGTAAAGCAAAGGTTGTTGTGTTGAAAATAAATTCAGGGGCATATGTAGTCACCCAATTTATTGAGGGCCATAGTCACCCTTTGGCAACTCCATCAAAGAAGCATTTATTAAGATCTCACCGAAGTGTTTCGAGTGCGCAAAAGTGTTTGAGTCAACAACTTGCTATGATAAATATACCCTCACATCAACAATTCAATTTCCTTGGAGTACATGCTGGAGGGTTGAAAACATTGGGTGTACACAACAAGATTTATATAATTATGAAAGAGATAGACGTAATGAGTTGAAGGGGCATGACAGAGAAATGTTGAGTGAGTTTTAAAAATTAGAAAAGGGCAAGAATCCATCATTCACTTATGAAATTAAGGTCGATAATGAACACAGAATAACACATTGTTTTTGGGCTGATGCTACCTCTAGAAGGGCGTATAGTTTTTATGGTGATGTAGTCGTCTTCGATACGACATACAACACCAATCGCTATAGGATGATTTTTGCACCACTAATGGGAGTTAACAAACATGGTCAAACCATAATTTTTTCTTGTGCATTCTTAAGTGATGAGACCTCGGATTCATTTATTTGGCTATTCAGCAAATTTTTAGAGACTATGCCAGGTGATGCCCCTAAAATGATCATTATTGATCAAGATCCCGCGATGTCTAAAGCAATTTTAAAAACTCTTACGGATATATTTCATAGATACTGTAGTTAGTATATATTGACAAAAAATTTTGAAAAGCTAAACTCGGTGAAGTATAACGCTCACTATAATGAATTTGCCAATTGTATTTGAAAGTCGGAGTCTAAAGAAGAGTTTGATTTAACATGGACAGAGCTTGTGGGGAGGAGCAGGTTACATGACAACAAATGGTTACAAGCAATGTATGAAATTCATTCAAATTGGGTGCCTGCTTATTGTAATCATGTTTTCTCGGCCAATGTGTCAAGTAGCCAAGGAGCGGAAAGCTCTCACGCATTTTTCAAAAGATATGTATCTAATAATAATTCATTAGTTGATTTCATGATTTAATTTAGTAGGGGACTAGTAGGCCAACGTTAAGAAGAGTTGTTGGCCGATCACAAAGATTTGATTGAGAAGCCTAAAGTGAAGATGAATCATGACTTTTTGTTCTAAATGGTAGATATTTATACTCGAAAAATGTTTTATAAATTCCAAGATGAGATATGGGATTGCTTAAATTACCGTTTTGAGCTTATCAAGGAGAATGACAATCAATGCGTATTTCAAGTTCATAGGAAAAAAATGTTAACATGTAGAGTGCGAGAACTTATTTATAACAAAGAATTGGATTTTGCTTCATATAGTTGCCACAAGTTTGAGAGTATGGGGATACCATGTAGACATGTGCTTGGTTACTTGCAGAAAATGCATGATTTTGATGAATTACCATAACAATACATCTTGAAAAGGTGGACTAAGAAGGCAAACTCCAGGATAGTGGTCGATAATGAAAGTGGCATAATGATAAATAGTGACAAAGAATATCTAATCAAGCGGAGTGAGTTAATTCAATGTTCTTTGAATGTTATTGATAAATCCCTCACAAGCCAAGAAGGAATTAATATTTATAAAGATACTTTGGCTCATGCACTTGAATCAATCAATCTTGTTGTAGATAATGGTAAAAGTTCACAATGTTGAGTTGGTGCAAGTGTACTCTCCGGGAAGATGAGTTGCAATAAAGACTATGTTTACAATGAACCAAATCAAGTTAGGAAAAAAGAATGTGGCAAAAGACTTAAAGGAGGGAAAGAAAGGGCTTTAGGGAAGGCAAAGAACTCAAAGGCTAGACGTTGTCATGGTTGTGGCAAAGTTGGACAATCACATGACAAAAGGAATTGTCCAATGGTTGAACATCAGTAAGTTTTATTTACATAAAAGTTCACTTTTTTTTCTATCTCAATCTTTAAATGATGAGTGTTATTTTAGCTTTTATGTAGAGATTCTCCAGGTAATGAAGGTGCAACTACATTTTCAAGTTCAGAGGATGATAGTCATACTTCCAAAGGTGTGATCAATTTTTTTTATCTCACATGTTGGTCTAATATTAAGTCTGCATAACTATAAGAATATTGAGCACCATCTTCAGCCTTCGTATTTTCATGTGCAGGTGATTCACCGAATCAACATGGTGTTAAACTTCCTGATGAATATGAAGAATATGGTAGTATATAGGATTAAACATGGTAGTATATGCGAATTCTAGTCATGTTGACAATGAAGTTCAATTCTTTATAAGATGTTTATTATACTTATGACTTGTTTAATGTATGCATATTGTACAGGTGAAAAGGAACGACATTGTTAATGAAGGTGGGGCAAAGAAAGCTACTAAGGAAAGTGGGGCAAAGAAAAATGTTAAGGAAGGTAGGGCTACCAAGGTAGGGCTACCAAGGGCAGAATGAATGTATTTTTAGGATGATAATATCCATTGGGGTGAAGATAAAGGACGTGAATGTTATTTAATATGTATGATCAACTTGACTGGCAATGAGATTCATGATTTCAGATAATTATTGTTGTGTTGTAATGTATTGTGTTTGTTAGTTTAAGTTTAAATATTTGTGGTGCTGCATGTGCTAGTATTTATTGTGTAGTATATCTGGTGCAATGTGTGCCTTTTTTAAGAATGTGTGTGCAGGAAAAAAATGGCAAAATGTTTTGTGTGATGTGCAGGTAAATAAAGCATTCATGTCAAATTTTCTACAGGAAAAGTGGTTTCTTCATGTCACAAAGCCTGCAACAAAATGGGCAAACTGTATCTATTGTCTTTCTTCAAAAAAAATGATAAGTACCAAGGTAGCAACTAGTAAAGCTGCTGGCCAAATTTTTTTCATTTCATTTGCATAGAGGTAGCATAGAGTTTGTACATGGAATGGAGAACCTAGAGGTTCGTTCCCCAATTTACTTTAAGATAACTAGTTTTTCATAATAAAAAACAAACAGAGAATAAGTATTACAACAACTAATTTCTTCAATAATTTAATTTCAAGTCTCATTTCAATTATAGTAGGATCATCCACCATGAAATTATTTGGCAGCTGCGTTTCAAAAGTTGGTGATGATTTTTCTTCATTTATAGCCTTGCACCATCCCAAGAAACCGCATTTTCCATTCGGGCAAGCATAGTAGACTCGACCTTCATTTCCATTCTTATTGGAGCGGGTAATTTTACAAATCGTAAACTGCCCACAATGGCATTGCTTGCTTTGAATCCTTAAATCAAATTTGTAGCTCTCCACCATGCTTCCTGATGCCATGTTGTCTTCCTACAAAAATAACAGGGCCATTTGTTTATGCTATATAATGTTAACTAACTTTTTTTGAAGAGATTATGCTATAATATTTTTGGAACACTTGCAATCACAGACATCTCAAGTACTTGCAAACAGATGAATATCATATCTCTATTATTGCAATGGATTCCTTTTTTTACTAATATAAGCACGAAGTAGTCAAAAATTTCCTATACTTGGTAGAGAAAAGAAGATAAAAGTATTAGTAAGATTATACAAATAATAAACAAGTACCAATCACAGACAACATAAATAATCAAGCCTATCTTTAATTGAGACAAGAACGCATACATTTGACCTTTAATCAAATCCATGTTGCAACACACTTGGTTCTGTAATCGAATTAAGTTGTAAAAAAAATGATTTGTTGAGTTGGGTATTTTTGTGTTCAAATTATTAGTAAAACATTTTTGGATCTTAGTCTATTGGGAAATTTTAAATCTAATCATCCAAAAAGGCTTTTATCTAGAGCTACCACAAGTCATTCTTTCTCTATTGCCTTTGAATTCTTAGTCAGCTGGGACTCCACATGTAGCTTAGTTCAGGTGATCGCATTTAAAAGGAAATATAATTGTTTCACAAGGTCCCCATTGTTCACATTCTACACGAGAAGTATATTCACATCATATGCAAAAACAGCCACAAAAATGGAGAAGGGGATGTTTCCAAAAGAAAATGTGGATAGCATGGTATGTTTGGAAAATATACATGTGAGAGAGTAGAACTACAAGTAATAATCAACAAATTAAACAACATCCTAGAAACACCACCAATATAGTCATTAAACACCACCAATATAGTCATTAAGTACCACCAATATAGTCATTAAGTACCACCATAATATGTCAAAAAAAGTTCAACTTGCACATGATTTCTCTTGACAAGGATGTGTTTCTACTTGCTAGCTTTATCTCTGCTTAGTTTTTCAGGATTTAAGCAGAGGCAATCAATATGTCAAAAAATAAAAATAAATTGTCCCAATGAAAATGGATATACTGATGTGAATGGAATTTGTTATATTTTTATTCCTTAATACTTAATCTTTTGTATTTATTTTGTACCTAAATACACTCATTATTCTTACATTTTTATTTTAGGTACAATTGAAGGGTTTCGTGATTGCAGAAATAATTTGGAGACAAATCTTTTGTATTTATATTATGTGGGCCTCATTCATGCAAATCAAGTACATGATATTAACGGATTCCTTTTTCCAAATTGGAGGTGGGCCACGGAATTATGGGCTGCTAATGCAAATAATACACTCCAATCACGTGGGTCATTCATCTTTAGTATATGCAGGAAACTTAATATATTCCTAACATCATATTCATAAAGCAAGCAGGTGGGCCTTCTAGATTAAGTATATTCAGCAGCCAAGTCACAAGTTCAAGCTCATGTTAACTTAAGATTACATATCCTACTTGTGGGCCACGGATTCCAACTCCAAATCAAATTAGATGAGGATTGTTTCATTGCAGCAAACATATCCTATTATCACTTAATATCTTAATTGATTCGGATTTCCTTAATTATACTTCATGCGGCAATTGCAAAATCCGAACGCATCCAGGAAAATATAGTGCACGATAATTTTGGGATTTAATTCCAATTTCAAATCAGATTTTTGGCTTTTAGAATATTAGTTTTAATACTAATGTAATTAGGATTTTATTTAGTTAGGATTTCAATTCCAATTTTAAGTTGGATTGTTATTTGTTTCTATTATTATTAATTATTATTAGGGTTAGGGTTACTTTTGAGTAGTATAAATAAGGGGTCAAGATTGATGTAATAGACACAACACTTCATTCAATAAATAAAAATATTTCTCTCTCTATTATTCTTTGGTGTTTTTCATAGCTATGAGTAGCTAAATTTCTATTCTTGGATTAAGGAGACGGAAGCCTTAGATTATTACACTGTGAGATCTAATTGATTTTAATTGTTCAATTATTATTTTGAGTATTGATTATTCTTCTGTGCTTGAATTCTATGATTGATATGTTTAATTACTAGAGTGCACGCTAATTTATTATTCGTAGAAATCTACTGCTAAATTAGATATCAAATCCGTAATTGTTTGGTCACACTAATTTGTGAAGCAACTAAGGTTAATAATTGACTGCAGATCAAGAGATTATTATATCTTAGGAAGAATACTCAACTAAATTAAATACAACCGCTTGTGCTTGTGTTGTTTAGCTTCATCGGTTTTTCTAATTCTTAAAACATCTACTAGATTAAACTTTTAGCGCTTGTCTGAAGTTGTTTAGTAGTTAGGGTTATTTAGATCGCTTGTTTCTATCTAACTAAAATTAAGGAAAGACACGGAATAATTCAGAATTGTGAATTGATTCTAACGATGAATATTCAAAATAATAATTGATTATGCTTTAGTCAATGATCACTGTAAGTTTCTGAGGTGGAAGTTGATTTAATCCAAGGTTTGTTTTCTCTGATTTATTTTAATAAATTATTTTGCATTATTTTTAGTTTACTTTAATAATTACATTCAAAACCCCTTTTCTGGTATACAAAATATAAAAATAGATTAATCATTCTCTGTGGGATTGACTCTTGCTTGCACTACTACATAATTATCGTTCGCGGTAAGGTTTTATTTTTGGTTGCCTGCGACAGCACACCAAATTTTGGCGCCGTTGCCGGGGAGTGATTTTCGTTTGTTTTTATATTTTTGTTATCCTTATTTTATTTTAATTATTTTTCATAAGTAATTTAAATTTCTTTGATTGTTTATGCCCGAAACTCGATCTACTAATCAAGGTGATTTAAAATATGATCCAGAGATAGAGAGAACTATTCGCAGATTAAGGAAGGAAGCTCGGAGAAATTTCGAAAAGAAGGAGGTTATGGCAGCGAATCGAACTTTGAAGGAGCTTGCAGCTCCGAACTTGGATCAACAACCATTATGCATAACTTTTCCCAATCTTGATAATAATATTCAATTTGAATTGAAATCTGGACTAATACATCTTCTCCCTACTTTTCATGGTTTGGCAGGTGAAGATCCACATAAACACTTGAAGGAATTTCATGTGGTATGCACGAGTATGAAACCGACCGGAGTGACCGAGGAGCAAATCAAATTGAGAGCCTTTCCGTTTTCTCTAAAGGATTGACTCTATTATCTACCCTCCGGGAGTATCATAACATGGGAAGGGATGAAAAGATTGTTCCTGGAGAAATATTTTCCCGCTTCACGAGCAGCCAACATTCGAAAGTCAATTTGTGGCGTGAGGCAGAATAATGGAGAATCTTTGCATGAATATTGGGAACGCTTCAAGAAATTGTGTGCAAGTTGCCCCCATCATCAAATAAGTGAACAACTTCTCATTCAATACTTTTATGAAGGACTTACTTCTACCGATAGAAGCATGATCGATATTGTGAGTGGAGGAGCCTTGGTGGATAAAACTCCCGAGGCTGCAAGGAATCTTATTGCGAATATGGCAGCTAACTCTCAGCAATTTGGCACTAGACTTGATTTTGCACCCAGGAATGCTAGTGAGGCACATATTTCTTCAATTGAACAACAAATTGCGAGTCTAACATCTCTTGTTCGTCAAATGGCTGTAGGTAATCCACAACAGGTGAAAGCTTGCGGAATTTGTGCGGTAGTAGGACATCCAACAGATATGTGCCCAACCCTTCAAGAAGAGTCCTTTGAACAAATAAATGCAGTAGGAGAATTTCCTAGACAACCCCAAAGAAAATATGATCCTTATCCAAACACGTATAATCCTGGATGGAGGGATCATCCTAATTTCAGCTATGGAAATCCTCAAGCAAATCAGCCTGCAAATCAAAATGCCCCAAATTTTCAGCAATACAAGCAACCTTATCCTAGACAACAACAACAGGGCCAATCTTCCAACTCTAGTATGTCTTTAGAAGATATTGTTAAATCTCTTGCCACTAACACTTTGCAATTTCAACAGGAAACGAGGGCAAGTATTCATAATTTGGATACACAAGTGGGACAAATGGCAACTGCAATCAGTCGTTTGGAGGCGCAATGTTCAGGAAAATTACCCTCTCAAACAGTGGTGAATCCAAAAGAGAATGCAAGTGCCATCACTTTGAGAAATAGTATAGAGTTAGAAATTCCAGAAAAGTCAGTACCTACACCAAAGGAGTAAAGCAATGTAGATGAAGATAAAGAAGAAGCAAATATCGGTAAAATAGACAGTGGAGATGAAAGTGATGAAGGTGCACCGAAGCGTAAATTTTCCCCTCTCTCTGAATATAAACCTGTACCCCCTTTTCCTTATGCTTTAACTGAAAACTGGAAAATTGATAAGTATTCAGATTTGTATGAGACTTTTCGTAGATGCGAGGTAAATATTCCATTATTAGATGCTATCAAACAAGTACCTCGTTATGCTAAATTTTTGAAAGAATTGTGTACCCATAAAAGGAAGCAGGAACTTAAAAGATATGAGAAAGTAAAAGTAGGGAAAAATGTCTCAGCTGTTATTCAAATAAAACTCCCTACTAAGTGTCAAGATCCGGGTATGTTCACTATTCCTTGCACAATAGGTAGCACTAGATTTGAAAAGGCCATGTTAGATTTATGAGCATCTATTAATGTCATGCCATATTCTATATATGCTTCTTTGTCACTTGAACCTTTGAGTAAAACTGGTACAGTAATTCAATTGGCTGATAGATCTAATGCTTATCCTAGAGGTGTAATTGAGGATGTTCTTGTGCAAGTCAATGAATTAATTTTTCCTACAGATTTTTTTGTGCTTGATATGGAAAACGGTGATCAACATGCACCTATTTTGTTAGGAAGACCATTTTTAAAGACATCCAAGATAAAAATTGATGTTCATAGTGGTACATTGTCAATGGAATTTGATGGCGAAGTTGTCAAGTTTAATATTTATGATGCCATGCGATATCCTAATGACGATAACTCTATATATTCTATTGATGTGATTGACTCTTTAGCACAGAATGCCTTTGAACTTGATGGATAAGATGCCTTGGAGATTGCACTTAGTAAGAACATTGACGAGGAGAGTGCGAAATCAACCTTGAACACAGAATTACAAGAGATTGTGGCAACTCTGAATGAAAATCCGAAGATAGGTAATATTTTTTATATGGATTTGCCAATCTCTGACAAAAAGTCTCTACCATCTGTGTTGCAGGCACCTACTCTAGATTTGAAGCCTCTTCCCAGTCATCTCAAATATGTGTTCATTGGAGAAAGAAAAATGTTACCAGTGATCATCTCTAATTCACTTAGTGAATCACAGGAAGAGAAACTTGTGCAGATTTTAAAAGAGCATAAAAAGGCTATTGGTTGGACGATTGCTGACATTCAAGGCATTAGCCCTTCCACATGCATGCACCAGATCTTACTTGAAGAGGAGGCGAAACCTGCACGCCAACCGCAAAGAAGATTGAACCCACCTATGATGGATGTGGTGAAACAAGAAATTCTTAAACTTCTTGAAGTTAGTGTGATTTACCCCATTTCGGATAGTAATTGGGTTAGCCCAGTTCAAGTAGTGCCTAAAAAAACTGGAATAACTGTTGTGAAAAACCAGAATGACGAGTTAATAACTACACATGTTCAAAATGGGTGGAGGGTTTGTATAGATTATAGAAAATTGAATGTTGTGACCAGCAAGGACCATTTTCCTTTACCTTTTATTGATCAAATGCTTGAACGATTAGCTGATCATTCTTATTATTGCTTTCTTGATGGTTATTCAGGTTATTTCCAGATTGCAATTGCTCCGGAAAATTAGGAGAAAACCACATTTACATGCCCATTTGGTACTTTTGCGTATCGCCACATGGACTTCGGGTTGTGCAATGCCCCAACTACTTTCCAAAGGTGTATGGTTAGCATATTTTCAGATTATATTGAGCATATCATGGAAGTTTTTATGGATGATTTTTCGGTTTATGGAGACTCATTTGATACTTGTTTGCATAATCTTACACTTATTCTTCAAAGATGCATAGAAACTAACCTTGTTTTAAATTCTAAAAAGTGTCATTTTATGGTTAAACAAGGTATAGTTTTGGGTCATGTTATTTCCTCCAAAGGCATTGAAGTAGATAAAGAAAAAATTGATGTTATTCAATCTCTCTCTTATCCTACTAGCATACGGGAAATTCATTCTTTTCTTGGACATGCAGGTTTTTATAGAAGATTCATCAAAGACTTTTCCAAAATTGCACAACCCCTATGCAAGCTACTACAAAAAGATACGGTTTTTGATTTCCATGAGAAGTGCCAAACAACGTTTGATAAATTGAAGGGATTGTTGACATCTACGCCAGTGATTCAACCACCTAATTGGACTATGCCTTTTGAGATAATGTGCGATGCAAGTGATTATGCAGTTGGAGCTGTGTTGGGACAAAGAATTGGAAAAGCATCCCATGCCATTTACTATGCGTCAAAGACCTGAAAGTAGTATGCACGCAAGCCAATCATATTTGATATGATATAACATATACTTTGTAATCTTATTCGGTTATTAAAGGTATTTTACTTTATCTACATTGCGCTGTTATATTAAATGTGATAAACCCATAGTTTTGAGCAATGCTTTTAGAATCATGATGATGATCATGCTAATGAGATCTAAATTCTAGATAGCTCACAAACTAAAATCGTTCCTAATCGTTGGATTACTAAAAAGGGGATTAGTGAATCCGGATAGATTAGTACATACGTTGTTTGCTCTTAAGAAGATGATGATTGATCTAATAATCATTTGTGTGGAGACACTAAAGCAAGTATGTAGGTGCTTATTGGAGAATAAGTTCACTGAACGTGACTCGCTAAGGAATACCTAATGGAGTTTTACTCGTCTGTCAATAGGAATTTCTATAATGATAGTAGTACAAGTGATCCTTGGACTTGAGATCATCATAGTATCTTGTGTATGATGAGTTATACTTTGACATGTCCCTTAAGACCTTTGGGGTATATCAAAGGGTATGATTGGGTATAATAAGTTGTACATGGAGATAGGTGAATGATCAACAAAGAATCTACCACGTCTAGTAAAAGATGTGAATGTCCTATGTGATTCGATAAATGACAACTCAGTAGTCCTTGGCCAAGGCAGAATGAAATTAGAAAGGAGTTTCTAATTTGCATTATTTAGAGTTGTGCATTTGGGAATCAAAATACATATAATTAAATAAAATAAGACTTGACAGTAAATCCATGTCTTATATTTAATTGGGACATTGTATGGTAGAATGATTGAATTGTACGGTAACTATGCACTGAAAGGTTCTTTTGTGATTACTGTTGAAATCTATATTATCTGAAAAGTCGTTGATCGCTAAGGGGGCTTACCCTTATTGTAGAATAAATATTATTTATTTAAATAAATTAAATAGTTGAATTTATTTATTTAAATAAGATTAGAATTGTTCTAATTGATTTATTCACAACCGGTTTAATATGGAGAACCTAAAGGGTCACCGCAAAAAGGAAAAATATTTATTTAAGAAGTAAATGGCATAATTGTAATAATAAGTTAAGTGTATTTAAATTAATCTATGGAGATAGAATAAATTAAATAACTTAATATGTATTATTTAATATTTTGGAAATATTAAATATAAATTAATAAGAGGAGTCTTATTATTATTATTACTATTACTATTATTTAATTCTTAATAGGGATTGGGAATTAATTAATAGAAGTACTCTCTCATGAATTCCTAATTGGATTAGGAGCATAATTAATTAAAGGAGTTTAATTATAATAGAAACTCTAATCCTAAATTGTGTAGGGAAGGATTATTCCTACATCTATAAATAAGAGGAGTCTTATCATAGATTAGGGTTACACACTATTGCATTAGATTGTGGAGAATACTTACAATTTCTATAGAGATAGAAACTAGGATTTTGCCAACACCCATCTTCTTGAATAACTATTCTTCCTTGGTGGATCACCTCTAGAGGCCAAACACTTGGGTGGCTAACATTGATCAAGCAAAGGAATTTAGTCGGTGGAATTCAAGAAGAACGCGAAGGAATTGGAGGTGAACTTGTACCCGAGGAAGCATGGTTCTACGAGGGTATAATTTTTATCTCTATCTCTTTCGTTTATATCGTTAATTGAGCACATAGATTGATCATGGTGATGGTTTGTATAAAATTTTAAAAATCTGATTTTATCGCGCTTCCGCTTTATTTATGTAATTTGATTGCATGTCCGCATCATATACAAACCTAACAAGACATTGAATGATGTCCAGCGAAACTATTCTACTACTGAAAAAGAACTTTTAGCTGTTGTATTTGCTTTAGAAAAATTTTGATCTTATTTGCTTGGTACTAAAGTTATTATTTATTCTGATCATGCAACTCTTCGTTATTTGATGACGAAGAAAGAGGCAAAACCAAGGTTGATAAGATGGATACTTCTCTTGAGCGAATTTGTGACACCCCCAAATCGGGGTTTCCTAACCTCGAATTCGGTGTTCACGATACTCAATAACAAACATACTTTCTAACTAATGCGGAATAATAAACATACAATGTCTATCGAAATAGTAATAAAATCTTACAATCATGGTCCCAAGGTTCTTTAACCTTAACTTAAAACATACCCTCAATACAATAAGAGTTCACATAGTCAAATAACATTTAAGATAAACTAGTACATAAGCCATATCAGGCAACTACTCTTGCACCTTCCCTTTTCCTTTGTCCCCTTTAGACGTTTCTGCCTTAGCTGAAATAAAAATCATGATATAGCAAGGGTAAGCAACTAGTTTGCTTAGCAAGTTTATACACAAGGAAGATATATCATGAATAGAAGGAAGTTTCGCTTTCAATGTTCAACGACAGTATAAAATTGTGAAGAAACATGAATTAATAGTCAACAATTGAATATTCGAATAATTGAATGACAGTTACTGAGTGGTTGAAAATAACCATAGACATTTGTCAAGGTTCTCAGCATTTAAACTGGACCTCTTAAAAAGTTTTGGTAATCAAGGGGATCAGCCTTTCATACCCCGTGATTTATGCATAAACACTTAATAAACCAGCATTGATATCATGCCTTAATCAAATTTATCCTTTTCTCAGCCAAGAGTTCTTACTATAGCAAATTAATAAGAACAGCTTTTAAAATACATTTGATTTCACAAATTTAGACATGCTTGATCTAACTGATACAAATAGCATAGATCTATCTCATAAACAGTTCATGCTTGAAAGAACTTTAATCTAATTCACAATTCAATAACAATAGAATAGGAATTCAATTGCACAAGGTGCGAATCTCAATAACCAGTATAGATGTGAATAATCAACAATAATTATTCACTAACATGCTTCAAAAATCATAACTCGAGTTTGAGTTAGGGAACTTGCCTGTCTGCTCAGCTACAAATAATTCTAGCTTTAACTAATTGGCCTTGAAGAACCTAACATTGATAACGCCGATCTACCAATTAGTACTGCGTAGTTGTATATCGATACGCTTACTTATGCTATTTATTTAGCAATTAAGCAAATCACATAACACACATAAGTTAATAAACTATCGTAAATCCTATAAGACACTTAATATTATCAATCCTGATAATATTTAATTCAACTTTTAGTATTATTAGTCCACTAATAACACTTTTATTCGTTTACTAATATTATTAACATCTTAATAATATTTTAATCATCCAATAATACTTTAATCTAATATTATTAATCTCTTAATAATATTTTAATTCTCATATCATTAATAATATTTTAATCTAATATTATTAGCCATTTTAATAATATCTTAATCATTTATTAATGCTTAAAACAAATATTATTACCCATTCAATAATATTTCCATAAAGTTTTAAATCTTAATATTTCTTTGTTTACTTAAAAATATCGAATTCTTCTATTACAAATATCATAGTAATATTTTAATAAGTTATTAGGCGAATAAACAATTTATTCTAATTGTTTTACCCTTTATTAAACAACTCCTTTACTACCCATAAAAGGTCATAAATATTATTTCTCATTAAATATTACCAAAATACCCCTTAATAGTCATAATATATAATATTAGGAGTATCCAAGCTTAAAAATCATATTTTCCTTATTTATGACATCATTTAACCATTTATTTTTCTTTTAACCATAACTATAACATTATTATGAAAAATAGCAAATAGGTTCTAAAAATTATTATCCTCTGGATCTGGATAGTATATGGTCCAACAATGATCCACAAATTTTTCTGGAATTTTAGAAAGTGATTTACTATTTTTAAAGTACTCAAAACCTCCGAATCTTGTTATATTTTTCATAAATCAAGTTTTGCTCCGCAAATTCTGAAATTTTCAGGGTACACTCTCATAACATGCATAAACATACTGTAAACATTTCATATGTTTTCAAGGTACACACAGTGAGAAATCTGGGTATGAATATTTAGGAGTCCTTCATGGTAAAAGCCATTACACAAAATGTACACATCGAAACGTGTTCATTATTTTTGCTACTTGTATATAACTTCTTAAGGTACCTCTGTGATTTTTCCTAGATTTTTAACAGATCCATAACTAGCCGAAACAACCTTTGGAAAAACGAGGATAGCAAGCTTTTAGGATTTTAAAGCTTTAAGTTTTATAGCTGGACTGTTTTGGGAAAATAGCCCCCAAGGCTTCAAAAATTATTGAATTTGTGTTCTACTACTTGGGTTTACTAGCTAACTCATGTACCTAGCACCTCCTTTCAACGGATCACAAATCCAAGTTGTAGATCTCAAGTTATGGGTGATCCAAGTGGAGAAAAGCTAGGGTTTTTACCCTTTAAGAACATAAGTTCCTTTTCTTCCTTTGAATCTTCATTCTAACACTCAAGAGGATTAGATCTATACATGAAGCATGAAGATCTAATGATTCTTGAGTCTTAGAATAAAATCTCTCAAAAACTATGAAAATAAAACAAAGTAAGAAAGAAGGAAATGGTTTAGGGTTTCACCTTGATCTAGTAGCTACTCTCCTTGATCTACCAAAGTATGTGATGAACTTGAGATGCATGAACTATGCTAATCTCACTCTCTTTTTCTCTCTAAGCTCTTACTCTCTATACTTGGTGAATAATAAATGAACCAACCCCTACTATCATTGGTGAGGGGTCCTATTTATAGGAAAGTAGAGACCATGGGCAAAATAGTCATTAATCATGACTAGGCAAGGGCAATTTGATCACTTCATCAATAATAGGAAGCTTCCTAGCAACTTTCTCAAGGGTATTTTAATCATTACCCAACTTCTTTTAAGGTTAAAATAGTCTTTTCGCAAAATCTTAATTATCCATTAGTTATTAACCATTCTTCATTGGTTATTAGACATTGGTTATTATCTTGCCATAATTACATTGTTTAAACACAATGGTTATTATCCCGCCATAATTACATTGGTTATTAACCACTTGGATATACAATGGTTATTGCCCCTTCGTAATTACCTTGGTTATTAACCACTCTTGGCCATTTTAGCCATTACACACCAATTCCTACACTTGACTCACATATGGTTATTTCTTAACCATAGTTATATCATACCTGCCAACACAAGTATAGACACATCTTATACATCTCCCACCAATTAACCCAAGTTGGTTTAAATAGAACACAACGTTAACTCATTAAATTAAATTAGATTTAATTAATAAGGACGTTCAAAATTCACGGGCATTACAGAATTTGACTTGGAAATTAAGGATAAAAGAGGAACAGAGAATAGAGTTGCGGATCATTTAAGTCGTTTAGTCAATGTAAATGATGAACTCCAGCTGAAAGAAGAGTTTCCCGATGAACAACTGTTTTCTGGAAACACATCCATGCCTTGGTATGCGAATATTGTGAATTATTTGGTTACTAACGAATTGCCTTATGGTTTATCTAAAGCTGTAAAGGATAAAATCAAAAGTGATGCCAAATACTATGTATGGGATGATCCATATTTGTGGAAACATTGTGCCGATCAAGTGATAAGAAGGTGTGTTCCTGAGAGTGAAATCACTTCTATCCTCACTTTTTGTCATTCTCATGCTTGTGGAGGTCACTTTGGATCGAAGCGGACAGCAAGAAAGATGTTAGAAAGTGGTTTCTTTTGGCCATCCTTATTTAAAGATTCATTTTTATTTTGCAAGTCATGTCATAATTGTCAAAAGACATGTAATATTTCCCAATGGAATGAGATGTTGCAAACCCCCATACTATATTATGAATTTTTTGACGTTTGGGGCATTGATTTCATGGGACCGTTTCTTGTATCTTTTGGGTATCTTTATATTTTACTTGCAGTTGATTATGTCTCAAAGTGGGTGGAAGCTAAGGCCACCAGGACTGACGATTCTAAAGTGGTTGCAGATTTTCTTCAGTCTAACATATTTTCTAGGTTTGGCATTCCAAAGGCTTTAATCAGTGACCGAGGGACTCACTTTTGTAATCGAATTGTGGGAGCACTGCTGAAAAAGTATCATGTGACTCATAAGGTGTCAACTGCTTATCATCCGCAGACTAATGGACAAGCTGAAGTGTCAAATAGAGAAATCAAGGCCATCATTGAAAAGACGGTTAACCCAAGTAGGAAGGATTGGAGCTTACGTTTGGATGATGCGTTATGGGCCTATCGAACTGCGTTCAAGACACCTATTGGTATGTCGCCTTATAGATTAGTGTTCGGGAAGCCATATCACCTACCTGTAGAATTGGAGCACAAAGCTTATTGGGCTATCAAAAGCTTCAATATGAGGATGCTTGAAAGTGGAGAACATCGAAAGTTGCAATTACAAGAGTTAGAAGAAAATCGTAATGACGCATACGAGAGTGCGAGGATTTACAAGGAAAAGACAAAAGCTTTTCATGATAAGAAGATTTTGAGGAAGGAATTTCAAATTGGTCAAAAAGTGCTTCTTTATCAATCCAAACTTCGTTTGTTTCCAGGTAAATTGCGTTCTCGTTGGAATGGACCTTTTGTTGTTACTAATGTTTTTCCTCATGGTGCAGTTGAAATAAAAAGTTTAACAACTTCTAAAGTATTCAAGGTGAATGGACATAGACTCAAACCTTTCTATGAGGGTTTCCGAGAAGAAAGAGTGGAGACGGTGGACCTTGCAGATCCAGTTTATACTGATTAACACCGATAAACATTGAGTCGAGCCAAAGACAATAAACAAAGGCGCTGCATGGGAGGCAACCCATAGGGGAGTATCTTTTGACTTTTCTTTGCATTTTACTTTATATTGGGGACAATGTAAGTTTTAAGTGTGGGGGGGAGGATTTAAGGGTACTTGTTATTTTATTTTTTTTATATTTCGTTTGATTATTTGTTATTTTTTTTTATTATTTTAGGTTGATTATTTTTATTTTTTTTAGATGATTTTAAATTTTGTGGGTATATTCATTGCAGACCCTCACGAGACACAACTCGTCCACTTGGGGTAACCTTGGGGTTTAAAGGCTTGTTGCACATGCTAAGTGCAATCATGTTTCCTACGAAAATGGGATAGTTTTTAGGATTTGTCACTTGAGCAATAAATTGATTTGGATTTTAATTTTTAACCGATGATAAAATTTTGATTTCTTTTTGATAACTTTTTGGACGATTGATAGACATTGGGTAGTCTAAATTTGGTTTTCTTTGTTGATTATTACTTTATTTGAGACCCTTCATTTTTCAGCACATGTCCATTTGGTCAACTTAGTTTTGACTTGGAAGAAATTTATTTGATTGAATGAATTGAAGGAGAAATTTTGGAACTCTATTACTTATTTGATCATAATTTGAAGTTAATATGAGATATTATTTGAGAAAGAGGAAATGATTAAGGTAAATTTTGCAAGTTTGAATGAAAAAAAATGAAAGCGGAAAAAAATTGTTCATGTGGTGGGTTGAGATGGAGTGTAAAATGCACTCACTCATAAACACGTGACATGCGAGATGGAGCGTAAAACGCACTCGCTGCTAAGATGGAGCATAAAATGCACTTACTGAAAAAAAAAGAAAAAAAAAAGAAGAAAGAAAAAAAAAAGCCTTTTGATCCTCTAGTGTTGATTACTTGTGTTAACTTAGATTTGTGTAAAAATAAGTGCTTGAGTTTCTCTTTTTCCTTTAAGGTTTTGATCTCATAAATTTTTTTGAGTTCTGATTGGTTTGATACATGTGGATTCACACACACACGAAGGGTTGAGAGTAAAGTAAGATTGATAAGTGAGCTCGAATTTGGATGATACATTGTTTTGAAATTTTTCAAGAGTTATTGTTTTGAATCTTTGAGGATAATGTTGAAGTTCATATTAATTTGTGGCTCAAGTTTCTCAAGTTTCTCAGGTTTGTCAAGTTTGTTATCCAAATTTTTGTGTTATATTTGTTTTGCCCGAGGACGAGCAAAAGATAAGTGTGGGGGATATACCCATTGCTTGAACATATAAATTGAGCTTACAAATCCTGCACAACAAGGAATTATCCATATATATAACCTTAAACCTTGTACAATTACGCGAACAAAAATTTCTGCCCCTTTACATAATCCTGAATGAAAACCCATTACATGAAAGTTCACAAATTACAACAGCGACAAAAACAATTTTGCGCATATTTCCAAATCCCCAACTTATACTATATCAAAAGAGAAGCATTGAAACAAATGGCACATAAAGTAGTATACAACATAAAACTTCCCAATTACATCATAAGCCCAAAAACATATGCAAACCCTAAATTTCTTACGCTAGGCAATTAACTCCATCAAATTATAACTATAAGGAGCTTTACTTTTGCCGAGAGAGAGAGAGAGAGTCTTAGTTCGCCGGACGCGGGTGTCAATTTGGCCGGATTTGCTTAGAGTTCGCTGGTTCGGGTTGAAAAAGAGCTTAGAGTTAGAGAGAGACGGAGGTGATTTTGCTTTGAGTGATTGTTGGGTTCTTTTGTTTATATCCCCAACCCATTTTTTCACCCGACCCGCAATATTGCAACCCACGTAACTTAAATCTCAACCCGCGTGTTTTTTTCGGCCAAGTACGTCTTTGGTCCGCTAGTATGGTTCGCTAGAGAAGCTTGTTGTATATGTATGTATATATATATATATGTGTGTGTGTGTATATATATATATATATATATATCGAGTGGCAGTAATAAGTAAGTTATAATTGTGACGCCCCCAAATCCGGGTTGCCTTAACCTCGAATTCGGTGCATCACTGTGCAACTCATAAAGCATTATATCAACAACTAATTGCGGAATAATAGAAATATTTACATTGATATAACATAAATACTCTCGTCCCAAGTCTCGATACCAATACAAATACCTGACATAACACAGTACACACTATAATTAAGTCTTAATACATAATATATCGGAATACATAATCTTAAATAAGTCTAAGTACATGACAGAAATATAACATAGTAGGACAAAGCTAATCCGTAGGCTTTGCCTTTGCCTTTAACCTTTCCCGAGCCTTCGCCTCGTTCTGTAACAACTATAATATTTTAAGGAAAGCAAGGGTGAGCAACAAATTTACCCAACAAGTATAACAACAATGATAATGAGAAGTCATGAGTAAAGTTTCACAAGTTTCAATTCAAATCTCTACTATTACTGATGAGTCACTATGGACTGGATGAATATCAAATGAATTCAAGGATTTCAAATTTTTCCAAATGCAGGAATCACTATGTGGCCACCATGGCACTTACCTTCCATTAGAATTAATAGTGTTACACTATTAGCCCTAAAAACAATAATATACAGATACAATAGGCGATCAGCCTAAAATACCCGGCGTTATGCATAACCCTCAAACATTCAACTTGCGCGCATGTCGGTTCCCCGACCAAAAATATAATTTTCCCTACTATGAGGGTTGTTCATCTCTACAAAGAGTTCGCACCAAAGCAATTGGTTTGGATCGCTTTCTAAATCATGGATATTGGTCTAGCCGAATCAAATGGCATCAACACTCTTCGTAAATAGTTCGTGCATAATTTGAACTTAAAAGCTTTAACAATTTATGTCAATAACATATCTTGAACGCTTGTGCAAATATTAAAGATTCACATAAGTATGGAATTCACACAACCATATATGTACTGCATAAATATGAACTTTGAACATTAAATAGCATCTGTAAGAATATAATCGAAAGAAGTTGATAATCTTGCTTAGCACGAGGACTAGATAAGGGTTAGAAGACTTGCTCAAATTTAACTTGAGTAAGGTAGAAAACTTGCATTCAATATATAGAAAGAACGAAGTTAGGGAACTTACATAATATAGAAACCTCGTTCAATATCAAATTAAACAAGAGTTAGAAAACTTGCACAATATACGTCTTTTGTATAAGATAAGAAACTTGAATTCAATACCGAAAATGAATGAAGTTAGAGAACTTACCCAACACAAGGGTTAGACAAGGGTTACGAAACTTACCTGATGTGTTCGTTAATAACTTGACGTTACTCGTCCTTCAAAAATATCCTACACATTCAAGTTCATAACCACATACCAATTAGCCACATAATAGACGTCATACATTGGTTTATACCACTCTATAATGTTTCATCTTAATTAGAAACAGAATCTCAAACAAGGTTACACACACTTGATACGGCGTTACAACGTTTATACGTCCGTACGCCAACCTTGCCTACTCGAACACCCAACGACACGCATTTGTGTACGCTTAGCACGTCCATTCGATTTATATAATACTCATTGATTAAGTTAAACATCATTATAAAACATAATGTACAAGTTTTAGAACTTAGAACAATATCTTTTATCGTTGAGAGCATTACAAATGGCATACGCGCATGCCCGACGCCCTCTGTTTGCCTCTAAATACACAATATCCCTAAAAATGGCCAACTTGGAATTTGATACAGATAATAAATTTCAATCCTAATTAAATAAAGTTGTAGGTCTACTTCTTAGCTTTCCGGATCATCTTGAATCATCCAATTTGGAGTTCGTATGAGAAAGTTAGGGTCGTTTTACCAACAGGCGTTCATGCTAAAATTCCAGAATCAGGCAGTCAGCGAGGCCTCCGTGAGAATCACGGAGGTTGCGCCAATAGCATAGCAAGGCCTCCGTGAACGGAGGCTGCGCCAGCCTCCAGGAAGCTCAGCGAGGCCTCCGTGCAAATCACGGAGGCTGCGCCAATTCGCGCTGAATGCAATCTCTGGAGCTGTTAGCGCGATCTATGCGGCTGTTTGCCTAAAATTCAAGTGCTAGGCTAGGTTTTGTTGTTTTTGATTATCAATAACCCTTATGAGGCTTCCAATGAAGGAGCTAGAGAGTGGGAGGCTACCATAAACATTGACTAACCACCACCTTGTCCCAAAACTAAAATTCGTGTTCTGGTTTCTGGTGTTCTTGACATGTTTGGATTCAAATCATCATAACTCCGTCATCCGTGAACAGAATGAGGTGATTTCAAAGCCTATGGATTTGTAACTCAGTATACTACAACTATACATAAGAATTAGAATTTAACAAATAATATAACAATACCAGAAATCGACACAATGAACACCATTCACCTATTCATCAATTAATCAACACCTAGTTCTCATGTTCTTAGAGAAATCCTTCTCTTAGGCATTAAATCAAATGGTTTGTGGGCATAACTTACAAACTCATATTGGAGTAGGTTTTAACTGAGTTCTAGTCTAGATTTCCAAATGAAATCATTACCCACAACTTCAGAACACATAATGGTCATACACAACCAAGCATACAACCAACCATAAACTACATTTTTATCAAAGTATATGAATTGTCCACTTCTCCTTCTTAAATTCACCCGAACACTTACTCCTCGCTTCTCTCTCAATTTTCAGCTCCCTTACTTAGGCAAAATGAAAGGAATGGATGAATGTCAAGGGAGGAGCATACACAGATGGAATGGCTGAGCTCCTTGGGTGAGTGAAGAAGGAATATGTTGAGCATACTTGGTATGATCAGCTCCCTATGCATGAGAGGCTGGAATTTGCTCCTCCAAGGTACGGGTAACTCCCCTCTCCTTCTCCCCAATTGTTCTACCTCCCTTTTTCCTCTACCAAATATAGAATATGCTTCTTCCCATATATTCTCATTCTCTCCTCCCGTGTTCTTCTTCTTCCTTCAATTCCCAGCTGCAGATTTTGTAGCTCACTTCTCCCATGGGTCGTGGGTCGGGTCATGAGTCGGGTTGTGGGTCATGGCTCATGGGTTTGGGTCACCCTTAAAACAATTTGGGGCTTCTAATTAAATCCCAAATTGGGCTCAAATAAAATCCAACACTTGGATTATTAATCCTCCACATTTACGCTTTGACAAAAATAAGAAAAGTCGAAATAATAGAAAAGACATTTTTTGGCGTGAATAGTGTCTGCGTGAATAGTAACCCGTGGATAGTGTTTTAGCGATATTAACCCGAAATGATTTTAATAACTCCTACCAAATAACAACACTTAATAATATTGCAAACACATAATCTAGGTTATTACATAACCTTTAAACACATACATAGAATAATATTAATAAAAATTCATTTTATTAAATAATATTCATAAGCTCGAATTACAAAGTTACCCAAAATTCACGGTCGTTACATCCTCCCCTCCTTATAAGAATTCTGTCCCCAGAATTATGACTAAACAAAAAGATGGGGATAATTCTTCTTCATTTTATCCTCTAACTCTCACGTAGCCTCCTCGACATCGTGGTTTCGCCAAACTACCTTCACAGAAGGTATGACTTTATTTCTTAATACTTGCTCCTTCCTATCAGTTATCTGGATAGGAATTTCCTCATACGTTAGATCCCTCTCTACTTGAACGGGCTCATAGGATATCACATGCTTATAATCGGGTTTGTATGGTCGTAGCACCGAGACATGGAAGACATTGTGGATATGCTCCAGTTCGGGAGGTAGAGCTACGTCATACGCCACTTCGCCTACCCTTCTCAAGACTTCGAACGGTCCTATGAACCTCGAACTCAACTTTCCTTTCTTGCCAAATCGGATCTTCCTCTTCTAGGGAGATACCTTCAAAAACACAAAACTACCACTTTCAAAATCTCGGTTTTGACGATGTAAATCTGCGTATTTCTTCTGTCGATCTTGGGCTGCTACCAGTCTGGCCCTTATTGTTTTCACAATATCTGCCGTCTGCTGGACCAATTCTGGTCCCAACAGTCGTCGCTCTCCGACTTCATCCCAATATAACGGTGTTCTGTACTTTCTTCCGTAGAGGGCTTCATACGGCGGCATACCGATACTTGCATGATAGCTATTGTTATAAGCGAATTCCACGAGTGATAAATGGTCATCCTAATTCCCTTTAAAATCCATCACACAAGCTCTAAGCATGTCTTATAGCGTTTGTATTGTTCGTTCGCTCTGTCCGTCAGTTTGAGGATGATAAGCAGTACTTAGCCTTAGTTGTGTTCCCATTCTCTCTTGCAAGCTCTTCCAAAAATTTGATGTGAAGCGCAGATCTCGATCGGAAACAATTGACACTGGCACTCCATGTCACGAAACAATTTCCTTTATATACAACTTTGCTAACTGATTTAAATTAAATCGGATCCTTATTGGTAGAAAGTGCGCTGACTTCATCAATCGGTCCACAATAACCTAAATTCCATCGTAGCCCTTATGTGTGCTTGGAAGTCCCACTATGAAATCCATCGCAATGTGCTCCCATTTTCATTCTGGTATCTTCAGTGGTTGAAGTAGTCCACTCGGTCTCTGATGCTCTGCTTTGACTCGTTGACAGGTGAGACACTTACTGACGCATTCTGCCACATCCCGCTTCAAATTGTCCACCAAAAGTGTTGACGAAGATCCTTGTACATTTTTGTGCTTCCTGGGTGAACAGAATATAGTGAATTATGTGCCTCATGCAAGACTGCCTCTCTTAGCTCGGTCACAGCTGGCACCCACACACGCTCCTCGAATCTCAAGATACCATCTTTATCCAACCTAAACTTTTCTCCATCGTTTTCTGCTACTCTTTTCTTTACCCTCTCGCATTCCTCGTCATTTCCCTGCGCCTCCTTCACTTTGTCTAGTAACGTCGGGCAAGCTTCCATTACGAATAACCGCTCTGCTGCTCCTTTCGGACTTTTCACTTCTATCTCCAGTTGCGTCATTTCCTCCACTAGCTCCTCCTGTGTTGTCAACCTGAACAAGCTCTCCCTTCTTTTTCTACTCAACGCATCTGCTACTACGTTTTCCTTCCCCGGGTGATAGAGAATCTCGCAATCGTAGTCTTTGATTAATTCCAACCACCTCCTTTGTCGCATATTGAGTTGTTTCTGTGTGAAGATATACTTTAGACTTTTGTGGTCCGTATATATCTCACATTTCTCTCCATAAAGATAGTGCCTCCAAATCTTCAATGCAAAAACTACCGTGGCTAATTCCAAATCGTGGGTAGGGTATCGTTTTTCGTAGTCCTTCAATTGGCGTGACGCATACGCAATGACCTTACCATGCTGCATTAGAACACAACCAAGACCTCGGTGCGACGCATCACTATACACTACAAAACCTCCCGTATCATCTGGTAGGGATAATACAGGCGCCTCGCTCAATCTCTTCTTTAACTCTCTGAAACATTCTTCGCACTTCTCCATCCAAACAAACTTCACAGTCTTCCTCGTTAGATTGGTCAACGGGGTTGCTATCTTAGAAAAATCTTGGATAAATCTTCGATAGTACCCGGCTAAACCTAAGAAACTCCGTACCTCCGTTGGCGTCCTCGGTTGTTCCCAGTTACTCACCGCCTCCACCTTCGCAGGATCCACTAAGATTTCATCTTTGTCTATCACGTGCCCTAAAAATTGTACCCTTTCCATCCAAAATTCGCATTTAGAAAATTCGCGTACAACTTCTCCCTTCTCAATGTTTCTAGTATCGCCATCAGATGGTCGGCTTGCTCCTCTTTGGTCTTTGAATAAATTAGGATGTCGTCGATGAAAACTACTACAAACTTGTCTAAGTATGGCTTGAGAATTCGATTCATCAAATCCATAAATGTTGTTGGCGCGTTCGTCAAACCGAAAGACATCACCAAATATTCATAGTGCCCATACCTCGTTCAAAACGCTGTCTTTGGTACATCTTCCTTCCTCACCTTTAGCTGGTGATATCCAGTCCTCAAATCTATCTTTGAGAAATGTCTTGCTCCCTGTTGTTGATCGAAAAGATCATCGATTCTTGACAATGGATACTTGTTCTTGATCGTTGCCTTGTTCAACTCTCAGTAGTTGATACAAAGCCTCATCGTTCCGTCCTTCTTCTTGACAAACAAAACTGGTGCTCCCCATGGAGACACACTTGGCTGAATATACCCATTGTCCAATAATTCTTGAAGTTGTATCAATAATTCCTTCATTTCCACTGGCGCCATGCGATACGGGGCTTTCGAAATTGGTGGCGTCTCTGGCGCTAAATCTATTGCAAACTCAATTTCCCTGTCTGGTGGTAGACCGGGTAAATCACTTGGAAACACGTCTGGAAAATCCTTCACTATCGGTTTATCTGTTATTTCTACTCCCTCCTTCTTTGTGTCTACAATATAGGTTAAATAGCCTACGCACCCTTTTCTTAGTAACTTCTTGGCCTGCATCATCGTAAGACAACATGATCGTTTAAGCGATGTGCTACCATTAAATACTACCCTCGACCGGTTCGAGGTCCGAAGGTTCACACTTTTCTTCTAATAGTCAATTATTGCTGCATGGTTATACAACCAATCCATTCCCAGTATTACATCAAACTCTCCTAATTTAATCGGGATCAAATCTACCTTTAGGTTATGACCCCTAATTTCAGTACAACAATTACGGTATATGAACTCTACGGGGATTACCTCCTCATTAGCAATTTCTATGCTCAAAGGATTTTCTAGTCGCTCTTGGGGTAAATTTAATCGTTTAGCAAATCCCTCCGATACAAACGAATAGGTAGCACCCGAATCAAATAATACGTAAGCATTTATATCATTGATCGGGATAATACCTGACACCACATCCCTCAAAGCTATGGCATCTTGGGCCGTCATGTTGAATGTTCTGGCAGTTGGTCGGTTAGGCTGAGCAGGTCCGCCAGTCACTCGCTTGTTGCTTCCTCCTTTGTAGCCACTTCCCCCGTTGTTTCCTTTCTGGGGGCAGTCCTTGATCCGATGTTTGGCCGATCCACAAGCAAAACATCCATGAACCTTCTTCGGATTTGGGCAATTTGGCGCTATATGCCCCTCCCGACCGCAGTTATAGCAGACACTGCGTCCCTTCCAGCATTCTCCCAGGTGATTCTTCCCACATTTTGGACATGCCTCGATCCTCTTTTTGAATCCTCCCTAGTTACTTTCGGTCGGATTGTTGTTGGTACTATTGTTGTTGTCGCCTTCCCACTTTCTCTTTCCTAAGTTGCTTCCCCCGCTACTATTTCCTCCACGAATTTCACCTCCGATTTTCTTATTCTTCCTTTCCCTGTTGTATTGACTTAAGGCCTCACTTCCACCTTCAGCAATGATGGCCTTCTCTAGCAGTGTGGTAAAAGTCTCAATCTGGAGCACGGACACCTTATTGTATACCCATGGCTTCAGTCCTTGTTCGAACCGTTGTGCCTTCCGTTCTTCTGTATCCACTTGATGTGGCGCAAAGCGTGCGAGTTCGTTAAATTTGGCGGCGTACTGTGCCACAGACATATCCCCTTGCTTCAGTTCTAGAAACTTTACTTCCATCCGATTTTTCATGCTCTTCGGGAAGTAATTCTCGAAGAACAGTTCCTTGAATCTTTCCCATGGTACTACCCCTTCTCCGGCCCGTTGTTGATTGGCCTCCTACCAATAGTTCGCCTCTCCCTTCATCATATAAGTGGCGAATGCCGTTTTCTGTTCTTCTCCCATGCGTGCAATAGTAAAAGCCTTCTCTGTTTATTTGACCCAAGACTGGGCCTCGATCGGGTCGATCGTTCCTTTGAACTCTGGGGGTCCCACACTTTTGAAGTCTTTAAAATTTGTTATGGGGACAGTTGGGGGAATGGGGTTTCCGGGTCCCGCATTCCTGCCCTGGAATACTCCCTCTAGTAGGTCTGCTAACCGTTGCATGGGGTCTGCCTGTCCGCCTCCATTATTTATCGATCCCTTGGGTGTTTGTGGAACTGATATTCTACGCAGCGGCATCTTCTATTTAATGGAAGAAAACTTAGTATTATAATCCCATTACACCTCGTACATATTTATTCTAGTGCGATAGTAGAATAGAGCAATACACATAGTAAAGGTTGGGGCATACAACACTTATCCCACACATAACGCATAACGTTAGGATTACAATCACAAAATCACATACTGCTAAACACATAAGATAAATAGTCTATCAGAGTATGTCGTGCTCCATCGCGCTATCATATTCCATATGCCCCATACGGGTCATCAATTCTCGACTCATGGTACGACGAGTCTGTCTTTCCTCGACCGGATAATGGTATACACCATCTATCCGTCTACCAATCGCTGCGCTAAAAGCATAGTCCATTCTATTCATCTATCGTTGGCATCCTATAGCCACGATACAAGACAAATAAACTCTATTAGTACCCCACAGTAAAATATAAGTTCAGTGTATGGAATGAAGGTATATTTCATAACACTACTGACTCTCTATGAAAAGTTAGCTAAGACTAATACGTAAAACTCTACATGAGTCTTATCCCCTTCTATTCCTCTACATTCTCTAAGGTTATAGCCTAAGGATTCTCTTTTTCCTAAGGTTTATAACCTATAGCTCTGATACCAACCTGTGACGCCCCCAAATCCGAGTTGCCTTAACCTCGAATTCGGTGCATCACTGTTCAACTCATAAAGCATTATATCAACAACTAATTGCGGAATAATAAAAATATTTACATTGATATAACATAAATACTCTCGTCCCAAGTCTCGATACCAATACAAATACCCGACATAACATAGTACACACTATAATTAAGTCTTAATACATAATACATCAGAATACATAATCTTACATAAGTCTTAGTACATGACAGAAATATAACATAGTAGGACAAAGCTAATCTGTAGCTTTGCCTTTGCCTTTGCCTTTATCCTTTCCCGAGCCTTCGCCTCGTTATGTAACAACTATAATATTTTAAGGAAAGCAAGGGTGAGCATCAAATTTGCCCAGCAAGTATAACAACAATGATAATGAGAAGTCATGAGTAAAGTTTCATAAGTTTCAATTCAAATCTGTACTATTACTGATGAGTCACTATGGACTGGATGAATATCAAATGAATTCAAGGATTTCAAATTTTTCCAAATGCAGGAATCATTGTGTGGCCACCATGGCACTTTCCTTCCATTAGAATTAACAGTGTTACACTATTAACCCTAAAAACAACAATATACAGGTATAATATCAACCTAAAATACCCGGCGTTATGCATAACCCTCAAACATTCAACTTGCGCGCATGTCGGTTCCCCGACCTAAAATATAATTTTCCCTACTATGAGGTTGTTCATCTCTACAAAGAGTCCGCACCAAAGCAATTGGTTTGGATCGCTTTCTAAATCATGGATATTGGTCTAGCCGAATCAAATGGCATCAACACTCTTCGTAAATAGTTCATGCATAATTTGAACTTAAAAGCTTTAACAATTTATGTCAATAACATATCTTGAACGCTTGTGCAAATATTAAAGATTCACATAAGTATGGAATTCACATAATCATATATGTATTGCATAAATATGAACTTTGAACATTAAATAGCATCTGTAAGAATATAATCGAACGAAGTTGATAAGCTTGCTTAGCACGAGGACTAGATAAGGGTTAGAAGACTTGCTCAAATTTAACTTGAGTAAGGTAGAAAACTTGCATTCAATATATAGAAAGAACGAAGTTAGGGAACTTGCATAATATAGAAACCTCGTTCAAAATCAAATTAAACAAGAGTTAGAAAACTTGCACAATATACGTCTTTTGTATAAGATAAGAAACTTGCATTCAATACCAAAAATGAATGAAGTTAGAGAACTTGCCAACACAAGGGTTAGACAAGGGTTAGGAAACTTGCCTGATGTGTTCGTTAATAACTTGACGTTACTCGTCCTTCAAAAATATCCTACACATTCAAGTTCATAACCACATACCAATTAGCCACATAATAGACGTCAAACATTGGTTACACACACTTGATACGGCGTTACGACGTTTATACGTCCGTACGCCAACCTTGCCTACTCGAACGCCCAACGACACGCATTTGTGTACACTTAGCACGTCTATTCGATTTATCTAATACTCACTGATTAAGTTAAACATCATTATAAAACATAATGTATAAGTTTTAGAACTTAGAACAACATCTTTTATCGTTGGGAGCATTACACATGGCATACGCGCATGCCCGGCGCCCTCCGTTTTTCCTCTAAATACACAATAGTCCTAAAAATGGCCAACTTGGAATTTGATACATATAATAAATTTCAATCCTAATTAAATAAAGTTGTAGGTCTACTTCTTAGCTTTCCGGATTATCTTGAATCATCCAATTTGGAGTTCGTATAAGAAAGTTAGGGTCGTTTTACCAACATGCGTTCATGCTAAAATTCCAGAATCAGGCAGTCAGCGAGGCCTCCGTGAGAATCACGGAGGCTACGCCAACAGCTCAGCAAGGCCTCCGTGAGAATCACGGAGGCTGCGCCAGCCTCCAAGAAGCTCAACGAGGCCTTCGTACAAATCACGGAGGCTGCGCCAATTAGCGCTGAATGCAATCTCTGGAGCTGTTAGCGCGATCTATGCGGTTGTTTGCCTAAAATTCGAGTGTTAGGCTAGGTTTTGTTGTTTTTGATTATCAATAACCCTTATGAGGCTTCCAATGAAGGAGCTAGAGAGTGGGAGGCTACCATAAACATTGACTAACCACCACCTTGTCCCAAAACTAAAATTTGTGTTTTGGTTTTTGGTGTTCTTGACATGTTTGGATTCAAATCATCATAACTCCCTCATCCGTAAACGAAATGAGGTGATTTCAAAGCCTATGGCTTTGTAACTCAGTATACTAAACAAATAACATAACAATACCAGAAATCGACACAACAAACACCATTCACCTATTCATCAATTAATCAACACCTAGTTCTCATGTTCTTAGAGAAATCCTTCTCTTAGGCATTAAATCAAATTGTTTGTGGGCATAACTTACAAACTCATATTGGAGTAGGTTTTAACTGAGTTCTAGTCCAGATTTCCAAATGAAATCATTACCCACAACTTTAGAACACATAATGGTCATACACAACCAAGCATACAACCAACCATAGACTACATTTTTATCAAAGTATATGAATTGTCCATATCAGTCCATAAATGTCCATAATAGTCCATTCTTGCTCCTTATGCATAGGCTCTGATTCTTATTCATTGTTCCACTTTCATTAATTATTAATAAGGTTTTTACAAGGTTCATATCCATTCACGAACTAACTAGCAAAATTCAGCAACTTTTACTCCAACAAAGCAAACTGAAAACTTGAAGCAATAATGGAAATAAGCTAGGCTCTATATTACTAACCTCTTGAAGCTTCTTCTAGGATGTTAAAGGGATTGATTACAGCTACTAAGTTCCTCTCTTTTCCTTCTTCAATTCACCCGAACACTCACTCCTCACTTCTCTCTCAATTTTCAGCTCCCTTACTTAGGCAAAATGAAAGGAATGAATGAATGTCAAAGGAGGAGCATATTTACGCTTTGACGAAATAATAGAAAAGACGTTTTTTGGCATGAATAGTGCCCGCGTGAATAGTAACCCGTGGATAGTGTTTTAGCGATATTAACCCGAAATTATTTTAATAACTCCTACCAAATAACAACACTTAATAACATTGCAAACACATAATCTAGGTTATTACATAACCTTTAAACACATACATAGAATAATATTAATAAAAATTCATTTATTAAATAATATTCATAAGCTTGAATTACAAAGTTACCCAAAATTCACGGTCGTTACAATAATTCTAGTGTAGAAGATAAGAAATGATTATAAGATACATATTTTTGTAATGGGTGGTTTGCAAATAAAATATTTACAGACGATCCAGAAAGCGATCCAGATAAAGTTTCGGAGTAAGAAATAATGGATGACATTGAAAAATTATACCAATGAGGATCTGCTAGTAGAGGAAGAGAAGGACTCGATAGGTCATGAGAATGAAGAGGATGGTGGATCATAAGAGAATTTGAAGTTGGAAGAAGTTCAGACACCAAGAGAGGTACAGGAACTTATAAGACGAATATAAGAAACAAAAGATATATCTATATATCTATATATATATATAGATATACATATAGAATATGGAAAAGAGGAATTAGTTTAAGATTATGTAATATGGTGTTGATGTAGGGAAAGAAGGATGTAAAATTTATCAATTAATTTAGATCGGTTACATAAGTATATTGAAAATTACCCCCACAAAGGAGCAATAAGAGTAAAAAACTATCGAAAAGTCGGTAATTGTGAAAGTTTTTGAGAAATGATGTATGAAGTCGTTGATTTGAGTAATGTAAGGCGCTGAAGAAGTAGCATTGTAATGGTATGAGATAAGTGATGGGTATATGAAAAGTAGAAAAAAATACATAAAAGTGTGTAATAGAAAGAAAGAAAGAGAGATGATGTAGTCGACAAATTCGAATAGGGAGTGTTATGAGAATTAAATATAATTTCAGAGATGATGAGTCGCATGTATATTAAAATGATATGTATTTTATGTGAGATATACTTGAAGGAATGATAGTACACTAATCGTAATATCTTGAGTAATTAATTATATGTAATATTTTATATATATTGAATATAATGATGCCTTCGAGAAGACTATCTCAAGTGATGACATAAAATGAGGAAGAGTGTGGAGTTCTAGATCCTTCACAGCAAGTTGTTGATCCACTATTAAGAGCCCTTTAGAATTGACAGGAATAATCTGAATTCAAATCCAATAGCGACGATGTTTAAGGATTTTAAAAGTATAGGACCCCTTGAGTTTAAGGAAATGACCGAACCTGTAATATCCCAGAATTTTCAAATAATGAAATGAGAATTATAAATGAGAAGTAAGTAATGAGAATCGGAGTTTTAAGGTAAATTGAAATGTCAATGAGAAAGGTAAGCAATTTAAGAAGGAAAGAAAGGAAAAGAAAATAACGCATGTAAATGTAAATAAAGCAACTATGCAATTCAAAACTTAAATTTGAGTTCGAAAAGGAATTTGAGATGCAGACTACATCGTTGAGTCCGGAACGTCGAATTTGGTAGGTGAAGATGTAACGATTGTAAATATTTCGGATCCTTCTAATCAGGGTTTTCGAGTATTATGGAATAAAATGAGATTTTATGAATGATATTGTGTTTTATGCGATTAAAGGTCAATTATTGACCTAATGAATGTGATATGTGATTATGTATATGTGTTACGGTTTCATAGATGAAAAAAAAAATTTCGAAAAAAAACGCTAAAACACTATTCATAAAATGCAGAAAACGCTCTTTTCGTTTTTCAATATTTCGAATTACGTCATAACATTTGTTTAGGAAAGAAAGACGTAATCTCCAATAAAAATATTTTTATCGAGAAAAGACGTAAAAACACTATTCAAGTCAAAAAATATTTTTTTTTTGTATTTTCGAATTACGACATGACATTTATTCGGGATTGGGAGACATAATTTCTAATAAAAATTTTACGAAAGAAAATTTCACGGTTTGGATAACCGAACTAGTTAGGAAAACTTAACTTGAAAGAAAATGAGTAACCGACTAAGTTTGAAAGTAACCGAGTCAAGTTGAACCTAGGGTTTGAAATGGCTTGGCTAGGGTTCGGGATGACTTAGTTAGGGTTGAGCCAAGGTTTGAGCCTGGGTTTAATATTGCTTGGCTAGGGTTGACATGGGGCTTAAGTTTAAGGTTAAACCCTAATTACTTAAGGGCAAAGAAAGGTAGAATACATGTGTCATGTGTTGGTTAATTAGCACATGGGATAATTAAAAGCCAAAAAGGGGCTTGGAATGGGGGGAGGCACCCAGCCAAGGGGAAGGGATAAGAGGGTAAGTCACTTGCCATAAATGGCAAGTTTTTATCCAAGTAAACCAAGTATTAAATGCATGGTTCCTTCCCTCCAGTTTTGCTAGCCAAATAAGGCCTTAGGTGATGATTTTGTCTACTTGAGTTAGCTTGACTTTGGTTGGTTGGTTAACCCTTGGGAGGATGGTTAAGTTAGTGGTTGGAAGATTTAATTATGTTAGATCATTCAACACTTAGTCATCTCATATCATTTGCAAGAGAAAGAAAGAAATAAATAGAAAAGAAAGCAAGAACAAGAGAGAGTAAGAGAAAGAAAGAAATAGAGAGCTAAAGAGAGAGAGAGAGAGTGATCAGATAGAAGGAGAAAAAGAAGGAGCAAGAGAATCCTCAAGTGTTAACTAGCATCAAGTCTAGTTAAGAAGAAGAAGAAGAATCATCAAAGGTAAGAACAACAAACCCTAGCTACTTCATCTCTTTTTCTTTTTAAAAGCTTTGTAGTGTGCTATGAAGTGTTGTGTTGGTGGTTGTTATTGTTATTGTTTGTTATGAAGATCACTGAAGGATCTTGGAGTGATAAGGCTACTTGTGGTTTAATCTTGTTAAACTATTTGTTAATATGTATAAAAGTGGTAACGAAAATGAATCGTGGGCCAAAGTGTAACAAACGGACTTTTATTTGTTTAGACGACTTAAATCGGACTCGTAAAAGTGTTATTTGTGGATTTATATGTGAAATCTGGGAAGAAAAAAGTATAGTTAAGGAAGTTATGAAAATGTTCCAAGTGGAACGGAGGAAAAATACGCCATAACGAAGTTATGACAAAATTTTCCATAAAAGTCGTTAAACGTTGAAAACTGTAGCTTGGTATGACTTTCGGACTAAGTTTACGAGTATTAAACGTTCCAGGAAAACTCCGATTTTTTGGGGGTTTTATAGTTCATGAAAAACGTGAGTTGTAGGCTCAATAACGGACTCATTCCGATAACGGGTGAGAAAGTTATGATGTTACGAAATATGTACGACAAGAACAAAAACTGCAATTGATGAAATCACTTGTAGTGGGTTTTCTGGATGAGGGCGCGACAACGCCGTCTAGGGGCAAAAAGTGGGTGCGGTCGCACCGTGCTGCAGAAGGTTAGAATCTAGAGGGAGACGCGGCAGCGCTAAGCATAAGGCCAAATTGGGAGCGGCAGCGCCGGCATGTAGACAGCCCAGTGCTGAGCTGCTGTGTGCTTGGGCATTGGGTGTTCGCATAGACATGCTAGAGACGTGTTATGTAAGTGTCAAGACGAGGTACAAAGTCTTAAAGATAATTTAAAATTAAGTTTTGAATAAAATGGGAACATTATCAATAGTAAAATACAGTTAATGTAAGCTGTTAATTAATGTTAAATGAATGACTAATTGGTATGCCAATGTGAACTTGATATGGGTAGGACATAATTTGAGGGACAGTTAACGTCTAGTTGTAAAGAACGCATACGGCAAGTGTTCTAACCTTGTACAATATTTTTATGTGCAAGTTTTGTATTCATTTGATAATACTCTTATGAATATCCCATATGTATGTTTTGATTACGCAATATGCGTATGTTATTGAGAAAGTCAAACATATGCGAATCTTTTGATATTTGCATAAGTTGTTCAAGCTTTGCTATAATGCATCCTTTTAAGTTCTATTATGAAGGAACTGTTTAAAAATTGAGTCTATGTCATTTGATCCGGCTAGACTAATGTAAAATATGTATTTGCTTTTCATTATAAGTCTTGAAATGTTATCGATATTGGATAGAGTTGTCCAACTGAATTATTTTAGTTTGGACTCAAGTCTGAGAATGAACATCCCTTATATGTGTGTGTGTGTGTGTATATATATATATATATGTATGTATGTATGTATAGACACACACAAGAGTGGAAGAGAGGGTGGTCATTTGTTTGTGCTTTTCTCTTTTCTTCAAATTTTATTAAACTCTACATAAGTCTCTCTTTAGCATTTGATCTGGGTATATGACCATTACTGTCATTGTGTCTAAATGGTCTTGTTTTAATAAACTTAATTATTTGCCTAACAAATATATGTTACACCATCGTCTCGTGATCTGCCAGATGAAACCCAAATGCAACTCCCCAATTGTAATAAGCTAACGTCAAAAGGGTAAAATTTTGTCCTAATTAATATCGTACTATACTGAAAATCACAAGATCACAGACTGCTAAATTTATTTTTTCCACAAAGCATAATTATGGGCATATAACGCGCATAAGATTTACTCTTCAGCACCTCATATTTGTTTTAAAGAGGTAGAAGAAAAAAGAAGCATCTAGTTGTCCATTGACCAATAAACAAAAAGTAAATTTATCAGATGTTTACGACTTGCCTTCAATCATGTTTAGTTCTCCTTTCTGGATATACTTTGCCACTTTTTCATGCAAGGATGATTCTGTCAAGATTGTGTAGAAATGCAATTATTGTCATCCAAGTTGAACTCACTACCAATATCGATGTTAGTGGAATCATCTTCTATGATGGGAGCTACGCTTGACAAGTAAACAACTTCAGCCAAATCTTTCACCCGACCTTATAGCAGTTGTAGAATACCAAATCTATGAACTTATATTTTAAAGTAAGAAAAGATGACAAATATTCTGAAACAAATGACGACCTGTTGATCCATGTTTACTGAAGTAGCTTTATCCTGTTTTTCAGTCAACTCATTCTGTAGTTACCCCCATCAATGGTTGTCTTTACTGATCTTGCAAGAAGCACTTTAAGAAGTTTATATCCTCTCCGTCTGACAATGTTTGCAAGGTCGTGCTCGTGCCCAAAGAAGTTCTGGATATAAGGAAACAAAATATGTTAAACTCTAGAAGTGTTTCTCGATTGGGGAAAAAGAAATCTTTGTACTGGCAGATAAAGTTCTTCCCCACATCAACAATAAAAATTGTTTTTTTCATTGTGAAGATGAAGATAAAGTCTTATTGTTAATATTCATATGAAAGTCATGATAGGATTTCATTAATAGTGGCAAAAGGAACAGTTGTTGATCAAGTCATGTAAGAAGCTCTTAGGTGATGATTTTGTCTACTTGAGTTAGCTTGACTTTGGTTGGTTGGTTAACCCTTGGGAGGATGGTTAAGTTAGTGGTTGGAAGATTTAATTATGTTAGATCATTCAACACTTAGTCATTTCATATCATTTGCAAGAGAAAGAAAGAAATAAATAGAAAAGAAAGCAAGAACAAGAGAGAGTAAGAGAAAGAAAGAAATAGAGAGCTAAAGAGAGAGAGAGTGATCAGATAGAAGGAGAAAAAGAAGGAGCAAGAGAATCCTCAAGTGTTAACTAGCATCAAGTCTAGTTAAGAAGAAGAAGAAGAATCATCAAAGGTAAGAACAACAAACCCTAGCTACTTCATCTCTTTTTCTTTTTAAAAGCTTTGTAGTGTGCTATGAAGTGTTGTGTTGGTGGTTGTTATTATTATTGTTTGTTATGAAGATCACTGAAGGATCTTGGAGTGATAAGGCTACTTGTGGTTTAATCTTGTTAAACTATTTGTTAATATGTATAAAAGTGGTAACGAAAATGAATCGTAGGCCAAAGTGTAACAGACGGACTTTTATTTGTTTAGAGGACTTAAATCGGACTCGTAAAAGTGTTATTTGTGGATTTATATGTGAAATCTGGGAAGAAAAAAGTATAGTTAAGGAAGTTATGAAAATGTTCCAAGTGGAACGGAGGAAAAATACGCCATAACGAAGTTATGACAAAATTTTCCATAAAAGTCGTTAAACGTTGAAAACTGTAGCTTGGTATGACTTTTGGACTAAGTTTATGTGGCGCCCCCAAATTCGGGTTTCCTAACCTCGAATTCGGTGCTCACGATACTCAACGACAAACATACTTTCTAACTAAATGCGGAATAATAAACATACATTGTTTATTGAAATAATAATAAGGTCTTGCAATCTTGGTCTCAAGGTTCTTTAACCTTAACATAAAACGTACCCTTAATACAATAAAAGGTTCACTTAATCAAACAACATTCAAGAATAACTAGTACATAGGCACTATCGGGCGTCTATTCTTGCACCTTCCCTTTTCCTTTGTCTCCTCTAGACGTTTCTGCCTTAGCTGAAATAAAGATCATGATATAGCAAGGGTAAGCAACTAATTTGCTTAGCAAGTATATACACAAAGAGATACATCATGATAGAAGGAAATTTCGCTTTCAATGTTCAACAACAGTATAGCATTGTGAAGAATTATGAATTATCAGTCAACAGTTGAATATTCGAATAATTGAATGTCAATTACTGAGTGGTTTGAAATAACCAAGGACGTTTACCAAGGTTCTCAGCATGTAAGCTGGACCTCTTAAAAAGTTTTGGTAATCGAGTGGATCAGCCTCTCATACCCCGTGATTTATGCATAAACACTTAATAACCAGCATTGATATCATGCCTTAAACAAGTTTATCCTTTTCTCAGCCAAGAGTTCTTACCACAACAATTTAATAAGAACAGCTTTTAAAATACCATTGTCTTAACCAATTTAGACATGCTGGATCTAGCTGATACAAATAGCATAGATCGTTCTCATAAACAATTCATACTTGAAAGAACTTTAATTAAATTTACAGTTCAATCATAATAGGATAGGAATTCAATTGCACAATGTGCGAATCTCAATAATCAGTATAGATGTGAATAATCGACAATAATTATTCACTAACATGCTTCAAAAATAATAACTCGAGATTGAGTTAGGGAACTTGCCTGTCTGCTCAGCTACAAATAATTCTAGCTTTAACTAATTGGCCTTGAAGAACCTAACATTGATAATGTTGATCTATCAATTAGTACTGCGTAGTTGTATATCGACACGCTTACTTATGCTATTTATTTAACAATTAAGCAAATCACATAGCACACATAAACTATCGTAAATCCTATAAGACACTTAATTGATCCTTAGGTTGATGGTTTAATTAATTACCAATGTTTCCCTTAAGTGATAAACACTTATTAAACCCTTAAACAATTAATAATAATTGTTCAATTGATTAACATTACTCTTTCTTAAGTAATATTTATTTATTAAACCCTTAAGCAATTTATTATGATTGTTTTATTAATGGGTTATTAAGCTCTCTCTATTTTATTGACTCTATCTTCAATTAATTACTATTAAATAGTAATTAATTAATTATCTTTAGTCATTATTATTAATAGTACTTAATAACTAATTATATTCACTTATTATTTAATTATTAATTAAATAATAATCAAATTATAAATTTTAATTGTATTTAATTATTATTTAAGATTAAATAATAATTAATTAGGTTTGTTTATTATTTAACGTTAATCAAATAATTAATTAGTGCGTAACGATTATCTTTAGTTATTATTTAATAATAAATAATAGATAATTAGATTTATTTATTATTTAAAATTAATTAAATAATTAATAATTAATTTGTAAATATGAATTATCTTTAGTTATTATTTAATAAATAATAAATAATTAGATTTATTTATTATTTAAAATTAATTAAATAATAAATAATTAATTAGTATATATGAATTATCTTTAGTTATTATTTAATAATAAATAATAACTAATTAGATTTATTTATTATTTAAGGTTAATCAAGTAATAAATAATTACTTAGTGAATAAGAATTATCTTTAGTTATTATTTAATAAATGATAACTAATTAGGTTTATTTATTATTTAAAGTTAATCAAATAATAAATAATTAATTAGTGAGTAATAATTATCTTTAGTTATTATTTAATAATAACTAATTAGTTTTATTTATTATTTAATGTTAATCAAATAATAAATAACTAATAAGTGAGTACTAATTATCTTTAGTTATTATTTAATAATAAATAATAACTAATTAGGTTTATTTATATTTTAAAATTAATCAAATCATAAATAATTAATTTACAATTCTTAATTATCCTTAATCATTATTTAATAATAATTAATCAATTACTTAACTTTATTTATTATTTAAACATAATTAAATAACAAATAGTTAATTTTTTTTTCTAATTTTCGTTCTTGATTTCCAGATTTGGGGTCTTTCACCAAAACCTTCATAAAATGAAATCTACAACTTCGATTTACGATCCGTCGATTTTGTTGGATTCGTATCTTCCTGAACTACACTTTTCATTTATCAAACATCAAATTTGGTTATGTTTAGGTCTCGGAAAACAGGCTCAAAGTCAGGGGTCAGTAAGGTTGTTCAACAGTTGGCATGCTTTGGTAATAAATTCATGGTTTGCTCATTTTTCAACATATTTGAGTGATTCAAAAGGGATTTTGTCCCTAACCTATGGATCTAGCATATCAAGAAAGAAAATCACAAGATCCCTTTATAGATTTCAAAATGACAAGCATATAACAACCTTTTTCAAACAAAATTTCCGGAAATCTCCTTTACTTCCTTTCTTCTAAAGTTTTCCAACATAAACTCACACATATGAACAAACAAAACATTATACATTCAAGATCTAACCTTATCATAAGGTTCTAGCCATCAAGAACATAAAACTTCAAGGATCTATGTCCAAACACATTAAAATAGCTTAAAGTTTGGAGTTATACCTTTTTGATTTCTTCTTCTTCTTTTCCTTCCCAAAATAGGTTGTGAATGGGGATGGCCTAAACAATCAAGACCTTCTTCTCTCTCCCACAAGATTTGTTCTTGCTTTTTCTTCAAACTCTCTCTCTAACACTCTCTCTATACTTGGTGAATAATGAACCAACCTCACTATCATTGGTGAGGGGTCCTATTTATAGGAAAATAGAGACTGTGGGCAAAATAGTCATTAACCATGACTAGGCAAGGGCAATTTGGTCAATTCATCAATAATAGGAAGCTTCCTAGCAACTTCCTCAAGGGTATTTTAGACATTACCCAACTTCTTTTAAGGTTAAAATAGTCTTTTCGCAAAATCTTAATTATCCATTAGTTATTACTCATTCTTCATTGGTTATTAGACATTGGTTATTATCTTGTCATAATTACATTGTTTAAACACAATGGTTATTATCCCGCCATAATTACATTGGTTATTAACCACTCTTGGCCATTTTAGTCATTACACACCAATTCCTACACTTGACTCACATATGGTTATTTCTTAACCATAGTTATATCATACCTGCCAACACAACTATAGACACATCTTATATATCTCCCACCACTTAACCCAAGTTGGTTTAAATAGAACACAACGTTAACTCATTAAATTAAATTAGATTTAATTAATAAGGACGTTCAAAATTCACGGGCATTACAGTTTACGAGTATTAAACGTTCCCGAAAAACTCCGATTTTTTTGGGGTTTTATAGTTCATGAAAAACGTGAGTTGTAGGCTCAAGAACGGACTCATTCCGATAACGGGTGAGAAAGTTATGATGTTACGAAATATGTACGACAAGAACGAAAACTGCAATTGATGAAATCACTTGTAGTGGGTTTTCTGGATGAGGGCGCGACAACGCCGCCTAGGGGCAAAAAGTGGGTGCGGCCGCACCGTGCTGCAGAAGGTTAGAATCTAGAGGGAGACGCGACAGCGCTAAGCATAAGGCCAAATTGGGAGCGGCAGCGCCGGCATGTAGACAGCCCAGTGCTGAGCTGCTGTGTGCTTGGGCGTTGGGTGTTCGCATAGACATACTAGAGACGTGTTATGTAAGTGTCAAGACGAGGTACTAAGTCTTAAAGATAATTTAAAATTAAGTTTTGAATAAAATGGGAACATTATCGATAGTAAAATAAAGTTAATGTAAGCTGTTAATTAATGTTAAATGAATGACTAATTGGTATGCCAATGTGAACTTGATATGGGTAGGACATAATTTGAGGGACAGTTAACGTCTAGTTGTAAAGAACGCATACGGCAAGTGTTCTAACCTTGTACAATATTTTTATGTGCAAGTTTTGTATTCATTTGATAATACTCTTATGAATATCCCATATGTATGTTTTGATTACGCAATATGCGTATGTTATTGAGAAAGTCAAACATATGCGAATCTTTTGATATTTGCATAAGTTGTTCAAGCTTTGCTATAATGCATCCTTTTAAGTTCTATTATGAAGGAACTGTTTAAAAAGTGAGTCTATGTCATTTGATCCGGCTAGACTAATGTAAAATATGTATTTGCTTTTCATTATAAGTCTTGAAATGTTATCGATATTGGATAGAGTTGTCCAACTGAATTATTTTAGTTTGGACTCAAGTCTGAGAATTAACATCCCTTATATGTGTGTGTGTGTATATATATATATATATGTATGTATGTATGTATATATATATATATGTATGTATGTATGTATAGACACACACAAGAGTGGAAGAGAGGGTGGTCATTTGTTTGTGCTTTTCTCTTTTCTTCAAATTTTATTAAACTCTACATAAGTCTCTCTTTAGCATTTGATCTGGGTATATGACCATTACTGTCATTGTGTCTAAATGGTCTTGTTTTAATAAACTTAATTATTTGCCTAACAAATATATGTTACACCATCGTCTCGTGATCTGCCAGATGAAACCCAAATGCAACTCCCCAATTGTAATAAGCTAACGTCAAAAGGGTAAAATTTTATCCTAATTAATATCGTACTATACTGAAAATCACAAGATCACAGACTGCTAAATTTATTTTTTCCACAAAGCATAATTATGGGCATATAACGCGCATAAGATTTACTCTTCAGCACCTCATATTTGTTTTAAAGAGGTAGAAGAAAAAAGAAGCATCTAGTTGTCCATTGACCAATAAACAAAAAGTAAATTTATCAGATGTTTACGACTTGCCTTCAATCATGTTTAGTTCTCCTTTCTGGATATACTTTGCCACTTTTTCATGCAAGGATGATTCTGTCAAGATTGTGTAGAAATGCAATTATTGTCATCCAAGTTGAACTCACTACCAATATCGATGTTAGTGGAATCATCTTCTATGATGGGAGCTACGCTTGACAAGTAAACAACTTCAGCCAAATCTTTCACCCGACCTTATAGCAGTTGTAGAATACCAAATCTATGAACTTATATTTTAAAGTAAGAAAAGATGACAAATATTCTGAAACAAATGACGACCTGTTGATCCATGTTTACTAAAGTAGCTTTATCCTGTTTTTCAGTCAACTCATTCTGTAGTTACCCCCATCAATGGTTGTCTTTACTGATCTTGCAAGAAGCACTTTAAGAAGTTTATATCCTCTCCGTCTGACAATGTTTGCAAGGTCGTGCTCGTGCCCAAAGAAGTTCTGGATATAAGGAAACAAAATATGTTAAACTCTAGAAGTGTTTCTCGATTGGGGAAAAAGAAATCTTTGTACTGGCAGATAAAGTTCTTCCCCACATCAACAATAAAAATTGTTTTTTTCATTGTGAAGATGAAGATAAAGTCTTATTGTTAATATTCATATGAAAGTCATGATAGGATTTCATTAATAGTGGCAAAAGGAACAGTTGTTGATCAAGTCATGTAAGAAGCTCTTAGGTGATGATTTTGTCTACTTGAGTTAGCTTGACTTTGGTTGGTTGGTTAACCCTTGGGAGGATGGTTAAGTTAGTGGTTGGAAGATTTAATTATGTTAGATCATTCAACACTTAGTCATTTCATATCATTTGCAAGAGAAAGAAAGAAATAAATAGAAAAGAAAGCAAGAACAAGAGAGAGTAAGAGAAAGAAAGAAATAGAGAGCTAAAGAGAGAGAGAGAGAGTGATCAGATAGAAGGAGAAAAAGAAGGAGCAAGAGAATCCTCAAGTGTTAACTAGCATCAAGTCTAGTTAAGAAGAAGAAGAAGAAGAATCATCAAAGGTAAGAACAACAAACCCTAGCTACTTCATCTCTTTTTCTTTTTAAAACTTTGTAGTGTGCTATGAAGTGTTGTGTTGGTGGTTGTTATTGTTATTGTTTGTTATGAAGATCACTGAAGGATCTTGGAGTGATAAGGCTACTTGTGGTTTAATCTTGTTAAACTATTTGTTAATATGTATAAAAGTGGTAACGAAAATGAATCGTAGGCCAAAGTGTAAGAAACGGACTTTTATTTGTTTAGAGGACTTAAATCGGACTCGTAAAAGTGTTATTTGTGGATTTATATGTGAAATCTGGGAAGAAAAAAGTATAGTTAAGGAAGTTATGAAAATGTTCCAAGTGGAACGGAGGAAAAATACGCCATAACGAAGTTATGACAAAATTTTCCATAAAAGTCGTTAAACGTTGAAAACTGTAGCTTGGTATTACTTTTGGACTAAGTTTACGAGTATTAAACGTTCCCGAAAAACTCCGATTTTTTTGGGGTTTTATAGTTCATGAAAAACGTGAGTTGTAGGCTCAAGAACGGACTCATTCCGATAACGGGTGAGAAAGTTATGATGTTACGAAATATGTACGACAAGAACGAAAACTGCAATTGATGAAATCACTTGTAGTGGGTTTTATGGATGAGGGCGCGACAACGCCGCCTAAGGGCAAAAAGTGGGTGCGGCCGCACCGTGCTGCAGAAGGTTAGAATCTAGAGGGAGACGCGGCAGCGCTAAGCATAAGGCCAAATTGGGAGCGGCAGCGCTGGCATGTAGACAGCCCAGTGCTGAGCTGCTGTGTGCTTGGGCGTTGGGTGTTCGCATAGACATACTAGAGATGTGTTATGTAAGTGTCAAGACGAGGTACTAAGTCTTAAAGATAATTTAAAATTAAGTTTTGAATAAAATGGGAACATTATCGATAGTAAAATAAAGTTAATGTAAGCTGTTAATTAATGTTAAATGAATGACTAATTAGTATGCCAATGTGAACTTGATATGGGTAGGACATAATTTGAGGGACAGTTAACATCTAGTTGTAAAGAACGCATACGGCAAGTGTTCTAACCTTGTACAATATTTTTATGTGCAAGTTTTGTATTCATTTGATAATACTCTTATGAATATCCCATATGTATGTTTTGATTACGCAATATGCGTATGTTATTGAGAAAGTCAAACATATGCGAATCTTTTGATATTTGCATAAGTTGTTCAAGCTTTGCTATAATGCATCCTTTTAAGTTCTATTATGAAGGAACTGTTTAAAAAGTGAGTCTATGTCATTTGATCCGGCTAGACTAATGTAAAATATGTATTTGCTTTTCATTATAAGTCTTGAAATGTTATCGATATTGGATAGAGTTGTCCAACTGAATTATTTTAGTTTGGACTCAAGTCTGAGAATGAACATCCCTTATATGTGTGTGTGTGTGTGTATATATATATATATATATATGTATGTATGTATGTATAGACACACACAAGAGTGGAAGAGAGGGTGGTCATTTGTTTGTGCTTTTCTCTTTTCTTCAAATTTTATTAAACTCTACATAAGTCTCTCTTTAGCATTTGATCTGGGTATATGACCATTACTGTCATTGTGTCTAAATGGTCTTGTTTTAATAAACTTAATTATTTGCCTAACAAATATATGTTACACCATCGTCTCGTGATCTGCCAGATGAAACCCAAATGCAACTCCCCAATTGTAATAAGCTAACGTCAAAAGGGTAAAATTTTGTCCTAATTAATATCGTACTATACTGAAAATCACAAGATCACAGACTGCTAAATTTATTTTTTCCACAAAGCATAATTATGGGCATATAACGCGCATAAGATTTACTCTTCAGCACCTCATATTTGTTTTAAAGAGGTAGAAGAAAGAAGAAGCATCTAGTTGTCCATTGACCAATAAACAAAAAGTAAATTTATCAGATGTTTACGACTTGCCTTCAATCATGTTTAGTTCTCCTTTCTGGATATACTTTGCCACTTTTTCATGCAAGGATGATTCTGTCAAGATTGTGTAGAAATGCAATTATTGTCATCCAAGTTGAACTCACTACCAATATCGATGTTAGTGGAATCATCTTCTATGATGGGAGCTACGCTTGACAAGTAAACAACTTCAGCCAAATCTTTCACCCGACCTTATAGCAGTTGTAGAATACCAAATCTATGAACTTATATTTTAAAGTAAGAAAAGATGACAAATATTCTGAAACAAATGACGACCTGATGATCCATGTTTACTGAAGTAGCTTTATCCTGTTTTTCAGTCAACTCATTCTGTAGTTACCCCCATCAATGGTTGTCTTTACTGATCTTGCAAGAAGCACTTTAAGAAGTTTATATCCTCTCCGTCTGACAATGTTTGCAAGGTCGTGCTCGTGCCCAAAGAAGTTCTGGATATAAGGAAACAAAATATGTTAAACTCTGGAAGTGTTTCTCGATTGGGGAAAAAGAAATCTTTGTACTGGCAGATAAAGTTCTTCCCCACATCAACAATAAAAATTGTTTTTTTCATTGTGAAGATGAAGATAAAGTCTTATTGTTAATATTCATATGAAAGTCATGATAGGATTTCATTAATAGTGGCAAAAGGAACAGTTGTTGATCAAGTCATGTAAGAAGCTCTCTAAGCAAAATGAGAAGCCAATTTCATAGGCAATAAGAGCAGCTTAATAATGACTCTTAGTGAGCGATGGAGATTTACATCACATGTCGCATAGGATTTCATATTTGCCAACTTAGAGGAAAGAGGAAGTAAAAAATTGTAAATACTTTCATATTTTAACACGTAATTGTCAACGCAAAATAATTCCATATTTTTGCATTTCTTTTCCAAAAAACTTATCTACATCCACAGGTTCCTAGATAGAGACTCTAAATATTGGACATTGGTAAAATACAATCATAATTCTATATAGATGGTTAAGCTGATGTCCAACTCTTACGAACAGAGGAAATATATCGAACCAGTATGCATCAACTAAAGATTCAAGGTAGAGGAAAAGAATGTAACAACTTACAATCATCCCAACCTAAACACACATGTAAAAATCATAGTATTTTGGGTACACAATATTTTGTGTCAACAACAGTACCTGTAGGCATGCAGACAGAAGCATAGACGAAACTCAGAACAGGCTAAATGAAGGAAAATGAAGTGAAAGGGTAGTAAAAGGCAGACTAGCAGGAATATTTTTAGCAGCATCACCAACTTGAAATAACTTTGTATGGTGATTCTTTTGGGCCACAATCACTGCGAACTTGGGAATGTCTGCCTCGTAAGATACAGGTAAGCCTATAAAAACAAGAAGTTATGAAGCTCTAACTTAGAATTAGTAAGGTATATTAGATGATTCTATTGATTATCAGTTACCACAATCATTAAACATACACAAAAACAAAATTAACCAATGGAGCATTAAGACTTCACGATAATAGTAAAAAAAAAAAAATTCAAGAGCAATTGAAATGAGGTGATCTTGGTGGCTATCATCTTCTTTTTCTATATAGAAAAAAGGTTCATTTTCTTTTTTCCTAGCGCTGGACCAAAAATCATGTCGTGCTGTAAATAAATTGTTGGAATCAAATTTTCCAGGAGAATAACGGCGCATTAGAATTCTTTCATATCTATGAAAATTAATTCTAATGTCCAAAAACTTTCAAGAGACAACTTACTAATGAAAATTGTAGATGAGCAACAAAAATGGGCACCTTTGTCATTTGATCAAGCTCATGGTTCAAAACTTGGTTAAATTGCGATGCACTGACCCCATCTCTGAACAATAGCAAGATACACAAGTTCATGAGAAAAGAGAATTATATACTTATATAAGATCATGCACTCAGTATCAAAAAATGAGTTTGGAATCCATTACAATCTAGTTGCACATCTTTGACAATCTTCTACAAAGTGCATGAATGCAGTACCCAACATCTGCCCGAGGCTGAACCACAAAGGTTGCCCAAAAAATTCCTATGAAGAACAAGAAAATCACAGAAAAGAGAATCCCCATAATGGAGAAGAAGAAATATTATGTCAATCCATATAATAAAAGGAACATTCCATTTCAAAGCAACCCTCTTTAGCTAGAATTAAACTAAAATCACTCTTAATTACATATGTACGTGGCTGGACTTTTATGAAAAAGACAAATTTTCAAAGAACAAATTGGGTACAAAATAATGTTAGTTATGCTTCAAATTCTAGTGTTTACCAAAGTCCCACATTGCTCACTTTGGAAACTATTCTTGAGTATATTAGTATATCCTAGTGTTGGACTTAATAACATGGTTGAGAAAAAAGGGATAGGCTCGCGCACATGAGGTTGGACTTCCGGCCAGAAAACCTTAATGTGTGTGGGCACGCGTTACGCCCGCGCAGGGGGGGTGCAAATCCGAACGATTCTATTTTGGAAACTAAGGATGTAGAATTCTTTGAAAATATTCTTCCAATGAAAATAAGAGACGTGGGCAGTCCATCTTCAAATGAATTTCTTAAAAGAACAGATAAAGAACCTGTACCTGCTTCTACTAGAAGTAAAAGGCAACGTTTTGAGAAAACTTTTGGCCTAGATTTTATAACTGCTTTTATAACTGAACTACTGAAGACGACCCTAAAACGTATGGAGAAGCAATGAAATCAATTGATGCAACATTTTGGAAAGATGCTATTAATAGTGAACTAGAATCCATTATGCCTAACCATACATGGGAACTAGTTAATTTGCCTAGAGGGTGTAAACCTATTGGTAGTAAATGGGTGTTTAAAAAGAAGTTAAAAGCTGATGGGTCTATTGATAAATTCAAGGCTAGACTTGTGGCTAAAGGGTATACTAAAAAAGAAGGGTTTGACTATTTTGACACTTACTCACCAGTGACTAAAATTGCAACCATAAGATTTTTAATTGCTTTGGCATCTATTCATAATTTGATAATCCACCAAATGGATGTTAAAACTGCTTTCTTGAATGGTGAGTTAAATGAAGAAATATATATGTGTCAACCAGAAGGGTTTGTTGTTCCAGGAGAAGAACAAAAAGTGTGTAGACTTGTGAAATCATTGTATGGTTTGAAACAAGTACCAAAACAATGGAATGACAAATTCAATAAAACTCTCTTGTCTAATGACTTTGTGACAAATGAATCTGATACTTGTGTGTATAGTAGATTCAATGGAAACTGTGGTGTGATTATTTGCTTATATGTGGATGACTTGCTAATATTTGGTAGTGATGAGAAAGTTGTGAAAACCACAAAAACTTTTTTATCTTCTAAATTTGACATGAAAGATTTGGGAGAAGCGGATTTGATTCTTGGCATGAAAATTAATAGACATGCAGATGGTTTGGTCTTATCTCAATCTCATTATGTGAAAAATATTCTTAAGAAGTTTAATTTCTTTAATGAAGAGCCATTAGGAACACCTTATGACTCTAGTATACATTTAAAGAAAAATAAAGGGATTGGTATTGCACAAACTGAATATGCTAGAATCATTGGTAGTGTAATGTACCTAATGAACTGTACTCGACCTGATATTGCATATGTCATCAGTAGAGTTAGCAGATATACTCATAATCCTTCACAAGATCATTAGAATGCATTGTCACGTCTAATGAGGTATTTAAAAGGAACAGTTAATGTAGGTATACATTTTACTGGTCATCCTAATGTTTTAGAAGGATATTGTGATGCTAATTGGGTATCTGATAATGATGAAACAAACTCCACCAGTGGATATGTGTTTACTTTAGGTGGAGGAGCTGTCTCTTGGAGATCTGTTAAACAAACTTGTACTGCTAGATCTACTATGGAATCTGAATTTATTGCATTAGAATTGGCAGGTACAGAAGCAGAGTGGCTGAGGAATTTATTGGCAGACATACCATTGTGGTCTAAACCAATTCCTTCTATATCTCTGCATTGTGATTCTCAAGCTGCCATCGGTCGAGCAATGAACCAAGTGTATAATGTGAAACAAAGGCATATTCGCTTGAGACATAATATTGTACGAGGACTGATCAGTAACGGTGTTATTTCCATGGAATTTGTGAGGTCTGAAAAGAACCTAGCAGATCCTCTTACAAAGGGATTGATTAAAAGGATTGTCCAAGAAGCATCCAGAGGGATGGTACTATTGCCAACATCTTGAGTAAGTAATGCGTGATGGAAACCCAACTCATGTGATTGGAGATCCCATGAATTGGGTTCAATGGGTAACAACAAGTCATGGAATTACTTAATTATAGCACTGCAATTATTTATCCCTGTGTGCATGTGGTGCTTACTGACAAATTGTGATAGGATGAATCATTTAGATTTTTAATGAAACTCATAGCCCTAAAGGGTGGTGTATGTCAGTTTACACTTGATGGGTTCACCTATATAAAGGTGGAAGTGTAGGCCGCTTCCTATGAGAGCCTATGGCAAACTCTCTAGAGCCTTTATGAAAATCTGGGATATGGCGCATGGCCTAGAACGCGCCCAACCGTGGACTTGTGTGGATTCAGGATTTTTGGTATGTGTGCTAGTTCAACTGTTTGTATCACAGATAATAGGTTCAAGATTTTAATTCACCTATAATCTACAATCATGAACTTGTTTCACTAAGTGTCGATTCAAACCCACAAGGTATCGACGTGATGTATCTAAAATCCATTGCCTTTCTTACTTCGTTGTAATCTTTCTTTAATAAATTTGAATCATGTGGGGGATTGTTAGTTATGCTTCAAATTCTAGTGTTTACCAAAGTCCCACATTGCTCACTTTGGAAACTATTCTTGAGTATATTAGTATCTCCTAGTGTTGGACTTAATAACATGGGTGAGGAAAAAGGGATGGGCTCGCGCACATAAGGTTGGCTAAGGAATTGGGTTGGGCCAAGCTTGGATCTTGGACTTCCGGCCAGAAAATCTTAATGCGTGTGGGTGCGCGTTACGCCCGCGCAGGGGGGTACAAATCCGGACAATTTGGCCTCGCGGGTGCACCCAGATAGCCCAATGTTTTGCTAAAATTCGTAACTGAATTTTTGAATGAGTCATTCTCAAGTTCCATATTTTTCTGCTCATTAAGTCTCAAACACATTTTTTGTTGCTTAAGTTCCATACACATTTTTGTCTCTTAAACCTTCTTCCGTGCTTTCCCACGTTTTATGTATTTCAGATCTGAGATCTCAGATCTCATTTCTCCTATAAATATGGAGCAGTTCTTGATGCTTAATACATCTGATTAACCTTAATATTCAGAACATGCTTCTCCTCTAAATACTCTTTTCCTATTTCGTGAGTCGGGCAATCCACAAAGACAAGTCCAAAACCTCTTTCTGTGAGTACACACAATTGGAGGTTTCGCCGTTGAATCCTGGAGGGTGAACGCCGGCAGCCCATTTGTACCGGAGGTTATTACCTGTGGGGGCGGGATCACTTTTTAGGACAGTAGCTCTGCTACGCCTCGGTTTCATTCCTTCTTTCCATATAAGTCGTTTCAATTTTATTCTTCTGTTGATCTTGTTAATACTACTAGAAATCCAACAAATAATATATAGATAAATGAAATCCGGGTAGAGGGTATTGTAAACAACCCCATAATCACAATCAAATGCCGTAATTGATCACATATATAGATTTCAATATATGTAATAAAATAAAATAAAAAATAAAAACACTTCGTTAAGCTGGAACAGCCAGAAGAAATGCAAAACTATTAAATTACACTTCAGACAATTTCACATACATGTTGTGTACAGTAAACTGCAGTTTGAGCAAGTTTAACAAACCAAGAAAAGAATAATAAGAAGTGCAGGAATTGGAAAGTAGATTCTATCATCAGAGATCCACCACTAAAACACTTTAATTCAATGAAATCAATCACATAAACATATAAATACAAAAGATATTGAAATTATAGTGTGCAGAAGAAAATAAATTGAATAATATTACCGGTCGTTGGTATGTATTTTTGCAGACTTTTGGCGTTGTTGGCATTTTATATATAGCTTTTATTTTATGTATCCTTGGGGATGATGGAAGCAGTACACGTGAAGGAGAAAAAGTATTGGCGAATTTAGGCGGTCCCTTAGGCACTAGGAAAGATATTAACATTGATAATAACAATGAAGGATAACCTTGATATGCAGGAGCCAATAGATTAGACTCTAAATAGATAACAATTGACGAGATTGCTTATCAGATAGAGAAGAAGGTACTTTTAAAGCAGTTGAAGCAGGAGAGGGAGGGAGTAAAAAAAGGAACGGAAAGTAGGAAAAGCAGGCATGTTCCGAAGTAGGAGAGGGAAGCTGGTGTACAAGCAGGAGGAAGCAGGAGTCACGGCTCTTTTAGTACAACTGATGTGAGATATATATATATATATATATATATATATATATAGATATATATATAACAAAATACAATTGATTTGAATTTCTCGTTCATCCAAAAAAGCATCTCAACCGTCCAAAATTTGAGATAAATCTAACCGTCCAAATTATATATACGCTGTTAATGAACTGATTCATTTCTGAAATTCTGAAGGGTTTTGAACTCTTTTTTCCTTCCCATCAGGCTGCCGGAATCGTCGGGAAGTCCGCCAAAGGGTGTGCCGGACATATTCAAAGGCGGTGTATACGGCGTTATCAGGCGGGCGGTAGTAATCGGAAATGGTTTTCAATCTTCCAAGAATCAGAGCGTTGGATTGGTTCGAGCTTTGGGGCTTTCTGACAAGCAAATAGCCATCCAAAGTTCTCACCGTCCAAATAGTGTCCGAGGCACGGGTACACAGCTAGTATATATATATATATAACTGAGTATAGATTTGTATTCTCCTAACCTATTTTTTTTTTTGTGGGACTAGTATAGATTGAAATATTATTTTGTTTCACTGAGACCAAAGGCTATATGGGATTATCTTCCCGAGTATTGTTTGATATTGTTATTAAATAAGATTTTATTAAAACTCAGATAATATAATTTGAGAAGAAAATATTTTTTTTTCCACATAAAACGTATTACTTAAATTGATTTTGTTACTATTATTAAAATATAAGTGTAACTATATTTCAATTTTAACAAGTGTAACTATATTTCAAGTATAAGTAAGATTTTATTATTTCTAAGATAATATAATTTAAGTAAAAAACTATTTGTTATAAGAATCATTTTACCTAATAAGTCTAATAATATATTTATAAGACAAATTAATAAAATATCAATAATATCATAACTTTAAAACTTTTTAAGACCTTGTGATTTGCATAGGGTCTACATACTAATTTTAAATAGTTACATAACACATGAAGACATTAACGACTAAAACTTGGTTAAGGTTGTACATAACTTCAATGAAACTTGTTATTTGTAACAAGTCTTGCTTGAACATAATTTTTAATTTTGTTTATTTAGGTTGATGCCCCCCCCCTCTTTTAGAGACGACTATGTGCCCTGCAAAAATTCACGAGTTAAAAAATTAAAAAAAGAATTTAATTTTTCTTTAATAAATTCAATTTTAATAGCTTGTCATCTAACAAACTATTGTTTTCACTTTTCAGACTAAATTTTTGACATCCTTTTTTAAGGACTTCTTTGATTGCTTTGCAATCAATTTTCAATAAGAATTCTTCATTTAGCACATCTTCTTGAAATTTATATATGCATTTTACAACAGATAACATTTCTTTTTTTAATAGTGAAATATTTACTTTGTGTAGTATTCCATATGCTAGAGGTACATCTGACTAATTCCTCCTTACCCATTTTAGGTTTTTTTGTTTTTGTTTTAATGTGATTAAACTTTAAAAATATGTCAACCAAGTGACTTCATAATCTTTTGTCCAAAAATTTAACAGAAAAACTTACTTTATTCGTCCTCAAAAGGATGAGTAAATGTACAATTATTTGTCTTCAAAGGGATGAGATAAAACACATAGAGTGAAAGGTAATTATGTCATTCAGTGGGGTCCATTAGTATAAAAAAATAAAACTACTCATTACTTTATGAATCTTGTGAGACTATCAAGGATAAATTTAAAACTTTATTTACTCTCTTTTAGCTATTTTTGTTTTTCTTAATATGTGTAAAATTTATATTTTGCTCATCCTTCGGAGAACAGAGAGAATAAGTGGCTAACATTTGGCATATGAGAGTGTTAGGTGGACATGTGGGCCCACGTTTTAAAAATTCTATGGCAATACACGTGTAATTCCTTAAAATCTTGATTTCTTTTCCTTTAATATAGAAATATTTCTTTTAAAATTCATTTATTTAAAATAATTATTTCTTTTAAAATTAATTCTACTAATTCACCTATTGATGAGGATAGAGTTAGATTATGGAGGTGTGGTAGATGGGGTTCCATAAAGTACTTTCATGAACATAACCAACATATTCACCACCATCAATGGCAGACATCTGAGAAGGTACGGTGTCGACAATGGTTGGACACGAGACCCATAACGGTGGGCAAAAATGCAGCCACAACTTACGCTATAAAAACGGCGGCATTATGTATTCATATCCCACCTTTGGAATAAAATTCGTTTTTATAACCTTACCATTAAATGTTGAAAATTCCTGAAATGGTTAGAATATTCTTAATAGTTTGTGATTCATCAATTATCTTTTAACTTGAATCTTCCGATTAAATTTTAATCGTTATATTTGAACTGTGAACTGTACATTTCTTGAACGTTATATTTTATCAAGAACTCTAATCGATTTTCGAGATATATCGTGTTGACAATTTGAACCCTGGATAAATTAAATTACAAATCTTTAATATTTATTCTTGATCTTATTGTTCTTATTATTTCTATTCATCCTTTATATCATTATTATAATCATCATACTTAAATTATGGTGAAATTTATCTTTGACTTGGGTGCAAAGATGAATTGTTGATTGACGTGATCATGGTCATTGGTGTTACAATTGGATATCTTTTGCCTGGGTGCAAATATGAATTGTTGATTGGCACGATCATAACTATTGGTGTTAAAATTGACTGTCTTTGACCTGGGTGTGAAGACAGTATGATTGTGGAGTGTTTTAGCATGTGTGGCAATGGCACGTGGTGAAAAGTTCTCTTTGGCCTGAGTGCAAAGAATAATTGTTGATTGACATGATTATGACCAGGAACTATTGATTGGTATTGTGACGCCCCCAAATTCCTGGGTCTAAACCACCCCAAAACTTGGGTTGCCAAAATACATACCACAATACTTTGATACCAACTGTGAAGCCCCCAAAATTCGGGGTTTAAACCACCCCAAAACTTGGGTCGCCAAAAATAACACTACAGACAAACACGAATTCTCCTATTTACAACTATTATTACAATGACAGTATTCACACTCAAAACCAATAATAATCTGCATAAAAGGTACAATCAATAATTATTTTAAAAATCAAAACCTTTAACCTTCGTACATGAGAGGCCATGCTTCTAAGTTATTATAAATATCATAAGACTTAAGAATTAGCCTTGGTTGACCCATGAGACCTCAAAGTAACACGAGAAGATTTTTGTCCTCCTCATTCTAATGGTGTGCATTTTTTACGCTCCCAAATTCAAATTTACACCACCCTATTTGGTTCACGAAAATCAATTAGTAACATGCCGTTTAAAATACGACACACACATTTTAAGTTCCCAATATAATTATTGTCACACTATTTTATAACTTTATGAGGACAACCACTGACTCGGACCATCACACCATTCCTCTGGTCTCCCCGCTAGACCCAGCTATACACTTATTACCTAAAAAGAATTGTGAAACAAAATGGTGAGTTCAAATAACCCAGTAAAGAATATCATGACTAAGATAATGAAGAATAAATTATTTTTAGCCTCCAACAGTGAAGATTTAAAGATGATATAAGTTTTCAACGATAACTGCAGAGGAAGAAGCAATCCATTAGAAGAGTCAAGTAGATTATAATGTTTACTATCTTCTCCAATTTAAGAGTTCGCCGTCAATATTTTATCCCTATAACACCAATCAACCATTCCTCCTTGCACGTAAGCCACAAAGAACTTTCACCACCTAGCTTTACCTGTAACACCAAAGATCATGGTTATACCAATTCACAGTTTCTGTTCATAATCATGTCAATCAATTCATCATTGCACCCAAGCCAAAGATATTCATTTGTAATACCAATGATCATGATCATACCAATCAACAATTCATCTTTGCACTACGAGCCAAAGATATTTAATTGTAACACCAATGACCATGATCATACCAATCAACAATTCATCTTTGCACTACGGGCCAAAGATATTCAACTGTAATATCAATGGTCATGATCATACCAATCAACAATTTATCTTTGCACCCCTAGCCGAAGAGAACTAATGGTCATGATCATACCAATTTAACAATTCCTCCTTGCCACAAAGGTTAAAGAGAACTTTCACCACATATCATTACCACAAAGGCTAAATAGAACTTTCACCACATGTCATTGTCACAAAGGCTAAAAAGAACTTTCACCACATGTCCTTGCCATAAAGGCTAAAAACACTTACAACCACTTAGTCTTGATGATTAGTACAAATAACAATGATATGAAATATAGACAAAAATAATAATAAGGTAAAGAATAGCCATTAGAGATTTGCAATTTAATTTGTTCAGAATTCAATAATGTTCAAATTGTCAACATGATATCAAGAAAATCGATTAGAGTTCTTGATAAAATATAAAGTTTAAGAAAGAATAAGGTTCACAGTTCAAATGTAACGGTTAAGATTTAATAGGAAGATTTAGGTCAAATAATATTAGATAAAACACAAACTATTAAGGATATTCTAATCCTTTAAGGAATTTTCACCGTTTAATGATAAAGTTGTAGAAACGAATAATAATCTCTTACCATATATGGAGTATGAAAGAAAATGATAACCCTCTACGGGTATGAAGGAAATGATAACCCTTTATGTGTATGAAAGAAAATGATATCCCTTTTACGAAAGAAAATAACACCCCTTACCTTGATATTGCGAAACAAAATTAATAGCTGAACAAATCCTTCCTTATTTGTTTTTGTAGCAGTAAAGAATCTGACTTTCGAGTCTTCTAGAGTTTTCAAAATCTCTTTATGTTTTCACGAAAATGTAGCTCTCAAAAATATACATGAATTGGACTCAAGAATCACTCTATTCGGAGTTGATATAATTGAGTTATGACTTTTCTAAATTTAGTTGAAACTAATGATGAAATTTAGGTCAGATTGCGATTTTTAGCATTTTAAGGCACGAGGATGACATCAGATGACTTTCCTTCCTTCTTCAAAGTTGTAAAGGACGAAAAACTAATGAAAATAGGTTTTGAAATCACTCAATTCCGACAAAAGATGAATTTACTATGATTTTTCAAAAGTGTTGCAGAACATAAGAAAATTCCACTCGGGAATTCAAGTAAGAATGCAACAAACTTCAAAACTAGGAATAACTTGGACTACAAATGTAGCACTCTAACTGATATTTACTAATACTTAAGGTAGCCTAACATACTTAGAGAGAAACTTACACTAAGAAACTTTTAGAGAGTAGAAGGGAATGCAAGTAAGGAAGTTATGAAATTCCTTATGCTAAGTCTTCCTATTTATAGCCAAAATCTCCCATATTTTATAAATATATTAATCTGTTGGTTCCCGGGGTCACAATAGAGATCTAGAAGGGGGTTGAATAGATCCTTTAAAACTTTTTCATTTTATTCATGAAAGTATAACCGTTATGATTAGTAGAATCAATTCATGCACAGCAGAATATACTTTAAAAGCCCCTTCAAAGATACAAACATATTCTCAGTTCAGTGATTAAGTCTTCGATATGGTTGACAACAGATATAGCAGTTATTGTACATAATGTAAATGACATAAAGTAAATAACACAAGAGATTTTAAGTGGTTCGGAGACTGAATAACTTCTACTCCACTCTTCTACTTCAACAAGTAGGAATCCACTAAAGGTTTTAGTCACTAAGACAAGGACGCTCCACTCTCCTCAAGTCCAGCAGACATGAGTTGTTTTTAGCCACTTAGGCAAGGATCCTCTGACCCTCCTCAAGTCCAGCAGACGAGAGTTGTCTTTAGCCACTCAGGCAAGGATCTTCTAACCCTCCTTAAGTCCAGCAGACGAGAGTTGTCTTTAACCACTAAGGCAAGGATCCTCTGACCCTCTTCAAGTCCAGCAGACTTGGAAACTATAGACTAAGCCCAACAGACTTAGAATTTTTTGTACCCTTCGATACTCAACAAGTCTAGCAGACTTGACTTGATTTAGTCACTTAAGACAAGGACGCTCTGCCCTCTTTGATGTGTTGATTGTTTATTGGGTTGTGCTGCCAAGATGAACTTTGATCTCCTTCATCTTCTAGTACTTGGAAGCTGGTTGTGATCTTCTTCTGGATGCTGCTGATGATAGTCGTTGAAGCTCTTCTTCTTCTGGTACATAGCAGATACAGATGATCACACTTGATGAACACTGGTTGACTTGTCCAAGTCAGTTCTTTATCTTTTCAGCTCTGAGTGTTCCTTGCCTGATCATAGAGTTGCCCGTCTAGATTTGCCTTCAGCTTTAGTCACTCTTGATTTTGGCTTCTTAGTCATTCGACTCTTAGCTCATATGTCAGCCCTTCGGCATACCTCTCATGTTGTAGTGAAACTTCTAGCTGTTTGTACAGTCGGTGTTCTTGCTCTTGTTCACCACACATACTCTGCAATCTGAATGTAGTTTGCTCTTATGTAGATCTCCATATTCTTCCCGTTGGAAGCTTGTCGTTGATATCTTCCCGTTGCATTTCTTTTCATTGGAGACTTACTTGCTGCAGACTTTGTTTATTGTATCAATGAATATTTTACTTCTTGAAGTCTGCTAGTGATGGCTGAGTCAGCTTCCATTAGCTGGTACCAAGATAGCGGAGTCACATGAGCTGCTTGTTGACTGCTGCAAATATGCTTTTTGAACCCCACTCAGATTGGTTCCTTATTTTACTTATTTAACTAATCATCCGCTCATCTCGGGATAATAAACCTAAGTGCTCTGATATCTTCAATCCTTGCTGGCACTTACTTACTCTACGATCAACTGGATTGTGGCCTGTTGCTTCTGATCGTAGAGTTGGTTACTCGCTTTAGTGTGGCCTTATGTAGGATACGTACTGCCTTAATATTCGTAGAGTAGCTGACTGCTCTTGCATTACGCTTTAATGTGCTTCTTACTGTTCTGCAGTTTGTGCCTCTTATGCTCAATGATCTCTATTGAGCTTTACGTTCCCAGAGCATAGTATTATGATCTTCGTTGAGCTATTGTTACAGTATGCTTATCATAGAGGACTACTCTATGTTCTTCAGGTGTTAGCCCTGCTGCAGTGTCATAGAGGACTGCTTTATGCTCTTCTAATGCCTTAGCACTTTTATTGTAGAGGACTGCTCTACTTAATCTTCAGACACTATCTCTTATATCATAGAGGATTGCTCTATGATCTTATGATGCTTCGCTGAGACTGCCAGAGTACATTTGTTATCTTTGGCTCAACTCTACGATTACTTGATCTGGCTGGAGCTTTCCTACTCTATGACCTTGTCTTTGGTGTAAGTCATAGAGTCTTGATAGATCGTAGAGTGTATGTTTGAGCTGCCATGTGATCTTTGTTATGACTTGATTCGTCGGATGTACTCAGAGATCTTTGTTTGTCTGATAGCTCATGCTCAGCTTACTTAGAAGTCTTCATGAAGATTCCTACTTTAACTTTGAGTGCTCAGGCAGAGACTGTTCAACGTTGTTGCTTGATTGTAGATTGTTCATGGGAGTCGTAGAGTGGATGACTGGACTGACTCTACGAACCCATATTAGCACAACGATCTTCTCTTGAGGATACTCTACAGTGCACACTCTACGATTTCGAGTAAGCTCCTTAATTTGTCGAGCCTTACTCTACGATAGCCTGGTAGACTCTGCGATGACCTGCCCAACTCTACGATGCATCTGGTCACTCTTCATTCTGCAGTGTGCCTATTATACTCTACGATTCCGAGAGAGTGATGCGATCTGCCGAGTGAGCTCTACGATCTGTCGAGCCTTTCACTGTGTCTGCCTGGCAGACTCTACTATCCCGAGAGACACCTGCTAAGCCTTTACTCTGCAATTTCCTGGATGTCTCTACGACGCCGAGGAATCTCGGCGATCCTTTGCTGACTGTTCTGCGAACTGCATGACTGTTCTATGATCATGATGGCTTTAGCAGTTCTACTTTGCTCTACAAACATTCTGGCTATTGCTTATTACATATACCATTTTAGCTCATAAGATTAACCTAACAAGTTTGATCATTTTCTATTCTAAGTCCTTGTACATAAAACTCATTTAAGGACTTTACAATACCTAATGTTACAAACATGCTTTGATCAGATAGATATTAATTCAGCTTAAATCAACCTAACATATTTGATCTTTTTGTTCTAAGTCCTTGTACATATATATCATTAAGGACTTTACAAGACTTTATCAGTATGAATGTTCTTATCATTTTGTCATCAATCAAATCAAATATAATGAATAATGGTAATCTTATGCATATCTTATAACATTCTCCCCCTATGATAATAGACTTAACGACCGCATGCAGATTCCTAACATATTCATCCATTACCATTATTTTTAAATTTATTATTTATGATGATTACCCATTTTCATCCATTATCATTATTAATTAAAAATATTAATCTATTATCATTATTAATTAAAAAGATTCATCCATTATCATTATTTATGCAAAAAGATTAATCCATTATCATTGTTTATAAATAAAAAAAAAGATTTACACATATTCATCCATCATCTTATCTTTAATTTCTATCATTCATAAAAAAATTTATCTTTAATCTACCACATATTAACTATCCATATTTTTTACATTTCAAGATTACATTTAATCTACCACATATTAATTATCTATATTGATTACCTTTAATCTATCACATAGTAATTATTCACATTTTCACATTTCAAGATTACATTTTTGTTTACTATTCACAATTATTATTATAATATCCATCTTCTTCATTATTGACTTAATGTATTATTAATTATCACAAATATTAGTATTCTTCAAATAATGAGTATGTCTAACAGTTTAATACCCGTGACTTTTAATTACGTAACTTTTCATGCGTACCCTCAATGTTAAATATTGGTTCAATAATATGAGATGCTATGACAAATTATTGTGACAACCCAAAATTCATGTATTTGCTGCATTAGACTGGTGTCTACTATCCAACATTAAATCATTCTAAGTATAAATATTATAGACTCGCAATACTGACAACCAGAGCGTTCTCAGGAAAGAGATGGCATTCCGTATAAGCGGCACACAATTAAATAACCCATTTCCTTGACAAAACTTCTAGACATTGTCAATAACGTTAATTGGTCTAATAATATCATATCAAATAATATGAGTTACTGTGTTGTGACAATTATTGATGAATACTGTGTCGTGACAATTATTGATTTAATAATATGAAATACTGTGCAATTACTACTGTAACAATTATTAAGTTAAAATACTATGCAATTGCTACAGTAACAATTATTGAATCAATAATTATAAAATATTGTGCAATACCGTGTGCTACTGTGGAGTATCACGTGCTACCATAAAGTACCGTGCGCGTGATACTGTGCTTTTATCATCGGATATTTTAACAGTTAAAAATGATAGTACTATTGAAAATTTATGTGGAGCCTACTAATGATTGGTTGTTTCGACGCCGTCGTACTTTACCAGATATTCTCCGACAGAAGGAATATTCCTTGACAGAATGAATATTTCTCGACAGAATGAATATTCCCCGACATACTTTATAGTTTTATAATTTGCACATATCACCCTTAACTTTGTCATTTTATCAATTTATCACCTTACTGTTTAGAATAATAATTATAAGAAAATTAAATTCTCTTTATTAAAATTCGGGGTCTTACAAGTATGATCATAACCATTGATGTTACAATTGACTGTTTTTGGCTTAGGTGCAGAGACAATATAATTATTGAGTGTCTTTTGCCTGTGTGGCAAAGACACATGATGAAAGTTCTCTTTGGCCTGGGTGCAAAGATGAATTGTTGATTGACATGATCATGACCAGGTGTTACAATTAAATATCTTTAGCCTGAGTGCAACGATGAATTGATCAAGATGATTTTAACCAGAAACTGTGGATTGACATAATCATGACCTTTGGTGTTACAGACAGAGACACGTGGTAAAAGTTCTCTTTGGCCTGGGTGCAAAGAGGAACTGTTTATTGGCATGATTATGACTAGGAGCTGTTGATTGGTGTTATAGAGATAAAATATTCACGGTGAATTTTTCAACTGGAAGAAGATAGTAGACATTATGTTCTACTTGACTCTTCTAATGGATTGCTTGTTCTGCTGCAGTTATCGTTGAAAACTTATATTATCTTTAAATCTTTGATTTATTATTGTTGAAGGCTAAAGATAATTTATTTTTCGTTATTTTAGTCATGATATTCTTTATTGGGCTATTTGTGCTCACCCTTTTGTTTCATAATTTCTTTCACGAAAAAAGAGTATAGCTGGGTTTAACGAGGAGAGTGGGGAAATGAAGCTTTGGTCTGACTTAGTAGTTGTAATAGTTTTCAATACATCGTAAAATAACGTGATAATAATTGTATTGAGAACTTAAAGTATGTGTGTTGCCGTATGTTCACAGCATTTTAATAATTGATTCTGACGACTCAAATTTGGGTGGTGTAGACCCGAATTTGGGGGAGTTACAGATAACCTCTATCATCACCTCAAAACTTCTTGAATTTGCTGCATTAAAAAGGATGTCATGCTCATAAAATCAGTTAGCAATGTGCATGTGAACTTTCTCTTTCTCTTTCGGTGACCTTAGACGATTCTCCAAAATTGTTTAGCTAGGACCTTTAGATGCCTTTCATTCACAAATTCTTTAGGAGATTTCCTAAGATGAGTTTCAATTGTCTTTGTTTGTGGCTATGGCTTAGTGAATTGAAATGCACTCTTCATCCTTTTAGCTGCAGTCACAGACCTTGGAACAGTTACAGAGGAAACATTGGATGCATTTCTTGGAATTTTAGATGACTAATTTCTTCTATTTCGTCATTGTCATCAAATTAAATTGATTTATTCCTTTTGTTACTCATTATTGCTTGATGCATATTGTTTACAATTTCTGTTGTAGTTCGAGGACACTTAGCCATATCCCCATACCCACCGGTAATATGTTGCTTGAATCTCTTGATTCCTCCATGAACCTTTTTTCCATTATGTATACATTGCACGAGATTTTTATCGCTCAATTCTGGCCAAAATCTATATTTTCACCCCGAATCCTTAGACTTGGCCTTTCTTTTAAGATCCTTACTCGGATCATAACCCTCCACTCCTGAATTTTTCACCATTTAACTATCTACAAAATACAATTACACAAACAATCAACATCACATTCATAACCACTAAGTAACAATCAACACAGAAAACCAACACATTCTTTTGACATCAACTAGAATTACGAAACCCAAAAGAAAAGGAACAAAAAAAACAGCCTCTCGTAGTAAAAGAAAAAATTGATAAGTACTAACTCCCAAACAAAAAAAAATCAATTAAAGAAGTTGAATCATAAAATCCCCATTGAAACATACGTATATAAACTGAATGTCAAAGCTAACTTATATGTAATAAGTTGACACAAAAATAATAATACAATTTGGATCATCTAAATATAAAATACTACATAACATCTTTAGAAAAACATTAAAGATTCAACCTAAATAGTAGCTTTTAATATTAAATCAAAGGCCTTCTGTATGCATGACTTAAGCTTATGTGCATCAATGTAATCCTTCTCAGATGTAATTGCAACCCTCAGGTTCCCCATATAAGTTATAACTCACAATTGCAACTCCAAGACTCTGCAATCACATCAACTTTAGATTAGTTAATAACTAAAAATTTTACTACTACATCTGTCCAAAGATGACTGCCTAGTTTTGATTTTTTTTTTCCTTTTCAAATTGATTACTTTTAGAATTAACAGTTAAGCATTATTAGTAAATTATATGTAGTTTCTTATGGTTATAATCCATTCACCTAAATTTTTGTTAAAAAATGGTACAAAATTAGTTTTAAAAAGTTAATTTGATAAAAAAAGAGGTCAAAATTGGACATTTATTTTGGAACGGAGGTAATTTTAGTTAGTTACCAATTATACAAAAGGAATCAGTCCCAAGTCCTAACTCCCAAACAAAAAACAAAAATCAATTATACAGCAGTAACAACACCAACAGAGGCTTAGAGCAGAAAAAAGAAACTCAAAAGAGAAGGAAAAAAATTAGAAGAAGAAGCGTAGAACAACCTCTCATAGTAAAAGAAAGAAAAAAGAAGAAGAAGAAGAGTAGAAGAAGAGAAGCTAGAAGAACTGAAGAAGAGAAGAAAAAGAGTTGTTATCGGTGAGTTGCTGAAGAAGAAGAGAATAAAAAGAACTGGAGAAGAAAAGGAACTAAGGAAGCATACCGGAGTTGACGCCTGCTGGTGAGTTGTTGTTGTTGTTGCTACTCTTGCTCTCTGCTTTCTCCCATTTCTCCCACTCGCGACTCGCAATCAATTGATTGATTAGGTTTAGATCAGTTGAATTTTTTTTTTCTCACCCAGTTAAGCTTCAGGTCGAACCACCCGCTATTTCCAAGTCGACCACTTAGCCATCTAGTCGTCCAAGTTGCCAGAAAGTCGTCCAAGTCGTTATTTGAGTGCTCGACTTTCTCCCCTCCCACCAAGTCGCCCAGATGCCTTCCCAATATGCACCGACTGGATGTCTAAGCGTCGCCTAGGCGACGACTTGATAACCATGAGATAGATTATAGTTAAATCCATCCATTAGGACTATTAGTATAATATTTGTAACGATCGAGAATTGTATTTAGCCTTGTAACTAGGGTTTTTGAATATTATTGAATAAAATAAAGTTTTGTGAATATTATTCTGTGTTATGTGCTTAAAGGTCGTATTATGACCTAAGATTGTGTTTACGTGTAAGAATTGTCGAATTAGGGTTTCGAAGACGAAAATAAATTTTTTCCAGGAAAAGACGTAAAAACACTATTCCTGCTAAAAACGCCTTTACATTTTTTTTAATTTTTCAAAAGACGCCATAACGTTTATATGACGTCATGAGACGTAATATCTAATAAAATTCACAAACGAAAAACACGATTTTTTGACTTGTCGAACAAATCGAGAAAGTCAACGAAAGTCAAGATCGATTGTCAAAGTCTTCGGGCTTTATTTTTGGAAGCCCAAGAGGAAATGTTAGGAGGCCCAAGTATGATTTAATTCAAGGCCCAAAGAAAGTGTACTGGAGGCCCAAGTGTTGGCCCAAACCAAGCCCAAACTAAAGAAAGTTAAAGGAGGGTCAAGGTTTTAATTAGTTAAGTAAAAGAAGAAAGCAAAGCCAAGGGGGGGTAGCACCCGGCCAACCAAGCTTCCTTAGGAAGCTTGGCTAAAGTCTTGCAAGTTGCAAGCAAAGGATTTAATGCCCTCAACCACTTTAACCCCAAAGTCCTCCATTTGATGATTTTAATCCAACCCTAGTTAGCTTTGTGATGGTTAGTGAGGGAATGGTTTGTAGTTGATAAAAGTTAAGAATGTTGACCATGCAAGACCCTAAGCTAAGGGGACAAGATAGAAACCTTAGCAAAGTTGCCCTAATGACTCAAATACCCCAAACCTTGCAAAGTCTATAAATATTAAGCTTTCCTTCATTGTTTCCTTACCAATTTACAAAAGTAAGAGAATAAACTCTATACATTTTAAGAGAGAGAGAGAGAGAGATTTCGGATTATGCAAGGAAAGGAAGGAGAAGAGTTAGCTATAAGTCATCTTCATTAAGCTTATCCAAGAACACAAAGGTAAAAACCCTAAAACCTTAAACCATTTAATGTTTTGTAAATATAGATTGAAATGCTTTGTGGGTGGTTGTTGTTGTTGGTTGTGGATCATGAAGGATCCGGAGAAATAAGGATGACTTTGATGACTAAATCACATTAACATGCATGAGAAGTGAAATCGTAATCAAAAGAACAAATTAAACCAAGAAAGTATGAAAATCGTATTAAATATGTTCATTGGACTAATTTAAACCATTGTTCGTATGATAGTTTGTAAGATTTGAGAAGAAGGAATTATATGTGTATAAGTTATGTAAATGTTTCAATTGGAACGGAGTAAAAATATGGTATAACGAAGTTATGGCAAAAATTTTAGTAAAAGACATCAATCGACGAAAACCCTAGCTTGATACGACTTTCGTGCCAAGTTACCAGGAAATAATCGCTTCCGAAAAATTATGATTTTCTAGGAGTTTTGTAGTTCATAAGAAAAGTGAGATGTAGGCTTAAGAACGAACTCATTCTGACATCGGATGAGTGAGTTATGATAAAACTAAAAAGTCGACATTGAAAATGTCACGTAGTGAAAAACTGGCTCACGAGGGACTTTTGAGCCAAGTTTGCGGTTAACTAAGGAATTAGAAAAAATATTCTATTTGGAGGAAGTTGTAGAAAATGTTAAAAGCAAGAAAATGGCTCAGGAACAGACTCATTCCAATAAGGGACGAGCGAGTTATGAAGTCACGAAGTAGGTACGAAAATCACAAGTTGAAAGAGTTAGAAAAATCTGGGTATTTGGGTTGGCGCCGCAGCGCCGCCCATAGAATAAAGTTGGGCGTCGCAACGCCTGACCGACAGAGAATGGAAGTTTCAGCCAGCGCCGCATCACCGCTTGCAAGGCAAATCTGAGCGCTGTAGCGCCCAAGGGTCAGGGTGCCCAGTGCTGAGCTAGTATATTTGCGTTCGTTGGGCGTTCGCGTAGACTAGTTAAGCGTATGAACGTGCAAGCATTGTAACGCCATAACAAGAGTTAGTAACCATGTTTAATGTTTCAATTCTTAACAAAAGAGGAACATTTTAAGATATGAACTAAAGTAACATAAACCAATATTTGGCATCAATTGTGTGACTACTTGGTATGTGAATATAAACTTAATTGTGTAGGCTATTTGAAGGCGAATTACAAGTTTTCTAATTTCATTCGATTATGTTCTTATGAATGTTATGTAGAAGAAGTTTAAAAAAATTGGAGACTTTGTGAGTGTTCTATTTTTTGAGAAGAGATTATGAGAGACTCTAACGTGTGAAGAGAATTCTCTCGATTACTATCTTTATATATTATATAGATATAATAGATTAATGGCACATACTGTGTGTGAGAATAAATGAGAATATACAAGAGAAAATAGAGAATGATAAGCATGTGGGTGAGGGTGGGAGAATAAAAGAGAGGAGAGAGAGGAAGATAGAAAATAAGAATTAATAGGAATGAAAAAGATAAAAAGAGAAATACAAAAAAACTTCACATAATTGTTTACAAAATAATTGTAAGTTTTCTCGATTTTATAATCAATACTAATATATAAAAGCAGCAAAGCAACAAAGACGATCCATTCAATTTGAAAACCATGTGGGTCAACTCAGTTATATAAAAGCAGCAAAGGCGATCCATTCAATTTGAAAACTAGGTGAGTCAACTCAGTCAATTTGATCCATTCAATTTGAAAACCAGGTGAGTCAACTCAGTCAATTTGAAAATTAACTCGTCAATTTGAAAACCAGGTGAGTCATCTCGGTTAAAAATTAAATCGATTCCTTTTCATCTTCTTCTGGCTTTTCCGATCCATTGCCTCGATTTGGTACAATCTGCTGTTTCCTCATCGATTTCCTTCTCCAATCTGCCGCTTCCTCTTGAGTTCATTCTCACTTAAATTCAATCGACTCTTCTCACTCTTTAGTGGCCTTCATCATCTTCTTCAATATTTTAGAGCCTAATTGATCTCGATGACGCTGATGCCTGATGGTGATATCTCACTGGGATGTATTCTGATTCATAGAAGGTACTACTGCCTTGGCAGTAGTTTATTTTTTTGTATCCTCATAGTTTGTCAATGGAGTGTAGAGTGTGAATAGGCTTGAATATTATAGGGAGGTTACTTTTACAAAAAGGAAAAGAAAATTGGATACCAACAAGGAAATTTTGATTTTTTTGTGGCCATTGAAAGTGGAGGAAATTATGAAAGGGAATTTGCTTTGTAGCATACCTTCCATTGCACGTTCGTGAAAAATGAATTATGAAAAGGAGGGAGCTGGAGAACTTGAATAAAAGCTTCTGTTTGTCTAGTGGCATAACTTCTAATGGTTTCCAACTTATTCCCAAACATTAATTGCATCACCCTTTTATTTTATTTATTTTTATATATATTTGATAACTTATATTTCCGCTCATAGTTCTCTGTCTTGCCATAACTTTTTTTTTTAAAACTAAAATTTGTCAAATGTAAAGAAATAACTGAAATTTGTAATTAAAAAATGAATATATTTGTGTATATGATAAATTTTAATATATTATGGTATGTCAAAAAGTCAATTTTCATGTTTGTAGGGAGGGAATTATTGAAAACATGTTGGAAAAAAAAACAAATTAGAAAAAGAGAACATGATTAAAGGACAACAATATTTTCACGTATTTTTTCTTAATATTTTTACGTAATCTTTTTTTGAATAAAAAACTCACTTTCTTTTTAGAGAAAAATGCGCGAAAATATCAAAAATACATTGATTTCATTTCACTAAAATAAACAAACAAGACCATCATAGTATAAATAAATGGAGAAAAAGACAAAAGAATCAGTTTGCCATCTGTACCCCAAGACATATTTTCATATACCTTCAAGCTCCTCACTAGAGTCCACTCCCTCAAGACGAATCCCCCATTTCTCTCTTTCTAAAGAAAATCTCGCTCTATAAAACAATCCCAAGATTTCAAATTGGAACATACCAGTTCTCGTCGTCCCCATTCTTAGCTACCCTTCATCGAAATCTGAGACACTCAGCAAGGCCACCCCTAATTCTTCGGACGGGATTATCAGTCGAAGAAGAGAGCGATCCCTCACCCACAAACGATCGTCTCTCTTCCACTTCCCTCCTCTTCATCTTCCGCTTCTAATTTCTCTGTAACCTCAAAACGGTTCAATTGCCCCTTCGTTACTTAATTCAATCACTCGCCTCTTCCTCTCTTCCCACCGTCAATCCAAACCCTAATTCTACGGCAGTGAAGAAGCCCCAATTAGCGACGAAGCGGTCTGCCCTTGCTAACATCACAAACCAAAGGGATGCCTCTCTGAATGTTGTACAGACCACAATTCTATCAAAAACTTTGGTAATTCCCTCCCCCTCTTATGAGTTTTACAAATAAATTAGTGTGGGGTCTTCTTCATTCTCTCATATCCCATGTATCTATACGGGGGCGGAGCCAGAAATTTCTAGTGGGGTGGACTAAGAATATTATAATACCAAGCGTCCAAGCTTAGATTTAACAATTCAATTCTATAAAGGTAATAAGGCATAAAGGGTTAAGGGGCTAAGGGCATAAATTTACACAAAACTTCAAGCCCTAGATTCACAAATCAAAACAATTACAAAACGTCAAAAAAAATAAAAAAAAAATCAAACAAGTTACCACACATTTCAAAATTTCAGAATATACCTAATACCTCTACAGTCTACACATTTTAGAATTTGAACAGAAAATTAAGCTTACCATAAGTCCGGAACTGAAACTGAAGACAGTCTTCCTCCGATGTGCGGCGGTAGCAATCCGACAGTCTGCCTACCCAACCCTGCTCTTCCCTCCAGAGATGAAAAATGAAAATGAAAAATTGTAGTCTGGACTCTGTAGGGAGAGAATAAAATTGTAGTCTGTAGAGAGAATAAAATGGTGGGTTTTACTTTTACAGAGCCAGTGAGCACAGATGAAAAATTGAAAATGAAGTAGAAATTAGAATTGTAGTCTGTAGAGAGAAAAAACTCTTAGATCTATATTGTGTTTAGTGGTCTTAGGTGCACGTGCATCCGTGCATAGACTGTCTATATGGGTTATTATATACTATTTATTAAGCTGCTGAATGATGAATCATGAATGGCCAAACGGGAATTGGGAAAATGGGAAAGGAATTGCCGGATTGGGCTAGGCTAAATGTATACTTATAGTCTATTTTTTTTGGGCCAGGCTAGAGCCCGCCTAGCCTACCCTTGCCTCCGCCCCTGTATCTATATCCCTTTAAATTTGTTAGCATTGTTGAGGTATTGGTATTCCAAAATTGGAGGACTCTGAATCTGTAGATAATATTAATTTCTGCTGACTTGATGTTTTTTTTGGGGGGTAATATATGCAAGTATGCAACTGAAATGATTTTACTGACCTTCTATATTGTTAAATAGTGTAATTGTTTGAGATGTTTTTTGGTTTATGCATGGTTGGGTAGTGCATTTTAAGTGTTCGATAAAATGAGTATGAGAAAATGTTCATATGTATTGACACATGTGAATACATGAAGAAGACCTTGACAAGGTCCTTTATGGATACATCAGTTGTGTCCATAATTTTGGTAAGTTTTCTGATATATATATAAAGTATTTTCATTACTTACTTCCTTCTGTTTATTACCTCTCTTGCCACGACTGATACACAGGCAAAAGACATAAATTTGATCTTTCAGATATCCGAACGAATCCATATGAATCTTTTTACTACGGTTCATTGAAAGAGGTTGTTCGGGAACTAGAGGAAAAATGGGCACAAGTTCAAGATAATACGCTAAAGCAGCCTACTCCAGGTATATTCATCTTGCTTTATTAAATATTTACATGGATGATATGTGGTCAGCTCCATTCATTCTTATAATTTTCGTTTATACATTGGTATTATATTGTCTATCTGATCGTTAATATGAATTCCCGCATCAACACAACAAAACCCACCTCCTCCTTACCGGTGTCAATCTCTCAATCCACCTTCTCCTTTGTGGTGTCAAGAGAGATTTTGGTTCTCTCCATCGATGATGTCTAATAATCTATGGCATCGTTTGAAAAAGTCTCCCGATCCGTTCAAACCCAGTTGTTCCAAAACGTTGGCTTCGATCACTATTCATTACCCTCGAATGAGCATCCTCCTTTATTTTCTCTCTCAATGCTATTCAGAGTTTCGAGGGTAATTTGCTTGATTTAAGAAGTTTCTGTAGCAAAAGGTGTAAATTATTCTCATGGAGTGAACCTATTATCAGTGTATTTGATAAGAGGGATTCCGTTGGTGGTTTGTTTTTTATATCATATTTTATTTTTTGTATATACAATGTGATTTAAACTCTGGTGTCTATGACTCCAGATGCCAACTTTGCTTAGTAATGTACTCAAGGCTACAGTGTGGTAAAGATCCCAAATTTGTGACCATGTAGTTTGCTATGGGACTATGATAAAGAAGACTTCAGGTTTTGAATCTCATTGTCTATTGTTTGACACACGAGGAAAAAGAAAACTATAAGCAATGTCCTGGCAGGTTTTATTACTACTTTTTTAAAAAGTTATACCTATCTTTCCTTGAGAAACGAGTAGTACTTTATATTACTGTGTTAAATCACAGATTTATTGTAATTTTTTAACTTTGTTTCTGAATAAGTAGCTTCCAAGCATTTGAATGATCTCAATTTTAATCATTTTCTTAACACATTTTTTAGGATGGGAAATTTTGCTTGAAAATAGCAAGTACAGTTCTTTTTTGATCCATGTTATTTAAGAATTGTAAGTACATGTTTATAGTTTTGCTTTTACATTTATGTTTTTGAGAGAAAATAAGTATTGGGAATGTAGATTAAGGAGCTGTTAATTATGGTCAGCTCAATCTGGAAGAATCATCATCGTGGAAGTCTTGAAATGTGGACTGGAATCACCATCATGGAGGTCTCAAAATGTGGATTGCTTCGAGAAATTAGAGCAAATTGACAAAGCACTTACGGACAGAACTAATTATTGAATTATGCATTTACGATCATTATTCTAATACGTTTTTATTTTTCTTTAGAATCCTTGGTTCAAAATTGATTCTTTTTTAGCGCCTTATTTGTGATGCAATTCATTCAAGTTGGTAGTACTTTATATTACTATGTACAAATCACAGTTTTATTGTAATTTTTTAACTTGGTTTTTGAATAAGTAGCTTCCAAACATTTGAATGATTGGGCTATTGTGTTGATTGTTGATTCAAATTATACTGTTTTTTTAATGTTGTTGATGGAATTCGTCAACAATGATTCACTTCTTTTTACACTATTTCGGAAACCCAATGACTCAATCGTATGGATATATAAAATACAGGATTTCCAATCCTAGCAGGAAAAGGAGGGAAACGGATACTCAATTTCAAGTGTTAAATCCTAGCAGGAAAAGGAGGGAAAAGGATACTCAATTTCAAGTGAGTTAATAGAATTTCATACTCGATCTCATAGATACATATAGAATTCTGCGGAAAGCCGTATTCGATAAAAGTCGTATGTACGGCTTGGAGGGAGATTTTTTATTGTCATTTCTATCTCTTCAAGTTGTCACATATACGAGTAATTACATGGATTGTGTACTTTGAGTTCTTTTTTGAAATGAATATCGGGTAAATTATTAATTCCATTATTCAAACTAATCCGTGCATTGCACGGGTTATCAACTAGTATAGATAAATAGACAATTGTCTTTATCACTCAGTAAACATTGGGCAGATATTCCATCAAACACCAACCACGTGCAGTGAGTGTGGATCTAAGGAGAAGAAGTTTTAGACATGGAAACGACCAGCTCCGTTGACCCTTCTCTCTCCGCTCAAAGGTAACAGTATTATATATATATATATATATATAGTTTCAGTAAGGAACTGTTCCCACATCAAATTGATAAATGGGTTTTAAGTTTGTATTTGAATGGTTTATGATTAAAGTGTGTTTAATCTTTTTATGTGATGGATATTTTGATGCATTTTCTTTCTATATCATAAATATTACGCATTATTTGTTAACATGGGGTTGTGAATAATTTGATATTTGATTTAACTGCTCTGGTTGATTTTAGAGTTAATCGTTTTAGGTTTAAGCAATATAATTTTTTTTTTGGGAAATAAGTTTATAATGGAATTGTGGGACTGACTGTTATGTAATTGTTGTTCTTGTTCAAGGCAAAGACCTCCTAGATGAATTTGGGGAAGAAGAAGAGATCTTTGGTTGATATTTTTTCATATATTCCCTCCGTTCTGAAAACTAAGATCAAATCGTCTTTTTAAAGTAGACAGTTTTAAATTCAGAATTGATGTGATCTAAATTTTTGAAAATAATAAATCTTTTTATCAGTAGTACTTCTTAAGATAGTTTACTATTTTCATAATTGTATTCCCCATAACTAAATGACCTGATTGGTATTTCTTGATACAATAAAAGCACCACCCCATTTTCTCTACAATTTTGAGGCAGCATGAGGTTTGTTTGGGATGGTACATAGTTTGTGTTAGGTAGTAATGGGGGTTTTGGGGAAGGAATTCCTGTATGAAGAGCGAGTTCTGCAATTTCTAAAAGAGGGGTTTGGATCATTTAATTTATCCAGGCCAATGGCTTGAGAGAAGGTAGAGGGTTGGAAAACACTCAACTCTCACTTCATTTCAAATTTTAGACCATAGAGGAAGCTGTTGAGTAAAGTGAAATGGCTCAAACATGTAGTGCAATTTAAGATGGCTTCAAAATTACAGAGCTTCAAATTTAGTTTGAAAATTTGCTATTGAAGAAGTTTGAGTGAGTGTACACAGAGCATGTTGAGGTCCTAGTGCAAGGTGGAGTTCTTTTGATAGAAGATCAGCCCATGACCCAATCTAGTGATATTTGTGTATCCCTTGATACTAGATTAGAGCTTTTCCATCCATATAGAAGGAGGCCATGGTAATACATTGTGTATTCATAATTTAGTGATAAATGAAGAATTTACTAGATTTGAATATCCATTCTAATGGGTCTCAGCCATCGAATTGCGGTAAATCTGGCTTGAAGATGATGTGAGTGGTGATTGATGAGCTCACTTTCTGATTCAGTTGTTTCGGTCATCGTTGGTTACGAGTTTGAGGCGGAATGGACATGCAAGCTGCGATGGTGGAGTTGAGTAGAAATTGATCCAACTTTCCCTCGTGTGCAGTCACTTTAAATATATGGTGTATGTATCAACCTGATCAAACTCAATCTCGAATCAAGCCTCAAATTAACTATCACAAGAGTATTATTGGGTCATCTTAACCCACCACAAGCCCGCCCAAAAGGTGACTTTGGTACAATGTTAGTAACCCTAAGTCTTAAATAAAGGGCAATATATACCACATGTTTCGATTTGGTTGTGAAAGTTAGAGGTTGGAAAAGCAGGTTTCGAATCATGTTTATGTTAGGTTTACAAGAACCTAATAGGCAGGTAAGACACCAAACTTGTTGTCCTCTTGTGAGAAAATAAAGAATTGGGTGACCATCTAGCTTTCATGTATACAATAAATATGTATGCAATATTAATGCTTAGGTAGCCAAAATAATGGGACAATTTGTAAAGTTACCAATGGCCTAGAGCTTTATATGTTATCCTGCATAATTTGAAGTCATTCGACAGGAATAAGGCCTTTGAGTTGCTAACTTGTTATCCCCCTTTTTTCTGTAACTAACAACCTTATGCTCCACTTGATCTTTCAGAAGGCATTGGAAAGCGTGTTGGTAATCTTATTGCTGATATTGTTTTACTGATAATTTTTAGTTGTGTGTTTTTGCTAAAACCGAAGCATCGACTCACATGATAAAGCGTATTTCCACGTTTGGGTATAGCAATAAGATGTCAGTTGATGCATTCTGAACTCTACTTAAGCGGACCCATTTCCTTTTTATGAATTTTATTAGAATACTGTTTAAAATAATAAATTATCATCCCTAGTTGTGTCGTATCGTTTTGAGTAGCCTAGTAAATCTGAAATGACGCAATGAAAAAGAGAGGAAAATTTGAGTGGACACAAGTAAACGCTTGTTTTAATTTTGCACATCAATTTACGACCCTCCTTGGTGGACATTTAGGCTGTCTAAAAAATTGTTTATTTAAAAAATTAGAAGTGCGCAATAATTGTGGGCATGTAAGCCAACTGTGGTCCAATTTTATCATTTTCTTGCACTCAATATGTGCTGATGTTTCTCTTATGGTAGTGGCGGACCTCAAATATAGCTAATTAATGTTCTACGCAGTATGTGTGAATCTCTCGACTCTTCATTTCTTATATTTAGTTATTTATACTGTTTTATTTTCCAGATTATCAGGAAAAGTTGCATTGGTCACTGGTGGTGCTTCTGGCATTGGAGAGAGCATTGTGCGTCTATTCCACAGGCATGGTGCAAAAGTTTGTGTTGTTGACATTCAAGATGACCTTGGCCAACGGCTCTGTGAAACTATAGGTGGGGACACATGTTTTTACCATTGTGATGTGACTATAGAAGATGATGTTCGTGCCGCAGTGGATTTTGCAGTTGAGAAATTTGGGGTGCTCGATATCATGGTTAACAATGCTGGGCTAGGAGGCCCACCCTGTCCAGATATCCGCAATGTGGACATGTCAGTGTTCGAAAAGGTGTTTGATGTGAATGTGAAGGGCTCCTTTCTAGGAATGAAGCATGCAGCTCGTATAATGATACCATTGAAGAAGGGTTCGATTGTCTCAATAAGTAGTGTCACAAGCGCCATAGGTGGCTTGGGCCCACATGCATATACAGGTTCCAAGCATGCTGTTTTGGGTCTCACCAAAAGTGTTGCAGCAGAGCTTGGAGTACATGGAATACGAGTGAACTGTGTTTCTCCTTACGCACTCGCGACGCCTCTGGCATTGGCTCACTTACCTGAGGAGGAACGGACTGAGGACGCGATGGCAAGTTTCCTTGCTTTTGTCGGGAAAAATGCTAACTTGCAGGGTGTGGAGTTGACCTCTGATGATGTGGCGAATTCTGTAATGTTCTTAGCCAGTGATGAAGCAAGGTATATAAGTGGGGCCAATCTTATGGTTGATGGAGGCTTCACATGTGTCAATCACTCACTCAGGGTCTTCCGGTGAAGGTAATGTCTTTGACCAGAGAACTTTCACGGGCAGCATTTATTTGGTGTAATATTACTCGGAATAAAGAGGTATGCAACATTTTTATTTATTTATAAATTTTAACACACTTTTTTGAAATAGAATTGGTTAATTAAAGCTTTCTTGCTTCCTATATTTGGATTTGAATTACCATGAAAGTTGAATTGATTATCTAAGGGTTAAATACGTTTTTTCCCACTATACTAGACCTTAGTTTACAACTGTATCACCGAACTGAATTTTTTTATGGTCAACTCATTAAACTATAATTTTTTTACAAAAATTGAAATTTCTGTCTAAAAGTGTTAAAAGTTAACAGAATGTCTATGTGGCACTACATCAGATTCTTAGGTGGATATTCAACAATTAAAAAACACAATAAATTCATGACTCAATATAAATTAAATCTTTTAAAAATAAACTAATTGTCAAAGTTTTAATATGTTACAATAATATTTAAAAACAAATTTTTAGAAAATTTATAAATAAATTAAAATCAAACTAAAAGAACAAATTAAAGTAAAAACAAGAAAATTAAATATAATTACAGTCTATAAACATAAATAAACTATAATAGAAATAAAATTATAATTAAAAAGGTGCAAATCTTTTAATTTAGAAAATGAAATGATATTAAACAAATTAAAAGATTAAAAAATAATATTTGCAACAACTCAAACATTCCATCTTTGCAAATCAATTGCCAGATCTAAATCGTTTATCAATAAACAACGCAGTGTGTGTGTGTGTGTGTGTATATATATATATATATATATATATCGGAAATATAGATGCATATAGTTCAGCAGCCATGACAGCGAATTTTGGAGCTTCACTGAGCTCTCTCTCACAGTTAACTATTACAAAAATCTCCATTATAGACCAATCAGGGACAAAGCCCATTGGAATTGGATTCGGGCGTTATGTGAATAAGCTTCAAAAGATATCAATTAGGGTTTCGATTGAAGAGGAGAATTTCGCAGGAGAGAAGAAGAAGGGCATGAATCAGAATAAATCTCAAGCTTTTAATCTTAATAGCATTTTGAATTAAGATTCTTCATCTTCTTATGATGTTGCTTCTCGAGATTCGAAATCACATCCAAGTAAGAAAATTTCTTTTAGTTGCTGAGCAACGGAGGAAATAGTTGAAAATGAATTTATTTTATTTTGGTTTAACCCAAATTTAGTTAATTTTAGTATTAAAATATTATAAATTTTCCACCTTGGCAGACTATATAGACAAATGTGTAAAAATTTAATTTCTCTCTCACATGTGCAAGTCACATGTTAAGTTTCTGTTAAAAGTCAACTCATTTAACGGATTTTGTAATAATTTGATAAATATTTGTAGTTCACTGACTCGATTGTAAAAAAATTCAATTCGGTGATGTATTTGTAAATCGAGGTCTCTAGTAGAGTGAGGAAAAATGTATTTAACCCGATAACCCAAGCACATTAGTAGTACTAAACGATGTTAACCTAATGCCAAAAAACTTAGAAGCAACAAGGACTCAACTAACAAACTTCAATTTGGCTCTATCAAATCTCATGGAGAATTTGAATGAAGAAGAGAGGAATCAAAACATTTCGGACTTGGGCAAATTTCATGGCATTGATAGGAACGCGAGCGCAGCTGTTTACATGGGAGGAGGAGAAGAAGAAAAGAAAGACGTCAAGCTTAAGGTTGAAGGGAGTTCCATAAACTTTGATTTGAATATGAGAGGTAGCTATATATGACTTTCTAGGCAACAATGAAGCTGCATTGGAACCTAAGACATTTGCATATAGGAGATAGAGTTGAAAATTTGTAAATTAGTACTACTTTTCTTTGTTTTTCAAAAGAATTTCATTTATTATTATTTATTCTATAAAAGAATGCTTTTTTATCGACAATAATATATAATAACACTAATCTCAAATTTGTCATCTTAAGTTCATGACCATGTCATTGCTATCAAACTAACAATTTATTATTTTCAAACATAAATAAAAATAATAATATATTTTTAATATTTATAAAATTTACAAATAAGAATTCTTTTGAGAGACGAAAAAAAGTACATTATTTTAACTAATCAATCAAGGGTAGTATGCATATAATATAATGGTATTACCTCTACAAAACGTGATATTCATTGCTCCTTCTCTTCTTTTTTATCTGCTTTTTAGAGAAAAAAAATATCTTTTTTATTCGTTGAAAAATAATTAATTTTATTTTTATATTTAGATCTAGACTTTAATTACTTGTTTATTTTTCAATAATTTTTGAAAGGCAATAGTGAGATTGAATACTAAATTAAATTAATTGAACAAAATATTGATTATATAATTAATTTATATACTTACTCCTAAAACCTCAATTAAAAAAAATAACCAAGGCAGTATCATTTTATGTTGGTTAATGTCTGGAATGAATTTTATGTTGCTACTAGTGAATTTTATAATTCAAGGCAATGTTTACATAATTACTTGTCAAAAGAAAGTGGATATATACATATGGGGAAAGAGAATTTAAAGTATGTAATATGTTATAATGTTTTATTTTAATTTTTTTTTCCGTTCCCGAATCCAATCGAATAGATGATGAAAATATGAGGAAAGAAGAGACATTATCATTTTCTTGGAACTTGTATAATGTATACTTTTAATTTATTTTTTTTTGTAAATCTATACCGTTCAAGTTATATCTTGAAATTTCAATACATGGATAAATGAGTTTTACTTCGTAGAATCACATAACATTGATAGACCTTTTTTATTTTTTCATGTTTCCATCATTTATATGGTCGAATTTGAAAAAATAATGTCATTTTTTGAGTGTTTGAGTGATCATAGTTACGGTTGTAAGAATAATCTTATCCTTATAATAAATTTTGGTCGTTCAAAATTTGATCTAATGGTCAAAAAATATTTTCATCCGCAGTTTAGTTTTGCTGACGATTACAAACTAAAATATGAACAATGACCTACTTTTAACGTTCCAATTTTGCCATTTCTTTAAAAAAATCAAACAATCCGTACTTTAGTTGTGCAGGTAGAAGACGTCTAAAAAAAGAGAGGAAAGGTACATAAAGAAACGGGGCCGCCATTGCTTCGCTCTAATAGAGTTGTGTCCCGATTCAGATGTATGAATTGTTCTTGTTTTGGACGAAACATGCATGTCAAAAAATCAAAACGAAAATCAAAGGCAGCAACACTATTCTTTTCTTTCCCGTGTGGATTGCGCTTCTGATCTTGCGAATTGGTTGGATTACTGTGACGGTGAACCATTTGGGGAGTGACATAACACAAAATAGTTCAAGAGAAAGATAAGTCACAATCATAAAAGCTACTCCCTCCGTCCCAAATTAACTTCTTAATTTTGACTTTTTTTAATCAAATTAACTATTTTTAAAATTAATAATTAAGCATATATAAATATATTTTTTAATATTATAAAAATTGGTATTAATAGTAAATTGTATATACTTTTTTTTGTTATAATATCTTCACCTATATTTTGGCAAAAATGGTACAAAAATTAGTTTTAAAAATAGTCAATATGATTTTAAAAAGTCAAAACTAAGCAGTTAATTTGGGACGGATGGAGTATATACCAATTAAAGGTCAGAGGGTATTAACAAGTTGGCTTTAATCTTCCATCCGCACTTTGCGGATGGCTCTATTTTTTTTTTAAAAGGGGGTAATTTGGTATATTACTTGAAAAATGTGATTAGTGATTAACAGTTTTTCAAACTTAATTTGTGTTTGGTAAATAAAAAATATTTAAATTAATAAAAAATTAAAATTTAGTATAAAAAAATTATTAATTATTTATTTCAAGTTTAAATCGTTAATCAGGTAAGTGAGTCTCTCGCATTGGCTCACTTACCTAAGGAGGAACGGACTGAGGACGCGATGGCAAGTTTCCTTGCTTTTGTCGAGAAAAATGCTAACTTGCAGGGTGTGGAGTTGACCTCTGATGATGTGGCGAATTCTGTTATGTTCTTAGCCAGTGATGAAGCAAGGTATATAAGTGTTGTAACCCGCTTTGTTATTTGATATAGAACAACAATATTACCGCCTGAATTGAATGGTTGACCACTCTTTCCTTAAGACTATATTCGCCTCTTACTTTTGCTACACAGGGTTAATACGAATTAGTCTCCCAAGATAAGACAGGCCCAGATTTTATTCTGTACTAGAATTTGTTGTGTAGTAACAAATATAGTGCAAAACTATAAATAATAGAGAAGAAATTATAACAAGAAAATATTAGAATAATATTTCCATAAGAACTTGAAAAAGACTGATTTGATTTGAAATCATTGTTTGGGGTAGACTTGGAACCTATTTATAGGTTTCCTAACACCCTTTTGAAGAGGTTCCAATTTCCTGAAGAGAGTTTCGATTGCTACAATGGTCGCATCTTCCATTCCAATTGGTCGTATTTTGGTCGCATTCCAATTAATTTGGATCGACCAATTAATTAATTAATTACATGACTTGAACCCAAGTTCTTAATATTAAGACCTTTTATTTTATCCACATGAAACAATTCATTTGTTGGCTATATAGACATTATATAATATATTTATTATATACTTTCTAGATTTAAAAATATCCAACAATAAGTGGGGCCAATCTTATGGTTGATGGAGGCTTCACATGTGTCAATCACTCACTGAGGGTCTTCCGGTGAAGGTAATGTCTTTGACTAGAGAACTTTCACGGGCAACATTTATTTGGTATAAAGTAATGTTTGTTTGTGTCTAAATACCTTTTAATTAATTTATTTTTGATTTGATCAGAGATAAAATTTTTACCTCTTAATGCATCTTAATTGTTAAGACAGAAACTCAATAAATATTGTACTTCTTCAATTTCAAATTTTAAGATTATTCAAATAAAAATTTTAAATAACTCAGAGGTTAAAATGGTAAAATAGTGTCATTCAGATATTTTACATTTTTTAGTTATCAAATAAGTTTTTAGATTCAAATGTTATTTCATTCAGACGATCTAATTTATTAAGATGCATTAACTATTCAAATCTTAATTACTCAATTTTATCAAACACAACCTCAGCCTTTCTCCCTGACCCCTCCCTTTTCGACTCTCCCATTCTCTCTTGTTTATCGTAAATTTTTTTAGTTTTTTCCCTTCCTGATCTCCCTCTTCTGTCTTAAATATTTTCGGCTCTCCCATGTTTTTTTTCTCAAGAGAAGCTGCTAATTTATTATCATAATAAAAAATAAAAAAGAGTAAGTATGTTATTTAGTAGAATCTATTAATACATAAAAAAAAGTACTCGTCATTTTATATAATTATATGGGGTCACTAAAAATAAATTTTAAAAAAAATTATTTTTTTTACTTTATATATTTTTTTAATTTGTGTAAAAAATATTCTTGCGTCGAGAACAGAGCCCAATTGGACCTACCAAACCCACCAAAATTGGATTTCAATCTACTTTTTTCAGTCTACGGTCCTCAACAACCAAATTTACACCAATGCTCGTGCAAATAAAGTACTTTTCTGTAATTTTCTTTTCCTATATTCCTTCCGTTATATAATAAATAAATCACTCTAAAAGGTAGAACTATTCCTTTATTGCATAGTCTATTCCCAATTACGGCACAGAGTTATTCCGAACTGCCCCTTCCTAATATATGAGCTTTTTGATATTTTAAAATTTAAAGTCAACAAACACCAACCCACCATATAAAGTACGGCCCGATTTAGAAAATTAGAATTAAATGTAGTGTAGACAGACATATTTAATAAGGATTTTGAAAAACATAATCACCAAATTATGTAGTATATTTTTGTGAGAGTAATAAATTAAATTATGTAGATTCTTTGATAAAATACGTAGTGTAAATTTATTTAGTTAAAAAACTCTAAGTAGATAAATAATATATTATTAGATTTTTATTTAGAAAACTAATGAAATTATATATATATATATATATATATATATATATATATATTGTATTGGCGATCTAAAGAGGGAATATTTTTGGAATACCAATTGAACTTTGAAATTCATACTTTAATTAATTGTAATTTGGTTATGACACAAATTTAGTAAAGAATTCACTACTATTACTTAAATTCGCGGCTAATTTTTAAATCCCTTGATATGTGAATATTTTAAATTAATATATTTTAATTTTGTTAGAACACTAATTTAATATGAAAAGGGTTGAACCAAGTTTAAAGCATAGCAAAGTTTGTCCCTTTAATATATATAGTTGATAAATTCTATTACGATGTTATTTTTGTATGATAGCTCACGCAATTATATGTGTTGTCTCTCATTTTTTTTTTCATTTTAAAAATATAATTATGAATATTATAAATTATCTAAAAAATAATACCTTTTACAAGATTCATTTAGTTTCAAAATTTCAAATGAATAATACCTTTTAAAAAAAATATAATTATGAATAGTACAAATTCTAAATGAATCCCATTTAAATAAAATTTAAAAATATTTTAAATTTATTAAGAAGTTCCTCAATCTTAAAAAAAATAGGGTGTAGACTACACATTTAATCGTTTTGGATTCATTTTGACATGCAATTTTTTTCAAAAAAAAAAATAACGTTTGATATGTTTGAAGTAGTACCATTTGTCTAAACGTTGCGTTTAAAAGTCTGCACGTTATATTTATAAATTAAATGAGTTATTTGAAATAGTTTGTTAATAAATAAATTAAAGAAACAAGTATATTTAATCTATTTAAAACTTTTAAATGCACCTAAATCCAAGAATATTTTGGCACAAAGTTATCATAGTCATTAAGAATTATGCTTCAAGTTCGTCCTCCAATTTTCTCTGGTCCTCTCAGTGTGGGGCACCCAACCACTTTTCCCTGCTTTCTTCCAAATAAAAAAATAGCACCAGCTACTTTACAATATCCACTACTACTAGAAATGTGATTGTTGTATTTTGATTGCTACAATAATTATCACCCAAAACAAGTCAACTAAAACAACAATACTTGTCATCATTCCTTCTCTCTCTCCCCCAAAATCAACGGCTGACGATAGACAAACAATCCTAAAGACTTTCTTTGGGAACATCTACTAATAACCCTTGGTTTCAGCTTAAAGGTCTATTTCGTTGTCACTCTCATCATATTGATTTAGATATACCATTTATAATTGAGTTCTTGCTATAAGTTCAAGTGGGTATTTCATATCTTGCTTGTTAAAGCAAGAAACTTGGGATTTTCACTATTCTCTGCAAATAAATTTCGTTCTGTAAATTGGGTTTTCTGAATTACATTGCTCTTCTGTGAATTGGGTTTTATTCATTTTTTCCAGATTTTGGAGGGTTTTATAGAAAAGTGAGTATGATTAGTTTTAAGGAATTTTGTACCAAGAAAACATTGTTGGGTCTTTTGTTAGGGCAGATTCTTTCTCTTCTGATAACTTCCACTGGTTTTTCATCATCTGAGCTTGCCAGGAGAGGTATTGTTTCTCACTTTCTCTTGCTCTAATTTGAATCTGATTTATTTTCTACCTTACCAATATAATTTATTAGATTTTTAATCCTAAGATTATATTCAATTTTTTATGTTGACTATCAGTTGTTTACATTTGTACTTTTTCTTTTTCCATAATAAATTTGATATTATATTTTTGTACAGTTAATTATTTCTCTACCTCTTTTATGTGTGCGCTTAATCGCTAATACATTACTCCTTCCGTTCCAAAATTAGATATACTTATAAAGCAACAACTTTTAAGGAGTGTAACTGTATTATTAGCTAAGAATATAGTAGTAGTGGTGTAATGCTAGAATTATAGTAATAAAATAATGTCAAATTAAGAGATATCATGTCACTTTATAGCTCTAAAATTGAAATGTTTTTTTTTCCTAGAGCGGACTAAAATTGAAAATATATATCTTATTTTGAAACGAAGGGAGTAGTATGAAAACTGTGTTTTTTAACAGTGCACTCTAATTTTGATATGTTTTTTTTGTGTATCTTAGGAATTAATGCACCAACTTCGCAGTCTTTTCTGAATTATGTGTTCTTGGCGGTATTCTATGGAGGCATTATGATATACCGGAGGGAAGCTCTTAAGGTTAGTTGTCATACACTCTAGCTAACCTTGTTTCTTTTAATCGATTAATGATTGCTTCTCTGACTGCGAAATCAACAATTTTGTTTTACTTATAAAATTGAAAACTTTGTTGAGCAAGCTAGAGTTGTTTTGAAAAAGTTTTACACTCTTGTACTGAATTTGACCAAGAATATATTCGAGATTATCTAGAGACAGGAAAAGAAGTAATAAAAGTTATTCTTTTAGGCATGCTTTAAAGTTGTTGACCTCTGACAAAGGTGTATGTAACGGATTTTTATTCTCCCTTGTGTTTTTTTATCCGAACTGTCTCAAGGATAACGCCAATAAGTTTAACATAAGGATGGAGTAGGCTGTAAATTTATCTGTTGGCTCCAAGACCAATATTTCTGCGACAGCTCCTCAGATGGTGATTTGGAAAAAAAAATCTGGAGAAGGATAAGTCTCTTAAACACAATTACGTGATGGGAAACTCGGTTGTTATTATGTTCTGTTTCTCCTTTATCCTGGTTTTAACCATCAATATGCAACCTATGTTTATTTATGCCTCTGTCTCTTACCCTGAACTTGGTGCATATGTGACTGTTTATGTCTTTGCAGTCGTTAAGAATGCAGCATATAAAACAAGAGGGTCAATTGACTTTTAGGAATAAGCCTATCTTACGCCCTTGCGTTTGTGTGCTCTTCTGCGTGTGCGACCAATGAGTTATAGAGACAATTTCTTTTTCTTATCCAAAATTAAAATGAATTATAAAGAGAAAGCTATTGACAATAATGTTTATTGGTAGTTTCAAACAATTTAGGTACCTTTTTTGTTGGAAGTGTTGCATCATTTAGCATAAGAATGGCTGGCAAGGAATGCGCATAGTATTACCCTTCGTGATATTTAGCTTCCATGTTCCAACAAGATCATTAGGCAATTCTAATGAAAAAGCTATGATGTGTACCTTAGAGCAGGAGTGCAGGACCTATTTCTACATGGTCTAGAGTTGTTTTGGGGGGGGGGGGGTTAGAAATCCTCTCCAGGGAAGTCTTCCACCAAAAGTATTATTATGATAAAATAGTTAATGAACAAATTAATACTCAGTTAACTAACAAAATTTAGGTGACATTGATGTGTATTCTGCTGGTGGCCTTTCATTTTGAGATCGCAGATTCTTTACATCCTTTGTTTCAATGACTATGACATACATATCTTCTTCTTTCCTTGCTTCTTGTTCATTTATACATTGTTCAGCTGTATCTTTTTCCGGTACAGCTCATGTTATGCACTTTTACAAGGTTGAAAGTGCATTCATGGTTGGTAAATATGATAAGTAAATGGACTGATGCTTGATCTTGTCAATTGGGAGCTAAGGTTTCCTTTGTAGTTTACTTATAAGAAAGCAGAGAACATAAACATTACATGATTATGCACTTTTTATGTTATGGATATTGTGTTCAATACTGTTGGCATAATTCTCTATACACGTGGAACGAGCTGAGCTGATCACTATGGAGCCGAATGATGAGCCACCAGAAACAACTTGAGTGCAGTAGAGACGCTGAGGATGTTTGATAAATGATTATTGAGTAGGAATGACTCGAAACGTAGGGGTTTCCCTTCTTCTTTTGAGTAATTAATTTCTTCCTTCGTTTGTGCTTTGAAAGCCTTAAGGATGAGTGAGTAAGGTTACACAGGCCTAGATTAGGACCAAAGGATTGAGCCTGCTCTGGGGTTGAGGAAAAACTTGTAGTATTGCTGCTTTTGGCGCCACTATCTGTCTCGGGACCCTTGTAACTAAGTCACTTCCGTGGAAGCGACAGAACCAACTGTATAGACTGTATAGTCAACAGAAGTAGCTGGATCATTGGCTAAGGGGGGTTTGGGTGGGCTTTCGCCCCACTGATTAGAGCAGTTGTGGTAGCGGGGCCAAATAGAAATAGATAAAATAGGACAAGCAAAATCCATATGCGAACAAAAACACGGGAATTCGAATTAAATTTACGAAATTATTGATTCATAGATGGTCATCATAAGCTATTTCTTTTCATTTCCTCCTCTTCCAGTTCTAAATCAAAAGGCCATCATGGACCAAGATCCAAAGCAAATAGATCAATCTTGTTGGGAGGCACTTTCGAACCCATCTTCTTGGTCTTTGATATGGACTGGTATCTCCGCAATAAGAAGCAAACACATAGCTACGCAAAGAAAAAGTTTTCGATAGTGGAGTTGGTCCAATTGCATCTCTTTCTAAGGGGAGACTTCAGTTGGACCATAGGAGTTGGATAAGCTTTACTGTTTCGGTAGGGAATATACTGCTTATCTGAAAGAAGAAGACAAGAAGGCTGTGATTGATAGGTATGTGGACTCCTTTCCTTGCATGCTTATCGTAAGAGTGCCGAGGGCGCATAAGTCCTACTATGGTAGGCGGTGTCCTAATCCTTGTTGTCGGCTCTCTTACAAGCTATACTTGAAAGCGACGTTGGCTTTACTTTGGTTTATACTTTTAATCACTCAAGTAATTTTATCTTGTGACTTCATATAAATTTACACAATAATGCTTTTATTTTTCCTTTTTTGTTATTGGTTTTCTAAACTATACTATGTTGGTCCTCACTTTTGTTCTCAAGTAACATGAAGTTGGTACTTAATTTTGTAATTAGATGGTTGCTTATTTTGTATTTTTGGAAATGATGCAGGCAAAGTGGTATTTTTACGTACTTCTTGGATTGATAGATGTAGAGGCTAATTTTCTTGGTAAGCCTTTTTATGCTAATTATGTGCTACCTTGCATTTGCTTCATTTCCTAAACATGCTTTAAGTTATTGAAGTTGGCAAGTGAGTAGGGTTGCAAATTTTGGCCATAAGGATGGAACGCAAAATTTAGCAGATATATTGATTTAGATGCCGTCTTTCATAACATCTTGGATTAACCTTGCATTTACTGCTTCTCTTTTTGTCAAAAATTTTATCCTTCATCCCTTTAGCAGATATATTCACTTAGATGCCGTCTTTCATAACATCTTGGATGATAACCTTGCATTTAGTACTTCTCTTTTTGCCAAAAATTTTATCCTTTGTCCCCTCTCTCTCTCGGATATCAGTGAAGGTTTGCTTTACTGTAGAATCTTGTAGTACAACTTGGATTGTCATATAGAAAGTTTAGGAGCGTATTATTTTATGGCAATAATCAAAAGTTTCTCAAAGTTGCGTCCAGATGCTGTGGTGTGCATATTGTGCAAGCAAGATATAACAACTCTCATGTTATTTATACTTAATGATGACCTTGTCAAAATTGCATTAATATTGACAAAGAAGTACAGGCGCAAAATGGTGGAAAAGTACTTTATCAAGACCAATACCTTGAATGTTTAAGTACTGCTGACCCATTATAAATATGTCAGTTTGAAAATAACCTTGGTGAATCACTTGTAAAAGCAGTAATTGTAATGCAGATGAATTCTTGTTCTTTTCCTTTCCCTAATTAAAGTTAATGCACTCTAGTGTCATTTGGACATTCTTGCTACACGAGGAACACCATTGACAAACTTTCTATGTGAAAAAGAAAATATAAATTGAAGTTTTAAGTGTTTACATAATGCTGTTTGACGTGCAGTGGTGAAGGCATACCAGTACACATCCTTGACAAGTGTTATGCTGCTGGATTGTTGGTCAATCCCATGTGTTATACTTCTTACATGGTTCTTCTTGAAGACAAAATACAGATTCAGGAAATATGTTGGCGTTGCTATATGTGTTGCTGGTCTGGTGGTGGTTATATTTTCAGATGTGCATGCATCAGATCGATCAAGTAAATATTCTATGACCTTGCTTAAAGTTTTTGTTGTCTTTCTATGTTATCGTGTTTCCATATGTTTCTGTTGGAATCATAACTGGAGAAAATCTAGTCACTGCCCTACCGTTTTGGACTAATCATCACATGTGATTACTCAAATTTTTCCAGTGCAACTAATCTTAGTGCCCTTAAATTGTTGATGTTACAAATTACTGAATATGTATATTCTCACCAATCTTATCATACTCATTAAACTGGAATGCATAACTAATGGAAGTTCCTCTACCAGAAGGAGAAGATACAGGTATTTGCATCTAATAATGTGAACACTATGATTTGATCAAGACAATATTCTCATCTATGATCTATGGTTTAAATCTGATAACAATGTATGGATATATGTTTTAATAGTTTATTTTTTCATATTTCTCTTGTCATTTACATAAGTTTTTGTTATTGTAAAGTGTATGTTTATGTTGTGTTCCTGATATAGAAAGTTTGTGATGTTTGTAGGTGGGAGCAACCCTTTGAAAGGGGACGTGTTGGTAATTTCAGGGTCTATGCTTTACGCCATCAGTAATGTCAGTGAGGTAAACAAATTTACAGTAGTTAGTTATGCCAGATGCCACACATCAATGTATGGTTCACGCAGTTCATTGAACATTATTGTGCTTCCTGTCAGTGAGGTAAACAAATTTACAATAGTTAGTTATGCCAGATGCCACACATCAATGTATGGTTCTGTTCATGCAGTTCATTGAACTTTATTGTGCTTCTTGATCCCTTCATTTTGCTCCATATTTATGGGGGTTTCTCTTCATTTTTTTGCAAAATTTTGTTGCTTTCCAAGACAGCCTCATCCTTCTTCTTTGCTCCTCCTCCATTTGCATTCCTTTTACCCTCCAATTCCTCTTTCATTTCTCATTGTCACCTTTTGTACCTGGCTTAAGCTTGGATCCTTTATACTTATTTCACATTCTCCTTATCGCTTACGGTTGGAACTTGGAAGTATTTACATTTCTATTGACAATCTTTGATGGAAGCAATATTTGCTAGAAAATTCTCGTTGTTTTGGCAATATTTATATGCATTACGTATTTATTAAAAAAAATTACTTGATATGTATTTCATGATTAACTTCTTATAATGCAAACAAGGGAAGGTGGTTATGAAATTCACTCTCTCCGTCCCTGCAAATGCAACTTCGTATTTGGTTTTTTAATGATCGAGGATTATTAAATATAAGATTACTCAAATTTCCTTTTTAAAGAATACGTTGGCTTGTTATACGTCTTCTCAGTCCATTGCTCAATTCCTGAAGCCTGCAAATATATGAACATATATGTATTGAATTTCACCTTCAAAATATATGTTATTGAACTCTTGTTACTTTAGATTTTAACTTACCTCCAACAAAATAAAAATGAGAAAACTTACCTAATTTTGGCACCATTAATCCTCCTCCTCTGTCTTATGTAGGAGTTTTTTGTAAAAACTGCTGATAGAGTTGAGCTAATGGGAATGTTGGGCCTTTTTGGCGCTATTGTCAGTGCTATTCAGATGTATCCTTTAATTGCAGAGTTATGGAATTTTCTGATTGTATTCATTGTACCGTGATAAAGGTGTTTGGGTTTATTTACTATATCTTGATGATTACGATAGTTAACATATCCATAATTTGCATGTGGCATGCTGATATTAGTATTAATTAATCTAAATTTTTGTACTATATAACCCTACAATGTGTATGGTTCTGTGGTCCCTATCTGTCATCACTTTTATTCTTTAACCATGACTATAGAAGTATACTTGAGCGCAATGAGCTGAAATCCATCCACTGGTCAGCTGGGGCGGTGAGTCTCTCCCTTCTATCTATCTCTCCACTTGAATATTTTTTTTTCATGTGTGTGTGCGTGTATTTTTCCGTTTGTGTGTGTTTTGGTGCATGTTACTGTATGCGTACCCAGATATCTCTCTATCTCTATCAAACCCAAATTCAGAGTATTGATGTTGCAAGGAAGCACTAGATAAAACTTGTCATTATAGTTATCTTCTATACCTTTTCGTGACAACGTTTAAGCGCTCTTTAAAATAGCAGCATAAGGTGGAATATATTTTACTCTATCTGTGCAGATGAATACACAAGTAAATCAGTCATTGTTCATTTCTGAATCAAAAACACGTCCAATAAAATTTCATTTAAAAGATGTTCCTTTTCATTCTCAAACTTGTAAACTTTTTTATAAACTCCTTTTTCTTTTGTCCCTTTTTAACACTTTAAACTTGTTGAGTGTTTTGTGGAAGACTCTTTCTCTATGTGACCTGTTTTTCTAGACATAAAGTTGGTAGTTTCAAACTTTCAATTGAATAGATAATAAAGTGATAACAACCACTATTTCACATGCATTACAACTCTCTCTCTCTCTCACACACACATACACACACACATCTGTGTAAGGTGAGTAAATCTGTCTCTATTTAAACAACTAATCTTTGATATCTCCTTATCAGTCATCACCTTTTGCAGATGATAGATAAGATAAAACAAGGAAATGGTCGCTTGTAAAATGATAGAAACATAATTGTAATGAATATCTCTAGGTTTAGTATGATTTTGTTTGTTTCATTATAAACTATATCACATCTCTGGAAACACCAAGTAATGCGCTTATCAGTTGATTCATTAGCCTAAGGCTATATAATTGGTTAACTTGCTCGTAATCTCTATGATATTTGCTATTATTCTATGCAATGGAGTTTTATTTTATATACTTTGTGTTTCTTTGCTTTAGGCACTTCCATTCACTGGATTTGCAGCGGCAATGTTTTTATTTTACTCAGGAGTCCCCATTTTGCTGAAGGTATGAACTTAACAATCGTTTGATACCACGAAAATATGTTGATTCAACCCTTTCTTGTCATTTGCTTTCTCCTAATTAAGGGTTTTGCTATATTAAATCAATTTTTCTTGAAAATGTTGACTTTCAAATGTGGATCACAAGTAGCATCATTCTAGTATAATATCATTTGGTTAACCATCTCATTTTAATTTAATTTATTAAAATGAATTATATCCAATTATGCAATTGGAAATTACTGGGATTTTAAATTTTAACAAAAAAATAATATCTTTTGATTTTGTTGCATATCTTTGTCATGAACAGTATTACAATACCTTATCTAGTCTTTCTGTTCTGAACTTCTTGCTTTTCCGTGCAGATGAGTGGGTCAACAATGCTAAACTTGTCATTACTAACATCAGACATGTGGTCCGTCTTAATTCGCATATTTGCATACCATGAGAAGGTTTGGAAGATATACATATACATATGCATATACAATTGTAAGAATCTGGAACTACCAATCTCAGGTCAATTTTTCTCTACAGGTTGATTATATGTACTTCATAGCCTTCGCTGCTGTTGCTGTTGGGCTGGTTGTATATTCAGGGTATGTTTTCAATTTCCTTTGGGAATTTATCCTCATCATGTAGATAGGAATAGGACCTTAATTTTGCATTGCAAGAGCCACTTGTGCAAGGGTATGATTGTTGGACACCTCATTTTGCGTAAAAAATGGCAAATTTGAGTTGTACAAAATTGGCAAAAAAATGACAAATTGAAGACCAAATGATGTGTGCCATGGATAATAAGAATTGCTGCCCGAATAAAATTTTATACTTTTCATATATATATATATGTGTGTGTGTGTGTGTGGAAATGATGCTAAATTAAAGGAGTTACTAGAACAGCTAAGGTCCTCTTGCCTAGCAGGCATAGATTTACCTCTGTGGCAGCTGATATAGATGAATAAAGGCGGACTACTTGAACGGGACCTATTCTCTTAACAGGTGGCAAAGCTGAATAGGAAAGGGCCGAGCTAACTGATGAGTTCCTTTTTAGCCTTTTTCTAAAGGCTAGCAAGTACTTGCTATAACACTATTCGAGCAAATACATCTCTGATTGTTCATTGGAGATCAGGTGGTTCAAATTTAAAAATTTTAGTTCATCCACTACTATTAGTAGCGGCTGATATTTATTTTCTTAAATCTGGACTGCACATTTCTCCTATGAACGGTCAAAGATGTACTTGCTATGAACCACTTATATACATATATTATAATAATTATTAGAAATACAAGTTCGCCTTGTTTTATTTGAACATTTAAAACTCCTGCGGAAACAAGAGTTTACATGATACTGAATTTCGACAGTGTAACTGAATTTAGTCTTCACTGCTTATCCTTTGTTGAGTGTGGGTTTAACACAAAATTAACATTCGACTATCTATGCTTCTCTGATCTTACTACAGGGGCGATAAAGAAGTGGATCAAAACCGTGCTGAGGTTGCTGATGAAAAGGTTGAACAAAGCAAGCATTTCGACGAGGAGGCTCCGTTGGCAAATCCATATAAAAAGGCAATGGCCGGGAGCTCAAAAGCCGGAGGTGGCAATAAGCAAGATTATGCTACCACCAGCGAAGGACACGTATGAAAGTAAGGATACGGAGAAAGATATACAAGGGAAGAATACATAAACTAATTTTTTTGCAGATATAGAAGATTCCTGCACGCTTATCGCTATTTGAGATGACCTAGTGCCGTTATTGTGGTGGGAAATTCCAGATGTTTGTCGTATCGGTATCCAATTGTGAAGGGAGAGGGGATTGGGAGATTGTTGGTCATGTTGATAGTGACACTGCTTAAGAAACAATTGGGGACAAAGTAATTGCTATTGCATAAGTGCAGTTGATTCATTCGATTTTCTTGATCCAACTTTTACAATGTTGCCAATTTTCCATCCGGTATTGTGGTAGGCATGATTCAAAGATAATTATTTCATTTTCAATTACGGATTAACACAATGCCACCACTAAACGAACCAAGTAGTTAGCAAAACTCGGATCATTTAAGTTCAACCTGACTTGAGTTGAGTTTGTTGAGTCAAGTTCGAACAAGGGATCATGCGGGTTTAATTAAGTGAGCCGAACTTGAACTATATGTCTTCAATTTGAGCTCGCTTAAATTCGACTAATTTAATATTTTATTAATTAAATCAAGTAATTTTAGATATTATATGTGTGTGTATATATAGTTTATTTAACATATTTTAAGTTTGATTTAGCTCAACTCGAGCTCGACTAGGTTCACTTAAACTCGATTCGAGCTCAATTCATTTATAAACTCAAATTCGAATAACATGTCCTGGCTTGTGTTCAAAGTCTGACTTAAATCGAGTTTTGTTTAACTTTTAATCGAACTAGAGTTCAACAAGTCAAAAGTTAACTCAGCTCGTTTATAGCCCTTTATAATATAAGAAATGATAAAATGAGATTAAGCCCTTTATAATATAAGAAATGGTAAAATGAGATTAAGCCGGTAGAATCTTATGGAGATTATTAGTTAGGACTTATATTGTACAAGAGAACCCTTTTTATTCTGTTACACCAACATATTCAATCTGAAAAGGTAGCAATGCATTACAACAACAAAAAAAAAAATGTTAAATCAAAAAATGAACCGACTGAAAAACATAAATGAAACCTCTAGACTGAATACCGACAAATCTAAGATCAAAACTTATTTTTTAAAATTGTTACAAATATATATATATATATATATATATATATATATATATATATATATATATATATATATATATGCAGATATAAAATAGAGAACATCGTTAGACTTATAAGACATGCTCTATTATAATTTAGAAGGTTAATGTATTGGTCCTAGATAGTGTAAGGTTTACCGTTTATGTTTCAACCAGTATCAATACCAATCCTCTATCGGATGTTTGCGTTCTTTTAATTCATCATAATCATGTGTTTTATGGATTAATGAAATTATTTAAAAACTCTATATGCCTAAGAAGGATTCGGGTAGTGTTTGAGAAATCGGATTCGCCGTACGGGAATATTTAGCCGTTCAACAAATCTCAAAAAACTCGGAACGTTTACGTATTAAATAGACTTTGATATATACATAAAATTACATATAAATACATACATTAAAATTTTACGAAATATTATGATGGAGGAAGAAATTATGTTTAGGAAAATGACATATATTATGAATGATTACGTTGTAATTGTCAGTTACGTAGATAAGTATTAGTAGTAATTTTTTTGGAGAGACTTCCTATAATTCTTACCAATCTCATGTATCGAAAAATTTCGCAATTGTAATTCGGTTATATTTATTTGTAATTCATGATGTAAAAAAAAAAGCCTCAAGAAATACGAACATTGTATATAAAAATTAATATTATCTAGGAGAATTTACGAAATACATACTAAGCAGTTCTTATACTGATTTCGTAGATACTACTAGTATCTAAAACATCATATTAATTAGTATAGTATATAGCATTTATAATTTTTAAAATTTTTGCCAATAAAAACTACCAAAAAATCTCCTAGAATCTGGATTTGTGGATCAGCCGCCGACCTAGAAGAATCCTTGCCTCACGTTCTATTACAGTTCTGCTAGTGTAGAAAACTTTTAGAAGGGTTGATAACTAAAGCTCATAGCAGATCATTTTAAGAAAGAGGCAAAGAATATGTTCTGCCACTTCAAGTGTTTGTATACAGAGCAGATATATTTTCATGGCACGACATACTTAAGCTACACATACATTCACGAGTGAGCTCCTTGTTAGGATCTAGAGAATTTATGAAAAGATAAAGAAGTCCGGGAGAAATCTCTGTTATTTGATTGAAGAGCAAACTTGGCTATCTTATAGCCTTAGAGAGCAACACTTGAAAAACAAGAAAAATAACAGCTCACGTTTTACATATCCGAAAAGCGTGGTAAGACTAATTCAATTAAATAACTAACCCTAAACGATAGGGATTTATTGACAGAGTGATAACAACCCACTATAGCAACCTAACGTCTAGAATAACAAAACTTAACAATTCCTCCCTTAAACTGAATGCTACGAGCACTCAGTTTATATCCATCTCAAAACAAACTCCCAATAGCCTTCGCAGGTTCAAGAAAACATCCAGCTTGAGGGGTTTAGTCATCACATCAACCAACTGTTCTTGTGTCCCACAATGTACCAGCTCCACTGTACCAGCCTTTGTGAGCTTTCGAAGAAAATGGAAACGTACATCTATGTGCTTACTACGACCATGCATTACTGGGTTCTTTGAGAGTTTGATTGCAGAACTACTATCACAACGAATAATAGTTGACTTGTCTTGATTCTGACCCAGCTTTCCCAACACCCTTTTCAACCATACTGCTTGGCATGCACACGAAGCTGTAGCAATAAACTCTGCCTCTGTGGTAGATAGACTTACTACTGGTTGTTTTCTTGATGACCAAGATACTGCTCCTGAATTCAATAAAAATACATAACCTGAAGTACTCTTTCTGTCCTCAAAATCTCCAGCATAATCACTATCAGTGTACGCAACAAGTTCATCATCTCCTCCCTTCTTAAAGAAAATTCCATCATCTCCTCCCTTCTTATAGAAAATTCCAAATCCAGTTGTTCTTTTCAAATATCTCAGCACCCTTTTTGCTGCCTGTAAATGAAGCTCAGTAGGATTCTCCATATATCTACTAATAAGACTCACCACAAACATCATGTCAGGTCGAGTAACTGTCAGATACATGAGACTGCCCACGATCTGTTTATAGCAAGTCTTGTCCACCTTAACTCCACCTTCATCCTTCACGAGCTTAAAGCCAGGAACCATAGGATTATGAACAGAATTACTTTTGTCCATTCCAAACCGTTGTAGCACCTCCAAAGCATACTTCTTTTGACTAATAAAAACGCCATCAAATCTTTGCGAGACTTCAAGACCAAGGAAATACCGCATCTTACCAAAGATCTGTCATGTCAAACTCATGCTTCATGGAATTTTTAAACTCTGTAAACATCAATTCATCATTTCCAGTAAAAATGAGATCATCAACATAGAGACTTCTTTGCTTGTCTTGATGAACAGAGTATGCTCGTAGTCACACTTCTTAAAGCCTTCTTTGAGGAAATAGGCCTCTATACGACTGTACCAAGCATATGGTGCTTACTTAAGCCCATCAAGTGCCTTTTATAACTTGTAAACCTTCTGTTCACTTCCCTTTTGCACATAACCACAAGGCTGCTCCACAAAAACCACTTCATTCAACTCACCATGTAAAAATGCAGACTTTACGTCTAACTGGTAGATAGTCCATCCTCTTTGAGCTGCAAGTACTACCACCAATCGAATTGTCTCCATGCGTGCCACAGGTGCAAATACTTCAGTATAATATACCCCATGTTATTGAGTATACCCCTTCGCTACAAGCCTAGCCTTGTATTTGTCCACTTATCCATTTTCATTAAACTTGGTCTTATAAATCCATTTCATTCCAACCTTCTTTGCTCCCTTAGGTAACTCCGTCAATTCTCACGTACCATTGTTTTTTATTGCTTCCATTTCTAAATCCATGGCTCTCCTCCATTTCTCACTCTTCACAGCATCTTCAAAGTGAATAGGATCAGTAGTTGCAAACATGGTCAAATAAGCTTCATTATCTTCTTCGGAAATGCCTTTTCCTATTTCATAGTCTCTCATCCAGATTGGTGGTCTCCTATTCATCCCTTCATTCGAGCTAGGAGAGCTTTCTTCGGCCAAGGAATCTGAAGAAAAATTCTCTTCGGCTGCATCTACATTAGCTTTAGGATCAGATTCAGATTCGTTTCCCTCTTTAATAGAATCAACTTCATTTCCCTCTTCATTGTCATCAAACATTGTTGCTTCCTCCTCAAGATCACCCCATTCTAAGTCACATACAATGGATTCTTCATATTTCTTATCCAAATCCTAATTCGAATACAACATCCCTACTTTTTATGATTCTTTGTAAAACTGGATCATAGAGCCTGTAAGCCTTGGACTCCTCACTAACTCCCAACAGAACACAACTCAAGCTCTTATCATCCAGCTTAGTTCTTTTACTATCAGGCACATGAACATGGGAGATACATCCAAAAACTTTAAAATGCTTAGCTGAAGGCTTAACTCCGCTCCAAACTTCTTCTGGAGTCTTGTTTTGCACTACCACCGTTAGACTTCGATTCAAGACATAAACTATCCAATTGACTACTTTAGGCCAGAAAGTTTTTGGAAGTTTCTTTCCGAAAATCATACTGCAAATCATATTCATAATAGTTCTATTCTTCCGTTATGCAATACCATTATGTTGTAATGTGTAGGAAACTGTCAATTGTCTTCGTATGCCAGTTACATCACACAAAGTGATGAACTCTTGTGATGTAAACTCTCCTCCTCGATCAGTATGTAACACTCTAATGAACGAGTTTGTCTATTTCTCAACACGTATCTTAAAACTCTTAAAAATAGCAAAGGCTTCTGATTTCTCCAACAAAAAATAAACCCATGTCTTTCTACTAAAATCATCAGTGAAAGTAAGCAAATACCTCTTCTTGCTATTTGAGATGGGCTTGATTGGTCCACAAATATCAGCATGCACTAATTGAAGAATTTGTGAAGCTCTCCAAGTGCTTTTCCTTGGAAATAAGAACCTTTGTTGCTTCCCTACCAAACAAGCCTTACATAGCTTTGAGGGAGGCTTAAACTGTGGTAAACCATTCACCATCTTCTTCTGCTAAAGAGTTTTTAAGCCCTTAAAGCTCAAGTGTCCATATCTACAATGCCAAAGTTGCACCATATCTTCTGTGACTATGTTGAAACAAGTAGATGCTATAGGCTGAGATATAGCATGCAGTATGAACATTCGATTCGAAGCCATCTTCATCTCCATTATTAAGCCTTTCTCAAGATGAAACACTTTACACTTTTTACCTTGAAACAGAATGGTAAACCCCCTTTCTTGCAATTGCCCAATACTTAGTAAATTGTTCTTCAGCTCCGGTACATAAAATACTCATGTGATAATCTATATTCTTCCATTAATTTATAGCCGTACGTTGCCCTTTTCCATTAGAACCATACTTGAGTTGTTGCCCAGCTTCATAGAATCTCTGAAACTTCCATCAAAATCCGAGAAGTATTCCTTCTTTTCACACATATGATTGCTACATCCTGAGTCAAGGAACCACATATCTTCTCCATTGGCCTTATTCAGATCAACATAAGACATCGGTAACATTTCTTCTTGAGTCTGAGCATAATTGGCTTCCTTCTCCTTGTTTGGGAATTTTCAATCCCATTGAAAATGCCCAAGCTTATGATAGTAATAACACTCCACTGTGGCCTTGTCGAAGCTTTGTCTGCCTCGTCCCCTTCCTCTTCCTCTAAAACTTCCACGGCCTCGAACCCTTCCTCCAGATTGATCTCCATGAGTAATCTTCAAAGTGTGTTCTTCTTCTTCATAAGAACTCATGCGTTGTTCATGCACAAGCAGACTGCTTTGTAACTCGTCAATGGTTAAGGTGTTTATATCCTTAGACTCCTCAATAGAACACACAATATAATCAAATTTTGGAGTTATAGATGTAATGCCCGTGAATTTTGAACGTCCTTATTAATTAAATCGAATTTAATTCAATGAGTTAACGTTGTGTTCTATTTAAATCAGCTTGGGTTAATTGGTGGGAGATGTATAAGATGTGTCTATACTCGTGTTGGCATGTATGATATAACTATGGTTAAGAGATAACCATAGGTGAGTCAAGTGTAGGAATTGGTGGGTAATGACTAAAATGGCCAAGAGTGGTTAATAACCAAGGTAATTATGTAAGGGCAATAACCATTGTATATCCAAGTGGTTAATAACCAATGAAATGATGGCGGGATAATAACCATTGTGTTTAACCAATGTAATGATGGCAAGATAATAACCAATGTCTAATAACCAATGAAGAATGGGTAATAACTAATGGATAATTAAGATTTTGCGAAAAGACTATTTTAACCTTGAAAGAGGTTGGGAAAGGACTAAAATACCCTTGAGGAAGTTGCTAGGAAACTTCCTACTATTGATGAATTGACCAAATTGCCCTTGCCTAGTCATGGTTAATGACTATTTTGCCCACGGTCTCTACTTTCCTATAAATAGGACCCCTCACCAATGATAGTGAGGTTGGTTCATTATTCACTAAGTATAGAGAGAGTGTTAGAGAGAGAGTTTTAAGAAAAAGCAAGAACAAATCTTGTGGGAGAAAGAAGAAGGTCTTGATTGTTTAGGCCATCCCCATTCACAACCTATTTTGGGAAGGAAAAGAAGAAGAAGAAATCAAAAAGGTATAACTCCAAACTTTAAGCTATTTTAATGTGTTTGGACATAGATCCTTGAAGTTTTATATTCTTGATGGCTAGAACCTTATGATAAGGTTAGATCTTGAATGTATAATGTTTTGCTTGTTCATATGTGTGAGTTTATGTTGGAAAAATTTAGAAGAAAGGAAGTAAAGGAGATTTTCGGAAATTTTGTTTGAAAAAGGTTGTTATATGCTTGTCATTTTGAAATCTATAAAGGGATCTTGTGATTTTCTTTCTTGATATGCTAGATCCATAGGTTAGGGACAAAATCCCTTTTGAATCACTCAAATATGTTGAAAAATGAGCAAACCATGAATTTATTACCAAAGCATGCCAACTGTTGAACAACCTTGCTGACCCCTGACTTTGAGCCTGTTTTCCGAGACCTAGACATAACCAAATTTGATGTTTGATAAATGAAAAGTGTAGTTCAGGAAGATACGAATCCAACAAAATCGACGGATCGTAAATCGAAGTTGTAGATTTCGTTTTATGAAGGTTTTGGTGAAAGACCCCAAATCTGGAAATCAAGAACGAAAATTAGAAAAAAAATTAACTATTTGTTATTTAATTATGTTTAAATAATAAATAAAGTTAAGTAATTGATTAATTATTATTAAATAATGATTAAGGATAATTAAGAATTGTAAATTAATTATTTATGATTTGATTAACTTTAAAATATAAATAAACCTAATTAGTTATTATTTATTATTAAATAATAACTAAAGATAATTAGTACTCACTTATTAGTTATTTATTATTTGATTAACATTAAATAATAAATAAACCTAATTAGTTATTATTAAATAATAAATTAGTTATTATTAAATAATAACTAAAGATAATTATTACTCACTAATTAATTATTTATTATTTGATTAACTTTAAATAATAAATAAACCTAATTAGTTATCATTTATTAAATAATAACTAAAGATAATTCTTATTCACTAAGTAATTATTTATTACTTGATTAACCTTAAATAATAAATAAATCTAATTAGTTATTATTTATTAATAACTAAAGATAATTCATATTTACTAATTAATTATTTATTATTTGATTAACTTTAAATAATAAATAAATCTAATTAGTTATTATTTATTATTAAATAATAACTAAAGATAATTATTACTCACTAATTAATTATTTATTATTTGATTAACTTTAAATAATAAATAAACCTAATTAGTTATTATTTATTATTAAATAATAACTAAAGATAATTATTACTCACTAATTAATTATTTATTATTTGATTAACTTTAAATAATGAATAAACCTAACTAATTATTATTTAAATCTTAAATAATAATTAGAGACAATTAAAATTTATAATTCGATTATTATTTAATTAATAATTAAATAATAAGTAACTGTAATTAGTTATTAATTACTATTAATAATAACTAAAGATAATTAATTAATTACTATTTAATAGTAATTAAATGAAGATAGAGTTAATAAAATAGAGAGAGTTTAATAACCCATTAATTAAACAATCATAACAAATTGTTTAAGGGTTTAATAAATGAATATTACTTAAGAAAGAGTAATGTTAATTAATTTAACAATTATAATAAATTGCTTAAAGGTTAATAAGTGATTATCACTTAAGGGAAACATGGTTAATTAATTAAACCATCAACCTAGAGATCCATTAAAGTGTCTTATAGTATTTATGATAGTTTATTAACTTATGTGTGTTATGTGAATTGCTTAATTGTTAAATAAATAGCATAAGTAAGCGTATCGATATACAACTACGCAGTACTAATTGATAGCTCAACATTATCAATGTTAGGTTCTTCAAGGCCAATTAGTTAAAGCTAGAATTATTTGTAGCTGAGCAAACAGGCAAGTTCCTAACCCTAAACTTCTTACATTATTGCAAGTTCCCTAACTCAAACTCGAGCTATTATTTTCGAAGCATGTTAGTGAATAATTTTTGTCGATTATTCACATCTATACTATTTATTGAGATTCGCACATTGTGCAATTGAATTCCTATCCTATTATGATTGAACTGTAAATTTAATTAAAGTTCTTTCAAGTATGAATTGTTTATGAGATCGATCTATGCTATTTGTATCAGCTAGATCCAGCATGTCTAAATTGGTTAAGACAATGGTATTTTAAAAGCTGTTCTTATTAAATTGTTGTGGTAAGAACTCTTGGCTGAGAAAAGGATAAACTTGTTTAAGGCATGATATCAATGCTGGTTATTAAGTGTTTATGCATAAATCACGGGGTATGAGAGGCTGATCCCCTCGATTACCAAAACTTTTTAAGAGGTCCAGCTTACATGCTGAGAACCTTGGAAAACGTCCTTGGTTATTTCAAACCACTCAGTAATTGTCATTCAATTATTCGAATATTCAACTGTTGTTTATTAATTCAATGCTCCTCCACACTTTTATACTGTTGTTGAATATTGAAAACGAAATTTCCTTCTATCATGATATATCTCTTTGTGTATATACTTGCTAAGCAAATTAGTTGCTTACCCTTGCTATATCATGATCTTTATTTCAGCTAAGGCAGAAACGTCTAGGGGAGACAAAGGAAAAGGGAAGGTGCAAGAGTAGATGCCCGTTAGTGCCTATGTACTAGCTATTTCCGAATGTGGTTTGATTAAGTGAACCCTTATTTGTATTAAGAGTACGTTTTATGTTAAGGTTAAAGAACCTTGGGACCAGAATTGTAAGACTTTATTTCCATTCGATAAACAATGTATGTTTATTATTCCGCATTTAGTTAGATAGTATGTTTGTCGTCGAATTATCGTGAGCACCGAATTCGAGGTTTGGAAACCTGGATTTGGGGGTGTCACAGGTTGGTATCAGAGCTATAGGTTATAACCCTTAGGAGAAAGAGTCCTTAGGCTATAACCTGATAGAATGTAGAGGAATAGAAGGGGATAGAACTCATATAGAGTTATTTTTGGGTAGAAATTTATTATGATCTTAAAATTGAGGATTTAGATCATACGTTGGTGTTATTAAGCTTGTGGATAATTTGAGGAATGTGTATTGATGAGATAATATGGTAAAGTGAAGACCATTAAGTATGGACGATCCATTGTAAACTGGAGTTATAGATATTCGAGGTAATTAGATTAATCATTTGATGCTATTGATCAATTATGTGGCTATTGATCAATTTTTGTGGCTATTCATTAGATAAGATATTAGAGTGATGTGGTATGGAGTTTCTTTGTGATGAAAAGAGAGTACCTTAGAATCTGTTGGGTTAAGGTTTGCAAGAAGGAAATGATTGATTCGATAAATAATGAATATATCGATATTTTGAAGTGTTAGTTAAGTTATTAAGCTTTATGGTGGAATGCCAGGTGAGACAAAGGTAATGAACTCATATAGAGTTGTTAAGCAAAAGTTGAAAGTATTGAGATGAATGATGTTATATGCAAAAAAAAAAAAAAAAAAATTTAAGAGATGACTGATGGCAATTTAGATTGTTTTGATGATTAGAAAGGAGAGACAGCGGAGAGATTATAAGAAATGAACCAAGGGTAGATTTAGTGTCTGATATGGAAAAAGTATCTAGAGATGGAACTAAATGATGAGATAATGGAAATCCCTAATTAGGAGGATCAATTGGAGCCCGATATAAGGAATAGATAGAGGAAGTGAAAGAAAGAAAGGTTAAGTCTGAGAGTTATAAGACCTTTGTGAGTCGTAATGAATGAAGAATAGTGGTCAATGTATATGTACTAGTATATCTATGCATGTAAGAAATGTGAATCTCAATTTTTGTACAGCTAGCAGTATATCTGTTGTAAGTCCCAACTTTGTGTAAGTTGTGGAGTAGTTATGTGAATCCCATCTTGTTGTTAGTAACAGAGGGATAAGTGGATATCAGGAATGCTATATGATGTAAGTAGTACGAGGTACTAAGATGAGCTTATTAGTATTTATTAAAGGTGCCTTGAGTTGATATGATGATGATACATTCCCACTTTTCAGATCTAGGGGAATGCAGTTCTTATTAATCTCATCTTTTGTGTCTTAATGGGATAGTTAACATTTATAAGAATATGCCGGAATTATAAATGTTTGACACACTAAGAGGTGTATGAATATAAGTGTGGTATTATTATTACATGATTGATTGTGATCGATTTGTGCCTTGACTCTTAAATGATAACATCATGAGTAGAATTTTGCACAATGTGTAAAACAAGAAGGATTTATGTAAGGTTTTGTTTAGAACAAACAATGCCGTCAAGGAGACAACCCCGATACACGAGGGTGGAAAAATCAGTGAATAATGAGGAGGGTCAGACTGACCCCAAGAGGACCTTTGCGAACTTGTTAGAGGAAGACCAGCCATTGTGGTTGTTCGGCCATAAAGTCACATGACGAACTTTACGGGTTTCAAATTACTAGGACCACCGGAGTTTCGTGGGAATACGGATTCGAGTGAAGCCCAGACATGGGTAGAAGAAATGGACAAAGTTTTCAAGGTCGCAAGAGTGACCGAGGAACAAAAGACTTCGTTTGCCACTTTCATGAGGAAGGTGAGTCAAATTACTGGTGGAAGGTGAATAGAAGCCGAGCTGGGGAAGGCACAACTGCGTGGACTCGTTTTAAGGAGTTGTTTTTTAAAAAATTACTTTCTAGAAAGCACGCAGGCAAGTATGGAGATAAAGTTCTTGGATCTGAAGTAAGTTGATATGTTGGTAGCAGAGTACGCAACGAAGTTTAACAAACTAGCTGGGTTTGCTCCACACCAAGTCGACACCGGGGCTAGGCGAGCGAAGAGATTTGAACAAGGGTTGAAGCCCTAGGTGTATAGTAAGGTTGTGATTTTGCAGATCAACACATTTCCTACGTTACTTAAGGAAACAATCGTTGCCGAGGAGGAAATGAAGCATTGACAAAGCACAACCAAGATCAGAAAAGCCATGATGGTCACAAGGAAGGTAGCCGTGGGGGAAGTAACCCGAATAAAAGGAAATGGATCGATAGCCAATCTTGCGGAGCTAATAAGTCTGGAGGAGAGGCTAAGAAGGGTAATAAGTGCAATAATTATGGAAAGAGTCACTCAGGGAAATGTACGCAAAGGGATTTGCTACAATTGTGGGCAATAGGGGCACAAGGATGGAAACGACGGAGGAAGTAACTCCAATAAGAGGATGTAAACTGAGCGTAGATTTAATTCCGATATGACTAGGAGAATTTGATGTAATTCTTGGAATGGATTGGTTGTCTAGCCACGGGGCTGTGATTGATTGTAAGAAGAAATGCGTACACCTGAAAGACTCCGAATAAGTCGAAGGTTGTATTTTACGGTAGTAAATCGCCGAGACAATCTTGTTGTCTGACGATGATGCAAGCGAAGAGATTGTTAAGGAAGGGTTGTATATGCTATCTGGCTCACGTGGTTGATACTCAGAGAATAAGAGGTGAGGTGGGTCAGATACCGGTTGTAAGGGAATTTCCAGATGTTTTCCCAGATGAGTTACCGGGTTTACCACCGGATAGAGAGATCGAGTTTGTAATTGATTTGGTACTAGGAACCGCACCGATCTCAAAGGCACCATACAGGATGGCACTGGTGGAGATGAAAGAACTGATGGTTCAACTGCTGGAGCTGCTAGATAAAGGGTATATTCGTCCGAGTGTATCTCCGTGGGGAGCGCCAGTTCTGTTCGTAAAGAAGAAGGATGGATCGTTAAGGCTCGGTATCAACTACAGGGAATTGAACAAGGTTACGATTAAGAACAAGTATCCGCTGCCCAGAATTGATGATTTGTTTGATCAATTGAAGGGAGCAAAATACTTTTTAAAGATTGACTTGAGAACGGGATATCACCAACTAAAGGTGAGGCGGGAGGATATTCCAAAGACAGCATTCAAAACTCGATATGGGCACTTTGAGTTTTTGGTGATGTCGTTTGGGCTGACGAATGCGCCAGCAGCATTCATGGACATGATGAGCACAGTGTTCAATCAATACCTAGATAAATTTGTTGTCGTTTTCATAGATGACATCCTAGTCTACTCGAAGACGGAGGAGGAACACGATGAGCATTTGAGGATAGCCCTAGAAATGCTGAGAAGGGAGAAACCATATGCAAAGTTTTCCAAGTGTGAATTTTGGCTACAAAGGGTGCAGTTTTTGGGGCACGTAATTGACAAGGATGGTGTATCAGTGGATCCTGCGAAGGTAAAAGCAGTAATAAACTGGGAACAACCGAAGACGCCGACAGGAGTCCGAAGTTTCTTGGGATTAGCGGGTTACTATCAGAGATTTATTCAGAACTTTTCGAAGATAGCGACGCCGTTGACAAAATTTGACAAGGAAGACTGTGAAGTTTCAGTGGACGGACAAGTGCGAAGAGAGTTCTTGGAGTTAAAGAAGAAACTTAGTGGAGCACCTGTGTTATCACTACCTGATAATACAGGGAGATCTGTGGTGTACAATGATGCGTCACGCAAAGGCATTGGGTGCGTATTGATGCAACATGGGAAGGTCACTGCGTACGCATCACGACAACTGAATGACTATGAGAAGGGATACCCGACTCATGATCTGGAGTTAGCAGTAGTAGTGTTCGCCTTGAAGATTTGGAGGCACTACTTATATGGAGAGAGGTGCGAGATATATACAGATCACAAGAGTCTGAAATATATCTTAACTCAGAAGGAGCTGAATATGAGGCAGCGCCGATGGTTAGAATTAATCAAGGATTACGATTGTGAGATTCTGTACCATCCGGGCAAAGCAAATGTAGTGGCAGATGCCCTGAGTAGGAAAGGCAGAGAGAAGTTGATGAGGCTTACAACTCAGGCAGAGCTGATAAAGGACTTTGGACGCATGGAACTGGAGGTTAAGTATCCAATGGAGACGGACGAAAAATTGTTCACCGTGACAGTGGGTCCGACTCTACTGGATAAGATAAAGGAGGCTCAAGAATTTGATGAAGAATGCATTGGCATTAAGAAGCAACTATCGGAAGGAAAAACGTTGAAGTTCAAAGTTGACAGCACGGGTCTGCTGAGATTCGAGGGAAGGATCTGGATACCCTATGTACCAGACTTAAGGGAAGAAATATTGCAAGAGGCCCATAATACGAGATTTTCGGTACATCCGGGTAGCACCAAGATGTATCAAGATCTTCGTCAACATTATTGGTGGCCGCATTTGAAAGGGGAAGTTGCGGAATTCGTCAGCCGGTGTTTAACTTATCAGAGGGTCAAGGCAGAGCACCAACGGCCGAGCGGATTATTGCAGCCCTTAGAGATTCCCGAGTGGAAGTGGGAGCACATCACTATGGATTTTGTGGTAGGACTCCCGACAACACAAAAGGGTCTAGACGCCATCTGGGTGATCGTAGATCGGTTGACCAAGTCTGCCCATTTTCTACCAATCAAGATTAGGTACAAATTGGAACAGTTGGCGAAACTCTACGTGAAGGAGATAGTATCGCGACATGGAGTACCGGTGTGTATTGTATCTGACAGAGATCCGCGCTTCACGTCAAATTTTTGGAGAAGTCTACAGGAAAGAATGGGAACACAATTGAGAATGAGTACGGCGTATCATCCTCAGACCGATGGTCAGAGCGAGCGAACAATTCAGACCCTGGAGGACATGCTCCGGGCAGTTGTGATGGACTTAGGTGGCAGCTGGGATGATCATTTGCCCTTGGTAGAGTTCGCTTACAACAATAGTTATCACGCTAGCATCGGTATGCCACCGTACGAAGCGTTATATGGAAGAAAGTGTCGAACGCCGTTGTGTTGGGATGAAGTTGGTGAACGGAGATTGTTGGGACCAGAATTGGTACAACAAACCATGGAAATCATTAAAGTAATAAGACAGCGGTTAGTAGCAGCCCAGGATCGTCAGAAAAAGTATGTCGACTTACATCGTCAGAAGCGGGACTTTGAAGTTGGTAGCTTTGTGTTCTTGAAGGTATCTCCCTGGAAAGGGAAGATCCGTTTTGGGAAGTAGGGTAAATTGAGCCCTAGGTTTATAGGACCTTTTGAAATATTAAGGAGAATAGGCGAAGTGGCGTACGAAGTAGCATTACCTCCTGAACTTGAGCACATTCACAACGTGTTTCATGTATCAGTGTTGCGTCCGTATAAGCCAGATTACAAGCATGTCATTTCTTATGAGCCAATTCAAGTCGAAAAGGACTTATCGTACGAGGAGGTTCCTATCTAGATTCTCGATAGGAAGGAACAGAAGCTGAGAAACAAGACCATACATTCCGTCAAAGTTCTCTGGAGGAATCACGCAGTCGAAGAAGCTACGTGGGAACTCGAAGAGAAAATGAAGGCGAATTATCCGTTCTTATTTGAGTAACCCTATTTTTGCAATTCCGAGGACGGAATTTTTATAAGGGGAGAGGGATGTAATGCCCGTGAATTTTGAACGTCCTTATTAATTAAATCGAATTTAATTCAATGAGTTAACGTTGTGTTCTATTTAAATCAGCTTGGGTTAATTGGTGGGAGATGTATAAGATGTGTCTATACTCGTGTTGGCAGGTATGATATAACTATGGTTAAGAGATAACCATAGGTGAGTCAAGTGTAGGAATTGGTGAGTAATGACTAAAATGGCTAAGAGTGGTTAATAACCAAGGTAATTATGTAAGGGCAATAACCATTGTATATCCAAGTGGTTAATAACCAATGAAATGATGGCGGGATAATAACCATTGTGTTTAACCAATGTAATGATGGCAAGATAATAACCAATGTCTAATAACCAATGAAGAATGGGTAATAACTAATGGATAATTAAGATTTTGCGAAAAGACTATTTTAACCTTGAAAGAGGTTGGGAAAGGACTAAAATACCCTTGAGGAAGTTGCTAGGAAACTTCCTACTATTGATGAATTGACCAAATTGCCCTTGCCTAGTCATGGTTAATGACTATTTTGCCCACGGTCTCTACTTTCCTATAAATAGGACCCCTCACCAATGATAGTGAGGTTGGTTCATTATTCACTAAGTATAGAGAGAGTGTTAGAGAGAGAGTTTTAAGAAAAAGCAAGAACAAATCTTGTGGGAGAAAGAAGAAGGTCTTGATTGTTTAGGCCATCCCCATTCACAACCTATTTTGGGAAGGAAAAGAAGAAGAAGAAATCAAAAAGGTATAACTCCAAACTTTAAGCTATTTTAATGTGTTTGGACATAGATCCTTGAAGTTTTATATTCTTGATGGCTAGAACCTTATGATAAGGTTAGATCTTGAATGTATAATGTTTTGCTTGTTCATATGTGTGAGTTTATGTTGGAAAAATTTAGAAGAAAGGAAGTAAAGGAGATTTTCGGAAATTTTGTTTGAAAAAGGTTGTTATATGCTTGTCATTTTGAAATCTATAAAGGGATCTTGTGATTTTCTTTCTTGATATGCTAGATCCATAGGTTAGGGACAAAATCCCTTTTGAATCACTCAAATATGTTGAAAAATGAGCAAACCATGAATTTATTACCAAAGCATGCCAACTGTTGAACAACCTTGCTGACCCCTGACTTTGAGCCTGTTTTCTGAGACCTAGACATAACCAAATTTGATGTTTGATAAATGAAAAATGTAGTTCAGGAAGATACGAATCCAACAAAATCGACGGATCGTAAATCGAAGTTGTAGATTTCGTTTTATGAAGGTTTTGGTGAAAGACCCCAAATCTGGAAATCAAGAACGAAAATTAGAAAAAAAATTAACTATTTGTTATTTAATTATGTTTAAATAATAAATAAAGTTAAGTAATTGATTAATTATTATTAAATAATGATTAAGGATAATTAAGAATTGTAAATTAATTATTTATGATTTGATTAACTTTAAAATATAAATAAACCTAATTAGTTATTATTTATTATTAAATAATAACTAAAGATAATTAGTACTCACTTATTAGTTATTTATTATTTGATTAACATTAAATAATAAATAAACCTAATTAGTTATTATTAAATAATAACTAAAGATAATTATTACTCACTAATTAATTATTTATTATTTGATTAACTTTAAATAATAAATAAACCTAATTAGTTATCATTTATTAAATAATAACTAAAGATAATTCTTATTCACTAAGTAATTATTTATTACTTGATTAACCTTAAATAATAAATAAATCTAATTAGTTATTATTTATTAATAACTAAAGATAATTCATATTTACTAATTAATTATTTATTATTTGATTAACTTTAAATAATAAATAAATCTAATTAGTTATTATTTTATTATTAAATAATAACTAAAGATAATTATTACTCACTAATTAATTATTTATTATTTGATTAACTTTAAATAATAAATAAACCTAATTAGTTATTATTTATTATTAAATAATAACTAAAGATAATTATTACTCACTAATTAATTGTTTATTATTTGATTAACTTTAAATAATGAATAAACCTAACTAATTATTATTTAAATCTTAAATAATAATTAGAGACAATTAAAATTTATAATTCGATTATTATTTAATTAATAATTAAATAATAAGTAACTGTAATTAGTTATTAATTACTATTAATAATAACTAAAGATAATTAATTAATTACTATTTAATAGTAATTAAATGAAGATAGAGTTAATAAAATAGAGAGAGTTTAATAACCCATTAATTAAACAATCATAACAAATTGTTTAAGGGTTTAATAAATGAATATTACTTAAGAAAGAGTAATGTTAATTAATTTAACAATTATAATAAATTGCTTAAAGGTTAATAAGTGATTATCACTTAAGGGAAACATGGTTAATTAATTAAACCATCAACCTAGAGATCCATTAAAGTGTCTTATAGTATTTATGATAGTTTATTAACTTATGTGTGTTATGTGAATTGCTTAATTGTTAAATAAATAGCATAAGTAAGCGTATCGATATACAACTACGCAGTACTAATTGATAGCTCAACATTATCAATGTTAGGTTCTTCAAGGCCAATTAGTTAAAGCTAGAATTATTTGTAGCTGAGCAAACAGGCAAGTTCCTAACCCTAAACTTCTTACATTATTGCAAGTTCCCTAACTCAAACTCGAGTTATTATTTTCGAAGCATGTTAGTGAATAATTTTTGTCGATTATTCACATCTATACTATTTATTGAGATTCGCACATTGTGCAATTGAATTCCTATCCTATTATGATTGAACTGTAAATTTAATTAAAGTTCTTTCAAGTATGAATTGTTTATGAGATCGATCTATGCTATTTGTATCAGCTAGATCCAGCATGTCTAAATTGGTTAAGACAATGGTATTTTAAAAGCTGTTCTTATTAAATTGTTGTGGTAAGAACTCTTGGCTGAGAAAAGGATAAACTTGTTTAAGGCATGATATCAATGCTGGTTATTAAGTGTTTATGCATAAATCACGGGGTATGAGAGGCTGATCCCCTCGATTACCAAAACTTTTTAAGAGGTCCAGCTTACATGCTGAGAACCTTGGAAAACGTCCTTGGTTATTTCAAACCACTCAGTAATTGTCATTCAATTATTCGAATATTCAACTGTTGTTTATTAATTCAATGCTCCTCCACACTTTTATACTGTTGTTGAATATTGAAAACGAAATTTCCTTCTATCATGATATATCTCTTTGTGTATATACTTGCTAAGCAAATTAGTTGCTTACCCTTACTATATCATGATCTTTATTTCAGCTAAGGCAGAAACGTCTAGGGGAGACAAAGGAAAAGGGAAGGTGCAAGAGTAGATGCCCGTTAGTGCCTATGTACTAGCTATTTCCGAATGTGGTTTGATTAAGTGAACCCTTATTTGTATTAAGAGTACGTTTTATGTTAAGGTTAAAGAACCTTGGGACCAGAATTGTAAGACTTTATTTCCATTCGATAAACAATGTATGTTTATTATTCCGCATTTAGTTAGATAGTATGTTTGTCGTCGAATTATCGTGAGCACCGAATTCGAGGTTTGGAAACCTGGATTTGGGGGTGTCACAATAGATCTCAAAATCTTTTCAACTGTAGCAACATCTCCCTTATCTTCACCATTTGCCTTCATCTTGTTGACTATGGTAAGGGTCCGAGCAAAATACTCATTCACAGATTCTCCTGCCTTCATGTGAAGAATTTCAAACTCCTTCCAAAGAGCTTGCAAGTGAGCATGCTTTACTCATGTTGTACCTTGATACTTCTGCTTCAAAGAATCCCATATGTTCTTTGTTGTATCCTTGTTGAGGATTGTCTCCAGGACCGAATGATCTATTGCTTGAAATAGATAGTCCTTTGCTTTCAAATCTTTTAACTTCTGATCTTCAATATTCTTCTTATGAGCATCTGTGAGATTTTCTGCTGCTGCAGGAATTCTCCAATACTCCTTTGAACGCAAGAAGTTTTCCATGAGCATCGCCCAATGATCATAATGCCTATCAAATTTCGGAACTGCTGGCTGCACAAAAGAATTTTCTGTCATCGTACTTCAATCACTACACACATAGAAGACTGCTGCTTCCAATTTTAACCAGGCCCCGTGATGTGGCTCTGATACCAAATGTTAGGGAACCAGAGAATTTATGAAAAGATAAAGAAGTCTGGGAGAAATCTCTGTTATTTGAAGAGCAAACTTGGCTATCTTATAGCCTTACAGAGCAACACTTGGAAAACAAGAAAAATAACAGCCCATGTTTTACATATCCTAAAAGCGTGGTAAGACTAATTCAATTAAATAACTAACCCTTAACAATAGGAATTTATTGACAGAGTGGTAACAACCCACTAAAGCAACCTAACGTCTAGAATAACAAAACTTAACACTCCTTACCATGTCATTATTTGAAATTCTAGCAAATACTTAACCAAGCACTTGTTTCAACTACAAGTCTGTTGTAACTATATAGAACTAGTGGAATAGATAATATAATCAATTGTCCCCAAATGAATCCTCAAGTGTGTCCCTATTTTCAAGTATGATCTGCCAAAAGGTCTCCAACCCAGCGGCAACTTTCGCACGATCCTTATCACAATGGTGGTCTTCAGGAACCGCTTCCAAGATAGAATGAACAAGCACTACGTCATCTATGAGAGGCTATAAAATGGAGACTTTACTTTTGCCAGTTGGACCAACTGGTCAGCAGCCCTATTAAACCTCTTGAAAATATGTACAACCCTGGTGCCTAAGTCCATAACTTCTCGAGCAATGCTAACAAAACCACCCAAAAAAGAGGAAAAGTGAGTAAAAAAATTTGAATAATAATTAGCATAATTAATCTAAGAAAGGAGATCACCTCTCGTGGCTGGGAAGATCCACCGAATTTGGATCAATCTTGTACATTTTATAAATAACTTTCCTGTTATCTCCCTCAATATCGAGCTACTCGTATAACATTTCATTCTCCCAATTTTTCTTGGAACAAATGACCTTTACTGATTTACAAATCCCACAAAAATCTAGACTGCCTATGAAACCATGATTGACAACCACATCATTGCTCCAACATTCGATTACACCTACCCCAACATCATTTACCATAAAATATCGATCCCTGTTTGTAAAATCATAAATACCAAAAATATGGCCATCATAACTATTAGCAATTGATCCGAGTTAGACCCGTAGATCATGGACATCCACTTAGGTATGGATATTGGATAACTCAATTGGGATTGGAAGAGTCCCATATCACTTGAAACTATTTTAGATAATACTTGACTATTTTAGATAATACTTGATATGGTTAAGACTCTATATGAGATAACTCCCCTGATTTAGTCAGTTGTAGACTTATCCCATATTAATTGGGATAACTCTCCTGATTTAGTCAGTTGTAGACTTATCCCATATTAATTGGGATTCATCGTTAAATACTGATTCCAGCAAAGTGTAGGGCTAAGAAAAAATAACATATTATTTTTCTCAAACACATTTCTCTCTAAATACTCTCTCTTTCTAGTAATTTCCAAACTTCCATCAATAGGCCTGGGGTGTACTTGGTGTGAACACCTGAGTTCGTTCGCATCGTTGCTAGTAACAACTCCATATTGACGAAAAACGTTTGTACGAAGGATCATAGTAATTGTGTTCGTGACATTGCTTGTAGATTTGGCATTCCGGTTCGACCGCTTCCGCTTCGTGGATACTAACCGATTCATATGTAAGTTTATATGTGCTTATGTATTAATTTTCGTTTAATTTAACATTGACACCAGAGCCATGCTATACTTAATCTCGCATAAATATTCTGTCATTTTTTTATTCGCTATAAAGCTTAAAATAGGACATTAATGACATAATATGCTAGAGTACATATTAGAGGCCGAAAATATAGTATGATGTAGTCCATATGCATGTTAAGACACCTACAAAATATTATTGCAATCAGATTTGTATTTTGAGAGAAAACATAAACCCTAATTCGCATTTACATTTTTTTAAATGAAAATCTGTTTTTCTAAAGAAGTCAATATTATTTACATAATAAAATAGTACATGTCGCCACGATTCCAGAAATATAAAGTTTCTATTTTTTGGACATCTGTAGAATTAATTATATTTTTTTGAAAAAATAGTACCAAACTGTAATTTTGCTTCTGGTTTGCTGAGGAAGAAGACGACGTTGACATCAACATACGTCAGCGCGTGTGGGGGCCACATGCCAAATTTAAATAATAAAAAAAATAGGTTGCGTGGATGACCAGTCGCGCCTACGAAAATTTTGTTTTTATTTTCTGGTCACTTTAAATATTTTTCTGAATTTTTTCAGTAATTATAAATATTTCTAAAATTGTTTTAATTATTTAAAATGCTTTAAAAATTGTCCAAAAATATTTTTTGGGTCAAATTTTTTCCTGTTAATTGAGAAGCATGTTCACAAGTTCTCCACTTAGAGGTGTTGAGAAATGATTTCTTTTAGTGTCTTAAATTATTTTATTTTTAATTATTATTTATTTGAAAAATAATTGTATTAAATAGTAAAAAAATTATGAAGAATCCAGAAAATTTACCGTATTACATTTTCATGTATACATACTATTAAAAAAATATTTGGTCAATTTTGAGCAACATTCAATATTTTTTCACATTTATTGTTGTAAATTTAACACATATTTATTGTGTTCGTCCCCTTAGGACTTGTCTAAATACATCCGGCTTCCTAGTGGGAGCTGTGGTGGGGCCATTCATGCACATACCCCTTATTTGTTATTGCATGGTATTTTAGATGATCCAAAAATGGTTGATATTTAATTATTTTTGGAGACATGTTCTCACTTTGTGATAGAGACATGGGACAAAATAATTATAAGAAGACAAGTGCAACATTTCCAATTTTATTAATAGATTGATGTAGTAGGAATATTTGATGTAAAGTGTTAGTATTGATGTATTTATATCGAAGCCCTGTAAGGGAATGTAATTTTGCACTTGTTTTTCAATTAATTGATTTTACCCCCAAAGTACAATTAAATTATCAATAGGGGTTTTTGTTTCATAATCCCCGTCCTTATTTTGTTGTAATGTGCTATTTGGATGTTTTGTCATATAAAATAAAACTAATCATAATTATTTATCTCATGACATGGAATGATGATTATGAGCTTAGCGATTTTTCGATTTCTATCCATAGACTAAATAATTGTGATTAATTAGGATTTAATGACAAAATTATTAAGTGTGTGCTAATATTTATATTTCGTGTAACCTTATTGTAATGAAATGACCTCTAAAAATGTTATTGCTGACCTTAACAAAGGTGAAAAATTGGATGATAAAAATTATTACTTTTGGTCGAAGAAAATTCAATATCTGCTTAATTAGTTAGACGTGCTAGAAACTTTAACTACCACTATGGAACCGCCTGATGAGAGCACCACTGCATAGCACCGTCGAGACAAACAAACCTACGATGAATGGGTCAAAAAGCATCGTTGTGCATGCTTTACCATGCTAAGTAGCATGCACAACGACCTTATTGGCGAATTTGAGTCTTGCAAAACTGTAATGAAAATGTGTGATATGCTTAAGAAGTCCTATGGTGAGACTACTGCTACTAGGTTGTGTGAGCTTAATTATAAGCTGGACCGTTACAAGAAGGAGCCTAAACACATTATGGTGGAACACCTTCGAGTAATGTCGGCCATGATCCGCGAGCTTAGTGCAGTTGGCACAACCCTTATTAAAGAGCAACATATTCAAGTTGTGCTTAGGTCTTTACCTGATGTCTGGGAGCCTTTCACGATGACTATGATAAATAATGACAGTATCAAAATTCTTGTTGATCTCAAAAGGCATCTTGAGCTTGAATATTAGCGTCGTGGTGCCAAAGATGGCAGCTTTGTCTTCATGGCTCAAGTTGGTTCGCACAATGAAAAAGGCAAGCGCAAGAGACAAGTTAAAGGCAACGATCAGGGTAAGGCCAACGCACCGAAACAGAATAGGGGCAAAAGAGGAGGAAAAAAGAAGATGACTTGCTATAACTGTCAGCAGGTTGAACATTTTGTTCGTGAATGCACTAAGCAGAAAAAGGTAAAATTTAAATTTCTTCATTGCGATGAATACTTTGTGTGTTCACTTATTTTTCTTGCTCAATCTGATCCTTCATAGATTATTAACATAAGAGCAACCAAGCATGTAACTCGCGATAGGGAGGGATTCACTGAGTACCGATGAGTTTCCAAAGGGAGTCGGAGTTTGTTTATGGGGAACAGTTCAGAGGAGCAAGTGCTTGATTTTGACACTTATCAACTGACTTTGCGAAATGGCTGCACACTAATCCTTGAGGACACACTTTATGTACTAGGAATTCGACGGAACTTAATATCAGTTGTAGATTTAGTTAGAGTAGAATATTCTTTTTCCTTCGGCAGTAGTGGCGTATCTATTTCCTTTCATAATGATTTTGTAGGAGATGGTACTTTATCGAATGGTTTTTATGTTTTGAATAAAGGTGAATCCCATTTTTCATATATTGCTTCTCATGATGATATTATTAATGAATCATTGAAATGACATGCTAGATTAAGTCATATTGGCCAAGATAGGATGACTAGGCTAGCTCGAGAAGGCCTTTTAGGCTCACTCACTAAAGTTAACATACCAGTATGTGAACCTTGTTTAGTATGGAAGGCAAAAAGAAAATCATTTGGGAAGGCAGTGAGGGCCATTAATCCTTTAGAGCTAGTTCATTCAGACATTTGTGGTCTAATAAATGTTGAGCACGACATGGTGGTACCTATTTCATCACTTTTACAGATGATTATTCGCGATATGGATGTGTCTATTTGATTTCTCATAAGTCAGAAGCATTTGACTGCTTTAGACGTTTCGTTGCTGAAGTTGAGAATCAAAGGGATAGATCTATAAAGGTTTTTAGGACCGATCGTGGCCGCAAATATTTATCTGAGCAATTTAAAGGACTCGATGAGGAAAAATGTATCATCAGACAACTAACGATTCCTGGTAATCTGAAACAAAATGGTGTTGCAGAAAGAAGGAATCATACACTGTTAGAGATGGTTAGGTCGATGATAGCACAAACTGATCTTTTAATTAATTTTTAGGGGGATGCACTCATGATTGCTGCCTACATCCTTAATCGCGTGCCTAGTAAGTCAGTTACTTCTACACTATATGAGTCTTGGGAAGGCAGAAAACCAACTCTAGATCATTTAAGACCATAGGGTCGGCAGGATATGTGCGCATTCCTTCCTAACAACTTGGGAAGTTATACTCTAGAGGAAAGAAAGGTATCTTTATAAGGTATCCTGAACACTCAAAGAGTTATGTGATAATATGCGAACAACCTAAAGGAATAATGACTGAGATTAAATCACGAGATGTGGAATTCATAGAAAATGAGTTTCCAAGTAGGGGTGACACGACAAAGGATTTTGAGCTATATGAGATGAATGAATCAGTGGGAGACATTTCACCATCCCTTAGCGAAGGAAGGGAATTTGATTCTCATCGTTTTGTCGCTAAGGATGGTGGGACTGATCTACTACCTAATGGGGCACCTGATTCACAAAATCTTAAGCCACGTCGAAGCAAACGTGCAAAAGTACCTCAAAATGTTTTTGAAATTAAAGAGGAATCTCTTCTTATACTTGAAGGAGATGGCCGTATGTGCGCTCTAAAAGATGATAATGAGCCTGCTACATATAAGGGAGCTTTCACTTCACCTGCCCGTAATGAATGGATAGATGCTATGAAGGATGAAATTGGTTCTATGGAAAAGAACCAGGTTTGGGAGTTGGTCGATCTACCGCCTGGTCGTAAGGCCATTGGAAATAAATGGATTTTCAAAATTAAACGTAATGCAGATGTATCAATCGATAAGTATAAGGCTCGTCTTGTGGCAAAAGGGTTCACCCAAAAGGAGGGTGTGGACTATGATGAGACATTCTCACCAGTTGTGAGAATTGACTCTATTCGCCCTATTCTAGTTATTGTCGCACGTTTAGATACGTCAGGAAACTTAATAACAATAGAAATGTCATTCAAATCTGACGTATTTTTGTTTAAATCAGTTACATGGGCTAAGGAAGCTTGACATCCGTTTTTCAATAAACGAATGACTTTGTGACAAGAAATGACGGTTATTGATTTCAACAGTTTGGTTGCTTGAATTCGCATAATAGGTTGATTAGGAAAATGAAAACTAATGACCGACTTAAATCAAACAAGATTTATAAATAGTGGATGTAATGAATATTTGTCCCAATGGTGTTTCAACAAATAAGTCAACATTTAATTTATCAAGGGTCAAGTTTAAACGTTGGGCACAAGCAGATAAAATAAAAGAGTGGGTAGAACCAGTATCTAATAAGGTATAGATTCGCAAGAGTTTACGATTAGCTCACCGGTTATGACGTTATGTGGTTGTAGTATTTCTTTCTCCCGTCCCACTAATAGAGCCCTATCCACGACATCCGAATATAGACAAATTTTATGAGAAACGAGATACTTATGAATTTTTGGTTTCAAACCTCGTAGAAACATTCGTGTCATCCGTTCTTCAGTGTCCACCAAATGGGATGCAAAACGCGACAACTCAGCAAACTTGGCTTCGTACTGTGACACCGTCATGTTGTTCTGTTCCAGTTTGATGAATTCCACCTCCTTCATATGGCGAATACTTTCCGGGAAATACTTCTCGTTAAATAATTCTTGAAATTCGACCCAAGACATCTCGAGTGCCGAGTGACGGGTACGTTTCACGGATTCCCACCAATGATCCGCTTCTCCTCGTAGCATAAAAGTGGCGAAAGGAACCTTTTGTTCATTAGTGCAACGCAGTATATCAAATATCTTTGTCAATTATTTCAGCCACGCCTCTGCCTTGAGTGGGTCCGGCTTGCCAAAAATTTAAGTGGTCCTAACTCTTTGAACTGTTTGGCAGTGACCTTTTGTACGTTACCAGCGTTTCCACCAGTAGATAAGAGCTCTTCTCGCCTGGTTCTGCATGTATTGCATGAAGTTCCTAAAAAATTCATCATTCATCCGGTTGTTAGCATCATGATTAACATCATGATGTTCTGAGTTTGCACCCGTATTATTTGTGGCTTCCTGATTTTCAGCCACAATGGTTTTAGAGTGAATCTCTTGATTTTCAGATGCCATTCTGAAATGTGATCACAAAACAAATATAGGTAAATAAATAGACATGCAACATCTTATCCCTATAACCAAACTAATTACTAAAAAAACAAAATAGCTTAGGTAGGACTCGTGTTCCTTGTGCAAGTGTAATTGGTAAGTTGATGTATGCAATGATGTGTACATGCCCCGACATAAGTTTTGCAGTGGGGATGGTTAGTCGATTTCAAAGCAATCTTGGATTTGCTCATTGGGTGGTAGTTTAGAGGATACTTCGATACTTGAGAGGCACCATAGACTATATGTTATGTTATCAGGGTGGTGAGTTACGCTTACAGGGGTACAACGATGTAGATTGGGCTAACGACTTAGATGAGCGTAAGTCTACCATTGGGTATAACTTCTTGCTTTGTGGTGGATCCATTAACTGGTTGAGCAAGAAACAACAATGTGTTGTTCTATCCACCATGGAGTCAGAGTATATTGCATGTTGCTTTACAGTACAAGAGGCAGTAAGGTTACGGAGATTCTTCAAGTGCCTACCTGTTGGATCACATTCAAGTGATCGTGTCACTATTCATTGTGACAATACGACTGCTTTATCTATGTTAAGGATCCCAAGTACCATGGAAAGACCAAGCACATTGAGACTAAATTTCACTACATTAAGGATATTGTGGCACAAAAGAAGGTGGTCCTTAAGCATATTTCTACGAGCAACATGGTTGTTGATCTCTTGACTAAGCCCATTCCTAGGGATGTTTTTCGAACTCATGTTAGGAGCTTAGGACTTCGTAGGCCTTGATATGTTTTATGTTTGATAATGGACATCTTTTGGATATTGTTTTTTTTATGCAATAAAGGTTATCACATAATGTTGAATTATATCCAGTTCTATGTTTTAACTTATTGTATATATATAAGTACACATATAAAGTGTCACAAGGCAAAAAGGTTGATCTACTCACACGGATAACCTGCCTCGACACTTGTAATAGTGAGCGAGATGAGACTATTTTGCGATAATCTAAATGGTTGGGCACCATTTTTGAGACACTACGATTTAGTCGCCTTGGTTGGTCCAAGAAGAGGTATCATTATATACCGAACACTTGTAAGAGGTGTAGCCTTGTTTTTGGGGTTGCCGGATATTAGATTCATACTAGATACTATCTGAAGTAGCTAGGGATGTTTTCTAAGGTTAAACGCTAGAGAGCGATTAACTACAATTCATACGGTGTTATTTTAGCTAGAGCGACATTTTGTTTTTTAGAGCTCCACCGTAACATGAGAATTGTACCTCGTGTGCAAAATAAGCGATATAGTATAGAAGAGTGATGTGGTCGATCCCTATCCAATCACTGTGTGAGCCCTATACATTAACTATTGTCCTTAGTAACTTGAACCTATGTCATGAAACAAATACTTTATGTTGCTACTCTAGTTTGTATTTCTAAGTTCACATAATGAGGTTCCATAGGTACTTGTCTGGGAAAGCAACAAAGTTAATGAAGATTAACATGAGAGTTTAGGGAAGACATTTGTCTGGCATCACATTCACTATTTTAAAGTGTATATATTATACTAGTATATATATATATATAGGTAAGCATAACAAGGCAAATGGGGTTGAGTGTATTTCTGAAATGTAATCATTTAGGGATTTGAAATACTCAACAGAATATGATCGACTGGTCTAAGACATGATGAGTGTTTTTTAGATGCTTCATATTAGTTATGATGGAGACTTAGTATGTAAGCTCTCGCGCTTGATATCATTTATTTCTCGCCAGTCGCACGCCAAGGCACCTATACTAGGAAATCTAAAGATGATTGATTTGAGATGAGTACATACCTTTATAACCCAAGTGTCTGAGTGAGAGATGTTAGTAATTGATCTGGGTCGGACCCATGGATCATGGACATCTATTTGGGTATGGATATTGGATAACCCAATTGGGATTGGAAGAGTCTCATATCACTTGAAAGTATTTTAGATAATACTTAATATGGTTAGTATTTTAGTTTCTCTCTAAATACTCTCTTTCTCTCTAGTAATTTTCAAGCTTCCATCAATAGGCTTGGGTGTACTTTGTTTGAACACCTGAGTTCGTTCGCATCATTGCTAGTAACAACTTCATATTGACGAGAAGCATTTGTACGAAGGATCGTAGTAGTTGTGTTCGTGGTATTGCTTGTAGATTTGGCATTTCGATTCAACCGCTTTCGTTTTATAGATACTATCTGATTCATACGTAAGTTTATATATGTTTACATGTTAGTTTCCATTTAATTTAACAATAACAAAATAACCCCATGTTATAGGATAACTTCACAAACGGACAACGAGTCTTAAATCTTTTTCGATACTTGCTATTCTCGGCTTACCAGGTTTCAGCACACCTAGTCCTAGTGTCTGAGTAGAACCTAAATATAAAAAGTATGAAATAAGGGTGGAGGGGAGAAAACTTAATAAAAATCAAAAGGAATAACGTCTTTAATCGTCTCTGAACTATGTGTCTATTTCACGTTTGGTTCCCAAACTATTTTTTACACACGTTTGGTCCACATACTTTTTCAATTCTTTAATCTTAGTAAAATCCGCCTAAGTTAAACCAAATCCAAATTGGTCAACGGACATGTGAGCTAAAAGCTTATATTTTGAAGGACAAAATTATCTTTTCATTATTCAAAACCCATTCTTGATACAGAGCTCAGAGCCCTCCTCTCACGCACACTTTGTTGCTATCACCAATTTCCTCTTCTCTAAAGGATATTTAGGAGGCTTAATCCGCAAATCAAAAATAACCAACAATTAATTAACCTACCCGAATTGGGTGGCCTAGAATTCAAGTGAAGAATACTATAAAGAGTTCCATTTCTCACAAAATTTAACCTCTAAAACCCGATCTTGGGGTTGGGGGTCATTTGTGAAACCCAACAAATTGATAAGTCTAGGAATAAGAATATATTTTGGACAAAACCTAAATCTCATTTTTAACTCCATTTGGCTTTCAGGTGTCAACGAAAAGGAGATATGTGGCTTTTAGTTAGAACCTCTAGAGGGTCTTTTTACAGCATGTCGGTCATTCTTTAGAATGGCTTTGTAGACTAAGCCATGGTTGCCTCTTCCTAAGAGCTTTTGAGGAGAGAAGTTCTCGGTAGCTGCTTCAAAATCAGAGTAATTAAAGTTTGATGGGTTTTTCAATTTGTGGGTTTTGTTGAATTTTATTCTTTATCTGTGTAAATGTATGTATGTGTATGTGTATGTAGATCAATTGGATGCATGGGGAAGATAAAAATGAAGGAGTTGAACTCCCCCTTTTTCCCCTCTGCAATTGAGTGTGCAAGTGTTATGTTGCATGACGACTTTGAAAGTAATATGCCCTCAAGCCAATTATATTTGATGTAATAAACATTTACTTTGTAATCTTATTCAAATATTAATAATAGAACAAAATGCATATTTTATCCATGTTAATTAGTTGAATTAATAAATGTGATGAACCCATAGTTTTCGAGCAATGCTTTTACAATCATGATGAGATCATGCTAGTGAGATCTAAATTCAAGAAAGCTCAAAACTGAAATGTTCCTAATCGTTGGATCACTAATATTGGGATTACTGATCCGGATAGATTAGTACATACTATGCTTGATCTTTAGAAGATGATGATTGATCTCATAATCATTTCTGTGAAGACACTAAAGCAAGTATGTAGGTGCTTATTGGAGAATAAGTTCACTGAAGGTGACTCGCTTAAAGAACTCTAATGGAGTTTTATTCACCTGTCAATAGGGAAGTCCTTAAGTGATAGTTGTACAAGTGATCCTTGGACTTGAGATCATCATAGTACCTTGTGTATGTTAAGTTATACTTTGTCATATTCCTTAATACCTTAGGGTATGTCATAGGGTATGTACGGGTATAATAAAGTATACACGGAGGTAGGTGAATGATCGACAAAGGATCTACCACTTCTAATAAAGGGAGAGAATGTCCTATGCGATTTGATAAATGACAACTCAGAAATCCCTGGCCAGGGTTGAATGAAAATTAGAAAGGTGTTTCTAATTTACATTATTCGAAGTTGTGCATTCTTAAATCGAAATGCATATGATTAAATAAAATAAGACTTGTCAGTAAATCCATGTCTTATATTTAATCGGGACATTGTATGGAAGAAGGATTGAATTGTACGGTAACTACTGCTGAATAGGTTCTATGTGATTAAACGTTGATTTCATATTATACGGATACTCCTGATACATTATCGTAATGTGTCCCTCATGATGTAGAATAAATATTATTTATTTATATAAGAATTAAAAGAGTTTAATTCATTGTAAATAATATTAGAATAGTTCTAATTTATTTATTCTACGACCGGCATAATATTGAACCTAAAGGGTCACACCGCAAAAGAATAATTTTGTATTGGAAATAATTGGCTAAATAATAATAAATTAAGTATTTAATTTATTAGTTGAATAAATTGAAATGCTTAATATTTATAATGATATATTTGGAGAAATATTGAATTATAAATTAATGAGAGAAATCTTATTATTATTATTATTATTTAATTCTTAATTAGATTGAAAATTAAATTAAATACAAATACAAATTAAATAAAATGGTAGTATACTTGCTTAATGTTGATTAAGCAAGTAACACATGTTAATTCCTTAAATGAATAACATGTGGGTTAGGAGCAAATGTATACTTACATTTTGTGTAAGTATTATTTTTGTAAGTATCCTAATAAGATTAGGGTTTCCTAATTAACCTAGCATATTCATTAGCCTCCATCTTAAGAGTTAAGAGAAAAATAGTGTTCTTGTTATTCTTAAGAGTTGGGAATAAAATTAATGGGATTAGCCATCTAAGATTTCTCGGAAATCAAAATATTGTTTCTTGTATAATTGTTCTTGGTGGATTACCTCTAGAGTGTTACATACACTTTGTAACTAGTGTTTAATCCAAGGAACAAAGATTGGAGGAGCTTGAAGAAATCAACAAAGGATTGTAGATTGGAAGAGTTTGAAGAAATCAAGAGAGGAGTAGATCTTGTAGCGGTTCATGAGTTGAATCATCAAAGGTATTATCTCTTGTTAATCTTCATCAATTAATAGCTATGCATAAGGTGATTCATGGGTAAGTTGCAAAAATTTTAATTTTCATTTTCCGTTGCGTATTACAATTAGATTGTGATTTTGCACACTTACAGTGGTATCAGAGCCATCCTTATGCGTACTATTAATTGTGTCAATCATATATATATATGCTGATATGTGTTTAGAATAATTTTTTGGGTATAATTGTTAGTATGAAATTATGTTTTTTGAAAAACATCAAAATAAAAAAATAAAAAAAACACTGTTCACTGGCGTACACTGTTCACCGCCGGACACTGTTCACTGGCGTTACTGTTCACCGGGCAGCCCGGGCACTGTTCACTGTTAATTAAAAAAAATTTGATTTTCCAATTTTACATTTTCAATGTTAAAAATAAAGATGTTTATTTTGGACTTGAAATTGGTTAAAAATAAAGGAGTTTATTTTAATTAATATTGGATTTCAATTTTGAACAAAGATTCTAAATTTTTATAAAGAAGTTTATATTAATTTGGAATGGATTAAAATAAAGGAGTTTATTTTAATTTGATTTTGGATTTCTACTAGTCTATTGCCCATTAAATGATATCAATATATATTAAATGGTTTATTATTCATGAGATGAATGGTATTTATATATGTTGATATATATGTAGGGGATGATTAAGGACTATTGACCAATGTGATTGGATTTAATTTGAATGGTTGCTTGAATGAATGGTTTTATTCATAATGGGGTCTGCGTACCTCGCCTATCTAAATTTCTAAATGTAATTTCTATCTCTCTCCTATGTACTTTCCCTTAACTAATGATCAAGGTTTCTATTTTGTTAAAAATAAATGTAATAGGATTTAATAGAGTTACTAGAGAAATTAGAACTGAAGAGCAGGAACATTGAAGACTCATTTGTAATGAAGCCTGGGTTGAATTAATAGTTATATTCAAATTTATGCTTGCACCCTAGGTTTGACCTATTGATTTACTCGGTGGCTCGAGTGAATCAAATTAGATTAAGTCCATAATCATCCCATATAGAATATAGTATTCTATGAATGCATGCTTATAATATATATATTAAATATATTATTATTCATGTTGATGAATGTTTAATATGACGCGTATTTATATATATATATATATACCATTAATAACAAAAACCCTCATTTCAAAATATTAAGTTAAATACGTTTAAAGGTATTTCAAAAATATCAAACGTAGCCTTCTAGCATGATAAAGCAATAGAGTATTAATTATTTAATATTAGTTTGTTGTACACACACAAAACTCATATTAAATTTTTAAGATGTTGGCTTTATTACATTAAAAATGTTTTATAAAGAATTGAACAATACTAGTTTTGCTGTGCACACACAAGGACTATATTTTTCTATTCGCTTATATGGAAATGCTAGGTGAAACTTAACTTGGATTATTTTAGTTCGGATGTGCACACACTTGACTATTATAATCTAAGAGGCAAAATACAAGGAGTTACATAGTTGATGTAATTGACAAGAGTTGTCTACCCTTTGAATAAATATATGGTTTGTTGTGCACACACAAGGCTGTATATTTATGTCAATAGAATCCTTACTCACTAAACAGATTTTTTGAAAATTTGTCGAACTATATATGGAGGGTCATATAGTTTGTATAAAATAGTGGGAGACACTCTTTTAATAAAGTCCTATATTAAATTGGTGATTAATAAAATGAATATATGCTAATGTTGTTTAAATAAAAATTCATTTACAGATTTTTACAAATGGCCCATTCACTATCACTGCGGAGCATATTGGATGCTAATAAATTAACCGGACTGAACTACACGGATTGGTTAAGAAATTTGAGAATTGTTCTCACCGCTGAAAAATTATCTTATGTCCTTAATTCGCCTGTTCCTGCAACTGTTGCAGAAACTGCCTCTGAGGAAGAGATTGCTACTTTTAAAAAATGGCAAGATGATGTTATGGTAGCTCAATGCATCATGCTCGCATCCATGAGTAACGAGTTACAACGTCAACATGAGAAAATGGATGCACCTGCTATATTGCTTCACCTGCAAGAGTTGTATGGTGAACAAAGTAGGTCTGCTAGATATGAGATATCTAAGGAGCTCTTCCGATCTAGAATGACTGATGGCACTACAGTACAGACACATGCCCTTAAAATGATCAATTTGATTGAACAAGTAGGACAACTAGGTTTTGTAATGGATGGAGAGTTGAGCCAAGATTTGATCTTGCAGTCACTCCCGGACTCCTACTCACAATTTGTTGTGAATTTTCACATGAACAAGCTTGATGTCAGCTTGCCTGAATTGCTTAACATGCTGAAAACTGCAGAGAGTCACTTTGCATCCAAGAAAGACCAAGTCTTAGTGATAGGTGACGCTTCCGAGAAAAGGAAGTGGCCCAAAAGAGCTTCTGCTAAGAAGAAAAATTCTAAGAAGGCAAAAGGAAAGACAGTTGATAAAGGTAATAAGAATAAAACAAATGCGGATAGCAAATGAGTTTGCTTCCACTGCAATAAGCCTGGACATTGGAAGAGAAACTGCAAGGATTACCTTGTAGAGGCAAAGCAGAAAAAGCTTGTTGAAACTTCAGCTACGGATACAGGTTTATTCATGATTGAAATAAATCTTTCTGTAAGTCAAAATTCTACTTGGGTATTAGATACCGGTTGTGGTTCTCACATATGTAATTCATTGCAGGGAATAAACAGAAGTAGAAGGCTAAACAAGGGAGAAGTAACTCTATGAGTGGGAAATGGAGCAAAGGATGCTGCATTAGCTGTGGGAACTTATTGTTTAGCACACTGCCTACGGAAAAATCTATCAATTTAATAAATTGTTATTATGTACCTGTTCTCATTAGAAACATTATATCTATATCTATGTTGGACAAAGAAGGATTCGATGTTATATTTAAGAACAATGGTTGTTCTATTTATAATAATAATGTTTTGTTTGGAACTGGTAGATTAATTGATGGAATTTACTTACTTGACTTACATGGAAATATTTTTCAAATTGAGCAAACTTGTAAAAGAAAAAGAGATGAAGTAAATCATACTTTCATTTGGCACTGTAGACTCGGTCACATCAATGAAACAAGATTAAACAAGTTGCATATTGATGGTCTTTTAGAACCATTCGATTTTGAATCATATCCAACTTGTGAATCATGTCTCATAGGTAAAATGACTAAATCTCCATTTAGTGGACATGGAGAGAGAGTTTCAGGGTTGTTAGAGTTGGTAGACATATATGTATGTGGACCTATGACAACATATGCTAGAGGAGGGTATTCGTATTTCATTACATTTACTGATGATCATTCAAGATTTGGATATGTGTATTTAATGAAATACAAATCCGAAATCATTTGAAAAGTTCAAAGAATTCAGAAGTGAAGTAGATAAACAAACTAGCAAAAGTGTTAAGATTCTTCGATCAGATCGAGGAGGAGAATACTTGAGCAATGAGTTTCTTAATCATCTCAAAGAAAATGGTATTCTCTCTCAATGGACGCCTCCTGGTACGCCACAATTAAATGGTGTTTCTGAAAGGAGGAATCGTACCTTGTTAGACATGGTGCGGTCCATGATGAGTTTCACCGACCTTCCAATATCATTCTGGGGTCATGCCCTAGAAACGGCTGCATATCTACTAAACAAGATTCCCTCAAAATCCGTCCCCAAGACTCCATATGAGATGTGGACAGGGAGGAAACCCAGTCTTAAGCATGTTAAAATTTGGGGTTGTAACGCTTATGTAAAGAAGTTACAAAGCGACAAACTTGAGGCTAGATCTGACAAGTGCAAATTTATGGGGTATCTAAAGAAAGTTTAGGATATTATTTCTATAATCCTACCGAGCAAAAGGTGTTTGTTGCCAAACACGCTACCTTCCTGGAAAAGGAGTTTATCCTTAAAGGGGCTAGTGGGAGGAAAATAGATCTTGAAGAAATTCAAGAACCACAAATCACTACAGATCAAGTGGATGAACATGTTCAAGTAGATATAACTTCTGTACCACAACCGAGTCGTAAATCTAGAAGAGTGCCGAAAATACCTAAAAGGTATACACTCATCATAGAAGATGATGATGAGGTACGCATCATAACTGATGATGATCCAGTAACGTACGATGAGGCTATGAGTAGTAAACACTCTGAGAAATGGCAAATAGCTATGAAATCCAAAATGGACTCCATGTATGAAAACCAAGTATGGACTTTGGTTACTCCACCTGAAGGCATTGTGCCTATAGGGTGTAAATGGGTCTTTAAGAAAAAGATTGGAGCAGCTGGCAAGGTGTAGACCTATAAGGCCAGACTGGTTGCAAAAGGTTTCAAACAAAGACAATGAGTTGACTATGATGAAACCTTCTCACCAGTAGCCATGCTCAAGTCTATCCGGATTTTGCTTGCGATTGCAGCTTACTATGACTACGAAATCTGACAAATGGACGTGAAAACGGCCTTCCTCAATGGGAAACTAGATGAGGATGTATATATGATACAACCAGAGGGTTTTGTTTCAAAGGTTGGAACAAATCAAGTATGTAAGTTGCAAAGATCCATTTATGGATTAAAGCAAGCTTCTCAAAGTTGGAACATCCGTTTTGATGAGACAATCAAAAAGTTTGATTTTATCAAAAATGAGGATGAACCACGTATGTACAAGAAAGTTAGTGGGTGTGTTGTGACATTCCTGGTATTATATGTTGATGATATATTACTTATAGGGAATGACATACCGATGCTACAATCAGTTAAAATTTGGTTATCTAAACACTTCTCCATGAAGGACTTGGGAGAAACATCCTACATATTGGGGATAAAGATCATAGAGATAGATCAAAGAGGATGCTCGGTTTGACCCAAGGTGCATACATTGATTCGATGCTAAAGAGGTTTAGCATGCAAGACTCCAAGAGAGGGCTCATACCGATGAGTCATGGAGTAAATCTCTCTAAGAAATTGTCCCCAAAGACACCTGAAGAGAGAGAACGCATGAATCAAATACCTTATACTTCGGCAATAGGATCCATAATGTATAGAATGATATGTACCAGACCAGATGTTGCTTATGCACTTAGTGTAACAAGTAGATATCAGTCTAATCCTGGAGAAGAACACTGGAAAGCTGTGAAAAACATCTTGAAGTACTTAAGAAGAACTAAAGATGTGTTTCTAGTAAATGGTGGGTCTGATTTGAAACTATAGGGCTTTACAGACTCAAGTTTTCAAACTGACCAAGATAACAGTAAATCTATGTCAGGGTATGTATTTACCTTGAACGGTGGAGCAGTGAGTTGGAAGAGTTCCAAACAGCAAACAGTTGCTGACTCAGTGACAGAGGCAGAGTATATAGCTGCAAGTGAAGCTGCAAAGGAAGCTTTTTGGATGAAGAAGTTCATTTCTGAACTCGGGGTAGTGCCTAGCATTACTGGACCTGTTCCGGTTCATTGTGACAACACTGGAGCTGTTGCACAGGCTAAGGAACCCAGGTCTCATCAGAAATCCAAACATGTATTGCGGAGATTTCATTTAATTAGAGAAATTATCGAAAGGGGAGATATCACCTTAGAAAGAGTGGACTCTCAAAACAACATTGCAGATCCATTTACTAAAGCATTATCGCAAGATCAATTCAATCGCCATTTCGATAAAATGGGTATTAAATACCAAGATGATTGGCTTTAGTGCAAGTGGGAGATTGAAAGTAATATGCCCTTAAGCCCATTATATTTGATGTAATAAGCATTTACTTTGTAATCTTATTCAAATATTAATAATAGAACAAAATGCATATTTTATCCATGTTAATTAGTTGAATTAATAAATGTGATGAACCCATAGTTTTCGAGCAATGCTTTTAGAATCATGATGAGATCATGCTAGTGAGATCTAAATTCAAGAAAGCTCAAAACAAAAATGTTTCTAATCGTTGGATCACTAATATTGGGATTACTGATCCGGATAGATTAGTACATACTATGCTTGATCTTTAGAAGATGATGATTGATCTCATAATCATTTCTGTGGAGACACTAAAGCAAGTATGTAGGTGCTTATTGGAGAATAAGTTCACTGAACGTGACTCGCTTAAAGAACCCTAATGGAGTTTTATTCACCTGTCAATAGGGAAGTCCTTAAGTGATAGTTGTACAAGTGATCCTTGGACTTGAGATCATCATAGTACCTTGTGTATGTTAAGTTATACTTTGTCATATTCCTTAATACCTTAGGGTATGTCATAGGGTATGTACGGGTATAATAAAGTATACACGGAGGTAGGTGAATGATCGACAAAGGATCTACCACTTCTAATAAAGGGAGAGAATGTCCTATGCGATTTGATAAATGTCAACTCAGAAATCCCTGGCCAGGGTTGAATGAAAATTAGAAAGGAGTTTCTAATTTACATTAATCGGAGTTGTGCATTCTTAAATCGAAATGCATATGATTAAATAAAATAAGACTTGTCAGTAAATCCATGTCTTATATTTAATCAGGACATTGTATGGTAGAAGAATTGAATTGTACGGTAACTACTGCTAAATAGGTTCTATGTGATTAAACGTTGATTTCATATTATACGGATACTCATGATACATTATCGTAAGGTGTCCCTCATGATGTAGAATAAATATTATTTATTTATATATGAATTAAAGGAGTTCAATTCATTGTAAATAATATTAGAATAGTTCTAATTTATTTATTCTACGACCGGCATAATATTGAACCTAAAGGGTCACACCGCAAAAGAATAATTTTGTATAGGAAACAATTGGCTAAATAATAATAAATTAAGTATTTAATTTATTAGTTGAATAAATTGAAATGCTTAATATTTATAATGATATATTTGGAGAAATATTGAATTATAAATTAATGAGAGAAATCTTATTATTATTATTATTATTATTTAATTCTTAATCAGATTGAGAATTAAATTAAATAAAAATGCAAATTAAATAAAATGGTAGTATACTTTCTTAATGTTGATTAAGCAAGTAACACATGTTAATTCCTTAAATGAATAACATGTGGGTTAGGAGCAAATGTATACTTACATTTTGTGTAAGTATTATTTTTGTAAGTATCCTAATAAGATTAGGGTTTCCTAATTAACCTAGCATATTCATTAGCCTCCATCTTAAGAGTTAAGAGAAAAATAGTGTTCTTGTTATTCTTAAGAGTTAGGAATAAAATTAATGGGATTAGCCATCTAAGATTTCTAAGAAATCAAAATATTGTTTCTTGTATAATTGTTCTTGGTGGATTACCTCTAGAGTGCTACATACACTTTGTAACTAGTGTTTAATCCAAGGAACAAAGATTGGAGGAGCTTGAAGAAATCAACAAAGGATTGTAGATTGGAAGAGTTTGAAGAAATCAATAGAGGAGTAAATCTTGTAGCGGTTCATGAGTTGAATCATCAAAGGTATTATCTCTTGTTAATCTTCATCAATTAATAGCTATGCATAAGGTGATTCATGGGTAAGTTGCAAAAATTTTAATTTCCATTTTCTATTACGTATTACAATTAGATTGTGATTTTGCACACTTACAGTGGTATCAGAGCCATCCTTATGCGTACTATTAATTATGTCAATCATATATATATGTTGATAATGGTACTTTAGATTTCATCGAGCCATCATTGCTGATGGGTTTACGATGATTAAGGAAGATCATCGTGTGTATGTTAAACAGGTCGACAAAAGCTTCATGATCATGTGTTTGTACGTTGCTGACATCTTAATAGTTGGAAATGATATGGGATTGATTGTCGCCACTAAAAAGTGATTGTCATCTAATTTTGAGATGAAAGACATGTGTGAGGTAAAATTTGTACTCGAAAGTAAGATCCATAGGGATCGCTCTAAAAGATTTTTAGGTTTAAGTCAAGAGACTTATATAAGATCTATTTTAGAGCATTTTCGTCTGCATAATTCTAAACCCGTTGACACTTCCATTAAAAAGGGTCATAAACTAAGTCAGGATCTTTGCCCTAAGATTGGTCAAGAAAAAGAGCAAATGACTCGTGTTCCTTGTGCAAGTGCAATTTGTGACACCCCCAAAATAGGTCCATACAACCCATTTTGAGTCGCCAATAACATTCCACAAAATACAAATACAAATACGAATTTTTCCATTTACAACTAATAAGTGTCGTGCAAAATACGACAACACAATACAAATACATCTTAAATTCTCAATACACTTATTATCACACTAATAGTAAAGTATTGAGACACTTCTATTATCTGCCATCACTCCATTCCCCGGCTAGTCCCCGCTACACTCTCTTTTCCTGAGGAGAACAATGGAACAAAAAGTAAAAGGATGAGCACAAATAGCCCAATAAGAAATATCATGACTAAGATAATGAAGAATAAAAATTATCTGTAGTCTTCAACAATAATAAATCAGAGATTTAAAGATATTATAATTGTTCAACAACAACAACTGCAGCGGAACGAACAATCCATTAGAAGAGTCAAGTAGATTATAATATCTACCATCTTCTATAAGTTAAAGGATCACCACCAATATTATGTCTCTGTAATACCAATCAATAATTCATGTTCAACAGCCTCTCTTTGCACTACGTGCCAAAGATATTTATTTGTAACACCAATCAATAATTTCAACAGCCTCTCTTTGCACTACGTGCCAAAAATATTTATTTGTAACATCACCGGTCATGATCATGCCAAACGTCAGTTCACCTTTACACTATGGGCCAAAAAGAACCTTCACCATACGCCTTTGTTTGTACCACCAAAAGTCATGATTATACCAATACACAGTTTGGTCAAAATCATGTCACGCCAGCTCATCTTTGCACTACGGGCCAAAGAGAACTATTACTACAATTTAAGTATGAGGATGAGGATGATGATACAGTGAGATTAAGGATACGAAAATATTTATAATTTAATCAGTATCGAAGATTGACCAAATTGCCAACACGATGACCAAATTGTGGAGTCAAATTCAAGAATGATATTCAAGAAATTATTTCATGCTTCAACTATAACGTATAAAATGAAATAGAAAGATTTAGATGAAGCACAAACTATTAAGCTACTAATTTTCAGGGATTTTCTCCATTTAAAAATAAGGTTTTGGAAACAAACAAAGATTCTTATCATAAATGGAGAAATGTGAAAGAAAAATATATCCCTTAAAGAGTACGAAAGAAATGATACGTTATACGAGTATAACAGAATATATGAAACTACAAATGGATTTTCACCCGTCATGCGATAATTCACGTAGACAGGTTATTTCCACAAGAGATTAATAAGTAATAAATACAAAGGGTTATTCACCAGGCATGCGTCAATCCGCACGGACAGGTTATACCCACAGATTAATAAGGAATAAATACAAAGGGTTATTCACCAGGTACGACACTCGTACATACAGGTTATCCCCACAAAATAATAAGGAATGAATACAAAAGGATATTCACCAAGCATGCGTCATACCGCACGGACAGGTTATCCCCACAAATTAATACAGAATGAATAACAACCTTTATGAGTATAATATCACTTACGAACATGAAAGCAAATGATATTATATATGAGTATGAAAGAAATGATATTCCCTACCTTCGTTAACTGGATGTTACTTTCTATGAAGTTTACTAACTTTGGACAATACTAGTATTCTCAGAAATACTCACAATAGCCTAGCACACTAAGAGAACTTAAGAAATTTAGAGAGAGAGAAAGTATAAGCAATGAAGGTGTGAAAATTTCTTAAGCAAATCCTCCCTATTTATAGGAAAATCAAGGTGAGGGCATTTTAGTCTTTTCCCCAACTTTTCTTGGTTTATTACGCTTATACCCTTGGCATATTCCTTTAATATCATCCATCCATTTTTTCTTCCATTTATATCATCCATCCATTTTTTCTTCCATTTATATCATCCATCCATTTTTTCTTCCATTATCAAAAAGATAAAACCATTATAAAAATAACTCCATTATCACAATAAATCTCTTTTTCTGTATTATTGTGTTAAATGTATTAATATCACAGATAGCATATACTCGCAATACTGACAACCAGATTATTCCCAAGAAAGAGGGGGCTTTCCATAAAAATGGCGCGCAATTAAATAATCTCTTTCATTGACAGAATTTCTAGACATTGTCAATAATACTAAAATATCCTATCAAATAATATGAGTTACAGTGTCGTGACAAATAATAAAAATATTATGTAGATGCTACTGTAACAATTATTAAATCAAGATATTGTGCAATTGTTACTTTATCAATTATTGAATCAATAATATAAAACACTGTGTGACACCGTGTCCTACTGTGGAATACCGTGTGCTACTGTGGAATAACGCGTTCTACTGTTCTTTTTATCACCGGGTATTTCAACAATTATCGGTTAAAGTTTTGCCGCCAATTTCTATCACTTTTTATATCCGGCAGAAGGAATATTTTCCGACATACTAGTTTGACTTTTTGTATAAATAAATAGTATACTCGTATAAATAGTACTTTCGTATTTATACCGTATAATTTTTGTATCCAGCTTATATAAACGTTATGACGTAATTCGAAGATCAAAGAAATGTAAAAGCGTTTTAGCGTAAATAGTGATCGCGTGAATAGTGATTTAGCGTTATTACTAGACATCTCAATTGTCACATTTCACTAGTAACTTTATCATTATCGATTTAACACCTTTTTATTTAAAATAATAATAAAAAGAAAATTAAATTCTATTTATTAAAATTTTCGGGGTCTTACAATCTCCCCTCCTTATGAAATTTCGTCCCTGAAATTTATGTACGTACCTGGCATATCGAAGAGGTGAGGATACCTTGCTCTCACTTCAGATTCTAACTCCTAGGTTATTTCCTCTATATCATGGTTTCTCCATAAAACTTTGACTCGAGGTATAACCTTTGATCGTAGAATTTATTCCTTCTTATCCAAGACCTTGACAGGTATCTCTTCGTACGTTAAATCCTCTACTATCTCGTCTGGTTCTAATTTAATAACATAGTTCGGATCTTTCACATATTTACGTAGCATGGATATGTGAAAAACATTATAAATATGAGACATGCTTGGAGGTAAGGCGAGTCTGTAGGCCACAGTTCCTACTCGATCGAGGATTTCAAATGGACCGATAAATCGAGGGTTGAGCTATCCTCTCTTTTCGAATCTTGCATCTCCTTTCCATAGAGTAACACGTAGGAATACATGACCTCCGAGAGTTCATCATTCCTTTGATGAAGATCAACATAACTTTATTGACGATCTTGTGCTGCTTATATACGTTGTCATCTTCACGTGGGTTCGTGGAGTCTTTAACTCTATATTCATCCTTTGCAAGTCATCCAAAATGGGCCTTTACGTTGTCAGCATCGTACTCGTACTTGCATACGTTCTTCTACACAATGCATCAGCTACTACGTTCGCCTTTCCAGGATGATATTGAATGGTATGGTTGTAATCCTTCAACAGCTCGAGCCAACGTCGTTGTCACATGTTGAGTTCCTTCTAGGTGAAGAAATGTTTGAGGCTTTTATGATCTGCATAGATTTCTATTTACTCCCGTCTTTCTTCTTTACGAATAAAATAGGAGCACCCCAAGGCGATGTATTAGAACGTATGAAATCGGTATCTAACAACTCCTGTAGTTGGGTTTTTAATTCCAGAAGTTTAATAGGAGCCAAACGTATGGGGTCTTGGAAATGGGTTTTGTATTGGGTTCAAGGTCGATACAAAATTCGATTTTGCGGTCTAAGGTAGGCTAAGAAGTTCTTCGGGAAATACGTCAGGAAACTTAATAAAAATAGAAATATCATTCAAATCTGACGTATTTTTGTTTAAATCAGTTACATGGGCTAAGGAAGTTTGACATCCATTTTTCAATAAACGAATGACTTTGTGACAAGAAATGACGGTTATTGATTTCAACGATTTGGTTGCTTGAATTCGCAAAATAGGTTGATTAGGAAAATGAAAACTAATGACCGACTTAAATCAAACAAGATTTATAAATAGTGGATGTAATGAATATTTGTCCCAATGGTGTTTCAACAAATAAGTCAAAATTTAATTTATCAAGGGTCAAGTTTAAACGTTGGGCACAAGCAGATAAAATAAAAGAGTGGGTAGAACCAGTATCTAATAAGGTATAGATTCGCAAGAGTTTACGATTAGCTCACCGGTTATGACGTTATCTGGTTGTAGTATTTCTTTCTCCCACTCCACTAATTGAGCCATATCCACGACATCCGAATATAGACAAATTTTATGAGAAACGAGATACTTATGAATTTCTGGTTTCAAACCTCGTAGAAACATTCGTGTCATCCGTTCCTCAGTGTCCACCAAATGGGATGCAAAACGCGATAACTCAGCAAACTTGGCTTCGTACTGTGACACCGTCATGTTGTTCTGTTCCAGTTTGATGAATTCCACCTCCTTCATATGGCGAATACTTTCCGGGAAATACTTCTCGTTAAATAATTCTTGGAATTCGACCCAAGACATCTCGAGTGCCGAGTGACGGGTACGTTTGACGGATTCCCACCAATGATCCGCTTCTCCTCGTAGCATAAAAGTGGCGAAAGGAACCTTTTGTTCATTAGTGCAACGCAGTATATCAAATATATTTGTCAATTATTTCAGTCACGCCTTTGCCTTGAGTGGGTCCAGCTTGCCGAAAATTTAAGTGGTCCTAACTCTTTGAACTGTTTGGCAGTGACCATTTGTACGTTACCAGCGTTTCCACCAGTAGACAAGAGCTCTTCTCGCCTGGTTCTGCATGTATTGCATGAAGTTCCTAAAAAATTCATCATTCATCCGGTTGTTAGCATCATGATTAACATCATGATGTTCTGAGTTTGCACCCGTATTATTTGTGGCTTCTTGATTTTCAGATGCCATTCTGAAATGTGATCACAAAACCAATATAGTTAAAGAAATAGACATGCAACATCTTATCCCTATAACCAAACCAATTACTAAAAAAACAAAATAGCTTAGGTAGGACTCGTGTTCCTTGTGCAAGTGCAATTGGTAAGTTGATGTATGCAATGATGTGTACATGCCCCGACATAAGTTTTACAGTGGGGATGGTTAGTCGATTTCAAAGCATTCTTGGATTTGCTCATTGGGTGGTAGTTTAGAGGATACTTCGATACTTGAGAGGCACCATAGACTATATGTTATGTTATCAGGGTGGTGAGTTACGCTTACAGGGGTACAACGATGTAGATTGGGCTAACGACTTAGATGAGCGTAAGTCTACCATTGGGTATAACTTCTTGCTTTGTGGTGGATCCATTAACTGGTTGAGCAAGAAACAACAATGTGTTGTTTTATCCACCATGGAGTCAGAGTATATTGCATGTTGCTTTACAGTACAAGAGGCAGTAAGGTTACGGAGATTCTTCAAGTGCCTACCTGTTGGATCACATTCAAGTGACCCTGTCACTATTCATTGTGACAATACGACTGCTTTATCTATGTTAAGGATCCCAAGTACCATGGAAAGACCAAGCACATTGAGACTAAATTTCACTACATTAAGGATATTGTGGCACAAAAGAAGGTGGTCCTTAAGCATATTTCTACGAGCAACATGGTTGTTGATCTCTTGACTAAGCCCATTCCTAGGGATGTTTTTCGAGCTCATGTTAGGAGCTTAGGACTTCGTAGGCCTTGATATGTTTTATGTTTGATAATGGACATCTTTTGGATATTGTTTTTTTGATGCAATAAAGGTTATCACATAATGTTGAATTCTATCCAGTTCTATGTTTTAACTTATTGTATATATATAAGTACACATATAAAGTGTCACAAGGCAAAAAGGTTGATCTACTCACACGGATAACCTGCCTCGGCACTTGTAATAGTGAGCGAGATGAGACTATTTTGCGATAATCTAAATGGTTGGGCACCATTTTTGAGACACTACGATTTAGTCGCCTTGGTTAGTCCAAGAAGAGGTATCATTATATACCGAACACTTGTAAGAGGTGTAGCCTTGTTTTTGGGGTTGCCGGATATTAGATTCATACTAGATACTATCTGAAGTAGCTAGGGATGTTTTCTAAGGTTAAACGCTAGAGAGCGATTAACTACAATTCGTACGGTGTTATTTTAGCTAGAGCGACATTTTGTTTTTTAGAGCTCCACCGTAACATGAGAATTGTACCTCGTGTGCAAAATAAGCGATATAGTATAGAAGAGTGATGTGGTGGATCCCTATCCAATCACTGTGTGAGCCCTGTACATTAACTATTGTCCTTAGTAACTTGAACCTATGTCATGAAACAAAGACTTTATGTTGCTACTCTAGTTTGTATTCCTAAGTTCACATAATGAGGTTCCATAAGTACTTGTCTGGGAAAGCAACAAAGTTAATGAAGATTGACATGAGAGTTTAGGGAAGACATTTGTTTGGCATCACATTCACTATTTTAAAGTGTATATATTATACTAGTGTGTGTATATATATATATATATATATATATATATATATATAGGTAAGCATACCAAGGCAAATGGGGTTGAGTGTATTTCTGAAATGTAATCAATTAGGGATTTGAAATACTCAACAGAATATGATCGACTGGTCTAAGACATGATGAGTTTTTTTTAGATGCTTCATATTAGTTATGATGGAGACTTAGTATGTAAGCTCTCGCCCTTGATATCATTTATTTCTCGCCAGTCGCACGCCAAGGCACCTATACGAGGAAATCTAAAGATGATTGATTTGAGATGAGTACATACCTTTATAACCCAAGTGTCTGAGTGAGAGATGTTAGTAATTGATCCAGGTCGGACCCGTGGATCATGGACATCTATTTGGGTATGGATATTGGATAACCCAATTGGGATTGAAAGAGTCTCATATCACTTGAAAGTATTTTAGATAATACTTAATATGGTTAGTATTTTAGTTTCTCTCTAAATACTCTCTCTTTCTCTCTAGTAATTTTCAAGCTTCCATCAATAGGCTTGGGTGTACTTGGTTTGAACACCTGAGTTCGTTCGCATCGTTGCTAGTAACAACTTCATATTGACGAGAAGCATTTGTACGAAGGATCGTAGTAGTTGTGTTCGTGGTATTGCTTGTAGATTTGGCATTTCGATTCAACCGCTTCCGTTTCATGGATACTATCTGAGTCATACGTAAGTTTATATATGTTTACGTGTTAGTTTCTATTTAATTTAACAATAACAAAATAACCCCGTGTCATAGGATAACTTCACAAACGGACAGCGAGTCTTAAATCTTTTTCGATACTTGCTATTCTCGGCTTACCAGGTTTCAGCACACCTAGTCCTAATGTCTGAGTAGAACCTAAATATAAAAGGTTTGAAATAAGGGTGGAGGGGAGCAAACTTAATAAAAATCCAAAGGAATAACGTCTTTAATCGTCTCTGAACTATGTGTCTATTTCACGTTTGGTTCCCAAACTATTTTTTACACACGTTTGGTCCACATACTTTTCCAATTGTTTAATCTTAGTAAAATCCGCCTAAGTTAAACCGAATCCAAATTGGTCAACGAACATGTGAGCTAAAAGCTTATATTTTGAAGGACAAAATTATCTTTTCATTATTCAAAACCCATTCTTGATACAGAGCTCAAAGCTCTCCTCTCACGCACACTTTGTTGCTATCACCAATTTCCTCATCTCTAAAGGATATTTAGGAGGCTCAATCCGCAAATCAAAAACAACCGACAATTAATTAACCTACCCGAATTGGGTGGCCTAGAATTCAAGTGAAGAATACTATAAAGAGTTCCATTTCTCACAAAATTTAACCTCTAAAACCCGATCTTGGGGTTGGGGGTCATTTGTGAAACCCAACAAATTGATAAGTCTAGGAATAAGAATATATTTTGGACAAAACCTAAATCTCATTTTCAACTCCATTTGGTTTTCAGGTGTCAACGAAAAGGAGATATGTGGCTTTTAGTTAGAACCTCTAGAGGGTCTTTTTACGGCATGTCGGTCATTCTTTAGAATGGCTTTGTAGACTAAGCCATGGCTGCCTCTGCCTAAGAGCTTTTGAGGAGAGAAGTTCTCAGTAGCTGCTTCAAAATCAGAGTAATTAAAGTTTGATGGGTTTTTCATATCGTGGGTTTTGTTGAATTTTGTTCTTTATCTGTGTAAATGTATGTATGTGTATGTGTATGTAGATCAATTGGATGCATGGGGAAGATAAAAATGAAGGAGTTGAACTCCCCCTTTTTCCCCTCTGCAATTGAGTGTGCAAGTGTTATGTTGCATGACGACTTTGAAAGTAATATGCCCTCAAGCCAATTATATTTGATGTAATAAGCATTTACTTTGTAATCTTATTCAAATATTAATAATAGAACAAAATGCATATTTTATCCATGTTAATTAGTTGAATTAATAAATGTGATGAACCCATAGTTTTCGAGTAATGCTTTTAGAATCATGATGAGATCATGCTAGTGAGATCTAAATTCAAGAAAGCTCAAAACTAAAATGTTCCTAATCGTTGGATCACTAATATTGGGATTACTGATTCGGATAGATTAGTACATACTATGCTTGATCTTTAGAAGATGATGATTGATCTCATAATCATTTATGTGGAGACACTAAAGCAAGTATGTAGGTGCTTATTGGAGAATAAGTTCACTGAACATGACTCGCTTAAAGAACCCTAATGGAGTTTTATTCACGTGTCAATAGGGAAGTCCTTAAGTGATAGTTGTACAAGTGATCCTTGGACTTGAGATCATCATAGTACCTTGTGTATGTTAAGTTATACTTTGTCATATTCCTTAATACCTTAGGGTATGTCATAGGGTATGTACGGGTATAATAAAGTATACACGGAGGTAGGTGAATGATCGACAAAGGATCTACCACTTCTAATAAAGGGAGAGAATGTCCTATGCGATTTGATAAATGACAACTCAGAAATCCCTGGCCAGGGTTGAATGAAAATTAGAAAGGAGTTTCTAATTTACATTAATCGGAGTTGTGCATTCTTAAATCGAAATGCATATGATTAAATAAAATAAGACTTGTCAGTAAATCCATGTCTTATATTTAATCGGGACATTGTATGGTAGAAGGATTGAATTGTACGGTAACTACTGCTGAATAGGTTCTATGTGATTAAACGTTGATTTCATATTATACGGATACTCATGATACATTATCGTAAGGTGTCCCTCATGATGTAGAATAAATATTATTTATTTATATATGAATTAAAGGAGTTTAATTCATTGTAAATAATATTAGAATAGTTCTAATTTATTTATTCTACGACCGGCATAATATTGAACCTAAAGGGTCACACCGCAAAAGAATAATTTTGTATTGGAAATAATTGGCTAAATAATAATAAATTAAGTATTTAATTTATTAGTTGAATAAATTGAAATGCTTAATATTTATAATAATATATTTGGAGAAATATTGAATTATAAATTAATGAGAGAAATCTTATTATTATTATTATTATTATTATTATTATTATTATTATTTAATTCTTAATCAGATTGAGAATTAAATTAAATAAAAATGCAAATTAAATAAAATGGTAGTATACTTGCTTAATGTTGATTAAGCAAGTAACACATGTTAATTCCTTAAATGAATAACATGTGGGTTAGGAGCAAATGTATACTTACATTTTGTGTAAGTATTATCTTTGTAAGTATCCTAATAAGATTAGGGTTTCCTAATTAACCTAGCATATTCGTTAGCCTCCATCTTAAGAGTTAAGAGAAAAATAGTGTTCTTGTTATTCTTAAGAGTTAGGAATAAAATTAATGGGATTAGCCATCCAAGATTTCTAGGAAATCAAAATATTGTTTCTTGTATAATTGTTCTTGGTAGATTACCTCTAGAGTGCTACATACACTTTGTAGCTAGTGTTTAATCCAAGGAACAAAGATTGGAGGAGCTTGAAGAAATCAACAAAGGATTGTAGATTGGAAGAGCTTGAAGAAATCAAGAGAGTAGTAGATCTTGTAGCGGTTCAAGAGTTGAATCATCAAAGGTATTATCTCTTGTTAATCTTCATCAATTAATAGCTCTGCATAAGGTGATTCATGGGTAAGTTGCAAAAATTTTAATTTCCATTTTCCGTTGCGTATTACAATTAGATTGTGATTTTGCACACTTTCAGACTTGTCTATGTGTGATGTTTGGTGATGCTTTTATTGTTATCCCTTTGTTGCCTACTTATTTTGTTGCTTGCCTATTTCAGGGATTGGTTAGGGTGAAGTTGAAAATCAACTTCACCATAGTAAGTTATATACTTTTTCATTACATTAAAATTGTATTGGTAAGTTGTATAATTGTATTAGTAATGAAAAAGTATATAACTTACTATGTGATCTATCGTCAACTTCACCCTATATGTGATCTATCGTCGTCTGGATTGAAATTGTTTATAGACCTGCACGTTAGCTCACTCGTGAATGTATGTGTATCTTAATCTTAAGTATGTCATGCCGTGAAAATATATCTACACTGTATACAAACACTTGGAGTGGCAGAACATGTTCTTTGCCTCTTTCTTAAAATGATATGTTATGATCTTTAGTTATTAACACTTCTAAAAGTTTTCTACACTAGCAGAACTGTAATCGAACATGAGGCAAGGATTCTTCTCGGTCGGCGAATGCCCAAATCCCGGCTAATCCACAAATCCAAATTCTAGGAGATTCTTTCATATTTTTTATTGGCAAAATTTTTAAAAATTATAAATACTATATACTATACTAATTAAGACGATGTTTTAGATACTAGTAGTATCTACGAAATCAGTAAAAGAACTACTTAGTATGTAGTTCGTAAATTCTCCTAGATTGTATTAATTCTTATATACAATGCTTGTATTTTTTTTCATTATATCATGAATTACAAATAAACATAAAAGTCATTTATATATTGCGATAAATTTACGTCGACCTATAATTGCAAAGCTTATCGATACATGGGATTTGTAAGAATTATAGGAGTTCTCTCCAAAAAAGTTACCACTAATATTTATCCACGTAACTGACAATCAAAAAATCGACGTAATCATTTGCAATATATATCATTTTCCTAAACACAATTTCTTCCTCCATCGTAATATTTATTAAAATTTTAATGTATGTATTTATATGTAATTTTATGTATATATCAAAGTCTATTTAATACGCAAATATGAGTCAAATCCCCAGGTTCCCATTTTTTGAGATTTGTTGAACCGCTAAATCCCGTACAGCAAATCCGAATTCTCAAACCCTACAATAGAGCATGTCTTATAAGTCTAATGATGTTCTCTATTTATATATGTATATATATATAGGGTAATGATTCATAGCATGTATTTGCTATGAATCAAAAATTGACAAATAGTATATCTACCTTCCGTTACAATTATCAAGGGCTAGGATTAAAAAGAAGATCTCGACGTCGGCTATAATTTCTAGCAGACTGGATTAAATAATTTTTTGGACCATTATGCCCCCAGTAGACCAAGCCAGTGCAGCAAAAAAAATTCCTGCGTCCACTAGAATTTCTAGCGGACTGGAATCAACCTGCAAGAATTACATTAACCGTACTTTTAAAGAATTGGGGCAAAACAACAACAACCCTAAGGTGAAGGCATATAGGCGATCACCAGCGATTACGAGTGCAAAACCAAAAATTGACAACAAAACTTCAAATTTTGCATACAAGCGTGTTCGATTTGTGTTATTCATCAACTTAATCAACGTTTAATCGGTGAATTTTTCGGATTAGAAGGTTAAGGGGCATTGGTTGAAAGTTGTGACCTTCCTTACTCTGTAGTGTTAGAAGTATCCATTTGTGTAAAACTTATGTGGTTCATGTCATGCTGCGTTTACCTCTTAGCTTTAAGGTTCTTGTATAAAACAAAATCAGATTTCAAGTAATGTTAATGCCTCTTTCATGATCTAGAATTTTAAGATGTTTTTTGCTTGAACAATCATTTATCTGCTATGAAGCATCTTAAAGGAAAAAAAGAAATGATTTATCAATTCATGAGTGATGGAATTTGTGGATTTGATGTATCCTTTTAATGGAGTTATTCAAGAGTAAATTGTTTGACATGGAGTGAACAGTGTTACTATAACGAAATATTGAATTCTAATTTGTGATTAGAAAATTCTAAGAGGTTTACAATCTGATTGCCACATGACGTGTTGGTGTTACATAGAATATTATAGTTATATATGTTGCTTTTCTAGGTAAATATAACTTGTTCCCTAAACTTTAACGAGGGGAATCAATACATGATTAAATCTCAGTATTTCCAAAGAAAAAAAATATTTCCTTCGGTGTGGGAAGTGTTTTAAAAGTCGCTAGGCAGAGGAAGGGGTGCCTAGCGCCTAAGCGGCGGCTAGGTATTCTCCTAGGCGGACTAGGCATTTTCTTAGGCTGTCTTATTTATATATTTTTCTATACATGATTGTTATACTATACAAGCATATAGTAGATGTAATTTTTTAAAATATTTTACATGAAAAATTACCAATAAAAACATCTTTTAAGGCTTAATTTGTCTTGAGGCGCACCATATTTTGATTATTTTGAGTTAATTTCTCTCATTATGTCTATGTGTCTAAACCTTTTAGCTTTTGTTTGAGGTCCTTGATTAGGCGTAATCCTAGTATTAAGATCCTTTAAAACTGCTCCCGACATTCTGTTGAAGGAGCATTGACCAAGTCTTTCTTAATGCCTGCACGAAAAGAACCCATTTTTGGCCAACTTTTTCTTTATGTTGCAGTTTAAACTTTAAAGGGCATATGGGTGATGAAAGTGGTAATTAATGTGGTTGGTGGATCAAAGGTGTGTTTAGTAGCAGAATAGTGTTTATTTCTGTAGAAGTTCAAGTCTTACATGAGTATGCTATTTCACAATCATATACTCATTTTGTTCTCATGTATCTTGTTGAAGATGTAACAAATATCATTTCTTCTTTTTAACAGTCACTTCCTGCATTGTATGGTTTAACACTTTAGCATCAGGTACTTTTTGTTTCACCAGAGAGATTTTTGAATTCAGAATTTACATCCATTTTTTCTGTCAGTGCACTTGTATCACTTGCAGTGGTTGATGAAGCCCATTGTATCTCTGAATGGTCAGTGGTTGCAGCGCCTTTTCTCTCCAAAGGTTTTCAGATTTGATTTTTTCCAATGGATTAGTGAGTTCATTTTTGCTCTGCCTTCTAACCGTACTCATCATTCTACATTATTGTGACTACAATATATTTAAGGAAGCTTAAAATATTTTTGCAGGTCACATAATGTTCATGGTAAAATGAAAGATCAGACGGAGTTTGGTATTTAACTATTGGTATTATTAGGACATAGAATAAAATCTCTCTCAAATCCCTTGTTGGTTGATTTTGGGAGCATTTCTAACTATAAAGCAAGACTGCAAGAGAGAATAAATTGTTGTTATAACACCCCCCCACATCGAAAGATAAGAAAAAGTTTATCTGTATATAAGGAATTGAGTTACTATCAATAGTACCTTCAGTCATGACCTTTTGGGTGAGCCTGTGGTGGGCTAAGATGACCCAAGAAGATACTATTGGGCCAATAATTTAAGGCCTTATTTGGATGGATTTGATTCGATTCGGACTTGGGATTTTACCCAAGATTTATTCCGGACTCGAGATTTGACCCGGGTTGTTACATATGGTATCAGAGCCGACTCTCGATAGCTCGGGTCAGGTCATTCAATCGGGTTGCCGGAGGTGGAGACACGAAGACTGGTGGTATTATCCCACAATGGAGAGAGGGAGGTCCAGAGATGGGGACACGAAGCCAGTCAGTATTATCCCACAATGGCTAGAGAAGAAAAGATATGTGGACCGTGTGTGTGATCGGTTCTAACGGGGACGTCAGAAATTTAAGTGAGGGAGATTGTAACACCCCCAGTCCTACATCGAAAGATAAGGGAAAAGTTTGTATGTATATAAGGAATTGAGTTACTATCAATAGTACCTTCAGTCATGACCTTTTGAATGAGCCTGTGGTGGGCTAAGATGACCCAAGAAGATACTATTGGGACAGTAATTTAAGGCCTTATTTAGATAGATTTGATTCGATTCGGACTTGGGATTTGACCCAAGATTTGTTCCGGACTCGAGATTTGACCCGGATTGTTATAGTTGTCCTTTATTTATTATCTATTTTTTACATTCCTGCTCCCACTAAAATTTATTTGCAATTGCTCTGGTCCTACCTTTTAGTTGTTTTCTATTACAATCTTAACATGGAGAATAATCTTGCCACATTTATTACATTAAGGATCCCATTCTTGTATACTATTTCAGTTTTTATGGAGAACTTTGAAAGCTCCATTCCAAGTGCATATAAAATTTCCAAATATACAAAGTTTCTTACTCATCATGTTTTCCACGTGATACATACATGCATACTAATTCATTCTATGCTATTTACTAATATCCTAATTATGCATATGACATATATAAACAGTTGGGATGAATCTCAAGGCCAACTCTCTGGCTGGTGGTGGAGTTGAATTTTTGATGTTATCATCATTTCTTGTATGCAATCTGCTGCTGCAAAATCCTGAGGGTACAAAATAGAATTACTCGTCTAGCCTTGCCACGAGATTATTCTAGAAGACTGGAGCTGCAGTCAAGCTGTGATGGGTCATCCTGGAGTTCGTTCTGTTGTGATTTAAACGACAAATGTCGGCTTAGACAAGAGAATTATATTGTGACGCCCCTAAAATAGGTCCATACAACCCATTTTGAGTCGCCAATAATATTCCACAAAATACAAATACAAATAAGCATTTTTCCATTTACAATTAATAAGTGTTGTGCAAAATACGACAACACAATACAAATACATCTTAAATTCTCAATACACTTATTGTCACACTAATAGTAAGGTATTAAGATACTTCTATTATCTCGGACCATCACTCCATTCTCCGGCTAGTCCCCGCTACACTCTCTTTTTCTGAGGAGAACAATGGAACAAAAAGGAAAAGGGTGAGCATAAATAGCCCAGTAAGAAATATCATGACTAAGATAATGAAGAATAAAAATTATCTTTAGTCTTCAACAATAATAAATCAGAGATTTAAAGATATTATAATTGTTCAACAACAACAACTGCAGCGGAACGAACAATCCATTAGAAGAGTCAAGTACATTATAATATCTACCATCTTCTATAAGTTAAAGGATCACCACCAATATTTTATCCCTGTAACACCAATCAATAGTTCATGTTTATGAACACCCAAATCAACAGTTTTTATTCAACAGCCTCTCTTTGCATTATGTGCCAAAGATATTTATTTGTAACATCACCGGTCATGATCATGCCAAACGCCAGTTCATCTTTGCACTACGGGCCAAAGAGAACTTTCACCATACGTCTTTGTTTGTAACACCAAAAGTCATGATTATACTAATACACAGTTTGGTCAAAATCATGTCACGCCAGTTCATCTTTGCACTACAGGCCAAAGAGAACTATCACCACAATTTAAGTATGAGGATGAGGATGATGACAATGATACAGTGAGATTAAGGATAAGAAAAGATTTATAATTTAATCAGTATTGAATATTGACCAAATTACCAACACGATGACCAAATTGTGGAGTCAAATTCAAGAATGATATTCAGGAATAAAATTCACGATTCAACTATATCGTATAAAACGAAATAGAAAGATTCAAGTGAAAAGATATTAGATGAAGCACAAACAATTAAGGATATTCTACTAATTTTCACGGATCTTCACCATTTAAAAATAAGGTTTTGGAAACAAACAAATATTTCTTATCATAAATAGAGAAATGTGAAAGAAAAAGATATCCCTTAAAAAGTACAAAAGAAATGATACGTTATACAAGTATAACAGAATATATAAAACTGCAAATGGATTTTCACCCGTCATGCGATAATCCGCGTAGACAGATTATTTTCACAAAAGATTAATAAGTAATGAATACAAAGGGTTATTCACGAGGCATGCGTCAATCCGCACGGACGGGTTATACTCACAGATTAATAAGGAATGAATACAAAGGGTTATTCACCAGGTACGGAACTCCGTACATACAGGTTATTCCCACATAATAATAAGAAATGAATACAAAAGGATATTCACCAGGCATGCGTCATACCGCACGGACATGTTATCCTCACAAATTAATACGAAATGAATAACAACCTTTATGAGTATAATATCACTTACGAACATGAAAGCAAATGATATTATATATGAGTATGAAAGAAATGATATTCCCTACCTTCGTTAACTGGATGTTACTTTCTATGAAGTTTACTAACTTTGGACAATACTAGTATTCTCACAAATACTCACAATAGCCTAGTACACTTAAAGAACTTAAGAAATTTAGAGAGAGGGAGAGGAAGTATAGGCAATGAAGGTATGAAAATTTCTTAAGCGAACCCTCCCTATTTATAGGAAAATCAAGGTGAGGGCATTTTAGTCTTTTCCCTAAATTTTCTTGGTTTATTACTCTTATACCCTTGGCATATTCTTTTAATATACTTTATACCATAGTATATTCTTAGAATATGCTTTCACTTAGGTTTTTAACCCTAAGGTAAAATAAAAACTGAATTAACTATTTACTAACAGTAATTACTATTGAATGACATGTGGGTCCCAAAAAAAATCTGAAGAAATTATTCTACGAAAATAATTTGTGGGTCCCACCGATCAAATAGTTATGGGTCCCACGTAATAAAGTGTGGGTCCCACAGAAATATAAGTTAACTTACAACAAACACTTCACGTATTTTTAATCAACACTATTTCAGACTTTCAACAATTATTCACCGTTAATATTATAGACTTATAATATTGACAACTAGATCATTCCCAAGAAAAAGGGGGCCTTCCGTATAAATGGCGCGCAATTAAATAACTTTTTTCCTTGACAGAATTTCTAGACATTGTCAATAATGCTAAATATCATATCAAATAATATGAGTTACAGTGTCATGACAAATAATAAAAAGTATTATGCAAATGCTACTGTAACAATTATTGAATCGAAATACTGTGCAATAGCTACTTCATCAATTATTGAATCAATAATATAAAATATTGTGCAATACCGTGTGCTTGTGAAATACCGCGTACTACTGTGGAATAACGCGTTTTACTGTTCTTTTTATTACCGGGTATTTCAACAGTTGCAGGTGATAATACTGTTGACAAATACTGTCGTTTTCAGTATCCGACAATGGGGCTCACTATCGTTGACAATATTGTCATTTTGGCGCCGTCGTACGGTACCGAATATAATATTCCCGACAGAAAGAATATTCTCCGACAAAAAGAATATTCTCCGACATACTGTTTATCAGATAATTTGCATATAATACCCTTAACTATCATTTATAACAATTAAGCACTTCACTATTTAGAAAAATAATCATAAAAAAAATAATAAACTTTTATTTCATAAAGTCGGGATCTTACATATATGGTGTTGTGAGTTTTGATATAATTTTGGGCAACAGTAGCTTTTTCGTAAATTTATTCTTTTTAATCTTTTTAATGTGTTGCGATGTATGCTTTGTGACATTATTTTTTTATAGATGAAAATGGCTTTGATTATTCTTCTTGCAGTTGTGTTACAGCAATGTTGTGTTTGCGTAGTTAGAGTTGTGTTGCAGCAATAGTTGGCAAAATGTTGTGTTTGTGTAGTTGGCAGAATGAATGCATTCAATGTTGTGTTTGTGTAGTTGGAGTTGTGTTGCAGCAATAGTTAGCAGAATGTTGTGTTTGTGTAGTTGGCAGAATGAATGAATGCATTCAATGTTGTGTTTGTGTAGTTAAAGTTATATTGCAGCAATAGTTGGTAGCAGAATGTTGTAGTTGGCAGAATGAACAGCGTCCGCTAGTAATACTAGCAGACAGAAAGTTTATTGAAAATGGACATAGAGGTTATTGAAGATAGTGGACGCTAGTAATACTAGCGAACAGAAAGGTTATTAAAGATAGTCCGCTTGTATTACTATCAGAAAGGTTATTGATGATGGACAGAAACGTTATTAAAGATAGTCCGCTAGTGTTACTAGCGGATTGATAAGGTACTGAAGATAGTCTGCTAGTACTACTAGCGGACAGGTCTTGGACACCAACTTAACACCATGCTTTTTACTTGTGTGACACTGTTTGCAAGATTCCTTCTTGTGTGACTTGGTTGTTTGCAAGATTCCTTGTGGATTTGCAATTGCAAGATTATTAAATTGTGCTAGAACTCAAATAAAACCAAACATATATGCTCCGCTAGAATTACTAGCGGAATAAGCAATAATGTGTGATTTTTTTTTGCGCTGACTTAGGCTGTTGGGGGCATAATAGTCCAAAAAATTATTTAATCCAATTCGCTAGAAATTCTAACAGACGTCGGGTCCTTCTTTTTAATCCTAACCCTTGATAATTATAACGGAAGGTAGAGATACTATTTGATAATTTTTTATTCATAGCAAATACATGTTATGGATCATTGCCCATATATATATATATATATATATATATATATATATTGCAACAATTTAAAAAAATAAGTTTTGATCTTAGATTTGTCGGTATTCAATCTAGAAGTCTTATTTATGACTAAAAATCTAGAGGTCTTATTTATGTTTTTTAGTCGGCTCATTTTCTATTTCACTTATATATATATATATATATATATATATATATATATATATATATTGTAACAATTTAAAAAAATAAGTTTTGATCTTAGATTTGTCGGTATTTAATCTAGAGATCTCATTTTTGTTTTTTAATCGGCTCATTTTTTTTATTTAACTTTTTTTTTGTGATGTATTGCTACCATTTTCAGATTGAATATGTTGGTGTAGTAAAATAAAAAGGGTTCTCTTGTAAAATATACTAAATTAATATGAATCCTGATATTGTAATATAGCAACTTCATATTCCATAGAATAAGTCGTAACTATGAATCTCCATAAGATTCTACCGCCCTATGAGTATCATCCATACTAGGACCAGGAGCAAAACGAGAAACAAATTTATCAGGGTCACATGCATATGCCTCCTCAGAATCTCTACCCAGCTACCCAGTTGGCGAATAAAGAAAGACATTTGTGTTACCTGACGAGTCAGCGAAGCAATCTGGTCTAAATGAGTCGAATTCGAACACAGGTCATCCAATCCATCATCATAACTGAACTAGGAACAATATTGCCCAGGAAATTAGTGGCCCGAGTCTGCGCTCCTATGGTACGGGGTCTCCACCATATTCAAAAAACATCTGAAGTACTAGACCCATCAGATAATCATGTTAGAGTCTATTTGATTTAATGATGATGAATGTTGTGATTGTGTGAATGTAATTATATGATGATTATGTGCTTATGCGATTATATGATAGATAAATATAATTGTGTTCTTGTATGACTATGTGAACATATGATTTCTTGCTTATATGTTTGTGACTATGTGTTTATATGATAAATGTGACTTGTTAAAAAATGAATGTGATATGTGCGAATTCATTTGTATAACTAGATGTTGAATATTGAATTGCATATCTATTGATGAATACAGCTTGATTGATGAAATGCTAAATAAAAGATTAAAATATATTAGGTTCTGAACTTTATAAAGTCCTTATAAAAGAAATACATGTATATGGACTTAGAATATAAAGATCAAGGTTGTTAGGTTGATCTTATTGTAGAATTACTCTGCATATTCGTAATGTAAATATTATAAGCGGAGTAATCTAAGTGTTCAGAGAATAAAATGATCAATCTATAGTTGTATAAGAAAGTTTTGTAAAGTCCTTCAATGAAACATATGTACAAGGACTTAGATTAGAAAGATCAAAAATATTAGGTTGATCTTACTGAATAAATCTGTTGTATAGTTATTAGGAATTTCGTGTTCGTAAAGTTACTCTGCCAATTTGTAAAGTCAAGATTAATCGCAGAGTTAACTCATGATCGTAAAGCATCAGATGGATCGCAAAGCAGTTACACAGGTCGTAGAGTTCACTTCGCAAAACAAAGATCATTCCATAAAGTGAACAAAGAATCGTAAAGCTCCCTCCATTCTGAAAAGAAAAAGTCCAGGATATGAAGAAAATAAAGTTACAAGGAGGTCTCAGAGCTAAAGGAGGAATAGAAACAAAGTTCGTTGAATTATCCTCAGATCTATAAAGTGAAAAATGAGATCGCAGAGTCTTAGCCAGACACAAGCTCACCTCAAAGAGAAAATGAAGAATTACAAGGACAATCAAAGATCGGTGAGTTAAGACTGAACGTAGAGTAGTTCAAACAATCGCTGAAGAAACTCAAGGATCATTCAGTAAAGATAAGTTTGTTATATCAGCACCAGAATTGTAGAGCATGCAACAGAGCAAAATCGCGGACCTGCCGAAACCATCAGAATAAAGAAGATGTTGCAAAGTCATAAAGTTGAATGTAGAGCTAAAAGGCGATCGCAAAGCTCTCTTATGAATCATGAAGACAAGTTGAAGAATGAGCAAGTAAAGGTCAACTCGTAAAGGGTCTCTGTCTGGTCGTAAAGGATAAGTCAGTTCGCAGAGTCACTCAAAGATCGTAAAGTAGTAGCTGACATTATAAAGCTCCAAACAGATAACAAAACCGTAGAGTTATCTCTAACATCGTAAAGCTTCTAAGTCTGCCCAAGCTTTGTAATGCACTCATTCATAGAGCAGATAATAGAGTAGAACGTAGAGCTCAACTCTATGATGCTTATTACTCTACTAAGGCAACAGATCGTAGAGCAAAGTCAGGTCTGACAGAAAGACTGGTAATGGAATGTTGCAAGTAGAAGATCCCGAAGTGTCAAACAATATATTCTTGGTAGAAAGAGAAGATGTGTCTACTGGCTAGTTTGCCGAAAGCGATCTGTCAAAGAAGTAAGTAAAGCTGCAGTTTGATATGATAAGTCCAGAGCCAGAAAGTCAACATCAAGGATATCAAAGTATCTGTGCATTTAATGTTCCAACGGATAATTTGCAACGAAAAATATACAAAAGACTATAAAAGAGCACCAAGATTTAAAATCAAAGAATATAAAGGTTGGAGAGATGGTGGATGAACATGAAAAACGTAGAGTCTAAGATCAAAGAGGAAAATGCAAGAACATACTCTACGATCCACCAAGAACACAAAGAGCTGAACAGAAAAAGATGTAGAGCAGATTAACTCTACAACAAGAGATGTGTTCTGAGCTGCTAAGTACAAGAGGAAGAAGAGCATCAACGTCATTTTGGCATCAATCATGAGAAGCTACTAAGTGCCAAAAGGAATGAGCTTTACAGTCATTTTAATAGTCCATCATGAGCAGATGCCAAGTATCAAAAAGAAGGAGCTAAATTGTCATCTTAAGAGTACAACAAATGATCACAAGAAGATGTTGAGTACCAGAAGAAGTCGAGCCTCAATGCAACACTCAACTACAACTCAAGGTTGATTATATTCAAGTTGCTGAGTACCTGAAGACAAAGGAGCCTAAATGTCATCTTAGTAGCACCTCTAACAACTATCAACAAACCAAACATTCCGAGACTTAGTGACTCGAAGGAATCCTAGGATTCAGAGGGTAAGAGTGTCCTTGTCTTAGTGACTAAATATCCAAGTCTACTAAGCTTAAAGAGGGCAAGAGTGTCCTTATCTTAGTGACTAAATATCCAAGTTTGTTGGGCTTGAAGTGGGAAAGAGTGTCCTTGTTTTATTGACTAAATATCCAAGTCTACTGGGCTTGAAGAGGACAGAGTGTCCTGGTCTAGGTCACCGAATTCTTAGTGGATTTCCTACTCATTGATGTAGAAGAGTGGAGTAGGAGTTGTTCAGTCTCCGAACCACTTAAAACTCTCTTGTGTCATTTACTTTCTGTCATTTACATTCTGTAATTTATATTTGACGAGATTGTTGTATGTGATGAATGTCTAACTTCCACATGAACTAAATTCAAAATTAAGATCTTTACAAATCTTTAATGGGAGTTTTCAAACTAATATTCCGCTGTGCAAAATCAATTTTGACTAAATGAACTACTTGATAATACTTCTTTAATAAACTGAAAATTTATAAAGATCTATTCAACCCCCTTCTAGATCTCTATTGTGCCTCTGGTAATAACAAATCAGAAACCATCCTTACCCTCTATAGGGATCTCTAAAATATGTGCATCTATAGGCCAAAACTCTAAGGTGGCGGGAGGAAAGGAATACGAATCTCCCCGGTTACACATCGGAAGGCTCTATCCCCAAGGTACAACTCCCAGCCTCCGAAGGTCAGTAAAGGAACTCGGTGGGTCGACAAAGCAAACTCTGGTCCAACAGGAAAACCTCCATCAAACCCCTTAATCAGATACCCGACATTATACGGGATCCAGGTCACATCAGAAGCCGAGATCAACTCTAGTTGAAGGAGGCAGTGGGCGAAACTATCTGAGACAAGCACCTCTACTAGAGTGCTAAAATGCTAGAGACGTCTTCTACGATATGTGTCCAGACCTAATGTGGTGATGGCAACGACTATTCTATAAAATATGATAGAAAGAGGCATAAAATGAAAAGGGGACAAGGCAAAAGAAACCTACCAGGAGGAACGGATAAAATAATCTCCAATTCAGTTCATCTTCAATCCAAGCATCAAAGAGAAGGTGAAATTTCATTCCAAGGCACCTACCTTCTTCCTCAATCCTAGCAAGGTTTAATCCTAATCCTCAGTTTTATTAAATTGTCTATCCTTATATCATTCTCTCCATCTCAATTATGTTATATGAATATTTAAATTGTATGTGGATATTGGAATTTGAATTGTTGGAATATTATTTCAATAAGAAATTGATGAGTGGGTTTTGTACCTATAAATTGAGTATTTTTAGCTTAAGTATTTGTGAGTTCTTGAGTATTTTTTGTTCTTTTTTACGTGTTTTTATGTTTTGTGTAGGAAAATGGAAAATAGAATAAAGATTAAAAATGAAAGCAAATTGGATGAATCCGTGTCAAAATGGAGCTAAACAATCACAAGTTAGGTTGACTATGCATCGACGTACGGTGAATTGGCTCGGCGTGCGATGAATTGGCTCAACATGCGGCCATGTGCATCAGGGGTCGGCATGTGACTCGGTGTTGGCATGGCAATGCAAGCTTCAAGTTTGGCACTAGTCGTTGGTAGGGTCGGCGAAGTAAGTTGGGTGCATGGGCAACTAAATATGCAAGCAAAGGCAAGAAGGGAGAATAAAAGGGCTTTTAACGCCAAGTTTGATACATTTTCTTGGGCTGAAACTTGAATTTTATTGTAGAGTTCATCGAGAGATTCAATTTCATAGGTGGCACGTTCCGTAACTCCTCCGGGATCAGAAGTTATGGTCTTTTTACCAACAGACGTCGAACTAGCAAATAGCCTGGCGCGGCAACACCATTTCCTAATTCATTTTCGACGCCGCCGCACTATCCCATCAGAACATTAGCACCACGACGCTGTAAACTTTTATCGGTGTCGCGGCCAAACCAAGATTTGACGCGTTTCTGCATATTTTCGACTCCTAATTGGATTTGTTTCTTTATATATGTTAGGGTTTAGACTTGTAACCTATAAATACATGATGTGAGGCACATAATTAGAGAACCTAACAACCTAACATCTAACATCATAACATACATCAACGAAACTAGGGTTCTTCATCAGATTTCCTAGAGCACGAAGGAGAGCGAGAATTCAAGGGTTGAGCTTGGAGAGTGAAGGTTGCGGGACACAGATTCTTTCTCTCTTATATTTTCTTTTGATCCCAGAGCCTACTATTTATTTAAATCCCAGAGCCTACTATTTGTTTGAATCCCAATATTGATTCAATCCTCTCGTCATTTGCTTTCTTCTAATTATGTGTTTTGTTCTACAAAATAAGAATTACTCCCACCATCCAATATTGAGGGTCCAACTTTTCTTTTTAGAATGCCTTGCAATTCATTATATGTTTATGCAAATTTTGACCTTGGCCATTAATTATGTTAAATAATTTTTTCTTGAAAATGTTGATCACAACTAGCATGATTCTAGTATAATATCATTTGGTTAAGCATCTCATTTTAATTTAATAGAATAAATTATATCCAATTAGACAATTGGAAATTATTGGGATTTTAAATTTTAATAAAAAAACTAATATCTTTCGACTTCATTACATATCTTTGTCAGTGTTGCGGCATAATTTTGTGGGCCCAAATGTTTCGGTGGGCCACGCCACGTAGCAAAATATTCCAGTCAAGAGGCTTAATTATTAAGAGATTCACAGTCCTAAGAGACTTGTAATTCTCATACCTAATTTGACTTCTTACTTCCAAGGAAACCAAATCCAATCCAATCAAAAGGATTGCGGTTACAATAGGACTTTACATAAATACTCCTATTCCTACACGGGGAAGGGCGCAAAAAATTAAGGAGGTGTGATCAACTATAAATACACGGTCATAATTCAGGTTCCAAATACTTTACATATTATTCACTTTTATGCACTAGAACAATTACATACTTCCATTGTTGATGTTTCTTGGCTTGTACTGATTCTCACACCGAAGTTATCCCCCGGCGGTCCCGACCGTCAAGCTTCTCATTGTGGTCGTTCGCTTCCTGTGCAGGTTTACAGCTCATTGTTTGGTGATTCGGCGAGCGGACAGATTTTAGCATTAACATTAGCGCTAGAAGGAGGGCGTGTTCTAGTGTCAAATTAAAATCACTAACAAAATTATCAATTGACATCATCGCTTGTACGAGGCAACGTATCATATCAGTTATTGCATAAGGCTTTGATTAATATTAGGGCGATATATGAAATTGATGATTTACAACGATGGCTTTAGCTTATTGGAGTTGATTTTCTATAACAAGAAGGCAAAACCTACATAAAAGATAAGTTGTATCCTTTATTAAGTCAAAGATATACGTCTATATATATGCAGCATAAGCATATGATTATTATTCTGCCAATAATAATTGAAACATGATTGTAATCGAGTATTGACACTACTTTACATGTTATATCTCTAACCAATACACACATGGCCTCGTTTTGTACCTCGGATGGAAGCGTTGCAATTCATGCCGGCGTACCTATGATTTGCTGTTTGATAAACAAACATATGAGGTTGTTTATTTCTCTTATTCAAAATGGTTCATGTGTGTTGTAGTAATTGCATATTATATTCATTTTAGGGGTTTTGTAGGGTAGTAAGCTCAATTTTATTTAATTATTTTTTTTTGGAGGGGGTTGGGGGAAGAGGATGGTGTCTTTTTTTAATCCAAAACATATAATGGGCGGGAAGATGTTGGCCTTTTAAGGCTCTGAAAGTACTCTTTCTTGAAATAAAGAATCAAATTTTATGATCATTCTGTCTGGTGTGAATCCTTGCAAGTACAAAGGTGTTGTCTATGTTGTATGTTTTATCATATTTTGGGGTTTATGGGTAGTTTTAAAATTTAAATCGAATTTGGAAGCTGATGTTGCACAAAAGTTCAAATGCTTGTTTAATCTAATGTTCTTCTGGAAAGGTTGTTTATTTTAATGTTAAATAACTTAATTTCATTTTCTTTAGTTAGTGTCATATGTCAGGTGTTTATTGTCTACTATTTAGTGTATAACTGAATACCTATTTCATGTTGATTGTACTTTCTTTTTGAAAAATATGGTCAATTCGCAGTATATGTTTGGGGTTAATTCTTGTTTGCAAATAGCTATTACGAGAAACTGATCACCATCTTTACGACTTTACAGCATTATTCACTATGATTACTGGTCCAGCAGCACTAATGTATTTTCTATATGCTTCCTGAAGCCAACTGAAGCAATCCAAACCCATCCACAATATCAAACTTGGTTATGTTGTCAATCAAAATGACACCATGTCGTATACCAATCTAAAGAGGAAAATTCACAGAGAGATACCGGGGGTATATACAGGGAGAGAAAAATTAAGGCTTTAAGAATGAGTCCTAAAGGCAGTTGCAGTGCAGGGTCGGTGGTGCCAGCGAACAGAGCTTCAGATCCTGTACGAATCCTTGTGAAACATGATGAGTTAATCCTGGAGGGAATCAAGCAACTCTATATTGCAATAGAAAGAGTGGATTAGAAGTTCAATACATTAGTCTCACTAATGCATGGAGACATGCATCAAAAGGAGCGAGATGAAATAATGTTAGAGTTTCGGGCTAGCGCAACTCGGGTTCTGATCACAACAGATGTTTGGGCTAGGGGGCTAGATGTTCAACATAATTCTGGCAGATTTCAGAGACTTTGAGTTTAGCAGATCAGAAGTTTCAATCACGGTCCTATTTTGCCGCCCGATCAGCCCATTCAACCACAACGATTTCCTCCATAGCTTCGGACTACAACACTTCGGTTAGATCAAGCTTTAGTAGTTTGGCTAACAATTGGAATTATGGTTTTACTAAGGTGCACAAAGAGCCACTCCGGCAAAAGCAAAATCAAAGCAAAAAGCTTCGGCTATTGTATAGGCGTATGGCATTCTCCCACTACGACTTCATCCTCATCTTCTCTATATTCTGGCCAAAATAGTTCGGCAATTCGGGTAACTGCCACGATTCCCAAGGAATCAATCCTCATCTTTGGGCCTCAATAATGGTGTTTATTCACTTCGGTCATCTTCGGGTAAAAAAGTTATATTCTTACTTTCTTCTCTCTCTCTCTTTCTTCAGACTTTGATTGCCGCCCATCGTGGCACGACAACAAAGTTGGCAGAGGAGAAAATATTTTTGGGCAAGTTATAAGGTTGGTACTTGTTTGGCGCTATATTAGCATTCAGACTTCTTTTTCGGGTTGAATTGACTGGGGGATAGGACATACAAGCTTGGAATAAGCTTCGACGGTCCAAAATGTTCACCTATGACACTTTGGATGATGGCAGCTCACTTCGGATTACATCACATTGGCTTCACTATGTGTTCGGCTAGACTAAACATCCTCCTGAATAGACAACATTCTTCAGGACGAACTAAACGTCCTCCCGAACAGACAGCATTCTTTGGGATGGGCTAACGTCCTCCTAAACGGACTAACATTCTTCGGGACGGACTAACGTCCTCCTGAACGGATAATGTTCTTTGAGACGAACTAACGTCCTCCCGAATGGACAGCATTCTTTAGGACGGGCTAATGTCCTCCTGAACGGACTAACGTTCTTTGGGACGGACTAACGTCCTCCCGAATGGACAACATTATTCGGGACGGGCTAATGTCCTCCCGAACAGACTAACGTTCTTCGCGACGGATTAACGTCCTCCCGAACAGACTAACATTTTTTGGGACGGATTAACGTCCTCTCGAACAGATAGCTTTCTTCAGGACGGGCTAACGTCCTCCCAAACGAACTAACGTTGTTCGGGACGGACTAACGTCCTCCCGAGCAGACAGCGTTCTTCGGGAGGGCTAACGTCCTCCCAAACGGACAACGTTCTTTGGGACGGACTAACGTCCTCCCGAACGGACTAACGTTCTTCAAGATGGACTAACGTCTTCCTGAACGGACAGCATTTTTCGGGACAGGCTAACGTTCTCCCAAACAGACTAATGTTCTTCGGGACGTACTAACGTCCTCCCGAATGGATTAACATTCTCCAGGACAGATAAATGTATATCAGACTCAACGTCCCTCAGACTCAACGTCTATCGGACTGAACGCCCATCAGACAAGCATCTTCCAAGATGGACGAGCGTCCTCTGGGATGGATAATCATCCTCTGGGTCGGGCCGACGTCCTCCGGGACTACAAAAAGCCCTTTGGCTAACGTCCTCCGTGACTAATTGATGTACTCTCTTATTTTAAGTTCCTTATAATGAGAGAGTGGGGGCAATGTTGGGACATAATTTTTTGGGCCTGAATGTTTCGGTGGGCCACGCCATGTGGCAGAATATTCCAGTTAGAAGGCTTAATTATTGAGGGATTCACAGTCCTAATTGACTTGTAATTCACATACCTAATTTGACTTCTTACTTCCAAGGAAACCAAATCCAATCCAATCATAAGGATTACGGTTACAATAGGACTTTACATAAAGACTCTTATTCCTACTCGGGGAAGGGCACAAAAAATTAAGGAGGTGTGATCAACTATAAATACATGGCCATAATTTGGGTTTCGGGTACTTTACATACTATTCACTTTTATGCACTAGAACAATTGTATACCTCTATTATTGACGTTTCCTAGCCTGTACTGATTCTCACACCGGAGCTATTCCCATACGGCCCCAGCCGTCAAGCTTCTCAGTATGGTCATTTGTTTTCTGTATAGGTTTACAACTCATTGTTTGGTAATTCAGCGAGCAGACAGATTTTGGCGTTAACGGTCAGAAACCATTTTACGCTTGTTTATATCTTATCTAGCCTTTCTGTTCTGAACTTCTTGCTTTTCTATGTAGATGAGTGGGTCAACAGTGTTAAACTTATCATTACTAACATCAAGCATGTGGTCTATCTTGATTCGCATATTTGCATACCATGAGAAGGTTTGTAATATGAATATATACTTATACGTATAAACTACTAATCTTAAGTCAATTTTTCTCTACAGGTTGATTGGATGTACTTCATAGCCTTCACTACTATAGTTGTTGGGTTGGTTGTATATTCAGGGTATGTTTTCAATTTCCTACATGAATTTATCCGTTGGAAAAATATTCGGAAAATAGGTTTTATAAAAAATAATAAAATCATGATCATCTTTATGGTTTTATGCTAAACAACAAATATACATGTATCTAGAGTACGAATTTGTTACCTAGCGCTTGGTTGGATTAGCACGTTTTTAAAAATTCATACAGTCTCTAGTATTCTCAAGATCTTCCCTTCTATAACCTTATATTAAACTTGGAGTGTGGCCTCCTAAGCACCCTTCTGGAAAAAAAAACCTTAACTGTGTTTTTCCTAGGCTGAAAAAGAGAATACGAAATTTTGTATTTTTTCTAATAAAAAAAGTACCAAATACGTTTCTAATCAATGATATATATACTACCATCTGTTATGAATCTGGTCCATATTAGGCTAGGAAGGGGATCCTAAAGGATTCCTATTATGACTCCAATATTTATCTAGATATTATTATTTAATAATAACATTCAAAGTAAATATTTATTATAATTAATTTCACCGAATAATTGTAATTGAACTTTAGTCTATGAATTAATTAAATAAACCATTTACTAATAAACTGTAAATATTTCCTCTATAGATGTACATAAATATTTTAAAATTAATATAATCCAGATACATTTAAAGTAATTTTATAAGTCCATAATTTATCTTTATTTGATCATAAATTGATTTAACAATTAAAAAAATCCTTTTAATAATAAATATTAAAAGACTCGGCCAAGATTCTATGATCAATGATAAATTATCCTATGAAAAATCTTATAGTTGTTTTGACAATAACAATGTTCTTAATATTAATTAAATATATTAATCGACATTCCAAGGTATTAATTAACACAATATAATCTCACTCATTAGAACATCAAATTAATATATATATATATATATATATATAATAATATTAAGTCTATTATTATTTCAAAATTAAGAAATTTCACAAATTAGTATTTATGCGAAAATATTTTATAAATAAAATATTATCACATGATCTGTTTAATGCACGTCGTTAATGCATTATTACTTTAATTAGAAGTCCAACTTCCACGATTAAGATAAATCATCTCTATTAAAGTACTATAACCTACAGGAAAATATCTCCAAATCATCCTAGGTTATAAACCATTTTTTTTTATTTATATATTACATATGATTTATATCTTCAATGTATAACATTTATTTATACACATAAACCATAATATATATATATATAATATGGAGATTTATATAAATAAACTAAATGACTATTTAATGAATGATGGATGATGGATGATGTAGTTTTATTAATTAATAAATGATCAACATGAATAAATAAATATTAAATAAATAGATAAATAGGATTATAACAAAAATCCAACATTATCATCATCTTGTAGATAGGAATAAGATCTTAATGGTTAATTTTACATTGCAAGAGCCATTTGTGCAATGGTATGGGTGTTGAACACCTTATTTTAGCGTCAAAAATTGACAAAATTGAGGAGTATGAAATTGACAAAATTTTAACAAATTGAAGATGACACGGGAAAAGTTATCCATCAAGGTTCGTTATAATTTATGTTTTGGTATTTATAGATAATTTAAATATTTGATGTATTTTTATTTATTAATTAATAGTTCAGTAGGTTTAATTATTTTTGAGCTCGTTTATGTTTTGGGCTTACTTTTTAAGTTTATTGGATTTTATTTATTTCTAGGGTTTAGGTAGTATAAATAGTCTCTTAGGGTTATTATTATGGAACAACTTTTATTACTCAGATTTTATAAACCGTGTGGCTGCTCACAGTCAATTTATCCGACTTTGTGAATTCATGTGATTGCAAAGTACATAGATTCAATTCTTGGGATTGTTTTTATTCTCTTTACCGTCTTCCATTGTGTCAATTGGCATCAAAGCCTGGGAGTTAGCCCACGACAAGGACGATTCTACTGATTAAGTAAGAGACAACCCACTCCGATGTCAGTGTGAAGGAGAATAATGTCGATCGAAGTTGCTTAGCCGCGGATTGCAAGCAACCGTTCGTTCATCGTAGAGATTAGGTAAAACTAGTCGAATCTATCTTTTAATTTTTTGTTTTCAAAAAAAAAATAAGTGTTCGTGAACTTGTGTAACAAGTATGGTGATGTGGGAATCTAAGTCTGCAACCATGTTTGTGATTTGATCTCCATATGTGGTATGTGTTTTATTACAATTTGAAATCTGACTTGAAGTTGAGGACTTTCATATATATCAACGGGCCCAAGTTTAATTACAGAGCATCCTTAGAGTTTGGTATAACAATCCTTGCCTCTTGGTGAAAAAACAAATGTCTCGAGCTACAAAAATAAAAATTACACAAGTCAAGGATAAAATTTGTTATCTTAAAGATAGATGTGATTTGTTGGAGTATGAAATTTATGTACGTCATCGTAAACACTTGTTGCCCGAATATGATATTTTTTAGAGGAATTAGAGGAACCACATTATAGACTTGACAAGTTGAAACATTGGTATCAAGTTGAGAAAAGAAGAGCTAGAGAAGAGCAACGAAAGGAGATTATTTTGCTAATTGATGAAGTTAGAAGGTATTGCAAGAATATCATAACCAGCAGGGAAAATCTTCAAGAAAGTTGTAGCGCCATCAATCCTATTTCTCAGTCATGTGATTTGTCTGTTCTAATAGAGTGTGTGGAAGACATAAAGGAGGTGGTTGAAGAAGCGGTTATACGAACCAAACTTAGTGGTCGATCGAGGAGGATCATGATTTGGAGTCAACGCGACATAAGAAAACGGATATCGTAAAAATTGAGATTGATCATGAGATTGTTCATAATCCTGTGTTCGACAACTTGGAAATTTTTGATTTCATCGTTCCTAATCATTTGTTGCAAGTGCTGGTTAACATGAAGGTTTTGATTATTTCAGAATTATTTCCAAAAAAATTCTTGGAGCAGCAAAATCATGCAAAATTTGTCCGACGGAGATTGAGAATTTTTAAATCTTGTTGCTTGATATTACTTCATTTCAAAATTCAAGATCGAATTTTCTCCAAGAAAAGAGGAATGACACGGGAAGAGTTATCTGTCAAGATTCATTATAATTTATGTTTTGGTATTTATGGACAATTTAAATATTTGATGTATTTTTATTTATTAATTAATAGTTCAGTAGGTTTAATTATTTTTGGGTCTGTTTATGTTTTGTGCTTACTTTTTAAGTTTATTGTATTTTATTTATTTCTATGATAAATATGTAGTATAAATAATCTCTTAGGGTTATTATTATGGAACAACTTTTATTACTCAGATTGTATAAATCGTGTGGCTGATCATAGTCAATTTATCCAACTTTATGAATTCATGTGATTGCAAAGTACATAGATTCAATTCCTGAGATTGTTTCTATTCTCTTTACCATCTTTCGTTGTGTCAAAAGGACAAATGATGTGTGTCATGGATAATAACTAGTAAGAGTTGCAGCCAGAATACTAAAAATTTTACTTTTCATATGAGTAATAGTAGGGGTCTCAAATGTTTAGTCTCATATGATATATATACATGTGACGCCCCCAAATTCGGGTCTCCAAGTACCCGGATCCGGTCATCACGATCCAATACAAACATTCACCTCTAACAACATATGGTAACTAAAATGCGGAATAAAATAAACATACGTTGTTCATTACAAGGTGTTACTAGTCCCAGAATACAAATAACCTTAAACACATACACAATCCGTACCCTAATAACTATCAGGGATTAAATTACATTATAGTAATTAACTACACATAATTTTATCTTCTGCTACATGAAGTCTATCACTTCATCTTTTCCTTCCCTTTGTTCTTCCCTGACGTCTCGGGTTTAGCTGCAATGAGATCATGATATAGCAAGAATGAGCAACGAGTTTGCCCAGCAAGTTTAAAGTATGACAATAAGGATATATCATGATGAAGGGATATTAAGGAATTTCAACATTAGAAAAATCAGAAGCAAGAACAATAATTGCTTTTAGAAAAATTGATAGTCAAATAGACTTTGAACGATAACTTCCAAAGGAGTCAATAGCTGGTTGACCCTCTGGTTACTGGCTACAGAATAACGTACTTGAGGGGATCAGCCTCGCGTACCCTATGTATATGCATAACATTTAATTCTGCTATTTGTACCTTATATACGGTACGTGGGGTACTCCCCTATAAATAAAGGGGTGTTCATACAGTCTAAGAATCCTTACCATTGATTGGTTCAGATAGCTTTTATAAATTCTCACATATTTGTCTGACCGAACAAGGGTTCAGACTTAACCATGAATGGTTTATAAATTCCTGAATTTAAATATACGAATTTCAAATGCACGAGTGCGAATGTCAATAAATATACAGATGTGGAATAATTTAGAAAGTAATTAGACCACTTAAGGCATGCTTGGAGATAAAAACTCAAGCTTAAAGAATAACTTGCAATAGTATATATATACCTTTTTGCACGAATTAAAAATAGTGCATAAGGCTTAGAAATTTGCTCAATGTAAAAGTTGAGTAAAGAAGAACTTGCAATAATGTAAGAAGTTTAGGGTTAGGAACTTGCCTGTTTGCTCAGCTACAATTTAAATCTTAGCTTTAATTACTTGACATTGGATAACCTATCAGTTGGTAGAGTTGGTTTATCCATTAGCATTGCGTAAATATACCCACTTATGCTATTTATTTAGCAGATAAACAATTCACCGAATATATTAAATTACTACCTAGCCATCAGCTAAACAGAATTTAGTTTTAATGGCCTCTAGCTATTATTTAAAATAAACAATGGTTAATCATGGTTGCCTATCGTTTGAGTACCCTTCTAACTGTGGGTTAAAACTTCTTACTTATTAGTTATAAAATAATAATAAATTTAACATGATTTGATAACAACTAAATAATAGTTGACCTCTCACTTAATCTTTTATTTACTTAATTACTATTTACCTTAAGGGTAATTTAGTAATTATTATACTTGTTCCTTATTCAACATTAATTAAATACTCAATGTATTAATTCACACACACTTAATTATTATTTAATATTAATTATCGTTAAGTGCTTCTTATCTTTATTTACACCTTATTATTAATAATAGTTAAATATTCCATATTTTTATTTATTATTTATTGCTAAATAATAAATAATTATTTTGTTAACTTATTCATACTTAATTAATAATATTCACCACCCTTATTTATTATTTACGATAAATAATAAATAAGTAATTTACTCATTTATTCATATTTAATTATTATTTAACATCGGTCAAATAATAATTTAAATATTTATTATCTTTATTTATTATTACTCAATAATAATAGTAATTAATTACTTTATTAAATTAAATATTTATTCTCTTTATTTATTGTTTATTGATAATTAATAAATAATTAATTTTACTCCTATTTAGTACCTTTATTAATTATTTATTGTTAAATAATAAATAATTAATTTATTAACTTTATTCACTCCTAATTATTATTTAATACTAGTTAAATAATAATTAAATATTTATTTTAAAATAATTAATTGGTAATTTCTAACTTTACTTATAATTTAATTATTATTTAATATTAAATAATAATTAAATAATAATAATTTGTTTATTATCTTTATTTATTATTTCGATAAATAATAAATAATTTATTTATTTATTAGTTATAATAACTAATCAATTTGCAAGTGCATTATTAGCTTCAAATTAATAACCAAATTTTGAGCAAATGATAGCACAGCTACATCAACAGTAACTAGAGATGTACCTAGCTTCTGCACATTATTTTCAGAATTTTACCCAACACAATAGATTCTTGACAGTTTGGTTTGGCCATAAATACCAACACAATAAGAAAAGGACTCCCAACTGTTTTATCAAAATTTCCAGTGTTAGTATTAACCATAACACCATCCTAGGCTAAAGGTTGATCTCTGTAACCACAATATATTGACTACAAGATTACCACTAAACAAATCAATAACCTGCAATTTATTCAAGCTAACCAGAGCAAATTTTCTCTGCACAAAGGAGAAAGTTTACAGACCAACTATCATTATAGTATGAGCCAAAATTTGGTGTATAAACAACGTGCATTGGCAGTTCAGTCAATATCAAATGAAACAAGTATTTGGTTCTGGCATTACAACATTTGCTGGGCATTCAAAATTTGATAGTAGCCCATATACACACATATTCAACTGCCAAACCTTTAAGGTTCATCACAGCCGATTACCAACAACAGAAACTAACACAGTATACTACCATTAATATCAAACCCAGACACAGTCAACAATATTTATCCTATTACAGGGAACAACAAAAATTTCAAAGAAACCAACCCCAAGAGAAACGGCGGCTCGGTATACCTTCGGGTGGTTCGAATCGCAGTCCTCCTTCTACGTCCAAAATACTCAACGAATCCGGGCATTCACAGCTTGTTCTTCTCCCATGTTCCCTCTCTATCGCGATTTCTCTCTCTCTATTTGGACAGCAAAAATTGTAGCAGCTATGGTATGAGGATGGGGTTCAATTTATAGAAAGGTTTTACCCAAATTATTTGGGTATTACCCTAAACGACTGGCCAATGACCAACGGTAGGAGGGAGGTAACGGTCCGTGTCTGCACCACTCATCCGAGCTCAGCTAGACCGTCACATCTTCGAGCGGCGCCTTCCCATCGATCAAATCGCCGATTTTTCGAATCCTTTGGTCCGATCGTTGAGCGCCCGGTCGTCGATGCCTCCCCCGTTCTGTCCACTGGCTGCTTCGTGCGATCGCCGGCGCGCTTGGCGTCACTCCGTTCAGTCACCTGCCCCCTCTCCGACCGGTTGATTGAGGGCTTGGGTTTGGCTCGATTGATAGATTCGATTGAGGGTTGATTTTCCCCCTTCTCCTTCACTGGTTGCGACTGATCAAGGGTTTTGGGATTTGGTTTCCTTTTTCCTTTCTTTAGTTCGGTTATCTGAGTTTTAGGCTGAATTCCCAAATTGTTTCTCCCAAATTAGCTTATCCGTTGCCCCAATTGAGATGGATCCAACCGGCTCAAGGAAATGGGTTGACCCGGCTGGCAATTAAATTGGGTTCATCCCATTGGGTTCGGCCCAACAGGGGATTAAGAGAAAAAAAAAGAGAATGAACCTAGCCCAATAGGAATAAAAGGAATTTGGGTTTTTAAAATTTTGGGTCAATTGAAATAAAAGAAAATAGCCCATCTTGTTTATTAAAATTATTAACATTATTTCCCAAATATTTAAAATGAATTAATTACTTAAATTAATTAATTATTCATAATATTTATTTCAACAATAATCCTTCATGCGAATTATTTAGATCCGATAATAGTAACGCAATTTAAATTTCCCAATTTTCTTGAAATTAAATACTAGGATAAATTTATAAATTTGAATAATACTACTTACATGGATCCAATTAAATTTATAAAATTGTATAAAATGAATTTATTTATAAAAATAAATTTGATACAATGTTTAAAATTTCCGGACATTACATCCTCTCCCCCTTATAAAAATTCCGTCCTCGGAATTTCAATCTAAGGTTACTCGAATAACTGGGGGTAATTCGCTCTCATTTTCTCTTCGAGTTCCCACGTAGCTTCTTCCACCGCGTGATTTCTCCAGAGAACTTTCACCGAGTGAATGATTTTATTCCTCAGCTTCTGTTCTTTTCTATCCAGTATTTGGACAGGAATCTCCTCGTACGATAAGTCCTTTTCGACTTGAATTGGCTCATAGGAAATAACATGTTTGTAATCTGGCTTATACGGTCGCAACACTGATACATGAAACACGTTGTGAATGTGCTCAAGTTCAGGAGGTAATGCTACCTCGTACGCCACTTCGCTTATTCTCCTCAGAATCTCAAACGGTCCTATGAATCTAGGGCTTAACTTGCCCTTTTTCCCAAAACGGATCTTCCCTTTCCAGGGAGATACCTTCAGAAACACAAAGCTACCAACTTCAAAGTCTCGTTTCTGACGATGTAAGTCGGCATATTTCTTCTGACGATCCTGGGCTGCTACTAACCGTTGTCTTATTACTTTGACGATTTCCACGGTTTGTTGTACCAATTCTGGTCCCAACAACCTCCGCTCACCAACTTCATCCCAACACAACGGCGTTCGACACTTTCTTTCGTATAGCGCTTCGTATGGTGGCATACCAATACTAGCATGGTAACTATTGTTGTAGGCGAACTCTAGTAGTGGCAAGTGCTCGTCCCAGCTGCCACTTAAGTCCATCACAACTGCCCGGAGCATATCTTCTAGAGTCTGAATTGTTCGCTCACTCTGACCATCAGTCTAAGGGTGATACGCCGTACTCATTCTCAACTGCGTCCCCAGTCTCTCCTGTAGACTTCTCCAAAAGTTGGACGTGAAACGCGGATCTCTGTCAGATACAATAGACACCGGCACTCCATGTCGTGATACTATTTCCTTCACGTAAAGTTTCGCCAGCTGTTCTAATTTGTACCTGATCTTGATCGGTAGAAAGTGGGCAGACTTGGTCAACCGATCTACGATCACCCAAATGGCGTCTAGACCCTTTTGTGTGGTTGGAAGTCCTACCACGAAATCCATAGTAATGTGCTCCCACTTCCACTCGGGAATCTCTAAGGGTTGCAATAATCCGCTCGGCCGCTGGTGCTCTGCCTTGATCCTCTGACACGTTAAACACCGGCTGACGAATTCTGCAACTTCCCCCTTCAAGTGCGGCCACCAATAATGTTGACGAAGATCTTGATACATCTTGGTGCTACCCGGATGTACCGAAAATCTCGTATTATGGGCCTCTTGCAAAATTTCTTCCCTTAGGTCTGGTACGTAGGGTATCCAGATCCTTCCCTCGAATCTCAGCAATCCTGCGTTGTCAACCTTGTATTTCAATGTTTTCCCCTCCAATAGTTGTTTCTTAATATCAAGGCACTCTTCATCAAATTCTTGAGCCTCCTGTATCTTATCCAGTAGAGTCGGACCTACCGTCACGGCGAACACTTTTTCGTGCATCTCCATCGGATATTTAACTTCCAGCTCCAGACGTTCAAAGTCCCTTACCAACTCCTCTTGAACTGTCAGTTGCATCAATTTCACCTTGCCTTGTCTACTTAAGGCATCAGCCACTACATTCGCTTTGCCCGGATGGTACAGAATTTCACAGTCGTAGTCCTTAATCAATTCTAACCATCGACGCTACCTCATGTTCAGCTCCTTTTGAGTGAAGATATATTTCAGACTTTTGTGATCCGTATATATCTCGCACTTCTCACCATATAGGTAGTGTCTCCAAATCTTAAAGGCGAAAACTACCGCCGCTAACTCCAAGTCATGAGTCGGGTAACCCTTCTCATAGTCTTTCAGTTAACGCGATGCGTATGCTACGACCTTGTCGTGTTGCATCAGCACACAGCCCAAACCCTTGTGTGACGCGTCGCTATACACTACAAAGCCTCCAGTGTTGTCTGGTAAGGTCAACACCGGTGCTTGGCTAAGTCTCTTCTTCAATTCCATGAAACTTTCCTCACACTTCTCCGACCAAACAAACTTGACTGTTTTCCTGGTGAGATTGGTCAACGGCGATGCTATTTTTGAAAAATCCTGGATGAATCTCCGATAGTATCCCGCTAATCCCAAGAAACTCCGGATCTCTGTCGGCGTCTTCGGCTGTTCCCAGTTGATAACTGCTTCCACTTTTGTTGGGTCCACCGAAACACCATTCTTGTCGATGACATGACCCAGAAATTGTACTCTCTGCAACCAAAACTCACACTTAGAAAACTTTGCATACAACTTCTCCTTCCTGAGAGCTTCTAATACAATCTTCAAATGTTCAGCATGCTCCTCCTCCGTCCCTGAATACACCAGAATGTCATCGATGAATACAACTACGAACTTGTCCAAGTACTGCTTGAACACTCTGTTCATCATATCCATGAATGCTGTTGGTGCATTCGTCAATCCAAAAGACATTACCAAAAACTGGAAGTGCCCGTAACGAGTTCTGAATGCAGTCTTCGGGATATCTTCTTGCCTCACCTTCAGCTGATGATAGCATGTTCTTAAGTCGATTTTTGAAAAGTATTTCGCTCCCTTAAGTTGATCAAATAGATCGTCAATCCTAGGAAGCGGATACCTATTCTTAATCGTAACGGTAGGAGGGAGGTAACGGTCCGTGTCTACACCACCCATCCGAGCTCAGCTAGACCGTCACATCTTCGAGCGGCGCCTTCCCATCGATCAAATCGCCGATTTTTCGAATCCTTTGGTCCGATCGTTGAGCGCCCGGTCGTCGATGCCTCCCCCGTTCTGTCCACTGGCTGCTTTGTGCGATCGCCGGCGCGCTTGGCGTCACTCCGTTCAGTCACCTGCCCCCTCTCCGACCGGTTGATTGAGGGCTTGGGTTTGGCTCGATTGATAGATTCAATTGAGGGTTGATTTTCCCCCTTCTCCTTCACTGGTTGCGACTGATCAAGGGTTTTGGGATTTGGTTTCCTTTTTCCTTTCTTTGGTTCGGTTATCTGAGTTTTAGGCTGAATTCCCAAATTGTTTCTCCCAAATTAGCTTATCCGTTGCCCCAATTGAGATGGATCCAACCGGCTCAAGGAAATGGGTTGACCCAGCTAGCAATTAAATTGGGCTCATCCCATTGGGTTCGGCCCAACAGGGGATTAAGAGAAAAAAAAAAGAGAATGAACCTAGCCCAATAGGAATAAAAGGAATTTGGGTTTTTAAAATTTTGGGTCAATTGAAATAAAAGAAAATAGCCCATCTTGTTTATTAAATTATTAACATTATTTCCCAAATATTTAAAATGAATTAATTACTTAAATTAATTAATTATTCATAATATTTATTTCAACAATAATCCTTCATGCGAATTATTTAGATCCGATAATAGTAACGCAATTTAAATTTCCCAATTTTCTTGAAATTAAATACTAGGATAAATTTATAAATTTGAATAATACTACTTACATGAATCCAATTAAATTTATAAAATTATATAAAATGAATTTATTTATAAAAATAAATTTGATACAATGTTTAAAATTTCCGGACATTACAATACATCTGAGATTGTTTCTATTCTCTTTACTATTTTTCGTTGTGTCAAAAGGCCAAATGATGTGTGTCATGGATAATAACTAGTAAGAGTTGCAGCCGGAATATTAAAAATTTTACTTTTCATATGAATAATAGTAGGGGTCTCAAATTTTTAGTGATATATATATATATATATATCACATTTGAGACACTTTTTGTCTTGTTTTACTTAAACGTTTTAAAACTCGTACGGAACAAAGGGTTTTCATGATATTGAATTTGGACAATGTAACTGAATTCTAGTTACACTGCTTATCTCCACTCATTCCCAGGGGTTTGATACAAAATTAATATTTACCTGCTTGTGCTTCTCTGATCTTACCACCGGAGCGATAAAGAAGTGGATCAGAACCGTGCTGAGGTCGCTGATGAAAAAGCTGAACAAAGCAAGCGCATTTCGACGAGGAGGTTGGGTTGGTAAATCCAGATAAAAAGGCGATGGTCGGGAGCTCAAATGTTGATGTTGTAGATAGCAATCAGCAGGATTATGATACCACCAGCAGAGGACACGTATGAAAGTGAGGAGAAGGATAAAGATATACAAGGGTAGAATATATATATATATATATATATATATATATATATATATATATATATGGGGAATGATCCACAGAAAACGTTAGCCTTGAGCATTGTTTCAGCTAACTGTGATCCAACCGTCCAATATAAGATTCAAGGGTTGGGTGAGAGCGCGACCGCTAGAGGGAGTAGCGGCCAGATATTAAAATAATTAAATTTTATACTGGCCGCTAGAGGGAGTAGCGGCCAGTCAAAACGACAGCGTTTTGACTGGCCGCTACTCCCTCTAGCGATCAGTATAAAATTTAATTAGAGGAAACGAGGGTATAATGGGAATTTATCCTGGCCGCTAGAGGGAGTAGCGGCCAGGCAACTTAATTGATACATTTCTACCAATTTATGTACACGCCAAATGCGGTTTCCAGATGCATTGTTATTGGTATGTCCCCCACCACATTCAAATGCATTATTTCTCCATGCATTATTTTATGCTATGTCCCCCACCACATTCAAATGCATTGTTTCCCATGCATTATTTTAATGCTGCAATATTGATGCACTTGATGTATATAATGAACTTGCTAACCAGCATGCAGTTTGAACAAATATTAGTTCAAGTTTCTAAACAACATTTCTTCAATTTCTATTTTATTGCGATATAAAATAAGAATAAAAATTACTAAAAAAAATAACAAAATTATTTACAAGCATAAAATAATACATCGGGAAACAATGCATTTGAATGTGGTGGGGGACATACCAATAACAATGCATCGGGAAACCGCATTTGGCGTGTACATAAATTGGAAGAAATGTATCAATTAAGTTGCCTGGCCGCTACTCCCTCTAGCGGCCAGGATAAATTCCATTATACCCTCTTTTCCTCTAATTAAATTTTATACTAGCCGCTAGAGGGAGTAGCGGCCAGTCAAAACGCTGACCGCTACTCCCTCTAGCGGCCAGTATAAAATTTAATTATTTTAATATCTGGCCGCTACTCCCTCTAGCGGTCGCGCCCTCACCCAGCCCTTGGATCTTATATTGGACGGTTGGATCACAGTTAGCTGAAACAGTGCTCAAGGCTAACGTTTTATGTGGATCATTCCCCTATATATATATATATATATATATATATATATATGTATGTATATGTATATATATATATATATGTATGTATGTATATGTATATATGGATATAGATATAGATATAGATATAGAAGATTCATGCATGCTTATTCGCTATTTGAGATGGCGAAGTGCCATCATTGTGAAGGGAAATCCAGATGTTTGTCATATCGGTATCCAATTGTGAAGGGAGAGGGGATTGGGAGATTGTTGGTCATGTTGAAAATGACACTGCTTAAGAAACAATTGGGCACAAAGTAGTTGCTGTTGCATAAGTGCAGTTCATTCGATTCTCCTGATTTAATTTTTACAATGTTACCAGTTTTCCATCGGGTATGAAGTTTTCATGTTCATTGGATCATGGTATGCAGGATGTAAAGATACTATTTTAGTTTTAATTACGGATTAACACAAGTTATTAAAGCTATAAAAAAATCGAGTTGTTCGCAAACAAAGTTCGATTCGGCTATTTAAGCTCAACTTGACTCGACTTGAGTTTGTTTATTGAGTCAAGCTCAAACAAAGGATCTTGTTCAACTAATTAAATGAGCCCAACACGAACTATATTGTGTTCGATTTGAGGTCGACTTGTTTAGTATTTAATTAATTAATATAATTACCTTTATATATTATATATATAAAAACATAAAAATAATTAATTTAATAAATATTTAAATTTGGTTTATCTCGACTCGATTAAATTCGACTTGAGTTTGTTTGACTTTCAGTTGAGCGAGCTCGGCTAGCCAAAACTCGAGCCCTTGCAGGTTATAATATAAAAGATGGTAAATGATATTAAGCTTGTAGAATCCTATGGAGATTCTTAGAAAGGAATCATTTCTATAGAATATGAAGAAGCTGCTTTATTAATCAGGGTATCAGGATTCATATTAATTTAGTATATTGTACAAGAGAACCCTTTTTATTCTGTTGCACCAACATATTCAATCTGAAAAAGGTAGCAATACATTACAAAAAAAGTTAAATTAAAAAATGAACCGACTGAAAAAGAGAAATGAGACCTCTAGATTGAATTCTAAGATCTAGACTTATTTTTAAAACTCTGACGAAAGGTATAGTAGCCGGATCAGGATATTTAAAGTGGATGGAGATCCCCAAGTCCATCAGCATGAGAACCGACTTTTTTCCTGCGTGAGCGTGGGAATAAGAGTTGCTGGATCTGTTTCTCGGCAGCAGCCTCAGATGTTGCCTGCAGATATAAAATAGAGAACATCATTAGACTCTATTATACTAATTTAGAAGGTTAATGGAGTGGTCCTAGATAATGTAAGGTTTATGTTTCGACAAGTATCAGTATCAGACTATCAGTTTGAAGACCAGACCATGCCCGTTGGATGTACGAGTTCTTTTATTCATCATAATCACGGGTTTAGTTAAATATTTAAAAGCTCTATATGCCTAAAAAGCAAGGATTTGGGTAGGGTTTGAGGATTCGAATTTGCCATATGGGAATTTGACGGATAAGCAAATCTCAAAAAATGGGAACTCGTGGCACATATTTACGTATTAAACAGACTTTAATACGTAGATGAAATTACATTAAAATTTTAATAAATATTAATTCGTGATTAAAAAAAAAACAACCTCGAGAAATACAAACATTGTATATACTACTACTATCTAGGAATTTACGAACTACATACTAATTAGTTCGTATACTAATTTCATAGATACTGCTAGTATCTAAAATATTGTATTAATTAGTATAGTATATAGTATTTATAATTTTTTTAACTTTTGTCAATAAAAAATACAAAAGAATCCCCTATAAGAATCCAGAAAAATCTGGATTTGGGGATCCGCTGGGATTTGGCGACCGAAGGAAGAATCCTTGCTTCATGGCTATATGCCTATGCCATTCTAAGTTCAGATGTGCAATTTCATAATTGCATTCCACGTTCTATTACAGTTCTGCTAGTGTAGAAAACTTTTAGAGGCCTTACAAATTTAAAGCTCACAGGAGATCATTTTGAGGAAACAGGCAAAGAACATGTACAACCAGCGTAAGTTTTTGTATACAGACAAGATGTATTTTCATACTTAATTTACACATAGATTCACAAGTGAGCTAAGGTGCAGGTCTGTAAACAATTTTGCTCCAAATGACGATAGATCACATATTAAAGTAGACAGATACGTTAAGCCATGGACATCAAACAATGAAATAAGCAGCAACAAATTGAAAACTGAAAGCAAAGAAATAAAAGCGTCACCAAAATCAGAACGAAAAACACACGTAGACAAGTTGTGAAATATACACCTGCACAATCAAATGCATATGCATATAGAGAAAAGAAGGGGAGTTCAGTGGCTCCTTTTTTCTGTTGGTGTTTGGTTGAAGCTGTTAAGGAAATTCACCGAAACTAATAAACTGCATGGAAGGCATATATGCAAACACATAAGACAACATGTAAGTAATCATATATACTTAGTTACAGGATCAGGATATGAATAATGTATTGAAGTTCCATCCCCATTTAACATATTGGACTACGTTTCTCATATCTTCAAGACAAGTTGATACATTTAGAACATAGTTGTTACGGCGTCGCCTAGGCATCTTGGCGATGAAGAGAAGGTCATGTCATGCGTCAACTTGAGGTAGGGCTACCGAGGCGTGCGCCTTGGCAGCTCAGCGTCTCATGTCGTCGCCTAGGTGACGCCGTGAGGCACCGAGCTGCCAAGGCGCACGCCTTGGTAGCTTTGGCCCAACTTTTTTTTTTTACTCATGACTCATGGGTCTTCTACTTACCCAACAGCCATCGCGATGAAATTTAAAGCCCTAAACTCGACATCGACTCCTCTGAGTCCTTTGCCAGTTAGTCTACTTATGTAATATGTTGTCTGTAATATGTTGGGTAGTCTTAGAGTCTGTATAGTGTATATGATTAAATAATATTGTTTTGGACATGGGTATTGTTTTTAACTATTAAAATTTGCAAACTTTACACAATATGAACTTTACATAATATGTTGTTTTAGACAATGAGTATTTTTTTTGGACAGTGGGTAGTGTTTAACTACTAAAATATACTCCCTTCGTCCCGTATTAAACGTCTTTATTTCTTTTTTAGGATGTTCCACAATAAATGTCCTATTTCTATATTTGTAACTACTTTTATCCTATTTTTTCACTTACACCCTCATAATCTTTTTACTGGAAATTGAAGAAATGAGAAAAGGTTTACATTGGGAACTGATGAATCATAATACCACTTCCGCTCTCATATTATCAGTATAACACGTATTCTATTTAATGGCTCTCTAGACTCTTTTTCTCTATTCATTCTAGCTTTTAGTACTTATTAGGAATGTGTGAATAACAAAAAGAATGATCTAGAGAACTAATTCACATGGGAAGAAGTAATACTTCAAAGAAAAGTGGAGAAATACTTCAATTAATAATTCAAAAGGTAGCTAAAATTTTATTTCGGGACGGAAGGAGTATTATTTTGGACAGTGGGTATGAAATAATTATTTCTCAATCTTTTTGGAACCGAGACATATACCAACATGTGGTTTTTTTTAACTTGGGTGGTTACATTTTGGACATGAGGTTAAGTCCCATACTGATACATACACTGTAACACTGATAATCATTATTGTGGACTAAAAAGATATGTAACATTTTATCTACTTGATGTTTTGGACAGTCAACAGTGGTTATTGTTTGCATAATCAATTAATTATGGAGTATGGACCAAAAGTAATACATTCAATGATTCAAAAGTAAAAATAAAAGTAGATAATATTTTGATGAATGGTTTGTTATTTGAATCAATTTTGTCTTATATTTTTTATTAGATTGTATTGTGTAGAAAGTAAAATGACGGAAAGGTCGGGAGCCGATAGTTATGATACAAGTAAGGACCCTAAAAGAAAAGCTAAATCAAACGATCCGGGTTGGAAATATGTTTTCTTGATAAGTTTGCTTCAACGATATTTAGAGACTAGTGTTGAGAGTCTAGACATTATTTTGGCTTGCTATGTGGTGTTTTATTAGTTATTAGACTAGTAATATGTGATGGTTGGTTGCTACTTTATTTTCTATATGATGTTTGTTGAATTCTTCATTTCTTCTACTAGTTTTTAATATCAAGTGTTTTATTTTTGGATTGTTATTGCTAAGTATTTACATAATTGTGTTTTTAATGTTATTCTATAGTGTTATGTTTTTGGTTTTAATATATACGAAATTTTATTGCCAATATACTTGTTAAGTAAAATAAATAATATATAAATTGCACATTGTAAACGACTTGTCGCCATACGAACGCCATGACGGTCACCTTGTCGCCTAGGCGTCCTGGCAGTCGGCTACTGCCATGACTCGTCGTGACTCCGTAACAACTATGATTTAGAATGAGTTGAAAAATTATATACATCCCTACAAACCTTTAAACTTTTAACCATTAGATAATAGATAACTAAAAAAATTAAAATTTTCAGTACCAAACACTGATCGAGTAACATGCCAAGATTCAAGACTCTTAAGAGTTAAATAATAATATAGTTTCAACTTCCAAACACTTCTACTCTGGCTTAAAATATATTTGACCAAGTATTATCATAATACATCTAAATATTGCTTACCCGAACTTTGAATGGAAAACGATGAGTCCGTACTTCAATGCCAGCAGTGACTCTAACATCAATGCCGAGACTGTCAACTCCAATTAAATTTGCTCCCTATAAAGAACTTGATTATATTAGGAATTCAAACCCATGACCACTGAGAAATGAAAAAATAACCGTAATACACCTTAGCAACATATGGCCTACTTACACGCAAAATTACATGAGATATAAATAACTCCACAATAATATAACTAAAAGTGAATAACTCATCAAATGAAATTGTTAATAACTTGATACCTAATCAAAGATAAATGTGGCTTAATACAGGTGCATAGTTTTTAACGCCTGAAATTGCAATAACAGAAAAAATTCAAGTACAGACAAGAAAAGTAGAAGAAAGGAGAATGCCTGAATCTCTGAGCAAAATGAAACCTCGACAGCAACAATTGGACAAAATCATACGTAATGTTGGAGAGAGACCATAAACACATATAAGAACACAGACAAAAAGATACAAGGAATTATTGTTTTCTATATACAAATCAAATTAACGAGTAACAGATTTTTCTTTCATTTCTATTACTCTCTTATTTGTTCTTCGGCCTATATTTTTAAGTTAACAAGGACTCTAGTTTTATTTTATTTTTGGGAAATGATTTGTATGTCAACTAATTCGTGATGAATTTGAATTGTGACTATTGTGGACTTATGAGCGATAATACAAAATAGTAATATGTGGGTCCCTTCTTTGTTCTTTCCTATTCCATTCCACATACGTCGATATTTAATAGTTGACATAAATTTGTCGTCATATATAGCAACGCTCTTTATTTTTTGGTGTCGACACTATTACTGTGGACCAGTCTCTAATTATCAAAAAAAAATACTGAAGACCAATCTTGCATTACTGAAAGTACCTGTAACATCATGCAGATAGAGAGCGTGAAACTGACATATAAATAATGAAACTTTAAAGGTCAACGCCATTAAACAGTTACTACCTCAACATGAAGTCCCTTCTTTTTGCAGAGAGCTGTAAGATCAATTTTTGACCTGATCCCTTTCTCACTGAAGCGCTCAACAATTGCAGCTGTTGAGTGTACAAGAATATCAGCCTCAGCCTCTCTAAACTCTCGCAAACTAATTGCTGACTGGAAAGAAACAAAAAAAACATGTATGTATAAATTATGAACATTCAATTTTGTAAAACCAGAACACTCTTTCTTTAAATAGTAGTGTATGTTGAGAACATGAGCCAAATCCTGTTAAACCAGATATTTCTAATATTTTTAAGAGAAAGGCCATGTTCTAGTAAGATGCCCTCCAAAGACTATTTCTCCAACAATATAGAAATGGACCAGTTATAATTTTAGTTTCAGAATGATATTTAAGATTGGATGCATGGTCAACACACATCAAAAACATTAAAAGAATTTTACTTTTTAAGTAGAGAGAATCATAATTGTGCAAAAAAGTACTAAAAGCAAAGGAATATAAAATGCATATACTGCAGAACTTTCCTTCAATATATAGATATGACTGAACTTATCTACCAAATTTTCAATTTAAAATAAAGGAAAAGCTCATTAGTTAATAGAAAAAGAAATATTACTTATAGCTGATACAAAAGTACATGATATATTAATTATTAATGTGTGCTCACATTTCACTGTCCAATTCTTATAGACTACTGATACTCATTGTATCAAAGTGTGTAATATTTGGCATTCATGTTTTTGAGTTTGTTCAAAAAATTTGAAGGCATTACTTTAACAAAGTCTCTTTGATCAACACACAGTAATTTGACAATGGTGAGCGGGATATACATGCCTGAACACCATATACAGAGGTCAGCTCCATCCTCATAATCTCCAACCTGTAGATAGTTGATTCAGTGGGGTTTCCATCACCTTTGGCGTTTAAGCCCAAAAGTTTGTCATCTACACAAATACTTGAGATGAGTGACATGCTTATAGCACTGTAAAAATAAACCAGTTAACTTTTACTACTAGAGAAGTAATGTCAATTAATAACAAATTTACTTATTTCTTATGGTTAAAGTAGGAGGCTCAGTGAATTAGTGAGTCCTAATCTAGAATGGCCATAAGGCCTAGAGTCACATCTTACTTTATAATAAATGAAAGAGAGGAAGCAAAACAAAACCATCCATAAAGGTAGCTCAACAACTTTATAAAATTTGAGGTTATGCTACTATGATATTGGTCCAGACAACAAAATAGCTACTAGAGCTTGGTCCATAACCTACTCATGTAAAAGCTCGTCTGAGCTCATTCATATAGAAAACATGAGCAAAAGACAGAAATTTTTTGAAGCTCCTCACTCTAAGAGAGCTAAACCCAAGCAGCATGCAGCTTAGCTCTGCTGGATGACAACCATGAGGTGTTACAAAACCAGTTGTTTTCTGAATTTCCTATTACAAATGTAACACTATAATGGCTACGAGACTTATGCTAATATATTCGGAATGGAAAAGGCAAACGTGTAGCTTCATATTCCATAGGCTATCAAGTTCATTTATCAATCATAAACATGGACTAAACAAGTTGTAAGGTTGTACAAATGGTAGAGTGAAAAATACCAATAATTAGTCCACAAGGTACGCATTTCTACATAAATGCCACCATGTTTCTTAATTTCTGTAGAGCAAAACTAGAAGCTGCACTGGTGTATTGGCATTTCTACATAAATGCCACCACGTCACCATGTTTCTTAATTTATACTCCATCCAGCTAAGAGGACTTTTTGTGGGAGCTCAAGCAAGCTAATACAAAGCAAAGAAGCAACAGATTGGACCCTTGGTATTGGTTTACTCGCTTTGCTCATGGCTTAACTTAGCCCTAAAAGGGAGGAGCTTTGTACGTATATAAAATTGGAATTTGGAATCTTGTAAGATGTGATGTATAAATTGACCATGTATTCAGACTAATGACAATAATGTGGTTGGATCCTTCAGAGAAAAACACTGCTCCAGCAGCAGTGGAAGGTGAAAAGTAATCAGAAAAGACAAAACAAGGGTCGTGACTAGGCTAGTTATAATCTCAACAGATACAAAAAAATATTAGTTCATCATAAACAGAAACTTTAAGCAGTCACTAGAAAATTATTAACCTAAGATCAACTAAATGTAAAATCTCTCTTTTGGCTTTATCAACTTTATCTAGTGGTTTGCAAATATCTTTATAACTTGATTCACTGGACCATTTAGCTCTCCAAAAGGAAGAAATGAAAAGAACAAGAATAAGCTCCACTACGTCACTTCAATAATCTATGCATCCCAGTACCTTCCCAATCTGAGTTGTAACCATCACTATCTTCACCATTGAATAGTCTTCTTAAGTATAACTCTTCATCAATGAAAGTTGGCCTGAGCCATCCCACGATAGAAACACCATTTGATGGATGGTCCATATTTTTAGCGTATTCCATACTAACAGCCTACAAAAATGCTGAACCCAATAAATTTCCATGACATTACAAGGATTTTGATGATTACAAATAAGAAAAAAGAGTAATTCATGTGAGCCTCTACGGTTAGCCAGATAACTTATGTGGCCAAAAGTATCATTCTTTGGACACATTCATTAAAAGTTCTGATGGTATGTTTTTAGTAATATCCAAATTAATCCAACAAGAAAAGAAAATCGTCATTTTGGTCAAATAATATGCGAGGACTTCCATGCCCTTGCCATGAATAATAGATTACGTGTTCATAAACATCTACTACCATTCAAATGCAATAGCAACAGAAAGAAAAGTCTGGAATCTAGCCTTTTCAATGGAAAATCAATGATAACCACTAAACAAGCACTGAATGAAATGAATTACAACCTCCGTCCAATTTTATGCAACCCTCTTTCTATACCGGGATATCCAAAAAGAATATATCTATGTACACACCCAAAGTGTACATCCAAAGACACACCTAAAGGTAAAATAGTAGTAAAAGAGGAGAGAGAAAGTGTTGTAGAGAGAGGAGAGAGAAATATTTTACTACTATTTTACCTTTGGGCATGGCTTTGGATGTACAATTTGGGTTTGTACATATATATATTCATCCAGAAATTAAGGCCCTATTCCACATATCAAGGCGTTGAACTTTATCACGCTTATATTTGAAATTTAATACTACCCATTCATAAATGCATTGTTTTAAGGGAGTAATGTAAAGCAAAATTAGGGTCCTATTTCTTAATACTATGTCAATGAAGAGGGCTACTAATATTGGGATGGAGGTAGTATCTACCAATATAACAATTGTCATTATATGATGTTTATTTCAACATTAAGAAAACAGCTAAATATTTCTCAACTAGAATAATGTCAATCACCCAGAGTGTATGCTACCAAACTCGGCAGTCCTCACCTTTGTCAAGCACTTTGAGAAATAAATTGGATGAACCCAGCTGAAACCATCTGGCATTCCCCACCCGGCGGGTATATCAAACATTTCAGAATCCTCTGCCTGGTAGGAGAAAAAGTGCATTTAGTTGAGGCAAAATCAAATTTACAAAAAAAAAACTGGAACTCAAAATTTAGCACAATAAGCATGAGATGCGACTCCTAACCTCAAAGTAATCGTCAATGAAGGGAATACCATCACTGAAACCACTCTCTGAATTGCTAAACTCAGCAGCAGCAACCCTTCTGTTTGCAAAAAGTGGGGTATCCATCCCAATTAAAACATTCTGAAAGTATGCAATTTGTGAAGCATTAATACAGGATTGGTATAGGTATATAGAATCATTCAAATCCAATTACAGAAATTTGTACTCTTTGCATACAATACTGCACTGGTGTCAAGACAAAAGTCTAATGTCCTAAAACCACATTGTACAACTAGTCTTCAGCTTAGCCATTCTTGAGCATTGGTTATACTGATATGTAGCCATCACTTGCAACATAAATAGTCAGATAATAAAATCTACTGAACAGTATAACACAAAAACATTGCTTTCAACCCGTTTGAAGATTAAATAAAAACAGCGAATGCCATAATCATATGAGTCAATGAGGTTGATTATAAAAGTGTAGCAATATAACCTGAATCTATTTCATCGTACAATTGTCCATGGTACTGTCCCACTTTTTTCATTTGGACAGATGCAACATTGTCCTTCATAACATTTTTTGGGATAATCTTCAAAAGTAAAGTGTAGCTTTCACTTTTGGGTTGTCCCAAAGCGTCTTTTCAAAAACTAAGCTCCCACAGTTTATGATATTCGAACCAAGCTTAACCACGCATTCTTATGCATCGTATACTTCATGTACGTTGATCGTAAATTTTGTAAAATATTTTTTTCTACTTTAACTTTGAAATGGGGCCTCTTCTTTTTGGAACAGAGAAAGTGTAAAGTAGAAGGCTATAGTATTAAATATGTATCTAGTTAGACAATGAGCACAAAGCCACAAAGTAAAAGGCTAAAAAATGAACAGGCAAAAATTTATTATATTGTTTTAATCAGCATCCCAAAATCTGGCATTTTTCCCACATAAACTAGAATCAATTTTAAGATTTAAATTAAGGTCTTAAAAATACTTTATTTTTTGGGTCATGTCACATTCCCAATTTCTTCCAAGGTATAGGTACGCAGTACATGTGGCTTTTGAGCTATGTGATAGTACCTATATCAAATGGGGAAAGGCGATAAGGAATCCAGTACTCACCACAGGATTACTTGCTCCACGATCTTGCAAGATATTCTCATCATCAGAAATTTCAAAAAACATGTCTGAGGAAAAAATACAACAATTACTAACAAATAGTAACCAAAATTGTAATAACAGATATTGTGATGAATGATATAATACAGAAGAAGTCAAACCTCCATACTCATCGATAATGTATCGAAATTGCGCCCAAGAAATATGTTCATGTGGTTCACAGTGTACCGTACCGGGGAATAACAACAAGGCACTGCTGTTAGCCTAATACAAACAAAATGTAAGACTATGTATGTCATACAAAGAAAAGGACTGAATACCCAACTAACCAAACTTAAGTAATCATGTTACGATGCTGCAAGGCAACACGACTCTTCTTTAAAGCTCTAGATCAACTATATTAGAAAAATTATTAAGTTAAAAACGTTAGTTACATAATTAAAAAATAAATATATAAATAAAACAATGGCAGGCCAAAATGAAAGAGGGGAGGAGTGCACCTCAACAGCTGTCTTTGTTATTTCAGCAGAGGTGAGCTTAGTCTTACGAGACCTTTTGCGATCTTTCAGTTCTTCAAGTGGGTGATACCCACGATTACCCACGTAATTAGATGAATCAGGAACTGAATCTGAGTAATCTGAAGCAACTGAAATTTTTGAAAGGCAGATATCACGTCCTAAGTGCAACCAGCTGTATTGTGTAGCTCCTAAAAAAGGATTCATGCACCTGAAACTGGACCAAAGAGATGAAGAAATATTTTTATGAGAAGGAAACATTATTAAAAAATTGTAACAACATTGAAGAACTTGGATTGTTACATAAACCAACAAAGAAAAAAGAAACAGAAAGACCTGAACTTCATATGGGCATACTACATCCTCACTATATTATTAACCCCAACCTCCGCTCCCCCTTCTTCTCTCCCGTCACGCATATCAGATACTCCCTCCGCTCCACAAAAAGATTCCCATTTGCAAAATTTCATTATCAAGCAGTCACAATTAAGCTAAATACTCTATAAATTTAGGGCTAAACATGGAAAAAAAATATGTATCCTTAAAATTTGTAAATTTTTTAAATGGAACTCTTTCTGTGGTCAAAGTGAGTATATTTTAAATTATCTTGCTTTGAAGATAAATATCCAAAACAAACTAATACCTACATTATAAAACAGCTACAAAATACTCTCCTAGACTTAGAGCATGAAGCTTTCTATCTGCCTTTGCAGGAGGAATATAAAGAAAAGAAAGTAATGGATAGAAACGTTACAGCCATAAATTTATTAACTCTTAGCAAATTATTTCTTCTTCACTGAGAGGACTTCGTGATAGAGAAAAGGGAAAATAGTCGGCAGTCTCGTACATAGTTGCTCAAAATTTAAAAGGATATAACTATGAATGCATAAAGTACAACCTGCAAAGCAAGACTGCTGACCATTCTTTTCTCTTTCATTCTGTTCGCAACCTCAAGAAATGTTGGAGAAGAAAATATCTTTAAAAGGGATAAAAGAAGAATACAAACACCACTTCATAAACAGAAAAAAAAAACACAGAGAAAGAGCAACCAAATTATGAAATTCAAACAAGTCTGCCAATAAACAATTTATTTCTCAGTATAGATACCTAGTGCCTGAATAATCAGAAATTCTATGAACCTCAGAAGGAGGTCTGATCCAACTGCTAGTGATATCATATGAGGTCGAGCAACCAATGCCTTCTGCATGACAAAAACGGCAGTGGGAAGTGCCTGAAAAGGAGAATGTATCAACAGAAAAGCAGTAGTTTGAAGACCACATAGACTCACCAGTTACCAATAGAAGCATTTCAAGACCTAGAATCTTCCTAGCCCACATAGACTCACCAATAGAATCAATTCAAATCCAAACATGCGAAAAATTATCACTAGTCCAAGTTTCCTATAGTTGTCTTACTCCAAAGTAACCACCAATAAGGTAATTGTAACCATAAGTGGTAACAAAAACACTTATAACCTAAGAAAGAAAAAGAAAATATAAAAAACTATAAATTTGTCCCGAAAACTAAAAACAAAATAAAAGGATTCAGTGAAAAACAGATTCTATACATTTGTAAATTACATATCTAGTCAGATGCTGAGAAGAAACTGGAAGGAAAAAAAATGTTGCTACTGTATATGACTAGTGGAAGCTGTAGGAATTTAAAATTCTCAATCGATTTAGCCTAAAACATCAAGAATTGTTCAATACTTGATCCTCTTTCGCTCTCCTCTCTTTCTATAACGGCAACAGTTAACAATTCCCGGTCAAAGATGCAATCAATATTACCAAAACTACAAAAATTGAACATTTTGCTAAGGAATTACAAATTCAGTGACTAAAACACACATGACGGAAGTAAAGCTGGTTGAGTTTTGCTATATCTTACGATAAAACATTGTGATTTTTGTTGCGACTAGAGACAAATAGTAAACTATGTAAATAATACAGATAAATGGGTAATTTGTAAATGTGACTTTTTTGTCGCAAGATATATCATTTCAGCCCTTTATGTATTTTTAAAAATATATATATATCCATCTTCAAATTAAATAAAGTATAAAGATAAAATGATAGTGGGTTTCTAACACAGATATCAAAATGAATTTTTTTTTCCCCTGAAAATTTGCAAGTGAGTATTGTGATATAGGTGATCAAAAACACACAGAACCTAAATTAAGATTATTCTATGCTCCAAGAAACATACTTTCTTTCTAATCACAAGTTTTTCCATAATGGGTCTCTTCAAAATCACAAGGGTACCACAAGAACTGCATAATACAAGTGGTTCAAAAACAATATAAGGTGAAATTAATACACGATCAGAAAAAATATCAAAAAGAAAAAGGACAAAAGGGTGTAGTTACCTAACGAAATTGATGGAGCTGCTGCTGCAATCACCATAGACAGAGAAAGTCAAGCTGATGATCAACTGTGAGAGAAGGGCAGAAGCCGCAAACTGTAGTTTGTTTGTTTTTTTCAGATTAGTCCATCAAAATCTCAGTTGTAGTGGGGTCAATAGAGAGGGAGAGATTGCTGGTATTATTTTTGTGTCTCGAAATGACAGTCACAGTGTGTGCAGTAAAGTGTCTTTTTCTCCCGGAGGAGGCGGCACATTCGCAGGTGTTGCATTCAAAGGGCACGTGATTTGCGAGGTTCGGTCATTTAAATAGGGACAGGTATCGAAAAGGTTATAAGTTACATTAATTAATGTTTATTATTAAGAAGGTCCGCTCTAATTTTTACGGACCATTGCAATCTAATTTCGTCACATTGATCAGAATCTAATTTTGTTAAATATTTATTAATGTATATTATTTTTTATTAATATTTTGTGTGATTAATGAAATTAAATATAAAGTCAATACTATTTTTAAAAAGTTTACTATGTGTCCCTAAAAAAATGACCAAAGTATTCCCTCTGTCCCAAATTAATTGCTCAGTTTTGATTTTTTTAAGTCAAATTGATTATTTTTAGAATTAATAATTAAGCATATATAAATATATTTCTAAAATTATAAAAATTGAGGTTAGTAATAAATTTTATATACTTTCTTTTAGTTATAATCTCTTCACCTATATTTTAACAAAAATAGTAAAAGGATTAGTTTTTAAAATGGTCAATTTGACTTTAAAAAATCAAAACTGAGCAATTAATTTGGGATGGAGAGAGTATAGAATAGTCAAAACTATATTTTTCACCATACGGAGAATTGAATTAATATTTTAAATTTGTTATCTTTTTACAATTTTATTTAATAGCATTCTTCTTTTATTTGAGATATTTTATAATATAATTTATTGAAATTTTGAAATAAAGATATGAACACATCAAATATTAAAAAAACAAAAAGATTTATAAGAGTAAACCTTTGTGTTTTACTTTTTTTTTTAATTAAAATACTCATAATATAGTTTATTGGTGATCTATCTAATTCAAACGATTTTATTATGACTTGAAATAAATTTATAAAAATTTAAAATTCAAAGGAAATAGAAAATTATTTAGGCTTATTTTAAAAAAAAAACTTTCAATTAAAATTAACAAGTGATAAATATGTTAATCGATTTTCATTAATTAAGGATAATATAGTCTCTTTGATATAAAAAATATGCAACAACCAATTTATTTATTTTAAGTATATTAAAAATAACATAATCTCTTTTAACATATTTACGTATCGTATCGCACGTGTATGAATACCCAATTTTTATATGTTTTTTTGTTAGAGGACAAATCTTTCGGTCATTTTATTAGGGCAAAGGTGCAAAAATGCCCTTGTGGTTTATCCCGACATCCCACTTCCACCTTGAACTTTTTTTTCTCCAAAAATGTCTCTAACGTTATAAAACGTAGCTCAAATATACCCCTTCCGTTTAAAAAATGCCAGCTAGACAAACGGATCTTAGTTTATTTATTATGTGGCTGACACGTGGCGCTTTGACACTTGTGCATAAAAAGTTAGTCATTTTACAAATTTTCTTTTATCATTTATGAAAGTGAAAGAGCAAAATAATACTAATAATTTATAATAGATTATCAATAAAAAGTAAATTGACAATTAAATTAAACATTTAAACAAAATAAAAAAAAAAAAGAAATTAAGCTACCCTTCTCCTCCCTTCCTTTTCCCCCTTCCCAGTTCCCGGTATCCCTTTCCCCTTCCCCCTTTACCAGATATCCTCTTCCCCCCATTCCCTTTACCAGAAATCCTCTCCCCTTTTCCTGCCGTCTCCTGTTCCTTGTTCTCTCATCCATACTAGATAGCAACAAAATAGAAAGATCATTATACCAACACAAAATAAACCTTCTGCACCATCGGCAACGAGTGAAGACGTCGACGATCAGATCGACAACAAATGAAGACACCCACAAGCAGATCTACAAGCATGCTTTCATTTTCATAATATTTTCACAAACATACTGGTTGGGAGTAATTGCAACAGGCGTTTGGGCTTGTACGTTGGTGATAATATTTTTGTTGATTTAGGTGTTAGGGTTTTGCTGCTATTTGGGGCCCTTTTAAATTTGATTTATTTTCATGATTTTCTTTGAATGGTTGATTTTGCTTTATTTCATTTTCTTGCCTTGTTAAAATTGTTGTTATTATTAAAATTGTTGTTAGTGTTCTGGTTTATCTTATTGTAGGTGATGACAGTGATGAAATTTTCCGGTGGCTGACTTCCTTCCATTTTCTTTTATTTTTTCGATTTGGGCTATGGTGGTGTTGTGGTGGGTGGTAGATTGGGTGGATCTCGTGGTAGTGGTAGTGGATCTGTTGATGGCGTGATTTTGAGAGGCGGTGGTGCATGGCGGTGGATTTGTTGGTGGCGGATGGTGATGGATTTGGATTTTGTTGGTGGATCATGGTGGTGTATGCTGCGGATCTGAATTTTGGTGGTGGTGGTGGTGGTGGTTCACAACATTGAAACCTGAAAGTAGCAGAAGAAATAATTAGAGAAGAAAATCGGAAAAAAAAAAACTTATTTCACTGCATATTGTGATAATTACTTTAAAAAATAAGTTTGAAGAGAAATAATTACTTACATAAAATATAGTTACTTTAAAAAAATAAATGGGCCATTCCACATAATCATTTTTACTTAATACAATTATTAATAAATAAAACTAATTAATAAAATACATATAATAAATAAATTATAAAATACACACAATATTATTTTTATACACAACAGATGTCACATCAGTAATTTTTGTTTTAATTATATATCTCAATAAATTTTTGTACAATAATTAATCTTGCCATCTTGCCATGTGTTCTGTCTTCATGCCTCGTCAGCAAAAAATGTCCACGTGTAAGCGGAGTTAGTCTAGGTGGCATGTCCGTTAGGGGCAGGGGCATAGTTGACCTAAAATTTGTAACGTTAAGGATATTTTTGGAAAAAAAAAAGTTCAAGGTGGAAGTGGGATTTCGGGGTAAACCACAGGGGCATTTTTGCCTCTTTGATATAAAAAATATGCAACAACCAATTTATTTATTTTAAGTATATTAAAAATAATATAATCTCTTTTAACATATTTACGTATCGTATCGCACGTGTATGAATACCCAATTTTTATATGTTTTTTTGTTAGAGGACAAAGCTTTCGGTCATTTTATTATTAACAAAACAGGGGGTAAAATGGTCTTTACGCTTGCTTCATTGACACTAAACTGGATCTTGATTGGGCATACTAAAGTTTAAAATTTTGAGTCGAGAAATTCAATCTTTACATTTTTGTAATTGAAGGACGGAAATAGAAATACTCTACAAGTTCAGGGATTAATTAACCATGGAATAGTTAGAATATTAGTAGAACAGACAGCCCGAACCATAACACAGAAATGATGATCTCAGCCACAAGCAGAGGTTACAGCAATGTCTGCTACAGCCACCACCACCACCGCGGCCGCCGCTGCCAACAAATTGGCCCATCAACAACAAACCCAGTTCCGATTATCAATTTCGGGTCACCCCTTCAACGGCTAGTTTTATCCCGCAGCTACACCAGTCTTCAATTACCATATGATAATACTAGCATCATAGCTTGTTATGGGGACAGAAATTCACCCGCCATTGAATCTCCGGTGAAGGCTCTAAGGCGGATTCTTGATTCTCCCGGAGTTCACCAAGGTCCAGCTTGCTTTGATGCTCTCAGTGCAAAGCTTGTGGAGCGAGCTGGCTTTGAATTATGCTTTACAAGTGGTATAATCTAGAATTTGATTTCATTTCTTTGGTAATTTCTTTAATTTTTAATTGTATATTTTGGGTTTACTTTTGGCTATTTTCTCAAGTGCATTGATCTGCTTGAATATATAACCTCTAGTTTTGGAAAATATGATAAAATGTTGCAAAAATTTAGAATGATTAACTCATTTTGAAGTTTCATTTAGTTTATTATGCCTTCCAAATTTTGTTAAGTAAGACGGAAGTTTATCATACGGTAAAGCTTTATAAGATTACTTTGATTTATGGCATAGTAATGTAGCTGAATGTCATAAATTAATTGATTGATGTTGATTTCCATTATAACTTTGATAATTAAAATGGACACAAGCTTAGTGGAGAGGAGCCAAGTCCCGCTCTTTAAGGTGTAAATCTCATGTCTAAGGACTTTGCTCAAAGAACTTCAGTTTAACGTGTTCATTGATTCTGGGGTTTTTGGCGTATCTATTCGAGTTCATAGCACAGGAAAGTTTTTCTATGGGTGATGAGATTTGGGTTTCTTTGTTTTTTGGTATAAGCCATCTTGGTATAATCTTTTACAGCTTTATATTTTTAATGGGTTGGTGCTTGTGAGTTAGTAATGAGGGTTCCTGAGTATTCGCTAAAAAACTTACAACACTGTTGAAAGTCTATTATGAATTTTTCTCTTTTGAAAACTATTTTACCTTACCAAAATTGGGAGACTAATATAATAGCAATTAGTACTGTAGTGAAATTCAAATACTTGTTGACAAAATTGAGGTTGAATGGATATCTATCATTGTTTTAATGTGTTTCTTATTCGTTTACTGGGGGAGGGACCATTTTTTGTTTTTCATCTTTGCCTTTTTCCAGATTAAGTGTTGACTTCAGAAAGGTCCTACGGAAATCCTTCACTTTTCATGATATGTTTGGAACACCAAAAGCAAACTCTATATTTTCTTACACCCTCCAGTAGATCTGGGTCTGATTATTCTTATGCTGTATTTGTTCATGTTGGGAGTCTTGCCACACTCCCTTCTTATACGCTGTTGGGGTTAAACATATGAATAATACCAATCTATCGACAGACACAATAGAGTTAACAAAGCAAACTAGGAAGAACACATAATTTGCATTGATAACTCTGCAGAGGTGAAGAAGAATAAGGGATCTCCATATAGTCGTTGTAATTTACATACCCCTCTTCAGATAGTAGTGTTTAGGCTATGCATTGTCCAGAGTTAATCTTACCCTTCGACATTTAGCTAACAACGTAACTTATGGCGGAAGCAGAACAAAAGAAACCAAGCTCTGTTTATAAAATGAACACCAAATGTCTAGTAAATATGTCTAAGTACAGAGACAAACTTTGGATATGTTGATATCATGAGCCAACTGGCCGCCACTATGAGAAGGAAACCCAACAATTCTTATCCATGGGTTAAATAAAATAAGTACTTATTTCGTAATGGGAATTTTTTTTTCTGTATCCTTTGTTTTGGAAAGGAACTGCTATTTTGAGTATTCAGCTGGTTTTCTGATTATTTCTACAAATTTATTTTGTTAAACATCCAAATACAATGCAGTTTGTTGACTTTTTCTTCAATATATCTCCCCCTCAGTTTTTCTCTATTTCCCTATTAGCAGAAAAGTGAGATGATTACATGAATAAATGTATCTAGAAGTGTCAAATAATTTACGGTTAGTTCTTTATTATCAATATTTTAAACATCTGATAAAGAATTAGATTCCATATGATATTACAACTAGAACCATTATATGCTCCTTTATATCTGTAGTCGGTTGAATTCTTTCTTATTTCTCTTTCATCTGGAAGGACTAACTTATTAGAGGTATTTCATGTTTTCATTAGGGTTTAGCATATCAGCTTCTCGGTTGGGTTTGCCGGATACTGGATTTATTTCCTATGGAGAAATGGTAGATCAAGGGCTACAAATTACTCAGGCTGTGTCCATTCCTGTCATTGGTGATGGTGATAATGGATACGGTAATGCCATGAATGTCAAGAGAACTGTCAAAGGATATATTAAAGCTGGCTTTGCAGGAATCTTACTCGAAGATCAGGTTCATATTATAAGAAGATTTTTTTATATACACATAGTATTATTGACAAATTTCATCCTCTCTCTCCCCCCCCCTCTCCCTCGCCGTTTATACTTCTCTTGATATTAGTTCAGTTTGAAAAGTTTCAAATGCTGCGAAATATCAAGAATGTATGCATAATCGGAGGCATGGACTAGGAGAATGGGAAAATATTTGATGAGAATCTTCAAATTGGCTTATAGCCATGAATGATGTTAAATATCATTATCTGCATCAGCGATTCAACATTCATGTCAGGTGCAGAAACAATTTCAGGAGTTGCATTTACGTGTCTAGGTATTAACATTCGGCAATCTGTCAACAAGACGGATAATCTACAGTGGCAAAAATACGCCAATTATAGGAGGATTCAATTGAGTTCCATTACCTTGCTATGTCTTAATCTTTACATGTATGACACCCAAAGATTTGATGGCAGCATAGTAGTAGATGGAGTTGTTCTCATTCCTATGCTTTACAATAATTGAAACGATATTCAAATGGAAAGGATTATGATTCAGGAGTAGTGAGTGCCCCTAATGGCACCATTTTTAAAACCCTTCATATCTTATGTTTGTATGATTAGCAACTTTATTAGATACTAGCTGTATGAATATTGTAATGCACACTGGCATGAGTACTGGAGGGAGCATAGATCAGACTTGGAGAAAATTTGAGTCTGTTTTTTCCCTCTTCCCCATATAGGAGTTTTTGTCCTCTTGTTGTTCTATTATCTTCTTTAATAAAATTCTTCTCTTATCTTGTAAAAAGAATTTTTTAAAGAAATCTCAAAAAATTCCCCATATCTGGAACTCTTATTGCTTATATTACCTTCTCTCAAAGGTGTCTCCCAAAGCTTGTGGTCATACACGTGGACGAAAAGTAGTTTCTAGAGCGGAAGCAGTGATGAGGATAAAAGCAGCTGTTGATGCTCGGAAAGAAAGTGGCTCTGACATTGTTATTGTAGCCCGAACAGATTCTCGTCAAGCAATCTCACTTGAGGAATCACTATGGAGGTCAAAGGCCTTTGCTGATGCTGGAGCTGATGTTCTCTTTATTGATGCACTTGCATCAAAAGAGGAGATGAAAACCTTTTGTGAAATTTCTCCTCTAGTTCCAAAATTGGTATGTAAATTTGGTTTTAGCTGTTCGGTATGAACGTGGAATATATGGTTGAAAAAAAAGTGACTGATATCGTGCAAAGAAAACAATTTATCATATCCCTGATGTCAAAGAGTTCTTTTATGCATGTGTCTGGTTTTGTTGCTATTATAATCAACACTTGATCTGAAAATTGTTGCATGTTACACCAATTGTGTAGAGAATACGGCAAATGCCGCAAAACATATGCTGGAAAGTACCACAAGGGGTGGGAGAATTGGCAAAGACCTCGAGGAATAACCTCAAAGTCGCTGGATGCAAGAACCGGACTACTGGCCTTATTGTTCATAAGGGCACTTTATTACAGTTTGGATTCCTAGTTACTAATGTGCTAAAGTAATTGGTTTAATTCTTTTATTCTTCTTTTCCTTTTTGGACATGGGAATAGGCAAGCTCGGTCCCTAGTATGGTTGGTGGAATGTGCAATCATGAGGTTCTTCATCAACATCTTAGTTATTCTCCCACTTGTTAGGGTACTTGATTGAGTTAATTGTTTTATCCTTTAATTGCTTTTCGTAAATAGCATGAACACAATACATCCACCTCCCAAATTTAAGACAAATTGAACAAAATTCAATTATGCTCCTTAACATATGTAATTGTAGATATAAATATAGTTTCTCCACAAAACTTTCTTTATGCTCTTGCCTCAACTGTAGACTCCTTGAAGTCCTGCTAGTTGTGTGTGTAATGCCTTTCCATCAGTCACATACTACACGAGCAATGGACATACTCAACAATCCGTTGCTCCAGCAATCTTCTATCCAATATATCCAAATCCCAGAAAAACATTCTTTTTCTGCCTCTTCTTTTCTATGGTTTTAGACTTACATTGTACCTACACAAGAATCCACCTAGCGATTCAATAAGGGAAGGCAGGACTGCTCCAGCAATCTTCTTCCAAATAATGCAGAACACACAAAACAAAGAAGGTTGGATGATCTTAGGTTATTTCTCATGAATTATCCCTTCTTTCTGCACTTTATATTACCTTTCTTTTTTATGATTAACCCAGGTCACTACCCTACCTTTTGGCCATAAAGTTGACTCATTGAACGCTGAAAACCTTCCTGTGCATGGTATATGCACTATACTTTTATATCCATTGAAACTCCAAGGGTCCACCCATTGCCAATATGTAACTCTCTGACGTTCTTCTACCTTTTCCATCTATCAAATCTACAAGCCACTTGCACTGAACTGATTGACTTACCAACTTGACTTGCCTACCGACCGAGACAGGACTAAAGCTAGACGTAGGCCCTAAAGCACTCTCTCTCAAAAACTACATTGTAGAACAAGATTCTCAGTTACCTAAGCTATCCTACGTCCTGCCCTGTTTATAGATTCATTTATGCATTATCGATATGTCATATGTGCTTGCTGAAATTAAATCTTTCTGCCTACTATATTCAGCAATGTGATCAATCTAATTGATATTATGGATTAGAAACGTATGTTTGACCAGAAGTAACATCGTATTGTGTGTGTACGTGTCTGTGTGTATTGTGAGGTAGCATGGTTTAACATTTACTATAAAGTTCTCTCTCTCAGAGTTCGTTTGCAATAATTATTGATGAGATTCGACTATTAATACTTTTAATACCAATCTTATGTATGGTATTATATTATGATCTCTTACTCTTAGGATGCCATAATACCTCAAAAGGCCAACTTCTCCCTAGTATTATTGTCCCTTATGAAATGGCCTTTTTGGGTATTACATAGTCTTGGTTCATAATGTAAATTTAATACCACTAATGAGATAAAAGATATTTAAAATGCATAAATAATCCAATCCCATCAGTAACTATTGCAAACGAACATAAGCTTAGTGTTTCCTAGTATAAAATAAGTTAGTCTTTTAAACAGTGACACATTTGATGAATTACTGAAAAAGAAAAAAGAAAAAGAAAAAGGTGACGCATTGGATGAGCCACCTAATATAATTATAACTTTGCAATCTCTATCATCGGCCATACTCATCATATAAATCAACTACCTTTATCTGTAGGCTTCTTTCTAGATAATCTGCACTTTCTCAGATCAAGTCTTCGTCTCAAACTTTAATCAATATTATCTAAAGACCAGGATAATTTAACATTGTAGAAAGGAATACTTAGAGTTTATTTCCTTGAATTAAATTCTCTCTATTACATAGGTTCATATATATACACAAGTATCCTAATTACAATTATGGTAATCTCTAAATTACAGTAATGTGTACACACTGATTATGGAAACTACAATCATGGCATATCTTCTAACACTCCCCCTCAAGTTGGTGTATAGATGTCTTGCATACTCAACTTGAAACATAATGGATGAAACATCTTACTACTAAGACCTTTAGTCAAAATATCAGCCAACTGATATTCTGTTTTGACAAAAGGTAAGCAAATAAGACCACTAGTTAACTTTTCTTTGATGAAGTGCCTATCAATCTCAATGTGCTTCGGTCTATCGTGTTGTACTGGGTCGTTTACAATACTAATGGCTGCCTTATTATCACAAAATAACTGCATAGGCCTTTTAGTTGTAACACTCAAATCTTATAGCAAGGTTCGAAGCCACATTAGTTCATATATACCCAAGGCGATAGCTCGATATTCAGCCTCAGCACGGGATCTTGCCACCACGGACTGTTTCTTACTGCGCCAAGTAACAAGATTACCTCCAACAAATGAACAATAACTTGATATAGAAAGACGATCCTCTATAGAGTCAGCCCAATCTGAGTCGGAAAAAGCTTCCACTCTCATATGACCATGTGGTGCGAACAATAACCTTTTTCAGGAGTAGACTTGAGATACCTTAGAATTCTGTAAACAGTTTCCGTATGACAATGTCGAGGATCATGCATATACTGACTCACTATTCCCACAACATAAGATATATTAGGTCTAATATGAGAAAGGTATATCAATCGTCCCACCAAACGTTGATACCTTTCTCTATCAACCATAGGTCCTGTATTATTGCCAAACGTTGATACCTCAGAATTCTGCTTGTACCCAAATCTTATCATTGCTTTGTGGAATCTACCAAACCAGGCTCTGGGAGATTGCTTCGAACCATACAAAGCCTTTCGCAGCTTACAAACTTTACCCTTAGTGACAGATGAAGCAAAACCGGAGGGTATTTCCATGTATACTACCTCCTCCAAGTCACTATGAAGTAGCGCATTTTTCATATCCAATTGCTGAATATCCCATGGGTTTAAGTATACCCTTTTGCAACTAGCCTGGCTTTGAGTCTCTCAACTGTCCCATCTGGCTTCTGTTTGACTGTATATACTCATTTGCAACCAACTGGTTTTTTTCCGTTAGGAAGAGTAACTAGTTTACATGTATTATTCTTTTTCAGGGCATTCATCTCCTTTATCATGGCCTGTTTCCAATTCTCATCACTAATTGCTTCTCTCCACCCCTGAGGAACAAATATTGAAGATAAGGAAGAAACAAAGGAGTGGTAGGATGCAGATAATTTATTATAGACTAAGAAATTAGAGATAGGATGTTGAGTACAAGATCTAACTCATTTTCTAAGAGCAATAGGAATGTGTATCATCAGAAGAACAAGTAGGATTAGGATTCTCACCATTAGCGTTATCAAGACTAGGTTCGGAGCAGGGTTGGTGTAGTGGTGCAGAAACGGTGACCTTATTCTTGCCTCTTCGAACATAGGTTCTCAACTCAAGCTCATTCTGTCTAGCACATGACTCTTGTAACTGTAACTCCCCCTGTGTAGAATTATCAGAAACAACAACAGGAACATGAGAAGAATTTATAAGATAAGATGGTATAGTAGAACTTGTAATATCAGCTTCAGGAGGAAGCTTCTCCTCATTAATAACATCCTCCTCCTGAGGAGAAAGTGAAAGAGAATAAAAAGGCTCCAATTCCCAAAAAGTTACATCCCAAGTGACAAATACTTTGTGTGAAGGAGGATGATAACATTTATAACCTTTTTGGGTTGGAGAATAACCAATGAAAACACACCTAAGAGCCTTGGGATCTAATTTTCCCCGAGTGGGAGATTTGTCATGAACATAGCACACACAACCAAAAACTCGAGGCGAAAGAGGAGGACTTGTCGTGTGTTGGAGAAAAGAGATGTGACTTTTGTTCCCAAGAATTCTAGAAGGAAGGCGATTTATAAGAAATGCAGCAGTCAGAACAACATCTCCCCATAGAAATTTAGGAGTGTTCATAGTGAACATAAGAGTGCGGGCTACCTCTAATAAGTGTCGATTTTTTTTTTCCGCTACTCCATTTTGTTCTGGAGTTTTGACACAGGAGATTTGAAGAATGATGCCATGCTGAGAGAGATAAGATACAAAAACATTATTATTACTATATTTACGACCATTATCACTATGGAGAATTTTAACTTTAGCTTCAAATTGGGTTTAAATCATTTTATGAAATTTCTGAAAACAATCAAACACCTCATTTTTGGAACGAAGAAGATAAATCCAAGTGACACGAGAATGACAATCAATAAAGCTAACAAACCATCTATAACCAGAACGGGAAACAACCCGAGGTCTCCACACATCAGTATGTATAATAGCAAAAGGTTCAGAATGTGGACTGTTAATAACAGAATAAATAGAATGTTTGTGTTTTCTCAATTCACATGGTTCACACAAAAACTTAGTTTTATTACATTGTTTAACTAAAGATGGAAATAAATACTCTAATATAGAAAAAGAGAGATGTCCAAACGTCGATGCCATTGATGGAAAGAAGCAAGCTGGAGTCAGAAGTAAAGTGAAGAGTCTGAGTAGAGAACATGTTAGACGAGGGAACATCTAAATAATAAAGACTACCAACTGCGCTACCACTGCTAATCTTCTGCCCCATCACCAAGTCCTGAAAAACACAATGAGTTGGGAAAAAAGTTACTGAACAGTGTAAGGATTCAGAAAGACGTTGGACAGATAATAAATTTGCAGTAAATGAAGGAATATGAAGAACAAATGATAATGTCAATGTAGGAGTACAAACTACAAAACCACTCTCAGAGATAGAAGAAAAGGAACCATCTGCTACTCGAACCTTGTCTTTTCCAAAGCAAGACGTGTATGAAGTAAAGAGGGTGGAGGACCCGATCATATGCTCGGAAGCACCTGTGTCAATGATCCAACTAGGGCAAGTTGATGAAACATTAAAAGCACAAGAATGTATACCTGACTGGACATAATGAGAAGAAGTAGATTTGGAATAGAATTTCCGAAAAGCTGAGATTTCCTCAGGAGTGAGAACCAATGCTGAATTAAGGGTATGGCTTCTAACGGCTTGTTGTCCCATACTACTATTATGAACCCCACTACTAGCACTACTTTGTTCCGCCATATAATAAGTAGATACAATATATACCAAGGAGAATAAACTTTTCAAAGGATATCAACTAATTGTACTACACTTTAGAACCATAATTTATGCCAAAGAAGCGGTGGGAATCTCAGTACTAATAACAGTGCCGATGAACAGTGTTTTTTCTGAAAAATAAGGATCAGGCTTTGATACCATGTAGAAAGGAATACTTAGAGTTTATTTCCTTGAATTAAATTCTTTCATATATATACACAAGTATCCTAATTACAGTTATGGTAATTCCTAAATTACAGTAATGTGTACACACTGATTATGGAAACTACAATCATGGCATATCTTCTAACAAACATCATTGGCATTGATCGAATTTATGTTCCCATGGTAAATAATTTATACGAATCAAGTAAACTCTTTAATTTCTGTGCAGGCCAATATGCTTGAAGGAGGAGGGAAAACTCCTATACTCAATCCCATGGAACTTGAAGATGTTGGATTTAAGCTTGTAGCCTATCCCCTATCCTTGATGGGGGTTTCCATTCGTGCGATGCAGGTCTTATTTTCATCTTTTTCCTTCAGTACATGTGCATGCTAAAAGTTCCGTAAAATATACATATAGGACATCTGCTGAAATTATTTGACTTTAATTGTAGAAGTTGCATGCTTACTAATCAATTCATGTTTAATTTTTTTTATATTAGATAATTTGTTTAGCATATCCCCAAATCTTACATAATTTTGCTATTTCTTGTGTATTCTTTGACTTCACCGAGTATGTGTGTATCCAGCTCTCTGCATCATCAGTCTCAAGTTCAATCTTCTTTTAGGTGTCTTATTCTTCTTCTACAACTTATGAGTAACATTCCTCAGATGTTTGCAGGATGCACTGGCAGCTATTAAAGGAGGTCGTATACCCCCTCCTGGAAGCATGCCATCTTTTGAAGAATTACAAGAAATATTAGGTTTCAACTCGTATTACGAAGAGGAGAAGCGGTATGCTACTAGCGACAGTCAACTTTCTTCACAAAGAGGTGAATGAAATCTAAGCCAGTTTGATTTAAACCAACTGCATCATCATTGAGAAACATGTGTGGCCCCAGAGTATTTAAGTGTGTAGCGAAATGGCAAAATGTGGTCTTTGTCCTATTATTTTTGGATGGCGTGTAGGTGAGTACTGTTAGCATTGTTTCAGAAGTTATGTTATACGGACTCTTCACTTTGCCCTTAAGTACCCGTGTCCGACACTCTACACTTGGACAAGAGTATGGATACTGGACACTTCATTTTAGTGTTAAAAAATTAGCAAAATTGTGGAGTACCCTGTCGGACTCTTCAAAATACCGTGTCCAACACTCCATTTGAGTCCGTGTAACATAGTTCAAAAGTAAAACAAAGAAACCTGCATGTTATATAACTTTATGAATCTGCACGTTATATGTGTGAAATACAGCTTTATTTATTTAAAGTTCCCAATTATAGGCCATTATTTCTTCAATCAGTGGCAGAATAAACATCTATTTTCCTTTCACAAAATTTTCATAGTGTGAGGTTAACTCTCAGCTAGCAGCCAAGACTACAACATACAACAGAGGGCTGAAGATGATACAGAGAAGAGAAGTGAGAGTTCACAAGATCCTGTGGTTGAAGTGTTAACTCCTGAAGTCTACAGCAGCTACAATGCAAATAGTTCAAGGGATCCTTTTTCAGGGATCTGGTCTCGGAAGTTGAGGGTCAGAATTCTTGGACGAGATGGATTTGAAAAACTTGATGTCCGGATTCCAGTAAGTCATCTACCCTTTGATTATAAGTCATTGCACACGCCCTCGATACGTTTTCCGTATACTTCAATCCCAGTACTGAAAGACGTGACTTCAGGAGTGGATTGCATGTGTGGGTCATCCTAAAAGCGCTTTATTAATGTCTCAAAAAAACATTGTGTGCAAGATAGCACCAAGCAACCAGCTATAATTTATTTTTCTGACCAATCAACATGTGAAGTCTATGTATAGAAATCAATTGCAGTGGTATGAATTGCTCCATAGACAGTATCTGGTTTGTCTTGAAAGTAGTCATAATTACTTATTCCTCCTAAATATATTCTCTGCTTTGAGAATTTTTCTTCAAGCCTTTATCATAAAGAAAATTTCCGAGGCATGTTATTATTAGAAACTGTGAAATGCAATCTTTTAGTCAGATTAACATATGAAGTTGATTATTAAACAAAATCAAAAATAGTTTTGAAAAAAATTCAGTTTGTTTACAATGGTCTTACATAATATATGCTGGGCACAACTTTTTTATTTATTTTCCTTTTTGCTCTCATTCTTTTTTAGTATGTGTGATCTTGAGAGGGGGGGGGGGGGGCAGGGACCAGTAGTAATCTTGAAGCAAGAACATATTGTGATCTCACCTCAAGTTTTCTACTTACTTTTGTGGCTGCTGGACTATGAATCTATGATTTTGGTGTATGTGCCGGCAATTGCATATTATTGTGCCTAAAAACACTCATTATTATGGTGTAATAAAGCTGTTCGATTAGCCAGGGAAGATCTTATTCTCTATATAAAAGTTAAAATAATTTTCTTAATTGGAAAGTTTTAATTAGTGATATCTGGAATGCGGTTCGTTTTTGTTCATGGAATCTATACGAGTGCTACATAGGTATTATGTACTCAGGTAATTAGCGGTACGCTAGGGTAGCTTATATGAGTGCTTGTAGTTAAGAATTCTCTTAGATTCTGAATATAATAAACATAAGTTTTATGGTTAATTGTTAGTTAAATCAACAAATTGATTGCTTTAGAAATAATTTAGTACAAATGTGATGTTTGAGCAACCAATACTAAGTTGCATATTGATATTTTTGCAATTATAGGTAAAACAACAAAGAAATTTTTGGGTACGCTAAATTTAAATTATCGGTACGTAAGAGTACCATATTTTGGTATGCAAGTACCAATACGCAGTTCGTTAGGTCAATAAGAGTATGAGTATCTGGTAACTCTGCTTTTAATCATCTCCTTACCCTCCTCTCCATCTGCAATGAACCCATTCATGTGTGCATGATCATCCCTTTCATGGTAATTACCACAACAACATAGGTTTTTTTTTTTTCCAAATATATTTTCTTGCATCCATATTTACATGATAGAATTTTTTTTTGTAAAAAGATGACCAAATGTTTATTCCACAGGCCGGATTTTTGGATGGCATCACAAATATAGTCCCAGGTACGATGTGCTTTAAAAGAATTGTTATTATTGAGCTTGTGCTTTAAATTGAATCAGTCGGATGCCTGAAAGAATTTGTATGATTCTTGTACGCAGCATTAGGAGGTGTAAACATCAAGGCGCTATTGGACGATGCGTCTCTAGAATTGGGAGGGAAGCTCTTGTTAGACTTTACCGACTCTGGGGGAGATAGGATTCAACTCTTCCTGGAGTAGATTTGCTGCACTTTTATTTTCAAAGGCTGCATAGAAAGGTGTGATATTGATTATTGCCAAAAACATCTCTTTAAGATGAATTCTAAATAACATTTGTTAGCGGCTTATATTGTGTACATCTTGGTGTAAAAGGGATTTCTATTTCTCCAGAATCTCTTTCCCCTTTCACAATTACTATTTCAAAACTATTTCCTATATAATGCAAGGAGACTTTGAAGAACTTTTGCATTATTATGAGAAAATTTATTGGGTTGTTTGTTTCAGCATTTTACTTATTTTTTTATTTGCTTGTTACTTTATTTTTTTCAGAAAAAAAAAAATCATTGGGGAATTTTTGTTTCAGCTCTTCAAAATAGGAAAAAAGTGAAGATGACTAAAAAGAATTCAAAAGCAAGACTTTCAACTTTTAAAATAGAAAGGAGAAAGTGAAGATGACTAGAAAGAATTCTAAAACCAAAGGAGAGAGAGGATGGATCCCTTCTATTACACTTTTCACTTAATTCTCCTTGATATAAATTTAATAAAAAATAGTACTCCATTTGTTATCAAAAGGATGAGTAAAATATAATTTGTACACATGTTAAGAAAAATAAAAGTAAAAAAAAATAGAGTAAAAAAGTTTTAAATTTATCATTACCGACCTCACAAAATTATATAAAATGATGAGTATTTTTATTTTTTATATTAATGGATCCCAATAAATAACTTAGTTACTCTTCACTTTATATATTTTATCTCATTTTTTGGGATAAAAATATTTGTACCTTTAGTCATCTTTTTAGGGACGGAGGGAACAAATTTTATCGATAATAAATTATGGGTTGTTAATAATTATGTCGTTAGTGTCGCTAATCACACCCCACGTACCCATCCCCTTCTCCCAAACAAAAAAAAAAGACAAAAATAATAATAATCAATAATATTAAATAAATAAAAATATAAAAAATAAGTACCATCCAAATTTCCCATGTTCTCATCTAATAGTGAAAGTGTCATTCAGATAGTAATTCGCAGGTCAAAATGGATGTTAACAGATTTTCTTTAAATGCATTAATTTTTTAATACGACTCATTTTGAGGCCATGGAGTAACAACATATATGGTTAGGCAGTGAAAACAAGATAGAGATAGCATATATACAAACGTACAACTAAACCTGGTCAAATCACTACGAAAGAGGAGAAATGTACACAAAATTTAAGTTTTTTATTTCTTTTGTTACTGAATTTTTTAATTTACCAAAAAAAATAAAGAAATTGATGAAAAAATTGATCACTTTTCTTTCATTCAAAAATAGACGAATTTTGGACAAAAAACTAAATAACATAAGACCATCTTTAATAATCTTTATTATACTCTCTAAATTATAAACAAAATAAAATTAATATAATGGTAACTTAGTAACTTAAATGTAAAACTTTTCTTTCAATTTCTTTTATAAACTCAATAACATAAAAAAGTATATAAATTTTCTGTTCTTTTCTTTTTCACTATAAGTTTTCTTTTTTCTTTTTTTTTTTTGTCTTTTACATCCTAAACTCAAAAACTTAGGTGGGGTTTAATTCGTCAAATAGAAATTTAATGTAATATAATAGATTTAATGTAATACAATAGCCTACCTAATGCAATAGAATTATAACCTAATGATAATAAGTTATTTCAACATATTTGTTTAATTAATTCTTAATATTTATATATTAATTGTAATGCTATTACATTATATTCAAAATTATGTTTAATTTACTAAATTATATGATTATATGTAATAAATAAAAATAAATTACAAGTCAAAACATCAAATTAATGGGCCAATACATTAATTAGAGAATGTAATGAAAAGCTTAAAAAATAATTTAAATAAGTAAACCAAACATAATAAATATCATATCAATGTAATAATTATTGCATTACTGAGCTATTATATTGATTTGACACGAACCAAAGACCCCCTTAATATAATTGTGATATACATGAAATGAAAGCAATTCTTTAACTCCAAAAAAAAAAAAGGAATTATCCTGTTTATTGTCACACTTTCAACAATCAACAAGTAGCAAAAGAATATTATATACGAATAGTAGGATGAGAAGACAACCTGAGAATGGTTCTCTCCCTGGTATACAACTTCACAACAGCTAGAAAACTCCATTAGAGCACCTAAGAAACTAATGTGACCCAAAAAATATGACAAAAAGGGCAACAAACAATACAAAAAACTTGCAAGTGAATGGATGAGTACATGCCACCAGCCGTAACCTGGAAAATTTCAAGTTCAGACCAAAAAATATTGCGCCGCAAACACTAAAGGCAGGACTACCTTTCTCCAATCTCGATTGAAGAGAGAAGTGTGACAGTCGATCTCATCGGTAGCCACCATTATATGGTTGTTGACCATAATTGCCGGTGCCCATCATGGGATTATAACCTCCAGGCATATTGGATCCAGGAGGAAATCCTGTTGGCGGTTGCTGCATCTGAATGCCTTGCCCCATGCCCATATTCATCCGCATCCCCATACCACCCATAGGCTGATTTACTCCATAACCACCTCCCATGCCCATGCCTGCACCAGGACCACCACCCATACCCATGCCTGCACCAGGACCACCACCCATGCCCATACCCATGCCTGCACCAGGACCACCACCCATGCCCATGCCCATGCCTGCACCAGGACCCATGCCCATGCCTCCACCAGGAGCACCACCCGCACCCATATGAAAACCGGAACCCATCATGGGGTTTGGTGCACCCCTGATAGCACCCGCACCAGCTCGGCCAATTCCAGAACCGGAACCCATGGCTTTCCCCATCGTAATGGTCGATACAACAGGAGTTTGGTTAGGTTTTTCCATCCTCTTTTCTTTCCTATTAATGGCATCAAAATCTACTCCAATATCAGCCAATGGATTTGTTTTAGCTGCATGTTGTGAGATTACCAAATGTTAGCTATCATCATGAATAAAAAAAAATGACACATAGGACGCCCAATAAAATCAAATCTAAATATCTGTTCAACTCACATCCAGAAATATTCAGATTGACTAGCCCTCGGTTCAGGGTATCGGCCCAAACTGTGGATTTTGTCTCAAACTTGTCTTTCGCTGGTTGAGGAACTATAGCAAGAGAATTTGTTGAAGCCGGGAGAGATGAAGTCCTATGATGAACACTCAATCCTGCTTGTTGAATTTGAGGAGTCATTTGTGAACCTGACTGTTGATTGAAGTTCATAGTGTTGTACTGTGCAGGTGGTCCAGTAGGAGTTTGAGTTGTAGGCTGACCAACCGGTGCTGTGGATCCTTGCTGTTGATTGAAACTACCATAAAAATTAGCGCCAGGCTGTGCAGGCTGGCTGGGAGCAGGAAAACCTGCCTGTTGTGCAGTGCCCATCTGAGACGGAAAACCAGTAAGGGATGCGTGTTGGCCACCTGGGTGTGGAAAACCTGCCTGTGGTGCATGTTGTCCAGCTTGTTCGGGATAGCCTGTCATGGATGAAGGTTGGTTCATTTGCCCTTGGAAACCAGCCTGTGGTGCCTGTTGTCCGGCTTGTTCGGGATAGCCTGTCATGGATGAAGGTTGGCCCATTTGCCCTTGGAAACCTGTCTGTGATGAAGGGTGCACAGTCTGAGCTGGAAGCCCAGTAGGTGAAGATCCAGATGGTGGGAAAATATCTGCTAAAATATCAGTGTCCCCAAAGCCAAAGTTATCGACTGCCTCCGTGTTTGGAGAAGTTTGTTGGCGAGGATCAGAATGATTTGAGCTAGGATGGAAGGAAGACATGGAAGCAACATTCTGCTGTTGAGCTGGGAAACTGTCTGCAGAAGAAATAGCTCTGAAAGGGCCATCGCCAAAAGGATCTTCAAATGGCTGTATAAAGTGGACATATTTTGATGATATAAATTACAATCCTTTTACAATCAAAATAAGAGTAAGGGAGTGTGCATTGAAATAACATACACCACTGCCCGCAGAGTTTCCCATAAAAATGATATTGTAATTACAATGCAACGAAATTTAGATCCCATCATAAAGGATAAAGATATTATCCTTCAAGCATATTTCAGTAGGATTTCAACGATGCAGTATTATAGTAATTGGCATCATCGAAACAAACCATTTTAAGTAACCAAGTGCAGTGCACAGTGATTTAACTCACCTGGCTCTCCATTCATCGCTCTTTTTCCTTCCTCTATTTAGTTGGCCCGTTATCAAGTTATAAGTTTTTAGTTATCATTTTCTTTAATCAAGAGAAAAAACGAAGAACCCCCTCACTTAATATATAAACATAGATAGCAAATATAGACCAAGGCAATCTTCAAAGTTCAAACAACTTGACATGAGAACATCTCTAATTTAAATAGAAAATATTGCATTCACGAAAGACTCGACTTCTTTTTATTGTGTGAATAGAAACCTTTGAAAATAATTTCAATTCCACGAATACCCTACTAAACCTTGGGGTTGGTATGAGGTGAAAAATTACTGCTGACAGGGAATCTATAATAAAGAGTTTCATGCCCTTTTTATAAGTAAATAAACATATTAAAAGAGATAAAAGGGGGCAAACCCAAGTACACTCATAGTATACAAAAGCATAGGGAAATAAAAGGCATGTATGATAAAGCTTTTCATAGGAATAGAAAAGCTCCGAGCCATTGGCATATCAAGTTGAGAAAATTGGAATCTAAAAGTTGCCAATATTAATAGCATAAAACCCACCTGATTAGAGGCTGTGGATTCCAAAGGGAATCCGTTTCCAGAACCGGAGTTTGTGAAGGCCCCAGATTCTGAGGTAGCTGTTGCCGTTGTTGTAGGCACAATAGCCAGTGAGTTCAAAGAATATGGGTCTGACAGGAAGTCCACTTCAGTACTATTTGAGGAAGTTGGAGCAGCTGTTAAAGTTCACACCAAAATCAAATGATTTTATATATTGTAAGTAAACATATCTGAATGACAGACATATAGGAGGGAGGGTAGAGAGAGAAGAAGAAGAAGATTGGTTATGATTAAAATTGTCCATGGTCATGCCATATTATCCTTATTAAAACCAACTAATCTCATTGGGTCCAGAGTCTTCTAGTTTAAGCTAGGGGTCCTAAGTTGTTGTATCATTATTACATTGGCTGCCAACATTATAGTGGTATATGCAAATTATCAAGCAACCAATGTAATAATTACGCAACAATTTGGGACCTAGCATTACTCTCCAGCTAAAGCCCAATCCTGAACCTAGAGATACAAATTCATATCTATGAATCCTAAGTTAAACTACACACCAACTTACCAGGAAAGGTAAAATTACATCCACTTTCTTTACCCATAAAAGTTATAACACATAAGTGTACAAAAATAATAGTAGTAATAATAATGAATAGATCTTTGTATTAAATTGCATTTTTTTCTGTTAGAAAAATACACATACAGGAAAAGTACAACACTCCTCTGGATTATTAAAGTTGATTAAAAGGGAAGTTTCAGACAAAAACCTAGGGTTGGTGGGTTCTGAAGCAAATAGACAAGGTGCTTGTTCCAAAGTATACATAATAGACTCCCAAAAATAAGGTCATATTCATCTTAATCATCCATATGCAACCACAATACAAAACAGATCGATCCTTATCTCTTTTTTTTGACAAAGATCGATCCTAATCTTAGTCACAAATTCACTTGTGCATCCAAAATAGAATAAGCAAATAATTAATTCCTAATTATGTTTTCAAATTACAATATGCATAAAAACATGCAAGTATAATTTTTGTACAATCTTTGACACAGACCTGTTTGCGACAGAAGATTAGGCCAGTTAACGTGGTATTGGCATACCAGTATGAACAATACCATACCTTTAAAGGAACCACGTGGATCAAACTCATCAAAGCCATCAAATTCCTTGTTTTCTGAAGCAGGAGCAGGAGCAGGGGTAGGAGCTGGAGCTACAGAAGTGCTAGAAGGGGTGCTTTCTTGATGACTAGTGGTCACAGGAGGAGAAGAGGATTTAGGAACAGATGTTGCTGAAGTTTCTCCATCCCTTGAAACAACAGCAATTGAAATCAATTCAACACAGTGCACAGCAGAAGTTGGGTGAAAGAAAACAGTAAATATAATTACCTTTCACTGTGGATTGGGCTACGAGCATCAACAACAGCTTCTTCATAACTAGGAGGCGCACCAAGATTTTGTTCTGAATATTTCCGGTCAAGCTGCCTGCCTGCAACACTGAAAAGAGAGGAATACATTTGTCAATAAACTGAAATGTACTTGTCCAACACGCCAGAAACATGTCTGCTGTGTTTACCTTCCATCTTGGGAACGGTCATCAGCCTTGGCGGCACTTCCTCTGCGGTGAAAAAAGGTTCAAGTAAATCATGCATTCTAGATCAGAGAAACCTTAAGCATAAGAAACAAGTAAAGGTAAAGACATTATACATGCTTCAAGCTTTTATTTGAGCGTGCATCATTAAACTACTTAACGTAGTTCCTAAATTATGTTCCATCAGTTCAGAAATCGGTCTGGGCTTTAGAGCCATTTTATTATAACGTGTTTTCACATAGAATGAATTCCAAACCAGAAGAACAGGCTAAACATCGTATACAAATATGTCACCAAAGTCTCACCACTAACATAATTACAAGCAATAGAAAAACCAAATAACACGTATGACGTACCTAGAAGAAAATTGACCATCGTCCTCATAGGAGCGGTCTCTATCTCTATCAGCGCTTCTACTTCTCGAACCATAATTGTAGGGATCCACGCTTTGACTTCTTCCCCGGGAATCATCATCCCTGTAGCCATCTCGGCCATATCGCTCTTCAGAATCTCTACCATAACGATCACCATCACGGCTGTTAGAATCCCAATCTCTTTCTCTCCCATAACCATTCCGGTCTTCATCTTTGCTTCCGTAACGATCATCATCATATCTTTCACCATATCCTCCCACACCCGAATAAGAACCAGGCTTATACATACCACCCATTGATGTGTTACGAAATCTATTCAAATATATTTATATATAATCAATTAAAAACATCATTCCAGATATTCTAATGCAATAACATCTATGCCGACTAGTTATAGCATAAATTAGAAACATCATATAGAAATTTTCATACGAGAACATCTGGCTAGCTGTAAGGTCAGATGCTATCAGAAATGCAGTAAAGGGCAACCAATAAAAAGTATTTAAGAAATCTTTACCTAACATTTCTGCAAGTACCAAGGAAATAGAAAACTGAGATCTTTCCCAAAAATGGTTTTTCAAAACCTATTGTATTGATTCCTACATAATATGCATATTCATCCTCTAGACTGTAGATCCCATACCCATACTTCATATGCTTTACTTTATATGATTAAAACCAGAGTTTCTTTAGAAATATAGTTATTCAAAGTTTGTCTCAATAGTTCTTGAATACTTTGTGTGTTGTTCAGTTTCCATATCTGAATCAGATATCATTTTCAAGGAGACAAATGGGGTTGTTTCTGTTACTGGCTAGTTTCATATTTGTGCTATTGCCTGCTTTATCAGTATCTCACTTGTAACAAATTGTTCTTCATGAAATTCCAGTAAAGAGGCATTCGAGGGAGGACAGCGAAGATCGAATTGTTATACTGCGAATCTTCTCTAAGTTTCATTTAGAATACTTAGCAAGTTTGATTAATTCAAATAATCTCTTCATAGACCAAAATTAAAATTATAGGTCCTTCCGTCCCATTTTAATAATAATCATGGAGTAATATCTTAGAAAGTATGATCAAATGCTATTTATGACCTTTTAAGCAGGGAAATTCTAAATTTCCAGAGTTCACATTAGGCTGCAACTTATCTAACAGTTTTACTACCCCCAAAAATTGCAGCACATGGTATTGAACAGGATTAGTTATGACAGCTAATTCAGGTCTGGTGCATGATACTACCTTTGTTCCAAAATGTAAGATCAGTTGCCTTTGTAATATAAGATCACTTGCCTTTGTATTTACATTTACAAAAGTAATTGATCTTATATTTTGGAACAGAGGGAGTAAATAATAGGAAGAGGAAGTGTATGTACAAATAAAAATTAAAACCCTTTTACAATATTCATACTCCCAAACAATATATCAACTTTCTTCAAGTTTATTCTTTTTTTCATTCTAATCACTTGCATGTAGGAACTAGGGAAGTTAGTTTCTAATTTATTGTTTTCATATTCAACTATCTGGCATCAATTTCTCATAATTTCTTTCTTCCAGGTTCTTTCCTTCTTCAGGATTAATCTTCTAGAACATTTTCCCATGATATGAAGGACGAAAAAAGCTACAAAACCCATAACACCTATAATATCTTGCGAGACTCAGAAAATCCTATTGAGATTTTAGGTGAAAAAAGAGCCCTGGGCTCTACCGCCAGGGTTGGGGTTCATTTTCTTAGCTCAAAAGATAATTAAACTCGAGAGAACCAGTGGGAGAATGGAATTTTAAACTTGAACTCAATTGCCTATGTTATTTGCAGCTACCAGATAGGAACTTAAAAATTTTTTAAGCTATTACAGAAAGAAGTTAATCGTTCTTACGGTGAAAACAGTTACAACTACAGAACCGAAAATACGCAATATATACTCATCCAGCAAGTTGCAGCAAGATCGAGATTGGTGAAAAGTAATACGAACTCTAGGATAAGAAACTCAAGGATGAGTGCATACATAGATGAGCACATCATATAAAGTAATCATCCAATTAAGAAATTGAACTTCGATTAATTCGAAAGATTACTTGTCTCTCTAAAAAGACCAAACTCCAAATACAGAACTATTTAACATCATTAAGTCTAGTCAAAAGTCAAAGCTACAGACCAAGACTTAAAACTGCAAATCCTGTTATTTTGTTTTTATTTTTTAAAAGTCAATATCCCATTTTCTATTTTTAAGTCTTTTTGAAAAGTATGCTATTTTTTATCCTGTTATAATAGCAGATGACTGACATGGATGACGAGGAATAACAGGAGAACTACTCAGAATAAAGTCCCGGTTGACACGGATGATGGTGCTCAAAGGAATAAAGTAGACTTGATGATACTTGTGATTTCATTATGAAATATGAAAATGAAACTAATCATTAAAAACTTTTGCAGACCATACTCACTTGTCCCTGTTTGCAGCAGCCTTCTGTCGAACTTCTTGTATTCTTTCTTTATCATTTACTAGTACCACAAGACTCTGAGATTTCTTCCTTACATTGCTTCCCTGATCCCTCCCACTAGAATCAATATATTGAAAATCGGACAATGTCTGACCAGAGAAAAATATATTAGTAACTACCACAAGAATTAAAACAAACTTCAAGATAAGAAATTCACAGCAAAGGTTGTAATGAAAATTGCAGCTTTAAGGAACAGAAAGCTACTGATATCTGGTATGCATGCTCCCTGATCTCATCTATCACACGCTCTGACCCATTGGCAACCAAGTATTCCAAAACAGTCAAAGCCTGGAGCAGAACAAAAATTAGATAGCTTAATCGAAGCACAAAAGGAAAACATGACAATTGACACTTCAAGAAAAGATATTAGGCATGGCTCCGCTCAACCTAAATCAAAGGATAAACCTTTGTCATTCTTGATAAGTGGGCGAATTTACAATTACACAACCAGGAAAGATAGTTTAGAATCTGTGAGGGGATGATGCGGATGAGTGACAGACAGCCACACACACACACAGACACGGAGCGCACAATGGTAATTTTGAACTATACCAGGAAGTTGCAGGGAAAAAACAAACAACTGAAAAAATCATCCAAGGGAGTTAAGTAAGAAAAATCTATGCAAACCTTGTAGACATGCCGCCAGTTTTTTCCAGTATCATTCACACGCTTCCAGATTACTGACATGATCATCTGGTACTCATGACTGCATACATGATGAAAATTAACCTTTTAAACAAAATAAGAATCAAAAGATTTTATTTTAAGAATCTAAAGCTTACTAATTTCTTGTAGCCTGTGCAATATCAGCAAGATGTGATCCATGCGGACCCCAGGGCTCATTGCTAGTAGCATCAAGAACCTGAATTTAAATTTAGGGAGGGGGAAACTGTAAGATTTAGTAGATTATCGAAGATTATATGCTATGGCATTTTGCAATTACCAATTTAGTGTGTTCACTGTTCAAAAGGACTTCCTAAATTTGACAACCAATCCTATCAAGTATAACACATGCAAACTTGAAAGCCATTCAATACTTTGCATATTTAGTAGAAGAGCTTACAAATATCAGACGACTACGGCATTTTGTGAGTACCCTTTAACCAGTTAATAAATGAAAAGCTAAAAAGCAAACAAACCAATCTAGTTCTCTCTAAAGAACTTCCTGAATTGGACAACAAATGCCATCAAGCAACACATGCAAACTTGAGCAGTCACTTGATAACAAGAAGATGAATTACACAGTATACACCCAGCCAATTATAAGTATTGCCCAAATCTAGAGATAGGTAAAAGTACATGAGAAATATATTAGATGCCCTTGATATGAAAATCACTAAGCTTAGGAAGAAAAGAAAAATAAAATCAAAAAAATAAATTAGACTCACGTATTTTTGTACAAAAAAGAAAAAATCTTATTTATCCAACCAGGTTTCCAAAAGCACATAGCTTCAAATAAATCCCAGACATTTGCAGGTGTCATTCAGCATGTATACAAATTGAAAGAAGGCCGATGGACATCAAATATAGTTCAAAAATAAAAAGGACTTACCTTCTGTTCTATTGAAGGAACTTTAAGAACTTTTTTATTCACCTCTCTCTTACTGCAAGAGTGGAAGAAAGAAAAAAAGAAGATCATACAATTATGAATTAGTGAGATTACTTGTTGAAACATGAGTATCACACAATATCACACAATATCAACATGAGACTTGTTTTCTTGCTTTTTTCTAATAAAGAGAACATAATTCTCATTGACATAATTTCTAATAAGATCTTTAAAATTCAATTAGACTTACAGGTCCCGGACAGTTTGACCCAAGGCCTTCTTCATTTTAACTTTAGCTTAGGAGCCCAGATCTTCAACTGAATCACAAATCAAATGTAAGGCTGTATGTAAGTAAAGATAGCTGGTACTGAGCCCATAACGAAGTATTTCTGGTAAAGAACTAATAAAATCAATGTTTTACTAATCAGACCATACTGAAACATTTCAACTAGTTAAGTTTTACCAAGAACAAGCATGTGCTTTCAGTCTACGATTTAACACTTAAGCAAATGAATTCAACTGCACATCCTGGACAAAAAGAAATTAATATACCACTATCAACTAAGCACATCATAACTAGGATTCCAAAAGAATGAGTGCAAATCAATATATAAAATTTTTCCAGATCTAACACCTACCTTTTACTAGCAGTAAGCAAATGCGCACATGCTTTACACATTATATAGGAAAAACAGGACAAGGACAAAAGAATTCTGAATAAAAGAATTTTAAAGGATCAATTTACAAAGCCATACACATCGTGTTATTACAAAAAATATATACAATGTCCATTGCCGGATATATATGGCATGGGATTTGGGGCACCAAATTATTTAGATGGAATAATGATATTGAAAATGGTATTGAAAACAACGTAAAGAAAAGAAAAAGGATAAGATTTCCAAATGGAACTGTGGCATACCCAATACAATTATATAACACACATAAACTTGATAATCAAATACACTTTTGCATAAATTAAAAACAAGTGTAGCTAAATTATGGGTGTAAAAGAAAAAAGTGATCATCAAAAATAATAATCAAATTCAAATACTCATAAATTTTGGATCTTTCCAGCTTATTATAATCTAATGAAAAATAATACAATACACCTAGACAAATTAAATTCACATAAAGATAACACATAAAAATCAATAATCAATCTAAATTATGATGCAAATTAAACATAAACCCAAAATCACAACAACACCATGCTGAATCTGTAATAAAAACACAAATTTTAGATTGAATTCAGACTACAAGAGTCAACCCAGATCTGAAACAAGGAATTTGAAACAAATAAGCAAAACCCAGATCTAAATAAGACCCAAAAAAAAAAAATTAATGAGAGAGAGAGATCGAACCTGATGGTATTTGACCCGGTTATTAGGCTGTCGGAGTCCAGATCTAAAAGGGAATAGTTGTTGGGTGCTCGAAAGACAGAGAGAAATAGCGGAAAATGGAAACGAGAGCTCCTAAGAATTTTTATATTAATGGTGAGTTTGCGTTGAAATAATCAAGGATTTGATTTTGATTTGATTTTTTTCTTTTCTTTTTCTTTTTCTTCTCCCAAGAATTTCGGGGGGCAAAGAGAGAGTTAAAAGAGGAACAAGACAACGCACCAAGCGCGGAGGAAATTTTGGGACTTTTCTTTCTTTAATGCCTTCTACTTTCCCTTTTCTGATTTTATTTTTTCCAATTTTATATTAAAATATATATATATATATATATATATATTAGGACAAAAATATTTTGATATTTATTATGAGTTGGTATAATTATATAGTCCGTAAATTAGTACAAATGTGTAATTACTTAATTTATATGGTTACTAACAATAAAAGTCACATCTTTTAATTTTTTAATCGTAATGCATAACAATAAAAGAGTCATAAATTTATGTCGACTTATAATTATAAAGTTTATCAACACATGAGATTGGTAAAAATTACAAGAGAGTCTCACTTATTACACATCTCATCAACACAAGTTACTACTAATACTTATTCATATAACTGACAATCAAATAGTTGACATAAAATATTAGTAATATATATTATTATTCAAAAGAAAATGACATCTTACTTATAAGAACAATTAAAAAATAGAATGACATCTTTGTCCCCCGTATGAATGAATATCAGTATGATTGAGGATGATGTCATAAAAATCAAAAATGAGAAACAGAAATAAATTAAATATTCATTTTCATTTTGAGTTCAAGCATATTATATAATACATGGTTAAATACGTAATTTAGCTCATTTTATTTTATATTTTCTTTTACAAATATACTTATTTATTATAAATTAGTATAATTGTATAGTCTATAAATTAATACAAATGTGTAATTACTGAATTTATGTGAACATTGACAACAAAAGTGATATCTTTTAATCGTAATGCAAATTTTTTCCATAAATTTAGTAGTAGCCCGTTGAATGATAGACTTTTACTATATGTATTTGATTTTATATTACTTTTCTGTCATACAACGTTCACCTAGCAAAATAAATTACTCTATTCGTCCAATTTTATTTGTTTTTGTTTAAAAGTACACGCGTGTTAAGAAAAATTTTTGATATCTAAATTACCTATTTTAATTACTATTTTATCATCTTTTTTATTTTATTTAATCTCCCAATTATTTTTTAGAACAATAAAATAGATGAGAGAGAAGGGAAAAAAATGTGTGGTTGTGATTCTAATGTCAAAATTAACGGTGCTATTTTTTTCAATATATGTCATGTTGTTTGCAATGATTTTTTTTAAAAGTTAAATGAGAATATTATTGAAAAAATAATGTTAAAAGAAAAAGAAGACAAATAAATTAGGACAAACAAATAAAAAAATTAGGACAAATAAACTTGGACGGAGGAAATATCATTTATACTCCATTAAGTAAAAAGAAATGGAATTTACTTATAAGAACAATTAAAAAGTAGAATGATGTATTTGTCCCCTATACGAATGAATATCACTTGAGTATGATTGAGGATGATGTTATAAAAATTAAAAACCAGAAAAAGAAATAAATTGAATATTTAATTTTCATTTTTAGTCCGAGCATATTATATAACATATGGTTAAACATGTAATTTAGCTCATTTTATTTTATATTTTTCTTTTAATTTTTGCTCAACCTCTATTTTGTTTGATTTAATCGTTTTATTCTTTAGTTTAGTTATATCTATCCATAACTGAACCAAATGGACAAAATCTAATATCATTATTAGGGAATTGATATTTGCACAAATAAAATTGATGATTTCATATGATTCCTCTTACATAAATAGTAAATAAGTTTCACTCATGTGAGAAGGACTATATAAAAATATCAAACTTTGTTTGTAAAAATATCAATTCATTATTATTATTATCCTTATCCAACCTTTTTAAATATCCAATATGGACTATTAAAAATATTAAAATAAAGCAAAAATAGAGGTTAGAGATACCGCATATAATTACATAAGCTATCGTTCAAAAAGATATCTTCGTTTCAATGTCTTCGTTTCAATGTCTTGGTCATTTTAGAAAATTTTTTCCGTTCTCTCTTATCTAAAATAGAAAATTATTTATATTTTTATAATACCCCTAATTTCTCTCATCTTTTCTCTTTTATTTAACGTTTTCTAATTTTTGTTGGGGCTACTGCATTATTTTTCCTCTCTAATCTCTTTCCCTCTCTTTTTTAAGCAGACGACAAAGAGTTTTCTCTTCAATCAATCAATGGAGTTTTTCATATCTTTTCTATATACTCTTGCTCCATCTATGTTCAATTATTTTTTGTTGTATCCTACTATTAGAGTTTTTGTTTTTTACAAAAATATCATAGATAACAAAGAATAATCTCATAGTGGAAAAGAAGTAAATCCTTCTTTTGATTTAAATGTGGAATCAAAGGGTGAGATTAAGAAAATTGTACTAAATATTGACTTGAATTTGCCCGTGGACATTGGAATCTAATGAAGGAGAAATTTTTATAGAAGAAAAGCAAGAAAAAATTATCTTTGATATTTTAAAAAAAATTCTCCCTAAATTTTTCTAAGCTCTCTACTATTCTATTTTTTTTTATAAAAAAAATAAGATTGTAATGAAGGTTCAATATTTTGGGGGTATGTCGATGGGTTGAGTTTGATTTTACTAGGAAAAAAAATTGATGACAAAGAGAATGTAAGTTGACAATTATTGTAATGTATGAAAGTTAGATAAGTTCTGCATGTGATTTAAGGTTTGTATGAAGGTTGGATGAGTTGGATATTGTAATTTTTTGTTATTTTGGTTGTTGTTAATGTGATATCCTGTTCCAAATCACTTGTATTACATAACTATAACGTAATAATTTCGAGAAATGATTAATATAATCGTAAATAGAGTGAATCGAGAATTCTCTATCAAAAACCCTAAATCGATCGATGACTAGGATTTGTGCGTGCATGGATGATCAATTGTTGGAATTTCAATAGATCGGAGTTTCGAGTAGAGGAATGGATGTGCGAGTGGATTCATAGATATAAAAATAGGTTGATTAAGTTGAGTTGGAATTTTAGTATGATACGACCAAAATGCTCTTGGGTAACTTTAATTTGAACTCATAATAGAATTTTGAGATGCGAACTTCACCATTGAGTCTGAAACATCAAATTTGGCATGAAGGGATTATAAAGTCGATATGACGAAAATGTTGACTTTATGGTCAAAGTCAATATGTTTAATATAAAACCCTGACTTTTAATTAATAAAACTTAAAATTTCTTTTATATGTTTCTAAAATAGTAAGATGTTAAATTGATAAAAAGTTAAAGTTAATGATGATATGTGCAAATTATAAGAAACAAAAAGAATATATGTGGAGATGTCAAAGAATATTCAGTACCATACGACGGCGTCGTAACAACCAACCATTGGTAGACCCCATAACAGAATAATTGTCGGATACGGTAAATGACAAAATAACCATTAATAAATATTGTTGGCGGAACTGTTAATTTTAACTGTTAAAATACCCGGCAATAAAGAAACAGTAACACACAGTGTCACTACAGTATTCCACAATATTGAATCAATAATTGTCACATTAGTAAGGGTAATAATGAAACGTTACGTATTTAAAAATCACAGGTACCGAAAAGTTAGACAGACTCATTAGTACGTTATGTAAAGAACAATGTATACATAAATATTTGTGATATTAATATATTATGTTGTTTCCCAGAGGCACTTATGGATCTAGAAGGAGGGGGGATTGAATAGATCCTTATAAAACTTTTGATTATTTAAGAAATTTTACCAAATTGTTTGTTAATCAATATTAATTATGCATAGCGAAATAAGATTTGAAAAATCCCCCTTTAAGATAAATGAAAATTCTCAGTTCTAAATTTAGTTATGGTTTTAAGTCACATAAGCAATGTAAATAATATGACAGAATGTAAGAACATTAAATCAGACTCTAACACATTAAGTAAATAATACAAAAGATGGACAAACATAATAATTATTATGAATAGTAAAGAAAAGGTAATCTTAAAATGTGAAAGTTGTGCCAAAATTTATGTGATAGGTTAGAGGTAATCATGAAATGTGAAAATTGTACTAAAATAATGTGTGGTAAATTAAAGGTAATCTTAAAATGTGAAAAGTGTACTAAGGTTGATGTGTGATAAATGTTAGTTAAGTTTTGGCTATAAAAAGGGTTTTGACATAAGAAGTTGGCATAACCTTTCTTACTTATTCTCCTCTCACTTTCTAAATATTTCTTGGTGTTAGTGCTTCTTTGATTGTGCTAAGGATACTTGAGTATTGGTAATATCAGTAGGAGTGCAAGGATTGCTCAGGCGAGTCTATCTTCTAATGCATATACACCCACACACATTACACAATATTTACAATTGTTCCTTTAGAAGATTCATTTTTAAAAGCTTTGTCTAGAAGATTGTTTTGAAATACTATTTTATTCCTTCAAAAATTATTTTGAAAGTTTATTTTACTCTATTTTGTACACTACATAAATTATTTTACAAATAATATTAATATATTTTTGGCAATTTTACAAGATACGAGTTAGTGTACACCATATAACTTATATAAGGTAATTACTAATTAAATTATAAATATATATTTAGGTTGATCTCCTACATAGGAAACAAAATCTAGTCACGTGCTAAGGTACGAGATATCATTTCTTTCATAAACTTACTATAGTAAGAAATTATTATTTGTTTCTACAACCTTTAAATAGTTTTTTTTTTCTAATTTGAACACATTCACACATCTTACCTTAGCATGTCAATGTTCGAACCCCCCACCTCATGGTTAACATGGGTTGGGTAATACCACTCGGGCCAAAAGCCTTCGATAAACATAAAAAGTGTTTCGTCTAATATCTTTTGACCTGAACCTTCCTGTTGAATTCTAACTGTTATATTTGAACTGTAATATTTTGGACTTTGAACTTTACATTTGGACTATGAACATTTTGACTTGAACTTTTCTATTTAAACTATGAATATTTTAGACTGTTAAATATTCTTTCTACTGTGAACCTTACCGTTGAACTTTTTATATATGAATCTTGGACAATACCCTTGGACATGAACTCATTCCGATATTTGGACATCGTGTTAAAAAATTTGGACATTATTGAACTATGGACAAATTAAATTATTCTTTAAACATAAAATAAATTGCAGATCTTTAATATTCATTCGTTGTTTTATTATTCTTATTATTTCTATTTTTTTGTTGTTTTTACTAATTATCATGACTCAAGTTGTTGTGAATATTTTTGGCTTGGGTGCAAAGACAATATGATTGTTGGGTGTTTTTAGCACATGTGACAAAGACACGTGGTGAAAGTTATCTTTGGCCTGAGTGCAAAAAACAATTGTTGTTTGACATGATCATGATCATTGGTGTTACAGTTGATGAAATCCTGATGATGAATTTTAAATTGGAGAAGATAATGAACATTACTATCTATTTGATTCTCCTAATGGCTCATTCTGCTACAGTTATTTGTTAAAAACTTATGTTGTCTACTATTTTCTAAATTTCTAATTTTATGACTGTTGAAGGCTAAAGATAATTTTATTCTTTTGTTACCCTAGTTATAATATTCCTTACTAGGCTATTTGAGCTCACCCTTTTATTTTATCAATTACTTTTAGGAAATAAAAATGTAGTTGGGGCTAGCGGGGGGGACCATGAAAATAGAGTGACGGTCCGATTTAGTAATTATAGTAGTCCTCACTAAGTTATAAAATAGCGTGCCAATAAATATGGTAAGGACTTAGTATGTGTTGTCGTGCTATACAAGGTATTGTAATAATTACAATTAGGAAAATTTATGTACGTTGTTTTGTATTTTGGCAACTAAAAATGGGATATATAGGCTCGAATTTGGGGGCCTCACATATATTGTAGTGCCTGCTACGAGAGCTAGACGTCGCCTCTGTATAAGAGCATATGGTACGAGTTACTTAGGAGCCGACCCATCATTATATGACAAGTTCTTTCAAAAGATCGTCAAGGCGTATATGGAGAAATGATCGACGGATAACACTCTTTTCATATACGGTGCATCATCACGTCAGTATATCTATCAGCTAGCTTAGTAGGTCGTTCACGGTTCGATAGATCCAAGTTCGCAAGACGAGCTCTTTGTTGCAGGAGGCCATTCGAGTGTGCACAGTTGTATTTGTGAACCTCTTTTCTCCACATGTGAGATAAGTAAATGAAAATATTAATATATGTATTTAATTATATAATTCGTAATTTTATGTATGTAAATGATTATATGAATTGTTAAAAACTTATAAAAGAAAAATGTTTGCCTAACTTATATAAAAAAGATCTACTAAAGAATATAAAATCTCACTAAATTTTGTTACTTGCATGTTTTGTTACCATTTTGGTACCATTCTTTTCCCAAATGGGAATTTAATTGTAAGACCCCGACTTTTAATTAATAAAACTTAAATTTTCTTTTTATGTGTTTGTAAAACAATAAGGTGTTTAATTGATAAAAAGTTAAAGTTAAAGATGATATGTGCAAATTATAAGAAACAAAAAGAATGTCGGCGAAGACGTCAAAGAATATTTTGTACCGTATGACGACGACGTAACAATCAATCTTTGGTGGACTCCACAACAGAATAATTGTTGGATATAAAAAACGACAAAATAACTGTTAATAAAAGTTATCGGTGGATTTATTACATTTAATTATTAAAATACCTGGTAATAAAGGAACTTGTTATTCCCAAAGGCACAAAGAGATTTAGAAAGAGAGTAGAATAGATCCTTTGCAACTTTGTTTTAGAGAATTATTACCAATGTTAAATTAAACAAGTTAATTTATTGATTATGCATAGCGAAATGATGTTTTGAAAATCCCCTTCAAATATTAATAAGAAATCACAGTTCTAAATTCAGTATAAGAAAGTGTAGACAAGTCACAAGAATAAAACGTATAGTGTAGAAAGTAAATGCAGTAAAGTAAATGACACAGATTTTTAAGAGGTTCGGAGCACAAAAGTCTCCTAGTCCTTTCTTCTACTCCGCGAGTAGGGATATTCCATTAAAAAAGGGTAATCACTCATATTATAGTTCATAAAGACCTGTTTTACAACTGATTCACAAAGAATCCATCAAGTCACACAGATTTTGATTACATTGATCATTAAGATCACAATTACAAAGGAATTGAATGATTTAAGGCGCTGCAAAGTAGCGTTAAGCTTCTTGATCACAAAACTTAGCAGCAAATGAGATTTTTAAATCATAGAGTGAGGTTGTGTTTGATAAAACTAAATATTAAGATCTTAACAGTTTAGACATCTGAATAATGTAGAGCATCTATCTAGAATTGTATCTGAATGAAGAAATGTTGTTTGATAATTAATTTTTCCTACTTGTCTGAATAACAATATTTTACCATTTTAACCCTCTGAATAGTTTAAGCAAAACATGTTTGATAATCAGAATGGTCTGAATAATATTTTAAATACATATTTATAATATTTTGACCACAATATGATGAAACAAAATGTATCAAGTCCAATGAAAATATCAACATAGTATAATAATTCAACCATACAAATTAAATTAACTTCAAACAGTTGTTAAGAGTTGAAGTGTAATTTGTTCACGTAGATTAACCATAAATTCTATGCCTTGATCATCCCATTGCAGTTCATCTTGTCCTTATTCTTCGTTCCCTTCATTTTGCTCCGCTTCATTGTCAAACATGTTATCTCCGTCATATTGAGCAAACAATTCATCCTCAATGCTATACTTCCTTATGAAATTATGGACTGCGAAGCAAGTGATAACTATATCCCTTTGTACTGTAAAAGGGTAGAGAGTCATCCATTTCAAAATTAGGAATCTTACTTTCAACACACCATAAACACATTCGATGACATTTCTAAGTTGTGCATGAGTATGGTTGAATTTTTCCTCTTTACTCAAGGAGCGTTTGCGTCGAAAATCAGCTAACCAATACCTTGTATTGCGATATGGAGATAAAAATCCTCGAGTATTTGTGTGTGCAGTATCATAAAGATAATATTTATTTGTAATTGAGACAAAAATTAATGATTATTATTAACAACTTCAATGATGAAATTTTATGACAAAAATAAATAATAATTGAAAATGGTAAAAGAAATTGTAATACATACCCGGGGGGAGGAAATGGAAAACCAGAAGATGGATCAAATGCAACTTCTTTTAGCACTTTAAGTCATGTGCAATCCATTCCCATCCGACCCAGACAAATGTGAATATCATGTTAAAATTTCTTTTGAAAACTCAATCATTCCATTTAACACCTCATGAAAGTATTTATGTATTATTTGGGTAGAATGTTGAAATCTGCGTTTTACAACTCTAAAGCGTTCATTATGGCCTATAATGGTTAAGAATATTGCTATCTCCTCCTCAACTGTTATGTGTCTACTACCCATTGTTTTTCCTTGAACTGTTCACATAGATGCACATATGCATCACGAGAAAGATGCATCAATTCTCGACATTGTGTATTTGATCTATTTAACAACTCTAATGTGTAAGCATGCCCGCTCAATGCCGAAGTTTTATCCATAATCCTTGGTATTCTCCTTGAAAATCGTCTTTTCAAATACTAACATATAATCATCAAATATAAAATTTGATACTCGATCTCCATATTACCTATATTAAACATAACAATTTTAAAATACTATAACAATTAATAAAAGAAAAGATTAATTACATGATATGAAAATAATCTGGTCCATAATTACATAACATCATAACAAGTTCAAAATCATCTGTAGCAAATATTACATCCATAATTAGCAATAACAAATATCACATCCATAATTAGCAAATAAACCCTACCATATACAAGTTTGTATCCCAAAAATATCAAATTAGCTAGCCCTAAAGATAAGAAATTTGTACCAAAAAATATCAAATTACCTAGCCCCAAATATACCCGCCAACATAATACCAAGTTTATAATAAAAAATATCCAACAATCTAAGCAATATATCCTAACTTGCGTGAAACCATCATAACACAATTTACAACCTCATTCTTTTTTAGAATCATCCATGCTTCTCTATAGCTTGATTTCTCACAAAATATTCCAAGAGCCATCTTGTATAGTGGATTTTCTGTTCCCCACCCAAGTTCTTCCAACTTATCTTTGCTTTCTTTCATGGAAGGTCCACTATTCTTTTCAACAATGAGTTTCAAGGCCTTGGACATCTTTTCATCTAGGTTAGTGCCGTAGGTTTATTTTGATGAACGCCTAGCTTTTTTCTTTGGCCTTTCTCCTTCAAAGCTAGGAGCGGAAGCATGAGTTTGCGTACCGAGAGTTGATGAATTAGGAGATGGAATAGAATACCCTTGACCTTGGGTGCTAAAAGGAATATCCTCAAGACTAACATCCTCTAAGTCCAAAGGTGTATCTTTAGTCCTAGTTCTTCCACAATTAGGACCCCAACTATCATGTCTCGTTGTCGCGGTTCCATCAAATAATGCAATACAAAGATCGAAAAAGATTAGAGGTGAGGTCTTCAAAGTTTCTATCATTTTATTTGCATGTATTCAAACAGTAAGTTTAACATGTTATAACATATTTTTAAGGACTGTTACTAATTACCTTAAAATCTAAAAAAGTTAAAAGAACACCTTTATCTCTTTTTTTCATTCCTCATTCGAAAGGTTGAACCTATTAGTTGACGGGTCATACACATTTTCTATCTTATTTTTTAGTTTGGACCATGCACTATATTTTCCTCGCAAGTAGTCATAATGATTCTTCATTTGTTTTTGATCCACAATCAAGTGGTGGGTATCTTTTAGCATTTCTCCCACCTTTCTCCATTATTGTGGCTTGAGGCCTGCACCTTCCCTACCATTTTTCACAACCTCACGAATACATACTTCTAAAAAAGTTTTCACTAATGTTTTATTCTTCCAACTCACTCTAGTCTTTTTTTTTGTTTTTGAGTTTCACCGTCTTGTTCCATACCTAAAGTACATAGATTATAAAAGGTGTAAATAATAAAGAACAAACATTTAAATAGCTTGAACAATAAATAACAAATTAAACTTTATAGACTACAACAAATATTTGAAGAAAATCCAATCAATAAATAGACTAGTCGTAATAATATCTAAGTACAAACATTAAAAAAATGATCTTTTACAATCTCAACTCAATCAGGTTAATCCTATGATGAAGACGATGTCAGCTAATAAGGGAATCAAATCACCAAAGAATCATATTCACATCGCAGGTACAATTGTGTGTATGTTTTCTTGTTTAACACATCTATCTCAGTCCTAGATCATAGATACAGGAACAACATACCACATGTACAATAATTTGAATATTATGCCAATATTTCCTTTTTAAGCTATCTGATTCACATATCATTACTAATTGGTGCTACTATTAAAATTACACAAATAGGTTTTGTGAAGCTTCTCAGTTCATTGTTAACACTTCATCATGTATAATTTGTACCTCTTATTTGTGCCTTTTTTTAAACTATAACCTCTTGTCTATCAGTACCATAACCAGGGATTCTTCATGCATAGTTTCCTTTTACCCTGGAAAATGTGTTTTTCAGGAGCAAAGCCAGATGATAATCTTGACAGTTGGTAGAAAGCATGAAGTTCTTTACCACTTATAACTTAATTCAACCTCGCGTGTACCTGTTACTAGTTCTAGTAATGTTAATTTTGTTTCTAAATCTAAAATGTCTATTGTCTGGCAAATGAGGCTATGACATGCTTCTTCATCCGTGTTGAATAAAATTGATGCTATTGCATCAGAAGTTTCTTCTCTATGTAATAACACATGTCCTATTTGTCCTATTGTCAAACAGTGTAATTTGCCTTTTTCTACAAGTACTAATTATATATTCCAGTACAAACATGAAACAACAGTTTTAATATATAACAAAAGGCTAAGCACCAATTGTAAGCACATAAACTTGGTTTGTTAACTAGTCGCAAGTTGAAGATCTAGTTTTCAGCTCATTAGTAAGAAAATAAGCTTGAATGAGCAGCAAATGTGGTGATCCTTAGCTGTTTGTTGTATTTACAGAACATTTTTAGATTTTTAGTACAACAAGTGATGTGTGACAAGTAGAAAATATTATTGCATTTATTTTGTAACTGCTGTTTATATTAGAATGAGAATTTAAATAAGGTATTCATTTGTTATTCCTTTTTCTTTAACTTATATCAGACAATACTGTATTGTATAGGTTCGACTAAATTTTACGATAAAGGCATTTGTCTATGATACAACTAAAGCATATTACAACTGCTCTCCGAGTTATATATATAACTAGTACTTATATATATATATATATATATATATATATATATATTATAGTACAAACATGAAATAATAGTTGTAATATATATATATACAAGTACTGCACAACAAATTCAGATAATATATATTCGAGTACAAACATGAAACCTGTCAATAGTGCCAAGGGAGAACAGTTTGGCTCAGTCAATTGATTTGAAATGCTCAAAGCAAAATTAACCAGTTAAGAAGAGACAATGAAGCAATTTCATGAGACTAAACACACACATAATAGTATATCATTCTCACTCAATTTGGTTTATTTAATATTTCGAAATCACCAGAAATTCATAATAATCAAACAAAAAAGGGGTTTGAAAAAGAAATACCAACAGAGCAATAATGAACAATAGATGAAGAAGATTAATAAGAACAAGATTATCCATGTTTAATCAAGTAATAACGAACAATAGATGGAAAAAGGAGAGAAGATTTACTGGCGAAAGAGAGCAGCGAAGGAAAACAAATCAAATCGGTGAAGAGCAGCAGACTGGGAACGGCTGGAGTGAAGAAACGTGAGAGATCATTAGGGTTAAAATTTATTGGGGATAAAAGAGGGATTTTGTAATATTGAAGAGGTTATTTTTGTCCAAAAAAATATAAATTCGGTCAGATGTGCTTCTGAATCGTTTAGAATTATATTTGCCTCTTACCGATTAAAAGGCAATTTTTTTTTACCAAATAACTATAGCCTTTAACCGAATTAGATGTATATATATTAAGAGGCATTTAGAGGTAATCAAACACACCCTGAGTAGACTATGAGTTCAAACAAACAACACTTCAACTTGATTAATTTATCTCACCTTTTTTATTTTTGAATGTTTGATGTTGCTCACCTTTTATAGCTTCACCTTGGGATCTTCTCGTTGTGATTTGACCGTTATTCCATTCTGACTTGGACACCTCTCATATCCAATTGTTTGACTTTGAAATGTTGTCGGTCAGGACCACTACAGGTCGCTTTTATCATACTCTGCCAGGTGCAGATGTAGCCGCGTGTTTTTGTCCTTAGTAGATATAGCTGTTAGACACAACTTCATGAATGCCTTACCCTTATTGACAACTTTTGGGAGGATCATCCTTGAGATCTTCAGTCTTAGGTGTACTGTCATAATCCAAATCCTAATAAGAATTATTAATAAGAATTTTGATTATTAATACAAGTTATTATATTTGTACTTAAAATTATGTGGATTTATATTATGTGATTAATATTATGTGTTGTTATATGTTAACACGTGAATAATAACACTATCAAATTTTATTATCAATACATAATTTGAAAACCTTAAACCTAATTAGGAAACCCTAATCTAACATTAGAAAACCTTAATTCTAATTAACAAACCCTAGCACTAATTGATAAATCCTAAAAGTCATACCCTAAGGGATAAACCCTAAACCCTAGAAAGGCATGGGAAATGACCAAAATACCTTTAAAATATCAGCCACATGAAAGAGGAGGAGGCAAAGTTGATTTTCTCTTCCTTTAATAAAGAAAATAATGAAAAATAGGCCAAATCTTGTCCACAAAAATTTGAAATGGTGTAGTCACCCTTTTGCAATGAGTCATAGTGCATTGATTGGCATTTAGAGGCCTGCAAACCGACACCAAGGTGATCCACTTGATGGATCAAAGCTTAGCTTGGAAGTAATGGTTTAAAGACCATAAAACCCTAATCTTGGCCTCTTATAAATAACAAGCACTCCTAGCCATTGAGTCCACGAAATAAACACTCAAAATAAGATATAAGTTGATCAATATCAAGTCCATAACTACCAAAGATCAGAATCAAAGAGAAAGAATTGAAAGTTTGCTCTAAAAGGTAAAAACTCCAATTCAATGCTAGATCTTTAATGCTTCAATGGATTGTATGTTTTAATGTTTATAAATGTCCAATATTATGTTATTTAGTGATCTGGGTTGATAAAACATGGTTTCATAACATCTAAATGCATAACAATGAAGAAAATAACAAACTGTCCAAAACTAGAAAAAATGGTGTGACAGTCTAATGTCAAAGCCTCTAGATCTTGTCTTGTTAGTTATTTGGTCTATTTAAAGCTTCATAGTTATACTATAACATGAGGTTAAGACATAGAAACACGAATCAAGCCAATCAGGGTAGTATTTAAGAAGTTATAAGAGCTAAAAAGTGGTCATTCGATCACAAAAATCTGGAAAACTCAAAAATCTGGGCATAACCTATAACGACAGAGAAGTCTGTCGCTATAGACCTTCTTTAGCCACAATCTCCTTCAAGCCTCAGAACACGTCTAGTGACAGACTAGTCCGTCGATATAGACCCTCTTTGGCCACTACCTCCTTCCTGCCCTCAAGAACACTTTTAGCGACACTCTGTCTGTCACGATAGCTTTTAGCGACTGACAAGTTTAATAAATAATAATAAATAAATAAAAAATTAAATAAAAAATTAAATAATAAATAAATATTAACAATTAATATTTAGTTTAATTTATTTAAATATTAATGATAATAAATTATTAAATATTTAAATAAATTATTTAAAATTATATTAAACTTTAAGAAATTATTATAAATGATTTTAAATCATTTAAATATTATAATTAAATTCTAAAATTATTATAAATGATGTTTAAATCATTTAAATATTATATCAAGTTCCTAAAATTATTATAAATGATAATTAAATCATTTAAAAATAATACTAAGCTTCTAAAAAATATTATAAATGATAATTAAATTATCTAAAATAATATTTAAGCTTTTAAATAAAGTTTTATTGATAAACCAACACGTTTAATTATCTAATAAAGCGATTGAGATGCCGATTCGATACTAAAACCAAACCAGACTTAAATACTTTGATTAGATACTCGTTCTTATAATTTCTAACGATCGTTATGAATACGTGCTAACATATTTAGGTTTCGTATAGCATTAATTAAACGTTCTTCGCACAGGCAAGTCTTCTATCCCTTGTACATCTATTGTATGAACTTATTTAAATATTTCGTACGTGTTATCTATTATTGGGAAGTTATTGCTTTTTGTTCAAGCATAACTCAACGAAATGAACTATTATTTGTATGAATTTGATTTGATAATCAAAGTATAAACTGTGCAGAAACCAATAATGTTTGGTACGAAATATATATACTGATGATGACCAGGCAGAGATATACTGCCCGGGGTTTATAGGTACTAAACTGACCTTTGTGTGTCTAGGACACTGTTGGTAGGATGATATGCATACTCCTAGGATATAGATAGGTTGATCCCCTTTTGAATATCCGAACTAATGATTTCTAAGTCTATATGACTTCTGGGAATGATTAACATGTTTAGTTGAACATAATCAACCTATGAATTCTAAGTCTTTATGACTGTCAGAATCTAGCGAATGTGGGGGTTTGACAGACAAACCTCAGTATATATATGTGGAAAATCTTTGAACTATATGTTCATTCTATTCAAACAAAGTGTGAGTATAAATTGAAATTGTTTAAAACTTGTTGAGCCTTTTGTAGCTCATCCTTGCAAATATTATTTTCCTTTGCAACGTTGAATGATAAACCCGGATGTTCCAACACACATCTCTATGAATAGAGACTCTACTCGATTAGCTTTAATGTTTTTACTTGTATTTACTTAAGTCGTTTCAGACTTTGTTGTAATAACAATACGATCTTGGAATCTATGTAATCGAATTCAAAGTTAAGAAATATATTATCATCTTATGTTTTATAAATTGCGTTGTACTTATATTTTTAGATGATTTAGAATGTTATACTGATTTAGTACAATATCCATATGAATTATACATCTGAATGGAGGTCTTTGAATGATATTGAGAGTTTTGTAAGCACTAAGGTTACACTTAATGAGCGCCGATAAGGTGCCACCTTTATCAGAATGCGCCCCTCAGTGCCAAGAACAATCTTATCATTAAAACTGTGAATATCAGATAGATAGGAACTATTGATATGAAAGAGATATCCATAAAATATAAATCTATACATCCACGTGAGGGTATCCAAACACAGTAATTATTATGACGAGAACTACTATCTGTTATGGGATACTGTGAACATTGGATAGATAGAAATTATATATTATGGAATATTTATAGTTGATTAGTTAGACATGAGTACCAAATCTGCTACGTACAGGGAGTGTAGAGAAATTGGGGCGTCACATGTACGACATTGTCATAACCTATCAGAAGAGATGAACTCTACGATTCGACTTAATCACAGAGTTATATGTCTGATAGTTGAGTGACTTGCCCTGAAGGCTTGACTTTACAATTGGTCTTCATGCTCTACAATCTCAGAATACTTTCTTGGACTTCAACTCTACGATTAGCCTTCAGACTTAACTTTTAAACAATACATTTTCATTAAGGAATGGATCAACCTAATAAATTTATGTTCAGTTATTTTGGGTAACAATCGTAGGGTTTTGAGACTCTACGATTGTGGGTTGAGTATTTTGGTTTGAAGTACGCTCTGCGTTCGTAGTGTTGGGCTCTACGAATGCTTCATAGCGTGAGGGTGTTTCCGCTTTATTTAAGAGAGAGAAATGAATAACCGTGATTTTGTTGAAGATGCTTGATTGAGAAGAAGAGCTTCCATCTGAGATGGTTCTTCTGGAAAACTTCAAAATTCTGGGGAAGTTTTGAGACAACACTTTTACGCTTGGAAAGGTTTTATAGGTCCAAGTGATGTAGCTTAGATTTTCCATCAGTAGAGCCTTCTACCAAGGCATAACGGGAACAAAATAGAACAATAAGTTACAATTATTATCGAAGATAATAGTGGTTCTGTCCAATTCTTCATTTTCGTCAAATACCCTTTCACCCAAAACTTCTTATTCGTTAGACATAACTTCTACCTCTTTTGGGTTTGGAATTTCTTTAATTATGGCTTCATCTTCCTCCCCTAAGATTGTATAGCTTTTGGCTCAAAAGCAGGTCTGCTGGGGTCGCTTATAATGTCTTGTACAACTGAATCAATGATCCTTGTAAGCTCAAATGAGCATCATAAGAGCTTGTAACTACCTTTTCCTCTTCGGATGCAGCCTTGACTATTTTGCAGGCTCAGAGAGGCCTTTTTAGCCATTTTCTTCTTTTCATCTTCTTCAATCTTCTCTTCTTTGGATGTGGCTCAGGTTCAGACACCTTCGCATCCATCTCTTCTGTTATGGGCTCAGGCTCATAAGCCTTCACAACCATCATTTCTTCAGCAGTTTCGTGCTCTACGATCGGAGAGTTGGGAGGCTTTACGATTGGCTCATCATTGATGAGATCCTCAAAAGAGATAATCTTGTCAACCTTAGCCATCTCAATAGCTTTAGCTTTCTTGATCTGTTTCCTATTCCATTCAGCAAGGATTAAACTTCTTTGGTAGCAGTATCTGTGTCTTTTCTGTATATGTCTTCACAAAAAATTTCAGCTTGTTCGTGAGTGGATTGGAAGGTGGCTTGACTGTGAACTTTCTGATTCTTTTTATCCTCCAACTACTTTCTGTTGCAAGCTTACTCAAAGAGACAGTCATCGACTTGATTTTTATCCTTCTCCTTATTTGAATCTCTCTTCTCAGAAACAATTGACTTGTCCTGAGAGTCCTTAGGACTGTTCTTCTTTTCTTCCTTCTTCTTCATCAGAACATGCTGCTTAGTCTTGATATTTGTAGGTGTAACGCCCCCAAAATCAGGACAATTTCCACTCCTGACTTTAGTCGTTAACAATCAATCACATTTTAACTTTTCATCATTAATCAATGATATAATTAAAAAAATTGCAGATAAATTTAAACTTTTACTATTTTCTTTTATATCTTGAATTTTCGTCACAATTTAACTTTATTCTTATTGTATATAACATTCGATACCAATATAGATATTATAATTCGGTTATTTAAAACTTTACAATTCATCGGTTCCAAAATCGCAACCTTTACAAATCGTTATGATTCGTTTCAACATCTCTTCCGAATATAAAGATTCAACCTTTGATATCATATTCATTCCTTTATACGTTTTCTTTTAAACCCAACAAGCGAAAAGAATTATACAATTAACTGGATTTTTAAAACGATAACTAAATTCTCGATACAACAACCCATAAATTTATCATATATTATCAATTCAAAACGAATGAATTTTATTCGATATCACACAAATTTGATACAACTTGGTTCAATTCAATATAAATTCAACTAGTTAAACAATAATTATTGTCTTTACAAACATACTTCAAATCTATATCGCCAATATCACCTGATTGTTCAACTTTTATCTGCAAATGAAATATTTGCAAGAATGAGCGCGACGGCTCAACAAGTTTAACAGATAACACATAACACACAATTTGCATTTTGTACTTTGTTAACAATTATCATATCTCGTATTGTAAAATATGCTTTCTAATCTCCATGCATCGCATTTATGTCATATGTCATGATTCATGATGTTACACATGCTTCATATCATCAAGTAAATTATCGTTCATATTTCATCATGCTTAATCTTGATTATGCCTTGTTGTTAATACACTCATCACTCTTTAACATATCACACATTAAATTGAGTTTCCATAACTCAATTAATTTCGGTCATACTTTGACCTTAACAAAGATATATCACATTGTAACACGAATGCACATATAATCATACTTCCAAAAACTTCATATCATATGGATTACTTTGCACATGAATACTAAAAAGTTTACACATAACAAATATATCTGAAAAACTTGCCTTTGATGATACCATGTTACCGGTTCAATATGTTTTCGCGTACTCGAAGCGTTATTATCTTGTATGGCACCTATATAACATACATAAAGTTATTATATAGCTTAATGTACGCATTTTTCATGAACTTGACTTAAACTCGCATTTCCTAAGCTCAATATCTAAATCTTAATTTTATTTAATACATTAAATTTATCAACAATATTATAGTTTAAATATATATATAAGGTATTAACTTTTATTAATTTTTAATACTTCATTTGCATCGCGTCTCAAATCGAATCAAAACGAAACGCGAACGCCGACGCGCCGTAGCGCAGCTAGCAGCCAGTGTCCGCACGCGGCTGCTGCTGTAGTTTTGCTAATCAGGCAGCCCACTTCACAATTTTATATCTCAACATCTACATATTCGATTGGTACCAAATTTTAATATGTTATACTTGGTACTACAGACTATTTTATAAAAACATAATCCTGCCCAAAAGAGTACTTTAAGCTATGTTTGCAAGGGCTTGAAACTGCCCTGTCACAACAGATTTTAGTTGTATCCAACTTGTTCAATTCTCATAACTTTGCTTTTAAACTCTTTCTAATTCAGCTAAGCCACTTGATTTACATCATATAATACATATATATGTCATCTTGCTTACAACATGGAGTAATTCTCCATTTTAAGCTTGACAGCCTCTTAGAGGCATTCTATCGAGCATACTATGTGCACCATTTTTTAAAAACAGGCTTCACAAGTGTTTACATGTGGGTCTAGCCCAAAAATTTCACCCTTGTCACTCCATACAACCTACATAACACTTTCTCCTTACTAACTTATAACCCAAACACAGCAACAATGATACACAAGCATTAATTATTCCTTTTTTCTTAAAAAATTAGTTAAAAGCATAAATCTTACCTTGCACCAAATATAATTTGCTGAAATTTTAGTTTTAGTAATCAGTTTATGAACTCCCTTTACTGCTGCTGTACGAATTTCCTTCCCAATTCAGCTCACTAATTTAATTCTCTGCCGAACCTGCTGGGTTTTAACCGAAATTTGGTGAGCCTTTGGGTGTTTTGGAATGTGACAGGTAGAAAGAGAAGGAGGAATGGAACGGATATAAGTTACATAGCTTGGTAATTTAGAGAGGAAAAGAAATGGAATGGGACGGATTAAAGGAGCATGCTATATTATTTCCTGGCTTCCTTTATTAGTTAATGCCTTTGCTTAGTCATGTTATGTTAAGTGTTGTGATAAAAATATGTAACTGCAAGTGCACAGTATCAAATTGAAGAACTGGCAAGTACAGGTCGAACCCACAGAGACTAGATTAACTTCAATGTATCCTTAATATCTATTTTAGGCGAATTAGAAATAATTATGGTGGAGATGATTAATTAACTAAATAATGCAAATTAAAAATTAATAAAATCTAGTAATGAGAAAAGCTACCTAGGAATCCGAATCCACTAAATACTAACATAATAAATAATTTCTTATTGTCCAAATTAATTCTCAAATTATTTTCCCTTCCCTTTAAAAATAATGATTAATATAATTAATATGGGCAAGCATAAGTTATGAAAAATTCATAGATTAACTATAACTTATCAAAACCTCGCAATCAATATAAGAATCATATGCAATTAATGCGAAGGAAAATATGAAGGCGAAAATAATTAGGCACTAATTCCGGAACGAAAAGAAATTAATTAATATGTAATACCTAGTTTCATCATCATCCTAGATATTAGAAATTTAGCTAGCCATGAAAATTAAAACCAACAAATTCAAAATTAAAACTACTAATAATAATTGCATGAAATAAGAACAATAATTAAAAAGAGAACTTCTATTAAAATAAAAGAAAGTTACAAATACTCCCTGATACTAGTACCACACATGAACGGAATAAGATGAAAAAACAAAGCTCTCAATTGCTAAATAACTCTCTCCCTTCTACACCAGCGAAAAACTAAGGAAAAGAAAATAACAAGTGATGCTCTCCTCTCTAAAACAAGTGACCTATTTATAGGGAAAATAAATTTGTGCCCTAATTTAGATTCATTGAACTTGGCCACTTTTGTTTCCTTTTTATTCTCCTCTTTCCTTCTGAACTTCAATCTCTACATAGTAATCTCCCAAGAGTCCTTTTCCATCTTTAAAAGCTGCAACAATTATCTTTTACTTGTTCACCAAGATAAATAAGATAAATCCTACAAAATAAAATAAAATGCATTAATTACATAAAATAAACATATAAAATAATAAATATGGGAATAATAAAATGTATAAAAAATGTGTCTATCATTAAGCTAATAAACTGCCACCTCATGCTTAGTTAGTGACTCAGCTCTCTATTATTTTACTTCTCAACATATTAGTTCATAACTTAGCATATTCCTGCTATACATACATATAATATCTTACCTTACGTGTTTTACTTTTCTATTACATATGTATAAAATACATATATCCTTGAATACATATAATATATCACATCCAATATATATATATATATATATATATATATATATATATATATATAACTATAACTCACATATAATTTTAATGTACGCATTATTATTACATTCATTCCCACGATTAACCAAAATTGGATAATTATACATTTATATTATATATAAAAATTCTACTTCACTAATTATGAAGTTAGATTCATAATTAAAATTGACACTTGAAATAGAACGAACCAATTATTTAAATGGCTCATATATTAAATATTCTTACTTTCTTCCATAAATTGTTTTAAAACAATTTATTTAGTATATATAATATACATTTTATTCATTAACCAAATAACAAATTTGATTTTTAATTTTACTTGGCAAATTTATATTGCCATTATCAACACTACTTAATATAAGTTATTTCCTCATATAATTAAATAATTTCTTATTTAATTATCACATTAACTATTAAGTTATTTTACAAACTAAATATTTCATCTACATTTAATATTTAATAATTAACTATTATCAGTTAATCCATTTCTTATCTCATTGCATTTCTCAATTAAACCAATAAAATTAACGGTTTCACGCCTCATGCGAATAATCATATTTAATAAATATTCGTTTGGCATAATATAATATATTAAGTCATTACATAAATATATTATATTTATTTGTAATATATTAAAATAATGAGTTTAATTAACTCCTTCATGTTTATTAAAATAAAATACATACATTAATTCACTAATTTTAAATAAGTGAATTAATTACCTTGCTTATGAAATTTTAACTCATAACAAACTCATTGTCATACAAGGCTTAATAATCAAATTATATTATTTCATAATATAATTTAAATTTAATCTCAATTAATATTGATTAGTTAATTTCCTTCAACTTCATATCTTATTCTGAAATTAACTCAAGCTAACTAATTCAATAGTTTAATTAACTATTAACTCTTTCGTTCCAAATGTGTGTGTGTGTATGTGTGTGTATATATATATATAGATATCATACTTATATATACACATTAAAATCACCACATAAATATATATAATGCATATATACATGCATTCAAACCCGACACGTCTCATAATAAGAATTTTATTTATTAAATTATTATCTTAATAGTTTCCGAAAATTCGGGTTATCATAGTAGGAATCATCTTCATCTTATTCTGAGGTGGCTTTTCAATAGTAGAAGCCAATGCCTCAGGCAGTTTTGGAGTTAAAGAGCCCCTTGATTTTTCTTCTTCAACCTTTGCCATCTTCCTTTTAGACTTCTCCTTGGCAGACTTCTAAACTTCACTTACTGTCTTTTTGCTGCCTTCAAACTGTTTGGATCTTCAGATTTCAACTGAATTTCTCTTCCAGTTCTTGAAAAGCTTCTTAATTATCTTCTTATTTATATTTAAAGCATCTCCCCCCTTTTTTCCAAGATGCTTTCTCAGTTTCTTCTTTAGCAGAATGCTGATGAACCTTCCATAGAACATCTTAGGAAGAGAATTTCCTGTAGCCTTCTTTTTCTCTGCATCCTTAAACTATTTGGAGATCCATTCCATCAATACTGCTCCACAGTTTATCTTCTTCTCCATAGTGATAGCTGACATGATCTTCAGCTGAAACTCATTAACAAAGTCGTGAGCAGAGTATTTATAGAGAATGCATTTCCCTACAATATCAACTAGGAATTTAAAATCTTAGGGAAACTCCTTCTTGTTATACCCCCTTAGTTCTGGGTTCTTTTTGTTGTAACGCATGAAGTCCAAGCTTTTTTTCACATTGATGTCTTTAAAGTTGATGGCTCTTTTATTCACGAACCCTAAGATATGGTTAAACTCTACGACATTGTAAGTTAGAGTGATATCTCTTACTTTGGTGGTGATGACTCCATCAACATAAGAGCCATTTATGTAGAATTTTTTTCATCCTCTTTGTGATGATTCTGGTGTTAGTGCTCAGGACGTCATAGAACCCAAGCTTCTTCACCAAATTGAGAACTGTTCTAAAATGAGATTTTATTCCTTCGAACTCGTCGAAGAAGATGAGATTTCCTAGGATTACTTGGCAAGTAGACATGATTTGGATGATTGATTTAATCTAGAAAGAAAAAAAAGTTAAGGTTTGGAAACTCGTAGGGTAAACTAGGGCTTAGAGAAATAGAGAGAGGATTGAATGCAAATAAATCTGTAAAGGCAAAAATTAAAATTTTGAAGTATAAATGTACTTCCCTCTATTTTGGTTGAGTGGGACACACGTTGAATAGTTAAAATTTTGAAGTATAAATGTATTTTTCTCTAAATATTTTTTAGTGTAAGTGCTTCTTTAAGGGTACTAAGAATACACGAATGTTGATAACATCTCTAAGAGTGCAAGGATTGCTCATATGAGTCTTTTCTTTAAAGTATAGTTACACAAACACCCACACACATTACACAATATTTACAACTTTTCTTTTAGAAGACTTTTCCTTTTGAAGATTCATTTTGAAAAGCTTCCTCTAGAAGATTTTTTCGAAATGTTATTTTATTCATTCAAAAAATATTTTCTACTCCATTTTGTACACTACACAAATTATTTTACAAATACTATCAATATATTTTTGGCAATTTTACAAGATACGTTAGTGTACACCATATAACTTATATAAGGTAATTACTAATTAAATCATAAATATAGATTTAGATTGATCTCTTACATAGGAAGCAAAATCTAGTAACGTGCTAAGGTAAGAGATATCATTTTCTTCATACTACTAAATTTGAACTTACTATGGTAAGAAATTATTATTCGTTTCTATAGCCCTTAACACTAAACAGTGAAAATTTCTGAAATAACAATTCATTAAAATTTCTTTAATAGTTCGCGTTTCATCTAATATTTTTTGACTTGAACCTTCTTGTTGAATTCTAACCGTTATATTTGAACTGTAAACTTTTGGACTGTGAACATTTTGGACTTTGAACTTTACATTTTGACTATGAACATTTTGACTTGAACTTTCAATTTGAACTGTGAACATTTTAGACTATTAAATATTCCTTTTACCGTGAACCTTACAGTTGAATTTCCTATCTATGAATCTTGGACAATACCCTTGGACTTGAACTCATCCCGATATTTAAATATCGTGTTGATAATTTGGACATTATTGGACTGTGAACAAATTAAATTATTCCTTAAACATAACTAAATTACAGATCTTTAATATTCATTCATTGTTTTATTATTTATATTATTTCTGCTTATTTTTGTTGTTGTACTAACCATCAAAACTCAAGTTGTTGTGAATGTCTTTTGCCTGGGTGCAAAGACAATATAGTTATTGGGTGTTTTTAGATTGCGTGGCCAGGGGCAGATCCATGAATTTGTTTCAGCAGAGGCGGATTTTACTAATTTTTTTGTTGAAGTTAAATAAAGAAAATTTGAACTAATCATAATAATGTTTACAAATTACAATGTTATCCTCCTAGACCTCATAGTTTAAAAATGTTCTAAGATATCTTCATTATCAATAGTTTCAAATATATCATTTTCAATGTAAAGAACCAAACAACCACTCAACCATTTATCGTCTATTTGATTTCGGAGAATGGTTTTAATAATATTCATCGCTGAAAATGTTAAAGTGCATAACACTTAACAACATATTCATTTAAGTTTTAACCCCAACCTCAAAAAGTATTACCTCATTTTCATTCGTGCTTTCTGCAATTCTCTGAACTACAGGGAGAGAATGCTTGCACTTCTCCAACATGTTCATTGTTAAATCTTCCTGCAATTACACATGAATTTGTATTAATTGCCATTATATTATTTATAATCCATGAACATATCTATTAACTTAATTAGAAATTAATAAAGAATAGACTTTCAGGACAAGAACTAGAAACAAACCAACCCACAACAAATTAAAGTGTATAACAACATATTCATTTAAGTTTTAACCCCAACCCACAACAAATTTAAATAAATATAAACTTTAAACTATCAAACAAAAAAATTATCCAACAAAAAAACCTTAATTAGCTATCTCTTATGTCCAATACAACAGACACATCAAATAAATTGAATTGGGTTTAACCCCAAGTCCCCAACCAACAATAAATTCAAACAAATTACAAATTTTAAATTATCAAATAAAAAAGCCCTAATTTTGTTATCTTCTAAATCTCATATGCGCAAGGGGTGAGGGGTAGCGACTGCAATAGAATGAGAAGAGGAGACGAGGACACGGGCCTCGCGACTGAGAAGAGGAGAAATCGTTGACTCGCGGTGGTCGGATGCTTGGCCAAGCAGTGAAGCAGAACTGAAGAAGAAGAGTTTTTTTAATTTCAGGTATCTGAGCTCTCGCCCCTTCTAACTCTCTGTAAGCCGTAAACATACTTTGAAGAATTAGATTATAAATTTATAATGAATTTTTTTTTGCCCCACCGAGTTTAACTTTTTTTTTAAAAAAAAAAATTGTCCCTTTGAGTTTACTAATTTATAAATTTTGCCCCCTAGAGTTTATCTATATAAAAAAAAGTGAGCATAGACCTATGCTGCCCTTGCACTACATCCGCCCCTGTGCATGGCAAAGACACGTGGTGAAAGTTCTCTTTGGCCTAAGTGCAAAGAAGAACTATTGTTTGACATGATTATGACAATTGGTGTTATAGTTGATGGAATCTTGATGATGAATTTTAAATTGGAGAAGATAGTAGACATTATTGTCTATTTGACTCTCATAATAAATTTCTCATTCCGTTGCAGTTATTTGTTAAAAACTTATATTGTTCAGTAATTTTTTAAATCTTTGATTTATCACTATTGAAGGCTAAAAATAACTTTATTCTTTTGTTATCTTAGTCATGATATTCCTTACTAGGTTATTTGAGCTCACCCTTTTGTTTTTAATTACTTTCAAAAAATGAGAATACAACTAGGGCTAGCGGGAAAACATGGGAATGGAGTGACGATCCGATTTAATAGTTGTAATAGTCCTTACTAAGTTGTAAATAATATGAAAATAATTATAGTGGTGTGCAAATTATACACGACACTGTAATAATTATAATTATAAAAATTTATATGTGTTGTTTTGTATTTTGGCAACCCAAATTGTGTTATATAGGCCCGAATTTGGGGGGCGTCACAGATTATATCACGAATTCATGTTTTCTTATAAAACTACGATACTAATTAATTTCAATTTTTGAATAAAAGTAACAAACTAATATTAGGTAATATGCTATTATTTTAAATTTTTTTCTTATACAACTATATTACTAATTCTTGTTTCCTTATAAAACTACGATACTAATTTCAATTTCTGATTTGAATTGATAAATAATAAGGGTGTTGATAAATGCACATCTTATATTAATAGTTGCACACTCAAAGGTTAGAAAGTGGCTAATTTGTCCTTGTTAACTTGAGGTTCCAATTTATATATTTACTATCTACCCATGTTATCCTTGAGCCTCTTACACACAATAATTACAAGAGAAAACAAAACTTGATTTTATAATTTGTTTACAATTTCTTAAAATAAAAGACAGTTGCTAATTTTTTAATTTAAATTCTAACAAATTGACACACACGGTATGTGTGACCCAAAATATTTTATAATTAAAATTTGATGTTATTTATAAATAACACGTACTCAAAAGTATTTTATAATTAAAATTTGATGTTATTTATAAATAACATTATTTATAAATAAACAAACATTAAAAAAAATTGTAAGCAAAGGAAAGATTATTGTAATAAGAATTTATTTTGACAATCAATTGATAAATGAACATTGTAAATTTGCAATAAACCACTGTATCATATTGGTGGGATACAAATACGAAAATAAAACTTGATAATTAAAAGACTCTGGCCTACGCCTTAGAATGATTTAGGGCTATAATGTGTTTGCTGATTGTTCTTAAATTAAACTGCTATCAAGATGAGATTGTATTTAAAAAAAAATGAAAATAAAAATCAGCAATTGTGTTTTAAAAAAAAAAATTATAAAAAATCTATTAATTATACTAAAACGCAGTTAACATGACCACGTCATGACATTTGTCAATCCCACAATTCAACACTTGTCATGCCTCATTAATGCTCCCCAATCTATTATGTACTATCTATTACCTATTATACATACTAAAATACACTACCGTTCATGCAACATTAATTACCTCTCACACACTATTATATAATAGATTTCTAACCAAAATTTTAACAATTACTAAAATAAAAAAGTCCTTAAACAAATACTATCAAAAACGAATCCAAATTACAAATAGATTTATAATATTATTTATATTATACATGCTCACACAACAATCTCCAACTTTTAAAAACTACCAATATAAAAAAAATCTAAAATTTAAACTATTCTAATATTATCAACTAATTTAATTTCTCAATATTTTAACATAAAAATCATAAATTGAACTATTGAATTTAATTTACATATAATTTTCACGTCTAAAATTTCCATTTTTTTTAATTTTATTCTCACCCTAAAAATCTAAACTAATATTTAACTTCATTCTCACCCTAAAAATCTAAACTGATATTCTTATTTTATGATCGTATTATTTTAATTCTTTGGGATAATTTTTATTTAGTTATATTGATTGAGTACTATCTTATTTTTATAATTTTTTATGTACATTAATTTTTCTCATGTGCAAAAGACTTATAATAATTATGTTGTAATTAAACAATTACATAATTAATATTTAATTATTTATAGGTACTATAATCAATCAATTTTAATTTAAAAATACCATTTTAAAAAAAATATTACAGTCTCAGATTATCAAACAAGAAACAAGCATACAAAGGGTTATTTCATAAAATACAAATTTATAATCAACAAACTAAATAACACCCCGTCACAACGCTTGAGTTTGGACTTTGGACTTTTGAATTTTTTTTTATTATCCCATTTTTGCAGATAACTCGAACATAAAAATATCTGATATTATCCAATAATTTGATTTTTGAACTGATATCAAATAATATCTCATAAAATCATCCAAGAAATATTTATATTATAATTATTACTCTCTATTTTTTTATTATATCTATTAGCTAAGGTTAGAATAACAAATCTAAATTGATATTATATCCCAAAATTGCACCAATTCTAAATTGATATTATTCAATAAATTGGTATTTTAATTATGATAATTACATTTATATTTTAGACAATCATAATAATACTCAACTCCCATCTAAATTTTTAAGTATCAGTTAGTACCCCTACAAGTTTTTAGGGTTGACTAAATAAATAAAGTGACATATTTATCCTTACATGTCATCAAATTTTAATTCATGAATAATATATATATTTTAAACAATATATTTTAATGGGGTTGTTCTAATTAGAGTAATTGAGTATGTTGATAGTTTAGTTTTTAGCGTTTAATAACAGAAAATATTATTTGTCTTATAATCAACAAAATGAATAATTTCGTCGCAACGCAAAATTATTACTGACTGTTAATTGAAAAACTAGAGGGTGACAAGTGTTATTATAATTATCTACATGAGGTGTCAGTGTTTTTTACTCTTTTTTAGTTCTATACTCACATAAAAAAATGTAACATTATCCCATAAATATGTAACGCATGCAAATCTAAACTGATATTATATCCTAATATTGCAGCAATTCCAAATTGATATTATCCAATAATTTGATTTATAATTTTTTTTTTACTATCCCATTTTTGCAAATAACTATAACGCACAAATATTTGATATTATCCAATAATTTGATTTTGTTTTATCTCATAATTAGGTTTTTTGTTATACATTTGCCAGATAAATTTTCAATTTACATATATACCGTCTTCTTATTATAATTTAATTTATTAATTACATATATAAATTTATAATTAACAAAATAAATAAGCCATCTGCAACGCGCAGGGTTGTACCAAACAATATATATCTTTTAACTTTAACTGTATTTTAAAATTTTAATAATTTAAAACTTTTAAAATAAACACAGATATACATCATTGGTTGCACTTCAAGTACCAAACAATATATATCTTTTATCTGTAACTGCATTTTAAAATTTTATCTAGAAATAATTGGGGTGGATATACACTAATTTAAATATTTTAATAATTTAAGATATACACAGATATACACTAATTTAAAATTTTAAAATTTAAAACTTTTAACTGCATTTTAATATTTTAATAATTTAAAGCATACACAGATATACACTAATTTATATAACTGCATTTTAAAATTTTAGTAATTTAAATCTTATTAAAATTTGGAGATTTGAATCCTATTAAAATTAGGAGAACTAATAAATAAAACATAATTTAATTCGTTATTATCACAATTTGTTTTCTTCATTCTACTACTGTTGTATATCAAAAAGTTATAACTTCCACTTATAAAAATTTACATAATCTTTTATCCGTCATTATCACAACACAAGAATTCTTTTAGCCTACTACTGCTATATTTCTTTTCTTTAGCCTACTATTACTATTTATTCGTGATTAGCACAACACAAGTATTCTTTTAGCCTACTACTACTATATTTCTTTTCTTTAGCCTACTACTGCTATTTATCTGTGATTACCACAACACATGTATTCTTTTAGCCTACTACTACATTTCTTTTTTTTAGCCTACTACTGCTATTTATCTGTGATTACCACAACACGTGTATTCTTTTAGCCTACTACTACTATATTTCTTTTTTTTAGCCTACTACTGCTATTTATCTGTGATTACCACAACACATGTATTCTTTTAGCCTACTACTACTATATTTCTTTTCTTTAGTCTACTATTGTTATTTATCCGTGATTAGCACAACACAAGTATTCTTTTATTCAAATTAAAAAATAATATTATACTTTTCTACTATACAATAATATTACTTTGCTTCTTTTATTCTTCTTTTTTGTACTACTAACAAATTTTATTACTTTTTTGTTAACACAATAATCTTTTACTTGGAGGAACTCCATTCTAATATACTCACTCCTCCCAAAGATCGAATTTCAAAGAGTGAAAGTGGGTAGATTTTTGTGTACTCGAGTAACTCCATAACCCGCTTGGAAGATTAATTTTGTACACATTTAGGTATTTTCACATCTTTCATTTTATCTCTCATACCCTAACATTAACGAAAAACCTTAGTTTTTTAATTTCGATTTTATCATGATATATGTAATTATGTCAACATGAGATATAATATGTACTGCACGTTACAAAATTGTCTGATTCATGTTTGTCTATATGTAAGTATTGTGTTTCCAAAAATTGAGAAAATCAACCATAAACCATAAATGTTAGAAAACAATGAAAAACATGAATTTACTGTCAACCCGTGGGACAAAACTACCATCTTTTTATTATAATTTAATTTATTAATTGCACATACACATTTATTATTAACAAAATGAATAATCCCGCCGCAACGCGCGAGTTTGTATCTAGTTAATAATTGTAAAATCAAGTTATGTTTTATCCGGTACCTATTATGTGTAATAGGATCAGGGGTAAATTGGATAAATTATAATTAAGTGAATGAGGTCTCATTTATTAAGGATAAATAAGTCACTTTCTTATTTTAAGGTGTGCAGCTATAAATTTAGGGTGTGCATTTATCAATATCTAATAACAAAGAAAAAATTACATGTAATTTACCCAAATTCTTAAATCACCACTTGTGATTCAAAAATTATCGATTTACTATTGATGGTTTGCTCTCAAGCATCAAGTTATCTCATTTTCATCCAAGTTAACAGTAAAATGGACTTCACTCGCCGCCCAAAAATGAGTGATCTGAACTCCAACAAAAATAATTAATGTTTAAATGACTATAATAACCTCAAAACTTTCTCAAATTTAGGACAGGATGACTTATTTTAAATGATTTATAAATTAAAATTTAAAATGACTTATAAGTCGTATTAAGTGATAACTTATAAATAAAATTGTTTTATATTTTTTTGACTTATAAGTTATAAATTAAGTTAAAATAAAATAAAAAAGTATTTAATTAAAATGACTTATAAGTTAAAATAAGATGTAAAAATTATTAAAATAAGGACAAAATAATTTTTATATTTGATCAAATTTATTTATTTTAAAATGACTTATAAATTTTACTTATTAAAAATAACTTATAAATTAAAAAGTAAGTCAAAAAATAAATCATTCCAAACCGTCCGACAGTAAAAAAAAAATAACTTATAAATTAGTTTTACCGAGTTATATTGTCGCGGAACAGGCTCTTGTTCGCCGAACAAATTTACTCTAATCCATATCTTTGAGATTTGCGATGGAAAGAATATCTGCAATTAAAAAAAATAAAAAGAATGAAGGCGGGGGATTTTGGAAGAGAAATGGGTTGTAGATCGGTGGTGGTAATGCGGTGACGGCAGGTTTTAATTAGCAATTGGGTGGTGCAACATCATGGGTTTTTTATCCTTCATGTCTAGTCCCCAGGCAGAAGCGAGATCTAAAGTATACGGACAGTTCAATGAAGCAGAAGCTGAGGTCTGAAGCATTCGGATAGTCAATGAAGCCTTCGACGAGAAAACAATGGTGTGAAAAATACAAACAAGATTCAATAAAGAGAAAAAACAATAAAAGCCCTAACCCTCTTCTTCTTCTCTTCGAATTTGTTTACATTTTGGTCTTGCTGCTATAATTGTGAATCGGAAGTTATGGAAGTTGAATTGGGTTTATATGAGCTGTGGGGTTGAACCTCTTTTTCTTCCATGAGACCCCAATTTACAAAATGAAGATGATGGGTTTTTGTTCATGACAAAGGGTTAACAGGCTTCGATTAAGGGTGCATGTTGAGGTAGTCTCCATCCGTTTGAATTCCCAATTAGGAGGAGGGAGGTACTGCAATTAAGATATAAGGGGTTCCCATTCTGTTTAGTTTACAGACTTTTGGTCTAATGCAAATTTATTTTACTTTTCTAGCTTAGTTTTTAGTATAATTTAAATTTTAATTTAGGGTATTTGATAGTGATTTTTGTTCATTATTTTCTTATTGTTTATTTATTTATTTATTATGATAAATTAAATTTAACTATTGTTAATAGAATTTAATTTTAATTCTGTAAGGTATTTAATAATTAGTAGCTTTTGAATTTGAGATGTTGAAAAGAAAAACCAATAAAAAGCTATTTAAGGAAAATAAAATATGAAGGGCAGAATAGTCTAACTACAAAAACTAATGGTGTTAGTCAAAAATAGTTAGCGGGTGCTGTTGTGGAAATGAATGTGAAACCACATGTGGTGAATCAATAGTTTCCAAACCACAGGTAATGATTCAAGAATTTGGGTAAATCACAGGTTGTGTTTTAAATTTTACTCAATAATAAAAGTTGACTGTAGGAAAAGTCAAAGGTTGAACCAAACCAATAAAAGGACGAACTAAATTGCCTATTTAATTATAGTATATAAATTTATACTCTCCGTCCTCAAAAGGATGACTAAATGTATAAATTTTTTTGTCCTCAGAAAGATAATACATAAAGTGAAGGATAAATATGTCATTTAGTGAGATCTATTAGTATAAAAAAATAAAAGTACTACTCATTTTATATAATCTTATGGGACCACTAAAGATAAATTTGAAACCTTTTCTCTTTTTTCTCTACTTTTTTTTTTCTTAATATGTGTGCAAATTGTACTTTGCTCATTCTTTTGGGGACGGAGGGAGTATTAGATTTTTAATCCAAAGATTATATTCAATTTTTGATGTTGACTATGAGTGGTTTACATTTTTACTTTTTCTTTTTCCATAATAAATTTGATATTATATTTTTATACAGTTAATTCATTCTCTACCTCTTTTATGTGTGTGCTTAATCGTGCATATATTACTCCCACTATTCCAAAATTAGAGATACTTCTAAAGCGACGACTTTTAAGGATTGTACATGTAGTATTAGCTAAGAATATAGTAGTGCTAGAAATAATAGTAATAATTAATAAAGTAATGTCAAATTAAGAGATATCATGTCATTTTCTAATTTTAAAATTAAAAAATATATATATATTTTTCTGAAGTGGACTAAAATTGAAAATATATTTCTTATTTTGAAACGGAGGTAGTAGTATGAAAACTGTGTTTTCTTACAGTGCAATCTAATTTTGATTTATTTTTTTGGGTATCATAGGAATTAATGCACCAACTTCGCAGTCTTTTCTGAATTATACGCTCTTGGCAGTATGGAAGCATTATGATATACTGGAGGGAAGCTCTTAAGGTTAGTTGTTATGCACTCTAGCTAACCTTGTTTCTTTTAATTGATTGAGGGAAGCTCTTAAGGTTAGTTGTTATGCACTCTAGCTAACCTTGTTTCTTTTAATTGATTAATGGCTGGTTCTCCGATTGGAAAATCAACAATTTGTTTTACATGATAAAATTGAAAAACTTTCTTGAGCAAGGTAGAGTGGTTTTGAAAAAGTTTTACACTCTCAAAATGAATTTGTCCAAGAATATATTCGAGATTATCTAGAGACAGGAAAAGAAGTAATAAAAGTTATTCTTCTATGCATGCTTTAAAGTTGTTGACCTCTGACAAAGGTGTATGAAAGAGATCTTTATTCTCCCTTGTGTCCTTTTATCCCAATTGTCTCAAAGATAAAGCCAGTTAGTAAAAGTTTAACATAGAGGGAGCAGGTTGTAAATTTATCTTTTGGAAAAATTTGGAGAAGGATAAGTACTCTTAAACACTATTATGTGATGGAAAAATCTGCTGCTATTATGTTCAGTTCCTCCTTCATCCTGGTTTTAACCATCAAGATGCGACCTGTGTTTGTTTAAGCCGTTCTCTCTTACCCTGACCTTGGTGCATGTGTGACGGTTTATGTCTTTGCAGTCATTATGTGTTCAAGAATGCAGCTACATATAAAACAAGAGGGTCAATTGACTTTTATGAATAAGTCTATCGCTGCTTGCTCTTGTGCATGTGCAACCAATAAGTTATAAAGAATTTCTTTTCAAATAAAAATGAAATAAAGAGAAAGCAAGAGAACAATTTTTAATGGCAGTTTCAAACAATTTAGGCACCACTTTGTTGGAAGTGTTGCATCATTTAGCATAAGAATGACTGGCAAGGTACCCTCGTTGACATTTTGTTTCTGTGTTCCAACAAGATCATTGGGCAATTCTAATGAAAAAGCTATGATGCATACCTTAGAGCAGGGCTTATGGCTGAATGGTTGGAGTTGGGGAGTAAGAAATCCTCTCCATGGAAGAGTCTTGCGCCAAAAGTAGTATTGTGATAAAATTGTTAATGAACAAAATAATACTCGTACAACTAGAAAATTTGGGTGGTTTTTCATTTGAGATGAGAGATTCTTTACATCATTTGCTTCAATGGTTACGACACATGTATCTTCTTTCCTTGCTTCTGGATCATTTATACTTGTTCAGTTGTGTCTATTTTCGGCACAGCTCATGTTATGAACTTGTACAAGATTGAAAGTGCATTCAAGGTTGGTAAATATGATAAGTAAATGGACTGATGTTTGATCTTGCTAGTTGAGAGCTAATGTTACCTTTCTGGTTTAGTTATAAGAATGTAAGATCATGACATGATTATGCACTAGGGAGCTGAATTGATTAGCCACCAGAAACAACTCGAGTGCAGTAGAGACACTGAGGATGTTTGAAACTTTGAATAAATGAGTACTGAGTAGGAATGAATCGAAAACATATAAGTAGGGGGCTTAAAAAGGTTTACCATTGAAAGGTCTGTTTAGTAATTGCGGAAGTGCTTTTAATAAAATGGAATGTAGGAGAGCAGTTGCTTTATGAATGTACGTGAAAGCACTTTGGTTTATATTTTTAATCACTCAACTGTGACTTCATATAATTTACACAATAATTGATGCGGTCTATGAATGTACATGAAAGCATTGTATTATTTCATTATTTTAGAGATTATTTGAATGAATTGATTTGAGATTAAAGCTGTGTGCTTTTGTGTGTGTTTCTTTAACGATTCTCTGTGGGAATAGGTACTTTTATTCCTTCTTTCCACCTTGTTCTACATCAATAATGCTTTTCTTTTTCCTTTTTTGTTATTGGTTTTCTAAATATACTATGTTGGTCCTCACTTTCGTTCTCAAGTAACATGAAGCTGGTAATTAATTTTGTAGTTAAATGGTTGCTTATTTTGTGTATTTGGGAATTATGCTGGCAAAGTGGTATTTTTACCTACTTCTTGGAATGACAGATGTTGAGGCCAATTTTCTTGGTAAGCCTTTTTATGCTAATTGTGTGCAACCTTGCATTTGCTTCATTTCCTAAACATGCTTTAAGTTGTTGAAGATCTTTTCTTTTAAATTCTTCGGTTATCTCAAATCAGGTTGCTTTAACTTGAACTTTCAATTCTTCATCTAAGCTTCCTACTCAAACTGATAAAAGGGTTGAAAGGGGCCCATTAATTCTAGCGATATGTTGATTGTATTTTACAGGTTATGGGTTGCTCCCTTGTTTGTTGGCTCCTTTAAATATTTCATTGTACTTTTAAAAACTAGGTGAAAATTCTATAACTGAGGTTGGCAAGTGCATAGGACTGTAAAATTTGGCTATAAGGATGGAAAGCAGAATTAAGCACATGCCTTCTTTCATAACAGTTAGGACTAACATCGCATTGAGTACTTCTCTTTGCTGAAAATCTTATCCTTCACCCCTTTTCCTCTCTTAGACATCAGTAAAGGATTGCTTTACTGTAGAACTTTGTATTACAAATTGGATTGTAACATAGAAACTTTAGGAGCATATTATTTTATGGAATTAATCAGAAGTTTCTCAAAGTTGCTTCCAGATGCTGAGATGTGCATTGGCATAGCATGATATAACAACTCTGATGATATTTATACTTAATGGTGACCTTGTCGAAATTGCATTAACATTGGCAAAGAAGTACAGGTGCAAAATGATGGACAAGTACTTTATCATAAAGACCAATACCTTGAATGTTTAAGTACTGTTGACTGAATATAAATATATCAGTTTGAAAATAACTTGATGAACACTTGTCAAAGCAGTAATTGTAACGCAGATGAATGCTTGTTCTTTTCGTGTTCTTAATTAAAGTTGATTCATATTTTAAGTGTTTACATCATGCTGTTTGATGCACAGTGGGGAAGGCATACCAGTACACATCCTTAACAAGAGTTATGCTGCTAGATTGTTGGTCAATCCCATGCGTTACACTTCTTACGTGGTTCTTCTTGAAGACAAAATACAGATTCAGGAAATATGTTGACGCTGCTATATGTGTTGCTGGTCTAGTGGTGGTTATATTTTCAGATGTGCATGCATCAAATCAATCAAGTAAATATTCTATTATCTTGCTTAAAATTTTTGTTTTCTTTTTATATTATAATGTTTCCAATGTGTTTTCAAACGACAAAATATTGTATCCTAAAAATAAATGACATTCATATTTTAATCCCACTAAATATAATATCCCACTAAAGAACAAAGACATTCTCGTTCCTCGCATGGGTTGGAGTGCTAGTTTTTCCTATTGTTCAAAGGAAAAAGAAATAAGCTCCGCAACATCTGCTGCTACAAGTGCAATAACTTTTGACTGTTACCGAAATTCAAGCAAGTGAAAATCCACATCATACTAAAAAATTTATCACCGAGAAATATTTGAGGAAAAGCATGTTCATGAGTCTTTTTTTTCCTTTTTGAAACAGTCCTTGAAAAAGGAATTCTCGACGGACAAGGTCATAGCCAACAGACTTGCTGTAATGAATGACTTTAATAATTAAATTCTAAAAAAATATGGCTGATGGACAATAGCATCATTAGCGACGGACAATCTGTCGCTAATCACTTTGGCATAACCGTCGAACCTATTGGTGACGGACTGTCCGTAGCTTATGACATTTTAATAATTAATTATCAAAAGACTCATAGGTGACAGACAGTCCGTCACTCATTGCCGACGGACAGTCCGTTACTCATTGTCGACGGACAGTCCGTCGCCTATGAGTCTGTCGCCATTGACCTTAATATCGACGGTGGCCGACAACGACCATGGGCGATGACATGTGGGGTGATGGTGGGGGCGACATCAAGGTCCGTCGAGAATGAACTCTATGCCGACGGACGGGGGGTCATTCCCGGGAACACAAACCTATTTCAGCTATTTCGGATTCAACAACCTATGTATTGTGTATAAAGAAAGAAAAAACGCGGACCTGTCCGTTGATTATAACCTTGTTTCTTGCAGTGTAGCTAAACGATCATAAGATTATAACTCTGGGAACTCCTATACATGGCTTTACGATTAAGATACAACATGAATCTGCTTTACAATTTAGATCTCTAACTAAGTCTTTGTACATCAAAATTTATTTTCATTATGGACTAAACAAAAGCTCTTTACAAATATAGTTTATATCATCATCAAATCAAATAAAGGAAACCAAAAATATATGTAAGTACTAAGCGCATCTCCAGCAGATGGACTATCTGTTGGACTATATTTAGTCCATATGACATCAGCAGATGTCCTTTAGTCTTCCATCCTTCCAGCAGATGGACTATTCTGTGGACTATCCCGTGGACTATAATATAAAAATATTAAAATAATTAATAAATTGAGAATTCATCCAACAAATTTGGATCATCAAGTGAGAAATCTTGAGATAATAATGAAGAATAATACATCTAAAAAATAAATTAAAGAGATATTATCAATAAAAAAACAAAAATCAAATATAATAAAAATACAAATGATTATTAACCAAATACTTACAATTGTTAAAGGTCTCTGCCCCTTCATCTGCATCTCTTCGTCAGTCTTCATCTCCTTCTCCACATACCTTCATCTTCTTCTCCTTTTCTTCAGCCATCTCTGCCATTAAAATTAAAATTAAAATATAGTTAAAATTATAGTCAGGATTATAGTCTATCAACTTTGATTCGCAGATTTAGTCGCTGAGCCTCGCCGGAAAATCACGTGGAGTATATTTACTCCATCTGCTGGAGCCAAATCTGATTCCTAGACTAAATATAGTCTAGGATTTGTTCAATTTCAGCTTCCTGGAGTTGCTCTAACACATTACGATCATGAAGGAAATCAAAATGGTTCATGAGTTGGCTAATTTGCTAGGGACTATCAAAATTCAAGGTTTAGGAGTGTTAGTATGCTAGTAAAAAATAGTTAGAATAATGAAATATAGAGGGACAAATGAAATCACAAGTAAGGCAGTTGCAAACCTTTCAGGACAGCTAACAAAATAATAATTAAATATTCCCTCCGTATCCAAAAGGATGACTTAAGAACATATGTCACACAAATTAAGGTAGTTAAATCAAAGTAAAGAGTATTAATTTACTTTTCCATTGCCTTTGTGTTGGTATGTGTTAATTGTTTTAATTAGCTCTTAGTTTAGTTTTGTGGAGAGAGAATGATTTAATTTGAGCTATTCATTTGTGATGTGATTGATTTAATGTTTAGCTAAGATGTAATATGATCAAGGGTAAAGTAGTCAATGTTAAATTTTATCTAGTTAAATTATGTATTTTAGCCATGCCTTTGAGGATAATTTTTTTTCACTTAAGCCATTCTTTTGGGGACGGAGGGAGTAAGTATTTGTAATAGTGTTTGATAGGAAAGATAAATTGTAATACAGCTTCATAGTCCGTAGAACATAAAAAAAAAACCATCATCACAAATATCCCCTTTTTTTCCTTTTCTTTCTTTGTTTATTTTAACTGTATCGTGTACACAACCTCAAAATTAACTTACCTACCTCAAAAGTTCTCTGTCAGGAAAAGTATGGACTCCCTTCACTGAACCAACATTAATAAGCTGAAAATTTAGACTATTCACACAATAAATTACAATTAAAGAATGAAAATATAAAACTTAAAAAAAAATGAAAGTATAAGCTAAATAACCATAATACGTGACTTTTTCAAGTGTCGGGATACGTTTGAATAACAAATTTGAAGAAGCCTATTGGAGCATTTTGAGTATACATTTTATTGCAGTTAAAAGTGATTTAATAAATGTGGTTTATTGTGACTACAAAAGTGCCTTAATAGCCTAATAGGGCTTTAATAGATGAGTCTAGGAGTGAGCAAAAAACGGATAAAACCGAATTACCGAACACAACCGAAATTTTTTAACCGAAATATTTTGGTTTTTTGGTTTTTTTTCTAATTTCGGTTATATCCGATTTATTGCTCGGTATTCGGTTTCGGATTCGGTTTTAAAAAATAGGCTATTCGGATACCCGAATAACCGAACTTTAATAGTTAAAAAATAATAATAATTAGTCCTAGGGCCTAGGGGCACATGATAGTGATGATAACCCTCCTGGACCTAACCCACCAACTACCATTCGTGGCTTAACCATCACCATTCTCGTAATCCCAAAAAATCTCTCATTCCTAGACCCGCTTCTCTCCAAACACCCATCAATTAAACCCCTGGTCTTACCTTTTCCGGTGAGCCCATCAATTCCGGCAGGCGTAGAAAACGTGAAAGACCTCCCGGTCGGCAGATTCAGTGTTATGATTGTTGCCTTGGGGGAGCTCTACAATCCTATGCTCAATTGGTTTCAGAGCCACCCATTGCCGCCCGTGGCCATAATTTCCGACACGTTTTTGGGCTGGACCCACCGCCTCGCGTGCCAGCTCAGCCTTCGCTGGTTCGTTTTTTGTCCGTCCGGCGCTTTGGCTATGTCGGTTATTTTTGCCCTATGGCGTGATATGCGGCAAAGAAATGATCCTGGCGATGAGAATGAGCTGATTTCTTTCCCGGAAATTCCGAATTCCCCGGTTTACCCTTGGTGGCAGCTGTCACCAGTGTATCGTAGCTACGTCGCCGGAGACCCACGATCGGAATTTCTCAAAAATGCGCTTTAAACTTTGTTAAGGACTCAAGGTTATGACTTATGAATTGTCTAGTATTGTCAATTTTAAATGGTTCTTTTTTTGATTGATAAATGATAACATGGAAGCACAGGTTCGGTTATTAACCGAAATATCCGAATTTACAATTGGGTTATTGTCAAATTTGGTTAGTATTTCGGATAGTGTAATTATGAATATTTCGGTTATAACTGAATAGCCTATTCGGTTCGGTTATAACCGAATGATCAGTCCTAGATGAGGCACCTTACCAATATCTTGTGATATGCAAAATGCCATAATAGACTCCTTTTTAGAGCATTTATGAATGCCATAAAGTCTCTTTTCTATTGTAATGGACAACGTTTTCAGACCCGGACCGGTCATCGAACCGGAAAAGCTACCGGGTGGGTGGGTCACTGGTCGGACCAGTGGTCGGACCGCTATTGACCCAGTGACGTCATTAATATGTAATAAATAATAAATAATTAAATATATTAATTATTATCACTCAAAATTTAAGAGTGATAAAATCAAATACAAATGAACATAAATATCTCTAAAATAAAATCCATGACACTTAATAGTTAATTCACAAAAAGCATAAATCATTCTAAGGACGAGAACGTGATGCTTCTTGCCAATTGTCATCATCATCTTCATCTATTAATCCACGAGTACCACTTCCACTTGCTCCTCCAAGTCCGCCAAGTTCTTCAAGTCTTCCATGTCCTCGAAGTTCTTCAAATGTAAACGGGTTACTCAACGACAAATTTGTGAATGACGTAAAGTCTACATCATCATCATCATCTAAATTTACAATGTCTTCCTCATTCACTTCTACATAAAACAAAATTAAAAAAAAAATTAAACACATGGGCTCAATGTATTTAGAACTGCTATTACTACTAATTGCATTGAAGGAGATGCTAATGTTGGAATAAATGGAATGGGTTTATACAGGGCAGCCAATTCTATTACAACCAACATAAAGAATGGAGTACTGATTATTGAAGGCAAGTGCACCAATAGAAAATATGCAACTAGCTACTATTTTTAACTATGGACAGAACCGATGGAAGATGGGCATGTGAGGATATATGCAACTAGCTATTATTCTCACCTTCACGAGGACGACGTCGTTGCCTTTCAAAATGAGGCATCGCTCCTTCATTTTAAACTATTTTCTTTAGCTCATCATAATCAAGAAATGGTTCTTCCTCCTCTTCAACAATCCAAAACTCCGTTTTGTCAATTGACTCATAATCAATTGGATCATAATTCCATCTCTTATAGCAATGCCTAAAATTACGATTTCATATAATGTTATGTGATTTTTTCCATAAAACTAACATCATATAATATTAATTATTAAAAATTCATAGAAAGATTAATTGAATTAATAAAAATACCTATTCTTCAATCTCAAGTTATAGTGAACAAACACGAGATCATTAAGTCTTTGATGCTCCAAACGGTTTCTTTTCTTGGTGTGTATGCGATCAAAAACACTCTAATTTCTTTCGCACCCCGATGAACTACTAGTTTGGCTAAGGACTTTGATTACCAACTTTTGTAAATTTGGAGCACTACTTCCAAACAACCTCCACCACTCATCTAAATACAAATAAATAACAATGACATTAGAAATCAAATAAGCTACAAAGGAACAAAGTTAACAAGAATAAACAACAATTACTAAAATGGAACAAAGTCAAACAAAAATTAATAAATATAACTTACCCGGTTGAGTAGTCTTTGAAGTAGTAAGTGCAAGCTCCCTACCAAAACTCCCCATCCGCTCTCGATAAATTCTAGTTTCATCCAACAACTTAACCTTACTAGTGGTGGCTTTTGGTTCAATGACATCAAGAAGACCCGCCATAACTTCCGGCTTCCCCAAAATGATTCTTGATTATATTGAAAACAAGGATTCAACCAATATGCGGTCGCATGAACACTTTTACGCAATTGCTTATCCCAACGCTCCTTGATAATTCTTGTATAAGGCTTAAGGCTTATACAAGTTTGCCTAAAAACTTTCTTTATAGCTTGTCTAGCTCTAAACATGCCATCATACAAATATGCAATGGAGGGTCTCTCATCCATATCAACAATTCTCAATACACGCAAGGCTCCACAATTTTGGTTACAATCAAACAATCAGTCCAAAAAAATTTCTCCAATATGTAAGAAACCACAACCTTACCTTGTGCATCCTTTGCATATCTAGACTCTTTAAAATCCTTACTAGTCACCAAAGCCTGCAAATCATGCTTATGATCATAAACATTATGCAATGCAATGAAAGTCGTGGCAAAACGAGTAGGCCCTGGTCGAATGATTTCTATCCAATCCTCTCTTCCTTAACCAAGACAATAACCAACCATGATTATAAATGTACTTGGTTATCTTTGATGCCTTCTTAGCTAATTCAACAATATGATTCATCTTAGCTATGTCCCCTAAAATCAAGTTTAAACAATGTGCAACGCAAGGAGACCAACTAATGTTTTTGTATTGTTGCGAAACTAATTTCCCTGCAAGCACATAATTAGCCCCATTATCTGTTATCATGTGAAATACATTAGTTGGCCCAACCCATTCAATTACTTCTACGAATAACTCAGCCAAAAGTTTGCCACTCTTCACTGCATCAGAAGCATCAACAGATTTAACAAAACAAATTCCACGTGGACAATAGACAAGAAAATTAATCAAAGATCTATGTCTACCATCTGTCCAACCATCCCCCATAATGGTACAACCACAATCACCCCAAAAAGACCTCATGGTTTCAACAAAGAGTTGCACTTCTTTTTTCGAATCTCTAAGCAAATTGACTCGCACATCATGATAAGAAGGGATCCTATAACCCAAACCCACTCTAATTGCAGCATCAAACATAGGTTGAAAATATATGGAATTCACTGCATTAAAAGGAATACAACAATCATAAAACCATCTAGCTACAACCATATTTGCCCTCCACACAGCTTCTTTACCGGCCATAGCACTTTTTATAGTAGGTTGTTTCTCAGGTTGGGGCTTTGAAGTAAAGAAGTTACCTAGTTTTTTTTCTTTCCCCTTCGTTGGTTCACTACTACCACTCACTACATTATCAGATGGAGATTGACGAATAATCTCTTCAACATCTACATCATCCCCCTCATGTTTTTCATATGGATCATCAAATGAACGCATGTCAACTTTTTCTTTTTTGTTTTGTTCTTTTTTTTTTAAACATTTCATGTTTTACATCTGAAGGAACTCTCTTACAAGCACCAACCTCACCCTTTTTCCCGGCAAGATGTTTTATTCTATTAATGCCACTACCCTTAACTGCTTTTTGACAATATAAACAAGTAAGAATTCTTTTACCATTTGCAGCTTGCCCTTCACTACAATGATTCCATGCAACATCCACTTTTCCCCTCGTATTTGTAGATGCTTGTGATTGCGCGGTTGAATCATGGCCCGATGACGACATGTCAAGTTGTCAACTGCTCAAATCTAGAAAAAGCTACAACAAGATTAATGAACTAATTCCAAATTATATTTTTCATGTACTGTTAGAATGAAAAATGTCAATTTCCACTTATACCGTTATACATTAACTTAGAAAAATGAAGGCTGAAGCTACCTTATACATCTACAGAGCAACATTGCATAATTTTGGTCACAAATGAGTAATGAACATGGCTCAATTAGACTTAGTCATCAGGGTAGCACTGACACCTGATGGCCTGAAGGCTGAAGCTACCTTATATAGTATTAGTTATATTAATAAATTTAATAACCACTCATAAGGAAGGGTACACTGAATAGGATATCATTAGTAGAAATGTAGAATTGAGCATAGTGGACATTGTAGTAAAACATAATCCGAGGAACGAAGGAAGATTAAATATCTAATTAACAATATTCAGATTAAGACCAATTGAATAAAGGGCTAATAAGTGATAAGTAATCTGTAATAACTAAATAATAACCAAATGGACAGCCCAAATAAATCATAATTGACAAACAGAGGCATTATTGTAGAGTGCATTATTGTAGAGTGCAGAGCATCAAAAATTCAAAACATAATTGATAATTTTATGATTCTATCACTAATTCACTATGATTACCGTGTATTTTGTGTAACTATGTACTGTGTAGAGTACTCACTACTCACTGCAGAGACCACAGTCGCGCAACAGAGGTTAGGCCGTTAGGGCACGGATAGGAAAGGTCGAAGCGTCGCGACTGAGTTGGGGAAGAGCCGACGAGGTAGGGGCAGCCGAGCAGGGTCACGACTCGCGACAGAGAGAGTGAGAAACACTGAGACAGAGAGAGATGGTGGCGATGGGCGATTTGGGCGCCGTGAGAGACAAAGAGGAGAGGAATTAAAGCCTTAGCGAGAAATTAGAAAAATAGAAAGCAGCTGCAGAAGCCCTAAAGGTATTAAAATATATTTTTTTTAATGTGTAAGCAGAAAACCGGCCAAACCGGTCACTGGTTCAACCGGTTGGACCGCCGGTTTACCGGTTCTTGACGGGTTTTGACCAAAACTGGTTTAGTGGTCCAAACTTGTGAACCGGTTCCGGTTTTAACTGGTCGGACCGACAGTCTGGTCCGGGTTTTAAAACCTTGGTAATGGATCAACTATGTTTTGTCTATTTTTCTTTTACTTTTGTATTGAGAATTCATGAACAATAATAACCTTATATAGAAAAAAGATGGAGGGAAAGTCAAAAAAAAAATAAAAATAAAAATAAAAAACATTGGCAGCAACCTTTGATACTTTTAAAATTTTGAAAATTGATTATGGAGTGATTTTAACTAGTGTCCTAATGATAGAGAAGAGAGAGGAAGTGAAATAATAGGAAGGAGATGAGAGGGAGAAAGATATACATACAGAGAGAAATGGATCAACCAGTTTGTAAGAAGAAGAAGAAGGAACATTGTTTTAATCAATGTGATTGTGTTTGCAACTTAATTAAAGAAGAGATAGATACCAACAAATAAAGGGACAAATATGAAAATTGAGATCTATATTAATTATAAAATAATGGCATCCTTAATATGTGTGTTTTATGTCATAAGGACTAATATATTGGAATGGAAGGAGTAGTATTGAAGTTATCTTGATAATATACATAAGCTAATGTATTTGTTTAATTACAAGAAATAGTGCTTACTATAGAAAATTGCACCCTCTTTCTTATGAATGGAACCTCCATACTATAAAATTTATATGAAATGTTGACATTGGAAACAAGATTTGTTAGGTCCTAAAGTGGCAACAAAACAGATTAGATGGGAGGTGGAAAGTCTTTTTTAAACTCTTTATCTTAAATCTTATCAAATTAATTTTTAATTTAAATTATATAATCAAAGTGATATTTTGTAATGGAAAATCTCTTAAAATTTGATTTAGAAAAATTTTGATTTTGAAAGGAGTTAAAACTTATTTAAAAGTATAATCTCAAGTACAGTAATAACGCTCAAGTAAATAACAATAACAAGCATATATATCAAAGACAAGTGTATACATTCAAATAAAAACAAAAATTTTAAAAGTAATTTGAGGCAATCAAAACATTCTACTCCATTATTCAATGAAAATAAATAGTCCGCTTATGATATCTCATGGAGAATAAATACTTGCAGATATACAAGGTGGGTATTATACATTTAGGGGCAGAAGGGTCATTTAACCTTAATTAGTATTCGTAACTCTTTGTTGCAATATCTGCAAGAAAGAGTTGTGGATACTATATAGGCCTTTTTAATTCTGGCCGCTAGTATTTGAGATGGACGGTAGGAGATCAGTTAAGGGGTTGTTTGATAAAACTGAATGAAACAGTTCTGAATGTTTAAGTAATCTGAATGAGGTGAATGGAGTTGAATACTGAATGAAAAAAGTTGTTTGATAATTGATATGTCTGAAACATCTGAATTACAGTCTTTTACTATTTTACCTTTCTAAACTATGCTGAACAAGTATATAATTTTGTCTGGACGTACTAAAAAAAAAATAAAAAAAAATACAATATTCATTGTACAACAGATAAAAATAAATAATTCAAACAAATTATCAAATAAAGTATTGAATAATTCAAACAATTTTAACACAAGTTTTTATAGAAAATAGAAAATGTAATGAGTTAAACAAATGTGTCAACATAATAATAAAAGTACTAAAATTACATTAATTTCAATGAGTCGCTTTATAGTTCACGAGCAATTTGGTCACGTAGATTGTTCATATATTGTATGCCATGAGGGCCCCATTGGACTACATCTTGCTCTCCTTTGTGGTTCTCTTCATATTGTTCATCATCCCCATCATTTGTAGTAGTTTGATCATACTGAGCAAATAACTCATCCTCAATATTCTTCAAGAAAAGTTTGCATTGCACTTTCATTTCTCCAACTCACTCTCGATTTCCTTTGATTTTGAGTTTCACCCGATTGTTCCATGCCTAACACAAATAGAAGGATGAATTTAGAGATTCAAATCCTAACATGCATATTTAAAACAAACAAAACCAATAAAAAAGCACATCGAATCATCATTTCTTGATTAATGGTTCTCTGATTCACTAATAATCCCAAAACTCATATCAGCTACCAAGCCTACTAAGCAATCATCATTTCTTGATTAATGGTTCTCTGATTCACTAATAATCCCAACCAGATTCTTCAGTTTTTTCATTACCTGATTAAAAGTAGGGGAAAAAAAGAATCCTCTTGATGGTATGAGAATCTCTGACAGTAGTCTGAGATTTTAGGAGAAAAAAGATTTAGCAGCACCTTATTGGGAAAACAACATCAGAAGTAGAGGTTTGGAGGGGAAAAAGATGGGAAAAATTCAGTTTGACCTCAATTGTGGACATTGCAGAACTGGTAGGAAGATGAGAGAGAGAGAGAGAGAGAGCTTGAATTAGAATAATCCAAATTGTAGTGCAGGTGAGTTTTTTTTTTATAATAAATTAATTTTGTTTATCCTCTTGTCTGTATCCTTGAATGCAACATCATGGAAATGAGGTTTGGGATAAAACCCATTGTTTGTTTAAGGTAGTATTTTACTAATCATATCTCACCAAGTAAAGACTATGTCCATCCCCAGTGAAAATTATGCTAATCCAAACGATTAAAACACTTTTAACCTTTCTATTTTTACCGTTTATGACTGTAAATATATTTAACATTGAAGTGACGATGCATATATTAAGGTTGTAGCTGTTGGTAGTATTTCACTGTAGGCAATATTCAACATCAGAAGTAGAGAAGTAGAGGTTTGCAAGCTCAACCAAAAGCCTCAAAGGCCCACCTGGCAACAAAACAGCAGCAAGATCATACAATGACATGGCAACCAAAAGCATCCAAATGGTCCATTCAGGCAAAAGAGTAAACCAATAAGCAACCAACATCCCAATAACAACCAAATACCCTTGTGTCACAAATATGGCCATTTTAGTCATAAACACAGCTAATACCCCCACAACAGTAAAATTCAACAGAATCAACAAAAATGTAACACAATCCACCAGAAAACTGAAATATTAGTTCAGGAACAGAGCAATTTCACCCCCCATAAATCCCAAAACAAGAAAAGAAGAGAAACCCATGTAGTATTTCAAGAATTTGGTGCATCTAAAGTAGAAAAGGAGTGCCAATAAGAAGGTAACAGCAGTGACAACAACAACAAACACATTCAATCACCCTACAATCTATGTACCAATTGCAATCACCATTTGATTTTCCGTGAGGAATTTTATCTAACAGTTGATAGGCAGGAAATCTCAAGACTAGTATCAAACAGTTGATAGCCAATGAAATCTCAAGATTAGTATCAAAATAATTCCTTTATCAAAACTAATGAAGCTGAATCACATACCCACCATATACAGGAAGAAACAGAGATCAAATTCAAGATCAAATTAGGGCTTAAATTTCAATATACATGTGTGCATACATATACAGGAAGAAATAACCTCGACTACAAAGCTTAATCAAATCCCCAGTATAATACTATAATTTAGAAGAATTAAATACATAACTAAACCAGAAATATATCAAAACTACAGACCTAATTTGTTTATTGTAACCCTAGCAATTTCAAAGATGAGGGTTACCTGTCAAAAATTGTGGAAGGAGATGGAGATGGAAATGGAGACGAATCGAAGCTGCGGTGGAGGTAAGTGAAGAAGAGAGAGCGGCGATGGAGATGGAGACGACAATTGTAGAGAAGCGTTGGAGCGGCGATGCAGAGAAGCGATGGCTATTTGGGTAAAAAAATCGCTCAGACCTATTCAGCCAAGTTTTTTTAAAAGAATCGCTCGGCTCTATTCAACCCAATTCAGATTTTAAAACTTGTAAACAAACAGTCTTAATGACTTATTCGTTCAGGTCTTGACTCATTTAGACCTATTCAGTCCTAAACAAACAACCCCTAACTCTAAAAAGACCCACAAATAGCAGTGGTTGTGAATCATCCCATATACGTATATTATATTATATATATTGAATTTATTTAATATTTAAATATGTGCCGAATCCCCAAATCTCTATTTTGTGAGATTTTTCGAATTCCCGAATTCTTATATGGCGAACTCAAATCCCCGCACTCGAATCTTCATATAGTGAATTCAAATCCCCGCACCCGAATCCATGCTTCTTACGTAGGAGGTTATTGAAGTGGTTGAAAGTTAATTTCTATTTTTTCTCTATTTATAGAGAGTACTTTGTAATTTTGAGTATAATTTAATTATGGGATAATTAAACTTTTAGTACCTGTACTGGGACCCGACTTACAAGTTGGTACCTAAACTGAAAAAACTTACATATTGGTGCTTGTACTAGAAAAAACTTACAAATTGGTGCTTGTACTTGAATATTTATGTTAAATCGTTAAATTTGACTAACGGACACGACGGAAAAGTCTAATTGACTAACAGAATCTACGTGATTAAACTTTTGGTACCTATACTAGAACTCGACTTACAAGTTGGTACTCAAACTGGTGGTTGATATGTATTTTTATTTTCAATTGGTTTTATAATTGTAATTAATACATTTTTATTATAGGACTATAAAGTGACATGATATTTTGAATTTATTTTTATCATTTTTTTTACCACCACTACTAATTTTTTAGCTAGTATTAAATATATATTTAAAAATTAAAATTATTCTTAAAATATTTCGTATTATAAAAATATTTTAATTTAAATTATTCTTAAAAAACTATTCTTAACATTATTCATACTAATTTTTTAGCTAATATTAAATATATATGATGGAAGAATGTATATAAATTATTTTTTTGAAAGTTTTCAATAGCATCATATATATCTATCTAACTCACGGTATCTTACTTTATTTATTTTTTTGTGAAGAATTTTCTCATTTTAGGCAAAAGTAAAAATTTGCTTGAATTAAAGAAATATTGCACATGCATGTGCATATAGTACTATAAATAAACAAACACTAAAACACAAGCCGAATGGAATCCTAATAATTAAACGAAAATAATTGCAACAAACATTAAAACACACATTTATGAGCAAATTAAAAGAAACTAGCAAATATGGAATCCTAATAATTAAAAGGAACCCTAAAATTTAACGGATTGTAAGTTTTTACGAGTACAAGCACTATATTGTAACTTTTTTTCAGTTTGGGTACTAACTTATAAGTTAGGAACCCTAATAATTAAACGGAACCCTAAAATTTAACGGATTGTAAGTTTTTTCTAGTACAAGCACCAGTTTGTAAGTTTTTTCAGTTTGAGTACCAACTTGTAAGTCGGGCCCTAGTACAGGTACTAAAAGTTTAATTATCCCATTTAATTATTGATTATTGGGAGTTTTAAATTGTGAGTCTCATCTTTAATGTTAGCGGGCACAAGAGATTCTACTGAATGGCCTCAATTCATCCTACTAGTTGGCCAATTTTCCGCAGGGAAAGGCACCAAATTATCTGTTCATCAGTTATAGTTTTTGTTCTACATCAAAATGGTATCATAGCTTAAGGTTTCTCCATTAATTTCTTAATTATTGGGAGATCTTGTGTTTTCTAAAAAACAGAATAAAAAAAAGGTGAATTTGTTCATCTTCCTCAAGTCTCGGCCTACCTTTGTAAACAATCAGACCATCTGGCTATCTTCATCCATACAGCCCAAACACCAAACAACCATTTCAATTTCTCTTCATCATTAACTCAAACCCACACCACCAGATTCACCCACCATTGCTGCATCATGGGCAACCTTTATACAGTCCATCAAACCACCGTCCTAATCGAAAACCCCTTCCACAAGAACGGTCAAAGCACCATTAATCCCATCACTGGACTTACTGTTCTGCACTCCAAATCTATAACTTTTGCCAGACACCACATTGCACATCACAACCTCTGACCATCAACAGTCGTGCTGCTAGTCACTACATCACCATCAATGCAGATTAGTCCCCTTGGCATCAGGCTGCTCGAAAAGAGAAAGAAAAAGGGCAGTAGCCATTCTCTCGCTAGCTATAAAAGGAGAAAAACAAAATAAAATAAAAAGAGAAAGGAGTAGAAGAAGATGAGCAATTTTGCTGCTGTCGAACCCTATCTACCTGAGACTTGCTGGCTTGTCGCCATCTAACTTGGATTATAAAACTCGAGGTCAAGTTCTCACAAACCAGAGGAGAATGATGGGGACCACAGAGATGAAGATTCTATTTATATTGCTAATCGATTTATCTTGTTACTATATTAGTGGTAAATGTTATCGGGGTAGTTAATTATTAAATTTTTTAAGTAGGGAAAGTACCAAAGTGGTAGAAAGTTATTAAAGTTGGTAGGAAATAATTTGTTTTAAGATTTGTTTTCCATTTGTTCTCTATTTATAGGAAGTACTATTGTAATTTTCAATAGGCTTTGATTATTGAGAGTTTTAAATTGTGAGGATCATCTTTATTGTGTTCGGGCACAAGGGAATCCTGCAGAATAACCTCAATTCATCCTGCATGGTGGCCAATTCTATGCGGAGATAGACATCAAATTTCAGTTTTATGAGTTTCAATTCTTGTCCTATTGCTACATGATTTCATTTTTAGGACACAACTTTTCAGAAACTTAACAAACTTGAAATTCATTATTTTATGAATAATTTATTACACTTCGATTTATGGTAGTTTACATTTCTAAGATATCTTTGGGAAGTAAACCTTGTAGAAAAATGTGACACTGAATTAGTTTCTTTTTACGGAATTATTCTAAATTGTTCCATCAGCTAAATTCAAAGTGATTGTTGGGGTGATTTTCAACACAAAACATATTGTGTTAGAAATAAAAATGTTGAGATTTAAATAGAATACCATCATCTCAATAATATAAGTATTTTATATGTGAAACTGGTTATAAAGCCTGCACAACACCTTTTCATAGACGCATTCCATATATATTCACATTAGGATGCAACACTAAGAGTGTGAAAAGTCGAATGAAAGATATGAATGTGATTGTCAATTGCACTCGAGAACTTATATTTTAAAAAAATTCACCCGTGTTCTCGGTCGGGCTAAGGTATTGAATGGAATCTTTTTTTATGTGGAACAAGAAGCCAAAATTAACAGATGAACAATGGTCATGCCTAGTGAAAGTCAATTTTGGTCTTGCGGTATTATCATCTCTTTCTCCCCTAGGTCTTAGGTTGCAAGCTATCGAGGAAGCTAGTCAAGCCAGGTCTCGACTTCTAGTTGGGAACGGCTAAACTTAAGTCAGATATGCAATATAATTTTCTTTTGGAGAAAAACTTAATTTCATAAGAAATAAAAGAATTACTATCTTTGGGATCTGTATCCTACATTGCTTTTCTGCTCAATACCTTAGTGGAGACTAGTTATAAAGTCTGTACAACAGAAAAGATGTGTTGTCTAACACCAATTCAAGAAGAATATTTGTATGTAGACTGTAGTTGACATGTATTATTATGGTTAATTATTTTTCAATAATGGTATATGGTAGCAATTAGCTTTGGTGAATTAATATGTTGGTTGGTTCCAACTTAAAAAGGTGTCTTTATGAACTAGTGTTTGCGACTCGTGATTCTATGTTTTGTGGAACTACATTCCTTTCCAACATTTAATGACCTTTTCTCCTTTATTTTTACCTGTTTTAGTAGGCAGGTTTTAGTTATAGAACATTTGCTTTAGACCTGCTTATTGGTGTATAAAACTCAATGTGAAATTATGTTTAAATTATGGGTTATGATTAATGAGGTTATGATGGTATAAGTGCATAATAAATGTTGTGGCCTTTATTAAGGTGTGCTAAAAATTTGATCGTATTTATGCAGTCACATGTACCTCCCCCGGGATACTTTGAATGTCTAGAGCGAAGAAGTGTGAACGACGATATTTATTTTAAGAAAAAAGTAAGGATGCACAAGTGGTTGTGTTGTACTTGTCAAGTAGAAGAATCCTACCCGTCACATGAGAGTGAACCAATCAAAAACCCGAGGAATCATATAGATGGTATGTTTCTTGACCTTCGTTATTATGTAATGTTGCAAAGATATTTTTACCAGGTTTTCCTAACATGAATATTACATGGGTCTCACACTCATGTTAGGGAAAATATCAAACATACTTGTGGAAAAACAATTCCCTTTAGTTTTTGTGGTTTCTTTGTTTGAAGATTTCATACTTTTCATTATTTTGATGATAGTTGATGGTTTACCCTATCTTGTCATTCTGGAATGGATCAGCTCGATAAATGATGTGATACGGTCATATAATAAGTAAGAGACTTGTTTTGAACGTTGGAACATAATTTTAATTAGATTGACTGCTTTCACATACATGTGGAGAAGATTTCAAATCTTTTCCCCTGCATTGTTTGTTTATACCTTGTTTATTTTCTTTAGAGGATGCCTTTTATTAGATAGTGAAGATAAATCTATTTATGTAAAACTCTATAGCTGTGAACTTGGCACTTTGCTAAGGTTTTTATGGACATGACTTGCTGTTTTATGAGCTAACATGCCTGAGTTATTTGTATGAATTTTTCTAATATTTTCCATCTATGTGTACAAAGTAGGGCACCATAAAAGTACAAAGGTATCCACTCCTGTCAAACCTGAAGTACAGAAGGCTGCGCCAACCATTGAAGTGCCTACACTTCCTTTGGATGAGTTGAAAAAAAACTGACAATTTTGGGTCGAAGGCATTCATTGGTGAAAGATCCTATGGAAGAGTATATTTTGCAAACTTAAGTAATGGAAAAGCTATGGCTGTGAAAAAGCTTGATGTTGCAGCTGAGGCTGAGTCAAATGTTGAGTTTTTGTCTCAGGTATGTTTTCAATTATGAAAAGCAATTCAGAAATTATTTTTCTTGGTTTGAAGCATGTAAACCTTGCTTCTTTTATGCATTTTATGGTTTTTATTATATCTAGACCTGGCCGAACTGAGGCTGGTCCGGGCCAAATTTGGACGGGCTAAAACGGCTCAGGTTTTTGTGGGCTTAAAATAAGAGGCATGTGGCCCAAGGAGTGACAGGCCACCCGGCTTGAGGGCTTTTTCATTTTTTTATTTTTTTTTTGCATTAACCTTCTTATCCATTCAATCAATTTAATTCATTCTTCACAAACTTATATGTACACAATATATGTACAAAATAAAATAATCCCACAAACAGCAATAGTTTAAATGTCATAATTTTGACAAATTTACAAGTTAAAACTATTGCACTGGGCTAAAAAAATTAAAGTGGGTCATTAAGTTTTTTTTTTTTTTTTAATTGTTTCTTTAATAGGTGGGTTACTCATTACTAGGGGGAAAAAGAATGGGTGGACTACTTGTAGAATAATATCAAATTATCATTAGCATTATGAGATAAATCTTGAAAATATGAAGTGAAATGAATTTCATGGGTGGGGCGGGCCAAAAAGGCCTAACTTTTTTTGGGCTGAAATATATAAGCCCAAAGCCCAAGTTTTAGCTGGCGGGCTGGGTTGGCCCTCGGGCTTGGGCCATTTTTGTCAGGTCTTATATCCGACTAGATGTTAGTTTTTGTCACTCACGTATCCCTGGTTTCAAGGCGAAATCATGATAATCTTGTTGAGTTGTTGGGTTACTGTGTCGAAGGAAACATCCGTGTGTTGGCATACGAATTTGCTACTATGGGATCTTTACATGACATTCTGCATGGTAAGAAAAATCTACACATTTTCTCTTTATTGAGTTAGAACCTAAATTCAGTTGAATTGATGTTTTCTTATGCTAATGTAGACATTCTCTAAATTGTATCTGCATTAACAGGTAGGAAGGGAGTGCAAGGAGCACAATCAGGTCCTGTTCTTGACTGGATGCAGAGGGTAAAAATTGTTGTTGCTGTGGCAAGGGGGCTGGAATATTTGCATGAGAAAGTTCAACCTTCTGTAATACACACAGATATCAGATCTAGTAATGTGCTTTTATTTGAAGAGTTCACAGCAAAGATCGCAGATTTTAACCTTTCAAATCAGACGCCTAACATGGCTGCTCGCCTTCATTCTACTCTAGTTTTGGGAACTTTTGGTTATCACGCACCAGAGTAATGCCTTGAAACTCCTGTCATTTGTTTGTATGCCTCCTATTATCGGAAATCTAGTTTGTGACACAGTTTAACTTTGGCTTTATAAAGCATATTTGCACACATGTAATGTACATGATCCTTGTATTGTTGTTACTAATTAGTAAATTCTTATATTTTAATTGATCTGAATTTTAATATAGAGATGATTGTAAAGTTACCCAAAAGGTAATTAGGTCTCCTCTTGATGCGGAGGACCAATAAGTCTGGTGTGGAAAGAACAGGAACCCACATGCGTAATTTTCGTTTCTTTGCTGTTACAAATAATTTAGCAGGGGTCCAGGGGCTGCACAGGTGGCCTAAATTTGAAAGAATAGTTTTGTGTTCTCGGGTTAAATTAGGGTTTCTTATATTGTGTTATATAATGAGTGGGCCCTACAATTGTATTATGTACGAAATTTTTGAAAGATAGTGAAAACTGATTAGTACTCGTCTGTGAACTAGTTTAATGTTTGGTTGAACCATGTAAATTTTGTGATTTTTTTCTCAATTTCTCTTTGGGGGCTTGTTACTTCAATTGAGATAATGAAAAATAATTTCATCTTTTTGGTTGGAACTTTAGGTGGTTCACGAAAAAAGACAGTAGAAAAAATTATACCTAGAGCGGGTCTTAAGCCCTATAACTTGGCCATACAATGAGGTTATGCGCGTAACTCTAACTTAGTAACTTAAAGCTCATATGAAAAGATAAGAAGGACTGCCATTATTCAATTACCTCTTAAAGTTAGTAACTCACGAGACTAAGAGGAACATATAAACCAATGCTTCCATAAATTCGATCGAGGTTTATAATTATAGCTTTCATACTTGTTTATTTTTTATTTATGATCATCTCATGTATGAAGAAAGAGTCCAACCTCTTCAAGAAAACTTTGCTTGGTAGGCGTTGCCTATTCACTCGGACAATGCTTTAAACACTAAAGCGTGCAGTTTCTTCCATGCCGAGTCACCGCAATGCCTCGGAAAGCATGAAAAGGATCATCCGATAAAAAGGTGGAGAAGAACCAAAATAGAATGGTTATGCCTACTCTAAATTAAGAGGGGATGTCGCATACCACTAAAATCTTGATTTTTTGCAACATGTGAAATCAAGGAGCAATAGGTTAAAGTTTTACACTTTCCCGAAGAGGGTTCAAAGCAATAAGATGAAAGATGGGATGAGATGCTAGCCTTAGCGCAAAAGATCAATTATTGAGCTTTAGGCCAACATAAATAAGAATATAGATACGTTCATTGTAAAAGATGAAAAGAAATTGTGGCAAGGCCTCTCTAAATGCCTATGTTTGTCTTGCTCCAAATATTTTTTATAAGGCTCTCCTTCGTCGCTCCTATAGTAGTAAGCCTATACTTGCAAAGTGAAAGGAAAGCTCCGCTTGCTCCAATTCATGAGTTCCAAGAAAGTGCTTGGTCATCATCATCCACTCCCTCCTTGTTCACAAAATTGTATAATTGATGCCACAAAAATAGTCAACTCTATTATCAAAGAAATAAGGAAACATGCGACGATTTGACACTAGATATCCAAAGGTGTGGAAAGAGTAGCTGTGAGAAGTAGAAAAACGGCGAAGCACTACTGAGAAATTCACGTACCATTTGATTCGAACGACTTCTGTTTTTTCGTCGGACCAACTCTCATTTCTTTTTCTCTTCTCTATTCCTCTTTTCTCTTTTTTTTTCTTTCTTCCCTATCTTTTACTATAAGGCAACCCATTTGGCTGCACCCACTTGCTTGTAAAAAGTATGTTAGGAATTGCATGTTTGATTTGATGATGATGTGATATTACTAATGTATATTTGTACCAGTAGCTTTTATAAAGTCCTTAAAATGTGAAATTGATGTACAAGAACTTCGATTAGAAGATCAAATTTATTAGGTTGATCTATTGAGCTGATCAAATGTATAGATGATAAGATTGATTCGATCGTTTAGTCAGATTGAACGATTGTAAAGCTACTCTGAGGAATCTTATAGTCTATTGAAGATCGTAGAGTATGCAAAGCCATCGTAGATCATTCAGAGCAAGATCACAGAATCTGGCAGGAGTTCGTAAAGTTAAATCAAAATCGCAGAGTTTGCAAAAATTTCATAGAGTTCACTCTGAGATCGTAAAGTGAAGTAAAGATCGTAGAACAGATCACAGAGTGTCTCTTAGTTCGTAGAGTAAGTCGATCGTAGAGTAGATCGTAAAGCACATAACGTTAAGTAATACAAGCCAAAAACTCTACGATCTCTATGAAGCACTAAGATCAGTCACAATCGTATAGTTTGTCAGGTCTAACATTGAGAAGCTTTGTAAAGTGAAGAACCTGAGAAGTTTGCCGATCATTTGGAGTTCAAATTGAAGATCAGATTGAGTTGTGTCTAACAACTAGTTTGGCGATCAGAAAGTGATCTATCAGAGCTAACACATCCACTTTGAAAGTCAACATCAAAGATCTTCTAGGATTGAAGCATTAAATGCACAACGTCAACTTTGCAATGGGAAAGTCTCGAGGACTACTATAAAAGGGCATGAAGATTCAATCAAACAATACGAATCACGAACATCAAGCTGAACCTCTGCCCAAGTTTCAAGAAGGCTCTACTCTACGAAAAAAGAACAACTTGTTCTCTTACTAAGTCATTCAGAAGTCGTGCCTAACGCCACTTAGAAACAACTTAGAAATCACAATTTTCTCTTAGTGATTCGCTGGTCTTAGTGATCTACTTGTTACTGAGTCTAAGTAACTTGAAGAGGTATGAGTGGCCTGGTCTAAGTGATCTTTGTCAAGTCTGAGTGACTTGAAGAAATCTGAGTGATTCAATCTTATAATAGATCTTTGTGATCTGGTCTTAGTGACCGCCAAACATCCTTAGTTAATTTCCTACTCGTAGAGTAGAATAGTGGACTAGGAGTCATATATACTCTGAACCACTTAAAAATCTTTTGTGTCATTTATTGTTACCTTTCTGCAATTTATTTTTATATTTGTTGTGTGTGACTTAATTCCACATTGAACTAAATTCAGAGCTGAGTCTTTTCTTTTATCGTTAAAGGGGTTTTCAAACTAATATTCCGTTGTGCATAAGTATATAAACTTGTTTAATTAATTATATGGTACTAATACTTCATTTAAAACAAAAAGTTTTGAAGATCTATTCAAACCCCCCTTTCTAGATCTTCGTGTGCCTTTGGGAAATAACAAAGTAGTAATCACCCTGCTCCCCACCTCCTGCTTAGTTCTGCGAGAAAGAGAGATTGATATGGAAAGAAAAATATCTCAAATTTCCAAAACAAAACATAAATAAAATAATATTTTAATATTTTATTTTTTTCCCATCGTGTCTACATTCGACTCCTATTACACTCGACGTCTCGATCATCGTGGTGATGTCCCTTTTGTTAAATTCAGCTTCGAACTCAAAGTTTGACTTTTAATCATAGAAGTCAACCCCTACACCCCACCGTATTTACAGTTTTTTCATACTAAATTCGATGTTCCGGACTCAACAGTAAAGTCTGCGTCTCAAACTTCCATCCCGAACTCAAATTAGAGTCTTCAACCATTAAGATATTTTGGTCATTTTTGATAAAAATATGTAACTGCAAGTGCACAGTGTCAAATTGAAGAACTGACAAGTACAGGTCGAACCCATAGAGACTAGATTAATTTTAATGTATCCTTAATATCTATTTTAGGCGAATTAGAAATAAAGATTGAGAATCAATTAACTAAAATTAAACTAATTAATAATAAGAAAACAATCTAGGAATCTGAATCCATTAAATAATAAACATAACAAGTAATTCAATCTCTTCTATTTTTATAACTTAATTATGATTTTGATCTCCCTTCCCTTTAATTTAGTAATTTTATAATTAACGTGGGCAAGCATAGACTATGAAAATTTAAGGATTAACTATAACCCATCAAAACTTCTTTGAGCAAGCATGGATTATGAAAAACTCATATCTTAACAATAATCTATCAAAACCTCTTAATTAATTTAAAATCACATAAGAATTATAAAACGAAGGTATTTCAATGATGAAACATGAAGGCGAAATCAACTAAACATAAAAGCATAAATAATATATGAGATAAAAAATATTATCATGAATAATTATTTAATTTCATCTTCATCCTAGATTAAAGAAACTAGCTAGACATTAAAAAATAAATAAACTAACTAAGATAAAGAAGAAGAAGTAGAAAATTAAAATAAAAATAAGAAAACTCCCTTTGTTAATGACGAAGAAATAATTTAATCCTACTCTTATTCATAACCTAAACTGATACTTTATTCTCTCTAAAACAAGAGACCTATTTATAGGGAAAATAAATTGGTGCCCTAATTTACATTCATTGAACTTGGCCTCTTTTTATTCCCTTTTTGATTTCAATCTCTATATGGTAATCTCTCAAGAGTCCCTTTCCATGTAAGTTTCAACTTCCTAGTGGCAATCAACTTTTCAAAGATATCTTCTAGATTGACTTTCTTTTCCTTCATTGGATTTGACTTGCACACCAAGATTGTTCCACCTCCTTCCTTTTCCTTGTAAAATTCTTCTTGGATATTTCCTTACATGAATAAGAGCATTAAATATTGCTTGATCACCAAGATTTTGACTTTATTGCAACAAAATATTAAATCCTACAAAATAAAATAAAACATATTAATTTAATAAACTAATATAATTAAAAGGACAAAATTAGGGATAATAAAATGTATGAATTATGAGTCTATCAATACCAAAGTCTCAACTCGGCTTATTCTACATGTTTTCCTCACAATGAATCTACCCACGATGTCCATTCCACCACTCCTAACTCCAATTTGTCAAAACTAGGACAATCGATCTTCCAAGCCTGCACAAACCTTAATCATCGATCGATTTAGGGTGTCGATTAACTCCATTTATGACTATATTAATCGTTTATCATCATTATTACATCATATTAACGTAATGAAGTTGATTTAGAACATGGATATCATAAAGCGAGTATATAATAGAGTTGGACTTTTAACAACCTGCTTAAGTAGGCTAAAGGTCTTCACAAAAAGGTAGTTATAGAGGAGCAACTGTGAAATGACGATCCCCCCCTTTCCATTAAAGTACGGAGGGCTTCCTTCCCATGCTCATGACTGGTATATAGATCTCTTTATGTAGTGGGATCATAAAATGCAACACAACAAGGGGCGAACCAAACACATAATGTGTGATGAGCCCAATCTCAGTAATCTCAGGAAAACCCAACCCGGGATCTATCAATCTACATAACTTCTTAATGACATACATACCTATATCATCATCCACCAAACTCATTTCTTCTCGTGTATTTTACAACTAATATTATTCCTATGCTTACATGTGAATCATACAAAAACACATCCATATGAGTAAAACAATTACTTAGCAAGTATATACTACTATAATTAACTGAGATTCTATAATTATTCATCAGAATTCTACTAAAAATCACGTTATTCAAAAATAAAATAACTTAAACATTTACTGTAAATAACCATACAATTTTCACAACGTCAATGAATATAATAATTCATTTTAACACATAACACTACACATTTTATCGGCTGATCACCCCAACAAGTTTATTTCAAGCTGTTCACCATCTATGTTTTCACAATATCGATTTTTTTTATAATCCGATATCCACAACCATCATCGATGAGTCCGCTACTAGATTTATTTAACTATAAATCTAAATCCATGCGACAACTACATAATCACATAATTATAGGATTGAGCCAACTTGCTCGATCTGCCCACATATATACCACTTTTAGTTGTCCACTATACCTGATTTATACAATTAAAAATTTAACTCGATCTAACAACAACTCAATAACAGTTATGCCAACACGCATTAACTGTCCACATATATGTAATTCAATTTAATTACGCAATTCTACAATTAATACGTAATAAAAATGTATAACGTAAGTAATATAACTTATCTCTAGTATTACAACATCCCGATTCGACTTTCGACTTTCGAATTAGTTCAAATCAACTTGTTTCGATCCAAAATTCTAATTCAAAGTTCACAATCATATTTTACTGACACTAAGCATCATATCATATTATAATAACCAAACTCTCACGGTGAACTCTTGACTCTCGTGTGAAAAGACCAGTATGCCTATTGATTAGTCAACATGCGATTCACAATGTCCCGACACCTCATGAGTCCACTACCCCTTCTAAAGTATTTCCAATATTATTTTAGACTTTTCGACCAAATTTTTATATTTTTCGGATTATCCGACAATTTTTTGTAATGATTTTAATTTATAAAAGCTATCATTTAATAGCTTGAAAATAGAAATAATACCTCCACATATTTTTCTATCCTCAAAATACTCCAAATATTTATCTTATATTATTATAAGGTTTTCCACCAAGTTTCATAATTTTTTACTATTCACATAATTTTCTGTGAATTTCTACTATTTTAAACTAACTTTAATTAGCTTAAATACTTCCACTCCATAATAATTCACCAAACTTTGTCACTAATTCTTGAATAATATTATAAGATTACTATAAAAATTTCGGCTGCAATTCATTTCCCAATATTTAATTATAATTTTCTATACTTTTTAGTTTAGAAAATTCATAATTAATTCTTCGTATTTTCTAAAGTTGCCAGACCTATCCGACAATTAGTAGAGCATCAAATGGAAACTCCTCACACCAATTTCACCTCAAACCGATCTCCAGAAATTTAATTATAAATTTTCAAAGTTTTGAAACTTCAAATAATAATAATAATTTTTATGTTCATCCACAAATTATGAAAAAAATACCCCAAAAATCAGAAATTTTATTCTGAACAACTTTGTAGAAGAAAGTTTTTCTAAATTCCGTCGTTTATGGCTACTAACGTGGTGATGACGTCATTTTGTCTTCACCAATCAAACCTTTACTTTTCCGACGCGTTTTCTTGAGTTTACAGCCTAGGCTAGTTCCTTATTATCCCAAGGGTCTTCTCACATATGATTTGTGTACTTGGACAAATGCATATTTGATTTGATGATGAGATAATATATATTTGTAACTAGTACCTTTTGTGAAATCCTTATAATAAAATTAATGTAAAAGGATTTAGATTAGAAGATTAAATTTGTTAGGTTGTTCTATTTCGTTGAGTAAACTGAATGTATAGCTATAGAAAATTAAACGATTGTAAAGCTGTTTAAGTCGATCGTAAAACTTTTGAATGATCGTAGAGCATACTGGTCAAGTTCGCAGAGTCTACTCTAAGATCGTAAAGCATATTGAAGAACGCAAAGTCTGCCAAAGATCGTAGAGTTGTATACTTTGAGATCGTAAAGCAAGTTGAAGACCGTAGAGTCTGAAAGAGATCGTAGAGCTCATTAAAGACCGTAAATTTTGAAAGAGATCGTAGAGCTCATTGAAGACCGTAGAGTCTGAAAGAGATCGTAGAGCACATTGAAGATCGTAAAGCTTATGGAACATAGAGTCATTTAACCAGATACTCTACGACCACCATGAAACTCTACGATTAGAAAAATTGTATAGTATATCAACTTTGACATGGACTGACATTGTCAAGACTCGTAGAGTGAAAATCCCAATATAGTTGTTGAACATCTTGATATTTAAAAAAAAAAGATCAGATCGAAGTGTGTCTAACAGCTAGTTCGGTGAAGTGACAACGACCCACGTGCATGTCACTGCAGCAGTCTGATGTGACATATCACAGTCGAAAGCAAGCTGACACATACTCTCTAAAAGTCAACAATCAGAGATTTTCTAGGATCAGAACATTAAATAAACAACGACAACTTTCCAACGAGACAATCTCAAGGATGTCTATAAGAGGCACGTAGATTCAATCCAACAGTAACGATCACGAATTATACAAGTTGAATTGCTGCCCAACTTTTAAGAGCTCTACTCTACGAATTAAGAACTATTTATTATGCTGCTAAGTCTTTCATTGCTAGACTTAAAGCCACTTAGTAGCACCTCCAACTCAATCTATATCTTAGTGATTGTTCAGGTCGTAGTGACCTTTGTAATTAAGTCTTAGTGACTTGTTCCAAGTCTTTGTGACTTGAAGGAAACTTAGTGATTTAGTTGTTGTAACTGTTCTTAGTGAACAGATCTTAGTGATCACCCATCCTTAGTGGATTATTCCTGCTAGAAGAGTAAAAGAGTGGATTAGGAGATATTTATTCTCCGAACCACTTAAAATTTCCTGTGTCTCTTTACTTTCAACATTTATATTTCTGCAAAGTCGTTTATATTTATTTGTGACTTATTTCCACCTGTGTGCTAAATTTAGAACCGTGACTCTCTTAAATCTTTGAAGGGGATTTTCAAATTATCATTCTGCTATGCATAATTAAATTAACCTGCTTATTTTATAAGTTGGTAATACTACCTTAAAAAGAAAAGTTTGTAAAAGATCTATTCAACCCCCCTTCTAGATCTCTTAGTGTCTTTGGAAAATAACAATTTGTTTTGAAAATCATTAACGTTTTCACGTCGAAACAAGGTTTACAAAATTTTTTCCAACGAGACTTTTGATCTTGCTTTTTACTTGGTTTCTCAGTCTTTTCGTCTATCACCTTTTCTATTATATTTCTACAAACCTATTCTATAAGACCCAACATGCTTCTGCGTCTAAAATCCCTTCCAACCCAATATTGAAACCCTGCCCATGGTTACCGATGTATTACTACCATTGTAGTGGTATATTTTCCACAAAATTCTTTCTTAAATTCATCATACAATAACCAAGACTAGGAGATAAATAAAGAGTTTGAGAGAGAATTACCTGTAGTTGTATGAGTTTTTCTCCCTCTTTTTTTGCCTCCGGTTTTTCCTCCTTAGTATGCTATCTCTATCTCTCTATAAATCTTTGTTTCCTTCCTTTTATTTCTAAACACAAGCCTTATTATAGTCCCTTTAAAATTTTGACAGCAGTAAGCACTCCAATTAGGCAACTCCTGCTATTTTCTTTCCACCTTCACATTCGATGAGAGAGAGAGAGAGAGTCCTACTAAAATTGACGTCTGATCATCGTAGTAACGTTTGTTTCATCAAAATCATCAAAATCATCCCTAAACACCAAATTTGACTTTTTAACCTTTAAAGTCAAATCTATTGACTTTGACCATAAAAGCCAACCTTTTTGTCATACCGACTTTACCAAATTTGACGTTTTGGACTTAACGGTGAAGTCCGTGTCTCAAAATTTCATTCCAAACTCAAAATAAAGTTTTTAATCCTTATGGTATTTTGATTATTTATACTAAAATTACGAATCAACTCATTTGACCTATTTTCATCACTCTGAATCCACCCACGATATCCGTTCCACCACGTCAAACTTCGATTCGTCAAAATTATGGCCATCGATGTCCGTATAAACTATTTATCAACCGATTTAGGATTTTTGATTGACGATTCCCATTTTATTCTACTCATGATTATATTAACTGTTCTCATCATTATTACGTAATACAATTGATTTGGGACAAAGATATCACATAGTGCGCTTTAGGCGTCTAGCGAGAAATATCTCTACTTTCATTTGGTTTATTCACAATCTAAAACTTAACACAAATAATTCCCTCCAGACAGAGTGAGAGTCCTTATTATACGAGTAGTGAAGAACTATAGAGATGTTAACTTAAAAAAAAATTGACTTTAAAATGGGTAGGGCAGTATCATGGCTATCAATTCTATTTTCTATTGTTTTCATTGTGTTGTTATTATCTAACAATTGTGTACATCACTATGTTTACATGGATTACAAGATAATAAATATTTGAAATACAATCAAAACAAAAGACTATGCTATCTAATCCTACTCTGACGGAATGTTATCAACTCAGTTTGTACAACTTTTGAATTAGTCATTCCCCAATTAATTTGACTTATTCCTAATAATTAGAAATAATATTCAATTTAATAATTAAGTTTTATTTCTTAAAAATATTAACTACTTTACAACTTCTTAATAAATTATCTCACTAAATGTTTTAATTAATTAATTAATTCTCATATCAAATACTAGTATAATAGTTTACTAAGTTAATACTACTGCTACTTTCCCTACTTACCTGCACCGACTTCTCAAGTTCTTGTTCTAATTTTACTAGCTAATTTTATTGTATACGCGATTGTAAATGTAATTGTTAATTTAAAAAATCGCACAATATAATTCTGAATGTGAATAATGCCTAAATCCACATCAATTGCACTATGCTCTCTCTTAAATACTTTTAATCAAAAATAAAATTTAGGGTATAAATTGTTTTCAAATTTATAGAGTTCAATTTATAGTTTGTTTAGGCATTTTTTAAAATAAATAAAAGGGTTAATTTTATTTAATCACTTAAGATTTATACAATTTGTCACATGACTACTGAAGTTTCAAAAGCCGAACAAATAAACAACTACTCCATCCGTCCCAAATTAATTGCTCAGTTTTGATTTTTTTAAGTCAAATTGTCTATTTTTAGAATTAATAATTAAGCATATATAAATATATTTCTAAAATTATAAAAATTGGAGTTAGTAATAAATTGTATATACTTTTTCTTTTGGTTATAATCTCTTCACCTATATTTTAGTAAAAATAGTAAAAAGATTAGTTTTAAAAATAGTTAATTTAATTTTAAAAAATTAAAATTGAACAATTAATTTGAGAAGGAGGGAGTATAATATTTTTTTAGATAAATAAATTGTTTTTGTCGAATACGTGCGCCAGACATTTTAGGTGGTTCTTCCGACTTTTTCTCCCTCTTTTAAAAACCCTAATAACTCGTTACCGAAGAAAAAATACAAAATAAACCATATAGCTTCCCTCTTCAAGCTTTTTTCTTTTAGAAGATTTCTCAGACAATTCAAAACCCTAATCTTTTCGCTCATAGAGATTACACCTGCACTTCAAGCGTTGATCTAAATCCTTTTCGATCAATGGTACGTCAAAAATAACTCTGCCTTTTATATTTCTTAATTTTCTGCTTGTTCGCTAAGGAAATAGTAGAAAAGAGGAAGAAAAATCAAAACTTTAAAGTTGTAGATTAATTGTGGTTGTTTTATTTGTAGTGTGTTATTTTGGGTTTGATTTCAATGAATCTAAATCCCTTTAATGGTATTAAACTCTGGCTTTATTTTATGTTTCTTAATCCCTTTTTTTATATTGTAGTTTTTCTATTTCGTCTTTAAGGAAAGTGGAAAAGAGGGAAGAAAATTCAATTTTTTCTTGAATTTGTTTGGTGATTGTGTTTTATTTAGCGAAATCGTGTTGTTTTAGGGTTTGATTTGTTATGTCCTGATCTTTTGAGGCTGGGAGAACATAACATGTTAGAAAGAGAAATTTAGTTTTTTTAAGACAGTTCTAATGTGACGGGCTTTTAATTAAAGAGAAATTTAGTTTGTTTACGACAGTTCTAATGTGATGGGCTTATAATTAAAGTTTGGGGCTATGGGTTAATGTGGTGTGGTGGCAATTGATTAGTTTTTTGATCAATTTTTTATGCATAATTTAAGGAATTTTGAAGAGTTGTAAAGCCAACAAATTTACAAGTTGTGAACGTTTTCTGGGGAAAAAATGTTAAATGGTGCCTAATTGGTTGGCCATAAAGAATCTTCTTCCACATCTATTGTTGATGGGTGATGATTTTGTGCTATTTATAAATGTTGAAAAGATGATCACCCCAAAAATGCTATTATATCGAGATCCTTGTGAAGCTAACTTTTTGGGCAATCTTTTTACTTGTTTGGAAGCAAAACTGCTATAACTAGGAATGAAGTTTTTGCTTCTTTTCTTTTTCTCCCTAAAAGAAAGCTAAGTATTTAAATTTCATATACCAGCCACAAATTTTTATTTATAAAAAAGCTATTTCTTACACTGAAAAGACCCACCTGACAAGTGGTCAATTCAGGCCCCTTAAAACATGTACAAATTTGTTCATCTCAAAGAGCTAACAAGACCACACCAAACAAAAAGAGTGTGTGATATCATCTCTTCTAAAGCCGCTTCAGAATGCTAGCACCTTTCCCACTAGAAATCACCCTTTCCAGATGGCATATAAGGATAGAAGAACACACTGCAATTCATGGATATAACATCTTCTGGCCAATAGGTGCCTTCCCCACCCCTCCCCCCAAAAAGGCAAAAAAAATAAAAAATTATCAGTACTCTAAACGGTCTCCAAAGTAAAGAACTTGTGAGGTGATTTCAACCTCCAAACAGCCTCCTAAGAAAAGACCTTAAGTCCCTCAAAGCCTTCCATAAAGGGAGAGTAATGAGATCTCACTGAGAAGATATCCAGTATCATGGGCTGACCAATGCTTTGAGTCCTTCTGCCTGGTAGAAAAGTTGGACTCGTAAAGCACGCTGGAAACAAGTAGCCACCGATTCTTACTCCCAGCTCTGAAATTTTTTCTTGAATCTCAGGCTCCACGAAGGATTTCCCTGAAACAAGAAAGCAATTCAAGATCTATATTCTGATTTCTTGAAAATAGAAAATTTAGCTTTATTTGACCTCTTTGGTCATCAAAGTAATGGATATTGGAACTTCATTCTTGTTAGTTCTTTCTTACATGTGTACATGTAGAATCTTTAAAACATCAATTTGGTGCAAACAGGGAGCTAATTAGATGTTTTGGTCATATTAGATGCCAACTGGAGGAAGGGTTGATTAATTTAAAGATTAAGGGGGTTTAGCGAGAAGATTATGGAATAAAGTTAGTTGAGCAAAAACTCCAACATAAGGTACATTGTAAATCAGTAGGCTATAAGGAAGAAATGACCCTGGACTGCTACAGTGATAAAATGTTGCTGCCCATCTCTTGAAGGATAAAAAAGACCCCCTGACCTATGTTATTTGAAATGCTATGTAAAGTGGAGATCTTGGTGTTGCCAAGTTTATGGCATTGTGCTGATACTAGCCAAACTTTAAGATTTCTTTTAAACACATGTAACGAGTTATGGCCAACTAGATTGAAGGAGCAATTCATTGAGGACAAATGTTCAAATCAAAATTTCATTCTGAAATATTTTAAGGTATTCTACCCTTAGCTAAGAAATATACTTATTTATTAAGTTAGATTCATCCACCTCAATAATTAAGGTGTTTACGGACAACTAATTAAATTGTGTGTTTTTGGCATGTCTAAGAAATGTCAATAGTGTCTGGCCCATGCCTATGCTTGTCACATGTTGATATTCAATGAATCTCAAAGCTAATTGAGGCACTTGTTCATCCTGGTGGCTGGTGTACTGCATTGTGGTTGACTAGGTGTTGACGATTGAAGCCCCGGTGAGCTACTATATACTATTACTTGTATTTGGTTGGCATGTCTAAGAAATGTCAATAGTGTCTGGCCCATGCCTATGCTTGTCACATGTTGATATTCAATGAATCTCAAACCTAATTGAGATACTTGTTTATCCTGGTGGCTGGTGTGCTGCATTGTGGTTGACTAGGTGTTGACGATTGAAGCCCTGGTGAGCTACTATACCCTATTACTTGTATTTGGGAGACCAAGTTACACTTATGTAATCTTGTTTAGTTTTCAAGCTTGCTTGAGTGAAGGTGCAAATTGTTGGTTGCACAAATCAGTATTTAATTGGCTTCATTGTTCCTTCTGTGATGGAAGTTGGAAGCTGGATGCTTTTAGCAGTTCTGGGAGTGTTAATTTTCACTGCTTAAGCCCTGTTATCATACAGATTACCTCAAATCATGTGTGAGCATTCAGTAGTTCATTTTGTTACCAATTATGAGTCTTCTGAAGGTCAAATGTGTTTTGTGGGTCAGTGTGTGGGGAAAAGTGTGACAATGGTAGGATATATGATGCAGGACAAGGGTGAAGTAAGGAATAAAAAGGAAGACCAATAAGGTCCAAGGACTGCAATGGCATATAACCAATGTCAAGTCAATCATCATATCAATTTTTGTATTCCAACATGGGAGATTACATCTCTAGAACATATAAAACCCTGATTCTAATATAATTTGAAACCTAATCTAATAAGGAAATAAACTCCTAATACTATTTACAATTGACTTGTCGCTAAAAAATAATGTAAAGTAATTTACAAGTATACTTTAGTCTTCATATCTTTGCCTATTAATATACCATTACATAAAATACGTTACTGCTTAGTGCTTGTTTCACCATATCCTTTCTGAGCTCCATATGGAAGAGTCATGTTGATGTTAGTTTGATTCTAGTGGCAGTGGTACCTTCCATCCTTAGCAGTTGCAGTTGTGTCATCTTGCTCGGGTGCTTGGGTGATTGCAGACGACGTTTCTAATGTAGCTTCTTCTTCTTTTTTTTTTTTAATTTTTTGTGTGTGTATGTTGAATAATTGGCTGGTGAAGTTTCTAAGCTTAATTTGAATTGAGAATGTACTCCTAGCATCCTTTAATTTAGTGATACTTTTTAGTTAATTGTATATTCAAAGAGATTTGTCATAGTAATATATACATGAATCTACTTATTCAGTTGCATGTCTGCACAGGCTGCGAAGATTATTGCCAATCTGATTATAATTACCTCTGGCTATTTGGCAAGGGGACTAATTGAAGGATATCGTAAGGCACTTGCAAGTAAGTTTCCTATTATATGGTAGCACTTAAAATTTCAGTAGTATTGCAAGTGGATTTTTAATTGGGTGTGGAAGTCCTTACGTGAGTTTTGTTTCTATTGAGGATTTGTGTTTTCTATGGTTGTTTGTTTCTTAATTGGTATGTGAACCTATATTCTAATGATATCGATATGAATTTTACATCTAAACAAAGAAACCATAAGGAAAATAAACCATAAAAAATAAATAAGAATCAACTGAAATAATGTAATATGTTTTTAGGAGTTTCATGAATTTTGAGTTGATGAGGAATGGTTTCGTAAGCTCTGTCCATAATGATAATCCTAAGCGACAATAAGAGGCGGTGTTAACATAGCAATTTTATGAAGTTTGATGTGGCAATAGATTGAGGATGGGATAAGTTAGTATTTTTTGTGAAATATGATTCTTAATTTCTTATATGGAACAAAAGTAAGTTGGAAAGGAATAAACTGATAATATTTGAAAACACAATCCCAGTGCAATCTAATTGAAGATGAGGCTGTAGTTTAGTTACTTGTGAAGTCCTAATATGTTTCTGAATTTTCTTTAGGATTTCAATATTGGCATTGGGGCTTTATATGTAGTCATCTTGGAATTTGGATAGGTCATGTTGTAGTGTAGTCATCTTGGATATCATGTTGAAAATTCCTAGCTTCTTTGTGTTTCCTTGGGAGTAATAGAAATTCTTGCCAATGTAACATGGTCAGCCTCCAATGATGAATGGAAAGTGAAGAAAACTCAAAACAAACTCTGTCTCTCTCTCATCATCTCATCTGCTTTGGTCTACCTTTTCTTCTTGTGTATTAAGAAGGTTGAGTTTATTTCTTATTTCTAGTCTTAAAATCTTTCTCTCTCTCTTCATTTTCCTTTCCTTGTCATATAGTATTTGAAGAAATTGAAAACCAGCAGGTAGAGAAGCATCTGACTTCGCTGGTGAAACTATGTTTGGGACATTTTTTACCTTGACACAAGTTACATCTTATGGCACCTAATAAAGTCCCATGATATAGTTGATATGAAAGATTTGCCAAACATAAATAAGTAAAGTTTGATTGTCAAGAAAGAATTAGTGCACTTATAAAAGAGAGAAGACAAACCTAATATAAGACTAAATCAACTGGTTTAATTTATGGCATTGCCGACTTTTTTCCCCCTTCCCCTCTAATTGTTGTGATCAGTTAAACATCTTCCAATCCAGTTTTCGAATTTCTATGCTGCTTGGGATTTATATTGCATGTCCCAAGTAGATAATTAATTGTACCATAAATATATATCACCCTCTAAGATGGGCATAGTTGGTGGTATGTCTTGAGATGAATTTACACAAACAATCCTAATGACCCTTACCACATCATCTTAGACAAGAATAGATGGTAATTTGAATATAAGTAATATTGCAGGGAAACTTGCTCACAGTTTTGTCCTTCATTTAGTGTTTTACCAAATTATCTCTATAGGCGAAAAAGCTAATAGAATTTTTTTGGCTTTGGTTCAAATTTATCTTGGGGGCACTATATGGCTTCCGTTATGCTATCCCATTTAATGATAGGATATCAAGCTACCCACTTTTTGTTTGTACTGAGAATCTCCTCAACTCTTAACAACTCTGAGGACCAAATGTGTAATTTGTACATTCAAGTAAGCTAATGCCTAATGGGACCCACCACTAACAGAACCATTTAATGCTTTTAGAATACTTCATTCGCTCCCAACTTTTCCTCCTTTCTCATTCTCTGTGCTCCAGGCTGTGTGCCAAGAAAAGAAAAAGGAGCCAAACTCTTCCTTCTCTTCCTTCTCTTTTGGCTCCATTCTCCTTTTTGATTTCATCAGCAATGGCCTTGAAAACATAATCATCAACATATTGATTTTTCACTTTTGTTATAGGGTTATAACAGTGAGTATTAGCTAGGAAGTGTGAACTTTTGAATGAAACCTAGCAAACTTTGGAAGATATCTCTTGCATAGGTGATACTACCACATAAATTGAAAAGAAAGGGTTAATCTCTTTCAAAGCAGGTTTATGGATATTAGATACATATCCATCACAAAAATCGTAGACAATTCTTACATCAATATGCCATATTCTTAAATCAATATGCCGTATTCTGCTTGCATCGCCAGATTGCCTTTAAATGTTGTTTTTCAGCATAGTTGTGGAGTTGTGACTTGTATAGCGTATCAAAAATCCTTGAATCGTGAATTGTGTATCGAAAATTCCTAAATACGTTAAGACTTGGAAAACACAATAATTATAGACTCTGTCGAGTCTTTCTCTGCTGTCAACTCGACGTCGTCATCACCTGCAAGATAAGGCCACAATAATTATAAACTCCATCGGTTCTAGAATATAGGATCAAAATTTAAAATTGGTGTGATCCATTTAACTTTGAAAATGATAAATTTGGCAATTAGTAGTATAGTTTACAATTTTCATAATTTTGTTGTCTAAAATTAAAGACTTGCATCAATTTTGAATTAAAAAATATCTCAAATTGACTCGCAAAAGTCAATATTGATCCTATATTGTGGAACGGAGGGAGTATTTAAACGCATTGAGAACTCACTTTATTGGATATTAAAGTATATTAGTTTTAAGTATAATGTAAAATAGTCAAACAAGCATATAAACAAACTGTTATTATTCAAATTATAGTTTGGAGAGATTAAACTTGAGGCTTAATATAGAGAAAATATAGCTCATCTTTTAACTTGCAAGTATAAATAAGTGAAATTTAGCCCCAAATTGCCAAGGTTAGGGCAAAAGACAACTCTAAAACTATTTATTTGTGTCTCCGTAATCCGTATGAGAATGAGAAATTATAAAAAAGAAATTAGAGACAAAATTCTTTGAAAAAGATATGACCTAGAAAGTGTCTCAAGACTTACTATTGTATAGATCAACTGAACACCTCTTTTGCTAAAAAAAGGTTCCAATGTACTATATTAACTCTTATCACGTTTGTCTCTAACTTAAAAATGTATCGACTATATTATGCCATAGGATATGTGCGTTGTATTGGAAGATAAGGCTCACTTTCTGATATGGTAACTATACTGCATCTATTTGCTCCTGTACTGTACTCACTTTCTGATATGGTAGTGTTGGAAATAATAATGGAGAATATTTTTCTTCACTTTATTCCAATATTCCTCCACCTTTTCCCTATATTCTTCCTTATGTTTTATTCCATGTTTCCCACTCTATGTTTTCTTCCTTGTATTAGCTAACATGTTTCCTTATATTAAGGAACATGTTTTGTCTTAATTATTTCTTCCAATTGTATAAGTAGGTAACCTTGTAAGCTTTCTAAGTAATCAAAATATATGAAATGTAAGTTAAGAGTCTTCATTTTAACATGGTATCAAAGCCTGATCTTTTCCGGCGACTTTTTCCGACGATTTTTTCCGGCACCTTTTTCCGACGACTTTTCCAACAGTCACTTGTGCAGTTTTTTAAACTGCATATTTCCGGCGACTTTTCCGGCACCATCTATGCAGTTTTCTGAAACTGCCTATTACAGTTTGTACCCCACAACTTGTTTTTTCTGAAACTTACCCACAGTTCTTAAAAAAAAAAAAAAAAATGGGCGAAAAATTAGAAACTTCAGATTCTACTCCAGTGATGATTTTTCAACAAGAAATCCCTTTTGCAATTGGGGTAAACTTAAACACACCACAACCATCCCAAGTTTATTACAGTAAAGGATCGTCTCACGAAGATGACGATTGGTGCTGGTAAGGAGATGGAGGTTTTTACAAGTATTGTCCAAACTGCCGGAATTGCTATTCATAGACGGAGTTACTGGTCACTGCCGGAATTGCTATTCATAGACGGAGTATTGTTCACTGCCGGAATTGCTATTCATAGACGGAGTACTGTTAACTGCCGGAATTGCTATTCACAAACGGAGTTTTGTCCAATTGCCGATCGTTTTTCAAGCTGAGAAATAGGAGATTTCTATTTATCAGCTTGAGGGGGAGTGTTGGAAATAATAATGGAGAATATTTTTCTTCACTTTATTCCAATATTCCTCCACCTTTTCCCTATATTCTTCCTTATGTTTTATTCCATGTTTCCCACTCTATGTTTTCTTCCTTGTATTAGCTAACATGTTTCCTTATATTAAGGAACATGTTTTGTCTTAATTATTTCTTCCAATTGTATAAGTAGGTAACCTTGTAAGCTTTCTAAGTAATCAAAATATATGAAATGTAAGTTAAGAGTCTTCATTTTAACAGGTAGCAATACTGTATCGATTTGCTCCTGTATTGTATCGTATCGAGATACGTATTGTGTGTTGTACGATACTAGAAACAATGTTTTTCAGCACTTAGCAATAAGCAGTTTTATGGTAGAATCCAAGATCAAGTTGAGGTTAGAAGCATGAGCAGAGGCTTCTCTCTAATTGATCCCGACCCTAAAATAAGACGAGAAAAGAAGCCGCAACATAATTAGCACTAAAACAACAGGTGAATTGCACATGCAGACCATAGACATAATACATGGAGTTGGAGCCTGAAGAAGAGCTTAAATAGTTTATGCAAATCTATAAATCTAAAATGGAAACCCAAACAAGGTTTACAGATTCTAAAATTGAATGCAGTTATTTGATGTATCTGGTAATTAAATAATTTACTCAAGCTTAGCTTTCCGCAAAACTTCTAAATTAAGATATGCTATTGCTGTCTACTTGGAATTTCATAATCACTAAGCAACATTACTTTCAGATTAGTTGGAAGGGAATGAAATATTCTAAGCATTAAATGGTTCTCTTAGTGGTGGGTTTTAGATTTTCTTTAATATACAAATTACACATTTTGTCCTCTTAAGTTATTAAGAGTTAAAGGGTATTTTCAGCCCAAACAAAAATGGTAGCTTGATATCCTACCCTATTGAAAAGGATAGGGTAACAGGACCCATGTATATAAACAAACAAACAACTCTCCCTCTCTTCTCATTGGCTCTCATATCTGAAGCTCTTATTCAGCAGTAGATTAACTGTCTATACTAGTCCCTTTATATTCAAGTCAAGATTCATGCTAGGGGAATCGGGAAATACATGGATTCTAATTGAACAGTTTCATGGCACTTCGTTCTTTACAATTTGCAGAACTTGCACTAGATTAACTTGTAAAAATAGTTAAAAAAAAGAGGTTTTGAGATATTTAATATTGAGTCCTCCACAAACTACATAGTTTTTCAATATTTAGGTCTCAAGCTGATGGGATTACGATACCAAGGACTCAAAATTTTCAAACCATGACAACACATGCAACCAATTTATGCGAAAACTGCCCAAGGGTAAGGGGTGGAAGCTGGAAAAAAAATATTGGAAAGAGAATCCCAAACGGAGGGAAAGCGACAGAAGCTATACACTGCAGAACACAAATTTTGGTGATTGACGGGGACCTGCTAGTGTCTTTCTCAATTTGTTCGTCAGATTTCGAAAGACATGTCCATTTGAAAGAAAAGACAGTTTTTTGGGGTCAATAGTGGTACAGAGACCTGTGGTTTAGAGAACGATGTTGCATACTTGCATTGGAGTTGGGGAGGGGAGAGAGGGGTTTAATCTGTGTTTAATTTGTTGTCAAATTTTAGGTTTGAATTTGTTTGTTTTTCATTTGGTACTTGGATGGAAGAGTTTTTGAAGTCCCTAAAAATAAGAAAGCAGGCGAGAGACTTCGATTGATTGTTATGTAGGTGGATGATTATGGAGGTAGGAGAGAAACAATTTAAGGAGCGTAGTGTTACTTGACACATAGCTCGTTTTGGTTTGTGGAATCGATTTGGGTATATGATATATGCTATGTAAGCTAAAACACGGAATGTTGGGATACCTTTTATGTGTTCTTATAGTTAGGAATTCTCTAATCAAAGTGCAAGAAAACTAAATTTATAAAAAAATTTAGTTGAATCAACAGGTTGATTGTTTTATAAAAAATTTAGTACACGTGATGTTTGAGCATCCGGTACTTAGAAAATTGGTATTTGTGCTACTTTAGGTAAAACAACAAAGAATATTAAGGTTCACTAATTTGTTTTCAGAGTATATGGTACCTCTGGAGAGGAGGATACAACCTGAGATGAGTTTTTTTTTAGTTAAAAAGTTAAAAGGGTGCTGTTTTGGGAAAGTGACCTTACATAAGACCTTGATTATCTAAGGTCAATCTGATAAGCTTTTACCAATCTACACACGTGTGTGTGTATATATATATATATATATATATATATATATATATATTTTAACTATATCTATATATATTAGCAATGTCATGGTGGCTTGCCAAGTTGGAAGTTGATTGTTGGCCTATATATCTATCATTGGATATGATGTAGTAAATTTGAAAGTGGGTTGTGGCAGATGCGGCAAAATCTGGTGTTGCTCAGGAGACATTACAGAATGCTGTCCGTAGAGGAAGCAAAGTTATGACAGAGCAGGAGGCTAGGCAAATTCTTGGTGTATCTGGGGAATCCTCCTGGGAGGAGATTTTGCAGGTCAGTTCTGTTTACATTTTATTCATTTATGTGAATCACTGCAGATATGGTTCTATTTCTCAAGTTATTAGATGAAAAATAGAAAGGGAAAAAGTGATTTGCTTCAGTTTTCTGCCTCCTTAAAGAAGAAAAAATCTACATTTATATAAAAAAATGGATGATCTGAAGACTCAAAATTATGGAGATGCCATGTTTAGTACAATCGTCCTCTCACTCCCTTCATCTTTTCTGGCAGTTCCGTTTCCCATATAACTAAGTGATTTTCTTTTACTCTCGTCAGTAGTTCTTAATTATTTTGTAACATGTGTGCAGAAATATGATAATTTATTCGAAAGAAATGCCAAGAATGGGAGCTTTTACCTTCAATCAAAAGTTCACAGGGCTAAGGAATGTTTAGAGACGGTCTATCAACCCAAAGATCAAGGTTCTGCAAGTTGAATAAATGGTGGAGGTAGCTTCATTGTGCGTGAGCAATTTTGTTCTTTTGTATAGTTAACCATCTGATATGATAGATGACCAGATAAATTATGTGTACGAGAAAACTATTACCTAAGTTGTACTGTCTTTTCCGAACAATTTCTATAAACCTTTTATTGAACAATTTCTATAAACTTTTTATTGAATCACATCGTAATTGTATACAGATTACTGAACATGGGCGTCAAGATTTCACTTGTATTGCATGTCATTGATGGAAAAGATAATGTTCTATGCTATTGAAGATTTATCATTGCAATGGACAAAATTGTTATCTATCCACCTATTTGTATCTATTTATAAAGCAGAGCAGGTTGCTGGCTTTAACTTTGGCAGCCCAGGTCAAAGGTCTCCCCGCTCTTTTTTTTTCAGGGGCAGTCAAGTTCGTTACAGTCAACAAACCAGCCCTGCATCGTATTGATAGCGATTCAGATCATCACCTCCCCAAGCTTGCCTAGCCTAACCTAATTGTATGTGAGCAATCAAGTCGACCTGCATCGTATTGATAGCTATTCAGATCATCACCTCCCCAAGCTTGCCTAGCCTAACCTAATTGTGTGTGAGCAATCAAGTCGACCGATCCATAATGAAAGCACATGTAGATAGAAGCTGTTTGTTGCGTCCGTGTCTCTCATTATTATTATTTTTTTTGTTCTCTGCCCCTGTAAATTTGGTTATATTTATATCTAGTCGTCTTTTTTTTTTATAATTATTTTTATATTTTCCTAATTTGTTGTGAATTTCATGAAGATCCTTTTTTTTTATCTCCACACTAATGTTACTACATACACATCAACGGGCGTGCCACTGGAAGAGAGGCTCACGCTGTTGACTTCAGCTCTGGTGTCTTTGCCTCGTACCTTCTTTTCCCCTGTTTTGCCCCGCTAAATGTAATTATATTCCTATTTACATTTCTATCTTGTTTCCCTTTTTTTTTATTCTCCGAATTTCATTAAGTATTTATTTTATTCTCACATTAATTACACGCGGAACAAGTGGTGTCACAACCACCTCGTGCTGTTGTATATAAAGTGGTTCAACCCGTGAATAACTATTAACTACTCACCTAAATAAAGTGTGCAAAATCCAACCAAGGCCAGGACAAAGTTTGACGAAAGATTATTTTTATAATTTGCAAACCCCATGGAGATGCTCACTTATATAGTTCCGTTATTTTTTTTAAGTGATATTATGAACATAAATTATATTCAAAAAATTGTTTACAAACAGTATACAAAAAGAGTTCGAGTAAAAAACGGGATGTACTATTAAATTTTTTATACATCTCTATTGGGATGCAATATCAAGGGTTTTACCATTGGTGCACACGTAACTATTCTTCTATTTATTCATTTATTTTTTTTGATAAAGTGGAGTTTCCCAGTTTGCGTCAGACTATGTCTCCCCTCCCTGAACAATGCTTTCGAAATACTTCGAGTGGGAGTCGAACTCAAGATCTCTGGGTTTACGGCTGGTTTCAAGTTCTTCCTTAAACTACTGAGGCAAGCGGCGGGATTTTTATTCATTTTCATTTTCTTCTCAAAATTTTGTTGTTATTTCTCGTTCTACTAGCTAGCACCAAATTTGCACATGTCCGTTTCTTTATTGCAACCTTCTTTTTTGATGTTTCTCTGAGTTAACATTGTACTCAATAGACAAGATAAAATGATTGGAATGTTATATACACAACGACCATATCATTGTTTAGAAAGAAAGAATCAAAGAAATTATGGAAAAAATAAATATTACGTTGAAAAATAGATAAAAAAGAATAAAATATTAGGATCAACGGACAGAAATTGTCCACATACATGCTAGAATTTTCATTGAATACAATTCTCGTTTGGCTCCATATTCTCGCGAGAAGTAAGCATGCATGCGTTGCAGTGGAAAGACAACGACGCGATAACAATAAAAGTGATTTACTTACCTGCTTCATGATATGCCCAAAGGTGTACTCCGTCCGCCACCTCTTCCAAAATATAAGATCATTAAAATTTTAAAATCAATTAAAGATATTTTTAAATTTAAAATTAATATAATTTTCTTCAACTTTAATCAATACAACGATGAATATTACAAATTATTTAAAAAATACTATTCATTGTAATATTTTTAGTTTCATAATTTTAAATAAATTATTTCAATTTTGAGTAAAAATGTCTGAAGTTAATTTTAAAAGTAGATAATGATTTATATTTTGAAACGGAGAGTATAATGTAATACTTCCTCTGTCCTTTTTTAATTGACGTTTTAAGGTTATGCACATAGATTAAAAAAAGTAGTTAATGTTTTGTCTAATTGACTAAATTGAGTATAAAATTTTAATATTAGCTTTCTAAAATTTATTGGAAAGATGATAGAGAAACAAATTAACCTTTAATCATAAAGTATAATATGAAAAATTAAACATTTAATACTTTCTTGAAAATTACAAACGACAAATAAAAAAAAACAAAAATCTCTTTAAAAAGACAAATACAAAGAAACGGAAGGAATACTGTGAAATGAACCCTTATTGAAGTTTTAATATAACTTTAATGGCATAGATTTACTCATGTTCTTACCTTTAGATAACAATTTACAATTGAATTTTTTAGAAATTGTTAGGCCATTTTATTTTTCATGTTCTTATCATTTGACCGGTTGAATTTTTAGAAGAACGCTTAACAATGTCATTTTCAAATTAATTTGTAGTAAAGTTTGACTAAGATATACATCAAAATCTTTTTCTCCATATACATATTGAGAGTGATCAATCCATAGCTACACGTGATTACGTGGTGTAATAACCAACCTCTTATTCTCAAATTTGACAAAAGTGAATTAAAAAAAGAACATCATCGTACTATTATAGTACGTATGGGAAATTTACGTATAGCGTACGTATTATTATGTTGCTTATGAAAAGTTTTAAATTTGACAAAAGTGATATATATATATATATATATCACCTTCCATGGTTCTTATATCTTTTTCTTAAACCATCAACAAAAGAACCCTATGTTTGTGTTGCTTATCGGTTTGTCATTGATTTGAAATAAATACTCCATGTTGACCCACAAGGGATTTGATAAATTAGTACCCTTTAGGATTTAGTTAGCTTAAATTAAAGTGATCTTGACTCGTGAAGAGTAGGTGCAACCTAACATTCACCGAACACGAAAATGGAACTATGTTTCAGACTTATATCTATACTTAGGAGTGACGTAATGAATTTGTAGTTCAATAAATAAATGTAAAGTATTAATTAACAAATCATGTGGTAGATTTTTTCTTTAACTTTTGAAGAATGTAAAACAGTTTTACCTTTAGTTGTGGATCATCCATTCTAGTTCTTACGTGGTTCGTTTTTATATTACAAGTTTGGTGGTCTAGAGCCTATTTGAGAGAATTTTTAGGTAGATTAAAAGTACTTTTGAATTAAAAAATGAATTTTTATTTTTATAATTTGATGATAACTCTCTCCTACTCGGGCTCAAATATCCATAGATTCGCTATTTGTTTACGGAGTTTATATAATTCAGAAAACAATACTTTTAACGACCAGAGAGTAAAAAATTGGACTTTAAACACTAGTTTTGAGTGAATCAAAAAATTTGTACTTTTGGTGTAAATACTTTTGACTAAAGAACAAAATACAAATTTATCTTTAAATTATTAAAAAGAAACAAAATCTCATATAACGTAATTATCTTAAATTTGTTAATAATATTTTTAAAATTATGTTTACTTATCTAGCAAATATTATTGCAACTTTTTCGTAAAAATACTTTCTTTGACAATAAAATAAAATAAAAATATTTTAAAGTTTGATAACTCTTTGGGATACTCGTGTTCAAATACTGATGGATTTACTATTTGCTTACGACTTCATATAATTCAGAAAAAAAATATATACTTTTAATAAGTAGATATTTAGACTTTTAAAACACTTTTGAGAGAATTAGAAAATTTATGCTTTTGATATTTAAATACTTTCGACAAAAGTATAAAATACAAATTTATCTTTAAAATTATTAAAAATAAACAAAATCTCATATCATATAATTAACTTAAATTTGTTATTAATATTTTTAAAATCATTTTTGCAATTATCTAACTAAACATTATTGAAACTTTCTCATAAAAGCACTTTGTAAAAAATGTCTATATTTAAAAGTGTTTTATTTCACACATCACACACTGCTCAACTAAATGGGCACTTGGTTTTGTTGTTTTTAAATAAAATAATTCTATGTGCATTAATTGTGTACACATAATTTGTTCATAATATTAATTTTACCTTTTGAAGTTTAGTACTAGAAAAAAAAAATCATTGTCGTGATACAAACGTTAATATCTTACAAAAAATAATAATAAAATTAGAATTCAAAATTTCAAACTTAGGGGTTATATATGGTACATCATGAGAAATTAAGAGATGTTTATATAAATCATAGATGAGAGCAAAATGATCTAGCAATTTACCTCAAACATGCATATAATAGACGGAACAACCTCACATGTTATATAGACTGGTACATGTGACACACATTAATTATATGCGTCTACATAATTTTTTAAAAGTAAAAAGTACTTAAAATAATTGGGGAGAGAATTATGGAACGTGGGTAGGGGGTAGTCAAGAATTCGGAGGGGGTCGAAAAATTTATAAAAAAAAAATTCAACACTTAAAAATATTAATGTACTATTAAAAAATATTTTTTAAAATATAAACATAAAAGAAGTTGGCTTTATATATTTTTAGTTTTAACATGCGTATAAATTCACCTATATTAAAGCATTTTAATATTAGAATAAAGTTAAGAATTTTAATTTTTTTGCATCTTCAATAAACATGTCATTATTATATTTGTTCAATATTATGATAGATTCTAAGAGTTTTATTACACATCAATACAATGATAACTTGTATACTTAAGATAATTTAAGAGACTAAATTTAAGACACTTAACATTACATAATACTGATTCTATTTATTTGACTTTAAAGAAAAGTTAATTTTTTTTGAAAATTTTAATTAGACTTTAAAGTGTATTGAAACTTAGAAATAAATTGTATATATTATTTTAGGTATAATATAGTATAAATTAATATTCTTACAATATTTATACAGTGAGAGAAGGACCATTAATATCAACATTTATATAAATTTTAAAATTTATATATTACATAATGAGTGCTCCTACGCGGACAGCTAGTGTGGACATAAAATTAGACTGTGGGTCCCATACCCAATAAAATATTAATTAGCCCATGCCCATGATATCCAAGTCTATTGATTATTTTTCCATCTTCATCTCTCCCTCTGTGACCCATCTTCATCTCTGACCAGTGCTCTCCTATAGTCCACCATACAGCCGCACACCACCACCCCATGCCATCGTCTCACGCCACCCGCCCCCCACACTACCATCTCACGCCATTGCCCCGTCAATTTCATTCCCCAAATAGATAAATATAATAAAATCCTAAAAACTCACAACATGTGCAGATCTTAAAACTATTTTTTAGTTTAATTCTTATTTCTCTGTCATCCTCTGGTCAGATCTGAATTGTATTAGTGTTTATTGGAAAAAAAATTAAAATGTGAACAGAGAAGGACGAGGACGCAGGGAAAGGGGGACGAGGATGGGCGGACGACGAACAGATTCTGTGATCGGGGGCCGACGAGGACCATGCCAGAGAGTGGGATTTGGGTATTCATTTTCTGGGGGGATTTAGGGGTTTAATGAGATTTTGGTTCTTAGCACTTAGCAGTGGGAGTACGAGGGAGGGAGGGAGAAGATGAATGGTGAGAAGTGAGGAGTGATGGAGACAGTGTGGAAAACTAAGAGTCGGGACCCACGGTTCAATTTTATGTCCACAATAACTGTCCGCGTAGAATTATTCTTACATAATACATGAGTAGAAGTAGGGGTAGGGGTAGGGTAGAGTGAGGTAGAGTTTTTTTATTTTTTGGGAGGAGGGCCCCTGCCCTCCCGTCCCTTCCTTCCTAGCTCTACCACTGAATGCGGGGATGTGTATTCAGTTATATATTATCTTTATATTAATTTGAAAATCTATCAAATATTTTAAAGTACGAAAAAACTGCACCAGTATAACCACCTCCAATCCCTCCTACTTTATATAATAACTGGTATACGTGGCACACATACGTGTGTTAACTAAAAATATAAATTTTGTAAACTATGAATTTAAAAATGAGAAAAGTTTTAGGAGTAAAAAAGGAGGAGAGAGAAAATAAGTTTAAATGTGATATAATTTCAAGAGAATAATTATTTTTACCGCTATCTTTTAATAAATAAAGAATAGTAACTTGTCACTTATAATTGTATAAGTAAATAAAAAAAATTAGTGGGAGAGAATAAGTAGGGGTGATAGATAATAGGGGTGGAAACCAAGATTCCAAAAAATAAAAACACCTATTTGCTATCTATTAATAATAAAGATATACTAGTAATTTGATACATACTGCGCGTACGAAAATAAATTAAAAACAAGAGTTAAAAGAGAATAGGTTATTAGGGAATGAGAGTAAAAATAGGCATAAGAGAGTGCGACAGGAAGATTAAAATATAATTACACAACTTTAAGAAAACAATTATATTTTCTGCTCTCTTTTAATGATATATATATATATATATATATATATATATTATAGAGGTAGTTGTTGATGGTGAAGGTTTTATTGTCACTTGATTGATTTTGATTTTATTTGGATTTTTTTTTTTTTTTGGATCGCAAGTATGCTGCCTTGTAATTCCTCTTGTTCAAATTTCATGGATTTGACAATACTGTATTTTGGTGTAAATAAAATTTCTTTTTGCTGCTAAAAATATATAGGTAGGAAGTTGCATGCATGCTTGATCGTCAGTTGCATGAACAAGAAGAAAGAATAAGAAAATACAGCAACAACTTGTTTTTTATAACCAACAATTTTTGGTGCACAAAGCACAAGAAGATCTGAAGATAAATATTATTACATAAATAAATAGAAGATTAATATTCAAACAAGGGGCATTCTCTACAAATCATAAAGTAAATAAATTACATGAAATTAACTACTCCTTTGAATAATCAAAAATAGGCTGCACTCCCATACGAAGAGAGTATGATCCCAAGATGTAGGAGGGCCACCAGCAAAGTAAAAACAAACTGGTCCGGTTCGAAAAGGTTGAAGCTTTGAAATGCAATGCCGATGACCTTATTAAACTGATAATCTTGTTTGAATGATTTATTTCTAGTCTTTTTGGAGTCTTCATCTAGTTTCAAACTAATAGCTGCAAGCACAAAAAAGATAAATTTTTTGGTGAGATCATAGATATGGTACATTTAGATTATTGGTGATAAGGAAAAATATTTAGGAAATAATATTGCATGCAGAGTTATTTGTGTGCTGAATTAGATACTTACTTGACTGCTGGTGGCAAGTGGCTGAGTTGGATCTTAGTAGTGAGTTGGGGGTGGTGGAGAAGTATAGATGTAAACTGGCGGTGGAGGTGATTTCACGGGCGGGGGAGGTGATGAATAGTAATAGGGGGGAGGAGGGGATTTCACTGGTGGGGGAGGTGATGAGTAGTGGTATGGGGGAGGTGGGGATTTCACGGGTGGTGGTGGTGATGAGTAGTGGTATGGGGGAGGGGGGGATTTCTCGGGTGGTGGTGGTGAGGAGTAGTGATATGGTGGAGGGGGAGATTTCTCGGGGGGTGGTGGTGACGAGTAGTGGTATGGGGGAGGTGGGGATTTCACGGGTGGTGGTGGTGATGAGTAGTGGTATGGGGGAGGGGGGGATTTCTCGGGTGGTGGTGGTGAGGAGTAGTGATATGGTGGAGGGGGAGATTTCTCGGGTGGTGGTGGTGACGAGTAGTGGTATGGGGGAGGGGGGGATTTCTCGGGTGGTGGTGGTGACGAGTAGTGGTATGGGGGAGGGGGGGATTTCACGGGTGGTGGTGGTGACGAGTAGTGGTATGGGGGAGGGGGGGATTTCTCGGGTGGTGGTGGTGACGAGTAGTGGTATGGGGGAGGGGGGGATTTCGCGGGTGGTGGTGGTGATGAGTAGTGGTATGGAGGAGGAGGGGATTTGACTGGTGGGGGAGGTGATGAATAGTGGTATGGTGGTGGAGGAGATTTTACTGGTGGTGGAGGTGATGTGTAGTGGTACGGTGGAGGGGATTTTACAGGAGGTGGTGGTGATGAGTAGTGGTATGGGGGAGGAAGGGATTTGACTGGTGGTGGAGGGGATGTGTAGTGATATGGGGGAGGAGAGGATTTCACAGGTGGTGGTGGTGATGAGTAGTGGTATGGGGGAGGAGAGGATTTCACAGGTGGTGGTGGTGATGAGTAGTGGTATGGGGGAGGTGGGGATTTTTCGGGTGGTGGAGGTGATGTATAATGGTATGGGGGAGGAGGGGATTTGGTAGGTGGTGGTGGTGATGAGTAGTGGTATGGGGGAGAAGGGGATTTCACGGGTGGTGGTGGTGAGGAATAATGATATGGGGGAGGAGGGGATTTTACTGGTGGGGGAGGAGAAGTGTAGTGGTACGGAGGTGGAGAGGATTTTACAGGTGGTGGTGGTGAGGAGTAGTGATATGGGGGAGGAGGGTATTTCACAGGTGGCGGTGGTGATGAGTAGTGGTACGGGGGAGGAGGGGATTTTACGGGTGGTGGTGGTGACGAGTAGTGGTACGGGGGAGGAGGGGATTTTACGGGCGGTGGAGGTGACGAATAGTGGTATGGGGGAGGCAAGGATTTTACTGGTGGTGGTGGTGATGAGTAGTGGTATGGGGGAGGAGGGGATTTCACGGGCGGGGGTGGTGATGAGTAGTAGTATGGGGGAGGAGGGAATTTTTCTGGTGGTGGTGGTGATGTATAGTGGTACGGGGGAGGGGGTGATTTCACCGGTGGTGGTGGTGAGTAGTAGTGGTATGGCGGAGGAGGATATTTCACGGGTGGTGGAGGGGATGAGTAATGGTACGGCGGAGGAGGAGATTTTATCGGTGGTGGAGGTGAAGAGTAGTAATATGGGGGAGGAGGTGATTTCACAGGTGGAGGAGGCGATGAATAGTAGTATGGTGGTGGAGGAGATGATGATGGTGGTGGGGGAGACTTGTAGTAGTATGGAGTATGTGGTGATGGTGAAGGAGGTGGTGGGGACTTGTAGTAGTAAGGAGTTGGAGCGGGCGACTTGGATGGTGGTGGTGGAGATTTATAGTAGTAAGGAGTTGGAGTTGGAGACTTGGATGGTGGTGGTGGAGACTTGTAGTAATAAGTCGGTGGCAGATATTTCACCGGTGGTGGTGGTGACTTGTAAACATACGTTGGCGGAGGTGGTGATTTATAGACATATGTAGGTGGTGGTGGTGGTGGGGAAGTGTAGTAGTAAGGAGATGGGGCAGGCTTGGGCTTCTCACATTTCTCGTAAGGAGTTTTAGGAGCATAAGCAAATGGCTTAGCGGAAAGCACAACTTCATATTTATTCTTGGACTTGACTTTGAGTTTAGCACCCTTGATGCCCCAATGAAGGTTTGTTGGGATGTTGCATTTGGATCCCTCGGGTGCCTTGTGAAGTTTAGCTTTGCATGCCTTTCCTCCATATTTACCATATTCAAACCCTTCAACTGTGATGCTATATTTACCATTGATCTTTGTTGTACCATATGCCACAACATCTTTGTCACCTGCCTTGCATGTCACCTTCACAATGGCACCTGTTTCCACATGCTTAATTATTAGTACCAAATCTTCAACATGTTGATAAGACTCTTACTTACCTACTACAATAATTAATTTTGTCTCTGCCTTTTTCCTTTTATCCATTTTCAAACATGAATTATTAGTGTGTGTGTGTGTGTGTATATATATATATATATATATATATATATATATATTATTTACCAAAACAAGCCCTTTATAAAAATATAAAATCAAGAATCTCTTGATCTGGACTATGCCTTTTGTTGAATAAAGGGGCACTATTGGGTGCTAGACAGATCAATATTGACTTATAATTATATGACAATCGTACCTTCTGCCTGTCAATTGATAGTCTCTAATTATCTAGTTTGAAACATACAAGTGCCTAATCATTTAAAACAAATCAAGCTTATGAAACCAAAAGATCATAGATCAAACTCAAAATAATTAATTTTAACAAATATAAAAGATAAAAAAAGATCAAAACAGTTGATCAATAACGAATACTTCTTTGATTTCAAAATATAAGGTTATTATTAATTTTTTTAAAGTCAAATTCAGACATATTAAACTTAAAATTAATATAAACTTAAATAATTTTAATGATACATATTATAAATTATCTAAAAAATGTTACTAATATTTGTAATTGTAAGATCTATTATATTTTTATTTTTAAGATTAAACTTATCACTTTTAATTTTAAAAAAATATTTTAAATTAATTTTTAAAATCAATAATAATATTATAATTCAGAAAAAGGATTACTTACTAAGATTGAACATAATTAAGAATTTTGATTGTACCTTTGAGGTGTTTCTTTGCATGGGACTTGATTGGATATGTCCAGTCATAGCATCGATAACAGTAAACTTTTCCGACAACCTTGACTATAAATGGATGGTGGGGGTGAGGTGGAGGGTGAGGATAGGGGACCGGTGGTGGTGGAGATGTGTAGTAGTAGGGAGGATGGGATTTCTCCGGTGGTGGTGGAGACTTGTAGTAGTAAGGTGGTGGTGGGGAATATGCCGGTGGGGGCGGAGATTTGTAGTAGTATGGTGGTGGTGGGGATTTGACTGGAGGGGGTGGGGAGTGGTAGTAGTATGGTGGTGGTGGAGAATGTGTAGGTGGTGGAGGGGAGTGGTAGTAGTAAGGTGGTGGCGGGGATTTGACCGGAGGTGGTGGTGAGTGGTAGTAGTATGGTGGTGGTGGAGAAAATTTAGGTGGTGGTGGGGAGTGGTAGTAGTAAGGTGGTGGCGGGGATTTGACCGGAGGTGGTGGTGAGTGGTAGTAATATGGTGGTGGTGGAGAATGTTTTGGTGGTGGAGGGGAGTGGTAGTAGTAAGGTGGTGGTGGGGATTTGACCGGAGGTGGTGGTGAGTGGTAGTAGTATGGTGGTGGAGGAGAATGTTTAGGTGGTGGTGGGGAGTGGTAGTAGTAAGGTGGTGGTGGGGATTTGACCGGAGGTGGTGGTGAGTGGTAGTAGTATGGTGGTGGAGGAGAATGTTTAGGTGGTGGAGGGGAGTGGTAGTAGTATGGTGGTGGTGGTGATGGTGAGGGTGGTGGTGGGGATTTGTAAACATATGGTGGTGGTGGTGATGGAGAGGGTGGTGGTGGAGATTTGTAAACATACGGCGGCTGTGGAGACGGTGATGGTGGTGGAGGTGATTTATAAACATATGGTGGTGGTGGAGAAGGTGATGGAGGTGGTGGAGACTTGTAAACATATGGTGGTGGAGGAGAGTGTACTGGTGGCGGCGGTGGCGACTTGTACACATATGGTGGTGGTGGAGAAGGTGACGGAGGCGGTGGAGACTTATACACATATGGTGGTGGTGGTGAAGAGTAAATGTAGGGATCAGCCAAGGCTCCCATGCTGTTGGACAAAACTAATATAGACAATGCCACTAACACTTGTGGCCAAAGACCACCCCTAGAGGGGCGGCCACCGCCGTGATCTCTCATTTCTTGCCGGAAATTTCCCCGAATTCCGGCTAGTATAGAATACGCCTTTGTTTGGCTTTTGATGAGAATTGAGAAAGTGGGATTTGTTGAAGAATTAAACCTCTTAGAGGTTTAGTTTTGAGAGGTGATGACTTAAAGGGTTTATAGTAAAGGTATTTATAATAAAGGTTCCAAAGAATAGTCGTCAAGAGAAAGCTGTCAATTAGGAACAAATTTAATTGGTTTATTTATTTGATTATTTGGAGTTATTAAATTTAGCAAATTGTTTCTCTACAGCTGGAAAAATCAATCATTATAGGACCTTGTTTCGTTCACTCAACCACAACATTATTATAAATTCAATTCTACTAAAAAATAATTAAAAAAAAACTCAATTTTTTTTTGAATATTTAATCTATTAAAAAGTAACTCTCCTATAAGTAGTCTATGAACTTTCTCATTATCATCATGTATCTACCCTTCCAAGTACTTGCGCATTGGAGGGTTAGTTGGAGGACATTAATTATCAGTTGGAATATTTTTACTTTTAGGTGTTTTTATTTTTATTTATTTTAGATCATCAACGACAATCAAGATAATATTTTTTCACAATATCAAAAAAATTTACTCCTTCTGTTTCACAAAATAAAATTTATTTGATATTTTTTCTCTGTCAATTTGTATAATTCTAAAATTTAATATTAATGTGAACTTATTTGATATATTATTTTATATCATAGCTAATATTATAAATTACTTAAAAGAAATCATTAAATACATAATATAATATTCCAAAAATTAAATGAAATTCACATCACAAATAAAACCGTAGACAAACATTTATTATTGGAGAAAGTTGTGCTTACATTGATGTGCATGTTAGATTGTTACACATATGAAGAGAGTCAAGTGAAACACGCATTCTAGTATGATGTGACACCTCACCACACCACACAGCCAGAGACAAAATTGGTCCAAACTCAGAAAAAAGCCTAACTAATCGTGAAGAATAAACATTACACAGCAGGGGAAGGAAATGCAGGAACTCTAAGACTCTGATCAGTTCTTTATACATCCATTAAATTTGTGAAATGTCCTAAAAAAGCAATTGCTACAAGTATAAATCAAAGTTAAATCATCAAAAAGTTTTGAATTTTTTATTTATTTTAAATATCCTAATTTATTACAATAATTTATCTTAACCTGAGGGTAGAGGTCTAAGTAAAGAAGTTTTAACTTAGGGGAGAGGTCCAGGTGAAAAAAAAGATAACTTACTGTTTTCATATTATAATTTATCTTAACCTAGGGGAGAGGGGTCTAGGCGAGGAAGTCTTAATCTAGAGAGGAGTCAAGGTGGGGACTGTTAAGCACATTTGAACTCTCAACCTCTATATTGATAGAAATAAGTCATACTAGTGGACCAAGTCGTTATTAGTATTTTCTTTTTGATTTTCACTTAATTTCAATTTATAATTTGGATTTGTCAAGGTTTTTTACATAAATAAATTAACTACAATGTATTCGGAAAAACAAAAAAGATTGCTGCATTTCATAGTTGGTGAGACTGAAAATACCAAGAATATGTTAGGGTTGTCACTAACTAGGTTACATAAATTGCTCATATGAGAACAAATTTTCCTTTTTTGTATTTAAACATCATCGAAAAATAATCGCAAAATACTACGACGCTCGTCTATATATGATGTAATATTTTTTTTTGGATATTTGGCTTATATATTCTTATCTTTCATATTTTTTGCGTACGTTTTGTATAATATTGGGTTTAATACAATTTCTTCTCTTTTTTTTTCTCGATAAAAAAAATAAACTTAAGAATTCAAGAAATTGAAGCTTGTAGTTTGATATTTTAATAAAAATGAGGAAAATAGGTTTAGGAATGAAATACTTATAGTTTATATTATCTGTTCTAACTCGATTTGTTTCAGCCAAGTTTATAACTATTTGGGAAGCCAATTGAGTCGCCTAAATTTGAGGCCACTCAAATTTATTAAAAACAATGTTTTATTTTTTAGTGCCATTATTCCTCCACTAAGGGAAGACTTCTATTTTGTAAACAATATCATTCTTGAAAGAGCATGTGATATCTCTCAATAATGGGAGGTGCATGTGGGAGCAATCAATTGTTTTTGCAGCTTTTTTTTTTCCAAGAAGAGGAAATTTATGAACAAAAAGAACCAAACACTCTCATTTTTCATTTACTGCAAAATAATAATAATGCATGCAGTACGTGTTCCCTTTTTGCTCTTTAGTAAAAAAGTTTATTTGGGCATAAATTTGTGGTCCTCCCTAATTAAAGAAATGAAATATCACATATTTCATGATATGACCATGCAGATACTAATATTAGTTTCTTTTCACTGTCATAAATCTCAATGTATGTTTTGAAATTTTTAAAAAATTATGATTAGTAATTCATAGTTTATAAGTAATTTTAAAAAGTAGTTTATTTTGATAAAGCAAAGGGACTTAAACTGATAAAAAATAAAAAGTATTTAGTATAAAACAAACAAATTATTACTTACGAGATATAAACCCGAGCGTTGCGGCGGGATTATTCATTTTGTTAACAATAAATGTGTATGTGCAATTAATAAATTAAATTATAATAAGAAGATGATAGTTTTGTCTCACATGTTGACAGTAAATTCATGTTTTTCATTATTTTATGACATGTATGGCTTATGGTTGATTTTCTCAATTTTTGAAAACACGATCCTTGCATATAGACAAATATGAATCAGACAATTTTACAACGTGCACTACATATTATATCTCATGTTGACATAATTACATATATCATGGTAAAATCTAAATTAAAAAACTAAGGTTTCTCGTTAATGTTAGGGTTTGAGAGATAAAATGAAAGATGTGAAAATACCTAAATGTATGCAAAATTAATCTTCTGAGCGGATTATGGAGTTCTTCGAGTACACAAAAATCTATTCACTTTCACTCTTTGAAATTCGATCTTTGGGAGAAGTGAGTGTATTAGAATGGAGTTCCTCCAAGTAAAAGATTATTGTGTTAGCAAAAAAGTAATAAAATTTGTTAGTAGTACAAAAAAGAAGAATAAAAGAAGCAAAGTAATATTATTGTATAGTAGAAAAGTATAATATTATTTTTTTAATTTGAATAAAAAAATACTTGTATTGTGCTAATCACGGATAAATAACAGTAGTAGACTAAAGAAAAGAAATATAGCAATAGTAGGCTAAAAGAATACATGTGTTGTGGTAATCACATATAAATAGCAGTAGTAGACTAAAAAAAAAAAATATAGTAGTAGTAAGCTAAAATAATACCTGTGTTGTGCTAATCACGGATAAATAGTAATAATAGGCTAAAGAAAAGAAATATAATAGTAGTAGGCTAAAAAAATACCGTTGTCATGCTAATCACGGATAAATAGCAATAGTAGGCTAAAGAAAAGAAATATAGCAGTAGTAGGTTAAAAGAATTCTTGTGTTGTGATAAAAGAATACTTTTGTTGTGATAATGACGGATAAAAGATTATGTAAACTTTTATAGGTGGAAGTTATAACTTTTTGATATACAACAGTAGTAGGATGAAGAAAACAAATTGTGATAAAAACTTGTAGGTTGTAGGGTACTAACTGATACTTAAAAATTTAGGTGGGAGTTGAGTATTATTATGATTGTCTAAAATATAAATGTAATTATCATAATTGAAAAACCAATTTATTGAATAATATCAATTTGGAATTGGTGCAATTTTGGGATATAATATCAATTTAGATTTGTTATTCTAACCTTAGCTAATAGATATAATAAAAAAATAGAGAGTAATAATTATAATATAAATATTTCTTGGGTGATTTTATTAGATATTATTTGATATCAGTTCAAAAATCAAATTATTGGATAATATCATATATTTTTATGTTCGAGTTATCTGCAAAAATGAGATAATTAAAAAAAATTCAAAAGTCCAAAGTTCAAACTCAAGCGTTGTGACGAGGTGTTATTTAGTTTGTTGATTATAAATTTGTATTTTATGAAATAACCTTTAGTATGTTTGTTTCTTGTATCATCTAAGACTGTAATATCTTTTTTAAGATGGTATTTTTAAATTAAAATTGATTGATTATAGTACCTATAAATAATTAAATATTAATTATGTAATTGTTTAATTACAACGTAATTATTATAAGTCTTTCACACATAAAAAAAATTAATGTACATAAAAAATTATAAAAATAAGATAGTACTCAATCAATATAACTAAATAAAAATTATCCCAAAGAATTAAAATAATACGATCATAAAATAAGAATATCAGTTTGGATTTTTAGGATGAGAATAAAATTTTAAAAAAAATTGAAAAATTTTAGACGTGAAAATTATATGTAAATTAAATTCAATAGTTCAATTTATGATTTTTATGTTATAATATTGAGAAATTAAATTAGTTGATAATATTAGAATAGTTTAAATTTTAGATTTTTTTTATATTAGTAGTTTTTAAAAGTTGGATATAAATTTATATTACAGATTGTTGTGTGAGCATGTATAATGTAAATAATATTATAAATCTATTTATAATTTGGATTCGTTTTTGGTAGTATTTGTTTAAGGAATTTTTTATTTTAGTAATTGTTAAAATTTTGGTTAGAAATCTATTACATAATGTTGTGTGAGGGGTAATTAATGTTGGAGGAGAGATAATGCATTTTAGTATGTATAATAGATAATAGATAATAGATGGGAGCATTAATGAGGTATGCCAAGTGTTGAATTGTGGGATTGACATATGTCATGATGTGGTCATGTTAACTGCGTTTTAGTATAATTAATAGATTTCAAATGTAAATTATTATAAAAGAATGTTTTAAGAAGTAAAGATCGAATAGTAATGAGTGGATTTATTAAAATAAATAAGGATACATTAGTAATATATTTGGTCAAACCTGATTATTAGATTTGACAAAGAGTCGTGCAATGTATAGTGAAAATTTTCTAACCGACTTACAATTACGACGTACATCAATACATGAGATTAGATATAATTATAAGGTTGATCCACTATATCACATATATCATTAAGATTGTTCGGATATAAATCCTAGCAGGCTGGATTGGGCTCCTTTTGTTGGGCTCGGCCCAAAGGCCAATCACGCCTAGCGGATGGTATGAGGACTCTCTAGTCCGAAAAGGCTTGGGCCAGTATTTTAAGCCCTTGTGGTTCCTTACTGGACAGTACTCCTATCGGATCAAGGTAGTTGCATCCGGGTCTGATAAGGATTCTGGGCAGTACACTCCTAGTTGGGGTAGAAAGTAGCCAAGTGAATCCTATAAATACTCAAATAACAATGAAGGCCAGGTACAATACTTTTACCCTACTAAATATTTGACCTCCATTGTTAGCGCACCTTGAGTTTTGTTACTTACTCTTACACCCGAGGAGTCTCCACACGGCCCAAGCCGTTGGGACTTTTGTGCAGGTACACGCGCGGATAGTGGATTGGACGCGCGGACAAAATCAAGCGTTAACATTGGCGCTAGAAGGAGGGCCTTTTAGTAGTAATTTCTGTTTTACAAACCAGAACAAATAAAAACAATTCACATGGCGACTTCTCGATCACAGCGAAGTCACCCTGATCAACAAGGACCGACCCAGTCTCGATCACGCCGTGAGACGGTGGTGGAAAGGGAGCAGCGCCTCCAGCAGATTCTTGACCGTAAAAAAGCTCTCGATCTCCAGCAAGAAGAGCTTGACAAGCAATATATGGAATTGAACGAAGCCGGACAGAATCTGTTGAGCGAGAGAAGCTCGGCTTCCCGCTCTGTGCCCCACCGACGAAGAGATGATCGACCCCGCAGACGGCATCGAGATGATAACCAGGGCCAATCTGAATCCATCTTCACGAGGGACTTAAGGAAGAGAGCCCGGTCACCATCCAGGCGAGATCGTCGCGAGGGTTCCCGACGAAGCCTTGATAGAAGTCATACTGGGGAATCATCACCCCGAAGGGCCGAACCGTCAGGAACCAAAAAGCCCCGGGCCACTCCTTTCACCCGAGACTTGGCTAATGCGAAGATCAATAGGAAGAACAAGGTTCCCTCAAACCTGGAGATGTATGATGGAATTGGAGACCCCCATGATCATACCTTCACTTTCGAGCAGGCCATGCTCTTTCATGGTCATGATGAAGCGGCCATGTGTCATTTATTCTTATCCACCCTGAAGAAGACTGCTCGGGAGTGGGTTGTCTCCCTCCCATCTGCATCAGTACGCTCATGGGATGATCTGAAAGAACAATTCCACACCCGCTTCGGCAGCAACAAGAGGCGGGCTAAAATGATCACATCCCTTATGCAGGTCAAACAGAGACCGAATGAAACGCTTCGGCAGTACATAAAGAGATTTCGGGAGGCTGTATCTGAGGTCAACGATATAGATCCGAAGCAGGTGATCCATTTCTTAACCATGGGATTGAATGTGGATAAGTCCAGCAAGCTGATCGAGGAGATTATCTCAAAGGCGCCCGAATCTTTGCCCGAGGCGTATGATAAAGTCGATAAGTTCGTCGAGTTGGAAGAGGCGCTCGCTAATCTTCGGGGCACCTCGAAAAATACAGGTGATTTTCACCAGAGAGACCCCCGGGGAGAGGACGCCGATAAGAAGTACAACAACGACAAAGGGAACGGCAAGAAAGATTCCCACGATAATCGGCAAAAGAAGAATAACGGTTCGAGAGACCGAGGTAATAGGGATAATGACAAGGACTACACTCTCTTAACCTTGAGTAGAGTTGTTATCATCAAGGAAATCAAAGACCAGCCTTTCTATGAAAAGCCCCCGAGGATCAGAGTCTTCGCTAGACAAAAGAATGGGGACAAATATTGTGATTACGATGAAGCCAAGGGGCATGATACTGAGGATTGTTATCAGTTGAAAGATTTTCTCGAAAGGCAAGTTCGGAGGGGTAACCTGGATTGCTATGTGGCCGATCGATACAAACCGAGTCCTTTTGATCGGATAGCTCCACCACCGCCATCTTTGGGAGCGGTAAAGGGAGTCGTGGATTGTATATCTGGTGTACCGATATCAGCACTATCCAATAGAAAAAGAAAAGCTTTCGGCAGGGAGGTCCATCAGTTGTCTGGACAATCTAAAACTACCCCAACAGAACCTATAACCTTCTCCGATGAGGATTATCCCCCGGGAATAGTTACACCGCATCAGGACGCCTTGGTCATTACAGCTCAAGTCGGAACCATGGATTTGAAACGGATGCTGGTGGATAATGGGAGTTCGGTGGATGTACTCTACAGCCATGCCTACAATCGGCTGGATCTGGGGGGAAGGAAGCTGGAGATCTGCAATGAGTCCCCGCTATATGGCTTCGGGAACAACCCAGTCCGAATAGCAGGGACGATAGAGTTACCAGCGATCTTCGGCACGGCTCCCAAACAAGCCTCCATCATGATAAGGTTTTATGTGGTCCAAGTGGAGAGCAACTACAACGCCATCCTCGGGAGGACAACTCTGGCAGCTTTGAAGGCAGTCACCTCCATTCCACATCTGAAGATGAAATTCCCTACCGAGAATGGGATTGGGGAAGTGGCTGGCGATCAGGATTTATCTAGAAGGTGTTATCTCCAAACTATCCAGGCGACTTCTGTGGGGGTTAGTAAGCAAAAAACCACGATGAAGATCGAGCTAGAACCCTTTACAGAAGGAGGCTCCGAGCCGATAGCTACGCCTGCTGAAGAAACCGAAGAGATTCCATTGTTTCAAGAAGATAGCACCAAGATAATTCAGATTGGTATGGGGCTTCAGGCGAATGTCAGATCCAAACTCATCGATCTAATCAGGGAATATTCAGACATCTTCGCATGGACACCGTCCGATATGCCCGGGATTGACAGAAGTATAGCAGAGCATAAATTGAGTGTTGATCCCAGTCACAAACCCGTCAAGCAGAAAAGACGGAACATAGCACCCGAACGACAAAAGGTAATCGATGAAGAGATTGAAAAACTATTGGCTGCTAACTTTATTTATGAAATAACTTACCCAGAGTGGCTAGCCAATGTGGTACTGGCAAGGAAGCACAACGGGAAGTGGAGGATGTGTGTGGACTATACAGATTTGAACAAGGCATGTCCGAAAGATTATTATCCTCTCCCGAACATCGATCAGCTAATCGATTCTACTTCGGGACACAATTTAATGAGCTTCCTGGATGCTTTCTCCGGGTATAATCAGATTGCCATGCACAAACCAGACATACCGAAGACATCCTTCATCACTCACCGAGCAATTTACGCCTATAAAGTCATGTCGTTTGGCCTGATCAATGCCGGAGCAACCTATCAGCGGATGATGAATAGGGTGTTCAGAGATCAGATTGGCAGGAATATGGAAGTCTATGTGGATGATATGATCGTCCGAAGCATGGGAGATGAAGACCATTTGTCAGATCTAGAAGAATGCTTTCGGAATGTTAGGATCCACAACATGAGACTTAATCCCACCAAATGCACTTTTGGCCTCGGGACGGGCAAATTCTTAGGGTACATGGTAAGCCGAAGAGGGATAGAAGTTAACCCCGAAAAGATATTGGCTATCCTCGAGATGCAGTCCCCGAGGAATTTTAAAGATGTTCAAAGATTAACAGGAAGACTCGCCGCCCTTCGGAGGTTTGTGGCCCGATCAGCAGAGAAGTGTCTTCCATTCTTCAATACTCTGAAAGGGGCTCAGAACCAAAAGACGTTCGTTTGGACGGAAGAGTGCCAGCTTGCCTTTGAACAGATCAAGCATTATATTTCTTCTCCTCCGATCCTCAGTAAAGCTCTTCCCGACGAAGATCTACAGCTATATTTATCTGCAACACAGTTTGCGGTCGGGTCGGCTTTGATAAGGGAGGATACACAGGGTCAGAAGCCAGTCTACTACGTAAGCCATGCTCTTCGAGATGCCGAAACTAGGTATCCAAACTTAGAGAAGTTGGCTTACGCGTTGATTATTTCTAGCCGAAAGCTACGACACTACTTACAAGGGAGGACCATCACAGTGTTTACCGATCAACCCCTTCGGAAAGTTTTATACCGACCCGAATCCTCAGGGAGACTAGCAGCATGGGCCGTAGAGCTCAGTCAATTCAATATTGACTTTCGCCCTCGGACAGCAATTAAGGCGCAGGCCTTGGCCGATTTTATTGTCGAGTGTTCCTTCCCTGAGGAAAAGGAAGAAGATCCAACTGAACTACCCGATCCAGCGACAGACTCGACATGGACATTATTTGTGGATGGATCTAGCATTGGATCTCGCAGCGGAACAGGGGTGATTCTTACCTCTCCCGAGGGGTTCAGGGTCCAGCAATCTATTCGGTTCGGGTTCACGGCCACCAACAATATTGCTGAGTATGAAGCACTTATAGCATGTCTAAGGTTGGCCCAAAGCCTGGAGGTGAAAAACCTGATAATATATAGTGACTCCCAACTCGTGGTAAAACAGGTCTTGGGGGAGTACGAAGCTAGGGAACCACATCTTCAAGCCTACTTACAGCTGGTGCAGACGCTCCTCGGACACTACCCCAAGTATCAAATTATTGGGGTGGTCAGAGCGGATAACGCAATGGCTGACGCTCTCTCGAAGCTTGCTACAACTGACCAGGGGGAATTAGAAGGATCTGTCTACCTTGAAACTCTCCAGGAACCGAGCACAATGGTTCAGACAATAATGGATATCGAATTCGAGGACTCCTGGATGACCCCTATAGTCAAGTTTTTGAAAACTGATGAGCTGCCCGATGACCGAACACAGGCCCGACGGATTAAATTCAAAGCCACAAAGTACTGTCTTATTGAAGATACACTGTATAGGAAATCCTATTCGTCGCCCTTACTTCGGTGTCTTGGTCCCAGAGAATCTGATTATGCGATTCGGGAAGTCCATGAAGGGATATGCGGAGATCATGTGGGAGCGAAGACATTGGCACATAAAATTTTGCGACAAGGATATTTTTGGTCGACCATGCTTCAGGACGCCAAAGACTTCGTCAAAAAATGCCATAAATGCCAACTGTTCGCCTCGGTACCACACCAACCTCCCGAAGAGCTTACACCTATATTATCTCCCATCCCTTTCGCAGTTTGGGGAATAGATCTTCTCGGGCCGCTCCCTCAAGGTAAGGGTCAGGTAAAATTTGTTATTGTGGCAATAGATTACTTCACCAAATGGGTCGAAGCCAAACCACTAGCAAAGATCACGGAAAAGACATGTCTTCAATTCTTTAAAGAACAGGTGGTCTATCGGTTCGGAATCCCTAAAGTCCTAGTCTCTGATAATGGTCTTCAGTTCGTGGGGAAAGAGTTCGAAGGTTTTTTGACAGAGCTGAATATTCAACACCGACGAACTTCTGTGGCCCATCCTCAAGAAAATGGACAGGTTGAGGTGACAAACAGGCTCCTGTTGAACGGTATTAAACGAAGACTCGAAGAGGCTAAAGGAGCCTGGCCCGAAGAGCTTCTGCATGTCCTATGGGCCTACCGAACAACTCCTCGAACCACAACCGGAGAAACACCCTTCAAGCTTTCTTATGGGACCGAAGCCTTGATACCTATTGAGATTGGGATACCTTCCTCCCGAGTCCAAAACTTCGACGAAATTCTCAATAGCGAGGGGCTTCGGGAAAACCTAGACCTATTGGAGGAAGAACGCGATACCGTGGTTCTCAGATTAGCTACCTATCAGCAACGAACAGCTCGGCATTTCAACAAAAATGTTAAGGTAAGGATGTTCAAGGTAGGTGACTTGGTTTTTCGGCAGGCCGAGGCGTCTACACCTCGGGAAACGGGAAAGTTAATGCCTACATGGGAAGGGCCTTATAAAATTGTTGAAGTATTGGGTTCAGAAACCTATAAATTGCAACATTTGGATGGCACGGGCGTCCCGAACACTTGGCATGCTGCTCGGCTCCGAAAATATTATCAGTGACTTTATGTTCAATGTACTTAGTTTATTTTTGAGGTCAACTTATGGATCGGTAATACTTATCTTTTGCGAAATTAAATGAGAATCCTTTCATTTTATCTTTGTTTGCTGTTTTTACATACACTTTAATATACGGTTAACCTTATTAGTAAATTCCCTAATAACGTTACCGTGGAGAAGGGGTATAGAACAGATGTAAACATTGATAATAAGAAGTACTCAGGAGGAAAGATAAGATACAACATTCACACATCTCATCAAGAACGAAGATAATTTTCATTGAATATTGAAGAGCTTTTACATAGAAAAAATTTACAAAGTTAATCCTCGGGGAAGATGATTCCTAGAGCATCGGGATCTTGGCCTTTCTCCCGCACAAGTTCTCGGGCATATTCAAAGCCGTCATTAAACTCATTCACCACAGCATCTTGGACGTCTTCTTGAAACTGATCTGAGGCCTTGTAGTTCTCGATCACCTTCTGTCGAAGACTGGGTGCCAGAACACTGGGCGACGCGGGGGCAATGGGACCCCTCAGCCAGTCCTCTTCCTTCGAGGCCCAACCTTCTACGATCATCTGGACATTGTCCTTCAGATTGCGCATCTGGTCGGTTTGTAAGCGGATCGCCTCGTCCGACTGGCTGAGTTGTTCCGTTTGCCTCTGGAGAAGAGCTTCGAGATCCCTGATCTTCCCCTCGGCAGCATCGGCTCGCTTCGTAGCAGCCTCAGCTCGTTTGGAAGCCCTCTCGGCCCGGGTCTCGGCATATTCTGCCTGATTCCTTAGATCGGCGAGCTCCTGACCAGTCTTCACCTTCTCCGATCGCATAACTTCATAGTCAGCTTTCATGGCATGAAAGCTAGCATGTTGATGGTGGAGTTGGTTGGTGTGCTGTCGCAAGCAACCAAAAATAAAATCTTACTTGTGAAAGATAATAATGTAGTGGTGCAAGTAAGAGTCGATCCCACAAAGAGTGATTAGTTTAAAATTATTCTTTGTTTACCAAAAGAGGGGGGGTTTATAGTTTGATTTCACTAATTATTAAGAACAAAATTTAAAGTGATAAGAATAACCAATTAATTAAAGATTTCAGTTCTCCCGGTTCAGTATCACCTTTTTACAACAATAAAATAATTAAGTAAAGCAATATTTATCCTTCAATGAAATTAATAGCCCTAGGTAGCAACAAGCTCTACTACCCGAAACTCCCCTTAGATTATCACTTAATGAAACAAGCTCTTCACAAGATTCTAACCATTATACAACCTAGAACAAGCTCTCTAGATTTAATATAATAGTTGTATTAAGAACTAGGGAATTAGACTAATCCAAGCAACAATCACACAAGTTCGGATTATTTAACTTGTCTTTCGATAATCATAGCAATACTCAAAAGCTTGACCACAATCATGTATCACTAATTTCTACTTGTGATTAGGAACAATATCAATTACACGTAATACTATCCCTTAATCTAGTAGATGAAATTAATCAATTTGACTTAATCGATCACATTAAACCAATTGGAATAAATATCATTCAAAAGTTAAAATAGATTATCAATAATGAACTTCATGTAAGAAGGAATAAATAGCTTATACTTAATCAAACCATTACCTGTAAACAAGGTTCAACATCCCCTTCAAACTGAGTAAAGGAACTAGCCTAACATATTAAGTCCAATTAATATTTTCTTGAATTATTAAAGGGGTGAGGACAACAACCTCACTATGGAGGTGATCCTCTTTCCCTACTAATTTATAAAAGGGGTGAGGACAACAACCTCACTATGGAGGTGATCCTCTTTCCCTACTAATTACACTAGAATTTGGAGAAGATGAAGAAGATGAAGAAGATGGTGTGTATTAGTTTGTGAATTAGCAAAATACAAGCCTAGCTTCACTTGCTATTTATAGGCACTCAAGTGTACAAGATTTCAAGATCCAACAACTAATTTGGGTCATGTGAATCAGCCATCTAATGCAATCAAAAACCCAAAAAACGTGCTCCTCATAAGAAGTCAAAATCTGACACCAAAACTGATCAGCAGCTTGCAAGTTGATTTTGAATTAGTAAACTGCCGAATTTGGACTTGAGCAAAGAAGCAAAGTTGTAGCCCTGGAGTTTCTAATGAATTTGGGCTTTTGAATCACCTGATTTGGAGTTGGGAAGCTCAAGTTATGGCCCAAATACTACAACTGGTCCGAACAGAAATCCATTCCACGCGGGATTCGGATCAGCTGTATAAAAAGCAATATTTGGAGGCCCAAATGAACTCGGATTTTTGCTCACCATACCATTCTAGAAAGCTTGAGAAGTCTACTAAAAACTTCAAGAAGACCACATTTTCATTTGGGATCTTTAACACAATTCAAATCTCAACCGAAGCCCCAAAGGTCAATCTGTCCAAAAGCTTAATTTCCTGAAATTTTCAACTTTGACGCATGTTGGTAAAATTGTCATAACTCTCTCATCCGAGCTTCGATTTAGGCGTTTCAAGATGATCCGGAAAGCTAAGAAATAGATCTACAATTTTCCTTCTTTGAGTTTTGAGAGAATAAGGACTGATCAAGTATAAAATTGAGCCTCAAGCAGACAGACGGATTTCAAAACAATCCAAAAGTGTGGCAATAACACAGTTTTCATTTAATGGCTCCATTTGCAACCTAAATCAAAATATAAGAATAGTGAGTACATTTAGGTGCCAAATAAGTATAAAAGACTAGATATTAAGAGATAAAAACATAACAAATTTTATACTTATCAAATTCCCCCACACTTATCTTTTGCACGTCCTCGGGCAAAACAAAAATAAACTATAACAAAAAATTCAACTAATCTAACTTGACAACCTTGAGCCACAAATTAAAATGAACTTCAACATTAACCTCAAAGATTCAAAACAGTAACTCTTGAAAAACTTCAAAACACCGCTTCATCTAAAATTCAAGCTTACTTATCAATGTTACTCTACTCTTAACCCTTCGTGTGTGTGTGAATCCACATGTATCAAACCAATTAAAACTTAGAAAAATTTATGAAATCAAAGCCTTGAAGGAGAAAGAAAAACTCTAAACACCTATTTTCACATTACTCGCAATTAACATAAGCAAATAACAGTAGAGATCAATAGGCTTTTTCTTCCTTTGGTAAGTGCATTTTATGCTCCGTCTTACCAACGAGTGCGTTTTACGCTCCATCTCGCATGTCACGTGTTTATGAATGAGTGCGTTTTACGCTCCATCTCAATTCACCGCATGAATCATAATTTTTCTTTTTCTTCTCTTTCTTTTTTTTAAAATCAAACATCTAACTTTTGCCTAAATCATTTCCCTTTTCTTAAATAAGACCTCATGTTTACTTCAAGTTATGATCAAACAAATGATAGAGTTCAAGAATTTCTCCCCTCGACATTCAATCGAAATAAATAAATAAATAAAATCATTTCCAAGTTAAAATTAGGCCGACCAATGGGATAAGTGCAAAGAAATTGAAGGGTCTCAAATAAAGTAAAAATCAACAAAGAAAACCAAATTCAAACTCCACAATGTCTATAAATTTTCCAAAATGTTATCAACGAGAATCAAGATTTTATCATTGGTCAAAAATCAAAATCCAAATTAACTCATTGCTCAAGTGACTTATTTTAAAAATTACCCCATTTTCGTAGGAAACACGATTGCACTTAGCATGTACAACAAGCCTTTAAACCCCAAGGTTACCCCAAGTGGACGAGTTTTGTCTCGTGAGGGTTTGCAGAGAATATACCCACAAAATTCAAAATTCAAACTAACAAAATCAAACTTAATTTTTTTAAATTTTTTTATTGCATATTTTTTTTAAAACACCCTAAATTTTAAAACACCCTAAATTTTAAAACACCCTAAATCCTTCCCCCACACTTAAAACTTACATTGTCCCTAATGTAAAGTAAAATGCAAAAAAAAGGAAAAACAACATAACCGAAATATAAATGCGAAAATAAAAAGAAATGAACTCCCCTTGGGTTGCCTCCCAAGCAGCGCCTTTGTTTATTGTCATTGGCTTGACATTAAACCTCTTAATCTTCATAAACTGGATCCACCAAATCCAGCAGCTCAATATTCTCCATTTGATATCCTTCATAGAAGGGTTTGAGCCTGTGACCATTCACTTTAAAAATCTTCCCTGTGCTTGGACTTTGAATTTCCACTGCACCATGATTAAAAATGTCAGTAATAATAAAAGGCCCGACCCAACGGGAGCGCAACTTACCTGGAAATAATTTTAGCCTTGAATGATAAAGGAGAACTTTCTGCCCAACAACAAAGTTCTTTCTAGTAATCTTCTTGTCATGAAAGGCTTTTGTTTTCTCTTTGTAAATTTTAGAGCTCTCGTATGCATCATTCCTTAATTCCTCTAGCTCTTGCAACTGCAACTTCCTATGGACTCCGGCTGAATCTAAGGTCATATTACATTGTCTAACTGCCCAAAAAGCCTTGTGTTCTAACTCCACTGGTAGATGACATGGTTTTCCAAACACTAATCTATAAGGTGACATACCTATTGGAGTTTTGTAAGCTGTTCTATAGGCCCAAAGTGCATCTTCTAACCTCAGACTCCAATCTTTTCTACTCGGTTTGACTACTTTTTCCAAAATAGACTTGACCTCCCGGTTAGATATCTCAGCTTGCCCATTGCTCTGTGGATGGTAGGATGTAGAAACTTTATGCATCACATTGTATTTCTTGAATAGTGTCGCTAGCATCCTATTGCAGAAGTGGGTTCCCTTATCACTGATTATGGCCCTTGGCATTCCAAACCTGACAAATATGTTAGACTTGATAAAATCTGCAACAACTTTAGAGTCATCAGTCCTGGTGGCTTTAGCTTCCACCCATTTAGAAACATAATCAACAGCCAAAAGAATGTAAACATTACCATAAGAAGCAGGAAATGGTCCCATAAAATCAATACCCCAAACATCAAAAATTTCAACAATTAAAATAGGTGTTTGTGGCATTTGATTCCTACTTGATATATTTCCTGTCTTTTGACAACTTTCACATGACTTACAGAACTGATAAGAGTCCTTAAAAATAGTCGGCCAAAAGAAACCACATTCCAAAACCTTATGAGCTGTTCTTTTAGGTCCAAAATGGCCTCCACAAGCATAAGAGTGACAAAAAGTTAGAATAGATAAAAACTCACTTTTAGGCACACACCTTCTAACTATCTGGTCAGCACAAAATTTCCATAAGTATGGATCATCCCATATATAATATTTGGCATCACTCTTAAGCTTTTCTTTTTGGAATTTAGAGAACTCACTAGGAATATAGGCACTCACTAAGTAATTTACGATATTGGCATACCAAGGTATAGCCTCATCAATGGAAAATAAATGCTCATCTGGAAAAGAATCATGCAATGGTAGCGCCTCTTCATTCTTAATCAGCCTGCTCAAGTGATCCGCCACCAAGTTGTCCGCTCCTTTCTTATCCTTGATCTCCAAGTCAAATTCTTGTAGCAATAGAATCCATCTAATGATTCTTGGTTTGGATTCCTTCTTGGTTAGCAAATACCTGAGAGCAGCATGGTCAGAATAAACTACAACTTTAGTACCAAGCAAATATGATCTAAACTTGTCTAAAGCAAATACAACAGATAAGAGTTCTTTTTCAGTTGTAGTGTAATTAATCTGAGCAGCATTTAGAGTCCTAGAAGCATAGTGAATGGCATGGACAACTTTGTCAACCCTTTGGCCTAAGACAGCTCCTACTGCATAGTTGCTTGCATCACACATGATCTCAAATGGAAACTTCCAATTTGGTGGTTGTATCACTGGTGCCGAGGTCAATAGCTTCTTTAATTTGTCAAACGCCTCCTTGCACTCGTCATCAAATTGGAATTCCACATCCTTTTATAGCAACTTACACAATGGCAAAGCTATTTTTGAGAAGTCCTTGATAAATCTACGATAGAAACCTGCATGACCAAGGAAAGAACGAATCTCCCGCACACTGACGGGGTAAGGCAGAGCAGTAACAATTTCTATCTTAGCTTTATCCACTTCTAATCCTTTAGCTGAAACCACATGGCCAAGTACTATACCTTGTTCCACCATAAAGTGACACTTTTCCCAATTAAGAACAAGATTAGTTTCTAAGCATCTATCTAGCACACGAGTCAGATTATCGAGGCATACATCTAAAGAATCACCATGTATTGTGAAGTCATCCATAAATACTTCAATGCAGTTTTCAAGAAAATCAGAAAAGATGCTTACCATACATCGTTGGAAGGTACCTGGTGCATTACACAGTCCAAAGGACATTCTACGATACGCAAATGTACCAAAAGGACATGTGAATGTGGTCTTTTCTTGGTCTTCGGGTGCAATCACAATTTGGTTATAACCTGAAAAACCATCTAGAAAACAGTAATAAGCATGCCCAGCTAATCTTTCCAACATTTGATCAATAAAAGGAAGAGGAAAGTGATCCTTTCTAGTTACAACATTTAACTTCCTGTAATCAATACAAACTCTCCATCCTGTCTGCATACGTGTAGGCACCAACTCATTATCATCGTTTTTGATGACTGTGATTCCAGATTTCTTTGGTACTACCTGTACTGGACTTACCCATTGACTGTCTGAGATGGGATAAATTATACCTGCATCAAGTAATTTCAGCACCTCCTTCTTCACTACCTCCATCATGGGTGGATTAAGTCTTCTTTGTGCATCTCTAGTGGGCTTGGCTCCATCTTCTAAAAGGATTCTATGCATGCACGTAGCAGGACTGATACCTTTGATATCTGCTATAGTCCAACCAAAGACTGTTATATGGTCCCTTAGGACTCTGAGCAGTTTATCTTCGTGTACTTTGGTTAGATTGTTAGCGATAATCACTGGTAGCGTCTCATTCTTCCCTAAGAATGCATACTTCAAGTGTGCAGGTAATGGTTTCAGTTCTAAGGTTGGGGCCTGCACAACAGATGGTAATAACTTTTGATGAGAACTGGGCAATTGAATAGAATAAACTGCATATTTAGCTGAGGTTTTAGGTAAAGAATGTAATGCAGCTACAGTCTCTTTCAAGTCCTGATTCTGCTCAATCTCTTCTTCTTTATCTAATTCCAGACTGTTAGTGATAGCGACCTCCAAACTTTCCCTTTGTGTTTGTTCAAAAGACTTCTGCACTAAAGAGTCAAGTACATCAATAGCAAAAACAGGGTGAATATCACTAGGATACCTCATGGCCTCATATATGTTAAATTGTATCTTTTCACCATCAAACTCCATGGTTAAGGTTCCATTGTGCACATCAATCATAGTCCTTGCTGTTTTCAAAAATGGCCTCCTTAAAAGTATATGTGCGGGATTTGGGGATTTATCATCATCCATATCCACAATGTAAAAATCTGCAGGAAAGATTAGTTCATTCACCTGCACCAAGACATCTTCAATTACCCCTTGGGGGTAAGTGTTAGTACGATCAGCCAATTGAATAATAACACCAGTTTGTTTCAAAGGACCGAGATTTAAAGAAGCAAAAATAGATAATGGCATGACATTAATTGAAGCTCCTAAATCTAGCATAGCTTTCTCAAATCTGGTATTACCTATTCTACATGGAATTGTAAACATGCCTGGATCTTTACATTTAGGGGGCATTTTTCTTTGAAGGACTGCTGATACATTCTCACCAACGATGACTCTTTCATCATTTTTTAATTTTCTTTTGTTAGTGCATAATTCTTTCAAAAATTTTGCATACCTGGGTACTTGCTTAATTGCATCTAGTAAAGGAATATTCACCTCTACCTTCCTGAAAGTTTCTAGAATTTCTTTTTCTTGCTCATCCTTTTTTGAAGTTTTAGGATTCCTGGGAGGAAAAGGTAAAGGATTAGTCTTTAGCTGAACATGAGTGTTAGGTTTTACCTTTGATATTTCTGCATCCTCCTTAGCCTTATCTTCCTCAAGTTCACAAGTAACTTTTGGTGCTTCCAATTGTTTTCCACTCCTCAAAGTTATAGCACATGCATTCTCTCTCGGATTAACAATAGTTTGAGAAGGTAGCTTCCCTGAACTTTGAGAGTCCAATCGACCAACTGTCGTAGCAAGTTGACTCATCTGATTTTCTAGATTGTGGATGGAAGTCCTTGTCTCTTGCTGAAATTGTTGTGTTTGATTCATGAATGCCTTGAACATGTCCTCAAGAGATGTTCCAGAATTAACAGGAGCAGCTTGTCTAGGTTGGTACTGTGGTTGAGCTGGTTGAAAACTTTGCTGCCCATTTGGGAAAACACCTTGCACTGGTGGCCTAGTACCTCCATAGCTCAAATTGGGATGATCCTTCCATCCGGAATTGTAAGTGTTAGAGTAAGGATCATATTTTCTCTGAGGTTGTCCTTGATAATTCCCCACTGCATTTGCCTGTTGCATATTATCATCCTCTTGCAGTGTTGGGCATGCATCTGTATTGTGATTTGTTAACAAACAAATACCACAAGCTTTTGCTGCTGGCATGTTTCCTGTAGCCATTTGACGAACAAGAGAAGTTAGACTTGCAATTTGTTGTTCAATAGCAGAAACTTTTACCTCATTCACATTCCTAGGTGAGAAATCAAGTCGACTGCCAAATTGTTGAGAATTAGCTGCCATATTTGCAATGAGATTTCTTGCAGCCTCGGGAGTTTTGTCCACCAGAGCTCCTCCACTAGCAGCATCAATCATGCTCCTATCTGTAGATAAAAGACCTTCATAGTAGTATTGGATGAGGAGTTGATCACTAATTTGATGATGGGGGCAACTTGCACATAGTTTCTTAAAACGTTCCCAATACTCGTATAGGGTTTCTCCATTATTCTGCCTCACACCACAAATTTCTTTTCGAATGTTGGCTGCTCTTGAAGCGGGAAAATATTTTTCTAAGAATAATCTTTTCATCTCTTCCCATTTTGTGATACTTCCGGAGGGTAAATAGTAAAGCCAATCCTTAGCCAAATCTTTTAGAGAAAATGGAAAGGCTCTTAACTTGATTTGTTCTTCGGTTACTCCGGTAGGCTTCATACTTGTGCATACCACATGAAATTCCTTCAAATGTTTGTGAGGGTCTTCACCTGCCAAACCATGAAAAGTAGGTAAAAGATGTATTAGTCCAGATTTTAATTCAAAATGAGTATTAACATCTAGATTAGGGAAGGTTATGCATAAAGGTTGTTGATTCAAAGCAGGGGCCGCAAGCTCCTTCAAAGTTCGAGTTTCTTCCATGGTGTCCTTCTCTTCACAATTATTCCGAACTACTTTCCTTAATCTACGAATGGTTCTCTCTATTTCTGGATCACACTTTAAATCACCTTGATTAGTAGATCGAGTTTTGGACATAAACAATCAAAGGAAATTCAAATTACCTGAGTACAAAAAAAATAAAATAAATAAAGATAAAAATAATGATAACAAAGAAAAATAAACTAAAATCACTCCCCGGCAACGGCGCCAAAATTTGGTGTGCTGTCGCAAGCAACCAAAAATAAAATCTTACTTGTGAAAGATAATAATGTAGTGGTGCAAGTAAGAGTCGATCCCACAAAGAGTGATTAGTTTAAAATTATTCTTTGTTTACCAAAAGAGGGGGGGTTTATAGTTTGATTTCACTAATTATTAAGAACAAAATTTAAAGTGATAAGAATAACCAATTAATTAAAGATTTCAGTTCTCCCGGTTCAGTATCACCTTTTTACAACAATAAAATAATTAAGTAAAGCAATATTTATCCTTCAATGAAATTAATAGCCCTAGGTAGCAAACAAGCTCTACTACCCGAAACTCCCCTTAGATTATCACTTAATGAAACAAGCTCTTCACAAGATTCTAACCATTATACAACCTAGAACAAGCTCTCTAGATTTAATATAATAGTTGTATTAAGAACTAGGGAATTAGACTAATCCAAGCAACAATCACACAAGTTCGGATTATTTAACTTGTCTTTCGATAATCATAGCAATACTCAAAAGCTTGACCACAATCATGTATCACTAATTTCTACTTGTGATTAGGAACAATATCAATTACACGTAATACTATCCCTTAATCTAGTAGATGAAATTAATCAATTTGACTTAATCGATCACATTAAACCAATTGGAATAAATATCATTCAAAAGTTAAAATAGATTATCAATAATGAACTTCATGTAAGAAGGAATAAATAGCTTATACTTAATCAAACCATTACCTGTAAACAAGGTTCAACATCCCCTTCAAACTGAGTAAAGGAACTAGCCTAACATATTAAGTCCAATTAATATTTTCTTGAATTATTAAAGGGGTGAGGACAACAACCTCACTATGGAGGTGATCCTCTTTCCCTACTAATTTATAAAAGGGGTGAGGACAACAACCTCACTATGGAGGTGATCCTCTTTCCCTACTAATTACACTAGAATTTGGAGAAGATGAAGAAGATGAAGAAGATGGTGTGTATTAGTTTGTGAATTAGCAAAATACAAGCCTAGCTTCACTTGCTATTTATAGGCACTCAAGTGTACAAGATTTCAAGATCCAACAACTAATTTGGGTCATGTGAATCAGCCATCTAATGCAATCAAAAACCCAAAAACGTGCTCCTCATAAGAAGTCAAAATCTGACACCAAAACTGATCAGCAGCTTGCAAGTTGATTTTGAATTAGTAAACTGCCGAATTTGGACTTGAGCAAAGAAGCAAAGTTGTAGCCCTGGAGTTTCTAATGAATTTGGGCTTTTGAATCACCTGATTTGGAGTTGGGAAGCTCAAGTTATGGCCCAAATACTACAACTGGTCCGAACAGAAATCCATTCCACGCGGGATTCGGATCAGCTGTATAAAAAGCAATATTTGGAGGCCCAAATGAACTCGGATTTTTGCTCACCATACCATTCTAGAAAGCTTGAGAAGTCTACTAAAAACTTCAAGAAGACCACATTTTCATTTGGGATCTTTAACACAATTCAAATCTCAACCGAAGCCCCAAAGGTCAATCTGTCCAAAAGCTTAATTTCCTGAAATTTTCAACTTTGACGCATGTTGGTAAAATTGTCATAACTCTCTCATCCGAGCTTCGATTTAGGCGTTTCAAGATGATCCGGAAAGCTAAGAAATAGATCTACAATTTTCCTTCTTTGAGTTTTGAGAGAATAAGGACTGATCAAGTATAAAATTGAGCCTCAAGCAGACAGACGAATTTCAAAACAATCCAAAAGTGTGGCAATAACACAGTTTTCATTTAATGGCTCCATTTGCAACCTAAATCAAAATATAAGAATAGTGAGTACATTTAGGTGCCAAATAAGTATAAAAGACTAGATATTAAGAGATAAAAACATAACAAATTTTATACTTATCATTGGTCTCGGACCTTCTGGTGTTTATCCTTCACCGCATCACACTCCTCGGTGGACTTCTTCAGTTCATGCTCCAAGCTCTTAACTTGGTCAGAAACTTCAAGCAGAAGATCGTTCCCCTGTATAGTAACGATTCGGGAGTTAGGATATGACAGATAAAGCAATTGGGGGTAATACTTAAAGACACTTGTGTACCTTGGTGTGATGAGCGAACAGCCTTTCCATCAAGGCCTTCAGACCCCCCTGACTAGCCTCTGCTGCGTCAAGCATGATCGGGGCAGAATCCAAGGCCCCGACAGAAGTTCCCACTCCTTCCACCCCTAGTTGTTCAGCGGCAGGAGGGGGAGGAGTGGACTCTATCTGCTTCTTCTTCTTCCTCACCAGAACCCCTTCTTCGGGGTGAGGAGACTCGGCGTTGAAAGAAGCCGTGGCAACCAGCTCCTTCGGGGCACCACTGGCTGATCCCCCGGTAGTGGAAGAGGGCTCGATCGGAATCACTCGGGCGGGTTCCTCTCTCACCTCAACTGCGGAGCAGCGCACCAACCTCCTTTTCTTGGGTTTGGGTTCGGCGGCTCCCACCTGCTCCCCGGTCAGGCTCGGTTTCGAGGCTCCCTCGGTGGCCCCCTCGGGAAGAGTAGAAATCTTGCTCTCTGAAGTTTTCTTTTGTCTGGCTAGCTTCAGTTTCTCCGCTCCTGAAAGTTTAGTCCTTGGCACTCCAGCCGCTTCGAGAATGGCCTCGTTATCGGCGGTCCTTCCAGAGTCAGCCACTGCACAAAAGATAAGGGAGGATCAGTATATCATCAAATTCGATAACGATGTGCATTCGGGAAATTTAAATGGACTTACAGTCGTGATCATGTAACCAGTCTTGATCATTCAAAAGGAGCCGGTTCCACTTCACCGATGGTCGCTTGGAATACAAAACCTCGAACTCCTCCAACCGTCTTCGGGTAATCCGATTCGGGTTTAATTGGTCTTTGTTCGGGTTAGACCAAGGTCCTACCAACTCAGTGTCCGGCCCCTTGATGAGAAACCAGTCCCCATGCCATCCTTTATTACTGGACGGGGTATCCATAAGGGTATCTCTCCTCGGATTCTTAATTATTTGATAAAAACCCTTCTCCTTACAAGCGGATAGGGAAAAGAATTGGAAGAAGAAGTCGATGCTCGGGGCTACGCCCTCGGATGAGCAGAAAGCTATGAAACTATTTAAATGAATGAAAGAATTTGGGGATAATTGATTTAATCTAAGCCCTACTGTATGAAGGACCTCTACAACGAAAGGACGGAGTGGAAAACGCACCCCGAAGAGAAACAACTGGCGATGGATCGGGATCCACCCCCCTTCGGGTTGCCAGTATACCCTTTCCTCGCCCTCGGGTCTCCTAATCTCATATGATTCAGGAATGTAGAATTCCGTCATCAGCAGATCGAAAAAAGGATTTTTGATAGACGAAGGAATGTTGGCTACTCTATACTCTAAAGAGAAATACTTAGCCCTATTGTACTCTTCTACATCTCTCATGCGCTCTATGATTACCGGTTTCCATGGCTGACCTTCAGGAATTCCGGCTTGAGCGATTGTAACCTCATCTTCAACATGGGAAGATGAAGCTGGATCCCTATTACCCCCAGCCATCGAGAAAAGTAAGAAGGATGAATAACTTACTTGAGATATTCGGGGAAGAGGATGAACGATCGTTCCTAAAGCAGAATATCAAGAAGATGAAATCTCTCGAAGGAAATTTCGCTCTCTATGTAAACGGATGAACTGGTGAGAAATGACGGCGAGGTTAAACTTTCTCTATAAAAGTAAATATCCGACGGCTGAAATTGATCCTATCTAACGGACGAGGCCAGAGGCGGGAGAAATCTTACTAATGAGGCTATAATGACTTACAGCTGTATCCGACTGTAGCGTTTTGAAATTCAAGAAACAACCGTTGGGCTGCTTGTGCTGGGATATTACTATTGGGCTTCGAAACGAAAAGATTGGGCCCAAACACATACTTATGAGCGGGGTCAACCCATCAGAGAAGCCCAATGTTATGACCAGATTGTTTATTCTCGGGACAATATTTCTAGGGATCCCAAGTGGCACCTTCCCTCGGTTCTTGTGCCTTCGAGCACCCGAGGAGCACCACCCTTGGTCTGACGCCCTCGAAAGTCCCTGTCTTCGGGCTAATACTTGAAGACACTTGGAGGAGAGATATCCTCGGTCTGACGCCTTCGGGTTCCCGAGAGCATCTATCCTCTCTCCTTGTTATAAATTTCCGGCTGATCAAATCCTCTAACTCACCCCCCAGTACATATCATATACTAAGGGAGTAGGGGGCAATGTTCGGATATAAATCCTAGCAGGCTGGATTGGGCTCCTTTTGTTGGGCTCGGCCCAAAGGCCAATCACGCCTAGCAGATGGTATGAGGACTCTCTAGTCCGAAAAGGCTTGGGCCAGTATTTTAAGCCCTTGTGGTTCCTTACTGGACAGTACTCCTATCGGATCAAGGTAGTTGCATCCGGGTCTGATAAGGATTCTGGGCAGTACACTCCTAGTTGGGGTAGAAAGTAGCCAAGTGAATCCTATAAATACTCAAATAACAATGAAGGCCAGGTACAATACTTTTACCCTACTAAATATTTGACCTCCATTGTTAGCGCACCTTGAGTTTTGTTACTTACTCTTACACCCGAGGAGTCTCCACACGGCCCAAGCCGTTGGGACTTTTGTGCAGGTACACGCGCGGAGAGTGGATTGGACGCGCGGACAAAATCAAGCGTTAACAAAGATATTACCAACAATAATTGTAATAAAAAAAGTCGATACATAAAGTAGTAAGATATATTAATAATATTTTTTGACAAATAATCAGATTCTTCAAATTGATTTTTGTGATTATTTTCACAAAAGTGATTATAAGCAATTTCAAAAATTTGATTACCAAAACTTTTATGCTTATTAAAATTGATTAATTATAAGCAGATTTAGCTGCTTATAAACGATTCCAAATACCCTCTTAAAAGTTTTCAAATTCCATGCAAGGGAAGTCGGGAAAAATATCCATTTTTATATCTTTTTCTGTAAATTAATATTAGGAAATAATAAAGATGATCTAACCTTTTTTTTTTTGCGCTAAACCAGCTGATTTTAATTTTCAAGTAGACAATTATCTATAAAAAAAAAAATTCACGGAGCGATGATTTTTATTGAGATTATTTTACGAATATTACTCTTAAGAAAGTATATAATATTTCACTTATATAAAAGTATTGATATTTTGCTAACTAAATTTGAAAGTCACATTGTGTCAGCTATAATCACAAAAAAAACCGAGAGAGTGCTATTTGTAAATATAAGTATTACTTATTTTCTAGATTTCTCTTTCAACAATAGTACTCCTTTTCATCCATTTTAATTTTATTTTTTTTTATAAATAGCTTGAAGAGTTGCAAACAGAAAAATCAAGATTAGTTAACTACTTTTTCAGTTTCATATCAAATATTGGAAAATATGGAGTAAAAAAAATGTTAGTTGCAAAATGATTTCCTCAGTACAATGGAGATTTATATGTAGAAGTTAAGTACACAAGAATTGTTGGCAAAAAAAGGGGGGGCAAAGACATTGCAAATTTAGTAGTTATTTTATGCAAAAGCCATCAGATCTAGAGGACCATGCACCTAACGAGGCCATGTGCCACTTCTTTTGCTGTGGTTTGTTTGAATTATGCTTTCTTCAAACATGAGTTTAACCATATTGAAATTTAGAAAATATGAGCAAAAATTTAATAATAAAAAGGAAAAAAAATTAAAAGTTATTAAGTTTTTTAACCATTCACTATGTTACATTTTAGCGCATATATATATATATATATATATATATATATATATATATATATATATATATATAGAGAGAGAGAGAGAGAGAGAGAGAGTCCTGTTTCACAACACACGTTAGCTATGATTACTATTTCAGTTAACAGATCTTAAACCGTTAATTCAGAGATTCAATGGCCCAAAGAAAAACTGGGCGGAACTCTTACCTGTGACCAGAGAATTTTTTTTTTGCTAGCCACAGGTAAGAGGTGTGAGCAAGAGAAATATCCAAAATGCTCCCACTTTAAATAGTTTTTTGCTGGCCGCAACTCTTACTTGTGGTCAGAGAAATTTTTTTTGCTGGCAACAGGTAAGAGATGTGGTCAGGAGAAGTGTTTAAAATACTCTCACCTTAATTAGATTTAAATAGTTTCAATGTATAAAATATTTGTATAAATAATTTCTTAAGTAATAAAAACTAACATTGTCAACTATATATAATGTATTTATTTTTATAAATAATTATCTAAGAAATAAAATTTAAATTGTTACTTATATTCAATGTATTTATTTGTATGAATAATTTCTTAAGCAATAAAATTTAACATTGTCAACTATATTTAATATATTTATTTGTATAAATAAAATATTATGTAATATAATTTAACATTGTCAATTATTGTGACAATTTGATTATTTAAAATTTAAACTCCATATTGTAATACAACTTGAAATTATTCATACATTCATATTTGAAATTATTTATACAAAAAATACAGTGTTAATTTTATTTCTTAAAAAAATTATTTATAAAAATAAATACATTATATGTAGTTGATAATGTTAATTTTTATTACTTAAGAAATTATTTATACAAATATTTTATATATTGAAACTATTTAAATCTAACTAAGATGAGAATATTTTAGACATTTATCCTGGTCACACCTCTTACCTATGGCCAACAAAAAAAAAATCTCTGGCCCCATGTAAGAGTTGCAGCCAACAAAAAATATTTAAAATGAGGGTATTTTAGACATTTTTTCTGATCACACCTCTTACATGTGGCCAGTAAAAAAAAATTCTCTGGCCGCATGTAGGAGTTGCGGCCTAATAACCCTAGCTAACCTGTTTTGTGGAACGGGCCCCATATATATATATATATATATATATATATATATATATATATATATATATATATATATATGGGCTACTCACACTTATTTTGTAGCAAGTTTCTTCAAAATTATAATTTGACCCCTAAATAAATTGTGCTTACAAATTATTACATAAAGTAACGAAATGCATACAATATCGACCCCAAAATCATTTTTAGGCTAAAATTGATCAAAATACTCTATTTGCCTTTAGATATAATTTGACCGTATTAAACAATAAAAATATTAATTTAAAGAATTATTTATATGATAACTAATTTAAAGACTTAATAATATAAAAAGAAATTAAAAAAAAAACTTATTATTCTCGATTTGCATCACCAATTTTGACCACATTTGCCAGAACCCACACGATTCACACTAGAAACACTCTTGATACGACAAAACCCACTATTTCTAATATCAAAATCAAAATAACAACCATAAGACCCCATCGCCTCCATACAATAGCAAACTACTTGGATCAAAACCCCCAAATCAACACACTAATCTCACAATCAACGGGTAGACAATAAATTGAAAGAAGAAAAAAATGATAAACAAGTCTATGGAACTTTTGACGATTGCAGATCTTGTTGAAAAGGATGACGAATTTGGAGATCTAAACACGTGGAAGAATCTGACAAATTTGGATGTACCTTTCGATTCCCGGTTTCTCATATTCTGCAAATAATTGTTAATTTTGGTGAGGGATATGATTGGGGTTGTGATAGTAAGGATGATTTGCAAATTGAACTAAATTATAACAATCATGGGCTGATGGTTGTGAACAACGCGGGAGTGAATTTACTCATCTGAAGGACATATGGATATGGTTGTGAACGGCGCTAGAGTAAATTGACTTTTTGATGAGGACTTGATGATGAGGATGACGACCATCCTTTAATTGTTGTTGCTAAATGTTAATAGTGACCCTAATCAAGGTAAGCCATATTATAATTTAATTTTTGATTTTTATTTTTTAAATTTGTACTTTTAATTTATACTTTAGTTTTTAATATTTTATACTTTAATTTTTTTAAAATTTATTTGCTACATATTATATACGTCTTATTTAGAATCAATTTTATTTTCATTAATTATCATTCTAGTTTAATTTTTTGTTTAAGTTATCTTCATAAATTTTATTTTATAATTGTTTAAAATTAAATTAATATCAACAAAAAATAATTAATTAGTATTTTTTTGGTTTTTTTAAATTTGTTGTTTTTTGTCAAACATATTTGATATTATTTATAATTTTATATTTTAAAGTCAACATTATTTGGGGTTAATTGTATTTAGAAATATTTTAATTTGGGGTTAATTGTGTTGTTTCTCAGAGGCACTTAGAGATCTATAAGAGAGGGTTGAATAGAATCTCTTGTTGAAATTTAACTTATTAAGGAAATTATCAAATAATTAGTTAAACACAATGGAATATATATTTAGAAAACCCCCTTAAAGATTAAAAGAAATTTCAGCTCTAAATTTAGTTTATTAGGTTTTAAGCCACACATACAATTTAAATAATATGACAGAAGGTAAGCGCAGAAAAGTAAATAACATAGAGACATTTTATGTGGTTCGGAAATTGAATAACTTCTAATCCACTCTTCTACTTCAAATATTAGGAAATCTATTAAGGATGTAGATCACTTAGATCTCTTACAACTGAACTACTAAGTTTTCTTCGAGTCACTCAGTCTCGGAATGGTCACTACTCACTAAGACCAGGGCACTCTCTAAATCACTAAGATTCCTTTGAGTCACTTAGTCTCGGCATGATGGTCACTAAGACCAGGACACTTAGTCCTCTATTAATTGATTGTTATTGAGAGGTGCTGCTAAGCTTTGCAATGTGGCTCGTCTTCCTTTTGGTGCTTAGCAGCCTTGAACACATCTTGAGTCGCAGAGTGGAACTTGCTCTACTTTTTGAGAGATTCAACTTTGTGTTTCTGAGATGATGATCCATACTCTCATCTCTCTCTTTTTGATTTTGAAACTTTGTTATCTTTTATAGTTTTTCATAGATTTTTCTGTTGGAGAGTTTCCGTTAATGCATTTAATACTTCAGATTTTCTAGGATCTTTGATGTTGACGTTTAAGTCTATGTGTCAGTTGCTTTTTGACTTTCCTATCACGTCAGTTTGCTTTTTCACCTAACATTACTAAGATGTCGCTTTCAACAAACTTACCGGTGGACACATTTCTTGATCTTTGATTTCTACCAAGGATACTTAAAGAATGCATCAGAATCTTTGATCAGCACTATTCTATGTCAGTTTCTTGTCAGATATGACTGTACTTTACGAAGAAGTAGAACTCTACGATTTCATTCTATGATCAGCTCTACAAATATTACTTTACGATTCAGAAGCTGACTTTACGATTTAGTTTTTACTGAATGATCCTTGAGTCACCTTACAATATGGCTTTTACTTAGCGATTTCTTGGAGTACTCTACATTCAGTCTTTACTCAACGAGCTTTGTTTGACTTTTCGATTCTCCGTTCACTTTTAGATTGATCTATACTTTGAGAAGTGAGGTAAACTTTATAATGAGTGCAACAACTGTGCGATCTATCTTTTTACAAAGCTGAAAACAGACTTTCTAATCTCCTCTTTACTCTGCTATCTCAGTTTTTACTTTTCGATTCCGAGGACAGTTTAACAAACATTAGTGTAGACTCTGCGATTTTTCTTTAGCTCTGAGATAGCCTATCAACTTTGAAATCATCTGTTCACTTTACCATTTTGAAATTTACTTTACGAGATAGAGTGAACTCTGCGATTCAACTGATGCTTTACGAACATGAGTTGACTCTACGATTTATTATCTTCACATTACGAGCTGGCAGAGTAACTCAATGAATAATTTGAACCTATTGACTATACAAATTAACTGTAAGATCAACCTAATAGATTTGATCTTTCTAATCTAAGTCCTTGTACGTATGTTTTATATAAGGACTTTACAAAATTTATTTTTACAAATATACATTGATCATATTGTTCTATGAACACTTAGATTACTTTGCTAACAATGTTTACACTACGATCATGCAGAGTAACTTTATGATCTACTTGATCTTATCTATTTACAAGATCAACCTAACAACTTTGATTTTTTTAATCTAAGTCCTTGTACATCAAATTATCATGAAGGACTTTACAATAGATATACATTAGTCATTGTTTATCATCGCATTATTCATTATCATACATCATCATATTCATCATATAATCACATAGACACATAAACACATTCATCACGTAATCATCACATAAACACATAATCACATTCATCATCAAATTAGACTCTAACAAATTGTATTTAGAAATATTTTAATTTGAGGTTAATTGTATTTAAAAGTATTTTAATACGGTCAAACTGTATAAAACCGATCGAGTCCAACCGGGTTGCTAGCCGAATCGGGTATTCTGCTTAATTTTCGTCGAAAAATAATTTTAGGGTTGATATTGTATATCCAGAAAAATCTAAATCTGTCTACAAAACTTACAATCATCAATAAATATCCAAACCACCAAAACAACCATCATTCCATACCCAAAATCATCATAACTATGTATAATTAGTTAACTTTACAAAAGACGGAACACAAAAAATAAAGACATGTAGAAAATAGAGAAACAACTTCGTATTCTTTACAGCTTACACCAAGTATCTTTCAATGTATACCTGAAAATATTTGAAATATAAAAATTATCGCAATATGTGAGTCAAAATAAACAATTGTAAATCCAAAACTTAAGACCCCTTACTTTACCCTGAATTATCTAAAAAACAAATGAGCACACACATGTGTATATAGTTGGGGGGAGGGGGGGAGGAAATGATTTAGATTGATATAAGTAAGAATTTAGAGAGATTGTAATAAATTATCAATTTATTTAGGAAAATATATGGATGAATGTAGACTTACAATCAAATAAGGTTTTCTTAGTACCATTTCAACAAACGGTTCATTTGCTTAATGATTTAAATCATAAATTTGTATGTGTGTGTGCATGCACAAAAAAATTTGTTTGATTTGCGAGTGTTTGATTGGTTATAATTATGTGTGTGTGTGTTTGTGCATGTATTGTGAGAAGTAGAGAAATATAGAGTCTTAGTAAGAGAGACTTTCACACCTAGACAATTGTTACTAAGACTTCTCAAAAAATACATATAAATCAATTTATAAATTAAAAAATAAGTCATATACAAAACACTCAAATAATTAAAAAAAAACTTATAAATTAATTTGACCGATTTAAAAATTACCTCCGAACATAATAATAATTTATAATTGTGAGGATCTGTCTGTTCCTGATTGGTGAAATATACATTTTTTTTCCTAATTACTTTTTCATTTTTTGTTTCTTTTATCTTTTCTTTTGGAACAACAATGAAGTATTAAAAAAAATTAAAAAAGGTAAATTTATATTCTATTCATTTTCAAATGTACCGATTTTTCCCCCATTTTGTCTCCTTTAATGAGAGTAGAAAAGAAAGAAAAAGGGTTTAAAAAAATTAAGAAGAAATATCTGAAATTTATTTATTTGTTTTTTCATTTATAGTTAGTTGTGTATGCCTATGCCTATGCCTATGCAACTTTATTTATTTGTTTTGTTTGGGTAAACTCCTGCGATGCCTATATTTATAACATATTTTCATTAAAAATGTCCAAAAGTCGATCATATTCTAATTGGCTAGATTGGTAGACTTGTTCAACATGGTTTCTAACATACATAGCATATTCTTATAACACCACCTCCACCACTTATTTACACTTACCATGACATACATCTATCTCCAATCATTCATGGGATTAAAATATTTTACTCTTTTTTATCTGTCTCGATTTCCGTGCAAATCATGACACGACATGTAGACACATGAGTTTGATTTGGGGGGGGGGGGGAAGACATGTAGACACATGAGTTTGATTTGGGCGGGAAAAAATGTGAACCTTTTAGATTAAGTTGGAAGAATTAAGTTAAAATGAATTTGAATCGTTCTTGTGCTTTTCCAAATGTTTAAATTAAAGATTCAAATTTGGTTCTATCTTATTATACAGATGTGTGTGTGTGTGTGTGTGTGTGTGTGTGTGTGTGTGTGTATATATGTATGTATATGAGGCCGGACGTAATAATCATAGTAGGCCTAGATAATGTTCTAGGTTAATAAAATAACCTCGAATCCACGAGGGTTCTAGAATTCACAAGAAGATAATAATAAAACAAAATTTTATTGAATAATTAATCAAAAGCTATTGTACTCAATGAGCTACAATTATTTAAATAGCAATTAAGAAAACCCTAATCAATAAATCATAAGGCATACTGGACCAAATAAATAACTAATATCAAAATCTTAATAAAAAAAGCCCAAAAATAATAAAATTGAAACATAAAAATGTGAAAATCTTATATAAGGAGTGCGGATTTAGATTAAAAATGACAACCCATGTTAAACCCGTTCTCTCCATAATGACGTTCAAATGAGAAAAACATTGATTTCAAGCCCAATTCGAAGTTTAACTATATTATTAACTATTTTAACTTGCGACAACCCAACTTTTGGAGATCCAACTGCTCCATATATAATTCTTCTAATTCATCTACATCATTATATGTGTATATATAGATAATTGAGCTAATTTATTATGATAATTTTTGTCTTCCTTTTTTACTTTTTTTTTTATTTCTTTAAATTAGCGTTTTCCAAATTATACACATACTTGAAAAGATTGAAAAGTTCGGTCTTTTATTTTCGTCCTATCCAATCAACTCATAAAAACTACTTCATCTATTTTAAAATTAAATATACATTTTTTTAGTCTGTTTTAAAATTAGATACATTTTTATTTTAGAATTATAAAGTGACATGATATTTTTAAATTATTATTATTTTTTTACTATTATTTTTAATATCAAAATACTACAGTTAAATTCTTAACTAATACTAATGATATATTTAAAAATATATAAATATCTTTAAAAATCATCATTTTGAAAATGTATAATAAAAGAATTACGTGCATAGCTATAAAATGATTTATAATCTATGAACTGATCATGAAATCATGAATATGTAATGATTTATGTAGTAGAACGTTGTACGTGGCATTTCTTAACACGACATTGACTAAATATGTGGTGTGACAGAGGTGAATGACAAAATACAGAAATGACAGGAGTGAGTTTAAAGGAGTCCTTGTCAATGCATGTTATTTGCTGCTATCCATTTCTCCTTTTGCCTATATTTTTTTTTATAGTATTCTTTTTTTTTTAATAATGTTTTTTTGTTTTGTAACACTAAAATGAAGTCAAGGGTAATAGTTTCTGCAAGATAAAGGGTAGGTTAGAATAACCCTTAGGATAGTCTCTGATAAACCCCTTCCGATACGAAGGGGTTCACTTCATAGTAATCGGACCCTATATAAAGAGAGAGAAATTAATTAATAAAGGTTTAGGAGTGTGATGGAGAGACTAAATATTTCTCTTATAAGCCTTAAACTAGATTTTTGTAGAATAAATGAAACTTCGTAAAAAGAGTCTGGTTATATAGTAATTGGTATCTATACCGTGTGAGGTGAATTACCGTTATGCCCTTGGTCAATGTGAAATATCATCGGCAATGGCCTTCAAACTAGTACACATCATTTTCTGATTGGTTGTATTTTTATGTACTCATAATGGGCTTATTGAAGAGAAGCTCAGTGAGGAAATTATTTTCCAATAAATATTTATAAAATTTACCTTTTGGAAAATAGCTTGCAGGATTGCAAACTACAAATTATTACTTCATTTTTTTCAAAATTAAACATAATAGTGACATAAAATTTTTAATATGTCATTATTTTTAAGGAATTGATATTTACACAAGAGAATTTGATAATATCATAAAACATACGAATAGTAAATGAGACCCACAAATATATGAATTAATAAGGCCTTGTCAAAATATCAATTTTTTTTTTGAAAATAACAATTCTCTATATTTATTATTAGTTGATTGGCTATTATCATAACATCACTCTATATGATATTTCTAATTAATATTATAGATAAACTTGAAAAATAAAATAAAATTATATTTAAAATTTGTCGTTTGCAGATGTACGAATCTCTTATTTTAGAACTTACATACTAAATGAAACAAAATTCATCAAGTATTATTAGAGTTTCATACCAAATAGAGCTCAATATAATTCTTGACAAAAGAAAATAATGAGCAGTCTTTTGTACTGCTTTCATATATTATTACATAAAATGTAAAAAGTACAATTGTATACAAATTACAATTATATATGAATGAAGTATATTTGTGTACGTACATTTTAACCGTGTAATTATGTACTGCTCAGCTCGACTCAAAATTATTAACATAAAAAAATATTTTCCTTAATACAAAGGAGATAAAAAATTTGGAATAAAAACCATTAACAAAAAACCAAAGAGGAGGAACAAATAGATTGCAAAATTAGTAGTTATTTAATGCCAAAGCCATCAGAGAGGACCACCCCATGAGCCACTTGCAATTGAAATGGAAGGACAGAAAGGGGGCGGCTAATTATAAGGGTCATAGTCACATATTTGAATTACAGGTTGTACAGGGAGGGACTACAAGACGCAAAAGCACCTTCCTTTACCTAACGTTGTCACATTTCTTTTGATCTGTTTTTTTTTGCTTTTACACATTTCTGACAAATCTTATTTTGATGGATTCAAATTCTTCATCCTAGTCCCTTTACCTTTTTCTTTTTAACTTTGTAGTGGTCCTAATTTCTCCATATTGAAATTCATTTTATAATGTCCAAAAAAAAAATACTATACATTTTTCATAATTGTTTGGGGATTTTTTTTCAATTTCAATAATACTACTTCCGTCCTTCAAAAATAATTTCATCTGAAAATTTTTAAAAATATGAAGGGTATATTTTTGTTTCATATATATTCTTAAAACTAATAAGTTGTTAATTAGTTTAGTAGTTTGGCATGATAACAAAATTTTGATAACAAACTTGAAAAAATTCTGTCATTTTATACTAGTATCACTAAAATGAACTCCTTTTGCAAAAAAAAATAATAATTTACAAACAAAATAGAACTAATAATTTTTGAAAAAAATTATGAAAACGTATTTAATAAAATTGTAAAATTAAATTGTATCTCTAATTTTAAAACAGAGAGAGTATAAAAAATCTTTAAAAAAATGGATATTATTTTTTCATAGAACAAATTAAAACTGCCTTAGTTTATTAAGTTATGAGAGCAACTAGGTCACTTCCTCGCATCACATTGTCTAAAAAGTATTAAAGAAAAAACAAAAACAGTTGATCATATGGTTTAATATGCAAAGAAGGATCCGGGTATATCATATATATATACTGCTAAAAAAATGACATTGGGTTGCATGATCCTCCTCACACTGCATTATATATACAAACACAAACGGATATATGTATAGTAAATTAATTATTATGCAACAACTGGAGAGAGAAAAGACTAGGACAGATTTGGATGTATTGATGGAGAACATGGATGCATGGACTTTTCCAAAGCACATGTTTTAATTGGTTGTTGTTCCAATCATGTAACCTCGTGTCTCAGTTAACTTTATCTCCATTTGTACTATATATATATATATATATATATATATATATATATATATATATATATATATATATATATATACATACATACACACACGGTATGGTTCAAGAGCAGACCGGTCTTTAGCGACGGTTTTTTCCGTCGCCTATACAATAGGCGACAGATTTTTTAATCTAAAAACCGTCGCATATTGTATAGGCGACGGAAAAACCGTCGCTAAAGACCGGTCTGCTCTTGAACCGCTCTGTATATATATATATATATGTATGTATATATATATATATATATATATATATATATATATATATATATATATATATATAAAGAATGATCCATAACATGTATTTATTATGAATTTTTATAGAATATACACCATATATACTATTAAAAATAAAAAAGAACGACTATAATTAGTAACTGAAAATCGACATCCGCTATTAAAATTATCTAAGACATGAGGTTTCCTAAACTCTGGTTAATAGTAACGAACGTCAATTTTCAATTTTTAATCCTGATTGTTTCTTTTTGTTTTTAATGATATAGATAGTGTATGTCTTATAAAAATTCATAACAAATACATGTTATGGATTATTACCCGTATATATATATATATATATGTGTGTGTGTACTTATTTTATTTATAAATTATAAAATAACATTAAATTCTTAAAATGTCATTTTTTTTATAACTAATGTAAATTGAATACTATCAATGTTAGCATTCACCACTATTATATTTCTATATAATGTCATGGATATGTTTGAAAAAGAATGTTTCATTAAACTCCTTGCTTTAAAAATGTTACTCTAATTTCAGAATGGTTGGAGTTTAATCGCTTAACTTAAAAAACAAATGAAAAATAAGAATTATTTCCATTCTAAAATACTTCCCTTGTCCTCAAAAAGGGTGAGCAAAATATATTTTTCATATAAATTAAGAAAAGAGTAAAGTAAATAAAAGAGAGTAAAAAAATTTCAAATTTATCTTTAGAGGCCCTAGAAAATTACATAAAATGATTAGTACTTTTACTTTTTCATATTAGTGAACCTTACTAAATGATATATTTATATTTATTTTATGTATTTAACTCATTCTTTTGTAGAATTTTTTTTTTGTAATTTTTCTCAGTTTTTTGAGAATGGAGAGAGTATAAGATTAATTTTTTAGGCTAGTGCCAGAGTAATTTTTATACTGCTGAAGTAAATATACATTTAAAATTCATAAAATGGGTAGTTAAGGTCCCATATTACAATTCATGTTATTTGTCAATTTACATAATTTGTTTTTCGGTTGAATCGTGTAATTTATGACAAATGGGGTTTTATAATTAGGCTAATGCAATCCCCAAACAACAGACCAGCATGGGCCCAATTTTAACATTTCAGCCCATAATGTTTCGTCAACAATTGATCAAAAAACACCACCACAGTATATATGTGTCATTAATCGAAAACACCATTTGTCACAAAATAAATAAATAAATAAACACAATTTCGAATTGTTCCCAACCCCAACCCCACCCCCCCCCCCCCCCCAGCCCCAACACAATTTTAATTTTTTTTCATAATATTTGTTCCGTTTTAAATTATTTGTTTTAAATTATTTGATCATTGTTGACTTTTAAAAATCAATTTAAAAAAATTTTAAACTCAAAATTAAGATGATTCATTAAAAATTATTAAACAATAAATCTTATAATAAGTAACATTTTTTAGATAATTTACAATATTTATCATTATACTGATTAAAATTAAAAAAAATTATGTCAATTTTGAGTTTAAAAATATCTTAAATTGATTTTAAAAAGTCAATAATGATCAAATAATATGGGACATAAGGAGTATATATTTGATTCTCCAACGGTATTGTTAATGAAATAGGAGTGTTTATCTTTTAGAAACTCCAGATCCTTGGCTATAAATTAGGGTTTTGTTTTTTTTGTTTTTTTTTTGTTTTTTGTTTTTTTTTAGTTTTCCTTGGTGATATTTGAATGTGATTTAATGCCAACCCACTTCTTTCCTTTTTCCTTTACAGTACCAAAGGAATAAAGGAGTGTTTTGCCATCTTGGGACTGGATCATAACCTTTGTCATTATGTTATTTATTATTAGAAACACTAAAAAGTTAATTTCTCTTATGCTCAAGCATTCTTCTTCAAAAAAATCAAAATTCTGACTATCTTTAGGTAATGTTGTATCGAGTTAGTGTTCATGCTAACCGGACCCGGTTGGAACATTTCAATTCATTTTCCAATGTGACTCCCTCAAATTCAAATACTTGTACTTCAAATCTGATATTTCACGATCTAACTCATATATCATACTATTAACAACACACAACGAAATAATAGAAATAATTATATTGATATAATATAAATATTTTCGTTCCAAATCTTGAAACCATTACTAATACATAATATAATCTAGTTCATATTATTAATATAAGTCTTAATACATAATAAAAATCCTAACATAGTAAAACAAAGTTATTCCTTAGTCTTGTCTTTGCCTTTATCTTTTCCTGAGATTCCGCCTCGTTCTGTCTTAACTGTAATATTTAAGGAAAGCAAGAGTGAACAACAAGTTTGCTCAGCAAGTACAATGACAATAAAAATGGGCGATCATGTGTAAAGTTTCATAATCTCAAAAGTTATAACGATCATTTGATAGCTCAGGAAATGAAATATGGATATTACGAATAAAGTAAGATTTAATGATACCAATTCTATTCCTTACTATAACTGATGAGTCACTATGGACCGAAAGGTTATTAGAACAATTCAAAGATTTCAATATTTCCAAGTTGATAAAAATTTAACACTGAGTAGTCGCTATGGACCATGAACTCCTGCGAGAATTAACAGTATTTCACTGATAATCCACAATATAAACAAGTACAATAGGTGATCAGCCTAAAGTACCCTATGTTATGCATAACATTCAAACATATTGTTCGCGCGCGTGTCGGTCTCCAAACGTTATATAGTTTCCCCTTTTATGAGGGTTGTTCATCTCAGCAGATTATAAGAGTCCTCACCAAAGCAATTGGTTTGAGTTGTTTTCTAACTCATGTGTATTAGTCTAGCGGAATCAAATGACATATACACTTTTCTCAACACATTTAGGAACAATTAATACGTTTAATGTTCGCAACAGGATTCAAAGAATCATTCAAGAATATAATTATGATTCAAATCAAATTTCAGCGTATAAATAATGGTCTCCATGAATTTAAGTAACACAAGAATCATTCTATCAATTAATTTAATTGCACGATAAATAAGAGTACAAGTTTAGGTACTTGTCTGGGTAATCGACTCTATCCGACTTTTGACTCCTTATCCTTTGAACAACCTATGTTCATCATAATCATCTAATAGTTAATCTCTATTAACCTCCAAATATAAATCTAATTGACCTATCTTACTAGTCTCATACAATTAGGACTCACAAATAAATCGACTCTCATTTAATTCGATTAATTATTACTTTTTTTATTACTCCCTTTATCATATTTATTAGCCTTCACAATAACACATATTTATTCCATTTGTTACAAATAAAATAATCTTTTTATTATTTTACTTGTTTATTTAATCGTTCACATCTTATTTTATTTATCCATGTCTCATTACACAAGTAAAGTATTCTTACTTTACTTACTAATATTTAATTATTCTATGAATAAGTTTCTTAATCATTGTTCATACTTTATTAGTCTACAAATAAAATAATTTAGTTATTATTTTATTTGTTTAATCTATAATTAGAATCATCTTTATTCTCATTTTATGAACCACAATTAAATAACTTTAAAATTATTTAATTGTTTATTCTTCGTTAATCCGCAATTAAAATAATCTCTAATATTAATTTAATTGTTTGCACTTTATTAATTTATAATTAAAATAATTATTCAATTGTTTAATCATAGTTAAGGTAATCTTTAATGTACAATCAAAATAATCTTTTAATGTTGTTTTAATTATTTATTATTAATAAATTTTAATTATTATTTTATTTTTAAAAAAATTTGGTTTGACCCGACTAGACCCGGTCTGACCCGACCCGGTTTGAACCGGATCCGGTCAATTGAAAAACTGGCCCAGCACCCCGGTGCTGGATTTTGGCTTAGGGACAGCGCCCCGACACTAGATTTTGGCTTAAGGACAGCGCCCTGGCGCTGCTCGACAGTGAGCCCTAGTTCAATTTTCAACTTTTTCAAATTTTTGCTTCTTTTGATTCAATCTTCCATGTCTAGTTCATTTCATATCCAAATGAGTTCAAACTAGTTTCATTATCTCATAAACTCATACATCTTCAATATTTAATTTCTTAAATTATTTTTTAAAATATTTATTTAGCCAAAAATATTGATTCTCCAAGCTAGAGTTTTCATTTCGACATGTTCTACTAAATGATTCGCCATAAGTTCATTCTAACTCCGTTTTCGATTATTCCACTTGGATTGTGTTCGTATTTCATAGATCTTCCATATAAAATTTTAGATCAAATAAATAGCTTGCATATTTTATTTCATTTAACACTAAATCTCATGTTTTCAAGTAGTTTATTTTAGGTTTTAAGCTCACATGCATCCTTCTTGTTTATAAAGACATAAAATCACTTACAAGGCATACAAATCATATATTCTCCTTACAATATCCATCCTTATACCTTCGGATCCTTCATGATCCCATAACAAGTAAAACTCCCACAACCAAGCATGCTTTTTCCTCCTAGAAATAAAATATACTAATTTAACTTACACAATTAAAACTAGGTTATGATCTTACCTCTTTGATGCTTTTCTCCTTTTAGCATTAAACCTCAAGTAGCTCTCCACCTTCCCCTTCCTTCTTGAGCTCCTCTTGAGCCACCAAAGTGCAAGAGCTCCTCTAAGCTTTCTATTTTCTCTCAATTTCTCTCTAACTTTCTCTAAACTCACTAATACTTAGTAATTGAACAAAATGAAGCAAGTATGCTAGGGAGGGCTTTATTTATAGGCAAGACTCATGTACATGTATATATACCAATACATGTACAAATACATGTATTTTATACAACCAACAAGTTGATAACCAATGGTAAAAGCTAATTTGGTGAAAAGTTTCACTAACCCTTCTCTTTAAGTACAGCTAGCCAATGGCCTAACTCATCATTTCCTTCACATGGACAAGATACAAGGCTCAAGGCAAAAATTCTCAGCATTCTTGCCTAATGGGGAGGGGGTGGTTGGTCTTGGGGGGTATATAATATATTTTATATTTTTCTTGTTCTATGCTTAATTATTTATATATATATATATATGAGCTATATGTAGGTACACAGCTATGTAGTGCACAGTCGGCTATAGCGACGGTTTTTTTGGGCTATAGCGATGGTTCACCCGTCGCTATATTTTGGGCTATAGCGACGGTTTACCCGCTGCTATAGCCCAAAAATACCGTCGCTATAACCGACTGTGCACTACACAGCTGTGTATATACATTTTTCCCTATATATATATATATACATATGTACATATACACCTTACCACTTACCACATTACACATTGGGCTTATCCCCAAAATAATATTTATTGGACTATTTAATTAAGTTAACTTGGGCCATTCACAATTATGTCACCTATTGGGCTCAATCATAATGCTAGCATCATTAATCACTTGGGCCATAACTTCTAACACTTTTAATCATATCACATTGGGCCTAATTATATATTTGCAACATAAATCAATTGGGCTAGTTTTAATTACTTTCATTAGTCCATTACATTATTCAATCATCTCTCAATTAATTTAATTAAGCAACTAATTAATCAATCTTAATCATTATGCCACACAAGGTATATCACATAAGCTTAATCAAGTTCATCACCATCATTACTACAATTTTCAATTATCACATACTTAATTCAATTTAAATTGAATTAATAAGATTCATAACACATATGCATATATGCGTGCACACAAATAATTTTTAAACATTCTCATTTTATTACATATTATTTACAAAATTCTTGGGTATTACACCCAATATGTAAGTACTATGTTTAGTTTAATATTTAAAAAGTTATGGTAATGAACAATTCTTTGGTATTCTCCAATATTTCAATTGAACACAACATTTTCTAAACACTTCCAAAACATTTTGGTACGTTCCAAATTGTATTTCCAAATTATAGCTGATAGTTTTAGTACATTTTATAAAAGTATGTTTAGTTTAATATTTCTAAACATTTTAATATGTTTCAAATTATGCTTCCAAATTTTTGCAAAAAATATGACCAAGTTTTTAACCTTTTTTTCTTTTTTATACAACAAATAATTCAATAACAATATAATTAAGCAAAAAACTAACAATTTTTGAGTTGGAGGTCCATAACCAAATATTGCTAGTTGGACAACCAACTAAAGATAGGGTTACTTGTAAGGAATTGATATTTTTACAAGTAAATTTGATATTTTCATAAATTTCTTCTTATATGAGTAGTAATTGGGATCCAGTCTCATGTGAGAGGATACCTTGTGGAACTAACACTTTCACTTGTAACTCTATTAATTCATTGCAAGTGTATGATCTCTCTCTCTCTCTCAATGTACGTAATAATGCTTCCAATATTACATAAAGATAGTTTAGTCTTTTCTGCATTATAATTAGTTTAGTCAGTTAAGTTTAATTTCTTTCTCTCTCTCTCTCTGTCTGATGAGATATAAATATAGCTAACCTGCATTTCTGTTGTAACGAAGTCCGGTAGTAATAAGATTTTAAATTCAGTATTTCATATTCTATTATGGTATCAGAGCCTTCATACATCGATCCTAGGGTTTTCTCAATTCAATCTCTTAAATCTAGACTGTAATTCATTTTCAAAAACCTTCATCTTTAGCTCAAATTGTTCGCCTGATTCTTCTCTATCATTTTGTTGGGATATTTGTATATATAACAAATACGACTCATACACGCAAGTTCACGTGGTCCACAAGTAATATAAAGTAAGTAAAGTATCGATCCCACGAGGAATAGAATTGCATTTATGACTACAAACACCGATTTTATAATTATTTCGGTCTCTTTAAACAATTGATTTCAATGATGAGATTATCTAACGATTACTAATGAAACAAATAAAACAAATTATTATTGTATAAATACAGATTTTATGGGCTTGGGATTATAATTTCACTTATTGTAAACTTAGATTTCCATGCTTCCTATTGTTGCTAATTGATTATTATAGAATGTTGGTCAAGAACACGAATGTAAAATATGACCACATCTCGATGCACCATATTCCTATCACACTAAATCCACAATTGATAAAATGAATGTGAACACCCTAGATGACTAACGCACTATATTTCTATGTGTATTACAATCAAGAGGGTTTAAGAACAAGTTCTCAATTGACCACATATGGTGCTTAGGTGTATCTCTATCCTAAGCATGAAACATAACTTTACGAGGAATGTAAAAATTATGAACATATGCTAGCATAATCAGATCTCAATTTATATTTCCTTTCTCAATTCCATATAAATTATCATGATAATTGGTGATCAAGCAATTAAACATTAAGTATAAATTATGCTAGACATTCATTTCATAACCAACTAGCAATAATAAGGAAGCAGTTCAATTTTCAGTAATGCATAAGATTCATTATAATCCCAAGAATTAAATTTAGTTCATGATAACAATAATAGAATTCATCATACACAATTGGTTCAACATCATAATTATAGAATAGGAAAAATTAATCAAAAATATGAAATATTAAAGCTCCCTGTTTCCGTTTTGCAACTTCTGATAATTTTCCAAGTTGTGTAGATTCTTGATTTCTTGTTCCCAAGCTCCAATTCAGCATCTATATAGCTCCATTCTTCAGTTCCCAAGTGAATTTGAAGCTCAGCTGGTTGTTTCGATATTGGAACCAAGAATGCAGTAAACTTTTCTAATTTTCGTGTGTGGGAAGCTCTCCCACAATTGAAGTCTCAATTAGCTATATTACATGCTTAATTTGTCTTCATTTGACTTATTCTGATTCCCACTAATAAAGTTTAAACCCACTAATCCCTCAAAATCTGGCATTGCATAATTTCATGGTAGTGCTGCTTAGCTGGATGGAACGTGTCTGCATGGCTGGCTGGCGACAGGCGTAGCTGCGCCGACACCTTTTGCAAAAGAGGCGCAGCTGTGCCGGGGGGGGGGGGCATGGCAGGAACAGGAGGGGCGCAGCTGCGCCGGCTGCCAGTCTGCTGTTGTACTACTGTAGCCTGATTTCTCGATTCTCGTGTCCTGTACAAGCAACAAAAAATCATTAAGCTCCCAAACAACAATTGCAACAAAACTCGTGCCAAATTAACCAAAAACCATGCAAAAGCCATATAATGAGAATAGTGAATCAATACCGAAAGAAAGGGAAAAATGCATGAAAACATACTAAGGAGCTACTAGATAAGCAACAAATGAAACCAAAAAGTAACCAATAAGTAGGTATGAAACCTACTTATCAAATACCCCCAAACTTGAATTGTTGCTTGTCCTCAAGCAATTACAATGAAGTGAATGAAAACATGAATGAAATGCGATAATCTAAGAATGCACCATGACCCTCATCAATTAGTAAACAAGCTAAATGTTTTGCCTCAGAAGAATCTAGCGTCTCCTCAAAACTTGGCTTGTGTACCATGATAGTCATGCAACTCAAATCCTGTAGTGAACGATAAAGTGTGTGTGTGTGTGTGTAGTATTCATCAAACTTATAGCAACGCAAATGATTCTCATAATATGTTTCTTAGGGGGAAATTTGTATACTCAAACTTGCAAAACAACAAATGGGGTAAATTACAGTTAAAACAATGTTATGTCTAAATTGGGGACCGACTTAGAGGTTATTCGGACTATGACACTTGGTTGTGCAATGCCTAGTTCCATTAGGCTTTTCAATGATACCCATGTAGCGAGCTTTCGACCAACGACTCCCAAACTAATTGGTCATAGGGCGCTAGGTGTAGCGACATCCCCTAGGGCGTACTTACTCGAATATCAAAGGCCACAAAACTAGGCTAACCAAGCATTTATTCAATAATTTTTTTTAATAAGTCAACGAATGCGTTTTACGCTCCATTTCATTGCTCAAATGCTCCACTAAGTTTTACCCCAAACTTAGACACATGTTGTCTCAGCTAACACCACCCACAATTGCTTTATTCATAATAACACATCAAATTCCCCCCATAACTCAATTATGCAAATCTTTAGGCTACTTAGTGAGATAACTACTAAAAACGTGCTAACCGGTTCTATCATAATCAACACAAGACAAGAGTTGCAATATATCATGGCAATCGACCCAAGTCTTAGCAATTAGCACATATCAAAAATTCTCATCACAGACAAGTGAGGATGTTTACTATTCAAGATATTAGGATCATGCAACTAAACTACATGATGTGATATGATATGCATGATAGATTCACCAATTTTTTTTTATATTTTTATTAATAGAAATTAAAGCAAACAAGCAACTAAACTAACAATAAAAACAGATAATTAGAAACATCACAAAAGAAACTAGGCAAGCCTAATACCCCCAAACTTAAAATATGCAATGTCCTCATTGGAGATAAAAGGGTAAAGAGTACTCCCCTAAGAGTTATCCCCGGCGCCGCCAGGCGGTGTGTCGGGCGGAGGATAAGGGATGCCGACACCGAAGGTGGGAAACTCAACGTGGACCCCCTGCTGGCTGAAAGCCTCTGACAGTGCACCTACAAAGGAGACACTATAGTCTCTAAAGCTCGTGTGCAACGTGTCCATGTGGCGCTGCAAGCGGCGCATCTCGCGCTCATGTCCACCACCTCCTCCCTGCTGCACTGGCGGTGCATGCACGTCCTCCTCACTGGCCTCCTACTCCTCATCAGCCATAATAAAACCGAACCCATTAGGCCGGGACTCTCCACCGCGCCATACATTGTACTTTCTGATCGTGGCGCTGTCAATGTCCCGCATGGGCAACTGGAGGGTCTCCTCGCCCCATTCCACCTTCGCCGCAAGACAAAGGTGTGTGATAATCGAGGCGTGTGGAATGACACCAGAAGTGACGACATGCATGAAACGGAGCATGGAGTGGTGAATGATGTAACCAACGTCAATGCTCCCCCCATGCAGAATGCGGTGTAAGAGGACCGCTCGGTCCCGGGTCACATCCTGGTGATGGGTGGTTGGCAGTATACTCGCGCAGATGAAGGCGTACCATGCCTTGGCATATCTGTTCAGCGCGGTTTGAGGGAAGTGAACCTTCAGAGTGGTTCCCGGCTGAGTCCTCCACTGAGTGCCCGGCTGGCACATCTCCCGCACCAAAGCATCGAGATTAGTCTCGAAGCGTTCATGTACCACCCAGTTGGTGGCCTCAGCAGTAGTAGACGACAGACGAAAAAGCTCGTTGATTACCTGCGCAGTGTAGGAGACCTGCTTGCCCCGAACGAAAGCGATGCCATTTTGGGTCTCACGGGCATTGGCATAAAATTCCCGAACAATGGCCATCGGGGCGGACCTGGGTGTCTCAATGAAAAACAACCAGCCCAGACGCCGAATTTGGTCCAGAATTCGCCCATCCTGTGCCTTGGGCTTCAAACCCCTCTCTGGTATGAAGGATTTGGCGCTCAGCACCTCCCAGTAGTAGTGTTGGGTAGAGAGATTGACAAACTTGGTGGCATCTAGAGTGTTGATGCCACCACCCGCAGATTCGGATTCGCTGCTAGATGAAGAAGAAGGCTGGGGTGTGCGTGCACGCTTCAGCATGGTTGGATGTGATTAGGGTTTGGTGTGGAGATTAGGTGTAGCTAGGGTTTGGTTAAGAATGGCAAGGGATGAGGGGATAGGGTTTGCTGCTGCTGCTAGGGAATGTTTAGGTTTAGGGTTTATGATTTGTGATGTGACTTGACTGATGGGGACGTGTCCTTATGTAAAAAAAAAATTCAGCGAGGGGCGCAGCTGCGCCATAGCTGTACTGGGAAGGGGGCGCAGCTGCGCTGATGCTCAGATTTGGCGCAGATAGACCACGGCGCAGCTGCGCTGCTGATGAACTGATGGTGGGGCGCAGCTGCGCTAAGGCTCAGGTGCCGCGTGCTGCTAGATCTCGGCGCAGTTGCGCTGTGGATGACTAGAGGAACGGCGCAGCTGCGCCGACCTTCCAACTCCCTAGATGAATTTTAAATTTTTTTTTTTTGAAAACACATAACGATGCAAACGCAATGCAATGAAACTATGCACCCCTAAACTTAAAGCCTGTTTAAGTCATAAGGTTGAAGGCACGATTGGACACCTGAAAAGCAAACAAACATGTTAAAATGAAATCATACAAACTGAATTACAATCACACAAGAATAAAAAGTACTAATAGTAATTTCGGGTTGCCTCCCGAGAAGCGCTTTGGTTTAAAGTCGGTTAGCTCGACTATCCATAGGTGCTCAATCCATGGCTAGGACAACTGAGGACTCTTGGCGATCGACTTCGCCTCCCCAATAGTGCTTCAGCCGTTGGCCATTCACCTTGAATGGTTGCTTACTGTTCTTCCCAATTATTTCGACGGCCCCATGTGGGAATACGGCTGTGATGGTAAAGGGACCCGACCATCGGAATTTAAGCTTTCCCGGGAATAATTTGAGCCTGGAGTTGAATAGCAAGACCGCTTGGCCAGGTTCAAATTTTTTCTCGATGATTTTTCGGTCGTGCCATCTCTTTACCTTCTCCTTGTAGAGTTTAGAATTCTCATAGGCCTGTAATCGGAACTCATCAAGTTCATTTAGCTGTAGAAGTCTCCTCTCTCCCGCTGCAGATGGGTCGAAATTCAACTTTTTGATCGCGCAATAGGCTTTGTGCTCTAGTTCCACCGGGAGATGACAAGTTTTGCCATAGACCACATAGTAAGGGGACATGCTGAGGGGTGTCTTATAGGCGGTTCGGTACGCTCATAATGCTTCATCTAGCTTCAATGACTAGTCTTTTCCGGAAGGATTAACAATCTTTTCCAGAATTCTCTTGACCTCTCTATTTAACACTTTGGCTTGCCCATTTGTTTGTGGGTGGTATGCCGTGGCAATTCTGTGCCTCACTCCGTATTTAGCCAGGAGGGCTGTGAACTGTTTGTTGCAAAAGTGACTTCCCTCATCACTGATGATCGCATGAGGAGTGCCAAATCTAGTGAAAATGCTCTTTTGTAAGAACCTAAGAACCACCTTGGCATCATTGGTTGGTAAAGCAAAAGCCTCCACCCATTTGGACACATAATCAACCGCAAGAAGGATATAGAGATTGTTGCAGGATGACGAAAATGGTCCCATGAAGTCTCTGCACCATACATCACAGATCTCCACCTCCGAGATCACATTTAGTGGCATTTCATTGCGGTTAGAGATGTTGCCCACCCGTTGGCATCGATCACAATTCTTTATGAATTGGTGGGCATCTTTGAACAAAGTGGGCCAATAGAACCCGGTCTGGAGTACTTTGGCTGCGGTTCTTTGCGTTCCATAATGGCCGTCATACAGAGAAGAATGACATGCATGTAATATACTGATAGTTTCGACATCAGGAATGCACCTTCGAATCACAAGATCTGTACATTGTTTGAACAACTAAGGCTCGTCCCACATGTATCTCTTTGCATTATGCAAAAATTTCTTCTTTTGCTGAGAAGTTAGATCTGGTGGTAGTACATGACTCACAAGATAGTTGACAATATCAGCAAACCATGGGATATCAGATGTGATTGCAAATAGCTGTTCATCAGGGAAGTAATCATTTATTTCAACCTTCTCTTTGCTCTCCAAATCCGGATTGTCTAATCTGGAAAGATGATCAGCAACTAGATTCTCCGTGCCTTTCTTGTCCTTTATTTCCAAGTCAAATTCTTGGAGCAAAAGAATCCACCTGATTAATCTTAGTTTGGCATCTTTCTTTGAGATCAAATACCAAATTGCTGCATGATCAGTGTACACCACTACCTTTGTTCCAACGAGATAGGACCGGAACTTGTCGAATGCATAAACAACAGCAAGTAGTTCTTTCTCGGTGGTGGTGTAATTCATTTGGGCCTCTGAGAGTGTCTTGCTGGCATAGTAAATTGCATGTAGAACCTTATCTCTGCGCTGACCCAAAACCACGCCCACAACGTAATCACTAGCATCACACATAAGCTCAAATGGAAGAGACCAATCCGGTGCCACTATCACAGGAGCTGTTGTCAACTTCTTTTTCAATAACTCAAAGGCTGCTAAGCAATTTTCATCGAATATGAATGGGACATCCTTTTCCAATAGATTGCACAGGGGTTTTGTGATCCTGGAGAAGTCTTTGATAAATCTCCGGTAGAATCCAGCATGGCCCAAAAAACTTCGAACTCCCTTTACAGAGGTTGGTGGAGGCAGTTTTTCGATGGTTTCTAATTTTGCTTTATCCACTTCCAACCCTTTTGCTGAGACTTTGTGACCCAAGATTATTCCTTCCTGAACCATGAAGTGACATTTCTCCCAATTAAGCACAAGATTTGTTTCCACGCATCTCTTTAGTACCATGACTAAATTCTTTAGACAGTTGTCGAAGGAATTTCCGAACACCGAAAAATCATCCATGAAGACCTCCATGTTGATTTCCACCATGTCAGAAAATATTGCCATCATGCACCGTTGAAATGTGGCTGGAGCATTACAGAGACCAAAAGACATTCGCCTGAAAGCAAAAGTTCCATATGGACTAGTAAAAGTCGTCTTCTCTTGATCCTCTAGAGCTATGACAATTTGATTATAACCAGAATATCCGTCAAACAAACAGTAGTATTCATGCCTTGCCAATCTGTCCAACATTTGATCAATGAATGGAAGTGGGAAGTGACCTTTCCTCGTGGCTTTGTTAAGCTTTCGATAGTCCATACAGACTCTCCATCCCATGACTGTTTGAGTTGGTATCAACTCGTTGTTCTCATTTCTTACCACAATTATTCCTCCCTTCTTTGGTACACACTACACAGGACTCACCCACGGACTGTCGGAGATGGGATAGATGATCCCGGCGTCTAGCCATTTCAGAATTTTTGCTTTTACCACCTCTTTCATGATGGGATTCAGCCTTCTTTGATGCTCTATGGTGGGCTTATTGTCATCTTCCATCAAAATCTTGTGCATACAAAATGAGGGGCTGATTCCTTTTATATCAGCAATGGTCCATCCAATAGCCCCCTGGAATTCTTGAAGGATTCTAATCAGTTTGCCTTCCTGTAAAGATGTTAGTGCAGAAGAAATAATGACAGGTAGTGTATCTGAAGTGCCTAGATATGCATACCTGAGGTGATTTGGCAAGGGCTTTAGCTCAAGTTTAGGGGGTACCTCTCTAGATGGTTTCAAATGAGATGAAGAATCATTTGAACTTCTTAAGGGCTCAATTGGTACCTTGAACCTCTCCATCCTGGGTATTGCTTCTAGAAAATTAACATACTCACAGTTTTCGGGCTCGACCAAGTCGATGTCTCCTGTCAGTGTCATCTCAAGCAAGTCACTACGTTTGGCTTTAATGAATTCCTCGGTCACTGCACTTTCAATGATATCAACTCGGAAACAATCTTCCTCTTCGGCCGGGAATTTCATAGCTTTAAAGACATTAAAGGTGACTTCTTGGTCTTGAACCCTCATTGTCAATTCTCCTTTTTGCACATCAATGAGAGTTCTCCCGGTAGCTAAAAATGGCCTCCCAAGTATGATGGGAATATCCTTGTCTTCCTCGAAGTCTAGGATTATGAAGTCAGCTGGGAATATGAACTTATCAACCTTAACAAGAACATCTTCCACAATTCCTCTCGGGTATGTGACTGAACGATCCGCTAGCTGAAGAGCGACATTTGTGGGCTTGGGTGCTGGTAATCCCAACTGAGTAAAGACGGACAATGGCATGAGACTAATGCTTGCACCAAGATCACATAAGCATTTCTTGAATGACAGGTCTCCAATGGTGCAAGGGATGGTGAAACTGCCCGGATCCTTCAACTTTGGAGGTAGCTTTCTTTGTAATACCGCACTGCACTCCTCTGTCAAAGCTACAATTTCAAAATCTTACAATTTCTTCTTCCTTGACAGAATCCCCTTCATGAACTTGGCATAGCTCGGCATTTGTTCTAAGGCTTCTGCAAATGGTATGTTGATTTGAAGCTTTTTGAAAACCTCAAGAAACTTAGAGAATTGTTTGTCCATTTTCTGCTTTTGCAGCCTCTGAGGGTACGGAACTGGTGGATAATATCTGATGGGAGGGGGTATTAGGCTTGCCTAGTTTCTTTTGTGATGCTTTTAGTTGGTATGGGCTCAGATTTCTCCATACTATCTTCCTTTTCAAGAAATTCAGCAGAGTCAGTTTCTGGGGAAGGGCGCAGCTGCGCCGGCTCCCCTTGCACAATGGGCGCAACTGCGCCGACTGGATCAACTTCAGGAGGAGGGCGCAGCTGCGCTGGTTCTCTTTGCAAACTGGGCACAGCTGCACCTGTTGACAGAGTTTGCTTTCCACTTCTGAGTGTTACAACTTGGCATTGCTCCTTTCCATTTCTCCTTGGGTTGATTTCTGTGTCGCTAGGAAGATCCCCCTGAGGTCTATTAGATAACAAACTGAATAATTGACTCATTTGATTTTCCAAATTCTTGAAGCCTAATGTTTGGCCTTGCTCTAACTTATCAGTTTTGGCCATGTATCTCTCCAAATTTTCACTCATTTCAGCAACCTTCTTATCAGTGACTGTGACTTGTTGCTGATTATGGAAGCCCAGAGGATTGAGAGGTTTTGGAGCTTGTGGATAATCCTGACGGTTGCTCCATGAGAAGTTTGGGTGATTCCTATTCCCCGGATTGTAGTTGTTCTGATATTGATTTGCTGGCCGCTGGTAGTTGCTCACAAATTGCACAGACTCATCATTGATGGCACATTGATCAGACGAGTGTGAACCTGCACAAAGCTCACAAATCATGGAAACTTGTTGCCCCGTTCCTTCATATAGGTTGTCAATCTTTTTGACTATAGCAGATATCTGGGTTTGAAGTGAAGTGGCTGTGTCAACCTCTAATACCCCTGCTACTTTTGGTTGGTTGGATCTAGACGATGGCTATTGATAGTTATTTGCAGCCATGGTCTCCAAAAGTTCATAAGCTTCGTCATAGTTTTTACCCATGAATGCTCCTCCCGAAGCTGCATCAATGCCTGCCCGTGTTTGAATATTTAACCCATTGTAAAATGTGTTAAGTTGCATCCATTGCGGCAAACCGTGATGTGGACACTTTCCCAATAGTTCCTTGTACCGCTCCCATGTCTCATACAAGGATTCTCAATGATGTTGCTCATATGAGGAGATGTCATTTCGTAACTTAGCAGTTTTGGCTGGTGGGAAGAATTTTGCTAAGAATTTCTGCGCCAAATCTTGCCAAGTAGTAATAGATCCCAGTGATAGTGAGTGTAGCCAACTCTTTGCTTTATCCCTCATTGTGAATGGGAATAACCGCAATCTCACTGCATCTTCTGAAATCCCACTGAATTTGAATGTATCACAGATCTCTAAAAAATTTATCAAGTGCTCATTTGGGTCATCAACCACCATTCCCCCGAACTGGACAGAGTTTTGGATCATATGGATAGTCCCTGGTTTGATTTCAAAGGAATTGGCTGTTATGGCCGGCCTTGAGATACTTGATTGCAAATCATTGATCCTTGGCGTAGCATAATCTCTCAATGCTTTTTGTGCTTCTCTCGCCATTGCTTGTGGTTGGTCTAGATTCTCCAGAGTATTTTCAGCACACTTTCTTGACTGTTGAACCCTTTTCTCAATGTTATCCACGAAAGGCAATAGGTTAGGATTCTTCGATCGAGTATGCATACACTACTCAAGAGTACCTATGACAATGTAAAAGAAAATAAAATAGAATTAAGACAAGAACAGATTTGTTTAACTAAAACCAATCTAATTTAAATTGATGATGAAAGTTATAAACGCAATTACAATTCCCCAGCAACGGCGCCAAAAACTTGTTGGGATATTTGTATGTATAACAAATACGACTCATACACGCAAGTGCACGTGGTCCACAAGTAATATAAAGTAAGTAAAGTATCGATCCCACGAGGAATAGAATTGCATTTATGACTACAAACACCGATTTTATAATTATTTCGGTCTCTTTAAACAATTGATTTCAATGATGAGATTATCTAACGATTACTAATGAAACAAATAAAACAAATTATTATTGTATAAATACAGATTTTATGGGCTTGGGATCATAATTTCACTTATTGCAAACTTAGATTTTCATGCTTCCTATTGTTGCTAATTGATTATTATAGAATGTTGGTCAAGAACACGAATGTAAAATATGACCACCTCTCGATGCACCATATTCCTATCACACTAAATCCACAATTGATAGAATGAATGTGAACACCCTAGATGACTAACGCACTATATCTCTATGTGAATTACAATCAAGAGGGTTTAAGAACAAGTTCTCAATTGACCACATATGGTGCTTCAGTATATCTCTATCCTAAGCACGAAACATAACTTCACGAGGAATGTAAAAATTATGAACATATGCTAGCATAATCAGATCTCAATTTATATTTCCTTTCTCAATTCCATATAAATTATCATGGTAATTGGTGATCAAGCAATTAAACATTAAGTATAAATTATGCTAGACATTCATTTCATAACCAACTAGCAATAATAAGGAAGCAGCTTAATTTTCAGTAATGCATAAGATTCATTATAATCCCAAGAATTAAATTTAGTTCATGATAACAATAATAGAATTCATCATACACAATTGGTTCAGCATCATAATTATAGAATAGGAAAAATTAATCAAAAACATGAAATATTAAAGCTCCTTGTTTCCGTTCTGCAACTTCTGATGATTTTCCAAGTTGTGTAGATTCTTGATTTCTTGCTCCCAAGCTCCAATTCAGCATCCATATAGCTCCATTCTTCAGTTCCCAAGTGAATTTGAAGCTCAGCTGGTTGTTTCAATATTGGAACCAAGAATGCAGTAAACTTTTCTAATTTTCGTGTGTGGGAAGCTCTCCCACAATTGAAGTCTCAATTAGCTATATTACATGCTTAATTTGTCTTCATTTGACTTATTCTGATTCCCACTAATAAATTTTAAACCCACTAATCCCTCAAAATCTGGCATTGCATAATTTCATGGTAATGCTGTTTCGCTGGATGGAACGTGTCTGCATGGCTGGCTGGCGACAGGCGCAGCTGCGCCGGCACCCTTTGCAAAAGGGGCGCAACTGCGCCGGGGGGGGGGGCATGGCAGGAACAGGAGGGGCGCAGCTGCGCCAGCCACAAGGCCAAGCTGGGCACAGCTGCGCCGGCTGCCAGTCTGCTGCTGTACTGCTGTAGCCTGATTTCTCGATTCTCGTGTCTTGTACAAGCGACAAAAAATCATTAAGCTCCCAAACAACAATTGCAACAAAACTCGTGTCAAATTAACCAAAAACTGTGCAAAAGCCATACAATGAGAATAGTGAATCAATACCGAAAGAAAGGAAAAAATGCATGAAAACATACTATGGAGCTACTAGATAAGCAACAAATGAAACCAAAAAGTAACCAATAAGTAGGTATGAAACCTACTTATCACATTTTTTCAAGTTTTCGTTTCATGTTGTTCTTTAGTTTTTCCTTTAATTGCTTCTGCTTGTTTTTCTGAATTGGATCTATGGCTACTTATGCTGCTACAGCTTTTGGAAATCAAATTTCTAATCAACAAATTGATGGAAATCATCCTTAATTTCTTTACAATTCTGATCATCCAGGTATGGTGTGAGTCACATAATTGCTCACTAATACAAACTATAATAAGTGGAAAAGATCTGTTATGATTGCATTATCTGCTAAATACAAGTTAGGCATGGTGGATGGTACCATTCCTAGACCTGCTACTACTTCTCCCTTGCTCAATTACTAGATTCGTTGCAATGATATAGTCATTTCATGGTTGTTGAATTCTGTTTCTACAAACATTAGGAATAGTATTGTGTACTTGTCAACTGCTAAGATGATTTGGGATGATCTTCCTCGTTTCTCTCAAAGCAATGTGCCTAGATTATTTTACTTGAGAAAGGAAATTGCCTCATTAGTTCAAGGAGCACAATCTATTACTGCTTATTTCACTAAGTTTAGGACATTGATTGATGAAATTGACAATCTGTCCAGTATTCCCAGATGCTCGTGTAATGTTTGTACTTGTTGTGTTTATCAGAAAATTGAGCTATAAAAGTATTAGGCTCAGTCAATTTCTCATGGGGCTGAGTGAACAGTATACTGCTATCAAGGGTCAACTTCTACTAATGAATCCTCAACCTACCTTAAGTCGAGCATATTCTCTGCTACTTCAAGAAGAGACTCAAAGGGAAACTACTATTTAACCCAATCTCTCTAAAAGTGCTGCTATAAGTGTCAAACACACTTTCCCTTCTCATAAAACTATGAAACCACATAGTAGAAAATCTATGGCTCCTAATATTGATACCAATCTTACTTGTCGTTATTGTAATCTAGAAAGGCATACTAGAGACAAATGTTTCTTTCTACATGAATATCCACCTTGACATAGGTTATATGGGCAGCCCAAACCAAAATTAAGGAATTTCGTCAAGCATTTAGCCGCGACATTGGCTGTGAGACGCACCCTAGTTTTTCTATAACCAAGTTTTAACCAAACAACAGGGCCATATTGTTGTTTAAGTGCTGCTAGACTTCTATGTGGTAGGAGAACTAGAATTCATCTAGCACCATAGTTTTGAAAAATGTTAGAAGGTTTCTTAATAGTAATTAATGAATACTTTATTACGATTATATAAAATTCGACAGTTGTAGCAATCATATATATATATATATATATATATATATATATATATATATATATATATATATATATATATATATATATATATATATATATATAGGATTGCTACAACTGTTGAATTTTGTGTGAAAACCTCGTATAGACTTTTAATATTAATATTTACTAGATCTATTTACCGGACAAAGAATTAATTAATACAATTCTACAAAAAAATCGATTAAGAAAGTGTTCAAAATTACTAATACATTATCAAAATATATTAGAAAAATAGATAGTATCAAAATTAAATTTGAAAATCATACAATATAAGTAATCTTATAATAGGAATATATTTTCTTCAAACTGATTACTAAAACATTTTGTTGTTTCCCAAAGGCACTAAAAGATCTAAAAAGAGGGGTTGGATAAATAATTTAAAATTTATTTTAAGGAATTATTATCAATTTATAAGTTAAGCAGGTTAATTTAACTATGCACAACCGAATGATAATTTGAAAATCCTCTTCAAAGATTTGAAAGAATTCGTAGTTCTGAATTTAGCAAACTAGTGGAATTAAGTCACAAACAAATTAAAGAGCTTAACAGAAAAGTAAATGCAAAATGTAAAGGAGACACATAAATTTTAAGTGGTTCGAAGCACAAAGATCTCTTAGTCCACTTTTTGACTCTTCGACTAGGTATAATCCATTAAGGACGGGTTGTAATATCTCAGAAATTCTAAATAATGGTATAAGAATTATAAATGAAAAAAGAAATAATGAGAATTGAAGTGAATTGAAATACCAATGCGAAATTCAAAAAAAATAAAAAAATAAAATAACGCATGGAAACATAAATATAAATGAGAATGAAGGAACTATATAGTTCAAAACTCAAATTAGAGTTTGGAAGGGAATTTTGAGAAATGAATTGCGCCTTTGAGTCCGAAATTTCGAATTTAGTAAGAATCGATAGTACACATAATGTGTAAATTTTTGGGAGAATATAATAATATTATATTAATTTTTTTTTTAATTTTTACATGTGTAACAACCTGGGTTACTCAGGGAGAGTGAACGCGTGGGAGGGGGGAAGGTGGCCGCCTCTCCTGGTCCATGTATGCATATAAATATATGTACATTATACATGTATATAGAGGATTAAAAGAGATAAAAAGAAACAAGAAAGAAATATATATATATATATATATATATATATATATATATATATATATATATATATATATATAGAGAGAGAGAGAGAGAGAGAGAGAGAGAGAGAGAGAACGAGAGTTCGGGAGAGAGAATGGAGGAAACAATAGTTTCTAGCCAGTAAACTAATTCGTTTTGTTTGATTTCAATTTATGTATATCATATGATTCAGTGATGGTTTAAAGGGAGAAAAAAGGGTTTAAACCCCCGCTGACCATTATAGCGATAGCAACCATGGCCGATGACCATGGTGATTGTTATGGTAGGTTTGTTATCTATTGAATTAGAAGTTATAAAACATGCATGGGTTTGTAGAACGAGTTCCCAGAAAGCTAAAAAAAATAAACTAAAGATAATATGATGGAGAGGACATGGAGAACAAAGGAAAGAAAGGTTCATCGAAAAATATTTTCGGAAGCTCATTTCAACACGAAAACGTTAACCCTTTTTAAAAATAATTACACGGTTGGACTCCTGAGATGACGGGGAATAGATCTGGGTGGAGAAAAGTGAGAAAAAAGAGTCAGAAAACACTACTGCCGCCGGAAAAGATGACAAAAAAATATTTTTCCAGCTAATTTTTCAGCAGAGTCCGTTTCTCTATGTTATAGCCTGAATTTAGAGAAATTTTTATTAAAATATTGTAGGGAATTACATTTAATGTGGAATGGACATATTATTCGTAATTTTTGATAAGCGGATTAATTATTATGAGTTTTTGAAGTTTTAACATTTTGAAAAATTATAATTAAATTACCGAAAAATGGTTTTAAGCTGAATTTTTTTACAGTAATCTAATAATATTATTTAAGAATTACTAAAAATTTTTGATGAATTATTGAAGAGTGTAAATATTTATCGTATTTTTAAGCCATTTAAAATTAGTTTAAAAATAGTTGAAATTCATAGAAAATTTTGAGAATGGTGAAAAATTATGAAACTTGGTAGAAAATCTTATAATATTATAAGATGAATATTGGTGGTGTTTTGAGTACATAAAAATATGTTGAATTATAATTTCTATTTTGAAGCTATTAAATGATAATTTTTATAAATAGAAATAATTATAGAAAATTGTCGGATAATTCGAAAAATGTGAAAATTGGTCAAAAAGTCTAAAATAATATTTTAAAAACTATAGAAGTGTTAGTAGACTCATGAGGTGTCGGGACATTGTGGATCGGGTAAAGCTGACCAGATTTCATAACAATCTGACCTTGGTTGTAAAAGTGAAAATCTGTTTTGATTGAAGAAGAGGCTGAAACCAAAACCTGGATGATGTTAAACTAGACTGTATGAGGTTTAATTTGACTTAAGAATGAACGTAAACGGTTAAGTAACGAACGAGTTATGATAAAAATAAAAACAACGTTTGTTAAAGATTAGAATGAGTTTAATAATTCGTTTTTAAAATTAAATTTTGAGGAACGATATATTTTGATGTATAACAACATATTTTGATGTCAAGAAAATATTGTTCAAGATTTTAGAATTTTTGATTCTGATTATAGAAATTATTATAGAAATTAACGGGAATGTTAAAATATAATTACGAGAAGTAAATTAATAAAAGTGAATGCTATTATGAGAAGATTGTTATGTTAATAGAAATATTCGATGACGTGTAGATAACTCAGAATCGAGTACGAAAAAAGAAATATTGGATATAAATGATGTAGATGATGAGCTACGGTCCAAGGCAAGTTCCACAAATTATGAAATTTCTTATTTTGAGCTTATGTTTCAGTTCCTTAATTGCTACAAGTTCTCTGAACTATTTGATATTTTTAAATTGAACAAGTTATAAATTGATAGCAAACTATTTATTTGAACAAGTTCCTTATTTATTAAAATTTTACAAGTCATGCAAATTCCTATGATTGAACTGAGTTACAAGTTTTGGAGATATATGCGAGTTCTTGAACTCATATTATTATGGTAGATTTTTGAACTCATAATTAGTATGGTAGGTTCTTGAACCCATAGTATTATTGGTAAGTTCCTAATGAGTTCTTGAACTCATATTATTATGGCGAATTCCTGAACTTATATAATTATGGCAAGTTCCTGAACTCATTATATATGGTAGTTCATTAAACGGAGCGTTATTTCTAAATTTGTACTTTCTTGATATTCTTAAATTTATTAAATTGTAGAGTATGCCAGTTTTTTCGGCTACTCCACCGTGAAACTGATTTAGGCTGAGAATGAACAACCCTAAAATATAGGAGAATATTTATGGAGAGTTTTTCAATCTATATGACTGTTAAACACTTATGGAGAGTCAGCAATTTATATAACTATGAGACACTTTTGGGTCATATAGTGTCGACTTAACGCTTTTAACGTTTGATATGATGTAAAGAGTTCATGGTCCTTATAATCCCTCAGTAATGATTCAAATATAAAGATTCTGATGTTGAAGTTCTATTACTTCTTGATAATCATGTGCTGATGCACATTCCTAAAGTTTTAAATATTAAAAATTTATATTAACGAGTTATTCATTGGTTCAAAGCATATTTATTCATTAATGAGCTTATTCCGACAAGTCACTGTGTACTATAGTGAGGTAATATGTTATAGGTCATGACAATGCTGCTAAACTGATCACCTGCAGTATAATTTAAAAGAATTCTTGGTCCTTTATGACCATCCAAGTAACGAGAAAAGTTGATAATCTTTAAATTCAAAAATATTAAATTATTGTCTCAAATTTATTCCTTGAAATATTTTAATTCAGTTGCATGCTTGCTGAGCATATTTGATGCTCACCCTTGTAATCCTAAATTATTGCAGAAAGAAAAAAAAGATAGACCTGAAGGGTCGGAAGCTAGAAAGTAGAGAAAGAGAAATCTTATAGAGGCTACAGGTTGGTATCAGTGATGAGATAAAGTGTAAGACCTAAGTTATGATCCAAGGACAAGGTATGTGATTAATGTCTGCAATAGACGAGTTAAATCAATAAAAATATTGATAGATAGTATGAAAGATGTGTATCGTGATGCACCGAATCGACCGTAGCGAGTACAGGGTTTTTGGGGGGCGGGGGTCACATAGTGGTATCAGAGTTGTGTTTTGTGTCACAAGTTGACATCAAAAATTGGTATAAGAACTGAGATGATTTGAGTTATGAAAAGTATAAGTCTTGGATATTTGATGAGAATTGATGGAGAGTAGTAAGAAATAAATGATTACAGAGTTTTAAATGATAAAAAATGGATTGAAGAAAGTCATAATTAAGTGAAGAAGAGTAAGACAATCATAGAATCAAATAATTATAGAACTATCTTATAAGAGAAGGACGATCGTAGAGTAATACGATTGTAAATTGGTGAATATAATAAGAGATTGTGGAGTGACAGATAAGATGTCTAACATTTAGAAGAGTAAAGCCATAGAAGAAGAAAGACAAGTAAGAAGATTGGAGCAGAATTCGAAATTCTAAAAATACAGTTAATTATTAAAATTATAAATTAACACATATGTGATAATTTGGAGAAGGCTATCATAGCAGAATATAGAGGTAAAGTTTAGCAAAGAACAGAAGAAGAACGGAGAAGGTAACAAAAGAGAAAATAGTGGTAAAAGAAATGAAGAACAGATGAAAATTAAACAGAATACTAATAATAATAATAATAATAATAATAATAATAATAATGCATAAGAATAAGGGAGCAAAAGAGAATTAAAGTATGAATAAGAGAAATGTGAAAAGAACCACAAAGGAATATGTTTAAGAAAGAAGACTGTTTGTTATAAATATGGATAAGTGAACAGAAAGTTAGTTTCGAAAAGAGTAAGGGAAGTAATATACGACGTAATTTTCTCTCCAAGGATGGAGCATGTATGAGAAGTATTTTATATTTCAGTATGATGATTGTGATTATATGTATGTAATGGATTATGAATCCATGTGGATTTGAATAAAGATTTGAGTTATGAGAAGTTTGTTGACAGGAAAAAAAAAAGTAAGTATGATGAAGAGAAGTAATTCCTACTGTAAAGGTAATAGGAAGAAATTTTCAAAAAATGACTGCATGGTAACTAAAGAGATAAAAGGAAGATATTCCAGGAATGAAAATTTATTGGAGTAATGATATATTGGTGATTCCGGGGACAAAATCCTTAAGGAGGGGAGAATATAATATCCTAAAAATTTTAAATAATGGTATAAGAATTATAAATGAGAAAAGAAATAATGAGAATTCAAGTGAATTGAAATATCAATGAGAAATTTTAAAAAAAGAAAATAAAATAAAGTAACGCATGGAAACGTAAATATAAATGAGAATGAAGGAACTATTATTATCCGATTTATATAATGACAAATACGCGCAAGTATAAGTATCGTTCCCACGGAGAATAATTGCAAATTATACTAATAATTATCAATCTTATACTAGTTCTATTTTATTAAATCAATGATCAATGATTTATAAACTTATGAAATTATAATTAAACTATGATATATTGATTTGGTTTTTAAAACTAATAAAGACAATTAAAAAAGCAAGAATCAAATAAAACACGGAAAGAATTCAAGATAAGAAGATCTAAGATTACAATTTCCCCTAACTCTTCATTTAAATACCATAACTCTCTTTTTCAACTAGTTAGAACACAAGAATTGTCATCTGAGAAATCATATTTATATAAAATCCTCTCTCGATGGTCAAATACGTATTTCTAATGCGGCGTATAGATATATCTCTATTCTACACACTAATAAGAAACCAATATCAAGAATCATTAACAAGACACATGTCACGGGGAAATCTCATTAATCACTCTCTCAATTACCAACTTTCGCAAAAGAAATCATTAAGCATAGAATCTCATTTGGATGCATGCGGTATTTATGTATATGTTTATCCTAAATACTATCAAATTATCTATTCTTTGAGGATAATAAATAAGACACACGCCACATAATCTCATAAAATACCCATAAGAATATCTAACTTTCACATGAACTCATAACTAGGTCTCAACACTATACTCCATTTCTCAATTTCATATAGGTTACCAAGGTAATTACGGGCTAAGCAATTAATCCATAAGCATAGGTTATGATATCCAATTCACAAGAGACTAACTAGTATTCAAAGAGAGAATATTCAATAAAAACTATGAGTTGGGTTCCATTGGAATCTTAGAAATAAAAGTTTAGTTCATAATAGCTCTAAATAACATCATATTCAAATTACATAACATGGTTTTGGAATTACAAAACAAGAATGAAATAGTAGAAAATAGAATGATAAAACCCTTTTCAGATTAATTCCCGAATTGCTTGCTTGGTAATATCTTCTTTCCTTGCTTTCCTTCTCCAAATTTGTATTCCCGTGCTCCTTGGTGATGTTATGGTGGTTCTTCCTTCTCTCTAGTTCTTCTCTATGATAGGTTCAATCCCCATTCATTTCCAATCCATCTGAGCTCAATCATCTAGTCATTCTCTCTCTTCATGTCTCAATCAAGCTCTTGAAAATCCTCCCAAACCATCCCACTATCGGCAGAATAAGACAAACCCAGCCGCTGACAAATCCCGACGAGTTCGCCCCGGGGTAGACCAAAAAGGAGCTTACCCCGGTGCCAGAATTGTACTGAGAATTCGCGCCCCGGCACCGGCTAGTGTTGCAGAATTACGAAAATGCCATTAAACCCAAATTTTCTAGATGACCATCCGAAGCCGCCTCCTACTAAACCAATGCAATAACAAGTAAAATAATACTAAAAATACTTAAAAATAGCAAAGAATTGAGCCTGAAAGATATCCAATTCGTAGGTATAAAACCCACTCATCAAATATCCCCAAACTTAAGACTTTGCTTGTCCTCAAGCAAAAACAAGAGAAATAAAAATGCACAAAGCAACCTAACTACATGAATGCAAATGCATGATCTATAAACCTAAAGCAGCAGACCAACATAGGATATGGATAACAAGCCTCAATAATCAGGAACTAGCATTTCAATGAAACTTCAAATTCATGCCTGTCATAAATGTAACAACATATCAATCGCATCAAAAATTTAACCCTTACGTGAGTGTGTGTAGTCAATATATCAAACTAATCAAAATCTTAATCCAATCCATGAACCACAGTGCTCGAATAAAGATAAGACAATAAATAGATAACTCTTAGCACCCCTCTTATTCACTTGTTTTCACTATTTTTATTGTTATTATTATTATTATTATTATTATTAGTTTTTACCAATGAGTGCGGTTTACGCTCCATCTCATTGATTATTTATTCTTATTCTTGACTTGTGTAATGTCTGTCTTTATTAGGCTATTCAATGTCACCCTTGTAGCAAACTTTCTACCGATGACTCCCAAACCAGATCATTTTAGGGCACTGAGCGTAGAGACACTCCAAAGGGCTTACTTGTTCGAATGACAAAGGCCACAAAAATAAACTAGTCAAGATCTGCTCAAGATGTCTATTATTCTCATTTTATCAATTTCTATTTTTTTTTTGCATTTTAGACAGACATCGAAGCAATAATTATTGAAGGTTTTTTTTGGTGTTCCAACAAGTGATAGAGGTTTTCGTATCCTTAATGAGCACTAGATTCATAAAAATAAACCAATATCTAATCAGTTCAAAACATTGACGTGTGCAATATGAGATCAAAGGGTCACAAATTTAACGAAACCAGGCAACAGTTAGCATTCCTAACTTCGCAATCCTAATCCGTAATACTGAATGCATTAGAAAATTGATCAACATCATATCATCGACCTTCCTAAAATGCACTGCTGCAATGCTCCTAAATGCAATTAACAACGATTTTTTTTACCATAATCATCAAAATGTAATGAACAGATAATGAACAGATCGAATATGAACATTAAAAGTAAGAAAAGTCATTTTGATGATATTTCACATGAAAAGTCATAATGATGATATTTCACATGATTATTTCTAACTAAAATAACGCTTAAAAATATACAATGTGAATACAACTACCATGACAATGCATTTTAACCTAACTAACTAAATAACACATTAAACCTAACTAACTAAATAACACAATATTCATCCCTAAACTTAAATTGGACAATGTCCTCATTGTTTATAAAATATAGAATTAAAAACTGAGGACTTCCCTGATAGGTCAAGCGTCATGCTTGACCGACATCTTCAGCATCAGAGTCGGAAGGTGGAAAAGGAGGCAAAGGCTGAGGTACGGGGAACTGGACTAGAGGGGCCCCGGGGTTCAACCGTGCAAATTGTTCGGCTAATGCTGCATTGAAGCTCGTATGGTAGTTGAACATGTGTTCATGCCGCTCCGTTAGTTTTTTGTTCTGCCTCTCTAGCCGTTTAGTACGTTTGTCAATGAGCAACTGTAAATTTCTGAACTGACTACTGAATCGTGCCTTAGGCTGTGAGCTTGAAACTTTAGGTGCATCAAGATCCTCATCGTCATCGGAAGAAGAATGGAGGATAAAACCTCGTCCCCTTGGGTACGACTCGGCTCCATCCCATACCTTGTAGCGTTCAATAAACTTATGATCGAGAAGCTACAGGGGCTGTTATACTACCTCATCATCAGCCCACCGAATGCCCGCAGCACGACACAGTCCACAGATAAGGGATGGGTGAGGTAAACCTCCCTGAATATGACTCCTCAAGAACCTACAGATGTTGTGCTCAATGATATGCCCCACATTGATTGTGTAATCCATAACGATGGCATATAGTAATGCCGCCCTGTCTTTAGTCACATCACTGACATGCTGAGATGACATGAGCTTAGCACACAAGAAGGCATACCAGATTTTACCGTACAGGCTCAAATCTTTACTATGGAAAAGTGTAGCTCCCCGGTTGCCCTTTGACACCCAAGTGGTCCCTGGTTTGCACAAGTCTGATAAATGTTATCATAATCAGGGTTTGAACTAAGGAACTACGAATACTGGCAAATCTCAAGAGTCACCAAGTTATAGTATTCATTGATAGATTGGGTGCTGAATGAGACTCCTCTTCCCCGAACAATGACAACATATGGAGGCTTATCCTGTGCGTTGGCATAAAATTCCTAGATAATTGCCACAACTGTCGGATCGGGGTGGTCGGTGAAAGTATCCCAACCCCTCTCAGTGATCTGCTGATCCATCTCCCTATCAGCCAACATATCTGGCCAGAGGCCACGCTCGAGAGTTAGAGCTTTACCCGCAATGTACGTTTCAAATCTTTCAGCCGCCTCGACACTAACAAACTTGCTGTGGTCATAAGCCCTAGCCGGTGCTGAGGTAGAACCTTCATCCCTGTGTCTCTTAGGAGCCATAATAATAATCCCAGCCAATCAACCACAATTAAGGCTGAAACCAAACAATTTCTCTTTGGGATAATGTATCAAACAATTGGCGTGCACTAACAGAAATCCCACATCAACAGTTCCCCCAAATCTAGTTTCAACCAAAAATTTGAAGCTTTACAATAATCAGAACCAAATGGACAATAATAATTAACCTAAAATCACTAATTGAGCCAACATAAACTCAATTGGGCCACAATGCACAAAATTCCAAATTTCACAATATATGACAGTATATGTAATTCAACCAAGCAAATAATTGAAGCACAATATACCTAAACTCAATTGAACTTACTGGACTGCCAATAATAAATGAATACCTCGCTTAATGTTGGAATACCTTGATTAATACCAGTTGGTTGAAGATTCAGTGGGTGATGGTTAGTTGAATCAATTTGCAAAACCCTAGCTTGAATCCCCAAGTTGAAAGTGTTAAAAGTGGAATCCGTGTGGGTTTGATTGTTGTAATCCGAATGGGAGAGGAAATTGGGTGATACGAGCATCAGGTAGTCAGAATTTTATGCCATTCATTCGACTCAAGTATCAAGGAATCAACGAACGATCGTTAGTGAATGGATTGATTTCAACTCAAGGATGCTTGGAATGGTTCCTAAGACGTTTGGATTGCGGGATTCCTTCCCTAAAACAGGGTTCCATGTTTTAGGAAATAGTGTTTTCCACCAATTAATTTCTTCCCCAAAACAAGGTTCCATATTTTAGGTAATGGTGTTTCTACCAATTGTTTCTTTCCCCAAAATAGGGTTCCATATTTTAGGTAATGATGTTTTCCACCAATTGTTTTTCTTTCCCCAAAACAAGGTTCCATGTTTTAGGTAATGATGTTTTCCACCAATTGTTTCTTTTCCCAAAATAGGGTTCTATGTTTTAGGTAATGATGTTTTTCACCAATTATTTTTCTTTCCCCAAAACAAGGTTCCATGTTTTAGGTAATGATGTTTTCCACCAATTGTTTTTTCTTTTCCCAAAATAAGGTTCCATGTTTTATGTAATATTATTTTCCATCATTTGTTAGGGTTTGTATAATTCTAGATTGTTCTCTAGCTTAGTATAAATAGGATCATTGTTGTAATGGGTTAAAGACTTGAATTTTGAGTATCATCAATATAATTGTGAGTTTGTTTCTCTTCTTGTGGTTCTTTGAGAATTCCTAAGTGTTCCTTAGTTCTTCTTTGAGATTCATAATTGACTTATCATACAACCAATCATAGTTGTGTGTGGCGTCTTCTACCGCATCAATTGTTGATTGTACCGAGATTACCGCTTCAATATAAGCGAGGGGTTAAAGTGTCGTTGGTGTTCATCCTCCACAAATCTCATTGGCAAGTAATTATACCAAGATTACCGTCTACATATAGACGAGGGGTTAAGGTGTTGCAAGCTATCCATCCTATCAACTTGTTGGAAACGATCTGGGCGACGACCACCTCACGCAAGCGTGCCGTGGAGTCCATCATTTGGTATCAAAGCTAAGTTTCCTATCAAGTTACTTATCTTTACTTTTATTGTTGAATTATAGTAAAAAAAACTGCAGAAAATATATTGCAGAAAATTATTATTGTTGAATTGCTATTATTGGGATTTCATTTGTAAAGTCATATTCGACGATTATAAAGTCTTGTTGGTAGTTCGAGAGTCATACTTTCTATATTGTATCTTGATAAGTTCTTATTGGATTGTAATTGGAAAATTGAGGTAATATTTGTGTGAATTCAAAAAGAACCTATTAGAGAGAATACGAGCGGAAAAAGGCAAGAGTGGTTATTAAAGGGTAAAAGCCAAGTGAGCGATACACGAGCGTTTCATTACAATGTTTGAGCAAAACACGTGAGGGAGTGTGTGAGAAAATTTTCTTTATGTACTAACCTTTGTTTTGCAGCAATCATGTATGGATATAATTGTAAAAATACTTATGAATGGCAAAAAAGATCCTTTCAAGGTAGGGCGGATCTCAAAACTTATCTAAGTTAGGAGAAAAGAAAGGAGCGAGAATTTAGCTTTCATGAATACTCCAAGCAAAAGAAGTTTAAACTTGCAGTCCTAGATTTGTCCGGTGATGCACGTACATGGTGGGCTTAATTTGAACGTGATAGGAGAAAATATGGAGAACCTCCGATCGAGATGTGGAGAGAGTTGAAAACCGTGATAAGAAAATGGTATGTCCCAATACAACCTAGCAGGAGGAATGAATATGTATCTCAAAGACATAAAGAGCAACCTTCAAGGCGATCAACTTGGGAGGATGAAAGGAAGGTTCAAAGGCATGAAGAGACTCGTTGGAGACAACCACGAGCATCTCCTAGGGCATATGTGGAACAGGTATCTTTTGAGAATGTCATGAGAACATATAATGAGTTGAGAAATGAACATTTGCAACAACAACAAAACATCTCCAAGGAGCAAGATCAACCAAGGGAGGAAGACGATGGTATAAAGTATGCCATCCAAGGAGAGTTGTCGGGTTCCAATAATGAAGACCATGTAGTTCTCGAGATTGTACCAAAAGAAATTGTTCAAAAGATTAATAGTGAAAAAGAAAAGAATGAAAAGTGTGAGAATGAAAAAAATAGAGAGGTTGAAAAGAAACAAGAGAATGAGCAAAAAGAAGAAGAGAGAAAACTAAGAGACTATGAAAAAGAGAGTGAGATTGAAAGTGAGTTGTATTTTGAAAAGTCAATGACTGTACATTTTTACAAGATGGCGCTTTTAGATACTAACCAAAATAACTCTATTTTATCTAGTTCTGTTGTTTCTCTTATGCAGGTGAGAGATTGCATACCCAGTGCTATCACTTCATACCCGTCAGCTATTGGTGTTCTTGAGGAGACGAAGGAGTCACCGAGGCAAGTTGGTGAGTTGATAGAGGAAGGTATCGTGGATGAAGTCGTGAGTACAATTGTTATTCATGCGATCATAATACCTAAGTGGGACGAGACGTCGAGCATGTTTGTTGATTTTAAATTGGTAAACAAGTATCATTGTTATTTTCTCTACTTAGATAATATGTTTGGTAAATCGCATAATACTTATGTTTTATCTACATTTGATGATAATCATGTGATGACAATGCCTAGTCAAATTAGCATAATGGATTGTAATAAAAGGAAAATTGTGTTAACATGTAACTTGTATAGATGAATAGTTATTTCTGTTAGATTAACTGATGCATCTAGTATGTTCATGAGTTATTTAAAACATGTTTTGCATACTTCCATTGGTAAATTTGTGATTAGCTATTTTGATGGTAGAATCGTCTTTATCATAAATTATGGAGGATATTTGAACTTTGTTGAATTAGTTTATGATTATGATATTTTTCCTCGTTTTCAAAACTCTAGTTTGCATGAAATTAGTTCTAAGCTTTCTTATCCTTATGCCGAGTTAGATTTTTATGCTAATCAATCTTTTCTTGGTTTGTGATTAGAACAATCATCATTGCATAAGCTACTATCATTTGGTATTATTTCACCAAAGCAAACTTCATTGCGTGAAAAACTATCATTTGATGACATTCCTAGTCTTGGCAACACTTATGAGATTCCGTAGCATGTAGTGAGTTTGGATGTGATAATCATATGTACGCTAGTGAATTCTCGATTTGTGGTGGTTGTGAACTTTCGATGCCAATGACATCATTGTGTGATCTTGAGTTTGCTATTGTCAATGGAAAGGGAAAGACTGTTTGTGTTTTGAAGATTCGAGATGGGATCTTACTCTCCGAGGATAAAAGCATGGTTTATTGGGTAGATCCATTCGAACGTTATATTGAGAGTCTACAGGGAAGTAATTTGAATTTTGATTTAGCAGACTATACATATGAGTTTGAGTTTCTTGAGTTTTCCATGATTGTACAAAAGATTCATATTGATTGGTTTTACTTTGTGTTTAATCTAGGAATTCAAGAGTGCTTGCTTGAACAACGTGATGAGTTTCAACAACTAATATTTGATCTAGGATCATTGAAAATCTTGTATTTACAAATGCACGAGATCCTCAAGTTGATTTTTGATCCGGGGATTCGTAAATGTGAATTAACATGAAGGGTACTATGTATTTATACTGGATCCAGGAGGGGACTATCAATTGGTATCATTTGTGTCTAACCCAGGAATTCGTGTGTATTTGCACATACGATGTGCAACATTACAAAGATGGGTATTATTACGAATCATCAAGATTACAAGAAAGCCTTTTGATCCAAGAATTCGTAAATGGAAGTATATACTTCGAAGGGAGTTCTATATGATGATATTTCACCCAGGAGGGGATAGAACTTTTCCGATTTTTATTTGCGTTTTTCTTACTACCTATGCATGTGTTATCATAAGTTGCATTTCAGTTGTTAACTTAGTTTGTTTTGATGTAGAGTTTGATTTATGGATCAATCCTTTTCGAGAAAGGGCGATGCCAGATTTGAGGACAAATCCTTGTGAAGAGGAGGGGGATGATACGAGCATGAGGGGGTCAGAATTTTATGCCATTCATTCAACTCAAGTATGAGGAATCAACGAACGATCGTTAGTGAATGGATTGATTTCAACTCAAGGATACTTGAAATGGTTCCTAAGACGCTTGGATTGCGGGATTCCTTCCTCAAAACAGGGTTCCATGTTTTAGGAAATGGTGTTTTCCACCAATTAATTCCTTCCCCAAAACAAGGTTCCATGTTTTAGGTAATGGTGTTTCCACCAATTGTTTCTTTCCCCAAAATAGGGTTTCAAGTCGACCCGCGGGTCGGAAACTCCACATTAACAAAAAATAAAATAAAATAGGGTTCCATATTTTAGGTAACGATATTTTCCACCAATTGTTTTTCTTTCCCCAAAACAAGGTTCCATGTTTTAGGTAATAATGTTTTCCATAAATTGTTTTTTCTTTCCCCAAAACAAGGTTCCATGTTTTATGTAATGTTGTTTTCCATCATTTGCTAGGGTTTGTGTAATTCTAGATTGTTCTCTAGCTTAGTATAAATAGGATCATTGTTGTAATGGTTTAAAGACTTGAATTTTGAGTATCATCAATATAATTGTGAGTTTGTTTCTCTTCTTGTGGTTCTTTGAGAATTCCTAAGTGTTCCTTAGTTTTTCTTTGAGATTCATAATTGACTTATCATACAACCAATCATAGTTGTGTATGGTGTCTTCTACCACATCAATCGTCGATTGTACCGAGATTATCGCTTCAATATAAGCGAGGGGTCAAAGTGTCGTTGGTGTTCATCCTCCGCAAATCTCATTGGCAAGCAATTATACCAAGACTACCGTCTACATATAGGCGAGAGGTTAAGGTGTTAGAAGCTATCCATCCTATCAACTTGTTGGAAACGATCCGGGCGACGACCACCTCACGCAAGCGTGTTGTGGAGTCCATCATTGGGTGTGGGTGGGGTTTGAATGGGTTTCAGATGCTTTAGAGAGAGATTGCAGAGGTTGGGGTGTGAGAGAAAGAGAGAAACGATCGGGCCTAGAAGAAGTTTTTAAAAACTAAAATTCGCATTCCACGCCGGGGCACGAAAATTATGCCTAGATTTGGCGCAAGGGCAAAAAATTTGTTCATGAAACTGGCGCCGGGGCGCGAACTTTGTTTTTTCCAAAAATTTGATATTTTCAATTTCCAACACAACAATCATCCTCAATACTCTTATCTTGTAATAATGCAACATTTCAAGCACAAATTAGAGACTTTGAGCAAATAAGGGGACTTTAGAGCCAATCAAATTCTAAAACTAAACTACGAAAGACACACATGCATTGAAAACTTAGAAAACTTAAATATTTGAAACTTGCGGCAATTGAAATATAACAACTGAACATAAAGGATACAGATGGAGTTAATGGGTTGCCTCCCATAAAGCGCTTGGTTTTTAGTCTTCGGCCGGACTACTCATTGCTTCAAGCATCATTGGCGAGAACAATTGAGGACTTTTGGCGATCAAAACCACCATCCCAATAGTGTTTTAGGCGTTGTCCATTATTTAAATGGATTTTCAGAATCTTGTCTAACTATTTCAACGGCGCTATGTGGGAATGCATGTTTGACAGTAAATGGGACTTACCACCTAGATTTTAGCTTTCCAGGGAAAAGTCTCAGTCTGGAATTGAATAGTAATACCGCTTGGCCTGGCTCGAACTTCCTTTCAATAATCTTACGATCATGCCATCTTTTCACTTTTTCTTTGTACAACTTTGCATTTTCATAAGCATGCAGGCGAAATTCATCCAACTCGTTCAGTTGTAGCAATCGCTTCTCGCCTACTGCATTGAGATCAAAGTTTAACTTTTGGATGGCCCAATAAGCATTGTGTTTGAGCTCAACGGGCAAGTGACATACCTTCCCATACACAAGTTTGTACGGTGACATCCCAATCGGAGTCTTATAAGCGGTTCGGTAAGCCCATAAAGCATCATCTAACTTCAACGACTAATCCTTCCGATTCGGATTCACTATCCTTTCCAGAATTCGCTTTACTTCTCGATTAGACACTTCAGCCTGACCACTTATTTGTGGGTGATAAGCGGTGGCAATTCTATGGGTTACCCCATACTTAGCTAGGAGAGCTGTAAATGGTCTATTGTAGAAATGGCTCCCCTCATCACTAATTATTGCTCTAGGTGTGCCAAGCCTTGTGAAAATGTTCTTTTGCAGAAATTTCAGCACCACCTTGGCATCATTCGTAGGCAATGCAGCTGCTTCTACCCACTTAGACACGTAGTCTACTACCAACAATATGTATTCGTTGTTGAAGGATGATGAAAACGGCCCCATGAAATCAATCCCCTATACATCAAAGATCTCTACTTCCAATATTGTATTGAGCGACATCTAATGGCGCTTCAAGATATTCCCAACCCGTTGACAACTGTCGCATTTAAGCACAAACTAGTGGGCATCCTTAAACAAAGTAGGCCAGTAGAACCTTTGCAGCTGATCTTTCACCTCTATAATGTCCCCCATACAATGAATTGTGGCACTGATGTAAGATACTTTCTGCTTCGCTTTGCGGGATGCACCTTCTTATCATTTGATCCGGACATTGTTTGAACAAAAATGGTTCATCCCACATATATCTCCGTACATCATGCAGAATTTTTTTCTTTTGCTGCCATGTCAAGTCCGGAGGAAGGATATTGCTAACCAAGTAATTAACAAAATCTGCATACCACGGAATTTCTGCCTAAATTGCAAACAATTGCTCATCTAGAAAAAGCTCATTAATCACTGTCTTGTCTCCCTCTGCATGCTCACTATTTTCCAACCTTGATAGATGGTTCGCCGCCTGATTTTCTGTGCCCTTCCTATCCCGGATTTCCAAGTTAAATTCCTGAAGAAGAAGTATCCATCTAATTAATCTTGGCTTTGCATCTTTCTTCGAAATTAGGTATCTAATCGCTGAATGGTCCGTGAACACCACCACCTTAGTTCCAATCAAGTATGAGCGGAACTTGTCAAAAGCATACACCACCGCAAGCAACTCCTTTTCGGTAGTCGTGTAATTGAGTTGAGCATCAGATAATGTTTTGCTAGCATAATATATAGCATAAAAGACTCTATTCTTGCACTGGCCTAAAACTGCACCAACTGCATAATCGTTAGCATCACACAGCAACTCAAATGGCATAGTCCAATCCGGTGCCACAATCACTAGTGCTGTTGTCAATTTCTTTTTTAGCTACTCAAAAGCCGTCAGACAGTCCTTGTCAAACTTAAAAGACACCTCCTTCTTCAACAAACTACATAAAGGTTTAGTGATCTTGGAGAAGTCCTTTATGAATCTGCGATAAAAACCAGCATGCCCAAGGAAACTCCGGATTCCCTTCATTGAAGTCGGTGGTGGTAAAATTCTCAATCGTCTTGATTTTAGCTTTATCTACCTCCAACCCTTTTGCATATACCTTGTGACCAAGAATGACCCCTTCCTGAACCATGAAGTGACATTTTTCCCAGTTAAGCACTAAATTGGTGTCCACACACCTTTTCAGCACCAGAGTCAAATTCTCTAAACAAGTGTCAAACGAATCACCGAAAATCGAGAAGTCGTCCATGAACAGCTCAACATTATGTTCTACCATATCTGAAAAGATTGCCATTATACACCTTTGAAAAGTTGTTGGTGCATTGCACAACCCAAATCACATCCTCCTGAAAGCAAAAGTACCACACGGACAAGTGAACGTCGTCTTTCCTGATCCTCCAGAGTAATTACAATCTGATTGTACCCCGAATATCCATCCAATAAATAATGGTACTCGTGTCCAGCTAATCTATCCAACATCTGATCAATGAAAGGTAGTGGAAAATGATCTTTTCGTGTTACTTTATTAAGTTTTCGGTAATCTATGCAAACCCTCCAGCCGGTTACTATCCTCGTCGGTGTTAGCTCATTGTTATCATTTACTACCATAGTCATTCCCCCTTTCTTTGGTACACATTGAACCTGACTCACCCAAGAACTGTCAGAAATGGGGTATATAATTCCAACATCTAGACATTTTAAGATCTCTTTCTTGACTACCTCTTTCATGATTGGATTGAGTCTCCTCTGCTGTTCTAATGTAGGTTTGCTATCATCCTCCATCAGAATTTTGTGCATGCAAAAAGAGGGACTTATTCCCTTAATATCAGCAATAGTCCATCCAATTGCAGTTTTGTATTCCCTAAGAACTCTAACCAGCTTACTTTCCTGAAATGTAGTTAGTGCAGATGCAATAATAACAGGTAAAGTAGATGATTCACCCAAATAAGCATACCTGTGATGATTAGGCAAAGGTTTAAGCTCAAGTGAAGGAGGTATCTCAAGAGATGGCCTCAAACGATCTGAAGATTTGTCTGAAAATTCCAAAGGTTCAAAAGGGATCTTAAACTTGCTTACCCATGGTACTGCATCCAATATCTGTAGGTATTCAATCAACTCTGGATTATCCATATCAATATCCCCCAATAGTGTGGTTTCTAATGGGTCATCATTCATAACCTTCAGAAACTCATCATTCACGACCTGTTCAACCATATCCACTCGGAAGCATTCTTCTTCATCTAAAGGGAATTTCATTGCCTTAAATACGTTAAATATGACCTCTTGGTCCTGGACCCGCATAGTCAGCTCTCCCTTCTAAACATCTATTAGAGTCCTCCCAGTGACTAAAAAAGGCCTTCCAAGAATAATAGGAATGTCCTTGTCTTCCTCATAGTCTAGGATAATAAAATCAGCTGGGAAGATGAACTTATCTACCTTAACAAGAATATCCTCCACAATCCCTTTCGGACAAGTAACAGACCTATCTGCAAGCTGAAGAGATATGTTTGTTAGTTTTGGTGCAAGAAGTCCCAACTGAGTGTATACTGATAAAGGCATGAGATTTATGCTAGCACCCAAATCATATAAACACTTGCTGAATGACAAGCTACCAATCGTGCAAGGTATGGTAAAACTACCAGGATCCTTTAACTTAGGAGGTAGCTTTCTTTGTAGCACTGTACTACATTCCTCTATCAAAGCTACTGTCTCAAAGTCTTCTAACTTCTTTTTTGTTGACAGAATACCCTTCATGAATTTGGCATAGCTCGACATCTGTTCTAAAGCCTCTGCAAAAGGTATGTTGATCTGTAGCTTTTTGAACACCTCGAGGAATTTGGTAAACTGTTTATCTAGTTTCTATTTTTGAAGTCTTTAAGGAAATGGAACTGGTGGGAACACTTTTGGTGTAGGAGCAACATGGGTTTTATCAGTAGTTTCTTTCTGTTCTGGCTTAGGTGGCATAATGTTGTCCTTTTCCTTAGAAAATTCTGTAGAACTCAAGTCTGGGGAAGGGCATAACTGTGCTGCCTCCTTTTGTATTTCAGGTGCCTGCAGGGTTTGTTTTCTACTTCTAGGTGTTACTGTTTGGCATTCCTCTTTCCCTTCTCTCCTTGGTTTAGTTTCTGTGTTACTAGGAAGAGATCTTTGCGGTCTATTTGATAACATGTTAGCCATTTGCCCCACTTGATTCTCTAAATTTTTTATGGACGCTGCTTGGCTTTTTAGCATCACATCATAGTTGGCCATGTATTTCATCATAAGCTCTTCCAAGTCTGGCTTTCTTTCAGGTTGTGGAAGTGGTGCTGCATGTTGCTGTTGATTTTGGAACCCTGAAGGATAGTGTGGTCTTGGAGCTTGTTGATGGTTTTGGTTGTTGTTCCATGAGAAGTTGGGGTGGTTTCTATTTCCAGCATTGTAGGTGTTTTGGTATGGATTTGGCGATCTCTGGTAGCTACCCACAAATTGAACAACTTCAGGATTAATGGCACATTGGTCGGTGGCATGTGTCCCTGCACATAGCTCACAAGCAAAGGGCTACTTGATGCACTTTTGAATCAACCATGGAATCAATCTTCTTGGACATAGCTGATAACTGAGCTGCTAAAGCCGTGATGGCATCCACTTCTAATACTCCAACCACTTTCTGCTGATTTACTCTAGAAGTTGGCCATTGGTAGTTATTTGCAGCCATGGTTTCTAACAACTCATATGCCTCTTCATAATTCTTAGCCATGAATACCCCTCCCAAAGCTGCATCAATGCTAATCCGAGTATGAGTTCCCAGTCCATTGTAAAAGGTATTTATTTGCATCCATTGAGGTAATCCATGGTGAGGGCATCTTCGAAGCAATTCTTTGTATCTCTCCCATGCCTCATATAATGACTCTCCATGTTGTTGCTTAAAGGTTGAAATATCATTTCTCATCTTAGTAGTCTTTTGTAGGAGAAAAGAATTTTGCCAAAACTTTCTGTGCTAAGTCTGCCCATGTAGTAATGGAAACCGATGGTAACGAGTGAAGTCAACTCTTAGCTTTATCTCTTATTGTGAATGGAAAGAGCCTAAGCCTCACAGCATCATTCGACACTCCATTAAATTTGAAAGTATCACATATCTCAATGAAGCTCAATCAATGCTCATTTGGACATCATTAGCCATACCCCCAAACTGTACCGAGTTTTGCACCATTTGAATTATTTTCGGTTTAATTTCAAAGGAATTAGCGGCTATTGCTAGCCTCGTGATACTAGATTGCAATTCATTTATACGCGGCGTTGCATAGTCTCTCACTGTTTTATGTTCCTCTGCCGCCTTACTGTCTTGTTGTTCAAGTGTCTCTTGAGTATCTTTTACCCACTTATGTAATTTCTGTAATCTTTTGTCAATGTCGTCCTCAAAAGGAAATAACTCAGATTTCTTTGATCGCGTTTGCATGCACTAATCAAGAACACTTGAAACAAGAGTTAAAAACAAAGTAATGGAAAAGTGTTTAACTAAAACCAAATTAATTAAACTGATATTGAAAGTTATAAATACAAATTATTCCCCGGCAACGGCGCCAAAAACTTGTTGTCCGATTTATATAGTGACAAATACGCGCAAGTATACGTGGTCAACAAGTAATAAAGTGAAAGTAAAATATCGTTACCACAGAGAATAATTGCAAATTATACTAACAATTACCAATCTTATACTAATTCTATTTTATTAAACCAATGATCAATGTTTTGTAAACTCATGAAATTATAATTAAACTATGATATATTGATTTGGTTTTTAAAACTAATAAAGACAATTAAGAAAGCAAGAATCAAATAAAACACGGAAAGAATTTAAGATAAGAAGATCTAAGATTACAATTTCCCCTAACTCTTTACTTGAATATCATAACTCTCTCTTTTTTAACTAGTTAGAACACAAGAATTGTCATCCGAGAAATCACATTTATATAAAAGCCTCTCTCGATAGTCAAATACGTATTTCCTAATGCGGCGTATAGATATATCTCTATTCTACACACTAACAAGAAACCAATATCAAGAATCATTAACAAGACACATGTCACGAGGAAATCTCATTAACCACTATCTCAATTACCAACTTTCGCAAAAGAAATCATTAAGCATAGAATCTCAAATGGATGCATGCAGTATTTAGGTATATGTCTATCCTAAATACTATCAAATTATCTATTCTTTGAGGATAATAAATAAGACACACGTCACATAATCTCATAAAATACCCATAAGAATATCCAACTTTCACATGAACTCATAACTAGGTCTCAGCACTATACTCCATTTCTCAATTTCATATAGGTTACCAAGGTAATTACGGGCCAAGCAATTAATCCATAAGCATAGGTTATGATATCCAATTCACAAGAGACTAACTAGTATTCAAAGAGAGAGTATTCAATACAAACTATGAGTTGGGTTCCATTGGAATCTTAAAAATAAAAGTTTAGTTCATGATAGCTCTAAATAACATCATATTCAAATTATATAACATGGTTTTGGAATTACAAAACAAGAATGAAATAGTAGAAAATAGAATGATAAAACCCTTTTCAGATTAATTCCCGAATTGCTTGCTTGTTAGTATCTTCTTTCCTTGCTTTCCTTCTCCAAATTTGTATTCCCGTGCTCCTTGGTGATGTTATGGTGGTTCTTCCTTATCTCTAGTTCTTCTCTATAATAGGTTCAATCCCCCTTCATTTCCAATCCATTTGAGCTCCATCATCTCGTCATTCTCTCTCTTCATGTCTTAGTCAAGCTCCTAAAAATCCTCCCAAGCCATCCCACTATCGGCATAACAGGACAAACCCAGCCGCTGACAAATCCCGACGAGCTCGCCCCGACGCCAGATTTGTCCTGGGGAGCTCGCCCCGGCGCGGACCAAAAAAGAGCTCTCCCCGGCACCAAAATTGTATTAAGAATTCGCACCTCGACGCCGGCTAGTGTTGTAGAATTACGAAAATGCCATTAAACCCAAATTTTCCAGAAATGACCATCCGAAGCCGCCTCCTACAAAACCAATGCAATAATAAGTAAAATAATACTAAAAATACTTAAAGATAACAAATAATTGAGCCTAAAAGATATCCAATTTGTAGGTATAAAACTCACTCATCAACTATACAGTTCAAACTCATATTAGAGTTTGTAAGGGATTGTTGAGAAACAAACTGCACCGTTGAGTTTGAAACGTCGAATTTAGTAAGAATTGGTAGTACACAGAATGTGAAATTTTTTGGGAGATTATAATAATATTATATTAAAAAAACTTTTAATTTTTGCATGTGTAGCATGATGTGTTACTCAATGAGAGTAAATGCGTGGGAGGGGGGAAGGTGGCTGCCTCTCCTGGTGTATGTATGTATATAAATATATGTATATTATACATGTATATAGAGGATTAAAAGAGATAAAAAGAAACAAGAAAGAAAAATATATATAGAGAGAGAACGAGAGTTCGGGAGAGAGAAAGAAAGAGAAAACAACAGTTTATAGCCGGTAAGCCTATTCGTTTTGTTTGATTTCAATTATATGTATATCATATGTGATTCAATGATGGTTTAGAGGGAGAAACGAGGGTTTAAACCCCCGTTGGCTGTTACAGTGATAACAACCATGGCTGATGACCATGGTGATTGTTATGGTGGGTTTGTTATCTACTGATTAGAAGTTATAAAACATGCATAGGTTTGTAGAACGAGTTCCTAGAAAGCTAAAAATATAAACTAAAGATAATATGATGGAGAGAACATGAAGAACGAAGGAAGCTCATTTTAACATGAAAACGTTAACCCTTTTTAAAAATAATTACACGGTTGGACTCCTGAGATGATGGGGAACATATCTAGGTGGAGAAAAGTGATAAAAACAGCCGAAAAACACTGCTGCCGCCAAAGAAGATAATCAGAAAATATTTTTCTGGCCAACTTTCTGACATAGCCCATTTCTCTATGTTAGAGGCTGAATTTGGAGAAATTTTGTATTACAATATTGTAGAAAATTAAATTTCATGTCGTAATTTTTGGATAACCGGATTAATTATTGTGAGTTTTTAAAATTTTTGCACTTTGAAGAATTATAATTAAATTACCAGAAAGTTGTTTTGAGCTGAATTTTTTTTACAGTAATCTTATAATATTATTTAAGAATTACTAAAAAAATTTGGTGAATTATTGAAGAGCGTAAGTATTTATCGTATTTTTAAGCCATTTAAAGTTAGTTTAAAATTAGTGAAAATTTATAGAAAATTTTGTGAATGGTGGAAAATTATGAAACCTAGTGAAAAATCTTATAATAATATAAGATGAATATTGGTGGTGTTTTGAGTCTATAAAAGTATGTTGAGTTTTTATTTCTATTTTGAAGCTATTAAATGATAGTTTTTATAAATAGTAATAATCATACAAAATTGTCGGATAATCTGAAAAATGTGAAAATTGGTCAAAAAGTCTAAAATAATATTTTAAAATCTTTAGAAGAATTAGCAGACTCATGAGGTATCGAGACGTTATGGATCGGGTAAAGCTGGCCAGATTTCGTAACAATCTGACCTTGGTTATAAAAGTGAAAAATCTGTTTTGATTGAAGAAAGGGCTGGAACCAGGGCCTAGATGGTGCTAAACTAGACTGTATAAGCTTTAATTTGACTTAAGAATGAACGTGAACGGTTAAGTAACGAAGGAGTTACGATAAAAATACAAACATCGTTTGTTAAAGATTAGAACGAGTTTTATAATTCGTTTTTGAAATGAAATTTTGAGGAATGATATATTTTAATGTATAATAGCATATTTTGACGTGAAGAAAATATTATTCAAGATTTTAAAATTGTTGATTCCGAATTATAAAAATTATTGGAGAAATTAACGAGAATGTTAAAATATAATTACGAGAAGTAAATTAATAAAAGTGAATGCTATTATGGGAAGATTGTTATGTTAATGGAAAATATTCCATGACGTGTAGATAATTCAGAATCGAGTATGGGAAAAAGAAATATTGGATATGAATGATGTAGATGATGAGCTACGGATCCATGCAAGTTCTGCAAATTATGAAATTTTTTATTATTGAGCTTATGTGTCAGTTCCTTGATTGTTGCAAGTTCTCTAAACTATTTGATATTTTTAAATTGAGCAAGTTATAAATTTATGACAAACTATTTATTTGAACAAGTTCCTTATTTATTGAAATTCTGCAAGTCATGCAAATTCCTGTGATTGAGCTGAGTTGCAAGTTTTGGAGATATATGCGAGTTCTTGAACTCATATTATTATAGTAGGTTTTTGAACTCATAATTAGTATGGTAGGTTCTTGAACCCATAGTATTATGATAAGTTCTTGATGAGTTCTTGAACTCATATTATTATGACGAGTTCCTGAACTCATATAATTATGGCAAGTTCCTGAACTCATAATATATGGTAAATTAATTAAACGGAATGTTATTTTTAAATTTGTACATTCTTGATATTCCTAAATTTATTGAATTGTAGAGTATTCCAGTTGTTTCGGCTACTCCACCGTGAAACTAATTCAGGTAGAGGATGAATTAACAACCCTATAATATAGGAGAATATTTATGGAGAGTTTTTCAATCTATTGGATTGTTAAACACTTATGGACAGTCAACTATTTATATAACCGTGGGACACTTTTGGGCCATATTGTGCCGACTTAACGCTTTTAGCGTTTAATATTATGTAAAGAGTTCATGGTCCTTGCGATCCCTCAATAATGATTCAAAGATAAAGATTCTGATGTTAAAGTTCTATTACTTCTTGATAATCATGAGCTAATGCACATTCCTAAAGTTTCAAATATTGAAAATTTATATTAACAAGCTATTCATTGGTTCAAAGCATATTTATTCATTGATGAGCTTATTATGACAAGTCACTGTGTACTATAGCGAGGTAACATGTTACAGGTCATGACAGTACTGCTAGACTGATCACCTGTAGTACAATTCAAAAGAATTCTTGGTTCTTTATGACCATCCAAATAACGAGAAAAGTTGATAATCTTTAAATTCTAAAATATTGAATTATTGTCTTAAATTTATTCCTTGAAATATTTTAATTCAGTTTTATGCTTGTTGAGCATATTTGATGCTCACCTTTGTAATCCTAAATTATTACAGAAAGAAAGGAAAGATAGACCAGAAGGGTCGAGAGCTAGAAAGTAGAGAAAGAGAAATCTTGTAAAGACTACAAGTTGGTATCAGTGATGAGATAAAGTGTAAGACCTAAGTTGCGATCCAGCAATGAGGTATGTGATTGATGTCTGTAATAGACTAGTTAAATCAATAAAAATGTTGATAGATAGTATGAAATATGTGTATCGTGATGTACCAAATCTACCATAGCGAGTACAGGATTTTGGGGGCGTCACATGGGTGATCACTAAGATCTGTTCACACAGAACAGTTATACTGAACGAATCACTAAGATTGATTCAAGTCACAAAGACTTGGATATAGTAGATCACTAAAATCTCTTCAAGTCACTAAGACTTAGTTATAGATGGTCACTAAGACCTAAACAATCATAAAAAGAAAGAGTGATTTGGAGGTGCTGCTAAGTGGCTTTAAGTCCAGTACTGAAAGACTTAGCAGCGGAGTAAGTCATTCTAGATCGTAAAGTAGAGTTTTTGAGAGTTGGTCAACAATTTAACTAATATTTTTCGTGATCGTTACTGTTGGATTGAATCTGCATGCCTTTTATAGATGTCCTCGAGATTTTTCTGTTGAAAAGTTGTCGTTGTTCATTTAATACTCCGATCCTAGAAGATCTCTAATTGTTAATTTTTAGAAAGGATGTGCTAACTTACTTTCGGCTGTGATATGTCACATCAGAACTCCTACAGTGAAATTCACGTGGGTGCTGACACTTCACCGAGCTAGCTGTTAGACACAATTCGATCTGATCTTCTTTTTAACCGTAAGATGTTCAACAACTATCTTGGGATCTTCACTCTACGAGACTTGACATTGTCAGCCTATTGTCAGAGCTGATATATTGTACGATTTTTCTAATCGCAGAGTTTGACTGTGATCGTAGAGTCTCTATCTTGGTGAACTCTACGAAAGTTTCAGTGAATTCTACGATGCTTCTTTAAGTCTTTGATTCTACAAATGATCTTCCATCTTGCTCTAATCATTTGGCCTTGTTTGCCCTTGTAAAATCTTGAGAGATGACTTTATGATTCTGCAAATTTAGGACACTTGAAATTGTCACTCTAAGATCAGTACATTCTACGATTCTCAACAGACTATACGATCTTCACTAACTTTACGATCTTTGAGTAGCTCTACGATCTTTGGCAGACTGTGTGATCTTCAATATATTCTACGATCTTTTAGTAGACTTTACGAGTTTGACCAAAATGCTTTACGATCGTCCATTACGCTTTACGATCGTCTTATTTCCTAAAGTTTATACATTCGATTTACTCAACAAAATAGATCAACCTAACAAGCTTGATTTTCTAATCTAAGTCATTTTACATTAATTTCATTTTAAGGATTTTACAAAAGCTACTGGTTACAAATATATATTATATCATCATCAAATCAAATATGCATTTGTACTGACACATTTATATACAAAAGTTAAAAAACTCATGATATCCAAAAAGGAAAAATTAAAGATTTATAATCAATACCTATCGAAAAATAATCTAGTGCAACCAATCATATTTTTGCTTGATTATTTTTTCTATAAAGGTCCTATCCCTTATGTTCTTTTTGTGAAACAAAGGGAATATTAATAACTTTACAATTAGTTTACAATTATGGTAGTTGTTGTATTAAAATTAAATAATGTATGATTAATTTTTAATTTTAAGATTTTATGAATTGATTCTAAAATAGTCAAAGGTTTTTCTAAATTTTAGAACATATGGATTAATAGCTAAGTGATTAGCAAATTTAAATTACCTGGTATATCATTAGCTCCTTATAATCATATGACCTGCGTGAATGTGTTTGAAGCATCAATGTCCTATGAGACAATCTTTAAAACTTGCTCAAAGACCACTTGCAAAAATATATATCATTATAGAAGTACATACGAACTTTAATAAATGATATCGTATTGAATTCAGAAAAAGGAAAAAGATATATAAAAATTATAGGATTATTTAAAAAGAAACATGAGAGAGAAATTTTAGACAAAATAGTATTCAAGCTACATGTGTAAAAAGTAATTGATGCGATTGATTTAACTTCTGAAAACAATAAATTTTATAATTAATACCACTATTGAGATATAAAGTTTATAATTTAATAATTATATTTTCCATAACTAATTAATTCATATCAGTTTTTAATTTTACAATTTCTAAAATAACTTCTAAAAGTCAATACCCATCTTATATTTTGAGGCAGGGGGAGTATATTTTATAAAACTAGAATCACAAAATTTAAATATACATCACAAACAGGCTGAAAAAAAATGTTAATAAAAGAATTAATAAGAAAAGAGATACATCAGTCAGTAAAGGAAAAGGAAAGAATAAAGAATTGAAGAGAAGGAGATACATTAATGAAGTATAAGACTTGGTGGGAAAAAACTTCAAAAACAACAAAGAAAAGTCAGAAGGTTTTCAAAAGAAAAGGAGGGGGAGGAAACCAAAGATAGTAAACGGATCTTTGTCAACAAGCGATATTACAGCAAGAAATGAAGCCATCTTAAAGACTTTGTTTTTGGAAAAGAGTTGGGTCTCATCAAGGAGAATTCTCAACAAGAGAAAATTGCAAAGGAAATGATTTCTGAATTCTTCATTGAAAAGGAACAAGCTACATGATATGTGAAGGTATGTTATGTCGTCTGATTCGATAAAATTATATAACTGCAAATGAACAGTGTTAAATTGAAGAACTGACAAGTACAAGTCGAACCCATAGGGATTAGATTAATTTCAATATATCCTTAATATCTATTTTAGGCGAATTAAAAACAAAGATTTGAGAATTGATTAACTAACTAAATAATGCAAACTAAAAACTAATAATGAAAATTGGTAATGAGAAAAGCTACCTAGGAATCCGAATCCACTAAATATTAACACAAACAATAATTTCTTATTTTTCAAATTAATTCTCAAATTATTCCTCCTTCCTTTTAAAAATAATTATTCATATAATTAATATGGGTAAGCATAAGTTATGAAAAATTCATAGATTAACCATAACTTATCAAAACCTCGCAATCAATATAAGAATCATATGCAATTTGTGCGAAGGTAAATATGAAGGCAAAAATAATTAGGCACTAATTTCAAAACGGAAAGAAACTATTAATTATAAAATACCTAGTTTCATCATCATCCTAAGTATTTAAAAACTTAGCCAGCCATGGAAATTAAAATAAAAACAAATAAAATTATTAATACTACTAATTGCATGAAATAAAATAAAACTAAAGAAAATTGATTAACCAAACAAGTAGAAAACTTATAGTATTTAACTAGAAAAACTAATGTATGTTTTAGTAACAAAAAACTAATACATGTACTGTTAATGTAAAGTGACGTAAATAATAAAATAAACTAAAGCTGTGGAAATTAAAAACAAACAATAATACTTCAATGGAAAAACCGAATGGAAAGCAAAGGCATCTTTATTGATACTTCAATGAAAATAAAATTGTTATCTTTCGTCCAAACAAAGAAAAAGAAAATAAAAAGTGGTATCCCTTCTCTCTAAAACAAGAGACCTATTTATAGGGAAAATAAATTTTAACCTAATACTAATATATTGAACTTGGTCTTCTTTTTTGCTCTCTTATCACTTTATCTTCAACTTGATTTCAACTTCTTCATGATAATCCTCCAAGAGTCCCATGTTATATTTAAAATTGGATAGTAATCCTTTATTTGCTCCTCAAGATAAATAAGATAAATCTTACAAAACCAAATAAAATGTATTAGTTAGATAAAATAAACATATAAAATAATAACTAAGGAAATATTAAAATGTATAAAAATTGTGTATATCAAATACCCCCATACCTATTTTTTGCTCGTCCATGTAATGCACGCATGTGTATGTGATATAACTCTTAGTAGGGATTTTACCACGAAGATCAAGCAAACTCATTTTTTCCTTTTTCTATCCTTTTTTGAATTTTTTTCCTTGACTTGTGTAACGTCTCATTTTCTTAGGCTTTTCAGAGTTACCCATGTAGCGAGCGTTGGACCAGTGACTCTCAAACCAATTGACTTTGGGACACTAGGTGTGAAGATACCCCTAAGGGCTTACTAACTCTAGTAACAAAGGCCACAAAATTAGACTAGTCAAGCTGTTTTTATCTATTACACTTTTCAGTGTGAATATTGATGCTTCCTGAGGTTTGGATACCCAGTTATTTCGTTCAATGGACATTGAAGCAGTTATTTATTTTTTCCTTTCAACGTTTTTCATTTTTTTTTTCTGAAATTGTTCGAATCATAGTTTATACCCCACAACTAAGAATTAATGCAAACGTGAAGTGCAAAAAAGCTTATGAAATTAATTTTATTCGAGATGATATTTCAAACTAAGATTTCGTATCTTATCAAATGTTCAAGAGTTCTAAATCTTTTAATCCTACTCATTAGTTTTGCTCCACAGATATTTATTAGAATTAATTCAATCCATAAAAAGGCAAACAATTTTTTTTTTCAATTTTTTATTTTTTAAAGGATTAATTTCTTAAAAAAGAAGAAAAATAAATACAAAAAAATTCTAATAATGTAAAACTCCCTCATACCTAAATCATGCATTGTCCTCAATGTATGCAATTGAAGAAAGAGAACAATGAAATGAAAGAATTGTACCTTGTATGGTGGAGCAGGACCTGCAAGAACATGTGGTGAAAAAGAAAACAAATGAACATATCTACAAATTTTATATATCCTAAAAACTATGCGATGGAAAATGAGTGATGCAAACAGACAAGTTAGTGTGAATTTCTTAGGATTTGTAGGAGGTCTGGGTAGTTGGAAATAGTCAGAATTTGCATTAGAAGAACAATTGTGAGCATACTCGACTGATTCTTTTATTTTGAAAAATTCTAACTTCATAAAATCTATCCAAACTTACCATCCGTATTCATTACCAAGGGGCACTAAAGCATTTTAATCATTTTGTACAATGGTTATACCAAGATTTTTAGGTACCACTTGAACTGGACTGATACATGCATTATCTAAAATGAGAGATATGATCTCATTATCTAAACATGGAAGATTCTCATTGTCCATAACTTTTGGTTCATTTGTTAAGTCACATTTTGTGATTATAGAAAGTGTTTCGGTTGGACCCAAAATAGACTTAAAATGATCACAAAAGGGTTTAAATTCAAGGTCAATGTGATTCTCTTTAAAATGCTCAAGATGTGGCAAACTTGAGTCAACTATAGGTTCTAGTCTAGAGTAAGACTTTTGGGCTATGGAGTCTAACATCTCATTGACCTCATTCAAGTATTCAGTTTCATCCTAATTTTGACTAAAATAATTTAGACAAAAGTTAAGAATTTCATCTTCTCCCATAAGTTCATTTCCAAACATTTCTTGAATCATGTTCACTTCAACGGGCTGGCCAGAAAAATCACTAGGTTGCTTTCCCACATTAAACACATTTAAGTCAATTGTCATGTTCCCAAATGTCAATTTCATTAGTCTATTTCTACAATTGATTAATGCATTAGATGTTGCTAAAAATGGTCTACCTAAATAGTGTGCTGTCGCAGGCAACTAAAAATAAAACCTTACTACGAAAAATATTTATGTAGTAGTGCAAGCAAGAGTCGATCCCACAGAGAATGATTAGTCTATTTTTATATTTTGTATACCAGAAAAGGGGGTTTTGAATATAATTATTAAAGTAAACTAAAAATAATGCAAGATAATTTATTAAAGTAAATCAGAGAAAACAAATGTTAGATTAAATCAACTTCCACCTCAGAAACTTACACTGATCATTGACTGAAGCATAATCAATTAATATTTTGAATATTCACCGTTAGAATCAATTCACCATTCTGAATCATTCTGTGTCTTTTCTTAATTTTAGTTAGATAGAAACAAGCGATCTAAATAACTTAACTACTAAACAACTTCAGACAAGCGCTAAAAGTTTAATCTAGTAGATGCTTTAAGAATTAGAAAAACCGATGAAGCTAAACAACACAAGCACAAGCGGTTGCATTTAATTTAGTTGAATATTCTTCCTAAGATATAATAATCTCGTGATCTGCAGTCAATTATTAACCTTAGTTGCTTCGCAAATTAGAGTGACCAAACAATTATGGATTTGATATCTAATTTAGCAATAGATTTCAACACTTAATAAACTAGTATGCATCCTTGAAATTAAATATATCAATCATAGAATTCAAGCACAGAAGAATAATAAATACTCAAAATAATAATTAAACAATTAAAATCAATTGGATCTCACAGTGTAATACTTCTGAGGTTTCCGTCTCCTTAATCCAAGAATAAGAATTTAGTTACACATGACTATGAAAACACTAAAGAATAATAGAGAGAGAAGTTTGTAGATAAGTCCCTAAACATCTCTTGGTAATCCTCTATTTATAGGCATAAGACATTAATTCTTTTCCATGTAGGTTTCAACTTCCTAGTGACAATCAACTTCCTTCAAAAAGATCTTCTAGATAGATTTTCCTTTCCTTCAATGGATTTGACTTGCTTACCAAGATATTGACTTTAAAATATTAAATCCTACAAAATAAAATAAAACATATTAATTAAATAAACTAATATAATTAAAAAGGAAAAAAATTTAATTGCACCTTAAATAACAATATAAGAATAATGAGTGTATTTAGGCACAAAATAAATATAAAAGATTAAGTATTAAGGAATAAAAATAATACAAATTCCATTCACATCAAATTCCCCCACACTTATCTTTTGCATGTCCTCGGGCAAAACAAAAATAAATTATAATACAAAAATTCAACTAACAAACTTGACAAACTTGACAAACCTGAGCCAAAAATTAATATGAACTTCAACATTAACCTCAAAGATTCAAAACAATAACTCTTAAGAAATTTCAAAACAATGTATCATCTAAAATTCGGGCTTATTTATCAATCTTACTTTACTCTCAACCCTTTGTGTGTGTGTGAATCCAAATGTATCAACACAATCAAAACTCAGAAAAACTTATGAAATCAAAACCTTGAAGGAAAAAGAGAAACTCAAGCACTTATTTTCACACAATTCTAAGTTAACACAAGCAATCAACACTAGAGGATCAAAAGGCTTTTTTTTCTTTCTTCTTTTACTTCGGTAAGTGCATTTTATGCTCCATCTTACCAGCGAGTACGTTTTACGCTTCATCTCGCAATGTCACGTGTTTATGAGTGAGTGTGTTTTACGCTCCATCTCAACCCACCACATGAACCATTTTTTTCTTTCTTTTTTTGTTTTTTCTTTTTTTCTTCTTTCTTTGTTCTTTTTTCCCTCAAACTTATAAAATTTGCCTAAGTCATTTCCCCTTTAAATAACACCTCATATTAACATCAAATTATGATCAAACAAGCAATAGAGTTCTAAAATTTCTTCCTCAATTCATTTAATCAAACAAATTCCTTCCAAGTTAAAATTAGTTTGACCAAATGGACATGTGCTCAAGTATGACGGGTCTCAAATAAAGTAGTAATCAACAAAAAAACCAAATTTAGATTACCCAATGTCTATCAATCTTCCAAAAAGTTATCAAAAAGAAATCAAAATTTTGTCATTGGTTAAAAATTAAAATTCAAATCAATTTATTGCTCAAGTGACAAATCCTAAAAACTATCCCATTTTCGTAGGAAACACGATTGCACTTAGCATGTGCAACAAGCCTTTAAACTCCAAGGTTACCCCAAGTGAACGAGTTGTGTCTCGTGAGGGTTTGCAGTGAATATACCCACAAAATTCAAAATCATCTAAAAAAAATAATGAACCCAAAAAAAAACAAAAAAAACAAATAATCAAAAAAATAAAAAATAAAATAACATGTACCCTTAAATCCTCTCCCCCCCTACACTTGAAACTTACATTGTTCCCAATGTAAAGTAAAATGCATAGAAAAGGTAGAAAGATACTCCCCTATGGGTTGCCTCCCATGCAGTGCCTTTGTTTAAAGTCGTTGGCTCGACCTCATTCCTTTGTCTCAATCTGGTTCAAACATACAAATTGTCTTTTCGTGTTGCCACTTAATCTTTTCATTGAATTCCTCGGCATCATTGTATGAGTGAAAATCCTCGAACTCATCTTCATCCATCAGCAGAAAATAACTGTCATCATTCGACTTATCCTTTCTTATATCTTTGATCACATTAACCCGAAAACATTCTTTACAACCATTTGGAAGTTTGATTGCCTGTAATACAGATGATAGAGACTTCTCGTTAAAAAGCGATAATTCAACATAAAAGGTATCACCTGCCTTCAAAGCATCATTCAACGCTGCAACAGATCCTTGTAATTTTGCACTTTCCTCATCAATGTTTGCAATTTTCAAAGCATCATTTTCATCTAGTTCAAAAACTTCCTGTGCTAAAGAGTCAACCACATCAATAGAATAAACAGGTTTATCATCACTAGGAGATTTCATGGTATCATCAATATTAAACTTAACAATTTCACCATCAAATTCCATTGAAAGTGTACCACTATGAACATCAATTTTAGTTTTGGATGTCTTTAAAAATGGTCTTCCTAACAAAATCGGTGCATTTTGGCCACCGTTTTCCATATCAAGCACATAAAAATCAGCAGGAAAAATCAAATCATTAACTTGGACAAGAACATCCTCAACTACACCTCTAGGATAAACATTAGATCTATCAGCCAATTGAATTATAGTACCAGTCTTACTCAAGGGTTCAAGTGACAAAGAAGCATATATAGAATATGTCATGACATTAATAGATGCTCCTAAATCTAACATGGCTCTTTCAAATCTAGTGCTACTTATTGTGTAAGGAATAGTGAACATACTCGGATCCTGACACTTAGTAGGGAGTGTTTTTTGAATAACAGCTGAGACATTTTTTCCTACTTTTACCTTTTCATATCTTTTGAGTTCCTGTTTCCTTTTGTGCGTGCACAGTTCTTTCAAAAAATTAGCATAACGAGGTACTTGTTTGATAGCATCTAACAATGGAATATTTACCTCGCATCTACAGAAAGTCTCATAGAAATTTGAATATTTATCATTTTTTTGATTTTCAAGTAAAGCCTGAGGGAAAGGAGGTGCAGGTTTATATTCAGAGAGAGGATGAAATTTACGCTTCGGTACATCAATGTCACACATAACACCACTGTATGCATTGTCCGTGTATGTTTTGCTTTGCTCCCGCGATATAGGTGCTGACTTTTCTGGATTCTTTACCTCTTTGCCACTTCTCAAAGTGATTGCACTTACATTCTCTTTTGGATTCACCACTGTTTGAGGGGGTAACTTCCCTGAACCTTGCGCCTCCAAACGACTGATTGCAGTTGCCATTTATCACACTTGTGTATCCAAATTCTGAATACTTGCCCTCGTTTCCTGTTGAAATTGCAAAGTATTAGTGGCAAGAGATTTAACAATATCTTCTAAAGACATACTAGAGTTAGAAGATTGGCCCTGTTGTTGTTGTTGTTGTCTAGGATAGGTCTGCTTGTATTGCTAAAAATTTGGGGCATTTTGATTTACAGTCTGATTTGCTTCAGGATTCCCATAGCTGAAATTAGGATGATCCCTCCATCCATGATTATACGTGTTTGAATAAGGATCATATGTTCTTTGGAGTTGTCTAGGAAATCCTCCTACTGCATTTATTTGTTCAAAGGACTCCTCTTGAAGGGTTGGGCACATATCTGTTGGATGTCGTACTACCGCACAAATTTCGCAAGCTTTTACTTGTGTATTACCTACAGCCATTTGACGAACAAGAGATGTTAGACTCGCAATTTATTTTTCAATTGATGAAATTTTTACCTCATTTACATTCTTAGGTGCAAAATCAAGTCTAGTGCCAAATTGCTGAGAATTAACTGCCATGTTCGCAATTAATTTTCTAGCAGCCTCGGGAGTTTTATCTACCAAAGCTCCTCCACTAGCAGAGTCGATCATGCTTCTATCGATAGATGAAAGGCCTTCATAGAAGTATTGGATAAGAAGTTGTTCACTGATTTGATGATGAGGGCAACTGGCACACAATCTCTTGAAATGTTCCAAATACTCGTGTAGGGTTTCTTCGTTGTTCTGCCTCACACCACAAATTTCTTTTCGAATGTTGGCTGCTCTTGAAGCGGGGAAATATTTCTCTAAAAATAATCTTTTAATATCTTCCCATGTGGTGATACTTCCGGAGGGTAGATAGTAAAGCCAATCCTTAGCCAAATCCTTCAGAGAGAATGGAAAGGCTCTCAATTTGATTTGCTCCTCGGTCACTCCGGTCGGTTTCATACTCGTGCATACCACATGAAATTCCTTCAAATGTTTCTGGGGGTCTTCACCTGCCAAACCATGAAAAGTAGGTAGAAGATGTATTAGTCCAGATTTCAATTCAAATTGAGTATTAGTATCAAAATTAGGGAAGGTTATGCATAAGGGTTGTTGGTTCAAATCGGGAGCCGCAAGCTCTTTCAAAGTTCGATTTGCTGCCATGGCTTCCTTTTCTTCACAATTTATCCTAGCTTCCTTCCTTAATCTGCGAATAGTTCTCTCTATCTCTTGATCACACTTTAAATCACCTTGATTAGTAGATCGAGTTTCGGGCATAAACAATCAAAGAAATTCAAATTACTTATTAAAAATAAAATAAGGATAACAAAAATATAAAAACAAACTAAAATCACTCCCTGACAACGACACCAAAATTTGGTGTGCTGTCGCAGGCAAACAAAAATAAAACCTTACTGCGAAAAATATTTATGTAGTAGTGCAAGCAAGAGTCGATCCCACAGAGAATGATTAGTCTATTTTTATATTTTGTATACCAGAAAAGGGGGTTTTGAATTTAATTATTAAAGTAAACTAAAAATAATGCAAGATAATTTATTAAAGTAAATCAGAGAAAACAAACCTTGGATTAAATCAATTTCCACCTCAGAAACTTACACTGATCATTGACTGAAGCATAATCAATTAATATTTTGAATATTCACCGTTAGAATCAATTCACCATTCTGAATCATTCTGTGTCTTTCCTTAATTTTAATTAGATAGAAACAAGCGATCTAAATAACCCTAACTACTAAACAACTCCAGACAAGCGCTAAAAGTTTAATCTAGTAGATGCTTTAAGAATTAAAAAAACCGATGAAGCTAAACAACACAAACACAAGCGATTGCATTTAATTTAGTTGAATATTCTTCTTAAGATATAATAATCTCGTGATCTGCAGTCAATTATTAACCTTAGTTTCTTCGCAAATTAGAGTAACCAAACAATTACGGGTTTGATATCTAATTTAGCAGTAGATTTCAACACTTAATAAACTAGTATGCATCCTAGCAATTAAATATATCAATCATAGAATTCAAGCACAGAAGAATAATCAATACTCAAAATAATAATTAAACAATTAAAATCAATTAGATCTCACAGTGTAATACTTCTGAGGTTTCCGTCTCTTTAATCCAAGAATAAGAATTTAGTTACACATGACTATGAAAACACTAAAGAATAATAGAGAGAGAAGTTTGTAGACAAGTCCCTAAACATCTCTTGGTAATCCTCTATTTATAGGTACAAGACATTAATTCTTTTCCATGTAGGTTTCAACTTCCTAGTGACAAAAAACTTCCTTCAAAAAGATCTTCTAGATAGATTTTCCTTTCCTTCAATGGATTTGACTTGCTCACCAAGATATTGACTTGAAAATATTAAATCCTACAAAATAAAATAAAACATATTAATTAAATAAACTAATATAATTAAAAAGGAAAAATATTTAATTGCACCTTAAATAAAAATATAAGAATAATAAGTGTATTTAGGCACAAAATAAATACAAAAGATTAAGCATTAAGGAATAAAAATATACAAATTCCATTCACATCACTAAAATGACAGGAATTTGACCATTGGGATTGACAACAGGTTGGGTTTCAAGGACAACAAAGTCAATTGGGAAGATAAAATCGCCAACCTTAATGATTACATCCTCAATTATTTTCTTTGGCACTTTAACAGAACTGTCAGCCAGTTAAAGTATGACACTTGTCTTTTTCAACTCCCCTAAACCCAATGTTTGGTGCACCGAAAATGGTAACATGTTCACACTAGTTCCTAAATCAAGCAAAGCCTTTTCAATTAAGGTGTCACCTATGATACATGAAATAGTAGGACAACCGGGGTCCTTATACTTCACAGGGACTTGACATGCCAAGATAAAACTAACATGAGCTGTTAGAAAAGCTTTCTTAGGAACATGAGTGGTTCTTTTATGTGTGCACAAATCTTTTATACATTTAACATATGAAAAAACTTGTTGAATGATATCTAGAAAAGGAATATTAATTTTCACTTGTTTAAATACTTCTAGAATTTTATCTAATTGGGCTGACTGCTTGTTTGAAATAAGTCTTTGAGGGAATGGGGCTTTTGGTTTAAAGACCTTTTCATTTGACTAAGAAGATGTGGTTTGATTATTTTTTGAAACATGTTTAAAGGATGGGCCTATTGACTCAAAGTCTATGAGCTCTTCAGGTTGGTCTGACTTTGAAGATGGATTGTTAGATTCAACATTAAAATTTTTTTTTTCTTCATTATCAATGCCAGCATGATTGTTAAAATAATTTTCAGACCTTAAAGAGATTACAGAATTCACATGATTAACTTAGTTGTTTTAAAGTGAATTAGCATGATAAGGTTTTTGATTAGGGACTTAAAATTTTGGATTGGTTTCGGGTTGACTAGGAAACTTACCCTTCTCTCTTTCACTAACTAGAGTGCCCAATTGACTCATTTGGAGCTCTAAACGAGATAAGACTTGGTTAGTATTTTACTGAGATTTTATTAAAGTTTCCATGCTCTTCTCTAAAGTGCTAAGTCTCTTCTCAGTTTCATTAGAAAAACTTGGTGGATATTGAGTTACTGAATTTGAATTTGGTACAGACCAAGATTCGACTTTTGGTATGGTTGAAAAGATTGATTTAGAGACCGATTGACCTGATTTGAAGGGTTATTTGGGTAGGGTCCTTGGTTCCATGCAAAATTAGGATGATTTCTCCAACCTGAATTATAAGTGGGTACAAATGGGTCGTTCCTAGGTCTTTGAAACATTGCATTGACTTGTTCATATTCTTCAGGTTAGGCCATGACTCTAGGACATTCTTCTATCAAATGACTTGGTGAATTACACCTTAGACACAAAGGTGTGGGTGTTGAGACTTGGTTCACATGTGATAGTCCCCTAGTTTCTAAAGCTTCAAGTCTTTTAAGTACACCAGCCAACTTAGTTTTAGTGGCAATTGAATTGTCAATTATATGAATACCCCTAGGTGAGCTAGGTTTATCGGTTTCTCGAGTAGTTTCCCATTGCATGGTTTTTTTTGCTGAGTCTTCTAAAAACTCCTAAGCCTTTTCCTCATCATTGTTTAGAAAATCCTTTTGACACATAGACTCTAACATTATTTTAGTGGGATAGTCTAAACCTTCGTAGGCAATTTGACATAATTGCCATTTCTCAATTCCATGGTGTGGGTACTGGGATAGCAAATTTTTAAATCTATCAAAATATTTCTAAAAGGACTCTTTTTCAAGTTGGCAAAATTGATGAATTGCAGTCCTAATTTTAGCAGTTTTATGATTTGAAATATATATGTTTTTAGAAATGTAACAACAAATCCCTCCCAGGTTGATATGAAATTATTTGGCAGGTTATATAACCACTTTTTAGCATTATCTTTTAAAACAAATGTGATAAATCTTAGCCTAATTGAGTCATCAGATAATTGTTAAATTTTCATTAAAGCACAAACTTCCTCAAATTTTTGAATGAATAAGTATGAATTTTCTATACCAGTGAACATTGGTAACGTATTTATAAAATGCGGTTTAAATTCAAAATTATTACCAGTTACCGGTGGAAGACTTATGCATGAAGGTTAGGCAGAGCGGGAAGGATAATATCGATCCCTTAAAAAAAGGGTTTGTGCGACCTCCATTTTTTTTAAAAGTGAGATCTTTTAAAGTGAACTCGGAAAAATCAAGTTTTCTTACTAATTGGGATGTTTCGTCCCTAATCCACACTTTTTGCATACACTACTCAACAAATAAACAAATAAGCACATAAAAACAAATAAGAAAAAATAGTAATAAATAAGAAAAAAAATTATTTCTAAGGTCAACCTAAATAAAATCTAGATAGCTCCTAACTATTCCAAGTTACACCTCAAAGTCCACCAAATTCGAAATTAATCACGCCACTAGCCAGATAAGTGTAAGAACGGTGGGAGTCTCTCCGTGGGTACGGTGACTAATTGAATAACTACACATTCTTTAGGCGTTTGCCTTTTGAACCACTTGCCTAGACACCAGTAGTTTGATTAATTAAAAATTTAGCCTCCTCTTGGAGTCGCTTGTCCTAATTGAGCTCGAGAGTCCTAGGGGCTAACGTCTACTTGATTTTATTAGGTCTAGGTTATGCAAAATACAAGTTGGGTTGTTTGTGGGCCAAGGAAGGGTGATGAAATCCCCACCTTATCTCGGTACAGGTTTTTGCCCTTAATGTTTGATTAAAGATAAAAATGCACAAATAAAATAAAAAGGGTAAACAAATAAAATGTCCTAAAACTATGTGAATTACGAAGTAAAGAGAAATTTGGCGCACCTCAATCCTCCAACAATCACCACAGTTTATATTTGACAAAAAATAATAAAAATAAAAAAACCTAAACAAGATGTGCTCTATGTGAGTGAATGCATGAATGCGGCAATAAAAAACTAAACTACAATTATTATTTTTTTCTTTTTTTAAAAAAAACAATGGAGATACAAAGTACCAGAGAAAGCGCGACAACAGAATCGTTATCTTTTCGCTCCTTCGATCCACTTCGATAATCCTGAAAAATAAAATAAAATATTATAGTTAAAAAACTAATTCGAATAAATAAAAATTAAGGAAAAAAATTAATTCTAGTCCCCGACAACGGCGCCAAAAACTTGATGTGATAAAATTATATAACTTTTTAAGTGCATAGTGTCAAATTGAAGAACTGACAAGTACAAGTCGAACATTTAGAGACTAGATTAATTTCAATGTATCCTTAATATCTATTTTAGGCGAATTAGAAATAAAGATTTGAGAATTAATTAACTAACTAAATAATGCAAACTAAAAATTAATAATGAAAATTGGTAATGAGAAAAGCTATATAGGAATCTGAATTCACTAAATATTAATACATACAATAATTTCTTATTTTCCAAATTAATTTCCAAATTATTCCTCCTTCCCTTTAAAAATAATGATTCATATAATTAATATGGGTACGCATAAGTTATGAAAAATTCGCAGATTAACTATAACTTATCAAAACCTCGCAATCAATATAAGAATCATATGTAATTTGCGCGAAGGTAAATATGAAGGCAAAAATAATTAGGCACTAATTTCAAAACGGAAACAAACTATTAATTATGAAATACCTAGTTTCATCATCATCCTAAGTATTTAAAAACTTAGCTAGCCATGGAAATTAAAATAAAAACAAATAAAATTATTAATACTACTAATTACATGAAATAAAATAAAACTAAAGAAAAATGATTAAACAAACAAGTAGAGAACGTATAGTATTTAACTAGAAAAACTAATGTATGTATAAGTAACAAATAACTAATGCATGTACTGTTAATGTAAAGTGACGTAAATAATAAAACAAGAGTAATGCTAGAGGCACAAATTATTTTACAAACATTTTACAAACTGGCTGATGTGGCACTGTTGTATTGGTGATAGTTAAAAAAAAACGCCTCCCCACTACAACACTATTACCAATACAACAGTGCCACATCAGCAAGTTTGTAAAATAGTTTTAAAATAGTTTGTGTCTCTAGCATTATTCATAAAACAAACTAAAGCTGTGAAAATTAAAAACAAACAATAATACTTCAATGGAAAAACCAATTGGAAAGCAAAGGCATCTGTATTGATACTTCAATGGGAAATAAAATTGTTGTCTTTCGTCTAAACAAAGAAAAGAAGAAAATCTCTCTGCTCTTGCGGAAAACAAAGAAAAAGAAAATAAAAAGTGGTACCTCTTCTCTCTAAAATAGGATACCTATTTATAGGAAAAATAAATTTTAACCTAATACTAATACATTGAACTTGGTCTTCTTTTTTGCTCTCTTATCTCTTTATCTTCAACTTGATTTTAACTTATTCATGATAATCCTCCAAGAGTCCCATGTTATCTTTAAAATTGGATAATAATCCTTTATTTACTCCTCAAGATAAATAAGATAAATCCTACAAAACCAAATAAAATGTATTAGTTAGATAAAATAAAAAATAATAAAATAATAACTATGGGAATATTAAAATATATAAAAATTGTGTATATCATCGTCACTTTTGATTTAACATTTTCGATTGGGTGTGGGGTTAGAAAATGCGTCTCTGGCCAATTTCAACGTAATGGTCATGGGGGGTAAGGGCAAATATAGTCAAATGGTGCCGTTTTGGGTTGGGTCCAGCCAAAAACATTGTGGAGATCTTTGATTGCATATACCATGTGAAGGTTTTTGTGAGGCAAGAAATCAGATGGTGTTTCATAAGAAGGTTATTTGCTGGGTCCAGTATTGGAATGAGTCATATTTATGCAGTGACTACATAAATGTTCAAGGAGCTCTGGCTAGTCCTTAAGGATATACACTTGGGATATGGGTTGGTTAGAATAATATCTGCATTAATATCCGATGCAGAAATTAAAGGTTATTTATATGTACGTTTCTTTAGTGATTTTCTATTGTATTATTTTATGTAATACATTTGATGTGGTCCAATCCAAATCTTATAGATTTGTCAGGGATGTATCACATGGAGTTATTGATAAAATTTTATTTTGCTTGTTGGGGGCATGATTTGGTGGGCCCATATGGATCGGTAGGTCCTATCCTATGTAGAAAACTTTTCTCCACGTGGAGGTATATTCTAATTGGGATGTTTGGCAGTTAAAGAATCTATAGTCCTAACTGTATTTAACTTTTAATTCCTAAGGAAAAGAGTCAACATTATATTCGACTTCATTTCTTTAAAGAGATTGACTTCTATCCTATTATGGTAACTATCATGATAAGGAATCCTATTACAATTCGGGGACAGGGCGATAGAGGAGGTGTAATTAACTATAAATATAAGGTTATACCCTAATTCACAGCTAATGTCACTTTGAGCACTAAAATACTAAGCCTCCATTGTTAACTTATTCTCCAGCTTGTACTTATTCTCACACCAGAGCTATCCCCCTGCAGCCCAGGTCGTCAGTTTCCTCAGTATGATCTCATTTCTGTGCAGGATTTAGCATGTAATTTGGTAATTTGACACGTGGACAAATCTTAGCGTTAATATTAGCGCTAGAAGGAGGGCCGCTTAGTGCTTCGTTTTTCAATCCCTCACAAATTCAGTAGGAAGTTATGGCAAGTAAGGTGAATACAGTTTTTGACTAGGAGAGATCTTCAGTCAATCCTAGAGGTTCAGTCAAAGACCGCCTTGGACCTAAAAAGCATGTCAAGGATAGGGTTGGGCCCCAGAACCATCCCGTGGGACCGACAAAGGCTCAGTCGGCTCCAGCCATGTGTCGGTTGTTCTCGGCAAGTCAGAGGACTCCCAATTCTCATAGCCGCGCCGCGGACAACCAGTCCCGGATGAGCACACAGTAAGAGCGAGGCGAGGAACATGACGGTCAGGACAAGCGTGAGTTGATACGGAATCATAAAATTCTGCAAACTAAGGATGTTATGGAGGCTTTACGCATTCAACAAAAGGAATTGGATACAAGGTTGATAGAGTTGGAAAAGGAAGAGGAGGTCTCCTCGAGTAGGCATAATCATCGGGGGACCACGTTACAGAGCCTCTCCAGGACATATCGTTCGGAGGGCTCTCGACAAGCTAGGAGTAGACAAAAGAGCCACTCTAAAGAAGGTAGTAACTCGAATTGGGGGCGGTCAGGACGTCGATAGCGATTAGCTTCTCTAGAATATGTAAGGGATAGGCACAGGTTATCCCCCAGAAGGAGGAATCCAACCCCCTCGCAAAAAGAGTAGCATAATTAAAGCAGAAGTTGGCAGAGGCCACCTAGGCGAAGGAGTTACTGGTTGACTTGGCGTTACCTTTCACACCCAAGATTGATCGGGTTTGAACCAATCCCAACAAGAAGATGCCGTCGACCCCTATGATCATACCCATATATATGATTAGCTAATGCGCTATTATGACCATTCTGATGTTGTCAAGTGTCAAATGTTTGTTACTACTTTGAAGAAGGGTGCCTAGTTATGGATGACATCTTTGACGCCTGGCTTCATCGGTTCTTGGAATGAGCTATGTGACAAATTTCATGACCAGTTCGAAAGTAATAAGAGGAGGGGAAAGCCGACGACATCCCTTATGCAAGTTAAACAACAGTCAAATGAGAGCCTCAGCCAGTACATGAAGAGGTTTAGGGAGGCAGTTGGTACCGTAACCAAACTGGATGGCCCACAAGCCCTCAGATTCTTCATTACGGGACTAGACGTAGTCAAATCTAAGAAGCTGTTGAAAGATATAATATTCAAGCCTCCGAAGGATTTGTTAGAGGCGTACAACGGGGTGGAGAACTTTATTGCTATCGAGGAGGCCATGGGAAGTTTGAAGCCTCAAACACATACGTCAAATAGGCTTAAGGATCGGGATAGGAGTAACAATCCCAGGTCAGATATGCAATTGAGGAGAAGTTTTAAAAATGGGGGATCGGGAGGTGGCCGACCACCCTTCCTGAACTGGGGCATTAACAAAGTGTGCACTCCCCTCAACACGGATCGAGTAAAGACATTGGAGGAGATGCAAGACAAACCCTACTTTGAACCATGTCCGGCTAATACCCGACCGTGGAGAGGAGATCAGAATTGGTATTGTAATTACCATCAGACCATGGGACACTCGACTGAAGATTGTCGGCACTTAAAGGAACTGATAGAAAAGAATGTTCAGAACGGGGAGTAGGTTCACTACGTTGTTGGCTGAGGAGGTTCATGAAAAAAGTAGGAGGTTGTAAGTAAGGAGCATCCAAAGGATCAGCAGCCTGAACAAAACCCACTCCCTCCTCGAAATGTAGTGGACGTCATCATGGGAGGATCGATCGGACACTTAGCTGGAAAGAATAGACGAAATCTATTGGATACAGTACTGAGTGTCCAAACAACCTACTAGGAGGGATCAGGCTTATCCTGACACGGTCATCTCCTTTTCTGAGGAAGATTATCCAGCCGAGTCGGTGGAACCACATAAAGGGGCATTGGTGATCACGGTACAGGTAGGGCCGATAAATATGAGGAGGATGATGATTGATAATGGTTCTTTAGTGGACATTTTGTACAGTCACGAATACTAGAGGCTAAATCTGGAAGGTAAAAAGATGAAAGTAGGGCAGGAGGCTCCTTTGTATGGGTTCAGCAACGACCCAGTACATGTGGCGGGGACCATCGAGTTACCTGTCATCTTTGGGACGGCTCCATAGCAGGTGAAAATAAATGTCAGAATTTTTGTTGTGCAAGTGGACTCGGCTTACAATACAATCCTAGGTCGATCGACGTTAGTAGCCCTACAAGTGGTAACTTCTATACCCCATTTCAAATTGAAATTCCCCACACCGAATGGAGTTAGCGAAATCAAAGGAGATTTAGACATCGCCTGAAGGTGCTATCGGAACACAATCATCTCATCGGGAGTCAGGGTCAGTAAGTAGAAACAGAGTATAACAATTGAGATGGAGCCATTCACGAAAGGAGCTACCAAACCCCTTGGCCTCCCAGCTAAAGAAACGGAAGATGTGGAGTTAATCCTGGGAAATGCAGAGAAGTTGGTGAAAATCGGATCGGGGTTGCAAGGACCTCTTCGGACAAATTTGGTGGTGCTGTTGAGAGTGTATGTTGACATTTTTGCCTAGGAACCCGGTGACATGCCAGGCATCGATGAAAAGATAGCAGTTCATAATTTATGTGTAGATCCTGTCAAAAAACTAGTTCGACAAAAGAGAAGGATCTTCGCCCTAGAGCGACAAAGGATTATCAATGACGAAGTAGCCAAATTGCTAGAGGCGGACTTTATCTTCGAGATTGACTATCCTGAATGGTTAGCGAACGTGATTTTGGTCAAAAACCAGAACGGGAAGTAGAGAATGTGCATTAATTATACGGACCTGAACAAGGCGTGCCTGAAGGATTTTTACCCTTTATCGAACATTGATCAGCTCATTAATGCAACTTTAAGGGTATGGTTTATTGAGTTTCCTCGATACCTTTTCGGGATACAATCAGATCTCCATGTATAAGAAGGATATCCCGAAAATGGCTTTTATCACCCATTGGGCAATATATGCATACAAGAAGATGACGTTCAGGTCAATTAATGCGAGGGCTACTTATCAGAGGATGATGAACTATGTGTTTAGAAAGCAGCTAGGCCACAATATGAAAGTGTATGTGGATGACATGATCGTCAGGAGCACTGCAGTTCGGGACCACTTGGATAACTTGGAAGAATGCTTTTAGACAGTTTGGGACCATAATTTGCGATTGAACCCAACCAAATGCACATTTGGTCTTGGTTCGGGCAAATTAGTGGGGTATTTAGTGAGCAAGCGTGGGATTGAGGCCAAATCGGAGAAGATTCAGGCCATTTTGGATATGAGGTCTCCACAGACTTTCAAGGACGTGCAACGTTTGACGGGTCGAATTGCAGCGCTTCGGAGGTTTATGTCTAAGTTAGCAGAATGATGCCTTCCTTTCTTTGATACTTTGAAGGGGCCAAAAAATGAAAAGACTTTCTAATGGACTTCAGAGTGTGAAGACGCGTTCCAAGGGATTAAAAAATACTTATCTTTAGCACTGTTGCTGATGAAGCCGATCCCTTCGGAACCCTTGTACCTTTATTTGGCGGCTAGTTCGTTGGCAATCAGGGCGGTTTTGGTACGAGAGGCGGGAGGAAAACAATTCCCCGTCTATTATGTTAGTCATATGCTTCAGATTGTAAAAACAAGATACTCGAACTTGAAAAAGTTCGCCTACGCTTTGATTGTGGCCAGCAGAAAACTTTGGCACTATTTCCAAGGTCGGTTGGTGGTGGTGTATACTGATCAGCCCTTAAAGAAAGTGTTGTATAAGCCGGATGTCTCGGGTTAGCTCGCTGCTTGGGCTTTGGAGTTAACTCAGTTAGTCCTGGAGTATTATCCCCGGACGGCTATAAAAGGTCAGGCATTGGCTGACTTTATTGTAGAGTGTTCGTTCTCCAAGCCGGATTCTTCAGACGCAGTCATGGGTTCGGTACAGATGTTTAGCCAGTTCAGACTTCATAGACTCTTTATGTGGATGAGTCTTCGACTTCAGATGTTAGTGGTGGTGGGGTGATTTTGACGAGTTCGGAAGGATTTAAGGTTCAACAGGCTATACGCTTCCGGTTTAAGGCAACCAATAATAAGGCAGAGTATGAGGCAATATTGGTCGAATTACTATTAGCTAGAAGCTTGAAAGTTCAACGCTTGGTCATCTTCAGTATTCCTAGTTAGTAGTCAAGCAGATTTCGGGGGAATACGAGGCCCGGGGGGTAAGGATGACAAAGTATTTGGCCAAAGTCAAGGATCGACTCCACTACTTCAGCTCGTATACTTTTTAGGGTGTGGATCAGTTAGACAATACAATGGTCGATGCCTTAGCTAGGTTGGCCACAACTGAGGCGAGTTCCTTCAGCTGTTCGGTGTACTTAGAGGTTATAGATGCCCCAAGTGTTCAAAGGACAGAGGTTTTAGTGATAAAAAAGTCAGACTGTTGGCTCACACCTTATATAGAGTACCTCAATGATGGGATTTCGCCTTCGGACTGGATGTTGGCGAGGAAGATCAAGCATAGGGGTTCTTACTTCATCTTGATCTTGTATCGATGGACATTCTCTTCGCTAATGCTAAAGTGTTTGGTGCCTTTCGAAGCGGCCTATGTCCTTCGAAAAGTACATGAGGGGATCTGCGACGATTATATGGGGGCTAAGGCTTTGGTGTATAAGGTATTGAGGCAGGGTTACTACTGGCCGACGATGTTCTAAGAGGCAAAAGATTATGTGAAGAAATGTCCAAAGTGCTAGTTGAATAGTCCTATTTTGCATCAACCGCCCAAAGAGTTGTCTTCGGTTCTATCCCTGATCCCATTCGCTATGTAGGGGATCGATATTTTGGGTCCACTTCTGAAAGTTAAAGGACATATGAGTTTCGTCATATTGGCGATTAATTACATGACCAAGTGGGTAGAAGCCAAACCTCTTCAGAAAATCACGGAGCAAGAATATTTAAAATTCTTTAAAAAGTGTATTGTGTTTCAGTTCGGCATCCCTAGAGTTTTGGTATCTAATAATGGAAGATAATTTGTGGGTTCAAAGTTTGAGGAGTTCTTAAAAGATTTGGGTATTTAGCATCGAAGACTTCGGTTGCACATCCCTAGTCCAATGGTCAAGTAGAGGTGACGAACCGAACCCTACTTAATGGTATCAAGAGGAGGTTAGATGAAGCGAAAGGACGGTGGCCCGAAGAGTTGCTTAGTGTCTTGTGGGCATATCGGACTACTCTGAGGACGACAACAGACGATTCACCGTTCAGACTTTCCTATGGGATAGATGCAGTTGTTCTAGTAGAGATTAGGTCACCATCACTTCGGGTCAGTCAATACAAGGAGTTGTATAATGATGAAGGCTTGCGTCTCAATTTGGATCTGTTATAGAAGGTTTGGGAGTCAGCACTGGTGAGGCTAGCTATCTACCAGCATAAGACTGCTCGACATTATAACCGAAGTGTAAAGCTTATGAGATTTGAAGTTGGAGATCTAGTACTTCGGGAGGCTGAAGCATCTACTCCCCAGAACACAGGCAAGCTAATGCCTAACTAGGAGGGTCCTTACGAAGTTATTGAAGTGTCGAAGCCAGGAACTTACCGACTTCGGGCAATGGATGGATCTGAAGTAAAGAACATGTGGCATGCTGGGAGGCTTAGGAGGTATTACCAATAAGTTATGTAGTTTTTATTTTTACAAACTTGTAATTTCATTCAATTATCAATAAGAAGCAGATAGTTCATTCTTGCAAAAACATTTTCATTTCATTCAATTGTATTTACATTAGAGATCTTTTACAAAGTTTGGAAAACGAAGATAAAAATACATAAGTAATTAAGGATTGGTAGGAGGGTTGTCATCGGCTTCGAACTCCTCGTCCGATGAGTCTAGGATGGAAGGATCAAGACCAGCTGCTATCATCTTCACCCTTATTCTTTCTTTATGGCTTTGATAGCCTTTAGAGAATTAGATCATGATCTTTTCAGTCAACTCCGACGATTCTTTGTATTCGCTAATTATCTGTAGCTTGGTCGTTTCGGTCATCGAAGGGCCCTACCTTTTGAGATCAACATATTCCTTCTCCAGGGCATCATCGGCTCTCACCAGTTCCATTATTTTCGAGTGTATTTCCTTCACTCAATCCTGAAAAATGGATATTGCTTTCTTCTAATCTTCATCATTTTCCTTCAGCAATACCCTCTCTTCCAAAAGTCTTTTATTCTGCTCATCGAGGGCAATGAACTCCCGTTATAAGATCTTTATTTGTTGTTGGAAATCGTGGCATTGATGTATGGCCTTGGTATGTTGGTTCCTTATATCGGTATGTCGATCTTTTTCTTTCTTGAGGTCTGAAGTCAAGGATCGGACATCGGCCTGAAGAAGCTCGATTTCAGTCATCGGTTGCCTTTCCTTAACTGTCATTTGTGACAATTGGGGTAGGGCTCTGGCAAGAATGGCATTGGCCAGAAATGGGGAGTATTTGGATCAGAATCGCAAAAAATGGTGATAATTAATGATATAAGATGTTTTAAAGAAGGATGTGTTTACCTGGCACTGGTATTTTGCATATTCATCAATGACTTGTTGGGGAGTGTAATTTTTGAATCGGTTATCATCGTTGGGGAGGGAAAAGTGGTCGAGGAGTTCGTAGGGGAAATCTTTAGCTAAACCTTCAGGCCATAGTGTTTTTATGGCAGGTTTCTCTTATGCTTGAGCAGATGTGGAGGAGGGTTCGGTGGATTGGTTGATGATTGTTAGTTGTGGTTGAGGTTTGGGGGATGTGACCATGCGTGGCTTTTTGATGAGGGGTTCGAGGAGGTCTTCTTCGGTTTCTTCTGTATCCTCGGGGGGCTCTAGAGCTAGTGTTGGGGAAGAAGGTTTGGTGGATGCCTTTACCAAGCTTTTTCTTTTTCTTCTCATTAGGGCCACCTTTTTGGTTCTAGTCATTTCTAGGGTGTTTTTCTTGACTAGTGGGACAAAAGGATGGCTTATATCGGTTGTATGGCCAAAGGTAGTTTGGTTTCTTGGGTTGGCTTTGGAATGGTTTCAGTGTTTATTGAGGTCTCGAGAGTTATGCTGGTTTGTGAGGTCGGGGTTGGAGGTGTTTCGATGGAGATTTCAGTTAAGGGTATTGTTTCGTCGTCAGGGATCTCATTAGTGATTGGTTTGGGAATGGGTTCGATTATCGGGGGAGTTTGAAGGTTGGATTCTCCGATGGATTATGGTTTGAAGATTGACACTACACAATAAAATAAAATATATTAGGACTGAGGGGGTCAGAAGTAGGGGATCGGGTGGGAACTTACATCGGTGTCGGTAGAGCTAAGCGGGGTTGGACAACACCTCTATGGGCCAGTCTACGCTCTTCATTTTCTTATAGAATTCTCGGAATTCATCTATTCGTTTCTTCGAAAAGAGTATCACTTTGACAATAGGGTCTTCGGGGGTAGCCCAGTTCGGTAGGAGTTGAAGGTCGGTGCCCTTGACGAAGATCCATTGGGAATGTCATCCCTTGTTGCTAAATAGGGTCTTTATACAGATGGATTTGCCAGGTTATTTATTCAGTTGGCGGAGGCCCGGCTCCTTGGATCAGTTGATGTTAAATAAGACAAAGAAAAAGTCTAGACCAGGCGTAATTTTGTACTCGTGGCAGAATGCTATAAAGCTTATAAGATGAAGGTAAGAGTTTAGTACTAGTTGTGCGAACCCGATGCCGACAAAGCTGAGAAAGGAAGAGATGAACTCATGTAAGGGGAATCGGACCCCGTATTTCAAGGCCCAAATAGGGACGACTATCCATTCTCCCCTGGGACGCCAATACATCCTTTCGGATAAGTTTGGGGCCCAAATTTCATAAACACTTGGGATCTTGAACTGCTCACGAATACTGGGTAGTTGGTAATTTTGTACAATAGATTTGGTGTTTATATGTGTGAAGGCCTTTCCTGATGAGTAGTGGTTTCAGATTCTCATTTCTATGAGTTCAGTAGGGTTTAGCATAGGGGGTGAGTTGCTTGATGATGATAGAATTTGTGCAGGAGTAATGGTGGTGGCAGTTGGTGGTTGAATTTGTATGTCGACAGGGATTAGGTCGGTGGTGGTTGTTGTCCAATTTCAGGTATTGATAATTACGCACAAGTATGCGTGACCAACAAGTAATATAGAGTAAATATAGAGTGTTGAACCCACAAGAATCTATGCCTAATATATTCTAATTAATAATTTTTTATCACTTCGATTTTATTTAAACAACCCCAGTTTTTAAGTATGATTGAAATTAAATTGAACTAAAACTGAAATTTAACACAAAGATTGAAAACCATATATTTAAAACTTCCCCAATTATATTACATGAACCTATTCTCTACATTTTTCAATTATTAAACCCAAAAGAGTTGTTAACAGGGACTCTCAAGTATTTATTAGATCATTTCAAATGATCACATAAAAATATTTATTTCAATTAATTCTGTTATATTCCTATGCAAAATAAGAGAAACAAACTCATTAAAATCTAACTCAAAACAAGTCACATGCAATATATAGATATATTTCTATTCAATACACAACTCTAGTTATTCAATTCACAAAATAACTAAGAATGCATGCTATCACATTCAGATCTAACTCTAAATTTCATCTTTCGAATTCATCTAGGGTATCCGACTAATTGTTGGCCAAACAATCAATCATTATGCATAAAACGTGATAGACAACTCCATATGAATCAATAATTGAAAAATAATAGATATTTAATTCATGAATATAAAAGGTTTAATAGCCTTAATAAAGAAATTAGTTTCATGATGAAATTAAAAACTAGAAATCACAAATACGTCATCATCATTAGATTACAAAACTGAGAAAAGAAGAAGTAAAGAAGAACTCTATAGAATTTTCTTCAATCTCTAAGTCTCTGTCTTGAATCCCTTTTGAAGGTCCTTGAATCTCCAAGCCTTTAATTGTGATCTCCAATCTGCGTATTCAATCCCCCTTCTTTAGTCTCTAAGTCTTCTATTTATAGTTCCCATCAAACTAAGGCTTTAGAGCATCCAAACTCTACTAGGAAACCTATAATTCAACTAGTAACTAAAGCAGAACCCGGCAAATTTTCTATGACCCGGCGCCTCGGCGCTAGGTTTAGTACTAATTTGGGCGCCCCGACGATGAACTTTGACATAATTACCAAAATGTCACTGTTTTCTCAAAAATTCCAGATTTGCCCCTCTACATTTTTCTACAAAATAACATAAAAAACAAATAAAATGCACTAAAACTACTTAACGATAGCAAAATACTAAGTCCAAAAGTATTCGATTCGTAGGTATATTTTTCACTCAGCAAATACCCCCAAACTTAAGCACTTGTTTATCCTCAAGCAAAACAAAAGAAATAAACAAAATGAATGCAAACTAGACACATAATAACCTATCAACTCGAGCACGAATCAATATAATCAATGCAAGTTGGCCTAAAAAATCCTTAACAACAACTCAAATAAAATTTCAAACTCATGCATCCTTTAAAACTTAACATAACACCAATCTCACTTCATTTTCAACCCTTATTGTGTGTGTGTGTGTATTCAATGCATCAATCCAATCAAAACTTTACCCAAATTCATGAATCACAATGCTTAATGAGAGATATATATCGGATGTAAGAATTATAATGCACCTCTATAACTTACTTCTCTCATATTTTTTCAATTTTCTCATACTTCTTTTTGTGCAACGAGAGCGTTTTACACCCCATTTCGCTGCATTTTTTTTACTTTTCTATTATTTCTTGACTTGTGCAATGTTTATCTTTATTAGGCTTTTCAACGTTACTCATGTATCGAACTTTCGACCAATGACTCCCAAACCAATCGGCTTTAGGGCACTAAGTGTAGAGACATTCCTACGGGCTTACTTGTTCGAGTAACTAAGGCCACAAAGACAACTAGTCAAGTTTTTTTTATTTTTAAATTTTTTTTTTGAATCAATAATTGATAATTGTAAGTTATAGAGATTTTTATAATATCCTTCCTAAGCATCAAATTTATTAAATTTAACTTAAGCCTTAACTAGATCAACAAACTAACTATGTGAATTTTAAACCAAGGGTTTCTAATAAAGTAAAACTGACAAACAATTAAGAATCAAACAAGCACTCATTATCCCTTTTACTCAAGTTATTCATTAATTCATCACCTTCTTATCATTGGCCAACATAATATTTCATACATCCAAACATGCTCCAGTTATCCTAGATGCAAATATCTTTATATGCATAAACTGTATGTAACATGCAAAACAACACATAACTATGCAAATGATCCTAAAACATACTATGAAATGCACAACGAAAATGCAACCTAACATGAAAATATGTAACCACCCCCAAACTTAGACTAAGTAATATCCTCATGCGAAAAAATAAAGAAGGCAAAACTGAGGACTCCCTTGATCAGGTCAATCGTCGTGATCAACCTCCTCACTGTTTTCCCCTTCCTCATTATCGTCATCCTTTCCATCGTCTGAGTCTGAAGGCGGAAACATCGACAAAGTTGACGGCTCTAGAAATTGAACTAGCTTCACAGTTGGGTTCATTCGTGCAAACATCTCTACCAACGTTGTATTAAAATTCACATTATACGGATGTATGACATCTTGGCGTTGGGCAATGCGACTGTTTTGATGAACCAACTCGTCATGTTGCATATCCATCCTCTTCATCTACCTCCGAACTGTTTTATCAAATCTTTGCGATGATGTACCCTCGATGGTTGTAGAATCAGTAGCCCTAAGATCCCCTCTATCTTGCAGTGAAGGAGGGTGCAAAATAAAACCAAGCCCACGAGGGTGTAACTCTCCTCCATCCCACATTTTATACCAGACAATCATGGCATGATCAAGCAACGGCATTGGTTGCATTATTAGTTCATCAGTCCTCCACTTGACTCATACCTGCCTACATAACCCACAAATCAACGAGGGGTGTGGCAATCCACATGTGGTGCCTCCTTCCATAGCTCAAGTGATTGAATTTTGAATGACCATTCCCATATCGATTTGTTTGTCTTTCAACTGACAGTACAAAAGGACTGCTCTTTCTTTAGTAACGGCACTCACATGTGTAAACGACATCAATTTGGCACATAAGAAGGTGTACCAAGCCTTCCCATACCTGCTGAGTTTCGATTGTTGAAAAGTTTTAGCACTTCTTTCTTATCGTTTCCATGTTATGCCAGGCTGACATAGTTCTTGGATTATTTACTCGTAACCTGGTCTTTGACTCAAAAATGTAGTATATTGATTGATATGACCAAGACTAGGGAAATTATAGTACGCATTAATGCCAGTACTGGCAAACGAAACCGTCTTCCCCCGAATCTATACTTCATAGTGATAGTGTTCCTTCGCATTAGCGTAAAACTCTTTAACCATCGGAATCACTGCGGGATCGGGTTTGTCAGTGAAATCAAACCAGTCCCTTTCTGCAATCATCACTGCAATTTCCCCGTCTTGGTTTTGATTGGGACGTAAACCATGTTATGGAATTACCTTCTTGGTTGCCATTTTATTGTACCTATTCAATGCCTCGACATTGATGAACTTTTTCTTATCATATGGCTTTGATGGTGTAGATGATGATCCCTCACCACGTTGATGTTTTGCCGACATCCTTGTAACCTAAAAATAATATAGAGTCAAAACTTGTTCATCTTATTCAAATCAAACTCAAAATATGTTTCACAATTCACGAAAAATTAAGTCAACACAACTTCACATCACACAATGCATAACTCCCCCAAACTTGATGTACAACCCTTTTACTATGTTAATCAAACCATATCGGGATCATATTTATTGCTTAGGTTCAAGTCTATAATGATTCAAGGAAAGATTTGTCTCAAATTGAATGAATTCAATATTGTTTCTTCTCACAGGCATTTTATCAAACACATTGTGGGCAAGAGTTAAAACACACAAGTGCATGCCTATGTTTCTAGTAATCTAATCCCAATAGACATCAACACACATCCCAAATAGTTCAAAAATAGTAAAACAATCATATTACATCACTAATTAACCCCAAGATACCTTGTATGAAGAAACCCAATGAAATTAAACATACTTTGGGTGGAGAGAGAAATCAAATTGAGAGAGAGAGAGATGTTATTGCCTTGTTTAATCCTTACACTTAGATTATGCTTCAGTTTTGGTAAGGGGCTCGGGTTTGGGAGTATGCAGAGAAAAGGAGAGAGTTTGAATTGGAGAAGGAGTGGGAGAGTTGTAAGTTATCACCTAGATCGTGCCTTTTTTAAAAACAAATAACTAATACCCAACGTCGGGGCACCGTGTTTTAAACTGAATTGGGCGCCGAGGCATCGAGCGCCAGCATGTCCCCTATCACCCAGCGTCGAGGCACTGGTTTTGCTGCCTTGTTGGGCGTCGGGGCGTTATACCTCAACAGTTTCCTTGCACTTAGGCGCTGGGGCACCGATCTTGCTGCATGTTTGGGCGTCGGGGCGTCGAGCCTCAATTTGCCCAAAATCAAATAATCTTTTTCTTTCTCCCACTTGCATGTTATCCTCAACTCCTGAAACCTCATTTTAGCCCTGAAATCACAATTAAAACATGGATTATTATGCTATCAAGGATAATTATTAACTAAAAATACTAAAAACAACTCAGATATTTTATGACTTTAACAAAATTAAAATGAGCTAAATGAAACAAAAAATTTGGGTTGCCTCCCAATAGCGTTTGGTTTATAGTCATCAGCCCGACTTCTCTTTTTGAAATCATGCGTCTGCTAGGTTGATCGAGGTACGCTGCCTATCGACATCACCACCCCAATAATGCTTCAATCATTGGTCGTTGACTTTAAACATACGCTTTGTATTAGGTTCCTCAACCTCAATTGCTCCATGTGGAAATATAGAAGTAACAACAAATGGCCCCGACCACCGTGACTTTAGCTTTCCCAGGAAGAGTTTTAGTCTGGAGTTGAATAACAAGACTGCCTGACCTAGTTCAAACTTCCGTTCAAGAATCCGTTTGTCATGCCATCTTTTGACCTTTTCCTTATAGAGCTTGGCATTCTCGTATACTTGATGATGAAATTCGTCCATCTCGTTCAATTGCATCGGTCTTTTTTCCCCCAATGCTTGCATATCAAAATTCAACTTGCGAACGGCCCAATATGCACTATGCTCTAACTCTATCGGTAGATGGCACGCCTTACCATAGACCATTCTACACTGTAACATCCTGATCAAATTTTTATACGTCGTCTAATATGCCCATAGAGCATCATCTAACTTTCTTGCCCAATCTTTACGAGACGGATTAACCATTTTATCCAATATCCACTTTATTTCTCGATTAGACACCTCGGCTTGGCTGCTTATTTGCGGATGATAAGTTGTGGCGACTTAGTGTGTGACCTTATACTTAGCGAGAAGAGCTGTAAAGTATTTATTACAAAAATGTGTTCCTTCATCGCTAATTATTGCCTCTTGGAGTACCAACTCGGGTGAATATGTTTCTCCGCAGAAAGTTTAGAACCATCTTAGCATCATTTGTTGGTAGTGCAGCTGCTTCAACCCATTTTTACACATAATCCACTGCCACTAATATGTATTGATTATTAAACGATGACGGGAATGAGCCCATGAAGTCAATGCCCCATACATCAAAAATTTCCACTTCTAATAAACTGTTGAGAGGCATCTCATATCGTTTCGAAATATTATCGACCCTTTCACATCGATCACACCTCGATGCAAAAAGATGGGCGTCCTTGAATAATGTCGGTCAATAAAATCTTGACTGTAGCACTTTCGCCGTAGTTCTATCTCCACCATAATGCCCCCCATAATCTGACAAATGACAATGCTTCAAAATGCTCTCTACCTCTTCCCTTGGCACACATTTTCTTAATATTTGATCTGCACAAGTGTTAATTAACAGAAATGGTTCATCCCAAATATACTACTTTATATCATGGATGAACTTCTTTCTTTGTTGGGAGCTCAAGTCTAAAGGAAGTACATGGCTTACGATATAATTGACCTAGTCTGCGTACCAAGGCACTTCCTTCGTGATTTGGAACAGTTTTTCATCTAAAAACGACTCATTGATCACTAAATCATCTTTTTTCTGATTAACTGTATTTTCAAGTCGCGAGAGATGATTAGCTTCCTGATTTTTTGTACCCTTTCTATCTCGGATTTCAAGATTAAATTCTTGCAAAAAGAAAGACCCATCGGATCAAGCTTGGCTTCGCATCCTTCTATAAAATAAGGTACTTGATTGTTGAGTGATCGGTGAAGACTATGACCTTTGTCCCAATAAGATATGCTCGAAACTTGTCAAAGGCGAACACCACTGCTAATAACTCCTTTTCTGTAGTGTAGTTTAGCTGCGCATCCGAGAGTGTCTTGCTAGCATAATAAATGGTGTGAAAAACCTTGTCTTTGCTTTGGCCAAGTATCGTGAGAATTGCAAAATTGCTCGTATCACACATCAGTTTGAACGGTAGAGTCCAATCTAGAGCAACTATCACTGGAGTCGTTATTAATTTCTTCTTTAACATTTCAAATGCATCAAGACATGCCTGATCAATTCTAAATGGAACGTCTTTCTCAAGAAGGGTACACAAAGGTTTTAAGATTTTAGAGAAATCTTTGATGAAGCGCCAATAAAATCCCGCATGGCCAAGAAAACTCCTATCACTTTCACTAAAACGGGTGGATGTAGGTTCTCAATAGTCTCAATCTTTGCTTTGTCTACCTCAATACCGGTTGTTGCGACTTTATTAGCCCAAAATTATTCTTTCCCGCACCATAAAATGGCACTTCTCCCAGTTAAGTACTAAGTTAGTCTCTATACTAGCTCCTTTTCAGAACCAATACCAGATTATTTAAGCACAGGTCGAAATTGTCACCAAAAATGAAAAAGTCATCCGTAAACACTTCAAGATTATGCTCGACCATGTTCGAAAAGATCGCCATCATGCACCTCTGAAACGTGACTGGAGCGTTACATAGACCAAAGGACATTCTTCGGAACGCGAAGGTTCTATAAGGGCATGTAAAAGTAATCTTCTCTTGGTCTTTCGGGGCTATTATAATCTGGTTGTAGCCTGAGTACCCATCAAGTAAACAGTAAAACTGATGATCCGCCAACCTATCAAACATTTGGTCGATGAATGGCAAGGGAAAGTGATCCTTGCGAGTCGCCTTGTTCAACTTGCGGTAATCTATGCACACTCGTCACCTGGTTACTGTCCTTGTAGGAATGAGTTCATTATTTTTATTTGTGACTACAGTCATTCCTCCCTTCTTTGGCATACAATGCACAAGACTAACCCATGAACTATCTGAAATTGGATAGATTGTGTTGGTGTCCAACCATTTAATTAATCCCTTTTTCACTACCTCCTTCATGATCGGGTTCAACCTTTGTTATTGTTTAATGATCAGCTTAGCTCCTTCCTCAAGCAATATTTTATGCATGCAGATAGATGGACGTATCCCCTTAATGTCTGTTATGGTCCACCCGATTGCCATCTTATACTCTCGCAGAACCCTTGACAACTTGTCTTCTTGGGAATCATCTAACAAAGCAGAAATGATGATTGGTAAAGTATTAGAATCTCCCAAATAGGCATATCTCTAATGGCTAGGGAGGGGTTTGAGTTCTAATACTGGTAACTCCTCCAATGATGTCTTTGCACGCCTTTTTGCACTTTCTGACGGGTCTAATGTCTCATATTGCCTCTTGAACTTATGAAATACGGGTGATGCGTCTAACAGCTTTACAAATTTCATATAATCAGGAGAATCTATAGCATCCAAACTGACTAGAGCCGCTTCAAGTGGATCCGATAAGAAATTCCCATTGAACACATCAGCCACTCCCTCCGCAATCAGATCTACCCGTAAACAATCCTCAGCTTCCTTAGGAAACTTTATCACGTTAAAAAAACTGAAGGTGACTTCTTGATCTTAAACCCTCATCGTCAGTTCACCCTTCTGGACATCTATTAAAGTCTCCCCATGGCTAAGAATGGGCGTCCAAGTATAATTGGTATCTCCTTGTCCTCTTCAAAATCCAATACTATAAAGTCAAAATGAATTTGTCAACTTTCACCAAGATGTCTTCTACAATGCTGCTCAGATACGTCAATAATCTGTCCGCGAGATGTAACGTGACATTAGTAGGTTTGGCCTCCTTTAACCCTAACTGCTTGTAAACTAAAAGTGGCATCAAATTGATGCTAGCCCTTAGGTTACATAGTGCCCTACCAAAAAACTGATTACTGATCATACACGGGATTGTGAAGCTTCCTGGATCTTTCAACTTCAGCAGTAGCTTTTTCTATAAAACGGCACTACATTCTTCTATGAACACAACTGTTTCAAACTCCCCCAATCTCCTCTTTTTAGATAAAATTTCTTTCATAAACTTGGCGTAGCTCAGCATTTGCTCCAAAGCTTCGGCAAATGATATGTTGATGTGGAGCTTTTTGAATACCTCAAGAAACTTCAAAAACTGCTTGTCTAACTTTGATTTTTGGAATCTCTGTTAAAATGGTACGAGAGGCACAATATTACTTTGCTTGCCTCTATTAGTCGTTGCATCTGAGCTTACATCTTTCGTCTTAACAGCCTCCTCGACTTCACACTTCTCTTTGTCTTCCAAGGATTTCTGATCTGCACTTCCATCAACAACCACTTGCAGCTCTTTCCCACTTCGTAGAGTTATAGCTTTGTAGTGCTCCTTCTCATCCCTCTTCGGATTAACTTCTGTATCACTAAGCAAGAATCCTTGAGGACATGTGTTTAGGGCATGAGCTAACTGACCCATCTGGTTTTCCAAATTTCTGATTGACACCACTTGGTTCTTTACATTCAAATCTACTTGATTCAACAGCTGATTTTGATCACTCATTCTCCTCTTGGTTACAGTAATGAATTTTGCTAATGTATCCTTTAAACTTGGTAGCTTTTTTACCTGATGAGTAACTTGATTCTGAAAACCCTGCGGATGAGTTTGCCTTAGAGCTGGATTCTGAGACTGATTATTACTCCAAGAGAAATTGGGATGGATCCTTCACCCAGGGTTATAGCTGTTCTGGTTGTTCTGCGGTTATTGTCTATTATAACTCCCCACAAACAGTACCGACACTGATCACTAGCATGATTACCCGCATAGAGTTCACATACAATTGCCACCGTTTGATTTGACTGTGGTCCCCATGAATCCATCTTCTTAGCTAATGCAACCACTTGTGCAATTAAAGCTATAACTGCATCCACCTCAAAATAATTTGTTGCCTTCTGCTGATTAACTCTTGTTGTAGGCCATTGGTAGTTATTTCTAACAACTGGTATGCTTCATCAAAGTTCTTACCCATCAGAGCTCCCCCAGCTACTGCATCAATACTTGTCCTAGTGGAGCTGAACAACCCATTGTAAAATCTCTGCACCTGTAGCCACTTTGGGATTACGTGATGAGGGCACTTGCGGAGTAGGTCCTTGAATCTTTCCCATGCCTCACATAATGTCTTCGAGTCATGCTGGGTAAATGAGGTAATGTCATTCCTCATCCTCGCCATCTTAACAGGTGGAAAGAATTTAGCTAAAAACTTCTGCGCTAGATCTGCCCACGTTGTAATTGAACCAGGCGGCAAGGAGTCTAACCAATTTTTCAACTTGTCACGGAGTGTGAAGGAAGAGTCTTAATCTTATAGCCTCCTCTATAACCCCATTAAACTTGAAAGTGTCACAGATTTACAAAAATCTGATGAAGTGTTCATTCAGGTCGTCATTCGGTAGCCCCCCAAACTGAACTGAATTCTGCAACATCTGAATGGTACCCGGCTTGATTTCAAAGTTGTTTGCATTTATAGTAGGCCTCTGTATACTGGATTAAATTTCCATAACCAAGGGCAATGCATAATCCCTTAGTGATTTTTGCTCGTCTACAGCCATGGTTTCTAGTGTTTGTGTTTTCTCACTAGACAGTTTGAGCTTTTGAAACTTTCTTTCGATATCGTCCTTATACGGCAACAGTTCCTCCTAACCTTTAGACCTTGTGTGCACACATAGATTAGAAGTACCAAGCTTTAATTCCGGGAAAACGTAGTTTTACGTACGTCAGTGGAATTTGCAGCTTCAGATGAAAACCTGCAAAAGAAAAAGAAATAGAAAAATAAAATAAAAACATTTAAATTAAGACCGAATTGATTGTAACTAATATTGAAATAACTACTAAACACATATTTCTCGGCAACGACGCCAAAAACTTGTTGTCCAATTTCAGGTATTGATAATTACACGCAAGTATACACGACCAATAAGTAATATAGAGTAAATATATAGAGTGTTGAACCCACATGAATCTATGCCTAATATATTCCAACTACTAATTTTTTATCACTTTTATTTTATTTAAACAACCCCAATTTTTAAGTATGATTGAAATTAAATTGAACTAAAACTGAAATTTAACACAAAGATTGAAAACCAGATATTTAAAACTTAAGACTATAATATCCCCACTTATATTACATGAACCTATTTTCTACATTTTCCAATTATTAAACCCAAAAGAAAACAAAGGGACTCTCAAGTATTTATTAGATCATTTCCAATGATCACAGAAAAATATTTATTTCAATTAATTCTGCTACATTTCTATGCAAAATAAGAGAAACAAACTCATTAAAATCCAACTCCCAACAAGTCACATGCAGTGTATAGATATATTCATATTCAATACACAACCCTGGTTATTCAATTCACAAAATAATTAAGAATACATGCTATCACATTCAGATCTAACCCTAAATTTCATCTTTCAAATTCATCCAGGGTATCCGACTAATTGTTGGCTAAACAATCAATCATTATGCATAAAACATGATAAACAACTCCATATGAATCAATAATTGGAAAATAATAGATATTTAATTCATGAATATAAAAGGTTCAATTGTAGCCTTAATAAAGAAATTAGTTCATGATGAAATTAAAAACTAGAAATCCCAAATAAGTCATCATCGTTAGATTACAAAACTGAGAAAAGAAGAAGTAAAGAAGAACTTTATGGAATTTTCTTCAATCTCCAAGTTTCCGTCTTGAATCCCGTGTGAAGCTCCTTGAATCTCCAAGCCTTCAATTGTGTTTTCCAATCTGCATATTCAATTCCCCTTCTTTAGTCTCTAATGCTGCGTTTGGATTGAAGGAATGGAATGAAGAGTGGAATGATTCATTCCATTCTAGTTGGAATGAGTTATTCCATATGCTCTCTCTCCCTCAAGGAACAGAACACAATTTTTTTCATTCAAATCGTAACCAAATACAATTTTTTCATTTCATAAGAATGAGTCATTTCATTCTCCCTCCTATTCCACCAATCCAAACGCAGCATAAGTCTTCTATTTATAGTTCCCATCAAACTTAGGCTTTAAATCATCCAAACTCTACTAGGAAACCCATAATTCAACCAACAACTGAAGCAGAACTCGGCAAATTTTCTATGACCCGGCACCCCGACGCTGGGTTTAGTACTAATTTGGGCTCCTTGGCGCTGAACTTTGACATAATTACCAAAATGCCATTGCTTCCTCAAAAATTCCAAATTTGCCCCTCTTTTGCATTTTTCTATAAAATAACATTAAAAATAAATAAAATGCACTAAAACTACTTAAAGATAGCAAAATACTAAGTCTAAAAGTGTCCAATTCGTAGATATATTTCTCACTTATCAGTTACGATGCTATTGGGGTTGATTGTACTGGTGGGTTACGCGGAGGAGGTGTGAGTTTGGTTGTTAGTGTCAACCACTGTTGGTTTGAAACTGTAGAGCATGGGAGGAGCTTAGCCGAAGAAAATGGTTGTAGGGATGTATGCCGGAGAAAGTAGTTGCAGAGAGAGAGAAGGAAAATGGGAGAATACTTTTAAAAAAATGGCGGTTTATTTTGGGAGAAGGAGTTTATGATGGGATCGTCTCTTTGTCTTCTCACGTTTCCCTAAACTCGGTGCGGTCATGATGGTGGTAGGGTCCAGTTAGGCATGTGTGGCAAGGAAGTGGTTGTTTGGTTCCAATGCTGATGATTGGATGTTTATTAGTTTTTGTGTACTTTCTTATTATATAATTTTTATAACAAGAGAGTGGGGGGCAATGTTGGGGCATGATTTGGTGGGTCCGGATGGATTGGTGGGCCATATCCCATGTGGAGGAATTTTTCCCTCATGGAGGTATATTCTAATTCGGATGTTTGGCAGTTAAGGAATCTATAGTTCTAACTGTATTTAACTTTTAATTCTTAAAGAAAGAGTCAGGATTATATTCAACTTCCTTTTTTTAAGGAGATTGACCTCTATCCTATTATGATAACTACCATGATAATGAATCCTATTACAATTCGGGGACAGGGCAATAAAGGAGGTGATCAACTATAAATACAAAGCTATACCCTAATTCACAGGTAATGTCACTTTGAACACTAAAGCATTAAGCCTCCATTGTTAACTTATTCTCCAGCATGTACTTATTCTCATATCGTAACTATCTCTCGACGGCTCAGACCGTCAGTCTCCTCAATGGGATCTCATTTCTGTGCAGAATTTAGTGCGTAATTTAGTGATTGGACGCGTGAACGAATCTTGGCGTTAACATTGTTGATAAAAAAAAGGACAACTGAGAAAATATATAAAAGGGATTAATAGAAAACTAATTGGACAATCATATAAAGAAATTAGGTTTTTAAGAAGACTTACTTAATGAGAGAGAGAATAAATTGATGAATAAGGTTGATGTTACTCGAGAGAGTACATCAGTTTATTATTCTTCGTTTTGTCTTTTGAGGTATGGGAGAAAAAAGAATACTATTAAACATAATATTATTCATGAACGGAACACTAATTACATTATACCAATAAATAATAAAGTTTATATGTGTTTATAGTATTTACTTATTTACTTTAATGTGGAGATTTATTTAGTATATTGTTGAATTTGAATTATAAAAAAAAGGAGATTTAGTTTGAGAATAAGTTTAAAAAAGGAGAATAGGTTTATTATATTTACATTTTATTTGGTAGAAGAAGTTCAAAAAATATTGGAGACTATGAAAATACTTTATTTTGTGAGGAGAAACTCTCAATTACTATATTTATATATTATTAGTATAAAATCTGTGCAAGATACGAGCTAGTTTAAAAGGTATTTTGTTAGATTATGTTCTCGTAAAAGATTATTGATGGATATATTTGAACTTAATTAATTTAATTTAATTCAAATGATTTCAAAAGTAATATATATATATATATATATATATATATATATATATTCAAAATAATTTTATATATCAATGTATAATATATAAAAACTAACTAAAAAATCTTGAAAACATGGAGTCTAGTTTTAAAAAGGGGTAGAAAAACAACTTATTATCAATACGCCACTACTTCGAGTCATGGATTTATAGGACAATGATAGTACTTGAGAGAGTAAAATTAATTGCGGAAAAAAAAATTAAGTTTTTGTTGATTAAATTCAAACAAAAATTTAAATGGGATATGTTAGTTTCTATCAATTTTATATTAACGTAAACAATTGAATGCGCAATTATTAAATAGAAGACATTATCAAAAAATAATTATCAAATACAAGATGATTTGAATATGCAATATACCTGAGTAAAATCCAACGCAATATCTCAAATTGTGGAAGAAAAAAAATCGTTGAAAAACATTCTGCGAATATTATTGGCACTCATCAATCCATCTTCATTCTCAAAAATAAAAATATCTACAATGTGTGTGTACACAAAGAGAGACAGAAAGAGAGAGAGAGAATGAAAATTTAATAAAATTACACGAATGAGTCATAAGTACTTTGACAAACATAAAGATGACTTAACTACTTCTATAGGGGCCATTCAAAGAAAGTGTGATCAACATTTGCTCATTTATAATTTTTAAGTTGTAATTAAAAAAACTAAATTTATCCATATCAACTTTGACTTGAGCAAATACTTTAAATTAATATGAAAAAAAAAATCACTATTAATTTTATTTCGGAAAGGAAAGAATATGTTCAAACATTAATCCTCAAAGGACAATCATATTTACATAATAGTGAAGCAAAATTTGAAATTAGACCACAAAAGAAATTACTCTCACAAATAAAAATTATCATAATAATATGAACTACCAAGAAACTATTGAAAAGTATGACAAATATTACATAAGGCCACTTTCATGAGATCCCAATAAAATACTTGATATATAATTTTCTCTTCAAGTTGCCTCTTCTTGAAGTCTTGTCACTTTTTTTGTTTACAAAAACAACTATAAGTGAGATACAATTGCATTCCACATATTACTTACATGGTGGATATTATAGATAATACAATCCATTTTGAAAATTCCACCTCTAAACAAATGATAAAAAAGTGTCTCATTTGCAAATAATAATAATAATAAAAGTTTGTTCTACAAAAAAGAGTCATTTACAAACTTTTGTAAATTTTAAGAATACATTTTGATTTCATGTTTACCCATAATAACAATAATTTAAGTTTGGTAGTGACAACATGATAATAAAATTATTTTGAAGACATGATGTCATTTTATATTACTAATAAATAAAATATTATAAATTATATTTTATATTTACAATGGTAAACATTGTAAATTATCTAAAAAGTACTGCTTATTATAGAATTTGTTGTTTCAAAATTGTTAATAAATCATCTTAATGTTGAGATTGATAATGTCTTAAGTTAATTTTATTAAACCAATAAAGATCTTATATTTTGAAATAGGTGAAGTAATTGAATTTAAAAGTAAGTAAAAAAACAAAACTAAACTTTTAGTAGCACTCAAAAGGGTGCACATATATTCTAATCTTGTTGGACGAAATTTTTTGCTTACACATTTGTGATATATTAAAACAAATCTGAAAGCAAAAGAATATAACAAAAAATTATTAATAAGAAAAACAAAAATAAAGTAATTAAAAAAAAGTTACAATATGATGCAGGAAGATTTGAGTCCGATGATGCTGATTTGTCGGATAGTACATTAATGGCACTGGAATATCATGAGTTAGTGGATCGGCGCAAGGATGGCAGGCATTGACGTCTATAGGGTCGGGCATTCGGCTTCGGCTCAATTGACTTTGAGAGTCGGATTCGAAAACCCTTTCAAGAGTCGGGGTTGGATCCCTTCAAGAGTTTGGCTTCGGGCTTATCTTTAGCTATGTTTTCGTTTTTTTATTATAGTGTTTTATTATTAAGAAGTAAATATTTTCTGTTATTACGAAACTAATTACGACATTGGGAGTTTGTTACCTATTGGGAGTTTGTTACCGTGGTTATAGGAATTTTGTTACATTTTGATAACGAAATAGTTTAGCTATAAAGTCCGACTTGTGGGCTGAATGATAGACAGTTTTGGTTTTGATAATATTAATTTAAGCATCAAAGCAGTTCTCTGTGTTTTGGGTAATTCTCTTGCTTTCTTTGCTTGTGAATTTTCTATTAAACTAGCCCGCAGAATAATCGTTATTCTGCCCGGCGTTAGTTGATTTCAGAGCTTCAACATCTTCCTCGGTGAAATATCATCAGTTTCAATGGTTGGTGGTCGTGGTCGTGGTCAGGTTCTGAACGAAGAAGTCCCACACCGTGATCGTAACGTTCAGGATGTGATGATTGAGGATTTGCAAAGACAAGTGGCAGGGTTAACCCGACGTCTAATAGTACAGGATTTTGGTAATTGGGGAGTGGAAGATTACAATTCCAATTCTAGTTTGAGAACTTGTATCACAATCAGGATTAATTCTGGGAGTGTCGCGGATGAGAGGATTATCGTAGAGATCTCAGTTTTAAAGTGGAACTACCCAAGTTCTCTGGCACATTACAGGCCAAGGGATTCATTGATTGGATGAATGAAGTAGAACGAATTTTTGAATATAAGGAAGTTCTAAAAAGCGTCAAAGTGAAACTGGTTGCCATCAAACTCAAGAACAGATCATCTGCATGGTGGGAGCAGTTTAGGTGGTCACGAGAAAAACAAAGCAAGGCCAAAATCACGGATTGAAAAAAGATGAAGAAAAACATGCAGGGACATTTTCTCCCTTTTAGCTACACTCAATCCTTGTTTAAGCGACTGCACCTATTGAGGCAAGGCACCAGATAAGTTGATGACTATACAGATGAGTTCTACTAATTGATAGCCCAAAATGATTTATCTGAAACTAAAGAACAATTGGTAGCGCGGTATTTGGGGGGATTACGACAACCCTTACAGGATGTTCTCAGTCTTCAATCATTATGAATCGTTTCTGAAGCATACCAACGTGCACATGATGTAGAATAGAACCGGAGACCGGTGATAAGAAGCAATCAATGTAATAGACCAACAAACCCTCAAGAATCTCATCCTGCCCAACAACAATCACGAGGTATCACAAACCCTACTATTAGATGTTTCAGATGTGGTGAACAGGGACACCGAGCGACTGAATGTAGGAAGCCTGCCGATCAGAAGGGCAAAAACCTCCTGATTGGAGAAAACGTGGAAGAAGAAGTAGAGGAGGCTGGAGAATCTATGTATGACGAATGTGAAGATGAAGATGTGTTTTATGGAGATGGCCATGAGACTTTAATATTCGGAAGAGTCTACTGACTCCTAAAGGCGATCCAGGGGATGACTGGTTAAAAACTAATATTTTTCATACGACTTGCACAGTGGCAGATAAAGTCTGCAAATTGATCATCGACAATGGCAGTTGTGAGAATGTAGTCTCTAAAGAGGTTGTCCATGTGACGCCCCCAAATCCGGGTACCTCAAACCTGAATCCGGTGCTACACGGTACATCCCATTCCATACAACATAATAGACATGAATGTAATTACTATATTATTACAACACGTCTTACTCTCAATCCCAGGTTCTATTACCATAACATCATTCCAAATACATAATAAGTCTTAATATTACAACATTACTAATACGGATAAACTATGACGTCATCTAGACGTTCATCTTGCCCTTTCCTTTGTCCTTACCGGAACCTTCGACCCGCTCGGACTTAGCTGCAATGTTTAATATAAAGCAAGAATGAGCATTCAATAGTATAACAGATGAATAACAACAATATCATCAATCACATCATTTCTCTTCGACAACTAAACAATAGTTGTGAGATATTCTGAATAAACAAGAATAATACTTCGCTTTCGTTTTAAAAATATATTTTCGAAACGACATTGAGTGGTCATAAGACCTTGAACTTTCTTTTGCTTTCTTGAAAAGGTACACAGCAATATAACTGCAAACCGTCTTACTTACGAGCACTTCTAAGTGATCAGCCTATTGTACTCTATGTTGATCAACACTCTAGCTGGAAACGACTATATGCATTTGTTTAGGCGCTCGATGCCTTGCCAGAATAACTGACTAAAAACTGCTCCTAATATTAGGGTTGTTCATCTCATTCATGTCTCGGAATCCTAACCAAAGCAATTCGGTTGGATAGCTCTACTTAATCATCAATAACATTTCAAGGATTTATTATCAAATCAATAAAATATTTCAATATCTGTCTAGCCGAAACAAATGGCATCGACGTTCTCTATAACAGTTCATATATATGTGAACTTGAAAGCTTCAACAATTTATGTCATAACATAGCTCGAATACTTGTGCAAATACTGAAAAATTTACATAAGTAAGGAATTCACACAACCATATATGTATTGCGTAAATCGGAACTTCAAACATCGCATGAGAGTCAAGAGAATATAATCAAATGAATCAAATAAACTTGCACAATATACGTCTCTTGTATAAGATACGAAACTTGCATTCAATACTGAAAATGAATGAAGCTAGAGAACTTGCCCAACACAAGGGTTAGACAAGGGTTTAGGAAACTTGCCTTAAGCGTTTGCTACTACTTGACGTTAATCGCCCTTCAAATATGTCCTACACATTTAGACACATATTCACATACCAATTATTCTCACAATAAACACCAAACATTGGCTTACATTACTCAACACATTATAATCATTACAAACATTGATTGCCACTACGACTACCCAAACTGGGGTCTCGCTCCCCGGTGAGCGAGCGGCTGCCCAGCTCGCCAGTGAGCTGGCGGGGGAGTAGGGGGCAGCGCCCCCTGAAAGCCAAACGAAAAATGCAACTATGCTATTCATTTCATTTAAGCAAATCTCACGTGACTTAGTCATTTCATGCTTGGGGTCATTCAACTATAACACTAACATATCATACATATGCTTTGGGGTATTTATAACATGTTAGGCCTATGTAAACATGCATCGCATCAACAACACAAAGCAGCACAACAATTCAGTTCTGCAGATCGGCGCAGCTGCGCAGGTCTTGTACTTGGGAGTGGCGCAGCTGCGCCACTCTGCATCCAGGGACTTCCATCTCTGCAAACCAGCGCAGCTGTGCAGTTGCTATGCTTGGGAGTGGCGCAGCTGCGCCACTCTACATCCAGGGACTTTCAGGTTCTGCTACTGCAGAACCCAAAAACCCAAACTCTTGATTCCGTCCCATTTGCTTCTTAACCATTATACAACAAGTCTATATGACTTAAAACATGCTTTTACAACCGAGCTATGCAGCATAACATCATTTAATCAATTAATCATTCCTAATTCTCATGTTCCTTAGAGAAATCATTCTCTTGGATATTAAACCAAATAGTTGGTGGGCATGGCATTAGAGTTCATAACTCATAGCCTATCATTACATGGTTACCCCTGACTTCACATATGAAATCAATTCCCATAGCTCCTGGACACATACAACCAGTACCCAACCAATGCACACAACCAAACCAAGATGATTACAACTTCATTATTAACAAAACATGAATAACAGTACACTAATGTCCATTTCAGTCCATTTCTTAATTCCTTATGCATAGGTCCGATTATCATTCATTGTTCCACTTTTACATATCATTAACAAAGTTTAATAGAGCAAATAACATACACACATGCTCATGAACTAACTAACGAAATACAGCAACATTTCCAACAAAGCATAGCAAAACTAAAAGCTTGAAGCTATTATGGAATGGGCTAAGATTTCATTGTGTGTACCTCTTGAAGCTTCTTATAGGATGCTAGAGGAATTAATCACAGCTGCTACACACTCCTTCTTCTTTCTCAAATCACCCGAACTCACTCAACTCTTACACTCTCTCAATTTTTCAGTTTTAACACTTAGCAACAAGAAAGGGATGGAAGGCTTGCAATGGCATGAGTATATATAGAAGAAGTGATCAGAGCTTCATGGATGGGTTGAGGGCTGAGCATGCCAGACATGGCAGCTCCCAATGCTCGGGTAGGAGAGCTTCGGCTCCTCCAAGGTTTGGTCAGCCATTGGGCTCTCCCCCTCCCTTCTCCCGAGTTGTTCTTCCTCTACCAAATGCAGCGTTGCTTCTCCCCAAAAGCTCCACGTTCTTCCTTCTCTTCTCCTCTCTTCTTCACTCCTTCTCCCGTACTCTTCTCCTTCAAATGATCAGCTGATTACATAATCCATTTCCCTCATGGGTCATGGGTTGTGGTTCATGGGGCGCAGGTTTGGGTCATGGACTTGACCCATGGGTCTTAGGCTCCAACTTGGGCCACTCTTGGACTTCTAATTTAATACCAATTGGGCTTCTAATAAATAATCAATTGGGCTAAAATAAAATCTCACACTTGGATTATTAACCCCTCTCACTAACGCTTTGGCGAAATTATGAAAAGTCATAAAATCGAAAAAGGCGTCTTTGGCGTAAATAGCGTTTTAGTGTTATTTCTCTAATGATTTAATCAACTTCAATAAAAATAATAACAATCAAAAATTATCACCTACACATCATAAATAGTAATAAAATATTCAAACACATAACACTGAATAATATTAATAAAACTTCAATTTATTCAATAAAATTCATAGGCTCGTGTTACAAAGCTACCCACGATCCGCGATCGTTACAGTCCAGAAGTTACAATTGAAAACGGATCGCCATCCCAAACCATATAAGTTGTCGTGGCTGAATAAGGGCAATGAGGTGACAGTGGACAAAAAATGTTTAGTGTCTTCTTCAATAGGCAAGAAATATTTTGATAGTGCTTAGTGTGATATGGTGTCTATGGATGCATGCCGTGTATTATTAGGAAAACCTTGGCAGTATGACCGAAGTGTCGTTCATGATGGGCAAAAAACACATATTCCCTTAGTATTAAAGGGAAGAAGATTGTACTAGCACCCCGTCAAGAAGAAACCACTCCTACTTAGGTAGTCAATAATACTAACCTGTTGTCTATGTCCAGGTTCCTAACTGAGGTTGAGCATGCAATCATGGTATATGCTCTGTTACCTTGCGAAAATAATGACGCAGATAAGAACATAGAGCTGTCAACAAATGTGCAACAGCTACTATCGAAGTTTTCTGTTCTGATGCCCAATGATCTTCCTCCGGGACTACCGCCTATGAAGGACATTCAACATCAGATCGACCTTATTCCTGGGTCGAGTTTGCCTAATCAGCCAACATACCGACTTAGTCCCAAGAAATCGGAATAGCTGCAACGACAGGTAGAAGAGTTGTTGGAGAAGGGTTATATTCGTGAGAGTTTGAGCCCTTGTGCAGTACCTGCACTATTAGCGATGAAAAAGGATGGCTCTTGGTGTATGTGAATTGATAGCCGAGCAATCAACAGGATCACAGTGAAATACAGGTTTTCGATTCCCCGTCTAGATGATATGCTCGATTAACTGTCCGGTTCTAAGGTCTTCTCAAAAATTGACCTTAAAAGCGGATACCACCAGATAAGAATAAGGCTTGAAGATGAATGGAATACGGCGTTTAAGACGCAACATGGACTGTATGAGTGGATGGTCACACCTTTTGGGTTGTCCACTGCGCCCAGTACATTTATGAGGTTTATGCATTAAGTCTTACGACCTTTTATGGGAAAATTTATAATAGTCTACTTCGATGATATACTCATTTATAGCCCGACATGGGCGTCACACTTTGAGCATCTTCGTGCTATTTTTGAAACATTGAGGAAGGAATACTTGTTCATCAACCAAAAGAAGAGTTCTTACTTTACTACGTCTGTAACTTTTCTCGGTTTTGTTGTGTCTACCGAAGGTGTTCATGCAGACCAGGCGAAGATAGATGCAGTCTTGGCGTGACCCACACCGAAGACTTTACATGATGTTAGAAGTTTGCATGGGTTGGCATATTTTTACCACCGGTTCATCCGAAACTTCAGCACCCTAATTGCACCTATTACTGAATGCCTTAAGGGACGTGAATTCTAGTAGTTTGAAGAGGCCGAAGCCAGTTTTCAATTGGTCAAACAGAAGATGACAACGACACCAATTTTGGCATTTTTTATTTTGAGAAGATGTTTGAGGTGAATTGTGATGCATCAAGGGTTGGCATTGGTGGTGTTCTAAGTCAAGAAGGACGCCCAGTAGCATTCTTCAACGAAAAGTTATCAGGATCGAAGAAGAATTACTCCACCTATGATCTATATTTTTATGTCATCGTTCAGTCTTTGAAGCATTGGCATCATTATCTCATACAACGGGAGTTCATTCTCGTTATTGATCATGAAGCCCTAAAATACATCAATGGATAACACAAGTTGAACCGAAGACATACCAAGTGGGTGGCGTACTTGTAGGAGTTCACTTTTGCTTTGAGACACCAAGTAGGAACTCTGAACCGAGTTGCCAATGCTTTAAGCTGACGCATGTTGCTTCTTACCACCATGAGTAACCAAGTTACAAGCTTTGAGACTTTCACTGAGATGTATGCAGGAGACCCTTCCTTCAGGAAGATAATTCAGGAGGTAAGTGAAGGTCGGCGTCATGATTTTTTTTTTGTATAATGGATACTTGTTTCGTGGCTTGCATTTGTGTATTCTAGATTGTTCACTCAAAAAATGGATAATTCGTGAACTTCACAACGAAGGTCACTTCGAGCGAAATAAGACGTTGGCCCTGATTTCGGCTGATTACTATTGGCCCAAGATATCCAGTGATAAGGCTCATCATATGGAGCACTGCAATGTTTATCAGCGGTCCAAAGGCATTCTCACTAATGTAGGATTATACACGCCTTTACCCGCTCCTAAAGTCCCCTGGTTTGATGTCAAAATGAACTTTGTGTTGGGATTACCCCGAACCAAGCGAGTGATGGATTCTATTTTGGTTGTGGTTAATTGAATTTCCAAGATGGCCCATTTTGTCGCTTCCAGAAAAACAATGGATGCTAACCAGATCGCCTATTTTTATTTTTTGGAGATTGTGCGTTTACATAGTGTGCCAAGATCAATCATTTTGGATCGTGACACTAAGTTCATGAGTTATTTCTGGAAAAATTTATGGGAGAAGCTCGGAACGTAACTAAATTTTAGTAGTGCATATCACCCCCAAATAGATAGTCAGACCGAAGTGGTGAACCGAAGTTTGGGTAACCTCTTAAGGTGTTTGGTTGGTACTAAACCGAAGCAATGGGATTTGGCGCTACCTCAAGCAGAATTTGCGTATAATAGGTCGACAAATAGAACCACCAATATGAATCCTTTTGTGATTGTCTATGGTCAGAATTCATCCGGGGTCCTGAATTTGGCTCCTATTCCACGAGTCAGCTGTGTGCACCCTAAGGCGGACAAGATGGCAAAACATCTTCGGGAAATTCATGACCGAGTGCAACAATCTATTCACGAGAGTAATGCCAAGTATAAGAATCGGGCTTACAGTCGTCGTCACCAGGTACTATTCGATGTTGGTGATTTTGTTTGGGCAGTATTAACTCGTGACCGATTTCCTGTTGGTGAATATAATAAGCTTAAGGATCAGAAGATTAGGCCCTGTGAGATTCCGCAAAAAATCAATGATAATGTCTATCGATTGCGCATCCCTAATCATTTATGGACTTCGAACGTCTTCAATGTGAAACATTTGAGACCTTGTTTTGTGGAGTCCGATGACAATGTTATTAACTCGATGACGAGTTCTTTCCAACCTGAGATGACTGATGTAGGAGGATCTGAGTCTGATAATGCTGAGTTGTCAGATAATACATTGATGGCACCGGAATACCAAGAGTTGATGGATCGACCCAAGGATGGCGGACATTGATGTCTTCGGGGTCGAGCGTTCGGCTTCAGCTCAGTTAACTTCGGGAGTCGGCTTCGAAAACCCCTTCAAAAGTCGAGGTCGGATCCCTTCAAGAGTTTTCTTCGAGTTTGGCTTCGGGCTTATTTTTAGCTATGTTTTTTGTTTTTTTTATGGTAGTGTTTTATTATTAGGAAGTAAATCTTTCCTGTTATTACGTAACTAATTACGACATTGGGAGTTTGCTACAGTGGTTATAGGAATTTTGTTACATTTTGATAAGGAAATAGTTTCGCTATAAAACCCAACTTATGGACTGAATGATAGACAGTTTTGGTATTGATAATATTAATTTAAGCATCAAAGAAGTTCTCTGTCTTTTAGGTAATTATCTTGCTTTCTTTACTTGTGAATTTTCTGTTAAACTAACCCGCAGAATAATTGTTATTCTGCCCGATGTCACAATATTGCCTACTTTTCACCAACCTCTTCTACCTCAGTTTTCTTATTTTCTGTCATCCAATTTTCATAAGCCATCCAGCATATTGTAAAACATTACCTACAAAAATGATTATTAATTAGAAATTGACAACAAAATTTAAAATTAGATCATGAAAAGTAACTTTTAATATTTTAAATTACAAAAATAGCAAGACGTAAATAATTAAAAACGGTTGAGACTGGTTTAATAGAAAGTTGCAGAGTTTAAGGAGATACATGTACTAATTCTAGTCGGAAGTGATGGCTGAAACGACGCCTTTTAAAGTGCAAGAAAAATCTGAGAATCCTTCTACATGACAATGAAAACACAACCAAATTTTGTAATGATATAGCTCAGCCAGGCATAGTACTAAAAAATATATAACTTTAAAAAATAAAAATGCAATCCTTCAAATTATAATCAACATATAACCCATTAATATATAATAAATGGGAGGCAAATACATATATCACATAAATTGTGGGATAAATATCAAGATAGAGAATTTGCATAAAATAAACAAAGAATGAAAGTATACCTTAGAGGATCTAGAGAGTCGATCTCCACTCACTTCAACAGAAATATTGAGGACCTCTCGTCTTAATCTTCACTATAATTGATCGTAAAGATATAACTTAGAAGGCCATACTACCAAAAAATATATAAATTTAAAAAATAAAAATGCAACAAAATTATTTACATCTTGCATAAAAATAAAAATACAACAGTAGACATCCTTCTCTTCCATAGCAATAAGAATGGTAGAGATTTTTCCTTGATGCCATATCAAAATAAGCATAATCCACGCAATGAATGTTATGATCCAATAGTTTACTTGCAATGTCATATTCAAGAAGAGTGATAGAGAAGGAACTTATATGAATATTTGCTTCACCCAGATTGTGGTCAACATAAGCAAGAAACTGAGCCACAAACATAATTTGAATCCTCACAGAAGTGTTGTTTCATGGATGAATTAGGATAAACCAAGACTGACTTTGCCGATAGATAATACCACGTAAAGCATTAAGTAAACCGACCAGCACAATCTATTCTGGCTGATACAAAAATGGCACATCAGTTGACATCCCCAGATTGTATATTTACAGATATACTCGAAACTGCTGATATAATAACATCCCTCAACATGATGCTTGAGCGTGACAATATCCCCAATAGGCAATAAGTAACTTCAGGGTTTGGCCCAGTTAAATCCACACATATCAGCAATGTTATGCTCTAACTTATTTGGAACTTGGAAGTTAAGAGAGGTAAAAACACCAGAGGAATACAGAACTCAAATCCCAAAGTAATTTGGCAGGCAATTAAACATCAAGGTGGTTGTTTAAGGCGGGTAGATATATAGAAAATTTATTGCAAAGAGCATGCTAGGGACACATAACATATATTAAATGGCAGGTCTCCTCAAAAGTGTATATTACTTGAATTATAGAGAAAAAACTATATCCTGTTAAAATAAATGGAGTATTATGGTTTTACATCCATTTGCTTGTTCAATCTGAAATTTCCACTCCCTTTATTCCATAACTTTTGTTAGTAGACTACCCAAAAAGAATTCAATTGACTATCTTCAACAATACTTTCAAGGAAAAAACTAAATTGAAATGGAATGGAAACTAAGTATTGCATAGATATAGCCCATAAAATTCTCTGTGTAGGCAATAGTTAGTAGATATGACCAACAAGAAATAAGCATTGATATGGACAAAAATATAAAGACCAAATTTAAGATATATACACAACAATTGATTCTTATCCCATAGAAAACCTCAAACTAATTAACATTTAAAATAGGCAAAATTAACCAAAGATCTGTAGAATTATACAACCATATGCCCATGTCATATTAGAAATATAAATGCATATGAAAATGTTTAAACCAACAATATGAAAAATACGTCAGAATAAATTTTGTGTGCTTAGTAATGTAGGATTCCAAATTTTTGGAGAGCAAAAGGTGTTACCTCCGTAAGCTGTAATAGCCGGTCTCGGGTGAAACGAATACGTTCACGACCCTCAAATCGTGAGTCTCCAAATCTATAACAACAACAACCAAAAAAAAAAAAAATTTAGCATAAAAGCATTCAATATATATGCACACACTTTTCAAGAAAAACAGTTAAAACTAATAATTGGGGTTTTCAAACAAGTAGGTCATACTAAATGCAAGAGATCCCCTCACTTGTACGGAAAACTAATAATTGGGGTTTTCGTATAAGTAGGTTCCTTATGGGAAATAAAAACACTACTTGCATTGTAATGTCCGTGAATTTTAAACGTCATTATTGATTAAATATATAATTTAATTTTAATGAGTTAACTTTGTGTTCCTATTTAAACCTTTGGGTGTATTGGTGGATTATGTGACTATGTGATTTATTGATCTACTTTGTGTTAGGGGAGTCACTAGTAGTATATTTAAACTAGTGAGCAAACCCTAAGGCTTTATACCCATAGAAGTGACAAAGTATTTACTAAATTAAATATTCAAGTAAATTGAATATAGTTAGTAAGTAAAATGTGTGAGTTAATTAATGAAAGTAGTGGTTAATGAGATATGGTCAAATTGAATAATAATATTAATAGTCAATTTAGTAATTTATTTACTAAGTGACTAAGTTACTTCATTAATGAACCTAGCCCAATTATTTATATTAATCATGGATTTGGGTATTAATTGTGTGGCATATTAAATGAGCTATCATTGGGTTAAATTAAAAGGCCATATATTGCATTTAAATAGGTATGGTTTCATTAGCCCAATCATTTAATTCTAAGCCCAAAGTGTATTTGAGGTATTGCCCAAAACCTGGCCCACTTGGTAATTTAAAGATGTGGCACTAATTGATTTAATGATGGTATATTTGGGACATCATTTTGGGACAAAAATCCCTCGTATGCCGTGGACCATAGAGAGAGAAAGAGCAAGTTGGTTTTTCAAATTTTAATTAAAGTATTATCTAGCTTGTGTTGGAAGTTGGATTTTAAACTTGATGGTATAGCTACCTAGGATGTCAAGTAGCCTCCTAAGTTGTCAAGTAGCCTCCTAAGATGTCAACTAGCCACCCTAGTGACACAAAGCACTCACTAGCCCCATGATGACAAAAGGTAGAGGTATCTTGCTATTATTTAATTAGTAAGCCTTTTATCCAAGGGACAACAAAGATATGGGGGATATTAGTTACTCCTAGTTGTATCTAACTATATTGCAAGATACATTCTTGAATCACCACATTTCATTTTCTCTTCATTTTTCTCCTATTCTTCTATTTTTCTCTCAAGCTAGCAAAATACAAAGAGAGGAGAGAGAGGTTCGGTTCTTGAGGGGAAGGAGAGGGGTGCTAGCTTGATTAGTGCACCCTAAGTTCATATCTTTGGTAGATCAAGGAAGATTGCTACTAGAACAAGGTATAACCTAAATCTTCATTTCCTTCTTCTATTTTGTATTATAGCAAGATAGCAAGTTTTGATGGGGTTATGAACTAATACCCAAGATACCCTAGTTCTACATATCATCATGTATAGAACTAAGTATCTTTAGTGTTAGATCAAAGAATTAGAGAAAGAAAGTGAGCATATGTTCTCCTAGGGGTGAAACCCTAGTTTTTCCTTCCACTAAATCTTGTGTAACTCAAGTTTTACAACTTGGATTTGTGATCCGTTGAAAGGGGGGTGCTAGATACATGAGTTAGCTAGTAAACCCAAGTGGTAGAATACAAATTCAATAATTTTTGAAGCCTTGGGGGCTATTTTCCCAAAACAGTCCAACTATAAAACTTAAAGCTTTAAAACCCTAAAAGCTTGTTGTCCCTGTTTTTCCAAAGGTTGTTTCGGCCAGTTATGTATCTTTTAAAAATCTGAAAAAAATCACAGAGGTACCTTAAGAAGTTATCTACAGGTAGGAAAAAGAACGAACACGTTTCGATGTGTGGTTTCTGTTTAATGACTTTTATCGTGGACTCCTAAATATTCTTACCCAGATTACTCACTGTGTATACCTTGAAAAAATATGAAAGTTTTACAGTATGTTTATATATGTTATGAGAGTGTACCCTGAAAATTTCAGAATTGTCTGAGCAAAACTCGATTTATGAAAAATGTAACAAGATTCGGAGGTTTTGAGTACTTTGAAAATAGTAAATCAATTTCTAAAATTTCAGGAAAATTCGTAAATTATTGTTGGGTCATATACTGTCCAGATCCAGAAGATAATAATTTTTTGCTATTTTTCATAATAATATTATAGTTATGGTTAAAAGGAAGTAAATGGTTAAATAATGTCATAAATGAGGAAAATAGGATGTTAAAGCTTAAGTACTCCTATTATAGTGTAATCTAACCTATGTGAGGTATTTTGGTAATCTATTATGATAAATAATATTTATGACCTTTTATGAGTATTAAATAAGTTGTTTAATAAAGAGTAAAACAATTAAAATAAATTGTTTAGTCACCTAATAACTTATTAAAATATTACTATGATATTTGTAATATAAGAATTTGATATTTTTAAGTAAATAAAGAAATATTAAGATTAAAACTTTATGGAAATATTATTGAATGGGTAATAATTAAACCTAATTTGTTATTCGATAGATAATAACTAAAGATAATTAATTGATTCCCATTTAATTAATATTGAATGGTAATCAAATGAGAAATGAGCTATTTGAATATGAAGTGTTTAATAATTCCTTAATTAAACAAGTAAACCCAATTGTTTAAAGGCTTAAAAAAGTGTTTAACCCTTAGGAAAAATATTCCCAAGTTAATCTATCATTAACCTAAGTTTGATTAGGGTTAATGATAGCAAGATTGTGCTAGATGCATTATGTGTTTAACTTATGTGCTAGATAAGTTCCTTAGTGAACGTATAGACGTACAACTACGCAATACTAATTGATAGATCGACTGTAATATCCCGAATGTTTATGAGTTAGTAAATCATGATATTAAATTATTATGATGATTATGGCATACAATGATCCTTAGAAAAGGAAATTGATGGGTTAAACATAGGATAATACTCAAAGTATATTTGAGTTGATAAAGGTTATATAATAAAAACCTACGAGAATTGGTTGAGGAAAGTGGATTAAATAGGTAATATGAAACCTATGTTATAGTACTACGTTAAAATTTATTCAACGATAAAATTTCGGAAGAAATTAGACGAACACCGAGTAAGAGGTTTGATATTTGTGATTCCGAGGACGGAATCCTTATAAGGAGGGAAGGATGTGACAACCCGGATTTTCAAGAATGATTATAATAAGAATTTAATATAGAATAATTCTTATTATGAGACATGTCGAGTTTGAATATATATGTGTTATATATATCTATGTGATTTTTGGTGAGCTTAATATGTATATATATAAATGTGAAATATATACATAGATTCAGAATGAATGAGTTAATAGTTAATTATTGTAACGATCACGAGTCATGGGTAGCTTGGTAATTCGAGCTTTTGGATATTATTAAATAAAATAGACTTTTATTAATAATATTATGTGTTAAGAGTTTAAAGGTTATATCATAACCTAGATTACGTGTAGACAATGATTAGTAAGTGTGAAAGTTTTCGTAAAAGCTAATTTGGTAGTTTCGAGAAATATCGCTAGAATACTATTTATTGGATTAAATAAATAGTTGAAGGATAATATTATTGAACGAGTTATTTGTTGTAAAGGCGCTAACCAAAAATATTGGTGGGATATATGTGCGATGATATATATGATTATGGGAAGTTAATCGTGAAGAACAGCGATCGCGAACCGTGAATACCCTTGTGAGTTTGGGTTTATTAATACTATTAAATGGATTAAATATTATTCTTATGTGATGTCCTTTAAGGTTATTTTATAACCTGGATGATGTCAATGTATGAAGATTTAGGCGTTATTGAATCGTATGAGTGAATAATTGATTTTGCGAAAGATCGCAAAATCACTATTTACGGGGCACGTTTCCCGAGGCACTATTTACGCCATAAAATTTTTGTGTCTTTTTCGATGTTGAATAATTTCATAAATACGTGTATGCGTAGGAATAATTTTTCCAAGTGTCAGAAATTTTATTTGAGCTGATACGTGATTTTATCCGTATCCGAAAGGTATTATATGGGTGTTCCGAATAAATGGACAAATCCCATAATAATTATTTTTATGCATCCCAATAATTATGGGAGTACCCATTTTAATTTTGAGTAGAGTTATTTACCAGTTTTGGTACAAAAGTGCGAGTTTTCGGATATAATTTTGGTGTTTTGGGGATTTATTTTGGCTTGTCACCCCAAGAGGGAACCAATCCCTTATTTTGGACCAATCAAATGAGAGCATGGGAAGGAGATTGCCGGCAAGCTCATAGAGCTCCTAACCCATTTCCCAAATTTACTCCTCCACTCTCAATCCCATTCAAACCATTTGATTTCTCTCTTGCACCTCATTCAAACCAAACCATCAGCAACTAGAGAGAGAACTGCAGAGTTTAGTGAGAGAGAGAGCTGCCAAGAGCTAGAAGAAAGAAGGAGAAGGTCGCCAGAAAAGTCACCGGAAAAGAAGAAGAGTCGCCGGAAAAAGAAGAAGAAGAAGAAAGGAAGAAGAGAATCCAAGCAAGAAAAACTCAAGCCAAGCAAGCCTAGCAACCTTATTAACCTCTTGAAGAGATTTGTAGAGGATATTTGAAGGACGAGCCATCATAATTTGGCAAGGAACGCTTAAGGCAAGTTCTTTCAGTAACTTGTTAACTTGTTTAAATGTATTGATGTACATGACTTGATTACTAAATCTTTCACTATTATGTGGATTATATGAGAGCATGATTAAAGTGTGTATAATGTGCAATTATGTGACTATACTGTTCTATGTGGAACTTGAATTATTGTAAATATACAATGTGAGATGCATGAAGTATGCTATGAGATACATGATGCATATATATGGATGAATTGCATAAGATTTATAATGCATGAGTAAGATGCATAGTATGAGAATCGTGGTGCATGGATAAAATGCAAACTTATGTGTTACATGAAGCATGAAATGTGAAAACTGTCAGTTCTTGCTGAGCCGTCGTGCTCATTCTTGCAAAAATAAAACTTTTGCAGATTTACGATGCACTACAATTATCTCGATATCGTGATGATAAAGATTAGAGGCGCATGGAAACAGGAAGGTTCCTAAATGTCCCTTTACTGTAATTATTTAGCTATGATGACGGTATATGATGTACGTAAATTTGACTATGTAAACCTTGAGTTAGAAATGAAGGTTATCCATTATAGTATTTATGATGTGATTATGATAGTTACTTGTTATAGTAAACTACAAGGATGTCGATGTTATATAAAGGACATTTTTATAACGAATGTATTGGTTATTGAATAACCTTGCGAATATTCAGGGATTGGATAAAGTCAAAATCTGAACCTTGCGTTCACACATGAGATATTGTAAAGGATCATGGTATTCATTCAACCTTGGTCATAAATGTTTTATTTAAGGTCTTCGTGCCTGGGATTAGATGAGGATATGTTGTTATATTATTGTAATTACATACTTGTAGTAAGCCTATGTTGTATGGGTAGTACCGTGACGTGCGGGAATCGGGTTCAAGGTAAGACCCGAGTTTCGGGGGCGTTACAGTTGGTATCAGAGCTGATAGGTTATAAACCTTAGGTAAGAGTACCTTAGACTATAACTTTAGTGAAGAAAGATGATAATGATGAAGATAGTGAAGAGAATAAACTCAACTAGAGTTTAATTGATAGTAAATGAGTTTAAGAAATTCATAAGAGTTGAGATATATATAAGACGATTCAAAGAAGAATCTCGATGAGTTATAAAAGATGAGAAATAGGAGTTACCTGACTCCAGTGTTATAGATGATAAGTATTGATCAATAGACGAGGTCTATAAGGCGTAAAGGCATAAAATCCTATATTATGATTAAAGAGAAGAGTATAGAAGGTCGTAGGATGAAACGATCGTAGAGTAAGATCACGAAGTGATTGGATTAAGTCATAGAATGACAGATGATCAATTGAATGATTGAAAATTTTAGCTGAATGCTATAGATAGATGGTACTATGAGATAGTACGAGTAAAACTCGGAAAGAGTTATGGATGATGAAACAAGAATTAAATTCTTGTTGAGCAACGAGTAAGCTAGGATTGAGGGTGATTTCAATTGAGGACTCATGTTAGTGGCTGAGTAGTACAATTCCTTGTATGGGCGGGGGATTCGTGCTTGGTTTGAGAACCACTTAGCTTCCTATATCGGTATAGTGGTTGAGTTGAACAATTCCTTGTATGGGCGGGGAATTCGTGCTTGGTGTAACAACCGCTTAGCTTCCTATATTGATTAGGGGCCGAGTTGACCAATTCCTTGTATGGACAGGGGATTGTGATAGGTTCGACAATCACTTAGCTTCCTATATTGATAATCATTGGAACCTGGTATCGCGCTATCGCTATACGTATGACGAGAAGGTGATTCTTTTCTCATATTTATATTTGATAGTTAGAGAATATTAAGATTAGGTGCGAGTTCTTTAAACTCACACGTATGGTAAGTTCGTGACTCATAATCATATGGTATGGTGGAACCCCTCAGCGAATGGATGATTTTGGTCTGACTAGGATAAGTTCCTAAACTCATATGATTGTGGTAAGTTCCTGAACTCATAATGTGTGATAAGTTTGATGAACTATATTGGGGTATAAGAAAGTTATAGAGCGAGAATTGTGAATTCTCAAAATGATGAGCATGGGTGATGTTAGAAATAGATAGAATTATTAAGTAATGATGTATTGAAGAGAAATTGAAGTTGATGAGGAGACATAGATATTCCAAATCTTCTAGCTATGCTAGACTTCGAAATTTATTGACTTCGTGCTGACAATTGCACTTTTGCTCTTCGAAAAATGTATGGGGCCAGATTTCTGGACCAAGGATTTTTAAATGTACTATTATTCATATGTCTATGCTAATAGTTTCGGCTAGACAAGTTGATTTGAAAATATCAAAATGTATTTTTTTAAATTGTCATCAATGCATCATGAGACCTGGTGTAGAATGACAGATGATGGAGTCATCAATGCAGATTAACCTAGTGTTGGATGTGATCATAGGATCGTCAGCCCACTATGGTATGATGTAGTATGACAAAGTCACAAATGACGGAATCCTCAACGGACTTTATCAATGTTAGGTCCTTCAAGGCCAATTAGTTAAAGCTAGAATTATTTGTAGCTGAGCAAACAGGCAAGTTTCCTAACTCAAACTCGAGTTATTATTTCCGAAGCATGTTAGTGAATAATTATTGTTGATTATTCACATTTATACTGATTATTAAGATTCGCACCTTGTGCAATTGAATTCCTATTCTATTATTATTGAACTGTGAATTAAATTAAAGTTCTTTCAAGCATGAATTGTTTATGAGATAGATCTATGCTATTTGTATCAGCTAGATCAAGCATGTCTAAATTTGTTAAATCAAATGTATTTTAAAAGTTGTTCTTATTAAATTGCTATGGTAAGAACTCTTGGCTGAGAAAAGGATAAATTTGATTAAGGCATGATATCAATGCTGGTTTATTAAGTGTTTATGCATAAATCACGGGGTATGAAAGGCTGATCCCCTTGATTACCAAAACATATTAAAAGATCTAGTCTAAATGCTGAGAACCTTGGCAAATGTCCATGGTTATTTCAAACCACTCAGTAATTGTCATTCAAGTATTCGAATATTGAACTGTTGACTATTAATTCATGTTTCTTCACAATTCTATACTATTGTTGAACATTGAAAGCGAAACTTCTTTCTATTCATGATATATCTCCCTTGTGTATAAACTTGCTAAGCAAACTAGTTGCTTACCCTTGCTATATCATGATCTTTATTTCAGCTAAGGCAGAAACGTCTAAAAGGGACAAAGGAAAAGGGAAGGTGCAAGAGTAGTTGCCTGATAGGGCTTATGTACTAGTTTATCTTGAATGTTATTTGGTTATGTGAACTTTTATTGTATTAAGGGTACGTTTTAAGTTAAGGTTAAAGAACCTTGGGACCATGATTGTAAGACTTTATTTCTATTTCGATAGACATTGTACGTTTATTATTCCGCATTAGTTAGAAAGTATGTTGTTGTTGAGTATCGTTAACACCGAATTAGAGGTTAGGAAACCCGAATTTGGGGGTGTCATCACATGCATGCCCAACTATTTCTAACGTGATTAACATAATCATCCTTAGGAAAGTGTTGTATGCTAACAAATTCAGAAACAGAAACTTAACAGAACATTAATTTCTTCTTAGAAAAAAGAAACAATATAGATGTTAGATTAAGTAAACAGAAACTGTCAACCAATTATTTAGCTACAATTTCTTTCAAAAGATAATCCAAACATCAATTTCAACATATAAAGGCCCTGGAATTTAAAGTTTTGACTTATTCAATGAATTGCATAAAATACACAGCTCAATAACAAACTTGGGAGAAGCTAATATAGAGTGTACTGCTCATTTATGACATTATCTTGAAGTTTTTACCTTGTGTATGAATTGTATAAAATGAGATAGATGGTGATGGGGACGGGGGTTTTGGGACAAAGGATAAATATTGCACAGATAATCTCACACAAAACTAAATCAATTCTAATTATTCAATATATCAAAATAATGAAATACATCCCTATTTATAATGCTCCTAGACAACTTTCTTAACCTAACTTGGACTTTAATAAGATAATTACAAATCAAATAAGATAACTGCAAATTAATTATAGAAACTAAACAACTTCTAATTCTAATTTATGGGCTTCCAAAGCCTCTTATATTGTTCTAACCAATTTTCACGGCCTCATCCTACATTATTTCTCCTCCGCTGAGAAAAACTCGACCCCGTCGAGTTAAAAACATCAACACAAGAATTAGCATGCTGGATCACCAAGGAATTCTTTGCAAGCTTGAATTTGGCACATCGGTAGCACAAGTAAGAGTGAACTTGGTACTGCTTTGATAATCGAATAGATATTAACACAAGCATCATGTTACGCATAACGATCCCATAGCCATGTACGCCTAGAGGTGCACAAAAGGCCTGAGGCCTGCGGCATGGCCTTGATCCGGCCTAGGCTTGGCCTGAAAAAGCCTGGCTTGAAGACCCCAAAGAGGCCTCATTTTTTAGCATGTGGCCTGGCCTGACCTGGAAAAAGGCCTGAGCCTGACCTAGCCTATGGCCTAGAACGGCCTGGCCTGCAGGCCTAGTCACCAGCCACTAGCCCCAATTCAATCCCCACTTCTGTACAACCCAACCCAAATAAAATAAGCTTACTCCATCAGACCAACCCAAATAAAATAAGTTTTCCATCCATTAGCCCAACTTTTGTATAATGCAATTAATAGATAGATCTGATCTCTTTTCTTATTCTTCCTTATTCTTTTCTTTTTTCTGTTCCATCAATCTGATTTTGATATGGTACATCAGATCTAGCACTAATTAGTTAACTTTTTGTTGAACTAATGCTTCTAATTTAGTCTAATCAATGTAATCATCCAGCCTATTGTTTATATAGAATACATCCTCAATTTTGTTCGCCTCAATTAGAGGTAGAAGGATGAGAAGCCATGACCCACCTTAGCGGTGAGCTTCGCAATGATGTTTTGAGAACCAAAACATGGAAGCCTCCTGATACAAGTTAGCCAAGCTGGAATGATTCGCATTGAAAGTCGTGTAATAGTGCTCTAGATCCATCTCTCTTTCTCTCAATACACCGCACTTATGAACAAATAGGTTTTTTATAGTATTAGATCCAAACAAAAGAAATCTGAGGCCAAACAAGCAGAATCTACCACAAAAATATAAAACAAGCAGAGCAAGGAAATAAGGGAGGAAACAGATCTTAGAGAAAAAGAGTAGTTGGGGGAAGAGAGGCTGATTGATTGAGCATGTGAGTGAGGAAGGGATGGGTACGAAATTTACACAACTATCCAACTCGCCTTGACCTTGACTTGGGCCTGGCCTGGCCAGCAAGCTGCCTCATATCACTATTTCAGCTAATAAGCCTGACTTGGCCTGGTCAACGGTCAAAGCCTGACAAGCCTAGATCGAACCAAGCCAGGCAACCTGTTTGTGCACCCCTGTGTACGCCCTAAAATAATGTGACAAACCTTAAGGGGTAGAACATCACACATAACCGTATCCTTAAGCTTGCCAACAGAAAATGTAACCAAACACCTTTAGGTAACCCAAAACTTTGTATTGGTAATCCATTCAACATCATACGACTCCGGGTGAGGCTCAACTTTTAACCCAAGTTTCTTAACTACTTCCTCAGAGATAACATCCGTACAACTCCCAGTATCAATCACAAGAGAGCACACATGTCCCGCACATATAACTCTCGTTTGAAAATTTCACCCACAATGGATTTTAGGATCATCCTTATGTTTCTGGGCAACTAGTAAAGGTCGAAGAACAACTAAACATCCTTCCTAATGAGCATTAGCTTCTAAATCTTGCTCATTGGGCTCATATTCATCGTCTATCAGCTTGCAAACCTCTTCGTTTAAGTCGGCTTTTCCGCACGCTGTCAACAATAGCAAGTTGCCTAGAGGGAGAAGAGGAAACATTCATCTTTGGGGAAGGACACTCAAAAGACATGTGACCAAAACCACGGCAATTATAGCACCTAGACATATGGTTATTGCTAGCATTAGAAGAACCTGGGGTTCGATTAGGCCTGCTAGTGCTGAAGGGCTTGTTGATGATCTTTCCATTGGCCCATTTAAAACAGGCTCCACAAAAGTACGCTCCCTCTGAGTTTAGACTTGTATTGAAGGCCTAACAGAATTTCTTTTCAAATTATCCTCTATTTGGGTGGCAACTTGAATATCATCATCCAAGAGCAAGAGTTTACCTGTAGCTACACCACCTGCAATCTCCAAATTTAATCCTCGACGGTACATGGAGATTAAAACTTCTTCAACCCAAGAAAATTCAAACCGTGTAACCAAATTGTGGAATATTAAAGTATACTCGACTATAGATTTACTTTCTTGTACAAACTCAGTTAACTGTAAATATGCTCGTTGCTTATAATCTGAAAGTACAAAACATCGTGTCAATGCAGCTTTCATATCTTCTAATCTTCTCGCAACTGTATATAAATTTTGTTGATATTGATCTCACCAAATACGAGTTGTTCCTTTCAATTTCGCTTCAGCAAAGAAAAGTTTCCTTTCATCGGATAATTCATACCAACGAAAGAAACTCTCCAAACTATGAATTCAATCGAAGAATGCTTCGGGACCATTATTGCCATTGAAGTCTCCAACATCTAATTTCGCTCCTCTATCCACTGCATTCATCCTAGGATCTGGAACATGAGGATTAACTCGTGGATTAGGGTCATGTTGCTGTAGTCTCAGATGATTAAGATCCGGAATGGGGTCTTCAAAATTCTTATGAGCATCTTCTTGTCCCTTATCTACGCGTTCTGTGAGTACATCAACTTTTACTGTAAGTGTTGTAATAGAAGCCTGAACATTTGCAGTAAGTGTTGTGATTGAATCTTCAATCCTTTTGAGACGCTCATCTTGTTGTAACATATAATTATCAAGCTTGGCGTTAATTTCTCCCGCATTTACCATGGTACCTGTAAATAAAATATAGACCTCTTCTTTTTTTCTTTTTTTTTTGGACTTGATCTAGGGGCTGAAGTGCAAAAAAATATAAAGAAATAGGGGACGGAACTGAAACTAATGAAACTGCAGGGGCTAAAATTGAAAAAAATGAAAGTACATGAACTGATATGTAAAATTTCAAGGGTATTTTAAAATTTAAGAAAACTTGGGGACTAAACTAGAAAACTTTAAAAACTTTGGGGTACCTAACTATAATTGTTCAGAAGATATTTTTTCCCCTACGTGAGAATAATTTCTCATAGATATCTGAAGCTGCTTTACTCTTCCAACTTGACATAGACACGAACGAGCTGCTTTACTCCTTTTCCAACTTCACAGAGAGACAGAAAGAAGAAAAAAAAACCTTGAAGGGAATATAAGGCTGCAAGAGGCGGTGGCAACAAGAGGAGGCGGCGATAGTGGCAGAGCTATTTCTACTTCTTCTCCTTCTCTTCCCCTTTTGTTTTCTTTTTTTTCTGTTGGCTGCGATTTGGGGGCTGCAACTTGGGCTGTGTTTGGCTAGGTTTCTGGCTGAAATTAGGGTTGTGATTGGTATATGTATATTGTACTGAGGTTAATTCTAGCTGTGTTTGGGTAAGATTTAGTTTTCTTGTGCCAATTAATGTTTTGGTGAAAGGCATATGATAGACTGCTACAGAATGGGTCTACCATGGCTGGACAATAAATTTTGATTTAACTGAAGTCACGGTTAGGAGAATGATTTTGGGACATAGGTGTGGCAGCAGAAGGTGGTTTGGGGTAGGGCTCTGATACCAAAATGATGTGGATGGGGAGTATTGGGACAAAGGATAAATATCACACGGATAATCTCACACAAAACTAAATCAATTCTAATTATTCAATATATCAAAATAATGAAATACATCACTATTTATAATGCTCCTAGACAACTTTCCTAACCTAACTTTGACTTTAATAAGTTAACTACAAATCAAATAAGATAATTGCAAATTAATTGCAGAAACTAAACAACTTCTAATTCTAATTTATGGGCTTCCAAAGCCTCTTATATTGTTCTAACCAACTTTCACGGCCTCGTCCTACATCACATGGCTTAGGTTCTTCAATTGATATGAAACTACTTTTGTTCTGAATATGTCCTAGGCCTATTTGGTACAAAAAGTTGTGGTAGATGAATGAAAAGTCAAAATTCTAAGCACCAAAATCCACACAATATGCATAACCCACACAATATGCAATGAATTTGCCTGTTTTGATCTAATAGTTTACTTGCAATATCACATTCAAGAAGAGTGATAGAGAAAGAACTTATATGAATATTTGCTTCAGCCATATTGTGGTCTACATAAGCAAGAAACTGAGCCGCAAACATAATTCGAATCCTCACAGAAGTGTTGTTTCATAAATGAATTAGGATAAACCAAGATTGGCTTTGCCAATAGACAATAGCACATACAACATTAAGTAAACCGCCCAGCACAATCCATTCCGGTCTAAAATTGAAGAATAGACCCTAAAATTAAACCTAAATTAAAACCTAAAAATTAAGAATTGAATCCAAAATTGTAACATTCAAACCTTAAACACTAAACAATTGAACTCTTATACAAAACCCCATGAACTTTTAGCTACTAACTTACATAATCCAATACATATTTGTTTACAAATTAGGAATCCTAAGTTACTTGTTATACTTAGAGCTTATTAATGCATCAGGGTAGAGAATTTGCATTAAAAAAAAAGATAAGAATGAATAGCATACCTTAGAGGCTCTAGGGATTCGATCTCCACTATCTCCAACAGAAATATTGAGGACGATTATGTCCTAGCTTTCCAAGAGAATAAGGCCCCTAGCTTTCCAAGAGAATATCTGTGAATTCTATCTTTCTAAGCCGAGTTATTGTACCTTATATATGAACTAGTGTTGAACCCGTGCCCCCGGCACTACAGACTACCACTGCCACTTCCGCTTCCACTGCCGCTTCGGTTAGCACTGTCGCCGTTGATATATGTTAGTCTCAACTCCGCCGCTCCGATTGGAAGATGGGGATGAGGAGGAAGAGGAATATATGTTAGTCTTTTGATATTTCTGTATGTATTTAGTTTGATTTATCCAAACTTTTGGATGGTTGAGATGATTTTTTAGGATGGGCGGGAAAGAAAAAAAATTTCAAAATCCGTTGCACTTTGTTATATAGATTGTATAAAATCAGCCGAGTAATACCAACTGAAGAAGAGGGAACGAATATGGTCGCGTAGGAAGAAGAATAAGTGGTCAGCGATTTTGGGAAGAAGTCGTCAGAGAGCTTTGGGGAAGAAAAGAACTCTCACGAGGTTGGTTTAGGTTTGTACTTTTGTCTATTTAGTATATTAATATATTATTGTTTAATTTTAATAAACAAAATTAATATAAAATATCGTTTTTTTTTATTTTTTATTAGATTTTTTATTGGTAGGAGAATTTTAAAAATATTGAACAGTGTTCTATTTTGTGAGGAGAAACTTCAATACTCTATTTTTGTGAGGAGAAACTCCTACTTACTACCTTTATATATTATATAAATATAGATTATCAGCAGGGACTATCACTGTATTTTATTCTTAATTTTTTTTAAAAAATTCACATATATTATTATAAAATTTATTTATTTATTTGAAACAATCCAAAAATATTGAATTTATAAATCTATTACTCCCTCGGTTCCTAAATAACTGACGTTATAGGTCAATTTTTTTGTTCCCAAATATTTGACGTTATAGGATTTCTAGGAGAATTTATATATATCCATATAATCCTTTCTCTTCTTCCTATTGGATTTCTAAAGAAAATTAAAAACTTGAAAATTCTCCCTCTTCTTCTTATTGGAGTCCTATAAAGAATTAAAAACTTAAGAATTCTCTTTCTCCTTTCTATTGGACTCTTTTATCTTTTTATGTATATCCATGCAATCCTCTCTCGCCTTCCTAATGGATGAATAGACAAATGAATTGGAGTAATTAAATTTCTTAATTAGTGTGCATTGACGTATAACGTCAGTTATTTAGGAACCGAGGGAGTACTATTCATGAAAAGATTACAAGTGATGAAAAAACGCAAACAAATCCCCTTAAAAGAATTAACAAATCAAATGAGAAGGATGGCTAATCGTAAGCAAACGATAGTGAACATCATGATTTCTCTTTTTTGTATGAATTTTAGAAGGATAGTATGAGATTTATATTTATTTTGGTCAATTAGAGAAAGCGTTAATTACATTTTTAATTTTTATATTTTCTCCTACAATGTTAAGTAGAAAGAGAAATGAAGATAGTATATTATTTAAACTAGTCTATTAACCCGTTTGAGGAATGAGAATTTTTATTCTTTTTATGTTTTTGTCATTTTATAAACTTTTTGGGTAATTAAATAATGGGTTCTTTACATAAGTATACAACATTTAGATAGTATTATCAAAAACAGTACAACCCCAAAATAATTACCAAAATAACGCCAAACACAACTCACGTCAGATTTTTTAGTTAAGATTGTAAATTTTAAATTGCTGAAATTAAGGAGCAGTTACCAAAACAATTTATCAAATCCAACAACCGCAAATCAACCCAATCAGTCAATATTGCGAAACACAAACGAATTAGAAAAACAGAATTGAAACAACAATTAATCATAAACTGGATTATTAAACGAAATCTTGAAGAATTTCGAAACCAACGACGACGGTAAAGTTGAAGTTTCTGATACATCCATTGACGCCGATTTCGAAGGAATATAAATCAGTCAGTAACGAGAAGCTTGATTCATAATCTGGTAAATATCACATAATATGGATTTCTGATAATGTTGACTTATCTTCATATAAATGATCGTTTACTTCTTCTTCTTTTTTTCATTCGGATAATAGCAATTCGTTTCATGGGTGAAACTGTTTACCTCGGCATTGGTTAATTACTAGTACTAATTTGGTTACTGTGCACAAAAGGTTTGATCACATTGTTTCCTGTTTGTAGGAATTATTTTGTAAGCACTTTAATCTAAACCTTGAATCGAAATATTTATTTTTTAGTAGAATTATTTTGGTTACTATATAAAAATTATAAGGTTACTTTAATCACTTTGTTCGGTTACTTTCACATACACATACAGTATGTGTATAGTAAACATATTGGTTAAGTTTATATGTATGATTTGTCACTTCATGGTTGGTTACTTAATACTATTAATTTGGTTACATAACACACTATATTTTGCCACCAATGTTTGATGCCGCTGTTTCGTTACTGTTATATGATTACTTTCATAACTTTGTTTGGTTAAATTTCACATACATATACAGTATATGTATAATAAACATATTGGTTACGTGTATATGTTTGTTTTGTCACTTCATGGTTGGTTACTTAATAGTATTAACTCGGTTACATAACACACTATATTTGGTCACCAATGTTTGATATTTGTATTAGTTTAACTAATAACCATATTGGTTGAAAAATTGTTTCTGAATAATGATTTTTTATAAAAATTAATCTGGTAACTATAAATGTGTTATTTTGGTTATCTTCATATGTTTGTTTGGTAACATCATATACAAAAATACAATTTATGTTTATTTAACCATTAGTAGGCTTTCATATGTTTGTTTGGTTACTTATTATCACTAATTTTGTTACATAACACATTACATTTTGCCACCTTTGTTTGATGATTGTACTTGTTTAGTTTGAAAGCAAATTATTTGAACATTTGTTTCAGATTAGTCATTTATTTACCCAATTACTTTGGTAATTAATTGGATGTTATATGGTTATAATATATGTTTGTTTGGTTACTTCATATACATGATACAATATATATATATATATATATATATATATATATATATATATAATAAACAAATGGGTGACATACAAATGTTTGTTTGGTTACTTAATTGTTGATTACTTTAAAGTACTATGTTGGTTACTGAAAACAATACATTTGGCCATCATTATTTGATGATTTAACTTGATTAGTTTATAACCAGAATGATTGAACTTTTGTTTCTGATTGATGATTTCTTAATTCCAAACTTTTGTTACTGTAATTAAGTAAAATTGTTACCATCATATGTTTGTTTAGTTACCTTAACAGACACAAAACAGTTTATTCATAACATATGGATTTGTGAGCTACATATGTTTGTTACTTTACCTCATGTTTACCATATATTGCCCATATTATAATATTTGACATTAACACATTATTTTTAATGTCTCAGTTATCACATAATGGAGATGATTCCGATTCTACTTTATTTTAACGGAATGTGGTCTGACAGTAGCCAATATGACAATTTTGAAGTTACCGGCATACTAGTCCCAGCAACTTGTAGTTTTGCAGAATTACACGACTTGATATGCAGAGCATTAAGGATAGACACCAACACAACAACATTGGTAATCAAATTTCTTATTAAAAGCAGCATTCCACCAATCACTATATCAGACAAATCAACCGTTAGATTCTTTATGGAAGTGGTTAGAAAATCAGATGAATAAGGAAAGTTTCCACTTATTATAGAAAAGTTCTACATCAATACACGCAGTACAAGCTTACAGCGATTGAGGAATGTAGAAGAAAACAGTAACCAAGACGAAAGTCCAATACGATCAACACAAATGAATTCACAGCTAATACCACTATCTAATCACCAAATTGGAAACCAGTATGTCGAGCATCTTGCAATAGAAGCTATTGATCAAGGACAAAGCAGGCAACGAGGCATAGCATATTATGAAGATTAATTTGATGAGGTCATATCCGATCCGAATGGAGTTGATGTGAAAGTACATCAAACGTACAAAGACAAAAAAATATTGTCACAAGCAATAAAACTATATTCCATCAGGCAAAATCGACAACACAAGGTTGATAGGAGTAGCAATAGAGACTATGTCCTGGTCTGCATAAAAAATGAAAGTTGCAATTGGAAGTTGAGGGCATCAAAACTTCGAAAGAGCAGTATGTTCAAGGTAAGATACTTTAATGATACACACACGTGTTCGTCCGACATACTTATGGGAGATCACAGACAAGCTAACAGTGACTTGGTTAGTCAATGCATCATTCATAGATTAATAGATCCGAAGAAGATATACACACCAACGGATATTAGAGAAGACATGATGACAGAATATAACGTGTCTATATCTTACCAAAAAGCTTGGAGGTCAAAGGAGAAAGCTTTGGAAAAAGTAAGAGGAAATCCACATGACTACTCTTTGATCCCATCATGGTTGTACACGTTAGAGAAAACAAATCGAGATAATTTTATTTTTTGGTACTTGTTCGGTAACCCAAAAAAACTGAAATGGTTACCTTTCTATTAAGTGTTGGTTACCAACTGAAATGTAACAAAACTATATCCACTGTTTTTAGCTGCTAATCATCATCTATGTAAACTTGATATCAGGTTCAGTAACAGCCCTTGAGTTGGAAACTAATGGACGTTTCAAGTATCTATTCTTTGCCATAGGAGCATCAATTGAAGCATGGCATCATTGCTTTCCGATTATTGTGGTTGATGGGACATTCATACAATCAACCTACGGTGGAACACTCCTCATAGCAAGCACACAAGATGCAAATAGAAACATTGTTCCAATTGCATTTGCAGTGGTTGACAGTGAAAATGAACTATCGTGGAGATGGTTTTTCGTCAACTTAAGAAAGGTTTGTGGAGTTAGGGAAGGACAATGCATTGTTTCAGATAGGCATGAAGCCATTATACAGGGACTGAACTTTGTGTTCCCTGATGCCATGCATGGTTCATGTACATATCATGTACTGAAGAATATTAAAAACAGATTCAAAAAAAGTGGAGAAGAAGTCAAAAAAGCATACAACGGGGCTTGTAGAGCATACACTATTGAGGAATTCAACAGAAACATGGTTGATCTTGATGCAATTGATGTTAGAATAAGAACATATTTGGAGAAAGAGGTTACGTTGGAGAAATGCACAAGGCTTTATGGGGCTGTAAGTAGGTACTCAACAATGACTTCGAACACTGCAGAATCTATAAACAATGCAATCAAGGGAATCAGGGGACTTCCAATTACCACAATGATCGAATGCCTACGTTGTATGGTACAGAGATGGTATTTCACACACAAACAAGAAGTCATATCAACATTCACGACCCTGTCTACAACAGCAGAAAGAATACTACAATCTAACATCATGGAATCAAAAAAACATAAGGTGACTAATACTACTTTTAACTTATTACATCAGTATCTATTAAAAGTATCAACTGTAGTTTGAAGTCAAAATATTGTATTGTAATTATGTTGCATAACACATTTTATTTGGTCACCAATGTTTGATGATTGTACTTATTTAATTAATAACCATATTGATTGAAAATTTGATTCATATTAATGAATTCTTGTTAAATTTTCTCTAGTTAATATATATATGTTATTTGGTTATGTTCATATGTTTGTTTGGTAACCTTAACATACAAAGATACAACTTATGTTTATTAAACAGTTTAGTGGCCTTCATAAGTTTGTTTGCTAACTTCATAATTGATTACTTAATATTACTAAACTTGTTTCATAATACCTTACATTTGGCCACCAAATACAGATTGTTTGATGATTGTACATGTTTAGGATATAAACAGATTGTTTAAACCTTTGATTTATATTTGATGATTCCTTAATAAAAAATCTATGGTGACTGTACACATGTTATATGGATACCATCATTTGTTTGTTTGGTTACCATAACAAACACATCACATTTTATGTATAAAAATACAGATTTGGGGCCTGAATATGGTTATCATTATATGTTTGTTTGGTTACTTCAAATACACGATACAATTTATGTACAATAAACATATGGTTGACATACAAATATTTGTTTAGTTACTTAATTATTGATTAATTTGAAGTACTATTATGGTTACTGAATACATTACAGTTGGACACCATTATTTGATGATTGAACTTGTTTAGTTTATAAACAGAATGATTGAACTTTTGTTTTAGAGTGATGATTTCTTAATACAAAGACTTTGGTTACTGTATACATGTTATGCGGTTACCGTCATATGTTTGTTTGGTTACCATAACAAACACAGCACAGTTTATGCAAACAATACAAATTTGTGGCCTGAATATATTTGTTAGTTTACCTCATATTTTCCATTTATATCTCATTTTATAACCTCTTGCAATAACAAATTATTACTTTCCAATAAATTTTTAAAATTAGGGATCTTGTAGGCATATATATATATATATATACCTTTGAAACCAACAATGCATATGCATTTCATTAGATGATTTAACATAACTTAATAACTACAACCATGCTTTTTGCTGCAGGTTGAGACGTCTAACCTTGTGATTTTCACCGTTTACGATGCTACCAAACAGTATATTGTGGACATGGAACGAAAGACATGCACATGCAATAAATTCCAGTACCACGAGATGCCATGTCCACACGCTGCTGCTGTTATAAGCAAAAGGAATTTGAGCTGTTATGATTATTGCTCAAAATATTACTCAAAAACAACTTTGGTAGACACGTATTCAACTTCTATCTTCCCATTAGATGACAAGGATAACTGGGACGTCCCAGAAGAAATAAGAAAAATATGTGTCAACCCACCAAATACAAGAAGACCAGTGGGAAGACCAAAGATAGGAAGGTACAAGCATGGATCAGAAATCAAAATTCAAAACAGTTGTAGTAGGTGTCAAGAAAAAGGACACAATAGGAAAACATGTAAAAATCCAACAATTTTACGACCAAAAAATGGTCTGAAGTAGTACATGAGCAACAAAAGTGTATGATTAAAAACAAAGTACTTTGTACCTAATATTAATGTTTGAAATGAAAACTGGTTACACTCAACAGAAAGTATGGTTACTTGTGAATAAATGTTTGGTTACCAATATTACGTAATTGAAAAAAATGATGATTGTCAATCACACTCATTGAATGTTAACAAAACTATTGACATTTAATTTGCTAAACCATTATTGAAACCAAAATATTATATAACTCATTTCGTATATTACACATTGGGTAAACAAACAATATACCAATAAAGGATATATTAAGAAAACAAATACAGTTAACTTCTGTTAATTGTATTTAATTTTTGTAAAGGATATCTGATTACCCACATAACATATATTGGATACATGTGTACAACTATTTGGTTACCAAATGTCTACAATATAAAATAGTTAACAAAATCGTATGTGAATTAAACACATTATTTGGATACTTAATTAACATAGATTAGTTACCTTCGTACAACTGTTTTGCACACAAAAAACTATTACTTTGCACAAAAACAGTAAGTTTTAATGTTAGTGACAAAAGCAGAATAAAATATTAGCATTAACAATATAAGCTAACCTTGCTTTATTTCTCAAAACCTCATTAAATTATATGGACTATGAATACATATATGGAAACTTATTCATTGAGATAAGGTATCCACTGTTGGCTTACACAATTTTGAAGTTAAAAAAATAAATTACAATTAACACTTAGAATTTGGAGAAAAATCCTAAAAATTTAAATGGTTACCCAGAAATACTAGTCCGGATACCATGAAGTAATAATTTGGAAAACACTAAAAAAATATAGCCAAAAAAAATTATTTTCTTATTTTTAGTATACCTGCCATTGCAGCCATAATCAATGTAATAAATAAATATGCACCATCAAAACAATATATAAAATAAAATTATATCATTATATATAAATCAAATGAAAGTAAAACATTCATAACATAAATACTTTTATGGAAACCATCATACAACTGTTTGGAAACAATTAGAAAATATAACCAAAGTTTAAGAAATTACAAGAAAAAACATAGAAATCTAGTCATCCTTTCCAAATCTCCCTGGATATTCTGTATCAGACTCATAACCCTCAATTTGCTTGTTCCTAGCACGCATATAGAGGTTTACACACAATTTCTTCCTGTATTGCGAAATAGGAAATGGCTTTGGAATTTCGCTAAACTTTTGGTGAAGAACATATTCCGCAAAACAAATTGTGAACATCCCACAATCACTGTAAAAAAGTAGACAAAATAAAAAAAAAAACAAGTCAGACCAGCAAGCATTGCACATGAAATAATTAAGTAGTTCAAAACAGAATAAACCTTACCCCTCGACTTGTTCAGGCACCCCTTCCGCAAATTCAAGTTCAATAAGATCATTCTCCCCCTTTTGACTATATTGTTTACTTGATAAATCAATATCTGTCCTAGCCTTCCAAAATCCACATTTTGTTAACATCATAGGTAGCAAAAAGATGTAAGCCTCACAAGCGTCAGAAATATTTTCCCGCATTAATGACCTGGTCGGTTGAAGTGAATTGTAAACAACTAGACGTCTACGATGAACATCGAATACCAACAAAAACCAATGATCAGGACCACTCATATGAATGGGGAACAAAACGTAATCAACGTTACTCCATGGTGTGTTCACATCCATAATAAATCCATGAATGTATTCCGTAACATCACCATCCGCAGACAATATATCTGGATCTTGATTATCTCTATGAAATTTAGCAAATAAAGCTTTAAACTTCATATGAAACCAACTATCCGTGGTAGTAGCTCTGATCTGAATATTGTTAGAGTGTTTAGCCAATTTTCTGAGATAGTAAAAGCATATGTCGATATGCTACAAAAAAAATACCCAAACAAACTGCATTAGATATATATATATACAACAACCAAAAAATAATTATGTTATGAGTAACCAACAATTTCAATTTGGTTAAACACACACATGTAAAAAAAAGTTCCCTAAATATAATTAGTAATAAACATAGATTGAAAACCCTGCTAACATCAAATGGTAACAATTATTACTTATAAAAACTGACTAGTAACCATCACTAACAATAGTGATAACCAATACTAATAATTATGTTAACACTACCTTTGCAACAGTCAATATACAATTGAAAGCAAAAACAAATAGCTGGGAATTAAAATGTTGTTTGAAAGAAATAACTATGCTAATATGACCAATGTAAAACTGATAACCAACAATGACAACAATGTTTACTAACAATTACAACACTGGTAACCAACAAGAATAATAATACTAACCAAACAATAAAACTAAATTGGGTAGATATCCAACTGGTGCCTATAAAATGCAACGATACAGTAAATATAAGATAGACTAATGACAACATCAAATTCAGGAAAGAGTACATGATATTTAAAGCCTATCAAAATTCAAAAGCAGAGATACTGCATTCAACTCTATATTAGAACTGTACTGAGTTAATATGGAACATCAAAAGTACGCAAAGTGCTCAGTTTCAATATTGACATGACCCTTTACTTCATATATAAAGAAATAAAATGAAAAATGATATAGAAAGCAAACAATCAAAGACCACCTGCTAGGCCCCCTATTATGCTGCCAAACCTAAGTAATTATTCTATTGGGATTCAGTGAAGGATTATCGGCATTAATAGAATTCTTATCTGGTCCAATGAACCATTAAGAAATTAATACATGCATATATATTTGACAACTCCAAATCAATAGAACAAAGCAAACACTGACATTTCAGTTATATTTCCACAGCAATAAAATTATCAACTTGATATTGGACCACCAAATAAAACAGCATTACAATCAACTATGCTCATATTTTTCTTCTAGAAAAATAAGTAATATCTCAACTATGCCACAGTCAATAAAAATTCAATGTATAAAATCAAAATCCCTGACAACATTACTAACCAAAAAGGGAAACATTAGTAACCAACATCATCAAACTGGGTAATCAAAACATTTAAATGAAATTACATACATATAATTATTTATTACCACAAAATGTCATCACTGGTAATATCAAATAAATAAACAGTTAACCAACAATAACAATATGGCACCCAGCATTTCTATTACTGGTAACGAACACAAATAACTATGTTAATACAACAATATAAACAAATGTAACCGATAATATTAATACTAGTAACCATGAATTACAAAACTAGTAACTAACAAGGGCAATCCTGTTAATTAACAATGACAACACTGATAATCCAACAATTGCAACATTGCTAACTAAGAAATTAAAACACTGGTAACCAACAAGGAGAACATTATTAACCAAAAAAGTTAAATATGGTAACCAATCCAAAATATAGAGAGAAAGTACCCAAGACATAAGTCATAAATAATTTAGTTCTATATATTATTAAATTAAAATGCAATATACTCACATCATTATCCAGCCACTGTCCCGGAGTCTTAAGTTTGTAAAACCACATCTTAGATGATATTACAATAGATCCGAAACTGAATGAGGGCTCGATCTTATCATGTGCTCCAGAAAATTTATCAAACCTTCAATATTAGTAAAATAAAACACATTATTATCTTTTAAAAAAAATATATATTACTCAACAATTAGAAATAACATACCTTTTTCTGTTATTCATACCAATCTTGAACCACTGATCAAACAGTGAATCTTCAGACTTGGATGGCATTCCCATGCAAACATTGGAAAATGCATAAACATCTCTGCGTACTTGAGAATGACCAGCAACAGAAGAAGATGAAGCAGAAGAACCAAACTTCGTCGTGTATGGAGACCTCAGAGCAGCACCCATCACATGAACACGAGCCTGAGTTGAACAATATATTGAACAGCAGTCCTTTCCACTTCAATACATTGAACAATATCCTGAGTTGTAAGCATCATCTCATCAATCACCGAGTCGTTCTTTACCTCCATGTTACCAACCTTAAGCAATTTACAAAAAAATAAAAACAAAAACAATCATAATTCCAATTACAAACTACAAATTTACTGACAATAACTAAAAACTTATAAGGAATAGAACAGTCCAACGTAGAAAGGTAACTTAGTTCAACAAACAAGACAAACCTTAATAGGAGTATAAACAACAACTTCTTTCCCCGTAATATCGCTTAAATTGTCCAAATTTGTTTCCTCATTGTACTTGCGATCCTGAAAAAATAAATACAATTAATACTCAGAAAAACAAAAACATATAAAAAAAAAAGTGTTCAACCTTGTCATCCTGTACATCATTGTGAAAACCACTTATACCACCATCCCCAACACAACCATCATCACCATCATCATGTCTGATATTATCACCAGCATCGTCATCAACTCCATCTTCATCACCATCATCAACATCATCACCATGCCTATCATCATCCTCATTTTCACCCTCACCGACATGAGTTTGGACACCACAATGCTTTGCCAACATTGACCTAATGTCATTACAAATCTCAGAACGAAAGACTTCCAAATCATTTTTCAAATCAACCCTAAGCTTCTCAACATCTTTCTTAACTTCAAGCACCTTTTCTTCAACAAATTTTTTAATATCATCAAGCGTAAAACAACCATCTCCACCCATTTTGGTTTCACCCCCTTTAACGACATCAATTTTAACAGCACTAAAATTCACAGAGTGAAAATGAAATCCATCCAAATTCAATTGCTCCTTCTCAGAATCCGTAGGGCTGATAATTTGAATCATCAACTGAAACAAATACAAAACATTAAATAAGGCATCTATAAAAACATTGAACATTTAAAAAAAAGCTAGAGCAATAACAAAAAATAAATATAAGTAACCAACAGTATTTATACAGGTAACTAAATATAATGCAATAGGTAACCAACTTACATAGGGTGAACCAAAAACCAAATCATGCAGATTGCCCTTATTGGGAGCCTTCACCAACTCATTCCATCTGAATAACCTAACATCTGAGGGCCTATTATCGATGCAGAAACCCTTAACCTTCAGAGTAGGAATGGTTTCAAACAAGAAAACTTGGAACACATATGGCACTCCGTTCAACTTATACAATTTACAATAATTGTCCTTGAAATAATTATATACAACACTCCCCTTACTACCCTTACTTAACTGCCCCTTCAAAGCAATGGATAATGACCTCTTTGTCATCTCATATGCAAATTTCCCCCAGGGATAACTGTTGAGGTCACCATAAGAAATGTAGTTGAGCAATACCTCGTCCACATGATTTTCCGAAACAGATGCTAGGAGAAAATTGAAAACCAACAATATGGCAGACATCCTCGCCGCCTCCTCATCGTCATCAAACACAGCTGCCCGGTACACCCTCCCGATACTACTGCGGGTCACTACCTCACCCCCAAAAAACTTTTCAACCAACTGATTCTCCCTCCCCCTAAATACTGATATATCTTCATCCCCTTGACCACGCAGACCAGAAATCAAACAAAACTCGGGTAACCCAAATCTTACCCGTGTCTCACCAAACATAAACCACATCTCCCCCTTCTCGGTTTGGTAAACCTCCCTCACCAATGCCTGATGCATTAATTGAGAAAACATCATTGGTTCCCCAAGATTTAAAAAGTTTCCAAAACACGACGACTTAAACATCTCCATTTGAGATGCGGTCAATTTCTGCATGATCAGATTGGGCACCTCCATATCGGACCAATAAACAATTTTTCCGTTGAAATTTCGATGACGCTCGTCGTAGAATAAATCCCAAACCTTCAAAATACAAATCATTACCAAAAAAATAAGCAATAATGACCAAAAAACAAAAACTATAATATTATAAATAAAAAAAACAACTAACAACAAATAAAGTTACCAAACTTTTAAAAACAATCAAAAAAACACACCTTCATATACTTTTGACTTCTAAAAATATTATTCGAAGAAGTATTTGCCTCATAATCTTGAACTTCTTTACCAACTTTAACTGGCTCAACTTCGAAATCAGATTCTGAAACAATCAATTCCTTACTCCTTTTTAAGAAATGTCTCCTCCTTGAAGGTTTAACCGAAGAATCAGCCTCCCTATTTCTTTTACGTGTTTTAACCTTCCCAGCAATCTTCTTTTCACCGACCATCACAATGCTATTTCTTATAGAAACCATCCTATACAAAATCAAACAAAATAACAAAAGAACACAAATTCAAAATAAACAAATTTTCATGAATATTATAACATGATAAATGCAAAAAAAAAGAATTAAAATATGTAGTCAATTACTAACCTGAAATAAAAATCAACGACTGCCAAAAAACCACTTCTAATCACAACCAACGACAACAACAACAAATAGTTTGCTAACAATGGCAACAATATTAACCAAAAAGGCAAACATTAGTAACCAACGTTATCAAACTGGGTAATCAAAACATGTAAATGAAATTACCTACATATAATTATTAATTACCACACAATGTCATCACTGGTAATAACAAATGAATACACAGTTAAACAACATTAACAATATGGTAAACAACATTTTTAACAGTGATAACCAACACAAATAAATATGTTAATACAACAATATAAACAGTTGTAACCAATAATATTAATACTAGTAACCAACAATGGCAAAACTAGTAACTAACAAGAGCAATCCTGATAACTAACAATGACAACAATGATAATCCAACAATTGCAACAGTGCTAACAAAGAAATTAAAACACTGGTAACCAACAAGGGGAACATTATTAACCAAAAAAGGTAAATATGGTAAACAATCCAAAATATAGAGAGAAAGTAGAATGTGAATATGAATTTAACAGATGAACCACACTTAAACTTGGTATAAAATCAAATATATGTTTTTAAAATAAAAGATTGAACAAGACGTATACATCTATAACATCAAGGAGCGTATTAACATAGTTGGAGACTCCAGCTTCACCAATAACCAAACAATAACACTTGTTCTGGAACAATCATAATATTATAGAAACTATTATATATAAATAACAACTTTTACATTTACATAAAGTGAATTGATTGATGTACTATATGTTTTATGTTAAATGACATTGCTCTAATGCTACAGTTATTGGTAGATTACAATAAGTTTTTTATATGACACTGTTATCCTCTAATTCATTCAAACTGAGATGCATGGGTCATCTACCAGTGCTCATATGCAGCACCTATAAACAAATGAGAAAAGGGTCTCTTCACTAACATCTATTCGACAAAATTGCAGAAACTCATGAAGACAAACAATATCCAAAAGGCAGATCAAAAAAAAATACATCAAACTATTTACAATACTAAATTAAAAAAGCAAACCTTTGAAACAATAGTTCCACAATCTGACTCAACTTGTCGAAACTTTGGGGTATTAGGAAACGAACAAACCAGTAGGGTGCAGCTTGAAATCGAGTAAGCTTGATACTTTGCGCCCAATTTCAAAACCTGAGAACGCAATACACTAATTTCTCAATCAAAACCAACGACGGAAACAAAAAAGAATAAACGAAGAAGACAACAGGAAAAAGGAATGAAAACGATGCCGAATCCAAACTATAATGGGCAAACACAGATCTGGAGTATTCGATTGAAGACCAAAATCGAATGCGAAATCTGGAGAATATTTTACCTTCAATGTACCAAATGCACAAAACGAGGGTTTCCAACTAAACGATTTTCGGTAAACAAAATAAATACAAAAAGACGAAAATAAAGATAATACAATAAAAAATTCAAATTTCCACAAAATAAGCAACTAAGCGCTAATAAGGGAACTTATTAAATCACGAAGCTAAATTAAAGGAACAACTGTTGCACTACTTTTATAAATAAAACATTAAATTATAACATTTTTGTAAATATTTTTGAATTGTACTTTTATTGTAATTATTTCTAAAAAAGTACTACAAAGTGTAAATGTCCCTTAAATAATCTGTATGTATAAATTGGTAAAATTTACAATCAATTAAAAGTCTATACTTAAACATATAATACAATAATTATCAGTTTCCCTCGGTCATTCAAAATTGGGCCTAAGTCCAACCCACGAAAAATATTGTACCGAGTACTAAGGAACTCATTAAGAGAAAATAGAATACTTAGTCAATTTGTAGGTTTCTCTATAAAACCTATCTCAAATTCTCTGTTTCTCAATTACATGAATTTTTGCAAAATATTCAATAAATTTGTAATTATTTTTTACTTCTTTCTATCTTATTGTCATTATTTTTCTTTTCGTTTGGATGATTTGTGTAGAAAATCACAACAGCTCATGCTAAATGTGATTACAATTAAATACATTCATAAAACTCAAAAAATGAACAGACATGAGTATTTAATCAATGCTAAAATTTTTGTACCTATCATCAGTAATTTAAAAAAAATTAAAAATTTATGCAACAAATAATTAAACATAACATTAATAATCACCGAGTTAATTCATTTGTAATTATTAAAAATAACATTATTACTACCAAGTCAACTCAATTGGATAATATAAATTGATACTGAGTTAACTCTGTTAGTGTTTCAATTAATTAAAAACTAAACTCAAGTCAGCCTTTTAAATATAGGTATTGATTATATGCAATGACAAGCTAGGGCATAAATATTTAGTTCGAACAAACTTTTTACCATTAATAATCAAGTCTATATATATACACACCCAAATTGTACAATGAACATTCAAAGATTAGAGTGACTCAAAATTGTAACATTAATTTTAAAATGAGCAAGTCATACGAAATCAATTTTTAGTTCATTATGATTCAAACCACTCTAATGTGCAACGGGGTTCTAAAAAAACTCAAAACAAATTTTGAATTAATTTGAACCAAGGCTATGCTGGGCTGGCTAGCTTGTACGTTTTCCTAGATATTCCCTCCGTTCCAACTACAAAATAATCTTTACATCAAATGTAATAATTAATTGGATCCGGATTTCATGTTACATTTGCTACAGCTGACATTAAAAAAAAAAAAAACCAATTGATATTAACAGATCAATAAAGATGGACACAAAGCAATTTCAATTTTTTAGACAATTTTATCCTTATTTTGAAGAGTCCTTCTACGCTGTCCGGGATTTGGGGATCAGTTTGGAGATCGGTCCAAATTTTTTTTTTTTTTTTTTACTCCCAAATAATTTATATAATTTATTGGAACTGAAATTTAAAAAAAACAGTGATTTAGGTGTGTAACCTTGTTTTTGATATGTATCCAAATCACACCTAAATCACTGTTTTTTTTAAATTTCAGTTCCAATAAATCATATAAATTATTTGGGAGTGAAAACAAAAAAAAATAAAATTGGACCGGTCCCTAAATCTCAGGCTCCCTAGAATTATTGTATTTTGAAACAGGGGATAAACTTTTTTTTTTTTTAGAAGTGTCACTTTTTGAGAAATAAAATATAATTTTATAATTAAGTATATCATTCACTATTATAATATCGAAAAAAAAATAAACTCAAACAAACGTCATATAAAGAAGAAAACACACTTCACATAAAGAAAAAATAAACTCACCTTAATGAGAATTCAACTTAATACCTCACTCTTAACCTTAAAATAGGAAATATTCCCTCCATCCCAAATTAATTGTATTTCTAGGACTTTTTAAAGTCAAATTGACTATTTTTAAAACTAATCTTTTTACTATTTTTGTTAACATGTAGGTGAAGATATTATAACCAAAAGAAAGTATATACAATTTATTACTAATTTCAATTTTTATAATTTTAGAAATATATTTATATATGCTTAATTATTAATTTTAAAAATAGTCAATTTGACTTAAAAAAGTCTTAGAAAAGCAATTAATTTGGGACGGAGGGAGTAGTGTATAAACTCAAAAGACTATTAGTCATCCTGCACAAGTCTGATAGCAACGAAATTCGCCCAGATGGATTGAACAAACCAGATTCATAAAGAATAAATAAACCCAACATTCCTTTATCGGAGAGGTTTCTTATAGAGTCCACCCAGGTGAATGGGGTTTCTCGCTGGAGTTTCCCCAATTGGGCGGGGTTTTTCATTACAGGGGATTCCGATTAAAATCAATAGGAGTGTAAAAGGCAGAAACGAGATCGTGAGACAAAGGAGAGGTGATTGGGTGAAGAGAAGACTCATGAGTCATGCCGGACGCAAAAATTAAAAGAGGCATAAGGTAGAATTAGAGTTATAGTAATTAGAGAAAAGAAACAGACGTTGGGGAAAACAGATTTTGGGGGAATGAATAAGAGGTACAACTGTAGCCTGTAGAGGGAAACCAAAATTTGAAGGAATAAATGAAATTCTGCGGCTGTAAAAAGTTTCCTTTTCTTAATTCAAGTACGTCATCAATGTATGGTTACCTGTAAGGAGCAGTGCCTCAAAAGTGAATCTTAATAAGGCATTTTTATTCAACTGCGTTAAAATATGATTTTATATGGCACTTTATATAAAGTGCCTCATAAAATATGTCCTCTAAACTCAAATTCATTGAGGGACTGCTAGGAATGGCAACGAGGCAAGAGCGAGGATTATACGTTTAACCCCCATTTTCAATCTTATAAAAAAATTTCACACTCGTCTCATTCTTCACAGGGACTAAAACTTAGTAATAAACATCCTCATCCCCAAGGGAAATTTAAACCTCTTTCTTAAATTTAAAAAAAACAAATTCAATTTTAGTTATATTTATAATAATTCATACATGAAAATTAATCATATTTTAGTACATACATGATAACATTAAGAAAAATTATAATATATGCACACACAAGGACATATATTTTAATTATGTAATATATAATAGTATAAATATTAATTTAATTAATATATAACTATTCAGGGGCCAGTACAGGGCGGAGATTGAGATGGAAAAAAGCAAATATCATCCTCTCTCCATCTCATACATTATTATTCGGTTATTCCCCATTCCCAGCCCCATCCCCAGTCAGAGCCAAAATCACTACTCCATTTGGGATGAGGTGGGGAGATAATTGGGGACAAGGTAAATTGTCATCCATAACTAGTGATTGTAAGATCCAAACTTGGCTTAACTCTCCATTCATGTCAAAACCCACTTATTTTACTTGTTCAATCAAAGTGATCATTTTCAAAATATGAATCTATAGTGTAGTGTCATGGTTCATTCTAGATTAGAAGAACTCCTTACATATCTCATATCTAACAGACCTACTTTGATTGTCATAAAAGTCTTGAAGGTGAAGCAAAATAGCAGACACAATCATTTTCTCATGTTGGCGTTGTAACTCATTACTCATGGAAGTCAATATCATGCACTTCATAATAACAATTTGGATATTACCACCCTCATTTGAAATGAAATTTGGGGAGTAAATGTCCATTTTGCCCTCAATGAAAGTTGACACATGTTGCGGCTAAGATTGTAAAATGAACCAAACAGTTCGGGCTCGATTCGTACTCGTTAGATTAAAAGTTCGATTTGAACTCGACTCAAAATATAAATGATTCAAATATAAATAAATTTTAAAGTTCGATAAATTATTCGAACCTTTTTAAATTGTAATTTTCTATTGATACTCGGATCATATTCGCTCGAAAAGTTCAAACTGCTCGGACTTGATTCGAGATTATGCTTGACTCGGTAGCTAAATGAGTCTTAATCAAATCTTATTTCATACTCGATAAATTTTGTGAATCAAATCTGAGTAATTCAATACTCGGCTCGATTCGGTTTATTTACACCTCTAGTTGCGGCATTATTTGGTAGTAATTATTAAGTTTATCAAGCATCAAATTAATGATGCTTTAATGCTTCAACCAATTTTATTTCGAAACTTTATTAATAATAAACTTTTACAGAAATAGATATTCCATCATTTCCTAACACAGAAATGATACAAGTCAACAACAATACGACACTTAGAAACAGTACGTGAAGCTTCTTCCACACATTTCCCACACTTGTAATAAACATACCTAAGTAGACAAATCAACCGAAATCACAATACAACATGATATGCACTCATTAACTGACAAACCTATCCTTGTAGTTTACGTAGGATCAAGTGTGCCCCAAATTGAGGTTGAAGAGTTATTATAACAAAAGGAGCATGAGTATAGGATGGTGAGAGCTCAAACGAGAACCGTTGTAGAATCATTGATAATGCCACTTTCACCTCCAATAATGCAAAGTTTTGTCCCATGCAAATTCGAGGACCCCCACCAAATGGGAAGTATGAGAATTGGTTCTTTGTTGCTTTAGCCACTCCTTCTGAAAACCTTCCTGGGTTGAACTCCTTAACATCATCTCCCCAAGTTTCACGATCATAGTGAAGTAAAATCGTTAGTACCATTACCTGCACTCCAGCTGGTATGGTTAAATCTCCGAATTTTGTTTCCTCTTGGACAATCCGAGTGAGTTCAGCTACCGGTGGATACAACCTTAGAACCTCGTTCAAAATCATATTTACCTATAAAGAAGAAATGCGCAAAATACTCATAAACTATATATGCACTAATCATACACCTGTATGTTGGGACAAAGAGATTATATTGTTAGTATATGTGTTCCGTAAAAAGAGTCCACTCTTTTTTGACTTTTTAAATTCAATTTGTTAAATCCTAATTGCATAAATTGAATGAATTAATTTGATTTTAGTTTATATAGTTGTAATTATTTTATACTATGTAAAAAGTAATATAATTTACAAAATTTGTTGTTATAAAAAAAAGACATGAATTATATCAGTTTTAACTTTTAGGGTTTCAAATGATCAAAATGTGACTATATATTTTGTGGAGTGGAGGGAGTAAATGGTTAGCAAAGAAAGATTGAAGGGAAATGACATATCTTGAAACTTTATGTATCAACTTTTTGTTGTCGGTTACGTGGATAATTAGTATGAGTGGTATGTTTTTAAATAGATATTCCTTCCGTCCCCAAAAGAATGACTTAAAAATAAATAAATAAATAAAAATAAAAATAAAAATTGTCCTCCGAAGCATATCTAAAGTTCATAAGTCAACCAGATAAAATTTTGCATTGACTAATTTACCCTTGTCCATATTACATGCATGTTAGCCAAACAATAAATCAATTACATCATAAATGAATGACTCAAATTAATTTATTCACTCTCTCCCCACAAAACCCAAGAGTCAATTAAAGTAACACACATACCAATACAAGAAAAAAATGGAAAGTCAATTTATATTCTCTCCTCTTATTTGACCATCTTAATTTGAGTGAAATTTGTCCTTAAGCCATCGTTTTGGGGATAGAGGGAGTACGTAATATGGTGAGTCACCTTTATAATCCTATCCAATTTTAGGTATTGATTTATTTTGCAATTATAATTCGATAGAAAACTTTCCTAATACGTAGCATGACTCAAAATTGAAATTGAAATTGAAGCTATAGAAAACTTACAATTTTAAGGCGACTGATTCCATCATTGTTTGGTTTTTCATCTCCAAAGACATTCAAAACCTCTTCTCTAGCTCGTGTTTGCCATATAGGATTCCTAGCCAGTAAAATCATAGTCCAGCATAATAGAATTGTGGAAGTTTCTTGCCCAGCAAAGTAGAATAACTTGCACTCATTAATGACATCATGAATAGTCATCCCACTGTTTTTCCCATGCTGCATTTCTTCAAAGTTTGATTTCAATAATATACTCAATATGTCATCTTCATCGGCTCCTTCCTTCATCGTCTTAGTTCTTTCATTGATCATATCTGTTATTAAAACTTGTACTTCTTGATCAAGTTGCTTCATTATGTTATTCCTCTTTGTCGGTAAGAACCTGCATAAAAAATATGAGGGATTTCTCATGGCCTGAGGAATAAAAAATGATGCGGTGCACAAAGAAAAGAAATACAGAAAACTCTGCTCAGGAGGGGTTAATATTTGTTTTGAGTATAACTTTTGATCAGTTTGGAGTTATGGAGCACATAGTATATCATATTGATGCTCACGACGAGATCTTTCATAATTAAGATTTTCAACTTGTTGCCTAATATTTAAAAAAGGATGATTAAGGGTTGTTTATTATTTGTCAAATTTTATCAATATATTGCAGTTATTTCATTAGTTTTTACCATACTTTCTATATTCCTGTGATCGCTAAGCTCTTAGATTAAATTCTTTTGATTGTTTCTATTTTTATTTTATCTTTTCGCTTTGTCAAATAAACTTGCAAAAGTATTGTCCATTATAAGGTCTAACAAAAGATATTAGGATATTATATTCTTTTCCTCGAAATTGCTCTGTAAATGCTAAAGTATATTTGTAGAAATTGTTGAAGAATATAAGCTTTAGATGTAAATTCTTTTACTTCATTTATGATATATCTATGATGGCCTTTTAAATTTCTAATAATCAGTTTTCATGTAAGAAAACATATACACTTCTTCGGAACTATTATGGATATTATAAATTATTTAACAAATATCACTAGTAACAAATGACATCAAGATCTAAATGAACCATTGAATTTTAAATTTAAAAATATTTCAAATGTCAAAATCAATCTTGTATTTTGATACTGAGGGAGTATATACTTCTTCGGAACCAATTTACGATCTCTTTGTTATAAGCGCTCTAAAATTGAAATTCTTTCTCAAATGAAATATAGAATAGTTATTTAAATTATAATTATAACTAATATAAATTTTATGACCTTTAAGTGAAAACAAATTAAAGAGTTACTAAATCAGTTAAGACGGGTCAATAACTATTAGATATTTTCAAATATGAAAAGTATATAATAAATATAATATATGCTGCAATTAAAATTAATAGATATTTTAGTTCAATTAGTTTGGTTTGAAAGATTATAAGTCTTTGAACAAGAGGGATCTATTTGGACAATGGATGTATTGATTCGGGCTAAGAAACAATTAAAACAATGCAATGGTTCGGGATGAAACAATTGAATCGATGCAATGGTTCAAATTAATAAGACCATTGGATGAATCATTACAATGGTTCAATATATCATTTCAAAGGATATATTTCTAATATTTAAAATACTTTTTCAAAGATATGTATCTCTTCAAAAAGGTACTTGAAAACCTATAAATAGATTGTAAATCCAGCCAAGTTTTGTACTTAAAAAAATCATTCCAAATCCTTCTCAAGTTCTTAGAAAAAAATATCATTCTGATATTTTTTTCTTACTATAATTTTCTTCTCTCTCATTTATAGTTTTGCACTAGATTTGTTTCTACATAACAAATTCTAGTACAGAGTAAAATCTAGGCAAGTTTTATCTTGGAAGACTAATTTGCAGTAACCATGTGTAGCAAAAGTAAGGGGCGAATATAGTCTTAAGAAAAGAGTGCTCAACCATTCGACTCAGGTGGTAATATTATTGTTCTACATCAAATTACGAAGCGAGTTACAACAATCTTAAGACTATATTAACAATGGAAGACAACAATGCAAAAAGTAGCTTGAATTAAATTAACAAACTCGAGAAGTTTGATGGATTATTCTTCAGACGTTGGAAGAGCAAAATGTATTTTTGCTTAACGATACTAAAACTCTCTCATGTGCTGAATGAAGGGAAAATGGAAGAAAAAAAGAAAATGATACACCGGCAAAAATGAAGACTTGAATAAAATGAGAATAAGATGACTTCATGTGTAAAGGGTACATTCTAAATGCGCTATCTAATATATTGTACGATGTGTATGTAGCTAAGTTTATGAAAAAGACAGCAAGGGAATTATGGGAGGATCTCGACAACAAGTATAAAACGAGAACGCCGAAAATAAATTTTTTTTAGTAAGTTCATTATTTGATTATCAAATGATAGATAACAAATCTGTTATGTTGCAAGTACAAGAATTTCAAATTATTATGAATCAAATTATGTTGGAAGGCTATAGCCTTGACGAAGGGTTTTAAGTTTCGACAATCATTTCAAAGTTATCATTTTCGTGGAAAGATTGTCAAAAGAAATTGAAACAAAAGAAAGATGCAATAACTAAGCAAGAGCTTATTAAATTTCTCCAAGTTGAAGAGAATTAACAGGACTTGGATAAATTGAAAATAGAAAACAAAAGTGCTAAAACTCTTGTCATAGAAAATGAATCTAAACCAAAGGGCAACAAAAAGAGAAAGCATGGTGGTCAAGATAACACTTCCAGAAATAAAAAACCGAAAGATACTTTGTTGGAAGTGTGGTAAGCTAGTACACTTCAAGAAACAATATATTTTATACTTGAAGCAAAGGCAACAAAAGAATGACCAAGCAAATATGGTAGGCAATGAAGATATTGTTGCTATGATTATGGAGACTAACATAGTTGAAAATGACATGGAATGGTGGATCGATTTTGGAGCAACCAAGCATATTGCCAAGAATAAAACAATGTTTAAAGCCTATGAACCTATGAAGGATAGTCAAGAACTATTCATGAGAAATTCATCAATTGCAAAAGTGATGGGCAAAGGCAAGGTGGTTCTAAAGTTATCATCCGAGAAGACAATCACTCTTAATGATGTTCTTCATGTTCCAGAAATTAAGAAAAACCGTGTATTTGTTACTCTTTTAAACAAACATGACATAAAAGTCTTGTTTGATGCTAATTGTATTGTATTGTCCAAGGGTAGCATGTATGTCGGAAAAGGATATGAATCTCATGGCATGTACAAACTAAATGTTATTAATAAAAATTCATCTTTTGCTTATATGGTTTCTACTTTTGATGTTTGACATGCTAGATTAGGACATGTAAATTATAAAAGTATGTGTAGCATAAGTAATCTTAGTTTAATTCCTTAGATTATTATTTTTATTTAGAAAAATGTGCTATATGTGTTAAGTCTAAAATTGTCGAGAAGTCTTTAAAAAAGTAGAAAGAAATACACAATTATTAGAATTAATTCATTCCGATATTTGTGAATTTGAGGGCATATTAACTAGGGAAGGTAAAATATATTTTATAACATTTATAGATGATTGCTCTAGATACACTCAAGTTTATTTGTTAAGGACTAAAGATGAGGCTTTAGAAAAATTTAAAATCTACAAGACTGAAGTTGAAAATCAATTAGATTGAAAAATTAAAATTCTTAGACCGGATAGAGGAGGGGAATACTTTTCTTATAATGATTTTTGTGAGAATTATGGTATAATTCATCAAACTACAATCCATTATAGTCCTCAACAAAATGGAGTGGCACAACGTAAAAATAGGACACTTGAAGAAATGATTAATACGTTACTTCTTACTTCTGATTTACCTAAAAATTTATGGAGGGAATCATTAATGACCGCTTGTTATATATTTAATCGTATACCCCATAAAAAACTCACATTACACCTTATAAATTGTGAAAAAAGAGGATTTTCTCTTGACTATTTAAGGGAATGGGGATGTAAGGCATTAGTAAGGTTAATGATTCTAAAAGGCCTAAGTTTGGAGCTAAAGCAATCGAGTGTGTTTTTATAGATTCTGCACAAAATAGCAAAGCCTATAAGTTCTTGACCATGGAATCCACAAATTCTGTTAGCTAAAAAATAATTTTGGAGTCTAGAGATGTTGAGTTCTTTGAGAATTCATTCTTTAGAAAAAGGTCAAGAGAAGAAACTAATAAAGAGGATCAAGGAACAATTCATCGTGAAACAAATGATGAAATGGAACTTACTATATCTACTGAAGAAATAGAACTAAGAAGAAGTAAGAGAGTAAGGATAGAAAAATTCTATGGCCCTGATTTCTACATGTACCTAGTAAAAGGAAACATGGATGATATTATTTCTTCTAGTATTTTTGTAACTGAGTATGATTCTAATGATAGAGATCCAATGACTTTTAAAGACGTTATGCTCGCTCAAGATTCAGGTTTTTGACAAGAAACCATTAATGATGAAATGGATTTTATCATGGGTAACAAGACTTGGGTCTTGGTGGATTTACCTCCTGGTTATAAACCCATTGGCTGTAAATGGATCTTTAAAAGAAAAAGAAAACCGGATGGATCCATAGATAAATATAAAGCTAGATTGATAGCCAAAGGTTTTAAGCAAAATGAAGGAATTGATTACTTTGATACATATGCTCTAATAACAAGAATTAGTATTATTAGGTTATTAATTGCTTTAGCATCAATTCATAAACTTATTATACACAAAATGGATGTTAAAACTGTTTTTCTAAATGATGATTTAGAAGAGAAAGTTTATATGAAACAACCAGAAGGGTTTGTTTTGAAAGGCCAAGAAAGAAAAGTTTGTAAACTTTTTAAATCTTTATATGACCTAAAACAAACACCTAAGTATTGACATAAAAAATTTGACCAAATGATTGTTTACAATGGATTTAAAATAAACGAATCAGATAAATATGTTTATTCTAAGTTTAGTAAAGGTTTTGGTGTTATAATTTGTTTATATGTTGATGATATGCTTATTTTTAGTACTAGTGAAAAGGTAGTATTAAAAAGTAAACCATTTTTGTTTGCTAACTTTGATATGATAGATATGGGAGAGGTTAATGTAATTTTAGGCATTAAAATTGTGTAGTCTCAGAATACCATTTCTTTAACTCAATCTCATTATATTAAAAAGTTGTTAAAGAAGTTTAATCATGAGAATTGCAAGATAACTTCTACCCCAAATGATCATACTGTAAAGTTATTTCCAAATAAAGGGAATAATATATCTCAGTTAGAGTATGCAAGTATAATCGGTAATCTAATGTATGCAATGCAGTGTACTAGACCTGATATAGTATTTGCGGTTAGAGTATTAAGTAGGTTTACTTATAATCCAGGTCAAGTTCATTGGGATGCAGTATCAAGGATACTTAAATATCTTAAAGGCACAATGAACTATGCATTATGCTATATAGGATACCCAGCTGTGGTAGAAGGGTATATGGATGCAAACTGGATAACGGATTTAGAGAAATAAAGTCAACAAGTGGATGGATATTCACTTTAGGAGGAGGGGTAATTTCCTGGAGTTCCAAGAAACAAACCTTGACAACACATTCAACTATGAAATTCAAGTTTGTTGCATTATTAGCTTCTATAAAAGAAGCCGAATGGCTTAAGGATTTATTATTTGCGATACCACTTTGGCTCAAGCCAATGACATCTATCTCAATATATTGTGATAATGAGATAGCATTATCATGATCTTACAATAAGGTTTATAATGGGAAGTCTAGACATATAAGTTTAAGACATAGTTATGTAAGAGAGCAAATCAATAAAAGGGTTGTTACCTTTAACTATGTCAAGTCAAAGGAAATTTTGGCAGATCCTTTTACTAAAGGCCTAGGTAATGATGTAATATATAAGATTTCTAGGGAGATGGATTTAAAACCTTTGAATGAGAGGTAACCTATAAGTGGAACCCAACTAAATACTAGAGTAACGTCTAGTATATTAGTTCAATGGAAAAAATACTTATAGTAATAACCAGTTATACGCTAGACAAGTATGAAGAAGAAATTTTTCGAAATCATCTCAAAGTTAGTGTATGCTTGTATAGAGAACAAAGAGGGTAGGGTAAACCTTTAATGAATCTATGTCCGGTTTGGTGGCTGCATGCAGGTCATACAAGTGAATATAATTAGACTCACCTATGTAAGTGAAGGAAGTGGAGCCTCTTCTACGAGACTTAAGACTTGTCTCTAAGTCACTTATGAAACCCAAGAGGTAAATACAAGGCCATAAATGTGTTGGGTTTATTTAAATTATAAGGGATATAGTATATGTCTATTGAGCAATATATCACTTTAAGGTTTCTTACTTCAAAGCTAAACGCTACTAAGAATTTGGAAATTTTGTGAAATAGACTATGTAAAGATTCAAGTCGAAAGACATCACTTACTTATGTATACTATATCTAATAAGAGAAAAGGGAAGGTCAAAGGAAAATGATTGCAAGATTGTGAAAATATGGGAGGATTGTTAAATATTTTCAAATCTGGAAAGTATATAATAAATATATTATGTGCTGCAATGAAAACCAATAGACGTGTTGGTTTAATTAGTTTGGTTTGAAAGATTATAACTCTTTAAACAAGAGGGATCTATTCGGACAATGGATGTATTGATTGGGGTTAAGAAGCAATTGAACAAATGCAATGGTTCGGGATGAAACAATTGAATCGATGCAATGGTTCAAATTGATAAGACCATTGGATGAATCATTACAATGGTTCAACATATCCTTTCAAATGAATATATCTCTAATATTTAAAATACTTTTTCAAAGAGATGTATCTCTTCAAAAGGATATTTATCTCTTCAAAAGGGTACTTAGAAACCTATAAATAGAATATAAATCCACCCAAATTTTGTACTTAAAAAAATCATTTCAAATCGTTCTCGAGTTCTTAAAAAAATATCATTCTAATATTTTTTTCTTTCTATAACTTTTTTTCTCTCATTTATAGTTTGCATTAGATTTGTTTTTATACAACAAATTCTAGTACAAAGTAAAATCTGGGTTTATCTTATCTTGGAAGACTAATTCGTAGTAACCTTGTGTAGCAAAAGTAAGGGGCGAATATAGTTTTAAAGAAAGTATGGTCAACAATTCGATTCAGGTGGTAATATTATTATCCCACATCAAATTACGAAGCGGGTTACAACAGTAACTTTACATTTACGATCTTTACAAAATGAATTTACCTCATTCCTGGAATGTAAACAGATTGCATAGCCTCAGCCGTAACTTCAGATAGTTGTTTGAGAAGTTTGATTATCCTTTTTCCTTCTATGTAGCTACGACCAAAGGCTGTTCTTGATATAGCATCGCCGGAAAATGTTTCAAGATAAGGCCATATATTGACCTCAACCGAACCCTCTTTTGATAGAATTTCCTCCCATTTGTTCATCATATCAGTAGCACTGTTATGGAATGCTGGCAACAGTTGCTAAAACGAACCCAAAAAAAAAATGATATTAAATCATTTAATGTTAAACAAAACAATTATGAAAACCTTTAATTATTCAAGTATATTTAATTACGAGTTTTATTGTTTTAAAAAATTAAAATGAATCAAATTAATTTTAAATTTGAAATTAAATCTCTTGATTTCAAAACTTAATTTTGATCTTATATTTTGAAACAAAAAGAATTTTAAGAAACTGAGTGTTGTACAGATATCGAGAGATTACGTAATTGTAATTTAAATACGACCAAAGGTTACTTTATTTTTCTTTTTCTTTTTTCACTAAAAGAAATTTCATTAGTATCAAATAATTGTAATACAAAATTGGTGCATCGTAACATGTGAAATACCTTGATTTATATATAAGCACTCAAGTTACTATCATTAATATTTTCAGTCATGACTTTATTAGTGAGTCTGTGATGGACGAAGAAAGCCCAAAAAGATACTATTGAAAAAGGGTATTGAGTCATTATTATGCTATGATTTGATTTGAACCCTAAATTTGATTTGAGTTGTTACATATGGTATCAAAGCCGACTCTCGAAAGTTCAGGTCCGGTCATCCAATTGGATTGTCGGAGGTGGGGATACGAATACGAGCCTGGTAGGCTGCTAATATTATCCCACAATGGTTGAGAAGAAAAGATCTGAGTTGTGTGAGGTTATTTGTTCAGTCTGACGAGCACGCCAGATATTTAAGTGGGATAGTTTGTAATACCCCAGTCCCAAATCGTAATACGAGTGATACTTGTGTCTATATATATAAAATGACTCAAGTTTTTATCATTAATACCTTAATTTATGACCTTTTGGGTGAACTTATAATAGACTAAGATGATCCAAAAAGATAATATTGAAAACATGCATTGGATCTTATTATACAATGATTTGAACCCTGAATTTGATCCGGATTGTTACAAGATTAGCATGATTCAATCGATATATTCTTAGACTAACCTTTAACTTTGCTAGCTGGAAAGCAGGGTTCAAAATTCTTCTGTGCTTCCTCCATTTCTCACCCTCGAAGGCTATAACTCCGGTTATTAACAAATCAATTAGTGGATTTTTTGTCTTGAAACTTTTTTGAAAATTATCAGACTTAGATACGATTTCCTTTGCCAGCTGAGGGTCTGTTATGTGCACTCTTGGTATTTGTCCAGCCCATGTAAAGGATTTTTTACCTGCAAAAAATAAAAATAAAAATAAAAACCATGAAAACCAAGGGAAAAGAAAGTCTAAATGAAAATTACCTTTGTTACAAATTGTCATGACTAAAACATGAACTGTCGTGAGTTAGCTATTACATAATCAAATAAAGATACCCTCATTGAAAAGAACATTGACTAGCACGTGAAACAAAAATAGGGAAAAAATCAATCAAAGTAACAGAACTGACACTATCTGACAATTATAAAAAGAAATATTAATTTGGTAATTGAGGGGTTACTTTGAAACTAACTGACAACTTAGAACGATAGGTCTGTAATTCAGTCAAAAAGTCTTGGCATTGTACAAAAGATGATTCTTATCCCGAGATGCAAATGTGCTTTCGATACCCTTAATTTTATTGTTTGTGTATCAGACAACGAAAGAAATAACAAAAAGAACAATAAATAGCAATTTGAATAATTTGTATCATACCATACTTGGAGATGGTGTTATATGCTATTGGTATAACACGAGGCATAATATCATCATCCAAATTTATGGGCTTGGAGTTGGCTTCTTTGATAATCTCCGAGCCATCGTGAAGGTCTCCAACTAGCAGGCTATATGCGTTCCCTCTGAAACCTTGTTGTTTCAAGATTTTTTCTAGCTTCTTTGGTTTAAACCAAATCCAGTCCAAAAATCTCCATGCATAAACTATAAGAACAACAAAACAAGAAGCTGCAATTAAGTTGTAAATCATAGTCATTTTCAAAGTTACCATTTTTTTCTCAATACAACATTTGCATATAGATGTTTCTGTATTCAGCAAGGTAGGCTGCTTGCCGTTATTTATACTGTATTACTTCCTTATGAGTTAGACATGCATAACAGGTTGGCCTGGTGTGGTCAGGCCTGGCCTTGCCAAGCCTTGGGCTTTAACTAGACCAGGCCAGGTCGTTGACTTAGGCCTGTCAGGCCAGACCAGGCCTTGACCGCTAGGCTGTAGTCTAGCTAGGCCTGTAGGCCTGGTCAGACCAGGCCAGGCTAGGTCATGCCTAAGCCTATCTGTAGGGGTGTAAATGAATCGAGTCGAGCCGAGTATTGAGTTTGCTCAGATTTGGTTCATAGAATTTATCGAGTTTAAAATATAGTTTGATTAGGGCTCATTTAGGTACTGAGTCGAGCCCGATCTCAAATTAATCGAGCCCGAACAATTTGAACTTTTTGAGCGAATATGATTCGAATCTCAATAAAAAATTACAATTTGAAAAGGTTCAAGTAATTTATCGAACTTTAAAATCTACTCATATTTGAATCGTTTATATTCGAGTTGAGCTCGAATCGAATTTTTAAACGAGCGAGTACGAATCAAACTCAAACCGTTTGATTCATTTTACAGCCTTACATGTCTAGTCCTTCCCCCCCTTTTTTTTTCTTTTAATGTTAAATATTAAATATTAAAAATATAAATTATAAAATATAAATTAATAAAATTTTGTAAAAATGATGCAAGATTTTTTAGATTTATTTTATTTTAATTAATGTTAATATTTAACATTAAAAGTAGCAAGAAATATTAATAAAATTTTAATGTTAAATATTAGTAATTTAGTATTTACAATAAACTAACTTATTATTAATATTAAATATACTAACTAGTTCTATTCATTGAAGATGTTTATTAATTAAATATATTTATAAGAAATCAAGAATGAATAATTAAAACTTTAAACTTTATTGATGTATTAATTAAAATTATAATGTAATATAATTTATAAATTATAATAATGAATAAGTAAAAATTTATACTTTATTGATGAACAATTATAACTTTAAAGTTCAAAAATTACAAATAACTGGATAAAGAATCAAGTTAGGCCTTAGGCCGGACTAGGCCAAACCATGCTTTTTAGAAGGCCAGGTCAGATCAAATTTATGTCTTAAAGAGTAGCCCTTTCAAACCTTTCAAGCCGAGTCTGACTGGTCCAAGCCTTGATCAAGATCAGGTCGCGGGCCTTTTGTGCATCCCTACGTATGAGGCGTGTTAAATAAGTTTTACCTTTGCTAGATTGACCGGTGAGCTTTGTTTTTGGATAGATAAAGATTGATGGTGTGAGATGAGATGTATGTGACCAAGATTATTTGACTAGTATAATCATTTAATTTTTGAAAATATAAATAAAAAATTTTAACTTATATAAAAAGAAGTAAAAATAAAATAATGGGGATATAGTATAAAATGATTATCATCTAAATTATCGTTCTTAAGTGACGCAGTACTAATTATTTTATTACAATTATTAATCATCTGCTACTATTAGAAGTGCGGCTGAATTATATATTTGTCCCTCCAAGTTGTCAGGCAATTTCAAGGCTGAATGATACTTCTGTCACTCCAAGTTGTCATTAAGTGTCAAAATTGTCTATAAAGTTCATTTTTTGTCAATTGAGTCTTTAAAGTGACAATTTGATGTCAATTCTGTTCATTTTTCTCAATTTCGCCAAAATTGGCCCAAAATTCGATCCAACCCATTTTTTTAAGAACAAATTTGTCTTTACAAGTATTCATATGTATATTAATATTAAAAATTAAAATATAAAAACTAAACCTAAAATTAAAATACAATCAAATAAATAAGAAAGAAAAGAGAAAAATAATTAAAATTTCAAAATATTTGGGAAAGATGACTAAGGCTGTAAAATGAGCCAAACAATTCGGGCTCGATTTGTACTCGGTCGATTAAAAGTTTAATTTGAACTCGACTCAAAATATAAATGATTCAAATATGAGCAAATTTTAAAGTTCGATAAATTATTCGAACCTTTTCAAATTATAATTTTCTATTGATACTCGGATCATATTCGCTCGAAAAGTTCAAACTGTTTAGGCTCGATTCGAGATTGTACTCGACTCGGTAGCTAAATGAGTCTCAATCAAACCTTATTTCATATTCGATAAATTTTGTGAACCAAATCTGAGCAACTCAATACTCGACTCAATTTGATTCATTTAAACTCTCTCTAGCAAACCCTAGCAATTACCTTTTCGATTACAACAACCTCATCAACCACCACAGTGTTCAACCACCCACGGTGGTACATAAGATATGTTTTGAAAATTAACGCACTTTAAAAAAAAAAAAAAAAACCTTCAAAATTTCAATTTCTTTATGTTATCTCTCTCAATTGAACTAAAAAACTCAAAAAACAAATTATTTGCAGAGTACAAAGAAAGATCTAAGGCAAGAACTGTAACAATTTTACAGAAAATATGGACCATCTGAATTCAATCTTCACCCTCGCTGGCAATTATCGGCCCCATGGATGCGTACTGACGCCGTAGTATCTTGGCTCGTTTGATGTCGTTTTTGATTTGTTGCGTTCTTGAATCAATCAATGGGCGACTAATTGAATGAGGGTTTACAGGAAAGTACATAAAGGAATAACAAAATAATAATAACAAAAAAGAAGATCAAATGAAAGAGCAGACATATTAGAAACTACTGGAGTAGAATTAGTTTTTATTTAGCAACTATTAATAATATAGTAATTATTAATTAAGCAGCTACTGTAGCTTAATTACTAATTTTGCAACATATTACTCCCTCCGTCCTAAATTAATTGCTTTTTTAGGACTTTTTTAAGTCAAATTGACTATTTTTAAAATTAATAATTAAGCATATATAAATATATTTCTAAAATTATAAAAATTGAAATTAGTAATAAATTATATATACTTTCTCTTGGTTATAATCTTTTCACTTACATTTTAACAAAAATAATAAAAAAAAATTAGTTCTAAAAAAAGTCAATTTGACTTAAAATGGTCAAAATTGAGCAATTAATTTGGGACAGAGAAAGTACTTTTTAGTCTTTTAAAATAATCCAACATACATTTTTGTCTAGTCCGTCTGGTTAACATTGAAATGATAGAACACGTAGCAGTATAAAAGATATTGAAAAGTGAATGGCATTTAATATCTATATTATAAAGTGTACAATTTTTTTTTGATAATTTTGAGTCACAAATTCGTGATAATCAATAATTTTGTCTACATTTTTTTTAATTTAATTTAATTTAATTTTTTCTCTATATTTTAATTACCATCCTCTTTTTTATCTCACCATTTTTCTAATTTTGTCTACTTTTCTTTTTATGTTTCTATTTTTTCTCTATATTTTAATTATCAACCCCTTTTTTATCTCACCACTTTCCTCTCTCTTTTCTTATTTTTTTTTTTCTCTCGCAATTAATTTGCGGTTTTTTTCTTTTCCTCTTTCTCATTCTAATGTCTGCGTGTAAGTTTATTTTCATTTTTTTTTCTTCTGTAATTTTTTTTCCCACGCGTGTGCGTTGAGACGGTAAATAATAAAACTTGTGGCTAAAATTTGCATGAATGCTTTAATAGAAGGAACGATAAATACGAAAGTAATGTTAAAACTCCCTGGCTAAAGCTTCAGCCGAAACAAAGGAAATGAACTAATCTTGCATCCTATATTGCCGAACTACTCTAAGGAAGAAGAAAAATTAAAAATACTCCCTCTCTCCAAAATAAATAGTCCCTGGCTAGTCTTTTTTTTTTTTTTTTTTATAAAATAAAAATAAAATCTGGGTAGTTAAATAAGATAAACATACAAATGGAAATAACAAAATGCATAAATATGTTTTATCAATACATAAGCTGCCAACAGAAACAAAATGGATTGCATGCGTGATATTTATACATTTGTATAAGATGTTTATTACTCCTTCCGTTCCAAATTAATTGCTCAGTTTTAACTTTTTTAAGTCAAATTGACTATTTTTAAAATTAATAATTAAGCATATATAAATGTATTTCTAAAATTATAAAAATTGGGGTTAGTAATAAATTGTATATACTTTCTTTTGGTTATAATCTCTTCACCTATATTTTAGCAAAAATAGTAAAAAGATTAGTTTTAAAAATGGTCAATTTGACTTTAAAAAGTCAAAACTGAGCAATTAATTTGGGACGAAAAAGTATTTAAGAAGAATGTAAGTTAATTTTAGTAGTGATAAATTAAACTTAAAATAATATTGCAAATAATTAAATAAATACTTTATTTTTTTCTTAAAAAATAAAATACATTAAAAAAAATGCATATTAGGGTTTTCTTTTGACATCTAAAGACTAAAAGTACTTTGTCGTACAAAATTGGTTATTAAGTAAATTGAAGTAAAGCATAATAAAAGAGCACAATATGCACACCTATGCCAGCAGATGCAACGGTCCCTATAACAGCAGACGGATTCAGAAATATCAACCGAAATGGTCCCTATAACAGCACATGGAATCAGAAAAATATCATTTTCAATTCAGATGATGTACCAAAAGAGTGTTTGATTATATTTTAATGTATTTTATTAATTTATTTTTTAATATATTTTAATGTAGTTTTTTGAATAATTTAGATTTAATTTTGTATCTTAATAATTTAGAGGAATTTTGAAAAAAAAAAAATTATTCTAATTTTAGATAGGAATTTCTTAACATGTGACCTAAGGACACATGATAAACACACATTTCAAGGGTATATTCCCCTGAATTGTGTGCATATTCCCTTGATTTCTATATTTGCATCAAGTTTAAAGGAATATGCACACAGTTCAAAAAAATATACCCTTAATGGTGTTCGCTTGCATGTGCCTTTAGGACACATGTTAAGAGGCCCCTTTTAAATATTAAGATACATTAAGAGATGAACTGTTAAAATGTATTAAGATGTAATTAAATATCAGTTAAATAAAGTTAAATATATTAGAACAGTTAATCATCATTATTTTAATTATATATGGTGAGGTGAGAAGGGTTCACAGTAGCAGCTGAAACGCATAATTCAATGACTCTCTGCATTTCCCGGGACCATAAGGACAGACATGTCATTTCATATACTAAAAACAAAAAAGTCTCCTTACACAAAATTCAATGACTCTCTGTACTTCCCGGGACCATAAGGACAGACATTTCATTTCATATAACTAAAAACAAAATAGTAGTCTCTTTACACATAATTCAATGACTCTCTGCATTTCCCGGGACCATAAGGACAGACATTTCATTTCATAAACTAAAAACAAAAAAGTCTCCCTGCTAAGTCGGTACAATTACGAAATTGTGTATCACATGTTCACAAAAAAAAGGAATTCTTTTATTTGTTGGAGGTTATTATGGTAAAAAGACGCATAAAGCTATCATTGTACTTTCTGTCTCCTTAAAAGGAATACGAACACCAATCAAACTTGTTTTTTCCCCCTCCAAGAAACACTCTAGATGATCCCTTCTTATCCATTCAACACCATTCTGATCCAATAAGAGATAATTAAACAGTCCCCAAGTTTATAAAATACAACTCATTTATTAATGTTACGTTTAAATTGGATGAATGAAATAAAGAGTGAAACAATTTATTTCATTCTAATTAAAATGAGTTATTTCATATGCTCTCCATCTATCAAGGAATCAAATATAATTTTTTCATTATAATCGGAATCAAACACAATTTTTTTATTACATAAGAATTAATCATTTCATTCTCACTTTCATTACTCCAATCTAAACGTAATATAAAGGTATCGGTATCTTTTCATCATCTCTCTGGTGTAGATGAGGATCGTACGTACCATTTTCTCAATTCCTATATATTTACTTTATTTTAATTGTATTTTTAATGTAGGGACACTTTGACCTTTTAAAAGAAATTGAGAAATTGGTGGCCCGACCTGTTCACATTGGACCATTAAAAAAATCAATATAGTTAGCATTTAGTTGGTATATCTATCAATCAACATAATTTGAACTTACAATTATTCACATAACAATTTAAAAGTATTTTGGACATTATATAAAAAAGTGTAGTTGACAGTAGCTAGTCAATCACGATAGGAGTAATGAATGTTACGTTTTGTTGATTAAAAAGATATTCAGTATTACTTAAAAATTAAAACAATAATAAGGGTTATTATAATCATTTAAAGAGATTTCACTTTATTTTACTCTAATTACAACTACATGAGTAAATCATAGATATATTTCTCTTGGATAAACTCATAAAAGTAAAGGAAATATTCTAGATAGTGTGCTGTATTTTTTAAGTGGTATGTGATAAAGTGCATGCAAATACGTCTCTCTGAGAGTCATAGACATTGTTTGTGTGTGCTAAAAAGACCATAGGCAGATAAAGACAACGTGAGAGAGAAAAATTGTTGAGATATATAAGTGAATTATCGAGTCTCATTTCGAAAAAATATAAAATAAAAAAGAGAATGATTAAATTACATGGATAGGTGTAAGACATTAAAGTACAAAACTTTTTAGTTAATTTGGTGTACAAACAAAATTTGGATCTGCATACCATTTTTTGCGAACCCCTTCCTCAAACCTTTTTTTTTTTTTTTTAATATTTATTTTGCACAACTTCCCCTCTAAATTGTGTAAGTACTAAAACGAGATCCCCATAAACTACTTTCGTTAAGAGTGACAGAAAAATTGTGTAAGTACTAAAAAGAGGTCCCCATAAACTACTTTTGTTAAGAGAGTGACAAAAGTAACAGTACTAGGATATATTATGCCGGGTTAAATATACTTTTGCCCCTCAAAGTATCATCCCTTTTACACAAGTAACCTTAATCTAAAAAAACTTACATACGGAATACATGTTATATACAGTTTGATTGTATATGACTTTGTAAATCCTATTAAAATATACATAAAATAATTCATCTCATTAATTATCAATATTAAAATATACAAATTAAAATAACAAAAAAAATAATCTGATGTATAATTATTATCATTTAAAATATGTAAATTTAAATAACAAAAAACTAAATACACAGATCTACTCTTTACTAATCCAATCTCACTTTCTCTCCTTATTCACAAACTATCGAAAGCTTTCTCTTCACAGATCTACTCTTTGCGAACCTAATCTCAATTCCTTTTCCCGATTATGCTGCAAACGTATTCTCCTTCTCCGTCTTTTTTCCTCTCTCCCTCTCTCTATTGATAGTTGGTGGTTTAATTTGATGGTGGTTGCTGGTGTTGACAGTGATGAATCAATTAGTTGGTCGTAGATTCGTGGTGGATTTGATGGTGGTGGTGGTTGTGGTAGTAGCTAGGTGGATTTTATGGTGGTACGGGTTTCTTCTTCTTTCTTTCTCTTTCTTGGTTGATGGTGGTGTTGATGACAGTTAGTGGTCAAGACGGTGGTTAGTTGTGACGCCCCCAAAATAGGGTCCACATAACCCAATTTGACTCGCCAAAAGACAAACAATCAACTTATTATAATACAATACAAAATACAACAAGTCATTCTAAGTCCTCACTATAATTATTGTCACACTATTTTACAACATAATGAGGACTACTATAGTAACTATCTCGGACCATTACTCCATTTCCCGGCTAGTCCTAGCTACACTCTCATTTTCTGAGAAGAACAATAGAACAATAAGGAAAAAGGTGAGCTCAAATAATCCAGTAAAGAATATCATGACTAAGATAATGAAAAATAAATTATCTTTAGCTTTCAACAGTGATAAATCAGATATTTAAAGATAATATAAGTTTTCAACGATAACTGCATCGGAATAAGCAATCCATTAGAAGAGTCAAGTTGACTATAAAGTCTACTATCTTCTCCAATTTAAAAGTTCACCATCAATATTTTATCCCTGTAACACCAATCAACAGTTCATGTTCATAATCATGCAAATCAACAATTCATCCTTGCACTACGGGCCAAAGATATTCATTTGTAACACCAATCAACAGTTCCTGTTCATAATCATGCAAATCAACAGTTCATCTCTGCACTACGGGCCAAAGATATTCATTTGTAACACCAATTGTCATGATCATGCCAATCAACAGTCCATGTTTGCACTATGGGCTAAAGAGAACTTTCACCACGTGTACTTACCATACAGACCAAAGACACTTAAAAATCATATCGTCTTTACACCCAGGCCAAAGACATTCACCATAACTTGATTCTTTGATGATTAGTACAAATAACAGTGATATAAAGAATGAACGAAAGTTGTAAGAATAATAAGATAAAAGAATAAACATTCGAGATTTGATATTTAATTTGTCTAGAGTCCAATAATGTCCAAATTATCAACATGATATCCAAAAATTTGATTAGAGTTTAAGAATAGAATAAATAACTATAACGTGTAAAACGCAATAGGAAGATTCAGGTAAAAAGATATTAGATGAAGCACGTGTAAATTGCACTAGGAAGATTAAGGTGAAAATATATTAGACGAAACAAATTTACCGCTTGAGGATAACATTGTAGAAACAAATGATAATTTTTACCATAAATTTAGGAGTATGAAAGAAATGATATCTCTTACTTTAACACGTGATTAGATACTGTTTTGATCAACCTATATGTGTGTGTATATATATATATATATAATTAGATTAGTAATTACCATAAATAAGTTTCGTAGTGTACACTAACTCATATATTATGAAATTGTTAAAATGGACTTGGTAGTATAAATTTGTGTAGTATACAAAACAGAGTATTTCAAAATAACTTTTGAAAGAAATAAGTAATATTTCAAAGCAATCTTCTAGAGGATACTTTTCAAAATAAATCTTCTAAAGGAAGAGTTTTCTAAAGAAAGAGTTGTAAAAACTGTGTGATGAGTATGGTTGCTTATGTAACTATTATAAAAACTCACCTGAACAATTGGTGCACCAAAACTTAAGACAACATTAGCACCTCAAAGACACTTACACTAATAATTTAGAGAGTGAAAGGAAGCATTAAGCAAGAGAGTTATGAAAATCCTTCTGCTAAACCCCCTATTTATAGCTAAAATTTAACCCACATCAACATCACCATACGGTACACATTTCAAAACACTTTTAATCTATACCGTTCATCACTAATCCACACGTTACACATTTTAGATAACTTTTAATCTACACCATCCATCACATATCCACACATTACACATTTTCAGAACACACGTTACACACTTTAGGACTATTCTTACACATGTTTCACACTTCATGACACACGTTACACATTTCAGGACACACATTACATATTTCAACATTAATATTCTTTATTACTCACTATTATTATTATAAATTCATTTTCTATATTAATGTATTAATATCACTAATATCATAGACTCACAATTTTGGCAACTAGATCGTTTCCAGGAAAGATGGGGCATTTCATATAAATGGCGAGCAATTAAATAACCATTTTTCTCGACAGAACTTCTAGACATTGCCAATAATGCTAACTAGCCTAATAATATCATTTCAAATAATATGAGTTACTGTATCGTGACAATTATTGATTTAATAATGTGAAAATACTGTAACAATTATTAAGTAATATGAAATACTATGCAATTATCACTGTAGCAATTATTGAATCAATAATATGAAATACTATGCAGTTATTACCGTGACAATTATTAAATCAATAATATGAAATACTGTGTAAGTACTACTGTAGCAATTATTGAATCAATAATATAAACTACTATGCAATTGTTACTGTAGCAATAATTGAATGAAATACTGAGTGGCTACTATTGTAGCAATTATTAAATTAATAATCAGAAATACAATACCGTATGTTACTGTGGAATACCGTAACTATTGTGGAGTACCGCATGCTACTGTTCTTTTATTATCGGGTAATTCAATGGTTAATGGTAAAAGTTCTATCGCCAATTTTTAAAAAGGTTATTTCTATTGCTTTCTATATCCAATAATTATTCCGTTATGAGGCCCACCAATGATTGGTTATTTCGGCGTCGTCGTACGAATATTCCCCGACAAAAGGAATATTCACCGACAAAACGAATATTTCCCGACAGACTGTTTACTTCTTATAATTTGCACATATCACCCATAACTATAACATTTATTAAATCAACACCTTACTATTTAGAATAACATTTAAAAAAATTTAAGTCATATTCATAAAAAGTTGGGGTCTTACATTAGTGGTGTTGTCGGTGATGGATCAATTTTTGTTGGTGGTAGATCTGTGGTGGATTTGCTGGTAGTGGTGGTGAATGGTGGTGAATTTGTGTTTGTTTTTGGTTAGATGATGGGTGGTGGTGGTAGATTTGATGGTAGTAGTTGGAGTGGAGTTTGTGGTCACGGTGATGGATGTGTGTGGAATCTTTGGTGGTGTCATTACAAGGAAAGCAGCTATTTCCGACGGATAATTCAGTCGAGCATAATTTTGCCGAAACTAAATTAAACTCGACGGAATTCCGTCGAGAACAATGCCCACTCTGGCGCCAAAATTTCTCTCCAGCGCTAAAGATATGTTCGACGGAAAGCACATATGACCAACATAATTTTTGTCGAAATTAACACTTATCTTCAACGGATTTAAAGACGACGGAATTCTGTCGAACTTACGTGAGTTATAACCATAAATCTAATCCTTTCCTTCCCCTGCCGCATTTCTGTGTTCTCTCTCTTTCTCATTAGACTCTCTCTCCCTTTCTTTCTCTCTATTCTCCTTCTCCCCGTCGCTGCCGGAGCCACCTAACATTTCCATCGTCGCTGCCGGAGCCACTATATCCCCCGTCGCTACTGGAGCCACCATCGGCCCATCACAGTTGAAAGTTGATAGTCCCAACCTCCATTTCAAGTCAAGGTAAGTTAATTTCAACCAATTTCAACAGTTGCAGAGATTTGGGTTTTCAATTTGGGACATATTTGAACACTGCAATATTGCTGTCAATTTTGAAGTATATCTGTATGTTGAAGTATATTGCTGTCAATTTGGGATATATTTGAATTATATTGCTATTAATTTTGAAGTATATATGTATGTTGAAGTATATTGTTGTCAATTGGGACATATTTGATGGGCTGAATGGCACTTATTACCCTCTAAGTTACCATCCACTTTCAATGTCGTCCTTAAAGTACATTTTTCGTCAATTGGGCCCTTAAAGTGACATTTTTTGGCGTTTCTGTTCCTTTTACCCTATTTTACCCCACCCGACCCATTTTGACCGAAATCGACCCAAGTTTGACCCGACCCAATTTCATCAATTAAATTTTTTTTTAAAAAAACTAAAAAGTTTTAAAATTCTTTTAAAAATAATTATTAGTTAAAAATTCTTTTAAAAATAATATTTTATTTTAAAATATTAAAAATTATTATTTTTAATATTTTTAAAAATTATTATTATTTTAAAATTAATTATTATTAAAAAAATATTATTTATTCTAAAATATTAAAAATACTTATTATTTTTAAAATTCTTAAAAATAATTATTATTTTCAAGAAAAAATATTAAAAACTTTTATTTTTTCATAAAATGAGTAAAGTTTCATAAAATATAGATTCAAAATATTTATTTAAAAATATTTATTTTTAATATTTTAAAATAAAATATTATTTTTAGAATAATTTTAAAATAATAATTATTTTTATATTTAAAAATAAAATATTATTTTTAAAAAGTTTTAAAAATAATTATTATTTTCAGAAGAAAAACAATTAAAAACTTTTATTTTTTTCAAAAATGAGTAAAATTTCATAAAATATAGATTCAAAAAAATTAAAGTTTAAATTTTTTTAATTCTTAATTATTTTTATGAAAATTTACACATCTTTTAAAAAATAAATATTTCTAGTTTTGTTTTATGAAAAAAAAAATTTATTTACTTTTTTTGAATCTATATTTTATGAAACTTTACTCATTTGTAAAAAAAATTAAAATTTTCTATTTTTTCTAAAAATAAAGTTTAATTTTTTGAATCTATATTTTATAAAACTTTACTCATTTTTTTTAAAAAATGATAAATTTTCTAATTTTTTTTCCTGAAAAAAATAATACTTTTTAAAACTTTTTAATTTCTTTTTTTTAAAACAAAATTGAATCAATTTTTTTTTATTTATCTTTTACTGTTTTTTGTATTTTACATATAAAATGAAAAATAATCTACTTTTTTTTAAAATAAAGTTTTATTTTTTTATTTAATTTTTTTGAATCTATATTTTATGAATCTATATTTTTTCTTGAAAATAAGAATTATTTTTAAAAATATTTAAAATAATAATAATTTTTAAGATTTTAAAATAAAATATTTTTTTTATAATTATTTTTAATATTTTAAAATAAAATATTATTTTAATTTTTTTTAGAAAAATAATTAGTGAAATTGGGTCGGGTCAAAATGGGTCAAATTTTGGTAAAAATGGGTTGGGTTTGGGTCAAATCGAGTAAAAGGAACGGAAACGCAAAAAAATGCCACTTTAAGGACCCAATTGACGAAAAATGTACTTTAGGGATGACATTGAAAGTGGGTGACAACTTGGAGGGTGATATGTGCCATTCAACCTATTTGATGTAAGTAATTTGGGACATTTACAGTATATTGATGTCAATTTGAGACATATTTGAAGTATGTATGTTGATTATATGATAACAAAGTGATATATACTTTCAATTTGGGTTAGATTTGTGCAATTTGGCTTATTGAAATTATTGATGAATCTTAGAATTGCTTCAATTTGGGTTTAATTATATTTGTGCAATTACTGTGCATCTCCATAATCTATTGAAATGTATGTTCATAATCTATTGAAATGTGATATTTGTTATTTCCGACGGAAATCCTAACGAAATTTCTGTCATAATTATTCAATTGCAAAATCTGTGGGCCTTGCATGTATTTTTTGTATTATTTAGTTTCCCAATATAAAAATAAACTAAGTAGCATTTACTTAGTTTCTTACTAATAAAATAAAATGAAATGAGCTAAGTAGCATTTACTTTGTTTTGCCACTACTAAATAAAATCAAATAATATAATAACATAAACTAAATTTGCACAATATAATATAAGATAATATATTATAAAATAATAAAATTAATATAATATTTGAATAAAATAAATTAAATACAATATAATAAATATAATATAATATAATATAATATAATATAATATTATATAATACAAAATAAAATACAATAAAACATAATAATAAAATAAATTTAATTTAATAAAATAAAATAAAATAAATTAAATAAATTAAATTTAATTAAATTTAATAAAAAATTAAAAAAATTATATAATATAATATAATACAAAATAAAATAAAATACAATAAAACATAATTATAAATTAAATTTAATTTAATAAAATAAAATAAATTAAATATAATTTAATAAAAAAAATTAAACCAATTATATACTATAATAGAATATAATACAAAATAAATTAAATTAAATTAAATTAAATTAAAATACTAAGTAGTATTTGCTTAGTCTTCCACAACTAAAGTAAACTGAATATGTTTGACACATGTAAATACTTATGTAGTTTTCCACAGCTAAAGTACACTAAATATGCTTGACACATGTAGTACACTTATTAAGAGCTTTAGTAATCTAAGTAGAATTTGTTTAGTTTTTCATAACTAAATAAAATTGAATATGTTTGACACATCATGTAGTATACGTAGGAGTTTTAGTAAACTAAGTAACATTTGCTTAGTTTTTCACAACTAAAGTAAACTGAATGCTTGTGCATGTAGTATACTTAAGAGCTTAGAAACTCGTTCGACATTCACTCAGTAGGAGTGAATGTCAAATAGTCCTCATTCTAGGATTGTTTATGGATGTTATGTCTCTTACTTACGTCAGTGCCAAATGGCTTGAATATGTTCTTTTTGAGAAGAGGATTTTTCGGCTGGTTTCTCTACATGTTTTCCGAGTGTATATTTAGACTAAGTTGTCTTAGTCTATTTCGTGTACTTAGAGACCATGGGCAGGTGCTGCTGAAATTTTCTTAAAACAAAAGAAACGTGATGAAGGTGTTAGCAGTAGTGAAGAGACGCATCCAAGAACGAGATAGAAGCTAAACCCCTGTAGAGTGGACATACTGCTATATAAAATTCATGCATGGACCACATACATGAATATTCTTGTTCTAATTGTGTATTTTCTTCAATTAAAGATGTCAGCCGACCGGAGTTGGATATACCACAGGATACGGATTGATGGGAGGGGATTAGTTGATGCGTACCGTGATGGGGTGTGCAATTTTATGAACAAAGTGATAGAACATGCTGATGATCCGAAGGTATTACCTTATTCCATAAAATCTGCTCTTTCTTATCAACTATTTATACAGGGACTTCTTCACAAGTTAGATCCTTCTCAATCTAAATAGGTTCATAAGATATCACATGTTTATAATCGGGTTTGTACGGTCGTAACACCGAAACGTGAAGCACATTGTGGATATGTTCCGGTTCAGGAGGTAAAGCAACCTCATACGCCACCTCGCTTATCTTTCTCAGCACTTCAAACAGTCATATGAATCTCGAACTTAATTTTCCCTTTTTGCCAAATCTTGTCTTCCATTTCCAGAGAAATACCTTCAAGAATACAAAACTTCCCACTTCAAACTCCCTGTTCCGGCGGTGTAAATCAACATACTTTTTCTGTCGATCCTGTGTTGCCACAAATCTAGCTCTTATTACTTTAACGATCTCTGCCGTCTATTGAACTAATTTCGGTCCCAAAAGTCATCGTTCTCCTACTTTGTCCCAACACAATGGTGTTCTATATTTCCTTTCGTAGAGGGCTTCATACGGCGGCATACCGATACTCGTGTGGTAACTATTATTATATGCAAATTCCACTAGAGATAAATGATCATCCTAGTTTCCTTTAAAGTCCATCACACACACTCTAAGCATGTCCTATAGTGTTTGAATAGTCCGCTCGCTCTGACCATCAGTTTGAGGATGATACGTAGTGTTTAACCTCAGTTGTGTTCCCATTCGTTCTTATAGGCTTCTCCAAAAATTTGACTTAAAGCGCGGATCTCTATCTTATACGATCGATACCGGCGCTCCATGCCGTGACATAATCTCCTTTATGTATAATTTAGCTAACTGATCCAAATTAAATCTCACCTTAATTGGTAAAAAGTGCTCACATTTCGTTAATCTATCCACGATGACCTATATTGCATCATAACCTTTCTGAGTGACGGGAAGCCCCACCACAAAGTCTATTGTAATGTGCTCCTACTTCCATCCCGGAATTTCCAACGGTTGAAGTAGACCATTCGGCCTGTAATGCTCTACTTTCACCCTTTGACATGTCAAATACTTTCTGACGTATTTCGCGACTTCTTGCTTCATGTTAGGTTACCAAAAGTGTTGGCGAAGATCTTGGTACATTTTCGTACTTCCTAGTTGAATCGAATTATGTGCCTCTTGTAGAATCTCTTCTTTTAATTTGGCCACTGCTGGCACCCATACTCGGTCTTCAAACCTTAAAATTTCATCCTTATCTACCTCGAATTTCTCTACCTCACTCTCTGTTATCCTTTTCTTTATTCGTTCACACTCCTCATCATTCCCTTGTGCCTCCTTCACTATGTCCAATAACGTTGGACGAGCTTCCATTAAGAATAACCTCTCTTCTGACTCCTTCGGACTTTTCACTTCTATCTCCAATCTTGCCATTTCTCTTACTAGCTCATCTTGAGCTGTTAACATCAATAATCTCTCCTTACTCTTCCTGCTCAATGCATCTGCTACCATATTCGCTTTTCTCGGATGATAAAGGATTTCACAGTCATAGTCCTTTTTCAACTTCAACCATCTCCTTTGGCGTATATTCAACTCCTTTTGTGTGAAGATATATTTTAGACTCTTGTGGTCTGTATATATCTCACATTTCTCTCCATAGAGATAATGCCTCCAAAATTTTAAAGTAAAAGCCACTGCCGCTAACTCCAAATTATGGGTAGGGTATCTTTTCTCATAATCTTTCAATTGACGTGAGGCGTACGCAATGACCTTGCCATTTTGCATCAGCACACAGCCAAGTCCCTTGTGTGACACATCACTATATACCACGAAACCCTCTGTATTAACACAGGTGCCTTACTCAACCTCTTCTTCAACTCTCTAAAACTCTCTTCGCACTTCTCTGTCCAAACAAATTTTATCGTCTTCCTTGTTAGATTAGTTAACAGGGTCGCTATCTTGGAAAAATCTTGGATAAATCTTTGATAGTATCCAGCTAACCCTAAGAAACTACACACCTTTGTCGACATCTTCAGTTGTTCCCAATTAATCACTGCCTTCACCTTTACAAGATCCACCGATATACCATCCTTATCAATCACATATCCTAAGAATTATACCCTTTCCAACCAAAACTGACACTTAGAAAATTTCGCATACAACTTCTCTCTCCTTAATGTCTCCAACACCACCCTCAGATATTCAGCATGTTCGTCCTGGGTTTTTGAATAAATCAGGATATCGTCAACAAAAACTACCACAAATTTATCTAAATATGGTTTGAAAACTCGATTCATCAAGTCCATAAACGTTGCTGGCGCGCTAGTCAATCTGTTTACCTAAATCTATACTAGCAAAATACGCAAGTATACGTAGTCCACAAGTAATATAATGATAAGAGAATGTCGAACTTACAGAGAATTATTTAATAATAATTACCAAGTTCTAACTCATCATCAAATTAATTTTATTTAAACAATTCGAAAAAAGTTGTTGAATTCTGAAAATAAAGTACTAAACTGACTAATCACTAATTACCAAGAATTGAATTCAGATAAAAAGGCTTGAGATTATAATTTTCTTTAATGTTTAACTTAAATTAATACACTTCCTGTTAAGTTATGTTAATTATTCCGGATTGTTAATCAAGAACTCATCAATATTTATAACCATCTCTCGATGCATCATAAACGAATCAACTTAAATCTACAAAGGTTAGAATTAAGATGAACACCCTAATTAACTAATTCACTATATCTCTATGTGAATTACAATTAAAAAGGATTTAAAGCACATGTTCTTTTTCAGATAATATGCGGCGTATATGTATATCTTTATCCTAGACACAAATCATGAATTCCATTATATACAGAAAACACAATCACATGCTATTATGATCAGGTCTAAATCTATAATCCATCTCTCGAGTTCATATAGATTACCACGGTAATTGTTGATCAGGTAATTAAGTAATTAATCACAAATCATTATAGACAATCTCAATATAATCAACAATAATTAATAAGGAAACATATCAATAAAAGTTGCGTAATAAGTTTTATTGTAATCTTAAAAAGAAATTAGTTCATGATTGAATTAAAATCCATAATCCATAAGTAAACCATCATCCAAGAATTACAAAATAAAAAGATAAAAGAAGAAAGGAAAAACTCTTTTGAAATGATCCTTGATATCCTCCTTAGCCTCCTATCTTGATCTTCCTTTGTGATAATCTCTTGCTTCAAGTCTCCAATCCATCTTCAATTATAGGGTTAGCAAAAAGTAGCAAGATCTCCTTATTATATGCCTCATTCCATGTATTTATAGGTTACAAGTCCAATTTCTAAGCTTAGGAGGAAAAACAATCCAATTTGGAGTCAAAAACATGCAAAAACGCATGAAAACTTGATCTAGCTACAACCCGACGCTGCAGCGCTGATTTCCTTCATGTTTTGGGCTCTGTCGTGCCAAAACTCCCTGACTGGATAGCGCTGCCACTCTAAAACTGGCATTGTCGCGCTAGACAATCTGCTGGAATTTTCTGCTCTCACGTCCTTTTGGTAAAATGACCATAACTCTCTCATTCGAACTCCGATTGGGACGATTCAAGATGTTCTGGAAAGCTATAAAATAGATATACAACTTTAATTCTTTGAGTATTGAGTGATTCTGACTGGATCAAGATGAAAATTGAGCTTCAAGTGGCTGCTATGAAAATTCAAACATGAAAACTCCAAGCTTTGATCTCTGTTGATAAAAATGCCATAACTTTTGATCCAGAAAGAGTTACGGGGCATACCACCTATCAAATTGAAGCTCTCAACTAGCTCTACAATAAAATTCAAATCCCAAGCCATGAACATACATTCAACTTGGCATTGAAAACTCTTCAATCTTCCCTTCTTGCATTTGCTTGCATATTTTACTCTAAAAGATGCCGAAGTGCGTTTCTTTGCTTATTCCTACAAAATAGCACAAAAACATTATAAATACCTAATAATAACTAAAAATACTTCAGAACTTACAAATTATCAAGCCAAATATACTCAATTCGTAGGTATAAAACCCACTCATCATAATCCGAACGACATTACCAAAAACTCGTAATGTCCATACCGAGTTTTGAACGCCATCTTCGGTACATCTTCTTTTCGTACTTTCAACTGATGATATCCTGTTCTCAAATCTATCTTTGAAAAATACCCCTTCCCTTCAATTGATCGAAAAAATCATCAATTCTAGGCAATGGATATTTATTCTTAATCGTCACTTTGTTCAACTCTGGGTAGTCGATGCAAAGTCTCAATGATTCGTCCTTTTTAACGAACAAAAATGGTGTTCCCCACGGAGACACACTCGGTTGAATATAACCTTTATCTAACAACTCTTATAATTGTGTCATCAATTCATTTATCTCTACTGACGCCATACGATACGAAGCCTTTGAAATCGGTGTAGTTCCTGACACTAAATATATCGCAAACTCGATCTCCCTATCCAGTGGAAGACTGGGCAATTCGTCTAGGAATACGTCTGGAAACTCTCTTACTACAGGCATACCATTCATCCTTGCCCCCACTCTCTGAGTATCTGCCATATGGGCTGAATACCCAACACATCCCTTTCTTAATAACTTCTTGGCCTGCATCATTGTCAGACAACAAGATTGTCTCAGCAACGTGCTACCATAAAATACTACCTTAGACCTATTCGGGGTCTGAAGGCTCACACTCTTTTTTTGGTAGCCAATTACCGCCCCATGGTTGTATAACCAATCAATCCCTAAAATTACATCAAACTCTCCTAATCTTATTGGGATTAAATCTACCGACAATTTATGTCCTCCAATTTCCGTGCAACAATTTTTATGTATAAAATTCTACAAAAGTCACTTCTTTATTCGCAACTTCTATATTTAAAGGACACTCTAATCGTTCTTGGAGTAAGTTCAAACATCGTACAAACTCATCAGACACAAATGAACAGATAGCACCCGAATCCAATAATACATAGACATTTATATCATTAATTGGGATAATACATGACATCACGTCCTTAGATGCCACCACGTCTTGGACAGTCATGTTGAATGTTCTGGCAGTCGATCAATTGGGTTGTACTGGTCCACCAATTGCTAACTTATTGTTGCCTCCCTTACTACCACTTCCGCCACTTGTTCCCTTCTTCATGCAGTCGTTGATCTGATGCTCAGTTGATCCGCAAACAAAACATCCCCTTATCTTCTTCGATTTTAGGCAGTTAGGAGAGATATGATCCTCTTGCCCACAATTCTAACAAACGTTCCTACCTTTCTAGCACTCCCCTTGGTGGTTCTTTCCACATTTTCTGCACTCCTCACTTCTCTTCTTGAATCCTCCATGCTTACTCCCCGATTGATTGTTGTTGTTGTTGCAGCCCCAATTTCTCTTATTAGTGTTACTTCCCCCACTACTTTCTCCTTTATCCTCTTCTCAAATTTTCTTGTTGTTCTTCTCTTTATTATATTGGCTTAAAGCCTCACTCCCACCTACTGTGATAATTGCCTTTTCCAATAGCGTACCAAAAGAATCAATCTGAAAAACAGATACCTTGTTGTATAACCAAGGTTTCAACCTCTGCTCAAAGCGTTTAGCCTTACGCTCCTTAGTATCTACTTGGTGTGGTGCAAATCGCGCAAGCTCATTAAACTTCGTGGCGTATTGCGCTACGTCATCTCTCCTTGCTTTAACTCTAAGAACTTTATCTCCATTCGACTCTGCATGCTCTTCGAAAAGTAATTCTCGAAGAACAACTCTTTGAATCTCTCCCAAGGTATGATTCCTTCCCCAGTCCGTTGTTGGTTTGCTTCCCACTAATAATTCGCTTCACCCATCATCATGTAAATGGTGAACGCCATTTTTGATCCTCTCCTACGCGAGCAACAATAAAATTTTTCTCTATTTCTTTAACCCAAAACTGGGCCTCTATCGGGTCGGTAGTGCCCCAAATTTTCGGGGGTCCTACACTCTTAAAGTCTTTAAAACTGGCTATAAGAGCCATTGGGGGGGTTGGGGTTTACAAGTTCAAGATTCCTTTCTTGAAGCGCTCCTTCCAATAGATCTATTAATCGCTGCATAGGGTCTGCCCGACCACTACCATTACTAACAGATTCTTCTTGAGTAGGTTGAACTGGTTGTCTACGTACGTCTTATGGGCATTTTTTGTTTAACAACACTTATATTATTATTTCATCATCAGTTTTAAATAATTTTTATCTAATTTAATATCTAGTATCAACAAAACACATTTAATGAAATATTTATATTTTTATACCACTGATTTAGTACATCATGTGGCACATTTCTATAAATGCCTATATCATCATCATCTATCCCCTAATATATTAAAAGATGGGGATTTGCAATCATCTTACCCTGCTTTTAAAACAAAAGTTGGGGTTTACACATACTATCCCATATCTTACACAAAAGATTGGGATTTACACACATACACACACACACACACACACACACATATATATATATATATATATATAATTACATACTACTAGACACATAAACTAGGCAATCTATCAGAGCATGTCGCACTTCATAAGACTCTCGTACTCTAACTGTCCCATATGAATCATCAGATCTCGATTCATGGTGTGATGAGTCTACCCCTCCTCAGCCGGGTAATGGCACACACCATCCATCCATCTACCGAACGTCGTGCGAAAAGCATAAACTATCCTATTCATCTTCCTCCTCACCACATCCTCCAGATCACTAACTTGCTCTATAGCATCATCCCACTACTCCTCGATCTGGACACGATCGACGACCTCTTCCTTTAGTTGGTCTCATAGAGCCTCTTTCTCCATCTGTAAGTTCTCTACCCAATGCTCTGACTTGTAATACCCTGAATATTTATTAGGCTTATAAATACGATCATATATGGTTAGAGGTTAATTTAGTGACCTAAAACTAGGTATCGAGAAGTTTAAAACCTTAAGCCCTAATAAGATTCAAATTTTGTAACATACGTGCTTAATAAAAATCAAAATGATATTTCGAACCAGGTGTTTTGTGATTTTATAGTGTAAACGATGAATTAGGTCAAATAAAATTTTTTTGTCAAGCTGCTTAGTCGTGCTTACATTGACAAAATGATTTGTCGTGCTTTCCACGATTTCACTAAGAAGCATCCCGACAAATTATTTTTGACAAGTTGTTGTGTCGTACTTGAGAATGACAAAGTGATTCGTCGTGCTTACGGTAAAAAGCTGCATTGTCGAGCTTGGAAGATATTTTCATTGAGGTGCTTAGAAGATAGGTTCAATTACAAGCTGCATTATCAAGCTTGGAAGATATTTTCATTGAGGAGCTTAGATTGCAAGCTGCATTGTCAAGCTTGGAAGATATTTTCATAAAGGAGCTTATATTGCAAGCTGCATTGTCGAGCTTAGAAGATATTTTCATTGAGGAGCTTAGATTGCAAGCTGTATTGTCGAGCTTGGAAGATATTTTCATTGAGGAGCTTAGAAGAATATTCTAAGAATATGCTAGGGTGCAAAGTGTAATCAGCCAAGCCCCTAACGTGCAATTAGCGAAACTATGTTTTCCTATAAATAGCAAGATAATTTCATTCATTCCTTAATATGTTCAAGAGCAATTCAAGAGCAAAAACACTCTATATTTATATTCTGAGAGATATTATGAGATAAAAATTACTTTCGAAGCATCAAAGCGATACGCGATTGGAAGTAAAGTTAGCAACTACAAGAGGTATACTCTAGTGGTTATAATTTTCATTTTTTTGTATGTATTAGTAAAAATATACTTTTACAAGCAGTTATAATGCCCAAGTTATTTTATATATATAGTACAAAAGTCCTATTTCAAGCAGTTATACTGTCCGATTTATTTCTATTATAAAGTTAAAAATATACTTTTATAAGCAGTTACTATGTCTGATTTTCTTCAAGTATTTAGTAAGAATATTCATTTTATAAGCAGTTATAATGCTGAAATTATCTCAAATATAATAGCCGAATATTCATTTTATAAGTAGTTATAATACCCGATTTATTTCAAACATAGTAAACGAATATTTATTTTACAAGCAGTTATAATGCTCAATTTATTTTAAATACAGTTGAAAAATATTCATTCTATAAGCAGTTATAATGCTGAAATTATTTCATGTATATTTTATAAGCGGTTATAATACCCGAAATAAAACTTAAAAGATTTAATCGTTAAACGCTTATTTGTCTACATGAACTTATAATCGTGTAGGATTTACGACGAACGTTTAGACCGTTATATTTATCTTTAAAAATATACGAGGCAAGCTTTCTATTCCTTTAAACTATGTCTAAGTAGTCTGCTTATTATTGGTATAAATAGACGTAAATAGACTACGTGACGCCGATAGACCGTGTAAACTAGACGAATTACGCACATGCAAGTCTCCAAACCTTGTTACCTTTATGCAAGTATTATACATCTTGCTATCAATTGTTGTAAAATTATTGCTTCTTAATTCAACATAACTTAAGAAATGAATTATTATTCATATATTGTTTATCCGAGCACGAATTGTTGTGTCAAGCTAAAATTGTTTGGTACGACATCTTATAACTGAGTATACAAACTCCCTATATAAGTTGTTATTATCGATAATATATTGACATCTAGTGCATGTTGGGTACAATTAGGATGGTATGCATACTCCTAGGATATCGAATAGGCTGATCCCCTATAAGATATCTGAACAAAGCTGTTCTAAGTCATTGAAGGTTGACAGAACTGGTTGAAACACATGGTTCATGTACTAAATCCTCAGTTGGCAAAAGCTTTTGAACTTCTTTCAAACTAAACACATTGTGTTTACATTTTTGAAATAAACTTGCTGAGCATTCTGTAGCTCATCCTTACATAAAAGTTTCCTTTGCAGTTTTAGATGGTAATCCTAGAACTTCAAGGACGAACAAGGGAACGAGGCTGTATTTATTAGTTTTATCTTACTGTTTTAATAAATTCAAGTCTTATAAGACTTTGTTGTAATAAGAACATAGTATTGAGAATGTTGTAATCAAACATAAGGTTATGAAATATATTATCATCTTTTGTTATATCAATTGAGTTGTGTTTACATTCTTAGATAAGTTAGAAAGTAGTATTGATTTAGTACAATATCCATATGAACTATACATCTGAATGAGGGTATTTGAATGATATTGGGAGTTCTGTAAACACTGAGGTTACACTTAATGAGCGCTGGTAAGGTGCCATCTTTACCGGAATGCGCCCCTCGGTTCCTAGAACAATCTTATCATTAATATTGTTAATGTCAGATAGATAGGACCTATTGATATGAAAGAAATATCCATAAGATATGAATTTATACATCCAAGTGAGGGTATCTAAACACAGTTAACGTTCTGACAAGAACTATTATCTATTATGGGATACTATGTACCTTAGATAGATAGAATTTGTATATTATAGAATATTTATAGTTGAATAGTTTCACGTGAGCACCAAATATGCAACTTTATATGAGCTCATTATAGTTTGTTAGGGTCAAGTACTAGGTTTTGCCTAAAACAGACCACTTTTGGCTTAAAATGTGATTTTTAACAAGTCTAATGCTCAAAACAGTTTAAACTTTGTTTCTTTAGCTTGTATGGCTTACTTATGTCATGTTATAACTATTAAAACTTGTCTACATGATCCAGGTATGGTAATTCCATAGTTGGGTGTTAGTTGACATTCTAAAGCTTACTTTAATAGCTTTTAGCATGATTTTTGGACAATACCCAACTTAGACTTTAACTAACTTAAGGAATAACTTTTAAATGTCTTTTATGGGAATTCTGTAGACTCCTCACTAACTGTTAACTTCATTTGCCAAAATTGACTATAGCAGCCCAATTATTAGACTTTTTAGCTCAGTTTTGGCTATATAACACCAACAGTCCTAAGCATTGAAATATATGCATTATCACATTATGAACCTACTATATACTATATGTTCATGGTTTAAAACATCTATATGCAAGGATTCTAGCTTTAGCTCAAAACAACCCCTATTAGGCTTTTAAATTTTACAAGGAAGCATGGTTTAACAACCTAATTAACAAAATAGTATGATTATGCGACATATAAACATGGACTAGCTATTTACATGACATTTCACATGTATAGATTGCATCTGGATGTTTTAAAACAACTTACACCTTAACAGTCATAAACAAGCTTGTTTAAGCTAGCTCATAAGCTCTCAAAATAGGGCCTGGTCTGGCCTGTTTTAAACAGGTCCAAACAACCCCAGTTTTGAGTCATTTTCCACTTTGAAAATGCTATCATAGACTTGATATACTTAGTCTTCAAGGTTTGGTACATTTACCCTAAGATATAGCATAATAATCACACAAAAATAAGACATAACAATCATCATTAAGCTCTCTATCTTAGTCAAAATTTATATTGTTTTTCTCATATACAAAGTTATCATAGCATGCAAGTTATATTGCAACATGACATATTTAAGCATAGAAGCATGTTTGAGGCATTCATTTCACTATATAAACAAGTAGACATGATTTGGACTTTAATTCATAGCTAGTACGCCGTGACACCAAAACAACCCCCTACTTGGTCATTTAATCAAACAGTTGGTGAACATGATTTTTGGTTTTCATGAAACACTTATTTTCCTATCCATTTTCCAGCCTTTTGGCTTAATTTCCAATGAATCATCATTTAATCTAGCACAACAACACCAACAGCAATTCACAGCCACAAGGTTATTCTTATAACAGTTACTTATAATTTTTAGCCTATTTAAGAAATTAGCATGGTATCTAAGTTAATTCTAAGCCATGCTATAATCAACATCTAAACATATAAATAGGCATTTGATGACTGTTAAATCACATAGATATAGTGTTGGCCGAACCTACACTCTTAAACTTGACCATTAACAAAAACAGTCTCCTTACACTACTAGAAATTTAACCTATAGCGACGAGCTATAGCGACGGTCGGGACGGAACCATCACTATAGATATCTATAGCTACGGTCAAAGGCTGACCGTCGGTATAGAGCCTTTTTTTGAGGCTGGCGCGCAGAATTCCCTCCCCGATTTCCCCCAAATTAGTACCAACACTTTTTCCCCCAAAATAATTTTTTCGAAAAACTCACAAGCCTTCTCTCAGTCACCCTTTCTCTTAATTCCCTTCGAATCCGCGTCCTCACCTAAATCAGCCTTCTCTCAGTCACTTTCTCTCCTCTCTGCTTCATCCATTCTCAGTTAAATTAGCCTTCTCAGGATCGTCCCCTTCTCTCTCATTTATCACCCTTTCTCTCTCTTTTCTCAACCATTCTCAGTCGAACGTTCCCTTCTGGGCGAATTGGCCCTCCGGTCGTTCGTTCTCATCTGGTCGTGTTTGCGCCGCTGACAAGAGTCCATCAGGTAGTGAATCATACTAAACCTACATTTAATTTTTGTATAATTATATTAATTTTTGTAGATTCAGTTCAATATTTATGTATATTTGTATAGATAGAGAATCTAGATTCACTTTTTCATTTGACCCAATCGAAGTAGACGAAGAAGCTTTATGATTACTGAATAAATGTATGAAAGTTAATTTTGCTTTTTATTTGTATATGCTACTCTTTCTGGAGCTCAAAAAAGTGTTTTTTGGGTTGACCTTGGTTCGAATTTGTGTTGATTCGGTAAAAAGGAGCTCCAAAAAGACGAATTTGGTTTTATTTCAGTTGTTGGATTGAAAAAATGATGAAGTCCACTTCATTGTTTGTACTCCTAGCTAATTTCTAGTTTCTGGTGGAGAATTGGATTGTGATTGTACTAAGGATTATTGTCATTATCCATATATAAGTATGTGTTATATATATATATATATATATATATTTTTATAACTGTTACTTGTAATGGTTTTACAATTCTGGGAAGTTGTGGAAATGTAATTGTTAAACTGTGACTTGAAACTCCCTTGTGTAAAATCTCTTCCACAAAGTCTTTCAGCTGTGATACCTGATGAACATAAATGTCTTTTATGGTTTTGTAAAATTCTCATGGGAAGCAAAGATTTTAGATTATGCCTTGTGACAATTGTTGGGTATGAGTATTAGTTGTGTATTAAAATAGTTCAAAGGGGTGGTGAAAAAATTCAGTTCCTATCTTTGCCTGCTATTTTTTAATCCAGAGCCTTTATAATTAGTTATTGAGTATGGTTACTGGTCGTGGATTATGACAATGAACATTGCTAGGAAAGTTGTGTACAAATCATGACATTCAGCAAAGATATTGTACACATCAATATGCTTTGCTTCCATTTCTTCTCTTCCATATAATCGTTCAAACTTCTGCTAAAAGGTACCTGGTTGTTTTATAAGGGACCAGTTCTGTCCTGAACATTTGATTTGTGATGGATCAATGTAATTTATATGTATGTTAGTTATACCTGAGAGCTAATTGATGGATTGTGTTAAAAATGAAGCATGTTGATGGGTCAGATAACATGTTTGAAAAAGAGGTGTTAGATTTGGATACTAATATTGTGTGGAGTCTAGGTTAATTGTTACAGTATTGGAGGTAGGGTACATATATACTCTGTAAATGATTATATTTATAGTTGTTTGATATATGTTAACATATCATCTGAAGGGATCATTTTTTTACAGATATTGAAGGACTTCCTCATATGGGTAGAGCAAGATCTTGGGCCTTGGGGTCCTCTAGTGCTGTAAGTAGTGCTTTGACATTATACAACTCGTTATTACTTAGTTGTAAGCCTAAATTGAAACAACCAACTTTTCACTTGGCACCTAGTTTGCATTATAAAGCTAAAGAACCATATTTAGGACAAGCACATCTGGTATTCGTTGCTGTGGGTAAGTGGATCCTGTGGCTATATATCTTGAAAATTACTTGGTCTGTATATTATTCCTAACAAAAGAAAATGGGAAGAACAGAGAAAATGAAAGTTTATGACAAACATTTTCATTTTCACATGTTGAGAATCTTGAAACATGTGTTCATGTACTACCCCATACGAAATCATCATAATATAAAATATTTGAAAGTTAAAAAAATGCAGTTAAAATGTTTACAAAGATATGAAAATCGTAGAGTTTACAACTTTGTACTCCACTTTGACTATAAAATAGAAGCAATGCCATATTATATGCCATAAGTCCATAGCATGGTAACAGAACATTCAGTTTAACCAGTTATCAAAGAAGTAAATTGAAAGGATTACTCGCTAATGTGTATGAAAATTACTTATAAAAAATTATCGTAAAGCCCTTTCATTAAACTATATTTTTTGATGTGTTGCTTATATATGGGCTTGGCAGTATTACTCTATATAGGTCAAGTAATGTAATTTTATATGCATAAGCAGAAAAGAAGGATTCTATATGTGCATAAAACAGGCATGGAAGCATGCATTACTATATTTAGTTTGGTTTCAGTACAAAACTTATTGCAAGGAGTTTCAACTTGTAATAAGTTTTAAGATGAGGGTTATATAAAAAGTTTTTATATGTTTTTGGAAGGAGAGGGGGAGAGAATTAGATATATGAATAGATAAATAGTTATGGACAAGAATCGTGCACACAGTAGCATCCTTACAAAGAGTAAGGTTAACCATCTTCTCTTCTTCTTCTTCTTGTTATGATGAAGCATATATGGAGTGATAATCAGTGATATATGTAGTTTCTATTCATTCATTTTCTGATAATTATTTTGTCTTGTTGTTCTGATTTTTTATTTCAATAAATTTTACACTTTAGTCATGAATTAATAGGAATTGCCTATGTTTGTTATTAGTTTTTTGATTTCCTTTAATTATATAATAATTTAGTAGTTAACTTTTGTTGGTTTTGCGAAAATCTTTGTAATTGCATATAGAGTTGAGGGGATTTCATATATCATTGCCCAAGTTCGTAATTGTCTATCAAAGTTTTTGACACTTCATAGTTAATATTGTCATACTTTTCTTTTTCATGATATAAGGCCTAATTTTTTGTTGGTCCTATTTCTGGAATTATTCATGGTTAACTTATGGTCACTTTCTCCAACCCATGAAAATAGTTTTTATCGATTCCATCCATGTAATGATATAAATGGTCAATTAGTAGTGTTTTGAATGTTGCTTTCCTTGTCAAATTTGGTACTAGTTCTGATGCAAATGTCAGCTTTAACGAAGTTGGGGTATTTACCCTGTCAAACTTCCTCGCTTCGTTTCCATTCTTAGCTGTGATGTCTCTTGCTACTGCAATGATCACGTATTACATGGTAAGATTCCAACTAGGCTTCTCCCATACTTTGTATGCATATCTTGATCTATTTAGCACCATTGCTGTTGTCTAAAGCTGCATGATGGTTATGGTTACATTGGTTCCCAACTCTTTGATGGGAATTATTGTAGGAGCTGGACTTATAGTAAGATTTCGGGGTTCTTTTAAATTATTATTATGATTATTTCTACTTTTTTTTAGCTTCGACACAACAGGAGACGCAATATTTTTCCTAAAAATAAGATACAATACGTTGGGGATATGTTTAACTTTATATATATTAGTGAAGTGCATAAAAATTTACTAAATAGATTTACACAAACAATATAATAAACATATATATTTACTAGACATCATATAGTAAGCAAAAATTATCAGATGTAGTTTAATATTACTGCTATATCATGACTCGTTATGTCCCAGCATCACATTTTAGTGTATGAGATCAACTATGGTTTTCGTAATTTTAACGAGTATTTCACACTAATTGTTGTGGTTGCAGGGAGTTATAATGATGGACACAGGGTTTTTCCGGCCCATCCCTGATCTTCCTAACATGTTTTGGCGATATCCAATGTCGTAAATCATTGTGCTACTTCATTAGATGTTACAAATCAATGTTATTCTCAACTGATGCTTACTTCAAGTTGTAAAATAGGAGTTTTACAGCTTTTTCTTTATAATTTCTCAGGTATATATTGTTTAGTATTGCTCATGTGCTTACTAATGCAGAATTGTTCTTAGAAATTCTTTTTCTCTTCATTCTACATGCATACTTAGTATTGCATGCAGGTTCCCAAATGACTACAGGATGACAAATATTTGCTTTTTAGTTACTGGATTCCGGATGAGTGTTCAAGTGGCATCAAGTAATCAGATGTCTTCTACATATAACTGAATTATTGTATTGTAATGATGATCGTAAAAGTTATTAGTTTAGTAGTTGGTATAATAATGATTATCATATTTTAGGAGATGAATTATCCAACTATTATATTGTAATGTTGTAATGTGAATGATTTAAAATGATGTATATAATATTTTTTATATGTTTATTTTATATTGTATTTGAGTTTGTTGAACAAATGTGCATTATTTATTAATTTGGTTTTGAAAGCTAAAAAGGCTATAGCGATGGTCATCGACCGTAGCTATAGATGTTTATAGCGATGGTCATGACCGTAGCAATAGCTTTAAGTGACTGTTGGTAAAGAGCAAATACATGGTTTTGGTATGGTCTATAGCGACGGTCGCTGACCGTCGCTATAGGTCAAAAGACCGTCGCTATAGGTTTTAGCGACGGCTTCTATGGGGACGGTCGTCGACCGTCGTTATAGGCTATAGCGACGGTCGACGACCGTCGCCATAGAAGCCGTCGCTATAGCCTATAGCGACGGTCTTTTGACCTATAGCGACGGTCAGCGACCGTCGCTATAGGCCGATTTTTTAATAGTGTTACAAGCATTTTATCGAACATATGAACTGCAGTCCAATAATTAGATTACATGCTTACATAGACACACACACACACACACACACACACACATATATATATATATATATATATATATATATATATATATAAAGCACATATCTCCATCATATCCCAATCTTAAGCCTCCCGAACCCTCCATGGTCCCCAATTTAATCAACAACCACAACAACACAGCCACAACAGTGCTTATGCAATTAATAAAATCACTAATAGTTGGTTTATCTACACAAAATGGCCTAAGTTTGTATACCTTGCTGGCCTTTAGAGAATGATGGTGTTGAGCTTAGATGTTTTGCTCTTTCATTCTCCCAGCCGAGCTCTCTTTTTCACTCTAAATGCTATTGTTTTTGAAGCTTAGTAAGGTGGTATCTCTGATTGAAATTTAGGTGCATTATATGGCCATATATGGCTGAAATATGGCTAGCAATCATTGCTCTACTACTACTACTACACTGCCCTGACAGTCTAAGTCAGTTAGCCCCTATTTGGTTTAGCTGATACACTCCCCTTTGGCCTCTTTTAGCTTCTACCTAGCCCCTACATTAACTTCTATAGAGCTTCCTTACACAACCTAGTTGGCCCCTTAGTTAGCCCCTACCCAGCCACTCTATAAATTTTAGCCTCTAACTGAATTACTAATAACCAGTTAACTGAATTGTCAAACCATGACACTGCTCATTCCTATTAGGCTAAATCAGTACTCTGCTCACTTTCTTTCCTTTGTGGGCTGTCAAAATGGACTAAAGGAGGGGCTGGGTTTTGGGTTTTGTGTTTGGGTCTAATACACTTATCTAATGTTATAATGACCTGTAACACTTGGAGGTAACCTTACAAGCATGCATGGCTCAATTTATTTACTATGGCCCAATTATTTAACATGTCTCTTATTATTGTCTGCATAAATTTACAATTCCCATATTTATTTCTAATTCCACGGATATAAGCTATGTGGCTTATTATCGCATTTAACGAATTAGTAAAAGGTAACTTTTATTGCATTACAACAACAATTAATGAAAGTGCTTAAATCATAATATAATAACTTCATTAAACACATACATAGCTGTAATTCGAGAATGTATCCATTTTAAGCCATGTTGGCTTTTCTTTTCATTTTTGATATTTAAATACCATTATAATAAGGTAAATTTGATCTACCTCCTTTACTATACATAGTCGTGAGATACTTAATAAATTATTAAGTAGTAAATAATTCTAGTGCTACAACAATTAAGTATAAACAAATAAAAAAAATTATACTAATTTTGACACTTTTCTATTTTTTTCCATTTTTTGCTACTAGGATAGTCTAGGCATGTGTATTTTAGTTAGTTATGGATACTTTCATTATCACCACACTTTATTTAGTTATCTAACCAATTTTGACCTATCAAAGCTCACTTTAGGCTTATAAAATAAACCATAACTTGGTTTTCTTGTTAACTTTGGTCTTGACAATGATTGAGAATCATTACTAGCATGCATTAGCAACTTTATATGAGCTCATTATAGTTTGTTAGGGTCAAGTACTAGGTTTTGCCTAAAATAGACCACTTTTGGCTTAAAATGTGATTTTTTTTTACAAGTCTAATGCTCAAAACAGTTTAGACTTTGTTTCTTTAGCTTGTATAGCTTACTTATGTCATATTATAACTATTGAAACTTGTCTACATGATCCAGGTATGGTAATTCCATAGTTGGGCGTTAGTTGATACTCTAAAGCTTACTTTAATAGCTTTTAGCATGATTTTTGGACAATACCCAACTTAGACTTTAACTAACTTAAGGAACAACTTTTAAATGTCTTTCATGGGCATTCTGTAGACTCCTCACTGACTGTTAACTTCATTTGCGAAAATTGACTATAGCAACCCCCATTATTAGAGTTTTTAGCTCAATTTTGGCTATATAACACCAACAGTCCCAAGCAATGAAATATATACATTATCACATCATGAACCTACTATATACTATATGTTCATGGTTTAAAACATCTATATGCAAGGATTCTAGCTTTAGCTCAAAACAGTCCCTATTAGGCTTTTAAATTTTACAAGGAAGCATGGTTTAACAACCTAATTAACAAAATAGTATGATTATGCGACATATAAACATGGACTAGCTATTTACATGACATTTCACATGTATAGATTGCATCCAGATGTTTTAAAACAACTTAAACCTTAACAGTCATAAACAAGCTTGCTTAAGCTAGCTCACAAGCTTTTAAAATGGGGCCCGGTCTGGCCTGTTTTAAACATGTCCAGACTGCCCATGTTTTGAGTCATTTTTCACTTTGAAAATGCTATCATAGACTTGCTATACTTAGCCTTAAAGGTTTGATACATTTACCCTAAGACATAGCATTATAATCACAGAAAAATAAGACATAACAATCATCATTAAGCTCTCTATCTTAGTCGAAATTTACTTTATTTTTCTCATATACAAAGTTATCATAGCATGCAAGTTATATTGCAACATGACATATTTAAGCATAAAAGCATGTTTGAGGCATTCATTTCACTATATAAGCAAGTAGACATGATTTGGACTTTAATTCACAACTAGCATGCCTTGACACCAAAACAACCCTTACTTGGTCATTTAATCAAACAGTTGGTGAGCATGATTTTTGGTTTTCATGAAACACTTATTTTCCTATCTATTTTCCAGCCTTTTGGCTTAATTTACCAATGAATCATCATTTAATCTAGCACAACAACACCAGTAGCAATTCACAGCCACAAGGTTATTCTTATAACAGTTACTTATAATTAATTTAGCCTATTTAAGAAATTAGCATGGTATCTAAGTTTATTCCAAGCCATGCTATAATCAATATCTAAACATATAAATAGGCATTTGATGACTGTTAAATCACATAGATATAGTGTTGGCCGAGCCTAAACTCTTAAACTTGACCATTAACAAAAACAGTCTCATTACAAGCATTTTATCGAACATATGAACTGCAGTCCAATAATCAGATTGCATGCTTACGTAGATATATATATATATATAAAGCACACATCTCCATCATATCCCAATCTTAAGCCTCCCGAACCCTCCATGGTCCCTAATTTAATCAACAACCACAGCAATACAGCCACAACAGTGCTTATGCAATTAATAAAATCACTAACAGTTGGTTTATCTACACAAAAAATGAAATGAGAATGGAATGGTAATAGAATGGCCTAAGTTTGTATACCTTGCTGGCCTTTAGAGAATGATAGTGTTGAGCTTAGATGTTTTGCTCTTCCCTTCTCCTAGCCGAGCTCTCTCTTTCACTCTAAATGCTATTGTTTTTGAAGCTTAGTAAGATGGTATCTCTGATTGAAATTTAGGTGCATTATATGGCCATGTATGGCTGAAATATGGCTAGCAATCATTGCTCTACTACTGCTACTACACTGCCCTGATAGTCTAAGTCAGTTGGCCCCTATTTGGTTCAGCTGATACACTCCCTCTTGGCCTCTTTTAGCTTCTACCCAGCCCCTACATTAACTTCTATAGAGCTTCCTTACACAGCCTAGTTGGCCCCTGAATTAGCCCCTACACAGCCACTCTATACATTCTAGCCTCTAACTGAATTACTAATAACTAGTTAACTGAATTGCTAAACCATGACAGTGCTCATTCCCATTAGGCTAAATCAGTACTCTGCTCACTTTCTTTCCTTCTTGGGCTGTCGAAATGGACTAAAGGAGGGGCTGGGTTTTGGGTTTTGTATTTGGGTCTAATACACTTATCTAATATTATAATGACCCGTAACACTTGGAGGTAACCTTACAACCATGCATGGCTTAATTTATTTACTATGGCCCAATTATTTAACACGTCTCTTATTATTGTCTACATAAATTTACAATTCCCATATTTATTTCTAATTCCACGGATATAAGCTATGTGGCTTATTATCGCATTTAACGAATTGCTAAAAGGCAACTTTTGTTGCATTACAACAATAATTAATGAAAGTGTTTAAATCATAATACAATAACTTCATTAAACACAGACATAGCCGTAATTCGAGAATGTATCCAATTTAAGCCATGTTGGCTTTTCTTTTCATTCTTGATATTTAAATTCCATTATAAAAAGGTAAATTTGATCTACCTCCTTTAATATACATAGTCGTGAGATACTTAATAAATTATTAAGTAGTAAATAATTCTAGTGCCACAACAATTAAGTATAAACAAATAAAAAAACTTTATACTCAAAATTTGACATTATAATAACTGAATATTACATAGAATTTTCTGAGTTATTACAATAATTAACATCATCTCTTTTCCTTTTCTTAGTTTGTTCAACTTGAAGTATATTTTCATGTAAGTCAAGTATATAAAGTCCATTCACTGAATTGCCAGCACCATATAGAACATTTTTATTATAAATAGAACAACTGTTGTTCTTTATTATAATATCAAAACCATCCATATCCAATACAGAAATAGAAATAATATTTCTTATAAGTGTTGGAACATAATAATAATTATTTAAACTAACTTGCCCGTAGGCAGTGTGCTAAACAATAAGTTTCTACCGCTAGTGTAGCAACCTTTGCTCCATTTCCCACTCGTAGGACAACTTCATCCTTGTTCAGCTTTCTACTTCTGCTTAGTCCCTGCATAGTATTACATATGTGAGAATCACAGCTGGTATCCATTACTTAAGTAGAACTTTGACTTTCAGAAAAGTTAATTTCGATCATGAACAAACCTTGATTAGAAGTCGAAGCTTCTCCAAGCTTCTTCTGCTTTTGTTCCGCAAGATACTTCTCGCAGTTCCTCTTCCAATGACCCGACTTATTGCAATGAAAGAACATTCCTTTGTTATCTGCATCAACTTTCTTATTATCCTTTACCTTTGTCTTGCCCTTAACCTTCTTCTTTTTCTTCTTTTCAGAAGATACCTTGGACTCTTCCTTTTCTTGGAAGAATCATCCACCGATAAGACTTGGTCTTTCTTGGATGAGAAGTGTCCTTCAGCAGTCAGAAGTCTACACTTTATGATTTTGGATATCGTAAGGTAAATTCGTAGAATGACTTCTGTAATAGTAGAGTGACTTACTCTGCTATATATGCTCTACGAATTTGAGTGGCTTTGCGATTCTGGCTCTACGAATAGGCTTGTACTCTACGATTTCTGACTGTCTTCAGTTTATTCTGCGATCTTAGAGTAACTTTCCCTTAGCTCTACGAACGTTTCTGGCTAGGGACAACTTAGCTAATATAATGGTTTAACTCTACGATTTTGATCAATTTAACAAGTTTGATCTCTAAACTAAATCTTTTTACATAAGTTTTTTTCACAAGGACTTTACAAAAGCTATTTGTTCACAAATATACATTAGAATTGAATCATCATCAAATCAAATAGGTTCAACTTAAATCCAAGTACTAAAAGAAAGTGCAATGCTAGTAAAGTATTTGGTGAGAGGAAGAAGAGAGAGAAAATGAGATGAGAAATGAAAATGACTAATATGTCCTTGAAATCAATTAATTAATGTTTTACACATCATTGATTAAATAGATATTTTAACTAGTTTTTGGCCGATTGGACTAGCAGTGTAAAATTTTAAGAGTCATTAGAGGGACAGGGATTTGATCTCGACCCTATGCTATGCACAAAAGGGGGTACAACTATCCGGCCAAAAGATCAAGTATAACGAGCGAAATTTATTGTGGACTAAGCGTGCAAAACCATCAAAGTTGGGGGACCGACAAAGGGATTATCATATAAATATACTCCCTCTGTCTCACGATTAGCAAATTACATATTACACATATATTATGAAAAGTAATAGTTGAGGAGAGAGAATTAAAAAATTTCAAACATTATATAAAATAATGTGTACTTTTATTTTTTTATACTAATAAATTCTACTAAATAACCTATTTACCCTTCAATTTATATACTTTATCTTATCTTGTTGGGGACAAAAAAAAAATTTGTACCATCATATTTTCTTTTACCAATCTGAATCTTTCAATGCTGTTGTTTTGGCCTCCCCATAAGATCCTCAGATTTCAACACTCACGGATGTTTATTGTGTGGAGGAGCATTTCAACTACTAACAAGTCCAAATCATGCTTATATAATATACTTTGAATCATATAAAACTCCAATTCTTTATACAAAACATATTAGGTAGATATAAAAATTGTCTTTTACCCAACTGAATCTTCAAAACTATTGTCTTGGTATCCCCATAAGATGCCTCTAACTTTAAATAGTTTTATATACATATATTATTTAAACCATATCCTTTGTTAATTTATATCTATGTAAGTCACTTATGCTAAATACATTTGTATCTTTTGAATAGTTTCTGAAGATGATGATTTTATCAAAAGAGGAGCTTTTATTACTAGTAAAGAGCAACAATTATGGTATAATGTTAGCTTCACTTCTCGTAATAATTGTAACATTATTCATATTCAAACAATTCCGAAGAGGAACAGAAGGGAGAGCTGCTATTCCTGGCAGGCTGGGGCTACCTTTCCTGGGTGAAACTTTGGCTTTTCTTTCAGCTACTAACAGTACTAAAGGTTGCTATAATTTTGTCAAACTCCGACGACTATGGTAGGCAAACTATCTCTTGCACATGTATATTTTTTCTGATCGACAAAATTTGAATTTAAATTTCATTAAAATTTAACATTAAGCGAGTATATATTCCTTTTATGCATGTATATATACTCCTCCCTCCATTTCAAAATTCCAGATATATTTTGACTGTTTTAGGTCAATTTGCAAAATTTTAAAAGTCCGAACGAGACGAATTTACTTAATTTGAGTGTTAATATATATAATTCTAGTAAAGTAGCAAGAGGAAGGAGATCAAAAGTAATATACAAGGGGTAGAAGGATGATTAATGGATAACCTGAAGTAAACCCCAACATCAGACATCACCTGAAGATCAGTCAAATCTAGTGAACATTAGAGTAGGATGAATCAATTGATTCAAAAGTCAATAGAATAAATTCAAAAAGGAACACAAATTTGATTAAGCCAATATATATATATATATTGCTTGACTCTACAAAATAGCTAATCGTTATCTCTTGGTACAATTAGTAATGCAAAATTTTATCTTTTTGAGTTTGTTTAATTTGCAATACTAATTATAGCTTAATTAAAAGGTACAGTTTTGCACTAATGATTGTACTTTGAGAGAGTGATTTGGTAATTAGTAAAACTTAAGGACGAAAACACCACACATACACAAATACAAGGGAGAAGTTTGCATTTTAGTTTTCTGTAAATGATGCGTAAACTAACATTTGAAATCATGTTATGCAATATTTGATTATACTTACCCTATGCACACACTAACAAATGATGCATAATTACTGACGAAAATGGTGTACCAGGCATGGGAAATGGTTCAAAACCAGATTATTTGGGAAGATCCATGTGTTCGTTCCGAGTGTGGTGGGTGCAAAAACAATATTTGCAAGTGATTTTATGCGGTTCAACAAGGGCTATGTAAAATCAATGGCAGATGCTGTTGGGAAGAATAGCTTGCTATGTGTTCCCCAAGAGAGTCACAAAAGGATTAGGCGTCTTCTATCTGATCCGTTCTCTATGAATTCTATGGCGAAGTTTGTTCAAAAGTTTGACAACATGCTCTGTGAAAGACTGACAAAATTAGAAAAAGAGGGGAAAACCTTTGTTGTGCTTGACTTCAATATGAAGGTAAAATCTAATTTTCTTATTAAAGCACCAAAAGTTTCTGATATTGATAATTGATAATTGATAATTGATAATCGAAGAACCACCATTGAATGTCAGTATGACATGAGAAATATTGATAATTGATAATTGAGGAACCACTATATAAGCGTCAGTATGACATGAGAAATGTGATATGAAAAGATTTAAACATAAAATTAGACAAAGTAAGCGAACTACAGATCTGTCCGTACAAGTTGTAAGATAGTTTCAAAGTAGCTTCTCAATTCCCGAAAGGTTAAATTACATATTTGTCCCTTCAAATTGTCGCCGAGTTTTAAAGTGGCTCCTTAATTGGCAAAAGTGACACTTTCATCCTCCAACTTGGTATTTTTGTTCATTTTTATCCCTTGAAGTCTACTGATATTTTCCCAAATTTAAGTCATATGCGAAGCAATTGCTTTTTAATGAGATTATATTTGTATTTTGACATTAAAATATATATCTAGAGCACATGAAAGTCACATAACTCCAAACCCCTATAACGAATTCTGGAAAAACATTTAAATGTCAAAGCATAAATATAACATCATTAAAAAGCATATGCATCGTACATGGCTCAAATTTGGAGAAAAATCAATCTAAGGAACATAAATGAATCAAAGTGCCAACTTAGAGAATGAAAGAGTCATTTTTATCAATTAAGGGGTCACACTTTGAAACTCAAAGACAACTTAGAGGTCCATATATGTAATTCAGCCTTACTAAAATGAACAATTACCTCTTTATAGTTGTCACTTAATGTCAATTGTCTCTCTTAAGTCGACTTTTCTCCAATTTTGTGTCACATACCAATCATGCTCCGGTTTAATGGGGGTATATTTGTCATTTGATTGTGTAAAATACTCAACTCACGCAGTTCACGTTTAAGTTATGAGAATTGGATATGTTAGTTGCACTGTCAAACAACAAAACTACCATCTGTAATAAAATATAAAAAGCGGTAAGACGATCTTAATTTGAGTCGACTCTTAATTAATTAGGAATCAATTTCATTTGTATTGAGTTATTTTATTGAGTTTGGTCCAATTTAAAATAGAAGTAAACTAAATTGACTTTAGTCTAAATTCATTTACGCACAAATACAATCTTAGCTAATTTCGTTTGTACGAGTTACTCTCCGATTTAAGATCGAAGAGTTGTTCCCTCCCAAAACTCCACTAATAGAATCCTAATTACCTTATGATCACCAACTGCCACTAGTTTCACACAGTCATAAATAATTACCATATGATCACCAACTGTCCCATAAACCCAACAAATTTCTCCCCTCTTCTCCCAATAAAATTTAAAGTTATTAACTAATATTTAAACTTATTAAAATATTCAATATTAGATCATGAATTTTACTCAACACCTTTCATAGGTTCAATTAATCACAATTCAGCTAAGAGAAAAGTTAAATAGACCCGTGCCTCAGGTTAGAAAGCTAGTCATTAATAAAACACGCACAAGACTAGCATTAGGTACAAAATTAGGGGGAAAAAAAATCAAACCCAATGAACAAAATTGACACTTTGATAACTATAAAGAACCAAGTGTTTTTTTTGGTAAGGGACTACATTCAAATTGACTTGCAATTTAGAGGCACAAATCTGTAATTCAATCGACAAATTATTACTCTAAATAAGTTAGGAAAACGTAACTTGATCAATGAAATATCTTATGGTCCGATGCAGATAGCATTTGATGCAATGTGCGACATGCTGATGAGCATCACGAATATTTCCTTGCTAAAACAAATTGAGGAAGACTGCACTGCTGTTTCTGGTGCCATGCTTTCAGTTCCGGTCATGATTCCTGGCACCAGCTACTACAAAGGCATCAAGGTAAGCTTGAACTGCTTACTGCCCAATGGAGTATATTAGTGTTGAGAAGTACAAGGAGAAATTAAGGTCATACAAGTATCATGCTCTGTGTAAAATTAGGAGGGAAAAAAACAATGTGCAATATGAAAGGGAAAGACTTAAATTATTTATTTTTAATAAAAAATCATTAAACATGAGAGTTTTAGCTCTCTCATTCTTCCTTGTAACTGCAGTGCAGCAAAGTGTGCAACAGAAGTTGAATAATGTTTTTTTCTCATGTCCAAAAAAAAAAACGTAAGTTGAAGAATGTCTCAACTTTCTTTTATTTTAACTAAAATATATTACATTTTTGATATTCATGAGCGAAGTTTTAATATTTATCTAAAAATAAAGTTAAAAATAAAAAATAGGCATTTTATGTCAATATCAAAATTCAGTATTTTCATCTTGAACTTAAAAAATATAAAAAAATAAAAAAATAAAAAAATAAAAAAATAAAAAGAGAAGAGAGAGACTAAAATGCAAAGCTCTATCTTTTGTTTCTGTTTTGTGATGTTTATATTTTTGAGTTTAACTAATTAGCAAGTCCGTCCTTCAATGTACACATATTAGTGCAAAATCGTACATTTTAATTATAATTAAAATTGATCAAAAATGTGTAATTTTACACACTATTTGTACCATGAAATAACGATTCGTTATATTGTAAAGTAAGTACTATGTTTCTACAAGTTAATTAACTTGAGGTACAATTTTGCATTTTAGCCTAAAAAATAAGTAAAAACTAAAAAAAATTCTACTGAACAAATTAAAGTTTACAAGCAGGCACGTAATAGGCTCATGGAAACGTTTGGAACAATGATTGCACGTAGACGGAGTGGAAAGGAATCACCTGAAGACTTCCTACAATCCATGTTGCGGAGAGATACATATCCTGCTGATGAAAAGCTTCAAGACTCGGAGATACTGGACAACCTCTTAACATTGATAATTGCTGGTCAAACCACCACCGCAGCTGCAATGATGTGGAGTGTCAAGTTCTTGGATGAAAACAAAGATATCCAAGAGCGGCTCCGGGTAAGAATTTATTACTTATATTTTATTCTATACGTTGCAAAATTAAAAAAGCATTTTGATTTGGTTGAGTTTCTTCAAAGTGGTCAGTCAACTTCAAAGTTGTCCCTCAATTATTAAAGTAAACACATACCTATTTATAATTGTCATTTAGTGTCAATTCTATTTCTTAGGTTGATTTATTTATTTTTTCCAATTTTGGATGACATTATATTCATACGCCTATTTAATGTTGGTTTGAAATTTCATTACTACTCATGCACTAATGAATTACACTTTCTCTTCTTTCTCAATTACTCTATTTTTTAGGGGCAAAGTAGAAAAAGATTATTTTTTCTCCTAGAGATATGTAAAATGTCTTATATTATGAAGAAAAAAAATTCTTCTAAAACGACTTATATAATGGAAATGAGAGAGTACCAACTAACACATTAATTGTGTGAATTGGGTATTCTGTTTCTTAGGTTGATTGTTTTCCAATTTTGGATGACATCATATTCATATGCTTGTTTAATGATAATATCTTTGTCATTTGACGATATATAATACTCCCTCCTTTCTATTATATAAGTCATTTAAAACATAATCACACATATTATGAAATGTCATTAATTCTAATGTTAGGTAATTAATATTGGTTTAAAATTTCATTATTACCCATGCACTAATTAATTACTCTTCCTATCCTCTCTCAATTACTCTATTTTTTAGGAGCAAAGTAGGAAAAAATTACTTTTTCTCCTAGATATATATAAAACGTCTTATATTATGGGCAAAAAAATTCTTCTAAAACGACTTATATAATGGAAAGGAGGGAGTGCCAATCGTGTGAATTGAGCAAAGTCAACCAATTAGTAGAATATACACTAAATGACAATTATAAGAAGGCAAATGTTTATTTTGGTACGTAATTGAAGGGCTATTTTGAAACTAGTCGATAATTTAGAGAGACAAATTTATAATTCAGCCTTTTTCTTTTTAGCCGGTTCCAAGTTGGAGATATATATATTTTTAATTTTAAACTATATATGGACTGTATAAAGTTCCTAAGATCGATATCAAAACTTTTGTTATTGATTATTGAGTACTATCATATTATGACTACTATACTGGGGTTTGTGTCTAAAATGTCATTCTGGTCGGAAGATTTTATGTCTTAAAATCCAGAAACTTTTGTAATCAATGTCTCAAACTTCATACATCGGGATTTATCTTCCAAAATTACGAAAGTCATTGGATCAAAAGTATTTTTAAACCAAATTTTGTTTGTCAAAGTGTAAAAATGGAAAGTTTGTGTTGAAGTGTCATAAGATGATTATTTACTACTGGATACACATGTTCTAATGACTTCACAGGAAGAGCAACTGTCAATTCTCAGAAAAAAGCCAAACGGAGCCGTAGTTACCCATGAAGATCTTAGCAAGATGTCCTATGGCTCAAAGGTAAGAAGGTTTTTGCAAGCTTATGTTCTACGTGCAACTTAATAATTCTTGTAACATTCTCAAACACAATGGTGCTCAATGTTTGTTACAATGCAATTTCCAGGTTGTCAAAGAAACACTTAGAATGTCAAATGTCTTGTTATGGTTTCCTCGTGTCGCACTAGAGGATTGTGTCATTGAAGGTAATATATATAAGTCTAAACTTCGTTTGTCAATTACTACGTACTAAGATACATTTTTTATAATTTAGTGTTTAATTCTTTATCACGAAATCACTAGTCATGTTTGTTTATAAAAGTGATAGGTGATATATAACTATTTGTACTAATTTGATGTCACTACGTACGGACTATTTTAATCCTCGATTAGTCATTTAACTAGTCCTACGGATTATGTGTTGTCATTTTTAATACCATTTGATGATGGATTATAATTTCAAGCAGAACTATGATATTATAGAATTTTCCTTTTAGGGTATTAAATGTCCTTAAAAATGATAACAAATAGTCTATGGAACAAAATAAAGAACTATTGGCGAGATACAATATATCCCTGATGATGTTTGATTAGTACATATAATCTTATCCCACCAATCATTTTTACAAACAAACGTTCATTTTTACGAACAAAGTTGCTTCGAGGCTTCGATTTCTAGAGGAAAAAACTTCCTGATTGACCTAGACAAGTAAATCAAAGCATTTTTGCTTCTAATTGTGATTCTTGTTGTAAATTTTATTATTATTATTATTATTATTATTATTATTATTATTATTATTATTATTATTATTATTATTATTATTATTTTGCAAAGGGCAAAAGTGTTGGGTTCCATCACATAGTTATTGTGGTGATGCAATTTGAATGTGTACTCAAATTAGGATATTTTTGTATTCTCTCAGTTTATTCTAGTGAATTTTTCGGAGATCGTCCCGTGATTTTTACCTCTTAGTTATAGAGGGTTTTCCACGTAAAAATCTTGGTGTCTCGTGATTGGTTATCTCTTCTCATTATTTTCTGCAGTGGTTATTATTTTGGTGGAACTGCAAATTTAATCTGTTTGGCATGTACTGATATTTTTGGCCATTTAATTTATCAAAGACAACAATATTTGGGAGGTGATTTTTCCCAACAATTGGTATCAAAGTTAAGATTATTTCCGCAGTTGTTTTTGATAAATTTTATGGAGTAATCAGTTGGAGCCATGATTAAATTGGTCTCTTCAAAAGAACACGCGATGGCGTGGTGAATTCTCGATGAAGGGTTGCTGGTTCCCTTGAGGTGCTCTCGATGATGATATTGAATTCTTGATGGGTTAGCCAAGAATTGGTTCCTAGAGTGGTTAGCCGAGAATTGGTGATCCGCGGTGATTGAAGAGAAAATTATTGATCACATCCGGCAGTAGATTGATCAAAGTGTGTTCCACCATGTTCCGCAGGATATGGAAGCTCACTAAAAGGTTTCTAGTGGTGACTAGAGGAAGGAATCTAAACATTCTTTACACGATGCGGGTGCATGTGAAAGGTGTTGAAGATAGGGGAGCTATGATTTGGTGTGCAAATTCAGTCTTGGAAGGTTATACAATAGTAGACATGGCAGGTTCCGAAGAGAAAAAGTCTACTTCGGGGTATTTGTTTACTTTTGCAGGGGGAGCTATGTTATGGCAGTCCAAGTTGTAGAAGGGTTGCTTTGTCTACTACTGAGTTGACAACGAAATGTTGTGATTTTTTCAAGAGTTGAGTTTGACACAAGAATTGATTCTAAGTGATGGGATTATGGTGAATAATCCCCTCTCATGGGTTCGGAGGGGGAGATTGTTGGGTTTCCTCACCCATAAGAATTTGTTTTCTTGGCAGACAAAGCTAGTGGGAGCTTTGGAAAAAGAAAAGAAAGAAAAGTGTATTAGTGACATAAAAAAGAGGAAACATGTTTCCATGTTTTATATGAAAAGTGGAAGAGCCCACCCACTGATGAAATGAAGTTGGCAGAAGATAATGAAGGAAAGAGAAAAAGTGTGCATGTGCAGAGAGAGAATTGGTATAGGCTGTTTGCCTATATATATGTGTTTCCTCCATTATGTTAACTTCATGGAATAGCCAAGTATTCCATCCGATAGAAATCCCATCCGAGGAGGATGGATGAGAGCAAGAGAGAGATAAGAAAAATCAGAGTGAGTCAAGAGAGAAAAATAGAGAGATAAAGATTAAACAACTAGGGGTGTTGTTTGGGTTCCATCACATAGTTATTGTGGTGATGTAATTTGAGTGTGTACTCAAATTAGGATATCTTTGTATTCTCTCAGTTTATTCTAGTGAATTTTCGGAGATCGTCCAGTGGTTTTTACCTGTTAATTATAGAGGGTTTTCCACATAAAAATCTTGGTGTCTCGTGATTGGTTATCTCTTCTCATTATTTCATGTAGTGGTTATTATTTTGGTGGAACTGCAAATTTAATTTGTTTGGCATGTACTGATATTTTTTGCCATTTAATTTATCAAAGACAACAGTATTTGGGAGGTGATTTTTCCCAACAAAAAGATATATTATTTTTGAGAAATCAAAAACCAAAAGACTTGAATTTTGACGTAGTACACTGACATTAAAACTGATTACATATGAAAAATCATTTCCCTGAAATTTTTTAATGTATTTGCCAATGCAGGTTTTGACATAAAGAAAGGATGGCATGCCAACATTGATGCAACTTGTATACACTACGACCCAGAGATATACAAGGACCCTTTGCAATTCAATCCTTCAAGATTTGATGTAATGAGCTCTTTACTCTGATTTTGTTATTTCTGATAGAGTCGTGCTATATATGCCAATTTAGTATATAATCAAGTAGACATAGATAGCGGTATTTAAATATTTACAGTTTTGTGGGTATTTACCATGTGTCTACTTGCATGTATATGGCAAGTTGACATAACATTTTCCTCTCTTGCATCAAGTGTTGCACCATGTAAATGAAGTTAAGACATAACCAATAATGTATTTATATTTTATGTGTCCAGGAAATGCAAAAGCCATACACTTATATACCCTTTGGATCAGGACCTAGGACATGTTTGGGAATCAATATGGCAAGAGTAACAATGTTGGTTTTCTTACACCGATTGACTAGCGGATACACGTAAGCGAGTCATTTCCCTTTGCACTGGTTTCATGCTACTTGGTTAATTTTATGGGAAACCGAATTTCATAAAGTTATCACAACATTAATTACATATAAGTTCATAATTTTATGTTACATTTGTTACGGTAAATATTAGCGTTAATAGTGTGTCTGGCTTTGAAATATAGTATATTGAGTAACTATTGAGACCAGAACCTAAAATAAGTATAACTAAGCACGGTGGACCTATATAATAATTCATTCTGTCAATTTAACAATTGGAATATTAATAAATGTGCAGCATTCGAGCAGTATTTGAATGTCTTTATACATTCTAATTGAATAATACTTTCTCCCTCCCAGGATAAAAGTATTGGTTGATTTTTTGCGCATATTAAGAAAGATGATAAAATGACAAAATTGTCCATATTTAAATTATCATTTAATTGCATAGTTTTCTGCACATGACTAGTGATACTCCATCAATATACATAAAAATAGAAATATGATAATTAATACTGAGGGTATTATATGCAAATTATTATAAAAAATAGATTATTTAAACTAAGTAGACATTTAACTTGAAATTATTTAAAATAATAATAAAAAAATTTATCCTAGAACGTAGGAAGTGCATAACTAAATTGTATTTATATACTCATGTTGCTAGAGCTCGTGACCACTCATGTTGCTTTTTGTTAAATTTTCCTTTAGGATCGTACCGGGAAGATTAAAACTTTTTGATCACAATTGTAAATGAATGTATATACTTAGGGAATCAAATATGCTATTAACCCCAAATGCAGTGACCCATAAAATAGGTGTTAGATGACAAAAGCGTATATAACGTTTGCTATGGTAAATACAATAAAAAAAATTATTAACTTACAAATGATTAAGAATGAAAATTTCATCTAATTTGAATCCAATTTTATGATATTTTTACTAACTCTTCTCTTTTGTATAGTTGGACAGTTGATGATCCAGATCAAGGCCTTGAAAGAAAATCACATATACCTAGACTGAGGAGTGGATGTCCAATAACCTTATCCGCATTAACGAGGGCAAATATAGTGAAGAAAGTTGAAGGTGCCAGTTAAAAGCAATACATATTCTTCATATAATGAAGTTGGTAGGTAGAACCTTAGAAGCATATGACATGTTCTCCCTATAAAGGTTTTTGTTAACGCAGGCTGGTGAAAGGTCATTGGAACTCTGATAATACTTGTGAAGTGTATATGTTATGCTTTAAACTCAGATTTTCTATCTTTCAAGACTGAGCGAGTTAAAAAGACAAAAATCTGTCCAAATAAACCAAATTAACTAGGTGATCCTGTATGTCTCCATATAAAGTCTGAATCTGAATCTCAGATTTATAAGCCAACCAGTTTCAAAGTAACACTTGATCAATTGACAAAACGAACACTTGCCTATTTATAGTTGTCACTTTGTCTCAATTATGTTTCTATGGTCGACTTTTTTGCAATTTGGTGCCCCGTGTTAGTTATATGTCACATCTCATGAAATACAATTGGCATCAACTTCTGCATGAATACATGACAATCGTGACTCTTGAACCCATTAATCTTCAACTGCTCAACATTAGTGCAGTGAGATATGTTAGAAGCATATCCATCTGGGAGTTTCAACCCACTAACCCACTTGCACACGTCTTCAACTTGCTGCTTGGTAAGACAAAATGGAGTTTTAGGTTTTGTATTGTTAGTGCGAAACCACAATTCCGGCCTGATGTTTAGTGCCTCCAAATCTTTTCGTGTATTGTCATTGTCTTTTGTTTTACCACTCGCATCTAACACGGTGTAAAACAAATTCTCGAAAACATTCTTTTCTGTATGCATCACATCTATACAATGACGTACTGAAAGTGTGACCCAGTACGACAACTTAAACCATATGGGCGAGTGTATCCAATTATGAGTCTTCCCGTACCCGAATGCTCTCATTTTACTATACCCCTTCCCTTGGGGTGGAAATGTCAGATCGTTCAGCCAAGCTAAGACCTCGTTGCCCGATAGTCGACCAACAACCCCCTTATTCTCTGTCTTTCTGTTGAACTGTACAAACATCTTTCTGTAATTGTGATCAACAGGCAAGAATCTACAAGTTGTTCCAAAGAAACTATATTTTCGCCCATGCTGCAACTGAGTACCTTGCATATCCCCCATACACACTGGACATGACAGCTTCCCGTGAGTCGACCAACCACTAATCATCCCAAGAGCCGGAAAGTCAGTGATAATCCACAACAAGCCTGTCTTCATCAAAAAATTCTCGCCAATTGATTTATCATATGTCTGGACCCCCGTCTCCCACAACATCTTTAGTTCATCGACTAACGGCCTGAGGTACATGTATCTTTTGTAGGACTCTTATCCCCCGGTATGAGTAAAGTCAAGGACAAATATGGATCCCTCATGCACATTGACGGTGGAAGATTATAAGCTACCATTATGACTGGCCAAACTGTGTAAGGCTGGCTAAAATTATTAAATGGGCAAAAGCCATCCGTAGCTATGCCAAGCCTCACATTCCTGACTTCCTCCGCAAACCGTGAAAAAATTTCATCAAATATTTTCCATTCATCTTCATCTGCTGGGTGAGTCAGTTGACCAGGCACGACGTCCTTTGTTTTATGCCAACTCATATGATGAGCCGTGTGGGACGACATGAATAGCCGTTGAAGCCTCAGCGTAAGAGAAAAATACCGTAGGATCTTCTTGGGCACATGTTTCTCTTTACCCCCACGTTTTGTCACCTTGTACCGAGGTAAATTGCATATAGCACACTGCACCTTATTTTTGTCCGTCTCATAGTATAACATACAATCCTGCTCACAAGCATCGGTCTTCTGATACCCTATATTCAACCCCTTTACCATCTTTTTCACTTCGTAATAATTCACGGGCAAAGTATGATCCTTGGGTAAGAACTCGCTGATAAGAGAGAGCAAATCATTAAAACCTCTCTCACTGCAGTCATGCTCATTCTTGAAGTGTAAGAGCTTAGTCACAGCAGATAGTTTGGTGTGCTGATCAATTCTGGGATACAATGGGACCCCCGATTCAGATAACATCTTGTAAAAGGCAGCAGCTGTATCATTTGGCTCTTGCTGAGCACTACCTGAAGAATGCTCGTTTTCAGCCCAATTTATATTGTTAGGCCCATAAACATCAACCAACATCTCCACAACATCATAGTTATCGGCATTTGAATCCCTGTGAACTGGTTGGTCTACACAGTCGGTCAGTTCTCTTAACTTAGCTGATTCCCCGTGATGGATCCATACGGAATTCCCATCCATAAAACCACAAGAAAATAAGTCGAATTTAATCTCGTCGGCTTTCTTCCAAATCAGGTTTTTACACTTGACACACGGGCATCTCATCTTTCTGTTCGGATCATCAGCATGTTCTATGGCTTTGTCCAGAAAATAGCACACCCCTTCACGGTAAGCTTCCACTAATTCCCTGCCATCAATGGGTATCTTATGGTACATCCAACTCCGGTCAGCTGACATATTAACTAAACAAAAGACACATTCATTAGAGAGATATTTATATATGTGGTCCATGCATGAATTATATTTTCCTAATATCTCCACTCTACAGGGGTGAGGCTTCTATCCCGTTCCTGAATGCGTCTCCTCACTAGTGCCAACACGTTGAGCACGTTTTTTTTTCTGTTTGAAGAAAATTTCGGTCTCCAAGTACACGAAATAGACTAAGATAACTTAATCTAAGTATGCACTCGAAGAACATGTAGAGATAACAGCCGAAAATTCCTAAAAAACGTACTCAACCCATTGGCACTGGCCTAAGTGAGAGACATAACATCCAGTAACAGTCCCAAACCGGGGACTATTCGACATTCACTCCTAATGAGTGAATGTCAAACGAGTTTCTAAGCTCCAAACTATACTAAATGCACATGTATATATGCAGTTTAATTATTGTAATTGTGAAAACTAAACAAATGCTACTCAGTTTCTTTTTCCAAAGGCCAAACTAAGTAAATGCTACTCAGTTTAATATTAGTACTATCATTTGAATATATTATACAATTTGTACTTTATTGTATGTATTAGTGGAACTAAGTAAATGCAACTTAGTTGATTATATTATATTGTATATTGTATTATAATTCTTTATTTTATTTCCTCATTTTATTTAATTTATTTATTTTAATTAATTTAAAATAATGTAATTTATATTAATTTAATCTAATTTATCTAATTACTTTAATTTATTATATTAAATTTACTTTATTTTATTGTATTAAATTTATTTTATTGTATTAAATTTATTTTATTTTATTAATTTATTAAATTTATTATATTATATTAATTTATATTTTATTTTAATTTAATATATTTTATATTATTTTATTCCTTTTCATTTTATCTTGTATTATATTATATTATATTATTTAAATTAAATTTATTTTATTTTATTTATTTATTTTATTTCTTTGTTTTAATTAATTTATTTTTATTTATTTTGTATTATTTAATTTAATTTAATTTATTTATTTATTTTAAAAATGTTAGTTTCTTTTATTTTATGTTATTTATTTTATTTTGTATTATATTATATTATATTAAGTAATTTACTTTGTTTTAATTTATTCCATTTAATTTATATGTTATTATATTATATTATTTAATCTAATTTACTTTAGTCTAATTTAATTTAATATTAAATTTTAAATTATTTTATTTTGTATTATATTATATTATGTCATATTATTTGATTAAATTAATTTATTTTATTTTATGTTAATTGATTTTATTATTTATATTATATTATCTTATATTATATTATTTAAAATTAGTTAATATTATTATATTATATTATTTTATTTAGTAATGCAAAACTAAGTAAATGTTACGTAGTTCATTTTATTTTATTTTATTAGTAGAAAACTAAGTAAATGCTACTTAGTTTATTTTAATATTGGAAAACTAATTAAATTAAGCATAAATACATGCAGGGCCCATAGATTTTGCAATTGAATAATCCTGATAGAAATTTCATCGGGAATTCTGTCGGAAATAACAAATATACCAAAGAAATAATCAGGCAGATTTTACAATTGAAGCATCAGGCAGTATATTGCAACACATCAAAATTATCCCAATTTCAGAATGATATCACAAACAAATTATCCATATCAACAATTCAAGGCATGCAGATAATCCCAATTTCATACCCAAATTAACCACAATTTCAAACCAAGCTTAAGACCAATTTCACCAATTCCAGACTTATTTCTTATCAATTTCAGAGCAAGTACACACCAATCAACTTAATTATCCAATTTAATTAGAACATTATATATATATATATATATATATATATATATATATATAAACCAAATTATAAACCAACTTCACATATAAAAACTCATCTGTATAAACCAAATTATAACCCAAATCATGCCTTGTAAAAACTTATCAGTATAAACCACCAAATTATGCAGTGTAAAACTCATCACTATAAACCAAGTTATAACCCAAATTCACATATAAACCAACTTTAGCATTATACCCAAATTAATTTCAGATTAATTATACAAATTAGGGCTAAATGAAGGTTAATTAAAAAAATTAGGGCTAAATGTAAGTGTAATATACTTCAATTACTTAATTTATGCATTTAAGAAAATGAAAAAAAAAACTATTTTTGCAGCAATTATAGAACCTGACTGTGTTTGTTGCTCCAAGCCAAGCTCCAATTAACCCACCGGAATAAGTCGCCGCCAAGCCAAGCTAGGCAGTGGATGGGAGTTTTGAAGATGGATCGGGAGAAGGGGAAGTTTGGACGCCGGAGGTGGCGAACGGAGGTGGGGACCGGACAAGAGGGATCGGATGGTGAGAGTTTGAAAGATAGAGAGCAGAGAGAGATGAGAGAAACGGGTTTAATAGCAGCAGCGACGACGAGTACTGGGGCTAGCTGATATGATTTAGGTTTTATAACTTATTTCCAACGGAATTTCCGTCGGAATTCATTCCCTCGGAATTAATTTAACTCCGACGGAAATTCTGTCGAAAATAAATATCGTTCCGTCGAATTTAGCTTCGCGCTGGCGGAAAAGTTGGCGCCAATGGGGGGCTACTATTTTCGACGGAATTCCGTCAGAATTGAATTATTTACGAGGAAATTATATTCGACAAATTATTCCGTCGGAATAATACTTAGTTCGACGGATTTAATTCCGTCGGAAATAATTCCGTCGGTTTTAAGTGTTTTTCTTGTAATGCAAGAAATAAAGGGCTAAATACACTTTTATTACATCAAGTTTCACCCTCATCATAATTTGGCCCCTAAAGTAATTGGGCTTACGGATGTATACATCAACTACCTAATTGCATACAATGTTCCTCCCCCCAAAATTCAATTTTCAGTGAAATTGATCGGAATACACTTTTTTTCGGCAACCAGTTAGTCGTATACGGTTTGACATCATTAAATAATAAAAATATTAATTTAAGTTAGTATTTCTATAATTACTAATTTAAAAACTTAACTAAGATAATGATCATAATATAGAAAAAAAACATATATTAAATTTTAATTAAACATGTATGAGAATGTAAAAAATTATTCAAAATAGCTTATTTGTTTTATTTATATTTTAATTATTTTACTTAATTTTTATATATAAATTATAAAAAAATTCGTTTAGTTTTCAAATTTAAAATAGTATTTTCTAAAAGTAATAATTAATTTTCAATTTTTATGTGTAAATAGAGATTAATTTAATTAAACATTAAACATTAATATTAAGAATATTTAAAAATTCACTCTTATCTTTTCAATCCCTAGAAAATGATTAGTTTCAAACCCAAATAAATCTCAAAATCAAATTCTTCCCAAACCTAAATCAACCATTTTATGAACCCAAAAAAATAATTCCTCCAAATCAATAATCATAATCGCAATGCCCAGTCCAAATTAAAGTCCTACTTGTAATTCATACATTGAATTAGAAAATTGACCTCGAGTTTGACGGAAATAATGGGGATACAGGTGAGAATGATGCTAGCCATGGCGAAGGCAGTGTTGCGCTTCCAGTGCTTGGGGCGACAGTTGGGCCACCGGGCATACTCCATTGGTTCTGAAGTCCGCAACATCTACGTGGTGTCCTCCGTGATCTCCACTCATATCTCTCCGATTGGATTTTCTCTCTCCCTTTGATTCTTCTTCTTCCCATCTTCAACTATTTCCCTATGATGTGTGAGAATTCTAGTACGATCCAATTGTTGATTTCAGAGACATGTTTTCGATTGTCATACAGGAGTGTTTGTGTAGAAGAATTGGGTTTGAGGTTACAATGATTTGTATTCTGCTTTGGGAGAATTTGTTTTTTGGTTTATTTGTTGTTAATGTGGTTTATGTTCTCAAAAATGATTTTAGTCAATTTAATTTTTATTTTAATCTTTTTATTTTATTTCTAATCTTTTTGATTTGTTTTAATGTCATAAACGTATTTTCTTTGTATAAAACAATCAATTCATTAGTCAAATCATATTTAAATACGGCCAAATGGTATAAAACCATTCGGGTCCTAATTGGGTTGCTGGTCGGGTCAAATATTCCGACTAATTTCAATCGGAGATTGAATTTGGGAAACATTGTGTGCAATTAATTTGTTGATGTATACATCTGTAAGCCCATTTAGCTCATAAATAAACTCTAAATATAAGGCATATTCCTTTCAAATTATTTGTTTGAGATCTAATAAACCCATGCTTGTGTAAAAAATTAGATAAACTATTATACCAAGCTCATGGAGCTTGTTTGAGGCAATTAAGAGATCGGTAAAGCAAGTACGCATGAGATTTTCAAATAGAATGCTCAAATATTGGGGGTTGGTGCATGTATACAGTCTCATTCAAATAGCTATTTAAAAAGACATTATTAACATCAAGTTACCTCACTGACTAGGAGGAGGACAAGGTGATTGTAAGGACAGTGCGAATGGTAGCCGGTGTGACAACAAAAAAGAAAGTTTCAGTGTAAGCAACCACATGTTTTTGGTGAAAACTTTTCGCAACTAAACGCGCTTTATACCTCTCTAGTTGACTATTACAACGGCGTTTAATGTGGAACACCAATTTGCAACCAACAATGTTCACGTCAGAAGTGCATGGAACTAATGACCAAGTGTCGGCAGATAAGAGAGCATTGATCTCCGTATTCATAACTTGGCGCCACAATGAGTTTTATTTGCAGTAGAGAAACAAGTGGGTTCACTACCAGTAGGTGAAGAGAGTGTGATGGGGGAGGCAGTAGGTTTGGAGATGGTTTTTGCCACGGAATGAGTAACCATTCTAGTGAGAATTATTTTAGATATGGCCTGGGAGTCGGGAATACTAGAGGATGATATTGATAATGAGCTAGATTGAGAGGTTGGTGTTATATCATATATGGGGTTGCTGATTGAAACAACTAAGGTCCACAATTAGTTGTTTGTCTTAGAGTGGAACAACATTTATTTCTGGTGGATGAAAACGTAACTAGGAAGGGGAGGGGGTAAGTATTTGCATACTGGAAGAGGGACAAGTAGAGGAAGTACGGGGATAGGAAGGTAGTAACACAGGTGCAGCAACCCAAGGTATTTGACAAGACACTGTTGTGTGTGATAAAACATGTGATTGAGATTGGCGAAAGGGAAAAACTTCCTCATCAAATGGCACATGTCGTGCAATGTCAAACCTCTTAGTTTCGATATCATAACAATGATAACCATGATGAAAGGAGTTGTAACCAATAAATAAACAAGCCTACAACCGAAAATCAAATTGAGATGGTTATAAGGTCTAAGGAATGGGGATAGCACAGGCAAATGAAGGTGGGTAAAAAATTAGAGTCAGGAATTTTATTAATTTAACTCCGAAATGGCTTTTATTTTGAGAAACTGCTAATAGTAATCGATTAATTAAAATAGTAGCAGTATCAGAGGCCAAATGCAAAAAATTTAAAGGCACATGAGATTGTGCAATCAAGGCCCCAGTCTCAACAATATGGAGATGGCGTCGTTCAACCATGTCATTTTGTTGATGGGTGTGTGGACAAGCAAGTCTACGATTGATGCCAATAGATTCAAAATTTTGTTTAATTAGTTTGCGATATTCACCACCCCATTCTGTTTGTATGGCTTTAGTTTTTCAAGTAAATTGCCTTTGCATAGCTTGAAATTTTATAAGAAAACATTGTACACATCAAATTTATTGGAGATGGAATAAAACCAAATATATTTAGAGAATACATCAATGAAAATGACAAAATCACAATGTCCTTCACTAGAAAAATAAGGGAAGGACCCTAAACATCGCTATATTTTAAGTCTAAAAAATTATGTGCATGATGCTTTGTCAAAGGCAGATACAACCATTTTGATTAGCTTAATTGACATGCGTGACACAAATGACCTAACATCCAGATGAACAAACAAATTATTTGAAACCAAAACTTTATTGAGAAGCTGGTGACGTGGATGACCTTGTCGATTGTGCCATACAAAAGAAGAAGTTTTGACTGCAGCATAAGGTAAGGAGAAAATGAGGAACATTGTCATTCGGAACAGGCAAAGTATATAGTCCTTGGTTACTCTGTAACAACTCAATACCACATTGAAAGATAAAGAGAAAAATTTGTCTGTATATAAGAAATTAGGTTACTAGCAATAGCATATTCAGTCATGATCTTTTGGGTGAATCTGTGGTGGGCTAAAATGACCTAAGAAGATATTATCGGGCTAGTAGTTTAAGACCTTGTTTGGATGGATTTAATTCGATTCGAACTTAAGATTTAACCAGAAATTTGTTCGATTCGGATTTAAGATTTAACCCAAAATTTGTTCCGTACTCAGGGTTTGGCGATCCTTCACAAGAAAAAAAGTTGGATGGAATTCAAAGAAGATATTATTATCGTAAGTAAATTTTTGAACAAATAATATTTCAGTAGGCATAAGTAAATTTTTGAACAAATAATATTTCATTAGGTATAGGAACATGTAGAATATCGTAACAAATAATATTTCATTAGGCATAGGAACATGTAGAATATCGTTCAAATGAAAATTATGATTTTTGGAATGAGACACTGCGTTACCAGTATTTGAAATTTGGAGACCCTTGCCATTACATACGACCAGCTGATCAAGTAATTGAGTGATGACTTATACCTGTATCCGGAAACCATAAGTGATTATTGGATGGTGAGGCAGCAGATTGCAAGGTAGTAGTATTAGCTACTGGTGTAGAGTTGTTGATATAACATGCGCAGGAAAGAGCAGTGTGGTTATATATGACCGTTGCAAATTTGACAAATTGTGCGATTCTCAAACTGATTGTTGGAGTAGCGATTTGAGAATTGATTTCCCTGAGAATTGCGAAAAGGATTGTTATTGTTACGTCTGTCCCACTGCGATTTCCCTGGGAGTTGCTATTGTTGTTATTGTTGTGTGGCTGGGAACGGGATTGGCGTTGAGAACAGTTTGCCTCGGGGGTACGGCATAGGTCGTTGGAAGAGGTAAGGATCAGTGCAGCAAGGGATTTACCATTAAGAAATTCATGGCTCAATAATAAGCTATGAAGTATAACATACGAAACAAGAGATGGAAATGTAAAAAGTGGAATAATGAGATCATGGAAATCACTCCTAAGACCACGTAAAACAAAAACGCTGAAATCCTCCGGAAGAACTACTCTTCCCTGCAGCAGCAAGAGCATCAGCAAGGCCCTTAGCTTCTTGAAGGTACAAACCGACAAATTTGTCGCCTTGACTAAGTTAATGAGCAATAAGCTCTACTCCTTGTCCCATAGGCTAACCAAGGAATTCATGCTCTAAATAATTCTTTTTTTTTATTATTGAAAAGCTAGGACTTTGAGGTTCTTATTGTTGGGAAAATGAACTTAAAATAATCTCGCAAGAATTACTTTTCCCTCTCTATGTAATTAAATAGTAAATCAACAAACTCAATATTAAGAATGAAAAATATCAAATAAACATCTACAAATAAGACACAATATTTAACATGGAAACCCTTAAAAGTGAAAAATCACATGTCGAACTCCAAATTTCCACTATATCACTAATAATGTGCTTACAATAATCCTTTCAGGTTTTAAGCTCTCACTACAACAAAAATAGTTATTTGCGATCGCCTATCAGCGACCGCCGGCGGTCGCCGATATCTATCAGCGACCAACTACGGTCGCTGATACTCGTCGCAGATATTCTGGTCGCTAGCTGTACATCAGCGACCATATTATCAGCGACCGACAATAGCGACGAAGTCGGTTGCCAGTTTGTGCCAGGCCGAGTCAGCATTTAGCGTGACGAGGAGCCACATGTCCGCGACCGGTATTAGCGACCGCAAGCGGTCGCTAATTCAAAAAAAATAAAATTTCTTGGTTCCGGTCGCTAAAAGGCAATAGCGACGGCACGCGGTCGCTGATACTAAATTTTTTTTAAAAAAAATTGCCTGTTTTGTTGATTTCCCAAAAAACAAAATCTGTTTTGTACCTGCTTTATATCCCAACATACAATAATATCTATAAATAAACCAGCATCCATACAAATCCATCGATCCATCCATACAATAATACCAACACAATATATATAAACATCCACGCACGTATAAACATAAACAAGTACCGTCTCGACCAAAATTTATATACAAATGTCATAACGTACAATATAAATATGTCTGTACATTCAGTTGGTAAAAAAGAAAGAATAATACAAATGAAGAATAAATAAAGATCAAGAGAATAGAAATATCTGGGCCGCATCAAATATCGTCCAAATGGGACTGCAACAAAAGAATAAAATATATTAAATATATAGTATATATATTGATACTAGTATGAAAGTTAAATATAAAAATAAAAAGCTAAACTAAACATGTATTATTGAATGTAAAGTTAAACTAAACATGCAAAGCTACGTTCATGTAAATCTAAACATAAAACTAAATAATGACAAGAGTACCTCATCCTCATCCTGATCATGTTGTGCTGCTCTCGCCACTGCATCTGCTAACTCTTTAGGACTCAGAGACTGCAGATGCCCGCCAAGTGTGAGAAGAAAATTTCGATCTTGACATATTGCTCTCACACAGTCAGCAGGAGTGTGCAGCGTCGGATGGCAAGAGGACTGAGTGGACTGACTACCAGAGCTACCCGTGCCACTAATAGTCGGTCGTCGTCGTTGTCCTTGGCCTTTCACGTAATTCTTCTTCACAACTGACACCCTCTCCCATAACTCTTGATCAATCGGCGGTCACGGGGTGCCTTCAGGATATCGCTCGTTCAGTAGGCTCTTATAAGTGTCCTGTCAGCATGTTTAAAATATAATAGTTAAACATAAATATAAAATGCTTAAGAATGACGTAAAAATTTAGAAACATATCAAAGTTATAAAAATAAATTACCGCTATCTGCACAGCCTCAGGAAAACCATCGCGGGTGGCCACGTACACATCTAGCCAATTAATAGTCTGCCCCTGAGACTGAGCCTCCTATAAAACATGCTTGTATATTAATATGTAAACATGCGATATACTAAAACTAATTATTAATATTTGCAAAATACGTACCCGTGCAGCAATATGCTGTAACTAAGATATACCGTCGTCCCTATATGTGCCTTTTGCCTTGTTGCCTTCAGGTGCACCTGAGGCTCTGTTAGTGGCGGCAGTCTTACGTCTTTTCACCCAGCTCTCAGCGCGCCACTGCTCACACATCTCAGCCCATATGGGCTGCGAGCACCACTAGGGGCTATGTTCGTGCATATACTGTTCACCCTCCCTTGGATGGTCGATCTGTGCATTATGCAGGGCTTTCTGCCTTTCCTTGTTCAAGTTATCTTTAGTTCGGGCGACGCACTTTTGCCAAAACAATGTCTGTACTACTGAAGATTGTGCGTCGTCCCATCTATACCGCTTCTGCAAATAAACAACAATAATAATGTTAAGACAGTGATAATATAATCCAACATTAGTACACAATATTATTGCATTAATTATATTATCTGTCAGAATAAAAAAAAAATTTGCCTGAAATTCAGCCCACACTGTATCCTTGTGGGCGAGAGGTGTGCTCGCCCACGTAATCACTGGCGTAGGCCAGTTCTGTAAGCATAATTGTGAAATGCACTACACAATCTTGGTATCTTAGAAATCACTATAATATACAACAATTTTTATTAAAAATTATTAATTTTATTATACTATTTAAAGTAATTTACATTAGTATATAAGTACGAGCTTGGTAATATAAAATGCTTGTATATAATAGGTTGATAACGTACGTACTGTCAGGAGGAGGCCTAATCTGTATAAGAATCCGGTCATCCGGATTAACCGGGGCCTTCGGGACATGATTAGGCCCCCGACCCAAGCCGCGCTTTCTTTGCGCTACTTCAAAAGACATCTATAAATTAAAAATTCAAGATATTATTATAAGTTATATGACATTACATATACAAATGAAATGACAATAATGATAAATAATTGTATAAAATAGTTAACTTCGACAACTATAAATGAAAGGTACATAAACATGACAAGGATATAGAGAGCATGTATATATGTAATTGTATGTAATTCAAGTAAAACTAAACATACATTTTAGTTGTAATCGTTGTCTAAGTGAGAATCATTTCGTATATGTATTGGAGATTCATAACCATCATCTTCTTCAGATTCAGATTCAGTTTCAGTGTCAGTAAATAACTCTTCCTCTTCAGTATCAATGTCATCTGGTACAGGTACTGACACGGGATCCAATTCATCAGGTTCATCTCCACCCTCTAACTAGTTTAGTTCATTGTTGTCCTCCACATTTATTACAGGAGGTCTATGTAAGATCTCCTCTTGATAGAACTCCCTGTCTACTAATTGAACACGACTGTGCGAGGGAGTATGAATTACAACTTGCCAATCTGCAGGCGGTCTATCCCTTTTCCTAACAGGACTAGGAGTGTAATAAACTTGTACTGTTTGAGTTGGCAACACAAATGGTGTGTTAACGTACGTGGACCTATGAATGTCAATATCCACGATTCCATGTCGATCGATACGTATCCCTTTTTCTGAATCAAACCAACGACACTTGAACAAGAATCATAAAGTTCAAATCCAGGCCGCTTACAAATATCTTTTATGTCCAACCGTGCCTTATCATTATCTTTCGTCTTGCCTGGAACACTCATCACGGTGTTAAACACATTGTCGAACACATTCTTCTCAATATGCATCACATCTAGATTATGACGAATCAAATTTATAGACCAATAAGGCAGTTCCCAAAAGATGTTTCTCTGAACCCAATTGTGAGACTCGCCAAACCCATTGACTATGTTTGAGACAACAATCTTACCGAATGGGATGACTGGCAGGTCCATCACACGGTCACGCATCTCCGTCCCCAACAATCGCGGTGCAGGCATATCATTCTCTACTTTCCCTTTCCAAAAGTGTTCTCTATTTCTCCGAAACGGGTGGTCTACCGGCAAGAAACGACGATGACAGTCAAACCAGCAAGGCTTTCGACCTTTTGATAGATTGAAAGACTTTGTATGCTCCGTATAATACGAACAAGACAACTTCCTGTGTGTACTCCATCCAGCTAACATACCATAGGCAGGGAAATCACTTATAGTCCACATAACCGCTGCCCTCAAGTTGAAATTTATTTTCGTGGAAACATCCCAAGTCTGTACTCCATCCTCCCACAATACTTTCAACTCGTCTATAAGAGGTCTCAAGCAAACATCTAGGTTCTTTCCAGGACTCTTGGGACCAGGAATCACGAGTGAAAGAAACAAGTATGGTTGTTTCATACACATCCAAGGAGGCAAGTTGTACGGAGTAACAATCACAGGCCAGCAGGAGTACGAAACAGTTGAGTGGTCGAACGGGTTGAATCCATCAGTGGACAAGCCAAGCCTCACATTTCTAAGTTCCAATGCAAACCCAGGATGTGCTAAGTTGAAATCTTTCCAAGCCTGCCTATCTGCGGGATGGTTAAGTTCACCATATTTAGCTAGAGATTTCACATGCCAAGTCATATGTTTAGCTGTTCTTGAAGACATGTACAACCTTTTTAGCCGATGCGTAATTGGAAAATACCTTAAAATCTTGAAAGGTATATTTGTCTTTTTTGTAGTCACACCCTCTTTATTAGGCCTGAACCGATCATGACTGCAAAACGTGCACTTTGTCTTTTGTTCATTTTTATTATAAAACAACATGCAATCGTTCGGATATGCATCGATCTTTTGGTATCCAAGACCCAACTTCTTCACCATTTTCTTAAAATAGTAGTAGTTATCGGATAATTTTTCACCGTCAGGAAACATACTCTTAATGACCTTTAAGAGTGACTCAAAACACTCATGGCTCATGTTATGATCAACCTTGATGTTAAGTAATGTCACCACTGCAGACAACGTAGTGTGTTTGGTGCAACCATGCCACAACGGCTCGCTACCCTCGTCTAATAACTTAAAGAACGCTTTGGCATCAGAATTCATAGGTTGCTCTCTGCCTTCTTCCCAATCAAAATTTGGCCCTGCAATATCATGAACCATGTCATTCATATGATAGGTACTGCTGCCCGGATTGTGTACTTGTGTAATGCCACTGTCTCTTCTTTGCCCATATGCCCACCAGCATTCTTCGTAATTTTTCATGAACCCAGAAACAAGTAAATGATAGTTTACCATGTCTCTGTCCATATAATTTATATTCTTACACTTCAAACAAGGACATCTTATCTTGTTTTGACCATTCACACATTCCGGGTGAGTATACGCATAATCCAAAAATACTTGACAACCAGTTCTAAATTCAGCTGTAGCACCTATCTGGGCACTTGACTTTCGTCGTCTCATCCAACTACGGTCTGAATAGAGGTCCATGATACTACGGTACCTACTACAGATAATAATTATTGTATTCCCCTTATTAGAGATTTACAATTCAGCCCAATGCTATTTATGATGCTTATAAATACGTACAAATGCATATGTACATATATAACATGAGTGTGCACCATAAATGCTTATTCGGGAATGGAATGAGGATACATACCAAAATAAATTTACACAGCATGAAATCGACTACCCAAAGGCATGATATATTGTTGTGGATCTTAACTTAGAATGAGGTATGGTCCTATGCCATCCTACATATTTAATTAACATCTGCACCAGCCTAAAGACATTAGATGGAATATGGGTGGAATATGAATCATTGCATCATGCATGATCTGCATATGCATTGGGACAAGCTACATCATTACATCATTTTTTTGCATATATATGTAGCTTTTATTATAAATATACGCCTCTGTTCAACTACCCAACCAACGAAAATTTTTTACCAGAGTCTCTCCTATAATATGGACTATCCACATGCACGAGGGCATGCATATATGGCCATTTGTAGGCACCCAAGACACAACCAAAGAGAAATATACAAATTCCCAATATAATAAGACCAAAACAATAACGAATGTATACAAAAGTAGTAAAAAGTACCAGAAAATTTAAAACTTTCTTTTCATTAGTAAACGAATTTTCTATATATCCCTATGAATATGTCTTTGTGTCTATGAATTTGTCTTTGTGTATGTGTGTATATATTGTGTACACTTCATAATTAGTGAGTTCGGATTATTTTCTCTAATTGTTATCAATAGTTTAAATTTTGTATTAATTGTTATCGATTTCCCTATGAATGTGATAATTTAAACTATTGATAACAATTACATAGAATAATTGGTATTGTTAAATTACATAAAATAATTTAAATCTTTATCAAAATTTAAACTATTGATAACAATTTTACTTATAGACCGACAAAAGAAAAAAAATAATTAATCTTTACAAAATCGACCTCAGTTTATCCTTTCACAGTAATTATTTTTACATGCCAAGTGTTCGGTTGTTATATTTTCTACCAAAAGGCACTATACCAATATTTATGTCATGTAACATAATTATGGTAAGTATCATGTCCTAATCAAGGCACCAAACATCTCTTGAATGGGTTGGTATATATATTGCTTATGTAATGATCAATTAGTTATCAGCACATCAAATAATGGGCCCTCACAACAAACCCTCAAACTAACAAAATAGAGATTGTGCCAAAATATTCAATCTATCACTAGAAATGTAGGTTTTTTTTTTGTGGCAAAAAAGCTTAAAAATTTACATCTCTAAACAAATCCAAAAGACTTGGATTTTGAGTATATACACTGTTTGTCAACTGGACATAGCAAAAAACATTCAACCAAATTAAAAGAAACAATTTTACCAGAAAAACAAAATATAATAAATAAATAAATTTCTAGCTGATTAACTATACTGAAAAACACTACACTGCATGCACCATCTTTGTCAAATGAGCTGTCACTTCATTGTTTTCTATCATTCCATTCAAGTTTTGACATGATTATTTTGACAAACACCTTGCCTGCAACTTACAGCATACCCTAGAAGCAAACCCAAGAATGGACATTAATTATGATTTCATTTTAAGCTAATTTGTGCATAGTAATAGTTTAAATAATTTAAGTAGCCTAAAGATTTCCTATTAATTGTTATCAATAGAATCAACAAGGAATAATGATTAAAGATTTGGAATCAGTGAGTTCTTACCTTAGCTCGATGGGGTACAGGCGTGGGCGGTGGCGACGGTAGGCGGCGGTGGGCGGCGATGGTGCAGGCAGTCGGTGGGGTGGCATGGGCTATGTTCTCCTTGTCTTCTCTCTTCTCCCTCTCCCTCTCCCTCTCCCTTTCCCTCTCTTCTTCTTCTTCTGTTCGACTGAGTTAGGACTGTTGTTTAGGATTAAAATACATCACCGACCGCTAATAGCGACCGCGTGCGGTCGCTGGTTTTTATTGACGTGGCTGACTTAGCGACCGCTGGAGGTTGTTGTTTAGAATCGGTCGCGGAAAACCTCCCCGCCAAATATTTGCGCCAAATTTCAGGCTGTATAATTAAATCAGCGACCGCGTGCGGTCGCTGATATTACCTAGCGACTAGATTAACTTTGGGTCGCTAATAGCAGTCGCTATTACCAGCATTAGCGACCGCCATTTTCGGTCGCTGAAAGTCTTGGTCGCTGTTGGGCCATTTTCTTGTAGTGTCTAAAACTTGAGGTTACACAGTAAATTGAGAGAGTATAAATTTTCCTTTAATTAGGTTAAGAAACCTAATTAACTTCACCACCCAAAAATAATCTAAAAAATAAAATCTTCCAACTTTCAGTTGAACGGAGACGACGGCAGATACTTACGAGTAACAAACTGTAATCCCCTCAATTTATTCTTTCGATACCTTCTCGCTACCGAGCTTCTCTCATAATAATGTCTCCCTTATAACCTTATTTATAATACTCTTCCTAATCTTTCCTATTATGGATTAGAAATAACTTATTTTCCTAATTAGATTAGGGATCAAATACTTGTCTTGGTCACCAATCTAACAAGTAAATTATTTTTCAACTTGAATTCCTTTAATGGGTGAAGACCCACAACCAACACTTATAGATCTAATTCAATAGAATTCCATCCAATAAAACGAAAGAATTATAAATCTCCAAAATAATAGATAGAAATATCGCAAATAGGGTCACACAACAGAAAATGATGTTGTTCACTCTACCGCAAAACAGGGATGCTTTCTTCCCCCCTAAAAAATGTTAGTTCCACCATCAAGGCCATGCAAGCTGCGTAATTCTATTCCTAGGCAATTTCAATAAGAATGCTAGTTCTTACTGTTCATATATTATGTTATGATATGAATATACCACACCAATTCGTTACGTATGGATGATGAGACTTGGTAAATATGTGAGGAGGGAAGGTGACCAGCTGCGTGGAATACTTTTCACCTGAACAAAATAATGAATCAAGTAGTTGTTGCGGTGCAACATCCATTATTAGCTAAATAATGATTGTAGCGATAAGGATGATAGAGCCTGGCGAAGAAAAAAGGCTGAAGGGATCAACCTCCGGGAAAAACATGAAAAAAATGACTCGAAAGGTACGATCCCTCCATCACCCCATAATAAAAATGGTGATCTCGTAGTTCTTGGTCTATGAAGATGCATTGCTAGGTGCTCATTTTATTTTCCCATTGAGACCGAACCTAAACTTGTGCTCGAGATATAGTTGTCCATACACTAATAAGGGATATATGGATTCTCAAAAAGAGTCATGGTGTTGGGACACCGCTAATAATAAACTAATGACAAGTGCATTTCCTTGTGTGGATCCTATTTCAATGGGAACTTTATGAGTTGATCCACCTACTCGTCTTACTTTTACTATTATATCGGAAATTACTGCGCATATTTCTTGACATAAATAGATAGTGGATTTTTTTCTGTCTTTTGTTGAATCTTTTTCATAGATCAATGAGTTTGAGAAGGTTTTGATCACGTTGAAAGTGAAGGGTTTAGGTATTCCAAAGTATATAGTTGTTTGGATTAATTAATTGAGTTTGTGAGTGAGAAGTTGTTGTGCTTGGGACGGGATAGCCGAAGCAACATAAGCAAGGTTATTGGCGTGGGTTTGGGAAGTGGCTGAAGAGGTTGACATGCTGATGGAGTTTAACTCTCATACCAACTTAAAATAGGAGATTTTGATTTTGTTTTGCACACTCAAAATGAGTGATGTTGAGTTGTATTTATAATAGTTATACATGTTTAAGCAGTTGAGTATGCTCAAAGCCTGGGGATGTTAGGTTGGCCTACCCGTTTCCAAGCGATCAACTCCGATGTATCGCGACAACAAGATAGAGTCCTACACAATAAATACCATCTTAACTAATCCTAACTGGATAATGAATTCAAATTTTAAATTACACAAATCCTAATCTTAGCACAACTCTAATTTTAATTTACTAACATAAGTAAATAATATGGAATAATATCCTTGATGCCTTGACAAGTGGACTTTAAGAGAGCATTTGTTACAGGTCATCTGAAATGGTCATCTTAGATACTCGGTAATGTGAGTTGGTCATCATAATAAATTGTGTTTGTTACATTGGTAACTTATAATCTCGGTAATCTGATCCCAGTGAAGTGTCATGACTCCTACCTGAAGTGGGTTTCCGGATGACTAAAAAATAGGTGGTAATATAAGATTACTACATTTTGTTCATCTTGAGATCTTTCTATAGACAAAAGTACTCGTCATACTTTAGTAAATTGGACATAAATATCATTATTTACACATAATTATAGAAAGTTTACCAAGAAAATACTCATATATCAAACACACTTTTCTTTATTTTAATAACTTTGACATAAATGTTCTAATTTGTCAATATTCCTCTTGTTTTGTTTTTTATTATTGTAAATTTAATTTATTATTGTGTTTAAATTGACTTAATTAATTAGTCTTTGGTTATGTATTAATAATTCAATATACTATAAATTATTATCTTACAAAAGTAATAAAACTTTAAATATACTTTATTAAATACTATTGAATTAACTACTTGGACAATATTTTGGGCGTTTAATTTTATTTGACAACAATTCATCAATTAATTATTTGACATAATTTAGAATATGTGGGGCATTTTAGTAAAAAGTGAATATTAAAAAAATATACTCAATAATCTTGAATTCATATCAAAAACTCACACATTAATTACCATTAATCAAATAACTTATACCAAATAAAAATGATAACATATGACCAATTTCTATTACCACTAATCAAATACTCAGTAATATGAATTTATTTGTGTTAATTGTGTTATTTACCAGAGGCACAAAAGAGATCTGGAAGGGGGTTGATAGATCTTTTAAAACTTTTGGTTACTTAAAGATCAATTACTAGATAATTATTAGTTCAATTAATTTAGCACAACAGAATATTAGTTTAAAATTCCTTAAAGATTTAATAAAATCTTAGTTCTAAATTTAGCACTTGTGAAAATTAGTCACTCACAGATATAGCAGTTAATAACAGAATATAAAGACTGAAAGTAAATGACACAAAATGTTTAAGTGGTTCGGACAAATAACTCCTAGTCCACTCTTCCACTTCAACAAGTAGAAAATCGATAGGGTCACAAAGACCAGATCACTAAGATCTATTACAACTAAATCACTTAGATTCCTTTTAGTCACTTAGTCTCAACAAGGTCACTTAGACCTCTTCAAGTCACTTAGACTTGGATGAAAATCACTAAGACAATCGAATCACTATTGAAAGATAATTGTTTGATGTGCTGCTAAGCTTGCAATTTGTTTGGCTTCTTTAGGTAATTAGCAGCTTGAACAAGTAGAATATCGTAGAGTAGAGCTTGATATGATTTAGCAGAGTTTCAGCTTTGTTCTTGGTGATTCATACTTGGATTTGAATCCTCGTACGCCTTTTATAGACTTCTGGAAATCATCCCGTTGGAGAGTTCTCGTTGGAACATTTAATGCTCTGCTCCAAGATGTTCTCTGATGTTAACTTATAGGGTAGATAAGTAGCTTGCTTTCGGCTCTAGCAAGTCCCATCTGACTGCAGTTTCACCTACTACTTGTGAGTGGTGTCACATCTTCAATCTAGCGATTTAGACACACCACTTTTTGATCTTCTTATTTGAATTTGAAGATGGTGAGAAACAATCTTAAAATATTTTACTCTGCAATGCTCTTCATTTGTCATACCTATAACAGTTTTGACATGCTCTACGAACTTGACTGATCGTAGAGCTTGGTAAGGAACGTAGAGTCTTAGCTTGAGTTACTCGATGTTCTGAACTCTACGAAGAGTAGCTCTACGAATGGTGAGGCATCTCTACGAAGTCCCCTCTACGATTTATTCTACGAAAGGCTCTCTACGATGAGCACTCTACGAAGCTTGAGCAGACTCTACGAACTTCTCTTCATTCCGCGATCTCATCTTTACTATATAATCTAAGAGATAATTCTACGGTCTGACTGCTTACTCTATGATTCTGACTTTAACTCTGAGATAACTTTGCAACTCTTTGATCCTTCAATTGATGCTCTACGAACACATAACTTACTCTGCAAACTCTATTTATACTACGAATAGGCAGAGTAACCTATGATCATTTAACAATATTATATGATCGATTTGATCTTATCAATTATACATTAAATCAACTCAAAGGATTAACCTAACAAGTTTGATCGTTATATGCCAAGTCCTTGTATAACTATATCTCGTTTAAGGACTTTACAAAAACTACTGAACAATTAGACATTACTATAAACACATCATCAAATTTAAACATGCATATCCTAACAAATTGATTTAATTAGCTATTGGGTTTATGCAGAGAGGGTACATTAATCTGAGTGATTCATTTGTGATGTAATTATTTATTTTTTGGTTAAGATGTAATATGGCCTACGGCTAATTAGTCAATGTTAATTTATCTAATTGACTTATGTACTTTAGACATTATTTTGAGGATAATTTTTTTTGTCACTTAAGTCATTCTTTTGAGAACGGATGACGTGAATTATTTTATAGTTTACCAATAAAATCGTATCTCTAATTTTATAGCGGACTATATAAATATATACATAATTGTAGGAAGAAATGAAGACAAGTTAACTGAGACACGAAGTTCCATATGGGAACAACAACAAATTTAAACATGTTCTCGATCAATACATCCAAATCTGTCTTGGTCTTTTCTCTCTCCGGTTGTTGCATAATAAATTATATGCATTTGTGTTTGTATAATGCTGTGTGATGAGGATCATGTCAACCCAATATCTCATTTTTTTTTAATATTTTTTTCCCCAGTATATATTGCATAGGCGGATCCTTCTTAGCATATTAAACTATCAACTGTTTTTATTTTAATTTTTTAATACTTCTTAGACAGTGTGATGCGAGGAAGTGACTTAGTTGGTCTCATAATTTAGTAAACTAAGACTCTTTTAATTATGTAAAAATAATATAATTGATATTGTCAGAGAAAAAATAATATGATCAAAAATAAATATCGCTTGAAGTGTTAATTAAGTGTTGTTAAAATAATTATACAAATGTCGTTAAATGTATCTGACAGTATCATTTTTTCTTTGACAATATCAACAATCAAAAATAATTTTTAATCTTTTTAAATATTTTTTATATTTGTCAGGTAGAGAAATTAATAACATACAGTGAAGTCCACTTTATAGTTTAATGCACATTTACGTTTGATATTTCAAAAAACGGCATAATTGTTAGCTGCTCATGGTCCTCCGCGACCCCATTCGGTTAATCGTATCAATGGACCTTGTTAACTTTTAATAGTAAATTTAAAATGTTTTCAAAACTTCAAATTTATATGCATATATATTAAGACAAAATTTGATTTTTTTAGTTTTCATCTTTGGTCTTTAATCTTCGTCTTTGATTTTCGAAATAGATCTAAAATTTAACCACTACTGAAACACTTTTTAAAGACTCTAATTTTATTTTATTTATTTTGAATAACCTCTTATAGGACACTAAATTTTGTGGTTCAATTATAAAACGCCACTTGTCAAAAATGACACTATTTGTGACACCTCCAAATCCGAGTCTACCTTTAAACCCGGGTCCGGAGCATCACGGTGCTACCCATTCAACATAATCTTAAAGATAAAATATAATTACTACATTACTACAAGTCATCTTACTCTAAATCCCAGGTTCTCAGACCTTAAAATCTTCAACACATGATAACGTATATAGTAATTATTATAATACTTCTAATTATTACAAATAGTTCGCATTATCTTTTACTCGTTCATCTTTTCTTTTTCTTTGTCCTTACCGGAACCTTCAGTACGTTCGAGCTTTGCTGAAAACATTTAATTTAAAGCAAAAAATGAGCTACAAAGCTTAGCAAGTATAAACAGTTGGATAAACAACAAAATCAAGAATCATGTTAATATTTCTACAGTTGAACAATAGTTGTGAAAGCATTTCGAATAAATAGGAATAGTAATAACAAATTCTTTTTTTTATTTAAAACATTTTTGAAACGATAAACTGAGCGGTCAATAAGACCTTGAACCTTTTATTTTCATAAAGGTTCAATAGTTATTCAACTATGAACTGTCTGGCTTACGGGCACGTTGGATGATCAACCCAGTGTACCCTATGTTGTACAACACTCTAGCTAAACGTCTATATGTATTTGTTTGACCACCTCAGAGGTTTGTCGGGATTTTTCTGACGTAAAATATCCCAATATTAGGGTTGTTCATCTCAAATTAGAATCTGGATCCGCACCAAAATAATTCGGTTGGATAGCTCTACCTAACACCAATAATATTTCAAAGATTTATTTTTAAACCGATAAAATATTTGAAGCTACGTCTAGTCGAAACAAATGGCATTGACGTATGTCTTAAATAGTTCATGCAATATTGAACTTTAAAACTTGAACAATTTGCGTCAAAGTATAGCTGAAACACTTGTACAAATATTAAAAGATTTGTATAAGTCTGGAATTTACACAATCATATAATTGAACTTTAAAACGCTACATAACATTTATAAGAATTTAATCAAATGAATTCAAAACACTTGTAAAAAAGTTTAGGAATACTTATCTTTCTCGTTCTTTAAAAAAACTTGACGTTAAGCGTCCTTCAATATCCTACACATATATGTTTACATTGACACATCAATTAACCACATAATTGATGCCATATATTGGATTACGTTACATTACTTTTTATTTTAGGTTGTTCGTGTTTTATAAATTTAGACAATGTGTCCAAACTTTTATATTCTTCGCTACAGGTCCAATTCAGACAGGTAGAATCTGTCTACTTTAGGTTAAATTCTATTTTAGTTGTTATCCAAACAGTTGAGACCTGTTTGCTTAGGCCAAGTTTCATTTTGGTTATTATCCAGACAGTTAAGACCTGTCTACTTAGGAGTCTGGTAGAGTGGTTTGCTTCAGACTAAGTCTTTCCTTCTAATTCAGACAGGATATCCCGTCTGCTTTAGGCTAAATTTTATCGTTATAATCCAGACAGGATAACCCGTCTTCTTTCAGGTGTTTACTTTAGAACAAAACTCACTGCATAAGAAGTTATTACCTGGGCAGTTTTTCGTTCTTCTCGTACCTACTTTGCAACTTCGTAACTTGCTCATTTCTTATCGAAATAAGTTTGTTCTTGAGCCCACGACTCACGTTTTCTATGGACTACAAAAGCCCCATGAAATCAGATTTTTTCAAAAAATATTATCTAACCGTAGACTTAGCACGAAAGTCGTACCAAGTAAGGTTTTTTGAGTTTTAACGTCTTTTTACAGAAAATTTCGCCATAACTTAGTTATGTCGTATTTTTCTTCCGTTCCAATTGGAACAATTACTTAATCCCTTTAACTATAGTTTCCTCTTTTCGGATTTAAAAATAAACCACACAAGCATATAAATATAGCAGCACATTTACAGTCCTCTAAACAAATTCCATCGTTTACTTCGATTTACAAGTTTTAGTTATTCGTTTACTTGCATGGCATTTACCGGTAGATTTAAACAATATTCAACCATATAGCCTTATCACTTCAAGATCCTTCTTTGATCTCATCAAATATCAACAACCACCAAACAAGCACTTTTTAAACAAACTAAAAAGCTTTTAAAAATAAAAAGATGAAAAGTTAGGGTTTTTAATGTTCTTACATTTGTTGATTCTTCTTCTTCTTCTTAGTTAGCTTCTCTTGAAGATCAAAGCTTGCTCCCTTCTTACTCCCTCCTTGATTGTCCATCTCTCCTCTCTCTCAAGTTCTTGTTCTCAAGCTTTTTCTCTTTTTACTTAGGATATTATAAGGAATATTTCAAAGGAAATGCAAGTATACTTGCAATCCTATTTATAGGTCATCAAAGAGCTAGGGTATTATAGTCTTTTAGGACATTTGACCATGCTAAAGTTAATTAAACTAACTTCAATTAAATTAACTAAGGCTAGAGACATAATTGTTAGTTAAGGCTTTGTTTGGCAAAATTAAAGAGATTGGAGGCACTACCAAAAATCTGGGCATCTGAGACGGACAAAATCCATCTCAAATACAGCAGAATCCGTGTCAGTAGGTCGCGTCGCTAATTATGTCCGTCTCAAAATAAAAGATTAGATACGAAAAATATCCGTCTCAAAACCGACCCATGGAGAGCTGAATTTTAAAACCGATTTTGGCGGGCAAATTTGACGCCCTATTTTAGTACACGTAATTTGAGATGGAAAAAACCATCTCAAAATTGGCAACAACTATTCTTCTTGCACATATTTTGAGACGGACACCATTCGTCGCAATTCCGTTTCAACTTTGGCGCCAATATCTTTTTAACTCGCATATTTTGAGACGGCCAACAACCGTCTTAAAATTCGTGTCACCTTTGGCACCAATATTGTAAATTCTTTGAGACAGAAAGAAGTCGCCTCAATTCCGTCTCAATATGTTTATTAACAACAAATTACAAATATTTTCATAATTTAATTTCAAAATCTAAAAATAAATATGTTCAAAGTAATAATGATAATTATTAAACTGTTATTTATAGACTATTAGATAAGACATCTAGCGATGAATACTATTACAAATATCCAATGAAAGATAAACGTGCTACAAGTGTCACCAAATACAACAAAAATAAGTTCTAAAAACTACTACTTTAAAGCTCAAAAATATGCATAATCACACGTCTTCATCCTCGATGGTAAACAAAAGTAACTTCTAAAAAGTACTGCCTACAAGATCAATATGCATATATAATCACAAGTCTCCATCCTCGTTACCATCGCCTGAATCTTCGTCATGCTCATCCTCGACATCAACATCCTACAAGTAGCAATGCATAGAATGCATGTCAAATATATGAAATGAATGCATACATTCTAAACATAAGACCAAGAAAACTGATTTCATACTATGAACAAACATGAGCAACTTGCAGATTGCACCTATTTTAAGCTATTCTAAGCTATTTTGAAAGAAATGAGGCAGCAGGAAGCCCCGATCATTATAGAAGAAAATATGCTATTGCGGACAACAAAGAAGGGCTAAAGTTTTGTTCACCAGACGAGATACATATGAACAAGAGGCACAAGAAAACAAATGAATAATTACCTGTGCCAATCTCCCTAGTGCAAAAGCTGACATTTCCCTTAGTTGAGCATCTGAGGACTAAAACATCTCAATTAATGGGCCGACAGCACCTCTTTGAACAATGTGCACCTACACCAACATTTTCTTGAATTAGCAGGACAAACATAAAACTAAAAAAGGAATAGATAAAACAAAAATGGAGAATCACTATTACAAAAGAACAAACAGCATAAATTGGACAAACAGAGACTACAATTTTTTTACTTGGCTACTAATTAAAATAATTTGGTTAAATGTGAAAGATGATCTCAATCCACCTTGCAGTCTGTATCAGTGGTAGCAAATTGCCCAAGGAGCAAGGCAGCTTCTCTTTGGCTCTCTGAACAACAAGAATTGTAAACAGTCACAAAACTGATACGATCAACAAATATCGGAGAAAGGGAAGGGGAAGGAGGGAGCAAGTCGATGGAACAATTATTTTTGTTAGAGTATAGTCAGAGCATGGTATTGAAAATGTGAGAATCGCAAATCTATACTTTCAAATTGAGCTATTTTATAAACACAAACCCATGACTTAATAACCATAGAAAAATGGATATAAAGGATTACTTCATGAAAAACATGATAGCAGAATGGCATGGGTTTATCCTTTCCCCAAAACTAACTGGTAAAGGCTTGATTCATGCAAGACATACAACTGTCCACAGGATTCAACAACTTCCATTCGAGGTTACAATCTTCGTGCTGAGAACATTCTTATTTCCTTTTCTTACTAATTTTGTTATATATCTAAAGATTCTAAACATTTATTTCTTACTAGGGCAAGAAAGATTCCATAGTTGGGTTAAAATCTGTGTATTATCTCACCTAATTAAGTCTGCCTATCATAAGAATTTTTCCCATATCTAACAATTATTACAAAGTGAACCTTCTATAGTTGAGGAAACAATAACGAGCATGTGGGGATGTATTGATAGGTCACCAACATCCTGACACCTCTTACAACCATCGTCTATTCAGCTCTACCTACGTTACTCCATATCACATGTGAGTAGATAGAAAAGAGGCGCGGAAACCACTGAATAGTCGACTGAATATATTGAATCCCTACTCCAATTCTAGTTTCATTTCTAGGCAGCTCGACATTTAAAGGGCGCAAGAATAAGCATACTCCAGCAATTTGAAGCAAACCCAAAAATAATGGAATCATAAATTGAGCAAAAGTGCTAATAAGAGACTGAAATTAATTGTACCGAAGTAATCGTATAATAGGCTGCAAAGCTCCAGCTTGCAAAACTTCTTTCTTAATGTTTGGGGATGAGTGCACCAAATTCCCAATTACACCAACCTAGCAAAACCAGCTGGATGTCAATGTAAGATTCAGAAACCTAAGTGACCAAGACTTGACTACACCCTGCATATGTAGCAAACCACCCTCAAACCCCTTTGCAAATGAAAAAGAGGAAACCAAACAAAAGGAGGGGGGAGAGAGAGACAAAAACAGATAGCAAACCTCTTCAAGCTTTTCTACAAAAGACTGGCGTTCGTTGCTGGATTGCTAGGGTAGGATTATCCTACATCTGTTTCCAAATTGTTAGACTTGTAATTGTCTCTATTTGTAAGGAAGCTATAGTAGCTCAGGCTCAACTTAACTTAGCATCTAAACAATTGTATACATGATATGATACAATTGAACAATCTCACCTTCCTGCAGTGCATATTGCAACGACAGAGTTAAAAGCCAGCATATGATACAGAACTAAAAGACAAGCGCATACTGAATACCCTTTGTTTTAGTAAAATCAGAAATTGTAGCAGAGACAGCTTGTAAAAACATTTAAGAAAGAATATCGTAGAACAATGAACATACAACTTAGAATATCCTATGACGCTCTAGCAGACTATCACCATAAAAGAGCCACCTATCTCTATGTGCCGCATATGAGATCCCATATCACAGATACAACAAGAAGACACCAAGTCTGGTCTTGGTCCAAGGCAACAACAATTTTTCTAGGAGGCTCTTCAACCCAGTTTGAAATCTAGCAGAAAAGACAACTACTTAACAAAATCCCAATACGTTGCCTAAAGGGTGGAGGAAAGGATTTGTTCGGTGCATAGGCAGGAGGATTATCCAATCTAGCCATGGCCTGAGATAGAGAGAGGACATCTGGAGTCCATGCCAAAATACAAATGGCCTGACCATTGCCATGCCTCACTATCAATGCATTTCCAATAATTGTAGATGTGAGAATGCACATAGCCTTATCCAATAATTGGAAGTGAATTTACGGACAAATAGTTCCCTCATTCAGCAGAACACACACTCTCTCTCTTTAAAGATGAATTGAGGTGTTACCTGCTTGCTATTACCCCCAGGCCCTAGGTCCCCATTAGTACCTGTCTTGTAGGCCTACTGGGGAACATTGGAAGTACTTGACCTGTTGACCATATAAGTGAAAAAACTTTAGCAATTAGATAAAAAGAACGATCAGAAATCCAACTTCTTCTTTGGCAATTCCGAGATCCAGCCAAAATTAGAAGTAAGAAAGCAAAAACCTATCCTGAGAGCTTCTTTCGTCTTTACTACAAAAGGAACTTGATATGGCTTATAGCTTCTCATCCACCTAAACATTTTACTTTAAGAAGATAACTTTGAACATGTAACTATGAATACAAAAAAACAGTAAGAGATTTCTCTCCCGCTAATATTGAGAAAATATTTCAAGATTATTACATAATTGCCAGTTTAAGCACATACTCTTATTTATTCAATTACAGGCTCTGGGCATTAATAGACACAGATTAATCACAACAGATAAAACATAACCATAAACTAGTCAGAAATTTTCGTTGCACCAAAAAATTTATACTAAAAGCTAAGAAAATGTTGAAATTAACTTGAAAACAATAGATTCTTCTAGACTAATGGTTTCAAAGGCATGCAAAATCTAGTAAGATATAACATACCATCCAGACCCACGACAACAACAAACCAAACTCAATACAAGTCAAAATCAGTACAACAAGCAAACCCCAATCTCGATCTTAAGTCCAAACACTCCTTTTAAACAACTCATGATGCACACTATTTAAATGTATGTGGGTATTTATCCACATTCCATTTAATCCCTATAAGACTTTACCATTCACGAGGCACACTCATGTTATATACATACATTAATATGTATTTATAAACATCATAAAAAAAATTAGTAGAGAAAAGTCAAACTGCAACAAATACTATTAAATTTCACAATTCCAATTATCATGAATCCGACAGGAATACATTCAATTTCTAATTACAGGAACCTCTTTTAGGAGTTTTATCAAACATGTTATGGGTTTCCTAGGCTTTAACTTATGATTATATAGAACCCATACAAGAAATGATCTTTGAACTCAGATTTCACCAAATCCAAACAGCAAACCAGTATAAACATACATACATATATACAGTGTTCTAAAAGGCCCCGCCTAGGCGCTAGGCCCCCCATGGCACCGCGCCTAGGCAAAAAAATCCCCTAGGCCGCCTAGGTGGTGGGGCCTATGTCGCTCTCGCCCGCCTAGGCAGCGCCTAGGCGAGGCAAGGCGAACAAAAAAAAAATTTTGTCTGATAATGGCACAGAGAAAGAGGGAGATGAGGAGTGCGAGTCCGATGGGGACATTATCTTGGAGGAATATAGAAAAGAAGAGTTAGAGATATAGAAAGATACAAAGATGAGGACTATTAGTTTGTATTTTTTATTATTTGTTTGTGTTTGAACTTTGAACTTGCATGTTTGTGTTTGAACTTTGACATTGACAATAAGGATATGTGTTTGAACTTTAAGAAAATGCCTTTATTATCATTATTATAAATTGTTTTGCTTTATATTATTGTTTTGTTTAAATAAATGTAAGATAAAATATTAAAATTGACATAAAATAAAAAAATCCGCCTAGGCCCCTTCCGGCCTCCCGCCTCCCGCATAGCGTCTTTTAGAAACTTTCATATATATATATATATATATATATATATATATATATATATATATATATTTTTATATGTGTGTGTGTGTGTGTGTGCAAACATATAGTTATACAATAGGAGATAAACTTCAATTACCTGCTACTTGAGTCTGAAAATACAGAGCAATAAACGAAGAAGCAGGCAAAAGCGTGTTAATTTGCCCCCAAAAATCTCATCCCTCTAGATATTTGAGAGGGGGTGACCGATTTGATGAGAAACGGGTACAGAACAACCTTCCAGGTTAGGAAAAGGTTCACGTTTGGTTCGATGAAGGAGAAACAAATTGGGGAAAGGAGTAGAAGAGTTTAGGGCTTCTGTGATTTTGTCTACCGCCTTTACAAAATATTGCCGCTTGTTTTTTCATACGCTTTCCTCCCTTTTTGAATGACTTATAAATCTAAAAACATCCTTCCTTCCAACAGAAATAATAGTTTGTAATATAAATATATTTTATTAGCTAAAATAATTAATTTTTATTTTTCCAAAGTAGTCATTAAATGATATAGTTGTTAATTATATTATACTTATACTTATATGTGAATAATAATAATAATAATAATAATAATAATAATAAAAATAATAATAAAAATAATTAATTAATATAAAGCTAGATAAGTTTCACAAGGAAATTGGTTCCTTCTTAGACTATAAAATATGACTAATAATGTTTTTGGTATATAATCAATTATTTATAAAAATAAAAATAACTCCACGGTAAAAGAGATAGAGGAGATTTAGTTTAAGAGTGTACATAGCGAGAGTGAAATAAAGAGATGGAGGGAAAAATTTTGGAAAAATATTAAAGCTAGCTTAGCGCTAAATTAGAATTTCAATTTTCATGTTTATTTTTTTATTGCTAATATTTTATTCACCTTTGTATTGGATTTTACTTTTTTATGAGATAATTGATTAATTCTATTTGTGATAGAGTTTCATTAACCTGCTTGTGTTGAAAATTTTTACTATGTTTTCTATACGATTGACTTCATTAAAAAAAATAACTAATTACTATCTTTTTTACAAGATACCCAAGGATCTCATTAGATGATATACATATTTACACTTATAAAGTCATCCTCTTCCAAACATTCATATATAAAATGAGCAAAATACGGATCAATGAAAATGTAACTGGAGGAAGATATACTAACTGAGATCACATCCGCGCTTGGTTAATATATGAATTGTATTTTGATATATATATATATATATATATATATATATACACACACACACACACACACACGCGCGCGCGCGCGCGCGCGGGGTATTAATTAGTATTTATTTTAATGAAGTCAAACAATAACTGACTATGGTCAAACTATATAAAACCACTCGTGGCCAAATCAGGAATTTCAGTCAATTTCTACCGGAGATTGAATTTGAGGTGAAACTTTTAAGCAATTTGGTAATTTATGTAACAATTTGTAAGCCCAATTACTTTAAGTGCGCAATTACTTTATGTAGCAATTTATAAACCCAATTATTTTAATCAATTCGGTAATTTATGTAGCAATTTGTAAGCCTAAAATTTAATGTAACAAAAGTACATTTAGCCATTCCATAATGATTAATAAATAATTAAATACATAATGATATAAATACAATATTAATGAAATTATAAAATCAATAATTATCTAAAAAATCGAAACAATATTCCATGGTTTTTAATAATTACCTAAATAATACTTATTATCTAAAAAATTCAATAATTATATAAAACTTTAAAACAATGTTATGTGTTTTTTTATAATTATCTTTACATTAAACATTTCAATAAGAATCTAAAAAATCAAGAACAATATTTGGCCAGACTTATATAAGTATCTAAAATATTGAATAATTACCTACATTTTCAATCAGTGTATACAAAATCAAAAAAAAAAATAATACATACATTACATTACTAACTTAGAAATTTGCTTGATATTCTGATTTACAAACCAAGCACCAAAATTTATTTAAGTAAAATTAAAATAAAAACCTACAATATGTGCCCAACCTAACTTTGTATTAAGTACCCAACAAATATTTTGCCTGAAACAAGATAAGGATTGTAATGATAAAAGACACCAACAATAGAATAACTAAATTTCCACTTTCCATCATATTTAACCAAAATAGAAAAATTAGAATCCAAAGTATCATCCATTCTACTTAACATCAGTGATTTATTAAGTTTAACATTCTAAACAAAATATCCAACTTTTTAAATATGACCATAATGAAAGTTTAGAAGTTTTGAACGTCGAAGAGTTGATCAGGAATTATTTTTAACTCTTTTTGTCCCTGGGTTAGTGCTGCTTGAATCAACAGTAGGAATTCTGGATTGTCTGCCAACTTGTTCATTATATTCTTAAGATTGTCAATCCGTTTGTCTTCTGTTTGAATGGTTGATTGTAGCTCTTCATTCTTAAATGAGACGTTTCGAACTCTGCTAATGCTTACTCTTTCTCGCTAGATGAAGACTATTTTGCTTGAGCACCAAATCCTAAACCAAGCAATCTCCCTAACTTCTTGCCCAACACTCGAGTCATAATCTCCCTTTTGTCATTAGTGTCAACATTTTCAGATTCTGCTTCCATCTCAGAGATGCATTCAGACTCTAGTGATTTCATTTCATTATGTGAAATTAACAACAAATGCAAATAATTCAAATTTAAAAACAGACAAATTGGAAAACAAGCAGGTTTTAACTCTTTGCACTGGCAGCTACACATGACACTACTTAAATCTAGATTTGATATAGGCTAGAGAATAACAAAATATGTACTCCCTCCGTCCCAAATTAATTGCTCAGTTTTGACTTTATTAAGTCAAATTGACTATTTTTAGAATTAATAATTAAGCATATATAAATATATTTCTAAAATTATAAAAATTGGAGTTAGTAATAAATTGTATATACTTTCTTTTGGTTATAATCTCTTCACCTATATTTTAGCAAAAATAGTAAAAAGATTAGTTTTAAAAATGGTCAATTTGACTTTAAAAAGTCAAAATTGAGCAATTAATTTGGGACGGAGGGAGTATAATTAACCACTATCATTAAAAGAAATTATTATCGCACAATTCTGTTGCAGTAATGCGCACACAAAATCTCAAGACTGATCAACGAAAGAGTAGAATAAGGAATCCGATCTCAATGAAAGTGCAAGGATTAAATCCACCACTACACAATCTGTGTTAGTCATCAACATTACAAATGTACCAAAAAGCAAAAATCAGAATCACAACTACGCTTACACTTCCCTGTGTAGTTCACTATGCCACAACTAAGCTTAAAATAAAATTGTGTGATAGTGTTCTTTTCAAAACGACATCAAGTCTTCTTTAAAAAGTTCAGTCTTCTAGCTTTACCCTTGTGCATTTAGTCTCAGAATCGAATTCATTTTTCATTAAAAAAATTTTGATGCGGGGTAATTACATAACTTCCAAATTCATTGATCCCAAAAAGTATTAGATTTTTATCAAATATGTCCTATTTAGTACCGAGAGTTCATTCTTAAACTTGATGATAATAGCTAAGATATGACATATTTTATAAGCAAGGTTTGGGTTTTCTTGGCTGCACAACATTCATGAGATTCTAGTGCAATATTAGTGCATTTGCCATGTTCTGCCACCAAGCTGAGATAATGATTACTTCATAAAGGATGTCAAACAATCAATCAGAAGTACTCATACTTATAATAGTGAAATTGGTACAACTCAAGAAATCATATATACGGAAGATTCTCTATTTCCCAAATTAGAACATGATCCTTAATCCTAAACTAAACAAAAGATTGGATTTGATATAATTTCGCAAAGAACAAATTACAGCATTGGTAAAGTTATGTTTAGAAGTCATATATATCAACACTTCACATGAATATACCAAGAAAATGAAATGCAGACAACCAATTAAAGAATTAATATAACCACATATGCAACAAACCAAAGTGGGTAAAATTACACAAAATTCTATACAACTACTATTAGTAAGAAACTTACCCCCAAATCCAGTTAAGCTTGCAATTGAAGCTCTTTGCAGTTTGATCCCCTAATCAAGAATAATATACATGTCTAATACATATGAAAGTCAAATGAACGTGAGATTCACAATAATCTAACACAAGTTGTTAAGTTTTCTATAAGAAACAAAACCAAGAAAGATCAATGGGAACTGGTATGCAAGTCTAAAGACTTCGACTTTTTGCACAAGAGGGTATATAATTATATAAATCTTGTGCTCCACAAATAATTATGAAAATAAATAAATATGGATTTTAATACAATATTAGAGCAAAAGTCAGAGTAGAATAGTTAATTCAGAATATACCCACCATACCAAACAAGCAAAAGATGAATAATTTAAGTAAGTCTTCAGCAAAGGGACAATGGAAATCTTTCTAAGCATCTTTTTAATAAACGACATCAAGGATGAACCTGGTTTGGCTTTTAATGGAATATGTAATAAACTGTTATAGGTAAGAATTTCAATTACCATTACAATCATATTAAAAGCAATGCCAATTATAACAAACAAATAAAATTGACATAATTTGGTAAATTTTCAACCCATTAACCAACTGGTATACGAGCTTCTACGTATATTTATGAATAATTGGAATTTAACAGCAATATGATGTCAAAAATGTAGTGTAGTGGGCTATTGATTACTTTAAAGTTATAACCATCTCAAATTACATAAAGAACATTGCAACTTTGCAATAAACAAGTCCTCAATAAGAATCCATTAACTAAAACACTCATCTGCCAGACTGCCAGAAACCCAACAAAAAAAATCCCAAATACCACATTACACATAAAAGAGAAAATAACAAATTATAAATGATGAAAGGGGGCCATGTTCTTAATGTTTCCAGTACCACTTAATTACTGAAATTTGAAACTTTGTTGATATACTTGCAGATTGAATTACATGTAAAGTTTATCATATGTACTTCAATTTACTAAATTGGGACTACCAAATAGAATCAGTGAAAATATCATCAAATTCAAGACATTAACAAATATAAAGGTTATGAAGAGGTGAAATGGAGATGACAATAGAGCTACCTTGGGAAAATTGTTATTTTTGACACTATAGGAAAACCAAAATGGCTGCTTTATCATATGTAATTGAAAATTTTGAAATACAAGAAAAGAGAGGACTATGAGTTGATTGTAATGTATTGTTTGTTTGTATGTATATATAGCTGCTAACTAAAGGCATAGAATTTGAGAAAGAGTCGGTCATGAAGAAAAGGAAAAGGAAACAGAGAATTTGGTGATTCAAACTTTCAAATTGAAAATTTAGGTACCTGTTGAGCCTTGGAGGAAGAGACGCGACGAAGAAGAGACCTCAGAGGCTCAGACTAGAGACCAACGTCAATCAAAGAGGCAGTGCAAGGCAGATTTAGGACCGAGAGGCAGCAAGCGATGAGCAATTAGCTAGGATTTTAGGGGCTAGGCTTCGGCTTCGGCTTCGGCTTCTTCTGGTATCTCTATTATAAAGGGAGAGGACCGTGACACAGCTTCAAGAATTTCTTCTCCTTTTTTCCCGTAAAAGTTTGGTTAGTTTGCATTTTTGTCCTTATTAAATTTTTTATTTTTTAATTTTATGCTCTAAATTTGGTAAAATTGATATTACATCCTTACAATAATTGCACACGCACGCATATAGGACCGTGACACAGCTTCAAGAATTTCTTCTCCTTTTTTCCCGTAAAAGTTTGGTTAGTTTGCATTTTTGTCCTTATCAATTTTTTTATTTTTTAATTTTATGCTCTAAATTTGATAAAATTAATATTACATCCTTACAATAATTGCATACGCACGCATATGTCGTAATCAATTTTTGAGACGACTATATCCGTCTCTAATTCTGTTTCTAAAATAAGGAGGGAATTGGAGTAATATTTGGAGGGAAAATAAGTGTGAGACGGATATTTCGGTCTCTAATCTGTTTCAAACATAAATATTTATTTCTTTTTATTATTATTAATCTGAGGCGAGCACGGTTGGTCTCAAATTTATTTCAAAAACGTGTTAGTTGTTGAGACGGCTAAATCCGTCTCTAATTCCGTCTCTAGAATTTGAGATGTAGCTGGCGGTTTCAAAATCCGTCTCGTTTTTTAACTTCCAAAACATTTCGAGACATAGCAGAATTTCGGTTTCTAAGTTCGTATCAAATTGATAGAATCAGAGGCGGAACTTAGTCTGTCTCTAAAAATCTGTTTCAAATGCCCAAATTTTTGATAGTGAGGGGACATAAATCTCCCACTTGATTTGTTTAGATAAAACTTTCCATAAATGGCATGCGATTCACCTCCTTAGTCCCTCCTCCTCAAGTGGTCGACCCTCTCTCCTCTCCCTAGCCTCATGACTCATCTCTTCACATTCAATTAACCTCATGCTTAATTCTAAGCAAGTGACACATGACCATCAACTTCCTTACATGTGACACCTAGCCCTTTCTTAGGCCTTAAGTCTTTAGGTTTTAACCCTAGGCTTAAGCCATAGTTCAACCCTAGGCAAGCCATATTAAACCCTAGGCAAGTCATTTTAAAACCCTAGGCTCAAATGGCTTAGTTACATCCAAACTAGTTTTGTTTCTAGTTTCTTTCTAATTAGGGTTTCCTAACTAGTCCGATTAGTCAAACCGAAAATTTTTATTACAGAAATTTTTTATTAGAGATTACATATCACATTCCCAAATAAACGCTATGCCGTAATTCGAAAACATGAAAAAACGTTTTTAGCGTGAATAGTGTTTTTACATCTTTTCTTGATAAAAATATTTTTATTGGGGATTTCACCTCCCATTATCAAATAATTAATATGACATCGCTCGAAAAGTCGAAAAACGAAATATTGAGTCCGTTGTGCGATGAATAGTGTTTTTATGAATAGTGATTTAACGGTTTCTCGGGAAATTTTTATTTCGTCTATGAAATCGTGACACAGGTTACAAATCAAATATCACATTCATTAGGTCAAAATCGACCTTTAAACACATAACACATAATTCATTCCATCAAAATATTTATTTAATTTAATAAATATTAAACTCTTAATTACAAGAATAAGATATATTCTCGATCGTTACACTATTCAACCAATCAAAATATTTTCTTTAAATTGGCAAATAAAATAAATTATCATGTGAGACCAAAAGTACCCAATTAATGAATTTTGATTGGTTGATTGATAATTATCTTTATAAAGTGGAGATAATTATAAAATAATGATTATCTTTATTCAAATAGAAATAATTATAAGTTAATGATTATCTCTATCAAATAAAATAGAGGTAATTATAATTGATAATTATCTTTATTAAAAAAATAAATATAGATAATTATATGTTGATAATTATCTTTATAAATAGAATAATTATCTTTACTAAACAAATGGAGATAATTGGAAATTGGTAATTATCTTTGTTTAAATTGAATGGAGATAATTGCAAATTAACAATTATCTTTATAAATAGAGATAATTGCTACATATAGTTGTGATTATCTTTATTAAATAAACAAAATAAATATGATTTATCAAAAAGGATATTCCCAATATCTCATCATTGCAGGCCTATAAATAGGACCCTCCACCACATTTACACAACACACAGCTCCAGAAATCCATGGACATAGCTCCAAAGATCAATAAGAGATTTAAGAATTCTGCCAAAGACTCTAAAGACCTAGAAGATCAATGCTCTCTTGACGATTCAAGATCTAAAAGCCTTTAGGCCTTGTTGAGCATTCAAGATCAAAATCTCTTTGAACATTCAAGATCTAAATCCTTATTTATGTAATCTTGAAGATTCAAAGCTTCAAACCATTTTGAAGATTCATGATCAAAAGCCTCATTTAGACCTTCTTGATTATTCAAGAACAAAGTCTCTTTAAATATTCAAGATCTAAAGTCTTATTTAGACCTTCTTGAATATCCAAAGTTAAAAACCTTCTTGAAGATCAAAACCTTCAAGACCTTCAACCACCAAGTCAACAGGGTTTCAGATTCAGATGAGAGATCCTGCCACGGATTCGGGATCAAGTCTGTGCAACCCCAGACTCACATCAACGTATGAAATTTAATTAGAGAATTTTTATCATTTCATTGTAAAAGATTATTTACGGAGATATTATACTCAATTTTATTCAAAATCAATAATATTTGGCATTACAATTTTTTCGCTCTAAATTTTAGAGTTTACAAAATTTTGTGTGTACAAATTTCTGGCACACCCAGTGGGACCTCTCTACCTCTCATCTCTATTTCTTACAAATTAACAAATCAAAGTTTCAACAACAATGGCTTCGAAGAAGGATCAACAAGCTGAAGAGAGTGCAAAACTCATTCTTGACACTAGCAATACCTCAATCGGTATTGTTACCGATAGCAAGGCAAAAAGCCACTACTAACCCTGAAGACAATCGTACCCTTGCGAGTGTAATGGAGTCAATAAGGATACAAAATAAGAAACAATGTGCAATCTCTTTCACATCTAAGGAATTTGGAATAAAATCTGTGATTCCAAACACGATTTTTGATTTAGAAACTGAATCCTAAACTCATTTAAATGTGGGTGATGTATGCACTCCTTTGAAATCGAGCACAAATCACTCGATTACTCTCCCAACGACAATGCAAGCAATGATGACTAGTGCCAACTATTGAAGAACAACTTGCTCAGATGGCCATAGCCATTGAATTTCTCACTATGAGCAATGAAGACAAAGATCTCCAAATTATATCTTTGTTGAGCAAAGTTGAAGGACGATGGGTTGACGAATCAAGCAAAGGGACTGAGAATATTGATCATTCCACTAAAAAAGCAACTGAAAAAGATACATTTGATAAAGAGGTTGGTGAAAAGGAAGATTTTTCCAACAAACCGGCTTCAGCAAATTGACGCCTTTATCGTTAATTGAATGAAATTGTTATATGGAGACTTCTCGCAAGGCCAACCAACAAGCAAGTTCCAGTCTTATGTTAAACCTTACACTAAGAGAATTGACAACTTGAAACTTCCAGTAGGTTATCAGCCTCAGAAGTATCAACTCTTCAATGGTAAAAGAAATCCTAAGCAACATGTCGTTCATTTTCTAGAAACGTACAACAACGCAAGAACTTATGGTGATCTCTGTGTTAAACAGTTTGTACTATGATTAAAAGGTAGTGTTTTTTATTGGTACACTGATTTACAACCAGAGACAATTGACAGCTGGGGGAAAATGGAGTACGAGTTTACTGCTCGTTTATTTAGTACACGAAGAATGGTGAACATGACAGAGCTCATGAACACCAAACAGTGGAAGCATGAACCAGTTATGGACTACATCAACCGTTGGAGGGCTTTGAATTTGGATTATAGGGACAGAGATTTTTTGAACTCTCCACTGTCAAGATGTGCATTAAAGGCATGCATTATGATCTACTATACATTCTTCAAGGAATAAAGCCCTAAAATTTTAAACAGCTGGCAACTCGAGCTCATAACATGGAACTCACACTGGCAAATAAGAATTCTTTTACGACGTTCCCGTGGAAAGACAAGAGCGATGGGAAGAAAATAGATAGAACTTCAAAAGGTGATGTCAAAGCATCAATGGTTACCAATACCATTCCTACCAAAATTATGGTCAAGGGAAAGAATGTGCAGGAGAAGAGGCTTTCAGCAAAGACAACAGAGAAAGAGAAAGATTGACTTACTTTAAAGCATCTAGGAGAAAAGAATTATCCTTTTTCTGATTTAGATGTTACAGAGATGCTAGAGCTTCTCTTCCAAAATGGAGTAATCAAGCTTCCATCATCAAAATTACTATAAGAGGCTGGGAAGATTGATAATCCATTATATTGCAACTACCATCGCCTGGTCAATCATCCAATCGAGAAGTGCTTCGTACAAAAAGACTTGATTATAAAGCTCGCTGCAGAGAACAAAATTGAACTTGATATTAGTGATGTAACAGGAACAAATCAAGCTACAGTCATCTTTTAGTCATCAAAATCAAAAAGGCCAATGTATCAATCAAAAGAAGACAACCCCATCTAGTTTAGTTTAATGGAGCCCGCTCAAGTCTCATCCATCAATAAAGAAGTGAGTAGCTACACTAACGAAGAAGAAAATATAGAGATTACAACTCATATATATGGTCTCCTCCCCAAAAGAAGAAAATAGGGATGCTCATTCTCTAATCCTAGCCTCTACAAGTAAGTCTAATTCGAGACAGACGGATGATGAAGATCAGGAACAACTTAAGAACTTGTCACTTCATATCGATATCTCAAAAGTGTTAAAATTTTCTAAAGAACGCCAAGCTCTAAATCAAATGTTAGAGAATCCAAATGAATTCATTACTAAAGTTAAAAAGTCGGCAACACAAGAAGGAAGAACGTAGTGTATTGCATGTAATTCGTTCATCACGTTCACTGATTAAGATCTTCGACTTGGGTCTAAGCCCCATAATCAACCTCTTTTTATTTTAGTCTACATTCATGAACAAAAAGTTTCCTAAATACTCATTGATGGTGGCTCAGCCATAAACATTATGCCGAAGTACATAATGAAGCGCCTTGGAATCCATGTTGATGACTTATCAAGTAGTCGCCTTATGATTCAAGGTTTTAACAAAGGGGGCAACGAGCGATCAGTATGATCCGACTTGACCTCACAATTGGTGAATTAGTAGTAAACACATTGTTTCATGTAAATGATGCCAAAACAACCTATAACTTGTTATTGGGACGACCATGGATGCACAAGAATGGAGTAGTTGCTTCAACACTTCACCAATATTTTAAGTTTTATCGCGATGTAGAGAAGAAAGTGGATGCAAATGATAAACCATTCACGAAGATCGAATAATAGACTCCACGACACACTTGCGTGAGGTTGTCGTCGTCCGGATCGTTTCTAGCAAAGTTTTATGGTAAATTGCTCGTAACACCTTAACTCCTCGCCTATATGTAGACGATAATCTTGGTACAATTGCTCGCGTTAAGAATTCTCCGTTGAATGGACACCAACGACACCCTGACCCCTCGCTTATATGTAAGCGATAATCTTGGTACAATCGACGATTGATGCGGTAGAAGACGCCACATACAACTATGAATTGTTATATGATAAGTCAATAAAGAATATAAAAAAAACTAAAAATTAGTCTAAGAATTCTTAAAGAACCAAAAGATGAGAAAAGTCTCACAATAATTTTATTAATCAAAAGTTATCTATTGATTACATCAGTCAATCTCTTATTTATACTAAACAAGAGAAACCCTAAACTCATAAGAAAGTATAAATTAATTTGTAAACAAATCCCTAACTAATAAGTATCTTAAATACATTAAAATTGGAAATCCTAATTAAAATCCTGTGCAACTTGGCTTTAGAGAAGATTCTGGAACGCGCTTGGAAAAAATACTGAAACGCACTAGAGCGCCGCAACTCAGCAATGGAGTGTCGCGGCTCAGATTGGAGCGTCGCGGCCTAATGAAGGGAGTGCCGCGGCTCGGAATTTTCTGTCCGCATCCGCGCGACTTTGCTGATTTGAGCCTTTAAGTCCCAAACTTGATTTTTTACTCCTTTCTTGCTTCTGCCACTAAACATGAACCTTTGTATGGACCAAATCGTTGAGCTTAGAATCAAATCTCCAAACGAACGCGTTGATGTTTTTCTTAAATCCATTCCCTTCATAAAATAAAATGCGGCTTTGTCGCAGATTAGATGACACAAATGAACACGGACTTGATGACTTGACTTGCGTTGATTTGGTCTTACTAAATAGATTGTATCTAGCAATCCCAAATCATATAATTGATCTTCCTCTCGTGGTCCGCTTGAATTGAGCCTCATTTCGAACATTCTTGAATAGATTTCTGCCCAATTAATTAAGATTATTTGTTGAACCCTTGACGCTCGAGTCGATAGATTGATGAAAAATTCCAACCCCTTCATGCTCGTGTCATTTCCCTCATCTTCAAAAGGATTTGTCCTCAAATCTGGCATCTCCACCTATCGAAAAAGGATTCATCCACAAATCTATTCTTACAGCAAAACAAACCAAGTTAGAAACCAAAGCAAATATGCAAACAAAATTCCTACCTAGTAAAACAAACCTATAGGTAATAAAATAAACACAAGAAAAATTATGAAAAGTTCTATCCCCTCCTAGACCAAATATCAGCATGTATAACTCTTCATGTTGCACTTTCACCCAATCACAAATTCCCGGATCAAAAATCAATATGTGATCTCGATCATTCACAAATATACCCATTGACGAATTTCCGGATCAAAGGACAATCTAGTGAATTTATACATTCGTAAAATCAAGCACTTCACTGCACCTATGTCAAATACCAATCTTTCCAACTTTGCACATCGTATATACAAACACACATGAATTCCTGGACTAAACACAAAACAAAACAAATCAACATGTATCTTTTGTCTAATCACAAAAAAATCAAATAATTCAAATTCACACGCATAGTCTACTAGAACAATACTCAAAATACTTAACCCTGTACACTTTTAATACAATGTTCGAATTGATTTAAATAATGAATCACGTCACTTCCAACGTTGAATCTATTCCTTTCCTGCATCTGCACAACAAAACCAACATTTCTCTTTCCATTGACATTAACAAATTTAAGATCAAGTTGCATCAATGAAACTAAAAGGTCACTTCTAACTTTACAAGATGAAAACTAAATTGTACAATTAACACTACGATGATCACAATCAAACTCAACAAGTGCTAAAGAATTTTTTCAAGTGTGGTTAAAAGTCAGAATATCATCAAAACAGATATTAACAAAGTTTTCCATGAATGAATGCAAAATATAATTTAATATGAAAACAATTAATGCATTAGTTAGCCCAAATGACTTAACTAAACATGCAAGTAAACCATATCTTAATCCAATCTGATGATAAACACTTTTCAAATCAATATCAAATGATAGTAAGTCATGCAATAAAAATTACTCTAACGAAACAACATGATCACTACCACCATCCACTAACGACACTTCATGTAAAGACTGAACATCATGAGAACCTAACTCAACATATGGATAAGAAAACCTAGAATGAGTAGTATGACAATAAGCACATTGAAAACGAGAATAAATATTATGATCATAAACTAACTCCACAAAAATCAAATATCCTCCATAGTTTACGATAAAGACGTTTCTACCTTCAAAATAGCTAACAATAAATTTATCAATACACTACTAAAAAAATGGTCATTTGTGATGGCCAAAATCCATCACGAAAACTAGAAAAACCATCACGAAAGGTTTACGTGATGGCTTTAAGCGTCACAATGGCCGTCTTGTATACGCCCATCATGAAAGGTTATACGTGATGGTTTTGGCAATCACCGAAACATTCAATCCTTTTGTGATGGTCACGACCATCACCAAATTGGTAAGGTTTTTATGATGGTCAAAACAATCACCAATTATTTGTGATGGCCGAAGCAATCACATCCTTTTGTGATGGTCACAACCATCACAGAATTGGTAAGAATTTATGATGGCTAAAACAATCACCAAATATTAAGGCATTTGTGATGGCTAAAACAATCATACACATAAGTCTCTTGTGATGGCTAAAGTAATCACAATTGTCCCTATTTTTGTAACCTATTTATACTTTTTGGTGATAGTAAAGCCCATCACAAAATTCCTATATTAAAATATATTCAATTGCCAATTTTATATTTCAAATCTGTAAATACCATAAATTTCAATAAATTTGAAACGTAAAATCATACAAAATTATTAAAATGAAGAAACCTGATCCATTTAATTAAAAATCAATCCATAATCAACTATTTAAATAGGTAGCTACATGTCATAGGTTCGTCAAACAATTAACTAACACAACATCTATCAAAGAACTCCTAAACTAATAAATTGATAATTAAAGGAAATCTAGATCATCCCAAATTCTGCATAGAGTCCTCGTCAGAGTTGTCATCATCTGCGTCGTCATTCACTTGTTCCTAAGAGAAAGACTTGTCTTGTGCATGCTTCATGAACTATGTACGTAGTTGATTATGCCAAAAATGTAAGACTCCCGAGCTTGAGGTCATAGGGTTGATCAAATGTACAGTTCTTTCTTGAAACTACAATGAGGATAAGAATTAGAACAAATTATATGAAATCCAAAAGGATTTTAAAAAAGTAAGTTTCATAATATATGGCAATAAGATTAAATCCACAAATTTGATTGAACCTTCACCAAACATATTAAGTATCAATACCACACAGTTGGATGAAGAAAAGATATATTTTCTCTCACCACAAAAACAAATTATCTTACCATTTACAATGTGGTAAATTACAAAAAATCTTCCTAAAACTGTGTTTACAAAAGAAATCTCTGGAGAGCCACGACATGATGACGGTCATACACAGCCGATCAAAAAGAAAAGGGTGGTCTAGTAAGTGATGGGAGGCAAGGCTAGATACCATATAGCTTACACTTTAAAGTATCTGTCACGAACTCATATTAATAAATAATATTAATAATCTCATTCAATAGTAATAAATAATATTAAAAATCTCATTCAATATTCTTACATAAATAAATTATATTGGTTTTACATCACTTTCAGTTCTAATAGATAAACAATTTAATCCAATTCAATCATCTTAATTTTATTTGAAACTATAGAATCACCCAATATTAAAGTACTTGAATAATTAAGAATCTAAAGAAGACACAACCAAAAAATGCTTTCTTTATAATATGTTCTATAATCATAGACTAAAGAAGGCGTAACAGTCATCATATATAGAGTGCTGCATATATAGTTGGCAAATCTCCATATGAAGGTTTTAGCACTGGACTTCCGTAAGAAGAACCTTAAAGCAAAATAACTACTACTCCATATTAGTTACTTGCATCTACATGAACAATAAAAGAACAACCATAAAATAAAATGGGCAAAACAACAAATTTAATATTAATGCATGAGAAAACTAACACAAACAAGAAATAATTTTTCACTCAGGAATAACAAATTATGATTTACATCTCGAAGGCTTACCGGAAATGATCTGAAGTTGTCGGAATACTAGCAAGTACACAAGTGTTTACATAGGGTCCAACCACATTAGTATACAACTCTGGTTAAGAGATTTGCATCCATGGATAAGATATTAACGCTTCCAATATTGGAGCCGCTATAGATCTCACCCATTCAATAGCTTCTATAATCAAGGATCAGCAATAACTCCAGGAGTGGATAGATACTCTGCCACTTCAGAACAAATGGAGAAATGTGTAAAGATACTCCTTCCCCATTTTAGTTATTTCCCCTGTAATTTAGGCTTTAGTTGTCTTCCATCACAAAAGAAGTTTTAAGAGCGACTCTTTAATGATGAAAGTTAATATTTAGAAATTAATATTGTCAAAGTAAAAATTAAATCATCAGTAGAGGAGAATAAGAAGAGTGAAACATCAGTAGCAAGAGTGAAACGAGTGAAACATCAACAGTTTCCAGCAACTATTCAAGATGTACAAACTTCGGAGTTCGGAATGAGGAAAGACATAATATTTTGTACCATCATTTAGAAATAGAGACAAAAACAACACTCTAATAGATAAAAAAAAATAAAGTATCAAATGACTCCATGTAGACTCCACCTTGAGATAAATCCAATTTAAAAAATTCTCCTCTTCCATGAATTTACTTTCCCACGAATCTTTTATGGACTGCAACAATACATAAAGGCAAAGACTAACAACAAGCACAATCAGTAGTTTGTATATCTATTGGCACCAATTCTTGGTCAATGCTTCAAAGAATATAGGGAGTACTTTCGATATGATTGAAATTTGAAATGTGCAGTAAATAGCACAATTATCATTGCGTAGTTGGTGCAGTGGAAAAGAGTGCATAAAGCTGAAGGAACAGCTAACTAGTCATATTCTTAAACAATTAGTAGGACACCAGAATTTTACATTATTTTAAGGCAAATGAGCGGAAATTTTAAACTCAATTGGAAGCAGTATATTAACTGCCAGCATGCATAATATAAGTAGGCCATTTATTTCAATTTACTGACCAAATTGAAATTTCTGTGAAAGAATAAACAACAAAGATAAAAGAAAATTGTTGTAGAATTCTAACTGCTGAGACTCAGAAGTCAGAACATTTAGACCTTTTGCTACCAGAAGAATGGGAGAGATATGGATAACATGCATGTGGAACACTTTTAATTCAAGCTGATAATTAACTCTCCTCTCAATGAGAAAATGTGGAAACATCTCTTGTCATCCACCATCTTAAAGATTTATCAAATCTATATTCAGAAAGTTCTATATTCATTATGGTAATAAAGAGACATATAGTAAAACTATTCAGGTATACATTAACATATCATAGATGTTCACTGAGCAAATATTGTTTGTAAAGCTGGTTACTTTGGCTTATTGCATATGGATCACTAAAAAACGTTATATAATGTCAACAACATTATTATGTTCAAAAAAACAAAATGTAATTACCTTGAACCCTGCTAACAGCTGCTTTATTACCACCAAATCCACCTATCGAAAAAACCTTTCACTCAGACGATATAGGGACAAGCAATTTTGAATCTATGAAGTAGTATATTAACTGCCAGCATGCATAATATAAGTAGGCCATATAATATCATGCTTCTTTATGCGTTGAAACATCAGTACACAAGACATGCATAACCAGCAGTCCGTAATGTGAGTTTTTATTTTCAAGGATTACACAATTGCAAAGCGCATGACTTATCATACAAACCAAAAATGATTAAAATAGATTGAGAGTGTGGAATTTAATCATGATGTCTTATTGAATTCTGAGTACCTTAAGTATGCATGAAATTTTGGAATAACCAGAAACAATGGGATTCTGAATTGGGTACATTTTACTAGTGCCACCAAAATTTTAATACTTGTTTATTTGCTAAAAGACGTACACCTATGAGTCTGTTATGTCATTTAATATTATATGTCAAGTCAGAACAATATTCATACCAGTTATTGTAAACTTTAGCACTGTCATCCCTAACATATCAGACAACTAATGTTGCTTGTTACTATAAAGTATTAGTATGTTGTTCCTTACACCTGGCAACAAGATAATATTCTCTAGAGGAATTACATTTACATGCATACAACAAGCCAGCAATGTAAATATATCTAAGGAATGATCTACAAGTATTTGTTCATTCTTCTGCCAAACTGTTTGGCGGGCAGTATAGAAACCCATCAGCCAATAATATGGGATTCTCAAGTCAACTGCAAAAACAGAGTAGAACTGTAGAAGTGAGATAGAAAGATTAGTTATGCATTAAAATTTAAAACAAATTTCCACATAAATTAATCTATTTCTTTGTGAGATTTCTCCAAACAGATAGTGTGCATCTTATATACATAAGGGAAACTGAATATATGTCATGCAATCAAATTACCAAAATTTACGGAACTAATTAAATAACCAAAACTAAATTGAACTAATTAACAATACAATCATTCTAATTGCAACAGAAATTGACTCTACATAACAAAAATTAGCAGGGAAAATTAAAACCTAAGTTTTAGGGGAAATTAACAAGGGAGGAAATTAAAACCTTCAATTGGACAATAATGGAGAAGTTAAAGTAGAAGGAGAAGGAGAGAGCAGGTCGCCACCACTATGCCGCCATTATTTATGCCACCACGGCGCCACCACTTTGCCGCCATTACTGGTAGGGTTAGAGAGAGTTGAGAGAGAGGGGAAATAGTTGTGAGAGGGCTGATCTGAGTGATAGGAAAGAGAGGTGCAGCCGATCTTGAGATGCCGCCAATCTAGGGGTACCGCGACCGATCTAGTGAGGGGAAAGAACGGTCAGGCAGGTCATTTTTTCCTTTCTTTTCTCTGCGGCTGGTGAAATAAGAGTGATAGAGCTAATCCCCTTTTCCAGACTCTGTTCTAAAAAAAAAGTGGAGAAGAGAAATCTAAATTTGTCTCTGTTTCACCTCTAACCCCCTTTTCCGAACTCTGTTCTAAAAACAAGTGAGTGATTGTAACTTATAAAAAAAACTAATATTGTAAACTCTTTAAAAAGTAATATTGTAAATAAAATTATTATTTCAAAATTTTAAATTGATTTAAATTTAAATTTTAGGATGTTATAAATTAGTTAATAACAAACTGAAATATAATTTTTTTGTAGAACATAATAGTAATAATTTAACACATTTGTGATCTGCTCTATAAAAAGAGTCTTAATTATTATAATTTTTTTATTGTAAATTTACAATATTTTAAAATTTAAATTATTGTAACTTAATATTTTAATGAATAAAACATTTAATATTATAAATTATTTAAAAAGTATTATTAAGAATAAAATTATATTTCAAAAAATTAATTACATTACAATTTGAGTTGTAGGATACTATAAATTAACTAAGAATAAACTCAAACTTAATTACATTACATCTTTTTTTTTCATGGTCAATGTATAAAATTTTAAAGTTTAAATTATTGTAAATTTATTTACTTTGATTAAAGAAATAGTCGATATTGTAAGTTAATTAAAAAATATTATTAAAAATAAATTTGTTACTGTAAAAAATTAAAAGTATTTATATTACAATTTCTATTCACCACAATTAATTCTTAAAAAATTATTAGAACAAAACAGTTACCAATTTTATCTCTTGCAAAAAACCTTTGAACAATAACATACAGTGAGTAATAATTCCTTCATTAATAGTTTTTTTTCTTTGCAAATTTTCATCATAAATTGGCACCAAATATCTTTCTACCACCTCAATTTTGCGAAAGAAAAAAATATAAATTGTGAAGGATATTTCTTTCGCAAATAACTATATTGTCACTACATTTTTTTCCTTCATTGTTCCTTCACAAGAAAACTCCTCATGTGAAGAAATAAATTCCTTCACAAAATTTCCTTCATTACATCCATAATTTATTGTAGTGTTTATTAATGACCAAGTATATATATATAATTTAATTTCTAATATAAAACATAAATTTAAAGAAGAAAAAAAAAACACTTCTTTAATCCACAAAAGGATATTGGTAGAAATACATTGCGAAAATTTGGAAAGAGTATAAAATGAGTTTCAGTTTTACTCGGACCAGATTAAGTCATCTCAAGTACGTGAAATAAAAAAGAAAAATTGAAAAAAACTAGTAGACTCAGGCGTAAATATACTATTTGTACGTACCACATTTTATATTCGACATTGTACTACTGGCATTTAATTTTTTGTGGGCATATTTTTTTTATATTAATTAATGTCATTTTTTAGTGGATAAATTATTTTAATATTTGAAGACTTTTGGGGGGACAAAAGATATATTACTTATGTTAGAGAATATTACTCATAATGATATTAAATATAGTGCGTGCGGATGATAGTAATGTTGGATAAAACTTGTTCAGGCTCGACAAAGAAGAATATTAAATATATTTGTTGGTCATATATGCTTGTTTTTCAGTGATTGCCTTGACCGTCACAAATAGTTTATAGTGATGGCAAAATTAGCCATTACTAGGAGCCGTCATCTATATTATTATTTTGTGATTGTTGAAAAAGTCCATCATATAATATTATTTTTTGAGATTGCTTTAAATGTCGTCATAAAGGTCCATCACATATGTTTTCTTTTCGTGATGGTCTTGGCCGTCACCAAATATTTCTTGAACTTTTTTCTTTGTGATGGCTTAAATGCAATCACATTAAGGAGAAGTATATAGGTGATGGTTGCATGCCATCTCAAAAACTAAAAATTATTTTTGGACAATATTTGGTGATTGAAATAGCCGTCACATATATATATCCACGATGGCAAAATTAACCATCATTAGAGCCATCATATATATACTATTTTTTGTGATGACTCAAATAATCCATCACGAAATATTCTCTATTGTGATTGCTTTTGAAAATCGTCACCAAGATCCATCACGCATGCTTGGTTTTCTAGTAGTGATAGAAGCATGCAAAACATGTTTAAACAAACTCATAAAAACACTAGAGGCATTAGTTAATCTAACTAAAATAACTAACCATCTATTCAAATCAAATGTTAACAAAATTTTCCATCCATCACACTTTCTCATGCTAATTTGATTAGGTATTGTTATCACATGATTACCAAAAAATATAGATAAAACATAAGTACTATGCAACTTATTAAACATATTATCTAAGCAAAAAAAATAACAACGATACTTGTTTACCAATTCAAAATTGACAAACATGCTCGACGTCTTATCCTCCTTAGGTACTATAATCTCATCAATGACACATGAACTGATGTTTTCTCTAATGATACCTCTCTCTATCAATTCTCTAACCTGCCTCGGTGACTCTTTCGTCACCTCAAGAACACCATAAGCTGACGGGTATGGAATAATAGCACTGGGTATGTATTCACTCACCTGTATAAGAGACAAAATAGAACTAGACAAAATAGAGTTAATGTATTCAAAAGCGCCATCTTGTACGAATGTATAGTAACTAGCTTTTTAAAATACACTTCCTCTCCCAACTCACTCTCTTTTTCACAGTCACTTATTTCTCTCTCTTTTTTAGCACACTTTTCCTCTCAACTATTTCTTTCTCTCATTTGTTTTCAATCTCTCTTTTGTCTTCTTCCTCACTCTGTTCAATCTTTTCTTTTTCAAATTCTTTTTGTCGCTCGCTTTCTATTTGTAGCTCGCTTTCTCGCTTTAGATCATGGATTGCATCTTGCACACTAGAACCCAATGGTTCTCCTTGGACTGCATATTCTTTTTTGTTAGGTTTGTATAATACGCAAACATGCAATCAAATTACATAAATAGAGCGGATGCGCGATAAAACAAATTTTACAAATTTTATACAAGCCATCACCATGATCTATCCTTATATTCAATTATCAATTAAACGAAAGAGATGGAGAATAAAAATTATACCCTTGTAGAATTCTAGCTTCTTCAGGTACAAGTTTAACTCCAATTCCTTCGCGTTCTCCTTAAATTCCACCGATTCAATTCCTTCGTTTTGATCAAGGTTAGTGTGACAACCCGGATTTTCGAGAATAATTATAATAACAATTTAATATAGAATAATTCTTATTATGAGTCGCGTTTGAATATATATATATATATATGTTATATATATTTATGTGATTAAATTGATGAGCTTAATATGTATATATATAAATGTGAAATATATACGTAGATTCAAAATGAATGAGTTAATAGTTAATTATTGTAACGATCGCGAGTCGTGGGTAGCTTGGTAATTCGAGCTTATGGATATTATTGAATAAAATGGACTTTTATTAATAATATTATGTGTTAAGAGTTTAAAGGTTATATTATAATCTAGATTATGTGTAGACGATGATTAGTAAGTATGAAAGTTTTCGTATTAGCTAATTTGACGGATTCGAGAAATATCGCTAGAGTACTATTTATTGGATTAAATAAATAGTTGAAGGATAATATTATTGGACGAGTTATTTATTGTAAAGACGCTAACCCAAAATATGGGTGAGATATATGTACGTTGATGTATATGATTATGGGGAGTTAATCGGGAAGAGTAGCGATCGCGAATCGTGAATACCCTTGTAATTTGGGTTTATTAATATTATTAAATGGACTAAATATTATTTTTATGTGACGAGTTTTAAGGTTAATTTATAACCTGGATGATGTCAATGTATGAAGTTTTATGCGTTATTGAATCGTAGGAGTGAATAATTGATTTTGCGAAAGATCGCAAAATTACTATTCACGGGCACGTTTCCCGAGGCACTATTCACGCCATAAAATTTTTGTGTCTTTTTTGATGTTGAATAATTTCATAAATACATGTACGCGTACGAATAATTTTTCTAAGTGTCTGAAATTTTATTTGAGCTGATACATGATTTTATCCGTATCCGAAATGTATGATATGGGTGTTCCGAATATTTGGACAAATCCCACAATAATTATTTTTATGCATCCCAATATTTTATGGGAGTACCCATTTTAATTTTGGGTAGAGTTATTTACCAATTTTGGTACAAAAGTGAGAGTTTTCGGATATATTTTTGTGTATTTGGATATTTATTTTGGCTTGTTACTCCAAGAGGGAACCAACTCCCCCATTTTGGACCAATCAAATGCAAGGAGGAGGGAGCCTAGCCGGCAAGCCACATAGAGCAACCCACCCACTCCAATTTTCTCCCAAAATCACTCTACTTCTCCCATTCTATTCAAACTATTCCATCCCTCTCTCTTGCATCCCATTCCACCAGCAGATAGAGAGAGAGAAAGAGGGAGAGAGAGCTGCAAAGAGGAAAAAAAAACAAAGAGAGGGTCGCCGAAAAAGTCACCGGAAAAGAAGAAGAGTCGCCGAAAAAAGAGGAAGAAGAAAGGAAGAGAAGAAGAGGTAAATCATTAACTTGAACCCATTTCCATTTGGTTTGGTTAAGGTTTTCAAGCTTTTCATGGTTTTAGAGCTTTTATGCTCATGCGTTGGTTTTCTTGCGATTTTTGTTGGTTTTGTTTGTGTTGGATGTTTGTAAATGTTGTTAAGAGGTTATATAAGCCATTAATAACATCAAAGTAGAACAAAAACGCAATAAATATGTACCTATGCTTAAGGAGGATGAAGAACATGAAGAACAATGGACATTTTTGGACTTTGGACATTTGGATGAATTTTAGTGGACATGTAGCTTTGATTTTGTGTTTGGTTAATTTAGTTGTTGGTATGATGTTGTACTTCCATGGGTTATGAAGTTAACCCAGTTGGAATGGAGTAAAAAGGGATTAAAACAAAGATTTGGTGATGATTTTTGTGAAGAACACCAAGAACACCAAGAACACGAAAATATAGCATGAGTTGATACTTTGGCCTAAGATTTGGCCATGTTAATGTTAATGGATAGCTCTGAATTTTTGATATGTTGTAGTACTATGTCTTAGGAGTCCATAGAGTCCAGAACAGACCAATTTGAACGTGTATTGAGGGAGTTATGGTGGTTGGAAGCAAGATAGGTCTAGAACACCAAAACAGAGCATACCGGGAAGCAAAACGGGTTGGGGACTCAGGCCGAGCGCCTACGGTGCTGGGTAGGCGCTGGACACGAGTCCAGCTACTGCAATAAAGCGCTTTAGGTGCTGGTCATAGGCCATTTTGAGCGCCTACGGCGCTGGATAAGAGACTGTGCAAACAGCTTCGACGTCCTTTAGTAAAATGAGCATAACTTTCTTATACGAACTTGGATTGAGGTTATTCAAAATAATTCAAAACGAGAACGAGTAGATCTACAACTTTCGTTCTTTAAGTTTTTTGATTTGAGGTCGGGATCAATTCCCAAATTGACCATTTGTATGACTGATGTGTTTTTAGAGGCGATCGGAGGGTGTCGGGCATGCGCGTAAGCACATGTAATGCTCCCGACAATATAAAATGTTGTTCTAAATTCTAAAACATGAATGTTATGATTTATAATGATACTTAACTTAACCAATGAGTATTAGATAAATTGAATGGGCATGTTAGGCGTACGCAAATGCATGTCGCCTGGGTGTTCGAATAATCAAGTTTGGCGTATAGACGTGCAAGCGTCGTAACGCCGTAACTAGTGTGTATAATCTTGTGTTAATATTGTGTTTCTAATAATAATGAAACATGATAGTGTGTTATAAACCAATGTATGAGCATGTTAAGCACATGCAAAGGAGGCGAATTAGGTGTGTGACGTGTAAACGTCGAAACGCCGCGTAAAGTGTTAAAAAACTTAAATAGTGTTTCGATTTAAACAAAACGAACATTATAAGATATGAAGTGGGTTTATAATATAAACCATTATATGAAGCCTTTTTAGTGACTAATTGGTATTTTATTGTTAAATAAATTGTGGGATATTTGAAGGACGAGCCATCATAATTTGGCAAGGAACGCTTAAAGGCAAGTTCTTTCAGTAACTTGTTAACTTGTTTAAATGTATTGATGTACATGACTTGATTACTAAATCTTTCACTATTATGTGGATTATATGAGAGCATGATTAAAGTGTGCATAATGTGCAATTATGTGACTATATTGTTCTATGTGGAACTTGAATTATTGTAAATATACAATGTGAGATGCATGAAGTATGCTATGAGATACATGATGCATATATATGGATGAATTGCATAAGATTTATAATGCATGAGTAAGATACATAGTATGAGAATCATAATGCATGGATAAAATGCAAACTTATGTGTTACGTGAAGCATGAAATGTGAAAACTGTCAGTTCTTGCTGAGCCGTCGTGCTCATTCTTGCAAAAATAAAACTTTTGCATATTTACGATGCAATGCAATTATCTTGATATCGTGATGATAAGGATTAGAGGCGCATGGAAACATGAAGGTTGCTAAATGTCCCTTTACTGTAATTATTTAGCTATGATGACGGTGTATGATGTACGTGAATTTGACTATGTAAACCCTGAGTTAGAAATGAAGGTTATCCATTATAATATTTATGATGTGATTATGTTAGTTACTTGTTATAGTAAACTACAAGAATGTCGATGTTGTATAAATTACATTTTTGTAACGAATGTATTGGTTATTGAATAACCTTGCGAATATTCAGGGATTGGATAAAGTTAGAATCTGAACCTTGCGTTCACACATGAGATATTGTAAAGGATCATGGTATTTATTCAACCTTGGTCATAAGTGTTTTATTTAAGGTCTTCGTGCCTAGGATTAGATGAGGATATGTTGTTATATTATTGTAATTACATTAGTAGTAAACCTATGTTGTATGGGTAGTACCGTGACGCGTCGGAATCGGGTTCAAGGTAAGACCCGAGTTTCGGGGGCGTTACAGTTAGCCACTCAAGTGTTTGACCTCTAGAGGTGATCTACCAAGGAATAATATTTGTTCAGAAAGATGGGTGTTGGCAAAACCCTAGTTTCTCTCTCTATAAAAATTGTAAGTACTATCCACAATTCTAATACAAGAGTGTGGAACCCTAATTTATGATAAAACTCCTCTTATTTATAGATATAAGTAACCCTCCTAAATAATTTAGGATTATGTTAATTTTCTTAATTAAACTCTTTTAATTAAACTCCTAATCCAATTAAGAATTTATGAGAGTACTTTTAATAATTAATTCTCAAACCCTTTTAAGAATTAAATAATAGTAATAATAATAATAATAATAATAATAATAATAATTATAATAATAATAATAATTATAATAATAATAATAAGACTCTTCTTATTAATTTATACTTACTATTTTCAAAATATTAAATAATAAATATTAAACTATTTAATTTATTCTATCTCCATAGACTAAATTAAATACACTTAACTTAATATTACAATTATGCCATTTACTTCTTAAATAAATATTTTTCTTTTGCGGTGTGACCCTTTAGGTTCTTCATATTAAACTGGTTGTGAATAAATCAATTAGAACAATTCTAATCTTATTTAAATAAATAAATTAAACTATTTAATTCATTTAAATAAATAACATTTATTCTACAATAAGAGTAAGCCCCCTTAGCAATCAACGACTTTCCCGATAATATAGATTTCAACATTAATCACAAAGAACCTTTTAGTGAATAATTACCGTACAATTCAATCCTTCTACCATACAATATCCCAATTAAATATAAGACATGAATTTACTGTCAAGTCTTATTTTATTTAATTATATGTATTTCGATTCCCAAATGTACAACTCTAAATAATGCAAATTAGAAATTCCTTTCTAATTTCATTCTGCCTTGACCAAGGACTACTGAGTTGTCACTTATCGAATCACATAGGACATTCACATCGTTTACTAGATGTGGTAGATTCTTTGTTGATCATTCATCTATCTCTATGTATAACTTATTATACCCAATCATACCCTTTGATATACCCTAAAGGTCTTAAGGGACATGTCAAAGTATAACTCATTATACACAAGATACTATAATGATCTCAAGTCTAAGGATCACTTGTACTACTATCACTTGAGGAATTCTTATTGACAGGCGAGTAAAACTTCATTAGGTATTCTTTAGCGAGCCACATTCATTGAACTTATTCTCCAATAAGCACCTACATACTTGCTTTAGTGTCTCCACACAAATAATTATGAGATTAATCATCCTCTTCCTAAGAGCAAGCAACGTATGTACTAATCTATCCGAATTCACTAATCCCTTTTTTAGTAATTCAGTGATTAGGAACGATTTTAGTTTTAAGCTTTCTAAGAATTTAGATCTCATTAGTATGATCATCATCATGATTCTAAAAGCATTGCTTAAAACTATAGGTTTATCACATATTATATAACAGCACCATGTAGATAAAGTAAAATGCCTTTAATACTTTTATTAATAAATGAATAAGATTACAAAGTATATGCTACATCATATCAAATATGATTGGCTTGTGTGCATACTACTTTCAATCTCCCACTTGCACTAAAGCCAATCGCCATGGTATCTAATACCCATCTTCTCTAAGTGACGATCAAACTGTTGTTGTGTTAAAGCTTTGGTAAATGGATTTGCAATGTTGTCTTGAGAGTCCACACGTTCCAGGGTGATGTCTCCTCTTTTAATGATCTCTCTAATCAAACGAAACTGCCGCAACACGTATTTGGATTTCTGATGAGACATGGGTTCCTTAGCTTGCGCAACAGCTCCGATGTTGTCACAAAATAAAGGTACGGCTCCTCTAATGCTAGGAACCACTCCAAGTTCAATTATGAACTTCTTTATCCAAATAGATTCCTTTGTAGCTTCACTTACAACTATGTACTCTGCCTCTGTCATTGAATCAACAACTGTTTGCTACTTGGAACTTTTCTAACTCATTACGCCACCGTTTAAGGTAAATACATACCCTAAAACGGATTTACCATCATCTTGGTCTGTTTGAAAACTTGAGTCTGTATAGCCCTCTAGTTTCAATTCAGACCCACCGTAGATAAGAAATACATCCTTAGTTCTTCTTAAGTACTTTAGGATATTTTTCACTGACTTCTAGTACTCTTCTCCTAGATTCGACTGATATTTGCTTGTTACACTAAGTGCATGAGCGACATTCGGTCTAGTACATATCATACCGTACATGATATATCCTATTGCTGAAGCATAAGGAATCTTACTCATATGGTCTTTCTCCTCAGGTGTCTTTGGGGCCTATTTCTTGGAGAGATGTATTCCATGGCTCATCGGCACGAGACCTCTCTTATAATATTCCATGCTAAACTTCTTTAGCATGGAGTCAATGTACTTTCCTTAACATCCTGTTAGATCTATCTCTATAGATCTTTATCCCCAAAATATAGGATGTCTCACCCAAGTCCTTCATGGAGAAGTGTTTAGATAACTAAATTTTGATCGACTGTAGCATAGGAACATCATTCCCTATCAGTAATATATCGTCTACATATAATAGTAGGAATGAAACAGCGCTCCCACTAACCTTCTTGTACACACAAGGTTCATTCTCATTTTTGATAAAATCAAACCCTTTGATTATCTCATCAAGATGGGTGTTCCATCTTCGAGAAGCTTGCTTCAATCCATAGATAGATCGTTGTAGCTTACATACTTGATTTGTTCTAACCGTTGAAACAAAACCCTCTGACTGTATCATATATACATTCTCCTCAAGTTTCCTATTGAGGAAGACCATTTCACATCCATTTGCCAGATTTCGTAGTCATAATAAGCTACAATTGCAAGTAAAATCCGAATGGACTTGAGCATAGCTATTGGTGAGAAGGTTTCATCATAGTCATCACCTTGTCTTTGTTTGAAACCTTTTACCACCAGTCGGGCCTTATAGGTCTCTACCTTGCCATCCGCTCCAGTCTTTCTCTTAAAGACCCATTTACACCTAATAGGCTTAATGCCCTCAGGTGGTGAAACCAAAGTCTATACTTAGTTTTCATACATAGAGTCCATCTCGGATTTCATGGCTTCTAGCCATTTCTCTAAGTCTTTACTACTCATAGCCTTTTCGTAAGTCAATGGATCATTATCACCTATGATACGTACCTCATCATCATCCTCTATGATGAATCCATACCTATCAGCTATCTTCGGTACTCTTCTAGATTTACGAATAGGTTGTGGTACATTAGGTTCTTATAATTGGTCAGGTACCTGACTTTAATCCGTAGTATTTTGTGGTTCTTGAACTTCTTCAAGATATATCTTACTCCCACTGACCCCTTCAAGGATAAACTCCTTTTCCAAGTAGGTAGCATGTTTTGCAACAAACACATTTTGATCAGTAGGATGATAGAAATTGTAATATTCCGAACCCTAATAAGATCTATATATGTAAATTATGTGTTTAATAAATGAAATTTCTTGTTCTGACTTGGTATTATGTGATTGTGTATTTTATTAAACAATTAGGTCAAATAAAAATTTTTCGCCAAGTAGCTGTGTCGTGCTTAATCGGACAAAATGATTTGTCGTACTTCCGGCGAATTCACCGAGAAGCGTTTCGGCAAATTATTTTTGTAAGCTGCTGTGTCGTGCTTGGGATTGACGAAGTGCTTTGTCGTGCTTCGACATTAATATAATATTATATTAACTGATAAAATTCTAAAATAAGTTAAATAGGGTTTAAAATGTTAAACTGAAATAGAAACCCTAATTTGAAAACCCTAATTGGTAATAATTATCCAATCGAAACCCTAATTATTGTACAATAATCTTAATTGATATAATTAAGATCTAAATCATAATATTAGTTATGAATTATTAAACTTATATTGAAACCCTAAACGAAAGATTAAAACCCTAATTATAGGATTGAAAACCCTAAACCCTAATTCGGAACCCTAAAACCTTAATTTGGTTTAATAACCCTAAATTATGAGATGATAAACTTTAATTATGATATATTAACTTAATTAAGGTATTACTAACCATGATTAACATCCTAATCATGATTAACAAAAATCTACTTTTAATTAGTAAGTAAAATAAATCAAAAATTAAAATCCTAGCCAATGAAAATGAAGCTAGGAGTGTGCAAGCTTGTGCTTGGCACACTCCAGCACAAGTAGGTGAATCACACCAGATGATAAGCAGCACAAGTTAAATGGTAGGATATTTGTAGAGGCAAAAATTTGGAATTTAGTAAGAAAACCCTAATTTCAAAGCCTATAAATAGAATGAGATGCTAGGGTTAAAAGCTACGAAATTTTGAAGCTTATACACTCACATAACCAGCCTAAACAAACCCTAGCAATCACAAGCTCAGAATCAGAAGCCAGAAATCAAAATTTGAAGAAAAAGGTGCACAAAACCCTAATTTATGTTTGATCTTCAAGCTTGGAAAATTTTTGTGTTTTAGATGTTTAGGAATACTTGTTAATGTGTTAATAAGTGATCTGGGCGGTCAAAACATGTTTACATAACATCTAGATATGAAAATCAAGCCAAAAACTCAAACTGTTCTTGGCAGTCAAGAACAGTCTGACAGGCCTTTTTGTCAGGCCTTTTGATCCTCTTAGATTAGTTGTTTGATCTGTTTTTATGCATCTATGTGTAGCCTACCATGTTATCTTTAAAGCCCGACGTGTATCATAGCAAACAAATAACTAGGATGAAAGATATGATAGGTCAAAAGTGCTTTGACCGTTCGGATTTTCATTTCTGGGTAACCCAGAAACATGAAGAACATTCTGACAGAGTCTGACAAGACTTTTGATCAACCCAGAAATGACCTAGATGACATATTTTGTGTAGTTTGTTGGTTTAAAGTTGTTGTATGCTATATAGACTTTAATCTTGAACCATTAAAACACATAAACAAACAATCAATCAAACGGAATTAGCAGTCAAACCACGTTGACCGTTATGACTGGATGAGTTTCTGGGTTACCCAGAAACTCAAGAACAGTCATGAACGGGGTAGTTTGACCATAAATTTCTAACATGTTATGATATAGTTTGAGGTGAAAATTGATATGTCGTTGTACACTGCCATGTTGGCTATAACAACAAACAAAAATCAAACACAAACATCAAACCAGTTGGAATTAAATTGAGGTCAAAAGTCACTGTTGGACGTTGACTAGGTGTTCTTCATGAAGAACACCTTTAGCGACGAAATGCATACACCGACACAGAAACCTAAAAAACTAAGCAAACCGTCGCTAAAGCCCTTTAGCGACGGATTTTTAATAAAAATAAAATAAAAATTAATTAAATAAATTATAAAATAATAAATAAATAATAAATAATTATTAATAATTAATAAATAAATCCGAAAATTCATTTTTAATTATAAAAAAATTATTTTTAATATTTTTATATATTCTGAATTATTATTTAATTTAATTAAATATTAAATAATAATTATGATAAATCATTTAATAATTGTTTTAATTATTTAAAAATGGTATTAAATTATTAAATAATTATATTAATTATTTAAAAATGATATTAAGGTAAATAAAATTATTATATATAATAATTAAATAAAATATTAAATATTTAAATATTATTAATGATAAATAAATCATTTAAATAATATATTAAGTATTTAAAAATTACTTTAAATGATAATTAAATCATTTAAATATCAAATTAAGTTTTGAAAATTATTATAAGTAATAAATAAATTATTATAATGATAAAATAAATTCTAAGAATATTATTAATGATAAAATAAATCATTTAAATAATATTCTATCTTTCTAAAAATATTATAAATGATAAATAAATCATTTAAATAATATTCTATCTTTCTAAAAATATTATAAATGATAAATAAATCATTTAAATAATATTTTAAATATCTAAAAATATTCTAAATGATAAATAAATTATTTAAATAACATATTAAATGTTTTAAAATTATTCTAAATGATAATTAAATCATTTTAAAATATTCCTAAGCTTGTAAAATTATTTAAAAATACTTCCAAGCTTCTAAAAATTATTTAAAAATAATACCAAGCTTCTAAAAATGTTAGAAATAATAATTAAATTATTTAGACTAATAATTCGACTTCCAAATGAAGTTTTATCGAACAATCTATGTGTTTAGCCATTAAGGATGCGACCGAGATACCGAATCAACGTCGAACCTTAATGAAACTTGTTTAGATTAGCGTGATACATGTTTTATATACGTGCTAACGCTTATTATTGGTATACGTAGACTACGTGCGTTGACCGATTGTACTAAAATTATAGTGAGCTACGCTAAGGCAAGTGTCCTAACCTTTCTCAATTTATATTAAGCAAGTATTATACATCTTGCTATCAATTATTGTGAAGTTATTGCTTCTTGTTCAGCATAACTTAAGAAATGAATTATTATTCATATATTGCTTGTTCGAGCTTAAATTGTTGTGTCAAGCCAAATTATTTGGTACGACATCTGATACTGAGAAATGGAACACCTTGATGTAAGGTGAACCCGAAATTTTCCCTTAAAATAAGGTGACGAAATTCCCTTAATATAAGGTGACGAACAGTTGATAATATATCAACATAAATTGGTAGGATGATATGCATACTCCTAGGATATTGGTGAGGCTGATCACCTACCAGATATCCAAAACTCAAATGGTTCTAAGTCATTAAAGACTGATAGAACTAAATGAAATATATGGTTCATGTACAGAACCCTCAGTATACATCATTGACATCTTTCAAATCAAACACATGGTGTTTATATATTTAAATGAACTTGCTGAGCATTTGTAGCTCATTCTTGCGCATATCTTCTTTTGCAGCTATAAATGATATCCCTGGCACGTCTGGGACTAACAAGGGGAAAAGCCATGCTTATTAGCTTTAATGTTTATTGTTGAATACTTTAAGTCTTTTTAAAGACTTGTTGTTGTAATAACTTAGTATAACGAATGATGTAACCGAACAAAATGTTATGTAATATATTATGATCCTTTATGTTATAGAATGCGTTATACTCTGATCTTTAAATTCTTTAGAATAGTTGTACTAAGTTAAATACAGTGTCTATATGAACTATACATCTGAATGAGGGTATCTAAATGATGTTGAGAGTTCTATATGGACAATCTTATCATTAATACTGTGAATGTCAGATAGATAGGGAATATTGATATGAAAGAGATATTCATAAGATATGAATCTATATATATAAGTGAGGGTATCCAAACACAGACAACGTTCTGGCCGGAACTAGTACCTGTTATGGGATACTGTGAACCTTGGATAACTAGAAGTCATATTTTATTGAATATTTATAGTTGTATAGTTCCGCGTGAGCACCAGATCTGCTACAGGGGAGCGTAGAGATTTGGGGGCGTCACAGAAATAATACCTTATAGTTTCTTTAGGGTATCCCACAAATCTACACTTATCGGATCTAGTCTTTAGCTTATCATGCTCAAACCTTTTGGCATAAGCTGGACAACCCCAAGTCTTAACATACTTAAGATTTAGTTTCCTCCATGTCCATAATTTATATGGGATCTTTGGAACGGATTTGGTAGGTACCTTGTTAAGTAGATATGCAGCCGTTTCTAGGACATAACCCCAGAAGGATACTGGAAGGTCGGTAAAACTCATCATGGAACGAACCATGTCCAACAATGTTCGATTTCTCCTTTAAGATACACCATTCAAATGTGGTGTCCCTGGTGGAGTTCATTGTGAGATTATACCATTTTCTTTGAGACATTTGAGAAATTCATTTGTTAAGTATTCCTCTCCTCGATCTGATCGAAGAATCTTAATACTCTTACCAGTTTGCTTCTCTACTTCACTTCTGAATTCTTTGAACTTTTCAAACGATTTAGATTTGTATTTCATTAAATACATATATCAAAATCTAGAATGATCATCAGTGAAAGTGATAAAATATGAATACCCTCCTCGTGCATTCGTTGTCATAGGTCCATATATGTTTGTGTGTACCAACGCTAATAACTCTATAACTCTTTCTCCTTTTTCACTAAAAGGAGATTTAGTCATCTTACCCATGAGACAAGATGTACAAGTTGGATATGATTCGAAATCAGATAGCTTTAAAAGCTCATCTTTATGCAACTTGGTTAATCTTGTTTCATTGATATGACCGAGTCTACAGTGCCACATAAAGGTATAATTAACATCATCTCTTTTCTTTTTCTTAGTTTGTTCAATTTGAAATATATTTTCATGCAAGTCAAGTATGTAAAGTCCATTTAGTAAATTGCCAACACCATATAAAATATTATTATTATAAATAGAACAACTGTTGTTCTTAATTATAATATCAAAACCATCCATATCCAATACAAAAATTGAAATAATGTTTCTAATGAGTGTTGAAACATAATAACAATTATTTAAACTAATGAACTTTCCCGTAGGTAGTGCCAAACAATAAGTTCTTACAGCTAATGCAGTAACCTTTGCTCCATTTCCCACTCGTATGACGACTTCATCTTTGTTCAGCTTTCTACTTCTGCTTAATCCCTACATATTGTTACATATGTGAGAACCACAACCGAGACCCAAGTAGAATTTTGACTTTCAAAAAAATTAATTTCAATCATGAGCAAACCTAGATCGGAAGTCGAGGTTTCTCCAAGCTTTTTTTCGTCCGCAAGATATTGCTTGCAGTTCCTCTTCCAGTGTCCCGACTTATTGTAATGGTAGCAAATTTCTTTGCTATCTGGATCAGTTTTCTTATTATCCTTTCCTTTTGCCTTGCCCTTAACCTTCTTCTTTTTCTTCTTTTCAGAAGATACCTTGGGTCTCTTCCTTTTCTTGGAAGAATCATCCACTAGTAAGACTAGGTTCTTGTTGGATGAGAAGTGACCTTCAACAGTTTTCAGCATGTTAAGTAACTAAGACAAGCTAACGTCCAACTTATTCATGTAAAAATTCACAACAAATTGTGAGAAGGTGTCTGGGAGTGACTGCAAGATCAAATCTTGACTTAACTCCCCATCCATCACGAACCCTAGTTGTCCAAGTTGTTCAATCAGATTGATCATCTTTAGGACATGAGTCTCAACAGTAGTGCCCTTAGTCTTCCGAGATCAGAAGAGCTCCTTAGATATCTAATATCTAACAGTCCTACTTTGCTCACCATACAACTCCTTGAGGTGAAGCAATATAGTAAGAGCATCCATAGTTTCGTGCTGACGCTGAAGCCCGTTACTTATGGATGTGAGCATGATACATTGATCCAAGATTGCATCATTTTGCCGCTTTCTAAAAGTAGCAATCTCTTCCTCAAAGGTTGTTTCTACAACAGTTACAAGGACAGACAAATTTAGGACATAAGAAATCTTTTCAGCAGTGATAACAATTCTCAGATTCCTTAACTAGTTCGTGTAATTTGGTCCAGTCAGTTTGTTAGCATCAAGTATGCTACGCAGTGATAGTGAGTTTGACATTTTTAAATTCTACATGTGAAATAGACAACGTTTTAACATACATTCATTTTATTAATCATCAAAATAAATTAGGTCTTTATTTAAATTGGTATTTTCACTATTTTCATCAAACTATATTACCCTCAATATATAGTTCGACAAATCTAATTAAAGATTTGTTAGTGAGAATAAGGATCCCATTTCAAATGTATATAGCCTTGTGTGTCACAACAAACGATATATCAATAAATAGGTAGCCAACTATTGTCAATTATATCACTATGTAACTCCTTGTATTTTGCCACTTAGATTATTTTGATCAAATGTGATACATCCGAATCAAAATTATCCAAGTTAAGTTCAACCTAGCACTTCCATATATGTGAAGAGAAAAATACCGTCCTTATGTGACACAACAAAACAGTGATGTTCAATTCCTTAATAAGCATCAAATGTGATAAATCAGCATCTTAAATATTTAATACTTGCCTTGCGTGACACAACAAACTCATATTAAATATTTAATACTCTATCGCTTTACATGCTAGAAGGCTACATTCAATATTCCAAATATCTTTGAACGTTTAGGACTTAATATGATTTCTTTAAGGGGTTTGTTATTATTAGTCTCATCTTGTTTAGCGCGCATGCACATATATATAAAAAATACGCGTTATATTATTTAACGTGCGAAGCATGTTGGATAATATATATATATATATATATATATATATATATATATATAGAGAGAGAGAGAGAGAGAACCGATCTGAAGCGCACCTTCTTACTTGACATACTTCCTTATTTAACATACCTATATAAAGTAAAGCCTCTTTATTCCATTTCTCTCTCCTCACATGTTTTCGGACAAAACAAAACCCCCCCTTCATCCGATTCTGTTTCTCCCCAAAATAGTATATAACCTAGCTCGAAAAATTCACTGCAAGCAACATGGATAGGTCGATTTAGAGGAATCGGAGGACAAACGCCCAGATCGGAGGCTTCAATTAGGTACTATTTTCCGCCATTACAATATTTTATGAAGATTTGCAATTTTTTGATCTACTCTTTTTGGGTTTTGACCTTGGATGATTCCTCCGATTTATGTGACCCCTTTGCTATTGGGTTTTTTTCCAGAAGAATCTAGGTTCTAAGTTTTATTTTTTCAGCGGATTTGTTCTCATGCTCTGTTTATTTGGGTCTCTTTGCTATTTGGGTTTTATATGCAGTTCCACTTAAATTCATGGAAAGGTTCCCTATACCTCACCTTTTTATTACTTGTATGTTATTTACAACAAGTTACTTTGAGAATGGTTATTTATTCATTCGTAGGTTGAGCATAATTCTTCTCCTCCAAACTTGAAGTAAATTTTACTTTTTCTTTCCTGTTGGTTCAAAAGTTAATTTTAGACATTGACTGAGGCTTCTGCTCATTTTTTATGATGCTACAGAGGACATAATAAATGGTGGATATGGGGTTACTATATCTCACCAATGATGTATGGGATGAATGTTATTCCAGTGATTGAATTTCTTGGGCATCAATAGAGCAAAGTAAGTCTAATGGGTGTCAGTGGTGCTGGTAAAACAACTTTGACGGATGTGCTGGCGGGTCGTAAAACTGGTGGATATATTGAAGGTGACATTAAAGTTTCTGGGTATCCAAAGAAGCAGGAAACCTTTAATCAGGGTTCATTGAGTAGAATCATACTGATATTAGCAATGTATTGATTTGTAGACATATCGATATTAGCAATGCATTTCAGAATTTTATGCTTGTATTGATATGTATTATTATCTTCTTGGTGGTTTGAGTTTTATCGTGATCTCTTTCTTGTCTTTTGATCATGCATAGAATGGTAATGGAAGCATTGACTCTGTTTCTGGCAAGTCTTCTCGTGAGGTACATGATGACTGTACCTACATCTTAATGCTGACTGTGTTGTTTGAATGTAATATATCCAGGACCAATGAGTTGAAATAATTTTGAATAATAGAAAACTTATAGTAGAGGGTTATAACAAGTTTAGAGAGTAACATTTCTCCAATTTTAGCATATATAATAAATTATCAGAAGATTCTGAACAGGCAGGATATGTAGAAAAGATTGTAAATGTGTGGGAGATGGTTGCTGAGGAAACAAGTGTCAATCAAAAGATGGCATCTGAAGCACATTCTGTAAATATTTGTTCTCGTTTTTTTCCTTTTGTTTACAGTTTGTACTCATTTTCATGTACACTTGTAGCAATCATTATGATAATCTAAGATTGCAAATTGCAATCAGCTTATCAGTAAAGAAAAGGAGGAGAAGAAAACCACTGCTTACACATCTAAGAGCTCTTAATCTACCTTACATTCAACAACTTCATTACAAAACAACTATAACTTCATTATATAGCAACTACAACTTCATTACAAACAACAACAACTTCATTACAAAACAACTATAACTTCATTATATAGCAACTACAACTTCATTACAAACAACAAAAACCACAAGATGAAAGAAAAAAAAACACCCAATACACCACTATTTTCTTTAGTCTTTTATTGTTCAATTTCAACTCCTCAATTTTTGCCACCAACTGCTGCTTTTTCTTTTTCACAATAACTTTGTCATTTTTGACATTGACAATAACAATGGTAAGCTCGTCAACCCTTTTTTTTCAATACTTCTATTATTACATTTCCTCATCTTAACTCTTTAAAACAAAAAATAAAAGCAGAGAAGGTATAAATGCGCACGGTTAAGATAAGTAAGTGCCAATGAGAAGCCGAAGTTGAGTATAAGCATTACTCCAAACACTTTCCCTACCCCAATCCCATATCAGTATGAATATGGGAAAAAACCCCGAGACTTCAAAACTGCAACTCTTAATGTCCCAGTTCCATTGGAAGTAAGCTTTGGCATGAAAAAGATTAGAAAGGTCAGCTTATATTCATCAAGGGATATATAAGGGAGAACAAGAGGAAAAAGGGACAAAAAGACATACTATATAATTAGACTTACTTTGCTCTATTGATGCCCAAGAAATTCATTCACTGGAATAACATTCATCCCATACATCATTGGTGAGATATAGTAACCCCATATCCACCATTTTGTTATGTCCTCTGTAGCATCATACAAAATGAGCAGAAGCCTCAGTCAATGTCTAAAATTAACTTTTGAATCAACAGGAAAGAAAAAGTAAAATTTACTTCAAGTTTGGAGGAGAAGAATTATGCTCAACCTACGAATGAATAAATAACCATTCTCAAAGTAACTTGTTGTAAACAACATACAAGTAATAAAAAGGTGAGGTATAGGGAACCTTTCCATGAATTTAAGTGGAACTGCATATAAAACCCAAATAGCAAAGAGACCCAAATAAACAGAGCATGAGAACAAATTCGCTGAAAAAATAAAACTTAGAACCTAGATTCTTCTGGAAAAAAAACCAAATAGCAAAGGGGTCACATAAATCGGAGGAATCATCCAAGGTCAAAACCCAAAAAGAGTAGATCAAAAAATTGCAAATCTTCATAAAATATTGTAATGGCGGAAAATAGTACCTAATTGAAGCCTCCGATCTGGGCGTTTGTCCTCCGATTCCTCTAAATCGACCTATCCATGTTGCTTGCAGTGAATTTTTCGAGCTAGGTTATATACTATTTTGGGGAGAAACAGAATCGGATGAAGGGGGGGTTTTGTTTTGTCCGAAAACATGTGAGGAGAGAGAAATGGAATAAAGAGGCTTTACTTTATATAGGTATGTTAAATAAGGAAGTATGTCAAGTAAGGAGGTGCGCTTCAGATCGGTTCTGTATATATATATATATATATATATATATATATATATATATATATATATATATATATAGTAAGCATGCACATATAGAATACTATATTCTATCCGGATTGATTATGGACTTTTATTATAGTTTAGTTCACTAGAGCCACTAAGTGAACCAAAAGGTCAAACTTAGGGTGCAAGAATTAAATTTAAATATAACTATTACATTTAAATCCCAAGCTCCATTACAAATGGGTCTTCAAGTGCTCCTTGTTCCTTTGTCTCTAATTCTTCAAAATAATTCTAACTAGTCCTATTACATAAACTATTTACAATGAATAGAAATCTTGATCAGCAGTCAAAGGGAAGTACATAGGAGGAAGATATAATTTACATCAAGAAAAACTAGAGAAGACGAGGTACGCAGACCCTATTTATAAAAACTCATTCATTCAAGCATCCTCTAAAATAAATCCAATCACACATTGTTCAATTGTCCATAATCAATCCCTATTTATTATCATACATATCTCCATATGCATCAATAAGTAACATTCATCTCATGAATAATAAAACCATTTCATATATGCATTGATATCATTTAATGGACAAAAAGTTCGCTAATATTTAGTTTTGAAACAAAATAAACTCTTTTATTTTAATTAAAAACCAAATCAAAATTAAACTCCTTTAATTTTAGCAACCTGAAATCCTATTCTAGATAAAATAAATATCTTTATTTTAAAGTTTTTATCAATTAAATAAACCATTTATGTTAATTGAAAAACCAAAATTTTTTTCGTTCCTGGGTGTGGCGTGGCCGTGCCCAAAATGAACTGAGATGCGGCGCAGCCGCGCTGCAAGGCCAGAGAAGAGATTCTGGGTTAGGGCGTGGCCGCGATTGAATTCCATCGATTAAATTCCTTCGCTTTGATCAACGTTAGCCACCCAAGTATTTGGCCTCTAGAGGTGATCCACCAAGGAATAATATTTGTTCAAGAAGATGGGTGTTGGCAAAACCCTAGTTTTTCTCTCTATAGAAATTGTAAGTACTCTCCATAATTCTAATGCAAGAGTGTGTAACCTTAATCTATGATAAAAACTCTTCTTATTTATAGATATAGGTAACCCTCCTAAACAATTTAGGATTAGGTTAATTGTCTTAATTAAACTCTTTTAATTAATTAAACTCCTAATCCAATTAGGAATTTATGAGAGTATTTTTATTAATTAATTCCCAAACTCTTTTAGGAATTAAATAATAATAATAGTAATAATAATAATAATAATAAAACTCCTCTTATTAATTTATAATTAATATTTCCAAAATATTAAATAATAAATATTAAGCTATTTAATTTATTCTATCTCTATAGACTAAATTAAATATACTTAACTTATTATTATAATTATGTCATTTACTTCTTAAATAAATATTTTTCTTTTGCGGTGTGACCCTTTAGGTTATCCATATTAAACCGGTTGTGAATAAATCAATTAAAACAATTCTAATCTTATTTTAAAAAATAAATTAAACTATTTAATTCATTTAAATAAATAACATTTATTATACAATAAGGGTAAGCCCCCGTAGCGATCAACGACTTTCCAGATAATATAGATTTCAACATTAATCACAAAGAACCTTTCAGTGAATAGTTACCTTACAATTCAATCCTTCTACCATATAATGTCCCAATTAAATATAAGACATTGATTTACTGTTAAGTCTTATTTTATTTAATTATATGTATTTCGATTTCCAAATGCACAACTCTAAATAATGTAAATTAGAAATTCCTTTCTAATTTTATTCTGCCTTGGCCAAGGACTACTGAGTTGTCATTTATTGAATCACATAGGACATTCACATCTTTTACTAAATGTGGTAGATTCTTTATTGATCATTCACTTATCTCCATATACAACTTATTATACTCAGTCATACCCTAAAGGTCTTAAGGGACATGTCAAAGTATAACTCATCATACACAAGATAGTATAATGATCTCAAGTCCAAGGATCAGTTGTACTACTATCACTTGAGGAATTCTTATTGACATGCGAGTAAAACTCTATAAGGTATTCCTTAACGAGTCACGTTCAATGAACTTATTCTCCAATAAATACCTATATACTTACTTTAGTGTCTCCACACAAATGATTATGAGATCAATCATGCTCTTCCTAATAGCAAGTAACATATGTACTAATCTATCCGGATTCACTAATCCCCCTTTTAGTAATCCAACGATTAGGAATGATTTTAGTTTTAAGCTTTCTAAGAATTTAGATCTCATTAGCATGATCATCATCATGATTCTAAAAGCATTGCTTAAAACTATGGGTTTATCACATATTATATAACAACACCATGTAGATAAAGTAAAATTCCTTTAATACTTTTATTAATAAATGAATAATATTACAAAGTATATGCTACATCATATCAAATATGATATGATTGGCTTGTGTGCATGCTCATTTCATTTTTCATCTTTTTCCTCTCTCGACTGAATTTGCTCCATATGCGCCTTGGAGATGTTTTGTAGTTTCATCTAATAATCCTCCATCCCCTTACGAAATGAATCCATGATGTCCTCCTTTGCCTCCTTAGAAAATAATTGTTCTTTATACAACTTAGGAGTTTCTTGTGGCTGTCTGCAGTGCAAATCCCCATTCCTATAATCCATTCTTTCATCATCCCAAGTTGATCGCCATGAAGGTTGATCGACATATCTTGGAGTTGCATACTCATTCCTCCGATTAAGGTGTACAGGAACAAACCGCTTCCTCATCACGGTTTTCAACTTCGCCCATGTCTCGATCGAACGCTCTCCACATTTTTTATGGCTATGCGCAAACTGAACCCACCATGTAATTGCATGATCGAAAAATTCTTGAATCGCTAGTTTAAACTTTCTATGCTCGGAACAATTATAATAGTCAAACTCTCGCTCTATTTTTTCCTCCCATCTCAGATGTGCATCAGGATCAGCTCTACCTTGGAAAGAATTCCTTCGAGACTCATAAGTACTTTCACAATTATAACTATACATATTTGCTGCAAAACAAAGGTTAGTAGATAAAATTTTTCTTTACACATTCCCTTACATGTTTTGTTCAAACAATGTATCGCACAATTATGAAATCACTCATATATCGCTTAATAGGCTTTTAACCTCTAATAAGCTCACTACTCTTGTCTTTTTTCGCTCGTTATTCTCTTTTATAGGTTCTTTTTGAATTCACCAAACAATTTCAAAGTTTACTATTCAATTCAACAAGAACTTATCACAAAACAAAATATAGCAAGATATGACTTATGATAACCAACGCAAAATAGAGGATTTTGCTCTTTCGGAATTAATGATTTATGCTCAAATTATCGCTATGGAATTCGTTAGCAAATAATTCAAAACAAATAAAATTTTTCCCAACATTTTTTTTTCTCTAACTCACGAATTTCTCCTTTTTCACAGTTTTTTTTTCACGATTTTTTTAATACATATAATCAGTAGAAAATTAAAGATAAGTAACTAACTAGAAAACGTAGCTTTGATACCAAATGATAGACGCCACGACACGCTTGCATGAGGTGGTCATCGCCCGGATCGTTTCTAGCAAAGTTGTATGGTAAATTGCTCGCAACACCTTAACCTCTCGCCTATATGTAGACGGTAATCTTGGTATAATGGCTCGCGTTAGGAATTCTACGTTGAATGGACACCAACGACACATTGACCTCTCGTTTATATGTAAGTGATAATCTTGGTACAATTGACGATTGATGCGGTAGAAGACGCCACACACAACTATGATTTGTTGTATGATAAGTCATTAATGAATCTCAAGAAAACTAAGAACTAGTCTAGGAATTCTTAAAGAACAAAAAGATGAGAAAAGTCTCACAATAATTTTATTAATCAAAAGTTGTCTATTGATTACATTAGTCAATCTCTTATTTATACTAAACAAGAGAAACCTTAAACTCATAAGGAAGTATAAATTGATTTGGAAACAAATCTCTAACTAATAAGTATCCTAAATACATTAAAATTGGAAATCCTAATTAAAATCCCATGCAACTTGGCTTTGGAATATTCTGGAATGCGCTTGGAAAAAATGCTAAAACGCGCTAAAGCGCCGCGACTCAGATTAGAGCGCCGCGACCCAATGAAGGGAGCGTCGCATCTCGGAATGTTCTGTCTGCATCCGCGCGACTTTGCTGATTTGAGCCTTTAAGTCTCAAACTTGAATCTTTACTCCTTTCTTGCTTCCGCCACCAAACATGAACCTTTGTATGGACCAAATTGTTGAACTTAGAATCAAATCCCCAAACGAACGCGTTGATGTGTTCCTTGAATCCATTCCATTCATTAAATGAAATGCGGCTTTGTCGCGGATTAGATGACACAAATGAACACGAACTTGATGACTTGACTTGCGTTGATTTGGTCTTACTAAATAGATTGTATCTAGCAATCCCAAATCATATAATTGATCTTACTCTCGTGGTTCACTTGAATTGAGCCTCATTTCGAACATTCTTGAATAGATTTTAACCTAATTAATTAAGATCATTTGTTGAACCCTTGACGCTCGAGTCGATAGATTGATGAAAAATTCTGACCCCATCATGCTCGTTTCACTGAATCTCACTTTGTTGATGCAAAATTTTACTCGGACAATGCTCAACCTGAAGAAATCATTCCTAGAAGAGTCCCTTATATACGGAAATCAAAAGAAAAAGGCAAGGAAAGAAATTCCAAAGAAAGGCTCAGCTACTGTCATGGAAAAGTCCCAAGTCACTTCATCAAACAAAGAGGATTCGGCATGAGAAACGCTAGACATGCCACATGTCATTCGCTATGTCCCGAAGTCTCAAAAGAAGGAAGGACAACCACCATTCGTGAAGGCCCTGAAGACTCTGGTTAGCAATTTCCAATCCAAGCAAAACAGAAGTTCCTGCCAAAGTGCTAAAGATGTTAGTTCCAAAATTAACAATCTCTAATTTAGCTAGAAAAGAAGATCTTTTTGTGCTTAAGCAATGTTGCACACTTCCTCTCACAAGCTTAAATCCTACAACACCAAGAAAAGCTTCTCTCCAAGGCTTCATCAAATCATCTCAAGATGTGGAAAGGCTCCCAACCAAAAGATCGGATGAAGGTTTTGATCCGAATGCATACAAGCTTTTAGCAAAAGTAGGTAATAATTTCGATGCTCCTTCCCCTTTTGGAAAACTCGTTCCTGAGGTTACTGGAGAAAAGATGCATGGCATTTTAGAATCTCAAAAGAAGCTCATGAAGATGGGTTATACTATGAAACAAGCAAGGATTGGACTTGGATACACTGAAAATGAACAACTCCAAAGATTCAAAGGGCAAAGAAGATGATGATATCACTAGCCAAAACATCACAATTATCATTTAGGAGAATGTCCAAAAGGAGAGAAATCCAACACAACAAATATCACTATTTGATCGTTTAGGAGCTCCTCCTTAAGAATTTGTGTTTAACAGGCTAGGTCCTCATAATCTCCGACAATCTAATGTCAAATCAACAACCAGAAGGTCTGTCTTTCAACGCCTTTTAGTAGGAAGCTCATCTTTGAAGAAGAAATCGAAGCCACACAAATGCGAATATTATGTAACGAAAACAAACACTTCGATTAAAGCCAGAGCTAATGCCAATCAACAACTCCCTAAAGATAACACCGTTCAAGCATCATTTCATGTTACAGTAGAAATGGACTCCGTTTATAAAGCGTCGGAGGATGAAATTAATAAAGCTCCTTTGGTATTAGAAGATAAAGACGAAAGACCGAAGATGTTCGTGTATATGAAAAACACTTAAAAAAGTTATTGGAACTTTATTGGCAAAGCACTAAGCAATGATCTTCTCCATTTCATTTGCAATAACAACGGTCGTTACATATGCGATGTGGGAGGTGATCTCTTGCGCAACGAGTCTGTTAACTATGTTCTCAAAAATGGGTGGCCATTAAGTGAAAAGTGTTGTTGGTGCTTCAAAATTGTACTTCAAAACCTTTAACTTTGGCAAAGTCCCACATTGCCTATTTTGAGAACTTTTCCTTGGTATATTAGTAAGTACTAGTGTTGGGCTTAATAACATGGTTGAGGAAAAAGGGATGGGCTCGCGCACATGAGGTTGGCTAAGGAATTGGGTTGGGCCAAGCTTGGATCTTGGACTTCCGGCCAGAAAACCTTAATGCGTGTGGGCGCGCGTTACGCCCGCGCAGGGGGGGGTGCAAATCCGGACAATTTGGCCTCGCGGGTGCACCCAGATAGCCCAATGTTTTGCTAAAAACACTCTCAAATATTTTTTGTCAATTAAATCATGTTCCATGTTTATTAAGTTTCAAACACATTTCTTGTTGCCTAAAACCACATTCACGTTTTTGGTCACTTAAGCTTCCTCCATGTTTCAGATCTTAGATCTGAGATCTAATTTTCTCCTATAAACATGAACTCGGATCTTAATGGAAAATAGAACTGAAAAACATAAAAACATATACAAAATACTCTCTCTTCTTTGAAAAAATACATTCCTCTGTTCTTCAAAGAGTCAGGCAATCCACAAAGACGAGTCCAATGCCTCTTTCTGTGAGTACAGACAATTGGAGGTTTCACCGTTGAATCCTGGAGGGTGACTGCCGGCAGCCCATTTGTACCTGAGGTTATTACCAGTGGGGGCGGAATCACTTTTTAGGACAGTAGCTTGCTACGCCTCGGTTTTCATTCATCTTCCAGCTAAGTTCTTCTAATTTTATTCTTCTGTTGCTCTTGTTAATACTGCTGCAAATTTCCAACAATCTAAAAAGTGATTCGATTTATTAACAAGATGAAATCTGCTTTAGACTTTGCTAAAATTGAACGGTTTGATGGTACGAATTTTAAGAGATGGTCTGAAGACATGTTGTTTTATTTGGAAACTATAAATCTGGAATATGTGTTATATATGGATCCTATTGTGGAACTTCCTGATACTCCTGCTAATGATGTTCTTGAAACTCTTGAAAAAACTTATGCTGATACTTCTGCAACAAGGGATTATGCTAAGGATAATCGTACATGTCGTAGATATATGCTGCATTACTTGTCTAATACGTTGTTTGAGATTTATTACCGGTATGATAGTGCTAAGAAGATTTGGGAAGCTTTAAAGTCTAAGTATGCTGTAGAAAGCTCTGGACTTAAGAAATATGTTGCTGGAAAATTTTTAGAGTTTAAGATGCAAGATGGAAATAGATATCAGATTATTGTGGGGGAGGTTATTGGGGAAGGAATGAAAATATGCGAGATCTTTCAAGCTGCTGCACTTATTGAAAAATTACCACCCTCATGGAAAGATTATAAAATGAATATTAAGCATAACACTAAAGATTTTACTATGGAGGAACTAGTTGCACACATACATATTGAAGAACAAAACAGGGCAAAAGATAGAGGAGACATAGTTGCTCATCATTCTGCCAAGGCCAATCTCGTTGAAGAAAGGCCACAATGGAAGATGTGACACCCCCAAATTCAGGTACCAATACCTCGAATTTGGTGCTCACGATAAAATGCATCCATACACCTCTAAACAACATAAATCAACTAATGCGGAATAAAATAAACATATATTGTTCATTACAAAAGGTTCACTACGGTCCCAAGGTCTAAAACCTTAAATAAAATACATCGCAGAATACCATAATAATACAAAATGATTCCACGAATTACATAACAGGATAATACATATAACTAGTCTTTAAGCTTTCCCTTGCCTTTGTCCGCTTTGGAACTCCCCGGCTTAACTGCAATAGGTTCATGATATAGCAAGAGTGAGCAACTACTTTGCTCAGCAAGTTTAAAAGCAAGAGTGAGGATATATCATGAATGAATAGGAATAATAACTGCATAGATCAACAATTTATGAATATTGATGAATTAGCTGAAATGACATAATCAAAGTCCAAATGAAACAATGAATAATGATTATTTACTGCTGAATGGTCCAACCGACCATGAACTTTTGGCCAAAGAGTCAATCATTCAACTAACTCTTTTAAAACCTGGCCCCGTCAGTTGTACTCGAGGGGATCAGCCTCTCGTACACCATGTATATGCATAACATTTAACTCTGACTGCATCGAATAACCGACACATTATAATCCCCTACATAAGGGTTGCTCTCTCAGTCCAAGAATCCGCACCAACAATCGGTTTGGATAGCTTTTAAAATAATAACCTGTACATGTCTAACCGAAACAAATGGCGTAGACTATCTCCTTAAACAGTTCATGAATGAAGAACTTAAATGTTTCACAATCCAACAATAGATAATGAATTCAAATGCATAAGCTGCAAATATCAATAATTATCTTGGAGGTGGAGTAATTGACAATAATTAGTCCACTAATATGATTTAAAAGTAATAACTCAATTTGAGTCATGAAATTTGCAACAATATACAACCTGTATAAAATATAAAACCTGCTCAAAATATAATTCGAGTAAGGTTAAGGAAAACTTGCCCAACACAAGGGTTAGACAAGCGTTAGGAAACTTGCATAACATACACCTGTTTACACGAAATAAAAAGAATAGTGCATAAGGTTTAGAAACTTGCCCAACACAAGGGTTAGACAAGGGATAAAGAACTTGCCTAATGCGCTGCTACAATATTATAACACACGCTCCTTAATATCCTACACAATTAAGTACATATTTACATAATAATTAGTCACATACCAAATAATGGTTCAAAACGGACGCTGCATCATTAAAACACATTGATTGCCACTACGACTACCCAGTCGGGGGTCTCGCTCACCAGTAAGCGAGCAGCTGCCCAGCTCGCCGGTGAGCTGGCGGGGGTCGGGGGGCAGCGCCCCCTGGAAACCAAGCCTAAATTGCAATTAGATTATACAATTTCCGCCTTAAGACAATACTAATTTGGTTGACATTTAATAAATAATTAAGCATTTAGGGCTTAACAAAATATGCTTAGTTAACGTGTCTAATCATTTAATACAAGGAAAAATATAAGTGTTGGACCATGCTGAAGTGGGCTCATTAGGTCCGACCCGATCCGACCCGGTCTGACTAACCCGACTTCGACCGAACACGGAGCTGGCGCTGCAGCGCCAAGCTCAAGCATTGGACCTCACGCTGCGGCGTGAGTCCCGTGTCTTTTCCATGACCGGGCTTCACGCTGCGGCGTGAGCCTTAAAGCTTGGGCCTCACGCTGCGGCGCGAGTCCCAGTTTTTTCCCCACTTGCCCCTCGCTGCAGCATGAGCTGCAGGGCATATGGGTGGAGCTGTGGCGCCATTCTGCAGTAGCCGGATTCTGGGTTTGTTTCCAGAACGCGACTCCAACCTCCGGTCACTCCAACCTCCATATCTCCTTCAATACACAAGCAAATTGGTCCATTCCAGACTCTATGGACTCCTAACTCATGGGGCTACAACATATCAAAAATGCAGAGCTACCCATTAATATTAACATGGTCAAATCTTAGGCCAAAGTGTAAAGTTCATACTCTGTTATTCGAGTTCTTGACATGTTTTACAAGAATCATTACTACGAACTCGTTTTAACTCCTTTTTACTCCATTCCAACTGGGTTAGCTTCATAACCCATGGAACTATAACACCATAGCAACAAATAAAATTAACAAACATAAAATCATAGCTTTACAGTCCTCTAAAAAGTCCAAATGTCCAAGTTCATGTCCAAAGTCCATTGTTCTTGCTCCATTAAGCCAAGGTAAGGATTTCTTTTGTTTTTGTTCCGCTTTGATGTTATTAATGGCTTACATAGTCTCTTAACAACATTTACAAACAATCACAACAACCAAAAACACCAAGAATCGCCAAAAATTCGACCCACAAGCTTAAGAGCTTAAAACTAAGAAAACTTGAAAAACTTGGCAAGGAATCGAATGGAAAGGATTTGGCTGATTGTTTACCTCTGTAAATCCCTCCTAGATGTTAAGAAGCTCGGCTAGGCTTTGTTTTGGGGGTTCTCCTTGCTTGGTTCCTCCACCCGTGCCTTCTTCTTCTTCCTCCTTTCTTTTCCGGCGAGTTTCTTCCTTTTTCCGGCGAGCTCCGGCGACTTCTTTCTCCTTCTCCTTTTTCCGGCGAGTTCTCCCTCACTCTCTCTCTCTCTCTCTCTCTCTCTCTATCAGCTGAGCAACTTGGAATGGAATGGAATGGGTTGAGAGTTGAATGAATGATTATTGGGGAAGTGGAGGAAATTAAGGAGAAGTGGGAGAAATGGGTGTAAGGCTCAAGGTGGCCAATTTTCAAAGGCTTGCCGGCAATGCTCTCCCCAAGCTCTCATTTGATTGGTTGAAAGTGGTTTGGTGGTTCCCACTTGAAGCAATAGGCCAAATTAAATACCAGAAAATACCAAAAATATATCCGAAAACTCCCACTTTTGTACCAAAACTGGTAAATAACTCTACCCAAAATTAAAATGGGTACTCCCATAATTATTGGGATGTATAAAAATAATTATTATGGGATTTTTCCATTTATTCGGAACACCCATATAACACATTTCGGATACGGATAAAATCACGTATCAGCTCAAATAAAATTTTTGACACTTGAAAAAATTATTCGTACGCATACACGTATTTATGAAATTTATTAACATCGAAAAAGACACAAAATGTTATGGCGTGAATAGTGCCTCGGGAAACGTGCCCTGTGAATAGTGATTTAGTGACGCTACGCGAAATCAATTATTCACTTAAAACAAAACTATAACACATAAAATTCATACATTCACATGATCTAGATTGTCACACAACCTTTAAACACGTAAAAAAAATATAATATTAATAAATTATAAAATAGTCATTAATATTCAAAAATTCGAATTACAAGGAAATTTCAGAATTCCCAGTCGTTACAGAAGACCCATAATTATCCAAATCAAAAACCGTCCAAAAACCACAAAGGGAAAAATCAGAACTCAACCCGGGGTAAAGACAATAGGTTCAAAACTCCCAATCAAATTCAGAAACCTTTCACCAAAGGTCCTTGTTTCGTGTGTGGCAAGCCTGGCCATATTGCTATGAAGTGTCACTTTCGCAAGGGGCAAGATAATAATAATAGTAATAGTTTTCAGCCTAAGCCCCAAGCGAACCTAGCTGAAACCGATGATATCATTGTTGTTGTTGTCTCGGAAGTAAACTTAGTTGACAACCTCACAAAATGGGTAGTTGATACCGGTGCCACTAGACACATTTGTGCAAACAGAAATGTAATCCTTAATTACGAAACTGTAACTAATGGGGAAAATGTCTTTATGGGGGATTCTCAAACCACCAAAGTTGCAGGAAAAGGGAAAGTTTTACTTAAGTTAACTTCGGGAAAAACTATTGCTTTGCAAAATGTGCTTCATGTGCCTGATATTCGTAGAAACCTTGTGTCTGGTTCATTGTTGAACAAAGCTGGGATTAAACTTGTGTTTGAATATGATAAACTTGTACTTACCCGTAATAGGGATTTTGTGGGAAAAGGTTTTTGTAATGGGGGTTTATTTGTTCTTGATGCTTCTGCTGAATTGAATAATAAGAATGCTTCTTTTGCTTATATTGTTGAATCTTTGGACATGTGGCATGCTAGATTAGGACATTTGAATGTGGCATCTATTAAAAAGTTGAAACAACTTGAGCTTATTCCTAATTTTGCAAATACTGAGTTTAATAAATGTGAAATTTGTGTGGAAGCAAAACATGCTAAGAAACCTTTTAAAAGTGTTGAAAGACATACTGAATTTCTTGAGTTAATCCACAGTGATTTAGCTGATTTTAAAAATACTACAAGTAGAGGTGGTAAGAAATACTATATTTCTTTTGTGGATGATTATTCTAGATATACTCAAATTTATCTCCTTGCCTCTAAAGATGAAGCGGAAGAAATGTTTATTAAATACAAGGCAAAGGTTGAAAATCAGTTAGATAGAAAGATTAAAAGAGTTAGATCCGATCGTGGAAGAGAATATGAATCAGGAAGTCTCAAAAAATTTTGTGAACTAAATGGTATTATATATGAAACTTCTCCACCATATTCTCCACAGTCCAATGGAGTCGCTGAAAGGAAAAATAGAACTCTTAAAGATATGATGAATGCCATGTTAATTAGTTCTGGTTTACCTTATAATATGTGGGGTGAAGCTTGTCTTTCTGCAAATCATATTTTAAATAGAGTTCCACATAAAAAGATAGACTCTACACCATATCATTTATGGAAGAATCATGCTCCTAACTTGGGGTATCTTAAAGTGTGGGGGTGTCTAGCTAAAGTAGCTATACCATATTTTAAAAGAAATAAAATTGGGCCTAAAACAATGGATTGTATTTTTATTGGATATGCTTCTAATAGTGTTGCATACAGATTTTTGGTAATTAAAGATGAGACTAATAATTATCAGAATAATTCTATTTTGGAAACTAAAGATGTAGAATTTTTTGAAAATATTCTTCCAATGAAAATAAGAGACGTGGACAGTCCATCTTCAAATGAATTTCTTAAAAGGACAGATAAAGAGCCTGTACCTGCTTCTACTAGAAGTAAAAGGCAACGTTTTGAGAAAACTTTTGGCCCAGATTTTATAACTGAAGATGACCCTAAAACGTACGGAGAAGCAATGAAATCTATTGATGCAACATTTTGGAAAGATGCTATTAATAGTGAACTAGAATCCATTATGTCTAACCATACATGGGAACTCGTTAATTTGCCTAGAGGGTGTAAACCTATTGGTAGTAAATGGGTGTTTAAAAAGAAGTTAAAAGCTGATGGGTCTATTGATAAATTCAAGGCTAGACTTGTGGCTAAAGGGTATACTCAAAAAGAAGGGTTTGACTATTTTGACACTTACTCACCAGTGACTAAAATTGCAACTATAAGAATTTTAATTGCTTTGACATCTATTCATAATTTGATAATCCACGAAATGGATGTTAAAACTGCTTTCTTGAATGGTGAGTTAAATGAAGAAATATATATGTGTCAACCAGAAGGATTTGTTGTTCCAAGAGAAGAACAAAAAGTGTGTAGACTTGTGAAATCATTGTATGGTTTGAAACAAGCACCAAAACAATGGAACGACAAATTCAATAAAACTCTCTTGTCTAATGATTTTGTGACAAATGAATCTGATACTTGTGTGTATAGTAGATTCAATAGAAACTGTGGTGTGATTATTTGCTTATATGTGGATGACTTGCTAATATTTGGTACTGATGAGAAAGTTGTGAAAACCACAAAAACTTTTTTATCTTCTAAATTTGACATGAAAGATTTGGGAGAAGCGGATTTGATTCTTGGCATGAAAATTAATAGACATGCAGATGGTTTGGTCTCATCTCAATCTCATTATGTGGAAAATATTCTTAAGAAGTTTAATTTCTTTAATGAAGAGCCATTAGGAACACCTTATGACTCTAGTATACATTTAAAGAAAAATAAAGGGATTGGTATTGCACAAACTGAATATGCTAGAATCATTGGTAGTGTAATGTACCTAATGAACTGTACTCGACCTGATATTGCATATTCCATCAGTAGACTTAGCAGATATACTCATAATCCTTCACAAGATCATTGGAATGCATTGTCACGTCTAATGATGTATTTAAAAGGAACAGTTAATGTAGGTATACATTTTACTGGTCATCCTAATGTTTTAGAAGGATATTGTGATGCTAATTGGGTATCTGATAATGATGAAACAAACTCCACCAGTGGATATGTGTTTACTTTAGGTGGAGGAGCTGTCTCTTGGAGATCTGCTCAACAAACTTGTACTGCTAGATCTACTATGGAATCTGAATTTATTGCATTAGAATTGGCAGGTACAGAAGCAGAGTGGCTGAGGAATTTATTGGCAGACATACCATTGTGGTCTAAACCAATTCCTTCTATATCTCTACATTGTGATTCTCAAGCTGCTATCGGCCGAGCAATGAACCAAGTGTATAATGGGAAACAAAGGCATATTCGCTTGAGACATAATATTGTACGAGGACTGATCAGTAACGGTGTTATTTCCATGGAATTTGTGAGGTCTGAAAAGAACCTAGCGGATCCGCTTACAAAGGGGTTGATTAAAAAGATTGTCCAAGAAGCATCCAGAGGGATGGGACTATTGCCAACATTTTGAGTGAGTAATGCGTGATGGAAACCCAACCCATGTGATTGGAGATCCCATGAATTGGGTTCAATGGGTAACAACAAGCCACAGAATTACTTAATTATAGCACTACAATTATTTATCCCTGTGTGTATGTGGTGCTTACTGACAAATTGTGATATGATGAATCATTTAGATTCTTAATGAAACTCATAGCCCTAAAGGGTGGTGTATGTCAGTTTACACTTGATGGGTTCACCTATATAAAGGTGGAAGTGTGGGCCGCTTCCTATGAGAGCATGTGGCAAACTCTCTAGAGCCTTTATGAAAATCTGGGATATGGCGCATGGCCTAGAACGCGCCCAACCGCGGACTTGTGTGGATTCAAGATTTTTAGATATGTGTGTAAGTTCAACTGTTTGTATCACAGATAATGGGTTCAAGATTTTAATTCACCTATAATCTACATTCATGAGTTTGTTCCACTAAGTGTCGATTCAAACCCACAAGGTATCGACATGATGTATCTATAATCTATTGCCTGACTTCCTTCGTTTAATTTCTTCTTTGATAATTTTGAATCATGTGGGGGATTGTTGTTGGTGCTTCAAAATTGTACTTCAAAACCTTTAACTTTGGCAAAGTCCCACATTGCCTATTTTGAGAACTTTTCCTTGGTATATTAGTAAGTACTAGTGTTGGGCTTAATAACATGGTTGAGGAAAAAGGGATGGGCTCGCGCACATGAGGTTGGCTAAGGAATTGGGTTGGGCCAAGCTTGGATCTTGGACTTCCGGCCAGAAAACTTTAATGCGTGTGGGCGCGCGTTACGCCCGCGTAGGGGGGTGCAAATCCGGACAATTTGGCCTCGCGGGTGCACCCAGATAGCCCAATGTTTTGCTAAAAACACTCTCAAATATTTTTTGTCAATTAAATCATGTTCCATGTTTATTAAGTTTCAAACACATTTCTTATTGCCTAAAACCACATTCACGTTTTTGGTCACTTAAGCTTCCTCGATGTTTCAGATCTTAGATCTGAGATCTAATTTTCTCCTATAAACATGAACTCGGATCTTAATGGAAAATAGAACTGAAAAACATATACAAAATACTCTCTCTTCTTTGAAAAAATACATTCCTCTGTTCTTCAAAGAGTCAGGCAATCCACAAAGACGAGTCCAATGCCTCTTTCTGTGAGTACACACAATTGGAGGTTTCACCGTTGAATCCTGGAGGGTGACCGCTGGCAGCCCATTTGTACCTGAGGTTATTACCAGTGGGGGCGGAATCACTTTTTAGGACAGTAGCTTGCTACGCCTCGGTTTTCATTCATCTTCCAGCTAAGTTCTTCCAATTTATTCTTTTGTTGCTCTTGTTAATACTGCTGCAAATTTCCAACAAAAAGGAAGAAGATTAGGTAGTTTGACCCAAGTGCTAGGGAGGTCTAGGCAAAAGTAAGGACACAAAAACAAAAAAAAACCAAAAAAAAAAAACCCAAAAATATGTTTTCAAAAAATTTGAACTACGTTATGACTTGATCCTCTTTAGATGTACGTAAGCAGCTTGAATTTCAAGTTCAATCACACCAACAAAAAAAAAATGATTTCAAATTTGAATTACGTTATGACTCGGTCCTCTTTAGAGATATATAGGCAGCTTGAATTTCAAGTTCAGTTACACCAAAGAAAAAAAAATGTTTCAAATTGAAACTACGTTAGGACTTGATCCTCTTTTAGAGATACGTAGGCAACTTGTATTTCAAGTTCAATCACAACAACAAAACATCTTCTCAAATTTGAACTACGTTATGACATGATCTTCTTTTAGAGGGACATAAGCAGCTTGAATTTCAAGTTCAATCACACCAACAAAAATATGTTTGCAGTTGAGCCATGTTATGAAATTGATTCTCTATAGGGGTCATTGGGGAAACAACTTCAAGTGCATTTAATTCCTAATGTCCCTTTGACTTTCCAGTCTCTACCATATTGGTTGTGATTTTTTTTTTTCTTAATTAATGGAGCTTCCTCTCTCAACAGTCTCGATCGTAAAAATTGATTTCAACACCTGATGGTGGGGGCAAGTTATTAAAGTCAAATAAAGACCCAACTTATCCATGGCAGTCAACAACACTCCTTGTGGCGCGAGTGGAAACTGCACAACAAAATGCTCCTTGTCTCACGAGCCTAAAAGAAATAACAAAAGTTAACAATCTTCTCAAAAGAAGTTTTCAACAATGCTCCTTGTCTCATGATTCAACAGGGTTTCAGATTCAGATCGCCACGGAGTCGAGATCAAGTTCGTGCAACCCCCCATATTCGCATAAATGTAAAAAATTTAATTAAAGGATTTTTATCTTTTCACTGTAAGAGATTATTTACAGAGATATTGTACTTTTTTATTCAAAATCAATAATTTTTGACATTATAATTTTTTCTCTCTAAATTTAGAGTACGAAATTGTGTGTATACCTCCATTTTAACTATAATTAAAATATTTTTTTGATAGACAAAAAAAGGAGAATAAACTAATATAAAACTATTTGACTTGCATGACTGCATAAGTTACATACTATATAATCTTTTTTTTCTTTATGTATATCTTTCCTTTTCGCTTATTTTTACACTATATAATCTCTTAGCTCTAAAAAAAAGGGAAGTGGGGGTAGAGCTGGAAATTATATATTTCCCTACTAAGTTGTCCAATTCTAAAGCGTACGTGGATCGAAAATAAATGTACAAAATTCTTGTTTTTATTTTTTGAATGTCATGTACAAAATTCCTAATCACATGCATTTAAGCACTGTTATCGCCAACTGCACTCAAGGAATCGAAATTCCGTTCCACTCTTATAAAGACTAGATAGATCCCACGCGCTACGCGTGTAGGATTCATTATAGTTATTAATTCAGTTTTAATTATTATAATTAATTTTAATTTTTTAAAATTAATTATTTTAAAAATTAAATTGACACGAGCTTAGTTAATTTAGGATAAAATAGTAATTAATTTTTTTTTTCTTAAGTTGTGCTTTTTTTACTTTTATTCTTAAAGTCATCTTAAATTCAAATTTGATAAAAAAAAAAAAATAATTTACTATTACAATTTTTCGGTATTATGAAGTATATAAAAAATAATATTAATTATAAAAGTTATTTAAATCAAAACGAATAATATAAATTTTGAATTTGAATACCTTTAAAATTGATTAGTTCTAAATTTTTAAAATTGATCTTATATTTTGGGATTAAAAAATACTCTCTCTGTTCTTAAAAACATGTCTAAAAGTACATTAAGATCTTATCTTGAAAAGGCTGTTTAAAAAAAATGTAAATGTGACATAAATACTAATTTATCCAAAAATGCATATACCTCCATACATACACCTCACTCACAAGTTAATTTGATATAATTTAATAATGAAATAAGATAATATTTATAAATCTTTAATTCCATGTTTTAATAGTCAAAGTTAACATATATTAATAGAGTAAGTGTAATTTGTTATTAGATCGAATTGTTAATTTTATATTAAGGATTAATAAGTTTATAAATATTACTCCTGTTCCACAATCTATTCTTAAAACTTATAATTAAAATTGTGAATGACAATTTTTTTTATGAATATAATCTAACTGCTTGGAGTTTAATATGTTAACTTATTATATGATGCATTTTTTTTTATAAAGAATAAAGATGATAATTTATTTTACCAAAACATTAGAAAGAGAATTTATATGCACCTGTGTATTATTTAAGAATATGTTCCCTCCATTTTAAAATGTAATGTAAAACAATTATGCACCTAATTATTATCAACGTTCTAAGTTCAAACAATAGACTTTTAATTTTAGATAATAGTATAAATTACACATTACGTTCAAAGTTTTCATCATTATTACCTTCAACGTTAATACAAAATTGTTTAATTTAAATGTAATAACCAAAGAAAATATGTAATTTTGACTTTAATAAAAATGAAAATATTTAAAGATGAGTATGTGCGCACACACACACACACACACACACATATATATATATATATATATATATATAATTGTGTTATATTGATAAAGTTAATAATTCAATTAATTTGAATTAAGCATGTGGCAGGGAAGAAAGATAAAATGAATTAAGTGATAATTGTGTGCCTTGTGTGGCAAGATGAAAAATTAAATTGATTTATGAGTTAAGTCTCATGAGAATGTAGATAACTTAATTGTGTGATTAATGGACTAGTCTAAGTGTTAGGTCCAAGAATCAATTCAATAAGGATAATTAAAAGGGTTCTTTACAGTACTATACAACATTTATAAAGTATTCTCAAAAACAGTAGAACCACAAGATAATTACAAAAAAAACGCCAAACACAAATCAGGAAAGATATTTTAGTTAAAATGGTAAATTTTAAACTGCTGAAATCAAGGAGGAGGAGTGTGGGCAGTTACAAAAACATATAAACCAAACTCAATAACCTTAAAGCAACCCAATCAGTCAATATTGAAGAACGAAAATGAATCGGAGAAACAGAATTGAAGACACAAGGATATCACAACAATTAATCATAAACTGGATTATTAACGGCAATCTTGTAGGATTTGGAAACGAACATCGACGGTAAACTTGAAGTTTCTGATACCTCGATTGACGGCGAGTTCGAAGGATTACAAAACAGCCATAAACGTAAAGCTTGATTCATAATCTGGTAAATAGCCCATAATATGGATTTGTGATAATGTCGGGTTACCTTCATATAAATGATCGGTTACATACAAATTTTTTTTCCATTCGAATATTATCAATTCGTTTCATAGTTGTAACTGTTTACCACGTGATTGGTTAATTAATAGTACTAATTTGGTTACTATACAAAGTAGGTTTGATCATATTGTTTAATGATTGTAGGTCTTAGTTTGTAAGCATAGTTGTCTAAACATTGTTTCAGATAATATTTCTTAGCATAATTACTTTGGTTACTATATACATGTTATTTGGTTACTTTCATAACTTTGTTTGGTTACTTTTAAATACACAAATATAGTCTATATATAATAAACAAATTGGTTACCTTCATATGTTCGTTTGGTCACTTCATGTTTGGTTACTTAATAGTATTAATTTGGTTACATAACACATTATATTTGGTTAGTTTGTAAGCATATTGGTCTAAACATTGTTTTAGATTAATTATTTCTTAGCAGAATTACTTTGGTTACTATGTACATGGTATTTGGTTACTTTCATAACTTTGTTTGGTTACTTTCAAATACACAATTACAGTTTATGTATAATAAACAAATTGGTTACCTTCATATATTTGTTTGGTAGCTTCATGTTTGGTTACTTAATGACATCAATTTGGTTACATAACACATTATACTTGATCACCAAAGTTTGATAATTGTACTTGTTTAATTAATAACAAGATTGGTTGAAAATTTGTTTCAGATTAATGATTTTTTAGTAAAATTACTCTGGTTACTATATATCTGTTATTTGGTTATCTACATATGGTTGTTTGGTAACCTTCATATACACAAATATAATTTTTGTATATTAAACAGATTGGTGGCCTTCATATGTTTGTTTGGTAGCTTCATAATTGATTACTTAATATTACTATTTTTGTTGCATAATACATTACATTTGGCCACCATTGTTTGATGATTGTACTTGTTTAGTTTGTAAGCAAATTGGTTGAACAATTGTTTCAGATTAATGATTTATTAACACAGTTACTTTGGTTACTATATGCATGTTATATGGTTATCATTATATGCTTGTTTGGTTACTTCAAATACACAATACATTTTAAGTATAATTAACAGATTGGTGGCCTTCAAATATTTGTTTGGTTACTTAATTATTGATTACTTTAGAGTACTAATTTGGTTACTGTATACATTACATTTGGTCACCATTGTTTGATGATTGAACTTGTTTATTTTATAAGCAGAATGATTGAACATTTGTTTCGGATTGATGATTTCTTAATACAATAACTTTGGTTACTATATACATGTTATTTGGTTACCATCATATGTTTGTTTAGTTACCTTAACAAACACAACACAGTTTATGTATAATATACAAATTTGTGGCCTGCATATGTTTGTTAGTTTACCTCATGTTTACCATATATAGCTCATATTATAACCTTTGACATTAACACAATATTTTTAATGTTTCAGTTATCACAGAATGGAGATGTTTCCGGTTGTACTTTATTTTAACGGAATGTGGTCTGACAGTAGCCAATATGACAATTTTGAAGTTACTGGCATACTAGTCCCAGCAACTTGTAGATTCGCAGAATTACACGACTTGATATGCAGTGCATTAAGGATAGACACCAACACAACAAAACTGGTAATCAAATTTCATATTAAAAGCAGCATTCCACCAATCAGTATATCAGACGAATCAACCTTCATATTCTTTATGGAAGTGGTTAGAAAATCAGATGAACAAGGCAAGTTTCCACTTATTATAGAAAAGTTCTACATCAATAGAGGCAGTACAATCTTATAGGGATTGAGGAATGTCGATGAAACCATTAACCAAGCTGAAAGTCCAATACGATCAACACAATGGAATTCACAGGTTGTACCACTATCTCATCACCAAATTGGATCTCAATATGTTGACCATCTTGCAATAGAAGCTATTGATCAAGGACAAAGCAGTCAACGAGACATAGCATATTATGAAGACCAATCTGATGAGGTTATATCCGATCCGTATAGAGTTGATGTGAAAGAACATCAAACTTACAAAGACAAAAAAATATTATCACAAGCAATAAAACTACATTCCATCAGGAAAAATCGATAACACAAGGTTGATAGGAGTAGCGGTAGAGATTATGTCCTAGTTTGCATAAAAAATGAAAGTTGCAATTGGAAGTTGAGAGCATCAAAAATTTGAAAGACAAGTATGTTCAAGGTGAGATACTTTAATGATACACACACGTGTTCGTCCGACATACTTATGGAAGATCACAGACAAGCTAACAGTGACTTGGTTAGTCAATGCATAATGCATAAATTAACAAATCCGAAGAAGATATACACACCAACGGATATTATGGAAGACATGATGACAGAATATAACATGTCTATATCTTACCAAAAAGCCTGGAGATCAAAGGAGAAAGCTTTGAAAAAGTAAGAGGAAATTCACATGACTACTCTTTGATCCCATCGTGGTTGTACATGTTAGAGAAAACAAATCCAAGTAATTTTACTTTTTAGTACTTGATTGGTAACCCAATAAAACTGAAATGGTTACCTCTATATTAATTATTGGTTACCAACTGAACTGTAACAAAATTATACCCACTGTTTTTAGATGCTAATCACCATCTTCGTAAATTTGATATCAGGTTCAGTCACAGCCTTTGAGTTGGAGACTAATGGACGTTTCAAGTATCCATTCTTTACCATAGGAGCATCGATTGAAGCATGGCATCACTGATTCCTAATTATTATGATTGATGGAACATTCATACAATCAACCTACGGTGGGACACTCCTCATTGCAAGCACACAAGATGCAAACAAAAATATTATTTTGATTACTTTTGCAGTGGTTGACAGTGAAAATGAACTATCGTGGAGATGGTTTTTCGTCAATTTAAGAAAGGTTTGTGGAGTTAGGGAAGGACAATGCATTGTTTCAGATAGGCATGAAGCCATTGTACAGGGATTGAACTTTGTGTTCCCCGATGTCATGCATGGTTCATGTACATATCATGTATTGAGGAATATTAAATACAGATTCAAAAAAAGTGGAGAAGAAGTCAAAAAAGCATACAACGGGGCTTGTAGATCATACACTATTGAGGAATTCAACAGAAATATGGCTGAACTTGATGCAATTGATGTTAGAATAAGGACATATTTGGAGAAAGAGGTTACATTGGAGAAATGCACAAGGCTTCATGGGTAAGTAGGTTCTCAACAATGACTTCAAACACTGCAGAATCTATAAACAATGCAATCAAGGGAATCAGGGGACTTTCAATTACCACAATGATCGAATGCCTCCGTTGTATGGTACAGAGATGATATTTCACACATAAACAAGAAGCCATATCAACATTCACAACCCTGTCTACAACAACAGAGAGAATACTACAATCTAACATCATGGAATCAAAAAAACATAAGGTGACTAATACTACTTTTAACTTATTACATGCGTGTTTATTAGAAGTATCAAGTGTAGTTTGAAGCCAAAATCATGTATTGTAATTTTGTTGCATAACATATTATATTTGGTCACCAATGTTTGATGATTATACTTGTTTAATTAATAACCATATTGGTTGAAAATTTGTTTCAGATTAATGATTTCTTGGTAAAATTACCCTGGTTACTATATATCTGTTATTTGGTTATCTTCATATGTTTGTTTGGTAACCTTTACACACACAAATACGATTTATGTATATTACACTGATTGGTGGCCTTCATATGTTTGTTTGGTAACTTCATAATTGATTACTTAATATTACTAATTTTGTTACATAATACATTACATTTGGCCACCATTGTTTGATGATTGTACTTGTTTAGTTTGTAAGCAGATTGGTTGAACATTTGCTTCAGATTAATGATTTATTAATAAAATTACTTTGGTTACTATATGCATGTTATATAGTTATCATTATATGTTTGTTTGGTTACTTCAAATACACAATATATTTTATGTATAATAAACAGATCGGTGACCTTCAAATGTTTGTTTGAATACTTAATTATTGATTACTTTAGAGTACTAATTTGGTTATTGTATACATTACATTTGTCATCATTGTTTCATGATTGAACTTATTTAGTTTATAAGCAGAATGATTGAACATTTGTTTTGGATTGATGATTTCTTAATACAAAAACTTTGGTTACTATATACATGTTATTTGGTTACCATCATATGTTTGTTTAGTTACCTTGACAAACATAACACAGTTTATGTATAATATACAGATTTGTGGCCTGCATATGTTTGTTATTTTACCTCATGTTTACCGTATATAGCTCATATTATAACCTTTGACATTAACACAGTATTTCTTTCTGATATATTTCTTCGAATTGGGGATCTAGTTGGTATATATATATATACATATATATAAGGTGACTAATACTACTTTTAACTTATTACATGCGTGTTTATTAGAAGTATCAAGCGTAGTTTGTTTGAAAGCATATAATGCATTATTGGTCACCTGTATAAGTGAAAAAAGTTACCAACAATGTATATGCATTCCATTATTCAGATTTAACAAAAAGTAAAATATTATACTTAATAACTACAACCATGCATTTTGTTGCAGGTTGAGACGTCTAACCTTGTGATTTTCACCGTTTACAATGCTACCAAACAGTATATTGTGGACATGGAACGAAAGACATGCACATGCAATAAATTCTAGTACCACGAGATGCCCTGTCCACACGCCGCTGCTGTTATAAGCAAAAGGAATTTGAACTGTTATGATTTTTGCTCAAAATATTACTCAAAAACAACTTTGGTTGACACGTATTCGACTTCTATGTTCCCATTAGATGACAAGGATAACTGGGACGTGCCAGTAGAAATAAGAAACATATGTGTAAAACCACCGAATACAAGAAGACCAGCAGGAAGACTGAAGATAGGGAGGTACAAACATGGATCAGAAATCAAAATTAAAAACAGTTACAACAGGTGTCAAGAAAAAGGACACAATAGGAAAACATGTAAAAATCCAACGATTTTACAACCAAAAACAGGTCTGAAGTAGTACATGAACAACAAAAGTGTATGTTAACAAATATAGTACTTGGTACCTGATATGAATGTTATAAATGTAAACTAGTTACCAACAAAACAAAGTATGGTTACTTGTGTATGATTGTTTGGTTACCAATTTTATTATGTTCAAAAAACGGGGACTCTGACTTCATCACACACATTGAATGTTAACAAACATATTGATATGTAATTTAGTAAACCATTATTGAAGCCCAAATCTTGTATTGTTCCCTTCTTATATTACATAGTGGGTAAACAAATGTATTCCATTACGATATATAAAGAGAACAAATACAGGTAACTCCTGTTAAATGTACTTAATTTTCTTAAAGGATATCTGGTTACCCACATAACATAGTATGGTACATTTGTACGACTCTTTGGTTACCAAATGTATACAATATAAACTAGTTAACAAAAGTGTATGTTGATTTAACACATTATTTGGTTACCTAAATGACATAGTTTAGTTACCTTCGTATAACTGTTTTGAAACCAAAAAAAATATTGTTTTGCACAAATACAATAAGTTTTAACGGAATGTACAAAAGGAGAAGAAACAGGAGCATTAACAATACTAGCTAGCCTTGCTTTACTGTTTATAACCTCATTAAATTTCTTGGACTATAAATACATATATGGTAACCTATTCATTGAGATAAGGTAACCAATGTTGGCTTACACAAATTTGAATTAAAAAAATTGAATTACTATTAACACTTGGAAATTGTTGAAAATTCATACAAAATAGAAATGGTTACCCAGAAATACTAGTCTGTATACCATTGAATAATAATTTGGAAACCACTAGAAATATAAACCAAAAAGAATATTTTCTTATTTTTTAGTATACCTGCCATTGCAACAATAATCATTGTAAGAAATAAATATGCACCATCAAAATAATATATAATGACATTATATCATTATGTATAAAACAAATAAAAGTAAAACAATTATAACATAAATACTATTCTGGTAACCATCATACAACTGTTTGGCAACAATTTGAAATATAAACAAATTTTAAGAAATTACAAGGAAAAAACATAGAAATTATCTAGTCATCTTGCACAAATCTCCTTGGATGTTTTGTATCAGACTCATAACCATCAATTTGCTTGTTCCGAACATGCATGTAGAGGTTTACACACAATTCCTTCTTGTATTGCGAAATAGGAAATGAGTTTGGAATTTCGCTAAACTTTTGGTGAAGAACATATTTCGCAAAAAAAATTGTGAACATAATAGGAAGCAAAAAGATGTAAGCCTCACAAGCGTAAGAAATATTTGTCCGCATGAATGACCTGGTCGGTTGAAGTGAATTGTAAACGACTAGACGTCTACGATGAACATCGAATACCAACAAAAACCAATGCTAAGGATCACTCATATGAATGGGGAACAAAACGTAATCAACGTTAGTCCATGGTGTGTTCACATCCATAATAAATCCATGAATGTATTCCGTAACATCACCATCCTCAGACAATATATTTGGATCTTGATTATGTCTATGAAATTTAGCAAATAAAGCATTAAACTTCATATGAAACCAACTATTCGTGGTAGTGGCTCTGATCTGAATTTTGTTAGAGTGTTTAGCCAATTTTCTGAGATAGTACAAGAATATGTCGATATGCTACAAAAAAAAATCAAACAAACTACATTTTATATAGATATTCAACAACAAAAACAAAAATTATGTTATGAGTAACCAACAATATCAATCCGGGTAAACAAACACATGTAAACAAAGTTTCCTTCATATAATTAATAATAAAAATAGATTGAAAACACTGGTAACATTATTACTCGAATTAACTGACTAGTAACCATCACTAACAACATTGGTGACTAACACGATTAACTATGTTAATACTACCTTAGCAACAATCAATATAAAATTGAAAGCAATAACTATCAGCCGGGAATTAAAATGGTGTTTGAAAAATAATAACTATGCTAATACGACCATGGCTAGACTGATAACCAACAATGGCAACAATGTTTAGTAACAATGACAACACTGGTAACCAACAAGAACAAAATTAGTAACCAAACAATATAACTATGTTAACCAATCCAATGTATAAAAACAATTGCCTTGGTGTTTACTAACAATGGCAACATTAGTAACCAACATTGTCAAACTAGGTAATCAAAATATGTAAATGAAATTACCTACATATAATTATTACTTAACACACAATGTCATCACTGGTAATAACAAATGTATACACTGTTAACCAACAATAACAATATGGTAACCAGCATTTCCAACAATGGTAACCAACACAATTAACTATGTTAATACAATAATAGAAACAATTGTAACCGACAATATCAATACTAGTAACCATAATGGCAAAACTAGTAACTAACAAGGGCAATCCTGTTAACTAACAATGATAACACTGATAATCCAACAATGGCAACACTGCTAACTAAGAAATTAAAACACTGGTAACCAACAAGGGGAACATTATTAATCAAAGAAAGCTAAATATGATAACCAATCCAAAATATAGGGAAAAAAAATCCAAGACATAAGTCATAAATAATTTAGTTCTATATAATATAAAATTAAAAAGCAATAAACTCACATTATTATCAAGCCACTGTCCCGGAGTCTTGAGTTTGTAAAACCACATCTTAGATAATATTACGATAGATCCAAAACAGAATGGGGGCTCGATCTTATCATGTGCTCCAGAAAATTTATCAATCCTTCAATATTAGTAAAATAAAACACATTATTATTTATTTAAAAAAATATATATTATTCAACAACTAGAAATAACATACCTTTTTCTGTTATTCATACCAATCTTGAACCACTGATCAAACAATGAATCTTCAGACTTGGATGACATTCCCATGCAAACATTGGGAAATGCAGAAACAACTCTGCGGACTTGAGAATGACCCACAACAGAAGAAGATGAAGCAGAAGAATCAAACTTCATCGTGTATGGAGACCTCATAGTAACACCCATCACATGAACACAAACCAGTCTTCCATGAGATTTAAAAGCATTCCTTTCTACTTCAATACATTGAACAATATCCTGAGTTGTAAGAATCATCTCATCAATTGTCGAGTCGTTCTTTACCTCCATGTTACCAACCTTAAGCAATTGACAAAAAAATAAAAACAAATACAATTACAAGTCCAAATACAAACTCCAAAATTACTGACAGTAACTAAAAAATTATAAGGAATAAACCGGTCCGACGTAGTAAGGTAACTAAATTTAACAAACAACACAAACCTGAACAGGAGTATAAACAACAACTTCTTTCCCCGTAGTACCGCTTAAATTGTCCAAATTTGTTTCCTCATTGTATTTGCGATCCTGTAAAAATAAATACAAATAATACTCACAAAAACATATAAAAAACTTGTGTTTAACCTTGTCGTCCTCGACATCATTGTGAAAACCACTCATACCACCATCCCTAGCACAACCATCATCACCATCATCATGTCTGTTATTACCACCAGCATCGTCATCAACTTCATCTTCATCATCATCATCATGCCTATCATCATCCTCATTTCCACCCACACCAACATGAGTTTGGGCACCAAAATGCTTTGTCAAAATTGACCTAATGTCGTTACAAATCTCAGAATGAAAGACTTCAAAATTATTTTTCAAATCAGCCCCAAGCTTCTCAACTTCTTTCTTGATTTCAAGCACCTTTTCTTCCAACAGCCTAACCCGTGCATTAACAACATTTTTAATATCATCAAGGGTAAAATAACCATCTCCACCCATTTTGGTTTCACCCCCTTTAACGGCATCAACTTTAACAGCACTAAAATTCTCAGATTGAAAATGAAATCCATCCAAATTCAATTGCTCCTTCTCAGAATCCGTAGGGCTGATTATTTAAATCATCAACTGAAACAAATTCAAAGCACTAAATAAGGCATCTACAAAAACATTGAACATTTAAAAAGAAAAAACTACATCAATAACAATAAATAAATATAAGTAACCAACACTATATATACAGGTAACCAAATATAATGCAATAGGTAACCAACATACATGTGGTGAACCAAAAACCAAATCATGCAGATTGCCCTTATTGGGAGCCTTCCCCAACTCCTTCCATCTGAATAACCTAACATCTGAAAGCCAATATCGATGCAGAAACCCTTAACCTTCAGATTAGGAATGGTTTCAAACAAGAAAACTTGAAACTCATATGGCACTCCGTTCAATTTATACAATTTACAATAATTGTCTTTGAAAAAATTATATACAACACTCCCCTTACTGCCCTTATTTAACTGTCCCTTCAAAGCAATGGATAATGACCTCTTTGTCATATCATATGCAAATTTCCCCCAAGGATAGCTGTTGAGGTCGCCATAAGAAATGTAGTTAAGCAATACCTCGTCCACATGATTTTTCGAAACAGATGCTAGGAGAAAATTGAAAACTAACAATATGGCAGACATCCTCGCTGCCTCCTCATCGTCATCAAATGCAGCAGCCCGATACACCTTCTCAATACTGCTACGGGTCACTATCTCACCCCTAAAAAACTTTTCAACCAACTAATTCTCCCTCCCCCTAAATACTGAAATATCTTCATCCCCTTGACCACGCAGACCAGAAATCAAACAAAACTCGGGTAACCCAAATCTTACCCGTGTCTCACCAAACATAAACCACATCTCCCCCTTATCAGTTTGGTAAACCTCCTTCACCAATGCCTGATGTAGTAATTGAGAAAACATCATCGGTTCCCCAAGATTTACAAAGTTTCCAAAACATGACGACTTAAACATCTCCATTTGAGATGCGGACAATTTCTACATGATCAGATTGGGCACCTCCATATCGGACCAATAAATAATTTTTTTGTTGAAATTTCGATGATGCTCGTCGTAGTATAAATCCCAAATCTACAAAATACAAATCATTACAAAAAAAAGCAATAATGACCAAAAAACAAAAACTATAGAATTATAAAAAAAATTAAACAACTAGCAACAAATAAAGTTACCAAACTTTTAAAAACAATCAAAAAAACACACCTTCATATATTTTTGACTTCTAAAAATATTATTCGAAGAAGAATTTGCCTCATAATCTTGAACTTCATTACCAACTTTAACTGGCTCAACTTCAAAATCAGATTCTGGAACAATTAATTTCTTGCTCTTTTTTAAGAAATGTCTCCTCTTTGAAGGATTAACCGAATAATTAGCCTCCCTATTTCTTTTACGTGTTTTAACCTTCCCAACATTCTTATTTTCACCGACCATCACAATGCTATTTCTTATAGAAACCATCCTATGCAAAATCAAACGAAATAACAAAAACAATAGATTCAAAATATACAAATGTTTCATGAATATTATAACATGATAAATGCAAAAATACAAAATTAAACTAAGTAGCCAATTACTAACCTGAAATAAAAATCGACGACCGCCAAAAAATCACTTTCGATCACAACCAACGACAGCAACACCAAATACATGTATAATTACTTTGGTTACTATATACATGTTATTTGGTTACTTTCATAACTTTGTTTGGTTACTTTCATATACACAAATACAGTTTATGTATAATAAACAAATTGGTTACCTTTCATATGTTTGTTTTGTCACTTCATGTTTGGTTACTTAATAATATTAATTTGGTTACATAACACATTATATTTGGGCACCAATGTTTGATGATTGTACTTGTTTAATTAATAAACAGATTGGTTGAAAATACTTAAAAGTAGAAAGTAGTTCCATATCTTGGGTTTAAAAGCCTTAGAACAGGTTTTAAAGTGGAATCCAGGAAAAAAAGAAAAAAAATTGATAATGAAAATAAAGTCTGACATTGTATAAGGCACTTGTCATGTGATAAGGAATTGGTGCAACAATCTTACAAACAGAGGTCCTACCTCAATAAGGTAGAATGTGTATATGAATTTAACAGATGAACCACTCTTAAACTTCTGAACATTCAATTATCTGTTTTTCACATAAAAATTTAATCAAGGCGTATACTTCTATAACATCAAGGAGTGCATTAACATATCTGGAGACTCCAAGTTCACCAATGACCAAACTATAACACAAATTCAGTGACAGGCTACAGAATAGGACAACATATAAAACTGGTTCTAGGACAATCATAATATTAAAGAAACTATTATATATATATATACATAAATATATACTATCACTTTTCATAAAAGATGCAACCTACATCTCAAATTTTGGTATAAACTTTAAATCTATCGAATCCAAATAATGGTACATAAACACACAAAAGAATTACAGATGGAAGGTGAATCTTGGAATTACCTTTGATCCCTAAAGATGTTTGGCCAGATCCTACAGCTGTTAAACTACTTCCGATCACACCCAACGACAGCAACACCAAATAGAAAAGAAGATGATAACCGGAAAATAAAAGCCAAACGATGCCAAATCCAAACAATAACCGGCAAACACCGATCTGAAGTATTCGATTGAAGACGAAAATCGAAAGAGAAGCCTGAAGAATATTTTACCTTCAAAGTACCAAATTACAAAACAAAGGTTTCCAAATAAAAGATATTCAGTAAACAAAAAAAACTACAAAAACACGAAAAAAAAAGAATAAGCTAATAAATTCAAATTTCCACAAAATAAGTAATTAAGCGCTAATAAAGTAACTTATTAAATCACATAACTAAATTAAAGGAACAACAACTGCACTACTTTTATAAATAAAACATTAAATTTTAACATTTTTGTAAATATTTTTAAATTGCACTTTTACTGTAATTTTTTCTAAAAAAGTATTATAAAGTGTAAATGTCCCTAATTAAAATAAGTTCATTGTGATTATTATGATGTTAGGGGACTTAAGTCCAATGTGGGTGAAAGGTGAGCCCAAGTTAAAATGATTAGTCTAATGTGTATACTTGTGCATGTATTATGGCCTAATCCTTTGATTATTAGAAAGACCACTAGAAAACTAATAAAGGATTACTAATGGCCAATGTTCATTAAATTAGGTCCAAAATATACTCTCATACATTGGCCCAAGGAAGGAGTCCAATATCTAGAAGCTTGCATGGGATAAATGTGGAAAAAAAATAGTATCCCCCCCTAAATCAGGCCACTCTCCCTTATCATAGCCTACATGGTTGATTTTTGGAGACATCATGAGTTAGGGCATGGTTAATTAAGGATTAGGTACTTCTTTTTACCAAATCACCTTTTTCTAATGGTTATTGTCTTGTGGGTAGTATAATTATACATGTATTTATACATGTATGTGTATATGAACTCCCTCTATAAATAGAGCCCTCTCTAGCATACTTGCTCCATTTTGTTCATTTGCGAAGTGTTGGGAGCTAGAAAGTGTAGAGAATTATGTAGAGTGAGAGCTAGAGGGAAAAGTGAGAGTTGAGAGAAAATAAGAAAATACTAAGAAAACTCTTTCTCTCTTGAGTTTCAAAGAAAGGAGAAGGCTTTGTGGTGGAGGAGCTTAGAAGGTGGATAGCCTAGATCATTTTCTAGCAAGAAAGAAGAAAGCTACAAGAAGGTATAACCTCCCCTAAACCTAAATTCTCTAAGTTAAGCTGGTACAATTTAGTTTGTAGTTGATTATGCATGCTTGGTTGTGGGAGAATCTTGTGTGTAAGAACTCAAAGTATAAAGTGGTTTTGATAGAGATTATATGATATTATGTGTTAAAATGTGTAAGAACTCAAAGTAGAAAGGAAATAATAATATAAACGTTTTACCGGAAAAACCCTAAAATAAAATAGAGAGTTTGAAGGGGCATAACTCACTGTGAATTTATTGTTTTTACGATCCGTAAGTTTTGGGTGTTAGATCTATGAGTTCTCTAACCAATTTAAGTAGAACGAATGGAAAATATTAAAATTTTAATTTATGGTGATTTTTTACTAAAACTGCCCAAACTGCAAAAAACCCGAAAAGTAATCTACCAAATATTTTCGGCCCCTGTTTAGACCATTTATCTTGTGCCAAAAATTTGGCGCCCTTTTGGATTTTAGTAGTGTATGGTATAAAGAAGTTTTAGTCCAAAAATGAGCTCAATCCGACTTTGTACGAAAGAGTTATGGCCAAACGAATTTTTAAGAATTAAAACTTTGAACGGGAAAATTTGAAGTTGTTCAACTTAGAAAATTATGAAATTTTTACTGGAAGTACACACTGAGAGAGGAAGCTACTGTGTAAGTTTCAGAATTTTTGGATAGAATCTCGAATTATGAAAAATGTCGAAGTTTTTCGCTTATACGACCCTTTTAAAAATAGTAAATAATGTTGAAGAATTAAAAGAAAAATATTTTGAGTGTGAAATAATGTTAACTAAGTGTTTCTAGAAAGAATAAAAATAATAAGATATTTAAGTATTTTTAATAAATAAATTTGAGTTAAGAAAATTAAGGAAAATAATTAAAGAGAAATCGAAAAATGATGTAATTTGATTTTACCATCAAGTATGTGATAAAAAAAAATAGATAAATAAAACTTATTAAGGATAGTATGGTCATTTTCGTGATCATGTTATGTTAACAAGGAAACAATAATGATTAAATGTGAAACTACTTATGGAAATTAATTAACAAATAGTATCAAAAAATAAATAAAATAAAAAAATAAAAAATAGTAAATAAGAAATAATAAACAAATAAAATAATTATCTTATTTGTAGATCATGGATATGAACTAAGTAAATAAAGGAAGAATTTAAACAAATGACATAAAATTATTTTATGTGACTGTAATAAGGAATGATAATAAAAAGTGATTAAAAAAATAAAGTAATAAAGAATACTTTATTTGTGGGGATTAAATAATAAATATTAATTATGAATTGAAGCATGAAGGTAATTGCTAAACAAATAAAATATCAATGAAGATTATCTTATTTGTAGAACGTGAAGATGAGAACTACTATAAAATCATGATAAGAAAAGTTGGTGAACCACAAATGTGTTTGTAGACAATTAAATAACTAATATAATAATAAGTATTATTTGTGGAGAATGGATACAATACTTATCGGTAATTAATTAGGGAGAGTTCAATTATGAGTCATGTGACGTCCCCAAATCCGGGTACTTGAAACCCGTACTTAGTGTTACACGATACCATTCATTCAAACTGCTTATTATATTAAATAATTAAAAGATTACATCAGAGTTTGCTATCCCAGGTACGAAGACCCTTAAGTACTTTATTATCATGATAAAGTATTATCATATTACAAATTCTAATTATTACAAGCAACGACTTCCGACTACTCATTCAGCTTTCCTTTGCCTTTGTCCTTTCCAGATCCTTCTGTACGATCTTGCTTAGTTGAAAATATTTAATTTCAAAGCAAGAATGAGCATTCAATTGCTCAGCAAGTAATAACAGACAATAAGCAACATATGAAAAGGTTAAATATTTTCTTTGAGACATACTTCTGCAATGAATCAATAATTGTGAAGCAACTGAAACAATTCTGAATAACTTATCAAATCGTTTATATTTTCGAAACGACATACTGACTATAGATGTTGAGTGGTCAAAAGACCAAGAACTTGTATTTTCAAGTTTATGATAAGGTTTGAATATAATTTCACCTGTAAACCGACATGCTTACGGGCACGGTAGGTGATCAGCCTGTTATGCCCTGCGTTGATCAAAACTAGCGTGCAAGAACAACATTCACGTTCATCATCCGCCTTTGGTGTAGACACCCAAATTTTGCACTTCATATACTTACCCTGACAGGAGGGCAGATCCGTCAAATGAGCCGGCCTGCGAGAGCAAAAGATGGACCAGTATGAACACTCGACGCCACCGCGACGATTTACGACCGAAACCGACGTGACAACAAGGCTGTCCAATTTGAGCATTCCCGAATGATGTGGCACGTCTCCCAGTAATTCCCGGACTGCAAAATATAAACATGTCGGCAAAAATCGACGTCACGACACGAGAATTGAGGCGTAACACGAAAATCGAGAAAGTCAAGCCAGCCAGCCGCGGATTGATCTGCGGCCAATGAGTGCGCTTTTTGAAAACACGGAACTCGAAACACGGAACTCGAAACCAGGCTGAGTGGCAGGTGGGCCCGCAGATCAATCTGCGGCCAAGCCGCAGATCAATCTGCGGCCAAGCCGCAGATCAATCTGCGGCCAAGCCGCAGATCAATCTGCGGCTGCCCTAGGCCAGCCTATTTCAGCTCAGTTTCTTCAGTTCATCCAGGGAGAGTTCAGCAAATTGGAAAGAATTGGAGAAGAAGGAGAATTCAGCAACAAGAAGCACGGAAATAGAGGGGAAAAAGAGAGAAATTTTGCAATCAAATAGGAAGAAAAGAGAGAAAAAGAGAGAGAATTTAATTCTTTTGATTTTGATTGTATCAAACACTCTCCTTATCCTATTCAAATATACAAGTTCACATCCATTTGAGATCAATTGCAAGGTGAAAATTTCTATTTGTTCTAGCAATTCATATCATATTGATTGGGTAAATTAGATGTAACTTTCATGTATCTTGTTGAACAATCATGGATTAGGGATTATTGGTGAGGGTTCCATCGGAACAAAATTCTTCCTAATAACCCGAGGATATCCAATTGATGAAATTTCTAGCTTGTTTATGGTGATTCATTGGGTGTAATTTATTTAGATTGTCATTTTCGGATATCATGGTGTATTAGATAAATCCGGGTTGGTTAGTTATGTAGTATTCATTTTGTGGGCATGTCGTAATCTCGTGTAAGCCTAGGAACGCGACCCCGGGGTTCAAATCCGATGATGGACGTTTTGATGTATGTAATAGATTCAAGGTGCTCGTTTTTGTAACATGTAACCGTCGGGCCTTAAAACGACGCCAAGGCGAGAATCGGGTTTAAGGCCCCGTAGTAGTGAAATATGTGATTGTTGGCGTTCGGGGATATTTTGATGGCTTACATGCCCGTGAATAGCCTCGACGCGTGTTTATGCTTGATTAGATTTCGTGACGCCAAAATGATTCCAAAGGATTAAACGATAAAGATCTTTCTAAAATCAATCGAAGTAGGATATTAGCATCATGAGGCTAAAAATTGGAAATGCTAACGAAAGTTGATTCCTATTCTACGAGAAAGCTAAAAAGAAGTTATTTTCAAATGTCATGAAAATGGGTTTTATAAAACAAATTAAATGTTTTATTAAACCTTGATGTATAGGGCGAAAGAGATCCTAGAAATTGCCCCTCATTTATGAAAGCAACGTATAAATCTCGATTCCTATTTTTGCTAAGGCTTAATAAACTCCTATTTTTGCCAAAACGTCACCTAATGAAAATCTCCTAGTTTTGACAATTAAAATCAAACCTTTTTCATAAAGCTTTCTCGTGTATGCCGAAAAGACATTCCGAAGCGTTCTCAAATTAAAGCACGACTTTCCCTAAAAATCCAAATGATTCTCTCATACAAACTTACCCCAACATTCATATAGGTACACACACACACACTCACACGTATACACATTTCATGAATCAAAGGATAGGAAAGTATCAAGATTGCGGTAACCGTGCTTCATGGAAGTCGAGGGGTGCCTAACACCTTCCCCTCACTTAAGCAAGCCCCCGAACTCTATGAATCTCGATTCGCAGACCAATTAATTCGGAGTCATATATGAGCCAGCGATTTATAAAAAGCGAAAACTCGGATGAGTTGGTACATCCATTTCAAATATACCAACTGGCAACTCTGATTAATTGGCTCATCATAAAAAATGATCTTTCAAAACCCCGTCGACATTAATGCCGACCTTTTCCAAAAATCATTTAATCAAGAGGCTAAAATTGGAAAAGACTAAAAAAGGACACACGAAGAAAAAACCCGGCGTCGGCAGCTGGCGACTCTGCTGGGGAGATTAGAGGGCTTAAGCCGCGTTCAAATCTTGATGCTATCCTATCCTTCAAAAATTCATGAATATGTGTGTGCATGCGATATTTTGATCATTTTTACTTTTGTTGTGTGAATGTGTGTTTTGTCCAATAAGTGAATGATTGAATGGGATTGCTTTAATTTAAAGTAAAATCATTTGCATACGGTGAGGACGATGAATGTGAATGTATGTTGAGAGTGTACCTCCTCCTGAGGCGAACCTGTTGGTTGCTTATTACTGGACTCGAAGGGGCTACTCCCCGTAGATGGCTCAGGAAACGCACCACCCAAATCCGCTCCAATCGAAAGGTTTCAAACGAGTAGATTGCGAAGATTTGGGGACCTTCATGCCGAAAAGCCCATGAGAGTAACCCTAGGATAGGTCAGCCTCAAATTAACCCAACGCAGGAAAAGTCTCTTCATGCCTTTTTACATTCACGCGTAAATCTCATGATTCCATTCATATATGCCTCCCTTTCTGTCAGGAGAAATTACTAACCTCTATGTTTTACAGGGAACGACTGGGGAAGCATAATAAAGTCATGTTTAGCATTTGTTATTGCATTAAGGGACTACTGACTTTTTGTTTTACAGGGAAAGATTAAAAAACCAAAAACTCAAAGTTATAGCTTTAGCATGCATCCATATCCTTTCATTTCCTCGGACTAAACTTCGAACCATTGTCTCTGTAGGATTGCTCCTCAAACACGTTCGCAATCTAAAAGAGCCCAGAACTCTACATCTGAAATGGCTGATATTCCATCCACTAATTCCGGTTCCATATCTAGGGAGGAATTTGACGACTTTAAGAAGCAGATGTTAGAAATGGCCATAATGCTAAAAGAGCAATTGATGCCCAGACAGGATCCCCCTAAGGAGGATCCACCTCAACTTAAGGGCAAACCAGTCGTCCCAAAAGCCATGCCCGCACCAAACAAGACAGTGATTACTATCCCGGAAGAGGGAGATACGGATGACCTGCGAAAGAAAATGAGACAAATGGAGGAAACCATCCAATCTATGAAGGGCATAGGGTCCCTAGGCAGGGTTAACTATTCAGATTTGTGTGTCTTCCCCGGAGCCAGATACCCGGAGAAATTTAAAATCCCTGAATTTGAAAAATACAGTGGAAAAGGGGATCCTTACACACATCTGAAAATCTACATCGGGGAGCTTGGATCTTACGCCGAGGATGAGGGTCTGAGGATGCAACTTTTCCAAAAGAGTTTGACGGGAGAAGCGAGAATCTGGTATGCCCGTCTTGACAATGCCCGGATTCATAATTGGGAAGAGTTGGCCCATACCTTCTTAACACAGTATAACTTCCAGGCACAAATGGCCCCGGATAGATACCAAATGACAAAAGTTAAGAAGCAACCCAGGGAATCCTTCAGGGATTATGCACAACGATGGAGGGGTATGGCCGCACAGGTGAATCCCCCGATGAGCGAATCGGAGATGGTGATGACCTTTGTAGACATTCAGGAGGCACCGTATTATGAACGGGTCATATCAGGGATTGGAAGACCCTTTGCTGAGATGATTAAACATGGAGAGATGGTGGACATGGGGTTGAAATCTGGCAAAATCTGGGATCTCACGGCTTTGGAAGCGGCTGCGGAGCAAATCCGAAGCGGAAACTATGGCAGCACTTCCCGTAGGGTCCAAAGCAAAAAGGAAGAAGATGTTTCCCTTATCCTGCAGGGATCATCTAGAAAGGCAAAAAACAATCCTCCAGTACAGGTGCAGAGAGTGGGGCCATCCCGACAACCTAACTTCATTGATCAAAGGGTGGATGGGCGAAGAAGAGTCGAGACCTCGAAAAATCGAGTATTCACCCCACTCGGGGATCCTCTTGAGCAGGTGTTGGCCGTATTGATAACTCAGAGGAAAATAGTCGATGTGGCACCCCCAAGTGACCCGAATGGAAGAAGATTTGACCCAAGCAAGTGATGTGCCTATCACTCAGGTTCCCCTGGTCATGATACGCAGGAATGTTGGACGCTGAAGCATAAAATTCAGGACTTGATTGATAGTGGGGAAATCGTGGTGGAACAGCCAGGGTCACCAAATGTTAAATCCTCTACCTAAGCATGATGGGGAAGGGGGGTAAATCCAGAAGTATGGCAGTGAATCCCAGCCAGTGGAAGATCATTGGGTTTTAAAATTCAGAGTTTTATTTCAAGTCCCTGCACGCTCATGTCATTTTGTCATGTTATCCAAAAGGAAGATCATGTGCTGAAATGTGTTATATATATGACAAGCATTTTTTTTTGTTTTAATGGCAGCACCCCCAAACGATCACGAAGAACCCGGAGTAGGGGCAAAAAAAAAAAAAAACCAACTTAACACTGGATCAAAAATCCCCCAAACCTTTCAACAGGTCAAAGGACCGGGTCTTTTGTCAGCCCAGCGAGATACCGATGCAACCAGTACGAGGGAAATCACAAGAAAAGCAACTTCACACTGGGGCATTTGTCAACTACCCGGGAAATGATGACGTGCAAATTGGCACCCATGCAACAAATTCCATCAACATGCACCATCATCATCAAATGCTACCTCATGTCAATTCAATAGTCCATGATACATTTGGCATTTGTCAAGCATAGTTTTCCCTGGGTACGATGACTCGCGTGAAAGGGGATTTTTATTTGACTTGATAGGAATCGGATCAATTCTGACAAGCAACCGTGGAGCACGATCGTGAGTATGATTAGACGAGGAAGGCTATTCAACCTTTTGATCGGGTACAAAGCCTTAATTCAAAGCAACGTTTGCGACAGAATCGACCTCATGTGACAGCTTTCACTTTGCATTTGCACAAACTTTCAGTTGTGGGGTATAAAACTATGACGACGTTGATGGCAATTAAACACGTAGTCAGACAGTCGATAATTATCAAGCTAATATCAAGAAGTCAGACGATAAATGATTATCAAGCTAATGTCTCGAATCGTGGCCTGGGTTATTCGAGTAATTAAGCCCGAGGGGTGTCTCTACACCTGGTGCCCTAAAGCCATCTAGTTTGGGAGTCGCTGGCCCAACACTCGTTACATGGGTAACTCAGAGCCTAAGAAAACGAGCATTACAGTAGAGGAGGCCCGAGCAGATTCGAATCGTGGCATGGGCTACTCGAGTAATTAAGCCTAGGGGGTGTCTCTGCATCTGGTGCCCTAAAGCCGTCTGGTTTGGGAGTCACCGGCCTAACACTCGCTACATGGGTAACTCAAGCCTAAGAAAATGAATCTTGCGCAAGGTCAAGCAAAGAACGAATGGGGCAGACCACCAGCTTGTCTCGAACCGTGGCCTTTGTTACTAGAGTAAATAAGCCTGAAGGGGTGTCTGTACACCTAATACCCCAAAACCGTCTGGTTCGGGAGTCATTGGTCCAAAACTCGTTAAATGGGTAACTTTGAATAGCCTAAGAAAATGAGACAAGTGAAGTGGGCTAATAAAGAGAAAAGATAATACGAGAAAAAAACTCTCGGCCTTAAACAAGAAGTCATGAAAGAGAAACCCCTACTGAATGCTGCATCGCACAGTGCATTTGTCATATGACGTCAATCCTGCTAAGGACGTTGTCGAGAATGGAGACAGAGTGCCTTTGACGAGGGAATGTAGTTCTTTTGAATTCGACCTCACTCACGTACAATGACCATGAATGCTTGAAGGTGTTCTTACGATTTCATAACTCGTCAAATAGAAAATCATCAACTCACGAGGGATTGAAAAAAAAAAAAAAACTTCCAATCTAGTACATTCACGGTTCACAACTTGCCAGATTGTGCGATCAATAGATATTCAATTTCATATGCTTTCACTGCATTTTTGTCGAGATTATAATATCTTTGTGTTGAACTAACACTAACGGCCCGATCCTTCAAGTTTTGGCATTTGTTAGTCATTTGATATGCAGGATCTTGCAGAGCTGTGGATAACTCAGCACGGTCAACATCGCGAGTTTCCGATAGAAATTCTTGGTAGCGACACGCGCCAAGGCAGGGGCAGTTAAGAATCGTGAAATGAAAGGAAGCTGAGGCTGTACAGAACTTCTCGTCATTGGGCCTCTCCCCAATCCTGACTATCACTGCCTCGACATCCAATTGATCCACGTGCATGAGCATATACAAGGATGATATAATGCGGGACGATAGCATATCGGCCATCAGAGATGATCAAAAGGCCAAGGAGCCCAACATAGCTGTCAATCATCACAGAGAGCGAAACAGACTGCCTCAAATGAAGACGACCGAGAACAGGCAGAGTATCAAACCAATGTTGAAGTCTAGAAACTACACTTCACGACGGGGCGTGATCCAATCAAATGTTGGCAAACAATGACGACGGTCGAATCGTATCATTTGACTGAACAGGGGTCATTTCTATCTAAACATATGTGTGCACATGCATCTGTCCATAACATATCTGCTAGATCATGCATAAACAACCGTTGCATGCATACATGTACGATCAAAATGAAAATCTTCAGGGGAAAGTACAAGCACGTCGCTTTCAACCTCACAAATTATCAGATCGTGATAGCTTTTACGGCATGGTACGTGGACGATGTTGGTGGGAGATCCAGGACAGAAGCCGATCACACATCCCACTTCAAGAAATCACTTAAATCAAGTCAACGATCCTTGGGAAGGGCTGGTATCCAATAATCAACGATCCCTGGGAAGGGCTGGTATCCAAAAAATCAACGATCCCTGGGAAGGGCTGGTATCCAAAAATTAACAATCCCTGGGAAGGGCTGGTATCCAAAAAATCAACGATCCCTAGGAAGGGCTGGTATCCAAAAATCAACGATCCCTGGGAAGGGCTGGTATCCAAAAAATCAACGATCCCTAGGAAGGGCTGGTATCCAAAAATCAACAATCCCTGGGAAGGGCTGGTATCCAAAAAATCAACGATCCCTGGGAAGGGCAGGTATCCAATAATCAACGATCCCTGGGAAGGGCTGGTATCCAAAAAATCAACGATCCCTAGGAAGGGCTGGTATCCAAAAAATTAACGATCCCTAGGAAGGGCTGGTATCCAAAAATTAACGATCCCTGGGAAGGGCTGGTATCCAAAAAATCAACGATCCCTGGGAAGGGCTGGTATCCAATAATCAACGATCCCTGGGAAGGGCTGGTATCCAAAAAATCAACGATCCCTGGGAAGGGCTGGTATCCAAAAAATCAACGATCCCTGGGAAGGGCTGGTATCCAAAAATCAACAATCCCTGGGAAGGGCTGGTATCCAAAAAATCAACGATCCCTAGGAAGGGCTGGTATCCAAAAATCAACGATCCCTGGGAAGGGCTGGTATCCAAAAAATAAACGATCCCTGGGAAGGGCTGGTATCCAAAAAATCAACGATCCCTGGGAAGGGCTGGTATCCAAAAATCAACAATCCCTGGGAAGGGCTGGTATCCAAAAAATCAACGATCCCTCGGAAGGGCTGGTATCCAAAAATCAACGATCCCTGGGAAGGGCTGGTATCCAAAAAATCAACGATCCCTGGGAAGGGCTGGTATCCAAAAATCAACAATCCCTGGGAAGGGCTGGTATCCAAAAAATCAACGAACCCTAGGAAGGGTTGGTATCCAAAAATCAACGATCCCTGGGAAGGGCTGGTATCCAAAAAATCAACGATCCCTGGGAAGGGCTGGTATCCAAAAATCAACAATCCCTGGGAAGGGCTGGTATCCAAAAAATCAACGATCCCTGGGAAGGGCTTGTATCCAATAATCAACGATCCCTGGGAAGGGCTGGTATCCAAAAAATCAACGATCCCTAGGAAGGGCTGGTATCCAAAAATTAACGATCCCTGGGAAAGGCTGGTATCCAAAAAATCAACGATCCCTGGGAAGGGCTGGTATCCAATAATCAACGATCCCTGGGAAGGGCTGGTATCCAAAAAATCAACGATCCCTGGGAAGGGCTGGTATCCAAAAAATCAACGATCCCTGGGAAGGGCTGGTATCCAAAAATCAACAATCCCTGGGAAGGGCTGGTATCCAAAAAATCAACGATCCCTAGGAAGGGCTGGTATCCAAAAATCAACGATCCCTGGGAAGGGCTGGTATCCAAAAAATCAACGATCCCTGGGAAGGGCTGGTATCCAAAAATCAACAATCCCTGGGAAGGGCTGGTATCCAAAAAATCAACGAACCCTCGGAAGGGCTGGTATCCAAAAATCAACGATCCCTGGGAAGGGCTGGTATCCAAAAAATCAACGATCCCTGGGAAGGGCTGGTATCCAAAAATCAACAATCCCTGGGAAGGGCTGGTATCCAAAAAATCAACGATCCCTGGGAAGGGCTGGTATCCAATAATCAACGATCCCTGGGAAGGGCTGGTATCCAAAAAATCAACGATCCCTGGGAAGGGCTGGTATCCAAAAAATCAACGATCCCTAGGAAGGGCTGGCATCCAAAAATTAACGATCCCTGGGAAGGGCTGGTATCCAAAAAATCAATGATCCCTGGGAAGGGCTGGTATCCAATAATCAACGATCCCTGGGAAGGGCTGGTATCCAAAAAATCAACGATCCCTGGGAAGGGCTGGTATCCAAAAAATCAACGATCCCTGGGAAGGGCTGGTATCCAAAAATCAACAATCCCTAGGAAGGGCTGGTATCCAAAAAATCAACGATCCCTAGGAAGGGCTGGTATCCAAAAATCAACGATCCCTGGGAAGGGCTGGTATCCAAAAATCAACAATCCCTGGGAAGGGCTGGTATCCAAAAATCAACAATCCCTGGGAAGGGCTGGTATCCAAAAAATCAACGATCCATGGGAAGGGCTGGTATCCAATAATCAACGATCCCTTGGAAGGGCTGGTATCTAAAAAATCAACGATCCCTAGGAAGGGCTGGTATCCAAAAAATCAACGATCCCTAGGAAGGGCTGGTATCCAAAAATCAACGATCCCTGGGAAGGGCTGGTATCCAAAAAATCAACGATCCCTGGTAAGGGTTGGTATCCAAAAATCAACAATCCCTGGGAAGGGCTGGTATCCAAAAAATCAACGATCCCTAGGAAGGGCTGGTATCCAAAAATCAACGATCCCTGGGAAGGGCTGGTATCCAAAAAATCAACGATCCCTAGGAAGGGTTGGTATCCAAAAATCAACGATCCCTGGGAAGGGCTGGTATCCAAAAAATCAACGATCCTTGGGAAGGGCTGGTATCCAAAAATCAACAATCCCTAGGAAGGGTTGGTATCTAAAAAATCAACAATCCCTGGGAAGGGGTGGTATCCAAAAAATTAACAATCCCTGGGAAGGGCTGGTATCCAAAAATCAACGACCCCTGGGAAGGGCTGGTATCCAAAAAATCAACTAAAGGGCTGAGATCCAAACAACTAACACCCTGGGAAGGGCTGGTATCCAACCAATCAACTAACACCGTGGGAAGGGCTGGTATCCAACCAATCAACTAACACCTTGGGAAGGGCTGGTATCCAACCAATCAACTAACACCCTAGGAAGGGCTGAGATCCAAACAACTAACACCTTGGGAAGGGCTGATATCCAAACAACTAACACCTTGGGAAGGGCTGAGATCCAATCAACTAACACCCTGGGAAGGGCTGGTATCCAACCAATCAACTAACACCCTGGGAAGGGCTGGTATCCAACCAATCAACTAACACCCTGGGAAGGGCTGAGATCCAACCAATCAACTAACACCCTGGGAAGGGCTGAGATCTAAACAACTAACACCTTGGGAAGGGCTGATATCCAAACAACTAACACCTTGGGAAGGGCTGAGATCCAAACAACTAACACCTTGGGAAGGGCTGATATCCAAACAACTAACATCTTGGGAAGGGCTGAGATCCAAACAACTAACACCCTGGGAAGGGCTGGTATCCAAACAATTAACGACCCCTGGGAAGGGCTGGTATCCACACAATCAAAGACCCTGGGAAGGGCTGGTATCCAAACAATCAACAAACCCTGGGAAGGGCTGAGATCCAAACAATCAACGACCCCTGGGAAGGGCTGAGATCCAAACAAGGTGGTGAGCGATCCCTGGGAAGGGCTGAGATCCAAGCAAACCCCGACAAATGATGACATCTGTAGAGCAGTATCAAGAGACTGTACAGGGGTCATTTTTCATCAAATTTGCATTTTTAATGTTGTTTCACATGCATTGAATAGATGATAACTCTGTACGTGATCCATGCAGGTTAGGTGTCAAGGTCCTAGCCTATCTGAGTCAAAAGTAATGACTGCCAAGAACGATGTACGAGGACGAATTCCAAGGATGCCTTTCAAGCTAGTCAGGAGAATAACTTCCTCTGATGACAATGCGATGGAATAAGGTGATTACGAGATGGATGACCGGATACGAGACCCGGCCCCGACCAGACGAGCGACCGGATACGAGACCCGGCACTCACAAGACGATCAACCGGATACGAGACCCGGTGATCACGAGACGACCGATTTGAAGATGAAACCCGTCGACTAACAAGGCGGGCGGGGATTGATGCATTGACACCTTTACGAATGTTTTGCATGCCTTACATCTCGTGTTGCATCATAAGTTGCATGTGCTGCATCATGTATGTACTGTCATTCTTGTGAATTGTCATTCATGCGTCGGGTGTCTATTTCTTTATTATGTTCATTTCATTTAACATTTCATAAACATGATAAAGAGGGGCAGCTGTAGACACCCAAATTTTGCACTTCATATACTAACCCTGACAGGAGGGCAGATCCGTCAAATGAGCCGGCCTGCGAGAGCAAAAGATGGACCAGTATGAACACTCGACGCCACCGCGACGATTTACGACCGAAACCGACGTGACAACAAGGCTGTCCGATTTGAGCATTCCCGAATGATGTGGCACGTCTCCCAGTAATTCTCGGACTGCAAAAATCGACGTCACGACACGAGAATTGAGGCGTAACACGAAAATTGAGAAAGTCAAGCCAGCCAGCCGCGGATTGATCTGCGGCCAATGAGTGCGCTTTTTGAAAACACGGAACTCGAAACACGGAACTCGAAACCAGGCTGAGTGGCAGGTGGGCCAGCCAGTCGCAGATCAATCTGCGGCCAAGCCGCAGATCAATCTGCGGCTGCCCTAGGTCAGCCTATTTCAGCTCAGTTCTTCATTTCATCCAGGGAGAGTTCAGCAAATTGGAAAGAATTGGAGAAGAAGGAGAATTCAGCAACAAGAAGCACGGAAATAGAGGGGAAAAAGAGAGAAATTTTGCAATCAAATAGGAAGAAAAGAGAGAAAAAGAGAGAGAATTTAATTCTTTTGATTTTGATTGTATCAAATACACTCCTTATCCTATTCAAATATACAAGTTCACATCCATTTGAGATCAATTGCAAGGTGAAAATTTCTATTTGTTCTAGCAATTCATATCATATTGATTGGGTAAATTAGATGTAACTTTCATGTATCTTGTTGAACAATCATGGATTAGGGATTATTGGTGAGGGTTCCATCGGAACAAAATTCTTCCTAATAACCCGAGGATATCCAATTGATGAAATTTCTAGCTTGTTTATGGTGATTCATTGGGTGTAATTTATTTAGATTGTCATTTTCGGATATCATGGTGTATTAGATAAATCCGGGTTGGTTAGTTATGTAGTATTCATTTTGTGGGCATGTCGTAATCTCGTGTGAGCCTAGGAACGCGACCCCGGGGTTCAAATCCGATGATGGACGTTTTGATGTATGTAATAGATTCAAGGTGCTCGTTTTTGTAACATGTAACCGTCGGGCCTTAAAACGACGCCAAGGCGAGAATCGGGTTTAAGGCCCCGTAGTAGTGAAATATGTGATTGTTGGTGTTCGGGGATATTTTGATGGCTTACATGCCCGTGAATAGCCCCGACGCGTGTTTATGCTTGATTAGATTTCGTGACGCCAAAATGATTCCAAAGGATTAAACGATAAAGATCTTTCTAAAATCAATCGAAGTAGGATATTAGCATCATGAGGCTAAAAATTGGAAATGCTAACGAAAGTTGATTCCTATTCTACGAGAAAGCTAAAAAGAAGTTATTTTCAAATGTCACGAAAATGGGTTTTATAAAACAAATTAAATGTTTTATTAAACCTTGATGTATAGGGCGAAATAGATCCTAGAAATTGCCCCTCATTTATGAAAGCAACGTATAAATCTCGATTCCTATTTTTGCTAAGGCTTAATAAACTCCTATTTTTGCCAAAACGTCACCTAATGAAAATCTCCTAGTTTTGACAATTAAAATCAAACCTTTTTCATAAAGCTTTCTCGTGTATGCCGAAAAGACATTCCGAAGCGTTCCCAAATTAAAGCACGACTTTCCCTAAAAATCCAAATGATTCTCTCATACAAACTTACCCCAACATTCATATAGGTACACACACACACTCACACGTATACACATTTCATGAATCAAAGGATAGGAAAGTATCAAGATTGCGGTAACCGTGCTTCATGGAAGTCGAGGGGTGCCTAACACCTTCCCCTCACTTAAGCAAGCCCCCGAACTCTATGAATCTCGATTCGCAGACCAATTAATTCGGAGTCATATATGAGCCAGCGATTTATAAAAAGCGAAAACTCGGATGAGTTGGTACATCCATTTCAAATATACCAACTGGCAACTCTGATTAATTGGCTCATCATAAAAAACGATCTTTCAAAACCCCGTCGACATTAATGCCGACCTTTTCCAAAAATCATTTAATCAAGAGGCTAAAATTGGAAAAGACTAAAAAAGGACACACGAAGAAAAAACCCGGCGTCGACATTTGGCGCATAAAAATTTTCCAAATAAGGGAAGTTCATCCTCAGACTTGAGTTCCAACTAAAACAATTTAGTTGAACAACTCTACCTAAAATCAATAATATTTCAAGACTTAAATTGAAAGCGATGAAATATTTTAGTGTGAGTCTAGCCAAATCAAGTAGCTTAAACTTCTTCTTAAACAGTTTAGATTTTTAGAACTTTAAAGATATGCAATGTAGCAAGCTAGTATAAATCTTGAGATTTTCTACTCAGCATATAACCATTGTACACAACAAAAGCTGTACAAGATTTAGATACCATATAACTCAAATGAAATTAGAAACTTTGCAATAAAATAGGATACTTGTATTCAATATGTAAATCGAACGAAATTGGAAACTTGCACAATATGAAAACATTAGCACAAGGTTTAAGATACTTATTTAAAGATAAATGAGTTCAAGATATAAACCTATTACATAAGGTAAATGTATAGATTAGGATACTTGCTTATAGCTTCTTGTGTACTTTATAAAAATAAAGCATGAGGTTTAGATATTTGCCTTGCGCGTAGGTTATATTTACCCCTTAACTTCACTTCAAATATCCTACACAGTTATTTATGATAAATATTCATTAGCCACATATAACAAGCTCATACTCACATATACCACATATATTAAGCTTATACATTCCAAGTAAATATATATATGTATATATATATATATATATATATATATATATATATATATCAGGCATACATTTAGCCAGGTATTCAATATATATTCAAACCACATAGTTGTATATCTCTAAATCTTGCTTTTGCTTTTATTTTGAAAATTATTGATTTTATATCTTAAAATCTTTGGTTAACATTGTAACTTCATGCTTGGTCTTTTATTCAAAGTAACCATATAAAGTACACATTTTATGGAGATTTCAATTCTCATTAACCCCTAGTTACTATTTGTTATTTCATTTGCTTTTACTAATTTTTAGTAAACTTTGGTTTGAAACAGTTCTATTTTGATTGAACATGCTAAACATATTTGCTGCCATGTTAAGGAGACTTAAGAGACTTAATAATCATGCACCAAGCTTTAGTTCATAAAATAGAACCTCTTGGTAACTCTGCAGCATAGCGCGACCACGCTGCAAAATGGCCTAGGAGTGGTGCGGCCGCGCTTCTCCTGCTGAGGCTCAGGACTGGCTATTTCTTACCCTGTTCAAATCCTAACATGCTTAGCTAATTAGGACTGTTCAAATCCCAACATGCTTAGCTAATTAGGACATCATACCAGCCTTTTTTAAGCATAAAGGACTCTAATACACCTGCGTAGAAGCTCAGATGATAAAGAAAGCATCTTTGCATTTCTGAGGATCAGCGCGGCCGCGCTGGTTTTGGCCTGGGAAGTGGCGCATCCACGCCACTTCTAGACAGTTCCAAAACAGACTCTGTTTTAGTATAACCCAGAATTCATGCCACCTTTAATTTCCTAGCCACTATATATGATAATATACATACTTGAAATACTTAGTAGATGATTAGAATCAAGATTGTATCATAATCCAAACTAGAGAAGTTAGGAATTTCAAAATTTCTAGTTGAATTCTTCTTTTAGACAATTTAACAAAAAGTATAAGAGCATGATTTTAAACTTTGATTTTTAATGGATTTCAGTTAAGGTTCAGCCTAGATTTCTTATAGAAATCACTGCTTATACCTCTGCACAACAACAACTAATCTCCTTGCTAAATCCTAACTGATTTTACAACCAATTTACATAACTATTCATATGAATTTACTCAATTTAGAAAAAACATAATAAATTGATGGGTTACCTTTTGATTGATGGATTCCAATTGAATTCGGAGGTGTAGGCTGTCAATTGCTCATATCAACCCATCAACCCAAGCCGCGATTTACCGGCAAACCCTCGAGCTGTGAACCCCCACCAGTCACGTCGCCGCACGCTCTAACCCTTTGGTCCGTTCGTCGAGTGTCCAGTCATCCGTGGCGAAACCCGCTTCGCCTGCTGGTCAACCCTTGGTAGCCGTCGGTCGCTAGGTTCCCTCCCCAGTCCAACCCGCCGGTCGCCTCAATCTGTCTCGCAAATCTTCGCACCGAGGCACGCCTGGTGTGACCTCTCTTCGCTCGTCTCTCGTTCCACCTGGTTGAAACCCTAGTGAACCCCTACTTCTCCTTCTCGGCTTGGTTTGATTTGAGGGCTTTGAGTCGCTTTTGCTCGGCTTTCCCCAATTTACCTCACCGATCAAACTTTCCCCCCCCCCCCAATTTGGCTACTGATAACCCCAAAGGGAACGGATCCAACCCGGTCAGAAGAGGAAATGGGTTCGACCCGGTAGGAGGGGAATTGGGCTTACCCAATTGAGATTGGGCCGGATGGAATGATTAGAAAGGTGGCCCAAGAGAAGAATAAAAACGGAAATTGGGCTTTGCCCAATTAAAATTTGGGTCAATTGAAATAAAAGAACATAGCCCAACTTGTTTATTAAAATTATTAACATTATTCTCCTAATATTTAAATTGAATCAATTACTTAAATTAATTAACTATTTATAATATTTATTTCGACAATAGTTCTTCATGCGAATTATTTAGATCCGATAATAGTAACGCAAATTAATTTTCCCAATTTTCTTGAAATTAAATATTAGGATAAATTTATAAATTTGAATAATACTACTTACATGGATCCAATTAAATTTATAAAATTGTATAAAATGAATTTATTTATAAAAATAAATTTGATGCAATGTTTAAAATTTCCGGACATTACAGTTGGTGGCCCGAAACACTGAGCTGAGAGAGAGGCTGGAGCAGAGGGATCTGCAGATCGCCCACCTGAAGGCCAAGCAGGAGGCCATGAGATTTGAGTTTGGGTTGGAGGTGTCTGAGCGGATGCATGTCAGAGAGGCCTGGGTCCGGGAGGCCAGGAGGGTTGATCAGCTTGAGGACCGGTTGGAGGCCAGAGCTGTGAGGATAGAGACCCTAGGACATGCTTTAGATGCAGCCTACAAGAGACCCCGGACTGAGATAGGGGCGTCTAGTCGCTCTGTTCGTCGCAGGATCGGGGATGGAGCATTCTCTTCCAGTCAGCAGGCACGGATTCGTCACGACGGGCAGTGACGTGATATGATGGTTGCTTTGTCTTTAGTGCAGTTAGTCCCACTTTTTGTTATATTAGGGACGTATTCATGTTTGTCTTGTGAAACTTTATATTTGTATTTATGCTTGGGGTAGCAGTTACACCCCAACTTTTGTGGTCTTTAGGGATGAAAGGTTAGGACTCCCCACTTTTGTCTCACGGGGGGATGATTGATAGGGCACACAGTGGCGCATTTATAGAAGTATGCCACAGGTTTAGTCTTGTAACAAAACAGTGGTATATGAATATAAATGCAGATGTTTCACTTAAATCAAATGTGTTGATAGATATTTTGCCCTTCATTACTGATTTTAATGACATATTGTGTAAAATATAAAACTATAGGTAAAAGTCAGCGGATTTCCCTTATCCAATCATGCCGCCAAGAGGACGACCACGTAACCAACAGGATGAAGAGTCAGAGAGTGAGGTTGGGAATCAATCCAATCCAATGAGGATGTTCGCAGAAATGCTGGCAGAAGCTATGCAATCAAGACCGCCACCTGGAGGGACCCAAGCGGCAGCTGAGCCAGTGCATCATCTGGCGAATTTTAAAGATTTCAAACTGGTTGGACCGCCCGAGTTCAAGGGAACTCTTAATCCAATAGAAGCACATACCTGGATCGAAGAGATAGAAAAGGTCTTCGAGGTCGCCCGTGTGGCCAAGGAACAAAAGACAGGATTCGCCACGTTCATGCTAAAGGGCGAGGCGAACTACTGGTGGAAGGCCAACAGGGGCTGAGTGGAAGGAGGCATTGTCGCATGGGAACGCTTTAAGGAGATGTTCTTGGAGAATTACTTTCCAGAGAGCATGCTGGAACTAAAACAAGGAAACATGTCCGTGGCTGAGTACGCGGCTAAGTTTAATGAGTTGACACGGTTTACAACTCACCAAGTCGACACAGAGGAAAGGAAAGCTCGTAGGTTTGAGCAAGGGTTGAAACCATGGTTATACCGTTCTGTTGCGGTATTGAAAATCAAGACATTTGTAGAATTATTGGAGAGGGCGATCATTGCAGAGGGTGGCAGTGAGGCCCTGGCTAAGTACAATCAGGAAAAGAAGAAGGGTCATGAGGGCCAGAAGGCAGGAAGCAGCGGGGGCAGTAACCCCAACAAACGGAAATGGGTCGAGAGTCAGTCCTCCGGGGGAAACAAATCTGGAGGGGAGGTGAAGAAGCCAGGCAGGTGCAACAATTGTGGCAAGAACCACACGGGGGAATGCATGAAAGGGAAAAGCATGTGTTACCGTTGTGGACAACCTGGGCACATGGCCCCACAGTGCCCAAATAAGTCGAAAGGAGGTTGTTTCTCCTGTGGATCGCCTGACCACCAGATCAAGGATTGCCCGAAGAGGAAGGGCGACGCCGGGAGTGGCAACCGAAGCAATAACAACAGCGGGAATAATAACCGGCTGAGCTACGGGACACCAGCCAGTCAAGCCAACAGACCGATGGAACGCACGTTCAACATGACTGTTCAGGATGCCAAGGAATCCAAAGACGTGGTGTCAGGTATCATCCCAATCAATGATATAAATGCATATGTGTTATTTGATTCGGGTGCTACTTGCTCTTTTGTTTCCGAAGAATTTGCTAGTCAGTTAAATTTACCTTGTGAAAAGTTAGAACACCTTATGAACGTAGAAGTAGTAAACAAGGAAATTATCCCCGTAGAATGCATTCATAGGAATTGTTGTGCTGAATGGCGAGGATTTAAGCTCAATGTGGATTTGATACCAATTCGACTGAGAGAGTTTGACGTAATCCTGGGAATGGATTGGCTATCAATTCACGGAGCAGTTATTGATTGTAAGAAGAAATGTGTACACCTAAAGACTCCTAATAAGTCGAAGGTGGTATTCTATGGCAGTAAGTCACCAAGACAAACTTGTTGTCTTACTATGATGCAAACAAGGAGGTTACTCAAGAAAGGTTGCGTGTGTTATTTGGCCCATGTGGTCGATACTCGTCAGGTCGGGGATGAGATGAGTCAAATACCAATCGTGAGGGATTTCACTGATGTCTTCCCCGATGAACTTCCGGGACTGCCGCCGGACAGGGAAACCGAGTTCGTTATCGATTTGGCACCGGGAACCGCACCAATATCGAAGCCGCCGTATCGAATGGCACCTGTAGAAATGAAAGAGTTGATGGTGCAACTGCAGGAACTGCTAGACAAGGGGTATATCAGACCGAGCGTGTCCCCGTGGGGGCGCCAGTTCTGTTTGTAAAGAAGAAAGACGGCTCAATGCGACTTTGTATCGACTACCGGGAGTTGAACAAAGTTACGATTAAGAATAGGTATCCGCTTCCTAGGATTGACGATTTATTTGATCAGCTTAAAGGAGCGAAGTACTTTTCGAAAATCGACCTGAGAACAGGCTATCATCAGCTGAAGGTGAGGCAGGAAGATATCCCGAAGACGACATTCAGGACTCGTTATGGGCACTTCGAGTTTCTGGTAATGTCATTTGGATTGACGAATGCACCAGCAGCATTCATGGATATGATGAACAGAGTGTTCAAGCAGTACTTGGACAAGTTCGTAGTCGTATTCATCGATGACATCTTAGTGTATTCAGGGACGGAGGAGGAACATGCTGAACATTTAAAGATTGTATTGGAAGCTCTCAGGAAGGAGAAGTTATATGCAAAGTTTTCTAAGTATGAGTTTTGGTTGCAGAGGGTACAATTTCTAGGTCACGTCATCGACAAAAATGGTGTTTCGGTGGACCCAGCAAAAGTGGAAGCAGTTATCAACTGGGATTAGCGGGATACTATCAGAGGTTCATACAGGATTTTTCAAAGATAGCATCGCCATTGACCAATCTCACCAGGAAAACAGTCAAGTTTGTTTGGTCGGAGAAATGTGAGGAAAGTTTCATGGAGTTGAAAAAGAGACTCAGCCAAGCACCAGTGTTGACCTTACCGGACAACACTGGGGGTTTCGTAGTGTATAGCGATGCATCACACAAAGGTCTTGGCGGTGTACTAATGCAACACGGCAAGGTCGTGGCATACGCATCACGTCAACTGAAAGACTATGAGAAGGGTTACCCAACTCATGACTTGGAGTTAGCAGCGGTAGTTTTTGCCTTGAAGATTTGGAGGCACTACCTATACGGAGAGAAGTGCGAGATATATACCGATCATAAAAGTCTGAAATATATCTTCACTCAAAAGGAGCTGAACATGAGGCAGCGCCGATGGTTAGAATTGATCAAGGACTACGACTGTGAAATTCTATACCATCCGGGCAAGGCAAATGTAGTGGCTGATGCCTTGAGTAGAAAAGGCAAGGTGAAATTAATGTAGCTGACAGTCCAGGAGGAATTGATACGGGACTTTGAACGCCTGGAACTGGAGGTTAAGTATCCGATGGAGACGGACGAAAAATTGTGTACCGTAACAGTAGGTCCGACTCTACTGGATAAGATAAAGGAGGCTCAAGAATTTGATGAGGAATGCATTGACATTAAGAAGCAGCTAACGGAGGGAAAAACATTGAAGTACAAGGTTGACAGCACATGATTGCTGAGATTCGAGGGAAGGATCTGGATACCCTACGTACCAGACTTAAGAGAAGGGATTTTGCAGGAAGCCCATAATACGAGATTTTCGGTACATCTGGGTAGCACCAAGATGTATCAAGATCTTCGTCAGCACTATTGGTGGCCGCACTTGAAAGGAGAAGTTGCAGAATTCGTTAGCCGGTGTTTAACTTGTCAGAGGATCAAGGCAGAGCACCAGCGGCCGAGCGGGTTGTTGCAACCCTTAGAGATTCCCGAGTGGAAGTAGGAGTACATTACTATGGATTTTGTGCTAGGACTCCCGACAACCCAAAAGGGTCTAGACGCCATCTGGGTAATCGTAGATCGTTTGACCAAGTCTACCCATTTCCTACCGATTAAGATCAGGTACAAATTGGAGCAATTGGCAAAACTTTACGTGAAGGAGATAGTATCGCGACATGGAGTGCCGGTATCTATTGTGTCTGACAGAGATCCGCGCTTCACGTCAAATTTTTGGAGAAGCCTACAGGAGAGACTGGGAACACAGTTAAGAATGAGTACGGCATATCATCCTCAGACTGATGGTCAAAGTGAGCGAACAATCCAGACCTTAGAGGACATGCTCCGGGCAGTCGTGATGGACTTAAGTGGCAGCTGGGACGATCATTTGCCACTAGTAGAGTTCGCCTACAACAATAGTTACCATGCTAGCATTAGTATGCCATCGTACGACGCGTTGTATGGAAGGAAGTGTCGAACACCGTTGTGTTGGGATGAAGTTGGTGAACGGAGATTGTTGGGACCAGAATTGGTACAACAAACCGTGGAAATTATTAAAGTAATAAGACAGCGGTTAGTGGCAGCCCAGGATCGTCAGAAGAAGTATGCCGACTTACATCGTCAGAAGCGAGATTTTGAAGTTGGTAGCTTTGTGTTTCTGAAGGTATCACCCTGGAAAGGGAAGATCCGTTTTGAAAAAAAAGGTAAATTGAGCCCTAGGTTCATAGGACCGTTCGAAATATTAAGGAGGATAGGCGGAGTGGCGTACGAGGTAGCATTACCTCCTGAACTTGAGCACATTCACAACGTGTTTCATGGATCAGCGTTACGTCCATATAAGCCAGACTATAAGCACGTCATCTCCTATGAACCAATCTAAGTCGAAAGAGATTTATCGTACGAGGAGATTCCTGTTCAAATACTGGATAGAAAAGAGCAGAAGCTTAGGAATAAAATCATTCACTCGGTGAAAGTTCTCTGGAGAAACCACGCGGTAGAAGAGGCTACGTGGGAATTAGAAGAGAAGATGAGAACATATTACCCACAATTATTTGAGTAACCTTAGGTAGAAATTCTGAGGACGGAATTTTTATAAGGGGGAGAGGATGTAATGTCTAGGAAATTTAAAACATTGTATCAAATTTATTTTAATAAATAAATTCATTATATTTAATTTTACGAATTTATTTGGATCCATGTAGGTATCATTATTTAATACATGGTCCCATAAATTTCTCTGCCTTAAAGGGGCTCATTAATAATTTGAATAGATTAATGAGTGAACCCTAACCTTTGATTGGCAAGAAAATTAAGGAAAGTAAATAAATGATTTTATCATTTTCAGATTTAATAATTTGAATAAAGAATTATGGTTAAAATAAATATTTGAAATAATTAATTTAGTAGTTTAGTTATTTAAGTTAAGACATAAGAGGAACAAAGTGGTTAATTTATTTGGGCCATTTCTTTTTCTTTTATTTGGACTGAGCCCAAATCCCCTTGTTATTCTCCTTGTTGGGCCGCTTGAGTTTGTTTATTTTAATTAGTGCAGCCGGCCCAACTATTGGGTAAGCCCAAACCAATTTCCAGCGGGTTGGGTCAAGCAAGCGGGTCGAACCCGTTTCCTTTGATTTGGGGACAACCGGTAAATTCTGGGGAAGGGGTTTGAATCGGCAAAAAAAGAAGAAGAAAGAAATCGAATTTGGGGGAAACAAAGGAGCGAAAGAGAAGAGAAATCCAACCCCAAGCCCTCAAATCAAACAGCCGAGCAACGACGGGAAATCCAAACCCTAACACCTCAATCAGTCAAACCCAAAGTTCCAATCAGTCAGAGATAAGAGACGGGAGGGAGGCGCCGGCGACAGCTTGCGTCGACCGGTTGGAACGAGGAAGAAGCAGGCGACCGGCGGGCTAATTAAAGAACCGAGCGTCTGACGAAGCAACCAAGGGTTCCTGGAATTCGGTGACGCGACCGGCAAGGGCACACGGCTCAAAGGCCAGCCGACGGGTCACAGTCGCTGCCTCCTCCCTACCGTTGGTTTCTAGCAAATAAATTAGGGTTAATACCCAGTTAATTGGGTAACAAATTTCCTATAAATTGAAGCCCTAAACCCCCCAAAGCTGTCGATTCTCTTTTGTTCTTGTGAGTCCCAAATTAGGAGCAAAATATATACAAAATTTAGGGTTCGAAATTAGAGGGAGAGACAGGGGAATTAATCGGCGAATGTCCAGCTGGGTTTCATACTTTGGAAGAAGAAGGAAGGCAGCCAATCGATCGAGATCAAGGTATTAAACGACTGTGATGGGTTTATTAAGTTACTGTAATAGCTTCGTGTGGTTTAGGTTATCCATGGTATAACATTGTATAGTATTGCACTACCTTGGTGTGAAACTGAGTCATTGTACCATAATTTTTGGATTTAAAAACCTGGTATCGAATGGTGTTAATCTTGTTTGGTTTTGATTTGGAGAAAACTGATATTGTGTTGTTTTATATTGGATTGTACTCTTCTTCTTTTCCTCTGAATTATTTGTTTGTGTTGTTCTTGACTGGGGAATTTTTGTGTAAAATAAGAACCATAAGGTTCTGGCAACGTGATGGAGCACTGAGATTAGGCCAGTGTCTAGTCTTAGAGTGCTCATTAGATGGTTGTTGTAATGTCTAAACAGGGCTGTGATTTGTTTTGGTATTTAGGTTGTTCTGTTAACAGTATAACTACAAACTCAAACCTTGGTATTCTTTTGGTGTGATAATGTTGGGCTAAATTACAGACTGTGAAATCAGTGTAGCATACATATTTTGTTAAAGTCAACTTGTGTCATGGATCCCAACCGTGGGTACTAAACGAAGCAGTGTGTGTGTTTCAAGCCTGGAAACAGGGGAGGTTATATTATAAGGCAGTGTTCTGCGAATTTTTGGTGTGGCTGGGAATCGAACCCAGCACAGAGTAGTAAATGGTTGGGCCACTATTACTAATGAGACCAATAAAATAATTATGTATTATTTAGTAATAAATAACAAATAAAGATAATAAATATTTAGTTATTATTTAATATTAAATGATAACTAAGTATGAGTAAAGATAATTATTTATTATTTGCTTATCAATAATAATAAATAAAGCTAATAAATATTTAATTATTATTAAATATGAATAAAGTTAATAAGATAACTATGTACTATTTATTAATTTTTCAATAAATAATGAATAAAGATAATAAATATTTAATTGTTATTTGATTAAATAATAATTAAATATGAGTAGAGTTAATAAATAATTGTTTATCATTTTCCCAATAAATGATAAGTAAAGATAACAAATATCTAATTATTATTTGATTTATAATAATTAGGTGTGAATAAAGCTAATAAGGATAAAAATTACTTAATCAAATAATGATTAAGTATGAGTAAGATTAATAAGTTAATTATCTATGGCCCTTAATAAATAAAGATAATGAGCACTTAATAATCATTCAATAAATATTTAATAGTAATTAAGTGTGTGTGGAATTAATACATTAAGTATTTAGTTAATGTTGAATAAGGAACAAGAGTAATAATTACTAAATTACCCCTAAGGTGGATAGTAATTAAGAGTAAATCAACTAAATAAGTGATCAGTTGTTATTCAGTTGTCATTAAGCCAAAATAAACTTATTATTTATAAAAAATTAGCCCGTATTCTGAGACAAACAAAGGTAATAGTTGAGTCCTCAAAGGATAAGTAATCCTAATTAGCTATCATTTATTTTAATAGCTAAGAGTCATTAATTAATTTCTGTTTAGCTAATGATTAGATGGTAATTAAATATATATAGTGAATTGTTTACCTGCTAAATAAATAGCATAAGTGAGTACCTCGATATACAGTTATGCAATGCTAATGGATAAACCGACTTTATCAACTGATAGGTTATCCAAGATCAATTAATTAAAGCTAAAATTTATCTGTAGCTGAGCAAACAGGCAAGTTCTCTATCCCGAGACTTTGATTTTTGCAAGTTCCCTAACTTCATTCTTTCAGTATATTGAATGCAAGTTCTATCTTACCCAACTTTTACATTGAGCAGTATTTCTAAACCTTATGCCTTATTTTAATTCGCGCAAAAGGTATATATTATTGTAAGTTATTCTTTAAGCTTGAATCTTATCTCCAAGCATGCTTCAAGTGGTCTAATTACTTTTAAAATTATTCCACATCTATGTATTCATTGGCATTCGTACTTGTGCATTTGAATTCGTATAATTATTTAAGTTCTGAAATTCACGAACTACTCATGATTAAGTTTGAACCCTTGTCTCGGTCAGGCACGTATGTAAGAATTTATAAAAACTATCCGAACCAATCAATGGTAAGGATTCTTAGACTGATTGAACACCCCCTTTTATTATAAGGGAGTACCCCAGGTATCGTATATAAGGTACATCTAGTAGAGTTAAATGTTATGCATACACATAGCGTACGCGAGGCTGATCCCCTCAAGTACTTATTCTGTAGCCAGTAACCAGAGGGTCAACTAGCTATTGGCTCCTTTGGAAGTTATTGTTCAAAGTCTATTTGACTATCAATTGTTCTAAAAGCATTTATTGTTATTGCTTCTGATAATTCTATCGTTGAAATCTCTTTCCATATCCCTTTCATCATGATATACCCCTATTGTTGTACTTTAAACTTGCTGAGCAAACTCGTTGTTCATCCTTGCTATATCATGACTTCATTGCAGCTAAACCCGAGACGTCAGGGAAGAACAAAGGGAAAGAGAAGATGAAGTGATAGACTTCAAGTAGCCGATTTTAAATTTATGTGTAGTTAATTACTGTTAATGTAATTTGAACCCTGATAGGTATTTAGGGCATGGATTTGTGTATGTGGTTAAGGTTATTGTATTCTGGGACTAGTAACACCTTGTAATGAACAACATATGTTTATTATATTCCGCATTTTAGTTACCATATGTTGTTAGAGGTGAATGTTTGTAGTGGATCGTGATGACCGGATCCGGGTATTTGGAGACCCGAATTTGGGGGCGTCACAGCTAGGCTGTTTTGGGAGAGCATGGAGCTCGGCAATGGGAGCAGAGGTTGTTTCATTCTTCCCTTTTGGAACGAATAGGCAAGAAGTATAGAGTGAGAGTGCTGAGAATGTCTTAAATTTATTAGCTCCTAGCTCAATAGCCTTGCTTAGTGTACTATGGTTACTTTAATAACCTGCCACCTCCTGCTTAGCCACATGACTCATCACCATACGCTTTAGTTTGCAATTCTCAGCATCATGTGTACATATTTTTAATTCTTACCTCCCAGCATAGTACCTAGTACATAATATTACATAATACACATTATTATGTAATACACATTATTCCATAAATTATTTTAGTTCTCGTTATTCAATGTAACACACCAATTAAAATAATTAATATTCAATTAATTATTTTAATATAATTATTTAATATATACAACAATTTTTGTATATTTAAATTTAATCATCTTCTTCTTCCCATAAAATGTCTTCAACAATTTATCCCTCTTCTTTAAATATATCACTTTAATATATCAACCATAATTGAAATATTACCTTAATTCACTAATTTAATTAAGTGCATCAATTAACTTGCACATGAATTTAATTCATAGTGAATTCATTACAAGACTTCATAATCAAATTATATTATTTCATAATATGATCTAAACTTAATCCCCAATTATTTCTAACCATTTATTTACATTATACTCCTATTAAAATAATTTAATATTATAAATTATTTTAATAATTTTCTTCCTCATAAAGTTTACCCATCTCATTTCTTCTTAATAAATTGATTCTACAATTTATTTACATGAAATAATAAATATATAATAATAATATATTTATTACTCATAAAATCACATATTGCATAGTATTTATACACTTATGCAATATAATATCACATCACATATCACCAAATAAGAATTTTATTTATTAAATTTTTATTTTAATATTTTTCTGAAAATCCGGGTCATTACAGATTTACTACTCGAGGAGTAAAACAGTGGAGTAGGAGTCTTGTGTGCTCCGAACCACTTAAAGCCTTGTCTCTATCTCTTTGCACTTAATAACTGTCATAACTGTTATAACTGTTTTATCACTGCTTCATTATATTCCCTACTACCAGTCCACGTCTACAAGGGGTTCTTATAAACTATATTCCGCTGTGCTTAGTAATTGAATATATTCATTAAAACTGTTAAGTCATATGTTTGAAAAAAAAAAGAAATTACAAAGTTATAAAAGAATCTATTCAACCCCCCCTTCTAGATATCTTTTGTGCCTATGGAAACTAACAGTTCAAAATCCAAATAAATCACATCACATCTAACTACCCATTCAAATATAAATGAAAACTCTTAAATAAAATAGAAATCTCCCATTAAAGGGTTACAACATCATAAATAAATAAATAAATCCCAGGTCATCTAACCTTAATAAAACATCAAATGGAAAACATAATCAAGTCTATAAACATTATTAAAGCAAATACAACAAGTCTTCATCACTTGTTTGCTTTTCCTTTGCCCTTACTAATGGACGGCTCGTCAACTCTTTCAACTTTAGCTGCAATGTTATTATGCAAGGGTGAGCAATGATTGCCCAGCAAGTACAACAACAACAATAATAATAACATGCGAAATAATCAACGGATATTGAATAATCGAAGATTCAGCTTCTGAGTCAAGAATATAAGACAAGATTCAAAAGAACGTCTGAGGGTCTTAAGACCACGAACTATGTCCTAGGTTATCAAGTATTTCTACTTTAAACCTTTAACAGTCGTAGGACTATATGGACCTTACTTCTCGTACTCAGGGGGATCAGCCATTTGTACTATGTATGTGCACAACATCTTAATGCCAACGCGTAAATAAAATCCCCTGCACAAGTCGGAGTCCGCACCAAAGGAAGTTTAGTTTGGATTTACTTCAATAAAGTTTTTAGAATTTAGAACGCTCATCAACTATGGACTAGTCGAATCAATAAGGGTTCGCTAGTCAATCAAGGTTCAAAAGGTGTAATTCAAGAATCAAAAACTAAATCTCACATAAGGTACAATTGAGTAAATTCTGTATAACTGAAGTATTACAAAAAGGAAGTTAGAACTTCTCATTGAATTCATGAAATTGAATGGAATAGGAATAATAACTTGCTCAAGTAAGTAATAGCATTATGAAGCTCGCATTCTAAGATAATGAAATTTACGAAGTTGCGGAATTGAAATCAAGGTAGTATTAGGTAGCTTGCTTCCAACGAAATAATAGATCAAGGTAGAAAACTTGCGTAAACGTAAAAGTAAGGATAAGATGCTTACCACGTGCGTAGACTATAAATTTAAGACTCACGTTCTTTAATCAACCTATACATTCGGTTTATAAAGCAGTAACAATAATTAGTTACAGTATTATAAACACTTTAGGATTCATTCTCATCCAAACTTTTATTTTAATATCTCAGTTGACACCGAACAATCAATGGGTATATGCTTACCACCCATCATAGTACCTTAACATTCATTTCATACATTAGTCTAAGCTCTAGATATGTCTACGATATCATAACATGACCACAAAGAAAGAATAAAATTTTTATTCTCTTCTTTTTACTCTTTTTTTTATTCCACCGCCGGGGCAGTGGGTTTCTTCACAAAATCCTCGTCGGGGCGGGAAATGTAATACATTTCTACCGCCGGAGCGAGACTATCGCTGGGGCGGGAAATGTAGTTCATTTCTACCGCCGGGGCGAGCCTGCCGCCCGGGCGATAAATGTAGTTCATTTCTACCGCCGGGGCAGTGGACCTGAAACTCAATTCCTGCAGTTCGCGAAGAACACAGAAAAATACCAAATTTGGCCAAAGTTTTCATAATTAACCGATTAAATTACTACCCATTCATCATATATGGTATGAAATCAAAACCCATTCCATAAACAATGATTTTAACATTACAGATAACCTAAACAACCCAATTAAAGGCTAAAATTTAACTGTTCATACTTTATTATCAAGTTTTGATACAGTTAACAAAATTAATCACTGTAAATTCGTTTATTAACCAAATCTAACCATTTAATCATTGTTTTCTCCGTTTTTACATGCATAAACACAATTAGTCATCAATTCGGCCAATTAACTTGCAACACAGACATCAATTTCATACATACAGTTCATATTCATATGTAACTACTCTGTAACTTTCAGAACTTCCAATTAAAGGCGTAATCCCATAAATTAATCCAATTAAACAATCTATAAACATCATATAGTAAATTATATATGCCTTTAAACAATTTTAAACAATTTACAATCAATTACACATGAAACTCCATTATCGGAAAACTTGGAAGAATTTAAAACATAAATTAAATTTAACTAAAAGAATTACCTTCAATTAGATGCTTTAAATAATGCAAGCAGATGAATGACAAGATTTCTTCTCAGTTCTCTAATTCCTCTCAATTTTCTCTTTTTCTCTTTGGCTAAACTTTTAGAAACTGGTGAACAATAATGTATGAAATAATAATACGTGAAAAACTAAATGGCAGAACATGGTGTCAGTTTAATAACTGGCACCAACTCCCACTAAGGCCATTTTTGGCTGCTCATTTATTCTTCCTTCTAATTTTATTTAATAACTTACTTATTATATAGTTCATGTCATATATTTAAATTAATTAAATAATCTTACTAAAATCAATTAAATAAAGTAGAATAATTCTACATTAAATCACATAGTCATATAAATAAAATTCTCATTTATTAATAATGACAAATTATTAAATCTCTAATTAATTATAAAATTAATTAGAAATAACATTATACTTATTTAAATAATGTATTTAATCAAATAAACTCAATTAAACACATATTTTGAATATAAAAATTCTCCACATCAATTTTACTAATGTAACAGATATAATTAAATTAATCTACCACAAATTCATCAATTAATCAATTAATTCAACAATCAAATCATCGAAAAATATTTATTCAATTCCATAAATATTTAAATTAAATTACAAAATTCTCGTTCGGCACAGCCTGCATAACAGAATGTAGCAATTTTTGATGAGAAACAGGCAATCGAATAGAATGAACTGTATACTTATCTGAGAACTGTGGTAATGAATGTAAAGCAGTTACAGTCTCTTTCAATTCCTGGGCCTGTTCAATTTCTTCTTCTTTGTCTAACTCCAAGCTGTTAATGATTGCAGTTTCCAAGTTGTCCCTTTGCACTTAATTGAAAGAATCATGTACTAGAGAATCAATAATATCAATAGCATAAACTGGAGTGATATCACTAGGGTACCTCATGGCTTCATATATGTAGAATTAGATCTTTTCTCCATCAAACTCCATAGTTAATGTGACGCCCCCAAAATAGGTCCATACAACCCATTTTGAGTCGCCAATAACATTCCACAAAATACAAATACAAATATGAATTTTTCCATTTACAACTAATAAGTGTTGTGCAAAATACGACAACACAATACAAATACATCTTAAATTCTCAATACACTTATTGTCACACTAATAGTAAGGTATTGAGACACTTCTAATATCTCGGACCATCACTCCATTCCCCGGCTAGTCCCCGCTACACTCTCTTTTCCTGAGGAGAACAATGGAATAAAAAGGAAAAGGGTGAGCACAAATAGCCCAGTAAGAAATATCATGACTAAGATAATGAAGAATAAAATTATCTTTAGTCTTCAACAGAATTAAATCAGAGATTTAAAGATATTTTAATTGTTCAGTAACAACAACTGCAGCGGAACGAACAATCCATTAGAAGAGTCAAGTAGATTATAATATCTACCATCTTCTATAAATTAAAGGATCACCACCAATATTTTATCCCTGTAACACCAATCAACAACTTCTGTTTATGAATATCCAAATCAACAGTTTATATTCAACAGCCTCTCTTTGCACTACGTGCCAAAGATATTTATTTGTAACATCACAGGTCATGATCATACCAAACGCCAGTTCATCTTTGCACTACGGGCCAAAGAGAACTTTCACCATACGCCTTTGTTTGTAACACCAAAAGTCATGATAATACCAATACACAGTTTGGTCAAAATCATGTCACGCCAGTTCATCTTTGCACTACGGGCCAAAGAGAACTATCACCACAATTTAAATATGAGGATGAGGATGATGACAATGATACAGTGAGATCAAGGATAAGAAAAGCTTTATAATTTAATCAGTATCAAAGATTGACCAAATTACCAACACGATGACCAAATTGTGGAGTCAAATTCAAGAATGATATTCAAGAAATTGTTTCATGCTTCAACTATAACGTATAAAATGAAATAGAAAGATTCAAGTGAGAAGATGAAGCACAAACTATTAAAGATATTCTACTAATTTTCAGGGATTTTCTCCATTTCAAAATAAGGTTTTGGAAACAAACAAAAATTTCTTATCATAAATGGAGAAATGTGAAAGAAAAAGATATCCCTTAAAGAGTACGAAAGAAATGATACGTTATACGAGTATAACAGAATATATGAAACTGCAAATGGATTTTCACCCGTCATGCGATAATTCGCGTAGACAGATTATTTTCACAACAGATTAATAAGTAATGAATACAAAGGGTTATTCACCAGGCATGCGTCAATCCGCACGGACAGGTTATACCCATAGATTAATAAGGAATGAATACAGAAGGGTATTCACCAGGTACGACACTCGTACTTACAGGTTATTCCCATAGAATAATAAGGAATGAATACAAAAGGATATTCACCAGGCATGCGTCATACCGCACGGACAGGTTATCCCCACAAATTAATATAGAATGAATAAAAACCTTTATGAGTATAATATCACTTACGAACATGAAAGCAAATGATATTATATAGGAGTATGAAAGAAATGATATTCCTTACCTTAGTTAACAAGTGACTGGATGTTACTTTCTATGAAGTTTACTAACTTCGGATAATACTAGTATTCTCACAAATACTCACAATAGCCTAGCACACTAAGAGAACTCAAGAAATTTAGAGAGAGAGAAAGTATAATCAATGAAGGTGTGAAAATTTCTTAAGCAAACCCTCCCTATTTATAGGAAAATCAAGGTGAGGGCATTATAGTCTTTTTCCTAAATTTTCTTAGTTTATTACTCTTATACCCTTGACATATTCTTTTAATATACTTTATGCCATAGTATATTCTTAGAATATGCTTTTACTTAGGTTTTTAACCTTAAGGTAAAATAAAAACTGAATTAACTATTTACTGACGGTAATTACTATTGAATGACATGTGGGTCCCACGGAAAAATAAAATCTGAAGAAATTATTCTACAAAAATAATTTGTGGGTCCCACCGGTCAAATAGTTATGGGTCCCACGGAATAAAGTGTGGGTCCCATAGAAAAAAATAAGTTAACTTACAACAAACGCTTTACGTATTTTTAATCAACACTATTTAGACTTTCACCAATTATTCACCGTTAATATTATAGACTTATAATATTGACAACCAAATCATTCCCAGGAAAAAGGGGCCTTCCGTATAAACGGCGCGCAATTAAATAATCTTTTTCCTTAACAGAATTTCTAGACATTGTCAATAATGCTAAAATATCATATCAAATAATATGAGTTACAGTGTCATGACAAAATAATGAAAAAGTATTATGCAGATGCTACTGTAACAATTATTGAATCAAAATACTGTGCAATAGCTACTTTATCAATTATTGAATCAATAATATAAAATATTGTGCAACACCCTGTGCTTGTGAAATACCGCGTACTACTGTGGACTAACGCGTTTTACTATTCTTTTTATTACTGGGTATTTCAACAGTTGCAGGTGATAATACTGTTGACAAATACTGTCGTTTTCAGTATTCGACAATGGGGCCCACTATCATTGACAATATTGCCATTTCGGCGCCGTCGTAGGATACCGAATATAATATTCTCCGACATAAAGAATATTTCTCGACATGCACTGTTTATCAGATAATTTGCATATAACACCCTTAACTATCATTTATAACAATTAAGCATTTTATTATTTAGAATAATAATCATAAAGAAAATAATAAACTTTTATTTCATAAAGTCGGGATCTTACAATCTCCCCTCCTTATGAAATTTCGTCCTCGAAATTGACGTACGTACCTGGCGTTTCGAAGAGGTGAGGATACCTTGCTCTCATTTCAGATTCTAACTCCCAGGTCATTTCCTCAATATCATGGTTTCTCCATAAGACTTTGACTTGAGGTATAACCTTTGATCGTAGAATCTGTTCCTTCTTATCCAAGATCTTGACAGGTACCTCTTCGTACGTCAAATCCTCTGCTATCTCGTCTGGTTCCAACTCAATAATGTGGTTTGGATCTTTCACATATTTACGTAGCATGGATATGTGAAAAACATTATGAACACGAGACATGCTTGGCGGTAAAGCGAGTCTGTAGGCCACAGTTCCTACTCGGTCGAGGATTTCAAATGGACCGATAAATCGAGGGTTAAACTTTCCTCTCTTTCCGAATCGCGTAACACCTTTCCACGGAGCAACACGTAAAAATACATGATCCCCAACGTTGAATTCTTCGTCTCTTCGATGAAGATCGGCATAACTCTTTTGTCGATCTTGAGCTGTTTGTATACGTTGCCGGATCATTTGGATCTTTTTCGTAGTCATACGTATCAACTCGGGTCCCAACAATTTTGCCTCACCTACTTCATCCCAACATGCTGGAGATCGACACCTTCGTCCATACAATGCCTTGAAGGGAGCCATGCCTATACTTGCTTGATAACTGTTATTGTAAGAGAATTCTACCAATGGCAAGTATTTGTCCCAACTTCCTTTGAAGTCTAGTACGCAGAGTCTTAATAGATCTTCAAGGGTTTGAATAGTCCTTTCTGATTTCCCGTCTGTTTGGGGATGATATGCAGAACTGAATCGTAATTCAGTGCCCATAGCTTTTTGCAAGCTGACCCAAAATCGTGAAGTGAATCTAGGATCTCGATCAGAAACTATGGATACTGGCATGCCATGCAATCTCATAATCTCGCTAATATACAAACTAGCAAGACGCTCGAGTGAATAGTTTTCTCGTATAGGCAAGAAATGAGCAAACTTGGTCAATCTATCTATAATGACCCAAATTACGTCTAAGCCTTGAGAAACCTTGGGAAGACCTGACACGAAATCCATGTTGATGTGTTCCCACTTCCATTCTGGAATCTCAAGTGGTTGCAATGGACCCCTTGGTACTTGATGCTCCGTCTTGACACGTTGACAAGTTAAACATCTTGCACTAAACTCTGCAATCTCTCTCTTCATATTGTTCCACCAAAATGTATGTCGAAGATCACGATACATTTTGGTACTTCCCGGGTGGATTGCAAATGGTGTGTTGTGTGCCTCCATCATGATTTTGTATTTCAACTCAGGGTCGTTAGGAACACACAGTCTAGAGTTGACTCGAAGTATTCCATCTTCGTCGACTATTGCTTCTGGAATAGCACCTTCTTGTACCTTTTTCTTCATATTCATCAACTCCGGGTCTGTAACTTGAGCAACTTTAATTTTGTTGATTAAAGCCGGTTCTACCTGTATATGTGCGACCTTCACGTGGGTTCTTGGAGTCTTTAACTCTATCTCCATCCTTTGTAAATCATCCAAGATGAGCTTTTGCGATGTCAGTAACGCACTCGTGCTTGCATATGATCTTCTACTCAATGCGTCAGCTACTACGTTCGCCTTTCCAGGATGGTATTGGATGGTATGGTCGTAATCTTTTAACAGCTCAAGCCAACGCCGTTGTCACATGTTGAGTTCCTTTTGGGTGAAGAAATATTTGAGACTTTTGTGGTCTGTATAGATCTCCACTTTCTCTCCATATAAATAATGTCTCCAAATCTTCAACGCGAAAACGACTGCTGCCAACTCTAGATCATGAGTAGGATAATTTCTCTCATATTTCTTGAGTTGCCGAGACGCATAGGCTATAACCTTCCCATGCTGCATGAGAACACAACCTAGTCCTTTGCTTGAAGCGTCGCTGTAGATGACAAATCCTTCCGATCCTGATGGTATTGCCAATACAGGTGCTGAAATGAGCCTTCTTTTGAGTTCTTGAAAACTCTTCTCACATTCTTCGCTCCATTTGAATGTTGTGCTTTTCCGAGTCAGTTGAGTTAATGGAATGGCTATTCGAGGAAATCCTTCTACGAATCTCCGATAATAACCAGCTAGACCCAGAAAGCTTCGTACTTCGGTTACTGACTTGGGTTGTTCCCAATTTGATACTACTTCAATCTTCGCCGGGTCAACCGAGATTCCTTCTTTAGAAACCAAGTGACAAAGGAATGCAACTTCCTCAAGCCAGAATTCACATTTCTTCAATTTAGCATATAACTTGTTTTCACGAAGTTTTTGGAGTATCAGCCTCAAGTGTTGCTCATGATCTTCACGACTTTTAGAATATATGAGAATGTCATCAATGAAAACAACCACGAAATGATCCAAATATTCCTTGAATATCCGGTTCATCATATCCATGAAAGCAGCAGGAGCATTAGTCAATCCAAAAGACATGACTAGGAATTCATAATGTCCATACCGAGTTCTGAAGGCAGTCTTTGGAATGTCATCAGCTTTAACTTTCAACTGATGATATCCAGAACGAAGATCGATCTTTGAAAAGAATTGAACACCTTGTAACTGGTCGAACAGGTCATCAATGCGAGGTAACGGGTACCTATTTTTGATGGTGACATGGTTTAACTCCCGATAGTCAATGCAAAGTCTCATACTCCCGTCTTTCTTTTTTACGAATAAAACAGGAGCACCCCAAGGCGATGTACTCGGACGTATGAAACCGCTGTCTAACAACTCCTGTAGTTGGACTTTTAACTCTTGAAGTTCAATAGGGGCCATTCGATATGGGGTTTTGGAAATAGGTTTCGTACCGGGTTCAAGGTCGATACAAAATTCAATTTCACGGTCTGGGGGTAGGCCAGGAAGTTCTTCGGGAAATACGTCAGGGAACTCATTAACAACAGAAATATTTTTCAAATTTGACGTACTTTTATTTAAATCCGTTACATGGGCTAAGAAGGCTTGACATCCGTTTTTTAATAAACGAATGGCTTTGTGACTAGAAATGATGGTTATTGATTTCAATGGTTTGGTTGCTTGAATTCGCATAATAGGTTGATTAGGAATATGAAAACTAATGACCTTACGAAAGCAATCAATTTTAGCATGATGAACAGTTAACCAATCAATTCCTAAAATCACATCAAATTCATGCATGTTCAAGAAGATAAGATCAACAGGTAATGTGAGGGTGCTGATTTGAACAAAGCAAGATTTATAGACCGTAGATGTAACGAATATTTGCGCTAATGGTGTTTCGACAGATAAGTTAAAATCTAATTCTTCAGGAGTCAAATTCAAGCGTTGAGCACATGTTGGTGAAATAAAAGAGTGGGTAGAACCAGTATCTAATAAGGCATAGACTTCATAAGAGTTAATAAGTAGTTTACCCGTTATAACCTCGTTCGAATTCTGCGCTTTTTGTGACGTCACAACAAAAGCTCTCCCCTGGACCACAGACTTTGACTTGTCCGTGACCGCCTTCGGTGTCATCATCGCAGCTGGACTTGACTTCGCTGCATGACAAAAACGAGCTATATGGCCTTCCTTTCCATAATTGTAACATACTTGGGATGGAGATTGTGTACAATTGGGACTGATGTGTCCTTCTTTCCCACACCTGAAACATCTTACAGGTGGTCGTTCTCCTTCCTTCGAAACTGGTACTGGTGCTGGTGCTGACGTTGGTGTCTTTCCATGGTTGTTGTTGAATCTCCTCTTTTTGGAATTGTTGCCACTTGACTCACTCCTTCTATTATCTGGGCCAGGATTACCACCGAAGTGGTTACCATTTCCGGTGTTGTGATTCCCTCCTCGCTGATTATCATTATTTCGATAATTGCTGCCACCATTACGATTATTACCGTGATTTTGCTCTCGTGGTTGGGTGTTGCTTCCTGGTTGTAGTAGTCCTCTTTCCTGCTCCACTACTTGAGCCCTATCCACGGCATCTGCGTATACATAAATTTTATGAGAAACGAGATATTGACGAATCTCTGGTTTCAAACTTCGGAGGAACATTCGTGTCATCCGTTTCTCAGTATCCACCAAATGGGATGCAAAACGCGACAGCTCGGCAAACTTGGCTTCGTACTGTGACACTGTCATGTTGTCTGTTCCAGTTTAATGAATTCTACCTCCTTCATATGACGAATACTTTCCGGGAAATACTTCTCGTTGAATAATTCCTGGAACTCGACCCAAGACATCTCAAGTGCCGAATGATGGGTACGTTTCACAGATTCCCACCAATGATCCGCTTCTCCTCGTAACATAAAGGTGGCAAAAGGAACCTTTTGGTCGTCCGTGCAACGCAGTACATCAAATATCTTTGTTAATTGTTTAAGCCATGCTCTGCCTTGAGTGGATCTGGCTTGCCGAAAAATTCAGGTGGTCCCAATTCTTTGAACTGCTTAGCAGTGACCATCCGTACATTATCAGCGTTTCTGCCAGTATTGTAGACATGAGCTCTTCTCGCCTGGTTCTGCAGGTATTGCATGAAGTTCCTAAAAAATTCATCATTCATCCGGTTGTTAGCATCATGATTAACATCATGATGTTCAGAATTTGCACCCGTATTATTTGTGGCTTCCTGGTTTTCAGTCACAATGGTCTCATAGTGAATCTCTTGGTTTTCAGATGTCATTCTGAAATGTGATCACAAAACAAAGATTAGTTAAAGAAATAGACATGCAACATCTTGTCCCTATAACCAAACTAATTACTTAAATAACCAAAAATAGCTTAGGTAGGACACACTAGCAAAGGATTTTACTCGTCTCTCCCCTCCTAGTTCTAATCCCAGATCTCTACCAGAGATCATATCCCTCAGCTCTGATACCAACTGTGACGCCCCCAAAATAGGTCCATACAACCCATTTTGAGTCGCCAATAACATTCCACAAAATACAAATACAAATATGAATTTTCCCATTTACAACTAATAAGTGTTGTGCAAAATACGACAACACAATACAAATACATCTTAAATTCTCAATACACTTATTGTCACACTAATAGTAAGGTATTGAGACACTTCTAATATCTCGGACCATCACTCCATTCCCCGGCTAGTCCCCGCTACACTCTCTTTTCCTGAGGAGAACAATGGAACAAAAAGGAAAAGGGTGAGCACAAATAGCCCAGTAAGAAATATCATGACTAAGATAATGAAGAATAAAATTATCTTTAGTCTTCAACAGAATTAAATCAGAGATTTAAAGATATTTTAATTGTTCAGTAACAACAACTGCAGCGGAACGAACAATCCATTAGAAGAGTCAAGTAGATTATAATATCTACCATCTTCTATAAATTAAAGGATCACCACCAATATTTTATCCCTGTAACACCAATCAACAACTTCTGTTTATGAATATCCAAATCAACAGTTTATATTCAACAGCCTCTCTTTGCACTACGTGCCAAAGATATTTATTTGTAACATCACCGGTCATGATCATACCAAACGCCAGTTCATCTTTGCACTACGGGCCAAAGAGAACTTTCACCATACGCCTTTGTTTTTAACACCAAAAGTCATGATAATACCAATACACAGTTTGGTCAAAATCATGTCACGCCAGTTCATCTTTGCACTACGGGCCAAAGAGAACTATCACCACAATTTAAATATGAGGATGAGGATGATGACAATGATACAGTGAGATCAAGGATAAGAAAAGCTTTATAATTTAATCAGTATCAAAGATTGACCAAATTACCAACACGATGACCAAATTGTGGAGTCAAATTCAAGAATGATATTCAAGAAATTGTTTCATGCTTCAACTATAACGTATAAAATGAAATAGAAAGATTCAAGTGAGAAGATGAAGCACAAACTATTAAAGATATTCTACTAATTTTCAGGGATTTTCTCCATTTCAAAATAAGGTTTTGGAAACAAACAAAAATTTCTTATCATAAATGGAGAAATGTGAAAGAAAAAGATATCCCTTAAAGAGTACGAAAGAAATGATACGTTATACGAGTATAACAGAATATATGAAACTGCAAATGGATTTTCACCCGTCATGCGATAATTCACGTAGACAGATTATTTTCACAACAGATTAATAAGTAATGAATACAAAGGGTTATTCACCAGGCATGCGTCAATCCACACGGACAGGTTATACCCATAAATTAATAAGGAATGAATACATAAGGGTATTCACCAGGTACGACACTCGTACTTACAGGTTATTCCCATAGAATAATAAGGAATGAATACAAAAGGATATTCACCAGGCATGCGTCATACCGCACGGACAGGTTATCCCCACAAATTAATATAGAATGAATAAAAACCTTTATGAGTATAATATCACTTACGAACATTAAAGCAAATGATATTATATAGGAGTATGAAAGAAATGATATTCCCTACCTTAGTTAACAAGTGACTGGATGTTACTTTCTATGAAGTTTACTAACTTCGGATAATACTAGTATTCTCACAAATACTCACAATAGCCTAGCACACTAAGAGAACTCAAGAAATTTAGAGAGAGAGAAAGTATAAGCAATGAAGGTGTGAAAATTTCTTAAGCAAACCCTCCCTATTTATAGGAAAATCAAGGTGAGGGCATTATAGTCTTTTTTCTAAATTTTCTTAGTTTATTACTCTTATACCCTTGACATATTCTTTTAATATACTTTATGCCATAGTATATTCTTAGAATATGTTTTTACTTAGGTTTTTAACCTTAAGGTAAAATAAAAACTGAATTAACTATTTACTGACGGTAATTACTATTGAATGACATGTGGGTCCCACGGAAAAATAAAATCTGAAGAAATTATTCTACAAAAATAATTTGTGGGTCCCACCGGTCAAATAGTTATGGGTCCCACGGAATAAAGTGTGGGTCCCACAGAAAAAAAATAAGTTAATTTACAACAAACGCTTTACGTATTTTTAATCAACACTATTTAGACTTTCAACAATTATTCACCGTTAATATTATAGACTTATAATATTGACAACCAAATCATTCCCAGGAAAAAGGGGGCCTTCCGTATAAACGGCGGGCAATTAAATAACCTTTTTCCTTAACAGAATTTCTAGACATTGTCAATAATGCTAAAATATCATATCAAATAATATGAGTTACAGTGTCATGACAAAATAATGAAAAAGTATTATGCAGATGCTACTGTAACAATTATTGAATCAAAATACTGTGCAATAGCTACTTTATCAATTATTGAATCAATAATATAAAATACTGTGCAACACCGTGTGCTTGTGAAATACCGCGTACTACTGTGGACTAACGCGTTTTACTATTCTTTTTATTACCGGGTATTTCAACAGTTGCAGGTGATAATACTGTTGACAAATACTGTCGTTTTCAGTATTCGACAATGGGGCCCACTATCGTTGACAATATTGCCATTTCGGCGCCGTCGTACGATACCGAATATAATATTCTCCGACATAAAGAATATTTCCCGACATGCACTGTTTATCAGATAATTTGCATAAACACCCTTAACTATCATTTATAACAATTAAGCATTTTATTATTTAGAATAATAATCATAAAGAAAATAATAAATTTTATTTCATAAAGTCGGGATCTTACAGTTAAGGTCCCATTATGCACATCAATCATAGTCCTGGCAGTCTTTAAAAATGGCCTCCCTAATAAGATATGAGCAGGGTTTGGAGAAGAATCATCCTCTATGTTCACAATGTAAAAGTCTGCAGGAAAAATTAGCTCATTCACCTACACTAAAACATCTTCAATCACCCCTTCAGGGTAAGTGTTAGTCCTATGAGCAAGTTAAATAATAACATCAGTCTGTTTTAAAGGCCCTAGATTTAAGAAAGCAAATATAGATAATGGCATGACATTAATTGAAACTCCTATATCTAGCATTGCTTTCTCAAACCAAGTGTTACCTATTCTGCATGGAATAGTGAACATGTCTGGATCCTTGCATTTAGGAGGCATTTTCCTTTGAAGCACTGCTGATACATTCTCTCCAATAGTGACTCTTTCATCATCTTTCAATTTCCTTTTATTAGTGCACAACTCCTTCAAAAATTTAGCATATTTTGGCACCTGTTTGATTGTATTTAACAAAGGTATATTGACTTCCACCTTCCTTAAGGTATCAAGGATTTCTTTTTCTTGCTCATCCTTCCTTAAAGTCCTGTGATTTCTAGGTGAAAAGGGTAAAACATTAGTCTTAACTGAAATAGCAGGGTTAGGAATTACCTTAAGTGGTTCAGTCTCCCTAATCTTCTCTTTTTCAAACTCAATAATGGCTTTAGGTTCTTCCAGCTCTTTCACACTCCTTAGTGTAATGGCACTTGCATTCTCCCTTGGATTCACAACTGTTTGGGAGGGCAGTTTTCTTGAGCCTTGAGAGTCCAATCTCCCAACTATGGTAGCTAGTTAACCCATTTGGTTTCTCAGATCATTAATGAAAGTTCTTATTTCCTATTAGAACTGTTGTTGTTGAGTCATAAAAGCTTTAAACATGTCCTCTAGTGATGTCCCAGGGTTAGCAGGTGCTGGTTGTCTTTGTTGGTACTGCTGTGGGGCTGGTTGGAAGCCTTGCTATCTATTGGGGAAAACAAGTGGTGCAGGTGGTCTATTGCCTCCATAACTGAGATTAGGATGATCCCTCCATCTTGGATTGTATGTGTTTGTGAAGGGATCATATCTTCTCTGAGGTTGTGTCTAATAGTTCCCCATTGCATTGGCTTGTTGCATAATCTCATCATCTTGCAGTGTTGGGCATGCATCAGTGGTGTGGCCAGACCACAAACAGATCCCACAAGCTTTTGCTACTGGCATATTTCTTGCAGCCAATTGTCTAACCATAGTAGTTAATTCAGAAATTTGCTGGTCATGAGTACATGTGCTCACCTCATTTACTTTTATTTGTGCATGATTCATTCTTGTACCATACTGTTGAGAGTTTACAGCCATGTTTTTAATTAGGTTTTTAGCAGCTTCTGGTGTCTTGTCAACTAAGGCTCCTCCGCTTGCTGCATCAATCATGCTTCTATCCATGGGTAACAATCCCTCATAGAAGTATTGGATCAGATGTTGATCATCAATCTGGTAAGGTGGACAACTAGAACACAACTTCTTAAACCTTTCATAATACTCATACAAAGTTTCTCCATTGAACTGCCTGATGCCACATATCTCCTTCCTGATGTTAGCTACTCTTGAAGCAGGCAAAGTACTTCTCCAGGAATAGCTTCTTCATGTCATTCCAAGTTTGAATTGATCCTGAAGGTAGGTAGTACAGATAGTCCTTTGCTAAGTCTGCTAGTGAGAATGGAAAGGCTCTAAGCTTTATCTGTTCTTCAATCATTCGGTGTGGTTTCATGGTGGAGCATACCACATGAAATTCTTTTAAATACTTGTACGGATCCTCACCTGTAAGACCACGAAAAGTAGGCAGAAGGTGAATTAGTCCTGATTTAAGTTTAAAAGAAGCATTCAAAGTAGGATACTCAATACACAAAGGTTATTGATTGAGATTAGGAGTAGCTAGTTCTTTTAAAGTCCTGTTGTTGTTAGGATCAACCATCTCTTCTTCTTCTGAATCAGTATTGTAATTGTTTGACAATAACTCAATTACTATGTTGAGACCATGTGATAGAACAAAAGCCTCTTCTAGATCTGCAGTTGAGTTCTTCATTCTACGACTCTCCTTTCTTAGCCTTTTTGCTGTCTTTTCTATCTCTGGATCAAAATTCAGTTCAGTAGATTGAGAGGATCGAGTTATAAACTAAAAAGGAAACACATAATAAATCGAAACAAATAACAGTTCCCCGGCAACGACGCTAAAATTTGGGAGAGATGTCGTCAAGAAAACCAAAATTAACCTCACTTGCACTCTACGAACTCAAAACTAAGCAAAGTAGTAAAGGATCGATCCCATAGAGAATTGATATTGTTTTAAATTTATTCTAATGTTTCTAACTATAAACAAGAAATAAAGATTAGGGGTTTTTGAAATCAATTATAATCAACAAAGGAAAATAGAATTAAACTGATAAAGATGATCAAATATGTAAAAGCTTCAGTTCTTCAGTTCAGCTTCACCAATTTACATTAATAGAATAATCCAGTTAATATTATTTCTTCCTTCAATGAAACTAATAATCCTAGATGATCAGCAATCGCTCAATTATCTGAAATTCTCCTTAAGTTTAAATCTAATGTGACAATCGCCCCTACTAGACTCTAACTATTATATAACCCAAAACTATCAGTTTAGATTTAATATGACAGAAGCATTAAAAATTAGAGAATTAAGTTGTTCCAAGCAACAATCACACTATCAGGGATTATTTAACTTGCCTTCTGATAATCTTAATAATATCCAAAAGCTTGTCCACAATCAAATATTACTAAGTACTACATGTGATCAGATATAATATCATTTGCTTAATATTATACCTTAATCTAGCAGATGAAAATAATTCACCAATTTAATCCTGCAGAACCTAAATTAGTAAACTGAATAACATATAAGAAATTTAACCGGATTATCAGAATAAATTTCATACACAAAGGAATCAATGATATAACTCAAGTATTATATTAACTGTAAATATGGTTCCACAGCCCTTCAGAACTAAATAAAATAACTAAGCTAGCATGCTGATAAAGTCTAAGATCAAGAATAATGAATTGTGAATTGTTAATTGTGTTAGATGATTACAAGTGATAGGTATTTATAAATAAATCTCTAAAGCCTAGAAAAACTCTAATCCAATTCTACTTCGCAAGTCTTCATTCTGTATATATGGTAGGATTCTAAATCCCTGTCAATCTCTACAATCTAACTTTAAGTAGCTTCCTTTTCAAATTAGATTCAGTTTCCAAATCCAAGTTTTCTTCCTCAGTTTCCTTTTCCAGTTTGGCATCAATTTCCATCTTCATCTTCAACTCAGATTCCATATCAAACTCTACTTCCTATAGTCAGAGATACTTTCCATCTATGATTATAACTTCATCTCCAAATCCTGCTAGGAATCATATCTTTCAGCAAAACGTAGAGTATACTCCACACCAGCACTTATCACGATCGTAAAGTAAACCTCGGAATCGTAGAGTAACTAGCTGCCAAGTAAACTTACCAATCGTAGAGTTCTCTCATCAGACGTAGAGTAACTTCGCCGCTGGACTGAAAATGTAGAGTGTTGTGAGCCTAGTCGTAGAGTAAATCTCACAATCATAGAGTGCAACTAGGAATCGTCGAACAACTCCGCCTAGCCTTCCTGCGATCGTAGAGCTGTCAGATTACATCCTAACACTACGAACATAAAGCCCTTACTCAACGATCGTAGAGTATTCTGCAAAACAACATAAATTTCTGCATTAAAATACATTTTTGCAGAATCACATCAAATTCTTCTATAAATCAATAAATACCTTAAATCAGCGCATATGACAGATAACATGCACCTAAACTAAGCATAAAGGAATGAAAATAATCAGATATTATGCACTTATCAATAAGTTTAGCTGTCAAAGTTTATGGTCTGTATATAGCATGAATACAGAGCACAATGCTCATTCCCAGTCTTTGTCCTGATCTAAAGCTACCCCGGCAGAGTGTTTTCTTGTTGTTCTATTTGTTTGGCTTTAAGCAGTTTACAAGTTTGAACACATATCAACATGAGGTCTCCATCAACAGATACCTTATAATATAAACCTCCCACAACGAAGCATGCAAGATTACTAATAACTAACTTACGCTACATTAGATTAAGATTTAGAGTTGAGGGATTATACCTTCTTGATGCAGGCTCGAGTAAGTTGTTTACTCTCCTCCCTCTTTCTAACCCCTCCGAACTATAAAAAGTTCCTTTGATAATCCTTTTTATCTCTAAATCTTACTGATTCTCTCTCTATATTGGTAATGAACAAATTAGCAAGCTTACAAGATGACTGGGAGTCTCTATTTATAGGAAAACTATTGCCCATTCACTAATCTTTACTCAGACCTTAGGATCGGTTTATAGCAGCATTACCCATTAGTTAAATAGGATTAGGGTGGAAAGTTTCCACCAATCCACTGCTAAGCCATACTGCAGGTATTCATCTTACTTGCCTGAGATTAAGCAACATAGGGATTAGGCCACTGGCCTAGCTCGGCTGGGAGTACTATATATCAGTACTTATTATTATTATTAATCCCTATCCTGGCAATGGGTTCCTTAGTTCGGGTCAGATGATTGGGCTCTTTATTGGGCTTAATACCTCCATTCTTGTTGGGCTTGGCAATATACTGAGGACACAAATTAACTAGCTAATCTTAATAACTTTATTGGGCTCAGTATCCAAGTAACTACTCGTTTCATTCTAACACAAACAGGGTCAGATTATCAAATATGTTCATGAGGCTTAGCATATAAATATACTCCTCTGCTTCCTGTCTAAGGAAACTTACCTAAACTTCGGTTAAACACAACATTACTATGGTCCTAATTAATAACCCACATTTACCTTATAAAATTAACCTTCTTCCATGATTTTAAAAAAACACATTCTACTGATTCACCGTGAATCATTATGCCACACAAAGCTCATTTCTCCAAGCTTAATAATTACATAACTCAAGCTTATCACACATAATAACCTCATTATAGGATTTTTTTCTCATGATGCGATTTTATTGCATTAACCCATAATCACCCAATACACATAAATACATACATAAGGAAATATTCACCATTTCATTAATAATAATCCTTTTTAAATTCTCGGATATTACAAACTATAAATCTAATATTATATAAAACATAAAATTAATTATAAATATACAATGTATAAATTAAGGTACATCTGTAACTCTAGAATTCATGATGGTAAAATTTATGCCTCTAACCCTATGTTTATGCAATTCATGGGCAATTCTATGTCTAAATAAAGAGGCATCTTTGTCAGACCAGTCAACCTCCCCTAAAGACAAGCCTTAGACAGCGTAGCCAACGTACTTCATCACGTAGATTTGGCAATCAAAACCATTCTTTTGTTTAGGTCGGATGGCCTTGAATGCCCACACCATTTTTTTCTTTTGAAATTATTTTTCGGGACTATAAATTTGGAGGGCATTCGCAACGAAATCACATTGTACATTAAAAAAACATAATATTAGTAGGACACTATAACATAAATGTAATTGAAAAATCAAATAGTCAGAAGTGGGGACGTACCACATATTCTAAATGTAGTCGATATCGACTACTTATTTTGTGACTTGGTATATCATCATACAAAAAATCTATCAGTATAACCCATCCAGTGCTTAATATCTACAACGAACAAAAATAATGTTCGTTTTGGTGGTTAACTGGAAAAAAATACAAAATCATTGTTGTCCAAAATAAGTATTGACAATTTACACGCAAGTATACGTGGTCAACAAGTAATAAAGAGTAAGTAGAGTATCGTTCCAACAAGGAAATATGTTAATATTTAACAATTATTAATTATAACTCAATTAATCCTATTTAAACTACGAATGATATTTGAGAATTAAAATTAACTAAAATTAACTACTAAAATAATTAATCACAAGAAAAATGCAGATTTAAAAGCTTAAGATTACAACTTCCCTTAGTATTTCATTTAAACGAACACACTTCCTAATTAATTAATTAATTACAATGAATCGCTAACCAAGAATTCTTTATAGTATTCACGCGCTTCTTCCGAAAGCTGCGTAAACAAATCCTCCTAAATCCGATCTCTAAGGAACAGAATTACAAGGAACACCCTAATCAATTAACTTACTATATTCCTATGTGAATTATGTTAATTAGGGTTTCAAGCACAAATTCTTTTAATGGCAGCAAAAGACATATAGGTATATTCCTATTCTATACGCTAATCATATTAACCTTACTTAGATTACATGAACAGATGTTATCATATTCCAGATCTAAATCTATACTCCATCTTCCAATTTTGTATAAATTATCCCAGTAATTGTTGATCAAACAATTAATCAATACACACAAGATATGATAAATGATTCAAGAGTAATTAACTAAAATTAAATAGAAAGTATCAATCTAAATTACATACTAAGTTCCGTTGCAATCTTAATTAAAAATTAGTTCATAACAATGATGGAAAACATCATCCAGATAATAAATAAAAATATCCCAGAGATTACAAAATTAGAGATAAAAGAAAGAGATAGAAGAAACTATAAAGTCGCTCCCAATCTCTGTCTTGATCATCAAGTTCTAAAATCTCCTTCGTGTTCTCCTCGTTGTTTTCTATAAAAGTCTTGTTATGTTATTTCTAAAGTCTTCTCCTTTGTATATTAATAAAACCCTCATTTAGATTCCTAATTGGCTTCAATTTTTCCTCACAGCCGCACAAAACCTTCTCATTCTGCATTAGAGCGCTCTAGGCGCTCACCTAGTTCAAATCCAAGCACTCTAGGCGCTTGACCAGGACCACGTATTTACAAAAATGCCACTCAACCCAACTTTTAATCCTTTTTAATTCTTTTCTTCACCAAATGACTTATATGCCCCTCCAACTCTATCCTACAATAAATAAACACAAAAAAATAAAATGATACTAAAAACACTTAAGGATAACAATAATTAAGCTCAACAATACCTAATTCATAGGTATAAAACCCACTCATCAAATACCCCCAAACTTAACCAATTGCTTGTCCCCAGGCAATGCAATGATGAAAATGCAAACTAACTATCATGCCTACGAATTAAACAATCAACCAACATAGTATCTAACACCAGGCCTCAAAGATATCATACAGTACTTAAATAGAACATCTAACCAATGCAAAGTTTCTAACTTTAACCAATTAGTTAAGTTACACCTGTCATCACCCATGTTGTGCGTGTGTGTATATCAACCATTATAATCAATCACAACACAAATCAATCACATAATTAACTTCTTAGAGGAAAACTTCCAATTTTAACTCAATTCAACCTGTGAACACAACCAATTCAGCTGATTCAAGCAATCGCTAAGCATAGGGTCCCTAAGCAATCCCAAGGTTATTTAAAACATTTAAATCCTTTTTAAACCCTTCCCTAGGAATTCAAATAATTTTTTCCCTCTTTAGTGAGTGCATTTTATGCTCCATCTCACTTTCTTTTGAAAGAGTGCGTTTTACGCTCCCTCTCGTTGCATGTGTTTATGAGTGAGTGCGTTTTACGCTTCATCTCAACCCACAACATGATCCATTCTTTCATTTGAGAAAGGTTCAAAAAAAATTTAACCTTTTTTTTTAAATATACTTACACCCCTAGATCCCCCCAAACTTAAATTCTTGCTTCTTTTGATTTAATGGGCGTTTCACTGATATTATCAAGTTTTAACCCAAATTTTCCCACCAGAAGCAAATTATGTAACAATTTGAATTAAATTGATCAAAATAATTGATTACGTGCTTTTCCTAGTTACATGAATTCAGACAAGATCAACCTCACTTCATAGTCAAAGTCATCACTAAGCACTAGTTTTCAATTCTTCTTAAGTTAAAACCATCAATCCAATCTTATCATTGGCCACATTAGACACTATATCTTAATTCATGAAACTAGATGCATAACACAACCTAAACACTTAACATGCAACTACTAATGCAACTACAAGCAACATGCATAATTTAATGAAACAAAATCAAACATGATTTAAAATTCTCTACACATGAATATGAGCCTAATCTATATGCACATAATCCACCCCCAAACTTAAATGACACAATGTCCTCATTGTGTAAAATATAAAAAAATTAAAGAACTGAGGACTTCCCTGATAAACGTCTTACTCCACGTTATCATCATCTGCATCAGCCTCCTCGTCGTCATCAGGGTCTAAGTCTGGTGGTAGTAGGAATTGGAAAAGAGCTGCTATTTGAGAACCTCCCCCAAACTTGATTCAACCCCAATTCGATAGTTGAATTGATTCTTGTTGATTGTGGGTGGGAGAATTTGTTCTCGTTTGGATTGGGAGAGGACAATAAAAGATGTCGTGGGGTTGTGAAGGAGTGGAAGAGAGGTTTGGTTGAATTAGGAGAGAGAAGAGTTGGGTTTGTGCTGTAATTTCCGAACTAATGCTTTTTTTTCAAGTATTGGCTGGAGCACCTAGGCACTTGGAATATGTCTGTGATGAGCGCCTAATACTTAGCAAATTTTAGCTTCCTTCATGCTACCAACCTGCAACCTAAAAACCCAATGATTAATTTTAAAGCACAAGGAGATAATAACTTAATACAAAATCCTAAGCTAAAGAAAAATAAATATTTAATAACTAAATGAACTAAAAATAAAATGAATAAAAATAAATTCTGGGTTGCCTCCCAGTCAGCGCTTAGTTTTACGTCCTCAACCTGACTACTTTCTCTTCTCTCAATCTGGTTCAATCGCAAAAATTGTCATTGCATGCCTCCTCTTAGTCTTTTCTTTCAATTCATTGGCATCATTGTACGTTTGAAAAACCCCCAAACTTATCTTTATCCATTGGCAGAAAATAACTCTTATCATTCAATTCAACTTTTCCTGTATCCTTGACTACATCAATCCAGAAACACTCCTCACGATCATATAGAAGCTTGATTAAATTGAATGTAACCTCTTCTTCTTATGGCCCATTCTTGAACCTTTTCTTTTCAGCTTCATTAACATCTTCCACATCATCGTGTGACCTTTTTAGTTTTCCTCCCCCAGCCTTATGTAGCTCCTCACCATCCCGACATGGAATTGTATTGTCATGCTCCACACTTTCTCTTCTTGGATTTAACTCCGTATCGCTTGGCAAAGTATTGAGAGGATGATTTTTAAGTGCATTGGCCAACTGTTCTACTTAATTCTCGAGATTTCGAAGCGCCACTTGTTGATTGTTCATCGTCATCTCATACTGCTCTATGAAATTGGTAAAGCGTTCCTCAAAATTCATCAGCTCTTGTCGTGGTGGAGGTGGATACAAGAATTCTGGTGGGTATGATGGACTTGGAGTATAGAATTGATCCTGATTATCATAGCTCCATGAAATATCTTGGTGATCCTGCCAACCTGGATGATAGAGATTTGGGTTGGTACTGGGCTGCTATTGATAGTAGGCATTTTGAATGGATTGACTTCCAAAAGCATCAACTGTACTTGAAAGCGGTGTTATCTGGGCTGATAATGTTGTAAATGCATCAACGTTGCTTATCATTGTTGCCCTTAGTTGTGTCATTCCCTCATACGACCATTGATAATTAAATGCAGCCATGATACCTAAAAAGGAAGTAAGATAAAAAGAAAGAAAGAAAAAATGTTTAAATTAAGATTAACTTTATTAAAATTAATAATGACAAAATATTAAAATAATTTCCCCGACAACGGCGCCAAAAACTTGTTTTCCAAAATAAGTATTGACAATTTACACGCAAGTATACGTGGTCAACAACAAGTAATAAAGAGTAAGTAGAGTATCGTTCCCACGAGGAAATATGTTAATATTTAACAATTAATAATTCTAACTCAATTAATCCTATTTAAACTACGAATGATATTTGAGAATTAAAATTAAAATTAACTAAAATTAACTACTAAAATAATTAATCACAAGAAAAATGCAGATTTAAAAGCTTAAGATTACAACTTCCCTTAGTATTTCATTTAAACGAACACGCTTCCTATTTAATTAATTAATTGCAATGAATCGCTAACCAAGAATTCTTTATAGTATTCACGCGCTTCTTCCGAAAGCTGCGTAACCAAATCCTCCTAAATCCGATCTCTAAGGAACAAAATTACAAGGAACACCCTAATCAATTAACTTACTATATTCCTATGTGAATTATGTTAATTAGGGTTTCAAGCACAAATTCTTTTAATGGCAGCAAAAGACATATAGGTATATTCATATCCTATACGCTAATCATATTAACCTTACTTAAATTACATGAACAGATGCTATCATATCCCAGATCTAAATCTATACTCCATCTTCCAATTTTGTATAAATTATCCCGGTAATTGTTGATCAAACAATTAATCAATAGGCACAAGATATGATAAATGATTCAAGAGTAATTAACTAAAATTAAATAGAAAGCATCAATCTAAATTACATACTAAGTTCCGTTGCAATCTTAATTAAAAATTAGTTCATAACAATGAAGGAAAACATCATCCAGATAATAAATAAAAATATCCCAGAGATTACAAAATTAAAGATAAAAGAAAGGGATAGAAGAAACTATAAAGTCGCTCCCAATCTTTATGTTGATCATCAAGTTCTGAAATCTCCTTCGTGTTCTCCTCATTGTTTTCTCTGCAAAATCTTGTTATGTTATGTTCTGAAGTCTTCTCCTTTGTGTATTAATAAAACTCTCATTCAGATTCCTAATTGGCTTCAATTTTTCCTCACAGCCGCACAAAACCTTCTCATTCTGCATTAGAGTGCTCTAGGCGCTCACCTAGTTCAAATCCAAGCGCTCTAGGCGTTTGACCAGGACCACGTATTTACAAAAATGCCACTCAACCCAATTTTTAATCCTTTTTAATTCTTTTCTTCACCAAATGACTTATATGCCCCTCCAACTCCATCCTACAATAAATAAACACAAAACAAAATAAAATGATACTAAAAACACTTAAGGATAACAATAATTAAGCTCAATAATACTTAATTCATAGGTATAAAACCCACTCATCAATCACAATCTGACAAATCTAGTTGTTGTCCCTGGTTGAAAAAAAATGGAGACACGTTAGAAATGTCATATTTATTCTTCTGTGACACCAAACGTTTAGTGTATTGCTCATACCATTGTGGTAATAGTTGGAAAAAATAGCAAGACATGAAATAAAAATTGCTCCGCTCATATCAGCCTCATAGTAGACGGTCTTCGCGTAACTTCAACAAACTAAGATACGCGTCAATCGTCTGATCCCATATCAAGTTCCCTGGTTTAAGCGATAATAGGTCCTTATGATCCAATCTATACTCATTGTCATCGGGACCTATATGAGGAAACTGTAATTGGTCCACCATATCCGAAAACCAATTCCTATTTAGCAAGTATTCCACCTTCTCTATCTTCAATAGTTTGAGAGGATCCCTCCTAAACATGGACGACCGGTCCACCCGTAGCCATGAAGGAAGAATATTATACACATCATCCGCTTCACTATATATACACTTAGAATGTGATTCAGGGACTGACATTTCTTTAAATATTGTAGTCAACTACATAGCCTGCAATTGTCCCATACTCTCAATATCACCAGTATGACTCCACTAATACATGTAAGGGGGAGGAGGTTTTAATTTCATTTTGGGTTCTTTCTTAACTAAAAATGGGATGTCGAGCCGATAAGGGGATCCTTGACTGAATGGATCAGAACCAGAGAAGGGGATTTCTTGCGCGAATTGATCTGGTGAAACGTTAAGGATGGTGTCCTTGGGATCTTTAAAAACTCTCTGGTATTCTTTATTGAACAATACCGACCTTGCATACCACTCGTCATACACATGGCGAGGGTTGTGCACAGGTGGTACGCTGAGAATGTTCCTCACAAAATATGAAGCAACCTCAATCTGTATAAAAAAGTGTACATACGATTAGCAAATAGTATGTAACATATTGTAAATGTTTGAAACAAAATCTACAATATGAAACTTACAAGGTTTGTATCTTTGTACTGATGAAATAAGTCACGCGGTGTATAGGTGTCATCTGGTTGAAGTTGTGGGCGGCTAATTCTTGTACGAATCATTCGCATATACCACTTTAGGTATTCGGCCAGAGTAACTTCTTGTCATGTAGCCACCACAAAGTCCAATACAATATCTTGTTATGCATACCACGTGACAATATAATTAATCTCTCTGCTCATGAATATAATCTATAACGTGGATCCCTTCCCTCTCCCAACAAAGTTCAGTCGTATCTATCAAGGCCTCGTGAATATCTTGTGTTTCCCCAAATTGTCTCAAGACACGATCTGACATTTGGAATTCAACAACGTCGAGCTAAATGATGGGAATACGCGAGGCCCCACTATACCATGCTACCTGGTACTCTTGTGCCACTAAATGATCAAACTTTGTATATGGCATCCATCATACCATTACAGCTATCATCCCATCAAATTCACCTTTATAAAAGATTTGGTTATGGATGGGTGTGACGCCCCCAAATCTGGGATCCCTAACCTCGTATTCGGTGCTCACGATTCATCATCATCATACACATTCTATAAACTATTGTGGAATAATAAACATATATTGTTCATTACAATAAAGTCTACAACATAATCCCAAGATCTTCTTAACCTTAACTTAATACATACCTTTAATATTACAAAAGGCTTACTTAAATAATTACATCAAATATAAAACTAACTAAGAGTTTATAATAAACTACTCTTGTACTTTTCCTTTTCTTTTATCTTTCTTCGTCGAACTTTCCGGTTTAGCTGAAATAAACATCATGATATAGCAACAGTAAGCAACTAATTTGCTTAGCAAGTTTAAGTATAAAGGAGATATATCATGATTAGAAAGGAATTTATCTATCGATGTTCAACAATGAAATTCAATTGTGAAAGAACATTTAACAAGATTCGATAATTGAATAATAGATACTGAGTGGTCATAATAACTATGAACATATACGAAGGTTGTCAGTATTTAAACTGGTGCTTTTAATAAGTTTTGGTAATCAAAGGGATCAGCCTTTCATACCCAATGATTTATGCATAAACTGTGACGCCCCCAAAATAGGTCCACACAACCCATTTTGAGTCGCCAATAACATTCTACAAAATACAAATACAAATACGAATTTTTCCATTTACAACTAATATTTGTCGTGCAAAATACGACCACACACATACTGTGACTTCCATACAATTATCGTACCGTATGGTACCACAGTATCCAAACCCAAATTATTACAATGCCGTAAAAAGACGACAACACATGTTTTAAGTCTTCAGTACAATCATTATTAAACTATGTCATAACTTGATGAGGACAACCACTAACTCGGACCATCACTCCACTCCCCGGCTAGTCCCAGCTACATTTTCCTTTCCTGAGAAGAACAATGGGACAAAACTGAAAAGGGTGAGCTTAAATAGCCCAGTAAGAAATATCATGACTAAGATAATGAAGAATAAAAATTATCTTTAGTCTTCAACAATAATAAATCAGAGATTTAAAGATATTATAATTGTTTAACAACAACAATTGCAGCGGAACAAACAATCCATTTGAAGAGTCAAGTAGATTATAATGTCTACCATCTTCTATAAATTAAAGGATCACCACCAATATTTTATCCCTGTAACACCAATCAACAATTCCTGTTTATGAACATCCAAATCAACAGTTTATATTCAACAGCCTCTCTTTGCACTACGTGCCAAAGATATTTATTTGTAACATCACCGGTCATGATCATGCCAAACGCCAGTTCATCTTTACACTACGGCCAAAGAGAATTTTCACCATACGCCTTTGTTTGTAACACAAAAAGTCATGATTATACCAATACACAGTTTGGTCAAAATCATGTCACGCCAGTTCATCTTTGCACTACGGGCCAAAGAGAACTATCACCACAATTTAAGTATGAGGATGAGGATGATGACAATAATACAGTGAGATTAAGGATAAAAAAAACTTTATAATTTAATCAGTATCAAAGATTGACCAAATTGCCAACACGATAACTAAATTGTGGAGTCAAATTCAAGAATGATATTCAAGAAATTATTTCATGCTTCAACTATAACGTATAAAATGAAATAGAAAGATTCAAGTGAAAAGATATTAGATGAAGCACAAACTATTAAGGATATTCTACTAATTTTCAGGGATTTTCTCCATTTAAAAATAAGGTTTTGGAAACAAACAAAGATTTCTTATCATAAATGGAGAAATGTGAAAGAAAAAGATATTTCTTAAAGAGTACAAAAGAAATGATACGTTATACGAGTATAACAGAATATATGAAACTGCAAATGGATTTTCACCCGTCATGCGGCAATCCGCGTAGACAGATTATTTCCACAAAAGATTAATAAGTAATGAATACGAAGAGTTGTTCACCAGGTACGACATTCGTACATACAGGTTATCCCCACAGAATAATAAGGAATGAATACAAAAGGATATTCACCAGGTACGACACTCGTACATACAGGTTATTCCCACAGAATAATAAGGAATGAATATAAAAGGATATTCACCAAGCATGCGTCATACCGCACGGCCAGGTTATCCCCACAAATTAATACAGAATGAATAACAACCTTTATGAGTATAATATCACTTACGAACATGAAAGCAAATGATATTATATATGAGTATGAAAGAAATGATATTCCCTACCTTTGTTAACTGGATGTTACTTTCTATGAAGTTTACTAACTTCGGATAATACTAGTATTCTCACAAATACTCACAATAGCCTAGAACACTAAGAGAACTTCAGAAATTTAGAGAGAGGGAGGAAGTATAAGCAATGAAGGTGTGAAAATTTCTTAAGCAAACTCTCCCTATTTATAGGAAAATCAAGGTGAGGGCATTTTGGTCTTTTCCCCATATTCTTTTAATATCATCCATCCATTTTTTCTTCCATTAATATCATCCATCCATTTTTTTCTTCCATTAATATCATCCGTCCATTTTTTCTTCCATTAATATCATCCATCCATTTATTCAAAAAGATTAATCCATTATCAAAAGATAATTCCATTATCAAAAGATAAACCATAAAAATAACTTCATTATCAATAAATCCATTTTTCTGTATTATTGTGTTAAATGTATTAATATCACAGATAGCATATACTCGCAATACTGACAACCAGATTATTCCCAGGAAAGAGGGGGCCTTCCATAAAAAATGGCGCGCAATTAAATAACCCCTTTCCTTGACAGAATTTTTACACATTGTCAATAATGCTAAAATATCCTATCAAATGATATAAGTTACAGTGTCATGACAAATAGTAAAATATATTATGCAGATGCTAATTAACAATTATTGAATCAAGATACTATGCAATTGCTACTTTATCAATTATTTGAATCAATAATATAAAACACTGTGCAACATCGTGAGCTACTGTGGAATACCGTGTGCTACTGTGGAATAACGCGTTTTACTGTTCTTTTTATCACCGGGTATTTTAACAGTTATCGGTTAAAGTTTTGCCGCCAATTTCTATCACTTTCTATATCCGACAGTTAACCCGTTGTGGGGCCCACTATCATTGACAATATTGCCATTTCGGCGCCGTCGTACGGTACCGAATATAATATTCCCCGACAGAAAGAATATTTCCCGACAAAAGGAATATTCCCCGACATACTATTTATCAGATAATTTGCATATAACACCCTTAACTATCATTTATAACAATTAAGCATTTCACTATTTAGAAAAATAATCATAAAGAAAATAATAAATTTTTATTTCATAAATTCGGGGTCTTACAATCTCCCCTCCTTATGAAATTTCGTCATCGAAATTGACATACGTACCTGGCAATTCGAAAAGGTGAGGATACTTTGCTCTCATCTCGGATTCTAACTCCCAGGTCATTTCCTCAACATCATGGTTTCTCCATAAAACTTTAACTTGAGGTATAACCTTTGAGCGTAGAATCTGCTCCTTCTTATCCAAGACCTTGACAGGTATCTCTTCGTACGTCAAATCCTCTGCTATCTCGTCTGATTCTAACTCAATAATGTGGTTTGGATCTTTCACATATTTACGTAGCATGGATATGTGAAAAACATTATGAACACGAGACATGCTTGGCGGTAAGGCGAGTCTGTAGGCCACAGTTCCTACTCGATCGAGGATTTCAAATGGACCGATAAATCGAGGGTTAATCTTTCCTCTCTTTCCGAATCGCGTAACACCTTTCCACGGAGCAACACGTAAAAATACATGATCTCCGACATTGAATTCCTCGTCTCTTCGATGAAGATCAGCATAACTCTTTTGTCGATCTTGAGCTGTTTGTATACGTTGTCGGATCATTTGGATCTTTTCCGTAGTCATACGTATCAACTCGGGTCCCAACAATTTTGCCTCACCTACTTCATCCCAACATGCTGGAGATCGACACCTTCGTCCATACAACGCCTCGAAGGGAGCCATGCCTATACTTGCTTGATAACTGTTGTTGTAAGAGAATTCCACCAATGGCAAGTATTTGTCCCAACTTCCTTTGAAGTCTAGTACGCAGAGTCTTAATAGATCTTCGAGGGTTTGAATAGTCCTTTCCGATTGTCCGTCTGTCTGGGGATGGTATGCAGAACTGAATCGTAATTCAGTGCCCATAACTTTTTGCAAGCTGACCCAAAGTCGTGAAGTGAATCTAGGATCTCGATCAGAAACTATGGATACTGGCATGCCATGCAATCTCATAATCTCGCTAATATACAAATTAGCAAGACGCTCGAGTGAATAGTTTTCTCGTATAGGCAAGAAATGAGCAGACTTGGTCAATCTATCTATAATGACCCAAATTGCGTCTAAGCCTTGAGAAACTTTGGGAAGACCTGTTACAAAATCCATGTTGATGTGTTCCCACTTCCATTCTGGAATCTCAAGTGGTTGCAATGGACCCCTTGGTACTTGATGTTCCGCCTTGACACGTTGACAAGTTAAACATCTTGCGATAAACTCTGCAATTTCTCTCTTCATATTGTTCCACCAAAATGTATGTCGAAGATCACGATACATTTTGGTACTTCCAGGGTGGATTGCAAACGGTGTGTTGTGCTCCTCCATCATGATTTTGTATTTCAAGTCAGGGTCGTTAGGAACACACAGTCTAGAGTTGATTCGCAATATTCCTTCTTCGTCGACTCTTGCTTCTGGAATAGCACCTTCTTGCACCTTCTTTTTCATATTCATCAACTCTGGGTCTGTAACTTGAGCAGCTTTAATTTTGTCGATTAAAGCTGGTTCTACTTGTATATATGCGATCTTCACGTGGGTTCCTGGAGTCTTTAACTCTATCTCCATCTTTTGTAAATCATCCAAAATAGGCCTTTGAGATGTCAATAACGCACTCGTACTTGCATATGATCTTCTACTCAATGCATCAGCTACTACGTTCGCCTTTCCAGGATGGTACTGGATGGTATGATCGTAATCTTTCAACAGCTCGAGCCAACGCCGTTGTCGCATGTTGAGTTCCTTCTGGGTGAAGAAATATTTGAGACTTTTGTGGTCTGTATAGATCTCCACTTTCTCCCCATACAAGTAATGTCTCCAAATCTTCAACGCGAAAACAACTGCTGCCAACTCTAGATCATGAGTAGGATAATTCCTCTCATATTCCTTGAGTTGCCGAGACGCATAGGCTATAACCTTCCCATGTTGCATGAGAACACAACCTAGTCCTTTGTTTGAAGCGTCGCTGTAGATGATAAATCCTTCCGATCCTGAAGGTATTGCCAATACAGGTGCTGAAATGAGCCTTCTTTTGAGTTCTTGAAAACTCTTCTCGCATTCTTCGCTCCATTTGAATATTGTGCTTTTCCGAGTCAGTTGAGTTAATGGAATGGCTATTCGAGAAAATCCTTCTACGAATCTCCGATAATAACCAGCTAGACCCAGAAAGCTTCGTACTTCGGTTACTGACTTGGGTTGTTCCCAATTTGATACTGCTTCAATCTTCGCTGGGTCAACCGAGATTCCTTCCTTAGAAACCAAGTGACCAAGGAATGCAACTTCCTCAAGCCAGAATTCACATTTCTTCAACTTAGCATATAACTTGTTTTCACGAAGTTTTTGGAGTATCAGCCTCAAGTGTTGCTCATGATCCTCACGACTTTTAAAATATATGAGAATGTCATCAATGAAGACAACCACGAAATGATCCAAATATTCTTTGAATATCCGGTTCATCATATCCATGAAAGCAGCAGGAGCATTAGTCAATCCAAAAGACATGACTAGGAATTCATAATGCCCGTACCGAGTTCTAAAGGCAGTCTTTGGAATGTCATCAGCTTTAATTTCAACTGATGATATCCAGAACGAAGATCGATCTTTGAAAAGAATTGAGCACCTTGTAACTGGTCAAACAGGTCATCAATGCGAGGTAACGGGTACCTATTTTTGATGGTGACATGGTTTAACTCCCGATAGTCAATGCAAAGTCTCATACTCCCGTCTTTCTTCTTTACGAATAAAACAGGAGCACCCCAAGGCGATGTACTCGAACGTATGAAACCGCTGTCTAACAACTCCTGTAGTTGGACCTTTAACTCTTGAAGTTCAATAGGAGCCATTCGATATGGGGTTTTGGAAATGGGTTTCGTACCGGGTTCAAGGTCGATACAAAATTCAATTTCACGGTCTGGGGGAAGGCCAGGAAGTTCTTCGGGAAATACGTCAGGGAACTCATTAACAACAGAAATATTTTTCAAATCTGACGTACTTTTATTTAAATCCGTTACATGGGCTAAGAAGGCTTGACATCCGTTTTTCAATAAACGAATGGCTTTGTGACTAGAAATGATGGTTATTGATTTCAATGGTTGGGTTGCTTGAATTCGCATAATAGGTTGATTAGGAATATGAAAACTAATAACCTTACGAAAGCAATCAATTTTAGCATGATGAACAGTTAACTAATCAATTCATAAAATCACATCAAATTCATGCATGTTCAAGGAGATAAGATCAACAGGTAATGTGAGGGTACCGATTTGAACAAAGCAAGATTTATAGACCGTAGATGTAACGAATGTTTGCGCTAATGGTGTTTCGACAGATAAGTCAAAATCTAATTTTTCAGGAGTCAAATTCAGGCGTTGAGCACATGTTGGTGAAATAAAAGAGTGGGTAGAACCAGTATCTAATAAGGCATAGACTTCATAAGAGTTAATAAGTAGTTTACCCGTTATAACCTCGTTCGAATTCTGCGCTTTTTGTGACGTCACAACAAAAGCTCTCCCTTGAACTACAGACTTTGACTTATCCGTGACCGCCTTCGATGTCATCATCGCAGCTGGACTTAACTTCGCTGCATGACAAAAGCGAGCTATATGGCCTTCCTTTCCACAATTGTAACATACTTGGGATGGCGCTTGTGTACAATTTGGACTGATGTGTCCTTCCTTCCCACACCTGAAACATCTAACAGGTGGTCGTTCTCCTTCCTTCGAAACTGGTACTGGTGATGGTGTTGACGTTGGTGCCTTTCCATGGTTGTTGTTGAATCTCCTCTTCTTGGAATTGTTGCCACTTGACTCACTCCTTCTGTTATCCGGGCCAGGATTACCACCAAAGTGGTTACCATTTCCGGTGTTGTGATTCCCTCCTCGCTGATTATCATTATTTCGATAATTGCTGCCACCATTACGATTATTACCGTGATTTTGCTCTCGTGGTTGGGTGTTGCTTCCTGGTTGTAGTAGTCCTCTTTCCTGCTCCACTACTTGAGCCCTATCCACAGCATCTGCGTATATACAAATTTTATGAGAAACGAGATATTGGCGAATCTCTGTTTCAAACCTCGTAGGAACATTTGTGTCATCCGTTTCTCAGTGTCCACCAAATGGGATGCAAAACGCGACAGCTCGTCGAACGTGGCTTCGTACTGTGACACCGTCATGTTGTTCTGTTCCAGTTTGATGAATTCTACCTCCTTCATATGACGAATACTTTCCGGGAAATACTTCTCATTAAATAATTCCTGGAACTGGACCCAAGACATCTCGAGTGCCGAGCGATGGGTACGTTTCACAGATTCTCACCAATGATCTGCTTCTCCTCGCAACATGAAGGTGGCAAAAGGAACCTTTTGGTCGTCCGTGCAACGCAGTACATCAAATATCTTCGTTAATTGTTTAAGCCACGACTCTGCCTTGAGTGGATCTGGCTTGCCGAAAAATTCAGGTGGTCCCAATTCTTTGAACTGCTTGGCAGTGACCATCCGTACATTATCAGCGTTTCTGCCAGTATTGTAGACAGGAGCTCTTCTCGCCTGGTTCTGCATGTATTGCATGAAGTTCCTAAAAAATTCATCATTCATCCGATTGTTAGCATCATGATTAGCATCATGGTGTTCTGAGTTTGCACCCGTATTATTTGTGGCTTCCTGGTTTTCAGCCACAATAGTCTCATAGTGAATCTCTTGGTTTTCAGATGCCATTCTGAAATGTGATCACAAAATAAAGATTAGTTAAAGAAATAAACATGCAACATCTTATCCCTATAACCAAACCAATTACTTAAATAACAAAAATAGCTTAGGTAGGACACACTAGCGAAGGATTTTACTCGTCTCTCCCCTCCTAGCTCTAATCCCAGATCTCTACCAGAGATCATATCCCTAAGCTCTGATACCAACTGTGACGCCCCCAAAATAGGTCCACACAACCCATTTTGAGTCGCCAATAACATTCTACAAAATACAAATACAAATACGAATTTTCCCATTTACAACTAATATTTGTCGTGCAAAATACGACCACACACATACTGTGACTTCCATACAATTATCGTACCGTATGGTACCACAGTATCCAAACTCAAATTATTACAATGCCGTAAAAAGACGACAACACATGTTTTAAGTCTTCAGTACAATCATTATTAAACTATGTCATAACTTGATGAGGACAACCACTAACTCGGACCATCACTCCACTCCCCGGCTAGTCCCAGCTACATTTTCCTTTCCTGAGAAGAACAATGGGACAAAACTGAAAAGGGTGAGCTTAAATAGCCCAGTAAGAAATATCATGACTAAGATAATGAAGAATAAAAATTATCTTTAGTCTTCAACAATAATAAATCAGAGATTTAAAGATATTATAATTGTTTAACAACAACAATTGCAGCGGAACAAACAATCCATTTGAAGAGTCAAGTAGATTATAATGTCTACCATCTTCTATAAATTAAAGGATCACCACCAATATTTTATCCCTGTAACACCAATCAACAATTCCTGTTTATGAACATCCAAATCAACAGTTTATATTCAACAGCCTCTCTTTGCACTACGTGCCAAAGATATTTATTTGTAACATCACCGGTCATGATCATGCCAAACGCCAGTTCATCTTTACACTACAGCCAAAGAGAACTTTCACCATACGCCTTTGTTTGTAACACAAAAAGTCATGATTATACCAATACACAGTTTGGTCAAAATCATGTCACGCCAGTTCATCTTTGCACTACGGGCCAAAGAGAACTATCACCACAATTTAAGTATGAGGATGAGGATGATGACAATAATACAGTGAGATTAAGGATAAGAAAAACTTTATAATTTAATCAGTACCAAAGATTGACCAAATTGCCAACACGATAACTAAATTGTGGAGTCAAATTCAAGAATGATATTCAAGAAATTATTTCATGCTTCAACTATAACGTATAAAATGAAATAGAAAGATTCAAGTGAAAAGATATTAGATGAAGCACAAACTATTAAGGATATTCTACTAATTTTCAGGGATTTTCTCCATTTAAAAATAAGGTTTTGGAAACAAACAAAGATTTCTTATCATAAATGGAGAAATGTGAAAGAAAAAGATATCCCTTAAAGAGTACAAAAGAAATGATACGTTATACGAGTATAACAGAATATATGAAACTGCAAATGGATTTTCACCCGTCATGCGGCAATCCGCGTAGACAGATTATTTCCACAAAAGATTAATAAGTAATGAATACGAAGGGTTGTTCACCAGGTACGACATTCGTACATACAGGTTATCCCCACAGAATAATAAGGAATGAATACAAAAGGATATTCACCAGGTACGACACTCGTACATACAGGTTATTCCCACAGAATAATAAGGAATGAATATAAAAGGATATTCACCAAGCATGCGTCATACCGCACGGCCAGGTTATCCCCACAAATTAATACAGAATGAATAACAACCTTTATGAGTATAATATCACTTACGAACATGAAAGCAAATGATATTATATATGAGTATGAAAGAAATGATATTCCCTACCTTTGTTAACTGGATGTTACTTTCTATGAAGTTTACTAACTTCGGATAATACTAGTATTCTCACAAATACTCACAATAGCCTAGCACACTAAGAGAACTTCAGAAATTTAGAGAGAGGGAGGAAGTATAAGCAATGAAGGTGTGAAAATTTCTTAAGCAAACTCTCCCTATTTATAGGAAAATCAAGGTGAGGGCATTTTGGTCTTTTCCCCATATTCTTTTAATATCATCCATCCATTTTTTCTTCCATTAATATCATCCATCCATTTTTTTCTTCCATTAATATCATCCGTCCATTTTTTCTTCCATTAATATCATCCATCCATTTATTCAAAAAGATTAATCCATTATCAAAACATAAACCATAAAAATAACTTCATTATCAATAAATCCATTTTTCTGTATTATTGTGTTAAATGTATTAATATCACAGATAGCATATACTCGCAATACTGACAACCAGATTATTCCCAGGAAAGAGGGGGCCTTCCATAAAAATGGCGCGCAATTAAATAACCTCTTTCCTTGACAGAATTTTTAGACATTGTCAATAATGCTAAAATATCCTATCAAATGATATACGTTACAGTGTCATGACAAATAGTAAAATATATTATGCAGATGCTAATTAACAATTATTGAATCAAGATACTATGCAATTGCTACTTTATCAATTATTTGAATCAATAATATAAAACACTGTGCAACATCGTGAGCTACTGTGGAATACCGTGTGCTACTGTGGAATAACGCGTTTTACTGTTCTTTTTATCACCGGGTATTTTAACAGTTATCGGTTAAAGTTTTGCCGCCAATTTCTATCACTTTCTATATCCGACAGTTAACCCGTTGTGGGGCCCACTATCATTGACAATATTGCCATTTCGGCGCCGTCGTACGGTACCGAATATAATATTCCCCGACAGAAAGAATATTTTCCGACAAAAGGAATATTCCCCGACATACTATTTATCAGATAATTTGCATATAACACCCTTAACTATCATTTATAACAATTAAGCATTTCACTATTTAGAAAAATAATCATAAAGAAAATAATAAATTTTTATTTCATAAATTCGGGGTCTTACAATCTCCCCTCCTTATGAAATATCGTCCTCGAAATTGACGTACGTACCTGGCAATTCGGAAAGGTGAGGATACTTTGCTCTCATCTCGGATTCTAACTCCCAGGTCATTTCCTCAACATCATGGTTTCTCCATAAAACTTTAACTTGAGGTATAACCTTTGAGCGTAGAATCTGCTCCTTATCCAAGACCTTGACAGGTATCTCTTCGTACGTCAAATCCTCTGCTATCTCGTCTGATTCTAACTCAATAATTTGGTTTGGATCTTTCACATATTTACGTAGCATGGATATGTGAAAAACATTATGAACACGAGACATGCTTGGCGGTAAGGCGAGTCTGTAGGCCACAGTTCCTACTCGATCGAGGATTTCAAATGGACCGATAAATCGAGGGTTAAGCTTTCCTCTCTTTCCGAATCGCGTAACACCTTTCCACGGAGCAACACGTAAAAATACATGATCTCCGACATTGAATTCCTCGTCTCTTCGATGAAGATCAGCATAACTCTTTTGTCGATCTTGAGCTGTTTGTATACGTTGTCGGATCATTTGGATCTTTTCTGTAGTCATACGTATCAACTCGAGTCCCAACAATTTTGCCTCACCTACTTCATCCCAACATGCTGGAGATCGACACCTTCGTCCATACAACGCCTCGAAGGGAGCCATGCCTATACTTGCTTGATAACTGTTGTTGTAAGAGAATTCCACCAATGGTAAGTATTTGTCCCAACTTCCTTTGAAGTCTAGTACGCAGAGTCTTAATAGATCTTCGAGGGTTTGAATAGTCCTTTCCGATTGTCCGTCTGTCTGGGGATGGTATGCAGAACTGAATCGTAATTCAGTGCCCATAACGTTTTGCAAGCTGACCCAAAATCGTGAAGTGAATCTAGGATCTCGATCAGAAACTATGGATACTGGCATGCCATGCAATCTCATAATCTTGCTAATATACAAATTAGCAAGACGCTCGAGTGAATAGTTTTCTCGTATAGGCAAGAAATGAGCAGACTTGGTCAATCTATCTATAATGACCCAAATTGCGTCTAAGCCTTGAGAAACTTTGGGAAGACCTGTTACAAAATCCATGTTGATGTGTTCCCACTTCCATTCTGGAATCTCAAGTGGTTGCAATGGACCCCTTGGTACTTGATGTTCCGCCTTGACACGTTGACAAGTTAAACATCTTGCGATAAACTCTGCAATTTCTCTCTTCATATTGTTCCACCAAAATGTATGTCGAAGATCACGATACATTTTGGTACTTCCAGGGTGGATTGCAAACGGTGTGTTGTGCGCCTCCATCATGATTTTGTATTTCAAGTCAGGGTCGTTAGGAACACACAGTCTAGAGTTGATTCGCAATATTCCTTCTTCGTCGACTCTTGCTTCTGGAATAGCACCTTCTTGCACCTTCTTTTTCATATTCATCAACTCTGGGTCTGTAACTTGAGCAGCTTTAATTTTGTCGATTAAAGCTGGTTCTACTTGTATATATGCGATCTTCACGTGGGTTCCTGGAGTCTTTAACTCTATCTCCATCTTTTGTAAATCATCCAAAATAGGCCTTTGAGATGTCAATAACGCACTCGTACTTGCATATGATCTTCTACTCAATGCATCAGCTACTACGTTCGCCTTTCCAGGATGGTACTGGATGGTATGATCGTAATCTTTCAACAGCTCGAGCCAACGTCGTTGTCGCATGTTGAGTTCCTTCTGGGTGAAGAAATATTTGAGACTTTTGTGGTCTGTATAGATCTCCACTTTCTCCCCATACAAGTAATGTCTCCAAATCTTCAACGCGAAAACAACTGCTCTGCCCAACTCTAGATCATGAGTAGGATAATTCCTCTCATATTCCTTGAGTTGCCGAGACGCATAGGCTATAACCTTCCCATGTTGCATGAGAACACAACCTAGTCCTTTGTTTGAAGCGTCGCTGTAGATGATAAATCCTTCCGATCCTGAAAGTATTGTCAATACAGGTGCTGAAATGAGCCTTCTTTTGAGTTCTTGAAAACTCTTCTCGCATTCTTCGCTCCATTTGAATATTGTGCTTTTCCGAGTCAGTTGAGTTAATGGAATGGCTATTCGAGAAAATCCTTCTACGAATCTCCGATAATAACCAGCTAGACCCAGAAAGCTTCGTACTTCGGTTACTGACTTGGGTTGTTCCCAATTTGATACTGCTTCACTCTTCGCCGGGTCAACCGAGATTCCTTCCTTAGAAACCAAGTGACCAAGGAATGCAACTTCCTCAAGCCAGAATTCATATTTCTTCAACTTAGCATATAACTTGTTTTCACGAAGTTTTTGGAGTATCAGCCTCAAGTGTTGCTCATGATCCTCACGACTTTTAGAATATATGAGAATGTCATCAATGAAGACAACCACGAAATGATCTAAATATTCTTTGAATATCCGGTTCATCATATCCATGAAAGCAGCAGGAGCATTAGTCAATCCAAAAGACATGACTAGGAATTCATAATGCCCGTACCGAGTTCTAAAGGCAGTCTTTGGAATGTCATCAGCTTTAACTTTCAACTGATGATATCCAGAACGAAGATCGATCTTTGAAAAGAATTGAGCACCTTGTAACTGGTCAAACAGGTCATCAATGCGAGGTAACGGGTACCTATTTTTGACGGTGACATGGTTTAACTCCCGATAGTCAATGCAAAGTCTCATACTCCCGTCTTTCTTCTTTACGAATAAAACAGGAGCACCCCAAGGCGATGTACTCGGACGTATGAAACCGCTGTCTAACAACTCCTGTAGTTGGACCTTTAACTCTTGAAGTTCAATAGGAGCCATTCGATATGGGGTTTTGGAAATGGGTTTCGTACCGGGTTCAAGGTCGATACAAAATTCAATTTCACGGTCTGGGGGAAGGCCAGGAAGTTCTTCGGGAAATACGTCAGGGAACTCATTAACAACAGAAATATTTTTCAAATCTGACGTACTTTTATTTAAATCCGTTACATGGGCTAAGAAGGCTTGACATCCGTTTTTCAATAAACGAATGGCTTTGTGACTAGAAATGATGGTTATTGATTTCAATGGTTGGGTTGCTTGAATTCGCATAATAGGTTGATTAGGAATATGAAAACTAATAACCTTACGAAAGCAATCAATTTTAGCATGATGAACAGTTAACCAATCAATTCCTAAAATCACATCAAATTCATGCATGTTCAAGGAGATAAGATCAACAGGTAATGTGAGGGTGCCGATTTGAACAAAGCAAGATTTATAGACCATAGATGTAACGAATGTTTGCGCTAATGGTGTTTCGACAGATAAGTCAAAATCTAATTTTTCAGGAGTCAAATTCAGGCGTTGAGCACATGTTGGTGAAATAAAAGAGTGGGTAGAACCAGTATCTAATAAGGCATAGACTTCATAAGAGTTAATAAGTAGTTTACCCGTTATAACCTCGTTCGAATTCTGCGCTTTTTGTGACGTCACAACAAAAGCTCTCCCTTGAACTACAGACTTTGACTTATCCGTGACCGCCTTCGGTGTCATCATCGCAGCTGGACTTAACTTCGCTGCATGACAAAAGCGAGCTATATGGCCTTCCTTTCCACAATTGTAACATACTTGGGATGGCGCTTGTGTACAATTTGGACTGATGTGTCCTTCCTTCCCACACCTGAAACATCTAACAGGTGGTCGTTCTCCTTCCTTCGAAACTGGTACTGGTGATGGTGTTGACGTTGGTGCCTTTCCATGGTTGTTGTTGAATCTCCTCTTCTTGGAATTGTTGCCACTTGACTCACTCCTTCTGTTATCCGGGCCAGGATTACCACCAAAGTGGTTACCATTTCTGGTGTTGTGATTCCCTCCTCGCTGATTATCATTATTTCGATAATTGCTGCCACCATTACGATTATTACCGTGATTTTGCTCTCGTGGTTGGGTGTTGCTTCCTGGTTGTAGTAGTCCTCTTTCCTGCTCCACTACTTGAGCCCTATCCACAGCATCTGCGTATATACAAATTTTATGAGAAACGAGATATTGGCGAATCTCTGGTTTCAAACCTCGTAGGAACATTTGTGTCATCCGTTTCTCAGTGTCCACCAAATGGGATGCAAAACGCGACAGCTCGGCGAACTTGGCTTCGTACTGTGAAACCGTCATGTTGTTCTGTTCCAGTTTGATGAATTCTACCTCCTTCATATGACGAATACTTTCCGGGAAATACTTCTCATTAAATAATTCCTGGAACTGGACCCAAGACATCTCGAGTGCCGAGCGATGGGTACGTTTCACAGATTCCCACCAATGATCTGCTTCTCCTCGCAACATGAAGGTGGCAAAAGGAACCTTTTGGTCGTCCGTGCAACGCAGTACATCAAATATCTTCGTTAACTCTGCCTTGAGTGGATCTGGCTTGCCGAAAAATTCAGGTGGTCCCAATTCTTTGAACTGCTTGGCAGTGACCATCCGTACATTATCAGCGTTTCTGCCAGTATTGTAGACAGGAGCTCTTCTCGCCTGGTTCTGCATGTATTGCATGAAGTTCCTAAAAAATTCATCATTCATCCGATTGTTAGCATCATGATTAGCATCATGGTGTTCTGAGTTTGCACCCGTATTATTTGTGGCTTCCTGGTTTTCAGCCACAATAGTCTCATAGTGAATCTCTTGGTTTTCAGATGCCATTCTGAAATGTGATCACAAAATAAAGATTAGTTAAAGAAATAAACATGCACCATCTTATCCCTATAACCAAACCAATTACTTAAATAACAAAAATAGCTTAGGTAGGACACACTAGCGAAGGATTTTACTCGTCTCTCCCCTCCTAGCTCTAATCCCAGATCTCTACCAGAGATCATATCCCTAAGCTCTGATACCAACTGTGACGCCCCCAAAATAGGTCCACACAACCCATTTTGAGTCGCCAATAACATTCTACAAAATACAAATACAAATACGAATTTTCCCATTTACAACTAATATTTGTCGTGCAAAATACGACCACACACATACTGTGACTTCCATACAATTATCGTACCGTATGGTACCACAGTATCCAAACCCAAATTATTACAATGCCGTAAAAAGACGACAACACATGTTTTAAGTCTTTAGTACAATCATTATTAAACTATGTCATAACTTGATGAGGACAACCACTAACTCGGACCATCACTCCACTCCCCGGCTAGTCCCAGCTACATTTTCCTTTCCTGAGAAGAACAATGGGACAAAACTGAAAAGGGTGAGCTTAAATAGCCCAGTAAGAAATATCATGACTAAGATAATGAAGAATAAAAATTATCTTTAGTCTTCAACAATAATAAATCAGAGATTTAAAGATATTATAATTGTTCAACAACAACAATTGCAGCGGAACAAACAATCCATTTGAAGAGTCAAGTAGATTATAATGTCTACCATCTTCTATAAATTAAAGGATCACCACCAATATTTTATCCCTGTAACACCAATCAACAATTCCTGTTTATGAACATCCAAATCAACAGTTTATATTCAACAGCCTCTCTTTGCACTACGTGCCAAAGATATTTATTTGTAACATCACCGGTCATGATCATGCCAAACGCCAGTTCATCTTTACACTACGGCCAAAGAGAACTTTCACCATACGCCTTTGTTTGTAACACAAAAAGTCATGATTATACCAATACACAGTTTGGTCAAAATCATGTCACGCCAGTTCATCTTTGCACTACGGGCCAAAGAGAACTATCACCACAATTTAAGTATGAGGATGAGGATGATGACAATAATACAGTGAGATTAAGGATAAAAAAAACTTTATAATTTAATCAGTATCAAAGATTGACCAAATTGCCAACACGATAACTAAATTGTGGAGTCAAATTCAAGAATGATATTCAAGAAATTATTTCATGCTTCAACTATAACGTATAAAATGAAATAGAAAGATTCAAGTGAAAAGATATTAGATGAAGCACAAACTATTAAGGATATTCTACTAATTTTCAGGGATTTTCTCCATTTAAAAATAAGGTTTTGGAAACAAACAAAGTTTTCTTATCATAAATGGAGAAATGTGAAAGAAAAAGATATCCCTTAAAGAGTACAAAAGAAATGATACGTTATACGAGTATAACAGAATATATGAAACTGCAAATGGATTTTCACCCGTCATGCGGCAATCCGCGTAGACAGATTATTTCCACAAAAGATTAATAAGTAATGAATACGAAGGGTTGTTCACCAGGTACGACATTCGTACATACAGGTTATCCCCACGGAATAATAAGGAATGAATACAAAAGGATATTCACCAGGTACGACACTCGTACATACAGGTTATTCCCACAGAATAATAAGGAATGAATATAAAAGGATATTCACCAAGCATGCGTCATACCGCACGGCCAGGTTATCCCCACAAATTAATACAGAATGAATAACAACCTTTATGAGTATAATATCACTTACGAACATGAAAGCAAATGATATTATATATGAGTATGAAAGAAATGATATTCCCTACCTTTGTTAACTGGATGTTACTTTCTATGAAGTTTACTAACTTCGGATAATACTAGTATTCTCACAAATACTCACAATAGCCTAGCACACTAAGAGAACTTCAGAAATTTAGAGAGAGGGAGGAAGTATAAGCAATGAAGGTGTGAAAATTTCTTAAGCAAACTCTCCCTATTTATAGGAAAATCAAGGTGAGGGCATTTTGGTCTTTTCCCCATATTCTTTTAATATCATCCATCCATTTTTTCTTCCATTAATATCATCCATCCATTTTTTTCTTCCATTAATATCATCCGTCCATTTTTTCTTCCATTAATATCATCCATCCATTTATTCAAAAAGATTAATCCATTATCAAAAGATAATTCCATTATCAAAAGATAAACCATAAAAATAACTTCATTATCAATAAATCCATTTTTCTGTATTATTGTGTTAAATGTATTAATATCACAGATAGCATATACTCGCAATACTGACAACCAGATTATTCCCAGGAAAGAGGGGGCCTTCCATAAAAATGGCGCGCAATTAAATAACCCCTTTCCTTGACAGAATTTTTAGACATTGTCAATAATGCTAAAATATCCTATCAAATGATATAAGTTACAGTGTCATGACAAATAGTAAAATATATTATGCAGATGCTAATTAACAATTATTGAATCAAGATACTATGCAATTGCTACTTTATCAATTATTTGAATCAATAATATAAAACACTGTGCAACATCGTGAGCTACTGTGGAATACCGTGTGCTACTGTGGAATAACGTGTTTTACTGTTCTTTTTATCACCGGGTATTTTAACAGTTATCGGTTAAAGTTTTGCCGCCAATTTCTATCACTTTCTATATCCGACAGTTAACCCGTTGTGGGGCCCACTATCATTGACAATATTGCCATTTCGGCGCCGTCGTACGGTACCGAATATAATATTCCCCGACAGAAAGAAAATTTCCCGACAAAAGGAATATTCCCCGACATACTATTTATCAGATAATTTGCATATAACACCCTTAACTATCATTTATAACAATTAAGCATTTCACTATTTAGAAAAATAATCATAAAGAAAATAATAAATTTTTATTTCATAAATTCGGGGTCTTACATAAACACTTAATAATCGAGCAATAATTGTTTTCCAATTTAATGATTTAGTAAAATCGTCCTTTTCTCAGTCGAAGAATCCATACTAGTCAACTGGTTGGATTAGCTTTTAAAAATTATTTGAGTTTATCAAATTCACACGTTTGATCTAGCTAATACAATTAGCATAGATCCAGCTCATAAACAGTTCATCAATGAAAGAAGTTTAAATAATTCACAGTTCAATAATAATAGAACAAGAATTTAATTACACAAAGTGCGAATGTCAATAATCATTAAAGATGTGAATAATCATCAATAATTATTCACTAACATGCTTTGAAAGTAATAACTCGAGTTGAGTTAGGAAACTTGCCTGCTCGAAAAGCTACAATAATCCAGCTTTAATTAAAACTATTCGAATGACCCAGCATTGCTAATATCGGTCTATCGATTAGCATTTCATATAATTGAATACTTATACTCTATCATATACTATCTAAATAGTAATCAATCATGAATCACATAGCACTTATAATCTCTTATTCTACCATTAAGTCTATTGGACATTTAATAGACTTTAGGTTAATGATTTAATTAAGTAATACTATTTTTCTTAAGTGATAAACACCTATTAAACCTTTAAACAATTTATTATAATTATTTAATTAATGTGTTAATTAATTTAATTAATTAACTATATTTTCATTTAATTACTATTTAGTGTTAGTTAAATAGTAACTATTTAAATACCTTTAGTTATTATAAAGAATAACTAATTATATCTACTTATTATATTACTAACTTTATCTTCTTTTAATTACTATTTAATAATAGTTAAATAGTAACTAATTAAAGAATAGTTAATTAGCAATTAAGCTTATTTAGTATTTAATATTAATTAAATAATAAATAATATTTATCCTTGAAAAATAAATAATTTACTTACTTTATAAATCTTTAATTATTCATTCTCAAAAATAATTAATTAGTATTTACACTTATTTATTATTTAATATTAAATTAAATAATAAATCATTATTTTATTAATGTAATTAGGGGTGAAAATGATCCCGAGTCGATCCGAACACCCTAATGCTCAAGCTCGACTAGGATTAAAAAATTTGTGTTCAGGTTCGACTCGAATTCGAACTAATAATTTTTAAGGCTGCTCAAGTTCGACTTGATGAATTACTCAATACTACTCGGCTCGAAGTTACTCGACTCGTTTTCACAACGAGTAATTCGCGAGCCTTTTTGTTCGAGTTCGAGCCTGATATAATGTCCAGGAATTTTAGACATTGTATCAAATTTATTTTAATAAATGAAATTCGTTTTATTTAATTTTACGAATTTAATTAGATCCATGTAAGTATTATTATTTCAATATATAAATACATGGTCCAATAATTTTCTTTGCCTTAAAGGGGCTCACTAATAGTTTGAATAAATTAATGAGTTAACCCTAACATTTGATTGGCAGGAAAATTTGGGAAATTAAATAAATAATTTTGTCATTATCGGATTTTATAATTCGAATAAAGAATTATGGTTAAAATAAATATTTTAAATAATTAATTAATTTGCTAAGTATTTAATTTAGAATGTTAGAAATATAAGGTGGTTAATTTATTTGGGCCATCTCTTTTATTTTGTTTTTTTTTTAGCTGACCCAAATCTTTAATTGGACTAAACCCGGATTTCCTTCTTAAATTCTTTTGGGGCCGTTTTTTTTAATTAATTCAAATGGCCTAACCCTATTCGGTTGAGCCCATTCTATTTCCTTCTGGCCGGGTTGGTCTCATTTCAGTTGGGTTGGGCCCAGTTCCATTTTCAGTCGGGTTGAGTCTTTGCAATTGGGTTGGATCCCATTAATTTGGGGAAAAAGAATTGATCGGTGGAATTTTTGAATAATCGAACCAAGATGGAGACGAGAAGAAGAACTAAGGGATAACCAAGCTAGGGCACCCAAACTCTCAAATCAGACAGCCAAGCAAGCCCTAGGGGTCCAATCGGACGATGCGATAGACGGGAGGAAGAAAAGGGGGCTGTCAATCGCCGGCGATAGCTTGCGTCGACGGGTTGGGGTGAAGAAGAAGCGGCGACCGGCGGACTAAGTGAAGGATCGAGGGAGCTACCGAGGAACAAGCGGACGGACCATGGGTTCCGGATTTCCAGCGACGTGACCGGTGACAGCGCATGCGGCTCAAAGGCCAGCCGACGAGTCGCAGTCGCTACCTCCCTTCTACCAACGGTCCCTGAATAACCAATTGGGGTAATACCCGGTTAATTTGGGTAAATGATATACTATAAATTGAACCCTCCCCCAAACCCCAAAGCTGCCAATTTCCTTGTTGCGAGTCCAAATTGGAAAAGGAAATCAGAGAGAGAGAAAGAGCCAGGGGGAGTCAATCGCCGGTGGTGAATGTCCGGTTGGGTCGTGTATTGCAGAAGAAGAAGAAAGACAGCAGCGCGATTGTAAGATCCCGACTTTATGAAATAAAAGTTTATTATTTTCTTTATGATTATTATTCTAAATAATAAAATGCTTAATTGTTATAAATGATAGTTAAGGGTGTTATATGCAAATTATCTGATAAACAGTGCATGTCGGGAAATATTCTTTATGTCGGAGAATATTATATTCGGTATCGTACGACGGCGCCGAAATGGCAATATTGTCAGCGATAGTGGGCCCCATTGTCGAATACTAAAAACGACAGTATTTGTCAACAGTATTATCACCTGCAACTGTTGAAATACCCGGTAATAAAAAGAATAGTAAAACGCGTTAGTCCACAGTAGTACGCGGTATTTCACAAGCACACGGTGTTGCACAGTATTTTATATTATTGATTCAATAATTGATATAGTAGCTATTGCACAGTATTTTGATTCAATAATTGTTACAGTAGCATCTGCATAATACTTTTTCATTATTTTGTCATGACACTATAACTCATATTATTTGATATGATATTTTAGCATTATTGACAATGTCTAGAAATTCTGTTAAGGAAAAAGGTTATTTAATTGCGCGCCGTTTATACGGAAGGCCCCCTTTTTCTTGGGAATGATCTGGTTGTCAATATTATAAGTCTATAATATTAACGGTGAATAATTGTTCAAAGTCTAAATAGTGTTGATTAAAAATACGTAAAGCGTTTGTTGTAAGTTAACTTATTTTTTTTTCTGTGGGACCCACACTTTATTCCGTGGGACCCATAACTATTTGACCGGTGGGACCCACAAATTATTTTTGTAGAATAATTTCTTCAGATTTTATTTTTCCGTGGGACCCACATGTCATTCAATAGTAATTACCGTCAGTAAATAGTTAATTCAGTTTTTATTTTACCTTAAGGTTAAAAACCTAAGTAAAAGCATATTCTAAGAATATACTATGGCATAAAGTATATTAAAAGAATATGTCAAGGGTATAAGAGTAATAAACTAAGAAAATTTAGGAAAAAGACTATAATGCCCTCACCTTGATTTTCCTATAAATAGGGAGGGTTTGCTTAAGAAATTTTCACACCTTCATTGTTTATACTTTCTCTATCTCTAAATTTCTTGAGTTCTCTTAGTGTGCTAGGCTATTGTGAGTATTTGTGAGAATACTAGTATTATCCGAAGTTAGTAAACTTCATAGAAAGTAACATCCAGTCACTTGTTAACTAAGGTAGGGAATATCATTTCTTTCATACTCATATGTAATATCATTTACTTTCATGTTCGTAAGTGATATTATACTCATAAAGGTTGTTATTCATTCTGTATTAATTTGTGGGGATAACCTGTCCGTGCGGTATGACGCATGCTTGGTGAATATCCTTTTGTATTCATTCCTTATTATTCTATGGGAATAACCTGTAAGTACGAGTGTCGTACCTGGTGAATACCCTTCTGTATTCATTCCTTATTAATCTGTGGGTATAACCTGTCCGTGCGGATTGACGCATGCCTGATGAATAACCCTTTGTATTCATTACTTATTAATCTGTTGTGAAAATAATCTGTCTACGCGAATTATCGCATGACGGGTGAAAATCCATTTGCAGTTTCATATATTCTGTTATACTCGTATAACGTATCATTTCTTTCGTACTCTTTAAGGGATATCTTTTTCTTTCACATTTCTCCATTTATGATAAGAAATTTTTGTTTGTTTCCAAAACCTTATTTTTAAATGGAGAAAATCCCTGAAAATTAGTAGAATATCTTTAATAGTTTGTGCTTCATCTTCTCACTTGAATCTTTCTATTTCATTTTATACGTTATAGTTGAAGCATGAAACAATTTCTTGAATATCATTCTTGAATTTGACTCCACAATTTGGTCATCGTGTTGGTAATTTGGTCAATCTTTGATACTGATTAAATTATAAAGCTTTTCTTATCCTTGATCTCACTGTATCATTGTCATCATCCTCATCCTCATACTTAAATTGTGGTGATATTTCTCTTTGGCCCGTAGTGCAAAGATGAACTGGCGTGACATGATAATGACCGGTGATGTTACAAATAAATATCTTTGGCACGTAGTGCAAAGAGAGGCTGTTGAATATAAACTGTTGATTTGGATATTCATAAACAAAAGTTGTTGATTGGTGTTACAGGGATAAAATATTGGTGGTTGTAGACACCCAAATTTTGCACTTCCTATACTGACCATGATAGGAGGGCAAATTCGTCCAATGGGCCGGCCTGCGAGAGCAAAGGATGGGCACCGGAACGAACACTCGACGTCACCGCAACGATTTACAAATCAAAATCGACGTGACAGCAAGGCCGTCCGAAATGAGCATGCCCGAATGATGTGGCACGTCTCCCAGTGATTCCCGGACTGTAAAATACAGGCCTGTCGGCGAAAACCGACGTCACGACACGAGAAACGAGGTGCGGTTCAGAAAACGAGAAAATCAGCCCACCCAGCCGCGGATCAATCTGCGGCCAAAAGATTAAAATAATGGTAGTGCGCGAGACGGCTGAGTGCGATGGGCGGTGGGCCAGCCAGCCGCAGATCAATCTGCGGCCAGGCCGCAGATCAATCTGCAGCTGCCCTAAACCAGCTTATTTCAGCTCAGTTTCTTCATTTCATCCAGAGGGCAGCAGCAGTTTTGGCGGAAGAAGAAGAAAAACAGCAGCAGTTTTAGCTCGAAAATAGAGAGAAATAGCAAAAATTCTTGCAACAATTGAGAGAAAAAGAGAGGAATTTTCCCTTGTTGTTGGATTTTATCAATACATCTCATATTTCACTCAATACACAAGTTTCTATACAATTTTGGTATCATTTGCAAGGTGAAAATCTCCTTATTTTTGCAACTTCTATCATGTCATTTGGTTAAATTAAATTGTAATTTTCAAGAATATTGTTGAACAATCATGGATTAGGGATTATTAGTGAGGGTTCCATTGGAACAAAAATTCTTCCTAATAACCCGATGATATCCAATTGGTGAAATTTCTAGCTTGTTTATGGATATATATTAGGCGTAGTTTAATTGATTGTATTTTTAGGATGTGTTAGGCAATCCATGTTGTTATTATTGTAGTATTCATTTTGTGAGCGTGTAGTAATCGTGGTTGTGAGCCTAGGAAAGCGACCCCGTGGTCCAAATCCGATGATGGACGTTTTTTTGATGTAAATAGTAAGAATGATGTAGCTTCCGTAGTGAATCTGTAATCGTCGGACCTTAAAACGACGCTAAGGCGAGAATCGGGTTTAAGGCCCCGTATTAGTGGAATATGTGATTGTTGGCGTTCGGGGTATTTTGATGGCTTACATGCCCATGAATAGCCCCGACGCGTATTTATGCTTGATTAGATTTTGTGACATAAAAATGATTTCAAGGATTAAACGATGAAGATTTGTTTTATTAAAATCAAAGAAGCCAGGTTATTAGAATCACGAGGTTAAAAATTGGGAATGCTAATGAATGTCGATTCCTATTAAACGAGAAGGCCAAAGAAAATCATTTTCAAACATCATCAAAAATGGCTTTTATGAATGAATGAAATATTTTAGTAAACCTTTGTGCATAGGGTTAAAGACATCCTAGAAATTGCCCATCATTTTACGAAGGCAACGTATAGATCTCGATTCCTATTTTGACGAAGGTTTAGAAAACTCTTGTTTTTGCCAAAACGACACCTAATGAAAATCTCATAGTTTTGATAAAATCAAACCTTCCACATAAAGCTTTCTCGTATAAGTCGAAGGACATTCTAAAGCACTCCCAAAGCACGATTTTCCCTAAAAAAATCCAAATGATTCTTTCATACAAACTCAGCACAACATTCACATAGGCACACACACACACACGCGCGCATACACACACATTTCATGAATTCAAGGATAGGAAAGCATCAAGATTGCGGTAACCGTGTTTCACGGAAGTCGGGGGGTGCCTAACACCTTCCCCTCACTTAAGCAAGCCCCCGAACTATATGAATCTCGATTCGCAGACCAATTAATTCGGAGTCACATATGAGCCAGCGATTTATAAAAAATGAAAACCCGGATGAGTTGGTACATCCATTTCAAATATACCAACTGGCGACTCTGGTTAATTGGCTCATCATAAAAAACGATCTTTCAAAACCCCGTCGACATTAATGCCGATCTTTTCCAAAAATCATTCAATCAAAAGGCTAAAATTAGAAAAGACTAAAAGAGCGAAAACCCGGCGTCGACAGTTGGCGACTCTGCTGGGGACCATTAGAGGGCTTAAGCCGCGTTTAAATCTTGATGCTATCCTATCCTTTAAAATTCATGAATATGTGTGTGCATGCGATATTTTGATCATTTTTACTTTTGTTGTGTGAATGTGTGTTTTGTCCAATAAGTGAATGATTGAATGGGATTGCTTTAGTTTAAAGTAAAATCATTTGCATACGGTGAGGACGATGAATGTGAATGTATGTTGAGAGTGTACCTCCTCCTGAGGCGAACCTGTCGGTTGCTTATTACTGGACTCGAAGGGGCTGCTCCCCGGAGATGGCTCAGGAAACGCACCACCCAAATTCGCTCCAATCGAAAGGATTCAGACGAGTAGATTGCGAAGATTTGGGGACCTTCATGCCGAAAAGCCCGCGAGAGTAACCCTAGGGTAGGTCAGCCTCTGATAAACCTAACGAAAGGGAAGCTTCTTCATGCCCTTTTATCATTCTGTCGAATAAATAAATATCATATAAATGGCATATAACTGTCATACCGGCATCATCGTAATAAATATGTCCTGTATCATGTGATTACATCACCTGCACATATAAAGAGAATACTGACATGGTTTTGCAGGAAGGCAATCCGTGCCACGTACCAAGGTTTTCTAAAAACTTCTAAATACTATCCTGTCATCAAACACTGACCTTGTTTTGCAGGATAAGATTAAGAGAACCGTGAAAGCGTGGCATAACGATCACAAAGAACCCGGAGTAGGGGCATATTCGACCACAAAAAAAGGGGAAAAAGAAAAAGAAAAAGAAAAAAATAAATAAATAAAAAATAATAATCATGCATCAGTGTTGACATGCATCTGCCAACTTGTAACTGGCACAGTACTAAACTACGGCCCTTGTTTGTTTTGCGAGATTGCCCTACGACCCAACTAAGAGGCCGTAAAGTCCATACTCCATCCATCCAAATGGCAGAGGCCGATAGCCATGAAATTACAGTTCTGCCACTCCAGCAATACGGCCGAATACGAGGGATTCATCCTAGGACTGAGATTAGCTCTGGGAATGGGAATCAAAAAGATGACAGTAGTGGGAGACTCGAATTGGTCATCCGGCGGGCCATGGGAATATACAGCACCAAAGGGCATAAATGGGACCTAGCTACGGGACTGCTGAGATATCTGGAAGCCGAAGAAGCCCACAGACAAATGAACGAAGTACATGGCGATGTGTGCGGAGCCCATATGAGCAGAACATTTTTGGCAAAGAAATCATGTGAGCGGGTCACTACTGGCTAACCATGAAAACTGACCGCGATGCTCATGTCAGGAAATGCCATCAATGCCAGATCCATGCCAATGCAATCCATGCACCTCCTAATGAGCCCCGTTGCTTGACCTCACCATGGCCGGTTAAACCGTGCAGCAGGTGATATCCAGGAAATGATAAATCCAGGAGTATGGCAGTAAATCCCGGCCAGTAGAAGATCAATGGGTTTTAAAATTCTGAGTTTATTTCAAATCCCTGCACGCTCATGTCATTTTGTCATATTATCCAAAAAGAAGATCATGTGCTGAAATGTTTTATATATATGACAAGCATTTTTGTTTTATGTCAGGTACCCCGGTTTGAGGCATTCTAGCCTGACAAGCGATAGGCCAAATTTGAAGGGAGATCACGATTTTTGGTATAAAGCTAGATTTCGATCTGATGGGGATTGAGCAGGACGAGACAGATATCGACAATACGCCTGACGAGATCAAAGGATGGGTCGAAGGTAAACCCAAACCCGGCTGAGACGAAACCTTCGCCATCAAACATCAGAACCCCTGACGGTCACAAAGAACCCGGAGTAGGGGCAAAAAAAAAAAAAAAAAAAAAAATCAAAATTAAAAAAAAATCAAAAAAAAAAGAAATAAAAAAAAATCAAAAAAATCTCAAAAAATCAAAAATCAAAAATCCCCCAAACCTTTCAACAAGTCAAAGGACCGAATCTTTTGTCAGCCCAGTGAGATACCGATGCAACCAGTATGAGGGAGATCACAAGAAAAGCAACTTAACACTGGGGCATTTGTCAACTACCCAGGAAATGATGACGTGCAAATTGGCACCCATGCAACAATCCCATCAACATGCACCATCATCAAATGTTGCGTCATGTCAATTCAATCTTCAACGGTACGATCATCTGGCATTTGTCAAGCATAGTTTTCCCGGGATACGATGATCCGCGTGAAGGGGGATTTTATTTGACTTGATAGGAATCGGATTAATTTTGACAAGCAATCGTGGAGCACGATCGTGAGTATGATTAGACGAAGAAAGCTATTCACCCTTTTGATCGGGTACAAAGCCTTAATTCAAAGCAACGTTTGCGACAGAATCGACCTCATGTGACAGCCTTCACTTTGCATTTGCACAAACTTTTAGTTGTGGGGTATAAAACTATGACAACGCTGATGGCAATTAACATGCAGTCAGACAGTCAGTAATTATCAAGCTAAAATCAAGAAGTCAGGCGATAAATGATCATCAAGCTGATGTCTCGAATCGTGGCCTGGGTTATTCGAGTAATTAAGCCCGAGGGGTGTCTCTACACCTGGTGCCCTAAAGCCATCTGGTTTGGGAGTCGCTGGCCCAACACTCGTTACATGGGTAACTTAGAGCCTAAGAAAACGAGCATTACAGTAAAGGAGGCCCGAGCAGATTCGAATCGTGGCATGAGCTACTCGAGTAATTAAGCCTAAGGGGTGTCTCTACATCTGGTGCCCTAAAGCCGTCTGGTTTGGAAGTCACCGGCCTAACACTCGCTACATGGGTAACTCAAGCCTAAGAAAACGAATCTTGCGCAAGGTCAAGCAAAGAATGAATGGTGTAGACCACCAGCTTGTCTCGAACCGTGGCCTTTGTTACTCGAGTAAATAAACCCGAAGGGGTGTCTGTACACCTAATGCCCCAAAACCATCTGGTTGGGAGTCATTGGTCCAAAACTCGTTAAATGGATAACTTTGAATAGCCTAAGAAAACGAGACAAGTGAAGTGGGCTAATAAAGAGAAAAGATAATACGAGAAAAAAAATCTCGGCCTTAAACAAGAAGTCATGAAGGAGAAACCCCTACTGAATGCTGCATCGCATAGTGTATTTGTCATATGACGTCAATCCTGCTGAGAACGTTGTCGAGAATGGAGACAGAGTGCCTTTGATGAGGGAAGGTAGTTCTTTTGGATTCGACCTTACTCACGTGCAATGACCATGAAAGCTTGAAGGTGTTCTTACGATTTCATAACTCGTCAAATAGAAAATCATCAACTCACAAGGGAATAAAAAAAAAGTAAAAAAAAATAAAATAAAATAAAAAAATAAAATAAAAAAATAAAAATAAAAAAATAAAATAAAATATACATTCACGGTTCATAACTTGCTAGATTGTGCGATCAATAGATATTCAATTTCATGTGCTTTAACTGCATTTTTGTCGAGATTATAATAGCTTTGTGTTGAGCTAGCACTAACGGCCCGAGCTTTCAAGTTTTGGCATTTGTTAGTCATCTGATATGCAGGATCTTGCAGAGCTGTGGATAACTCAGCACGGTCAACATCGCGAGTTTTCGATAGAAATTCTTGGCAGCGATACGCGCCAAGGCAGGACAGTTAAGAATCGTGAAATGGAAGGAAGCTGAGACTGTACAGAACTTCTCGTCATTGGGCCTCTCCCCAATCCTGACTATCACTGCCTCGACATCCAAATGATCCACATGCATGAGCATATACAAGGATGATATAATGCGGGACAGCAGCATATCGGCCAGCAGAAATGATCAAAAGGCCAAGGAGCCCCACATAGCTGTCGATCATCACAGAGAGCGAAAAAGACTGCCTCAACTCGATGAAATGAGGACGACCAAGAACAGGCAGAGTACGAAACCAAGGTTGAAGTCTAGAAACTACACTTCACGATGAGGCGTGATTCAATCAAATGTTGGCAAACAACGACGACTGTCGAATCATATCATTTGACTGAACAAGGGTCATTTCTATCTAAACATATGTTGTGCACATGCATCTGTCCATAACATATCTGCCAGATCATGCATAACATCTTTTTCATGCATGCAGGTACGATCAAAATGAAAATCTTCAGGAAAGTACAAGCACGTCGCTTTTAACCTCATAAATGATCAGACCGTGATGGCTTTTGCGGCATAGTACGTGGACGATGTTGGTGGGAGATCCAGGTCCTGATCACACATTCCACTTCAAGAAATCCCTCAAAAAAAAAAGAAAAAGAAAAAGAAAAAGACAAAAAATAACAAACCCTGGGAAGGGCTGAGATCCACGCGAACCACAACAAGATGGTGAGCACCCCTGGGAAGGGCTGATATCCACAAAAAGAAAAAAGACAAAAAACAACAAACCCTGGGAAGGGCTGAGATCCACGCGAACCACAACAAGATGGTGAGCACCCCTGGGAAGGGCTGATATCCGCAAAAAGAAAAAAGACAAAAAATAACAAACCCTGAGAAGGGCTGAGATCCACGCGAACCACAACAAGATGGTGAGCACCCCTAGGAAGGGCTGATATCCACAAAAAGAAAAAAGACAAAAAACAACAAACCCAGGGAAGGGCTGAGATCCACGCGAACCACGACAAGATGGTAAGCAACCCTGGGAAGGGCTGATATCCACAAAAAGAAAAAAGACAAAAAACAACAAACCCTGAGAAGGGCTGAGATCCACGCGAACCACGACAAGATGGTAAGCAACCTTGGGAAGGGCTGATATCCATAAAAAGAAAAAAGACAAAAAACAACAAACCCTGGGAAGGGCTGAGATCCACGCGAACCACGACAAGATGGTGAGCAACCCTGGGAAGGGCTGATATCCACAAAAAGAAAAAAGATAAAAAACAACAAACCCTGGGAAGGGCTGAGATCCACGCGAACCACGACAAGATGGTGAGCAACCCTGGGAAGGGCTGATATCCACAAAAAGAAAAAAAGACAAAAAACAATAAACCCTGGGAAGGGCTGAGATCCAGACAATCAACCGGCGACGATAACCGGGGGTTACGAGATGGGTGACCGGCGACGATACCCGGCCCCGACGAGACAATCGACCGGCGACGATAACCGGCGATTACGAGATGGATGTCCGGCGACGAAAACCGGCTCCGACAAGATAACCAACCGGCGACGATAACCGGGGGTTACGAGATGGGTGACCGGCGACGATACCCGGCCCCGACGAGACAATCGACCGGCGACGATAACCAGCGATTACGAGATGGATGTCCGGCGACGAAAACCGGCTCCGACAAGATAACCAACCGGCGACGATAACCGGGGGTTACGAGATGGGTGACCGGCGACGATACCCGGCCCCGACGAGACAATCGACCGGCGACGATAACTGGCGATTATGAGATGGATGTCCGGCGACGAAAACCGACTCCGACAAGATAACCAACCGGCGACGATAACCGGGGGTTACGAGATGGGTGACCGGCGACGATAACCGGCGATTACGAGATGGATGTCCGGCGACGAAAACCGGCTCCGACAAGATAACCAACCGGCGACGATAACCGGGGGTTACGAGATGGGTGACCGGCGACGATACCCGGCCCCGACGAGACAATTGACCGGCGACGATAACCGGCGATTACGAGATGGATGTCCGGCGACGAAAACCGGCTCCGACAAATGGTGACACCTGTAGAATCGTATCAAAAGACTGTACAGGGGTCATTTTTCATTTTAAATGTTGTGTCACATGCATTGAATAAGTGATAATTCTGTACGTGATCCATGCAGGTTAGGTGTCAAGGTCCTAGCCTATCAAAGTCAAAAGCAATGGTTGCCAAGAACGATGTGCGAGGACAAACTCCAAGGATGCCCTTCAAAGCTAGTCAGGAGAATAACTTCCTTTGATGACAATGGGATGGAATAAGGTGATTACGAGAGGGGTGACCGGATACGAGACCCGGCACTCACAGGACAATCGACCGGATACGAGACCCGGCGATTACGAGACGAGCGACAGATCAGGGATTGATGCATTGACACCCTTGCAAATGTGTTGCATGCCTTATATCTTGCGTTACATCATAAGTTGTATGTGTTGCATCATGTATGCACTGTCATTCTTATGCACTGTCATTCATGCATCGGGTGTCTATTTCTTTATCATGTTCATTTCATTTAACATTTCATAAACATGATAAAGAGGGGCAGCTGTAGACACCCAAATTTTGCACTTCCTATACTGACCATGATAGGAGGGCAAATTCGTCCATTGGGCCGGCCTGCGAGAGCAAAGGATGGGCACCGGAACGAACACTCGACGTCACCGCAACGATTTACAAATTAAAATTGACGTGACAGCAAGGCCGTCCGAAATGAGCATGCCCGAATGATGTGGCACGTCTCCCAGTGATTCCCGGACTGTAAAATACAGGCCTGTCGGCGAAAACCGACGTCACGACACGAGAAACGAGGTGCGGTTCAGAAAACGAGAAAATCAGCTCACCCAGCCGCGGATCAATCTGCGGCCAAAAGATTAAAATAATGGTAGTGCGCGAGACGGCTGAGTGCGATGGGCGGTGGGCCAGCCAGCCGTAAATCAATCTGCGGCTAGGCCGCAGATCAATCTGCGGCTGCCCTAAACCAGCTTATTTCAGCTCAGTTTCTTCATTTCATCCAGAGGGCAGCAGCAGTTTTGGCGGAAGAAGAAGAAAAACAGCAGCAGTTTTAGCTCGAAAATAGAGAGAAATAGCAAAAATTCTTGCAACAATTGAAAGAAAAAGAGAGGAATTTTCCCTTGTTGTTGGATTTTATCAATACATCTCATATTTCACTCAATACACAAGTTTCTATACAATTTTGGTATCATTTGCAAGGTGAAAATCTCCTTATTTTTGCAACTTCTATCATGTCATTTGGTTAAATTAAATTGTAATTTTCAAGAATATTGTTGAACAATCATGGATTAGGGATTATTAGTGAGGGTTCCATTGGAACAAAAATTCTTCCTAATAACCCGATGATATCCAATTGGTGAAATTTCTAGCTTGTTTATGGATATATATTAGGCGTAGTTTAATTGATTGTATTTTTAGGATGTGTTAGGCAATCCATGTTGTTATTATTGTAGTATTCATTTTGTGAGCGTGTAGTAATCGTGGTTGTGAGCCTAGGAAAGCGACCCCGTGGTCCAAATCCGATGATGGACGTTTTTTTGATGTAAATAGTAAGAACGATGTAGCTTCCGTAGTGAATCTGTAATCGTCGGACCTTAAAACGACGCTAAGGCGAGAATCGGGTTTAAGGCCCCGTATTAGTGGAATATGTGATTGTTGGCGTTCGGGGTATTTTGATGGCTTGCATGCCCATGAATAGCCCCGACGCGTATTTATGCTTGATTAGATTTTGTGACATAAAAATGATTTCAAGGATTAAACGATGAAGATTTGTTTTATTAAAATCAAAGAAGCCAGGTTATTAGAATCACGAGGTTAAAAATTGGGAATGCTAATGAATGTCGATTCCTATTAAACGAGAAGGCCAAAGAAAATCATTTTCAAACATCATCAAAAATGGCTTTTATGAATGAATGAAATATTTTAGTAAACCTTTGTGCATAGGGTTAAAGACATCCTAGAAATTGCCCATCATTTTACGAAGGCAACGTATAGATCTCGATTCCTATTTTGACGAAGGTTTAGAAAACTCTTGTTTTTGCCAAAACGACACCTAATGAAAATCTCATAGTTTTGATAAAATCAAACCTTCCACATAAAGCTTTCTCGTATAAGCCGAAGGACATTCTAAAGCACTCCCAAAGCACGATTTTCCCTAAAAAAATCCAAATGATTCTTTCATACAAACTCAGCACAACATTCACATAGGCACACACACACACGCGCGCATACACACACATTTCATGAATTCAAGGATAGGAAAGCATCAAGATTGCGGTAACCGTGTTTCACGGAAGTCGGGGGGTGCCTAACACCTTCCCCTCACTTAAGCAAGCCCCCGAACTATATGAATCTCGATTCGCAGACCAATTAATTCGGAGTCACATATGAGCCAGCGATTTATAAAAAATGAAAACCCGGATGAGTTGGTACATCCATTTCAAATATACCAACTGGCGACTCTGGTTAATTGGCTCATCATAAAAAACGATATTTCAAAACCCCGTCGACATTAATGCCGATCTTTTCCAAAAATCATTCAATCAAAAGGCTAAAATTAGAAAAGACTAAAAGAGCGAAAACCCGGCGTCGACAGTGGTGATCCTTTAATTTATAGAAGATGGTAGATATTATAATCTACTTGACTCTTCTAATGGATTGTTCGTTCCGCTGCAGTTGTTGTTACTGAACAATTAAAATATCTGTAAATCTCTGATTTAATTCTGTTGAAGACTAAAGATAATTTTATTCTTCATTATCTTAGTCATGATATTTCTTACTGGGCTATTTTTGCTCACCCTTTTCCTTTTTGTTCCATTGTTCTCCTCAGGAAAAGAGAGTGTAGCGGGGACTAGCCGGGGAATGGAGTGATGGTCCGAGATATTAGAAGTGTCTCAATACCTTACTATTAGTGTGACAATATGTGTATTGAGAATTTAAGATGTATTTGTATTGTGTTGTCGTATTTTGCACAACACTTATTAGTTGTAAATGGGAAAATTCATATTTGTATTTGTATTTTGTGGAATGTTATTGGCGACTCAAAATGGGTTATATAGACCTATTTTGGGGGCGTCACAGTTGGTATCAGAGCTTAGGGATATGATCTCTGGTAGAGATCTGGGATTAGAACTAGGAGGGGAGAGACGAGTAAAATCCTTTGCTAGTGTGTCCTACCTAAGCTATTTTTGGTTATTTAAGTAATTGGTTTGGTTATAGGGACAAGATGTTGCATGTCTATTTCTTTAACTAATCTTTGTTTTGTGATCACATTTCAGAATGGCATCTGAAAACCAAGAGATTCACTATGAGACCATTGTGGCTGAAAACCAGGAAGCCACAAATAATACGGGTGCAAATTCTGAACATCATGATGTTAATTATGATGCTAACAACCGGATGAATGATGAATTTTTTAGGAACTTCATGCAATACCTGCAGAACCAGGCGAGAAGAGCTCCTGTCTACAATACTGGCAGAAACGCTGATAATGTACGGATGGTCACTGCTAAGTAGTTCAAAGAATTGGGACCACCTGAATTTTTCGGCAAGCCAGATCCACTCAAGGCAGAGGCATGGCTTAAACAATTAACAAAGATATTTGATGTACTGCGTTGCACGGACGACCAAAAGGTTCCTTTTGCCACCTTTATGTTACGAGGAGAAGCGGATTATTGGTGGGAATCTGTGAAACGTACCCATCATTCGGCACTTGAGATGTCTTGGGTCGAGTTCCAGGAATTATTCAACGAGAAGTATTTCCCGGAAAGTATTCGTCATATGAAGGAGGTAGAATTCATTAAACTGGAACAGAACAACATGACGGTGTCACAGTACGAAGCCAAGTTTGCCGAGCTGTCGCGTTTTGCATCCCATTTGGTGGATACTGAGAAACGGATGACACGAATGTTCCTCCGAGGTTTGAAACCAGAGATTCGTCAATATCTCGTTTCTCATAAAATTTGTGTATATGCAGATGCCGTGGATAGGGCTCAAGTAGTGGAGTAGGAAAGAGGACTACTACAACCAGGAAGCAACACCCAACCACGGGAGCAAAATCACGGTAATAATCGTAATGGTGGCAGCAATTATCGAAATAATGATAATCAGCGAGGAGGGATTCACAACACCAGAAATGGTAACCACTTCGGTGGTAATCCTGGCCCAGATAATAGAAGGAGTGAGTCAAGTGGCAACAATTCCAAAAAGAGGAGATTCAACAACCATGGAAAGACACCAACGTCAGTACCAGCACCAGTACCAGTTTCGAAGGAAGGAGAACGACCACCTGTAAGATGTTTCAGGTGTGGGAAAGAAGGACACATCAGTCCCAATTGTACACAATCGCCATCCCAAGTATGTTACAATTGTGGAAAGGAAGGCCATATAGCTCGCTTTTGTCATGCAGCGAAGTCAAGTCCAGCTGCGATGATGACACCGAAGGCGGTCACGGACAAGTCAAAGTCTGTGGTCCAGGGGAGAGCTTTTGTTGTGACGTCACAAAAAGCGCAGAATTCGAACGAGGTTATAACGGGTAAACTACTTATTAACTCTTATGAAGTCTATGCCTTATTAGATACTGGTTCTACCCACTCTTTTATTTCACCAACATGTGCTCAACGCTTGAATTTGACTCCTGAAGAATTAGATTTTGACTTATCTGTCAAAACACCATTAGCGCAAACATTCGTTACATCTACGGTCTATAAATCTTGCTTTGTTCAAATCGGCACCCTCACATTACCTGTTGATCTTATCTCCTTGAACATGCATGAATTTGATGTGATTTTAGGAATTGATTGGTTAACTGTTCATCATGCTAAAATTGATTGCTTTCGTAAGGTCATTAGTTTTTATATTCCTAATCAACCTATTATGCGAATTCAAGCAACCAAACCATTGAAATCAATAACCATCATTTCTAGTCACAAAGCCATTCGTTTATTAAAAAACGGATGTCAAGCCTTCTTAGCCCATGTAACGGATTTAAATAAAAGTACGTCAAATTTGAAAAATATTTCTGTTGTTAATGAGTTCCCTGACGTATTTCCCGAAGAACTTCTTGGCCTACCCCCAGACCGTGAAATTGAATTTTGTATCGACCTTGAACCCGGTACGAAACCTATTTCCAAAATCCCATATCGAATGGCCCCTATTGAACTTCAAGAGTTAAAAGTCCAACTACAGGAGTTGTTAGACAGCGGTTTCATACGTCCGAGTACATCGCCTTGGGGTGCTCCTGTTTTCGTAAAAATGAAAGACGGGAGTATGAGACTTTGCATTGACTATCGGGAGTTAAACCATGTCACCATCAAAAATAGGTACCCGTTACCTCGCATTGATGACCTGTTCGACCAGTTACAAGGTGCTCAATTCTTTTCAAAGATCGATCTTCGTTCTGGATATCATCAGTTGAAAGTTAAAGCTGATGACATTCCAAAGACTGCCTTCAGAACTCGGTACGGACATTATGAATTCCTAGTCATGGCTTTTGGATTGACTAATGCTCCTGCTGCTTTCATGGATATGATGAACCGGATATTCAAGGAATATTTGGATCATTTCGTGGTTGTCTTCATTGATGACATTCTCATATATTCTAAAAGTCGTGAAAATCATGAGCAACACTTGAGGCTGATACTCCAAAAACTTCGTGAAAACAAGTTATATGCTAAATTGAAGAAATGTGAATTCTGGCTTGAGGAAGTTGCATTCCTTGGTCACTTGGTTTCTAAAGAAGGAATCTCGGTTGACCCGGCGAAGATTGAAGCAGTATCAAATTGGGAACAACCCAAGTCAGTAACCGAAGTACGAAGCTTTCTGGGTCTAGCTGGTTATTATCGGAGATTCGTAGAAGGATTTTCTCGAATAGCCATTCCATTAACTCAACTGACTCGGAAAAGCACAACATTCAAATGGAGCGAAGAATGTGAGAAGAGTTTTCAAGAACTCAAAAGAAGGCTCATTTCAGCACCTGTATTGGCAATACCATCAGGATCGGAAGGATTTGTCATCTACAGCGACGCTTCAAGCAAAGGACTAGGTTGTGTTCTCATGCAGCATGGGAAGGTTATAGCCTATGCGTCTCGGCAACTCAAGGAATATGAGAGAAATTATCCTACTCATGATCTAGAGTTGGCAGCAGTCGTTTTCGCGTTGAAGATTTGGAGACATTATTTATATGGAGAGAAAGTGGAGATATATACAGACCACAAAAGTCTCAAATATTTCTTCACCCAAAAGGAACTCAACATGCGACAACGGCGTTGGCTTGAGCTGTTAAAAGATTACGACCATACCATCCAATACCATCCTGGAAAGGCGAACGTAGTAGCTGACGCATTGAGTAGAAGATCATATGCAATCACGAGTGCGTTACTGACATCGCAAAAGCTCATCTTGGATGATTTACAAAGGATGGAGATAGAGTTAAAGACTCCAGGAACCCACGTGAAGGTCGCACATATACAGGTAGAACCGGCTTTAATCGACAAAATTAAAGCTGCTCAAGTTACAGACCCGGAGTTGATGAATATGAAGAAAAAGGTACAAGAAGGTGCTATTCCAGAAGCAAGAGTCGACGAAGATGGAATACTTCGAGTCGGCTCTAGACTGTGTGTTCCTAACGACCCTGAGTTGAAATACAAAATCATGATGGAGGCACACAACACACCATTTGCAATCCACCCGGGAAGTACCAAAATGTATCGTGATCTTCGACATACATTTTGGTGGAACAATATGAAGAGAGAGATTGCAGAGTTTATTGCAAGATGTTTAACTTGTCAACGTGTCAAGACGGAGCATCAAGTACCAAGGGGTCCATTGCAACCACTTGAGATTCCAGAATGGAAGTGGGAACACATCAACATGGATTTTGTGACAGGTCTTCCCAAGGTTTCTCAAGGCTTAGACGCAATTTGGGTCATTATAGATAGATTGACCAAGTCTGCTCATTTCTTGCCTATACGAGAAAACTATTCACTCGAGCGTCTTGCTAGTTTGTATATTAGCGAGATTATGAGATTGCATGGCATGCCAGTATCCATAGTTTCTGATCGAGATCCTAGATTCACTTCACGATTTTGGGTCAGCTTGTAAAAAGCTATGGGCACTGAATTACGATTCAGTTCTGCATATCATCCCCAAACAGACGGGCAATCAGAAAGGACTATTCAAACCCTTGAAGATCTATTAAGACTCTGCGTACTAGACTTCAAAGGAAGTTGGGACAAATACTTGTCATTGGTAGAATTCTCTTACAATAACAGTTATCAAGCAAGTATAGGCATGGCTCCCTTCGAGGCGTTGTATGGACGAAGGTGTCGATCTCCAACATGTTGGGATGAAGTAGGTGAGGCAAAATTGTTGGGACCCGAGTTGATACGTATGACTACGGAAAAGATCCAAATGATCCGACAACGTATACAAACAGCTCAAGATCGACAAAAGAGTTATGCCGATCTTCATCGAAGAGACGAAGAATTCAACGTTGGGGATCATGTATTTTTACGTGTTGCTCCGTGGAAAGGTGTTACGTGATTCGGAAAGAGAGGAAAGCTTAACCCTCGATTTATCGGTCCATTTGAAATCCTCGACCGAGTAGGAACTGTGGCCTACAGACTCGCTTTACCGCCAAGCATGTCTCGTGTTCATAATGTTTTTCACATATCCATGCTACGTAAATATGTGAAAGATCCAAACCACATTATTGAGTTGGAACCAGACGAGATAGCAGAGGATTTGACGTACGAAGAGGTACCTGTCAAGATCTTGGATAAGAAGGAACAGATTCTACGATCAAAGGTTATACCTCAAGTCAAAGTTTTATGGAGAAACCATGATATTGAGGAAATGACCTGGGAGTTAGAATCTGAAATGAGAGCAAGGTATCCTCACCTCTTCGAAACGCCAGGTACGTACGTCAATTTCGAGGACGAAATTTCATAAGGAGGGGAGATTGTAAAATCCCGACTTTATGAAATAAAAGTTTATTATTTTCTTTATGATTATTATTCTAAATAATAAAATGCTTAATTGTTATAAATGATAGTTAAGGGTGTTATATGCAAATTATCTGATAAACAGTGCATGTCGGGAAATATTCTTTATGTCGGAGAATATTATATTCGGTATCGTACGACGGCGCCGAAATGGCAATATTGTCAACGATAGTGGGTCCCATTGTCGAATACTGAAAACGACAATATTTGTCAACAGTATTATCACCTGCAACTGTTGAAATACCCGGTAATAAAAAGAATAGTAAAACGCGTTAGTCCACAGTAGTACGCGGTATTTCACAAGCACACGGTGTTGCACAGTATTTTATATTATTGATTCAATAATTGATATAGTAGCTATTGCACAGTATTTTGATTCAATAATTGTTACAGTAGCATCTGCATAATACTTTTTCATTATTTTGTCATGACACTGTAACTCATATTATTTGATATGATATTTTAGCATTATTGACAATGTCTAGAAATTCTGTTAAGGAAAAAGGTTATTTAATTGCGCGCCGTTTATACGGAAGGGCCCCCTTTTTCCTGGGAATGATCTGGTTGTCAATATTATAAGTCTATAATATTAACGGTGAATAATTGTTGAAAGTCTAAATAGTGTTGATTAAAAATACGTAAAGCGTTTGTTGTAAGTTAACTTATTTTTTTTCTGTGGGACCCACACTTTATTCCGTGGGACCCATAACTATTTGACCGGTGGGACCCACAAATTATTTTTGTAGAATAATTTCTTCAGATTTTATTTTTCCGTGGGACCCACATGTCATTCAATAGTAATTACCGTCAGTAAATAGTTAATTCAGTTTTTATTTTACCTTAAGGTTAAAAACCTAAGTAAAAGCATATTCTAAGAATATACTATGGCATAAAGTATATTAAAAGAATATGTCAAGGGTATAAGAGTAATAAACTAAGAAAATTTAGGAAAAAGACTATAATGCCCTCACCTTGATTTTCCTATAAATAGGGAGGGTTTGCTTAAGAAAATTTTCACACCTTCATTGCTTATACTTTCTCTCTCTCTAAATTTCTTGAGTTCTCTTAGTGTGCTAGGCTATTGTGAGTATTTGTGAGAATACTAGTATTATCCGAAGTTAGTAAACTTCATAGAAAGTAACATCCAGACACTTGTTAACTAAGGTAGGGAATATCATTTCTTTCATACTCATATATAATATCATTTACTTTCATGTTCGTAAGTGATATTATACTCATAAAGGTTGTTATTCATTCTGTATTAATTTGTGGGGATAACCTGTCCGTGCGGTATGACGCATGCTTGGTGAATATCCTTTTGTATTCATTCCTTATTATTCTATGGGAATAACCTATAAGTACGAGTGTCGTACCTGGTGAATACCCTTCTGTATTCATTCCTTATTAATCTGTGGGTATAACCTGTCCGTGCAGATTGACGCATGCCTGGTGAATAACCCTTTGTATTCATTACTTATTAATCTGTTGTGAAAATAATCTGTCTACGCGAATTATCGCATGACGGGTGAAAATCCATTTGCAGTTTCATATATTCTGTTATACTCGTATAACGTATCATTTCTTTCGTACTCTTTAAGGGATATCTTTTTCTTTCACATTTCTCCATTTATGATAAGAAATTTTTGTTTGTTTCCAAAACCTTATTTTTAAATGGAGAAAATCCCTGAAAATTAGTAGAATATCTTTAATAGTTTGTGCTTCATCTTCTCACTTGAATCTTTCTATTTCATTTTATACGTTATAGTTGAAGCATGAAACAATTTCTTGAATATCATTCTTGAATTTGACTCCACAATTTGGTCATCGTGTTGGTAATTTGGTCAATCTTTGATACTGATTAAATTATAAAGCTTTTCTTATCCTTGATCTCACTGTATCATTGTCATCATCCTCATCCTCATACTTAAATTGTGGTGATAGTTCTCTTTGGCCCGTAGTGCAAAGATGAACTGGCGTGACATGATTTTGACCAAACTGTGTATTGGTATTATCATGACTTTTGGTGTTAGAAACAAAGGCGTATGGTGAAAGTTCTCTTTGGCCCGTAGTGCAAAGATGAACTGGCATTTGGTATGATCATGACCGGTGATGTTACAAATAAATATCTTTGGCACATAGTGCAAAGAGAGGCTGTTGAATATAAACTGTTGATTTGGATATTCATAAACAGAAGTTGTTGATTGGTGTTACAGGGATAAAATATTGGTGGTGATCCTTTAATTTATAGAAGATGGTAGATATTATAATCTACTTGACTCTTCTAATGGATTGTTCGTTCCGCTGCAGTTGTTGTTACTGAACAATTAAAATATCTTTAAATCTCTGATTTAATTCTGTTGAAGACTAAAGATAATTTTATTCTTCATTATCTTAGTCATGATATTTCTTACTGGGCTATTTGTGCTCACCCTTTTCCTTTTTGTTCCATTGTTCTCCTCAGGAAAAGAGAGTGTAGCGGGAACTAGCCGGGGAATGGAGTGATGGTCCGAGATATTAGAAGTGTCTCAATACCTTACTATTAGTGTGACAATAAGTGTATTGAGAATTTAAGATGTATTTGTATTGTGTTGTCGTATTTTGCACAACATTTATTAGTTGTAAATGGGAAAATTCATATTTGTATTTGTATTTTGTGGAATGTTATTGGCGACTCAAAATGGGTTGTATGGACCTATTTTGGGGGCGTCACAGTGATCAAACCCAATGTATAAAGATGGGTTTATTAAGCGACTTAGATGGTTTTATGTTTAAGTTCTTTGTAATTTTTCCCGTTTCTTTTATCTGTACATGAGTTGTGGTTGTACTGTATTGTGTTGTCGTTGTGTTCGTTTATAGTACTGTGTTGGTGAACCTTAAAGGTTCTAGCAGCCAATTGTTTTGTGTTGGTTGTAGTATATATGGTATTGAATTGTATTGTGTTTCTTACTGGGAATCTGTAATTGAAGAACCAAAATGGTTCGGTAGCATGATGGTGTATAATAATTATGCTAATGTTGTGGCTTAGAATGACTGGTATGTGTTCGATTTTATGCCTAAACCAGGTTTTGGTTTCTCTTTTGTATTGTTTGTCCAGCCAGCAACATGTATTACAAAATCAAATATTAGTTGCTTGTATGTATTGATGTTGGACTAGCCACAAAACCTCGGTTTTCCTTTGGGTGTGATGATCAGTGTCGTATTCATATAACTGATTAATTGCAGATTTGAGTTCCAGTTGATATTGAAGGGAATAGTCAAAACACATTGCGTAAATCACACTTATTCTATATAATGGGGTTTATAAATTGTTCCTGTACTGTGAGTGATGGTCTGGATAGTTGAATTAATATTACAGGGATTGTTTTGCTGTAGTAAAGCCTGTCTATAGGGGAACAAGACTATGGTTCTACTAATAATTGTGTTATGTAAAAAAAAATTGGTTATTATGGAGCAGTAATAAAATAATTAATTGTTAGTTAATTATTATTTAATTTGTGGATTAATTACTTATTATTTATCAAATAAGTAATAAATAAAGATAATAAATATTTAATTATTATCTAATTAATATTAGATAATAATTAAGTATAAATAAAGTTAATAAAATAATTATTTGTTATATAATAATAAATAAAGATAATAAATATTTAATTATTATTTGATTAATATTAAATAATAATTAAATATGAATAAATGACTAAATTTATTTTTGTATCAATAAATAATGAACAAAGATAATAAATATTTAATAATATTTAGTTATTATTCTATTAATATTGAATAATAATTAAGTACAAATACAAGTTATAAATTTATTATTCGGCATTAAATAATGAATAAATTTAATAAGTATTTAATTAAATAATAAGGTTAATGAATAAGTATTTATTATTTTCCAATAAATAATAAATAAAGATGGTTAGTTATTACTCAATAATAAATGAAGCTAATAGATATTTGATTTTTGCTTGACTAATATTAAACAAGTATGAGTTAAGTTATTTAATTATTATTTAATTAATATTAAATAATAATTAAGTATGAATAAAATAATTATTATTTATCAATGAATAATAAATAAAGATAATAAATATTTAATTATTATTTAGTTAATATTAAATAATAATTAAGTATGAATAAAGTCACTAAAATAATTATTTATTATTTATCAATGAATAATAAATAAAGATAATAAGAACTTAATTATTATTAATAATAATTAAGTATGGGGAGAGTGAAACATTAATTATTTAATTAATGAGTAGATGAGGAATAAGGAAAATAATTCGTAATTACGAAAGTGTATAATAGCTAAGTATGAATAGAACTTAAATAACCTATTCATTTGTTGTCATGGCTAGCTAGTAATGCATTAATCAACTTATTATTTAGTTTTTTAAATAATAAATAAGCAGGATTAGTTATCGAAATAACAACTAAAAGTCATTAATTAATTTCTGTTTAGTTAATGATTAGATAGTAATTACATGTAGTTGGTAAATTGTTTATCTGCCAAATAAATGGTATAGCAAGGTGTGCCAATATACAACTATGCCATATTAATTGATAAATCGACTTTATCCAATGATAGGTCACTCAAGATCAATTAATTAAAGCTAAATTTTATCTGTAGCTGGGCAAACAGGCAAGTTCTATCTTACTCAACTTTTACATTGAGCAAGTTTCTAAACCTTATGCATTATTTTTAATTCGTGCAAAAGGTATACATTATTGCAAGTTATTCTCTAAGCTTGAATCTCATTCCAAGCATGCTCTAAGTGGTCTATTTACTTTTGAAATTAATCCTCATCCATGATATTATTGACAATCGCATTCGATGCATTTGAATTTGTACACTTGTTAAAGTTCCGAAAATTCACGAACCATTAAGTCTGAACCCTTGTTCGGTCAGGCGAGTATGTGAGAATTTTATAAAAGCTATCCGAACCAATCAAAGGTAAGGATTCTTAGACTGAATGAACACCCCTTTTATTATAGGGGAGTACCCCAGGTACCGTATATAAGGTACAACTAGCGGAATTAAATGTTATGCATACACATAGCGTACGCGAGGCTGATCCCCTCAAGTACTTATTCTGTAGCCAGTAACCAGATGGTCAACTAGCTATTGACTCCTTTGGAAGTTATTGTTCAAAGTCTACTTGACTATCAATTGTTCTAAAAGCATTTATTGTTCTTGCTTCTGATAATTCTACTGTGGAAATCTCTTTCTATATCCCTTTCATCATAATATATCCTTATTGTTGTACTTTAAACTTCCTGAGCAAACTCGTTGCTCATCCTTGCTATATCATGACTTCATTGCAGCTAAACCCGAGACGTCAGGGAAGAACAAAGGGAAAGAAAAGATGAAGTGATAGACTTCATGTAGCAGATTTTAAATTTATGTGTAGTTAATTACTGTTAATGTAATTCAAACCCTGACATTTATTTAGGGTATGGATTTGTGTAAGTGTTTAAGGTTATTGTATTCTGGGACTAGTAACACCTTTGAAAGGAACAACGTATGTTTATTATATTCCACATTTTAGTTACCATATGTTGTTAGAGGTGAATGTTTGTATTGGATCGTGATGACCGGATCCGGATATTTGGAGACCCGAATTTGGGGGCGTCACACCTGAGATGGCTCACACCAAAATGAGACATAAAAATAAAAATGAGAAAAACTTCATTTTCATTTATATATAAAAATACATGTGTCACAAAAATTACAATGATAAATTTACAATATTAATTATATTATGATACAATTTCTTGTAACATCATTACATCAAGGCAATGACTTTAAACAGAAGCTAAGAAGCAATTCATGAGCATAGTATGCAAATTAATTTGAGCAGCAGTAGGCCAATAGCTTGAGCATAGACCATAGTATGCAAATCAATTTGAGCAGCAGTAGTAGCTTGAGCAAAATCAACCAAAGTGCTAACAGAATTACATAAACCAATCAACCATGCTCCAAAGTGGCAAAAGTCCAAGCTTAAATACTACAAATATAAAAGATGAGTTAGAAAACTTATCTTTTAATTTGTAAAAAACAAAAAAATAATGTCAAAATAAAAAAAAGATAATAAAACTTATCTTTTTTCAGACTTTACACCAAGCTAGCTTGAAGTTTCCTTGCTGGTTGTGCATTATCAAATATCAACTTAAGGTTGCAAACCAAATATTTAAACTCCAAATTCCAAACTCAAGCACAAAAGCTAGTAGTTTGGCACCATTTCATAAACCAAATTCCAAACAAAAATACAAAATAACCAAAGTCCAACAGTCCAAGTCCAATAATAAACAAAGTACCAAAGTCTTAATAATTTAAAAACTGAAATGTAAATAACAATGTATCACAGTAGCAACACTCAACTACTTCCAGCACTTCAATTTCCATTCTCCAAGCTCACCTCCTGCATTGAATCTTCATCAGCCTACATTATCAAACAATTAATATTAATCCATGATATTATTTATATATGTATTTATTTATGGAAAAAAACTAAACAAATTAATACTTACAATCATATTTTTGTTAATCTTAGATTCAGCCCGCAACCAATCACCTATGTAAATCAAAGCCTAAACTGTGTCAGGTTCCAAAGAGCTCGTGAACTGGCCAAGAACCCTTCCCCCAACACTAAATGTTGATTCAGAGACCACAGTACTCACATGTATGGACAATATATCTCTTGCCATCCTAGACAAAACCTTAAATTTTAAAGTGTTCGCCTTCCACTATTTTAAATCATCAAAATTATCATCAACATTACAAACCAACCTCCCTTCTTCCAAGTAAATTTCTAAATCAGACTTCAAACATGGGGATGCAATATCCATGTTTTGAGCCCAACTGTCAAACTCTGCTCTACTTTTGGTCTTACTCTTAGTCTTAGATTCACCAACAAAAATCACTAGTTTAGCACCATTTCTAGCACTTGAAGTTTCACATTGACTATTAACAACTTGTTATGCATTATAAAGTGCCACATATTCATCAAACAGTTCTTGCAAAGCATTTTGAACAAGCGTTAAGTTCCTCTTTGATTCAAACTCACTGACATACATCTTTGGGAAACAAAATATAACTAATTGCATCTTATATCTTGGATCTAAGGTAGATGCAATAGCCATCAGTAAGTTGCATTATCCCCAATATTTATCAAACTTCTCTTTCATCTTGTAAGCCATTTCTTTCATATATTCACAATCATCAACAATAGTTTCATTCAACAACTCCTTGATTTTCCAAATCTCAGGTAAAAACATATTGAAAGTAGGATATTCACAGCCAGAAAACATATTTGTTGCTTCATTAAACACTTCTAAAAATTTAATAACCCTCTCAGCCCTGTCCCAATCTTCCCTACTAGGCAAAGAATTATAATGAAGGTCTCTCTCTTTGTACAATGGGAATACATCCTTGAATTGCAAAGCAGACTCTAACATGGCATATGTGGAATTCCACCTAGTGGGGACATCTAAGATCAATCATTTTGAAGATGGTAATTGCAAATTTTTCACAATCTCACCAAATTTATGAAGACGAGATGGAGACATTTCAAGTACTTGACAGTCTCACGAATATTTTGAATAACATTTTGGATAATCCCCAAACTATCTTGCACCATCAAATTAAGAATGTGGGCATAACATCTAACATGAAATATTTTACCACTAAAATAAAGGCCACTTTTCAATGTAAAATTATCCCTAAGATGCCTTACAGCAAAATCATTTGCAAATGCATTATCAAGAGTAATAGTCAATATTTTATTTTCAATTCTCCACTCAGTTAGACAATGCAAAATAGAATCAGAGATCATAAGACCAGTATGTGGAGGTGCCATGGTACAAAAATTGATAACCCTTTTATGCAAGTTCCCATCAGAATCTAAAAAATGAGCATTGAGGCACATATAACCAATAGTTTGATTAGAAGTTCACAAATCAGATGTTAAACTTATTCTACTAATACCATCAAACAAAGCCTTAAATTTTTTCTTCTCTAAACCATAAAGCTTCATGCAGTCATTCCTTACTATCACCCTAGAAATGGGATCAAATCTTAGATTCAAAGTTTTCAAAAATAGTATGAAAAATTCATGCTCAATCATACGAAAAGGGTATTCATGCACATATATCATCTTAGCAAAAACTTCCCTTGCTTTTTCTTTATCATACTTGAAGAAATTCAACTTTTCAGTTTTACCTCGCATTTCTAAAGTAGGATAAGACAATACCTGCTGCTTTGGTGTTCCAGAACCAGAAATTGAAGCTAGCCGAATAGAGCAAGTGTTCATGTGCCTATTCAAATGACTGGTAGAACCAGTATTTTGAAGAGCAAGCCTTGTACGACAATGCTTGCACTTAGCCTTATTGGTTCCATCTCTTAATGTCACAACAATAAACTCCTCCCATGCTTTCGAGGTTTTTTTCTTTCTTTTTTTTTCATGCTCAACTTCAACCTCAACCTCAGTAGCATTTTCAGGCTGAGAATCACCAAAACCAGAGGAATTAAGCACTTGACCATCAGTAACTTGAGATAGATTTTCAGTTCTAGTATTCGACATTTGAAATGGTCCAGATAGATCTGTTAGGTTTGTATATAGCGCGAACATGCAATCAAATTACATAAATAGTGCGGAAGCGCGATAAAACGAATTTTAAAATTTTTCATACAAACTATCACCATGATCATCCTTGTGCTCAATTATCAATTAAACGAAAGAGATAAAGTATGAAAATCATACCCTAGTAGAACCATGCTTCCACACGTACGAGTTCACCTCCAAATCCTTCGCGTTCTCCTTGAATTCCACCGATTAAATTCTTCCTTTGATCAACGTTAACCACCCAAGTGTTTGGCCTTTAGAGGTGATCCACCAAGGAATAATAGTTGTTCAAGAAGATGGGTGTTGGCAAAACCTTAGTTTTTATATCTATAGAAATTGCAAGTACTCTCTCTCTCCAATTCTTATGGAACCCTCCTAAACTATTTAGGATTAGGGTTTTTATTTTAATTAAACTCCTTTAATTAATTAAACTCCTAATCCAATTAAGAATTTATGAGAGAGTACTTCTATTAATTAATTCTCAATCCCTATTAGGAATTAAATAATAGTAATAGTAATAATAATAAATATAAGACTCCTCTTATTAATTTATATTTAATATTTTTAAATATTAAACAATAAATATTAAGCTATTTAATTTATTCTATCTCCATAGATTAAATTAAATACACTTAACTTATTATTACGATTATGCCATTAACTTCTTAAATAAATATTTTTCTTTTGCGGTGTGACCCTTTAGGTTCTCCATATTAAACCGGTTGTGAATAAATCAATTAGAACAATTCTAATTTTATTTAAATAAATAAATTAAACAATTTAATTCATTTAAATAAATAATATTTATTCTACAATAATGGTAAACCCCTTAGCGATCAACGACTTTCCAGATAATATAGATTTCAACATTAATCACAAAAGAACTTTTCAGTGAATAGTTACCGTACAATTCAATCCTTCTACCATACAATTTCCCAATTAAATATAAGACATGGAATTATTGCCAAGTCTTATTTATTTAATTATATATATTTCGATTCTCAAATGCACAACTCTGATTAATGCAAATTAGAAACTCCTTTCTAATTTCATTCTGCTTTGGCCAAAGACTTCTAAGTCGTCATTTATCGAATCACATAGGACATTCTCTCCTTTTACTAGAAGTGGTAGAATCTTTGTTGACCATTCACCTATCTCCATGTGTAACTTATTATACCCAATCATACCCTTTGATATACCCTAAGGGTCTTAAGGCACATGTCAAAGTATAACTCGTCACACACAAGATACTATGATGATCTCAAGTCCAATGATCACTTGTACTACTATCACTAGAGGAATTCCTATTGACAGGCGAGTAAAACTCCATTAGGTATTCCTTAGCGAGCCACGTTCAGTGAACTTATTCTCTAATAAGCACCTACATACTTGCTTTAGTGTCTCCACACAAATGATTATGAGATCAATCATCCTCTTCATAAGAGCAAGCAACGTATGTACTAATCTATCCGGATTTACTAATCCCCTTTTTAGTAATCCAACAATTAGGAACGATTTTAGTTTGTGAGTTATCTGGAATTTAGATCTCATTAGCATGATCCCCATCATGATTCTAAAAGCATTGCTCAAAACTATGAATTTATCACATTTAATATAATAGCACCATGTAGATAATGTAAAATGCCTTTAATAACCGAATAAGATTACAAAGTATATGCTACATCATATCGAATATGATTGGCTTGTGTGCATACTACTTTCAATCTCCCACTTGCACTAAAGCCAATCGTCATGGTATCTAATACCTTTCTTCTCTAAGTGACGATCATCCTGCTGTTTGGATAAAGCTTCAGTAAATGGATATGCAATGTTGTTCTTGAGAGTCCACTATCTCTATAGTGACTTCTCCTCTTTCAATGATTCCACTAATCAAATGAAAGTGCCGCAACACATGTTTGAATCCAATATGAGATTTAGGAACTATTCCTAGTTCTGTAATGAACTTTTCATCTAAACAATCAACTTGCAGCTTCATTTACAGCTATATACTTTGTCTTTATTACTAAACCAACAACTCTTTGCTGTTTGGAACTTTTCCAATTCACTGCACCACCTTTCAAGGTAATGCTTTACCTTAAAGTGGATTTATTATCGTCTTGGTTAGTTTGAAAAACTTGAGTCTGTTTAGCCCTCTAGTTTTAATTCAGACCAACCATGAATCATGATCACATCTTCAGTACCGGTTAAGTACTTAAAGATGTTTTTCACTGTCTTACAGTGATCTTCTCCAGAATATGACTGATCAACATCAGACCTAGTATATTCATTGCATACATGATAGTAACTCATGCGATCTCTCTTTCAATTGGGGACAATTTTAGAGAGATACACTTCATGGCTCATCATCATAAGACCTCTCTTGGAGTTTGCCATGCTAAACGCCTTTAGCATCAAATGAATATACGTTCCTTGGGTCAAGTCGAACATCCTTTTAAATCTATCTATATAGATTTATATCCCCAATTTATAGGATGCTCCTCCCAAGACATTCATGGAGGAATGTTTAGACAATTTTATCTTTACTGATTGTAGCATTGGTGTGTTATTCCTTATCAGTAGTATATCAACATATAATACTAGGAATGTCACAGTGCTCCCACTGACCCTTTTGTACACACTAGGTTCATTCTCATTTTTGATAAAATCAAACTCTTTTGATTGTCTCATCAAAACAAATGTTCCATCTTTGAGAAGCTTGCTTCAATCCATCAATGGATCATTGTAACTTAAAACACGATTTGCTTCAACCTTTGAAACAAATTCCTCTGGCTGTATCATACATACATTCTCCTCAAGTCTTCATTGAGGAAGGGCGTCTCCACATCCATTTTGTCAGATTTCGTAATAAGCTGCAATCACAAGCAAAATTCAAATGGACTTGAGTATTACCAGTAATAAGGTTTTATCACAGTCAACTCCTTGACTTGAAAAACCTTTTAAAAAGGTCTGGTCTTATAGGTCTCCACCTTGCCATTTGCCTCAGTCTTTCTCTTAAAGACTCATATTCACACTCTAGGCACTATGCCCTTTTGTGGAGTAACCAGAATCTATACTTGGTTCTCATACATGGAGTCCATTTCGGATTTCATGGTCATCTGTCATTTCTCTGAGTGTCTTCTACTCATAGCCTCATCGTATATAACTGGATCATCATCCTCTATAATGCGTACCTCATCATCATCCTCTATGATAAATGCATACCTCCCAGATATCTTCGGTACTCTTTCAGATTTACGATTTGGTTGTGGTACAATAGGCCTATCTACAGGTTCCTCGGTTCGACTTAAAGTGCTTTGTGGTTCTTGAACTCCTTCAAGATATATTACCCTCCCTCTAGCTCCTTCAATGATAAACACCTTTATCTAAGAAGACAACGTGTAGGATTATAGTAATAATACCCTAAACTTTCTTTAGGATATTCCACAAATCTGCACTTGTCAAATTGTGTCCCAAACTTATCTTTGAAACCTTTTCACATAAGCTGGACAACCCCTTATCTTAACATACTTAAGAGTAGGAATCCTCCCTATCCATAACCTTTATGGAGTCTTAGGCTCAGATTTTTGAGGTTACTTTATTTTGTAAATATGCAGCCGTTTCTAGGGCATAACCCCAAATGGATACTAGAATGTCGGTAAAAAATCATTATGGACTGCACCATGTCCAACAAGGTATAATTTCTCCTTTTAGATACACCAATCAATTATTGCGTATCAGGATGTGTCCATTATAAGAAAATACCATTTTGAGATGATTTAGAAACTCATTGCACAAGTATTCTTTCCTCGATCTGATAAAAAAATCTTAATACTCTGTCAATATGTTTCACTTCTGAATTCTTTGAACATTTCAAATGATTCAGACTTGTATTTTATCAAATACACACATTCAACTCTTTGAATGACCATCTCTTTTTCTTTTATTAGTTTATTCAATTTGCAAAATATTTTTCATGTAAGTCAAGTATACAAAGTCTATCAAGTAATCTTTCAGTTTCAAACAAAACATTATCATTATAAATAGAACAACAATTGTTCTTAAATATAATACCAGAACCGTCCTTGTTCAACAACGAAAGTTCTAATATTTCTAATGAGAACTGGAACATAATAACAACTTATTAACTTAATAGACTTGCCCGTAGGCAATGCTAAACTATAAGTTTCTATGGTTAATGCAGCAACCTTTGCTCCATTCCCACACATAAGATTACTTACTCTTAGTTTAGCTTTCTACTTCTGCCTAGTATCTGCATTGGATTGCATACGTGAGAACTACAGCCCGTATTCAATACCCAAGTAGAACCTTGACTTATAGAAAGATTTATTTTTAATCATGAACAAACTCATATCTGTAATCGAAGCTTCACTAAGCTTCTTCTGGTTAGCCTCTGTAAGATTCTCCTTACAGTTTCCTTTCTAGTATCCAGGCTTATTGCAGTGGAAGTAAGCTCCTTCACTATCTGCATCAGTCTTGTTCTTATTGTCCTTTATTTTTGCCTTTCCATTTACCTTCTTTGAATTGTTCTTCTTTTAAGAAGATCCTTTAGCCCTCTTCCGCTTCCTGGAAGAATCATCTACCAGTAAGACTTGGTCTTTCTTGGTTGAAAAATGACTCTTTACAGTTTTCAACATGTTTAAGCAACTCAGGCAGGCTGACATATAGCTTGTTCATGTGGAAATTCACAACAATTTGTGAGAAAGAGTCCAGAAGTGATTGCAAGATCAAATCTTGGATCAACTCTCCATCCATTAAAACCCAGTTGTCCCAATTGTTCAATCAGATTGATCATTTTAGGACATATGTCTGTACTGTAGTGCCATCGGTCATTCTAGATCGGAAAAGCTCCTTAGATATCTGATATCTAATAGTCCTACTTTCCTCACCCTTCAACTCCTTGAAGATGCATGAGTATAGTAGGAGCATCCATAGTTTCATGCTGACGCTGAAGCTCGTTACTCATGGATGCGAACATGATGCATTGAGCCAACTGTGCATCATCTTGCTACTTTTTAAAAGTAGCAATCTCTTCTTCAGAGGCATTGTCTGCAACCATTGCAGGGATAAGCATATTAAGGACATAAGATAGCTTTTCAGCCTTGAGAACTATTCTCAAATTCTTTAACCAGTCCTTTTAATTTGGTCCAGTTAATTAGCATCTAATATGCTCCGCAGTGATAGTAAATTAGACATTGTAAAATTATGTAAATGAATTTGTAATATAATAATATTTTAGCATACATTCATTTCTTAATTAATTACCAAAATAAATTAGGTTTTTATTTTAAATTGGTATCTCCCACTATTTTCATCAAACTATATTACCCTCAATATATAGTTCGACAATTCTAATTAAAGATTTGCAAGTGAGAATAAGGATCCCATTTCAAATGTATATAGCCTTGTTGTGACACAACAAACGATATATAAATAAATAGGTAGACAACTATTGTCAATTACATCGCTATGTAACTCCTTGTATTTTGCCTCTTAGATTATTTTGATCAAGTGGTGACACATCCGAATCAAAATTATCCAAGTTAAGTCCAACCTAGCACTTCCATATATGTGAAGAGAAAAATACCGTCCTTGTGGTGACACAACAAAACAGTAATGTTCAATTCCTTAATAAGCATCAAATGTGATAATGCAATATCTTAAATATTTAATACTTGCCTTGTGGTGACACAACAAACTCATATTAAATATTTAATACTCTATTGCTTTACCATGCTAGAAGGCGACGTTCGATATTCCAAATATCTTTGAACGCTTAGGACTTAATATAATTTTTTTGAGGAGTTTGTTATTATTTATCTCATCTTGTTTAGCGCGCATGCACACACACACACACACACATATATATATATATATATATATATATATATATATATATATATATATATATATATATATATATATATATATAAAATACGCGTCATATTATTTAACATGCGAAGCATGCTGTATAATATATAATATATACATAGTAAGCATGCACATATAGAATACTATATTCTACCCAGATTGATTATGGACTTTTATTCTAGTTTGGTTCACTAGAGCCACCAAGTGAACCAAAAGGTCAAACCTAGGGTGCAAGAACAAAATTTAAATATAACTATTACATTTAAACTCGGGCTTCATTACAAACGGGTCTTCAAGCGCTCCTTACTCCTTGGTCTCCAATTCTTCAAATAATTCTAACTAAACCTATTACATAAACTATTTACAATAAATAGAAACCTTGATCAGCAGTTAAGGGGAGGTACATAGGAGGAAGATAGAATTTACATCAAGAAAAACTAGAGAAGACGAGGTACGCAGACCCCATTTATAAAAACTCATTCATTCAAGCATCCACTAAAATAAATCCAATCACACATTGGTCAGTAGTCCATAATCAATCCCTATTTATTATCATACATATCTTCATATGTATCAATAAATTACATTCATCTCATGAATAATAAAACCATTCCATATATGCATTGATATCATTTAAAGGGTAATTAAAAGTTTAGTAGAAATTTAATTTTGAAACATAAATAAACTCCTTTATTTTAATCAAAATTTAAATCATAATAAATTTCTTTATTTTATTTTATCCAATTTTGAATAAAAATAAACTCCTTTATTTTTAATCAAATTCTAAATCAAAATAAACTCTTTTATTTCAATTAATATGGAAACCAATTTCAAGTTCAAAATAAACTCCTTTATTTTAACTTAAAATTGCTTGGATAAATAAAATATGTTAAATCATATTCCTTATCAAAATAAACATCTTTATTTTTTAAGGAAACATGGAATCCTATTCCATATGTGAATAAACTCCTTTATTCTAGGAAACATGGAATCCTATTCCATATGTGAATAAACTCCTTTATTCTAATTAACGTAGAATCCAATTCCAAGTTCAAATAAAACTTTTAATTTTAATTATATTCCAATTCAAAATAAACCTTTTATCTTAATTAAAAATAAATAAAATCAAAATAATTGTTTTTTAAAATCTGCAGACCGGCGCGGTCGCGCTTCAAAATGAACTAGGAACGGCGCGGCCGCGCTGCACCCCAAAAACGATTTCTGGGTTCGGGCGCGGCCGCGCTCCAGAATGAACTGGAAGCGACGCGGCCGCGTCGCGTAGCAGACTTCGAATTTTTTTTTCTTTTACCTAGAAAATCGATCCAATCGCATACCCATACATACATGGAATCATAATAATCGATAATTAGACAAGGTTAGACTCTAATACCACTGTTAGGTTTGTATATAGCGCGAACATGCAATCAAATTACATAAATAGTGCGGAAGCGCGATAAAACGGATTTTAAAATTTTTCATACAAACTATCATCATGATCATCCTTGTGCTCAATTATCAATTAAACGAAAGAGATAAAATATGAGAATCATACCCTTGTAGAACCATGCTTCCACAGGTACGAGTTCACCTTCAAATCCTTCGTGTTCTCCTTGAATTCCACCGATTAAATTCCTTCCTTTGATCAACGTTAGCCACCCAAGTGTTTGGCCTCTAGAGGTGATCCACCAAGGAATAATAGTTGTTCAAGAAGATGGGTGTTGGCAAAACCTTAGTTTCTATATCTATAGAAATTGCAAATACTCTCTCTCTCTCTCTCTCCAATTCTTATGGAACCCTCCTAAACTATTTAGGATTAGGGTTTTTATTTTAATTAAACTCCTTTAATTAATTAAACTCCTAATCCAATTAAGAATTTATGAGAGAGTACTTCTATTAATTAATTCCCAATCCCTATTAGGAATTAAATAATAGTAATAGTAATAATAATAAATATAAGACTCCTCTTATTAATTTATATTTAATATTTTCAAAATATTAAATAATAAATATTAAGCTATTTAATTTATTCTATCTCCATAGATTAAATTAAATACACTTAACTTATTATTACGATTATGCCATTAACTTCTTAAATAAATATTTTTCTTTTGCGGTGTGACCCTTTAGGTTCTCCATATTAAACCGGTTGTGAATAAATCAATTAGAACAATTCTAATTTTATTTAAATAAATAAATTAAACAATTTAATTTATTTAAATAAATAATATTTATTCTACAATAATGGTAAGCCCCTTAACGATCAACGACTTTCCAGATAATATAGATTTCAACTTTAATCACAAAAGAACTTTTTCAGTGAATAATTACCGTACAATTCAATCCTTCTACCATACAATGTCCCAATTAAATATAAGACATGGAATTACTGCCAAGTCTTATTTATTTAATTATATGTATTTCGATTCTCAAATGCACAACTCTGATTAATGCAAATTAGAAATTCCTTTCTAATTTCATTCTGCTTTGGCCAAAGACTTCTAAGTCGTCATTTATCGAATCACATAGGACATTCTCTCCTTTTACTAGAAGTGGTAGAATCTTTGTTAACCATTCACCTATCTCCATGTGCAACTTATTATACCCAATCATACCCTTTGATATACCCTAAGGGTCTTAAGGCACATGTCAAAGTATAACTCGTCACACACAAGATACTATGATGATCTCAAGTCCAATGATCACTTGTACTACTATCACTAGAGGAATTCCTATTGACAGACGAGTAAAACTCCATTAGGTATTCCTTAGCGAGCTACGTTCAGTGAACTTATTCTCTAATAAGCACCTACATACTTGCTTTAGTGTCTCCACACAAATGATTATGAGATCAATCATCCTCTTCATAAGAGCAAGCAACGTATGTACTAATCTATCCGGATTTATTAATCCCCTTTTTAGTAATCCAACGATTAGGAACGATTTTAGTTTGTGAGTTATCTGGAATTTAGATCTCATTAACATGATCCCCATCATGATTCTAAAAGCATTGCTCAAAACTATGAATTTATCACATTTAATATAACAGCACCATGTAGATAATGTAAAATGCCTTTAATAACCGAATAATATTACAAAGTATATGCTACATCATATCGAATATGATTGGCTTGTGTGCATACTACTTTCAAGATCTTCAATCAAGCTTATGATCTCATTATTGCCACCTTAAACAAACAAAACAATAATCAGAATAACAAATAACTTTGAATCAATATAACATATGCATGCATAATAAAATACTATAGTTATATATATATATATATATATATATAAAAAAAAAAATCAATTAATATATATAAATATACCGGAAGCATCAACATGTTCCATTGAATAAGTTATAAGTCTGAAGAGATGAAGAGCCGAATAGGGTGTTAGTTTATAATATTGCTAGGTTTTAATCATGACAATTATTCCCTAATATAATGCTACACTTTCTTGGGCTAATGCATCCCATTATGTTAAAATATTCCCTCCACTTCTTTCTATATCTTGGTCAGATACTTGTTTTCTTACCCATCATAGTTTGTCTAACACTAAACTTTAAAAATAGAAGAAAAAAATTCAGCAGGTGTTTTTCTTTACATATACATTGTCGCTCTCTCTCTCTCTCAATATATATATATATATATATATTTTTTGTTTAGCAAACTCAACATCCACATCTTGTAAAAAGAACTAAAAGGTCCACTACGAATACTATATATATATATATATATATATATATTACTCTACATTAACAAAAAGACCCACCCAGAATTTTGCACATTGAAAGTTACTAAGTTAGCATGCGAGAAGAATACACATATACTAAACATTTATATTAAATAGTATAATGCATTCCCTTACATAAATATTTTGCATTATCTTGGGAAATATATCCCGCTACCTTCTACCACCATTCAATTATCAAGCATTATCTTGGAAAATGCATCCCACTACCTGCTCATCATCTCATTCATAGGCATTGTTTAATTAAGTATAAATAATACTGATACAATCACCAATAAACAACCAAATGGCTAAACTTTTCCTGCTTTATCAGATACTAAACGATCAAATAAGTATCAAACCCCTAAACGAGTAGGGTTCATTGAGTAAGGATCGAGTATGGATCAAATGAAAGAGGTAAGCTCGAACTCTAAAACGAGGAAACGGTATTGTGCTAAGATTCGAGTTCAGTATTATAACCCCAAAAACGAGGTTGGCTCATTTTCAGCTCGGATGCCTACCGAATCCGAGTCTCAGATCATATTTTCGGGTCGAATCTGAATTGGGTACCGAGCTACTCGGATCGATTTTTACCCCTACATGTAATTAAGTAATTACATCTTTATTACATAATATCACTCAATCACTTTTTAATCATTATTTAATATTAATTAAATAATAATTATTTGCTTATTTCACTTTAATTTAATGTCCATTATTTCTACAATTTTCGTCCATTTTTCATATTTGGGGTCCTTAATGGAAACGGTTTTAAAACGAAATCTGCAATTTGGATTGTGATTCCGTCAGAGGCGTTGGATTCGTATTTTCCTGAACTACAGTTTTCATTTATCAAACACCAAATTTAGATCAGATTAGGTCTCAGAAATCAGGGCCAAAGTACAAGGTCAGCAACCTGATTTTCTAAATTTCCATCCAAGATGTGTTTTGGTACAAATCCCATAATTTTTTCATTCCTTAGCATTTTTATGCCATTCAAAGGGCTTTTGCTCCTTACTTATACCTCTATCACAACCAATAAGAATATCACACAAACAATACATAGATTTCTAAATTAAATCACATGGATCTAAACCTTTTTTCGGAACAAACAAAAACAAAAGCAAAAAAATACTCATTCACTTTCCTTTCCTCCAAATCTTTCCAACATAAAATCACATCTACTAACATGTTACACAACATAACTTCCATATTCAACCTCTTCATAAGGTTGAACACAAATAAAACATAAAACTTGGATGGATCTTCATACTAGTACTAAACTACATAAAATATAATTAATACTTGAAATTTTTTTCTTATTACCTTCTCTTAGTGGCTACTTTCCTTGTTCTACCAAAATAAGATATAATATTTGGATGCATAAGGTTGGACTCCCCCCTTCTTCCTCCTCTTCAACAGTGACCTCCTCTCCCTTTCTCTCTCTTTGTTCTCTTTTTAGCTCTCTTGAAAATGGAAGTAAAATGAAAGAAATAAAAACTAACTAATGATATTTACTTGTTCTTAGTATAGATATAGATTATATATCTATATGTAATCTACTAATATCTTCCTCTCTCTCTTCTTTTCATATTTATCTACTCTTATCGCTTAAAAAAAATCAACATGTGGTTATTTAAGGGATGGACACCTAGCTTAAGAGATAAGCTTATATAAAAGAAAATGGCATCATTTCTTTTCTTTTCTTTTTCCTAATGGCCGGATCTCCCATGGGATTTTGTCCCATTTTTTGTTTAATTTTTTAATTGTTAATTTACTTGTGCAATGACTAAAAAGTCTCTACTTAAGTTGGTTAAAAATTTGGGCCTTTAATTCATTTATTTGGGCTAATAATCTTACTAAGTTGTCTACTTGAAATCAAATTCAATTACCACCACTATTGGGCCATTTAGTTTGCTAAATTTTGGGCTTCCAAAAATGTTGGTTAATTAAATTCTCATAGCTAATTACCCACTTTATATAATAACCCTTCAAGTCCACGATAAACTAATTAAGTGGGCTTGATTAAATAATTAAATGAATTAGTCCATTACTAATTTACTATTTGGACTATTAAATAAAATAAATCATGTTCACATAATTTCTCATTAATCAATACTCATATTAATTAATTCTCAAAATCAATTTACTTATTATATTCAATTTAATTGAATATTTAATTAGTTCAATATCTTATCAATTTTCCTTGATATTAATTTACTTAGGTTAGTCCACTAATTTGAATGATTATTAGTGAGACCTCCTTTAAAATAATAATTAGCCACATATTCATTCATATGTGTCACAAAACTTTTAATATTACCAATATTGAATTAATATATCTATTTACAATGACTTAAAAAGTCTTGGTTATTACAATGGGGATATAGTTTTCTTATTTCTTTAACGGTATCTTTATTTCTTCGGTAGGCCCAGGCTCTTGGGCGGGGCAACCAATGGTCGAGCCCTCTTGTATAATTAGGCCTCCCGATTGACAGGCATTTGTAACCCGACACCTGTGTAATAATTGATCAAGTAAAAAAATTATAAATATAGTATAAGAGCCAATTTCAATGTAAATAAACATCAAACTACAGTCAATAAGACACCTGAAGAAATGTTAAACAGCTAGAGAAGCTTTTCGCATTAAGGCGGGTTATTTTATGTAAATTACAGAACAAACAAGCCAAAACCACAGCTCCCCATGCATAATCACATATTTTATCAATATCTTGGAGAAATACAAGATATCTAGCATGTATGACGTCGCGGTTTGATGATGCAAATAGTATCTTCCCAAGAATAAAGAATAAACAATACATACACTTTGGTGTACGTCACCACCGTTTCCATGTCAGCATTTAGGGGAAGTTTGCAAAATCTAGTGCCTAACCATGATAACATAATGCCCCCTCAGCTATACATCTTCTCATCCTCCAGTACACATTTACAAATTCACTTTCGTCAAAAATTTGTTTAGGATTTCTTATTAATGTACATGTTATAGGTTCCCCTATAACCGGTAATCCTAAAGTGAAATATACATCTTCTAGCATTATTGTCATTTCACCGGTGGGGAAGTGAAATGTATTTGTCTCACTTCTCCAATGTTCCACCAATACATCTATCAATGAAACATCTAATTGGTTACATACATTTGTGTTTGTGAATACCTCAAAACCCCATTGGTGTTATAATTATTTTTGGGCATCATTTAAAACACACATATCCAACGAGCGTTCACTCTCATCAGTTCTTAAGGAACGCGTGACATGGGGATTGTTCCATTCAATTATTGAAATATGGTTAGGTTGATCTACCAATAGTGTATTATTGGCTGGTCCAGCATTGAATTCTATTTTTATAACTAACACAAACAAAATAAACATATATCAAGAAGACATTGATGTTATTATTATTACAGATCAAAAATAACGAAGAAAAAATTTAGTTCTAACCGACCAATAATATTTCTTTGATATAAACTTGCATACGTTTGCAACAAGTCTTTGTATACAACAACTATGGAGTTTGTATACAACAATTAAGAAGAATATAAAATATATACATATGGAGAATTTATAACTTAACTGAGTTAGATTTAGCAAAGATGTTAGTTTATAGCACGAATTTGCCGATCTCCTTTTGCTTGGATGTTTTTCTCTCAAATTCGCTTTGGGTGTTTAGATCTCAAATGAGGAAGAAAGAACAACAACGTATCTGATTTAGAAGGACTCGCTGTCTGCAGTTTAGTTCTACGAACGGTGATTTATATTAAAATGCCACTGTTTGAACATATTTCATAATACTCAGCATCCGCAGTTTAGTTCTGCGTGCAGACGGGTGAAATGTCGTCATTTTAATGAAACGAGTCCGTAGTTCAATACTGCGGACTGGCAGAACAAAAACGGCGTTGTATTAAACTGAGGACGGGTAGACCAAAAACAATATCATTTAAACTGCGGATATGATGCCCCCAAATCCGAGTACTTAAAACCCGTATTTGGTGCATCACGATACCATTTCTTTGAGCTGTTTAATATATTATAAACTTAATATTTATATCAGAGTTATCTATTCTGCAGGTATGACAACTTTTAATTACATTCCTTACATGCTATATAATGTATATGATCACAATACAAAAGACTAATTATTACAGATAACACCTTAAAACCTATTCCTTGAACTTTCCTTTGCCCTTGTCTTTGCTAGAGCCTTCTGAACATTCACGCCTAGCTGAAAATATTTAAGTCGAAGCAAGAATGAGCATTCAATTGCTCAGCAAGTAATAACAATTATAATAATGCGTTGAAGAAGTAAATGTTTTCTTTGAGGACTACTTCTACCGCGAATCAATAGTGGTGAAGTCATTTGAAACCATTCTTAACAACATATTAAATCATTTTAAGATTTTTGAAACAACGGAGTGACTTTTGAATACTGAGTGGTCAAAAGACCATGAACTATCATTTTTCATTTTCGAAAAGGTTTAAACAGAAATTCATCTATAACCGTTTGGTCTTACGGACACAGAGGATGATCAGTCCCGTTGTGCCCTGTATTGATCAACACTATATAAATCACCGTCATTGGCGCATAAAAATTAAATCACCACTATTAGCGCATAAAAATTTCCCTTTTAGGATTGTTCATACTCAGTCTAGAGTCCTAACTAAAGCAATTCAGTTGGACAGCTTAACCATACCAATAATATTCAACAAATACTTTTTCAAGCTGTGTCTAGCTGGGACAAATAGCTTAGACAACCTTTAAACCATGCATACATACCGAAATATAATAGTATGTATCAGAACATGCCATATCAAAGTAGTTCGAGTTCAAGGGTAATTGATTTTGTACAATAATTTACACAAGTGGGGACACTTGCATAATCAGACTTAGAATACAGAGTTTAAATATGAATCATAGCAAATCATGTGATACTTATGACCATAAACGAATTGAAGAGAATTTAATAATGTAAGATTACTTGTTTAGCTGAATAACAATAAGATTTGAATACTTGTATAACATAAACCATGCATAAAGTAAATGCAAAGGTACTGTACTTGCACAACATATACCTGTTGCACGAATTAAAAATAGTGCATAAGGTTTAGACACTTGCATAGTAAAGAAAGAGTTCAGATACTTGCACAACATACAGATCCAGTTCATAATGTAAATGAAAAGATAGAATAGTTGCTCAATAATAGATTGAGTTAAAAGTATGCATAAACCTGAATCCATTTCATAAAGTAAATGAAAAGGATAGGATACTTGCCTTGGTCGTTGTCTACTGCTACACAGTTTAGTTTAAACTTTTACACGTAGACCTATCAACAATAGGATTATTCTTTGATTAGAATAATACACCTTAACACATAATACTGCTATTGCAGTCATTATACAACTTAAACACATTGTCATATATTCATTTTAGTCATCAAGACACATAAGAACGTATACCTAGTCAAACTATGTCGATTTGCTTTGAGTTCGGTATCGTTTTGGCATCCCAATTGCATTATCGGATAATTAACGAATTTATTACCAATAAAACTTTATTCGAGAACTTAAATATCATATTAGATAATTTAATTATCATTTATAATATTTTTCCAAACATTAATATCATTTATAATGATTTTTCAATCCTTAATATTATTTATAATGATTTTTCAATCATTAATATCATTTATAATGATTTAATTACTGAATAATTTCATTATCATTAATATTTAAATAATTTAAAATATTAATGAAATCCATTTCAAAATATTAAAAATTATTTATTATAACTTAAAACATTTTTAAAACATTATTATCAACTTTAAATGATTTTTAAAATATTAAAATTATTTTTAAATAATTACTATTAATATTAAAATATTAATATAATTCATGTCAATATATTAAAGGTTATTTATTATAACTTAGAATATTTTTAAAACATTTATTTGACCTTTAAATGATTTTTAAAACATTAAAATCATTTTTAAATAATTTAATTATTAAATAAATTTATTATCATTAATATTAAAATATTAATTAAATTCTTATCAAAATATTAAAAGTTATTTATTATAACTTAAAATACTTTTTTAAACCTTAATATCATTTTTAAAATATTAAAAAATCATTGTCAATGAAGAACAATCATTGTAAAAGTTAATTTTTATAACTTAAAATAATTTTTAAAACTATTTTATGAATTTTTAATAATTAATTTGTATTTATTTCTATTTATTTAATTAATATAATTAATTTTTAATAAAACTGTCGCTAAAGGGCTTTAGCGACAGAAAGCGTCGTTATAGGTGTTATTCAACCCATGAAGAACAACTCAGTCAATACTTTGAGGGGTAGTTTGACCATCAATGATTTTCAGTTGGTTCCGTTTCTAGGCATAAGAGTGTATCAATGGTGTAGTACTGATGTAATACTAGAAATGTATAACAAGTTTGAGGTCTAACTACATCACATATGAGAGATCTAGTTTGGTCAAACAGCTGTCATAGGCTGTTCTTGAGTTTCTGAGTTACAAAGAAGCCAAGTTCTGTGATCGGTCATTGAGTTTTGACCGTAAATAACGTTCAATATATACATGATATAATCATGATTCCACTTCTAGATTGTTAACCTACTGGAATACTACAACTACAAAGCTTTAAACACATCAAATCATGTACAGATTAAGATCTATGGCCTCTGATATTTGACTGTCAGACCATAATTTTAACTTCGTGAATTTTCTGGGTTTTTCAGAAACAGTTTCCATGATCGGTCAATGACTTTTGACCATGAATAACTTTTGATCTATACATGCTATGATCGTGATTTCACTTCCAGTTTACTAACCACATAACATACTACACATAACTAGCTTTAAACACAACAAATCATTAACATGGTGAGATTTATAGGCCCCGACTTTGGGCTGTTAGAGCCAAAATTAGGGTTCTTGGCAGTTTTGAAAAATCTTTGATTTCGTGCATCTACATATTATGTGTGACGCCCCCAAATTCGGGTCTACAATACCCGGATTCGGTCATCACGATTCAATACAAACATTCACCTCTAACAACATATGGTAACTAAAATGCAGAATATAATAAACATACGTTGTTCATTACAAAGGTGTTACTAGTCCCAGAATACAAAAAAACCTTAAACACTTACACAAATCCATACTCTAAATAAAAGTTAGGGTTTTAATTACATTAACAGAAATTAACTATACGTAAGTTTAAAATCTGCTACATGAAGTCTATTACTTCATCTTTTCTTTCCCTTTGTTCTTCCTTGACGTCTCGGGTTTAGCTGCAATAAAGTCATGATATAGCAAGAATGAGCAACGAGTTTGCTCAGCAAGTTTAAAGTACAACAATAAGGATATATCATGATGAAGGGAATATAGAAAGAGAATTCAACAATTATCAGAAGCAAGGACAATAAATGCTTTTAGAACAATTGATAGTTAAGTAGACTTTGAACAATAACTTCCAAAGGAGTCAATAGCTGGTTGACCCTCTGGTTACTGGCTACAGAATAAGTACTTGAGGGGATCAGCCTCGCGTACGCTATGTGTATGCATAACATTTAACTCTTCTATTTGTACCTTATATACGGTACCTGCGGTACTCCCCTATAATAAAAAGGGGTGTTCATTCAGTCTAAGAATCCTTACCATTGATTGGTTCGGATAGCTTTTATAAATTCTTGCATACGTGCCTGACCGAGACAAGGGTTCAGACTTAATCATGAATAGTTCGTGAATTTCAGAACTTAAATAATTATACGAATTCAATTTCACAAGGGCGAATGCCAATGAATACATAGATGTGGAATAATTTTAAAAGTAATTAGACCACTTAAAGCATGCTTGGGATAAGATTCAAGCTTAAAGAATAACTTGCAATAATATATACCTTTTTGCACGAGTTAAAAAAATAGTGCATAAGGTTTAGAAATTTGCTCAATGTAAAAGTTGAGTAAGGAAGAACTTGCCTGTTTGCTCAGCTACAATTAAATCTTAGCTTTAATTAATTGACCGTGGATAACCTATCAGTTGATAAAGTCAGTTTATCCATTAGCATTGCATACCGTATATCGATACACTCACTTATGCGATTTATTTAGCAAAATAAACACTTCGCATTTTATTAGCTACATTAACAATAACTTACTATTCAATATTGTGCTAATCAGAAATTACTTAATGACCTTCAGTTATTATCTCAATAACTAATCATGCTTATTAGATATTCAACTTAGCAATATTTAATAACCCAGTTATTATTTACAATACTAAATAATAAATTAATTACTGCATTACTGATTAACAGTGGTAACAAATAAACAGGTTATTTAAGTCCTATTTACACTCAGCTATTATTCACTTCCAAGAGAATTTACGAAATTATTTCCCTTATTTACCATTAACTAGAAAATTAATGTATCACTCTACCCATACTTAATTGTTAATAATAATTAGATTCTTATTATCTTTATTTATTATTAAAAGAGAAATAATAATAATTTGCTTTACTCATGTTAAATCATTATTAATGTCTTTATTTATTACTCCATAATACTTCACTTTATGCATACTTAATCATCCCTAAATATTTATGACCTGTAATAATAAATAATTAAATTATTAACTTTATTTATAATTGATTATTATTTAATATCAATTAAACAATAGTTAAATATTTGTTTTATTATTTAGGGGTACATAATAAGTAATTAAATTTATTTCTACTTAATTAGTGACTTAATAACAATTAAGTAAGTATTACCTTTATTTATGCTAAAAATCGAATTATAAATTTTACTCATACTTAGTTATTATTTAATACTGATTAAATAATAATTAACTTTATTCACTCCTAATTATTATTTAATACTAGTTAAATAATAATTAAATATTTATTTTAAAATAAATAATTGGTAATTACTAACTTTACTTATATTTAATTATTATTTAATATTAAATAATAATTAAATATTTATCATCTTTATTTATATTAGTATCAAATATTAGTTAAATAATAATTTGTTTATTATCTTTATTTATTATTTCGATAAATAATAAATAATTAATTTTATTTATTAGTTATAATAACTAATCAATTTGCAAGTGCATTATTAGCTTCAAATTAATAACCAATTTTGAGCCAATGATAGCACAACTACATCAACAGTAACTAGAGATGTACCTAGCTTCTGCACATTATTTTCAGAATTTTACCCAACACAATAGATTTTTGACAGTTTGGTTTGGCCATAAATACCAACACAATAAGAAAAGGACTCCCAACTGTTTTATCAAAATTTCCAATTTTAGTATTAACCATAACACCATCCTAGACTAAAGGTTGATCTCCGTAACCACAATATATTGACTACAAGATTACCACCAAACAAAACAATAACCTGCAATTTATTCAAGCTAACCAGAGCAAATTTCTCTGCACAAAGGAGAAAGTTTACAGACCAAATATCATTATAGTATGAGCCAAAATTTGATGTATAAACAACGTGCCTTGGCAGTTCAGTCAATACCAAATGAAGCAAGTATTTGGTTCTGGCATTACAACACTTGCTGGGCATTTCAAAATTTGATAGTAGCCTATATACACACATATTCAACTGCCAGAACCTTTAAGGTTCATCACAACAGATTACCAACAACATAAACTAACACAGTATACTACCATTAATATCAAACCCAGACACAGTCAACAATATTAATCCTATTACAGGGAACAACAAAAATTTCAAAGAAACCAACCCCAAGAAAAACGGCAGCTCGGTATACCTTCGGGTGGTTCGAATCGCAGTCCTCCTTCTACGTCCAAAATACTCAACGAATCTGGGCATTCACAGCTTGCTCTTCTCCCCTGTTCCCTCTCTATCGCGATTTCTCTCTCTCTATTTGGACAGCAAAAATTGTAGCAGCTTGGTTTAGGGTTTTTTTTTGGGCTCACTTTATAGGAAAAATTTTACCCAAATTGCCTGGGTATTACCTTAATCGGCCGGTTAAGGACCATCGGTAGGAGAAGTGGCTATCGACTGCTTGTCAACGTCGAGCCTTATCAATTCCAGCTGGGTTTGGCCGCCTCTCGAGCTTTGCGCACTTCCGTCGGTAGGTCGCCTTCAACCCCTTGGTCTGTTCGAAGCTGCTCAGTCGCCCGTGCCGATTCCCTGATTAGCCCAGCGGTCGGCGAGTTCCTCCTCTCGTCCGACCGGTCGGTCGCTCACGTCACCGCCCCTTTTTGCACGTCGGCGCACGGCTCGACGTGCCCCTGCTTCTCCTTCGACTCGTCTGCTTGAGAGGTTTGGTTGATTGATGGAGGGTTTGGGTTTTCCCCCTTTTCCCCTTGTTCGGATATCTTCCCCAAATCAATTTCTGCCGATATGAACCCCACCCAAATGAACTGACCGGTTGTCCCAAATTAAAGGAATGGGTCCAACCCATTACCATAATCCAACCCAGCTGAAACGGTTTTAACCCGGCAGAATGAGAATTGGACTTAGCCCAATTGATTTAACACTTAGGGTTCATCTGGTCCGCTTGGTTTGGTCCCAAGGAAAGTAAAGGAAATTTGGGTCGGTCTAACCAATTTAATTTGACTAGCCCAGTCGTTTGACCCAATCAGGAAAATAAAAGGAATTTGGCCCAATCCGAAATAAAATAAAAGGGAAAAAGGAATGGGCCAATCCAAATGAGAGAAAAGTGACCCACTTAAATTAATCAACATTATATTTCTACTATTTACATTTAATAACTAATCCAATTAATTATTTAAAATATTTATTTTAAACATAATTCTTTATTCGAATTATTTAAATACGATAATAATAAAATTATTTATTTAATTTCCCCAAATTTTCTTGCCAATCAAATACTAGGGTTACTCATCAATTTATTCAAACCGTTAGTGAGTCCCCTCAAGTCACAGAAATTTATTGGACCATGTATTAAATAATAATAATACCTACATGGATCCACTTAAATTTGTAAATTTAAATAAAACGACTTTCATATATCGAAAAATTTGATACAAAGTTTAAGAAAATTCCTGGACATTACATTATGGATCCACGATATAACAACCCAGATCACAAAATAACATAACATACAACATATTTAAACACTTAAACACAAAATTTATTATAGCTTTCAAGATCTAGCAAGAGGGTTTTAGGTTTATACCTTTCTTGAGAAATTTTTGATTACATCCTTATGATCTAATCCTTCGATATTAATGGAGTGTTATTGGTTTATCCTTGGCTGAGTTTCTTTCTGAATTTCGTAGGTTAGAGAGAGAATAAAGGTCTTAGCTTGTGGTTTTGGGAAATAAAATGAAGTATCCCATTTCTTTTCTTTCTTTTAATTCCATTCCATTTAATTCTTAACACATGGCCAACCAGGTGTCATGATCCGGCAGGAAGAGGAGATTTTCAGCATGTGTATATATCTAAGAGTGGTGACTCATAGATTTGGCAAGATTTAGCATGATTTGACAAATCTTTTAATATCTTTAATAAAAGGGCTAAATACACTTTTGTCCCTCAAAGTAGGACCCCTTTTACACTTGTGACCTTAATGTTTAAAACCTTACATTAGCATACTCCAAGTACACTTAAGTAAACAAAAGTGACCCTATAAATTTTTCTGACCAAAAAACACGTCTGAACGCTGACGTGGCACCGGAGAATGAGTGTATTTCACTGTATTAGTAATTTATAATGTATTTTCAGTGTATTTTGTCAATAAAACCAAATAAGTCCATGTATATATGTTTTTCCCTCCAACTGACATCATTATTTTCCCTCCAACTCCCATACTGTTTATTTCCCTCCATCCATTTCAGTCAACAGACCGTGTTGACCAACCTCTATATATCAGCTCTCATGGTGGAAAGAGAAAGAGGAATAGAAGAACAGAAGAAAGAGAAGGAAAAAGAGAAGGTGCAGAGAAGGAAAAAGAGAAGAGCATACCTGGAAATTCCATGGCTACAGTCTTGTGCCACTGTCATCTTCCAGCTGAACTCAGGACATCTTGGACTGAGAGAAATCCAGGTAGGAGATTTTTTCTGGCCAAACTATTGGAGCTCAAGGATGTGGTTTCTTTTACTGCCATGATCCTCCAATGCAAACAAGAGCAGTCCAAGTCATTCCTGGCCTCCTGAGAAGGATTTCTGCAACTGAGCAAGAATTAACAAAGCTGCGTAGAAGAGAGAAAATTTATAGAGGAGTAATAGTATTGTTATTGACTATTATAATGTGTATGAAATTTATGGGAAATGATGTTTCTAGTATGCAATGAAAAGTATTGAAAAACATGTTGTTTCTAATATGTATGAAATTCATGCTGTTATGGGAAATGATGTTTCATGTTGTTATTGACTGTCCATGTTTTGAATGAAAAACAGATATCAATCACAGGAACACCATTCAACATTAATAGACTACACCATTTAAAACAAAAAACAGAGTTCAATCACACAAAATAGAGTACACTAGTTTGGCAATAACATAGTACAAAACCTTCACCATTATCAGACTATAGTATTCAACATCTGACTAGTAATATAATATGTAACACATTCACCATTCACAACACTATGTAACACATTCACCATTCACCATTCACAACATTATGTAACACACACACACACACACACCCAAATTCAAATTGAAATATTATATTCAGCATTCACCATTTACCATTCACAGCTTAACATATGTTTGTGATATAGCACATCACCATTGAAACTTTGCAAACTATAGATATGTAGTTCCTAAGTTTGCAAAGTGTCACATCAAAATATATGAAGTATCTGAAGTAGTAGCCCCAAACAATATTCTGCAATCAAGTAGCAGGCCTAACAATTGTATCAAGTAGCAGCCCCAAAAATTATATGAAGTAGCAGCCCCAAAAATATATTATATACCCTAAAATATGTAAAGTACTAGTCCCAATCCTAACCCCCTAGTTCCCAGAACCAGACCCCTTCACAAAAGATTTCATGTTCTTCAAAGTAACATAATTTTTCCCCCTTTGACAATGATTGGTGTCCCTTTATAAGATGATTGTATTTGAGGTATTCCATCACAAAGACAACTCCTATCAGGTACATTATTCTTCATTCCACTTGTGCCACTTTGAACCTACAAAAAACAATACCTTAGTGATCCTCATTCAAACTGAACATTATAATAGAAAAGGACTGGATATATATGTGAACCAAATGAATACTTACACTAGTATTGCCATCATTTGTTCCTTGCTCACCTCCTTGAGATGTTGAGCTCCTCATGAACTAAAATAAAATATAAAAAAAAGGTCAATATGTTGGCAAAAGTAACCAAATAAATGAGTATATTACTTACTGGTAGTTTTGATCTTGTTTGAGATTGCTGAGTTGCAACAGGTGGTGTTAAATGTATTTCCTCTTGGTTGACTGTAGCTGCATTGCTTTCTTCTCTGACTGCAGCTTCATTAGCAGGTTGGTTACCTTGTTGCTTCTTGTGAAATCTTGAATTATGTCCATACTGCCAACAAACTCTGCATCTAAGAGAATTCTAAAAATTTTTCCCCAAATTCCCATGAATGTTATCTCCTCCTGGCTCAGGTTCATCTCTATTCCTTTTCCTCAACGTTTTTGGCCTACCAGGAAGTTTGTTGTATGTAGGAGGTATCATTGTTGGACTACCTTGAACCTCAGCTTCCCACATATTTGAACTCCCCATTGGAGCAATGACGGGTGCATAAACTAACTGATAGGTACTAATCTTGTAGAGATCATTGACAAATGCACTAGGATCCAGGTTCTTGAAAGACATACATGCAATGGCATGACTACATTGTATGCCAGTTATGTCCCATCGCCTACAACTGCAACCCTTTGTCTCCAAAACAACTGAGTACTGATATCCATACATTGTCCTCACTTGGTATCTAAATTCACTAGCAGGTGTAGGGATTGATTCTCCTGTTAATATTTTACCAGTTTCTAACCTTTGTAGTGCATTAGGACAAAGGTCCCCATACCATCTCTTGCATACATCTCGATTAAAGGCCATCTTTTTCATCAACAAGTCCCTAATATCCTCAAGCATACTGAGGATAGGTTTCTCCCTTGCCAACTTGATCATCCCATTGAAGCTCTCACATAGATTGTTAGTCAAAATATCACATTTTGGATATGGACTGAAATTTGATTTTGACCATTGCTGGGGTGGCTTGTCAGCTAGCCACTCGATTGCCTTAGGATCAATCTTTTTCAGTTCCTCCATTGAGTGCTTATACTTCATCTTATTACTTGCCCTTGCATAATTCCATAACAATTCCCTTAGTTGCATACCTCTATGCCCAGCATCAGCAAAGTTCTGGTGCAAGTGCTGAAAACAGAATCTTCTATCAGCATTAGGGATTATATCATCATATGCTGCAATCAAACCTTTCTGTTTGTCAGACATAAATGTCCACCCATATTCATTCTCAATCCCTACATCATCCTTTAAAATTTCTAAAAACCATGTCCATATATCCGATCCCTTGTCTCACTTTCCACAACTGCATATGCCAAGGGAAACATATTGTTGTTAGGATCAATACCTACTGCAGTTAAAAGGACTCCTCCATTTGTACTCTTTAGATGGGTACCATCAACCCCAATGATAGGCCTACAATGCTTAAAGCCTTCCTTTAGTCCTCCCAAACAGATATAAATCCTTTTAAACACTGGTTTTCCTGTTGTTAGTGTACCTTCTTCAGTAACCAATTCAATTGTACTACTTGGATTTAGCCTCTTTAACTCTTAAGCATACTGCCACAGCTTCACATATTGTTCACTAATGTTGCCCTGGATCATCTTCATTGCTTTCACCCTTGTTCTATAAGCTTGAGCCTCTGATATCTTCACACAATATCTTCCTTCCAAACAGTTTCTACAAAGGTGGCAGCACTTGTCTTTGGGTTTTTTTTTGAATTCATTTATATACTTCTCTGCAAGCCACCTAGAGTTAACATGCTTATTTCTAGCATCTCTCGAACAAGTATGGGGGCCATACAACTTCTTAACTTGCAATGTATTCTCCTTCTGCAACTTACTAGCATATATCTTCCATGGACATGGAGGACTGCATTTATAACCAACCTTGAAAGCTTCATTCTTGTATATTACTGGATTTCTTCCATGCTTGACTGAGTGAGCTCTAACTGCCTTCTTGAATACCTTGTTGTCCATGAACAACATGCCCTTTTCAAATTTAGGATCATCCATCATAGTTTCAGGATCAAACTCTGGCCATTTTGGTCCATCTTCATCTTCATTTACAGTCATTTTAGGAATTCTTTCTTGCATAAGATCTTCTTCCTCATCAATTTCAGTGACCTTCTCTTTCTCTTTTGCAGTCACCTTCTCATTCCCTTTTGCAGTCACTTTCTCCTTCCCTTTTGCATTTACTTTTTCCTTCCCTTTTGCAGTCACCTTCTCTTTCCCTTTTGCAGTCACCTTCTCTTTCTTTCTACTTGAGACCCCTACTTCTTCTTGCCCTGTATCATCTGAACCATATATGCCTTCTAAGCCACTGTCCACATTAGCAGTAAATGCAATGTCATCTTCCTCATATGAACTATCATAAAACTGTTCATTGAATGAGGTATCTTCACTGTCATCACCACCAATGTGGATGTCTTCCTCATTACCACCAGGTGTATGGATGTCTTCCTTAGCACCACCAGGTCTATGGATGTCTTCCTCATTAATATTACAGTGGAAGCCTTCTTCATTATCAGGAACCTGGTTCTCTTCATCATCATAATCAAATATCTTCAATGGAGACTGGATTTGTAAGGGCTGGTGACTTATCACCACTATATCCACCTCTCTGGACTTCGGAATAAAATGCTTCAACTGTTTAATATCATCAACTGAATTCAGTTCCTTGTATCCCCTAACTGGATGAAAGTGGTAGTATGATAATAACCCACAAAGACCAACCTCCATTGCCATGACACCCAACTCTGCTGGGGTTAACTGACTAAGCTCACAATAGTCAAAATACTAACATCGACCCCCCGCATACCCCCCATCTACAAATTCACCAGCATACTGCAATCTTATACTAAATAAGATCTCATCATGGAAAGCTGCAGTTAACAAAAGCATAATAAATACACCAACAACAAAAAAGAATAATTATTTAACTACTTCCAAGCATAATAGGTTAAAAAATAAATAAAAAGGACATAAAGAATATTTTGGGACCCAAAGAAGGGACCACACATTTGTTAAAAAATGAAGAATCAAAGAGGAGAATTGCACAATCACTTTCTCAGCTACCATTACTAACTGGTATTATATATATACACACACACATACACGTATATCATAAATTTCCCAACTACTATAAAGGTGAAAGTACCCATGTCAAAAAATTGCTTTACCTCCATATTTTGGAGTTCGTCTGCCTCCCAAATCTCGATTTCTCACAACCCATACCATTGCAACCTCCCAAATCTTGATTTCAAACCTCGAATACCTACTTCAGAGCTCTGCAAGCAACAAATTTCCTCCAATTTGACACTATCGAGGTCGATCGTTCAACTGTGAGGGATAGCCCTAGCTTTTACCGAACTCTGTTCTCAAACCTTGTTTCGGTAATTTATGTTTGTATTTCACTTGTATTTAGTAAATATTTCAGTATATTATAATAGTATATACACTTAAACCGTATAAAATGTCATCTCCGGTGCCACGTCAGCATTCATGCGTGTTTTTTGGTCGGAAAAATTTATAGGGTCACTTTTGTTTACTTAAGTGTACTTGGAGTATGCTAATGTAAGGTTTTAAACATTAGGGTCACAAGTGTAAAAGGGGTCATACTTCGAGTGACATAAGTGTATTTAGTCCTTAATAAAATTAAATACAAAAAGGGTATATTAGTAATCCCATAAATAATTTTAAGGGTAATCTTGTTCATACTTCACGATTCTAGGGTTTAAATATTAGATTTGAACCCTTAATGCTTATCCAATAATTTTTGGGTTTAAGAAAATTAACTTAAGAATTAAATAAAAATTTAATTAAAACATAATAATTCAAAATTAGGGTTTTTAATGTAACTAGGGTTTTATAATTTGAAATTTAGAGTTTCTTGATATTATTAGGGTTCCCAAATATAAATTAGGGTTTCCTAATCATTTTTCATAATCACATATTATCCGCATAATCATTTAAATACAAATATAATTAATTATTATATTTAATATTTAAATTACTTAAACAAAACAAATTCTTAATATCCAAAATACATATTCCTTTATTTTAAATATAATTATATCATTACTTATTTTTAAAATTAATATCCATAATATACATTCACACATTCAAATATAAATATAATCATTAGTATATTAAATATTCGAATTTACATAAGAAAATAAATTCTTATTATTCATATATCCATTATATAAACATAAATCCTTTTAAATATAATTTCAACAATAATTATATTTAAAATTAAAATACATGACCATAGATCAAATTAGGGTTTTGATCCGTAATGTCACTTTACCACATTTACCATACTTAATCAATTTAAAATAAATTAACTAATCTTACAAATTCATATCATAAAGAAATAATCATAGTAATAATAATAATCATTTCTTTAAATATAAATTTATCATTTAAATAATATAGTAATCATATTTTTATGAAAAATAAATAATAATATATCTTTTAATATAAAAATTAATTTATTAAAAGAATATAATTTATAAATATCAACTATTTCTTTAATAAGAAATTTATTTGAAACCATATATATATATATATATATATATATATATATATATATATATATACACACACACACATATTACATATTCACATTCCTTTCCTTGCACGCATTCTCATACTTACTTTAATATATAATAAAAATAATTTTATTATATATATAAAAAAAATTATACCTAAAAATTCTTATTCAAATTATATCAAAATCCTTAGGTTATTATAGCGAACGGGCCCAGTCATACCTAGCGTCCACAATTTAATACTGCGGACGGTGAAATGGTATTCTAGATAATTTTCCCATCCGCAGAACTAAACTGCGGGCTCTTTCATATTAAACTACGGACGGGAGATCCTCCTTATTATTCGATGGACGAATGGACGGTTGAGATCTGTTGTAAGGATAATTTCATCTTTATATGTGTATGTAATGGGAAGTGAACCCTCACTCATAATTAATTAACACACTTATTTATAAAAAGTTGACGACAGATGAACTCCGGAGGTGTCGGTATATATATATATTTATATATATAGAAGGAGAAGCAAGTAAACTGTAAACATTTATTTATATTTATACGTCTCCCCATTTCCATTAAATGGGGTTCATGCCCCAACATCAACAACCAGGGGTGAATTAAGCGCTCGACTATTTATTGTTAGTTGTTGGCACTGGCAAGATAAAGACATCAAAACACCAGCTACCATTTATACTATTCTATTACAGCATATATATCTAATGTATGGGAGAGTTGAAGTGAATGAGACTCAGTTTTTGACCTTCAGTTCCAACTCCTTTAAAAATCTCATTAACAACTATTCCCTCATTTCAAAATTAGAGATACTTTTTTTTATTATTTCAGAATTAGAAACACATAACTTAATTATTTTAGACTATATAGTGAAATAAAATTTCTAACATATTAGTTTACTTATATTTTAAGTAAATTGAATAAGGCTAAATTACAAATTTATCCTTCCAAATTTGAAATAACCCCTCAATTATCAAAGTGCACACTTGTCTTTTTATGATTATCACCGAGTGTTAATTATGTCATTTGGGTTGATATTTTCTTAATATTGTATCACATGCTAGTTGGGAGCCTGTTTAATGAGAGTATCCTTTTCATTTGACCATATAAATTATCCGGTTTTCATGGCTAACACGTGAACTGTATGAATCGAGTATTTTACATAGGTTGAATACTCAAATACACTCTTATAAAACATGCGCGTCTGACTAGCACGTGAATCGAGTATTTTACATAGGTTGAATACTCAAATACACTCTTATAAAACATGCGCGTCTGACTAGCACGTGACCCGATATTAAAAAAAATTTACCAAAAATCTACAAAATTGACACTAAGTGGTAATTATAAGGATACAAGTGTTCATTTTAGTAATTGAAGGGTTATTGTGAATCTCGTTGACAACATGGAGGGATATATCTGTAATTCAGCCATTTATACAATCATTATTATAATTTTAATAATAATGACTCTGTGTGTGTGTGTGTGTGTATATATATATATATATGTATGTATGTATGTATATATGTATGTATGTATGTATGTATATATGTATGTATGTATGTATATGTGAGATATATGCGGATGCAGGCAGCCTATACTGCTATATATTTTTCTGCCATTGAATGCAAATTAAGATTGAGGGGAAAGGTATTGAATATACATGTACCACCTGGAAGAGGAAATGCAAGATTATGGAGATACTGGATGGAAATGACATCATCATGCAATTTACTTCTAAATGCATGGATTCTATTCTTCGTCTATGCTCCGCTGCACGTAAACCACAGAACACACCACATGGTGAGATTTCATCGGTATAAAGTAAGTTCAATAAGAATTATTAACATCTGCAAATATGGCTACTAGTCAAATTATTACGTGTAATCATTACGTAAATATTCTTCAAGTGTAATTTTTTGCATAGCAACCTATGTACTTTACCCTGTTGGAATAATGAACTCTACTTTGCCAAGTGGTTAATAATATTTGGACTCAGAAATATACACCGAGTTACAATAAGGACTATAGGATTTAAATATCCTTTCAGGTAAATCCCTAGAGCAAGTCTAAATAAGTACTATAGATCCTAAATAATAATCTGGCCAATTTAGTTATTGCAATGTTGTCATGTGAGCAGTATTTGATTGTTGTATATAAGTTTGTAAATGGTATCCGTATTCGGAAAAAAACGAATATTATTCATATTTGAAACAAACCGAATATATATGTATTCGGTTTTAAGGTATCTATAAATAAACGGATACAAATATGGATATAGGTATATTCCTATTCGGTTAACATCCGATCGTAAGTATATCTAATGGATAGCAGATATCCGGTATTCGATATTTAGATTCGTATCTATATCTGGAATTTGTATCCAAATAACTTGTATGTTTATGTGTGTGTTGATATATATATATATATATATTAAAATTTTAATTATCAATCATCATATATTAACTAAACATATTTTTTTCAAATAACTTTCCTTATATAATAATTAGTTTTTATTATCATACGAAAATTATTTTTAAAATATGTCATTTTACTTTTAAAAATAGAAAATAACACTTTTAAATATAATATTAATAAATTGAAATGAATTCATTTAATTTTAATTAATGTATTTTTACTATTGTAAAGTGTAAAATATCTAAAATGTATCATTTAATAAGAAAATTATATACTACAAGAACAAAACTATAGTTATTAGTTTGTTACAAATATTTTATTTTTAAAACTTAAGTGCGAGAACAAGAGTGTGTGATAAATTAATATTATCTTTCATTGACAATATTGTTAATTTGATACTTTCTCTATGATGTTTAAATTTTGATTGATTTCGTGCTTGACATTTTCCTTCCCTTTAGATTAGGATATTTAATTAATATGTATTGTTTAAATATTAAATGGTGATGACGAATTATTCAAAAAAAAATTGATTTTTCTAAATAATTTGAATGAATTGTTTATTAGGTAACTGATAAACGAATTTGGATGCCCAAATATTCGAATAATTTATTCATTCGAATAAAATAAACATAAACGGATATTATCCGTATTCGGATATTATTTCAAATATCAAATACGGATAGTATTTTGTAAAATTCGTCGACTACCGGGTACGAATATAAATAGGGTATTAGTTTTTCGGATACAGATACTACTATATCTAGACACGTATATATCCGCTTACAACCCTAGTTGTATATGAGTAGTATTTAAGTAATATTTAAATACTTTTAAACTGTCAAATTATATTAATATACTTATGTAGTCGGAGCTCGTAATTATTTTGGCTATTTTTCAATTGAATTTTCGCTCAAGGTCGATTAAAATTGTATTTATTAATACTTGGGGTGGATATTAGGAGAATTAAAACTTCGTAGTACGTATCAATTATAAATACGTGTATATCTCTTCTCCCACATCGAATACCTCAATAAAATATGTTTAGTATATAATGACTTGGGTTAATTCTTCTCATTGTTAATTGGTTTTGTGTTAGAGAGCCTGATATCTTTATATGCTAGACTTGTGACCTTTTCATAACTCTAACATGGTATTAGAGTGGGCCTACCATTGGACTAACTAAACACTCTTCTTCACTTTCAGATCTTATCCATTAGTCCATTTCCTAAAAGGGTCAAAATTATCCGTTTTTTTACTAGTAGCCACTTATCAATTGGGCCAATAATTGCCTGCGATTTACTATATATATTTCTTCGGACTGGTCATGTGACTAGCTTTCTTGTGCACTTGTTTCTTCTAGATTTGTTTTGTGGGTCTCATATTAATTAAGTACATGATGAGTGGATTTTATACCATGATTTTAGTACTTCTGGTTTTATGAAATTGCGTATTTTTGAGTATTTTATGTTTCTTTTTATGTTTTTTATTGTATTTTTACAGAAATAGAGTTTGGAAGAGGAATAAGTGGAAATGTAGTTAATTTAGATGGATTATGGTATTTTTTGTATTAAAATGGAGTGGAAGCAGGTCGAGCATGTGCAACGTGTGACCATGGGCAAGCAAAAGTGCATGGGCCAATTCTGGGCATGTTTGGGGCTAAGGATTAACATAGCATGAATCCAGGTGAACAACAAGTGAAGTAGCGCTTGCGTGCAAACAAGGCATGATGCGCTGTAGCGCTTGGACTGAATGGAACGTGCGCATGTGCGCTTGCGTGCAGATTGGCTTGGCTGTTGGGTTTCCTGATGGCATGGGATGTTACCATATGAAGTTTAATGAGAATAAAAGTCTAAAAGTGTGAGAAGTATCAAGGGATATCTAGGAGAGAGGATATAATAATATCATCAGCAGTAGATCATTATTATTATTCCAATTTTTGCAGAAAGAAAAAGGGGGAAACAGAAGTTGAAGGCTAGAGTATTGAAATTGAAGCTAATTCACAGATTCCTTCTTTACACTTTTTCTTTAATTTTTGAACTTCAAGGATATTTAAGGAAATTATGTTGATGATTTACTTTTACGATATGAACTAAATTCTTTTAGGATTACAATGGAACCCAATGATTAGCTTAAATTAAATTACTCTTAATTTGATCATTGTTGATTATTTACAAGTTGTTTATCATATTTTGTGCTTCATATCATAATTGTTTGGCCAACAATTAACTTAATATTCTGGATGATATTGGAAAATAGAATCTAGGGTTTAAATCTAAATATGGTAACATGTTTGTGATTATTCTTCTTAGGAGTGAATAACACGATTTGCATGCAAGATAGGAATATACATATATGTCGCATGTAGCTTGTATGAGAATTGGTGTTTAATGGATTCATTCTTAATTGTTCACATAGGAATATAGTGAATTAATTAAAGTGGACATTATTATCTAACCTTGGGAAGGGGATTAGTAATTAATTATGAATTCTCAGTTAGCAACTTGATATAATTGATTAATTGATTAGAGAGTACGGGAATTTAGGCAAGGCATTGGGGGAAATTGTAATCTTAGTTATTAAATCTGAAATTTATCTTTGTTAATTATTGTTAATTTATTTTATTTAAGTTAATTCATTATTCACCTCGAGTTATTTATTTAAATAAAATCAAATTGATAAAAAAATTAGTAGTTGGGTTATATTATTAGTTTATTCCTCGTGGGAACGATACTCTTCTTGTCACTATATTGTTAGTTGATCGCGTATACTTGTGTAAATTTACTAAGTAGTAAATTAGGCAATAAGTTTTTGGCGTCGTTGTCGGGGAATAATTCTAGTAGTTTTTCCAATATTAGTTACAATCAATTTGATCTTAACGTAAACGTAATTTTTATTTTGTTACTTTTGCAGGTGCTCTTGAAGGTTGTATGAAAATGTAAGACCTAGAGAACATGGCTGCAGAAGATCAGAAAGTGTTACGCAATTATGATATGCCTTTAGCAACAGAAATCCAGTCAAGCATTCGATGACCGACGATTCAAGCGAATAGTTTCGAGCTAGATACAACCGGGAACAATACAGATGATTCAGAGTTCGGTACATTTTGGGGGTTTACTTAATGATAATCCGAATGAAGACTTGATAAGCTTCTTAGAGATTTGTGACACGTTTAAGTACGACGGAGTTACCGAGAATGCAATCAGACTGTGACTTTTCCCTTTCACACTTCGTGATAAGACAAAGAGTTGGTTACACTCACTTTCGGCAGGGTCGATCACTACATAGAATGATTTGGTACAAAATTTTCTAGCTAAATTCTTTCCGCCAGCTAAGACTACAAAGTTGAGGAAGGATATTTCTTCATTTGTCAAGCATGACTCCGAATCTCTGTAGGAAGCTTGGGAAAGATTCAAATAGCTACTCTGAAGGTGTCCAGATCATGGTATTCCGAAGTGGTTGCAAATCAAGACATTTTGCAATGGTTTGTTTAGTACAATGCAAACCAATATCGATGCAGCTGTAGGTGGAGCCTTAATGGGGAAGAATTGCGACGAAGCTTATGAGTTAATGGAGACAATGGCGTTGAATAACTACCAGTGGCCCACAGTAAGAATGAAGCAGCCTAGGGTAGCTGGAGTGTTTGAACTTAATGTAGTTTTAGCGTTAGTGGAATAGATGGTTGCATTAATAAGAAAGATTGATTTTTTGGGATCACAACCTAATCAGAATGTGGCGATGTTGTGTGAGATTTGCGCATGAGATCATTCAAGTGAACAATGTGTTATTAGTTCGGAATCGGTAAAGTATGTTGGAAATTATCAGAGACAACAAGGTAGCAACAAGCTTAACAACTATAATCAAGGATGGATGGATAAATCAGATTTTGCATAGAGTAATAAGGAACAACATAATTGTATTCCCAGACAAACACAGCAGGAGCAAAAGTCAAGTATGGAGGAGTTGCTTTCCAAATATATAGCGCAAAGTGAGGCAAAGATGACTAATCAGGATAGGGTAATTCAGAAGTTAGAAATTTAAATGGGACAGCTCGTGAATACCATAAATAGTCGACCTCAAGCCCTTCATCTAACAATATGGAATGTAATTTCAAGACGAGTGAGAAAGAACATTGTGAAGCTGTTGTATTACGAAGTGGGAAGGAGTTACCTGATATGGTTGATGAAACTACAAAGAACGTGCATGAAGATGAGGAGTTAGTTGAGAAGGGAGTTAACAAGGAGGAGAAACAAGAAAAAAAGGAAGAAAATCTAGTTGCTAGTTCAGATAAAGGCAAGCAAATGCCTATTGTGCCTCCTTTGTCGTTTACACAGAGGTTACAGAAACAAAAGATGGATAAGTAGTTTTTGAAATTTAATTTTGGAGGTATTCAAGAAGCTTCAAATCAATATCCCATTTGTTGATGCACTTGGACAGATGCCTACTTACGTGACATTTATGAAAGAAATCTTATCAAATAAAAGGAAGTTAGGAGAGGTTGAAACAGTGGCACTTACAAAAGAGTGCATTGTGATACTGCAAAAGAAGCTACCAAAAAGATCCAGGTAGCTTCTGTGTAACATTGGCAATCAGTTCTTCGGGAAGGCTTTATGCGATTTGGGAGCAAGTATTAATTTAATGCATCTATTTATTTATCGACAACTGGGGTTGAAAGAAGCGAGACCTATAAACGTGACATTGCAACTGGCAGATAGGTCACTCACTTATCCATGGGGCATAATGGAAGATGTGCTAGTGAAAGTGGATAAATTCATCTTCCCGACGGACTTCACTGTGCTAGATTTTGAGGAAGATCATAAGATACCAATTATTCTTGGGCGACCATTTTTAGCAACAGTGAGAACTTTAATTGATGTGCAAAAAAGAGAGCTAACTATGTGTGTTCAAGATCAAGAGGTCATGTTTAATGTTTTCAAAACAATGAAATTCCCAAAGGAAGTAGAAGGATGTTTTCAGATTGACCTAATTGTAGAAGTAGTGGGTGAGGTATTTGTGGGAAGCTATCTTCCAGATCCACTCGAGACCGCAATGGTGAGTCCATATGCTTTGGATTATTCAACTTTACGTGAGTATGTGCAATTGTTGGATTCGGCTCCACAGTGTGTCAGGTTCAAGTATCAGTGTGAGACTTTGGATCATCACATGCACTTATCTACACGGGCAAAGCCATCTTTAGAAGAACCAACTTTATTAGAACTTAAACCTCTACCCAATCATTTACGATATGCGTATTTAGGTGATTCTCGTACTTTGTCTGTTATTATTTCTACTTCACTTGATAATTTTCAGGAAGAAAAGCTTTTACGGGTACTTCGTGAATATAAAACAGCTATAGGATGGACCTTAGCTGACATCAAAGGGATTAGTCCCTCATTTTGCATGCATAAGATTCTTCTTGAGGACGATGCTAAACCAGTGATTGAACAAAAATGTCGACTAAATCCTATTATAAAGGAGGTGGTCAAGAAGGAGATCACCAAATAATTAGATGCAGACATTATTTACCCAATCTCTGACAGTTCATGGGTGAGTCCGGTGCAGTGTGTTCCTAAGAAGGGGGGCATGATAGTGGTGACGAATGAAAATAACGAGTTGATCCCGACAAGGACAGTAACTGGTTAGCGAGTATGCATGGATTACAGGAAACTCGATAATGTCGTGCGTAAGGATCACTTTCCTCTATCATTCATCGAACCAGATGCTTGATCGTTTGGCAGGGCACGAGTTTTATTTCCTGTTAGATGGTTACTCTGGCTATAATCAGATTGCTATAGCACCCAAGGACCAAGAAAAGATAACATTTGCCTGCCCATATAGAATCTTTGTGTTCTAGAAGATGTCTTTCGGACTATGAAATGCACCTTCGACTTTTCAAAGGTGTATGATGGCTATCTTTTTCGACATAGTTGAACATAATCTAGAGGTCTTTATGGACGATTTTTCAGTATTCAGAGATTCATTCAATCTATGTTTAGAAACCTATTTCTAATATTAAAGAGATGTGTTGAAACAAATTTGGTATTGAATTGGAAAAATATCACTTCATGGTTCAAGAAGGAATAATTTTGGGGCACAAGGTCTTTTCTAATGGGTTAGAGGTGGGCAAAGCAAAGATCGAGACAATTGAGAAGCTTCCACCACCATCATTTGTAAAGGGGATTAAGAGTTTTCTTGGTCACGCAGGGTTCTATTGATATTTTATCAAGGACTTCTCCAAGATTACAAAGCCATTATGTAATCTGTTAGAAAAAGGTGTGCCCTTCGCATTCGATAAGACATGTCTTGAGGCCTTTGAGGTGTTGAAAAAGAAGTTAATTTCTGCTCCGGTGATAGTTGCTCCGAATTGGAACCTTCCGTTCGAGTTGATGTGCGACGCTAGGGACTATGCGATAGGTGTAGTTCTGGGCCAACGTAAGGAGAAGATATTTCAGACGATTTATTATGCTAGAAAAACATTATCAGATGCACAACTCAATTACACTACTACTAATAAGTAATTATTGGCAATTATGTATGCTTTCGACAAATTTCAAGCCTATCTCATTGGTACGAAGGTATTTGTATTCACGGATCACTCGGCCATAAAATATTTGATCTTGAAGAAGGATGTTAAACCACATTTGATACGATGGGTTCTCTTATTGTAAGAATTCAATCTAGAAATCTGAGATAGAAAGGGGACAGAAAATTAGGTAGCAGATCATCTTTCATGACTTGAGAATCCCGAACAGCAAAAGGGGAATGACACAATGATTAATGAATCTTTCCCGGACAAGGAATTATTTTTGGTGACACAGGAAGTACCATTGTATGCGGATTATGTGAACTATATTGTGAGTCGTGTATTTCCACCTGATTTAAGCCATCAGCAAAGGAAAAAGTTTCTACATGAGGTGAAGTATTATTTGTGGGATGAACTCTTCCTATTTAAACAATGTGCGGATTAGATATTGAGAAGGTGTGTACCCCAGGAAGAAATAGAAAACATACTTCAACATTGTCATGGAAGACACCACGGGGGAGAGAGAACAACAACGAAGATTCTTCAGTTAGGCTTCTATTGGCCAACTCTTTTCAAAGATGCCCATGCTTTCGTGTCAAGATGTGATAGATGCCAACGAGTTTGTAATATTTATAAGCGACAAGAAATGCCCTTGAACACTATCCTAGAGGTGGAGATCTTCGATGTTTGGGGTATTGACTTCATGGGTCCATTCCCAGTATCCTTCAACAACTAGTATATACTAGTTGCGATTGGCTATGTTTTCAAATGGGTCGAAGCAGCAACCTTACCTATGAACGACACTAATGTGGTAACAAATTTTCTTTGAAGGAATATCTTTACAAGATTCAGCACGCCAAGAGCGATCATCAGTGATGACGACACACATTTTTGTAACAAACATTTTGTCACTCTTCTCGTAAGGTACAGAGTTTCACATAAGATAACTACAACATATCACCCCTAGATGAGTGGCTAAACTGAGATCTTAAACAGAGAAGTGAAGAGAATTCAGGATAAGATTATGAATCCTATTAGGAAGGACTGGTCGAAAAAACTTGATGATGCTTTGTGGGCATATCGGACAGCATACAAGACGCCAATTGGAATGTCACCATATAGGCTCATATTCGATAAGGCATGCCATCTACCGATGGAATTGGAACATAGAGCATATTGGGCCATAAGGAATCTCAATTTCTATTTGCATGCAATTGGAGAAAAGTGTCTTCTACAGCTAAATGAGATGGATGAGTTCCGTCTCCAAGCCTATGAGAATGCTAAACTTTATAAAGAAAACATCAAGCGGTAACATGATAACAGAATTATTGAGCGAAAATTTGAGCCAGGACAATCTGTTATTTTGTTCAATTCACGGCTGAAACTTTTTTCGGGAAAGCTTAAATCACAGTGGTTAGGACCGTTTGTTGTTACTAAGGTATTTTTACATGGAGCAGTAGAGGTTGAAGAGGTCAACTCCATACGAGCATTCAAAGTTAACGAGCGAAGACTCAAGCACTATTGGGGAGGCAATATCAATCGTAAAAAGATGTCAATCCTCCTTGCTAATCTAGAATAAACATGAAGTAGTCAGGCTGACGACTATAAAACAAGCGCTAATTATTATGCGTGTAAATCATGATAGCAATATAAAAGGAGAGCATTAACAAGCAAGAATTAAGTGATGTAACTCAGCTCAGTTCGCGCCACAGCGCATGAACGGTGTACCGCAGCACCTAAAAGGAGCAACATTCTGCTAATGATGTGCCTCAGCGCATGGTTTATGCACCACAACGCTTGAAAAGGGGCCAATTTTTGATATTGATGCTCCGCAGCGCCTGGAAAGAGGATGCTCTCGAATGAAGATGCGCCGCAACGCTTCGACTATGCGTCGTAGTGCCTGAGTTAGTGCACCATGAGCCTCAGCGCATGAATCTATACGTCACAAGGCTTCTTGCTGATCCGAAAAGCCTTCAAAAATACATTATGATCCAATTCCTTCCATAATTCAACTTCATGCAGATCAAGTATACTCCTATTACCTTTATATTTTAACTTTTTAGTTTCAACTATAACTTTACAAATCCGATTTTAAGAACACTAAGTCAATTATAAATAGAGTTACCAGTCATCAATCATACCTACAGTTCCCATTCAGTTGTTATCAACCATTGTTAGTACAACACAAAGGGAGTTAAGTTTGGTATAATTGTTTGGCTTTATAATGAACAATTTTAGATTTATTGATTTAACTATGGCATCCAAGTGCTAACGGATTGACATTTCTCGTTCATAATCCTTAAACAGAAAGAGATTCATCAGCATTGCTGCCTCGGATTATTATTATTCATTGTTGGCTAACATGGAATTGATTCCCAAACGGGGTCTCAAGCCACATGAAAAGCATGATAGTGGTGTGGTGGATATGATCAAGGAACGAGGATGGGAGAATTTCATACAACAACTAGAGGACGCAATAATGGCTATCGTTAGGGAATTTTATACGAATGCTTTGGAGGCTGAAGGACATGTGATACAAGTACAAGGTAAATCTGTGTCATTCAATAAATCAAGTATTAATGCTTATTTTCACATACGCAACATGGAAGATGAAGATGAGTTCAAGAACTATAGGGATAATAATTTTCATTGGAACTAAGTATTAAAGTGCTTATGTAGGTCGGGGGCAATTTGGACGCTCAAAGGAAACGATGTTTTACACTTTTCGCTGAACGAGTTGAGCAGGTATGGCAAGCATGGTATTACTTTATCTGTGCCAGGTTTTTGCCATCTATACAGGTTACGGAAGTCAACAGAGATAGAGCGGCATTACTATATACTATTGTGACGGGTAAAAGAATAGATGTGGGATAAATTATTCATGACTCTATTCGACAAGTTATACAGGGGAGTTTGGCTGATGGATTGTCGCATCCATCCCTAATTTGTGAACTATGCAAGGAAGATGATATCATTGGGGCCGATAATGAAGTTTTTCAATCTCCGAAGGAGCATATTGATAGTGATATGATGCGTCGTTTCAGGATTTGGGTCGGTGGTGTTTCTAATTCCCGAGGGGCTGGATTCATTATTAGGGCCATATCACGAGATAATCCATCATCCTCGGCTATAATGGATCATTTGGTTACTAAGATAGGTGAGCTCTGCAGGGTGTCTCAGGAGCTTCACAGGGAGAATCAGCATCTAGCTCGACAAGTGGATCAATTAGTACATCGAGTGGGTTCTTTTCTCAAGTACTTGAAAAGGTTTAATGCATCACTTGTCCAGATGTTCACCAATTATAGATTCAGCACAGGCGTGGGTTCGGTCTAGTTTCCAGCTGCTCCGGAGATGTTCTCCAAGCTACTTGATGATTTAACAGATGACATGGATGTTGATGACCCCAAATAGACAATTTCAGGGAAGTCCTCTATATTTCAATTCTTTTCATTTTTACATTGAGGATAATGTTTGTCTTAAGTTTGGGGGTATTGGTATTGGTATTCGTTTTTAATTATTGGGTTTTGTTTTTTAAGTATGTATGTTAGGGTAGTGTGTAGTTGCATGTTAGTATACTTTAAGCAATGAATTAGTTGTATTTAATGATGGCCAATGATTAATTTTTTGCGAAAAAAACTCTTGAGAATTGAGAGGTATGTGAGCAAGTTATATTTTGACTTATTATTTGGTTTGCATTATTTGTGATCCTATGCATTTTAAAGCACTATTATCCAATTGTTTAGCGAATTGGGACCTAGAAAAAGTGTTAATGGTTAAAGGCTAGTGGAAGATTCGATTGAAACTCTAGAAATTTAGTTGAACATCATCTAAAATTAAGGATAGACATTAATATAAGTTTGGGGGAATCTATTATGATTAGAAACGAAAAAAAAAGAGAATGTATATTTATTTTCCTGGGGTTAATAAAGCGAGATGGAGAGTAAAATACACTCATTCAAAGGATAGTGAGATGGAGCATAAAGTACACTCACTACAATAGAGAAAAATGATTAAAGGAAATACCTGGGAAGTGTGACGCCCCCATACTTGAGTACTTGCTACTACATGTATGGTGATCATTATACACTTATTCAAAATATATTATACATTATTACACATTCACTGGTTTACATCAAGTACAATAATACAACTTAGGTCTTACTTACACAATATGAACTAATACAAGTTCTACAATACCACCTCGTTAATTATTAAATTAAACAATACAAAATTAATTATTTATTCTTACATGTTGACTTTATCCTTCCATTTATCTTTTACACCCGATCCTTCAGGTTCCTCAAACTTAGCTGAAAATATGGAAATTTTACGCAAGAGTAAGCAACTAATTCGCTTAGCAAGTATATAAAATATTAAGAACTGAATGACAAGAGAATTGAATAATTGAATGCAAATTAAATCAGAATAATAAATGAGAATAATGATTAACACAATAATGAACAAATTTAAATTGACGAGTATCAAATAAATTTTATTTTTTTTATTTTTTTGAACTGAGTGGTCATAAGGACCGAGTACGTAAATGTCCCACAATTATATAAATTGCTGACTCTCCATCTCCACATGCACTTTAGGGGATCAACCTATCGTACCCTATGTTATGCACAACATTATCTCCATAAGTCGAATTTTTCGACAATAATATCCCCTTTATAAAATAGGGTTGTTCAACTCAGTCTAAGATTCCGCCCAAAACAATTGGTTTGGAGAATAGATAATATAATTTCTTACTTTTAGAGTAAGCCGAAATAATGACTTTCTCTACAAATAAATCAGGAATATTTAAAATAATTTAGAGTTCAACAATTCTTGCAAATATATTCTGAAATTTAATAACGCAAGATAGCAATTAACTTGAACGAAATATTCAAAATTCAAGAAACTTTTAGCAAAAACAAATAGATGCTTAAGAAACTTGTACAGAAGAATAAACTTGTACAAGTTAGGAAAACTTACAATGATTCAGAAACTTGCACAGAATAATAAATTTGCACAAGTTAGGAACTTGCTCAAAATGAGAGAACTTGCACAATATACAAAGTTTGTGTAAGTTAGGAAAACTTGCCTGTTTTTCGTTGACTATTTTTCTAGCTCGATAAATCTTTTCTGCAATTGACCTACATCATTTATCATGAGGCCAAAAATATTAACTTATCCTTTCTTCATTCTTCATTATTTTATTCTTCTTTAACGATTACCCGAATTCTTAATTTATCGGGTACTACAATTATAGCTTAATCAAATTATATATATATATATATGTATAATATCTCTATAAATAATATATATTAAAAATATACCTTTTTCTTCTATTTCTTCTCGTCCTAAACTCAATTGTGATCCTTTTTTTCTCTATTCTCACGTCTTTGTCCTCTCTCTATTTTCTATTCTTGTCAGTATGAGATATTTGTATCTGTATATATAGTTGGAAGGGAAACGTGTATATATATATATATATATATATATATATATATATATATATATATATATATATCAAGAGCATACCCTCTTAAATGACATACCAAGCATACCCCCTTTAGCGACGGATCGGGTGACGGTTTGGTCCGTCGCCATAGGTCCGGTCCGTCACCAAAGCTTTTAGCGACGGACCCGTCGCTAAAAGCTATCGCGATGAACTGGACCTATGACGACGGACCAAACCGTCGTCCGGTCCGTCGCTAAAGGAGATATGCTTAGTATGTGATGTAAGGATGTATGCTCTCGAAATGCACTATATATATATGTATATATATAGGTATATAATTGGTGATCAAAAGGGAAAATAAAGGAAATTCAAAAACACGTGCATGCATAAGTTCTTGAATCTTTTTTTTTTCTTTTTTTTAATATATTAAATTACTATAAACTACAAATTCATCTCATTAAAATTAAATGTACATTTATAAACTTTATTTATATTGACTGAATGTCTCGAATGTTACAGGAAGGATGTTATATTTATGAATAATGTGGTTGACTGTGGCATAATCCTTTTGATTTTCCCGGATTATATGGTGTTTCCTTAGTTGAGGATGATGTGAGATATGGATGTATAGAGTGAAATTAATATTTTTCGTGTTGCATTTTACTGTTTACACTTATCTGGATTTGATTAGTTGGAATGGGATGGGTATACACACACGCACACATGGGATTATGAATGGTTGGGAACTGATGGATAGGTTGACATGTTAATTGTTACATGTTTTCGAAATTTTGCTTGAGTTATCGTTGAGGGAAGATTTTAAGGCCAAACATTCAATGCATATTGATTCATTGTTAGAGGTAGTAGTAGTTAGTGTTATTTCTGTTTTTGATATTTTGCTTGAGAGCAAGCTAAGATTTAAGTTTGGAAGTATTTGATAAGTGGATTTCATACCACAATTTTAGTACTTCTGGCTTGATGATATTGCGTGTTTTTGAGTATTTTATGTTTCTTTTTATGTGTTTTATTGTGTTTTTGCGGAAATAGAGTTTGGAAGAGGAATAAGTAGAAATGTTGTTAATTTAGATGGATTATGGTTTTTTTATATTAAAATGGAGTGAAAGCAGCTCGAGCATGTGCAACGTGTGACCATGGGCAAGCAAAAGCGATAACATAGGCCAATTCTAGGCATGTTTGGGGCTAAGGATTAGCATAGCATGAATCTAAGCGAACAACAATTGGAGTGTTGATGCATGCAATGCAACACATGGGATGAAGAGTTGCAGTGCACGAATAAGGCATGATGCGTCGCAGCGCTTAAGACTTATGCATCGCAGCGCTTGGACGGAATGGAACTCACGCGTGTGCGCGTGCGTACGGATTGGCTTGGTTGTTGGGTTTCCTGATGGACATGGGATGTTACCGTATGAAGTTTAATGAGAATAAAAGTTTACAAGTGTGAGAAGTATCAAGGGATATCTAGGAGAGAGGATATAATAATATCATCAGCAGTAGATCATTATTATTATTCCAGTTTTCAGCATAAAGAAAAAGGGGGAAACAGAAGTTGAAGGCTATAGTATTGGAATTGAAACCGATTCACAGATTACTCTTCTTTACTCTTTTTCTTAATTTTTGTACTTCAATGAAGTTTTAAAAAATTATGTTGATGATTTACTTTTACGATATGAACTAAGTTTTTTAGGATTACAATGGAACCCAATGATTAGCTTAAATTAAATTACTCTCAATTTAATTATGGTTGATTATATACAAGTTGTTTATCATATTTTGTACTTCATATCATAATTATTTGGCCAGAAATTAACTTGATATTATGGATGATATTGAAAAATAGAATCTAGGGTTTAGATCTAAATATAGTAACATGTGTTGTGATTACTTCTTAGGAGTGAATAGTACGATTTGCATGTAGGATAGGAATATACCTATATGTCGCATGCAACTTGTACGAGAATTGGTGTTTAACGGATTCATTCTTAATTGTTCACATAGGAATATAGTTAATTAATTAAAGTGGACATTATTATCTAACCTTGGGAAGGGGATTGGTAATTAATTCTGAATTCTCAGTTAGCAACTTGATATAATTGATTAATTAAATAGAGAGCAAGGGAATTTAGGCGAGGCATCGGGGGAAATTGTAATCTTAGTTATTAAATTTGATATTTATCTTTGTTAATTATTGTTAATTTATTTTAATTAAGTTAATTTATTATTCACCTTGAGTTATTTATTTAAATAAAATCAAATTGATAAAAAAAATAATTTGTTAGGTTATATTATTAGTTTATTCCTCGTGGGAACGATATTCTTCTTACCACTATATTGCTAGTTGATCGCATATATTTGTGTGTACTTCCTAAGTAGTAAATTAGACAACAGTACACGTGCAACCCTCAATACATAAAAGGGAGTGTTAAACTATATATCATGTACCATATCATATACCTCAACAAAGTATGTCTAATATATAATGATTTGAGCCTTATATACTAAACTTGGGTCCATTTCGTAAATCTAAATCTCTAAAACTCATACGTGATTCAACAGGCGGACTTGATTTTGGGGGGGGGGGGGGGGGGGGTTGGCCAAATAACACTCCTTTCACTTAAAGATATATATTTAAGCTACCAAGAATTTCATCTAAAATATGAACATTAATGTTTTCTTTATCAACTCAATAGACCATAGACTAGTATAGTACAACCTTTCCTAAAGAAAATTCAATGTTCCAGCCTAAACTGGCGTGATATATGTGATATTTCTGAACGAACCTTATAACCATAATAATTAATTAAACGAGAGCAATAATATCCCATTACATTGTCAAAGAAACCTTTGCAAGTGTAGCAGTATATATTGCCATTATAAGATATAGTTAACGCTAAGTCAAGAAGTAGTAATGAATCAGAAAAGTATATATTTAACCAAATCTCCTCCGATTTTATTAATTCACGATTTTTGAACGTAACACAAAAATTAAAAAATATAATTAATATTTTGTCTAATCGATAAAATTGGGTATAAAATCTTAAAATTGTCCGCCAAAAATTTATTAGAAAGATGAAACAGAAATAAGGTAGTATTTGATACTCCCTCCGTTTCAAAATTAGAAATACACTTTGACTTTTGAGTTCAAACAACAGCATATTAAACTTTAAAATTGGTGTATCAATTTGAAGGTTAATATGCCCTAGTTTGATTTCAAAAGTCAAATTGTATCTCTAATTTTAGAACGGATGAAGTATTTAGGGATAATAAGGAAATTGAGTCATTAATTCTTTTTTGAATATATCTATGTACATACCCAAATAGTATATACAAAGACACACTTAAGTGTAAAATGATACTCTCTCCCTCCGTCCCTTAATATAAGTCGTTTTAGAGTTGTGCACAAGTATTAAGGAAATGATTGTATAACATTAAATATTATATGATCAATTGTCCATATTGTCCTTGTATTGAAAAAAGAGAGTGTTATTTATTGAGCAAAAAATAGTTAGAGAACCAAAGTTATATTTAATACTTGGGGTAATATTGGAAACTAAGCAATTAATGCTTACTTGAAATTCTCAAACGTCACATATTAAGAGACAAAAACACTTCTCTAAAACGATTTATATTAAGGGACGAAGGGAGTTAGTAAAATATTTCTCTTTTCTCTTTTTACAACATTTTCTTTTTCTTCATGTACTACTATTTTACAATTAGGTGTGTCTTTAGATGTATACTTTGGGTGTGTGCATAAATATATTTTTCTTTTTCTAAAATGTACAAGCGACAAATAAAAATGAACATAATTTTATTTTTTTTATTTAAAAAGACAAGTAAAAGAGAACGGAAAGAGTGTTTGATATTAGTGTGATGGATATATGAAGAATGGATTTAAATGCTATGTGTGAGTTTTGGATTTTGAGCAAGCATTAAATTGATCTCTACTTGCCACCTTTAATGCTTTGGCCTGCCTGCTCGATCATTAATGGAGTTTGATGAAGGCAATTTAAGTACCCTTCTTAAGTAGACACACCTTCTTGCATGACTCTCTGCAAATCTACAAAAATAATAAGAATATTAATTGATTATTTGTCCTGCACTTTACTTCGTTATATCTCTCTTTTTCTGTTTTATCAGTTAGGTTTTTCTATATCTTAATTCTTCTACTGTAAGTTAATGCTTTAGTAAAGAGAAGAGAAGAGAGATGAAAAAGTTTATGCAAGAAGGAATTGATCTTCCTGAGCTTTCTTTGGCTCCTAAGAGCATGAGTAATAATTATTCTTCATCTCTTGAGGCTGAAATCAATCTCCCTATGAAGAGGAAGTTCTGTTCAGATAATCAAACAAATATTGATCTTCAGCTCGACGACCCCCTTCCTTTGGATTGGGAGCAATGTCTTGATCTTGAAGTATATATCCCTCTCCCTCTCTCTAAATTTCTCAATAAAAATTATATATTTTTTCCCTTATGAAGTCTTTTATGACTACTCTTTTATTGGGTAAATATACGATACTATCTCTAGTCATGTAATTATTTTCACAATTAAATAGTATTTTTCCATAAATGTGATAACAAAACAATCTAAATGATTGTGTTTTATTTTTTCTTCTTTTAAAATCATTGAATTTAGTTTGTGCATAAAGTATTATTGTTATTTTGAACTAGAAATACAATCAATTAGAATTACTCTTGCGCACCCCTAAAAGTAAGTTATGGGTAACAATTGGAGGGAGTAGTATTAAAAATTTATTTCCAACAGTGATACCTATATATCAATATTCTTAATTTCCAAAATGTGCAGAAATAACTTTATCTCATGATCAGTTTTTTATTTTTATTTTCGGGTAAATGATGATAATTTAGTACCACAAAATAACCACGTTTATAACTGTACAAGGGGTATACCTCAGGTAATACAATTGTAGATAACCAGCATTAATCCTAATAAACCTACTTCATACCAATAATAGTACAATAAATCTAGCTCATGAAGTCATGTTCGTTTTTGGGTAATGTTCTTACTTTGTTTGCTTTTGAAGTCAGGGAAAATGTATTATCTCAACAGAAAAACATTGAGAAAGAGTTGGAACTGGCAAAAGGATCAAAAGCTAGACCTTGAGCTCAACATCTCATCAAGCGGCTCATCGACAGAAATGCAGCTACAAGAATCTTACAAGAAGCAACAGTTATCAAGCAGCAGCAGCACAAACATGGTGGCTTTGGCGTGTTTGAATTGTCATCTCCTTGTAATACTCTCTAAATCATCTCCCTCTTGTCCCAATTGCAAGTATGTTCACTCTCTCCCAAACCCTCAACAAGTCCCCTCGGACACAATCAAGTCCTTAAAGACTCTTAGCCTCTTGAACTAGAATTCTAGCCTTATTATTTTTCATCAAAAGAAATGAAGGGGAAAGAATATGAAGGCTACAATTAGAAGAAATTAACCTTCCTTTTGGTAGTCCTATGCTAATAATCTTGATGTATAAAAATGGGTATATAAATTAAATTATGAATAGTTTTTCCCATTAATTAGAATTTTACATTATTAGTTTGTAAGTGTTTGGATTGATATGTAGATAGTTTCTGTTTGGTGAAGAGATAGAGAGAGGGGGTTGGATATGTGAGACTGCTCTAGCCAACAGATGTTAGTGAGTACAATTTTCATATTATTATAAAAATTAATTTTTAAGAGTTAAAATGCTAATACTCCCTCCGTTCTATAGAGGTTGACTTAATTTGACATTTTAAGTTAAATTGATTATTGTTCGAATTAGTATTTATATCATTTCTTAAAAATATAAATGGATAAATTATAATCATAAGAAACTACGTTGAATTTATTACTAACTCCAATATAATTATTTTGAGTTCAAAATTTTAAATAAATATATTTAATTATTAAATTCAAAAATGATCAGTTTGACTTAAAAAAATTTATATAGGAAAGAGAGCATATGACACAAGTTTTAATAAAATAGTAATTAATTAAGATATTGCAACGTGTCTACCTAGTACTTAACACTGACAATGAGTCCCAAAAATATTAATCTTTTTCTATTAGTAGTTTTTTTTCTTAAAAATGACATCCATTTGTGGGGGAAAACCCAGAAAAAGGAAAAGATAATCAAGGTGTGATATGCGCGAAAGGGATCTTATTTTCAGGGCGTTTAATATCAGCAGTTTATGGACACTACAAAAATAAGTTTTATTTTATACAAAAAAAATTGTATTTTAAATAATATTTATATAAGTATTATATTATTACAATTCTTTATTAAATAAAATATAACTTATTTTTACATAATCTTCATTTTGAAATGCTTGAAATCAGAGTCCGCAAAATATAAGAAATCAAGCTGACATGAGAAGGGGAGAGAGATCTGTCCAGTTACCAAAGCAGAATTCTTTACTATGGCCTTTTTCTTCACTGCAGTGATGATTTCAAGGAGGAACTAGTAGTAGACTAGTAGTAGTAGTTCCTCAATACCTAGGTGGGCTGGATACATGCAATAATATTAGATCCAAGACTAGTTAGATGAGGTATATACTCTCTAGTTATGGATCTCGTGTTACAAGTCAGCATTGTGGCTACTGCCAACTTGCTAAGATAATTTATTGCTCCCTTCATACTACAACTTCTACAAGCATAGTGGCTACTAGCTGAATTACACACCTATTATTTCAAGTTGGTAGCCAGTTTTAAAATAGGCTTTTAATTATCAAAGTTAAATATTTATTTTTTTTAATAGTTGGCATATAGTTTCAATTATTTTTAAACTGACGTTTGTCTAATTTTTTGTTAAGATATTTTTGTCTTCTTTTTTTTTGATTTGCAAAAGTAAATTTTATTAAAACCCAGAGTAATATAGATGTGGCAAATCCAAAAAATTTGAATGGAGCCATAAAAAATTGCATTACAATAAGAATAAACAGAAAACCTTTGAAAAAATCTTAACAAATACAGCATACTGCCCATAGTCTTTGAATTAAACTACCCTATATTTATACTTGATCCTTTCCTTTGAGCATCACTTTGCTATCAAAACCATTGTAAATAAAAGCATCCCATAATTTCTTATTAATATCCAACTAATTGCAAAACTTAAATCTTTTGCGGAGTTGATACTCACAAAGCCAGAAGTTTCAAGTTGATTCGCTAAATAAAAAACCACCCAATAGTTGAAATGCTTGCAATCAAGCTCTAATAATTAAAATGCATCACATACACAGCATAACCACTGAGTTGCAAACATACCACCAAAAATACCTCTCAAACAATACTGCTGCAACTCCAAATTAAGTCCCAACATAAACTAACCCCTCTCCCACCCCCCCCCCCCCCCAAAAAAAATAATAAATAAATAAATAAATCTCATTTCTCCTGCATGAATTGCCTCTAGGAAAAATCACTCATAGTACTTCTGCACTAAAATAACTCAACTCCAACAATTTTGGAGAACAAATTGTTGGAGTTGAGTTATTGGAGCATAAAAAAAAAGACCACTTCAAAGAGCATTAAAAACACATCAAATTATTCACAACAAAATATAATTGAGTAGAAAGAAAACTTAAATACCTTCTGTGTTGCTTTTGAATTTTTCTTTACTCTTATCTGATTCCAAATAAGGTTGTGAACTTATCTTTGATCCTTTTCTTCTCGAATTTATTTCTTCCTTTCTTATTTTACTTTTCCTTTCACACTTCTTGATTCACACAAGAAAACTCCTTAATAGAATTTGGTAACCTGGACTGGAAAAAAGGTTCCTCGAACTTATCTCTTATCTCAACAAGAGTGGGACAATAATTTAAAATTTGCATATTTTTGGTAATATCTCTCATATCCTCCTGTTCTCGCAGTCTCTTCCATATAAATACCTACATGATTATCAAATTCCTTTGATTCTGAAGCCCCATCTGTTGTACATCCATTCAAATATTCAAATGTGTGGCTATTCGACTCTTTCGGCGAAAGATCCTCTTCTTCCATTTTACTCTCCTCACTTTATTATATATCATGAAAATCAAAAACTACTTCCCTTGCTCTCACATTGTATAACTTTGATTCAACATCCATATCAACTACCTCATCAATCTTCTTAACATTCCTTATTTGAATAAGCAAATAAGCTATTTCCATCTCTTTCAAAGACTTTATGTCATCCTTCAAGGCAAAGAGATTACCCCATACAGAAACTATCGTTTCCATTGTTTTTCTTGTTCATGTTTTCATTGGAATTCCTTTAGACGCAACCAAAGTGTATCTCCTGTACTCCTCCACTTCCTCCTTAATATTTGCTATTTTCACAAAATTCTCTGAAATATTCCTTTTTCTTAAATTCAATTTTTGTGAGTCTTCTTCATTTACACAAATTACTATCACCCCATCTAATCACGCTATTCACTTTTATTTCAATTCTTTTCATTTTTTATCAATTTCTTACAACGGTTTGGTACTTTTGAAAATCAAAATCCAACTATTATCTATTCTCTTGATATTCATCTCCTCATTCAGATCTCCCTGAATACATGGTCGTTGAACATCTAATGAATTATGAGATACACATCTTTGTTCGAATTCATCATATTCTGATTTTGCAAATCCTCAACTATCCACAATTCTCTTCTAGCACTTTGTACCCTTGTCTTTTTGTTCAAAAACCATTGAGAATTCATCACCTTTCTTGCATCGTCTACAGCTCCAACTGTGACGGCCTCGGTAATCTCATGAAAACTCAACCCGGAGTCCATTAATTTACATAATTTCATGACATACCTGCAACGTCACCCACATAACTCAGCTCTTCTTATCTATCTTACAACTTCTATCGCTCATATACTTACTTATGAATCATAAAAAAACACATCCACATGAGCAAAATAATTGCTCAGCAAGTATATACTACTATGTTATGACAAACACAATAAATCAACGTAGAAAAATAAAGACAATAACACAAGGTTTTACGTGAAAACCCAAATCGAGAAAAAACCACGGAGAAGACAGAAGAAATCCACTAAATAAATATTTGAAGAATACAAGATAGAGAGAGAATAATTAGAATATTTCTGAATGAATCTGAATGTCTCTGAATGTCTCTCTGAATTTCTCTGAATGTCTATTCTCCAAAATCCTATCACCTATATTTATAGGCCATAGGAAAATCCATAACCAAATAGGATATGTATAATTAGGAAAGATAACTTTCCTTAAACCAAAACGGATTCTAGGTAATACCTAAATCCAAATCCAATAAGGAATCATGTCATACCCCAACAAATCTCCACCTTGACTTGAATCCTCCAAATATAGTACAAACAGTGAACTTTCTCCTCTTCTCAAAATGCACAACTCAAGTGCATCGAACACTAACCAGGTCCAAGCAATGTTTGAACTTGGTATGTGATAACGGCTTTGTTAACATGTCAGCTGGATTATCTGCAGTACCAATCTTCAAGACCTTAATGTCGCCATCTTCAACAATGTCTCGAACAAAATGATACCTGACATCAATATGCTTCGTCCTCTCATGATACATCTGATCCTTAGTCAAGTGTATAGCACTTTAACTATCACAATGAACAACAGTAACTCCATGATCCATGTTAATCTCTCCAAACAAGTCTCGCAACCAAATAGCTTCCTTAACAGCCTCTGTAATAGCCATATATTCTGCCTCTGTAGTAGATAGAGCAACTGTATGCTGTAAAGTAGCTCTCAAACTAATTGCACAACCTCCAAGGGTAAATATATAACCAGTCAACGACCTCCTCCTATCAAGATCACCAGCATAGTCTGAATCAACATACCCTATAAGGGTATTGCCATTTCTTCCAAACTCTAAACCAACATCAGAGGTACCTCGCAAGTATCTTAAAATCCATTTCACAGCTTCCCAATGAATTTTACCTGGACGTGATAAGTATCTACTTACCACACTAATGGCATGTGAAATATCTGGACGAGTACAAATCATAGCATACATTAGGCTACCAACTGCACTAGAGTAGGGAACACTTGACATATACCTAATCTCCTCATCTGTCTGAGGAGATAATTCAGCTGATAATTTGAAGTGAGCAGCAAGAGGAGTACTTACTGGTTTAGCATCCTTCATACCAAAACGATCTAACACCTTCGTGATGTAGTCTTTCTGAGATAAGTACAATTTCTTAATTCTACGATCTCGCTGAATCTCCATGCCAAGAATCTTCTTAGCAGCCCCTAAATCTTTCATCTCAAACTCAGTGCTCAACTATGATTTCAGTTTATCAATCTCTGAACTATCTTTTGCTGCAATCAATATATCATCAACATAAAGCAACAAATAGATAAATGAGTCATCCTGAAGTTTCTTGAAGTACACACCACTATCATATTGACTCCTACTATATTTAATCCCAACCATAAATGAGTGAAATCGTTTATACCACTGTCTGGGAGATTGTTTTAAACCGTATAAGGACTTTTTCAACAAGCAAACGTGGTCTTCCTTTCCTTGAATCTAAAATCCCTGAGGTTGATGCATATAAATCTTTTCACCAAGTTCACCATGCAAGAAAGCTGTTTTCACATCGAGTTGTTCCACTCCAAATCATGCATAGCAACTAAACCAAGAAATAGTCGAATAGAGTTGTGTTTCACAACAGGTGAAAACACATCATTGAAGTCAATTCCCTCTACTTGACTGAATCCCTTAGCTACTAGTCGAGCCTTATACCTAGCGTCTTCAACTCCTGGGATGCCTTCTTTTTTCTTAAACATCCATTTGTAGCCCACAATTTTCTTACCTTTAGGTGGTTTCATAAGCTCCCAAGTCTGATTTTTCTGAAGAGATTCTATCTCCTCATTCATAGCGAACAACCATTTTTCTGAATCATTCCAGGAAACAACATCTTTATAAGTCACAGGGTCACTATACTCAATTGTCTCGGCGACTGATAAGGCATAAGCAACATAATCTGAATACCCATATCTCTGTGGTGGTCGCACTGTCCTCTTTGTCCTGTCTCTAGTAAGACTATACTAATTGTCCACTTGTTCCTCCTCTGGAACTATATTTTCATCTGCAACAGTAGTAGTAGGTACATGATCTGAACTCTGTTGTGATTTCTGAACCTGAGGAGAAGTTACTTCAAGCTCCACCTTCTGACCAACACTATCAAAACTATCAATACAAGGAACAGAGTATTCCTTGTTCTTATGAAGCATAGCTGACTCATCAAAAGTAACATCTCTGCTAATGATGACCTTTGCTGACTTCTGATCAGCACACCAAAGTCTATAACCCTTCACATCAAAACCATAACCAAGAAAGATGCATTTTTTCGCTCTAGGTTCGAGTTTTCCCTCATTCACATGTACATATGCAGGACAACTAAATACCCTAAGAGATGAATAATCTGCAGGATTACCTGACCAAACCTCTTCAGGGGTCTTACATTCTATAGTTGTGCAAGGAGAACGATTCACCAAGAAAGAAGCCGTGTTCACTGCTTCTGCCCAAAATTCCTTGCCCAAACCTGCATTTAACAACATACACAAGCTTCTGTTCATCCGTTTTGCAACTCCATTCTGCTGCGGTGTCTTCACAACTGTACGATGTCTAACAATTCCTTCATTCTTGCAGAACTCATTAAACTCAGTCTCACAAAACTCAAGGCCATTATCTGATCTGAACCTCTTAATCTGCTTTCCTGTCTACTTCTCAACCAAAGTCTTCCATTGTTTGAAAGTCACAAAAACATCATTCTTATGTTTCAAGAAGTAGACCCAAACCTTCTTGGAGTAATCATCAATGAAGGTTAGCAGATTATGTGCACCGCTACCTTTGGAAGGAACCCGTGAAGGACCCCAAAGATCTGAATGAATGTAGTCTAAAGTTCCCTTTGTTCTATGAACCGCAGTCTTGAAACTAACTCATTTCTGTTTTTCCAAGACACAATGCTCACAGAAGTCCAACTTTCCTATTTCCTGTCCAGATAAAAGACTTCATGTCCAGATAAAAGACCTCTTTTACTCAAAGCATCCATGCCTCTTTCACTCATATGGCCTAACCTCATATGCCACAACCTGGTGGTGTCATCCGTAGTAACTGAAGAACAAATTACATCTGAATCTGTAGTTGTAGAACCCTCCAACTTATATAAAGTGCCGACCTTGATTCCTTTCATCAACATAAGAGAGCCTCTACTAATCTTCATAACTCCACCTTCAGTTGTGTACTTACACCCATTTTCATCTAGTGTACCCAAAGATATGAGATTCTTCTTTAAACCTGGAACATGTCTAACATCTGACAATGTCCTGATTATGTCATCATGCATCTTAATTTTAACTGTGCCAATACCAATTACTTTACATTTAGAATTATTTCTCATCAAAACAATTCCACCATCAAATGGTTCATATGTGGAGAACCAATCACGAGTAGGACATATATGATAAGAACACCCAGAATCTAAAATCCAATCACTGCTAAGTCTTTCTCTGTCATCGGCTACTAACAGAAGATCATCACTATCCTCAGCAACGCTAGCCTGAGCAGGCTTTCTTGCCCCCTGATTCTACTGGTTCTGCACATTCTGCCCACTATTAATCTGACCATGATTGTCTCTTCTCTGTTCTTTATTTTTCAACTTCGGACAATTACGTTTTATATGCCCCTTTGCATGACAGTAGTTACAGCTGAAATTCTTATTCCTAGATTTTGATCTGTGTGTACTGCCACTTTTTGAACTTCTCTCAACTGACCTCCCCCTGGTAAACAATCCAACACTTTGATCATCACTTTTCCCAAAAGTCATCTCAGAATCTAGTTTTTGTTTACTTATAAGATTCGTCTTAACATCCTCAATTAAGATAATGTCTCTACCATAGATCATAGTGTCTCTAAAGTGCTTATATGAAGGAGGTAATGAGACTAACAACAATAGGGCTTGATCTTCATCATCAATCTTAACATCAATATTCTGCAACTCAGTTACAATTGAATTAAATTCAGTGATATGAGATTTGATTTGAGTACCTTCTGACATATGCAAGGTGTAAAGACGTTGTTTAAGTCTCAATCTATTGTGAGGGACTTCGTCAAATAGAGAGATTCTAATTTCTTCCATAAATCAGCAGTTGTAGTTTCCGCTAACACCTCTTGCAACACATCATTCGAAAGGCACAACTGAATTGCCGAAAGTGCTTTATCATCCATAGTTTCCCATTCTGACTCAGACATCTCGCTAGCTTTCTTCGTCTCCCAATCCGTATCAGACATATCTACAGGCTTCACTAGCTTCCCTGCAATGGCTTTCTTCAAGCCTTGCTGAGTAAGAACAGCCTTCATCCGAACCTGCTAAAGACTGAAACTAATATTCCCATCAAATTTGTCAATATCAAATTTCGTTGATGAAGTCGAACTCAATGCCATAGTATGGATCGATATTAACCAGGCTCTGATACCAGTTTGTTATGACAAACTATGACAAACACAATAAATCAACGTAGAAAGATAAAAACAATAACACAAGGTTTTACGTGGAAACCCAAATCGGGAAAAAATCACGGAGAAGACAGAAGAAATCCACTAAATAAATATTTGAAGAATACAAGATAGAGAGAGAATAATTAGAATATTTCTGAATGAATCTGAATGTCTCTGAATGTCTCTCTGAATTTCTCTGAATTTCTCTGAATGTCTATTCTCCAAAATCCTAGCACTTATATTTATAGGCCATAGGAAAATCCATAACCAAATAGGATATGTATAATTAGGAAAGATAACTTTCCTTAAACCAAAACGGATTCTAGGTAATACCTAAATTCAAATCCAATAAGGAATCATGTCATACCCCAACATACTACATTTAACTGAGATTCCAAAATTATTTATTAGAGTTCTACTAAAAATCACGTTATTCAAAAAATTAAACTACATTTATTGTAAATAGCTATACAACTGCATATCATAACGTTAATGAATATTATAATTCATTTCCACACTACACTACACATTCTACCGGATGATCACCTCGACAGGTCTATTTCAAGCCATCCACTATCTGTGTTTCCATAGTATCAAATTTATTTATTAATCTGATATCCACAAACCATCATCGATGGGTCCACTACAAGATTTATTTATTACAAATCAAATCCACACAACAACTACATAATCATATAACTACAGGATTGGAGCAACTCACTCAATCTGGCCACATATATGACCATTTAGTGGTCCACTGCACCAGATTTATACGATGATAAATTTAATACAACTCAACACAACAATTCAACAATTACCATGTCAACACGCATTAACAGCCAGGCCATGCACGTAATTCAATTATTATTATGCAATTCTACTATCAATGTAAGTTATATAACATCTCTTACATTACGACATTCTGGCTTGACTTCCGGCTTCTGAATTAGGTCGAACTGGCTCGTTCTGATCTAAAATTCTAATTCAAAGTCCACAACTATATTTTAGTGATATATTAACACTAAACATTATATCATACCATAAAAGTATAACCAAACTCTCACGGTCAACTCTCAACCCTCATGTGAAAAGACTATTACATCCATTAGTTAGTCAACACACGATCCACAACGTCCCAACACCTTACGAGTCCACTAACCCGTCCAAAGACTTTAGAATATTATTTTAGACTTTTCGACCAATTTTTACATTTTTCGAATTATCCGACAATTTTCTGTAATTATTTTTAGTTATAAAAACTATAATTTAATAGCTTGAAAATAGAAATAATACCTCCACATATTAGTCTATCCTCGAAATATCCCAAATATTTATCTTATATTATTATATAATTTTTCACAAAGTTTTATAATTTTTCACCATTCATATAATTTTCTATGAATTTTCACTATTTTAAAGCTAACTTTAATTAGCTTAAAAATACGATAAATATTTCTACTCTTAAATAATTCACCAAACTTTGTTAGTAATTTTTAAATAATATTAGAAGGTTACTGCAAAAATTTAAGCCCAAAATCTTTTCCCGGTATTTAATTATAATTTTCTATAGTTTTTGACTTAGAAAATTCATAATATATTCTCCGTTAAGTTGCCAAACCCATCAGAAAATTAGTAAAGCATCAAATGGAAGCTCCTCACACCAATTTCACCTCAAATCGATCTCCGAAAATTTAATTATAAATTTACAAAGTTCTAAAACTTCAAAAATTAATAATAATTTTTCTGTTCATCCACAAATTATGGGAAAATACCCCAAAAATCGAAAATTTTATTCTGAACAACATTATAGAAGAAAGTTTTTCCAAATTCCGTCTTTTAGACCCAAGTCCAAAAACAGGATGATGACGTCATCACCGCATTAATGATGTTATCTCGTCTTCTCCGGGGACCCAGGTTGTTTTTTGGCGCGTTTTGGTTATTTTACTTACCTAGATGAGTATTATAACACTCTAGGAGTTCACCTGTGTAATTAGTTTTGAAAATCATTCTTGTTTTCGCGTTAAAACGAAGGTTGAAAATTATTTTCCAACGATGTTCTTCATCATTATTTTTTGCTGATTTTTCAACTAAATTCTTTCATTTTTGTTTCAAAACATTTCTAGAAATATTTTCTACACGCTACAACAAATCATGGGCTAAATTTAGGGTTTGAAAACCCTTTTCCATAGCCGTCACCTCATATTTTCCGGCAATAGTTTTCATACTTGAAAATCGAGTTTTTGTTAGCTCAAATCCTTTAATATATATTACAAAATATATTAGTGATTAAACTTTAATTACTAATTTTATTTTAGATAGGAGATCTTTACTTAATCAATGTTAGAAACAAATCTCACTTATATATAGTTATTAAAATTTAAGTTACCATTAAAAATAAAAAATCATGATGATAACTTATTAATTTACAACAATTTTATGTCATATAGAATTCCTTAAACACCAAGTTTAGACTTTTAGGTTTCACTCATTTTTTAACTCTAAATAACTGTGTATAAATTTAAAAGATTGAAAATAAAAACTAAATAAGAAATTTAAAAACTATATAAACTGAATATTAAATTAAAAATAACAGAAAAATAAATATATTATGTGCTGCCCCCAAATTCGGATCTACACCACATAATTTGAGTTGCCAAAATACATACTACAAATACAAATCCTCCTATTTAAAATTTATTACAACGACAGTATTCACACCGAAAACCAATAATACCCTACACATAAGTACAGTCAATAACCGATTTAGAAATCAAAATATTTGAAAAATGATTAAGGAAACCCTTATACATTGGAGACCATGTTTCTAAGTTATAATAACTATCATAGGAATGAAGAATTAACCTTGGTTGACCCATTAGACCCCAAGGAAACACGAGAAGATTATTGTTCTGTTCATTCCAATGGTGTGTATCTTCTTGTCATATAATTATCTCCATTGCTTCAAACTTTAGATTATATTCCAACCATACTCCACGATTATATAGATAGTGCTCAAAAATATAGTTAGAAAGCAGATACGCACAACCATATCTTATAGTAAAAATGATTTTGTACATGGTTGGACATCTTGCATGATAGAATATTTTCTTACCGATGAAGAAAAAGAAAACAACTGGACATCTATGCTAAATTAAATTTATTAACGCCGAATTATATTCGCTCGCCAAATCACTTAACAACGAACCTAAAACTTTAAGTTCTCAGTACAATTATTGTCACATTATTTTACGATGTATTGAGAACTACTACGACTACTAACTCAGACCATCACTCCATTTCCCTGCTCTCTCCGCCAGACCCAGCTACATTCTTATTCCCTGGAAGGAATTATGAAATAAAAGGGTGAGCACAAATAGCCCAATAAAGAATATCATGACTAAGATAAATAAGTTATCATTAGCCTTCAACAGTGATAATTCAGATATTTAGATCATATGGTAGATGATATAAGTTTTCAATAAATAACTGCAGCGAAATGAGCAATCCATTAGAAGAGTCAAATAGATCATAATGTCTACTATCTTCTTGGAAGTTGTCGTTAACACTCCAAAATTAAAACCTTACTTCACTCTACGAACACAAAGATTAGTATAGCAGTAGCAAGGGTCGATCCCACAGAGAATAATGTTGCTTCAGATTTATTCTAATGCTTTTAATAGTAAATAAAAGATGGGGGGGGTCTTGTGTTGTATAATTAACTAAGTTCAATTTATAAGTTCAGTGTCACCTTTTCAAAATAATAGAGTAACCAAATATAACAAGATTTATTCTTCAATGAAACTAATAACCCTAGATAATAACTATTAATATTACCCGAAACTCGCATTAGATTTTAAATCTAATGTAGCAATCGCCCATACTAGACCCTAATTCTAATACAACCTAGAACTATTAGTCTAGATTTAATATAATAGCAACATTAAGAATCAGGGAATTAGATTATTCCAAGCAACAATCACACAATCAGGAATTATTTAACTTGTCTTCTGATAACCATAGTAATACTCAAAAGCTTGACTACAATCATGCATTACTAACTGTTACTTGTGATCAGATATAACATCGTTTGCTTAATATTATACCTTAATCTAGCAGATGACAATAGTTTTATCAACTTAACTGGCCAATATTAAATTAACCAAAACTAATACCATTAACTGCTAATAAGGATCGACATCCCTTCAGAACTGAAAATAAAGAACTAGCCTGACATGCTTTAATGAAAACTCTGAATAGCATGATTGATTGAATGAATTCACAAGTGAGAGTATTTATAGATAAAATCTCTAAAACCTAGAAGAATTCAATTCCAACTCTACTTCGGAAGTCTTCAACAGATACACATTCCTTTTTCAGTTCGGATTCAGCTTCCAAAGCAAACTCTGACTTGGTTTCCATATCAGATTCTAATTACCATAATCAGACGTAGCTTCCTTCTTTGATTGTAATTCCATCTCCAAATCATAGTATAAATCATACTCTTAAGCTCTAGCACTTCAAATTCTACCTAGACTCGGATTCCAGAAGTCGACCCATGAACTTAGAGTAACACCTCTATAAAGCAAACGTAGAGTGAAAAATCGTAGAGTGAACTGGTTGGTCGTAGAGTAGCAGACCGTCAACAACAAACAAACGTAGAGCCCTCAGCCAACTAATCGTAGAATGACAAAATGTTGGGTAACTCTACTGCAATCGTAGAGTAACCTTTGTGCACACATCATCATACTACGAATATAGAGCCAAAACCAAACGAACGTAGAGTGCCAGAATGCAAAGTCCTCCAACACCACTAACGTAAAACCATCTGGACATATCGTAGAGTACCTCGTCTAACAATCATAGAGTACTTCTGCAAAACAACAGAAAACCAATCATTATACTTCATATATGCCAAATCATTCTAATTCTTCCTAAAATCAATAAACACCTTAATAAGCTCATATACACAGAAAACATGTAATAAAATTAATCATAAAAGAATTAAAATCATAGAACATTCTGCACCTATCACTTCTCTAAATTAAAAATTCACCATCAATATTTTATCCCTGTAACACCAATCAACATTTCATTTTATGCACCCAGGCCAAAGAGAATTTTCACCACATATCCTTGCCACACAGGTTATAGACACTCAACAATCATATTGTCTTTACACTCAGGTCAAAGACAATTAATTGTAACACTAATGGTCATGATCATAACAATCCACAGTTTCTGGTCATAATCATGTCAATCAATAGTTCTTCTTTGCACCCAGGCCAAAGAGAACTGTGTTTTTGCCACACATGCTAAAGACACTCAATAATCATACTGTCTTTGTACTCGGACCAAAGACAGTCAATTGTAACACCAATGGTCTTGATTATGCCAATCCACAATTCTTGGTCATAATAATGCCAATCAACAGTTCTTCTTTGCACCTAGGTCAAAGAGAACTTTCACCACGTGCATTTACCACACAGGCTAAAGACACTCAACAATCATATTATTTTTGCACCCAGACCAAAGACAGTCAATTGTAACACAAATTGTCACAATTATGCCAATCCATAGTTCCTTGTCATAATCATGTCAATCAACAGTTTCTCTTTGCACCCATGCCAAAAAGAACTTTCTTTACCACACAAGCTAAATGCACTCAACAATCATACATTAGTAATTTAATTAGTACAAATAATAATAATATGATAAATTGACAGAAATAATCAGAATAATAAGATAAAGAATAAATATTAGAGATTTGTAATTTAATTTGTCCAAAGTTCAATAATGTCCAAATTGTCAACACGATATCTAGAAAATCGATTAGAGTTCTTGATAGAATATAAAGTTCAAGAGAATACAAGATTCACAGTTTAAATATAACAATTAAAATTTAATAGGAAGATTTCGATAAAAGATATTAGATGAAGCGCAAACTAATAAGGATATTCTAATCATTTTAGGAATTTTCACAATTTAATGGTAAAGTTGTAGACACGAATAATAATTTCTTATTATAAATTTAAGAGTATGAAAGAAAATGATATTGATAGGTCTCCAAATCTGATAGCTTTATTTTGATGATAACACATTAAGTTAAAAAGGTCAAATATAGTAGAAACCTCTCTATAGGAATATAATATTATATTATTTTCTTCTATACATCTATATTAACTAAAATATTTTTCATCCTCAATTGAATTTAATTTATGACCTTGATAAACTAATATCAAGTGTTAATAAAATTAATTCATACAGTAACATTTCCTAAGGCAAGGAGATTCCTATTTCTTTTTTTTTAAATGACTTTTCTAAAATCTTTATGGGCAAAAAGAAAAATTATTATCTATATATATATATTTATATATATATATGTCGTGTGTGCATGCATGTGTTGTGCTTAAATGGACTTAACTAAAGTGCATGTGTGTGTGTTGTGTCGTGGAATTGTGTGTGGGCATGTGCATGTTTGCCAAAAGGAAAGTAAAGGTTTTAAAACCTTTACCTGTTAACCACTGACATGCAAATGAAACGTTTTTTGGGCTTGCCCAATCCGTGTGATTCAAATTTGATCCGAACCATTTATTTTCTATCAAACAAATCCAGACCATTAAATTCAAAATCAGAATTTCAAATTACCTTTTTGCCCTAACTTCTAAAAGTCTATAAATAGGAAGTTTTTCTTCATTTCCAATTTGCCAATTTACAAAGAAAAGCAAAGCTCTCATTCTCCTTGCCTACATTCTCTCTATAGAAGCTTTCACTATTTCTTCTAACAAAGTTCTAGCATTCTGAAGAAGAAAAGATTGGTCAAAGTATTTGAGATTATTAAAGCTGTCTTATTTGCTTTATCTCATACTTGTTTATATATATATATATATATATATATATATATATATTTGAATTTAAATTGTTATACACATTTCAATATATATCTATATTTCATCTATTTTTATCAATTAAAAGATCAATTTTACATACCGATATTTGAGGGTATTCCTTAAACAAGAATATCATTCAAACGGTGTTTGAAGTTCTAAGTGATCGTTTATTGATATTACTTATTTATATAAATATTGTAAAGTAGATCAACAATTAAATACTGAAACAATTCGGAAATCTATCTGACCAGTATTTAAAATCGAGTGATCTATCGAAAATATTTATATAAGTATCAATTGTGAAAACATAAATTCGGTCAGTTTTAGATACCGATATTTGAAAATATTTCTTTTAACAAAGAATATTATTCAAACGGTGTTTGAAGTTCTAAGTGGCCATATTTAATATTCACATAATAGATAAAATATATTATCATATATATTTTGAGTAGAACAAATTTATTTGATATATCAAGTATTGCTTAACTAATTTATTTATTATACTTGATATCTGTCATTACAAGTATTTGGTCTTATATTCATATTTATATAATACTTGTTGCATTGATTAAACTGTTATATTTGTTTAAATCCATAGAAACGCATTCTTTATTATAAAGAATATATATTTCTTTATAAACTAGCATTAACATTATATATCTGCTTACATAGAAGCACATTCTACAAATATATAAAAGTCATTGTACTCTTATATAATTACTTGATCTTTAATTGTATCTGCTTATTCAAGAAGTATATTTCTATCAAACTCATTTGTAAAGAAAAAGGGTAGAGTTAGTTTATTTTATGTACTTGTGAGAAAAATAAGTAATTCTTTGACCAAGACCAGAGTCTTAGAGAGGTCAGCTGGGAGTTGGGTTTCTAGTGAACTTGTGAGGAAAAGAAAAGACTGTTGTTTCAAGATCAGATCATAGAATAGAACTAAACTCAAAAGAAAAGTACAACTAAGCTTGTGGAGGGAGCTGGGAGCTTGTTCTCCAAGATAGTTAGTTGTGGATAGTTGTTAGTTTATCTTTAAAACTTTGTAAAGGCTTCTCCGCCTATTAAAGGAGTATTTATTACTGGGAGTAATAGGATCTCAAGTCCTAGAGAGGAGCTTGAGACTGGACGTAGCAACATACCCGAGCTGTATGTTGTGAACCAGATAAATCTCTTTGCATTGTGTGATTGAATTTTTACTATCTTGTTTATTAATTTCTTATACTACAAATTAATCAACTAGAAATTCAAAAAGGCTAAGATAAATTTTTTAAAGAGTGATAATCTATTCAACCCCCCCCCTTTTAGATTACTATTGGACTTTCAATTGTTATTAGAGCGGTGCTTTTTAACTTGTTTGTTAAGTAATTACAGACATATCTAAAAGTAGATCCATCTATGGCTTACAATGTTGTTGGTTGCGGAGAAGGACTATCAATGTCCAGACGTCCACTATTTGATGGTACAAACTTTGCAACCTGGAAGAACAAATTCAAAATCTATGCCAAATCACAAGGAATCAAAGTATGGATGGCAATAGAGCGAGGTGTCAAAATTCCCACAAAAATTGAAGGTGAAAAGATCGTTGAGAAATATATTGAAGAATTCAACACTGAAGATGAAGAGGCTATGAATATAGCTTCCAGAGCCGAACAAGTGCTAACTAGTGCTCTCATTGAAAAAGAATACAAAAGAGTCATCAATTGCAAGAATGCAAAAGAAATCTAGGAAAAACTGATTGTTACTTATGAAGGAACCAATCATATCAAAGAAACCAGAAAAGATGCTCTAATCCAAGAGTATGAAAGTTTCAAACTGGAAGAAGGTGAAAAAATCATTGATATGGAAACACGTTTTTCTAGGATCATTGATGAGCTGGAACAACTCAGAAAAGCATATACAACAAATGAGAAAAACAGAACAATTCTCAAAGCCCTTCCATCTATATGGAAAATGAAGGTTACAGCCATCAAAGAAATACAAGATCTAACAGTCTATCCCCTTGACAGTCTCATTGGCAATCTTCATGCCCACGAAGTCGACATGATAGTCGAAAAGGCAGGATCGGATACAGATCTCAAGAAGAAAGGAATCGCTTTCAAAGCTCTTCTTGTAGATCAAGAAAGCGATGATGAGGAATTAAATGAAGAACTTTTGAGTTTAGATAATAATGAAGTTGCTTTATTATCAAGACAACTCAGGAGAGTGATCCAGAGTAAAGCCAGAAAATATGGCAAAGGCTTTATGAAAACAAATAACAACTTCAACAACTTCAAAGGGAAACAAGCCTTTAAGCCAAGATCGCAAGGAGGAAACTTCAAGTCAAACAACAACAACTTCAAAGGTGTCAGTTCTAATGAAAATTTAACACATGCTTTGAATGTAACCAGCTTGGACACTTCAAAAAGGACTGTCCAAAACTAGCAAACAACAAAGTGCTAGTAGCTGAGGAAGGCTGGGATCTAAGTGACGAAGAAACAACTGTTGAACAAACCGAAGAAATCGCAAACCTTTGTTTAATAGCAGATAATGACTCATCACCAAGATCCGAGATAAATTCTAAACATCAATTACCTAGCACTTCATTTGTCACACATTCATTAGAAGATATAAATGAAGAACATCATGAACTACAAGAAGCATATAATTGTTTATATGAAGATAATGAAATCATTAAAGAAGATTTTATTAAAATAAAAATTTCATTAGAAAAATTAATCAAGACTAACAGAAATCTTGAAATTGAAAATTTAAATTTAATTGTTATTAATGAAAGTTTAAAAGAAGAAAAAGAGATACTAGAGAATGACTCTTCAGAAAATTTATTAATAAAGAAAGAATTAGAAAATTTGAGAAAAATAAATAAAGATCTTGAGATAGAAAATTCAACACTGATCATCTCTATTGAAAATCTTGAAGTTAAAAATTCAACACTTACTGTAATCAATGAAGACACTCAAATTCAAAATCAAGTGTTAAATAAAGATATTAAAAATCTCAAACTTGAGAATTTATCTCTAAAGATAGAATTGAAAAAACAAAATACAGACTCTTCTTTAATTGAGCAAATTAAAATCTTAACTAAAGAAGGTGATGATTTGAACACTACTGTTATTAAATTCACAAAAGGAAAAGAAAATCTTGATGTTATTCTTAATCAGCAAAGATGTGGTTTTAACAAAGAAGGATTAGGATATATTGGAGAATCTAGTAAAACAAAAGGCAAAGGATTTTATCATGTTAAAAGTAAAGAGAAAGAAAATCCTACATCTCCCTTTACTAAATGCTCTTATTGTAATAGAAATGGTCATTCCATTTACATGTGCAATGCTAGAAATGGAAATTATAAAGGAAAAAGGATTTGGGTTCCAAAAGGAACTTACAAAGCACCCATTATTGTAAGAAAAGATTTTTATAATGAAAGATCTTATAAAAATTATCATCAAGATTTTTCAGGATATAAAAATAGAGTTAATCATGCATCTTATAGACCTGTTACTCATAGAATACCTGTGTCTAATAAAACTTATTATCCTGTACCCACTTTTGTAAAGGAAAATACAAATGATCCTTATGCAAAATGGGAAACTCACCCAAAGGACCCTTCTTATTAAAGGGTACCAGTATTGTGAAATTAGTATATGTTGCAGGTATGTTTTGTAGCTGACTCTAGTAAAAATAAATGGTATCTTGATAGCAGTTGTTCAAGACATATGACGGGAGACAACTCAAAATTGAACAATTTACAAGCTACAGAATGTGGTGAAGTAACCTTTGGAGATAGCAACAAAGGTAAAGTAATTGGAATTGGAAGTGTTGGTAATAAACACATAACAATTTTCAATATACAATTAGTCACAGGACTTAGGTACAATCTTTTATCTATTAGTTAATTATGTGATAGTGGTCTTAAAATATCTTTTAATCCTCAAAATTGTCCAATATTTGATCAATTTGGTAAATTGGTTTTACTATGCCCTAAAAATCAGAATGTATACACATGTGACCTAGACGCATACTCTCACCTAGACAATGTTTGTCTTATATCTGCAAATGATGATCCATGGCTTTGGCATCGTAGATTAGGACATATTAACATGAAACTAATCAATAACATGTCTTCTAAAGAACATGTTCGAGGTCTTCCAAAACTGAAGTTTTTAAAAGATCATATTTGTGAAGCGTGTGAACTAGGAAAACAAATACATGCGTCTTATAAACCTAAACTCACAGTATCAACCTCTCGACCTTTAGAACTCTTGCATATGGACCTAGTAGGACCTATTCTTAAACATAGCATGGGTGGTGTTGTATATATTCTAGTTTTGGTCGATGGCTACTCTCGATTTACATGGGTTGATTTTCTAAAATTTAAAAATGAAGCTATAAATTCTTTCTCTACTTTATGTAAGAAAATTCAGAATCAACAGGGAAGTTCTATTATTTATATTCGATCTGATCACAAAAGAGAACTTGACAATTCTGATTTCATTATGTTTTGTGATGAGCACGGTATAAGTCATAACTTCTCTGCTCCTTACACGCCACAATCAAATGGTGCGGTTGAAAGGAAAAATCGAACCCTACGGAAAATGACTAATACTATGTTAAATGAATATCGTCTTCCTAAGTATTTTTGGGCTGAAGCAGTAGCTACGTCCTGTTATATTTTAAACTGAGTTCTATTAAGACATATTTTACTCAAAACTCCATATGAGCTTTATTATAAAAGAACTCCAAAAATAAATTATTTTCGTATTTTTGGAAGTAAATGTTTTATTTTAAAAACAAGAGGACATCTGCTAAAATTTGATCCCAAATCTGATGAGGGAATTTTTCTGGGATATTCACTTAATAGTAAAGCATATAGAGTTTTTAACAAAAGAAGTCTAGTTGTTGAGGAATCAATGAATGTAACTTTTGATGAGTCTCAACCACCCCCCAAATATAAAGAGTTAGTTGACAGCGACATAGTCATTGAAGACATTCTTAAAAATATGGAGGAACCAAAATTAGAAAATGCATTTCCACCTATCAATGTTAATCCTCTTGAAAATCCCAATCCTCAGTTAAATGACTTACCCAAAGAGTCACATGTTATTAAAAATCATCCTTTAAAAAATGTGATTGGTGATATTGATAAAGGAATTCTTACTAGATCTCAAGCACATAACTTGGCTGGTCATTTATCTTTCTTGTCCCAAATTGAGCCTAAAAATATAAAAGATACTTTACTGGACGAAGATTGGATAATAGCCATGCAGGATGAACTTGAACAGTTTACCAGAAACAAAGTATGGGAATTAGTTCTAAAACCCGAGGATACTTCCATTATTGGAACTCGATGGGTTTTTCGTAACTAACTAGATGAAAGTGGAGCTATTGTACGTAATAAGGCCAGACTTGTTGCACAAGGGTATAATCAACTTGAAGGAATTGATTAGGATGAAACATATACTCCTGTTGCTAGAATTGAATCTATACGTATGTTACTAGCTTTTGCATGTCATAAAGATTTTAAACTTTTTCAAATGGATGTCAAATCTGCCTTTTTAAATGGTGTTATTGAAGAGGAAGTTTATGTTAAACAACCTCATGGCTTTAAAGATTTTGATCATCCTGAGTATGTGTATAAGTTACATAAAGCTTTATATGGTTTAAAACAAGCCCCCCGAGCATGGTATGAACGCTTAAGTAAATTCCTGTTAGAAAATGGTTTTAAAAGGGGTACTGTTGATACGACTTTATTTACTAAGTATAAAAATGATGATATTCTTATTATTCAAATTTATGTTGATGACATCATTTTTGGTTCTACTAATATTATTATGTGCAATGATTTCTCTAAAAGCATGAGCAAGGAATTTGAAATGAGCATGATGGGAGAATTAAATTTCTTCCTAGGATTACAAATCAAACAAGGTGAAAAAGGTATTCATATTTCTCAATCTAAGTACTGTAAAGAAATGATTAAGAAATTTGGTTTAGAATCTATAAAACCTCTTAATAGTCCTATGTCAACCACCGATAAATTAACAGCTAATGAAAATGGTAAAAATATTGACACAAAGAGATATAGAGGAATGATTGGAAGTCTATGGTATATCACTGCTAGTAGACCTGATATTATGTTCAGTGTCTGTAAATGTGCCAAATTTCAATCAAATCCTAAAGAAACACACTTGATAGCAGTAAAACGAATATTTCGGTATCTTAAGGGAACTACCGACTTAGGTCTATGGTATCCGAAAGGTCAACCATTTGATCTTATGTGTTTTTCAGATTCTGACTACGCCGGTCATTATGTTGATCAAAAAAGTACTAGTGGCACTTGTTAGTTTCTCAGTGGATGTCTAGTTTCTTGGTTTTCTAATAAACAAAACTCAGTATCCATTTCTACCACAGAAGCCGAATATATAGCTGTTGCACGCTATTGTGTACAGATATTATGGATGAAACAGACTCTCGCTGATTACAACTTAAAATTTAATTGTGTCTCTATCTTATGTGATAATACAAGCACTATAAATTTAAGTAAAAATACTGTATTACATGCTAGATCAAAACACATAGATGTCAGACATCATTTCTTACGTGATCATGTAAACAGTGGCAATATTAAATTAGAGCACATTGCTACATAATTAAATATTGCTGATATTTTTACTAAACCTTTGAGTGGTGATAGATTCTGTAAATTGCGTATAGATTTAGGAATGCTAGATCTCTCTTCATAAACAATTGCTTATTTAATATCTATCAATTAACTTTTGCTTGGTAATATGTAATTATGTAAATTTCTTTTAACAAAAACAATATTATATATATATATGTATATATATATATATATACTATTTTAGTTATAACTTAAATTTCAATATTTAATCATTTTTTCATATTAATATACTCTATTTATTAATTAGTTTTGCTTCGGTAAAATGTTATTGTTCTTTTAATAAAATATATATATAATATTGTTAATTATTTTATATATATATATATATATATATATGTATATAAATATTCTTGTATTTATTAATTTATAATATACATATATATAATAATATGTAGTACTATTAATTATCTTATATATATATGTATACATATGTTTTATATATATAAATATTAGAATTAATCTGAGTTGTTGGATTAAGATAAAAGGATCTAACGGTAAGAATTACACCTATCCGTGTCATTCCGTCTGGACCAATCAGAAGTCATCCAAGAAAAACACACGGATCAAGCCTGGAAACCGTTCGATCAGAAAGAAAAAGCACAAATCCATCTCAACCGTCGGATCAAGGTCAGCTGGTCAGCCCAAATATTTTAAACTCAGATTTGATGGCAACCGTTGATCAAGTTTAAGATCAATTCACAGCCATTGGATCATCTCCTTAACCCTAAATATAAATATCTAAAATTCTTTTTTAATCTCATTTCATATTTCTGTTTCTCTCTCCTTTGCCGGTCGATTTCCTTCTCTCTCCAAAAACTCTCTCAAACCCTAAAATTCCAAAGCCGATTCTTCGATCTAGAAGTCCTTTTTCTCAAATCTACTCCGATTAGATGAACCTCCATATCGATTTCATATTTCCACCGATTAATTTTCCCAAAATCTAACCTTTTAAAATTTTACCTAAAAACCCTATAAATTTCTCAAGTAAAATCAGTCGTTCTAGTTTGATTTTGGAAAATCTACATTGATTAATCGACTCTACATCTCTGTAATCTCGACCTCATTTTGTTTAAATGATTTTATCTTTCAGATCTGAGATTTTTTTTTCTCATCTCTACAGATTTTTTTAAAAAAATATATATATATGGATGTTTTTCACAAACTATTCAAATGTTCTTCAAAGTCGTTTTGGGTTTGTTAAATCACAAATCTTTTACCCTAAAAATATTTTTTCATATGATTTTATATATATATATATATATTAGAAAAAATATATATATCCCCAATATTTCGTTAGACTTTGTTGCTGTATGTGTTAGTAAAGAATATATTCTGGAGTGTCCGAGAAGATCCTTGACGAACGACCAGTGAAGAATGAAATTGAAAAGCTACACACACAATCTTAATATGAATATAAGGCTATGCTAAGGTACACTCTGAAATATTAACTCTAATCTCCTCTTATGCATATTGGTTTAATGTGTTGGGACTGGATAAAATTTACTTCCTATCCTTTCTATACATATTTGATTGTTGGGTTTGACTATTGATGGTCAAGAAAAATTTTTTTGTGAAACTCATAATCAGAAATCTCATATATGCTATTGTCTATTTGACTTAGTTAGGTTCAAAATTTCTCCACTTTTTATTCGGATAAACTCTCTCTGTTTAACTCTCTGAGTTGGGTTACAATAATTATGTGTATAATGCTTTGATATGTTTTAAATCTTCTATCATCTGTTTTTGGATAGTGTCATGAGTATCAGGATGCTCCATATTTGTCCATATATGATACACTTTTCAATCTGTGCAGGCTATTTATTCTCTATGATTAGACATGCTCAAACTTCTTCTCCATGTTTTTCAAAACCTATTTTCTTAAAAATTTAGTCATTTTTTAAAAAACCCTCTCACCCTTAACTTTTATTTAAACAAAAGACCTTCTGAACGCATTTAATAGAAGGGACAGTATTGTGGCTACGAATTGTTGTTGAGTACCATCTACTGTAATCATAAATTTTTGCCTACTCTTGTTATGTCTAAGTTCATTACAAATCCAACTATCCTCATTTAATGAGTGTAGACACCCAAATTTTGCATTCCCTGTACTAACCCTGACAGGAGGGCAAAATCGTCAATTGAACCGGCTTGCGGGAGCAAGGGGGTGGGCCCGAGTGCGAGCGCCCGACACCACCGCAATGATTGGCGACCAAAGCTGACGTGACAATAAGGCCGTCCGAAGCAGGCATTCCCGAATGAGGTAGCACGTCTCCCAGAAATTCTCGGACTGCAGAATACGAGCCTGTCAGCGAAAACCGACATTATGGCATGAAAATCGAGGCGTGGCACGGAAAACGAGAAAGTCAAACCGTCCAGCCGCGAATTGATCTGCGGCCAAATAGTGCGCCTTTTGAAAACACGGAACTCGAAACACGGAACTCGAAATCGGGGTGAGTGGAAGGCAGGCGGCCAGCCAGCCTATTTCAGCTCATTTTCGCTCAGCATACAGGGAGTTGAAGAAGTTGAAGGTTTTGGAGGAAGAAGAATTCAGCATAGCAGCCAAGCACGGAAATTGAGAGAAAATAGCTAGATTTTGCAACAAAAATAGGAAGAAAAGAGAGAAAAAAGAGAGGATTTCTACTCCTTTGATTTTGATTGTATCAATATATTTCTTATCCTATTCAAGTACACAAGTTTACCTCCATTTGAGTTCATTTTGCAAGGTAAAAAAAAAATTCCTTTTGTTGTAGCAATTTATATCACATTATTTGGTTAGATTAGATGTAGTTTTCATGTATATTGTTGAACAATCATGGATTAGGGATTATTAGTGAAGGTTCCATTGGAACAAAATTCCTTCTAATAACCCGAGGATATCCAATTGATGAAATCTCTAGTTGGTTTATGATAATTTATGGGGTGTAGTTTATTTAGATTGTCATTTTTGGATATCATGGTGTATTAGATAAATCCGGGTTGGTTAGTCATGTAGTATCCATTTTGTGGGCATATCGTAATCTCGTGTGAGCCTAGGAACGCGACCCCGTGGTTCAAATCCGATGATGGATGTTTTGATATATGTAATAGATTCAAGGGGCTCGTTTTTTGTAACATGTAACCGTCGGGCCTTAAAACGACGCCAAGGCGAGAATCGGGTTTAAGGCCCCGTAGTAATGAAATATGTGATTGTTGGCGTTCGGGGATATTTTGATGGCTTACATGCCCGTGAATAGCCCCGACGCGTGTTTATGCTTGATTAGATTTCGTGATGCCAAAATGATTTCAAAAGATTAAACGATAAAGATCTTTTCTAAAATCAATCAAAGTAGGATATTAGTATCACGAGGCTAAAAATTGGAAATGCTAATGAAAGTTGATTCCTATTCTACGAGAAGGCTAAAAAGAAGTTATTTTCAAATGTCACGAAAAATGGGTTTTATAAAAGAAATTAAACGTTTTATTAAACCTTGAGGTATAGGGCGAAAGAGATCCTAGAAATTGCTCATCATTTATGAAAGCAACGTATAAATCTCGATTCCTATTTTTGCTAAGGCTTAATAAACTCCTCTTTTGCCAAAGCGTCACCTAATGAAAATCTCCTAGTTTTGACAATTAAAATCAAACCTTTTTTTCATAAAGCTTTCTCGTGTATACCGAAAAGACATTCCGAAGCGTTCCCAAATTAAAGCACGACATTCCCTAAAATCCAAATGATTCTATCATACAAACTCACCTCAACATTCATATAGGCACACACACACACACAAACTCGCACGTATACATAATTTCATGAATCAAAGGATAAGAAAGCATCAAGATTGCGGTAACCGTGTTTCACGGAAGTCGAGGGGTGCCTAACACCTTCCCCTCACTTAAGCAAGCCCCCGAACTCTATGAATCTCGATTCGCAAACCAATTAATTCGGAGTCACATATGAGCCAGCGATTTATAAAAAACGAAAACTCGGATGAGTTGGTACATCCATTTCAAATATACCAACTGGCGACTCTAGTTAATTGGCTCATCATAAAAAATGATCTTTCAAAACCCCGTCGACATTAATGCCGACCTTTTCCAAAAATCATTTAATCAAGAGGCTAAGAATTGGAAAAGACTAAAAAGACACGCGAAGCGAAAACCCGGCGTCGACAGCTGGCGACTTTGCTGGGGATATTAGAGGGCTTAAGCCGCGTTCATGTCTTGATGCTATCTTATCCTTTTAAAATTCATAAAATGTGTGTGCGTGCGGTATTTTGATTTTTTTACTTCTGTTATGTGAATGTGTGTTTTGCCCAATAAATGAATGATTGAATGGAATTGTTTTACTTTTTCATTTGCATACGGTGAGGGCGATGAATGTGAATGTATGTTGAGAGAGTACCTCCTCCTGAGGCGAACCTGTCGGTTGCTTATTACTGGACTCGAAAGGGCTGCTCCCCGGAGATGGCTCAGGAAACGCACCACCCATATCCGCTCCAATCGAAAGGGTTCAGACGAGTAGATTGCGAAGATATGGGAACCTTCATGCCGAAAAGCCCGTGAGAGTAATCCTAGGATAGGTCAGCCTCAGATTAACCCTACGCAGGAAAAGTCTCTTCATGCCTTTTTACATTTCACGCATAAATGTCATGATATCATTCATATACGCCTCCTTTTTGTCAAGAGAAATTACTAACCTCTATGTTTTGCAGGGAACAGCTGGGGAGCTTAATAAAGCCATGTTTAACATTTGTCATTGCATTAGAGGACTATTAACTTTTTGTTTTATAGGGAAAGATTAAAAAACCCCAAAACACAAAAGTTACAGCTTTAGCATGCATCCATTTTTTTACTCCCCAAGACTAAACTTCAAACCTTGGTTTCTGTAGGATTGCTCCTCAAACCCGTTCGCAGTCTAAAAGGGCCCAAAACTCCATATCTGAAATGGTTGATATTCCATCTACCAATTCCGGTGCCATATCTAGGGAGGAATTTGATGACTTTAAGAAGCAGATGTTAGAAATGGCCATAATGCTAAGAGAGCAGTTGATACCCAGGCAGGAACCACCTAAGGAGGATCCACCTAAGGGCGAGCCAGTCGTCCCAAAGGCCATTCCAGTACCAAACAAAACAGTGATTAATATCCCGGAAGAGGGAGATACAGATGACTTGCGGAAGAAAATGAGACAAATGGAAGAAACCATCCAATCTATGAAGGGCATAGGGTCCCTCGGCAGGGTTAACTATTCAGATTTATGTGTCTTCCCCGGAGCCAGATACCCGGAGAAATTTAAAATCCCCGAGTTTGAAAAATACAATGGGAAGGGGGACCCCTACACACACTTGAAAATATACATTGGAGAACTCGGGTCTTATGCCGAGGACGAAGGGTTGAGAATGCAGCTGTTCCAGAAAAGCTTAACGGGGGAGGCAAGAATTTGGTATGCCCGCCTTGACAACGCCCGAATCCACAACTGGGAGGAATTGGCCCATACCTTCTTAACCCAATACAGCTTTCAGGCCCAGATGGCCCCTGACAGGTATCAAATGACAAAGGTTAAGAAACAACCTAGGGAATCCTTCAGGGAATATGCGCAACGATGGAGGGGCATCGCCGCACAGGTGAACCCCCCGATGAGCGAATCAGAGATGGTGATGACCTTTGTAGACATTCAAGAGGCACCGTATTATGAACGAGTCATCTCAAGGATTGGAAGACCCTTTGCTGAAATGATTAAACATGGAGAGATGGTAGATATGGGGTTGAAATCGGGTAAAATCTGGGATTTTACTGCTTTAGAAACTGCTGCCGAGCAAATACAGAATGGAAACTATGGCAGCACTTCCCGGAGGGTCCAAAAGAAGAAGGAAGAGGATGTCTCCCTCATCCTACAAGGGTCATCCAGAAAAATAGAAGGCCATCTTCCGGTACAGGTGCAGAGGGTAGGGCCATCCCGACAGCCAAACTTCACAGATCAAAGGGCAGAGGGGCGAAGAAGATATGAGGCCTCGCAAAATTGAGTATTCACCCCGCTCGGGGAGCCGCTTGAACGGGTATTAGCGGTATTAGTAGCCCAAAAGAAGAGAGTTGGTTTGGCACCCCCGAGTGACCCAAAGGGTAGAAGGTTTGACCCGAGCAAGCGATGTGCATACCACTCCAGTTCCCCTGGCCATGATACACAGGACTGTTGGACGCTGAAGCATCGAATCCAAAACCTGATTGACAGTGGGGAAATTGTGGTGGAACAGCCAGACTCCCCAAATGTTAAGGCAAATCCCCTGCCAAGACATGATGGAGGGGGGGTCAATGCGACAGAGGCAAGTGAAGCTGGGGAGCCGACAAGGTTGAACTATGTGCAGAAAATTGAGGAGATGATCAACGTGATACATGATCATGGGAGTGCAAGGGTAACGCCCATCAGGTTGATAAGGGTAAGTACGAATAGCACGGAGGGACCTATCAAGTTGACGGCTCCGAGGCCCATCATCCTTGCGACGAGGCCATAAATCCCTATCAATAGTCTAAAGACTGTACCCTGGAATTATGGGGGAATGCCAGAGGAAGCGGCCAGTTGTGCTTCGGTGACGACAAAGGGGAACCCCTTATATCTTCCCGGGCGAGTCCTCGAGAGCCAAAAGAGAAAAAATGAAGAGATTTCCGAGGAAAGGGCCATAGAATTCTTGAGAAGGATGGATCACCCGGAAACAAGGGGGATCCAGATTTTAAATGAGGAGTCAACCCTAACATCAGTCATGGACTTGGTGTTGTCATCCAGTGAGCATTGCAAAACCCTGACGAAGGTTCTGGAGGAGGCATACGTGCCCAAGGAAATTAGTGAGGAGGGTTTCGGCCAGCTGGTGGGCCACCTATTAGAGAACGATGTAATATCCTTTACGGATGAGGACATACCCAAGGAGGGAAGGGGACACCGGAAACCGCTACATATTGCGGTAATCTCCTCGGGTTATATAATGAATGGGGTGCTGATTGATGGGGGATCGGCATTGAATATTTGTCCCCTCAGTACCTTACAGAAGATGAACATCAATCCCAAGCGCCTACGAGCCAGTCATGTGGTGGTATGAGCTTTCGATGGTTCCCGGAGGGATACAATGGGAGAAATTGAGTTACCGGTGGAGATAGGACCCTGTACTTTTGATATCTCTTTCCAGGTCCTAGATATTGCAGCCAGTTATAACATGTTATTGGGGAGGCCATGGATACACATGGTCGGGGCAATTCCTTCCACGCTTCACCAACAAGTCAAGCTAATCATCGATGGGAATCTGGTAACAATCTCGGCCGAATGTGATGACCCTTCTCCTCCCAGGAGTGGCCTACCAGTGATCAATGTGGATGAGTCGGCGGCACCTGCCAGCTTTCAAGCACTGGAGATTAGCACTCCCCACTATAGATGCCTGGGAGCTCCAGTTGTGAAACCTAGGGTCTCTCCCGAACTTACCTTTGTGGTAAAGGAAATGATAAAAATGAACTTCCAGCCTGGACAGGGGTTAGGAAGGAGCAGTCAGGGAATCACCGAGCCCATCCACCTACCATAGCAGATAGGCAAAGCAGGGTTGGGATACCATGAGGGCGTAGCACGGAGACACCGTCGGGGTACGGCCCCGATTCGACTAGCTGGCAGTCCAGTGACCAAAGTCGACAATGAACAGGGGATCAGCGAGCCTGTGATTGGGGCAGGGAATGAAGAATTAACCCCCGCACGTGATGGGTCGGCCCGGAGGGAAAGTTTCCTGCAAGAGGTCGCAAAGGAGTTTGAAACCAAGTGCTACATCCCCGGACAATCAACAAGCAGTAGGGAGGGGACGAATACTATCGCACCACCGGGAGCCCAACAGGTTGTGCCTGTCATCAATTGGGCAGGGCTGATTATCCCTGGAGAGGATAGGAAGGAGGACTCAGGCGACGTATCCGTAATCATCGGGGAGGTGTCCGATGTGAAGCCCCCTTTTATCCAGCGCATTTCATCTGACCTGATCGTCGACAACTGGACCATGAAACCAGTAATATCCAAACAAGGGTAAAACCCAATGTCAGGGTGGTAGACCCTAGAGGATGGGGGAATGAAGAAGTTTTATTTTTGTTGATTGTTTTATTTCTGCATAATTATGTCGTTTCTTCGTGTTATTTGAAAATGCGATCGTCGTGGAAAATGATTTATATATGACAAGTATTTTGTTTCATGTCAGGTGTACCAATTTGAGTAATCTTTGCCTAACAAACGGTCTTTCAAATTTGAATGATGATTATGATTTTGACATTGAGCTGGATTTCGATTTAATGGGCATTGAACAAGACGAGACAGATTACGACGACGCGCCTGACGAGATCAAAGGATGGGTCGAGGATAAACCCAAACCCAACTTGGACCAAACCGTCACCATTGATATTGGAACCCCTGACAAGCCAAAAGAACTCAAGATAGGGACGGACCTTACCCCCAACCAAAAAGCCGAAATGACTGAGTTGCTAAAACAATATGAGGATATCTTTGCCTGGTCTCATGAGGATATGATCGGATTGTCCACCAACATTGTGGTACACCGATTACCCATCAAGGAGGGTTTCCGGCCTGTCAAACAAAAATTAAGAAAGTTGAAACCGGAGTGGAGCTTAAAAGTAAAGGAAGAGATCATCAAGTAGTTCAGGGCGGGAATCATTATGGTGTCCACTTACCCGGAATGGCTGTCCAATGTAGTCCCAGTGGCTAAACCTGGAGGAAAGGTGAGGGTATGTGTAGACTACAGAGATCTAAACAAGGCCAGTCTCAAGGATAACTTCCCGGTGCCTTTCATACACATCCTGGTAGATAACACAGCCCAGTACGAAATGTACTCTTTTGTGGATTGTTTCGCAGGATATCATCAGATAATGGTGGCGGAAGAAGATCGGGAAAAGACCGCATTCATCACCCCCTGGGGCACTTTTTGCTATAGGCGATTGGCTTTTGGCCTCACAAACGCGGGGGCTACTTATCAGAGAGCCATGATGGCCTTATTCCACGATATGATGCATAAGGAGATAGAGGTCTATGTGGATGACATTATTGTGAAATCGAGGGTAGAATCTGATCATGTAACCCATCTCAAAACGCTATTCGATCGGCTCAGAAAATATAATTTGAAACTCAATCCAGCCAAGTGTGCTTTCGGAGTGCAGTCGGGTAAGCTCTTGGGATTCCTGGTTAGTGATCGAGGCATTGAGTTGGACCCAGCAAAGATTAAGGCCATTGTGGATATGTCGGCGCCTCACACAGAGAAGGAGATAAGAGGATTCCTCGGGAGGATAAACTTCATCAGCCATTTTATATCCCACTTGACGACTACATGCGAGCCCATTTTCAAACTGTTAAGAAAAGGGGTTTCCCAAGAATGGAATGAGCAATGTCAGAAGGCTTTTCAGACCATTAAAAAGCAACTGACTGAAGCACCAGTGCTGGTACCCCCGAAGGATGGGATCCCTCTGTTTATGTATATATCGGTAAATGCCATCGCGATGGGATGTATGCTGGGACAGAAAAATGAGGCGGGTAAAGAGCAGGCCATCTATTACCTCAGCAAAAGATTTAGCCAATGTGAGCAGAATTACACTCCCATCGAGAAGACCTGTTGTGCTCTGGCCTGGGCCGCAGGGAGATTACAGCACTACCTCCATGGGCATACGACGTACCTGATATCAAGAATGGATCCCCTGAAATATATTTTTGAAAGGCCCATGCTGAATTGTCGGTTGTCAAGATGGCAGTTAATCTTACAACAGTTCGACATGGTGTACGTGACTCAGAAGGCCATGAAAGGGCAGGGAGTTGCAGATCAGTTGGCAGAAACCCCGTAAGGAGGGATGGAGCCATTGGAAACTCCTCTTCCGGGCGAGGATATATTTTGGGTATCACGCGAGAAATGTGATGACGAGGGACAGTTCTGGAAGCTGTATTTTGATGGTGCCATGAATGCCGAGGGGGCAGGGGCCGGGGCGGTCCTGGTCTCTATCACCGGAGAACAATACCCCGTGGCCACTAAACTGCATTTCAGCAATTTGAACAACACCGCTGAATACGAGGGATGTATCTTGGGACTCCGCTTGGCCCGCGACATGGGAGTGAAGAGACTAGCGGTGTTTGGGGATTCAGAATTGGTAATCAGACAAGCGATAGGGGTGTACAACACTAAGGAGCTGCGGTTACTTCCATACCATCGTTGTGTTACCCAGCTGATGCAAGAGTTCGAAGATATCGCTTTTCGCCATATTCCCCGGGGACGGAATGACTTTGCCGATACATTGGCAACTCTGGCTTCCTTAATCCACGTAATCAAAAACAGGGATAATCCATAGATTGAGATAGCAGTACGGAATGCTCCGGCATATGAGGAACATGTGGCAGTGTTATCAGACGAGGTGGTGTTGCCAAAGCAGCCCTGGTATCACGACATAAGGGAATATCTGAGAGATAGGTCCATTCCCGACCAGGCGAGTCGAACTGAGAGGATGAGAATCCAAAAGATGGCGATGAAATTTTATCTGAGCGGGGATTCACTCTACAAAAGGGATGCTGGTTTGGGACTGTTGCAATGCGTAGATGAAACACAGGCCCGAAGGATTATGAATGAAATACATGGTGGAGTGTGTGGGCCACATATGAGTGGACCGATGCTGGCCAAAAAGATCTTGAGAACGGGACATTATTGGTTAACGCTGAAAGCCGATTGCGATAATCATGTCAAACGGTGTTATCAATGCCAGGCGCACGGCAATGTGATCCATACGCCTCCCAATGAATTGCACTGTATGACCTCCCCGTGGCCATTTTCAATGTGGGGAATGGATGTAATCGGACCAATAGAGCCCAAAGTAAGCAACGGACACCGATTCATTTTCGTCATGATCGATTATTTCACCAAATGGGTAGAAGCAGCTTCTTTCCCCAAAGTCACTCAGGAGGTCATCGTCGGTTTCATCAGGAATAATGTCATTTGTCGATACGGGCAACCTGAGGTTTTGGTCTCCGACAATGCCAAGAATTTAAACAACGCCCTCATGAAGGGACTGTGTGACCAGTTCAAGATCAAGCACCTCAATTCCGTCATTTACCGTCCTAAGATGAATGGGGCAGTGGAGGCTACAAATAAGAACATCAAGAAGATCATGGCAAAAATGTCTGCTAATCATCGGGGATGGCCGGATCTGTTACCCCTCACCCTGCTGGCATACCGAACATCAACGCGTACTTCTACAGGGGCGACCCCTTACGCTTTGGTATATGGAATGGAGGTCGTTCTGCCAGTTCAGGTTGAAATGGTGTCCCTCAGAATAGTGATCGATGCTCAGATAAGTGAGGAGGATTGGATGCAAAGTCGATACGACCAATTGGCCCTAATTGATGAAAGAAGGGTGGCTGTTGTCTGGCACGGTCAGTTATATTAACAAAGGATCTCTCGATCATATGACAAAAGGATAAGACCTTGGAAGTTCAAGGAAAATGATTTGGTGCTAAAAAGAGTCATGCCTTGTCAGGACGAAGCCAAGGGGAAGTTCGCCCCGAACTGGGAAGGACCATTTGTGATTAAGAAAGTGCTATCCGGAGGAGCCCTCATGTTGCAAGAAATGGATGGGGAGGTATTTCCACAACCTCTCAACTCCGACTCGGTGAAGCGGTTCTACGCTTGAATCATCAATTCTTCCTTTTCTTTGAAGGAGCGAACTACGTAGGACCTGATCTCCTAACTTGTGGGGGTACGTAGGCAGCCATCATGGCGCGGTCCGATTCCTTAAAAAATAATCCTTTCCCTAACCAAAACCAATTTTCAAGAGCCAGATAAAACCTTCCTACACCCTCAAAACCTTCCCAAAACCAGCTGCCTAACCAGCTTCATCCCAAAGGACATAACCCTGATCCAACCAAACAGTTATCTAAAATCTGAAATTCAATCCGATGAAATCAAAAGGTGTACGGCAATATCTGTCAAATCTCCATCAAGACTTGAGAAGAGAAAGAAGGCGAAATGTCAAAATCATGGTCAACTGGATAAAATGGGGATCCAATGAAAGGCAATAATACGACAAAAAGGGGAAAATGACTAAATTTAAATGCATGTCTATATATATAAGTCATTTTATTACAAGATTGCTCTTTCGATAACTGATGAAACTAACATAGTCTATGCAGGAAATAAAATAATCTACAAATCTGAAACTAGCTAAAGCAGGATGGACAAGGTGGTGGATAGATCTGAAGCATCAGCATCTCCTGCAATCTGCTGCCCCATCAGATCAATACGATCCAATAAAGCAGTGGCTCGGCTGACAGTCCCAAAATGAGCATCTACAACTGCCCTGGTCTGAAGTACAATGGCCTCTCTGTCAGCAATGGCAGCGTCTCTAGCCCGAATGGCATCGTCTCTCTCGACAAGAGCGGCATCCCTCTCGGCCTCAGCAGTAATCAGGGCCAGGCGGAGTCGGGTATCCTCAGTAGCCCAACTTGGGCAGAATCAACCTAGACGGGGTGGTCGGTGGTATCCTCTGGGAAAATCACTCCAGAGTCATCAAAGGCCCCAGTCTGACTCAAATCGGCCGGATCCAAGTCTCCGCGCAACCACTGCACGTAAGCAAATGTCTGGATGTGACAGCTCTCACTATATTCGGCAAGGATCCTGCAAGACCAAAGCTCGTATACCCGCAGTAGATCCCACTCTGTTCGGGATGATATAAGGAATCGGTAGGCGGCTGCACCCGCGAAGGGGTGTAAATCCTGTGTCTGATCAAACTGCCCCATAACCGCCAGGAGATGATAAGTCGTCACGCCCCTCAAGCCAGCAATGGGGATGAAGTCCAGGTCGGGCACATGAGTCAAGAAGCTCATAAAGGAGCAATAGCCCGAGTAGACCAATAGATGAAAGGGATCCTCAATGACAGACAAAAATGATGTCCAGGAGGCCACATCAGTACAGCTCACAGGACGAAACGAAAACTGCGTGGTTATGTCATGGCTGAAGCAAAACCCTTAGCGACAGAAATGGCCGATGGGACTAAGATGACTCATAAACCACATATACAATAAGGTCGAGCTCCCTCTGAATACCCTGCCTCGGAAGGATTGACAGTATGAGGCTGACATATAGGTATCCGCCAATATCATGGGAAGGATGGTGTGATCCTCCTGAAGGGCTCGAACGGCCACGATAACCCGCATGTCCAACTGATCAGGTCCTGCGGGCAAGTACAAAACTGAGACGACACAGGCCATCAGAACATCCACTCTCAAGGCATTCCAGCGCTCCTCGGACACGGAAAAATCACCGAGGAAGAAACGAAAACTGTCAGGTGAGCCAAATCGGTCAATCAAGAACTGAAGAGGAATCATATGGTCTGATGTGATTACCAGTAACAAGACAGCCCTCCGCAAACCGGTAAAGGTCAAGAACTAACGGCGCATGGAACCAGCCGTGACCCTGGCACAAGGTCTATCCAAAGGCAAGCCGGTGAAGCGAGCATACTCCTCGAGGGTGGGGGTCAGCTCTACCATCCCTAACCTGAACACCTGACGGGCAGGCACCCAATAGCTCAGAATACCCTCCACGAAGCCCACTGGCACCTGAAAGGTTAATAAGGACCAAGAATGGCCCAAAAGACCGTCTGCGATGACCCTGTCGGCCGGCAATAAACTGTCCAACCAGCGGAGGAGACTGCCAACCAACCCTATGGAAGGAATGAAATCCAAACGTACCACGGCATCTGAGGACGACATCTGTGGAAAAATAGTATCAAAAAGACTGTACAGGGGTCATTTTTCTATCCATAAATAAGAAAAGCATGCATCATACAGTTAATAATAAAACAAATGAAGTTCATAGAGATAAAAGAGAAATACTGTGCATGATATAAATAAATGAATTCAGTACATAGTGCATAAAATGAAAAATAAGTCCAAGCAGGTACAGGTACAAAAGCCCTATCCTATCCTGATCTAAATAAAATCAATCTCATCGATAAAAGCGGGATCCTCAAACTGATCCCCTGGGGTCGTCGAGGTCGGAGGACCGAAGTTCATATCCGGAATGTAGGGCTGCGCTGTGGCATCAGACGAGCTCGGGCCCGCATCATAACCCGTACCGTCAGGATCATAGGCATAAGCATCCTCCGGAGTCCGGCCCAGCACCCGAAGATATAGAGACAACTGGTCCACCTGGCGGGTCAAAGTGGCGATCTGCTCGGCATGAGTGGGAGTCCGAACGCAGGCTACCCAGTCAGTCATCATCACCGAGCCGGGGACCATATCCCCGAGGAAGAATGTGGCCCGGGTCTGAGGACCAATGGTGCGGGGCACCCACCAAGTACGGAAGGCATCACTGGTACTGGGACCCGTCGAAAGCATCCGGCCGTCCTCCCCTGCAAGCATGATCTCTGAAGGCTGAGAATCCAGCGGCCAGGAAGTAGTGAAAGGAAGGGAGTGCGGGATGCAGATCTCTCCTGTAACGCATCTGAAGGCGCGCTCCCCCAGGTACATAACCCATCCTCTAACACTCTGCAAAGTGAGGCAACGGGTGGAAAGTGCAAACTCCGGGCCGGTAGGATGCTCATCTATAAACCCCACATCCAGATGCTCAGAAAGATAAGGCCTCCAGACGACCCCTGCAGTCGTGATCAGCTCCAGCTGGATGCGGCAGTCTGCAAAGCTGCGAGATACCGGGACCTCCTCCAGGGTGCTATGATTCCATCGCCGACCCCGGGGATAGGTGTCCAAGCCAAGAGTGGTGACAGGCCTCAGACATGGGAGACGCTCGTAGGCCCAGAACTGCGAACAGAAACAGTGAAAAGCATGAGTAACCTATAAATGCAGAAAAGGGGAAATAAATGAAGGAAAGTCCAATAAGAAGAGGGAAAGAGAAACCTCACCAGCAGGAAGTGATAAAATCCGAGCCAAGCATCTGTCTGACCCTTCGAGCGTAGACGCATACCGTGGAGAAAATAGGCAAAGGTGAATGACCCCCAGTCATAGTCACTGATGCGGTCCACGTCTCTGACCACTCCCACGACGCTGAAATGAATGGTGGAGGAGTTGTTCCCTAGGAAACAACCCCTCATGATGGTCAGGAACAGGCGTCGGAGCAGAATGTCCCGAGTACCCTGATCCGCTGGAATGGGCAGCGCGTAGAGACCCCCAACAGCGTCAACAGCCAAGGCACCGGACCGAATACTCCGGGCCTTGAAGACCCGGTCCTCGGCAGCGAAGCCCAATAAAGCCCGGACCTCCGCAGGAGTGATGTCGAGATCCAGAGGAACGCGGGATCCGGTGACCTCTATGCCGGTAATGTACCTCCAGTCCCAGGGGGTCAACACGACCTCACAGTCCAGAAGGTGAAGGGACTGGGTCTGGTGAAACCATCTCTCGGACAAAGCCCGCATATAACCCCAGGGGCACTGACGGGGGATGATAGTGAAAAAGTGACGGAGGCCCCAAGAATCCACCACCGCCCGGTAGTCGCTGTGCAAAGCCGTGTAAAGGGAGTAGATGTTGAACCAGTTGCCCCTCGGCTGAGTAAACTCGGGTACCTGGGGCAATCATCAATGGGTCAGTCCGGATAAAAGGAGAATGGAGAAATTGAGAATAAAATTAGAATAGAACTGAATATACCTCGTTAGCCACGAGAGATGCTGAGGGGTGACGACTGAGATCCCGACCCAAAAGATCGGGTATCTGCACAGGGGCGCCAGAAGAAGCCTGATGAGTAGATGGAGCCGGTGTGCTGGAGGATGGCCCCTCTGCCGCGACCTCCGGAGGGACAGCCTCCTCAACGTCCGGATGATCAGGACGGATGACAGCCTCCGCCAAGCGACGAGCCTGACGGGTCCGAGGAGGAACAGGGGCAGGTGCAACCCTACGGCGGCGGACGCCCGAAGTCCGAGACGCGGTGGAGCTACTGGGAGTATCAGGATCCATAGCTGGAATAAGGCAGGCGGAAGGTAAATTCTATTTTGAATTATGTCATAAATACTCTAATCGTCATCATATAATTAATGCCGCATGATGCATGTTTATGAAAAAAAAATCGGCAGAGTTTCGTTTGTAAAATGGACATCCCAGGCATAAGTCAAACGTGTTTTCCATCAATCCAAGCCACAACAGATCAAAGTTGCGTTCATATATGTAATTACAGCATGTAAAGTACCATAACGCATGATTTTCTTGCAGAAAAAGAATAACAGTATGTGGAACCGCATCATGAGCATAAAATAGGGTTCACACAGTTGATACATAGCATGTATATATGAGCATACATAATATAGCATTGTAAAGCATACATTCTCTATCTATAGCATGTAAATAGCCAAATGTATAGCAAAATATTGACGAAATTGAAAAGTGAACGGTTAAAGTGTTACCTGTAGTGCGTAGAACGATCCTACCGGAGCAGTTTTTGCAGAAAAGTTGGGAAACTCGACAAAAGGTCCTTGCAAACGAGCAAAATCGCAGGAATCTATGTGGGGTACGAAGTTGAAAGTGACAGATCTGGAAGCAGCAAGCCGCTTATGAATCCCGATCTTAGCCGCAGATCAATCTGCGGCTGGCCGCAGATCCATCTGCGGCTGGCCCTGGTGGGTCCCCTTGGTTCCCTTGCAGCCGTTTGATGTGTCTAGTGAAAATGAATTACGAGATGGGTGACCGGCGACGATACCCGGCCCCGACGAGACAATCGACCGGCGACGATAACCGGCGATTACGAGATGGATGTCCGGCGACAAAAACTGGCTCCGACAAGATAACCAACCGACGACGATAACCGGGGGTTACGAGATGGGTGACCGGCGACGATACCCGGCCCCGACGAGACAATCGACCGGCGACGATAACCGGCGATTAGGAGATGGATGTCCGGCGACGAAAATCGGCTCCGACAAGATAACCAACTGACGACGATAACCGGGGGGTTACGAGATGGGTGACCGGCGACGATACCCGGCCCCGACGAGACAATCGACCGGCGACGATAACCGGCGATTACGAGATGGATGTCCGGCGACGAAAACCGGCTCCGACAAGATAACCAACCGGCGACGATAACCGGGGGTTACGAGATGGGTGACCGGCGACGATACCCAGCCCCGACGAGACAATCGACCGGCGACGATAACCGGCGATTACGAGATGGATGTCCGGCGACGAAAACCGGCTCCGACAAGATAACCAACTGGGGGTTACGAGATGGGTGACCGGCGATGATAACCGGCCCCGACGAGACGATCATCAGCCTCGACACCCTTTTCTGAATGTTTTGCATCATTTGCATCTTGCGTTGCATCATTAAATCATATGTGTTGCACCACGTATGCATTGTCATCCTTGTGCATTGTCATTCATGCATCGAGTGTCTATTCTTTATCCTGTTCATTTCATTAAACATTGCATGAACATGATAAAGAGGGGCAGCTGTAGACACCCAAATTTTTCATTCCCTGTACTAACCCTGACAGGAGGGCAAAATCGTCAATTGAACCGGCTTGCGGGAGCAAGGGGGTGGGCCCGAGTGCGAGCGCCCGACACCACCGCAATGATTGGCGACCAAAGCTGACGTGACAATAAGGCCGTCCGAAGCAGGCATTCCCGAATGAGGTAGCACGTCTCCCGAAAATTCCCGGACTGCAGAATACGAGCCTGTCAGCGAAAACCGACATTATGGCACGAAAATCGAGGCGTGGCACGGAAAACGAGAAAGTCAAATCGTCCAGCCGCGGATTGATCTGCGGCCAAATAGTGCGCCTTTTGAAAACACGGAACTCGAAACACGGAACTCGAAATCGGGGTGAGTGGAAGGCAGGCGGCCAGCCAGCCTATTTCAGCTCATTTTCGCTCAGCATACAGGGAGTTGAAGAAGTTGAAGGTTTTGGAGGAAGAAGAATTCAGCATAGCAGCCAAGCACGGAAATTGAGAGAAAATAGCTAGATTTTGCAACAAAAATAGGAAGAAAAGAGAGAAAAAAGAGAGGATTTCTACTCCTTTGATTTTGATTGTATCAATATATTTCTTATCCTATTCAAGTACACAAGTTTACCTCCATTTGAGTTCATTTTGCAAGGTAAAAAAAAAATTTCCTTTTGTTGTAGCAAATTATATCACATTATTTGGTTAGATTAGATGTAGTTTTCATGTATATTGTTGAACAATCATGGATTAGGGATTATTAGTGAAGGTTCCATTGGAACAAAATTCCTTCTAATAACCCGAGGATATCCAATTGATGAAATCTCTAGTTAGTTTATGATAATTTATGGGGTGTAGTTTATTTAGATTGTCATTTTTGGATATCATGGTGTATTAGATAAATCCGGGTTGGTTAGTCATGTAGTATCCATTTTGTGGGCATATCGTAATCTCGTGTGAGCCTAGGAACGCGACCCCATGGTTCAAATCCGATGATGGATGTTTTGATATATGTAATAGATTCAAGGGGCTCGTTTTTTGTAACATGTAACCGTCGGGCCTTAAAACGACGCCAAGGCGAGAATCGGGTTTAAGGCCCCGTAGTAATGAAATATGTGATTGTTGGCGTTCGGGGATATTTTGATGGCTTACATGCCCGTGAATAGCCCCGACGCGTGTTTATGCTTGATTAGATTTCGTGATGCCAAAATGATTTCAAAAGATTAAACGATAAAGATCTTTTCTAAAATCAATCAAAGTAGGATATTAGCATCACGAGGCTAAAAATTGGAAATGCTAATGAAAGTTGATTCCTATTCTACGAGAAGGCTAAAAAGAAGTTATTTTCAAATGTCACGAAAAATGGGTTTTATAAAAGAAATTAAACGTTTTATTAAACCTTGAGGTATAGGGCGAAAGAGATCCTAGAAATTGCTCATCATTTATGAAAGCAACGTATAAATCTCGATTCCTATTTTTGCTAAGGCTTAATAAACTCCTCTTTTGCCAAAGCGTCACCTAATGAAAATCTCCTAGTTTTGACAATTAAAATCAAACCTTTTTTTCATAAAGCTTTCTCGTGTATACCGAAAAGACATTCCGAAGCGTTCCCAAATTAAAGCACGACGTTCCCTAAAATCCAAATGATTCTATCATACAAACTCACCTCAACATTCATATAGGCACACACACACACACAAACTCGCACGTATACACAATTTCATGAATCAAAGGATAAGAAAGCATCAAGATTGCGGTAACCGTGTTTCACGAAAGTCGAGGGGTGCCTAACACCTTCTCCTCACTTAAACAAGCCCCCGAACTCTATGAATCTCGATTCGCAGACCAATTAATTCGGAGTCACATATGAGCCAGCGATTTATAAAAAACGAAAACTCGGATGAGTTGGTACATCCATTTCAAATATACCAACTGGCGACTCTGGTTAATTGGCTCATCATAAAAAACGATCTTTCAAAACCCCGTCGACATTAATGCCGACCTTTTCCAAAAATCATTTAATCAAGAGGCTAAGAATTGGAAAAGACTAAAAAGACACACGAAGCGAAAACCCGGCGTCGACAATGAGCATATTACGTGTTCTGTCATCTTACTTGACTGTGAAATTATGCTTCAACTGGTAGTACCAAGTCATACATATCTTCTATAAAAGGAACTTGCCCAAACTAACTGTCTATACTCCCTTACTTCATCTATCTGTGCACTTTGTACTTTCTATCTTTCTGCATCTATTGTACTGTCAACATGAACCCAATTTTTTCTTCTAAACGAAAAAAACTTACATTTCATTCTGAGTTGCATCCTGATGCCTATGCACCTATATTATGTACTACTGCTGCTAAAGTTAACTATAAGCACATGAGACATAGTTTCACCCCTGGTGTAGGTACATCTTTTAATAGTTTTCCTGAGATATTGAAAAGACTAATAACTATATGATGGGAGTGTCTTGTAACTTTTCAAGATAATACCCAAGTCTTATTGCTGAGTTTTATGCTCACATGACCTTTGTCAAAGATTCATCTAGTTTTTTAACTTCAATTAAAACTTGCATACAAGGTCAAGACTATGTCCTTGATGAACTGTTCATCCTCCACACATTGCATCTCAAAAACTGCATGTTAGGTTTTTCAAAAATCAATGAATACACTTATCTTATAGGAATTTTTACAAGAGATTGCATCACTTTTAAACATAATTTAGCTACTGTTACTGATCAACTTGTGCCTGCAAACTTGTTTGACTTTCCATGCAAAGTTGGTATTGATTTTTAAACTGCTCCATGTCAATTTCTGGGAAAAATCTTTTGCCACAACTTCATGCCTGTCAGAACTGACAAACTGATGCATCCTTTTGACTTAGAACTTATGAAATGTGTTTTAACTAAGTGCATGCCATACAGTCTTCCATATTTTTTGTTGACTTCTTTTGAATTCTGCTATCATAACAACTATCTGGGTTATGGTCTTCTGCTGACATCTATTTTTAAACATATTGGGATTGATGTTTTTAATCATAAGACCCAACTTGTGCAAAATAGTAACATTGTGTCGCACCTAAATCTCCCTCCACTACCTCTCATAATCTTCAAACCAAATGACACTGAGCCTATTAAATCCCACTTGAATCTGCTTTCTCAAATTGATGCTTTAAATAGCATGAATCAACTGTCGTTGCAAAATCACAGTACTATGTTGAATCAAATAAAAGCTTTACAGTTGTCTATGCATCATCTTCAGGATATGTTATATGTACTGATGGAACATCAAAAGGTCGCAATTCCTCCTTACCACTTCACGGCTAGCACAAGCTCAGCTAAGATTGATCAAACTGATTAAACCCCTCCGGATATTACCCTTCCATCCCACGGCTTACATTTCTCTCCTATCTCCTTGGAAGACTTCTAACTATTTGGGAGAAATGTACCTATATATATATATATATATATATATATATAATTAATTACTTACTAACTATTTGGGATGACTGTACCTAAATATTAACCTAACTATTACTACTATTAACAGATCTTATCTCTTCTTACATTATCTCTTTTGCAGGTTCTGAAAAGAATATTTCTACTACTAACCTTTTTTGCAGGTTTTACAGTCACTTTTACCCCCTCTTTTAATAATGACAAAGGGAGAGAAGAAAATATATTATTATATGATGAATATGTATCAGGTTAAATATTAACTGCACAGGTACACAGGCTATGTGATAGGTTTTTCAAATATTTAAAAAAAAAATTGAAAACTGATTCATAATTCAAGGGGGAGCTTTCATATATTAAGGGGGAGTCTTAATAGAAAATATTTTTTACTTATTGTCATCATCAAAAAATGAGAGATTGATAGGTCTCCAAATCTGATAGCTTTATTTTGATGATAACACATTAAGTTAAAAAAGTCAAATATAGTAGAATCCTCTCCATAGAAATATAATATTATATTATATTCTTCTATACATCTATATTAACTAAAATATTTTTCATCCTCAATTGAATTTAATTTATGACCTTGATAAACTAATATCAAGTGTTAATAAAATTAATTCATATAGTAACATTTCCTAAGGCAAGGCGATTCCTATTTTTTTTTTAAATGACTTTTCTAAAATCTTTATGGGCAAAAAGAAAAATTATTATCTATATATATATATATATGTGTGTGTGTGTGTGTGTGTGTGTGTGTCGTGTGTGCATGCATGTGTTGTGCTTAACTGGACTTAACTAAAGTGCATGTGTGTGTTGTGTCGTGGAATTGTGTGTGGGCATGTGCATGTTTGCCAAAAGGAAAGTAAAGGTTTTAAAACCTTTACCTGTTAACCACTGACATGCAAATGAAAAGTTTTTTGGGCTTGCCCAATCCGTGTGATTCAAATTTGATCTGAACCATTTATTTTCTATCAAATGAATCCGGACCATTAAATTCAAAATCAGAATTTCAAATTACCTTTTTGCCCTAACTTCTAAAAGTTTATAAATAGGAAGTTTTTCTTCATTTCCAATTTGCCAATTTACAAAGAAAAGAAAAGCTCTCATTCTCCTCGCCTACATTCTCTCTGTAGAAGCTTTCACTATTTCTTCAACAAAGTTCTAGCATTCTAAAGAAGAAAAGATTGGTCAAAGTATTTGAGATTATTAAAGCTGTCTGATTTGCTTTATCTCATACTTGTTTATATATATACATATATATATATATAGATATTCGAATTTAAATTGTTATACACATTTAAATATATATCTATATTTCATCTATTTTTATCAATTAAAAGATCAATTTTAGATACCGATATTTGAGGGTATTCCTTAAACAAAAATATCATTCAAACGGTGTTTGAAGTTTTAAGTGATCGTTTATTGATATTACTTATTTATATAAATATTGTAAAGTAGATCAACAATTAAATACTGAAACAATTCGGAAATCTATCCGACCAGTATTTAAAATCGAGTGATCTATCGAAAATATTTATATAAGTATCAATTGTGAAAACTTAAATTTGGTCAGTTTTAGATACCGATATTTAAAAATATTTCTTTTAACAAAGAATATTATTCAAACAGTGTTTGAAGTTCTAAGTGGCCTTATTTAACATTTACATAATAGATAAAATATATTATCATATATATTTTGAGTAGAACGAATTTATTTGATATGTCAAGTATTGCTTAACTAATTTATTTATTATACTTGATATCTGTCATTACAAGTATTTGGTCTTATATTCATATTTATATAATACTTGTTGCATTGATTAAACTGTTATATCTGTTTAAATCCATAGAAACACATTCTTTATCATAAAGAATATATATTTCTTTATAAACTAGCATTAACATTATATATCTGCTTACACAGAAGCACATTCCACAAATATATAAAAGTCATTGTACTCTTATATAATTACTTGATCTTTAATTGTATCTGCTTATTCAAGAAGCATATTTCTGTCAAACTCATTTGTAAAGAAAAAGGGTAGAGTTAGTTTATTTTATGTACTTGTGAGAAAAACAAGTAATTCTTTGACCAAGACCAGAGTCTTAGAGAGGTCAGCTGGTAGTTGGGTCTCTAGTGAACTTGTGAGGAAAAGAAAAGACTGTTATTTCAAGATCAGATCATAGAATAGAACTTAACTCAAAAGAAAGGTACAACTAAGCTTGTGGATGGAGCTGAGAGCTTGCTGTCCAAGATAGTTAGTTGTGGATAGTTGTTAGTTTATCTTTAAAACTTTATAAAGGCTTCTCCGCCTATTGAAGGATTATTTATTACTGGGAGTAATAGGATCTCAAGTCCTGGAGAAGAGCTTGAGACTGGACGTAGCAACATACCCGAGCTGTATGTTGTGAACCAGATAAATCTCTTTGCATTGTGTGATTGAATTTTTACTATCTTGTTTATTAATTTCTTACACTACAAATTAATCAACTAAAAATTCAAAAAAGCTAAGATAAATTTTTTAAACAGTGATAATCTATTCAACCCCCTCCCCTTTTAGATTATTATTGGACTTTCAGATATCTCTTACCTTAACATGTGACTAGATGTTGTTTTAAACTAAGTTTTACTTTAGCTATAATTGAGACAGGTATGACTTGTTTGCTTAGTAGTCTGTATTAGAAACTTAATATTAATTCGCGTTAGTTTACTTAAGTTTTCAGCAGAATAATATATGCAGATGTATGTGTGATATATTCAAATGTAGAATTGAAGCAATATAAAAAGTACACCACAACAACAAGATTTTTACGTGGTTCATCCCTTAACCTCTAATCTAATGGCCTAATCCACGTCCAATACCAATTAATATTGGAGACTATTTTATTAATAAACTTGGTTTACAATTAAACCTCTTTTCAAAACAAGTTTCCACAAACTTTGAGTACTTATTCTCCTCGAGCACCTTTGCTCTCCGTGCACCTTTGTTTCCCGTGCACCTATGCACCCTTAAACACCTATGCACCCTTAAACTTGCTTGTAAAGACCCCCAATCCAAATCGGATTAGAAAACACTAGACTAACCACTTAGTCTATCAACGGTTTACAAAATTTATTAAAAGATGATGACAAGATAAATTATGATCAAAACAATAATTATATCAACAATACAAGACTCAACTAATATGTAATGATCAAAGAGTTGGATAAATATATCACAAGTTTAAGTGCAGTGAATAGAAGCTAAAATTAATTGATACTTGATGTAGCATAGCAGCGTGGAATGATTTCTTCACAAGGAAAAATTTAACAGCTCTTTTCAAGTTCTTGTGAAAAATATCAGAATGCAGTTCTTGGTTGTTCTTTCTCTTGCCCCTTAAGCCACAGTTGGACATATTTTTTTTATAGAGGAGGATTATTATGGCCGTTGGAACAAAGGAATTAACTAAGTAACCATGTGATGATGATGGGCAACAAAAAAATATTTTTGCCCAAAACATGGTACCCTGTAGGGTTGTAAATGGTAACCGAAAAATTCGTATTCGTCTGCATCCGTATTCGGAAAAAAGTGGATATTATTCGCATTCAAAAAAAATGGATATATCCGTATTCGATTTAAAGGTATCCGCAAATAAACGGATACGAATACGGATATAGGCGTATTCATATTCGTTTAACATGCGACTGTAAATATATCCGGCGGATAGTGGATATCCGTAATCTGATATCTGGATTCGGATCCGTATCCGGAATTCGTATCCGAATAACTTACACACACACACACACGCATATATATATATATATATATATATATATATATATAATAACTTATATATATTAATAACATACATATATATATATATTAATAACTTATATAAATCTATATATATTAATAACTTAATTATATATATATATATATATATATATATATACACACACACACACACACACATTAACTTACAAAACTATAGCTATTAGCTTGTTACAAATTTTTTACTTTCAAAACTTACTTGCGATGTCAGGAGGCGGCAACAATGGATAATATAATTTTTTTAAAAATAATAATTAAATATTCATTGTAAACTTTTGAATGATTATAAATATTCATGCATACTACACTATTACTCCACACACATAAAATGAATATCTACTTATTAATGGATATCTAAACATTAATAAGTAATTCATTTTGAAATTCATTATTTCAAAAATGATGAAATTTTATTTGAATTTTAATTTAGAGTATTGATTATTGTATTTATTAAAAATAAATAAATTAACATTCATTCATTAATGAACTATACTTTAATTTTTTTTCTTATTCTAGTTATAGTTGTAATTAGAGCATTTATTTTAAAATTTAAATTTAGGATTTCGAAATTGATGAAAACTTACTTGAATTGTAATTTAGAGTATTGATTATTATATTTATTAAAAATAAATAAATTAACATTCATTCATTAATGAATTATACTTTAAAACTCATTATTTTTTTTCTTATTCTAGTTATAATTATAATTAGAGCATTCATTTTGAAATTTAAAATTTTGAAATATGATTTACTGTCACATCCTTTGTCTTATATATTATCGTATCCTATATATTGCTATCAAGTTTAATTTATTTATTTTTTGTTTACAATTAATTGTAGATAGATAAAATTATACAACACAAATATTTGGGCTGAAAAAGATAAATCTTATATATTGCTATCAAAAGACAAGCAGCCCATTAACTGTCTCACCAAATGGGCCCAATTCAATTTACCCAAAAGCTCGAATCTGATTTTTCAAAACTGCAAACCGACAAATCTTGCGCATTCTCGATCATCTCTCACCCACTTTGCTCAGTGTGTTCACTCATTTCGCCATATCAGAGGACGACGGAGAGAGAAAAAGAGGTATGGGTCCAGTAAAATTCGGCGTTGGCCGTACAATATCGCAGCAAGCATTCGATGAAATGGTGAGGGAAAACATGGAAGATCTGGGAATGGACCCCATCGAAGCTTTACAAGACGCCATGGAAACCCTTACCCTCCAAGGCGTTGATCTCTCCGGTATAACTTAAGACCCTTTCAAAGGCCCCTTCCCCCTCCATCTTTCACTTTAATTTCATTGCAATTATAGTTTTTTTTTTCTTTATTTTTTTGACCGATAAACGATTTTTAATTATCCGTATTCAGATATTATTTTGAACGGCGTGAATAGCAAATACGAATAACATTTTTAAAATTTACTGAATACTATACCACTGTATTCGGATCCGGATCCGGATTCAGATCCGTATATATCTATTTGCATGCCTAGTGCCATGGGAATTAAATCAAAGAATAAGTCTACGCCGACATGTTTTTAGGACATGGAAATTGGACATTTTCATGTTCCCTTGGTTTTTTTTTTTTTTTTTTTTTGGTACGAGTCCTTCTACACGGACCGGCCAATTTGACATGAAAATTGGACCGGTCCATGTAAATATCCATGTTCCCTTGGTTCTTTTTTTTTTTTTTTGGTATTTATTTCAAACATATTTATATTATGAATTTATAAAAAAAAAACAAAAAAAACTGAAAAAATTAGGTGTAATTTGGATATATATCAAAAAAAATGGTTGTATGGGCCTATACAACCATTTTTTTGATATATATCCAAATTACACCTAATTTTTTCAGTTTTTTTTGCTTTTTTTTTTTTAAATTCATAATATAAATATGTTTGGAATAAATACTAAAAAAAAAAAAAAAACCAAGGGAACATGGAAATGTCCAATTTCCATGTCCCAAAAACATGTCAGTGTAGACTTATTCTTTTGGTATTTATTCTAAACATATTTATATTATGGATTTTAAAAAAAAACCAAAAAAAACTGAAAAAATTAGGTGTAATTTGGATATATATCAAAAATATGGTTGTATGGGCCCATAAAATTATTTTTTTGATATATATTCAAATTATACCTAATTTTTTCAGTTTTTTTTGTTTTTTTTTTAAAATCCATAATATAAATATGTTTAGAATAAATACAAAAAAAAAAAAAAAAACCCAAAAGAACATGGATATTTACGTGGAAATTTTCAATTTTCATGTCCTAAAAATATGTCAGTGTAGAAGGACTCTCAATCAAAATCAAGTAATGGGCAGTATTAAATTTGATTTCTTTTTAATCATGAGAATGTTCTGCCCAAGATAGTGCCTTCATGTATGAAGGGAATCCTACCCATGATATGTGGGAATAATGAGAAGTATGGTCAGCATACTTATATTCATGCTAGGCAAGGATAGTTAATATTTTAAGGAACCGTGACCATGAACATGATGGAGATAGCTAATATTTTAAGGAACCGTGACCATGAACATGATGGAGAGGATAGTGGGCAGCATTAGAAATGAATAGCATGTGCCTGCAATATTTTTGAGATGATGGGCAGCTTTATATTTATTGCAATGGAGAGTATGGGCAGTCAGCAGTACTCTAAGTAATGTGTATTTAATTTAAGCAATGGACAGCTTCAACGGTTTTAATTTAGGAAAAGAAATCAGCACAAAACTAATTGTTTCCACTATTATTTTTATGCAGTGTAAATACTATGGTCTTGATATATAATTAAAGTTAGGATTTACATTAATTTTTTAAAGACTTAATTATTTTTTCGATCTTCACAATTCTTGGAGTTATATCTTGAACTCTTGAAAATTTAATAAATCATTCAACTTTAAAATTTCAAGCAATCAAAATCTAAATCTGTAAAAATATAATAAGCAACTTGTCATCATTAAAACCAGCATAATATAAATCAACATTCTCCTCCAGAATTATTTATTTATAACATATCAATTTAACGTTTTATTGTTTAGAATAATAATTATAAAAAAAAATTCTATTTATTAAAAGTCGGGCTCTTACATGTTACTAACATTCAATTATAAATATTTGATAATTGTTTGTTTTAGCAAAGTTTATAGTTATTCTATAATATGTAACATTAAAATTTTAAAACATATTTTATAATCACTATATATATAGAATAAATAAAAAATTAAAAATAATTTATTTAACAAATAAACCCGTGCGAAACACGGGGCACTTAACTAGTTTCCTCAATTCACATCAAGCCGCATTTTCGGTAGTGCTTTGACTGGAAATTTCTTTGGCAATGTTAACCCTAATTTCTCCTCCAGGCCAAGAGTCTTTGGAGTAACACCACTAGACTAAATCCGTCTCCCTGATCCAAATGGAATGAACTCAAAATGCTCTCCTGTGTTAGATGTTTGAATCGAGAAACCTCTCAGGCTTGAAGGATAAGGGATGCTCCCGAGAATCTGGATCTCTTCCCAATTGCCCAGGCATATTAACCAAAACAGAAGTCAACGAATTCATTAAAATATGATATGATACAAATACCAAAAATTTATTTCAAGATTCAATAGAGTAAGGGTTACTAGCGTGTCAGATAAGAGTTGTTTTGTCCACTAAATAAGATACCACATGTAATCGTTTATTTTGACATCATGTGCTTTAACACTTAAAATGATTGTGGCCATTTCTCCGCGATTGCGAATATGGTTATTCACATGATTATAGCTGGCGAAAAATTTGCCTTATCTTCGATGTCATATTACTCCTCTATGAAGATTAGAAATACATTTTTTTTTAGTGTATTTCATAATTAGAGGTATATTTCTATTTTTAAGCTATAAAATCACGCTGAGTTCTTAACATGCCAATACATATATATTAGGTAGATTGACTGCTCCCTCCGTCCCTTAATATAAATCGTTTTAGAGAAATATTTTTGTCTCTTAATATATCATTTGAGAATTTTAAGTAAACATTAATTGTTTAGTTTCCAATATTACCTCAAGTATTAAATATAATTTTGGTTCTCTCACTATTTTTTGCTCAATAAATAACACTCTTTTTCCAATATAAGGACAATATAGACAATTGATATTATATTTAATACTATACAATTATTTCCTTAATACTTGTACACAACTCTAAATCGGAGGGAGTATTATTTAACTCAGAACTTGATTGAATAGGGAAGCTGAATCTTCGAATTGATGATGACAACTGGTTACACAACCTACATGTTTGAATTAAACATGATTCACAATCCTAGCTATCGCACATATCATAAAGGTTCTAACAACAATTTTTATTGTCAAGTGTCAAGCATCGGAGGAGATCCGAAAAATGCAAAATGTAAGTCTTCTTCATAAACATGATGAGTATCAGAGTCTTAACTTCTTTGGTATCACTCGCAAAGGTTCAAATTTTCTCACTGTTATCCCTATCCTATCCTTCATGTCCATTGTCTCAGGAGATACTTGACAATCGAGCTCCCAGTCGAATTCGTGAAGCAATGAACCCAAGAGAAGGTGCAGCATTTTGTGGGCTAATGGAATACCTGCACACATCCTTCGGCCAGAACCAAAGGGAATTAACTCATGGTGTTGCCCTTTATAATCAATATTTGAGCCTAAAAATCTCTCGGGCTTGAAGGACAAAGGGTCATCCCAGCACTGTGGATCTCTTCCAATTGCCCAAGCATTTACAAGTACTTGTGTATTTTTGGGTATGCGATATCCCATGAATTCAGTATCCTGCGTAGCCTTTCTTGGGATAAGTAGTGGAATCGGAGGATGTAGTCGTAGTGTTTCCTTCACGACAGCTTGCAAATAATGCAAATTATCTACGTCACTCTCTTCAAATTTCCTGTTAGGTCCTATCACCTTAGCAAGCTCGGCTTTAACCTTTATCATTTTTTCGGGGCTGCGTAAGAGCTCAGTCAGTGCCCATTCGGTCGAGCTGCTAGACGTCTCTGCACCGGCCATGAATAATTCCTACGATACATGCATCAGTTTTAGATAGAGGCTTTCCCTTAAAAGAACAAAATATATTTAGATATAATAATGACATTTGTTACATAATCTGTCACTGGGGAATTATTCATAGCCAGTGTTGGCTGTGAGTCTCTGACATTATCAGGGTCAACCAATCCGTCCATCAACAATTTGGATTTAATAAAAAAATTATACCTTCTTCCAAAAGTTCTTGTGGAAGGTAGATTATAAAAAAAAAAAATCCGAACTGTTGAAATTCCAGCGGGAGAATTTGTGGAAAAGATCCGCACCCAATTCTGGTTATGGATCATTGACCTATATATGTTAATAGTTGTAAAAGAAGTACTTACAAGTATAAATATGTTAATGTCCTGCTCTAATAGCTTAGGCGGTTCATCCTTTCCGCTGCCCTCAAATTCTAGTAACACATCCAAGAAGTCCTTGGTTCTTTCTGGCCCCTGCAGCTGCTGTTGTTTCTGTTGCACTCTCTCCTTGACAAATTCAGAAGCTATACCTAATGTTTTTTTCATATGGCGGTCCGTTTTTTTCCTCAAACCTTGCAGATCAAACCGTCTAAGCCATGGAAATACATCTGAAATATTTGCATGGTCACCCCACAGATCTATTAGCCCCATCATTGCCGTGAAGAACTCAGAACCTGCCTTGGACTCTGGATCCACCAAGTCACGCGATAACATGAGATTTCCAAGTAGATTAAATGAAGTGAGGAAAACAAACCTTGTCACATGTATTCCTCGCGCTCCCTTTAATTCACGCGCTTCCTTTTGTATCCAATGCACCATATTATTGATACACTTTTGCCTAACACCTGCTGTTTCGTTCATCCTTTTGTTCACCAACATTTCCACGGTGCATATCCGCCTTAAAACGCGCCAATACGAGCCATACGGGGCAAGGGCTAAGGAGCTTTTGTGGTAGTCGTGTGACCGCATGGTGTCGATAATGTTTCGATCTGCAAAGGAGAGATCATGGTTCTTAAACAACTCAGCTGCAGCCTGCGCTGTTTGAACAACCATGGAATTTACGGAGCCAAACCTTAGCCAAACCACAGGGCCATATTGTTTTTCTAGCCCAGCAAGAGCTCTATGTGGCATGGTTCCAAGATCAAACATGTTACCAAACAATGGCCATTTGGGTGGCCCCGGAGGTAGGCGGCTCGAGTGAGACTTCCGGCGGTGGTAGAAGAGAACCAACGCAGGTGACAAAATAATAATGGACCAAAAAACAAGGAACGAAAACCATTCCATGACTCCAAATTCTGGATTTGACTTTCTTGCTTGGAGTTGGGGTTTTTGATGCAGTGCCTATATGTAAAAATATGTTATATATGTGTATATATATAGTAGTTACAAAACTTAATCAGGCATGCCAACAATCAATTTTTAAAATTTAGACCTCTGAGGACATGAAAATAGTAGGGTAAGTTGAGCAATGCATTCAATATTCCAAACGAAGAAAAGATATAGTTTTATTTTAAAAACTAGGAAATAATATGATATTCTTGATTTGTTTGGTTGTACTTTTGTACTGTTATATATTCCGATCATCATATTATCACTACTAAATTCTTAATTACTCCCTCCGTCCCAAATTAATTGCTCAATTTTGACTTAAAAGATAAGTTGAGCAATGCATTCAATATTCCAAACGAAGAAAAGATATAGTTTTATTTTAAAAACTAGGAAATAATATGATATTCTTGATTTGTTTGGTTGTACTTTTGTACTATTATATATTTGGATCATCATATTATCACTGATAAATTCTTAATTACTCTCTCCGTCCCAAATTAATTGTTCAATTTTGACTTTTTTAAGTCAAATTGATTATTTTTAGAATTAATAATTAAGCATATATAAATATATTTCTAAAATTATAAAAATTGGGATTAGTAATAAATTGTATATATACTTTTTTTTGGTTATAATCTCTTCACCTATATTTTAGCAAAAATAGTAAAAATATTAGTTTTAAAAATGGTCAATTTGACTTTAGAAAGTCAAAACTGAGCAATTAATTTGGGACGGAGGGAGTAATAGCAAAGGTACATTTGAAAATATAAAAATTATTTTTAAAAATCATCATTTTAAAAATGTGTTTTTAGTTTTAATACGGATGGAATAACAATTATGTGTTGATCAAGGGGACTTATTATTAAAATAGTTTTGGAGAAAAACAAAATTTTAAGATATACTTTTGCTCACTGCTTATCTTTAATTTTTTCGGTGTTTACTTTATTAATTATGATGCAATTTTAACAACAAATTTTGAATCTTTTGTATTATTTTATATTATATTAAAAAATATTTTTTTTATAATATTGACAATTATTTATTGTGGAATGGAGACATGGAGTAACGAAGTACATAGCCCTTAAGACTAATTATATCAGGACACAACATTAGGATGCTTGCGTAAACTAATGCCAGATCTGTATGGAAAACTGGTGTTAATATTTGCGTAAATTATTAGACATATTATTTGAGGATCGTTTGATGATGATATATTTGGACCTTAATCAATGACTCTCCATTAATTATAAGACCAGGGGAGGGGAGTCATGTATTAATGGCGTACATTGATCGGTAACGATGTAATAACGTTAATAATTCTCCAATCAACCCTTATATATAAAAACACTTAGAGCGAAACCTTAATTAATTAGGAGTTAACTCGGACAGTTACTCAAAATCAATCTAGCAATTGGCGTACTCTCTTGTGTGTTCCTTATTACGAATTCAGTTGGTCTCTTCCTCTTCATATTCTAAGTCCCTTTTCGAAAAAATCTTTAATTCTTTGTTGTAATTTGATTTTAAAATTCTTGAAATTCTTTCATAAGCTCACAGTCAGATTAGCAGAATTTTTGGTTATTCACTTTCGAAACAACAAACGCAATAGCAGCCGGTCGGGGAAGGCGAAGGCGATGTTAATGTCGTACCTCTCTCTCTATATTTTTGTTTTTGGAATATTTTATTTACTAGGTTTATGTAAATGATTTAGGTGGTATGTGAAATGTGTTGTATAGTTAAATGATTTAGTCGTCACCTTTACGAAGTTAATCAGATCTTATGGATTGATTTTTGGATTTTTATGAGGGTGAAAGGCTAAAGCTAGTATCTTTTCTCAACGGGAACAAAGGGGAATTATGGAGAATGGAAATCAATTTTCAAAGAGATCAAGGGAGCATAACCGCGAATTTGAAGAAATGAATAGGCAAGCAAAAGGGGCTTTTGATTGAGGCAAAACAATTGAATTTTAGGGTTCACATGAGGAGGAAGAAGGAGAAACTTGGAGAATTTTTTTTTAAAAAGTGTCATATGTCAGAGAATAAGTTTCTATTAGCTTTGGAGAAATATGAACGGTGTGCCAGAAATTGTGAAGAAGATGGTGTAGGGTTTTAATAGATAAGAATTTAGTTTTCTCAAGACCTTATAGATTTGTTTGTTGTAGATGGTTAAAGGAGTTTTCTCAAACATACTAGGTAAAAATGAGATTGGGTCCTTGTGAGTGGTTGTCACTTTTTTTGCTGCATTAGTAGGTGTGCTTTGGACAGCAACACAGGGCATGCAGAAGATTAGTTTGTTGGGAATCAGCATGCAATCGTTAAGCTTATTATCATAGGGGGAAAAGGTTATAAGATCTGCATATGATTACCTGTATTCATTGTGTGATTTGATTGATGACAAAATGATAAGAAGAACATTAATACTATTAAGCCGTGTAAAGTCCTTTGTTGAATATATGTATAAGGACTTAGAAGATCAAATATGGTAGGTTGATCTAAGCTGAATAAATATCTATCTGATCAAAGCATGTTTGTAATATTAGGCTTTGTAAAGTCCTTAAATGAATATGATGTACAAGGACTTAGAATAGAATAGAAAAAGATCAAACTTGTTAGGTTGATCTTATGTACTGTAATGACATATGTACAAACAAGGGCCAAACTGATCGTAGAGCATTGCACTGACTAAGTGAAGGATCGTAGAGAAGTCAGTCAACATCGCAGAGCCAAGTATGCCATCACAGGGTTTACCAAGAAGACGTAGAGTTCTCTCGGCAGAACGTAGAGCACTCTCAGCAGGACGTAGAGTTGCCCCGGCCAAACGTAGAACACTCTCAGCAGGACGTAAAGTTGCCTTGGCATTGGAGTGCTAAGTTCCAAGATCGTAGAGTCTGCCATGCAAGCACAGTAACAGGCTCGGCAGATCGTAGAGTTCACTCGGCAGCATTCTCTGGACATCGTAGAGCTGCGCATGTCAACACAGAGCTTGCAAGGCAATCGTAGAGAGTGGCTCGGCAGAACAAGGAGCTTACTCGGGATCGTAGAGTATGCAATGCAAAGAGGAAACCTTTGTGCTAACATGGTTTCGTAGAGTCAGTCCAAGTCAGCCACTCTACGACTCCTACGAACAGTCTGCAATCAAGCAACAACGTAGAGCAGTCGTTGCTGAAGCACTCAAAGATAAAGTGGCAATCTTCAAGACTACCAAGCAAGCTGACATGAGCTATCAGACATAGCAAGATCTCTGAACACAACCAAAGCATCAAGCCATAACAGAGATCAAAGGACAAGGTCAAGTAATCACTCTACGATCCATCAAGGCTCTAGACCTGCATCAAAGACAAAGGTCGTAGAGTAGGAGAGTTATAACAAGATCAAGTGATCGTAGAGTTGAGTCTAAAATAATAGAAGCACTCTAGCAGTCTCAACAAAGCAAACCAAGAAGATCATAGAGCAGTACTCTATGACGTAAGGAAGAATGTCTGAAGATTAAGTAGAGCAGTCCATTACATCAAAGGTGTCACAGCAAACAGAACATCATAGATCAGTCCTCTATGACACAGCAGCAGAGCCAACACCTATAGAACATAGAGCAGTCCTCTATGATAAAGCACTGCAGCAATGGTTAGGGCTGAGCACGTAACTAAATTACATCCGAAACCGCACCAAAAATCGCACAAATCGCACCAATTAAAATCGCACCAACGGTTTCGGCGTATGTGACGGTTTTAAGTGGGTTGAGGAACCAATTTTGCGATTTAGTTTTGGTTAATGTACAAAACCGCATTTGCATAACCGAACCTGCAACATATGTAATTATGTATGCTTCTTCTGCATTTTTATTATATAAATTATATGGCCAAAACGACGTAGTTTTGGCCATGTATATATAAACATATTATCACAAACCCTAAAGTCATATCTCCTGACTCCTCTTTCTGATTCTCTCTCTGATTACGGCACAGCGTCAGCGCCTCGTTCAATTCTTCCTTCCAGTTCTAGAAGCTGCTTTAATAACTGAAGCTGCTTTTGAAGAAATTTAAGTTGAGATCCATTTTCTTCTTAGTTTGGTGTTTTATCATCATCTATCCTTCTTTCTCCAAATGGGTTTGTGATATGATTATGTTGTGGATGCACTGCCTTGAGCTTCTTGTTTTGGGGATTTTGCAGAAGAATAAAAATAGGGAAGAGATCAAAGAAAATTCAGAAGGAATCTTAAAAGATTTCAACTTTTGGAGTTGTTGAAAAATTTCAATTAGTATTTGAGTTGAGAGATACAGATGTAGAAAAATTTAACCCTCATGCTTTCTTTAAATTAGTCTAAAAAACAAATTTAATGTTTTAATAAGGTTTAAATTAGTCAGATCCATTATGTATTTTTGCTTTTGTTGAAAGGGCATGGACATCTTTCAATGTGATGAATGTTAAAAAGTGGGCAAAACACTTTTTACACTTTTCGAGAAAAGCATGCCCACCAGTATATGGCTTGTCATTGTTCTTGTTTAAAGTGGCAGACATGCTTATTTTTGCACCACTTGATTAGAATATCAAGTGTGTCGAAAATCATTTCTAGCAATTGCAGTTAATTTGGATGATTTATAAGATGGGTAACATGAATTTATAGATTTTGCAGGAAAAAAAATTTCAGTACATTTCAGTTAATCACATGACATCAATTTTATTTTCTTCATGTACTTGTCCAAATATTAATTGTGAGATCAAATGCTAAATGTTATAAAGAAAAATATATATTAATCTCACACAATTTAATGGGTGTTTATATTTTTTAGATCAAGGTGAACTAGCCTCAATTATGTCTACTCCTCAAATTCCTTCAAATCAACCTATTGAACAACAAAATGAAGCTGCTGCTAATGAGGTATAAAAAGCTCCTTAGTTATGCTATGTATTTATAAGTAGTAGTTAATTATCATTTTATATACTTTTTATTTTCAGAATCAGCATGCACCATCAAATGCTACTAATCCTATCCACATTGATGATGAAAAAAAGGAAGATAAGGATGAACGTAAGAATAAAAAGCGTTCAATTGCTTGGGAACACTTTGAGGTATTAGAGGGTTGCGAAGTGGGTAATGAGAAGGCAAAATGTAAATATTGTAAGGTTGTAGTGGGGTGTAACATTAGAAAGAATGGCACGGGCTCAATGGTTAATCATTTGCATAAATTTTGTGCTAAATCCCCCCTCCGAATCAATATTGACAAAAAACAAAAGACTTTAGAATTTGTTGCTTTGACAAAGGAAGAGAGAGAGAAAAGTGGGAGCGCAACTCATAACCTTGAAAGTCATACATTTAATCAAGAGAGGTTAAAGAAAAAAATTGCAATAATGTGTATTAAAGATAACATTCCTTTTAGGATTGTGGAACATGAGGGATTTAGAGAATTCACAAATTATACGGAACCAAGGTTTAAGATGCCATCTCGATGGACAGTTGTTAGAGACTGTCTAAAAATTTATAAGGAGGAAGTGGTTAAATTAAAGCAAATTGTCACCTCACAACGAGTCTCCCTCACAACGGATACTTGGACATCTATTCAAAACATTAATTATATGTGTCTAACAACTCATTGGGTTAACGATGATTGGAAGCTTTGTAAAAGAATTCTAAACTTTTGTTAAATTGGAAGTCATAAAGGGGTTGTAATTGGGAAATTGGTACATGTTTTGTTGACAAAGTGGGGGATAGATCGTGTATTTACTATCACGGTAGATAATGCCTCTTCAAATGACACCGCTATCTCATACTTGAAAAACTTTCTTAGGGGCCCAGAAGTAATATTGGAGAATAAATATATACATTTGAGATATTGTGCTCATATCTTGAACTTAGTTGTGAAGGATGGTCTAAAAGATCAACATGTGTCTATTAATAAGATACGAAATGCGGTGAGGTATGTTAGATCCTCTCCAGCAAGGCTTGCAAAATTTAAGACTTGTGTAGAAAGAAAGAAAATAAAGTGTGAGAAAATGGTGTGCCTTGATGTTGAAACTAGGTAGAACTCCACTTATATGATGTTAGAGATTGTTGTAAAGTATGAAGGGGCTTTTGATATGATGCTTATTGAGGATCCTAATTATGAGGGATTCTTTAAGCATGTTGGGGAGGAGGCTTTGGAGGATAATACTAGGATAAGAAATAGTAAGAAGAAAATGGTTGAAGGGCATCCGGAGTGGAATGATTTTGATAATGTCAAGTGTTTCATCCAATTTTTGAAGATCTTTTATGATGTTACAATGAAAATATCCGGTTCTAAATATTGCACTTCAAATCTATTTTTCATTGAACTTGTAAAAATGCAAGAGGCAATAATAAAATTGTGTTCAAGTGGAGATCTTGTGATGAGAAACATGGCCAAAAGGATGAAAGAAAAATATGACAAATATTGGGACAATATGGATAATTCTAATTTCTTGTTATATGTCTCGGTTGCTTTGGATCCAAGATATAAGATGCACTATTTAGAATTTTGCTTTGCTAGACTTTAAGGGAAAGGGTCTACAAAAACCTCGTTAACGTGTGAAAAAGTGATGAAGACACTACAAGAAATGTTTGATCATTTTAAAGATAATAATGGAGGCGACGTTTCTTCTTCTTCTAGCGTGAATATTGAAAGGGATTTAGATGATGACTTTGAAAAGTACATGCAAGAACAAGTTATGGGGGGAAGTGGAAAAATAGAGATTGATATATATTTGATGGATGGTAAAGAGAAGAAAGATGAAAACTTCGATGTTTTGGGTTGGTGGCAAATGAATTTGGTGAAGTTTCCAATTCTTTCAAAAATTGCTAGGCATGTATTAGGTATGCCTATTTCTACTATTGCTTCGGAGGCTGCCTTTAGCACCGGGGGAAGGACTATTGATGCATATAGGAGTTCACTCTCTCCTAGGATGGCTGAAGCATTGATTTGTAACCAAGATTGGTTACGCAATTCACAAACTTTTGTCGACCTTCAAGAACAATCGGAAGAACTTCAACAATTCGAGAATATTGAAAATGGTATATTTATATTTTACTTTTTAATTTTTTTATTTGATTTTATTGTACTTTGTCAATTATTCTCACATATTTTTTTTGTATGCTTCATAGATGAATTTAATTTGCTTGGACAATTGCTAGAACAATGCGTGGTCGATGAATGACTAATGGAATGCAAATAGGTAAGCTATATTACACTTGAAGTACCATTATCACATCTACTGCAACATTTTCACATCAATTCTAAATTTCTATCATTATCACATCTACTGCAGGCTTTTCACATTAATTTTTAGATGTTGGCAGTAATTTTTTGATGTTGGCAGCAGGTCTGAAGCACTTGAATTGGTAGTTTTGTAGTTATTATATAGGTTCAAGTAGTGGTTATTGTATAGGTTCAAGAAGTGGTTAATGGGGAGTTTTTGTATACTGTAACTGCTGTTGGTGTTGGATTTAAAACTGTTGGTGCTGCACTGCTTTTATAATAGGGAGTTTTTGTGGTTATGTGGGAAAAGATATTCTGTTTATATTATGTATGTAGACTGTAGTCAATATATATATATTCTGTTTCAGATTATTTTGCAGTCTATATATTTTGTTATATATTATGTGGCAAAGGATTGCAACTGCTTTGCAACTGTTATAGCCTGTAGGTGCACTATTTTATCTAGATTTAATGTATTGTATTATATTTTTTAGTCGGTATATATTTTGTTAATGCAAGTGTATTGGATTATTCTATTATATATTATGTTAATGCAAGTGTATTCTATTATTTTATAGTCTATATTTTATTTTGTCCTGATTTTTTTCAATATGCATATGTTAATTGGTTTTAAAACCGAAACCGCACTCGAATAAAACCGCACCGCATGTTTCAAAACCGCACCAAACCAAACCGCACCATGCGGTTTTATGTACGGTTTTGAATTTGTGGAACCGCACTTAAGCGGTTTCATGTGCGGTTTGGACTTTAAACCGCACCAAACCGCACCATGCTCTGCCCTAGCAATGGTTAAACGAAGATCATAATGCTATGCTCTGGGAACGAAAAGCCAAATGAAAATCACAGAGCATAAAGGAACACAAACTGCAGTATAGTGTGAAGCACATCAAAAGCGCAATACAAGTACAGTTAGCCACTCTACGAACTACAAGGCAGCACAAGGCTACAACTGAAGTTAGTAGTTCACTCTACGACCCAAGGTAACAATCTTCAGTCAAAAGCAAACATGTTAACTCTATGATCAGAAGCAACAAGCTGCATCCCATACGATCGTAGAGTAAGTGCCAGCTGGATTAAAAGTATTAGAGCACTTAAGGTTGTTATCCCAAGATGAGCGACTGAGTAGATAAAGGAGTATAATAAGTAACCAATTTAAGTGGACCTCAAACAACCATATTTGCAGCAGTCAACAAAGCAGCGCATGTGACTCCACTATCTTGGTACCAGCTAATGGATGCTGACTCAGTCATCACTAGCAGACTTAAGGAAGTAAAATACTCAGTGGTACAAAAAACAAGTCTGCAGAAAGCTAGTCTCCAACGGAAAGAAGTGCAACAGGAAGATATCAACGACGAGCTTCCAACGGGAAGAAAATGGAGAACTACAAAAGAGAAAGCAACACTCGAAAATGAGTGTGCGTTGGTATGCAGTAAGCAAGAGAGCAAGAATACAAACTGTACAATCAGCTAGAAGCTTCACTGCAACATGAGAGGTATGCCAAAGGGCTGGCATATGAGCTAAGAGTCGAATGACCAAGAAGCCAAGATCTAGAGTAACCAGATCCAGAACGGACAACTCTATGATCAAGCAAGGAACACTATGTGCTGAACAGATAAAGAACTGACTTGGACAAGTCAATCAGTGTTCAATGGAAGTGATCATCTGCATCTGTTATGTACCAGAAGAAGGAAGGGCTTCAACGACCATCATCAGCAGCATCCAGAAGAAGATCACAAACAGCTGCCAAGTACCTGTAGATGAAGGAGATCAAAGTTCATCTTGGCAGCACAACCCAACAAACAATCAACACACCAAAGAGGGTGGGGCGTCCTTGTCTTAAGTGACTAAACAAAGTCAAGTCTGCTAGACTTACTGAGTACCAGAGGGTACAAGAGATTTTAAGTCTGCTGGGCTTAGTCTACAGGTTCCAAGGCTACTGGCCTTGAAGAGTTCTTAGTGAACTGGTTTCCCAAGTCTACTGGACTTGAAAAGGGTCATTGAATCCTTGTCCGAGTGACTAAAAATAACTCATAATTGCGGGATACAAGAGGGGTCAGATGATCCGTGTCCGTGTGGCTTGAGTAGGGTCATAGGATTCTTGCCTTAGTGGCTAAAAACAACTCTTGTCTACTGGACTTAAGGAGGGCGTAGAGTCCTTGTCTTTGTGACTAAAACAATTAGTGGATTCCTACTTGTTGAAGTAGAAGAGTGGAGTAGGAGTTATTCAGTCTCCAAACCACTTAAAATCTCTTGTGTTATTTACTTTCTGTCATTTACTTTATGCTCAATGAACTGCTATATTTGTTATCAACCATACCATAGATTTGTAAATTGAACTGAGATTATGCTTGAATCTATGAAGGGGTTATTAATGATTATTCCGCTGTGCATGAATTGATTCTTTATTTCATAACTGTTATACTTTCATTAATAAATGGAAAAATTTGTAAAGGATCTATTCAACCCCCCTTGTAGATCCACATTGTGTCCCTAGGAACCAACATAGTTGTTGGTGTATTAAGTTCAGTTTTAGAGCAGTTTTAAATAAAAATATGTAGATGTTAAACCTGACATTTATGTGTTAAAGAAATGGCAGTGACATGTGGTTAACTAATATATATATATAGCTACATTAAGTTGTGTATTCTTTTTCTAAGTTCACATTACATGTTTGATGAAATGTAAAAAAAAATATACATTGGTATTTCATAATGCCTAGAATGTATACTAATATAACAATCTTTGATTGTATTTTCTTACGTAATGATCAAAGTGGAAATAGATGGATCTTTCTATTTGAAATTTTTTGAGAAAAGTTCAATCTCAATGCATGACAAATCTATCGATAGTGGACAATTGTTAAATCTTAGTTCAAATTGTTTAGTTTGAGGTATTTTAACTTTTGATCTTCTATTTTAAGTTAACTGATGTTCTCACATAGTATTTATTTTATGAGTACAAATTCTCATATAGTATTCTTGATTTCAAATTCTTTAAGGTTCTTGGTCCGTTAAAATGCGTTTACGAATCTTCACAAATTAATTTATACCTTACACGGACTATCAAGCTTGTAAATTATAAAGCGAGGAAGTCATGTATTGATTTGAAAAATGTTGTATGCAACACATACTTGCATAATTAATCAATTATGGATCGGATAAAGAAAAGCAAACCATATAATTTTCCAACCAGAATAAGAGTGTATATATCATAAGTTCATAACCACAGTCTGCCTGTTAAGTTCTGGTTTGCATTTAGAATAACATAAATTTTCTCGGATTGAATTGAATCTACTAGAGAAACAAAAAATAAAAAATTACTCCCTCTGTCCTCAAAAGAGTAACTAAATGTATAAATTTTTTTATTCTCAAAAGAATGAGCAAAGGTACATAAAGTGAATGATAAATAGGTCATTTAGTAGAGTCCATTAATATAAAAAAAATAAAATTACTCATCACTTTATGTTATTTTATAAAGTTACTAAGAATAAATTTGAAACTTTTTTTTTATTCTTTTTTCTCTATTTTACTTTCTTAATATTTGTCAAAAATATACTTACTTTTGAGGAGTGAGGACGGAAAGAGTACCATTTTCTTGCATTCATCGTCTAACTGTTAAAGTGAGCTCATGTTAAGAACCAAAAAAATACACAAAAACTCGGTGGCATTTTTGTTGGCATTTGATAGGAAACTTGTACGAGATTATCACCTCATCAAACCTGAGTTAATTTATTTCTCCAATAATATACTGGTATATATATATACACACACACACACTCCAGATAATATAATTTAGTTACAACTGCAAGTTACAAACTTAAGTATTTTTGAGAAACTTCCAAACTGAAGTAGGCACGCCAACAACAATAATAGTACTGTATTTTAAAATGAGAGATATAATATTTTTTTAGTTCATTCAAAAATTAGTAATATAATTTATTTTAAAAATATAAAATGATCGAGTTTCTACTTCCTAGGGTTAAATGCTTTTTTGGTCATTATACTTTAGGTCAACTTACAAATGGATAACTGAACTTTTTTTTCTTACAGTCAACTCACTGAACTTAAATTTTCTTACAAAACGTTAGAAAATCCGTTACTTTAGACGGAAATTAACACACCAGCTGCTGAGTTGTAAAAAAAAAGCTTATGTGTCAAGGATTATCCAACGTGGCCTTCATTATATGGATTTGGAGGAAATTTTTTTTGAAGAAAATGAAAAAAAATATTTTAAAGAATAATATAAATTAGAAAAGTTAGCCAAAAAAATAAGAAAATAAATGAAAAATATATTTAATTATTTTTGTAATTAATATCAAATGAATTATTATTTATAATTAAGCCATTTATAAAACATAAAAACTAAAAATATGCTAATTAAAATTAAAGGGAATATGAAAGAATTTTTTAAAAATAAAATAAAATCAAAAAATTTAAGAAAAAAACATGAAAAAAATTAAATGCAAAATGAGATCAAAACCAACAAATTGACTCCAGTGGCTTTCTAGTTGCTCTTTTCATTTTGCTCTTGTTAGTAGGGGAGTTTTTTGGATTTTGTGATCTGAGACGTTTGGATCTGGTTTGGTGCTTGCTTCGGTTTGAGCTGGTGTCTTATCAGTTGGTGTGTGGGTCTGTTTAATGGGTGTTTCAAATTGTTTTAAAATGGAGCTCTGTTCCGATTGGGTCTAATCAATTTGTGGTTTTTGGGTCTAATCATTGTTTGTTTGCCAATCTTAAGATCTGATTTTTGTGTGATGGTTTTGTTTGTCCGGGTTCTGGATTCTAATTGCAGTGTTATGGCTTTGATCTGGAATTTGGGTTTGGTTCTATGGATAGAATCTGAGTTCGGCTACTCACCGGAATTTGGGTTCTGATTCCCTACTGATTTTATGTGTTTCCTAGGTTTATTCTATCCATTTAATCAGTTATGGGTATGTTTGAGCTGGACGTTTCTGTTCATTGTCCGAATTTGGAGTCCTTGCCGCGACTTGTTCCGACAGTTCGCCGGATTTGGCAGTTGGAGCAGCAGGTGTTGTCATTGTTGATGCTAGCACACCGTTCTAGCTCATGGTTTTCCAGTTTTACAAATTGGGACTCAAATTAATTTCTATTAAATGGATTAAATGAATCAATTGATTAATGTGAACGATTTAAAGAATAATTAGTAGATCTAAGCTTGTGAAGGTGGATGGTGGGTTTGAATTTTTCTTAGATCTGAATGAAGAAGAAGATGAACAGTAAAACATTTAGCTAATTAAATTAAAAAATTATTTTTACTACACATAATTCATTATTTTGCCAAGTAAAAATGTATGTAATGTCAAAATAAATTTATAAATATGTATGTATATAAAACCAATAAGAATTGTAAAAACGAATTTATAAATATGTATGTATATAAAATCAATAAAAATTAATTTTTAATTTTAGCATATTTTATTTTTATAATTTGCTAAATCTATTAATCACAAAAATAAGTAAATTTTTTTTTTTTTTGCTAAATTTTCTGATTTTATTTTATTTTTATAAAAAAAATCATTTATTTCCACTCAAGAGTGACCACATCATACATAGTCACAGCCATATCGCATTATTATTTTCACGTCAGCTCTTTTTCACAACTCAGCATCCCAGGTGTCAATTTCCGTCTAAAGTCAAAGGACTTAACGGATTTTCTAACGTTTTGTAAGAAAATTTGAGTTCAGTGAGTTGATTGTAAGAAAAAAAAGTTCAATTATCCATTTGTAAGTTGACCTAAAGTACAGTGACCAAAAAAGCATTTAACCCCTACTTCCTAACATGTCATACTTTTATTATGATTGGTTGAATACTATCATATCACCCGTATTATATTTTAGTAAATGTTAATAATATGTTTGAAAAACTAATTTTTTTTTCTTATTAGTTACTTTGTGTGTTGGGGGACCCTGAGGAGGAAGAGCCGGAGAAAAATTCCGCGGGGGATTAGGTAGCTCCAGAATATGTTGTAGAGGATGTAGCACCTGTTGAGGAGGAGGAATCTGTAATAACCAAAAGATTTTTGTACATAAGGTAATGGAAATGAGAATCGTTCAATAAAGTTAAAATTTCAATTCTTGAAATGTGAATTATAATCATGTATGGATCATATTTATATAAATGGAAAGCTAGAAAATCATAACATGAAAAAAAAATAAAAAGTTATTTCACAAGCTACAAGTAAAACTAAATGGAAAACGAAATGGATTCAGAAATGGATAAGTAATAAATTTTAGCCATTAGCAAGTAGTAATCCCTTTGAGCTACTAAGGTCACATAAACCAAGCAAGCCCACTTGAATTCACCAACTAAGCAAGCCACTTGGATTTGTAAACCAAGCCTACTTGGATACGTACACCATACAAGTCCAATAACCAAGTCCAACAAACAAGCCCAAGCCCAAGTCTAGAAAATTCCAATTTAAGCACATGGGATAAACATTGTAAGGAAAGAAAAAAAGGGGAAAAGGGTGGAGTATCTGGCCACGAGGGAGTGGGAGGTCAACAAGAGCCACGTGATGGCTATTATTAACTCACTTTAATAATGTAATATTTTAGAACTAATGTATTAGTTCTTGTTGTATTTACTCACTTTCTTGCTATGAACTAATTTTCAATTAAGATTGCAACGAAACTTGGTATGTAGTTTAAATTGATGCTTTCTATTTAATGCAAGTTAGTTATCATTGAATCGTTTATTATATTTTGTGCTAATTGATTAATTGTTTGGCTAACAATTACTGTGATAATCTATATAAAATTATAAAATAGAGTATAGATTTAGATATGGATATGATAACATCTGTTCATATAATCTGAATAAGGTTAATATGATTAACATGTAGGATAGGAATATACCTACGTGTCTTTTGTAACCATTAGAAGAATTTGTGCCTAAAAATCCTAATTAACTTGATTCATATAGGAATATAGTGAGTTAATTGACTAGGGTGCTCCTTGTAATTTTGTTCCTTGTAATTCTGTTCCTTAGAGATCAGATTTAGGAGGATTTGTTTACATTACTTTCGAAAAAAGTGCGTGAATACTGTAAAGAATTCTTGGTTAATGAGTCATGTTAATTAATTAAATTAAATAAGAAGTAAATTGATTTAAATGAAATACCAATGGAAGTTATAATCTTAACCTATTAAATCTGCATTTACTCTTGTGAGTTGTTATTTTAGTAATTAATTTTATTAATTTTAATTTTTGCAACCAAAAATTTCGTAGTTTAAAATAGGATTAATTGAATTGAAATTGGTAATTGATAAATATTAATTTATTTTCTCGTGGGAACGATATCCTTGCTTGCTAAATACTGCAAACGAACGCGTATACTGAGTGTTATTAAGAAATTAGGCAACAAATTTTTGGCGCCGTTGCTGGGGAAATTAACTTAATATTTTGTCATTATTAATTTCAATCAAATTAATCTTAATTTAAATGTTTTTTTATTTTATTTATTTCTATTTCTGTTTTACTTCCTTTTCAGGTACCATGACTGCATTTAATTATCAATGGTCGTATGAGAGAATGACACAACCAAGGGCGACAATGATAATCGATGTTGATGCATTTACAACATTATCAGCCCAGATAACAACGCTTACAAGTACAGTTGACATTCTTGGGAGTCAGTCCATTCAGAATGCCTACTATCAACAGTAGCCCAGTACCAACCCAAATCTCTATCATTCAGGTTGGCAGGATCACCAAGACTTCCAAGACTTTTCATGGAGCTATGATAACCAAGATCGATTTTATACTCCAAGTCCATCATACCCACCAGAATTCTCGTATCCACCTCCACCACAACAAGAGATTATGAATTTGAAGGAACGCCTTACCAATTTCATAGAGCAATATGAGATGATGATGAACAATCAACAAGTGGTGCTTCGAAATCTCGAGAATCAAGTAGAACAGCTTGCCAATGCACTTAAAAATCGTCGTCTCAATACTTTGCTAAGCGATACAGAGTTAAATCCAAGAAGAGAAAGCGTGGAGTATGATAATGCAATTCTATGTCGGAATGTTGAGGAGCTACATGCGGTTGGTGAGCAACTAAAGAGGACATACCCAAATATGAAAGATAATAGTGAGAATGTACAGAAGAAGATCAAGAATGAGAGCCAGGAAAAAAGAGATCAAGAGATGTCATTCAAAGTGTTTAAAGTTGTCAATAGTCCCTATGGTCATGAGGAGTGTTATGGAGAAGTGATTAAAGCAGACATAGTAAAAGATGAAAAGGATGGGAACAATTATTTTTTGTCAATGAATGAAGATCAATATGAGGATCCTCAAATTTGCATGAATTCCAGAACTTTCAAGGAAAAGACGAATAGGAGACATGAAATACAAATTTTTGCAATCCAACCAGATTAGAGCAGCAAAGACAAAGTCGGGTTGAGGATGTTAAACTAAGTGCTAACTGGGAAACAACTCAGAATTGCAATTTATTTGCCTTACTTTTAGTTCAATTACTTTGTTTTAGTCTTCTAGTTCATTTAGCTCTTTAGTATTTATTTTATCTTAGTCTAAGATTTTACATTCAATTATAATCTCTCTGCACATGAAAATTAATCATTGGGTCTAATGGATTATAGGATGGAAGCATGAAAGAGGACAAATATTTGCTAAGTATGGCCTAAGCGCTTAGGCGCCCAACCCCTTTACAAGCCAAGCGCCTAGGCGCCCGACCAGACTAACTTATTCTGCCTCCAAGCGCCCATTATAGGCCAAATCTAAGTGCCTAGGTGCTCTAGCCAAAACTTAAAAAAAAAATCTCTAGCTCGGGAAAACTCAATACAAACCCAATTCTTCTCTCTCCTAATTCAACCAAACCTCTCTTCAACTCCTTCACAATTTCCCCCCCCCCACCTACTTTGTCTATTTACCCACCACCAGACTTAAACCCTGATGACGACGAGGAGGATGAGGAAGATGATGATGTCTAGGAGTAAGACGTCTATCAGGGAAGTCCTCAGTTCTTAAACTCTATGTTTTACACAATGAGGACATTGTGCCATTTAAGTTTGGGGGTGTGTGTGATGTCATTAAATTATGCATGTTACTTATAGTTGCATTAGTAGTTGCATGTTAATTGTTTAGGTTGTGTTATGTATTTAGTTTCATGAATTTTACAGTAAATTGATATAATGTCTAATGTGGCCAATGATAAGACTGGATTGATGGTTGTAACTTAAGTAGAATTGAAAACTAGTGCTTAGTGATGGCTTTGACTATGAAGTAAGGTTGAACTTGTCTGAAACTTATGTTAATTAAAAAGGCACAAAATCAACTGTTTGGTCAAGCTAATTCAAATTGTTACATAATGTGCTTCTGGTGGAAAGACTTGGGTTAAAACTTGATAATATCTGTGAAACGCCCTTGAAAGCAAATGCAAGCAGGATCTAAGTTTGGGAGGATCTTGGGGTGTTAGTATGTAAAAAAAAATCCAAAAAATATATATAAATAAATAATCTAACTTGACTAGTTTAGTTTTGTGGCCTCTGTTACTCGGGTTATTAGATCCGGAGGGGTGTCTTAACACTTAGTGCCCTAAAGCCAACTGGTTTGGGAGTCATTGGTCGAAAGCTTGTTACACGGATAGCTTTGAAAAGCCTAAGAAAACTAGACATTGCACAAGTCGAGTTTAAAAACGAGATGGAGTGTAAGATGCAGTCGTGCAATAATATAATATATATGATATTAGGAATAAACCTCGTTAGGGGCCCCTATGCTTAGTAATTGCTTGAATCAGCCGTTTGGTTGTGCTCACAGGTTGAATTGAGTTAAAACTGGAAGTTTTCTTCTAAGAGGTCAATTATGTAATTGATTTGAGTTGTGATTGATTGAAATGGTTGATATACACACACATAACATGAGTGATGACAAGTATAACTTAACTAATTGGTTAAAGTTAGAAACGTTGCATTGGTTGGATGTTTTGTTTAAGTACTGTATGATATATTTGAGGCATGATGTTGGATACTATGTTAGTTGATTGTTTAATTCGTAGACATGCTAGTTGGTTTGCATTTGCATCATTACATTACTTGAGGAAAATCAATTGTGTAAGTTTGGGGGTATTGCTAGAATTCAGAGATGGAACTCTAGTGCAAAAACATTTGTTAACACCAATAGAGGCAGGGAATTGAAGGAAGCTTGGAGATGGGAATCTTCTCAATAGTTTTTCTTCTCTAACTTTACTTTAATATTTGTATTATCCATGGACGTTAAATAATATTTGAAAAAGTTTAATTTATTTGTTATGAATTAAACTTTTATCTGTTTAAATTAAATTGGCTTGATATGAGATTGATGTTTGAAAAATATTAGAATTAGTTCTCTGTAGGATCGACAACTCTACTTATCACTTTATTACTTGTTGACCGTGTATACTTGTAAGTATTTATTGATTGCAAAACCTACCAACAATTTTGTCTTGGGGTTATCGCGAACCCCTAAAGGTCATGATTCCGTTTTTGTTGTAGTGGACTCTTTTTTTAAGATGACACATTTTATTTCATGCAACAAAATCGATGATGTTTCACACATTGCATCAATTTTCTTTAGTGAGGCTACGTGGTTTGCCTTGGTCTATAGTTTTTGATAGGGATGTTAAATTCATGAGTTATTTTTGGAAAACCCTTTGGAAAAAACTAAATACCACACTTAAGTTTTCCACTACCTATCATCCATAGACTGATGGTCAAACTGAGGTAGTTAATAGGAGTCTAGGTGATTTGGTGAGGTGCCTTATAGGAGCTCACGTGTCTGGTTGGGATTGAGTTTTATCTATGGCTCAATTTGCTTATAATAGTTCGGTTAATCGCTCTATTGGGGCGAGTCCTTTTCAGATTTACACTGGTTATCAGCCTAGGAAACCTATTGACTTAGTCCCTCTTCCCCCTGCATATAGAGCTAGTGAGCCTGCTGAATCTTTTGCATGACACATTCATGATTTGCATGCTGAGATAAGACAAAAAATTAATTTGAGCAATGAAAATTATAAGTCTGCTGCAAATGTTCATCTCAGGTACCAAGAGTTCAATGAGAATGATCATGTGATGCTTCAACACCGTGTCGAGAGGTTACCTTTTAGCACATGGAAAAAGGTGCATGCTAAGTGAATGGGTCCATTTCATGTTAAAAAGAAGGTTAGTGCTAATGCTTATGAGTTAAATCTTCCTAGTAATATAGGTATTGGTCCTGTATTTAATGTGACCGATCGTGCTCCATATCATGGGCCTTCTACTCCGTCGACCCCATCTCCTAATTCTTCATCTATTAACCCAGTTGAGCCTATACTTATTCCTCCTTTATCTGTTCCACCTGCACCACCTCTTGTTTCTTCACAGTCTGCATCAGAGGGTATCGAGGATGTCTTGGATGAGAGGTTTGTGTCGACTAGGCGCAGAGGTTATCGCCAATTCTTGGTTAAGTGGCACGGTAAGCCTGACAGTGATTGCACGTGGATTGGTATGAATGAGTTTCATCGCATTGATCCTACATTGTTGGAACGTTATGAAGATTTCATTTCGACAGAGCCGAATTTTTTCCAGCCGAGGAGAAATGATGGGGGATCAATGATTTAGTTTTTTTTATTTTTTTATTTTGTTTATTTCATTATGATGGACTTGTTCTAGTTAATTGGGGTATTTTTGTCTTTAGTTATTTTATTGGTCTCCAAGTCCAATTTATGATTGTTTTGTTTTGTTTAAATACCGATGTAATTCTCCTTGAGAGGACATTTTGCATATTACGATTATTATTAGCTTTCTTTATATCATGGAGATATTTACCTAGAGTTAATAGACGACGCAGAGTTGAAACTCTAAACCCTAGAATTTAAGCGCAAAGCTTAAATCCTAGTTTTATTTATCTATCAATTAATAATAAATTCATCTTACAAAGTTATCCAACATCATTCATCTTCAATGATTCAATGGTTCATGTAATTCATTTACCATGGCGGTATATACAGCAGAAGTAAAGCTTCATAAAGCTTCCATCAATCTTATTACCTTCACGTTGTTGGTAAAGCATTGCTTGGATGAAGGCATCATCCATTTGAGATGTCCAATGAAATTTTTTCCTCTTTTACAGCATTTTCCCCCATATTTAGTATCTACAATTTAGTGACGTATAGAGTAATAAAATCAACAATTTCATACATCAATAATAGTAATGCATAAGAAGAACAAAATCAAGAATTTCATATAGTTGTACAACAATTGAATAAAACAATACTCATTCATTGTTCACTCTCATAAATATTTAAACAACTCACAATCACTTATTACATATCATATTTCAACTACTTGAATATTCAAAGTAAAATAAACTAGTTTAACGTATTAATTTGATAATTTCATTGTCAAGATGCAACAAATAATTCCCTCGTGCACAATCCTCATTGGTGTCTCTTGGCATGGAGGGTTAATTTCTACTTCTGGAGGTTGATTCAAAATTTCTTGAGCAACTTCATCAACAAGAGCACGATTTTGGTCTGCCTCCATTCAAGTAATTGTGTAGAATGCAACATGCTAGAATGATTTCCGAGTGTACTTTGTTGGGGTTAGAATGGCTCAGTTGTGCTTCTTATAATGGCAAATCTTTTTTTCAATACACCAAATGCTCGTTCAATTGCATTTCGCAATGATGAGTGACGTATGTTAAACAACTCTTGGGGATTAGCCAGGACCGAAAGGAGTACTCCTTTAAATGGCAATGCACTCCTCTATAAGGTGTAATAAGTCCACTTATATGCATGAATCCCGCATCAACAAGATAATATACTTACTTATTAACAATTTTAATGATAGTTACATATACTATATTCAAACTACGTAAAATGAAGCACGCGTATTAAAATATTACCGTTGGGAATTATTAGTTTGTCTCCTGTCGAAAGTGTATTTTTTATAATTCTCCAATTTGATGCAATGCCTTTCCAACGGGGCAAAACATATGTCAAACTTTAAGTTAAAAGTACATGCAGCCAATATGCAGCCAATACATTTAGGGCATGTTCGAGAGAATGACTTATTTTAAAATGACTTATAAATTAAAATATAAGTTGACTTATAAGTTATTTTAAATTAAGACTTATAAATAAAAGCGTTCGACATCAATTTGACTTATAAATCAGAAATTAAGTTAAAATAAGTTATGAATGTGTTCGGCTCATAATGACTTATAAGTTAAAATTAAATAAAAGATTACTAAAAATGACATTAATAAAAAGAGGAGCAAAATAGAAGAGGAACGAAATAGACATTACATTTGGTCAAACTAACTTAAGTCATTTTAAATTAAGTTACAAATACTTACTTTTTTTTTGACTTAAAACTCAACTTATAAGTAAAAAAATAAGTCATTCCCGAACAGGAGAATAGTAATGGATGACTTATAAGTTGATTTGACCAACTTATAAGTCATTCCCGAACAGCCTCTAGTGTAGAAAATCCTTTTCGATCATGGTATCTCGGCCCATCTTTGTTTGATACTTTGACGCGAATGTGTGTTACATCAATTGCCCCAACACAATCATGACATATATACTTGTTATGTGAAAATTTATATGCAGATATATTTACATTTCAAACATTATGTTGAGAATTTGAGATTCATTTACCTTGAAGAAAGGATACAACCTACTATTCTTGCATATTTCGGGTGAACTTGTTTCTCCAATAAGTAGTTCAAAGGCAGTTGAGACAGTCACATCAATTTTTCATGTTCACTCACTTCGTTATCATCGCCCTTTCTTTCTTTCTTTCTTAGTTTTCTCCAGCAGCTTTGAGCTTTTCTTTCAACGAATTTTAAGTATATTAACTTTACTCACCCAAATTCTTTGCTAAATTATGTACATATTTGTTGGAGATGGTTTTTTACATCATTACTACTTGAAAATTTCAACTATTTTTCTAATTACTCATGTTTACATCAAATTGAGATAAAGATAAACCAAAACAAAATTCAAACCCACATTTCTTTTCACATTATTTCTCAACATCCAAACAATAAAATCAAAAGACAAAAGTTTATTACCTGCAACAATAGAGATGAAGAAGTTGTCGTCAAGGGGAAGGAGGTGCCGCTACGAGAAGAAGAGCATTCACTATCAAGGGAAGAGCAGCTACAAGGCCAGGACCAAGAATAGAAGCCGTAGCAGTCGCAAGGAAAGAAGCGATTTGTGATTGTGAATGAAACCAAATTGAGATTGTTAGTAACCCTGGGATATAGATAGAAATAATTTATGTTTAGTTAAAAATACTGGGAATTAATATTTTCATAAAAAAAAATGATAATTTTATAATATTCTTCTCACATGAATAGTAAATACACTGCGCGCTCGAGAGCTTGCGAAAATATTAAATTTTATTTGTGTAAATATTAATTCTCAAAATATAAAGGCAAAATTAGTATTATAAAAATATTACTTAATTAAGTTTTTCTTTTTCTCCTAATCTTCTCATTTGAGGAGAATTTTTTTTAAAAAAAGTTGAGCAAATTTTCATTTCTTTTTTCTCATAAAAAAAAAACTCAAAAACATCCATTAATTTTTTTATTTTATGCAAGTTTCCTTTCTTTTCTCTCTCAAAAAACATAAAATATATATATATATATATATACACACACAAGTGGAAACTATATAAAACTACAGACTTCACACATACGTCTATTTATGTGTTCCTTCGTGTGATTCATCGCCATATAATCCTCCTCATTATCAAAAATTTGCAATTCAACTTTTTCCTTTATGAATTTGGGGATTTGAAAAATAATCCTAATGTGGATTTCACACGTCATGAAGCTGAGATGGTCGGCTGTAGTATTGGGAATTTCGAACCTGGTGGTGATAATTTTTGGCATAATTTTGATAGCTAGAATGTATCCAAATTGTGGGTATGGAGATATTCTTCCGTTTTTCGCGATTTGGTTGGTGTCTTTTGTGAGAATTGTCGCTATGATTCGCACTGCAATTGCTCAGCGAGCTACAGCATTGTTGGTCCTCAACACTGTATCTGAAACCCCTATTGTTGATGCCCTAATTCGCCATGAAAAACGGGTATTATTTAATTCCTTAATTTTAATTTGAACTTCAATTTCTGTTTGTAGGTTTTTGTTTTATTTCCCTTGTGATCATCTGTGTAATTGGTGGACAAGGGTAAAGGAAAAGAATAAGAAGAGTAAAGGTAGGAGTCAACCTCATGAATATAGTCTAATTTTATATAATTTTTTAAATGCCAATTATGATACTAAATTTGAGCTCACGGGGAAAAACTTTAATTTTTCTGTCACCAAATCCTCAACTAAATCGAGCTTATAGCGGAGCTTTTTTGCTTAAATAAATATTTCATTTGAAGAGTAAATTGCATGTTTTAATTTTAGTATTTTTAGCTCCTCTGTTTAATTTGTGGAAAAGGTTAAGAAGAGTAAAGAAAGAAGGAGTCTACTTCATGAACGTACTCTAATTTTATAAACTTTTCCAAAAATTAAATGCCAAGTATAATTCTAAATTTTAGCTCATGGGGTAATTTTTCTCTCACCAAATTTATTACTAAAACGAGCTTCCATATTTCCTCTATTTAGTGAATCTTATTTCCTAATTAAATGTTTCATTTGAGGGCCTCAGAAGTTCTTCGTTATTTACACGTTTTGATTTTACAATTTTGTGATCCTCGTAGCATTTTTAACCAACATACCTTCTCAGACACACAGAGTGAGACACAAGTGTGTACATATATATATATATAGGGAAAGTCTCTCCAGCGAACCGGTTCGTTAGCGAACTGGTTCGTTAACGAACCGGCTATGGCGACGGTTTTTTGGTCTATGGCGAGGGTCGCTGGTTTGTTAACGAACCAGTTCGCCGGAGAGACTTTCCCTATATATATATGTGTGAATTTGCTTTCTCCATATCCACACACATAGATACACCTTTATATATCTTAATTAACAGATGAGATATAAGAGATGGCTTTGGTGGACCCGCGCTGCGATGATCATTACAGTTCTGCAACTAATGGGAGCAACTTACCTTGTCTTTCGCGTTGTTAAACATGTTTCTCAAAGTCCAACTCCTGACGACTGTTTAATAGGTAAACTGGGCTCTGCATTTGTCTTGGTGCTTTTGTACCATCTTTAGTTCAGATTAACATTAAGCTGTGTGCCTTCTCTTTATAGAATTTGCACGTGAAAGTTGGAAATTTATCCTCTGCACTTGAAAAGTCAAAATTTATTATTTAAATCTTAATCTGGACTAACAACATGGTGTTTGTTTAGTGATGATTTCCTTTGATTGGTAAATTTTTTTTAGTGTCGCTAGACTCCCAGTCTGCTAAATTTTGTTGTTCTCATTTGATCTTTTCACAATATCAATTGATATGCATAGAATATTGTCAACTCGCCTAAATTAGCTCTTCTGTGGTTCTTGTATCTCTAGATTTCAAATGAACTAGGAATCAGGGATTCTTCGTTACCGCGACGAATTGACGTATCCCACACAGGATACTCCAATTCTCAAGCTCTCAGGGATTTTCTCCTCTTTTGTAATGTATATATTTTGAATTATCTATGATTAATTTTGTTTTTTTGATTGAACATTAAAGTTATATTGTTTATTGGATGTTTTTTGTTTTTCTGTTGTAGCAACTATTTTGTTGAATGTTTTATCACATATATATAATTGTACACATAAATATTTAAATATTTAATAATGAAATATATGTCGAATCCCCTTGCACCTGAATCCCCATATTTTGAGTTTTGGCGAATCTTCGTATTTTCATATGACACACCAGTGTTCCCGCACCCGTATTCGTGCTTCTTAGGTCACGAATCTATTACCATAGCGATTGGCAGTCAAGTTTGTGTAAATGGTGAATTCCTTTACTTCATACTCAACTCTTCTCCTTTCTTCATGGATTGGTTTATTCATTTTCCCATACCCTTATATTTTTTTTTCTTATTTCCTTCTTAGTTCATCTTTCATTATTTCACCATTTCCATTACTCAATTAGTGGCTCAATGGGTAACTTGGTGGTGGTGAAGACCAGGGCTTGTGATGCGGTACGGAAGAATAAATTCAAGAAGTTTATTATTAATTTTGTTTTGTTATTTAGAGATAAATATTGGATTATTAATGTAATTAGTATAGTAGGATATTTTAGAAGTTTTAATTATAGTAATAGATTTTAATTAGGAGAGTTTTAATTATGGTAGTAGACTTTAATTAGGAGTTTTAATTATAGTAGTAAATTTTAATTAAGAGATTGTTTCCTTTTTAAATTAGGGTTTTTACTTGGTCCTCCAATATTGGGTTTTCTATTTGTGTGTTTCTTTACTGATTCTATACGGAGATAAGTACTCTTATTCCTTCTTCCCACCTTGTCCTACATCATAATGGTATCGAGAGCCAAAATTCCTCATATCTTTTGATTTCACCCAATTCTTTTCTATCTTAATTTTCTGGCCTCCACCAATTGTTGAAGTTCTAGGAGAATGATGCGGTACGGAAGAAGAAATTCAAGAAGTTTATTATTAATTTTGTATTGTTATTTAGAGATAAATATTGGATTATTAATGTAATTATTTTAGTAGGATATTTTAGATGTTTTCATTATAGTAGTAGATTTTAATTAGGAGAGTTTTAATTATGGTAGTAGATTTTAATTAGGAGTTTTAATCATAGTAGTATATTTTAATTAGGAGATTGTTTCCTTTTTAAATTAGGGTTTTTACTTAGTCCCCAAGTATTAGGTTTTCTATTTAAGCATTGTAATATTTCATTATTTGATAGATTATGAATATGAATTGATTTGAGATTAAAGCTGTGAGCTTTTGTATGTGTTTTTTACTGATTCTCTGCGAAGATAGATACTCGTATTCCTTCTTCCCACCTTGTCCTACATTAGTTTGGGTAGTGACTCAATAAGGTTTTGATGACTTGGTTGTGACTCAACGAGTGTAGAGTTTGAATAATTTACTCCATCTGTCCCATAATAAATGTCCTAGTTTGACTTTAGTGGTCAAATTGATCATTTTTATAATAAATAATTTAAAATATTTGTATAGAATTTTTAAATCACGAAACTTGACATTACTAGTACATTTTTCGCAGTTTATTGTGATTATAATCTCTCAGCGTATATCTTGAATTTTTAAAAATTTATTAATTTAAAAAATGGTCAGTTTGACCATGAAAGTCAAACTAGGACTTTATTATAGAGCGAAGGGAGGATGTTTTTAATCTTTAAGTTTAGTGTTTATGGAGGATGATAAGAAGATGTTCCAATGAAGGAACTGCTGTTATATTAACTTGTTAGGATCAAGATGGATCCTACAAAAAAAAAATCATTGAGAAAGAAATAGGCAGTAAAGGAGAATTTTAGATGAGAAAGAATAGGCAGAAAAGGAGAATTTTAGATGAGAAAGGGGATAAAGGAGAGAAAATATCTCCAGTCAAATAATTCATTCAAATCCTGCATAAAGTGGAAGTACATCCCTTGCACATTTATTTATAATACTCGATAGACTCCTAGAAGCTAATACCATCTCCTTATCCTAATAACTATAACATCCAAACAAAATAAAAATAACAAGAATGCCATCAGACTTATCAAAATAGCAAAAATGCCATTACAACTAAATGCAGAAATCTAGTCCTTGGGTTACTACTATCAAAATTAAATTCTACTATAAGTTAATCATGTGCCACAATTCTTACAAGGTCTTGGTAGACATCTGAATTTTGTTTCTCTGATTAAGATTTGTACTGTTCAAGATTAGCGAGAATAGTTAATATCAAAAGGAAGTTATTCTCTTGACCTCAAGCATATCTTTACTCATAGTTGAGATTTTGGGTTCCAGCATCGTAAACTCCTTTCTATCTATCCTTGTCATCTATGTTACATGAACTCTTCACTTTGTCCTAAAGTACATGTGTGCGACACTCGACATTCGACACTCGGACAAGGGTATGGGTACTGAACACTTCATTTTAGTATAAAAAATGGCAAAATTGAGGAGTATCCATGTGGGACTCTTCAAAATATCATGTCCAACTGAACACTCCATTCGAGTCCGTGTAACATAACTTGTCATTTCATATATAACCATAATTGTCATGGCATCGCCTAGGCGACGACTAGGCATCTTGGCGTTGGAGAAGGGCAAGACAATGCCTTGGACGCCGAGCCGTCAAGGCTCACGCATTGGTAGCGGGCCCAAATTAAGTGATTAAGTTATTTTTTACCATGACTCATCATAACCAATGGACTTTTCCATTTACCCAAGTAACTCAACCCATGACCCTAACCTAACCCATGACCCTACTCCTTTGAATGAGAGTGATGCTCGTGAAGGAGACGGAAATGACTTCATAGTTGATGACTTTGCTTGAGCTATGACTAGAGACAGTAGAGAGTGGCGACTTTTTCATAGTGTTAGTTATTATGTTTTATGTTTTAGTGTATAGAAAATTTTATTGTGCATATACTTTTGAAGTACAATAATGTATAAAGTGCATATTGTTTACGATTTGTCGCCATACGGACACTATGGCGGACGCCGTATCCCCTAGGCGTCCTGGCGGTCAACTACCGCCGCGTCCCGCCTTGGCGCCGTGACAACTATATATATAACTTATATAATTGACATTGAAAATAATTATTTGTTGGAAATTAAAATTTCCATCAATGATGTTTTTGCAGGGCTCATTCCCGTTGGTACCAAGTGGCAGCGAAATATACTGGTCATATTTATGATCATGGTGTGTTTTGTTGTAGTGGTGCAATGTCTTGCAGGATCTGACGTCTTAAGATGGAGATCTTTCTACACAACTGAAGATTATGCATGGAAGGCTCATTACCATGAGGTGTTTGATTATGGCCTTCGTGAGGCATTGTGCTGTATGGGACGTGCCAAATACTTGTATGATCTCTTGTCATTTAGTTGCATTACAATATTTCAGTTCTATTTGAAAGTTTTGTTCATATCCTTTTTTCATTTTAATCATCCAGAACTGTGTTGGAGGAAGATGAAGTTTATTCAGTCGCACAGTTATTGGGTGATCTTGTTGCTTATCGTGCTTCGGGCACTGGGCATTTGGAACTCTTGGCAGGTTTCTCTCAATTCTAGGATGAAGTGCATTATTTTATTGGATAAAATGTAAACAAACAGCTAAAACCAAGGTGGTAACCCGTTGAGCAAAGTCCCACCCCCTCCATGGAGATGTGGGTTCGAGTCTCAACACCCCTTCCCATTCTAGTGGAAATCTCTTAATGGCTCCCAAAAATATTGCTGCTACAATCTATGTTTTTAGTCTACACCATTTTGCAAATGTTGTGCCTCTTATCCTATTGACCTAGGTAGTTGTGGTCTGTGTCTTTCTATGATCCAATAGCTATGCAGTTTCTCAAACTCAGACCGAGGCTTATAGCAGTAACACTTGTACAGTGAGTGGACTACCTTCGAGTTAGAAGTTACGAGTTTCTTGTGCTTCATCATGATTTGAAGTAGATGTTTTGTCCATATTAAAAGATACAAAATAATTTAGGCACAACTATCTGGGCCAATTTTTTATCTTTATTTATTTTATTTTTTTACAGTGCATACTGGATAAAATTTTGGAAACGTATGTAATATTTAAAAAATGTGTATAACCTTATTTTATTATTTCTTCCAATCTTATTCATCATATGAAAATTTCAACTTTAATTTCTTTTGAAAAAGAACAAATGTATTAGCACCATAAAAGTTGTTCCAAGCATAGTTTGCCATATGGTATATTTTGAATTTCAGTAATTTAGCTTCATGATTAGTGGCTGATTTATAAGTACAAAAACTAACTGTTTATAATGTTTAGGAATACGCTGAATTGCATTAACGCTGGTAGTTCGCAGTGGAAATAAATTGTGGTGTTAGCTTTATACGAAATAACTGCTTAGCACATCTCAATATTATGTTATCTTGCACTACAGCTCAGTATTATATTATGATGAACATAACAGTCATAAGAGAAGGAAAATACCTAAAAGGACATAAATCAATTAACACTCCCTCAAGTTGGTATAGTCTTCATTCTGTGTTTGTATGAAATATAATTTGCCTTGCCGAATATGTGTAAATTGTAGTGCAGATATAGTGTTTGGCTCGAAGGTAATATATTATGAATATGGGAGATTAGTCACTTATATATAAAAGAATATTGAAAATGGTGTAGGGTCTGAAGGTTAAAAATTTCTGTTCTTCATAAATTTATTTTACTAGTCCTTTTTTATTTGCTAAGCTATTTTATTTGTCCTTTCGCGAGTTAAATTTATTCTCCATACTTCTCCTTGATATCTCTTTGTGGAATTTTTATATTCAGGATTAAATTGTCATTTTTGGTTTAGGTCTAGCTTTGTTGCAAAGGCATGATCAATCTCCTATAATTCTTCAAGAAATGATCGAGGCACCTGAACAATGTCTGCACGAGGCTGCTGCTTTTCATCCTTTTGCTGAAGCTGCCTATACGGTCTTGTGATAAGACATTCCTTAATTAGTCTTTTTGATGTTTAATCATGACAACCTTCTAACATTGAACCAGTACATGGTGCAGGGTCTGTTACTTGATTTTGGAAGAAACCCTGTATTGTTTCCTTGTGCATGGCTTTATAGACAAGGGATATTGACTCCATGGTCTCGTAACAGGTCAATAAATAGTCCATTGGTCTTCCATACTATTGAACATTTATTTCAAGATTGTTTCTACTTGATACATTTCCTTCGAGTCTTTGACCTTCCACTACCATTTTCAGAAGTTGTACAAGGACTTGTCTTTGAGTTCGTTTATTTGGATTAAACATGTTACCTAGATTTTCTTTGTTGTTATCCGACACATTTGGTCTTTACAGTTCTTTTCTCTAGGCGACCTGTACTTGAAGGTGATAACTGGTGGCGAGGTCATGCAGCAGCTTTCTTGAAATATGTTGATTTATCTCCAGAAGTACTTCGAAGAGGGCGTGTCAATCAAGTGAGTTTTTCTGGTCTTTCTTATCTTTTATAGCATGTATTTGTTATTTAAGAGGTTGAGTTCAAGCTCCATGTTCAATGATCCTGCCGTCAGTGCATCTAATATCATCACTTATTGATTCAATTTTCTTTAGGTTCTAATCTTTGTTGAGTTACAAGATAGCATGCCATTCTTCGCTTATTCAGTCCAATTCAGTAATTATATAAAAAAGACTAGGTTGTCAATACTCAGATACTCCAAGAGTCTATTATTTTTGAGCAGCTATATATTTTATGGCTTGGTATATATATTCCAGCTTATGGATTGTGTAGTTTCAGAATGATGTAGTACAAGTAGCTTATCAGAATATCTTTTTGTTTCTTCTTTTTCTAGCAAAAAGAAAATCTTTCCATCTCTTTTTGATTAGAGTCTTTTTGAGTAAAATGCAAACAAAAATCTGTGATTTACACCAATTTTCGAGTCAACACCTGTGGTCCATAAGCTACTATTTAACCACCTATGGTTTCACATTCATTTCCAGACGACACCTGTTAATGATTTTGCCTAACAGCGTTAATTTTTTGTGATTAACGACTATGTTGCCCTTCATATTTTATTTCCCCTGATAGCATTTTCTTCATTTTTTCAACTTCAACATCTCAATTCCAAAAGGTACAAATTTTTAAATGTATAGCATTAAACGTAAATATATTATTATAACTAAATTCTATTACAACTACCTTGATTAAATTTAAGTATAATAAATAAATAAGTAATAAAAAATAATGAACAAAATTTACTATCAAACTAAACTCAATTAAAACTAAATTGCATTAAAAGTAACACATTCTCAGTAATTAAAGGCATTGAGATGTAAATATTGAATATTACATGAACCTTGTTAATATACAAGAATAATCTGACAAGGTTAATGCGGCCTTGACAGTTGCCAACCGCCCAATTTGTATCCTACACCAATAAGAACCCTTTCACCATAAGAACTTTTCTAAAAAGATTACTAATAGTTATTGGAAAGTAGATGAGGTAAAACAGTAAAAGATGATAGAAGAACAACATAGATACTCCTTCCATTTCATAAAAAGAGTCTAATTTGTAAAATTTACAAATATTAAGGATGCAATTTTGAAACTTTTTTTTTTGGGGGTGCATACAAGACCTTTTTTGTGAAACTGGAATAATAAAAAGACAAGTATTTTTGAAGTTTATTTCAAGAAACAACACATCCTATTCTATCATTAATATAGGATTTGAGTGATATGAAATGTGACCTCAAACCTCCTCTTCACATGACACTTGGCAAATTACAGCGTTACATATTTTTCTTATACTTTAATAACTTATTCACATGATATATAAATGTTTTGAGTATGTGCTGATAATTTAATTATATACAAAAAAAGGAATCTAAGCCATAGAAGGTCAAGTTATTAAACTTAAAAAATGGTGAATATATGAATAGGGATATACTTTATTAAATTTGAGGGAGACTTGAGGGTATTTATGTCTTTTGAACATCATTATAATTGTTGGACAACATTTCACATGCCTTTTGGCTAGTGGAGTCCTCTTGCTGTCAAAATGAATGGAACCCAGAATTTGGTGTAAACCACATGTTATTTGTTCATAAAACTCATTCTTTTTTTGTTGTATTTTTTGGATAATGGAATTTATGCAAACATTACTTGGAAAGAATGATACTTGCACTAAGTTACTAACTTCATTACCTGGGTAGTCTCCATTTGACAGAGTAAGTGATGTAGGACAAGGTCAACAAGGGATTTAGAGAAGGGATAAAGAGGAAGGGGAGAAACCTAGCCTCTCAAGGAATCAGTAGAAATACATAAAACTACACAACTTTATTCAAATAATTCAACTCTAAATTTCCAATGATGAGATGACATCATCTTACACAGAACATAAAAACCCTATTTCTAGTATAATTTAGTTAACCTAATTTAATAAGGAAGCAAACTTCTAACTAATAATCCAAAATAATCTCTATAACTAATATATCTAAAATACTTAAAACAATATTTATCCTGAAATAATAATAAAAATTAAGTAACATAATCTTTTGCAATTTCCATACCCTTCATGACCCATTTCACGTTATTAAGAGTAAAAGTCCAATGCTTGCGTAAAAGCCTGTACATCAAGTCTTTCTAATTTCAGTGTCAATTAGCTTCATTTTTTACATTATATGTTACCCTGTCTATGTTTCAACTTTCAAGCCAATAGTCTAAGCCTACTACTATCTTGAACCAGTTTCTTTACTTCAACATATATCTATAATCACGTTCGTTTCATACTACGTTCAAGAACAGATACTTTGTCTTGCTATTGGGGAATGCCCTAGCTAACTTTTTCGATTTTGTACGAAAAGATTCTATAAAAAAATATAGATTATAGGGTATAAATATTCTCAGGATTCAATTGCATTTATGGGTTTTCAACAAGTTGTCTTAGGATAAGAAAAGATGTTAATAATTTAGACTAATCTAGATAGAGCTGTGTGCCATTAAATTTATGAGCAGCCAATACCAAGTAATATAAGATTTTAGCATTTCTTAGTACAAATAGCTCTTTAGTCTAAATCATTGGTTGTTCATTTAATGGTGCAAGTTGTTAGTTTCTCTCTTTTTTATGTTTTAGTTGTCCACCCTTTGGTTCTCAAAATTGTCTTACATTGATTTCATGTATTTTCTTAATCAATTTTATGATGTATCTTTATCTCATCAACTTCAGGCAAAGTGTAAAGCCGCATACTTTGTTGTGGTGCTACATCATGTAAAGTCTGTTGTGATTGCTGTGCGTGGGACTGAGACTCCGGAAGACCTTATAACTGATGGATTGTGTAGGGAATGCAGTCTTACTAAAGAAGATTTAGATGGGTTGATAAAGTAAGTTGCTCCTCTCACTGTCTGTCTGTGAGCCTTTGTGTGTAACTGCAAAGGGTCTGTTTGTTTAGGTGGAGTATTTATGAGTCTGCATTTGCAATTTCTCGTATTTGTGTTCCTTTACATGATTCAGTTATTTGAGACCTAGAGGATGCTTTTGATGATCCAAATAGGAGGTTTTTGAAATTAAAGAAGCTTAAATAGATAATCTAGGTAAGGCTATGGGGCCTAAGAGCGTCCCTTTTGTAGTTTCAAAGTTCGTGGGGGATGTAGCCATAGTTTGAAAGGCTAAAAAGTCGCTCAAGGAGTGGAGGACTACATTCTTGTCAATTTACAAGGATAAGGAAGATATTTAAAATTTCTTTAATTATAGAGGGATTAAGCTCATGAGTCTGTTATTTCCCAAAGACACTTGGAGATCTAGAAGGGGGTTGAATAGATCTTTTTAAAAAATTTCCTTTTAACAGAGTATTACCAACTTATAAATAATGCAGGTTAATTTAAATATACACAGCGGAATGATATTTTGAATTTAGCAAATCAAATGTGGAACTAAGTCACAGTGCTAAATCGCAGAGTACTGAAAGTAAATGCTGAAAGTAAATGAGACAGAGAATTTTAAGTGATTCGGAGAACAAATATCTCCTAGTTCACTCTTTTACTCTACGAGTAGGAAATCCACTAAGAATGAGGTGATCACTAAGATTTGTTCACTAAGAACAGTTACAACGATTGAATCACTAAGATTCTTACAAGTCACAAAAACTTGGCACAAGTCACTAAGACTTGATTACAAAGGTCACTAAGGCCTGAACAATCACGAAGAAATAGATTGAGTTAGAGGTGTTGTTAAGTGGCTTTAAGTCTAGCAATGAAAGACTTAGCAGCTGAGCAAATACTTCTAGATTCGTAAAGTAAGGTTCTTGACAGATTGACAACAATTCAACTTGTATGATTTGTGATCGTTACTGTTGGATTGAATCTGCATGCCTCTTATAGACGAGCTTGAGATAGTCCCATTGGAAAGTTGTCGTTTGTCGTTTAATGCTCTAATCCTAGAAGATCTCTGATTGTTGACTTTAGGGAGAGTATGTGTCAGCTTGCTTTCGGCTGTGACAAGTCACGTTAGATTGCTACAGAGACACTCAAGTGGGTCGTCAGTTCACCGAACTAGTTGTTTAGACACGCTTCGATCTGATCTTCTTAACTCTAAGATGTTTCAACAACTATCTTGGGATCTACTCTACGCGTCTAGACAGTGTCAGTCCATTGTCAGAGCTGACATACTCTCCGATCCATAAACTCTACGATCTCTGACAGACTCTACGGTCTTCAATGAGTTCTACGATCTCTGAGTCGACAGCTCTACGATCTTTGGCAGACTCTGCGATCTTCAACTTGTTGTACGATCTCTGACTAGACAGCTCTACGAACTTGACCAGAATGCTCTACGATCATTCACTAAGTTTTACGATCGTCTTAACAATTTTACGATCGATTAAATTCCTATAGCTATACATCAAGTTTACTCAACGAAATAGATCATCCTAACAAGTTGATCTTCTAATCTAAGTCCTTTTACATTAATTTCATTATAAGGACTTCACAAAAGCTACTGGATACAAATATACATTATATCATCATCAAATAAAATATGCATTTGTCCTAATAATCTCCCCCTATTTGATGATGACAAAACCAGTAGTTTCAAGCAATAATCAAAAGCAATCATCAATTTTAAAATGTAGATAATATAACACTTTGAATTTAAATATGACTTATATACAGTGAGCAACTTTATGTCTAGAAAGAAAGAATGAATTTATTGGTTGAATGAAAGAATTTAACAGAGTATAAAAAAATTTACAACATATCTATCTATCTATCTATCTATTTACCTTCTCCCCCTACGACTCCTCGGCGGATCTCTTCGCTCAGCTTCTCGCCTTCTCAAGTAGCTTTCTCTCCCTTCAGCTTCTCTCCTCTGGATTTCTTCTATTAAATCTCTGGGACTATTTAATCGCTCTTCCCCTTCAATGTGAACCCCTTGAAGATTTCTATTTATGAACATTGGGTCATTGGATAGGAGTCGTGAGCCAGTAGGTGTTACTGCACTCGACAATTCTGCCCTTGAAAAGGAAGACTGTCCATGAGTTGGACCATGGCCCAGAGGAATGGCTTGAGGTGCAGAAGAATCTCGACAGGGAGGTGGAGAAACAATTGATGTTTGCTGAGGTCGTCTCCCTTTCCCTTTTTTGTCAGCATCTCTGTTACTTCGTAGTGCATTTACTTCCTTAGAGAGTTGCTTGACAGTGTTGACAAGTTCCTGCATTTGGCTCCTGGAAAGTGCAATGTCGTCTCTGAATTCTCGATATTTGGCTTCAACTTGTTCTCTTTGTTGATGAACAATTGCCATCGCATTATCAGTGCGTTCCATTGAAGAAACTTGATAGATTCTGCATTTGTAGATTGGAGAGAGAGCACTACTGCTTTATGACAACGATCTGCTTGAAGTAGATCTCGTCTCGCTTCTGAATATTCTCAAGGATAGTATTTATAAGCTCTTTAATCCTTTTACCAAATTCCTTGGACATCTCCCCAGGGACTTTTGAAGTTGTCTCAACAATATGAGCTAGACCTTTCTGTATTCCAGTAGCCTTGTCCTGGATCCCGTCAGTGCATTCACCAGCAATGACATCTAGCATTCTTTCAAGTTGGATCTTGGACGGTACTACTGCAATTCTTTCTAGGATTTGTTCCATGAGAGCTTCAACTCCTTCCTTATTACCCTGGTTGAGTTGAGAAAGAACTAATTCTAAGCTAGTAGTATTAGAGGAGGAGGGTATATCTGTATAAGTATGAGATGTAGAAGGTATATCTGTATAGTCATTGTGTTGAGTATTTATAGGAGGGTCAATTTGGGTTTCGATCATAGGGTTTTAAGACTCTACGATCGTATGATCGGAGAGGATGGAGGAGATGGTGAAGGTGATTGTATATGTACAGGAGAGATGTGAGGTGAAAAAGATATATGTATAGAAGATGGAGTATTTTGTGTATCGATTGTAGAGCTTTTTGAGACTCTACGATCGGGGAGTTCAGACTTTGTACATCGATCTTAGGGTGTTGGGACTCTACGATCGGGGAGTTAGTGTGGTTACTCGATTGCTCAGCACTCGTAGTTTTGGACTCTACGATTGCTTCATTGCGAGAAAGAGGTTGGGTATTAAAGAATAAAGAATGAGAAATGAATGTAAATTTATTGTATAAACCTGAAGAAGATTTACCATTTGAAATTGTTCTAGAGGCGAAGTTGAGGACCCTTAGATAATTCTGAGGCAACACCTTGACATTAGGATATGACGTGAATGTCCAAGTGATGAAGCTCAGATCTCCGTGCATGAGTGCTTTCAGCAAGGGCATCACAGGAAGAAAATAGAACAGTAAGTCACTATGATTATCATAGATAGTAGTGCTTTTGTCTATGTCTTCTCCTGTATTATTATATAGTGTTTCACCTAAGAATTCCACATGCATTTGCCTTGCTCCTATCTCTTCAGAGATTGGGGGGCTTCATATGTAGCATCTGGTTGCTCCCCCTCAGATTGAGCATCTACAGGCTCAGAAGCAGTTGGACTTGGCTCTGTTCCGATGTCCTCTACAACAGATTCAATGATCCTTGTTAGCTCCAAGGAATCATCAGAAGAGCTTGGAAGTGGAATTTGCGTCTCCCCTTCAGAAGTAGCTTCGACTAATGTTGCTAGATCTGGGGTTTGCTTCTTTTTCTTCTTCTCATCATTCTTCATCTTCTTCTTTGACTTCTTTATTAATCTCTTCTTCTTTAGCTCGGGTTTAGATACCTTCACAGTCGTCTCTTCATCCTCTTGATATGGCTCCGACATATCAGTCATCTCAGTCGTCTTTTGAACATTCATTGGCTCGAACTCAGAAGCCTTCGCAGCCATCTCATCAATATCTGCTGCTTCTATAGGCTCTACGATCGGAGAGCTGGAAGGCTCTATGATCGGTTCGACAGATACAAAATCTTCAATTTGAACGAGACTGCCAGACTTAGCCATCTTAGCAGATTTTCCCTTCTTTATTTGCTTCATATTATCTGCTTCATATCCCATTCAGCAAGGGATAGACCTTCCTTGGCAACAACTTCGGTATCTTGTCTGTCAATCTCTTCACAGACCTCCTCAGCTTGTTCTCGAGTGGTCTTGGGAGGAAGCTGAACAATGGTCTTCCTTAATCTCTTGCCTTTCCAACCCTTTTGCTTGACTAACTGAGATAGAGAGACAGTATCATCCCTCATCTCAGAAACATTTGATTTGTCCTGAGAGTCCTTAGGAATTTCTTTTCTTCCTTCTACCTAATTTAATTTTTTCTGAGGAAGCTTCTCAGCAGTTGAAGCCAATGACATAGGAATTTCAGGAGCTGTAGAGCCCCTTGAGTGTTCTTCTGCAATCTCGGTAATCTTCCTCTTCACCTTGGTCTTGGCAGGCTTCTGAACTTCACTGAGGGTTCTTTCATTCCCCTTAGATTGCCTTGGCCGCAATATCTCAACTGAGTTTCTCTTCCAGTTGTCGAAGAGTTTCTTCGTCATCTTCTTATTCACATTCAGAGCATCTCCATCCCGGTCGTCAAGATGATTCTTCAGCCTCTTCTTCAGGAGGATGTTGATAAGCCTTCCATAGAACATTTTGGGTAGGGGCTTTCCCTCTTTTTTCTTTTTCTCAGCATCACTGAATCATTTAGAGATCCAGTCCATCAGCACAGCTCCAAAATTTACTTGCTTCCCCATCATTATGGCTGATATAATCTTCTGTTGGAGTTTACTGATAGAATCATAGGTGGAGTTCTTGCAGAGTATACATTTTCTGAAGATGTCGGCAAGGAACTCGAAGTTTTGGGGAAACTCCTTCATTCCCTTGAGCTCTGGATTCTTCTTGTACCCCATAAGCTCCAGCCCAGCCTTCACATCTACCTCTTGAAGGTAGAGACTCCTTCATTAACGAACCCAAGGAGATGGTTCATCTCCGTCACTTTATAGGTGAGCTTGACATCCTTCACTCTTGTGACAATGACTCCATCAACACAGGAGCCACTAAGATAGAACCCTTCGACTCTTTTGGTGAAGATCCTTGTGCTTGTGCTTAGAGCCTCATAAAATCTCGCCTTACGAACGAGGGTTAGCATCACTTGAAATTGGGCCTCAACACCTTTAAATTCTTCAAAGCATAGTTGATTCCAGAGATGACTTGGTAGGTCGACATCTTCTGCGGTGTTAATTTGATCTAGAAAAGAACAAAGTTTGTCTAAGTTTGCAGATTTTAAAAAACTAGGGTTTAAGAGAGAAAATTTGAAAGTTAGAAATCTCATATCAGATGAATAGGAAAGGTCAAATTAAAATTTTGAAATATATAAATGTACTTCCTTCTATTTCGGCTGAGTGGGACACGTTTTGAGCAGTTATTGGGGGCACGTTACGTCTTAACTACCATTTTCAGTTGTAGTGCAATTATTTCTTTATCTCACTCGCTTGATCTGGATTTGACATGCACACGTTGTAACTTTTCCCTTATCTACTTAGCGATATGATTGATATCGTAGAGTTTCCTTTTGTAAGGCATTTTTAATCTACGATACCTCTTCACTCTGCGAAGCACTCTACGACCTTCTTCACTATACGAAGCACTCTACGAACTTTGTTTTACTTGATTGTTCTACGATTTCTTCCTGCAAAGTTAATTTTCTCCAGAGCATAATATTAAGGATGTAAATTTAACATTCCTAATTCACTTATTAACTTATTAAATCTGGATTCATCTAATGGTTTGGTAAAAACATCAGCTAGTTGATTTTCAGTAGAAATGAAATGTAGAGATATAATTCTATTTTGAACATGATCTCTAATAAAATGATATTTGATGTCTATATGTTTAGTCCTAGAATGCATGACAGGATTATGAGTTATGACAATAGCACTAGTATTATCACAGTACATAGGGATAGACTTGAACTCAAACCCATAGTCAGTTAACTGATTCTTCATCCAAAGAATTTGAGCACAATAGCTACCAGTAGCAATATATTCAGCTTCTGCAGTTGAAGTTGATACTGAGTTTTGCTTCTTGTTGAACCATGAGACTAGTCTGTTCCCAAGCAATTGACATGTACCACTAGTGCTTTTCCTGTCTATTTTATATCCTGCAAAATCAGCATCTGAATACCCAATTAGATCAAAGGGTGACTTCTTGGGATACCACAATCCCAAATGTGGAGTGCCCTTTCGATATCTGAAAATCCTTTTTACAGCTATTAAATGCGATTTCTTAGGATTAGCTTGAAATCTAGCACAAATACAAGTAGCGAACGTGATATCTGGCCTACTAGTAGTTAAGTATAGGAGAGATCCAATCATACCTCTGTATTGAGTAATATCAATACATTTACCTTTCTCATCTTTATCAAGCTTGGTTGCAGATGCCATTGGAGTCTTCATGGGAGTGGCTGATTCCATGACATACTTCTTAAGTAAGTCTTTAATGTACTTGGTTTGGTTGATGAATATTCCTTCATCCATTTGCTTCACTTGTAGTTCAAGGAAGAAGTTCAGCTCACCCATCATGCTCATCTCAAACTTGCTTTGCATAAGCTTGACAAATTTTTCACACAACTTCTCGTCACTAGAACCAAATATAACTTCCTTTCAGCTACTCTATTTTGCTGTGGAGTTCTTGGAGCTGAGAAGTTATGATTGATGCCATTGTCTTCACAAAACTTATCCATCTCAGAGAAGTCGAATTCTCTTCTATGATCACTCCTTATTGCCTTCTCACCCTTCTCATTCTCTACCAACTTGAAGAATCTGATTAATTGAGAGCTGGTTTCATCCTTAGAGCTTAAGAAGAATACCCATGTGAATCTGGTATAGTCATCCACTATGATCAGTGAGTATCTTTTTCTTCCAAAGCTGACAGTTGGGATAGGCCCAAAGAGATCCATATGAAGTAGTTGCAGAGGCCTATCATTGGAGTTGACTGTCTTGCTTTTGAATGAGACTCTTGTTTGCTTTCCTAGTTGACAGGCTTTGCAAGGCTTTTCCTTTACAAAATTGAGCTTTGGTAAGCTTGAAACTAGATCTTTGGAGGCAAGCTTTGACATGTTTCTGAAGTTCAAATGAGATAGTCTTTGATGCCACAACCAGCTGATATCTTCTGATGCTTTGGCAAAGAAATAGGCAGTTTTAGTTGAACTCAGTTCTGTAAGATTCACCACATATACATTTCCTTCTCTAGTTCTAGTCAACTTCAACGAATTAGATTCTAGGTCTCTGACTTGACACTGGTTGTTGAGGAAGATCACTTGGTGCCATTTATCACATAGTTGGCTAATGCTTAGGCGATTATGCTTTAAACCTTCAACGAATGCCACTTTACTGAAGGATACTGCACCATTTCCAATAAAGCCATATACTCTAGTCTTTCCAGAGTTGTTGTCTCCAAAGACAATTGCAAGACCATCCTTTTCTTTGAAGTTCGACAGGAGAGCCTTATTTCCAGTCATGTGCCTCAAGCACCCACTACAAGATACCAGATAGAGCTAGTGGAACTCTTTTCCTGCAATACAAATCAACTTTTACTTTGGTACCCATATTTGCTTGGGTCCTGATTTGTTAGTTCCTTTTGGGACTTAAACCTGCTTGATTCTAGGTCTATAATGAACATGATAATAATCACAATAACACAAAGCAGCAACATGTCCATATTCATGACAATTATAACATTTTATATGATGCTTGCTTGTGTGTGTGGATTCCTTCTCTTCAAGGACACATGTGGACTATAGACACTTATAACCTTTCTTCTGGGCTCATACTCTCTCTGTTTCCATACTGCTCTACGATTCTGAGATTTCGTAGGGTGGAAGTCAACTTTACGATTCTTGCCTGGTTTGTTCGTAGAGTAAGTATTACCTGACTCTACGATCCTTCGAGGCTTGAAGGTAGTGTTTGACTTACCCTGCTGTTTCTTGAACCCTAGACCAGTGTGTGATATGTTGTTCTCAAGAATCACAACTTGATCGACAGAGATCGTATAACTTGGAATAATTGGCTATGCAACCTCTGTGGATTTCACAAACACAATGCTTCTATGGGAGGTCGAAGAACTGTTGTTGTGAATCTCTAGTGTTGTGTCCACACTACGATCTAAAGATAAATCCCTAAACCCTAAACTTGATCTGTCTGAGACTGCTCTCTGACTTGTGATCAGGGAGTCCATGGAAGAAGACCTATTCCACATAGAGATAGTCTTCTCTAGTTCCTCGATTTTAGAAACAAGAGTTGATTCTCTGTGTGATGATCGTTCAGTTTTCTTTCTCAACCTTTCGTTCTCAGCTTCAAGATTGGAGAGAGAGCTAGCATTTCGTAGAGCTGTTTCCAATTCCACTTGTACTGTCTCTTTCTCCTTTTGAAGAAGAGAATGGTCCTTTGATAGAACCTGAACCACTTTATATACTTATGAAGATCAAATGTAATGTCATGCAAAACAGTTCTTAAATCATCTATATCTACATCTGGAGAATTAAAATCAAATACCTCATTGATATCAATTTCTTGATGATCAATGGTGTTATCTACTTGAGTTCTATGGCTATAAGACAAAGATTGGCCATATGGGCTCTTTCATCATCACTTGATTCTGAGCTCGAATTATTCTCTGAATCACTCCACGAACCCTCTACTACAAAGCCTTTATCCTTCTTTTGGAACTTTTTGTAGCCCTTGAAATCTTTTTTTGGAGCTGATTCTTTCTTCTTATCAGTCTTTCTTCAGCTCCTCTCTTAAGGGCTTGTTACATTCAGCTATATAATGACCTGACTTCTTACAATTGTAGCACAAGTCCTTTGAATGATAACGATTTTTGTTGTTGCTGTTGTCGTATCTCCTGGGCTGGCTGCTTCTGCCTTTTCGCATGAATTTCCTTAATCTTCTGGCAAGCAGAGTAATGTCTTCATCATCGTCTTCATCATCATCAGAATCATCTTCAACCGAAGCTTTGGAAGCTGTCTTTGATGCTTTAAGGGCAACTCCTCTTTCCTTTCTCTTGGATTCTAAAGTAGTCTCTGCCCTTTGGTTTAGCTCGAGCTCGTAGGTAAGGAGATTACCGTAGAGCTTCTGCACAGTCATCTCATGCAGATTTTTTGATTCCTTTATAGCAGTGGTTTTTCCATCCCACTTGCTTAACAGAGCTCTCATCAATTTAATGTTGTGGTCTTTATTTGGATAGACCTTTTCGAATGCTCTGAGGGAGTTGAGCAACACGTTGAACCTTTCATAAGTAGATGTTATGTTCTCGTCAGGAACATAGGAGAACATTTCATACTGTTGAGTCAGTAGGGATTGCTTGTTTTTCCTAACCTCTTCAATTCCTTTGTGCATCACAAGGAGAGCTTTCCATACTTCCTTTGCCGTCTTGCAGTTTACCACATTTTCAAATAGCTCGTGCTCTAACGCCATGAATAGAATGTTCTTGGCTCTTTTGTCAAGCTGCACAAGCTTCTTCTCCATATCAGTCCACTCGGCCCTTTGCTTGACGCCTTGTTTGGATCTTCTGTTGTTGGAGTGAGCTTCGTGGGGATATATGGGCTAGTTTGAACAACATCAAATAGCTCCTCATCAAGTGCATCCATATATTCCTGTATTCGTACTTTCCAGTTAACAAATTTATCTTTATTACATAGGGGTGGCTTGTTTCCACCGCCAAGCTCAGAACTGGTTTTATTATGTGCCATTGATCTACTCAAGTGTTTTAAGCTTTGATTACGAGAACCTGCTCTGATACCACTTGTTGTTTCCTAAAAACACTTGGAGATCTAGAAGGGGGGCTAAATAGATCCTTTTAAAAGCTTTCTTTTTAACAGAGTATTACCAACTTATAAATTAAGCAGGTTAATTTAAATATGCACAACGGAATGATATTTTGAAAATCCCCTTTCAAAGATTTAGGAAAGTCACAGGTGGAACTAAGTCACAATGCTAAATCGTAGAGTACTGAAAGTAATGAACTGGAAAGTAAATGCTGAAAGTAAATGAGACTGGGAATTTTAAGTGGTTCAAAGAACAAATATCTCCTAGTCCACTCTTCTACTCAACGAGTAGGAAATCCATTAAGGATAGGGTGATCACTAAGATCTGTTCACTAAGAACAGTTACAACGATTGACTCACTAAGATTCTTACAAGTCACAAAGACTTGGCACAAGTCACTAAGACTTTATTACAAAGGTCACTAAGACCTGAACGATCACTAATAAATAGATTGAGTTAGAGGTGCTGCTAAGTGGCCTTAAGTCTAGCAATAAAAGACTTAGCAGCTGAACAAATAGTTCTAGATTCGTAGAGTAAGGCTCTTGACAGATTGACAACAATTCAACTTGTATGATTTGTGATTGTTACTGTTGGATTGAATCTGCATGCCTCTTATAAACGAGCTTGAGATAGTCCCATTGGAAAGTTATCGTTGGTCATTTAATGCTCCAATCCTAGAAGATCTCTGATTGTTGACTTTAGGGAAAGCATGTGTCAGACTTGACATCAGACTGCTACAGAGACACTTGACACTTCACTGAACTAGCTGTTTAGACACACTTCTATCTAATCTTCTTTTCAAACTTTAAGATGTTTCAACAACTATCTTGGGATCTCTACTCTACGCGTCTTGACAGTGTCAGTCCATTGTCAGAGCTGACATACTCTACGATTTTTCTAATCATAGAGTTTTATGGTGGTCGTTGAGTATTTGGCTAGATAACTCTACGATTAGCTTGCTCTACGATCCATAAGCTTTAATATCTTCAATGAGCTCTACGATCTCTGACAGACTCTACAGTCTTCAATGAGCTCTACGATCTTTGAGTCGACAACTCTACGATCTTTGACAGACTCTGCGATCTTCAACTTGCTTTACGATCTCAGACTAGACAGCTATACGAACTTGACCAGAATGCTCTACGATCATTCACTAAGCTTTACGATTTTCTTAACAACTTTACGATCGATTAATTTCCTATAGCTATACATCAAGTTTACTCAACGAAATAGTTCAACCTAACAAGTTTGATCTTCTAATCTAAGTCCTTTTACATTAATTTCATTATAAGGACTTCACAAAAGCTACTGGATACAAATATACATTATATCATCATCAAATCAAATATGCATTTGTCCTAACAGAGTCATACAATAAGTTGTGGGAGTGAGTGTTGAGCTTTGGTTAAGAATAGAGATTGGAGTAGAACAAAATCATTTCGGGTTTATGCTTGGAAGATTTACAATAGAGGCTACTGATTAGATAGCTGATCGAAAAGTACAGAGAAAAGAGGACCGTTTTGAGGAATTCTGAATTGAAATTTTATCTAGTTGATTCTTTGATGAGAACTGAGAACACATATCGAAGTTTGATCTTCCTAAGCTCTATTTCTATGTAGATCCACTGTCAGTAAGCAGGATACTTGGTCAACATGAGTTCCCAACATATTGCTAAGCAAATTCTGGTCCTGACCACCATATTAGGTTATCTCGACTTATATTTCTCTTTTGTAAGTGGCTTCAAGGAAGAACGGATCAGAGCTACTTCGAGTTTTCCATTGCTGCTAATGGTGCTTTGTTATCTTATTATATTATAACTGTTGTTTCATAGGTTGATATATGCTCCTTTTCTTGTTTAGTCTGAATTTTTAATCCTATGGCTTGTTATATGAAAAGTTCTGTTATTTGTCTTGCATGTTAAACACGTGCTTGACTCAACCAGGGTTCAGCTACTCTTTTAGCCATCCCCTATATTTATTAGTCTGTATTTATAATTTCACCACATAATACAATGTTAATTTTTGTCCAACACTTCAACTAGCTACAGTATCGTGGGACTCTTCCTTATTATTCTCATGCTCTTTGCTTTCAGTTACTAGTATTTTTTAAATATGCTAAATGCTACTCTGGTTGTACATATGATCAAATTGTTACATTTTTTATTTCTATTTTTATTTCCCCTTTTTCTTTCTCCTCATTTATTCACAGTATTGAGTCAGGTGTCACGCAAACCCTAGTGTCATCTTTACCACACTATGGACACTCTGGCATAGTTGAGGCTGCCCGAGATCTCTTTATACAAATTGAAGGTAAATCTTCGAGGATGGTGTGGAGATTATACATGGCACATTTTTACACTCTCAACACACATTCTTCTTCTCCTCCTTTACAGTTTTCTCTTCAATGGTATGGACGTTTATATTATTCTAGTTTGATTTCTGTATTAACATGCCTATAACAATTCCATGCTAGTTTCTATTTCCTCATTTCGAGATTATAAATCTTTCACAAAACACTGATAACAATCAGAAGTAACAGATGTTAACAAATAGCATCAAACTAAGTTTATTAAATATATAAGTTAACAATCTAAGTTTTGACATAAATAGCATTACTTTAAGAAGTAACAGATGTTAAAGGCAAGAGAACTATACAAGAATACATAATATTTTATGCCTTGAAAGTAGCTTTTATGGTGGAATTTCCTATCTGGCCAAGTTGTAAGTAGAATGTTCGACTTTGTTTTTTTATTGGTTGGTAATTGGAATTCTCATCTTACTGAACAAACAGGCTTTCTGATCTCTTTATTGTTAGATATCATCAAGGTTATATATGCTGCTTATAGATTTACTGATGATATTGGACAAGAAGACCGTGGAAGTCCATTATAAACATTCTTTTAGAGTTAATGATCTCTGGAAGGTTTTTCATTTCAATGATGACAAAGAAAAGATGCAAACTTGGCACAATGGCAGAATGGCCGTCTGTCTTACAGAAAGCAAAAGGCTTGATATGCATGAAATTCTTGACAATACACAGAAATAAGTCCCATGTGATACTACTGAGTACTGACCACACTTATGCCTCACCAAACTTGTGATGGATCTTAGACTCAATATTTGCCTAATAGAAAAATACAATTGTTTTAGGATATAGGTTTCATTCAAGTGACCATGAGGTGAACTCATGAAGTCAGGATATTAAATGCTATCCGTAGTGTCCATTTATAATTTAAGTGCACTTCTGGAGATAATACTCCCCAACGAGATAAAAATAAATCAACGTCAATTAGAATATCCAATGGTAGAATGTCGATTAGAACTTCCTAGAACATCAATTAGAACAGCACCAGCCAAAGACCCGATAGTACAGAGGTGAAGTGACGATGAAGGAAAAAACGATACATGAGGTGGCTTTAACTGTAATATTAATAACATACAATTGAACTCCAAATAAGACGGCCTGGTAGATTCACGGGAGTTGGATTAAAAGTTTTATTCACAATGTCATGTAGCCAACAAAAGTTGGGTAGAATTTTAAGGAATCTAGAAGGCTGTATAAAAGTTGTATATCATGGATCAAAGTTGTGGTAGCGGCTGATTATTTTTATTTAAACTCGGTATTTGTTTCGGTTTTGGTACGGGCGATGTGCACCATTATGCTAGTTAGGAGTTTCACAATTTTAAAAAAAGATTATGTAAAAATTCTAAATAATAAAAGCAACAAGATGGATCAATTAAATAAACACAAAAACACCGTTTAGTATATATAACATTGTCCAAATGATAATAAAGACATCTCACAGAGTTGTCTAATGCTATATTACATACTAATTGAACAACAAGTTTTTAGGACACTTAAAAAAATTAATAAATACAATAAAAGAAGTTAAATAGTTATAAACAAATCCTTCTCCTACTCCTATACGTTTTCATCCTGTTCTTGTTTCTTAGTAATAGTTATTATTTTTTGATAAGTTCGTATGTACATATACATATTTATTTATTAATATATATGTATATATATTACTATTATTATTTAAATATACCTATTTTATTTATTATTATTACACCCTTATCCCACAGAGAGTCCCATTATTTGATATAATTATTCCTTCCATCATCTGTTACACGGTAACTCGCCTTTAGTTCTCTTTTACTCCATTTTTTTCTCTCTGCAATGCCGTTATTTATCCCCTCTACGCCTTTATTTCACCCTTTTATGGCGAAATTTCGAGAATACACGACCTTTACATTGATAATGCTTGAAATTACGTTCGTGTCTCGTTATCGAAGCAGTGACTAAAGAAACCAAATCGATGTGCTGATATTTTGTCAACGCTGCCAATACTCTGAACCATGATGTATATTAGTTTAGACTAACTGGTACTTAGAAAATGTCACGAAAACCCAAGACTAAATAGGAATGAAGGTCATGCTTGGCGTGATGGTCAAGTGCTCACTTGTCCTTTGCTACTAATTTTCAATTGTTTAGGTTCCTTCTAAAGAAAAGGTACGGGGAAGCTGTTTTGGACATACAACTTTATTGTTTTATGACCAGAGTCTTTAATGTTCTGGATCGCAAATTGTGATTGTTCCTCTGGTTGGGCATAATATTATGTAGTAATTATCCCTCAATAAGTTTAAAACTACCAAGTTCTAGAAAAATTGCATTATTTTTTATTCTGAATAAACTTATGGCTCCATATATGATTTTTGTGTTGTTATACAAAAATGAAGGTAGTGCATCAGACTCAGGTGGATTCCTTTCTTCATTGCTGGGAGCTGGATGTGAGTGTGAAGGGTATGATATTCGCATTGTAGGACATTCCCTTGGAGGAGCAATTAGTGCATTGCTAGGTCTAAGGGTAAGGGCCTATCACATCATATTTAATTTTTTTTTCTTTGGTATTATCTGCTTATTGTTTGGCTTGTCTTTGGCCAACTATTTGATCTTCTGTATCACCACGTCTGCTCGTGTGGTACTTTGACTGTTAAGTTCTACAATATGTAGGATCTTCCGTATAGCATTGTTTTAGGCCCAAAAGTGCATATTTCTTTTTTTTTATTATTATTTGATATAGCCAGGGTGCTTCCTTTTTTTCAGTCAGTGAAATGTCACGTGGCGCATGCAATGAGTAGCCTACCATGTTCATTGTTGCAGGCATGTCCATTTGTATAGCAAAAGCGGTGGTCTAGTCACCCCTGGAGTTGAAAACTTCAAAATCTCTTTTCATTTAGTTTCACCTTTATTTTTGGACAGTTGTATCGTCGATACCCAAGGTTACATGTCTATGCATATGGGCCCCTTCCATGTGTGGATTCCGTTATAGCAGATGCATGTTCAGAATTTGTAACAAGGTAATCTTTTTTTCTTTACTTATCGTCATTTGGTTATTTGGGAAACTAGTTTATGCACTATCTAAGTATGTATGCATGTGTATATGTTTGTTTCTAGTCTAATTTTCAGCCAATAATACTGCTAGTCTGTTTAAATGTGCAGCATTATATACAACAATGAATTTTCAGCACGTCTTTCAGTAACATCGATCCTGAGGCTTCGTGCAGCTGCACTTATGGCATTATCTCATGATGCGACCACTGATTCCACTACAATATCTAAACTTGCACGCCGATTTCTTTTTGAGAGCAATTATCTCCGTGATAAGCAAGAGGACAGATTTCCAGCTACAGATTTGAGTTCAAGGGCAATGGCTACTGATAATATAAGGGAGACTCGGCACACCAGTGGTACTTAATATGGATTTCCTATTACGCATACATGATTTGAATGCTGAAATTTCTAAAAGAACCACCTTGCTAACTTGTTGGAGCCAGTAACACAAGCTAGTTTTAATTTCCCAAAGTTTTCTCTACATTTCCATTGTCATTGCAGTGAGTAGGGAAGTGGCTCAAAATTTATCTCATGGGATAGAAGTTCACGCGGAAGATAGTTCTCATGATGAAACTGAATTTGGTGGTTCACCGGATAGTTTTATAAACCCATTTTATGACACTTCTACCGATGTAAATACATGTGAAGATCCCGTATCTCAGTTTATGGAAGCTGTGCCATCAGCTGAAAAATCGCCACCTGAGGATCTTCCGGATATGTTTTTACCAGGTCTAGTCATTCATATTGTACCCGAGAGGAACAACTTCCATTTGCCTCTCTGGAAGCGCTGGAGAACTCGAGAGAATGAATGCAGCTATAAAGCTTATATAGCAAACAGAGAATCCTTCAAAGATATTATAGTCTCACCGTCTATGTTTCTGGATCATCTACCTTGGAGGTAGGTACCTGATTCCCTCTTACCATCTTATACTATCCACGGGTTTTTACGACAAATATAGATAAAAATGCAAAACTCTCCCCGTGTTTGTGCCCGTGTGATGATTTCATCCTTGATAGACTAATTAGCAAATCCCTCCCTCAAAGTACAATTATAAATGCAAAATCGTACTTTTTAAGGTATAAATAGCAGTGCAAAACTGACCCAAAACTAATTGTATCATGAGGTAGTGGTTTGCTATATTGTAAAGTCAGGTACCATATCTCCACAAAATGATAAACTTGGGGTACAGTTTTGCATTTTAGTCTCGAATATGTTGGTATTCTGCTAATACTATATATTCCACTACGTTAATATTTTCAGATGCCACTATGCCATGAGAAAGGTACTCCAAACGAGGAGTTCACAAGTTCTACTGGATGGATCTCAATTGGTGTGAATTTTAGTTGTGGAGTACATTTCTTAATGCATTTTATCTTCGTATGGTTATTTGAACCATGTCGATTCAGTTTCAACCATTACGGTGGAGATGGCGATCTAAACTACAGATGGTACAAGAGGATGAAAATTAGCATGCAGTCCAAGTTCAATCCTTTTGAACATACATTATAAAAGATGGTGCTCCTAGGGATACATTTGCCTACCAGATGGTTGATCAATATTTATCCGTATTGTTCTAGTAGTAGAGGTAGAGGAGGAAATGAGTCAAGTTGGGGGCTTATCTGCCCAAAAATGATAATGGAAATGAAAATGAAAAACTAAATCTATATATTATGAAGGGAGTGTCTCATTTAGTCTCTCAAATTAGTTGTCTCTCTCTCTCTCTCTCTCTATATATATATATATATATATAGGGTACCAATCCACAGCAAACGGTTGCTGGGGCAACCAATTTCTTCCTTGCCGCTACAAACTGTAGCGGCAGTGGTTGGCTTATGTTTGGCTTATCTGCCGCTACAGGCTGTAGCGGCAGGGAAGAATTTTTTTTGCGGCAAATGGCTTATAATACGTATTAGTTTTTTGGTCTCCTTATCCTCCTTATTCTTATATACTTCCATACCCAACCCAATTGTCATTTATTATCATAAAGTATATTATAAAAACATACAAAATTTTAGTTTCCTCCAATATATTAAAAACTTATAGATATATTTTATTTTTAAGTTAATTTATGAAATACTAAAATATAAAATATTAAAAATTTAAAATTAACAAATATAATAATAAATAGTATCATATTAATTAATAATTATATACTATTTATTATTATATTTCCTCCAATATATTAAAAACTTATAGATATATTTTATTTTTAAGTTAATTTATGAAATACTAAAATATAAAATATTAAAAATTTAAAATTAACAAATATAATAATAAATAGTATCATATTAATTAATAATTATATACTATTTATTATTATATTTGTTAATTTTAAATTTTTAATATTTTATATTTTAGTATTTCATAAATTAACTTAAAAATAAAATATATCTATAAGTTTTTAACATATTGGAGGAAACTAAAATTTTGTATGTTTTTATAATATACTTTATGATAATAAATGACAATTGGGTTGGGTATGAAAATACATAAGAATAAGGAAACCAAGGGTATGGAAGTACATAAGAATAAGGAGGATAAGGAGACCAAAAAACTAATACGTATTATAAGTCGTTTGCCGCAAAAAAAAATTCTTCCCTGCCGCTACAGCCTGTAGCGGCAGATAAGCCAAACATAACCCAACCACTGCCGCTACAGCTTGTAGCGGCAAGGAAGAAATTGGTTGACCCAGCAACCGTTTGATGTGGATTGGTACCCATATATATATATATATATATATATATATATACACACACACACAATAGCTTTATTGCACGTTCCGTGCATGTGATTGTAATGATTAATAATTAATATACTAATTTTAACTAATTTTTCTTATAAAAATAAGGAATATGATTCATAAGTTGGTCGATCTGAGGTCTTTATTAGCAATTGTATGCTCTTGCATAACAAGATACCTAGTATTTGTCATAATTCACAAAACATTTTGTAGTTTTAATAATAGATAGAAAATTTACCCCGTGTGAGTGACCGTAGACACTGTCTGAGTAAATGATTGTGTGAGAGACATTAGACATTGTCCGAGTAAATGATTGTTAACAAGGGCATTCCTTGCGACGTACGCTAAGGTAGTCAGCATCTGGGCCGGTCGGTAGAACAACCCTCGTAGTATAGTGATAGACCGATGCTAGAGTTCCTTCTTTTTGTTTCGAGGTACCTTCCTTTTCAGTCTCTCGTTTATTGCCCTTCAGGTTCCCTAAGTCATTAGCTGAAGAAGTAGAAAGTAGAAACCTACAAAATCTTACAATATTTAACGATAGAAAGCCTAACAATATCACTAATAACAGGTCTACAATTATGCTTAAAAATCTTTACATTTTTACAAAGGCGAATACGAGAGGCCGAATTAGAAAAGAAGCATTGAACATACTCCCATCTGTTATGAAACATCAACAAAAGAGCCCAAAATAAGGCTAAGCTTCCAAAAATGTAAAGCAGAGTCCTTTAGCTGGAATTCCAATGCCAAATACTGTAGGGCGTGTCATAAAAACCTATATCTGCATTACCGTCCTTTTCTTTCCAACTTCAATCAACTTGCATATTTGTTGACGAAAGATTCAATAAACGTCAATCAAATGTTTGCCTAATCTGAGCTGCATTATGCTCTACCAGGCTAGATGTTACTCTTTTGGGCCTAAGTTACTTCAGCTTAGTTTTGTTGTATTTATTTCATAATAAGGGACGATGTTATCTTAGGGCCCTGTGATTAATGTAAAAGACGAACAATAAAATAGAATAATAATATGTGAGTCTTTTCTTTATATCCTCCTATCCCATGTATGAGATATGTCTGTATTTTAATATCAACACAAATTTGTCCGTCATAATATATAACAACACTTTTATAAACAAACTTAATAATTAAAGAGCCATTAAGACGTTACTCTTTTGAACCCAAGTTACTTCAACTTAGTTTGTTGTATTTATTTCATAGTCAGAGACGATGTTGCCTTAGGACCTTGCGACTAACGTGGAACGACAAGTGATAAAATAGAATAATAATAATATGTGGGTCTCTTCTTTATACCCTCTTATTCCATGTATGAGATACGTTCGTATTTTAATATCGACACGAATTTGTCCGTCATATATAACAACACTTTTATAAACAAACTTAATAATTAAAGAGCCATTAAGACGTTACTCTTTTGGGCCCAAGTTAACTACTTCACCTTAGTTTTGTCGTATTTATTTCACAGTCACGGACGATGCTGCCTTAGGGCCCTGCGATTAACGTGGAATGAGAAGCAATAAAATAGAATAATAATAAGTGGGTCTCTTCTTTATACTCTCCTATCCTATGTATGAGATACGTCTGTATTTTAATATCGACACAAATTTGTCCGTCATATATAACAACACTTTTATAAACAAACTTAATAATTAAAAAGCCATTAAGACGTTACTCTTTTGGGCCTAAGTTGCTTCAACTTAGTTTTGTTGTATTTATTTCATAGTCAAGGACGATACTGCCTCAAGGCCTTGCGACTAATATGGAACGACAAGCGATAAAATAAAATAATAATACGTGTGTTTCTTTTCTATACCCTACTATCCCATATATAAGATATATTCATATTTTAATATTGATACAAATTTTTTAGTCATATATAACAACACTTATATAAACAAACTTAATAATTAAAGAGACATTAAGCTAAGTATGATTTTTAGTTTCTAACAAAAAAAAGAAAAAAAAAGATAATATATATATATATATATATATATATATATATATATATATATATATATAGGGAAAGGATCAAGAGCATACCCATTATTTGACATACCAAGCATACCCCGTTTAGCGACGGACCGGACGACGATTTGGTCTGTCATCATAGGTTCGGTCCATCGCTATAAGTTTTAGTGACAGACAACATATAACGACGGACAAACATATAGCAATAAGCCGAACCTATGGCGACGAACCAAACCGTCGCCCCGTCCGTCGCTAAAGGGATATGCTTGATATGTCATATAAGGGGGTATGCCCTTGATCCTCTCCCTATATATATATATATATATATGGGTAACAATTCGTGACAAAACGGTTGCCACGGACACTATTCTAGCAACCATAATCTACACCGTTGATCTCAACATTGGATGGGTAGGATTGAAATAAATTTTTTTCCTGCCGCTACAGGCTATAGCGGCAGTAATAAGACTTGTGGCGGTACCAGAAATTACTCATTTGCCCATGTGCTACATTGCTTGTCGGTACAAGTTCTGACAGCAGTGTAAAAAATCAATGAATAAGAATGGTGCAGTGGTAGGGCGGTTGCTAAATGACCCATGGGTTCCAAGTTCGAATCCAAGCCTTCACATAAAATTCATATATTTATATATATAAATTTATGTCAAGGCTAGGATTTGAACTTGAGACTTATGGGTCATTTAGCAATCACACTACCACTGTGCCATTCTTATTTATTGATTTTCTACACTGTCGCCAGAGCTTGTAGCGGTAGGCAGTGTAGCACATGAGCAAATGAGGGGCAAATGAGTAATTTCACGTGCCGCTATAAGCCTTTTTACTGCCGCTATAGCCTGTAGCGGCAGGAAAAAAATTTATTTCAATCCTATCCATCCAATGTTGAGATCAACGGTGTAGATGGTTGCTGGAATAGTGTCCGTGACAATCGTTTGCCACGGATTGTTACCATATATATATAGTCTGGATCTTAAGCTCACCCCTTATTTGACTCACCAAGCTCACCCCCTTTAGTGACGGACCCGACGACGGTTCGGTCATACAACCGTCATCTATACTTTTAGCGACGGACAACATATAGCGACACTAAAAGTATAGACAACAGTTGTATGACCGAACTGTCGCTAAAGGGGATGAGCTTGAGTGAATCGGATAAATGGTGAGTTTAAGATCCGGACCGTGTGTGTGTATATATATATATATATCACGTCATTGTAACAATTCCAAGTCCAATCAATCCCTAATTCATCGACACAATAGTATCTTTCCGAATAATTTTGGTCAACCAAAAATTACCCAAAAAGTGGAGTAATTGTACTATTATTAATACCTTCAAACCTTATATATATATATATATATATTAAAGTATTCCATATGTATTGATTTAAGACTGATGTTATAGTCAGTGAAATGACCTTGGCGTCTAAGAAAGTTGAAGGGGAATTAAAAAGTCAGTGCATGCAAGTTAATTGTATATAACAAACAAAAAGCATTCTTGGAATTTGGAGAGACCAAAACACTAATATTCATTCATTAGTTTGTTCAAACTTGCAGCCAAAATCTCTCTTTTTCAAAACCCTTTTCAGTGGCGACACCAGGATTTCTAAATGAGGGGCCAAAATGTTTTAAGAACAAGTATTTAAATAATAAATATAAATGAAACCATATGCACTAGATTTAATTTTATATTAAGCATTCCTTTAAATAACGGAATTTATCTTTAAAAATTGAATTCATAATGAAATTGTGAATAATTTATTTTTATTGTACAACGTCAAAGAGTGATAAGATCTTTTTATATATAAATTGCATAAAAACAGTAACAAAATATTTCTCATTTATATGTTATACCTTAAAAAATGTAAGAAGGGTCAAATTTATAGCTGTACAGAAAAACTTATTCAACCATAGACTCACCCGTAAAAAGTGTATTACAATAAAATAAATCATTGTAAAAACCTTATTTGTGATTCCTAATATATATTAATTGTAGAATAATAAGTAATTTCATATATTTTCTCAAGAGAGATGACAACAAAAATATTCACACAAAAAATTCGTAAACTCAAACAGTATGCTAGTGGTGGAGAAAGAGTACGTAGCGGAGAAAATGTGTGGCAGATGAAATTTGAAAAAAAGAAGATAAAATTAAGAATTAAAAACCTAAAACTTGTTTGGGAAAGAAAAACAAACTTAAATCTAATAGAGTGTTTGAAAATTAAGGGAAAGCAAAAACTTGACTACATTCTAGTTTAAAAAAAAAATTAAAAAATCGAGGTGGGGCCATGGCCCGGTCCTGACTGCATATGGTGCCGCGGCCGCCATTGCTTGAACTCTTATCTACTTAAGCTATATATGGTCTTCCTCTCCATTGCATCTAGCCTTCTCACATCAACTTTCGGTTAGTTTTTTTCTTTCCTGGAAGTTCCATCAGTACATTAACTTTATATCTGTGATGGGATTTTGTCTTTTCAAAGATTGTTTCACTTCCCATGACTAATTTCTTTCCCTTTCTTTTGGTCTGTCATTGTTTTACTGAAACCTCAAAAGTTGATCAAAAGAGATTTGGCTGCTTTCCTGTCTCAAAATTCATAATACTCCTTACGTTTCTCAAAAAAAAATATCTCATTTGTTAATTTCTTTTAAACCTCGTCTCATTTGTATACGGTCCGGATTTTAAGCTCACCCCTTATCCGGCTCATCCAAGCTCACCCCCTTTAGCGACGGACCCGGCGACGGTTCGGTCATACAACCGTCGTCTATACTTTTAGCGACGCTATATGTTGTCCGTCGCTAAAAGTATAGACGACGGTTGTATGACCGAACTGTCGCCGGATTCATCGCTAAAAAGGGCTGAGCTTGGGTGAGCCGGATAAGAGGTGAACTTAAGATCTGGACTATATATATATATATATATAACACTTCACTGTCATGCACACAATCACAATTAAACTAAACGCTCATCATATTTAGGAATAAACATCGAATGAAAAACATTCTTTGAATTTGTAATTTTGCTAATGGGACACATTGTGGAAGTGAGGGAGTAGTGTCATTGAAACAGAAGGCAATTGGAAGAAAAGGGTCCCTTGATTTAATTTGTTGTTAGGTCATATTAATGTGGTTCCAATCTTGCAAAGTTGCATAATATTATATAATTAAGCAGTATCCTAATGTTAGAAGCTCCTCTAAGTTGCAAAACGAGTAAAAATATATAGGGATATTACATGGACACTCTAGATAATTTACTCAGAGGGCATTAAAATTAAATAATGTAACTTAGATTAATGCGTGATACATTAGACAAAATTAAATATACATATTTACAACTGTATCACTCATTAATCTAACTTTTTTTTCGTTTCGTTTGATTTTCTAGATAAATTATATATATATATATATATATATATAGAGAGAGAGAGAGAGTTAGGATCAGGTCCGGACCCGGACCTGATTAAAATGCGGACCCAATTTTTTTTTTTTCGTTTTTTTTCAAAACATTTAATAAAAAATATATAATAATTTTTGGTATTGAAAAAAATTATTAAAACAGTGTTTTGGGTGTGATTTGGATACATATAACAAACAGTGTTGTATAATCTGTACAACACTGTTTGTTATATATATCCAAATCACACCCAAAACATTGTTTTAATAATTTTTTTCAATACCAAAAATTATTATATATTTTTTATTAACTGTTTTGAAAAAAAAATGAAAAAAAAAATTTGGTCCGCATTTTGATCAGGTCGAGTCCGGACCTGATCTTGAGCCTATATATATATATATATATATATATATATATATATATATATATATATATATGAGCGGATCAAGAAATTTTATTCAACTATGGCAATATAATTTTTTTCTAAAAAGTTATTGCAAATAATTTAAACACAAAAAACTATATATATTTTGTAAAAGGTTTCAAAGCTTGACCTAATATAACTTATCTAATATATTACTTCAAATATAACGTAATTTGGATCTTCACTAAATAATTCAATTGTACAAATACGAAAAATATTGAAAAATATGAGAACATGTAAACTTTTATTCAATTCAAATGACTTTATATTGTTTATTAATATTAAATAAATCATGTTGCATAAAATAATTTATCAATATTGCATAAATTACGTCCAAATGATTTTCACTTATTTTGAACTACGAATAACACAGATATATATTACAAGGAAATAAATATTATTGCAAAGTATAGATATAAGAAAATAAACATGATTGTTAGATTAATATAATTGATTGTTTAGGTGTTCCTAAATATATGCTAAGTGATTGATTTCAAAATATAGGATTACTTGAATGATGAAGATTTTTTAAAGTTAATTCAAACAAACAAATTAAACTATTTAAGATGCTGTACATATAAAAGTAAATTTCCAAACTATTTATTTTTCAAAATAATATGTATACTATATAATTTCACCCTAAAATCAAGCTATGACAATTGCCATAGCTAGCTCCCAAATAGATCCACCCCTATATATATATATATATATATATATATATATATATATATATATAATATTATAAGATTTATTTATGAAATTTTGATCATTATGCATCATGGACATGCTAATATGTAATAGGTGTAAGTGTCGGTTGTTGATTTATATGTTTTGTTTTGATGATGATAATATATATTTTGTATGGAGATGTTTTGTGATTTTCAGGTTATTGGATTGATTATGCATATATCAATATTTCAAGTGGTCCAATATGAAGAAATGTTGTTTAGAGCCACCACATGGTTAGGTCCTAGGACTTCATCTAGGAAATCAAATGTAAGAATTTCTAGCTTGATTAATTAATTTCAAGGCAAATTCATTGTGCTAGAAATTATTTTAAAAAGAATGCTTTCATGTGCTTAAAAGATTCAAATCCTTTAAATAGGTTATTTTTGGAAGCCAAATCAATTCAGTTTTTATTTTTTAAAGCTGAAAATTCAAATTCAAGTGTTGGGAAGTTATTTTTAGAAACAAAATCAATTGTGAAAATACTCAACCTTGATTTCCAAAGTCAAAGATCTTTCCTTGAGCTAATTCCTTATTTCATGCTGCTGACTCTTCTAAATCCTTATCCCTTGATTTCAGCAGTTGTGTTTTCAAATTCAAATTCTTTTCCTTTCTAGTCTGTTCATATCTTCATTTGGGATTTTAAAATTAAGGAAGTTGTTTCCTGCCGTTGCATCTTTATTTTATAGGAGTATAAATCATTCTCGGCTATAGCTTCAGATGAACGAGTTGAAAATCATAATAGTGCTCTAAAAGAACAACCTCTAGCAATCTAATTTTGCTTTGATATTAATTTCTTGTTGCTAGAAATTCATAGATATATTGTAATCATATTCATTCATATTAAAACTTGTATACAAACCTAGTTTGGCTTGTGTGATCCAGTGGTGGATAGGCCTGTATAAAGGAAGCTCTAGAGGTTGCAGTGGTGCAAGAGTTGCAGAGGTGCAAGAGGTTGCAGTTGTGCAAATGGGGCAGTAATGTCCATCAAATTCTGAGCTATTTGTACAGGGAGTTATTTTGTAACTGATTGAATATTACTTGAATAAAGGCGTCTCCAGTACCAATTGGTATTGGACGTGGATTAGGCCAGTAGTTTAGAGGTTAAGGGTCGAACCACGTAAAAAATCTTGTTGTGCTTATTTTTCTGTTGGTTACTTTGATTCTGCATTTGAATATCTATTATTCACATCTGCATATTTTGTTCTATTACACTCTCATGAATTAATACTAATCCATATACTAAAGTAGACAGGGTATCCTGTCTGAATAAAATTTGAAAAAGAACTTTAGTTAAAGCAGACACTAAAGCAGACAAGTATTCCTATTTGATTTAAACCTGTAACAAAAAATTTAAAAGGTTGTCACTGTTAAACCTGTAGTAAATATGTGGTCCTGGTCAAGTGCCACTATGAGGAAAAATTGAGACCAATTAGGAATTTGAATGAGGGTTTTATTAATTTACAAAGGAGAAGACTTCAGAACAGAGAGTAACAAGGGATTTTGCAGAGAAAATAACAAGGAGAATACGAAGGAGATTTACAGAACTTAAAGATCAAGACAGAGATTGGGAGCGGCTTTATAGTTTCTTCTATCCCTTTCTTTTATCTTTAATTTTTGTAATTTCTGGGTTGTTTTTATTTATTATTTGGACGATGTTTTCCTTAATTATTATGAATTAAACTTTCAATTAAGATTACAACGGAACTTAATATGTAATTTAGATTGATGCTTTCGATTTAATTTAAGATGATTACTGTTGAATTGTTTATCATATCTTGTGCTTATTGATTAATTGTCTGATCAACAATTACCATGATAATCTATATAAAATTAGAAGATGGAGTATATATTTAGATCTGGATATGATAACATCTGTTCATATAATCTGAATAAGGTTAATATGATTAACGTATAGGATAGGAATATACCTACGTGTCTTTTGTAACCATTTAAAGAATTTGTGCTTCGAAACCCTAGTTAACTTAATTCACATAGGAATATAGTGAGTTAATTGATTAAGGTGTTCCTTGTAATTCTGTTCCTTACAGATCGGATTTAGGAGGATTTGTTTACGCAGCTTTCGGAAGAAGCGCGTGAATACTATAAAGAATTCTTGGTTAGCTATTCATTGTAATTAATTAATTAAATAGAAAGTATATTGGTTTAAATGAAATACTAAGGGAAGTTGTAATCTTGAGCTTTTACATCTGCATTATTCTTGTGATTAATTATTTTAGTAGTTAATTTTAGTTAATTTTAATTTTAATTCTCAAATATCATTCGCAGCTTGAATAGGATTAATTGGATTAAAAATTAATAATTGATAAATATTAACATATTTCCTCGTGGGAACGATACTCTACTTACTCTTTATTACTTGTTGACAACGTATACTTGCGTGTAAATTGTCAATACCAATTTTGGACAACACTTTATCACATTTTGAGCCCAATTTGGATTAGCGTGGCAAATTCGGGATTCGCTATCGCTTTCAACATAGAGCGGCCCACCCCTTCTTGTGGGAAAGGAAGAGAAGGGCGTTTGCTGGAAGCCCTTTAATATATACATATATATATATACACGTATATATATATATATACATATATATATATACACACACACACAATCTCGATCTATAAAAAATAGTGGCTATAAGAGCTTATATAGTCATATTAGCATGATATATATTGTTGAGCCCTTTTTCTAACAACTTAAGTTTTTAAATGAGTTAGTTACGTAACATCAAAGTTTTGGGTGTACAAGATCTTGGGTTCAAATCTTCTCGATTCGCAATATTGTATTGTGGTACATGGTTGTGTTTTTTAAATCATTAGCGCGAGAACTTGAAATGAACAAGCTAAGATTCTTTTAGCCACTATATGTATGAGTCATTGTCCATATGTGTCTTTGTTGATAGAGCTATTAACGACGGAGTATTACTACTTTGGCTTGCAATGGGATCCTCAAACTCGACTACAAATATTTATTTCATGTGTATAGGTTAGAACTCTTCATGGATAGGTTCTTTAAATTTTAATTATTGTTATGTACTTGAAGAAGTCAAAGATCGTAGAAGTACTGGTCAAAGATCTCAAAATCGTAGTGTTAGTTAGTAGAGTAAATGAAGTAAACTATTAAGAGATCAATAGTTTATGAATATACGTAAAGCTTAGGCTGAGAACAAGATCGTATAGCTTTATCTTAGAGCTACAATCATAGAGCCAGATCGTAGAACTCAAGTATATAGAGCCAATTCATAGAGTTTTAAATTGTTGCGCTAAATCAAAGAACTTTAAGTTGTAGAATCAAGTCAAAACTTAGACATAGGTAGAAAACTAAGAGTAAATGATCGTCGTGTAAGATACTTTAAGATCATATCAAGTACTTTATAAGTTCATGATACTTAAAGCTTTTACATAAAAGAAGAAGATGCGAAACTAGGTAAAAAAGAGATAACACTGTCACTTAATGAGGAAAGAAAAGATTGTCAACAAAAAGATAGTATGAGGATTCAACGTTGATCTAGCTAACACCATCCTACCTTATCAATCTTAATCCTCCACAATGGATAAACTCTCAAATGGTCAAATCGAACGTAGTGGAAATAGAAGGATTACTAAATTAATTAACAACAATTTTTGTGAATCCATCCAAGTTGAAGCTCTCTTTATCTGTGCATAACAAAAGCTCTCCAAAAGAACAAGTGTTAAACTAGAAGTTGTTACAATCCATCACTTTCAGGATATAATCTGCAGTAACTACACAACTATCTTCATCTTTGTGATTCTTTAGAACTAATTGTTCTAGGACTTGGTATCCATTAAGTTTCTTAATGAAACTCTGTACCCTGTTCTTTGTGAACTTGTAATTGATTTTGAGTAAATCATATCTAGTAGAGTATCCTATCTCAAAAGAGAAGAAGAGTGGACTAGGGAATTTGATTTATCTCAAACCACTTAAAACTCTATTTTTAATCTTCTGCACTTACATTTTTATTATTTGTTTGTTGTGCTATTTGATCTTTATACTTCATTTAGTATCAACTTGTGTTTTACCAAAAACTAAATGGGGGTTTCTCAAACTAATATTCTGCTGCATAAATTGATTATAACTTAATTTGGTAAATAAAATTAATCAAATTTTGAAAAATATCTATTCACCCCATATAAATTTATTTAAACCCTTTGGGGCCTAACAATCGCCTTACACCACCATCAACATCATGATAATTGGTATCTTCAACTCGTCTATCACTGTCAGCACCTCATTATACCCCAAACCCTAACCTTAAACTCCAACTTCACAATCACAACACCACTTCTTAATTCAAGTTTCTTAATCAACATCACCTTTGAGCAGACGATAGTTCAAGGAACAACAACAATCCCATTCCCATTTTTTTAACTCTCTTCTTCCACTTTGTAATAATTATGTTCTTTTCATCCTCTGTTCTTCCATATGTTTTATCCCAAATATAGATAATAGAACCTTAAAATCCAAAAAATGCAAATCAACATCAAACTTTGGTTCGGTTGGTTTATTAATTTGATCTTTAAGTTTCTTCTTGCCTACAAAAAATAGAGAGAGGTGAGTAATAGCTAGGAAATATGAACAGACGGGACATGGAAGATTGTAAAGAAAGAGGTTTTTTTTTTTATTTTTACTATTCTCTATTAGCATGATTGTTGGGGTGTAGGCTTAAAGGCCATGGGTCAACCTGGCCAAGCCCAGACCCAAGGACTGGCAGGCCACGACTCGTTTAGGTAAGGCGTGTCTAGGAAGCCAGGAACCTATCCCTAACCGAGGGCCCCTGTAACAACCCGGGTCAAATCCCGAGTCCGGAACAAATCTTGGGTCAAATCCCAAGTCCAAATCGAATCAAATCCATCCAAACAAGGCCTTAAATTATTGGCTCAATAATATCTTCTTGGGTCATCTTAGCCCACCACAGGCTCACCCAAAAGGTTATGACTTGAAGGTATTATTGATAGTAACTCAATTCCTTATATATAGACAAACTTTTCTCTTATCTTTCGATGTGAGACTGGGTGTTACAAACTCCCCCACTTAAATTTCTGACGTCCCTGTCAGAACCGATCACACACACAGTCCACAGATCTTTGCCTCTCTAGCCATTGTGGGATAATACCGGCTGGCTTCGTGTTCCCACCTCCGGACCTCCATCTCTCCATTGTGGGATAATACCACCAGCCTTCGTGTCCCTACCTCCAGCAACCCGATCGGATGACTCGACTCGAGCTTTCGAGAGTCGGCTCTGATACCATATGTAACAACCCGGGTCAAATCCCGAGTCCGGAACAAATCTTGAGTCAAATCCCAAGTCCAAATCGAATCAAATCCATCCAAACAAGGCCTTAAATTACTAGCTCAATAGTATCTTCTTGGGTCATCTTAGCCCACCATCGGCTCACCCAAAAGGTCATGACTTGAAGGTACTATTGATAGTAACTCAATTCCTTATATATAGACAAACTTTTCTCTTATCTTTCGATGTGAGACTGCGGTGTTACAGCCCCACAAGACCGTTCCTTGAGCAACGCAACTGTCAATTGATGGGGCATTGTCCACCAAACTAAATGCCCATGTGCTTGATATATATGAGAAGTTGAAGGAACAAGTTACATGGACTATAAAAAGGAGTTATAGAAGGTAAGGAGAGGTTAGACATATTTTTATGCTTGAAACCCTTTTAAAACGATAACTTATCTATTTTCCTTATTCTTTAGTACCTACACTGGAGGTGTCCCATGACGGTTCAAGCCGTTAACCACCGTGAGAACGTTTGTTTAGGTTCAAGCGAACAAGGGGGCCATAGCTAAAGACCTTACCTGAGGGCTAGGTCATCATCATTGGTGCTAGAAGGAGGGCTTTCTCATGTGAACACCCAGGTTCCAGTAACCTAAAGTTAGACTATTCATCCTATTTTGTTCTTACCTATTTAATAAATATACCCACCAAGAAAATCCTTTATGATTGTAGTTGGTATTTAAATATTTGAAGAACATTCTTGGTTGGGTGATCCTAGAGAATCTTAGTCTCTAATAATCAAAACTACATTTGAAAATGTTTAGAACTTAGAATAGAAATGGGTGGAATGGGGGTGTAGGCCCTAGTCATCATTAACCAAGCCAATAAGAAGAAGTTCCACATAGTGAACATCCCGAACTCCCTATGCACTCCGTGCACTTAGTATAATCAGTGCATTTTGCACAGTCCCAGCCCATCTAAACTTAAGAGAAAGCTTGAACAGGAGCCCATATTATAGTGGGCTCCTATGAGGTCGATATGGTTGAGGCAGTTCATCGGAAGCTAAGAACACTAGACGACAAGCTCGCTTACACGATCTGGAAGCTCTTTGACTACAACGTGAAGAGATATGAAGAAGATTGGATGAAATGGTAGCTTAGATTATGCATTATCAAGAGCAGGGCCAAAATATATCCCACTATAGTAAATGTTTAGCTCCCTCTGTTTAGGGGGAAGGGCGTGGTAGTAAGCGTACAAGGCCTAGATACCCAATGCATGAGGATGATAGGAGAAGTTAACCTTCCTAAAGGAGAAACCTGTTGTTAGGTTTGTATATAACGCGAGCATGCAATCAAATTACATAAATAGAGCGGAAGCGCGATAAAATCAGATTTTAAAATTTTATACAAACTATCACCAAGATCAATCTATGTGCTCAATTAACGATATAAACGAAAGAGAAAGAGAATAAGAATTATACCCTCGTAGAACAAACCTTCCTCGGGTACAAGTTCAACTCCTAGTCCTTCGTGTTCTCCTCGAATGCTACGGTGTGATTCCTTCCTTTGATCAACGTTAGCCACCCAAGTGTTTGGCCTATAGAGGTGATCCACCAAGGAAGAACAAGTATTCAAGAAGTTGGGTATTTTGCAAAACCCTAGTTTCTATCTCTATAGAAATTGTAAGTACTCTCCACAATCCAATGCAAGAGTGTGTAACCCTAATCTATGATAAGACTCCTCTTATTTATAGATGTAGGAATAACCCTTCCCTAAACTATTTAGGATTAGGGTTTCTATTATAATTAAACTCCTTTAATTAATTATGCTCCTAATCCAATTAGGAATTCATAGGAGAGTACTTCTATTAATTAATTCCCAATCCCTATTAGGAATTAAATAATAGTAATAGTAATAATAATAATAATAAGACTCCTCTTATTAATTTATATTTAATATTTCTAAAATATTAAATAATAAATATTAAGTTATTTAATTTATTATATCTGTATAGAGTAAATTAAATACACTTAATTTATTATTACAATTATGCCATTTACTTCTTAAATAAATATTTTTCCTTTTGCGGTGTGACCCTTTAGGTTCTCCATATTAAACCGGTTGTGAATAAATCAATTAGAATAATTCTAATCTTATTTAAATAAATAAATTAAACTATTTAATTCATTTAAATAAATAATATTTATTCTACAATAAGGGTAAGCCCCCTTAGCGATCAACGACTTTCCAGATAATATAGATTTTAACATCAATCACAAAAGAACCTTTGAGTAAATAGTTACCGTACAATTCAATCCTTCTACCATACAATGTCCCAATTAAAAATAAGACATGGATTTACTGTCAAGTCTTATTTTATTTAATTATATGTATTTCGATTCCTAAATGCACAACTCTAATTAATGCAAATTAGAAACTCCTTTCTAATTTCATTCTGCCTTGGCCAAGGACTACTGAGTTATCATTTATCGAATCACATAGGACATTCACATCTTTTACTAGACGAGGTAGATTCTTTATTGATCATTCACCTATCTCCATGTACAACTAATTATACCCAATCATACCCTTTGATATACCCACAAGGTCTTAAGGGACATGTCAAAGTATAACTCATCATACACAAGATACTATGATGATCTCAAGTCCAAGGATCACTTATACAACTATCACTATAGGAATTCCTATTGACAGGCGAGTAAAACTCCATTAGGTATTCCTTAGCGAGCCACGTTCAGTGAACTTATTCTCCAATAAGCACTTACATACTTGCTTTAGTGTCTCCACATAAATGATTATGAGATCAATCATCCTCTTCCTAAGAGCAAGCAACGTATGTACTAATCTATCCGGATTCACTAATCCCCAATTTAGTAATCCAACGATTAGGAACAATTTTAGTTTGTGAGCTATCTAGAATTTAGATCTCATTAGCATGATCACCATCATGATTCTAAAAGCATTACTCAAAACTATGGGTTTATCACATTTAATATAACAGCACTATGTAGATAATATAAAATGCCTTTTAAGAAAATCAATTATTTTATTAATAAATGAATAAGATTACAAAGTATATGCTACATCATATCAAATATGATTGGCTTGTGTGCATACTACTTTCAATCTCCCACTTGCACTAAAGCCAATCGCCATGGTATCTAATACCCATCTTCTCTAAGTGACAATCAAACTGCTGTTGAGTTAAAGCTTTAGTAAATGGATCTGCAATGTTGTCTTGAGAGTCCACACGCTCCAAGGTGACATCTCCTCTTTCAATGATCTCTCTAATCAAATGAAACCGCCGCAACACGTGTTTGGATTTCTGATGAGACCTAGGTTCCTTAGCCTGCGCAACAGCTCCATTGTTGTCACAGAATAAAGGTACTGCTCCTCTAATGCTAGGAACCACTCCAAGTTCAGTTATGAACTTCTTCATCCAAACAGCTTCCTTTGCAGCTTCACTTGCAGCTATGTACTCTGCCTCTGGCACTGAATCAGCAACTGTTTGCTGCTTGGAACTTTTCCAACTCACTGCGCCACCGTTTAAGGTAAACACGTACCCTGAAACAGATTTGCTGTCATCTTGGTCCGTTTGAAAACTTGAGTCTGTATAGCCCTCTAGTTTTAATTCAGACCCACCGTAGACAAGAAATACATCCTTAGTTCTTCTCAAGTACTTTAGGATGTTTTTCACTGCCTTTCAGTGCTCTTCTCCTGGATTCGACTGATATCTGCTTGTTACACTAAGTGCATGAGCGACATCTGGTCTAGTACATATCATACTGTACATGATAGACCCTATTGCGGAAGCATAAGGAATCTTACTCATCCGGTCTCTCTCCTCAGGTGTCTTTGGGGCCTGTTTCTTGGAGAGATGTATTCCATGGCTCATCGGCATGAGACCTCTTTTGGAATCTTCCATGCTAAACTTCTTTAGCATCGAGTCAATGTACTTTCCTTGGGTTAAGCCCAACACCTTCTAGATCTATCTCTATATATCTTTATCCCCAAAATATAGGATGCTTCACCCAAGTCCTTTGTGACACCCCCAAATCCAGGTTTCCAAACCTCGAATTCGGTGCTCACGATAATCGACGACAAACATACTATCTAACTAAATGCGGAATAATAAACATACATTGTTTATCGAATGGAAATAAAGTCTTACAATTCTGGTCCCAAGGTTCTTTAACCTTAACATAAAACGTACTCTAATACAAATAAAGGTTCACTTAATCAAACAACATTCAGAAATAGCTAGTACATAGGCACTAACGGGCATCTACTCTTGCACCTTCCCTTTTCCTTTGTCTCCCCTAGACGTTTCTGCCTTAGCTGAAATAAAGATCATGATATAGCAAGGATAAGCAACTAATTTGCTTAGCAAGTATATACACAAAGAGATATATCATGATAGAAGAAAATTTCGCTTTCAATGTTCAACAACAGTATAAGAGTGTGGAGGAGCATTGAATTAATAAACAACAGTTGAATATTCGAATAATTGAATGACAATTACTGAGTGGTTTGAAATAACCAAGGACGTTTTCCAAGGTTCTCAGCATGTAAGCTGGACCTCTTAAAAAGTTTTGGTAATCGAGGGGATCAGCCTCTCATACCCCGTGATTTATGCATAAACACTTAATAACCAGCATTGATATCATGCCTTAAACAAGTTTATCCTTTTCTCAGCCAAGAGTTCTTACCACAACAATTTAATAAGAACAGCTTTTTAAAATACCATTGTCTTAACCAATTTAGACATGCTGGATCTAGCTGATACAAATAGCATAGATCGATCTCATAAACAATTCATACTTGAAAGAACTTTAATTAAATTTACAGTTCAATCATAATGGGATAGGAATTCAATTGCACAATGTGCGAATCTCAATAATCAGTATAGATGTGAATAATCGACAATAATTATTCACTAACATGCTTCGAAAATAATAACTCGAGATTGAGTTAGGGAACTTGCAATAATGTAAGAAGTTTAGGGTTAGGAACTTGCAATAATGTAAGAAGTTTAGGGTTAGGAACTTGCCTGTCTGCTCAGCTACAAATAATTCTAGCTTTAACTAATTGGCCTTGAAGAACCTAACATTGATAATGTTGATCTATCAATTAGTACTGCGTAGTTGTATATCGACACGCTTACTTATGCTATTTATTTAACAATTAAGCAAATCACATAGCACACATAAACTATCGTAAATCCTATAAGACACTTAATTGATCCTTAGGTTGATGGTTTAATTAATTAACCATGTTTCCCTTAAGTGATAATCACTTATTAACCTTTAAGCAATTTATTATAATTGTTAAATTAATTAACATTACTCTTTCTTAAGTAATATTCATTTATTAAACCCTTAAACAATTTGTTATGATTGTTTAATTAATGGGTTATTAGACTCTCTCTATTTTATTGACTCTATCTTCAATTAATTACTATTAAAATAGTAATTAATTAATTATCTTTAGTCATTATTATTAATAGTACTTAATAACTAATTATATTCACTTATTATTTAATTATTAATTAAATAATAATCAAAATTATAAATTTTAATTGTCTTTAATTATTATTTAAGATTAAATAATAATTAATTAGGTTTGTTTATTATTTAACGTTAATCAAATAATTAATTAGTGCGTAACGATTATCTTTAGTTATTATTTAATAATAAATAATAGATAATTAGATTTATTTATTATTTAAAATTAATTAAATAATAAATAAATAATTAGTAAATATGAATTATCTTTAGTTATTATTTAATAATAAATAATAACTAATTAGATCTATTTATTATTTAAGGTTAATCAAGTAATAAATAATTACTTAGTGAATAAGAATTATCTTTAGTTATTATTTAATAAATGATAACTAATTAGGTTTATTTATTATTTAAAGTTAATCAAATAATAAATAATTAATTAGTGAGTAATAATTATCTTTAGTTATTAATTAATAATAACTAATTAGGTTTATATATTAATTAATGTTAATCAAATAATAAATAACTAATAAGTGAGTACTAATTATCTTTAGTTATTATTTAATAATAAATAATAACTAATTAGGTTTATTTATATTTTAAAATTAATCAAATCATAAATAATTAATTTACAATTCTTAATTATCCTTAATCATTATTTAATAATAATTAATCAATTACTTAACTTTATTTATTATTTAAACATAATTAAATAACAAATAGTTAATTTTTTTTTCTAATTTTCGTTCTTGATTTCCAGATTTGGGGTCTCTCACCAAAACCTTCATAAAACGAAATCTACAACTTCGATTTACGATCCGTCGATTTTGTTGGATTCGTATCTTCCTGAACTACACTTTTCACTTGTCAAACATCAAATTTGGTTAAGTTTAGGTCTCGGAAAACAGGCTCAAAGTCAGGGGTCAGCAAGGTTGTTCAACAGTTGGCATGCTTTGGTAATAAATTCATGGTTTGCTCATTTTTCAACATATTTGAGTGATTCAAAAGGGATTTTGTCCCTAACCTATGGATCTAGCATATCAAGAAAGAAAATCACAAGATCCCTTTATAGATTTCAAAATGACAAGCATATAACAACCTTTTTCAAATAAAATTTCCGGAAATCTCCTTTACTTCCTTTCTTCTAAATTTTTCCAACATAAACTCACACATATGAACAAGCAAAACATTATATATTCAAGATCTAACCTTATCATAAGGTTCTAGCCATCAAGAACATAAAACTTCAAGGATCTATGTCCAAACACATTAAAATAGCTTAAAGTTTGGAGTTATACCTTTTTGATTTCTTCTTCTTCTTTTCCTTCCCAAAATAGGTTGTGAATGGGGATGGCCTAAACAATCAAGACCCTCTTATTTCTCCCACAAGATTTGTTCTTGCTTCTCTCTTCCAACTCACAAACTCTCTCTACACTTGGTGAATAATAAGTGAGCCAACCCTCGTTAACTTTGGTGAGGGGTCCTATTTATAGGAAAGTAGAGACCATGGGCAAAGTAGTCATTAATCATGACTAGGCAAGGGCAATTTGGTCAATTCATCAATAGTAGGAAGTTTCCTAGCAACTTCCTCAAGGGTATTTTAGTCCTTTCCCAACCTCTTTCAAGGTTAAAATAGTCTTTTCGCAAAATCTTAATTATCCATTAGTTATTACCCATTCTTCATTGGTTATTAGACATTGGTTATTATCTTGCCATCATTACATTGGTTAAACACAATGGTTATTATCCCGCCATCATTTCATTGGTTATTAACCACTTGGATATACAATGGTTATTGCCCTTACATAATTACCTTGGTTATTAACCACTCTTGGCCATTTTAGTCATTACCCACCAATTCCTACACTTGACTCACCTATGGTTATCTCTTAACCATAGTTATATCATACCTGCCAACACGAGTATAGACACATCTTATACATCTCCCACCAATTAACCCAAGCTGATTTAAATAGAACACAACGTTAACTCATTGAATTAAATTAGATTTAATTAATAAGGACGTTCAAAATTCACGGGCATTACATCCCTCTCCCCTTATAAAAATTCCGTCCTCGGAATTGCAAAAATAGGGTTACTCAAATAAGAACGGATAATTCGCCTTCATTTTCTCTTCGAGTTCCCACGTAGCTTCTTCGACTGCGTGATTCCTCCAGAGAACTTTGACGGAATGTATGGTCTTGTTTCTCAGCTTCTGTTCCTTCCTATCGAGAATCTGGACAGGAACCTCCTCGTACGATAAGCCCTTCTCGACTTGAATTGGCTCATAGGAAATAACATGCTTGTAGTCTGGCTTATATGGACGTAACACCGATACATGAAACACGTTGTGAATGTGCTCAAGCTCAGGGGGTAATGCTACCTCGTACGCCACTTCGCCTATTCTCCTCAATATTTCGAAAGGTACTATGAACCTAGGGCTCAGCTTGCCCTTCTTCCCAAAGCGGATCTTCCCTTTCCAAGGAGATACCTTCAAAAATACATAGCTGCCAACTTCAAAGTCTCGCTTCTGACGATGTAAGTCGGCATACTTCTTCTGACGATCCTGGGCCGCTACTAACCGCTGCCTTATTACTTTAATGATTTCCACGGTTTGTTGTACCAATTCTGGTCCCAACAATCTCCGTTCACCAACTTCATCCCAACACAACGGCGTTCGACACTTCCTTCCATATAATGCTTCGTACGGTGGCATACCGATGCTAGCGTGATAACTATTGTTGTAAGCGAACTCTACCAAGGGCAAGTGATCGTCCCAGCTGCCACCTAAGTCCATCACAACTGCCCGGAGCATATCCTCTAAGGTTTGAATTGTTCGCTCACTCTGACCATCAGTCTGAGGATGATATGCCGTACTCATTCTCAATTGTGTTCCCATTCTTTCCTGTAGGCTTCTCCAAAACTTTGACGTGAAGCGCGGATCTCTGTCAGACACAATAGAAACCGGCACCCCATGTCGCGATACTATCTCCTTTACGTAGAGTTTCGCCAACTGCTCCAATTTGTACCTGATCTTAATCGGTAGAAAATGGGCAGACTTGGTCAACCGATCTACGATCACCCAGATGGCGTCTAGACCCTTTTGTGTTGTCGGGAGTCCTACCACAAAATCCATAGTGATGTGCTCCCACTTCTACTCTGGAATCTCTAAGGGTTGCAACAATCCGCTCGGCCGTTGGTGCTCTGCCTTGACCCTCTGACAAGTTAAACACCGGCTGACGAATTCCGCAACTTCCCCTTTCAAATGCGGCCACCAATAATGTTGACGAAGATCTTGATACATCTTGGTGCTACCCGGATGTACCGAAAATCTCGTATTATGGGCCTCCTGCAATATTTCTTCCCTTAAGTCTGGTACATAGGGTATCCAGATCCTTCCCTCGAATCTCAGCAGACCCGTGCTGTCAACCTTGAACTTCAACGTTTTTCCTTCCGATAGTTGCTTCTTAATGCCAATGCATTCTTCATCAAATTTTTGAGCCTCCTTTATTTTATCCAGTAGAGTCGGACCCACTGTCACGGTGAACAATTTTTCATCCGTCTCCATTGGATACTTAACCTCCAGTTCCAGGCGTCCAAAGTCCTTTATCAGCTCTGCCTGAGTTGTAAGCCTCATCAATTTCTCTCTGTCTTTCCTACTCAGGGCATCTGCCACTACATTTGCTTTGCCCGGATGGTACAGAATCTCACAATCGTAATCCTTGATTAATTCTAACCATCGGCGCTGCCTCATATTCAGCTCCTTCTGAGTGAAGATATATTTCAGACTTTTGTGATCTGTATATATCTCGCACTTCTCTCCATATAGGTAGTGCCTCCAAATCTTCAAGGCGAACACTACTGCTGCTAATTCCAGATCATGAGTCGGGTATCCCTTCTCATAGTCCTTCAGCTGGCGTGAAGCGTACGCAATGACCCTGCCGTGCTGCATTAGTACACAACCAAGGCCCTTGTGTGACGCATCACTGTATACTACAAAACCTCCAGTGTCGTCTGGTAATGCCAACACTGGTGCTTGGCTAAGTCTCTTCTTCAACTCCAAGAAACTCTCCTCGCACTTCTCTGTCCAGACGAACTTTACTGTCTTTCTAGTCAGATTGGTCAATGGTGATGCTATCTTCGAAAAATCCTGGATGAATCTCCGATAGTATCCCGCTAACCCTAGGAAACTTCTGATCTCCGTTGGTGTCTTCGGCTGCTCCCAGTTGATAATGGCTTCCACCTTTGCTGGGTCTACCGAAACACCACTACTGTCAATGACGTGTCCAAGAAACTGCACCCTCTGCAACCAAAATTCACACTTTGAAAACTTCGCGTACAGTTTCTCCCTTCTTAATGCCTCCAAGGCAATCCTTAGATGTTCAGCATGTTCTTCCTCTAACACTGAATACACCAAGATATCATCGATGAATACTACCACGAACTTGTCCAAATACTGCTTGAACACTCTGTTCATCATATCCATGAATGCCGCTGGTGCATTTGTCAGGCCAAATGACATAACCAGAAACTCGAAATGTCCATAACGAGTCCTGAATGCCGTCTTCGGGATATCCTCCCGTCTCACCCTTAGTTGATGATAGCCCGTCCTTAAATCGATCTTTGAAAAGTATTTCGCTCCCTTGAGTTGATCAAACAGATCGTCTATCCTGGGCAGCGGATACCTATTCTTAATCGTAACTTTGTTCAACTCACGGTAGTCGATACAAAGCCTCATTGAGCCATCCTTCTTCTTTACGAACAGAACTGGCGCTCCCCATGGTGACACGCTCGGCCTGATATAACCCCTGTCTAACAGTTCCTGCAGTTGAACCATCAGTTCTTTCATCTCTACTGGTGCCATTCGGTAAGGCGCCTTAGATATCGGTGCCGTTCCAGGTACCAAGTCGATTGCAAATTCTATCTCCCTGTCCGGTGGCAGTCCCGGAAGTTCATCTGGGAAGACATCAACGAATTCCCTTACAACGGGTATCTGACTCAGTTCCCCCTCGACCCGTCGAGTATCTACCACGTGAGCCAAATAAACCTATACAACCCTTCTTAAGCAATCTCTTTCGCTTGCATCATCGTCAGGACAAAAACAAGATTGTCTCGGCGATTTACTACCATAGAACACCACCTTCGACTTACCCGGAGTCTGCAGGTGTATGCACTTTTTCTTACAGTCAATGACCGCCCCGTGGCTCGCTAACCAATCCATCCCCAGGATTACATCGAATTCTCCAAGACGAATCGGCAACAAGTCCACGTTAAGCTTAAACCCTCTCACATCCGCACAACAATTCTTATAAATGTAGTTTACGGGGATAATCTCTTTGTTCGCTACTTCTACATTCATCGGGTGTTCTAACAGTTCACTAGGCAATTTAAATCTTTGAGCAAATTCATCAGAGACAAAAGAACATGAAGCACCCGAATCAAATAGCACATAGGCATCTATGTTGTTGATTGGAATAATACCTGACACCACCTCTCTGGATGCCACATCATCTTGCACTGTCATGTTAAAGGTCCTTGCTGTTGGCTTATTTGGCTGGGCTGGTCCTCCACTGGTTGCTCTCGAGTTGTTGCCCCTATTGCCATTTCCGTCATCCATGTTTCTCTTTCGGGGACATTCCTTGCTCCGATGTCCTATCGCTCCGCAATTGAAGCAACCTCCCTTCTTCGCCTTAGGACAATTGGGCGAGATATGCCCTTCTTGTCCACAGGTATAACAGACCATCTTCCCCTTCATACACTCTCCCGAGTGACCCTTTCCGCAATTCCCACATACCGGCCTTTTCTGTTGTATGCTCCCTTGCTGGATTTCAGAATTGCTACCCCCACTACTCCATTGACGCTTCCTGTTGTTGCTGCCACCACAGCTAGCATTCGTATTTCCTCCCTCTACCTTCTTCTTGTTCTTCTCCCGATTATACTTTGAAACCGCTTCACTCCCACCTTCAGCAATGAGAGCTTTCTCCAGCAAGGTTGAGAACGACGTGATTTGTAAAACAGCTACCTTGCTGTAGATCCACGGCTTTAATCCATTCTCGAATCTCCTGGCCTTCCTCATCTCAGTATCCACCTGATGTGGGGCGAATCTAGCCAATTCATTGAATTTTGCAGCGTACTCCGACACTGACAAATTTTCTTGCTTCAATTCTAGAAACTTGATCTCCATTTTTTGCCTGCGTACTCTCAGGGAAGTAATTCTCGAAAAACAACGTCTTGAAAGCTTCCCACGCCACGACTCCAGTTCCAGCTTTGTTCTGATTGGCTTCCCACCAGAAGTTAGCCTCACCTTTCATTAAGTAAGTAGCAAAAACTGTCTTCTGCTCCTCAGCGACTCTAGCGATGACAAAGGCCTTTTCAATCTCCTTTATCCATGACTGGGCCTCTATCGGGTTCGCTGTCCCTTTAAACTCCGGAGGCCCTACTGCCTTGAAGTCTTTAAAAATTGGCTAAGTGGTTGCCTGTCTGGTTTCCTGTAGTAGTGGTTTGATTTCGCAAGGCTTCTGCCATCATGTTCACAAAATCTTGCATTGGGTTTGGTGGAGTTTCCTCTACATTGTTAACTGACTCTTCGATCCCATGATTTCGTAGGATTCGTCTGGGCAGCATTATCTGTTTAAGCAAACCCTAACACGTTACTCGGGCTTCCTTAAAACATAAGTATTCAGCATGTATATAATAATCACATGACTCTTGTGTGGGAGTTTTAGATTACCCAATATCGGAAATTCTGCTTTCCCGATTAGTGATTTAAGTTACTAAGATACCGATTCAGTCTCACTGAATTAACATAATCATTGCATAAATGGTATATCAAGTAAAATTCTCAAGCACATACCATAATAATGCATCTATATTCATATACCGACTTAAGCGTCTTACACGTTTATCACAGGCATATTGTCATAATTGCTACCATCCTATTTAATATAACAAAAGGTGGGATTCACTTAAACCATACTTTCCTACCTACATAATTGGGAAGTACATCCTACATACGAACTACCTCGCACCTTGCTGAGGTGTTAATACAACTCTAGTAAGTCAAATGATAGTACCAATAACACTGCTCAAGGCATAACCACCCACTTCTAACTATCCTCTAAGGGACACAAGGTGAATGCAACTCAACGCTTGCTCTCGCTACTGGGGGGCAGATTCATCCATCTAGCATCGAACTGCATCCAGACAATGTCTAAGGCTCGCTCCAATTCAACTATCTTCGCATCCTTAGCCTTTACCTCATCCTTCAATTGTCCTAACTGCAGCTTCCTTAGCAGCAGCCTCCCTCGCAACTCGGCTAACTCAGCCTGGGCCTGGTAAGCAGCGTCCTTGTACTGCTGTTCAGAAATCTGGTGGATGTGGTTCTGCGCCTCTAATTGTTTAGCCCTAACCTCTAGCTCGACGTTCCTCGCCAGCAAAACCTCCTATCACATCAGGCTCTATGGGCTCCTGGTTCACTGGACAGCTATCTTGACTCTCGTCCGACATCCTACAAACACCACACAAATAAATCAACATCAGTACCATAATAAAATATATTCATTGATGAAATGAAATGATATTTTATTCGGTACGACTAGAACTCTATGAATCTCCCCGACCCATCACCTACATACTCTATGTGAGTTTTCTACTAAGGTTATATCCTAGGTTTCTTGTTCCTAACGTTTATAACCTACAGCTCTGATACCAACCTGTGACACCCCCCAAATCCAGGTTTCCAAACCTCGAATTCGGTGCTCACGATAATCGACGACAAACATACTATCTAACTAAATGCGGAATAATAAACATACATTGTTTATCGAATGGAAATAAAGTCTTACAATTCTGGTCCCAAGGTTCTTTAACCTTAACATAAAACGTACTCTAATACAAATAAAGGTTCACTTAATCAAACAACATTCAGAAATAGCTAGTACATAGGCACTAACGGGCATCTACTCTTGCACCTTCCCTTTTCCTTTGTCTCCCCTAGACGTTTCTGCCTTAGCTGAAATAAAGATCATGATATAGCAAGGATAAGCAACTAATTTGCTTAGCAAGTATATACACAAAGAGATATATCATGATAGAAGGAAATTTCGCTTTCAATGTTCAACAACAGTATAAGAGTGTGGAGGAGCATTGAATTAATAAACAACAGTTGAATATTCGAATAATTGAATGACAATTACTGAGTGGTTTGAAATAACCAAGGACGTTTTCCAAGGTTCTCAGCATGTAAGCTGGACCTCTTAAAAAGTTTTGGTAATCGAGGGGATCAGCCTCTCATACCCCGTGATTTATGCATAAACACTTAATAACCAGCATTGATATCATGCCTTAAACAAGTTTATCCTTTTCTCAGCCAAGAGTTCTTACCACAACAATTTAATAAGAACAGCTTTTTAAAATACCATTGTCTTAACCAATTTAGACATGCTGGATCTAGCTGATACAAATAGCATAGATCGATCTCATAAACAATTCATACTTGAAAGAACTTTAATTAAATTTACAGTTCAATCATAATGGGATAGGAATTCAATTGCACAATGTGCGAATCTCAATAATCAGTATAGATGTGAATAATCGACAATAATTATTCACTAACATGCTTCGAAAATAATAACTCGAGATTGAGTTAGGGAACTTGCAATAATGTAAGAAGTTTAGGGTTAGGAACTTGCCTGTCTGCTCAGCTACAAATAATTCTAGCTTTAACTAATTGGCCTTGAAGAACCTAACATTGATAATGTTGATCTATCAATTAGTACTGCGTAGTTGTATATCGACACGCTTACTTATGCTATTTATTTAACAATTAAGCAAATCACATAGCACACATAAACTATCGTAAATCCTATAAGACACTTAATTGATCCTTAGGTTGATGGTTTAATTAATTAACCATGTTTCCCTTAAGTGATAATCACTTATTAACCTTTAAGCAATTTATTATAATTGTTAAATTAATTAACATTACTCTTTCTTAAGTAATATTCATTTATTAAACCCTTAAACAATTTGTTATGATTGTTTAATTAATGGGTTATTAGACTCTCTCTATTTTATTGACTCTATCTTCAATTAATTACTATTAAATAGTAATTAATTAATTATCTTTAGTCATTATTATTAATAGTACTTAATAACTAATTATATTCACTTATTATTTAATTATTAATTAAATAATAATCAAATTATAAATTTTAATTGTCTTTAATTATTATTTAAGATTAAATAATAATTAATTAGGTTTGTTTATTATTTAACGTTAATCAAATAATTAATTAGTGCGTAACGATTATCTTTAGTTATTATTTAATAATAAATAATAGATAATTAGATTTATTTATTATTTAAAATTAATTAAATAATAAATAAATAATTAGTAAATATGAATTATCTTTAGTTATTATTTAATAATAAATAATAACTAATTAGATCTATTTATTATTTAAGGTTAATCAAGTAATAAATAATTACTTAGTGAATAAGAATTATCTTTAGTTATTATTTAATAAATGATAACTAATTAGGTTTATTTATTATTTAAAGTTAATCAAATAATAAATAATTAATTAGTGAGTAATAATTATCTTTAGTTATTATTTAATAATAACTAATTAGGTTTATATATTATTTAATGTTAATCAAATAATAAATAACTAATAAGTGAGTACTAATTATCTTTAGTTATTATTTAATAATAAATAATAACTAATTAGGTTTATTTATATTTTAAAATTAATCAAATCATAAATAATTAATTTACAATTCTTAATTATCCTTAATCATTATTTAATAATAATTAATCAATTACTTAACTTTATTTATTATTTAAACATAATTAAATAACAAATAGTTAATTTTTTTTTCTAATTTTCGTTCTTGATTTCCAGATTTGGGGTCTCTCACCAAAACCTTCATAAAACGAAATCTACAACTTCGATTTACGATCCGTCGATTTTGTTGGATTCGTATCTTCCTGAACTACACTTTTCACTTATCAAACATCAAATTTGGTTAAGTTTAGGTCTCGGAAAACAGGCTCAAAGTCAGGGGTCAGCAAGGTTGTTCAACAGTTGGCATGCTTTGGTAATAAATTCATGGTTTGCTCATTTTTCAACATATTTGAGTGATTCAAAAGGGATTTTGTCCCTAACCTATGGATCTAGCATATCAAGAAAGAAAATCACAAGATCCCTTTATAGATTTCAAAATGACAAGCATATAACAACCTTTTTCAAATAAAATTTCCGGAAATCTCCTTTACTTCCTTTCTTCTAAATTTTTCCAACATAAACTCACACATATGAACAAGCAAAAACATTATATATTCAAGATCTAACCTTATCATAAGGTTCTAGCCATCAAGAACATAAAACTTCAAGGATCTATGTCCAAACACATTAAAATAGCTTAAAGTTTGGAGTTATACCTTTTTGATTTCTTCTTCTTCTTTTCCTTCCCAAAATAGGTTGTGAATGGGGATGGCCTAAACAATCAAGACCCTCTTCTTTCTCCCACAAGATTTGTTCTTGCTTCTCTCTTCCAACTCACAAACTCTCTCTACACTTGGTGAATAATAAGTGAGCCAACCCTCGTTAACTTTGGTGAGGGGTCCTCTATTTATAGGAAAGTAGAGACCATGGGCAAAATAGTCATTAATCATGACTAGGCAAGGGCAATTTGGTCAATTCATCAATAGTAGGAAGTTTCCTAGCAACTTCCTCAAGGGTATTTTAGTCCTTTCCCAACCTCTTTCAAGGTTAAAATAGTCTTTTCGCAAAATCTTAATTATCCATTAGTTATTACCCATTCTTCATTGGTTATTAGACATTGGTTATTATCTTGCCATCATTACATTGGTTAAACACAATGGTTATTATCCCGCCATCATTTCATTGGTTATTAACCACTTGGATATACAATGGTTATTGCCCTTACATAATTACCTTGGTTATTAACCACTCTTGGCCATTTTAGTCATTACCCACCAATTCCTACACTTGACTCACCTATGGTTATCTCTTAACCATAGTTATATCATACCTGCCAACACGAGTATAGACACATCTTATACATCTCCCACCAATTAACCCAAGCTGATTTAAATAGAACACAACGTTAACTCATTGAATTAAATTAGATTTAATTAATAAGGACGTTCAAAATTCACGGGCATTACATCCTTCATGGAGAAGTGTTTAGATAACCAAATTTTGATCGACTGTAGCATAGGAACATCATTCCCTATCAGTAATATGTCATCAACATATAATATAAGGAATGAAACACCGCTCCCACTAACCTTCTTGTACACACAAGGTTCATCCTCATTTTTGATAAAATCAAACCTTTTGATTATCTCATCAAAACGGATGTTCCATCTTCGAGAAGCTTGCTTCAATCCATAAATGGATCGTTGTAGCTTACAGACTTGGTTTGTTCCAACCGTTGAAATAAAACCCTCTGGCTGTATCATATATACATTCTCCTCAAGCTCTCCATTGAGGAAGGCCGTTTTCACGTCCATTTGCCAGATCTCGTAGTCATAATAAGCTGCAATCGCAAGCAAAATCCGAATGGACTTGAGCATAGCTACTAGTGAGAAGGTTTCATCATAGTCAACTCCTTGTCTTTGTTTGAAACCTTTTGCAACCAGTCGGGCCTTATAGGTCTCTACCTTGCCATCTGCTCCAGTCTTTCTATTAAAGATCCATTTACACCCAATAGGCTTAATGCCCTCAGGTGGTGAAACCAAAGTCCATACTTGGTTTTCATACATGGAGTCCATCTCGGATTTCATGGCTTCTAGCCATTTCTCTGAGTCTTCACTACTCATAGCCTCTTCGTAAGTCAATGGATCATCATCATCTATGATGCATACCTCATCATCATCCTCTATGACGAATCTATACCTTTCAGGTATTTTCGGTACTCTTCCAGATTTACGAATAGGTTGTGGTACAGTAGGTTCTTCTACTTGGTCAGTTACCTGACTTTGATCCGTAGTATTTTGTGGTTCTTGAACTTCTTCAAGATATATCTTACTCCCACTGACCCCTTCAAGGATAAACTCCTTTTCCAAGAAGGTAGCATGTTTCGCAACAAACACCTTTTGATCAGTAGGATGATAGAAATAATACCCTGATATTTCTTTAGGGTATCCCACAAATCTACATTTGTCGGATCTAGTCTTCAACTTATCATGCTCAAACCTTTTGACATAAGCTGGACAACCCCAAGTCTTAACATGCTTAAGATTTGGTTTCCTCCCTGTCCATATCTCATATGGAGTCTTTGGGACGGATTTGGTAGGTACCTTGTTAAGTAGGTATGCAACCGATTATAGGGCATAACCCCAGAAGGATACTGGAAGGTCGGTAAAACTCATCATGGAACGAACCATGTCGAACAATGTTCGATTTCTCCTTTCAGATACACCATTCAACTGTGGTGTCCCTGGTGGAGTCCATTGTGAGATTATACCATTTTCTTTGAGACAATTGAGAAACTCATTGGTCAAGTATTCCCCTCCTCGATCCGATCGAAGAATCTTAATACTCTTACCAGTTTGTTTCTCTACTTCACTTCTGAATTCTTTGAACTTTTCAAACGATTCAGATTTGTATTTCATTAAATACACATATCCAAATCTAGAATGATCATCAGTGAAAGTAATAAAATAAGAATACCCTCCTCGTGCATTCGTTGTCATAGGTCCACAAACGTTTGTGTGTACCAACGCTAACAACTCTGTAACTCTTTCTCCTTTTCCAGTAAAAGGAGATTTAGTCATTTTACCCATGAGACAAGATTCACAAGTTGGATATGATTCGTAATCAGATAGCTCTAAAAGCCCATCTTTATGCAACTTGGATAATCTTGTTTCATTGATATGACCGAGTCTACAGTGCCACATAAAGGTATAATTAACATTATCTCTTTTTCTTTTCTTAGTTTGTTCAATTTGAAGTATATTTTCATGCAAGTCAAGTATGTATAGTCCATTCAGTAAGTTCCCAACACCATATAAAACATTTTTATTATAAATAGAACAACTGTTGTTCTTTATTATAATATTAAAACCATCCATATCCAATACAGAAATTGAAATAATGTTTCTAATGAGTGTCGAAACATAATAACAATTATTTAAACTAATGAACTTGCCCGAAGGCAGTGCTAAACGATAAGTCCCTACAGCTAATGCAGCAACCTTTGCTCCATTTCTCACTCGTAGGACGACTTCATCCTTGTCCAGCTTTCTACTTCTGGTTAGTCCCTATACATTATTACATATGTGAGAACTACAACCGGTATCCAATACCCAAGTAGAATTTTGACTTTCAGAAAAATTAATTTCAATCATGAACAAACCTAGATCGGAAGTCGAAGCTTCTCCAAGCCTCTTTTGGCCCGCAAGATACTCCTTGCAGTTCCTCTTCCAGTGTCTCGGCTTATTGCAATGGTAGCAAAATCCTTTGCTATCTGGATCAGGTTTCTTTTTATCCTTCCTCTTTGCCTTGCCCTTAGCCTTCTTGTTTTTCTTCTTTTCAGAAGATACCTTGGGCCTCTTCCTTTTCTTGGAAGAATCATCCACTAGTAAGACTTGGTTCTTGTTGGATGAGAAGTGACCTTCAGCAGTTTTCAACATGTTAAGTAACTCAGGCATGCTGACGTCCAACTTATTCATGTGAAAATTCACAACAAATTGTGAGAAGGTGTCCGGGAGTGACTGCAAGATCAAATCTTAACTTAACTCCCCATCCATCACGAACCCAAGCTGTCCAAGCTGTTCAATCAGATTGATCATCTTAAGGACATGAGTCTCAACAGTAGTGCCCTCGGTCATACGAGATCGGAAGAGCTCCTTAGATATCTGATATCTAGCAGTCCTACTTTGCTCACCATACAACTCTTTGAGATGCAGCAATATAGTAGGAGCATCCATAGTTTCATGCTGACGCTGAAGCTCGTTACTCATGGATGCGAGCATGATGCATTGAGCCAAGATTGCATCATCTTGCCACTTTCTGAAAGTAGCAATCTCTTCCTCAGAGGCTGTTTCTGCAACACTTGCAGGGACTGGCGAATTTAGGACATAAGAAATCTTTTCAGCAGTGAGAACAATTCTCAGATTCCTTAACCAGTCTGTGTAATTCGGTTCGGTCAGTTTGTTAGCATCAAGTATGCTACGCAGTGATAGTGAGTTTGACATTTTTAAATTCTGCATGTGAAATAGACAACATTTTAGCATACATTCAATTTATTAATTACCAAAATAAAATTAGGTCTTTATTTTAAATTGGTATCTCCCACTATTTTCATCAAACTATATTACCCTCATTATATAGTTCGGCAATTCTAATTAAAGATTTAATAGTGAGATTAAGGATCCCATTTCAAATGTATATAGCCTTGTGGTGACACAACAAGCGATATATAAATAAATAGGTAGACAACTATTGTCAATTACATCACTATGTAACTCCTTGCAGTTTGCCTCTTAGATTATTTTGATCAAGTGGTGACACATCCGAATCAAAATTATCCAAGTTAAGTCCAACCTAGCACTTCCATATATTCGAAAGAAAAACACTGTCCTTGTGGTGACACAACAAAACAACATCGTTCATTCTATTTATAGGCATCAAATGTGATAAAGCAACATCTTAAATATTTAATACTTGCCTTGTGGTGACACAACAAACTCATATTAAATATTTAATACTCTATTGTTTTACCATGCTAGAAGGCGACGTTCGATATTCCAAATATCTTTGAACGCTTAGGACTTAATATATTACTTTGAGGGGTTTGTTATTATTAGTCTCATCTTGTTTAGCGCGCATGCACATATATATATAAAATACGCGTCATATTATTTAACATGTGAAGAATGTTGTATAATATATAATATATATATAGTAAACATGCACATATAGAATACTATATTCTACCCGGATTGATTATGGACTTTTATTCTAGTTTGATTCACTAGAGCCACCAAGTGAACCAAAAGGTCAAACCTAGGGTGCAAGAATTAAATTTAAATATAACTATTACATTTAAACCCGGGCTCCAATACAAACGGGTCTTCAAGCGCTCCTTGCTCCTTTGTCTCCAATTCTTGAAAAAAAAATTAATTCTAACTAGTCCTATTACATAAACTATTAACAATAAATAGAAACCTTGATCAGCCGTCAAGGGGAAGTACATAGGAGGGAGATAGAATTTATATTAAGAAAAATTAGATAAGACGAGGTACGCAGACCCCATTTATAAAAACCCATACATTCAAGCATCCACTAAAATAAATCCAATCACACATTGGTCAAAAGTCCATAATCAATCCCTATTTATTATCATACATATCTCTATATGTATCATAAATAACATTCATCCCATGAATAATAAAGCCATTCCATATATGCATTGATATCAATTAATGGGCAAAAGTTTTGCTAATATTTAGTTTTGAAACAAAATAAACTCTTTTATTTTAATTAAAAACCAAATCCAAATTAAACTCCTTTAATTTTAGCAATCTGAAATCCTATTCCAGATAAAATAAACTCTTTTATTTTAAACTTTTATCAATTAAATAAACTATTTATTTTAATTGAGAAAAATAAAAAAAATTTCAAAGTCTGGACACTGGCGCGGACGCGCTCCAATTTGAACTAGGAGCGGTGCGGCCGCGCTGCACCCCCAGAAACATTTTCTGGGTTAGGGCGCGGCCGCGCTCCAGAATGAACTGGAAGCGGCGCGGCCGCGACGCAGATTCAGAAAAAATTTTCTTCAGCCCAAAATCCGATCGTATCGCATATCAATTCATACATGGAATCATCAAGATCGATAATTAGCACATAATTAGGCTCTGATACCACTGTTAGGTTTATATATAACGCGAGCATGCAATCAAATTACATAAATAGAGCGGAAGCGCGATAAAATCAGATTTTAAAATTTTATACAAACCATCACCAAGATCAATCTATGTGCTCAATTAACGATATAAACGAAAGAGAAAGAGAATAAGAATTATACCCTCGTAGAACAAACCTTCCTCGGGTACAAGTTCAACTCCTAGTCCTTCGTGTTCTCCTCGAATGCTACGGTGTGATTCCTTCCTTTGATCAACGTTAGCCACCCAAGTGTTTGGCCTCTAGAGGTGATCCACCAAGGAAGAACAAGTATTCAAGAAGTTGGGTATTTGGCAAAACCCTAGTTTCTATCTCTATAGAAATTGTAAGTACTCTCCACAATCTAATGCAAGAGTGTGTAACCCTAATCTATGATAAGACTCCTCTTATTTATAGATGTAGGAATAACCCTTCCCTAAACTATTTAGGATTAGAGTTTCTATTATAATTAAACTCATTTAATTAATTATGCTCCTAATCCAATTAGGAATTCATGGGAGAGTACTTCTATTAATTAATTCCCAATCCATATTAAGAATTAAATAATTGTAATAGTAATAATAATAATAAGACTCCTCTTATTAATTTATATTTAATATTTCCAAAATATTATATAATAAATATTAAGTTATTTAATTTATTATATTTCCATAGAGTAAATTAAACTCACTTAACTTATTATTACAATTATGCCATTTACTTCTTAAATAAATATTTTTCCTTTTGCGGTGTGACCCTTTAGGTTCTCCATATTAAACCGGTTGTGAATAAATCAATTAGAATAATTCTAATCTTATTTAAATAAATAAATTAAACTATTTAATTCATTTAAATAAATAATATTTATTCTACAATAAGGGTAAGCCCCCTTAGCGATCAACGACTTTCCAGATAATATAGATTTCAACATCAATCACAAAAGAACCTTTGAGTAAATAGTTACCGTACAATTCAATCCTTCTACCATACAATGTCCCAATTAAATATAAGACATGGATTTACTGTCAAGTTTTATTTTATTTAATTATATGTATTTCGATTCCCAAATGCACAACTCTAATTAATGCAAATTAGAAACTCCTTTCTAATTTCATTCTACCTTGGCCAAGGACTACTGAGTTATCATTTATCGAATCATATAGGACATTCACATCTTTTAGTAGACGAGGTAGATTCTTTGTAGATCATTCACCTATCTCCATGTACAACTAATTATACCCAATCATACCCTTTGATATACCCACAAGGTCTTAAGGGACATGTCAAAGTATAACTCATCATACACAAGATACTATGATGATCTCAAGTCCAAGGATCACTTGTACAACTATCACTATAGGAATTCCTATTGACAGACGAGTAAAACTCCATTAGGTATTCCTTAGCGAGCCACGTTCAGTGAACTTATACTCCAATAAGCACCTACATACTTGCTTTAGTGTCTCCACACAAATGATTATGAGATCAATCATCCTCTTCCTAAGAGCAAGCAACGTATGTACTAATCTATCCGGATTCACTAATCCCCAATTTAGTAATCCAACGATTAGGAACAATTTTAGTTTGTCAGCTATCTAGAATTTAGATCTCATTAGCATGATCACCATCATGATTCTAAAAGCATTGCTCAAAACTATGGGTTTATCACATTTAATATAACAACACTATGTAGATAATATAAAATGCCTTTTAAGAAAATTAATTCTTTTATTAATAAATGAATAAGATTACAAAGTATATGCTACATCATATCAAATATGATTGGCTTGTGTGCATACTACTTTCACCTGTCATCTAGGAGGAAAAGAAGAGATGACCCTGAACGAATGAGACATGGATTTATATTCACTAGTTTGTAAAGGAATGATGATGATCTTCCTATTGTGGTGGAGGGGTCAAAGGAGCCAGCCAGTGCATCCAACCATTAGATAGAGTAAAGGGCGAGGGTTAGAATCGAGCCCCATAATGAAAATACGTCCCTCACCGAGTAGTACTTGGGCTCAGAGATTTGAGGCTTTAGAAAAGGAATTCAGGGGAACAAACACCTTAGCCGAGGCTTCTCTTTTCATTGAAGTGTTAAAGCGGTCCGATGGACTCTAATGTGAGGGTAACAAGTTTATAATATTTTGATGGCACCACCGATTCAAAGGGTAATGCTAGGTATTATGAAAGCTTGATGTATGTATTGAACTATACAGAAATTACAAAGTGTAGGTTATTTGTCTCTCTACTTTTAAGCTTCATGCTCGGGCATGGTTCACTTTTCTCCTCCCTTGAAGCATTGGTTCTTGGACCAAACTTTGAGATACGTTCATTGAATACTTTTTTAGTAACTGCCCTATTGAAGTTTCAACAGTCAGCCTTATGTAGCTCAAACAGGGAGACATGGTGTCTTTTCGGGATTATTCAAAAGGTTCAAGAAGGGAGTGGCTACTATAAGAGAATTAAAGATGCAAGAGGCAGTGAGTCATTTTACTTGCACCTAAATGTTTGAGCTAATAAGGACTTTGTAAAGGACATCATAACTAAGGGTTCCCAAACATTGGGGGAGGTTTTCCAGATTGTTTAAGAGCATATTTCAGCCCAAGAGGCATTTTGGGCATTGTATCCTTGCTCGGATAAGAAAAAAAGGAGTAAGGTAAAATGAAAATGGAAAGAATGGGAAAGACAAAATGAAAAACGATTTTGACAAGAAAAAAGGGAATGCTAGGGGAAATGGGAGAGATTTTCAGAAGAAGAAAGATGAAGATTACATCGCGCTCAATAAAATCCGGAATGATTATCTTGAAAGAGATAAAAGACAAACCATTCTTTATCCCGACCTAAAAATTTGACCATCATATCCTAGCAAAAAAGAGAAATAGGAGTAAAAATTATAAATACCATGAAGATCATGGGCATGATATTGAAAATTGTTGGGCATTGAAGAATATCCTGGAAGAGCAGGTCAAGAAGGGAAATCTGAATCAGTACACCAAGGGGCTGTCTGCATTTATGATCACCCCCAGACACTTACACACAATCGGTGGTCAACATGTGGTGAATGTCATGATTGGGGGTACTACTTCAGGCTATCCCGAGGAAGAGTATGTAAAGAAGGTTTTCATGATAGAGGGTCACCAACCCAAAAAGCAGAAGTTAATTCCTAACAACCCATCACTTTCTCAAATGAAGATTTATAGCTCGATAAATTCGAGGCATGCTGATGCTTTGGTAGTTAAGTTGGATGTTGCTGATAACAATGTGATGAAATACTAATTGACAATGGCTCCTCAATGGATATCCTCTACTACCATGCCTTCAACATAATGTTATTGGATGGGTACAAGTTTGAACCATGTAAAAAGCCTCCTTTATATGGCCTCGAGAACAATTTGCTACCTATCTAAGGGATGATCAGTTTGCTAGTTCTCTTTGGCTCGGAGTCTTTCCAAATAGGAAACATGGTAAAATTTTATGTGTTGGATAGGGCTTCATCTTATAATGCGATCATCTGGCGACCGACGTTGGCTAATTTAAGGGCAATAACATCCATCACACATATGCAAATGAAGTTACCATCCCCTTTTGGGGTAGGGGAAATTTGTACTAATCAAGAAATATCAAAGAGTTGTTATAGTATTACGTGTGTTTAGCGCATAAGATCCCATAAAAAAAGAAAGATAAAGGGAAAGGGGTTATGATGATATCCTCAGAAGTTCCCGAGGAGGGCCCTATTGAAATTGAACCTTTTGAAGAAAAGAATAGTGAGTCTTAGGCCAACCTAGTAGAAAAGATTGAAGAAGTTGAACTAACCCCGAAGTATCGAGTAAGAAGCTAAAGGTTGGGGTTGGATTAGCCCTCGATCTCAAAAAATAACTCGTTCACCTTGCAGGCATCTTTGCTTAGCTCCTGAGGATATGCCAAGGATAGAGGAGTTTGTGGCTGTTCACAAGCTAAACATAGACTAGGGGAAGAAACCGATCAAACAAAAAATGAGAAATTTTGCCCCAGACAAGCAGGCAACTACTGATGAGGAGGTGGATAACTTGCTGAAGGTTGACTTGATCTATGAGGTCTAGTATCCTACGTGGTTGGCCAATGTGGTTATGGTAAAGAAGAGCAATAACAAATGGAGGATATCCTAGACTATATTGACCTGAATAAGTCTTGCTAAAGGATTCATATCCTCTACCTTCCATAGACTAACTCATTAATGCCACGACCAACCATTTATTGCTAAATTCCCGTATGCTTTCTTCGAATACCATCAGATAAAAATGGCCATAGAAAACATCCTAAACACAGCGTTCATCATCCATGAGCAGTCTATGCCTTCAAGGCAATGTCTTTTGGATTGATCAATGCAGGGGTTATATATATATATATATATATATATATATTAGAGGATGATGAATATTGTGTTTAAAGGGCAGACAAGGCAGAAGATGTAGTTCTATATAGATGACATGATAATGAAAAGTTTGTTTGGGTAACCACATTTTAGATCTTTGGTATTAATTGCTTCAAAAATCTGAGGAAGAATAATATGAGGTTAAATCCTGCAAAGTGCATGTTCGGTCACGGGTTAAGTAATTGTTTTGTTTCTTAATCAGTTAGAGGGCCATTGAGGCGAACCTAGAAAAACACAAGCTATATTGAACATGCACCCCCATAGGAGGCATAAAGAGGTTCAGAAATTGACCCGTTGTAGGGTCTCCACCTATTAGGGAATTAATTTTGATAAGAACAAATAGATAACTGTTAGAATCTGCATGATTAAATTTGATGATGGTATGTTGATATGATTAATGTGTGTGTGTGTGTGTGTATATATATATATATTGTTAATATGGAGTTTCCCAACCGCAGTCAGACTAATCTCCCCACCCCGGGTCAGGCTTTTCATACGGACTTGCACCCGCATCCCCGTGGCTCCATTAGCATTTTTATTGCCTTTGACAATTGTTGCAAGTGGGATTCGATCCCAGGATGTCCAGGTCTACAGCTCATCCCAAGGCGTCATTTGAACCATTGCGCCAACTGCTGGGGATATGTATATTTATACCAAGTAGTTTATATAAAGTCCTTAATGAGAATTTGATGTACAAGAACTTAGAATAGAAAGATCAAACTTGTTAGGTTGCTCTTATGTGCTGAATTGATGTATAGATGATAGGATTTAATCGATCGTTTAGTCAAGTTGGGCGATCCTAAAGCTACTATGTCAAATTATAGAGTATATTGTAAATCGTAGAGTCAACCTCCTTATCGTAGAGCATTCAATGAATGATTGCAGAGCCTGCCAGAAGTTCACAGAGTTAAGACAAGATCGTTGAGCTTGGAATCAAATCGTAGAGTTCACTCTAAGAACGTAAAGTGAAGTATAGATCGCAAAGTGATTGAATAATCGTAGAGCAAGCATAATTGAGAGAAAATTGAAGAATAACTCTATATTCGTAGAGTAAGCTTCGTAAGCAGAACATAGAGTTTAGATCGTTGAGTGACTTTATCTCAATACTCTATGGTCTTTACATAGTACTACGATCAGCCAAAATTATAGAGCATGTTAGGTTTGACATACGACTAACAATAAGGAACATTGCAAATTGAAAAGCTCAAGACAATAGCCAAACATCCTTAGTTGAAGTTGAAGATCAGAATATGTTGTGTCTAACAGCTAGCTTGGCGATATGACAGAACCCATGTGGTTGGTGAAGTAGCAGACAGATGTGATAGGTCAAAGCCGAAAAGTAAGCTGACATAACTCTCCTGAAGGTCAATATCAAAATCTTCGAGTATCTGAGCATTAAATGCACAACGACAACTTTACAATGCGAAGCTCTCAAAGAGGACTATAAAAGGGGCAAGGAAATTTAAATTAAGTAGAAGAATCACATACTACAAGCTGAACCTCTGCCCAAGTTTTAAGAAAGCTCTACTCTGCGATAGAAGAATAACTTGTTCTACTACTAAGTCATTTAGTTGCTGAGCCTAAACGCAACTTAGTAGTACCTCAGAAATCACCTTTCCTATTGTGATTCATTGGTCTAAGTGACCATCTAGTTGTCAAGTCTAAGTGACTTGAAGAGGTCTGAGTGACCTGGTCTAAGTGACTCTTGCCGAGACTAAGTAACTCGAATGAATCTTAGTGATTTATTTGTAATAGATCTTAGTGATTTCGTCTAAGTGACCCTCCAAGCATCCTTAGTAGATTTCCTGCTCGTAGAGTAGAAGAGTGGACTAGGAGTCATTTATACTCCGAACCACTTAAAAATCTCTTGTGTCATTTATTTTTTAGCATTTACTTTTCTGCTATTCATTTCATTGCTGTTTGTGACTTAATTTCATATTAAACTAAATTCAGAGCTGAGATTTTCGTTAGTCTTTACAGGGGTTTTCAAATAAAATTCTGCTATGCTTAAGTAAATAAAGTAGATTATTTAAATATCTGGTAATTCATTTAAAACCAAAAGTTTTAAAGATCTATTTAAACCCCCCTTTCTAGATCTTAGTGTGCCTTTAGGAACCAACAAGTGGTATTAGAGCAGGTTCTCTTGAACATAAGCTTAATCGCTTGAGTTGATCATATGGCACAAACTAAAACCAGTTTTAAGCTTGGTGGTGGAAACAAGCCACCTCTTTGTAATAGAGAAAAGTTTGCTAACTAGAAAGTTCGTATACATGCCTATATGGATGCTATCGATGATGATCTGTTCGATGCTGTCATCAGTGGTCCTTACATTCCAACTAAACTTACTCCAACAGTAGATGATCCAAACAAGGTAGCTGTCAAATAGATAGCTGAATGGACAGAAAATGAGAAAAAGCTGGTGCAGCTGGACAAGAGAGCCAAAAACATCTTATTCATGGCTCTAGAAGACGAGTTATTTGAAAAAGTCGTCAACTGCACAACCGCTAAGGAGGTGTGGGAAGCCCTACTAGTTATGCATGAAGGAACTGAAGAGGTTAGGGAGAATAAACAGTCCCTACTCACTCAACAATATGAAATATTTTCTCACCTGCCTAGAGAGAACATCACTGCTATATATGAGAGATTCAACGTACTGCTCAACTCTCTTGGAGCATATAGGAAGGTCTACCCGAACAAAGACCTTAACATTAAATTCATGAGAGCTCTACCTATCAAGTGGGATGCCAAAACCACTGCTATTCATGAGTCAAAGAATTAGCACGGAATGATTGTGTAAAAGCTCTATGGTAATCTCCTTACCTACGAGCTAGAACTAAACTAGCGAGCATAAACCATCTCAAAGATAAATGAGTTACACTCAAGGTGTGATCAGAAGTAACATCTAAATCTCCTGTAGCAGAGTCAGAAGATGCTGATGATGATGAAGACATAGCGCTGCTGGCCAGAAGGTTGAGAAAGTTCATGTGCAAGGGCAGAAGTAATATACTAAGAAAGTTCTTTAATGACAAAAGCAGCAGCAATAGAGACCAAGAAAAGGACTTGTGCTACAACTGTAAAAAGTCAGGTCACTACATAACCGAGTACACCAAACCTCTGTGAGAAGAGCTAAAGAAAAACAAGAAGTGTGACCTAAGAAAGGAATTCAAGGGGTATAAGAAATTTCAGAAAAAGAAAGACAGAGGTTTAGTCGCTGAAGGATCATGGAGCGACTCAGAAAATGACTCAAGCTCTGAGTCAAACGAGGATAAAGGAAATCATGTGGCTAACCTTTGTTTGATGGCCATCGAAGCTAATACTGGCAACACTACTGATCGTCAAGAAATTGACATCAGTGAAATATTTGATTTTAACTCTCCTGATGTAGATATAAATGATCTTAGAACTGCACTGCATGATATAACTGTAGATCTGCATCAATATAGAAGTGGTTCAGGGTTCTATCAAAAGGACCATTCTCTTCTTTAAGAGGAGAAAGAGAAAGTTCAAGTAGAGTTGGAAACATCTCTACGATGTGTTAGCTCTTTCTCTAACCTTGAAGCTAAGAATGCAAGGTTGAGGTAGATAACTGAACAAAATGCACAGAGAGAGTCAATTTTAATGTCTAAGATAAAGGAGCTAGAAAAGATGATCTCTACGTGGAATCGATCTTCCTCGTCTATGGACTCCTTGATCATAAGTTAGAGAGTTGTCTCCGACTGATCGGGTTTAAGATTTGTGGATTGTTTTTCTCAGATCCAAGTGTGGAAAAATATGTGAAAATTAACAATAACAATGTTTCTTTTTCCCATAGAGGCATTGTGTTTGTGAAATTCAAAGAAGTTGTTGAGCCTATTATTCCTAGTTGTCCAATTTTTGCGGGTCAGATTGTTGTTGAAAGTAGTATGCACACAAGCCAATCATATTTGATATGATGTAGCATATACTTTGTAATCTTATTCATTTATTAATAAAAGAATTAATATGTTAAAGGCATTTTACTTTATCTACATGGTACTGTTATTTTATATGTCATAAACTCATAGTTTTGAGCAATGCTTTTAGAATGATGATGATGATCATGCTAATGAGATCTAAATTCTTAGAAAGCTTAAAACTAAAATCGTTCCTAATTGTTGAATTACTAAAAAGGGGATTAGTGAATCGGGATAGATTGGTACATACTTTGCTTGCTCTTAGGAAGAGGATGATTGATCTCATAATCATTTGTGTGGAGACACTAAAGTAAGTATGTAGGTGCTTATTGGAGACTAAGTTCACTAAACGTGACTCTCTAAAGGAATACCTAATGGGGTTTTACTTGTCTGTCAATAGGAATTCCTCTAGTAATAGTAGTACAAGTGATCCTTGGACTTGAGATCATCATAATATCTTGTGTACGATGAGTTATACTTTGACATGTTCCTTAAGACCTTTATGGTATATCAAAGGCTATGCTTGGGTATAATAAGTTGTACATGGAGATAATAAATGGTCAACAAAGAATCTACCACTTCTAGTAAAAAGAGATAATGTCCTATGTGATTCGATAAATGGCAACTCAATAGTCCTTGGCCAAGGCATAATGAAATTAGAAAGTAGTTTCTAATTTGCATTATTTAGAGTTATGCATTTGAGAATCAAAATAAATATAATTAAATAAAATAAGACTTGACAGTAATTCCATGTCTTATATTTAATTGGGACATTGTTTGGTAGAAGGATTGAATTGTACGGTAACTATTCACTGAAAGGTTCTTTTATGATTAATGTTGAAATCTATATTATCTGAAAAGTCGTTGATCGCTAAGGGGGCTTACCCTTATTGTAAAATAAATATTATTTAATTAAATGAATTAAATAATTTAATTTAATTTATTTAAATAAAATTAGAATTGTTCTAATTGATTTATTTACAACCGACTTAATATGGAGAATGTGACACCCCCAAATCTGGGTACTTAATTTTCCCCTGATTTGGTGTTCACTATCCCATTCATTCACATCTAACTACCCATAATTAAGCAATTAAAATAAACTTAATTAATCATCTCCCAAACCGGGTTACATCAATAATTAAAATCCCAGGTCACCACAACCTTAATACATCAAATGCGGAATATATAAAAAAAAAATCTAAAACAAGTCTGGTACAAATGTTCATCAATTAATTAATAAATCTAGAACTATTTCTGCATCTTGCCCTTGCCCTTACTGGTGGACGGCTCGTCCTGCTTCTCGGGCTTAGCTGAAATATTTAATGCAAGAGTGAGCAAACAATTGCCCACAAGAATGATAACAATAACTTTTAATTGAAATAGAGTTCAAATGAGAAGCAATGATTTTTTTTTTGAAGTTAATCAATAAGTAATCAAAGTTTGAATATATCTGAGGGTCTCAAGACCTCGAACTACGTCCTAGGTTAACAAGTATATTTTTTTTTTACCGTAACCTTTACAGTCTTAAAGACTATAAATGGACCTTCATCTCGTACTCAGGGGGATCAGCCCTTTGTACAATGTATTGTGCACAAACATTTTAACGCTAAGCGTAATAATCCCCTATGTTAGGGTTGTTCATCTCAGTTTATAATAAGAGTCCGTACCAAAAAGAACTTGGCTTGGAACAAGTTTAGATAATCTAAGTTTTTGAAACGCTCATCAACTAAGGACTAGCTGAATCAATAATGGTTTGCTAGTCTAGTTTCTTTAGTAAAGTTTGTATTCGAAGTTTGGAATGATAATCAAAGACTGAATAAATAATATCTGAAACAAAATATAATTACTCAACATGATATCAGCCTTGCTTGAATAAACAATAAGCTAAGGTTAATTAATTCACTCAAAGGAAGTAAACTTGTTGAAATAATAACAAGCTTAAGAAATAGAAAACTTGCTATAATAATTTAACAAGTTTAAAGAAAGAAAAACTTGCTCAACGTAAAAGTAATAAGTTGAGATAAGGAAACTTGCTCAAAGTAAAAGTAATAAGTTGAGATAAGGAAACTTGCTCAACGTAAAAGTAATAAGTTGAGATAAGGAAACTTGCTCAACGTAAAAGTAATAAGTTGAGATAAGGAAACTTGCTCAACGTAAAAGTAATAAGTTGAGATAAGGAAACTTGCCTCAAGCGTAGATTACAAATTAAATAATTCACGATCCTTAAATCAACCTATACAATTAATTATAAGATGGTAACATAAATTAGTTACAAAATTTATAATCACTTTAGGTTCCTTCTACCTAATTATAGTATCTCAATTAGCACACTTTAGACAACAAATACTAAGTAGCAACCATCTTGGTAGTATATTAGTCACATTAATATAAGTTTAATTATGCATCATAATTTCCCAGAAAAGAAAATAATAAATTATTTTTTTTTTAAACAGTAGCGTTTCTCGCCGGGGCGAGAAAAAACTTAACAATTTCGTCGCCGGGGCGACTCTGTCGCTGGGGCGAAGAAACCAGTTCATTTCTATCGCCGGGGCGATAGACTTGACTGTCGTCTTCCCCAGCTCGCGAACCAGTGAAAACTTAGGCCAAATTTGGCCAAAATTTTCCGAATTCTACCATCCAGAAAACAAATTAGATATACCCAAACACCATATATGATATAAAACATTTACTCAACATGTTTCTAACTAATCTAAGCATTATAAAACATATAATCAATCAATTTAAAACCAAAAATTCACTGTTTTATAAAATAACCATGTTTTTGCCATTTTCATATAAAACAAAACTCTGTAAATTCATTTTTCAATCAATTGAACCCATTCTTCTTGCATTTATTCATGTTTTTCATCAAATAATCATAAACAATTATCATTTACCGATTAATAACCAATTAGAGCATCAATTTTCATACATATATACAATTCATAAAGTAAACTCTGTAAAAACTAAAAACTCAATTCTAAAGCATGTTTTTCATGGATTAATACCTCTAAATTAATTGTTAATCATCATATAATCATCTAACACATGATTATTACCAATTACAACAACTATAATCAAATAGTTCATATATTCTAACAATTGAATTTACATACAGTAACTAAAACTATATACAGAAGAATAAAACCAAAAGGAAAAAGAAATTATACATTCAATTACTTTAGGAACTTGATGAATTCTTTTAAAATTACAAGTTCTTTCTCAATTCTTTCTTCTCAATTCTCAAATTCTCAAACTCTGCTCTCTCTTTTCTCTCAAACTCTGATGTTCTTCTTTCTTTTCTTTTTCTCTCTGTTCTTCTCTTTTCTTTTACAACAGACGCAACTTAAAAAAAATAAACTGATAGAATTAAGAAAATAGAAACTGACAATTAAATCAAATAATAACGTAAAAATCTAATTTAATTCATCAGTTATAAAATTCAAAAGCCATAAGGCTATGTTTGGCAATTACAATTAAGGATAACCTATTATTCTTAAGTCTTGTTTGGTAAAACACAATTAAAATAACCCATTATTTCCAAACAAAGATCATAAGACCTTGTTTGGTAAAACTAAATTAAAACTCCTTTCATTTATTTTAATAAACCAATATAACATATAGTTTAAAATGTCACACATTTAATTTAATTGAACTTATTATTAAATAAATTCAATTAAATATAATTAACTCAAATAATAATTTCATTTAACAAATAACAATAATACCAAATAAATTCTCTTATTCAAATAAATTATATATTCAAATAAACCTTTTCATCATCTAATTTAATCATTAAATTAAATTAGAATAAACATAACAAATCACATTTAAATAATATTTAACATTATTAAATTCAACAAATACCCACATTTAACTCAATAAATTAATAAAAATATTTATATAACTCAATAAATATTTTTATTCAATCATAAAAATTGCATTCGTTACATCTTTCCCTCCTTAAAAGGATTCTGTCCCCAGAATCACAACGCAATTAAATCGTCCGTTACAGAGAACCTAAAGGGTCACACAACAAAAAAATATTTATTTAAGAAGTGAATGACATAATCGTAATAATAAGTTAAGTATATTTAATTTAATCTATGGTGATAGAATAAATTAAATAGCTTCAAATTTATTATTTAATATTTTGGAATATAAATTAATAAGAGGAGTCTTATTATTATTATTATTATTATTATTATTACTATTATTATTATTTAATTCCTAAAAAGGGCTTGGGAATTAATTAATAAAAGTACTCTCATAAATTTCTAATTGGACTAGGAGTTTAATTAATTAAAAGAGTTTAATTAAAATAAAACCCTATTCCCAAATAGTTTAGGAGGGTTGCCCATATCTATAAATAAGAGGAGTCTTATTATGGATTGAGACACATGGTTCCATAAGATTCGAGAGAGTACTTACAAATTCTATAGAGATAAAAACTAGGATTTTGCCAACCCTTATCTTCTTGAATACGTATTATTCCTTGGTGGATCACCTCTAGAGGCCAAACACTTGTGTGGAGCATTGATCAAAGGAAGGAATCTAACCGATGAATGCAAGGAGAACACGAAGGATTTGGAGTTGAACTCGTACCTGAGGAAAGCACGGTTCTACGAGGGTATGATTCTGATTCTCTATCTCTTTCGTATAATTGATAATTGAGCACAAAGAAAGATCATGGTGATGGTTTGTATAAAATTTTAAAATTCGATTTTATCCCGCTTCCGCTATATTTGTGTAATTTGATTGCATGCTTACGTTATATACAAATCTAACACTGGTATTAGAGCCAATCTTTGTGTTAATTATCGATTTTGATGATTCCATATATTTATGGGTATGTGATTCGATCAATTTTGGGCAACAAATAATTTTTTCAAAACCTATGTCGCAACGCGACCACGTTGCTCTTAGTTCATTTTGGAGCGCGATCGCGCCCAAACCTAGAAATCGTTTCTGGGGGTGTAGCGCGGCCGCGCCGGTTCCCAGTTCATTCTGGACGCGGCCGTGCCGGTCTGGAGAATTTGAAAATTTTATTTAATCTTCACTTAAAATAATTGGTTTATCCAATTGGAGTAAGTTTAAAATAAAGATGTTTATTTTGTCTGCAATAAGATTCCAGGTTGCTAAAATTAAAGGAGTTTAATTTTGATTTGGTTTTTATTTAAAATAAAAGAGTTTATTTTGTTTAAAAACTAAATTTTAGCAAACTTTTGCCCATTAAATGATATCGATGCATATATGGAATGGTTTTATTATTCAGGAGATGAATGTTATTTATTGATGCATATGGTGATATATATGATAATAAATGGGATTGATTATGGACTGTTGACTAATGGATGATTGGATTTTATTCTAATAGAATGCATGAATGAATGAGTTTTACAAGTGGGGTTTGCGTACCTCGTCTTTTCTAGTTTTTCTTTATGTAAATTCTATCTTCCTCCTATGTACTTTCCCTTGACTGTTGATCAAGGTTTCTATTTATTGTAAATAGTTTATGTAATAGGATTAATTAGAATTATCTTGAAGAATTGGAGACAAAGGAGCAAGAAGCACTTGAAGACCCGTTTGTAATGGAGCCCGGGTTTAAATATGATAGTTATATTTAAATTCAGTTCTTGCACTCTAGGTTTGAACTTTTGGTTCACTTGGTGGCTCTAGTGAACCAAACTAGAATAAAAGTCCATAATCAATATGGGTAGAATATAGTATTTTATATATGCATGTTTACTATATATATATATATATATATATATATATATATATATATATGTATTATACAACATGCTGCGCATGTTAAATAATATGACGCGTATTTTAGATATAATATATATATGTGTGTGTGTGTGTGTGTGTGTGTGTGTGCATGCGCGTGCGCATACGCACTAAACAAGATGAGACAAATAATAACAAAACCCTCAAAGAAATCATATTAAGTTGTAACGTTCAAAGATATTTAAAATATCGAACGTCGCCTTCTAGCATGATAAAACGATAGAGTATCAATTAATCATTATAAGCTTGTTGTGTCATGTGACACCCCCAAATTCAGGTACCAATACCTCGAATCTGGTGCTCACGATAAAATACATCCATACACCTCTAAACAACATAAATTAACTAATGCGGAATAAATAAACATATGTTGTTCATTACAAAAGGTTTACTACGGTCCCAAGGTCTATAACCTTAAATAAAATACATTGTAGAATACAACAATAAGAGAAAATGATACCACGATTACATAACGGGATAGTTCATCTAACTATTTCTTAAGCTTTCCTTTGCCTTTATCTGCTTTGGAACTCCCCGGCTCAACTGCAATAGGTTCATGATATAGCAAGGGTGAGCAACTACTTTGCTCAATAAGTTTAAAATGCATAAAGAGGATATATCATGAATGAATGAGAACAATAATCGCATAGTTCAACAATTTAAGACATTGAAGAAATAGCTGACAATACAATCAAAGTTTAAATGAAATAATGAACATTGATTATTTACGGCTGAGTGGTCCAATAGACCATGAACTATTTGGCCAAAGGATCAGTCATTCAACTAACCCTTTTAAATGCCTGGCCCGTTAGTAGTACTCGAGGGGATCAGCCTCTCGTACCCTATATATATGCATAACATTTAGCTCTGATTGCATCGGATAACCGACACATTAAAATCCCCTACATAAGGGTTGCTCTCTCAGTCCAAGAATCCGCACCAATAATTGATTTGGATAGCTTTTAAAACAATAACTTGTACGTGTCTAGCTGAAACAAGTGGCGTAGACTATTCCCTTAAACAGTTCATGAATGAAGAACTTAACGTTTCACAATCCAATAACAGATAATGAATTCAAATGCATAAGCTGCGAATATACATAATTTATCCTTGATGTGGAATAATTAACAATAACTAATCTACTAATATAACTTGAAAGAAATAACTCGATTTGAGTCATGAAACTCGTAACAATATACAACATTTGTATGAAATAGGAAACTTGACCAACACAAGGGTTAAACAAGGGTTAAGAAAGAACTTGCATTCAATATGTATAAAGAATGAAGTTAGGGAACTTGCCCAACACAAAGGTTAGACAAGTGTTATGAAACTTGCACATTATTCAACATGTGTATAGGATAGGAAACCTGCTTAATATAATTCGAGTAAGGTTAGGGAAACTTGCTGAAGCGCTGCTACAATATTACAACACACGCTCCTTAATATCCTACACAATTAGGTACATATACACATAACAATTAGTTACATACCAGATACCAAATATTTATTTATACAACTCTATAATGTCCCATTCATATAAGAAACAAAATTTTAAACAAGGTTATGCCCACTAGTTACGGCGTTACGACGCTTGCACGTCTATACGCCCAACTTGCCTATTCGAATGCCCAAGCGACACGCAATTGCGTACGCCTAACACGCCCATTCGATTTATCTAATACTCATTGGTTAATACTAAGTATTATTATAATACAGAACATTCATATTTTAGAACTTAGAACATTGCCTTTTATTGTCGGAAGCATTACACATTGCACGCGCATGACCGACACCCTCCGTTTGCACAACAATCCTAAAAACAGTCAATTTCATAATTGATACATGTGATAAATCTCAATTATAATTAGTGAAATTTGTAGGTCTATCTCTAAGCTTTCCGAATCATCTTGAATCGCCCTAATCCGAGTTCGTATGAGAAAGTTATGGTCATTTTACTAAAAGGTGTTCATGCTAGAAATTTTGGATTCAGGCAGTCGGCGGGGCCTCCGTGAGAATCAGCGAGGCTGCGCCAATCAGGGCAGCGAGGCCTCCGTGAGGATCAGCGAGGCTGCACCAAACCAACCAGTGAGCTCAGCGAGGCCTCCGTGAGGATCAGCGAGGCTGCGCCAATGCCCAGAATTGCAGACTTGCCACCTTCGTGCAATCCGACCTTTCTTCACTCCAACCTCCACAACTTCTTCTATACACGTTCAAATTGGTCTGTTATAGACTCTATGGACTCCTAAGACATAGAGCTACAACATATCAAAAATTTAGAGTTATCCATTAACATTAACATGGCCAAATCTTAGGCCAAAATATCAACTCATGCTATATTTTCGTGTTCTTGGTGTTCTTCGTGTTCTTGGTATTCTTTACAAAAATCATCACCAAATCTTTGTTTTAATCCCTTTTTACTCCATTCCAACTGGGTTAAACTCATAACCCATGGAAGTATAATATCATAACAACAAACGAATTAAACAAACATGAAATCATAGTTACAAAGTCCTCTAAATTGTCTAACAGTCCAAGGTCCATGTTTTGTCCATTGTTCTTGCTCCATTAAGCCAAGGTACGAATTTATTCCATTTTTGTTCCATTTTGATGTTATTAATGACTTATATAACCTCTTAACAACATTTACAAACATCTAGAACAAGCAAAAACATCCAGAATCGCTAGAAAATCAATCCACAAGCTCAAGAGCTCAAAAACTAAGAAAACTTGAAAATCTTTACAAGAAATCGAATGGAATGGATTTGGTTGTTGTTTACCTTTGTAAATCCTTCCTAGATGATTAAAAATCTTGCTAAGCTTGCTTGGCTCGAGTTCTTCTTGCTTGGATTCTCTTCTTTCTCACCCGTGCCTTCTTCTTCTTCCTCCTTTCTTCTTCCGGCGACTCTTCCCTTTTTCCGGCGACCTCTGGCGACTACTTTCTCTTCCTTCTTTGCAGCTCTCTCTCTCTCTCTCTCTTTCTTTCTCTCTCTCTATCTGCTGATGGGAATGGGAGGAGTGTGGAATGTAAGAGAGAATGAATGATTGAATGATTTGGGAGAAGTGGAGGAGTGAATTTGGGAGAAAATGGGTGTGAGGCTCAAGGTGGCCAAAATTTCAAACTTGCCGGCAACCTCTCTTCTCTCTCCTCATTTCCTAGCAATTTGATTGGTTTAAAGTGGTTGGGTGGTTCCCACTTGGAGTAACAAGCCAAAATAAATACCCAAATACACAAAAATATATCCAAAAACTCCCACTTTTGTACCAAAACTGTTAAATAACTCTATCCAAAATTAAAATGGGTACTCCCATAAAATATTGGGGTGCATAAAAATAATTATTATGGGGTTTGTCCAAATATTTGGAATACCCATATAATCCATTTCGGATACGGATAAAATCACGTATCAGCTCCAATAAAATTTCCGACGCTTGGAAAAATTATTCGTACACATACACGTATTTATGAAATTTATTAAAATCGAAAAAGATACAAAAATACCATGGCATGAATAGTGCCTCGGGAAACGTGCCCCGTGAATAGTGATTTAGCGACGCTACGCGAAATCAATTATTCACCTAAATAAAACTATAACACATAAAATTTCATGCATCCACATAATCCAAGTTGTCACACTACCTTTAAACACGTAACACAAAATAATATTAATAAAATATAAGATATTTATTAATATTCAAAAATTCAAATTACAAGGCAAATTTCAGAATTCCCGGTCGTTACATCCTCCCCCCCTTATAAGAATTCTGTCCCCAGAATTACAATCTAGCTACGAAGAACTTTACATGGGTTCACTCGAAAAGATGCGGATAATTCTTCCTCATCTTCTCTTCTAGCTTCCACGTAGCTTCTTCAGCTGCGTGGTTCCTCGAAGGCACTTTGACCGAATGGATAACCTTATTTTTTAATGTCTGATCCTTCCTATCTAGTATTTGGACAGGAATCTCTTCATATGATAAGTCTCTCTCTACTTGAATTGGTTCATAAGATATCACATGCTTGTAGTCGGGTTTATATGGCTGCAACACCGAAACGTGGAACACATTATGAATGTGCTCAAGTTCGGGAGGTAGAGCTACCTCGTACGCCACCTCGTACGCCACCTCACCTACCCTCTTTAAAACTTTAAAAGGTCCTACGAACCTGGGACTCAATTTGCCCTTCTTTCCAAATATGATCTTCCCCTTCCAGGGAGATACCTTCAAAAATACAAGACTGCCAACTTCAAAGTCTCGCTTCTGACGATGCAAATTGGCGTATTTCTTTTGTCGGTTCTGAGCCGCTACCAATCGAGCTCTTATTATCTTAATGACATCCACGGTCTGCTGCACCAATTCAGGTCCCAACAGTCTCCGTTCACTGACTTCGTCCCAACACAGAGGTGTTCGACACTTCCTTTTGTATAATGCTTCGTATGGCGGCATGCCAATACTCGCATGATGACTGTTATTATAGGCAAACTCCACTAATGGTAGATGATCGTCCCAGCTGCCTTTAAAATCCATCACACATGCTCTAAGCATGTCCTCAAGTGTCTGAATCGTTCGTTTGCTTTGCCCATCCGTTTGAGGATGATACGCCGTACTCAACCTCAACTAAGTTCCCAATCTTTCTTGCAAGCTCTTCCAGAAATTTGACATGAAACGCGGATCTCTGTCAGATACAATAGATACCGGCACTCCATGTCGTGACACAATCTCTTTCACATATAACTTTGCCAGCTACTCCAGATTGTACCTTATCTTGATCGGTAGAAAATGTGCAAATTTAGTTAAACGATCCACGATCACCCAAATCGTGTCGTAACCCTTCTGAGTTGGTGGAAGCCCTATCACAAAATCCATTGTGATATGCTCCCTCTTCCACTCCGGAATCTCCAATGGTTGTAGTAGTCCACCCGGCTTTTGATGTTCTTCTTTTACCCTCTGACATGTCAAACATCGCCCAACACAATCCGTGACCTCCCTCTTCATGTTCGGCCACCAGAAGTGTTGACGCAAATCTTGATACATCTTGGTACTACCAGGGTGTATTGAATACTTTGTAGAATGAGCTTCTTGCAAAATCTCTTCTCTCAACTTCGGAACCATCGGTATCCAGATCCTTCCTTCAAACCTAAGTAGTCCTGTGCCATCAATTTTGTACTTTAATTCCTCTCCTTCTGAGATTCACTTTTTTATGGCGATACATTCATCATCCTTTTCTTGAGCCTCTTTTACCCTGTCTAATAAAGTCGGACTTGCCTCCACTGCGAACAGTTTCTCATCTGCATTCGTCGGATATTTGACTTCCAACTTCAGTCTTTCCATATCTTTGATCAGTTCCTCTTGAGCTGTCAACATCATCAACTTATCTCTGCCCTTCCTACTTAGAGCATTAGCTACTACATTGGCCTTATCGGGATGGTATAGAATGTCACAATCGTAGTCCTTGATCAACTCCAACCATCGCCTCTGCCTCATGTTTAGTTCCTTTTGAGTGAAAATATACTTCAGACTTTTGTAGTCGGTGTATATCTCACACTTCTCCCCATGCAGATAGTGCCTCCAAATCTTCAGAGCAAACACTACTGCCGCTAGTTCCAGGTCATGAGTCGAATATCCCTTCTCATAGTCCTTCAGTTGTCGTGACGCGTATGCAATGACCTTCCCATGCTGCATCAATACGCATCCAAGGCCTTTGTGGGACGCATCACTGTACACCACAAATCCCCCTGTATTATCTGGTAAGGATAACAAAGGTGCTTCACTAAGTTTCTTCTTTAACTCCAAGAAACTCTCTTCGCACTTATCCGTCCATACAAACTTCACAGTCTTCCTTCTCAAATTTGTCAACGGTGTTGCTATCTTTGAAAAGTTCTGAATAAACCTCCGATAGTAACCTGCTAATCCCAAGAAACTTCAAACTTCTGTCGGCGTCTTTGGCTGCTCCCAGTTTATTACTGCTTCTACCTTGGCAGGATCCACTGATACACCATCCTTGTCAATTACGTGCCCCAAAAACTGCACCCTTTGTAGCCACAATTCACACTTGGAAAACTTTGCATATAACTTCTCCCTTTTTAGCGTTTCCAGGGCTATCCTCAAATGCTCGATGTGTTCCTCCTCCGTCTTCGAGTAGACTAAAATGTCATCTATGAAAATGACAACAAATTTATCTAGGTATTGCTTGAACACTCTGTTCATTATGTCCATAAATGCTGTTGGCGCGTTCGTCAGCCCAAATGACATCACCAAAAATTTAAAGTGTCCATATCGAGTTCTGAATGTTGTCTTTGGAATATCCTCCTGCCTCACCTTCAGTTGGTGATATCCCGTCCTCAAGTCAATCTTCGAAAATTATTTTGCTCCCTTCAATTGGTCAAACAAATCATCGATCCTGGGCAACGGGTATCAAACAAAACTAAAGACTACTCTAACATGCAATAACCAGTTAACTCATAAGCAAAAATTTAAGATAAATCTGAATCGCGACCTCAAAGACTCACATATAATAATTTCCAGCCAAATTCAAATCATGGATATTCTAAATCTCAACATAATCCTCAATTCCATTGCAATTCACGATCCCCGACATAAGATTATCCAAACTGCTCAAGCTATTCAACCTAGATAAGGTTTATAATCAAATATCATGTAAAAGATAGCTGACATCAACTCAAAAATCCAAACCATCCCATGAAGGTTCCGCAAAGATAACATCACATCAATTCGGGAGAAGGAATTAACAAAATATTTTTTCTTCAACCCGTGAGTGCATTTTATGCTCCATCTCACTTTATTGTAAACAAGTGCGTTTTACGCTCCATATTGCCTACGTTTATGGATAAGTGTGTTTTACGCTCCATCTCAATCCACCAACAATTCAACTTCAATGACATTCAACATTTTTCATAATTTTCAATTCATTTCTTAAATTTTCCCCCAAACTTAAATGAATGCCTATCTTTACATCAACTGGTGATCAATAAACTCCTAGAGTTTCAATCATGTCTTTCACACATATTCAACTATATAAACTCTCTAATGTTAACTAACTTGAAAAACAGGATTATCAAACGTCTAAAATCACAAAATACTAGAAAAACCAACTTTTGAACTAGCATGATCCGAAAAATTAGCTAAAAATACCCAATTTTCAATCCATTCCTATCATTGGCCTTCACAGATTTAGTTAAAAGATTGCTCAAAAGTTAAACTATTATTCTTTATTATATATATTATTTTATTTTATTTATTTATTTATTTATTTTACTAATATGCAATCTATCTATAAAATAACTAAAATGCATAAATAAAATCCCAAGTACCAAATAAATCAAGTATCAAATAAATTCAACCAATACCCACAAACTTGAAACGTACATTGTCCTCAATGTTCCAGAAAAATAAAAACAATAAAGTAAAAAAACTTCCCTGAACAATTAAGTATCACCAACATCATCTTCATCATCATCCTCCTCCTCCTCAATCATGATAAATGTGTATTCGAGGAACACCAGTGAAGCAGAAAAGTGCGTAAGGATGTATGACGCCTCAAGCCCTTGGGTATTCAAGTCCTTGATATTCCTTTAACTCTCAATCTCCCAACTTAGTACCTGAAACATATTATCGCATTATTACTAACTAAAACATAACTAACTTAATAATTCAATTAATTCCTAATTAACATGCAACCTATTTCTATTTTCTATTTTTTTTTCATTATTTAATTAATTTAGGGTAGCTATAACTTAATAAAATGAATTAAAATTCAAATATGCGAACTAATAATAAATTTAAAACACTTGGGGTGCCTCGCAATAAGCGCTGGGGTTATAGTCGTCAGCCCGACTTCTTCATTTTCTATCCAATTCCCAATCGAGAAGTGATTGACACGTCCATCGGTAGCAAAGTAACATTTGTGTGCTTCTCCTTTAAACGAGTCAATACTTCAAATTCGCCAAGCTTGCTCTCTTCAAATAAACTAATCTCCATGAACTCCACGGAGCTAGGCGATTGTTCCCATGATTCCACAAGTACGATGATGACAGGAAGCTTCTTAACTGATTTAAAGTACTCTAGCACTTGCTCATCCAACTTCCTTTCTTCGTTACGCTTTGGTGATGGCACCGGGTTCAACATATGAATCTGAGTCCTTGTATCACTACTCGAATCGAGATCTTGTATTTCATTCTTTATCGGTTCCTCCCTTTTTACCTCCTTTATTACAGCGTCTTCATCATTTTCCATTGCAGTTTGTAACAATACTATGGCTCTTCTATCACTCTCGGAAACCATGTTGCTTGGTAAAATATCTTGAGGGTGATTGTCAATGGATTTGACTAACTGATTCACTTGATTTTCGATTTTTTGCATCCTTTCCTCGCTCTCAGTTATGTACTTGGATATAAGTTCTTCGAATTTTGACTCCATTTGCTGCTGAGGAGAAGCATAATCATAAACTTCTGGATTGTATGCTTGGCATGGAGCAAAAATTTAAACTTGATTGTTATCGCTCTAAAATTGCTTCGAGTGATTCCCCCAATCTTGATTGTAATTGTTGTGGTAAACGTACTCGTTGGGGGTAGTTGCTGAAATTGCCACCATACGGTACTGCTTCAGAATTGAAGTTACACAGATGGCTCAGATGCTTTCCACGACAAAGATCACAAATCACTAAAGCCTTCTGAATACGTTATGCTACAAAAGCATCCACCTTCTTCAACAACATTCTATTTGTACAACCAATACAAATAATATGTTGCTTTCATTAATCTCTACTGCTTTCGGCTGATTAATCCTTGCCATAGACCATTGATCCTTATAACATGCCAAAGGTTCCTGTACCTGCGCATCTTGGAAAAACATAATTAAAACAAAAATAAAAAGAAACATTTAAACTAAAATCAAATCGACGTAAACTAATATTGGAACAATAATTATTAACTACTCCCCGGCAACGGTGCTAAAAACTTGATGGGCTAAATCTATACTAGTAATTTACGTGCAAGTATACACGGTCAATCAATTAATAAAGTGATAAGGAGTGTCGATCCCATGAGGAATATTAATAATTAATTAATTCAAATACTAATATGTAGTCAATTCGATTCTATTTAAACAATTGAATTTTAAGTAAATTAATTAATAAATAACTAACTAAAGAAAAGTGAATTCAATAAATAAGAGAAAATATTAAGAACTCAATTTCTCCCGATGAATCATTTAATTAATAGCATCCTTCTTTCATTAAATCAATTATTCAGAATTGTCAACGGAAAATCACTAATAATTACGATAACTACCTTTCGAATAATTATAAAGCATACCTATTATTATCAATTTCTCTATATTCCTATGAGAAACAATAATAACAAATTCATTAAGATTCATTTTTCAACAGTTGTTTGCGGTATTCAGACATATTCCTATCCCGTTCACAAAATTAGTATTCACTTAGTAATCAATATTACTAAAAAGAATTACTAACCACAAGTTATTATACCCAGATCTTAATTTAGAATCTATCGTCAGATTTCATCTAAATCCATCCGATAATTATTAATTACGCAATTATAACAACCAACACAAGATATAATAAACAATTCATCCCCTAATCAATTTAAATCAAAGAGAGAATAAATATTAAATTAAACTATCATCGGGTTCCATTAAATCCTTAATGAAAACACTAATTCATATTAAATAATAGAATAAACAATATAATAAATTCAAAAAACATCCTAAAGTATAAGAGATTAAATTGAGAAGGAAGAATATACTCTGTCACAGTTTTGCTTCGTTCCTTTCTTCAATCCTTGCCTTCTTCAGGTGCCTCCCTGAAACCCTAACTAATATCTAAAAAACTACTCATGAATAATAATGCCTCCTCCTAATATAAGAATACTTATAGGAGTTATTCCACCTAACCTTAATAGAATTACAATTATATTTATAACCCTAGGTGAAAATATTTGTATTGAAGTCAGCCTTGTAGTCTTTGTAACTCTTTTGGCTTCAATAGGTAAATATCTCGTTTTATTTGGAAAACAAACAACCATTAAACCCTTAAGCTCCGTCGCACCATGCGCCACACGCGCGCGCATAAACCTCGAGCGCCGCAGCCCATGATTAGTGCACCGCGACTCTTGATCCAGCGTCGCGGCCCTTATGTCTGTGTGTTGCGGCCCATACTTTCTGTCCATTTTTCTCTTCTTACTTCCTTGCTCGCCCAATTGCTTCAAATATTCACGATTTTTCCACTTAACTCCTTTATTCCTACAAAATAAATAAACACAATAAATTAAATAAAAACTCTATAAAATAACATAAAATACTTAAAACCACACAAACTATTAAGCCTAAGAGAACTATGCAAAGGTGTACAATTTGAGGAAATCTCAAAGAAGGACCCATCGATCGTAAAGCAGGAGAACCCTACGATCGGAGAAGCTAAAGTTGTAGAGCCAGACCCGACGATAATAGTGTCAGACAAGAATATAGTAGAGTCATTGGTTCTTGGTATAGGAACTCTACAAATTGATGAAGCTGCAGAAGGTGAACCAAATCTTAAAGAACTCAGACAAGAAGGCACAAGGACAGATGTTCCTGTAACAAGTAGATGGGCAAGGGATCACACTCAAGATCTAATCATTGGGGATCCCAATGCAAGGGTCAGAACAAGGTCGGATACTCAAAATGAATGCTTTTTCCTAAGCTTTCTCTCTCAAATGGAGCCTAAGAAGATCGATGAAGCTATGGAAGATTCAAGCTAAATTGAAGCTATGCATGAGGAGTTGAACTAGTTTAAAGAAGCAATGTTTGGAGGCTAGTTGCAAGACCAAAAGATCATCCAGTCGTAGGCACCAAATGAGTTTTTAGAAACAAGATGGATGAAGATGGTGTGATCATAAGGAATAAGGCAAGGCTGGTGGCCAAAGGTTATTCGCAGGAAGAAGGGATTGACTATGATGAAACTTTTGCTCATGTTGCTAGATTGGAAGCCATCAGATTGTTTCTACCCTATGCAGCCCACATCAAGTTCAAAGTCTTTCAAATGGATGTCAATAGTGCATTTCTCAATGGAGAACTTCAAGAAGAGGATTATTTTGAACAACCTCCAAGTTTTATCAATCCAACTCTCCCTAATTATGTTTATAGATTAGATAAAGCTCTTTATGGTTTAAAACAAGCACCTAAGGCATGGTATAAAATACTCACTAATTTTTTAATCAAAAAAGGGTTCAGCCACACCAATGAAAACTCATATTACTTCTACAACCAAGCTTGATAAGGATTAAAAAGGTAAATGTATTGATATAACTCAATACAGAGGTATGATAGGATCTCTCCTACACTTGACTGGTAGTAGGCCATATATCATGTTCTCTACTTGTATTTATGCTAGATTTCAGGTTAACCCTAAGGAATCTCACTTAATTGCTGTGAAAAAGAGTTTTAGATATCTCAAGGGTACTCCATATTTGGGACTGTGGTATCCCAAGGAGTCTTCCTTTGTTCTTATTGGGTATTCAGATGCAGATTTTGCAGGATGCAAGATTGATAGGAAAAGCATTAGTGGTACTTGTCAAATGTTAGGGAATAGACTTATCTCATGGTTCAACAAGAAGTAGAATTCAGTATCTACTTCAACTGCAGAAGTTGAGTACATTGTTGTTGGTAGCTGTTATGCTCAAATTTTGTGGATGAAGAATCCACTGGCTGATTATGAGTTTGATCTAAAATCTATTCCTATATTCTGTGATAATACTAGTGCTATAGCCATAACTTATAATCCTGTCATGCACTCTAGGACTAAGCATATAAACATTAGATACCATTTTATTAGAGATCATGTACAAAATGAAAATATATCATTACATTTTATTTTAACTAAAAATCAACTTGCTGATGTGTTTACAAAACCATTAGATGAATCCAGATTTAATAAATTAATTAGTGAGTTAGGAATGCTAAATATGCATCCTTAGTATTATGCCTTGGGAGTTACTAACTATGTAGGTGAAGATCGTAGAATAGTTAAATCAGAGATCACTTTGTAAAGTACTTTATAGTTCGTAGAGTGATGGACTATACGAATCAGCTTGTATAATGGTTTGTAGAACTAAAATATTCGCAAATTGGATCATTGAGTAGAGAGATATCGTAAAGTCAAATACTTCACAAAATTTTACTCTACACTATCCATCCAGTCGCAGAACAAAAAAGACGAAAATTAAAGTGCGTAAAGATCACCTCTAGAAAGAGCCAGTGAGAAGAAAAAGTTACTGTGCTACAGTTATGAATAACAAAAATGAAGTGACGTGAACCCAATCAGCACACGAAACGTGCTCCACTCCATCGATTTAGAGGGTAGTGACAAAATCTTTTCAAATTTTCATCTAACCTTTACTATTCCTTTTTGCTATCTGAAATCCAAGTCTTCTGTGACGCCCCCAAATCCGGGTTCCTTACCCTTGGCATTTGGTGCTCACAATCCAACATTACCGTACACATTCTATAAACTATGGCGGAATAATAAATATACATTGTTCATTACAAATAGGTTCTACATCAATCCCAAGATCTAACAACCTTAAATTGATTACATGTCCTTAGAATCTCAAAAGATTTACATAAGTTATCAAAATAATGAAACTTACTCATTAACTATTCTTGAACCTTCCCCTTGCCTTTGTACTTCTTTGAGCACTCGGGCTTAACTGAAATGAATATCATGATATAGCAAGAGTGAGCAACTACTTTGCTCAGCAAGTATTAAGTACAGAGAAAGTATATATATATCATGATTGAGGAGAAATCAATCCGTATAATGTCTGTGAAAGGACAAGGATTCGAATTTCAAAGAGTGCAAGAAAAAATAGGAAATGTTGAGTGGTCGTAATTGACCTTGAACAAATTCGGAGGTTTACCAGTAATTACACCGGACCTTTTAAAAGTTTTGGTAATCGAGGGGATCAGCCTCTCATACCCAGTGAATATGCATACAACTTAAAATCGGACAATTAATTGTTTTCCAATTTACTACCTTAATAAAATGTTCTTTTCTCAGTCGAAGAGTCCTTACCAACAATTGGCTTGGAAGCTGCTTTTAAAACTTAATTGAATCAAAACGTGTTCGGTCTTAGCTAATACAACTAGCTTAGACTTAACAGCTCATAAATAGTAGAACTTCAATTTTTTGAGCATAGTCTAGTAATAGAACAAGTTTCATAGGCATACGAGTGCAATGAGTAGTCATAACAATGAGGTGGAATAATTCTTAATAATTATACCACTTAGATACCTTACCAATAAATACAAGTCTGAATACAAGAACTTGTACCGAGTACTAATAGCAATACTTATCATGGATATGAAGCAATCAACAACAACTAACATGCTTGAAATAATGATTTAAGTTTAAATCTGAAGATTTGCATTATATAAGAAAACTGGCACGTAATATATGAGGTGGTGCGAGTTAAGGAACTTGCACAACGCAAAAATAAAGTTAAGAAACTTGCCTTGCACGTGCGTTAATATCTTGATGTTAATCGTCCTTCAAGTATATCCTACATAGTTCATTAAAGTCACCATAATGATTAGTCACATAAGAAATAAGTTCAATACAGTCATCAGATCATTAAAACACATTGATTGCCACTACGACAAAGTAGTCAGGGGTCTCGCTCCCCGGTGAGCGAGCGGCTGCCCAACTCGCCAGTGAGCTAGCAGGGGTTACAAGGGGGCAGTGCCCCCTAGAAGCCAAGCGTAAAGTGTAATTAAACTATGGAGTCATTCTATGGCCTGCTATGATAACTCTATGATCAGTAACGTTTTGTCAACACTGATGGAGTCACTCTACGACCAGTAAGATGACTCTACGATCACTAAAGTCTTTCTGACTTAATGAAGTTATGCCAAGGCTGCTGAGGCGAAGCTCTATGATTTCGGAGTGGCTGGCTAACTTACTCTGCGATCGTCGAGAGATACTCTATGATCGTCGAGTGACATGGTTGACTGATTCTACGATCGCCGGGAGATACTCTACGATCTTCGTGTAACATGGCTGACTGACTCTACGATCGCCGAGAGATACTCTACGATCGTCGAGTAACATGGCTGACTGACTCTACGATCGTCGAGAGATACTCTACGATCGTCGAGTAACATGGCTGACTAACTCTACGATTGCCAAAAGATACTCTATGATCGTTGAGTCCCTTTCCTTATCAAGAGTTACTTCATATTTTTAGCTTAAGAAAACTCCTTTGACTGATTTGGTCTAAGGACATATAGGTCTAACGTCATGATCTAGGTCTGACTCATATTCTACTGAACTTTATGATTGGTGCAAACTCACTTTCTATTAACTGTGTTTGTTCATAATCGATTTAACAAAGACCTTTGGTTTAAAAATAAAAGATAGGTCGGGGTGTATACTTAGATACACTCCTTCCTTGGTCGTGATCATTGGCCTGACTGTCATCCCCTACGGTCTATAAACACAACATTCTAAGATTTACTCCTATAGATCACCTTTGTTGGTTTTACTATAGTAGTTCTGATTTGAGCTTAGCTCAAGTCATTAGCTAGTTTTAAACAGATGGTCATATAGACAAGTAGTTGTACAATCTTATTACAAAGGTTACAGCGCTACCACCCTTATGGTTTAACTAATGTTTGGTCACACATATTATGGACAACATTTAATATCGGTATGGACATCGTTACAGAGCACCTACCTCACAAACCTTTTCTGACCTCTACTCTTTTTAACCAGTATGCAAGATAAATGTTACATAGATAAACTATTATTACCAAAATCAGGAAACCCGTACCTCTTTATTTTGGTTGCTTGTCTTCTCTTCCTCCTGGAGTAAACGATGAATGTAGCAGGAATAAACTAGGTATTGCTCTCCTTTCTCTCTTTCTCTCAACACGATAGCTCCACTCCTTTCTCACTCTAATCTCTTATTTACTAGATTTTCAGACTAAGGTAATGGATGAAGCTAACATTTGCTAGCTCAAGCGAGAGGTGCTATTTATAGACTTCAAAACATATACATACAACAGATTTCTATATGTATAAGTACTCATTGTATATCTCCCTTTTCTTTACTATCCCGGTTTTTAAGGGATTCAAATCTTCACATCAGCCGCCCCATGGAACAGGAGCTAAAGTGTTAGGATACTAGCTTTTGGAAATAATGATGAGAGAATTTAATGCACCCACGTGACCTTCTCTCTCTTACATCCGGATACTGGCTACTTAATTGGGTTAAATTGGGCCATTCACATGATATCTTCGGGTCACCACTAATAGGTCACATTAGACCGAAACAGGGGTGATATATATATATATATATATATATATATATATATATATATATATATATATTGTTCCAGCCCATTTAATAACTTCAATTACTAGCCCACTATCTTGGGGTTAAGTAACCCTTCTTGGTTTAAAAAAAAGACTCACTTAAGCATGAATATATATATATATATATATATATATATATATATTTATATATATATATATATGTCTATTTATATAAACATATGTATACATACATATATATGTATGTATTACATCATATACTCACACCGCATAAGCCACAAAGTAATCACTTTCATAAATAAATATTTAATATTTTATTTACAACAAGACTTGAAGTTTCCGGTTATTTCTTCTTAAAACTCTTTCTAAACTTTTGAGCCCTAGCTTTCAAAATCTAGAAAACTTAGACAATTTCTTTGTGTTTTAGTTCAAATCGTTATTAAAGAAGATGGCAAACTACTAAGTCGTCTCTAGAAACTAACTTTGCTTTGACAAATTTGAAGGAGTGGAAGCAAAATTCAAGGATGTGCTCAACCTTGTGCATAAGGATGGATTTTATGAAGCGTTGAGCTCCAACATAAGGATCTTCACTACTAGAGTTGCTGAGTTTTACCTCAATGGCTCCCATGCACAGGGGGTCATTGTCACAAGAGTGAAGGATGTGAAGCTCTCATACGGGGTGGTGGAAATTAATCACCTGTTTGGATTTCTTAATCAAGGAGTATCTTCGCTCAAAGAAGTAGACATCAAGTTTAGGCTAAAGTTGATGGGTTACAAAAAGAACCCACAACTCAAGGGAATGAAGAAGAAGGAGTTTCCCCAAGAATATGAGTTCCTTGCAAACATTGTTGGCAAATGTATCTTGTGCAAGGACTCTGCCCATGACTCTATCAGCAAGTCCCACCTAAAGATAGTGTCTGCCATCATAGTGGGGTATCAAGTAAATTTTGGGGCTGTGTTGATGAATTAGATCTCAAAATGGTTCAAAGATGCTGAAAGAAAGAAGAAGGAAGGAAAACCTCTTCCCAAGATGTATTCTAGAAGGCTTATCCATATTCTTTTTTTGCTAAATAAGGCTTATCAATATTCTCCTCAAGAAAAGACTGAAAAATCGCCTTGAGGACCGGGAAGGAGACCTTCTCAACGTCAACAAGATAATGATGAAGAAACTTTTCGATAACTGAAAGAAGAATCTAGTTGAGTTCCTCCACTCCAAGTAGTCAGAGGGCAGTGAGAAGATCCTCAGTGAGGTGCAGAAGCCCACAATGACCAAGTTGAAGAAGAAGGTTACTACAATCACAGAAGAAAATTTTTAAGGCTCTGCCACCCCACTTGTACCTGAGTTACTGAAGTCTACCGTCGATCAACCCCCTCAAAAGAAGGTGAAAAGGATAAAGGCTAATAAGTTGAGGGGGAGAACAGAAGAACAAACAACTCAATCTTTTAGCTCTAATGACTCAGAGGAGGTTCCCAGGGATTCCTAGGACATCTCATCTGATCCTGAGAAAAGGGAAAAGGAGATATCAGCACCACTCTCCCAGCTAATGAAGAAGAAAGGGTAGAAGAGCAAGCACTTAAGGAAAACATCTTCCAACCAAGCCCAAAATAGTTTAAACTGAGGAGATGGCTGAAAGCATTGAAGTGAGGGCTAAGATGGCCCAAAGAGCCGAAGCTAACAGGCATTGAAATAGGGGCTAAGAAGTTTCAAGTACCTGAACCAATTGTTAATGAAATGATGGCTGAAACGGCTTCTGAGCGTGAGCCAAATACCGATGATGAGACGGTGATGATGGTGACTATGTCGTAGCCAACAGAAGATGAATGAGAAATAGTTGTAAAGGTGTAATATTCTGAACCCTAATAAGATTTGTATATGTAAATTATGTATTTATTAAATAAAATTTCTTATTCCGACTCTGTGTTATGTGATGATATATTCTGATGAACGACTATTTAGGTAATCTTTGAAAACCTAATACGATTCAAAAACATTATCGTATACGTTTAGAATTAGAACGTATAACGTAAAACTAGATATGGAGAAGTTTAAAACCTTAAACCCTAATGAGATTTGAAGTTTGTAACATATGTGCTTAATAAAGATTGAAATGATATTTCGAAGCAGGTGTTTTGTGATTATATTATGTAAATGAAGAATTAGGTCAAATAAAACTTTTTGTCAAGCTACTTAGTCGTGCTTACATTGACAAAATGATTTGTCGTGCTTTCCACGATTTCACCAAGAAGCATCCTGACAAATTATTTTTGACAAGTTGTTGTGTCGTGCTTGAGAATGACAAAGTGATTTGTCGTGCTTAAGGTAACAAGCTGCATTATCGAGCTTGGAAGATATTTTCATTGAGGAGCTTAGATTGCAAGCTGCATTGTCGAGCTTGGAAGATATTTTCATTGAGGAGCTTTGATTGCAAGCTGCATTGTCGAGCTTAAAGATATTTTCATTGAGGAGCTTAGAAGATAGGTTCAATTGCAAGCTGCATTGTCGAGCTTGGAAGATATTTTCATTAAGGAGCTTAGAAGAATATTCTAAGAATATGCTAGGGTACAAAGTGTAATAAGCCAAGCCCCTAACGTGCAATTAGTGAAACTTGATTTTTCTATAAATAGCAAGCTCAGTTCTTTCATTCTTTACTATTTTTCAAGAGCAATTCAATAGAAAAAACACTCTATATTTATATTTTGAGAGATATTGTGAGATAAAAAAATTACTTTCTAAGCATCGAAGCGCTGCGCGATTGGAAGTAAAGCTAGCAACTACAAGAGGTATTACTCTAGTGGTTATTATTTTTATTTTTCTAAACATATACTTTTATAAGCAGTTATAATACCCAAATTATTTGAAGTATATAGTACAAAAGTCCTATTTACAAGTAGTTATTGTAACGAATGCAATTTTTGTGATTAAATAAAAATATTTATTGAATTATATAAATATTTTTATTAATTTATTGAGTTTAATAAATAATTTATTAGGTTTTGTGGAATGGGTATATGTTAAGTTTAATAATGTTAAATGTTAATTTGAAGTGTGATTTGTTATGTTATTCTAATTTAATTTAATAATTAAATTAGATGATGAAAAGGTTTATTTGAATAAATGATTTATTTGAATAAGAGAATTTATTTGGTATTATTGTTATTTGTTAAATGAAATTATTATTTGAGTTAGTTATATTTAATTGAATTTAGTTAATAATAATAAGTTCAATTAAATTAAATGTGTGACATTTAAAACTATATGTTATAATGTTTTATTAAAATAAATGAAAGGAGTTTTAATTTAGTTTTTCCAAACTAGGCCTTATGACCTTTGGTTGGATAAATGAGTTATTTTAATTGTGTTTTAGCAAACAAGACATAAGAATAATGGATTAATTTATTTAGTATTTGCCAAACAAGCCTTATGGCTTTTGAAAATCCTAACTGATGATTCAATTTAAGGATTTTACGTTATTATTTAAAATAACAGTTTTTATTTTTATTTTTTAAAATCATCAGTTTATATTATATCAGTAAAAGAGCGTCAGTTGAAAGAAAGAAAAGAAAGAAGAAGAACATCAGAGTTTGAGAGAAAAAAGAGAGCAGAGCTTGAGAATTTGAGAGTTGAGAAGAGAGAATTGAGAAAGAGCTTATTATTTTAAAAGAATTCACCAAGTTCTTACAGTAATTGAAGGTATAATTTCTTTTTCCTTTTAGTTTTATTCTTCTGTATATAGTTTTAGTTACTGTATGTGAATTCAATTGTTAGAATATATGAACTAGTTGATTATAGTTGTTGTAATTGGTAGTAATCATGTGTTAGATGATTATATGATGATTAACAATTAATTTAGAGGTATTAATCCATGAAAACATACTTTAGAATTGAGTTCTTAGTTTTACAGAGCTTTATTTCATGTATGGAATATTTGTATAAAAATTGATGCTCTAATTGGTTATTAATCGGTAAATTGATATTTGTTTATGATTATTTGATGAAAAACATGAATAATGCAAGAAGAATGGTTTTAATTGGTTGAAAAATGAATTTACAGAGCTTTGTTTTATGAAAATGGCAAAAACATGGTTATTTTATAAAACAGTGAATTTTTGGTTTTAAATTGATTGATTACGTGTTTTATAATGCTTAGATTAGTTAGAAACATGTTGGGTAATTGTTTTCTAGCATATATGATGTCTGGGTATATTTAGTTTGTGTACTGGATGGTAGAATTCGGAAAATTTGGCCAAAATTGGCCTAAGTTTTCACTGTTCGCGAACTGTAGGAGACGACAGCCAGGTTTCTCGCCCCGGCGAGAAAAATGAGCTGTTAATCTTCGCCCCGGCGAGAAATTTACAAAGGGAATCCTCGCCCCGGCGAGAAGCTCGCCCCGGCGAGAAAATTTAAAAGGGAATTCTCGCCCCGACGAGAATCACTGCTGGAAAATTTTTATTATTTTGTTTTCCTTTCTTGGAAGTTATGATGTATAATTAATTTTATATTAAAGTATTAAGTGATTAATGAAATTCCTAGATAATTGAAACTTGTTGATTATGGTTTGCTAAATGAGATGTTTTAATAAAAAGGATAAAAGCAAGCTTAAAGTGTATATTATTTTGTAACTAATTATGTTACCATTTTATAATTAAATGTATAGGTTGTTTAAGGATCGTGAGATAGTTAATTTGTAATCAACACTTGAGGCAAGTTCCTTATCTCAACTTATTACTTTATGTTGAGCAAGTTTTCCTTCCTTAAGCTTGAGAACTATTTATAGCAAGTTGTTGTTCTCTTTTAACTTGTTAATTTATTCAAGACAAGTTTATTTATATTGAGCAAGCTTATTGACCTTAGCTTATTGATATTCAAACAAGGTTATTATCATGATTATATACTCAAGTTTTATTCCAATCATTGTTATTATTCAAACTTCGAGTATAGTTTCTTTTGAACAAACTCTATTGAATTAGACTAGCAAACCCTTATTGATTCAGCTAGTCCTTAGTTGATGAACGTTTCAAAGACTTAGAATGTTTTCTATACTTGTTCCAAGCCAATTTCCTTTTTGGTATGGATTCAGACGATAAACTGAGATGAACAACCCTAATATAGGGGATTACTTACGCGACAGCGTTAAAATGTTTGTGCACAATACATTGTACAAAGGGCTGATCCCCCTGAGTACGAGATGTTGGTCCATAGTCTATATGACTGTTAAAGGTTACATTAGAAATACTTGTCAACCTAGGACATAGTTCGAGGTTTTGTGACCCTCAGATATAATTTCTAAATCTTGAATTCTCTATTTTTGGAATCAAGCATTCTTAAGAGCTTTTAAACTTTAATCATTTATTGGTTGAAAATCAGAAAAACTATTACTCCTCAGTTGAAATCATTTCATTTAGATATTATTGTTATTGTACTTGTGAGCAATTGTTTCCTCACTCTTGCACAAATTATTGCAGCTAAGGCTGAAAAACCGGACGAGCCGTCCACGAGCAAAGGCAAGGGCAAGATGCATAAATAGCTAAAGACCTGTTATTTATTTGATGATCGATTGTATCAAGACTTATTTAGATTATGTTTTATTCCGCATTTGATGTATTAAGGTTAAGATAACCTGGGATTTGAATATTTAATAGTTTGGTGATGTAACCCATTTTGGGAAGATATTTCTTTAAGTTTATTTAATTGTTATTTTATTGGGTAGTTAGTTTTGAATGTATGTTATAGTGAACACCAAATCAGTGGGGATTAAGTACCTGGATTTGGGGGTGTCACAGGTTGGTATCAAAGCTGTAGGTTATGAACCTTTAGGTGGGAAAAACCTTAGGATAGTAGCCTTTTAGAAGATAGAGAATATAGTGGTGATAAACTCTTATCGAGTTCTAAGGAATGAATTACGGAAATTCATAAAAGACAACAAAATGATTATGCGCTATGTGCTTATGTGATAACAAACTTATGTGCTCGCGAGTATTATCGATTAGTAATTAAAAATTAAAACTTTGTTGTCAGGATGACTGATAGAGGAGAGCCCAGCCAGACTAGGGAGGAGGAGCCCCGAGATATTCACGTGGTTCATGAGCAGCTAGTGCAGAGGGAGCCATCTCCATTGGTTACAGTTACAGGTCACGAGTATGAGCCTGAGACTGATCCTGAGGAGGACCCTGAGGAGGATCCTGAGGAGGACCCTGAAGAGGTTGAGGAGGAGGAGGAAGACCCTGAGGGGATATCACTATCTACTTTGGGTGTTCAGATGTACGAGCAGGTGTATGATCGCAACATAGAGTTGCAGGACAGAGTGGAGGAGTTAGAGAGGCAGCTGGCGGAGCGACAGTCTGCTTTGGAGCAGAAGAGCAGTGAGATCGTGGAGCTAGACATACGTCTTGGGGATGTGAAGTGGAAGCTGGTTCATGTAGAGAGTGAAAAGGAGGAGTTAGAGGAACAGGCTGCAGAACGTCAAACCACTCTAGAGCAGAAGGATGCTGAGATTCAAGACCTTTCATCACGTCTTGCAGAGGCTGAGCAGAGGCTAGCACAGTCTGAGTATCGACGCAGACAATTGATAGCCAGGAATGAGATTGTACGAGATGAGTTGAAAGAGGAGTCAGCTAAGTGGGCGAGAGCGGAGACAGCTTGGCTGAGGGAGGCTGATCGCGCAGATCGTGTTGAGTGTGAGGTGCGGTCAAAGAAGGCCAAGATTGATGAGATGGAGTATATTTTTCATACTACCATGGATAGAGCTCAAGATCGAGCTAATCGTCATCCAGATGTGATGGATCGTAGGATGATGACACGCATTATGGAGCAGGAACGCCAGGAAGCTGTGCGTCGTGGGATGTCATCATAGATTGTGATTAGTTATGTTATTAAAAACTATGAAGTGAATAAATTGTAATCCCAGTTTCTATAATGGGATAGAATAATGATGTAATCCTGGAACCTTATGATTTCAGGATAGATGATTTGATGTAAATAACCACGATGTTATTATGTTTTGAAGCAGTTAATGAATAAAATGTGAAAGTTTATCAGATGTACTGTGTGTTAAGTGTTTTATATAAATGTTTAAGTTAAGACTTAAATGTTTAGGTAATTGAGCAATAGTCTAATGACGCGAATTATTTTTAACAGTAAGATGCCTCCAAGAAAACAACCAACACGTCAACAGACCCCTGAGGGATCTACTAACAACGAAGAAGCCAACGCTAATCCCATGCAGCAGTTGGTAAATTTGTTAACGGGAGCCTTTGCAAATCAACCACAAGCTCAGGCTACAACCGTTAAAGACTTCAAGGCAGTCGGACCTCCAGAATATCACGGCACTATGAATCCTATTGAAGCTCAAACGTGGATCATGGAGATGGAGAAGGTGTTTGATGTCGCTAGAGTCAGCGAGGAATAGAAGACGGCATTTGCAACGTTTATGCTGAAATCAGAAGCTAGCTACTGGTGGCAAGCAAATAAGACTCGAGGTGGCCAAGGGATTATTCCGTGGGAGCGGTTCAAGGAGATATTTTTCGAAACCTATTTCCCGACAAGTGCTCAAAACCAAATGGAAGTACAGTTTCTAGAGTTGAAGCAAGGTACTATGTCGGTATCTGAATATGCTGCACGATTCAATGAGTTGGCGAGGTTTGCGCCGTATCAGGTTAACACGGATGAGAGGAAGGCCAGAAGGTTTGAGCAGGGATTGAAGCCCTGTTTGTATAGCCGAGTTTCAATGTTTCAACTGAACTCATTTGCGGCGGTGCTGGAAAAGGAAATTATCGCTGAAGGAGGCAGTGATGCTCTGTCTAAATACAATCAGGAGCAGAAGAAAAAGAAGAATGAGAATGAAAACAAGGCAAGTGGTAGCCATGGGGGCAGTAGCCAGAAGAGGAAATGGAATGATAGTAACTCTACGGGAAGTCAGCAGGGTAATCAGAAGAAGAAGATGGAGGTGTGCAGCAACTGTGGAAAGAGCCATATGTGTGCCTGTTTGAAAGGTAAGAGGGTGTGCTTCAACTGCGGGCAAGAGGGGCATATCGCGCTGAATTGCCCTAATCCAAAGAAAGGAGCATGTTTCATCTGCGGGTCGAAGGATCACTTTGCCCGAGAGTGCCCTAAGAAAGCAGCTACAGGTGGAGCCAGTTCCGGAAAGCGAAACAGCGGTGGTGGAGGCAATCTGATAATCACCGGACCGACGCAGCCCAACCGACCTACCGCTCGAACGTTCAATATGACGGTGCAGGATGCTGTGCAGTCAAAGGATGTAGTGTCAGGTATCATTCCAGTCAATAATGTTAATGCTTATGTATTGTTTAACTCGGGTGCTACTTGCTCATTTATATCCGATGATTTTGCTAAGAAATTAGAGTTACCTCAGGAAGAACTAGATTACCCTATGAATATAGAAATTGCGAATAGGGAGGTGATTCCTGTTAAGTTTGTCCACAAGAACTGTCAGGTAGATATTAAGGGTCATTTGATGACAGTAAACTTGATCCCAATTCGTCTTGGGGAGTTTGATGTTATTTTAGGTATGGATTGGTTGTTCAACCATGGGGCAGTTATTGACTGTCAAAAGAAGTGTGTAACCCTTATGAATCCGTCAAAGGTAGTGTTTTATGGCAGCAAGTCGCCTAGACAAACGAGTTGTCTGACGATGGTGCAGGCCAGAAAGATGTTGAAACAAGGATGTGTAGGATATCTAGCCTACATAGTTGATACCCGAAAGGTGGGTGCAAAATTGGAGGAGATACCAGTAGTTAGAGATTTTATGGATGTGTTTCCTGATGATTTGCCAGGATTACCACCAGATAGGGAAATCGAGTTTGTAATTGATTTAGCACCAGGAACGACCCCTATATCCAAAACCCCATATAGAATGGCTCCGGTAGAAATGAAGGAATTGATGGTGCAATTGCAAGAGTTGCTAGATAAGAAGTATATTCAACCGAGCGTTTCGCTGTGGGGAGCGCCGGTATTGTTTGTTAAGAAGAAGGATGGGTCAATGCGTCTTTGCATTGATTATAGAGAGTTGAACAAGGTCACGATTAAAAACAAGTATCCGTTGCCAAGGATCGATGACCTGTTTGACCAACTGAAGGGAGCGAGATATTTTTCAAAGATAGATCTGCGAAGTGGGTACCATCAGTTGAAAGTGAGGAAAGAGGACATACCAAAGACGACATTTCGAACTAGATATGGTCACTATGAGTTTTTGGTTATGTCATTTGGTTTAACAAACGCGCCTGCAGCGTTTATGGATCTAATGAATATGGTGTTCAAACCATTTTTGGATAAATTTGTGGTGGTATTTATAGACGACATTTTGGTTTACTCCAAAACTCAAGAAGAACATGTGGAGCATTTGAGGGTGACATTGGAGGCGTTAAGGAAAGAGAACAAATTTTCCAAGTGTGAATTTTGGTTGGAGCGTGTTCAATTTCTTGGACATGTGATTGATAAAGATGGGATTTCGGTGGATCCAACGAAAGTGGAAGCTGTCATGAACTGGGATCAGCCGAAAACACCGTCGGAAGTGAGGAGTTTCCTTGGTTTGGCAGGATACTACAGACGTTTTATTCAAGATTTCTCTAGGATCGCCACTCCGTTAACGAATTTAACAAGAAAATCAGTGAAGTTTGTTTGGACGGAGAAGTGCGAAGAAAGTTTCCAAAAACTAAAGGAGAGACTAAGTTCAGCACCTGTGTTGTCTTTGCCAGATGCTACAGGAAATTTTGTGGTGTACAGTGATGCATCACATAAAGGACTTGGTTGTGTGTTGATGCAGAATGGTAAAGTTATTGCATATGCATCGCGCCAACTAAAAGACTATGAAAAAGGGTATCCGACCCATGATTTGGAGTTAGCAGCCGTGGTGTTTGCTTTAAAAATCTGGAGGCACTATCTCTATGGGGAGAAGTGTGAAATATATACAGACCATAAAAGTTTGAAGTATATTTTCACGCAGAAAGATTTGAATATGCGGCAGAGAAGATGGATAGAATTGATCAAAGATTATGACTGTGAAATTCTATACCATCCAGGGAAGGCTAATGTGGTTGCTGACGCTTTGAGTAGAAAGGGTCGGGAGAAACTATCTTTGTTAACTGATCAGGAGAGGCTCATAGCAGAGATGGCTAAGTTGGAGTTAGAGGTGAAGAATCTGGCAGAGCCTAATGAAAAATTGTTCCAGATGGAAACTCAATCAACTTTGGTGGAAAAAGTGAAAGAAGCGCAACTCCAGGATGAGGAGTGTGTTGAGATACGGAAAAGAGTGCTTGAAGGTGAAGAACTTAAATATAAAATCGATACCGAAGGGTTGCTGAGATTTGAAGGCAGAATCTGGGTACCGTCGGTATTGGCAATCAGAGAGGAGATTTTGAACAAAGCTCACAGTTCACGATTTTCGGTTCACCCGGGAAGCACAAAAATGTACCAGGATCTTCGACAACATTTTTGGTGGCCAAACATGAAAAGAGAGGTTGCTGAATGTGTTGCGAAATGTCTCACTTGTCAAAGAGTTAAAGCGGAGCATCAACGACCAAGTGGTTTGTTACAGCCCTTGGAGATACCAGAATGGAAGTGGGAGCATATCACAATGGACTTTGTAGTAGGGCTTCCAACTACTCAGAAAGGATATGACGCAATATGGGTCATAGTTGACAGATTGACGAAATCAGCGCATTTCTTGCCCATCAAAATCCGATTCACTTTGGATCAGCTGGCGAAATTATATGTCAAAGAGATTATCTCAAGGCACGGAGTTCCAGTATCAATAGTATCAGATCGAGATCCACGTTTCACCTCAAAATTTTGGAGGAGTTTGCAAGCTTGTTTGGGGACACAGTTGAGAATGAGTACAGCCTATCATCCTCAAACCGATGGCCAGAGCGAAAGAACAATTCAAACGTTGGAAGATATGCTTCGGGCGTGCGTCATGGATTTTAAAGGCAACTGGGATGATCATTTACCTCTGGTCGAGTTTGCTTACAACAATAGTCATCACGCTAGTATCGGCATGCCGCCCTACGAAGCATTGTACGGAAGGAAATGCAGAACTCCATTATGCTGGGATGAGGTTGGTGAACGACGACTATTGGGACCCGAGCTGGTACAACAAACTGCTGAAATTGGCAAGGTGATAAGAGCCAGACTGGTAGCCGCTCAAGACAGACAGAAGAAGTATGCTGATCAACACCGACAAAATCGCGAATTTGAAGCCGGGAGCTTTGTGTTTCTTAAGGTATCACCTTGGAAGGGAAAGATCAGATTTGGTAAAAAGGGTAAACTCAGTCCGCGTTTTATTGGACCTTTTGAAGTGCTGAAACGGATGGGTGAAGTAGCTTATGAGGTAGCTTTACCTCCTGAGTTAGGTCATATTCACAATGTATTCCACATATCGGTCCTACGACCGTATAAGTCTGATTATAAGCATGTCATAGAGTATGAACCGATATAGTTTGAGCAAGATTTGTCTTATGAAGAGGTTCTTGTACAAATAGTGGACAGGAAGGAACAAGTTCTTAGAAATAAAGTGATACCTTCTGTTAAGGTAATCTGGAGGAACCACAGTGCTGAAGAAGCAACGTGGGAACTCGAAGAGCAAATGATGCAGAATTTTCCTCAATTATTTGTTTAATGTTTATATTGCGATTCTGGGGACAGAATCTTTGTAAGGAGGGGAGAATGTAACGGACGATTTAATTGCGTTGTGATTCTGGGGACAGAATCCTTTTAAGGAGGGAAAGATGTAACGAATGCAATTTTTGTGATTGAATAAAAATATTTATTGAATTATATAAATATTTTTATTAATTTATTGAGTTTAATAAATAATTTATTAGGTTTTGTGGAATGGGTATATGTTAAGTTTAATAATGTTAAATGTTAATTTGAAGTGTGATTTGTTATGTTATTCTAATTTAATTTAATAATTAAATTAGATGATGAAAAGGTTTATTTGAATAAATGATTTATTTGAATAAGAGAATTTATTTGGTATTATTGTTATTTGTTAAATGAAATTATTATTTGAGTTAGTTATATTTAATTGAATTTATTTAATAATAATAAGTTCAATTAAATTAAATGTGTGACATTTAAAACTATATGTTATAATGTTTTATTAAAATAAATGAAAGGAGTTTTAATTTAGTTTTTCCAAACTAGGCCTTATGACTTTTGGTTGGATAAATGAGTTATTTTAATTGTGTTTTACCAAACAAGACATAAGAATAATGGATTAATTTATTTAGTATTTGCCAAACAAGCCTTATGGCTTTTGAAAATCCTAACTGATGATTCAATTTAAGGATTTTACGTTATTATTTAAAACAACAGTTTTTATTTTTATTTTTTAAAATCATCAGTTTATATTATATCAGTAAAAGAGCGTCAGTTGAAAGAAAGAAAAGAAAGAAGAAGAACATCAGAGTTTGAGAGAAAAGAGAGAGCAGAGCTTGAGAATTTGAGAGTTGAGAAGAGAGAATTGAGAAAGAGCTTGTTATTTTAAAAGAATTCACCAAGTTCTTACAGTAATTGAAGGTATAATTTCTTTTTCCTTTTGGTTTTATTCTTCTGTATATAGTTTTAGTTACTGTATGTGAATTCAATTGTTAGAATATATGAACTAGTTGATTATAGTTGTTGTAATTGGTAGTAATCATGTGTTAGATGATTATATGATGATTAACAATTAATTTAGAGGTATTAATCCATGAAAACATGATTTAGAATTGAGTTCTTAGTTTTACAGAGCTTTATTTCATGTATGGAATATTTGTATAAAAATTGATGCTCTAATTGGTTATTAATCGGTAAATTGATAATTGTTTATGATTATTTGATGAAAAACATGAATAATGCAAGAAGAATGGTTTTAATTGGTTGAAAAATGAATTTACAGAGCTTTGTTTTATGAAAATGGCAAAAACATGGTTATTTTATAAAACAGTGAATTTTTGGTTTTAAATTGATTGATTATGTGTTTTATAATGCTTAGATTAGTTAGAAACATGTTGGGTAATTGTTTTCTAGCATATATGATGTCTGGGTATATTTAGTTTGTGTACTGGATGGTAGAATTCGGAAAATTTGGCCAAAATTGGCCTAAGTTTTCACTGTTCGCGAACTGTAGGAGACGACAGCCAGGTTTCTTGCCTCGGCGAGAAAAATGAGCTGTTAATCTTCGCCCCGGTGAAGTCTCGCCCCGGCGAGAAATTTACGAAGGGAATCCTCGCCCCGGAGAGAAGCTCGCCCCGGCGAGAAGCTCGCCCCAGCGAGAAAATTTAAAAGGGAATTCTCGCCCCGGTGAGAATCACTGCTGGAAAATTTTTATTATTTTGTTTTCCTTTCTTGGAAGTTATGATGTATAATTAATTTTATATTAAAGTATTAAGTGATTAATGAAATTCCTAGATAATTGAAACTTGTTGATTATGGTTTGCTAAATGAGATGTTTTAATAAAAAGGATAAAAGCAAGCTTAAAGTGTATATTATTTTGTAACTAATTATGTTGCCATTTTATAATTAAATATATATGTTGTTTAAGGATCGTGAGATAGTTAATTTGTAATCAACGCTTGAGGCAAGTTCCTTATCTCAACTTATTACTTTATGTTGAGCAAGTTTTCCTTCCTTAAGCTAGAGAACTATTTATAGCAAGTTGTTGTTCTCTTTTAACTTGTTAATTTATTCAAGACAAGTTTATTTATATTGAGCAAGCTTATTGACCTTAGCTTATTGATATTCAAACAAGGTTATTATCATGATTATATACTCAAGTTTTATTCCAATCATTGTTATTATTCAAACTTCGAGTATAGTTTCTTTTGAACAAACTCTATTGAATTAGACTAGCAAACCCTTATTGATTCAGCTAGTCCTTAGTTGATGAACGTTTCAAAGACTTAGAATGTTTTCTATACTTGTTCCAAGCCAATTTCCTTTTTGGTATGGATTTAGACGATAAACTGAGATGAACAACCCTAATATAGGGGATTACTTACGCGACAGCGTTAAAATGTTTGTGCACAATACATTGTACAAAGGGCTGATCCCCCTGAGTACGAGATGTTGGTCCATAGTCTATATGACTGTTAAAGGTTACATTAGAAATACTTGTCAACCTAGGACATAGTTCGAGGTCTTGTGACCCTCAGATATAATTTCTAAATCTTGAATTCTCTATTTTTGGAATCAAGCATTCTTAAGAGCTTTTAAACTTTAATCATTTATTGGTTGAAAATCAGAAAAACTATTACTCCTCAGTTGAAATCATTTCATTTAGATATTATTGTTATTGTACTTGTGAGCAATTGTTTCCTCACTCTTGCACAAATTATTGCAGCTAAGGCTGAAAAACCGGACGAGCCGTTCACGAGCAAAGGCAAGGGCAAGATGCATAAATAGCTAAAGACCTGTTATTTATTTGATGATCGATTGTATCAAAACTTATTTAGATTATGTTTTATTCCGCATTTGATGTATTAAGGTTAAGATAACATGGGATTTGAATATTTAATAGTTTGGTGATGTAACCCATTTTGGGAAGATATTTCTTTAAGTTTATTTAATTGTTATTTTATTGGGTAGTTAGTTTTGAATGTATGTTATAGTGAACACCAAATCAGTGGGGATTAAGTACCTGGATTTGGGGGTGTCACAGTTATAATGCCCAAATTATTTTAAGTATATAGTACAAAAGTCCTATTTACAAGCAGTTATAATGTCTGATTTATTTCTCTTATATATTAGAAAATATACTTTTATAAGCAGTTACTATGTCCGAATTTCTTCAACTATTTAGTAAAAATATTCATTTTATAAGCAGTTATAATGCTGAAATTTTCTTAAATATAATAGCCGAATATTCATTTTATAAGCAGTTATAATGCTGAAATTTTCTCAAATATAATAGTCGAATATTCATTTTATAAGAAGCTATAATACCCGATTTATTTCAACCATAGTTACCGAATATTCATTTTTAAGCAGTTATAATGCTCAATTTATTTTAAATATAGTTATAAAAAATATTCATTCTGTAAGCAGTTATAATGCTAAAATTATATCTTATATTGTAAAAGAAGTCTTATTTATATACGGTTATGATACCCGAAATAAAATTTATAAGATTTAATCGTTAAACACTTATTTGTCTACATAAACTTATAATCGTGTAGGATTTATGACGAACGTTTAGACCGTTATATTACCTGTAAAAGATATACGAGGCAACTCTTCTAACCTTGTTACATTTAAGCAAGTCTATTACATCTTGCTATCAATTATTGTGAAGTTATTGCTTCTTGTTCAGCATAACTTAAGAAATGAATCATTATTCATATATTGTTTATTCGAGCGTAAAATGTTGTGTCAAACCAAGTTGTTTTGGTACGACATCTTATACTGAGAAATGGAACACCTTGATGTAAGGTGAACTGAAACACCTTGATATAAGGCGGTGGTAAATGTTGATTATATATCGACACAAAATTGTAGGATGATATGCATACTCCTAGGATATTGGTTAGGCTAATCCCCTACCAGATATCCGAAATCAGGCGGTTCTAAGTCATTGAAGACTGATATAACTAATTGAAATATATGGTTTATGTACAGAACCCTCAGTTATACATCATTGACATCTTTCAAATCAAACACATTGTGTTTACGTTTTTAAATGAACTTGATGAGCATTTGTAGCTCATTTATGCATATATCTTCTTTTGTAGTTTTAAATGATAATCCAGGCACTTCTGGGACAGACAAAGGAAAAGGACATGTTAATTAGTTTTAATTACTGTTTTGAATAATTGAAGTCTTTTATAAGGCTTTGTTGTAATAACTTAGTACTGAGAACGATGTAACCGAACTTAATGATATGAAATATACTATCATCCTTCATTATATCGAATGTGTTATACTCTGATTAGCATAGTTGTACTAAGTAAATACAGTATCTATACGAACTATACATCTGAATGAGGGTATTTGAATGATATTAAAGTCCTATAAGCTCTCTGAGGTTAGACTTAATGAGCGCCGGTAAGGTGCCATCTTTACCGGAATGCACCCCTCAGTTATATGGACAATCTTATCGTTAATACTGTGAATGTCAGATAGATAGGGAATATCGATATGAAAGAGGTATTCATGATATATGAATTTATACATCCAAGTGAGGGTATCCAAACACAGATAACGTTCTGGCAAGAATTATCATCTGTTATGGGATACTGTGAACCTTGGATAGATAGAAGTCATATATTATTGAATATTTATAGTTGTATAGTTTCACGTGAGCACCATATCTGCTACAGGGAGTGTAGAGAATTTGGGGGCATTACAAGTTGGTATCAGAGCTGTAGATTATAGCTCTAAGGTAGTTAAGAAATACTTAATTATACATAAAATAATCTTAAAAGATTTATATTATGTGTAAATTTGTTTTGCTATAATACGAAACAACTAAAATTCTTTTGTAGGATGTCAAAGACAAATTGGAATGACCTCCCAGTTATAGATCAACCCATGGTAGGGTGGCTGTCAGAGAGTGAGTCAGAAGAAGATCCAGAAGAGATATATCCTGCACTGGGGACACCAGAGGAAGAAGAACTCCTATATGACCAGGAGATACTAAATGCTAAGGAGGCTAAACATCCTATAGATGGACAACTAGTAGATCCTGAACCTGATGAGGAGATTGGAGCGAGTTAGATGATGAGTGTCGATAGACATGAGGAGATAGTTGTAGGGTTAGTACAATAGTCCACCGAAGACCTAGAGGCTGCCAACTTTTGAACATATGTAGCTGAAGGTTTGTTGGAGAGTGAGAGGGATAACACTCGTCGTCTTAGGACACTCCTCCAGAGTGCTCAGAAGGAAAGGCAAGATGCACAGATACATTTATACCGAGCTGATAAGGGATGTCGGGATACATTCGAAGGCTTAGAGCGTCGGGTGCTTAGGTATCCCGTAGAGGAGAGGAAGGTAGATTATATGATAGATAGATCAATGGTCTGGTATATGGTCCAGGATGCTTATAAGGAGACACGTGATCGTTCAGTCTAGTTTAGTATTTAAGTTTATTTTCTGTAGTTTGTATTATAAATATTTTGGGTTGTAAAATAGGGAATCTTCTGTACTAACTAGTGGTAGTATAAACCACTAGTCGAATATGTAACTGTTTTGTATGTGATATACAAATTGTGTTTGTACAAATTAAATTATTAATTCTATGTGTAGTATATACTTGTATTTATACTTGTCTTTTCCTTATTTTTAGAATCATGGCATCAGGACGAAGAAACCAGACCAGAAATAAGACTAATGAACCAAACCCCACCCAACAACTAGTAGACTTACTATTAGGAGCCTTACAGGGCCATCCACCACACCAGCCCAACACAAATATTCTACATAAGTCAGCATTTAAAGACTTTAAAACAGTCGGGCTACCTGAGTTCAAGGGAACTGTGGATCCAGTTGAAGCCCAAACTTGGGTAACTGAAATGGAAAAGTTCTTCACTGTAACAAACGTAAGTGAGGAACAAAAGACAATCTTTGCTACCTTTTTCCTAAAAGGTGAGGCAAACTTCTGGTGGGAAACAACAAAAACCAGGGCCAATGAAGGGGTAATTCCTTGGGTAAGATTCAAAGAACTATTCTTTGAAAATTACTTTCCACAAACCATGCAAGACCGAATGGAGATTAAATTTTTAGAACTAAAACAAGGGGAAATGACTGTATCTCAGTATACAGCCACGTTTAACGAATTGTCTTGATTTTCCCCACATCAAGTAAACTCTGAGACAAGAAAAACTAGGAGATTTGAGGAAGGGTTGAAACCTCATATAAGGAGTAGGCTATCAATCTTCCAGTTGAAGACGTTTTCAGAAATTTTAGAGAAGGCTATCATAGCCAAGACCGAGAATGAAAATATTCTTAAGTTCCATAAGGAGAAGAGGAGTCAGAATGAAGAGGGAAAATTCAAAGGAGAAGTCAGTACAGAGGGTAATAATAACAACAAGAGCAAGTGGGATACCACTTTTTCTACTAACTTTGGGAAAAAGGGGAATAATTACAATAACAACAACACTACCAACAGAAACCAGAATAACAAGATGGAATGTTGTGTCACATGTGGAAAGAACTATCTGGGAGTATTTCGTAGGAAGGTGGTTACCTGTTACAGCTGTGGTCAGGAGGGACATTATTCCAATGATTGTCCCAAGAAGAGTACTAATAACACTAATCAAGGCAATCAGAATTATAAGTGTTATAATTGTGGCGCAACAGGTCACATGTCTAGAAATTGTCCAAAGAATAGGAACCAAACCGGGGGAGGAAATCAAACCACAAACAACACCCTCAAACCAACAGTAGCAGGAGCTGAAGGTCAGAGTCGTCCAACCGCCAGAACATTTAATATGATGATAAGGGATGTTGTTGCTTCACAGGACGTGGTGACAGGTATCATCCCTATCGACACTTTAAATGCATATGTGTTATTTGACTCTGGTACTACTTGTTCATTCGTGTCTAATAGCTTTGCTAAAAACTTGAATATGTCATACGAACACTTAGACATACCTTTCAATGTAGAAATTGCAAATCGAGAGATAATTCCTGTTAAAACTGTATATAAACATTGTAATGTGGAGATTAAGGGATACAAGTCTCTTGTGGACCTCTTTCCTATACAGCTAGGGGAATTCGATATAATCTTAGGCATGGATTGGTTGGTTAATCATAATGCAATGATTGACTACCATCGGAAGCGTATAAACCTAGTGACTGCATCGATGTCAAAGGTAGTGTTCAAAGGTGGTTACTCACCTAAACGATCTTGATGTCTGACAGTAATGCAAGCGGAGAGATTTCTTAGGAAGGGTTGTATAGGTTATTTGGCATATATAGTAGATACTCGAAAGGAAGGAGCAAAGCTAGATTAAATACCTGTAGTTAGGGAATTTCAAGATATATTTCCCGATGACTTACCAGGTCTTCCTCCGGATAGGGAGATCGAGTTTGCTATTGATCTTGCACCGGTACGGCACCAATGTCGAAGGCACCGTACAAGATGACACCAATGGAGTTGAAGGAGTTATTTGTGCAGTTACAAGAACTCTTAGACAAGAAGTACATACAACCTAGTGTTTCACCTTAGGGAGCACCAGTGGTGTTTGTCAAGAAGAAGGATGGAACTTTAAGGTTATGTGTTGACTATAGAGAATTAAATAAATTAACCATAAAGAACAAATATCCTTTACCAAGAATTGATGATCTGTTTGACCAGTTGAAAAGGACCAAACACTTTTCTAAGATCGACCTACGATCAGGTTATCATCAATTAAAGGTAAGAAAAGAAGATGTGTCGAAGACAACGTTTAGGACACACTACGAACATTATGAGTTTCTTGTGATGTCTTTTGGATTAACGAATGCACCGGTAGCATTCATGGACTTGATGAACCGAGTGTTTAAACCATGCTTAGACAAATTTATCGTAGTGTTCATCGATGATATTTTAGTATACTCAAGAACAAAGGAGGAGCATGTTGAACACTTAAGAAGCGTACTGGAGATATTACGAAAGGAACAACTTTATGCAAAGTTTTCCAAGTGTGAGTTCTGGTTGGAACGAGTCTAGTTCTTGGGTCATGTAATTGACAAAAATGGAATAGCGATGGATCCAGCAAAGATAAAGACAGTGGTGAATTGGGAACAACCAACCACTCCCATAGAAGTAAGAAGTTTTCTCGGTTTATCAGGTACTATCGGCGTTTTATACAAGATTTTTCAAAAATAGCAACCTCGCTAACCAATTTAACTCGAAAGACGGTAAAGTATGTCTGGACAGATAAATGTGAAGAAAGCTTCCGAGAGTTGAAGAAGCGATTAAGCATGGCACCAGTGTTATCTTTACCAGATGATACATGAGGTCTTGTCGTTTATAGTGATGCATCACACAAGGGATTGGGTTGTGTGTTAATGCAACATGGGAAGGTAATTGCATATGCATCGTGACAACTCAAAGACTATGAGAAGAAGTATCTTACGCATGATCTTGAGTTAGCCGCTGTAGTATTTGCCTTGAAAATCTAGAGGCATTACTTGTATGGGGAGAAGTGTGAGCTATACACAGATCACAAAAGTCTGAAATAAATTTCACGCAAAAGGAATTAAACATGAGGCAAAGGAGATAGCTAGAGTTGATAAAGGATTTCGACTGTGAAATTTTATATCACCCTGGGAAACCAACGTCGTAGCAGACACGTTAAGTAGGAAGATCCAAGAAAAGTTGAATATAATAACCAACAACGAGGTACTGATAAAAGAGTTTGATAAACTTGATATTGAGGTAAGAGTTCCAGTTAATTCTACCCAGAAGTTATTCGTTGTGGAAAATGGTTCAACTTTGTTGGAGAGAGTCAAGGGACTACAGGAGACTGATACAGAGTGTCAAAAGTGTAAGACTGAAATAACTCATAAGAAGAATGACAAATTCAGAATGGATAAGGATGGGATACTGAGGTACGAAGATAGAATTTGGGTACCCTCAGTACAAAAATTAAAAGATGAAATACTGAATGAAGCCCATAGTTCTAAGTTCGTCGTGCATCCAGGTAGTACAAAAATGTACAAGGATTTAAGCCGACACTTTTGGTGGTCTAACATGAAAAGAGAAATAGCAGAGTGGGTAAGTAAATATTTAATGTGTCAAAGAGTTAAAGCTGAACATCAGAAACCGACGGATTACTACAGCCCTTAGAAATTCCTGAGTGGAAATGGAAACATATTACTATGGATTTCGTAGTAGGTCTTCCAAACACCCAGAAAGGTCACAATGCCATTTGGGTAATTGTAGATCATCTTACCAAGTTGGCTCATTTTCTACCTATAAAAGTTAACTTCAGTCTTGACCAGTTAGCCAAACTTTACATCAATGAAGTTATTTTTAGACATGGAGTCCCTGTTTCTATAGTATCAGACCGAGATCCCCGATTTACTTCACATTTTTGGACAAGTCTCCAGAAACATTTTGGAACTCAGTTGAAATTAAGCACAGCCTATCACCCGCAAACCGACGGTCAGAGTGAGAGAACAATTCAAACATTGGAGGACATGTTGCGAACTTACATCATGGTCATTAAGGGGAGTTGGGAAGATCAGTTACCTTTAGTAGAGTTTTCCTACAATAATAGCTATCATGTCAGCATACGAATGCCACCATTTGAAGCTTTGATTGGAAGGAAATGTAGGACACCATTATGTTGGGATGAGGTCGGTGAGCGATAAATGTTAGGACCAGAAATAGTTCAACAAACCGCTGAGGTAGTTCGAATTATACGAGGAAGATTACAAGCATCTCAAGATCGACAGAAGAAGTATGTAGATCAACACAGGAAACTACAAGATTTTGATATCGGTAGTCACGTGTTTTTAAAAGTATCTCCGTGGAAAGGCAAAATCCGTTTCAGCAAGAAAGGAAAATTGAGTCCAAGATTCATTGGACCATTCCAGATATTGAGGAGCTATCGGCAAGAAAGGAAACCCTTACCTCTTTGTTTTGGTTGCTTGTCTTCTCTTCCTCCCGGAGTAAACGATGAATGTAGCTGGCATAAACTAGGTATTTCTCTCCTTTCTCTCTTTCTCTCAGCATGATAGCTCCTCTCCTTTCTCTCGTTAATTTCTTATTTACTAGATTTTCATACTAAGGTAATGGATGAAGCTAACATTTGCTAGCTTAAGCAAGAGGTGCTATTTATAGACTTCAAAACATATAAATACAATAGATTTCTATATGTATAAGTACTCATTGTATATCTCCTTGTTCTTTACTATCCCGGTTTTTAGGGGATTCAAATCTTCACATCAGCCGCCCCATGGAACAGGAGCTAAAGTGTTAGGATACTAGCTTTTGGAAATAATGATGAGAGAATTTAATGCACCCACGTGATCTTCTCTCTCTTACATCTGGATACTGGCTACTTAATTGGGTTAAATTGGGTCATTCACATGATATCTTCGGGTCACCACTAATGGGTCACATTGGACCGAAACAAGGGTGATATATATATTATTCCAGCCCATTTAATAACTTCAATTACTAGCCCACTATCTTGGGGTTAAGTAACCCTTCTTGGTTTAAAAAAAAGACTCACTTAAGCATGAATATATATATATATATATAAACATATGCATACATACATATATATGTAGTATTACATCATATACCCACACCGCATAAGCCACAAAGTATTCACTTTCATAAATAAATATTTAATATTTTATTTACAAAAAGACTTGAAGTTTTCGGTTATTACATCTTAAAACTCTTTTTAAACTTTTGAGCCCTAACTTTCAAAATGTAGAAAACTTAGACAATTTCTTTGTGTTTTAGTTCAAATCATTACTAAAGAAGATGGCCGACTACCAAGTCGTCTCTAGAAACCAACTTTGCTTCGACAAATTTGAAGGAGTGGAAGCAAAATTCAAGGATGTGCTCAACCTTGTGCGTAAGGATGGATTTTATGAAGCATTGAGCTCCAACACAAGGATCTTCACTACTAGAGTTGCTGAGTTTTACCTCAATGGCTCCCATGCAGAGGGGGTAATTGTCACAAGAGTGAAGGATGTGTAGCTCTCCTATGGGGTGGTGGAAATTAATCACCTGTTTGGATTTCTTAATCAAGGAGTATCTTCGTTCGAAGAGGTAGACGTCAAGTCTGGGCTAAAGTTGATGGGTTACAAAAAGAACCCACAACTCAAAGGAATGAAGAATAAGGAGTTTCCCCAAGAATATGAGTTCCTTGCAAACATTGTTGGCAAATGTATCTTGTGCAAGGACTCTGCCCATGACTCCGTCAGCGAGCTCCACCTAAAGATAATGTCTGCCATCATAGTGGGGTATCAGGTAAATTTTGGGGCTGTGTTGATGGATTGGATCTCAAAATGGTTCAAAGACGCTGAGAGAAAGAAGAAGGAAGGAAAACCTCTTCCCAAGATGTATTCTGGAAGGCTTATCCATATTCTTTTTTTGCTAAATAAGGCTTATCAATATTCTCCTCAAGAAAAGACTTAAAAATCGCCTTGAGGACCGGGAAGGAGACCTTCTCAACGTCAACAAGAAAATGACGAAGAAACTTTTCGACAATTGAAAAAAGAATCCAGTTGAGTTCCTCCACTCCAAGTAGTCAGAGGGCAGTGAGAAGATCCTCAGTGAGGTGCAGAAGCCCGCAACGACCAAGTTGAAGAAGAAGGTCGCTACAATCACAGAAAGTTACTGAAGTCTAACGTCGATCAACCCCCTCAAAAGAAGGTGAAAAGGACAAAGGCTAGTAAGTTGAGGGGGAGAACAGAAGAACAAACAGCTCAATCTTTTAGCTCTAATGACTCAGAGGAGGTTCCAGGGATTCCTAGGGCATCTCATCTAATCCTGAGCAAAGGGAAAAGGAAATATCAGCACCACTCTCCCAGCTAATGAAGAAGAAAGGGTGGAAGAGCAAGCACTCAAGGAAAACATCTTCCAACCAAGCCAAAAATAGCTCAAGCTGAGGAGATGGCTGGAAGCATTGAAGTGAGGGCTAAAATGGCCGAAGAGCCGAAGCTAACATGCATTGAAATGAGGGCTAAGAAGGTTCAAATGCATGAACCAACTGTTAATGAAATGATGGCTGAAACGGCTTCTGAGCGTGAGCCAAATACTGATGATGAGACGGTTGTGATGGTGACTATGTCGTAGCCAACAGAAGATGAATGAGAAATATCTATAAAGGTGTAATATTCCGAACCCTAATAGGATTTGTAAATGTAAATTATGTGTTTATTAAATGAAATTTCTTATTCCGGCTCTCTGTTATGTGATGATATATTCTGATGAACGGATGTTCAGGTAATCTTTGAAAACCTAATACGATTCGAAAACATTATCGTATACGTTTAGAATTAGAACGTATAACGTAAAACTAGATATCGAGTAGTTTAAAACCTTAAACCCTAGTGAGAATTGAAGTTTGTAACATATGTGCTTAATAAAGATTGAAATGATATTTCGAAGTAGGTATTTTGTGATTATATTATGTAAACGATGAATTAGGTCAAATAAAATTTTTTGTCAAGCTGTTTAGTCGTGCTTACATTGATAAAATAATTTGTCGTGCTTTCCACGATTTCACCAAGAAGCATCCTGACAAATTATTTTTGACAAGTTATTGTGTTGTGCTTGAGAATGATAAAGTGATTTGTTGTGCTTAAGGTAACAAGCTGCATTGTCGAGCTTGAAAGATATTTTAATTGAGGAGCTTAGATTGTAAGTTGCATTGTCGAGCTTGGAAGATATTTTCAGTGAGGAGCTTAGAAGATAGGTTCAATTGCAAGCTGCATTGTCGAGCTTGGAAGATATTTTCATTGAGGAGCTTAGAAGAATATTCTAAGAATATGCTAGGGTACAAAGTGTAATAAGTCGAGCCCCTAACGTGCAATTAGTGAAACTTAGATTTTCTATAAATAGCAAGCTCAGTTCATTCATTCCTTACTATTTTTCAAGAGCAGTTCAAGAGCAAAAACACTTTATATTTATATTCTGAGAGATAGTGTGACATAAAAAAAATTTCTAAGTATCGAAGCGCTGCGCGATTGGAAGTAAAGCTAGCAACTACAAGAGGTATTACTCTAGTGGTTATTATTTTTATTTTTCTAAAAATATACTTTTATAAGTAGTTATAATGCCCAAATTATTTTAAGTATATAGTACAAAAGTCCTATTTACAAGCAGTTATAATGCCCAAATTATTTGAAGTATATAGTACAAATGTCCTATTTACAAGCAGTTATAATATCCGATTTATTTCTCTTGTATTAGAAAATATACTTTTATAAGCAGTTACTATGTCCGAATTTCTTCAACTATTTAGTAAAAATATTCATTTTTTAAGCAGTTATAATGCTGAAATTTTCTCAAATATAATAGCCGAATATTCATTTTATAAGCAGCTATAATGCCCGATTTATTTTAACCAGAGTAACCGAATATTCATTTTTCAAACAATTATAATGCTCAATTTATTTTAAATATAGTTAAAAAAATATTCATTCTGTAAGCAGTTATAATGCTAATATTATTTCATATATTGTAGAAGAAGTCTTATTTATATGCGGTCATGATACCCGAAATAAAACTTAAAAGATTTAATCGTTAAACGCTTATTTGTCTACATAAACTTATAATCATGTAGGATTTACGACGAACGTTTAGACCGTTATATTAACTGTAAAAGATATACGAGGCAAGTCTTCTAACCTTGTTACATTTAAGCAAGTCTATTACATTTTGCTATCAATTATTGTGAAGTTATTCTTCTTGTTCAGCATAACTAAAGAAATGAATCATTATTCATATATTGTTTATTCGAGCGTAAAATGTTGTGTAAAACCAAGTTGTTTTGGTACGACATCTTATACTAAGAAATAGAACACCTTAATGTAAGGTGAACTGAAACACCTTGATAAGGTGGTGGTAAATGTTGATTATATATCGACACAAAATTGTTGGATGATATGCATATTCCTAGGATATTGGTTAGGCTAATCCCCTACCAGATATACGAAATGAAGCGGTTCTAAGTCATTGAAGACTGATAGAACTAATTGAAATATATGATTCATGTACAGAACCAAGTTATACATCATTGACATCTTTCAAATCAAACACATTGTGTTTACGTTTTCAAATGAACTTGCTAAGCATTTGTAGCTCATTCTTGTATATATCTTCTTTTGCAGTTTTAAATGATAATCCTGGCACTTTTGGGACAGACAAAGGAAAAGGACATGTTAATTAGTTTTAATTATTGTTTTAAATAATTGAAGTCTTTTATAAGGCTTTGTTGTAATAACTTAGTACTGAGAACGATGTAACTGAACTTAATGATATGAAATATATTATCATCCTTTATTATATCGAATGCGTTATACTCTGATTAGCATAGTTGTACTAAGTAAATACATTATCTATACGAACTATACATCTGAATGAGGGTATTTGAATGATATTGAAAGTCCTATAAGCTCTGAGGTTACACTTAATGAGCGCCGGTAAGGTGCCATCTTTACCGGAATGCGCCCCTCAGTTCTATGGACAATCTAATCGTTAATACTGTGAATGTCAGATAGATAGGGAATATCGATATGAAAGAGGTATTCATGAGATATGAATCTATACATCCAAGTGAGGGTATCCAAACACACATAACGTTCTGGCAAGAATTTTCATTTGTTATGGGATACTGTGAACCTTGGATAGATAGAAATCATATATTATTGAATATTTATAGTTGTATAGTTTCACGTGAACACCATATCTGCTACAGGGAGTGTAGAGAATTTGGGGGCGTCACAAAAGGTCTCTATGCCTGAGCCGAAGAAAATGAAGAAGAAGAAGCTAATAAAGATGGTAGAAAAGAAGAAGGTTATGGAGAAGAAGAAGAAAAGTAAAAAGAAAATCCTAGAGGTAACCCAATTACCCAAAGCTATCTCTGAGGGGGATGAGCCAATTCAACGATTGTCGAGCTCTCTTCTGATGATTCTTTGAAGCTAACCAAACTGTTGTCCAAGAAATCAGCAGAGAGTTCAAACACTACGATCGTGAAGCCAGAAGATCCATAATATGAGGGGGAGCAACAATTGCTTACTTAAGTAGACCCTTTAGATTGAGCCATTAATATCAAGGGCTGTCAAAATGCGCATTATGCTAGAAGCAGAAGAAAATCTAGATGTCCACCTTCTTGACAAGTTCGTAAGAACAGGGTCAGGACGAATGCGCTTAGTCTCCATGAGCGCTGATGAGCACTTTGACTACTTCTCCAATATCGAAGTAGACAGAAAAACCACTATGTTTATTCTCGATAGTAATCAACTACTCTACTTCCTACCACTCAAGCCATTAGTGAGAGCAGTAGCATCTAGAGATCAAAGCTTTATCAGATACAACTACTTAAGGTTTTCAAATTTGAAGCTGGTGGCTCAAAACTTCCCAAGGGTTCTTTCTTTTGCTGCAAAGATGATCTACAATGAATCCTCTTCTTCTACCTGTATATACAATTAGGTAACTTTTGTTCCAAATTCTTTATTTGCTATTCATTCTCCTCCTTCATTCTTTTCTTGCTATGACGAAGTCGTAGAGTCATACACTACGATTTCTTAGCAATCCTCAAGTTCAAATTGTGAGTCCTCGATCGTGGAGTCTCAAAACCCCATGATCAATGTATAAAATGCAAACTCTCCAGTCGTAGAGTCCCAACACTCTACAACTAATGTACAAACACACAACTCCCCAATCGTAGAGTCCCAAAACCCTATAATCTATGTAGATAATACTCAGTCTCCTATACACATTCCTTCTATGCATACAACTTCCATAGCCTCTCTTGTTTATATTATATAGTCAGACATACATTCCTCACCAATAAACACTGTATGATCAGATATACCTCCAATCTCTCATACAAATATACCTTCCTCCTCCAACAATGAGTATTTCGATCTTACTCTTGCTATATCATCTCTCTCTTAGAGCAATAAAGTTGGAACATATATTTTAATGGAGCAAATTCTTGAACATGTCTCAGTGATTTCCTCAACGACTCAAATGACTGGACTACTGGATGTCATTGTAAATAAACTTAATGAAGGTCTTGAAGAGACATCAACTAGGATACAGAAAAGCTTAGCTAAAATAAATGAAACTAAATCTAAGGTTCCTGGAGAAATGGGCCAGAAGTTTAGAAAGAAAATGAAAGATCTATTCAAGTCCATCTCCGAAAATATCCAGAAGAGGGATGAAATTTTCCTCAAGCAGATAGCTGATCACAAAACCGTCGTCGTCACCTTTCAGAAACTCAAGCAGAATCTATGAAAATCCTCTCCGACAAAGTGTTCGCTTTTAGCTCTTCGCATAATAATTTCAAAGGCATGGTGCTCAATTCCATGGAACGTACAAATAATGCTATGACCCTTGTTCATCAGGAACGAGATCAATCTGAAGCCAGACAATAAGAAAATAGAGCAGATATCGCCATGTCCCGTGAACATATGTAAGAACTTATTCCAAGCATCAAATAACTCTCTGATAAGGTCGATGGTCTATACCATAATGAAGATGCTGACAAAAAGGGGGAGAGAGCAAGATAGGGGGAGACAACAAGTAGAGGGGAGACAGAGGAGAGGAGACGAGTTCCACAACAATTCATTCTTTTGATCTAGCAATACAGTTGCTCACTGTATCTTAAGTCATATTTACATTCAAAGCAATTACATCGTACAATGATGAATACTCTAAAACTACTGGTTTTGTCATCATCAAATAGGGAGAGATTGTTAGAATCTGTATAATTAAATTTGATGATGATATGTTGATATGATTAATGTATATTTTTACCATGTAGTTTTTGTAAAGTCCTTAATGAGAATTTGATGTACAAGGACTTGGAATAGAAAGATTAAACTTGTTAGGTTGATCTTATGTGCTGAATTGATGTATACATGATTGGATTTAATCAATCGTTTAGTCAAGTTGGGTGATCGCAAAGCTATTCTGTCAAATTCTAGAGTATATTGTAAATCGCAAAGTCAACCTCCCTATCGTAGAGCATTCAATGAATGATCGCAGAGCCTGTCAGAAGTTCGCAAAGTTAAAACAAGATCGTAGAGCTCGCAATCAAATCGTAGAGTTCACTCTAAGAACATAAAGTGAAGTATGGATCGCAGAGTGATTGAATAATCATAGAGCAAGCATAACTAAGAGTAAATAGAAGAATAACTCTATATTCGTTGAGTAAGATTCATAGAGTAGAACATAGAGTTCAGATCGTTGAGTGAATTAATCTCAATACTCTAAGGTCTTTATATAGTTCTACGATCAATCAAAATCATAGAGCATGTTAGGTCTGACATACGACTGATAATAAGGAACGTTGCAAATTAAAAAGCTTAAGACAATTACTAAACATCCTTAGCTGAAATCGAATATCAGAATATGTTATGTCTAATAGCTAGCTTGACGATGTGACAGCACCCACGTGGTTGGTGAAGCAGCAGACTGATGTGACAGGTTAAAGTCGAAAAGCAAGCTAACACAGCTCTCCTAAAGGTCAATATCAAAATCTTCGAGTATCTGAGCATTAAATGCACAACGATAACTTCGCAACGGGAAGCTCTCAAAGAGGACTATAAAAGGGGCAAGGAAATTCAAATCAAGTAGAAAAATCATATACTACCAGCTGAACCTCTGCCCAAGTTTTAAGAAAGCTCTACTCTATGATAGAAGAACAACTTGTTCTGTTACTAAGTCATTCGGTTGTTGAGCCTAAACGCAATTTAGTAGCACCTTAGAAATCATCTTTCGTACTGTGATTCATTGGTCTAAGTGACCATCTAATTGCCAAGTCTAAGTGACTTGAAGAGGTCTGAGTGACCCTTACCGAGACTAAGCGACTTGAATGAATCTTAATGATTCAGTTCTAATCGATCTTAGTGATCTGGTCTAAGTGACCCTCCAAGCATCCTTTGTGGATTTCCCACTCGTGGAGTAGAATAATGGACTAGGAGTCATTTATTTATCGAACCACTTAAAAATCTATTATGTCATTTACTTTTCAGTATTTACTTTTTTGCAGTCCATTTTATTACTATGTATGACTTAATTTCATATTAAACTAAATTCAGAGTTGAGATTTCCGTTAGTCTTTAAAGTGGGTTTCAAATAATATTCCCCTGTGCTTAAGTAAATAAAGTAGATTATTTAAATATCTGGTAATTCATTTAAAACCAAAAGTTTTAAAGATCTATTCAAACTCCCCTCCCCCCTTCTAGATCTTACACTACTACAAAACAGTATATAGATAACGCATAAAAAACGTTGTGGTTTTTATTAGCAAAACGTCGTGGTTAAGGGTGTCATCTATTTGACACCCTTATACAACGTTTTTAAACATTGTAGTTAGACATATTATACAACATTTTTTAAGGAAAAAACGTTGTAAATTTGTTTTCCATAAAGTAGTAGATGCTTGAAAACGTTGTAGTTTAATATATTAGACAACGTTTAGACACATGTACACAACGTTTAGAATGTGTCATCTATTTAGACATGACACATTTATACAACGTTTAGAATGTGTCATCTGTTTAGAATGTGGTTCACTTATATTACCAGTGACCTGTAATCTGCTAATGCCATAATACATAGCTAAAAAAGGTCTAAATTCTAATTTAAATAAAAAGCCAAAATGTATCAACCATTCAAAATACATCCCAATAATACCATTCGTTTACAGCAAATTACTACATCCACAAAATAAACCAAACTATCCATAAAGATGATAATAAACAAAATATGAACTCTCTACAAATCACTAGGCTAAATAACAGGGGAATCCATCCAATTCATAGAGTGAGCTTAGATCAACTCTGCACAATCTAAAAGTGCAGAGTTAATTTGGTTACATAAGAAACCTAATTCAGCTTGACAATCCAATCCATATCGTCCTCTGCAAGACCCATTTATAGTCTAGTTAGTGCAGATTACAGTTGTTGTGCCACAAGGCCGATCCCAAAACTTCCATAAGACACCCTGCACAATAAAACATGAGAACTTAATTGATCGAGTCTATTGGTTTTCATTAAAATGACTCGGGCACTAGGCTCCACCATAAGCAAACTTGCAGTTCACAAAGCCATTTTATTACACAGATTGACTTCAACACTTGGACTAGTAGTTGTGCACCATTTTATTTCATGCTTTATAGTTTTCTGTTTTGTTATTACTCATATTATGTGTACGGCTACTTGAGAATAAGTTCTATTATGTCATCAGAAAGTTTAATGCCATAGTTATTTACTACATGAGCATCCAAGTAGCTAAAGCAAAGTACTAAAGCGTTCAAATGAACCAGGCTATGATCCTCAGACATTGAAGTGATTAGGTATAACATAACCTCACTTCACAGTTCACACATGGAACAAAAACAGTAACATATACCTTTTACCAAGATAAGTTATGCTGCCCACAGGTGATACAACCACGGCTGTTCCAGTAACAAATACTTCATCAGCATCAAGCAACTCATCCACTGTTACCATTTTTTCCTCGGCCTACATAGTAACATATCAGTATAAAACAAATTCTGAAATGAACACGAAGGCTAATAAATAGTAGAGATGTGCTGTCAGACTCATCACCCTAGGTCCAAGAGGAATAAAATAAATAAAGAAAAGTACGTGTGATTTGATCATCTAATGAGACTAGTTGTTACAGACATACTCATATAATTATGCTACAATATTTTACTTCCTAAGTGAATTCTGAGGGAATACTGTATACATAATATCTCAATTAAATTTGAAATGTAGCTCAATATTCAGGCTCAATTTCACTATACCTCAATTAAATGGGCTTTGACTCAAGTTTTTACTAGCCACTTCCTAAACTGTTTTCATAGTTGTTTTCCATGAGACATATAGTCTCTAGAAGTTAGTATCATTCATCTTTCAGGTTGAAATGTTATAAACCACCATATCAGCCATATGTACGTCTACGAAATAACATCAATAATCTCTCACAGCAAAACAACAAAGAAAAAAAAAGATATTTTCTGAACAATACAAAGGTAAAGAATAGAACAGACCTATCCCACATTGGAGCTGTGCTGAGGATGAAACTAAGCTTCTGCTGCATCGATTCCTGCATTTATTTTTTCCCGCCACTAAATGCACCCTTAATCCAACCAGTCAACGTGCCCTTGGCCTCCTTTTTCATTTGTATCCACTGCTCCTAAGTGATGACCTCCGACGGAAAGTTTGACTGAATGGTATTGCAAAATGGAACCAAACTTAGAAGTGAATAATTTTTTCCCCCCAAATTAAAATTCAAAAAGATGATCAATAATATTGTTCAGCTATTGACACAGAAGGAAAAATAATATTCATAATAACCACACTATTACTGATTCCATAGCTAGCGTATTACATAATAGGGCCCATCACTTCTTGTAGTTGTATAGAATAGCCTAACAAAGAAAAACAGAGGACAAACTATGCTATGTAATTCCAGAATAAGGTTAGAAATAGACCCCATTTATCTCTTCAATACCCCTGATTGACAGGGGCCGACTCAGGTAAAGCTGAACAGGGTGATGATATTATATTAAGTCGTGAATAATAAATGACAATTTCTCAGATCATAAACAATCTTACTGAACATTTTATTTCAAGATACACCCCTTGATAAGAAAAAATACAATGCTACAAGCATCAAAGTTTGGAGATCTGTAATTATTCAATACTATCTTCTAGGAGAATCTTCCAAATATAACCCTCATAAAAAATTGAACATTCAGCCTCAATCAGTTTCATAATGGAACAAAATAAACCCTAATTTAAGTCCCAAATTCAGTTGATTTGAACCAATTATTTTAAACCCTAACACAATTAATTGAAGATATATAGAAATAGAAAGTGTGTACCTCAATCTGAATGCTAGAGATAAGAGAGAAATCTATACCCAACTCGCTGGAAAATCGTCGGATTCACGATGAACAGAGGACGTCGCTGGTCAGCTTGTGTGAGAGAGAGAGAAACGTGTGTCGCCGGTCGGTGAGGGGGTGAGGGAACGACGGAGGGAGGAGGGGAGAGTGGCCAGTGAGGGCTTGAGAGAGCTCGGGAAAGAGGCGAGGAGGCAGGGCATTATATTCAGCATATCTTTCTGGAGAAGAGGAAGAAGATGGAAGATCAATATCTAGAGTATTCTAGCGGAAGCCGTGCTACAGATTCTTTCTCTTACCCTTCTTTTAGACTCTTGTACTTACAATTGATGATGATTAATGTGATGTTTCCCTTTTCCTTATTTATGAACTAAATTCTTATTCAAGGTTGCAATGGAACCCGATAATTGGATTTAATTAATTTATTCTCTATTTGATTATGATCATTTGTATTCAAGATCATATTTTGTTCTTCATTCAATAATTGTGTGGCCAGCAATTAATCTATCGATCTAGATGGTATAGGAATATTGATTCTAGATTGGGTATGGAATATGATACATATGTTGGATTTATTCTTCTAAGGAGTGAATATCCAATTTGCAAGAAGAATAGGAATATACCTAATTGTCGCATGAACTTGTATAAGAATTGGTGATTATTGCTTCATTATTAATTATTCACATAGGAATATAATGAATTAATTAGGAGTGAAGACACTTATTTAATTTAGGAATAAGTTAAATAAATACTTATGAATTCTTGGTTAGCAAATTGCAACAATTGACTAATTAAATAAGGAGTGAACATTGGGAACATCATCGAGGGAAATTGTAATCTTGATATTTCATTTTAATAGTTATACTTGTACTTACTTCGTTGATTAATTTCGATAATCTTGGTGAATTCATTTATTTAACTAGAATTCGGTTAATCAATGGTTGGTAATTGGAATAATTAATTAATTTATTAGATTATTCCTCGTAGAATCAACAACTCTACTTTCACTTTATTACTTGATTGACCATGCATACTTGCACGTAAATTGCTAGTTTAGATTAAAGCACGCAAGTATACGTGGTCAACAAGTAATAAAGTGATAAGTAAAGTATCGTTCCCATGAGAAATTAATTTTAACATTTTTCCAAGTACCAATTTTATATCAAGCCAATCTTATTTAAACGTATGAATTAATTAAAATTAACAATTAAACTAACTATTAAAAATAAATAACTAAATAATAAAACATAACTAAATAAATAAATAAATATAAGAATTCAACTTCACCCCATGCTTCATTCAAATTTAATAACTTTCCATTTGATTATATGGTCACGATGAATTGTTAACCATGAATACGTAAGTTCATTTATAAACCTCTTCCGATAGCAAATAAAAATACCCACTCTAACTAACTTGCTATATTTCTATGCAAATTAAATTAGAATAGATTCATTAAGAACAAATTCTCGAATTGGTTACATATGGCGTATAGGTATATTCCTATCCTATACGCAAATTATGGATTCCATCTTATGCAGAAAACACAAACACATGTCATTATATTCAGATCTAACCCTAGATTTCATCTTCCAAAATCATTTAAAGTATTCCGCTAATTGTTGGCCAGACAATTAATCAATATGCACAAAATATAATCAACCAATTCATATGGTGCCAATCACATAGAAAAAAAACAATTTAAACTACACATGGGATTCCATTAAATACTTAAATAAAAACCTTATTCATAGCAGATTAAATTATAATCCACAAAATATTCATCATGAATGAAAGATAAAGATAAATAATAGTTTAGAGAAGAAAAAATGCTCCTGCATGTCTTCTAACTCCAAGCCTCATCAATCCATGGCCTCCATCTTTGGTGATATTCTGTTTGCTCTTGAACTGGGAAGAGAGTTAGCCTCACATGGCGTTTCTTGGCCTTTTTCTCCACACCCTTTAAAATCCCTAAATCAGACTATTTATAGGAGTTATTCTACCTAACCCTAATAAAATTAAAATTATATTTATAACCCTAGGTGGATTTGTATTGAAGTCGGCCGTGTAGTCTTTGTAACTCTTTAGGCTTTAATTGGCAGTATCTCATTTTATTTGGAAAATAAACAATAATTAAACCCTTTAGCTCAGCCGCACCACGCGCTTAACGCGCGCGAAAAACTAACCGCGCTTCGCGACCCACATTAACGTGCGTTGCGGCCCATATGCCATGTCGCGGCTTGCATAATTGAGCGTCGCAACCCAAAAGTTCTGTTACTCCCCTTGGTTTTCCTTGCCTTGCTCGCCCAATTGATTCAACTATTACGATTTTGCCACTTAATTCCTTTATTCCTACAAAATAAATAAAAATAATAAAATAAATACAAACTCTACAAAATAACATAAAATACTTAAAACACACAAATTATTAAGCCTAAAAATATCCAAATAATAGGTATAAAACTCAAAACCCCTCACTTCGGATAATTAGCGATTGCAGTTATCTAGGGTTATTAGTTCCATTGAAGAATAAATAGTCTTACGCTTAATTATTTTATTATTGTGAAAAGGGGATACTGAAGTGAAGAACTGAAGCTTTAATTCATTAGTTATTCATATCATTTTAATTTCTGTTTTTATTAACTAGTTAATCAAACTCAAAACCTCCCATTTTCCTTATTGTTCAATTAGAATTAGGAAACAATAGAATAAATTAGGACAATTTCACTCTCTATGGGATCGACCATTGCTTGTCACTGTACTGATTTCTGTGTTAGTAGAGTAAATGTAAGGATTTAATTTTAGAATGTTAACGACAGCTACCAAATTTTGGCGCCATTGTCGGGGAGGGTTATTTGTTTTTATTTATTCTTTGTTTTCTTTTATTTATTCTTTATTTTCTTTTATTTTTATTTTTAGTTTAGGACTCGATCCTCTCACTCTCTTGAATTGAAATTTGATACAGAGATAAAGTACTACTACAGATTTAGACGAAGAAGAGATGGCGGTGCCAAACAACAATAGGACTTTGAAAGAATTAGCTTCCCCTATTCTTGATCAACCATCATTGTGTATTAAATATCCTACTTTAGATGCTTCTTTTGAATTGCGATTAGGACTAATACACCTTTTGCCTACTTTTCGTGGTCTCACAAATGAAGATCCATACAAGCATCTAAAGGAGTTTCATGTGGTGTGTTCCACCATGAAGCCACAAGGAGTAGCAGAGGAACAAATCAAGTTTAGAGCTTTTCCATTCTCATTAGCAGATTTGGCAAAGGACTAGTTATAGTATCTTCTTTCGGGATCAATTCGATCATGGAACGATATGCAAAGGTTATTCTTGGAGAAGTACTTTCCTGCTTCAAGAGTTACCAACCTAAGGAAGGAGATATGTGCAATCAGGCAGTTCAATGGAGAGACACTCTATGAGTACTGGGAAAGATTTAAGAAGTTATGTTCTAGTTGTCCACCTCACCAAATAGATGATTAGCATTTGATTAAATACTTCTATGAGGGACTGTTGCTAATGGATAGGAGTATGATTGATGCAGCAAGTGGAGGAGCACTAGTTGATAAGACACCTGAGGCTGCATGGAACTTAATTACAAACATGGTAGCTAACACACAGCAGTATGGAACAAGGAATGAGTATGCACCAAAAGGGGAAAATGAGGTAAGCACATATAATCTTCAGCAACAAATTTTTGATTTAACTGTTATGGTTCGACAAATGGTTGTAGGGAACATGCAAGTAGCATAGGTGTGTGGAATTTGTTCAATGTCAGGGCATATTACTGATGCTTGTCTAATATTGCATGAGGATGAAATTGTTCAACAAGTTAATGATGTGGGTACATTCTCGGGATAACATCAACATTATTATGATCCCTACTCTAACAGTTACCCGCCACCAATGCAAAATGTTTGTCCAAACATGCAACAAGATTTTCAGGAGGCTCAACCACAATACCAACCTAGACAAGCAGCTCCTACAAAGCCTTGAACATCTATGGAAGATATGTTCAAGGCATTCATGAGTCAGATACAATAATTCATGAATCAAACACAGCAGTTCCAGCAGGAGATAAAAACCTCTGTTCAAGATTTAAAAAATCAAGTGGGTCAGCTCGCCGCCACAGTAGAAAGGATGGAATTTCAAGGCTCAAGGCAATCACTTTCTCAGCCTGTTGTTAATCCAAGAGAGAATGTATATGTGATTACCTTGAAGAGTGGTGAAGAGGTATGGCAACAAGAAAGGATAGGATCTACATTGCAAAGCAAGGCAGACGAGGGTGAAATAGGCATCAACGTAGTACCCAAGCATAAATTTCCACCTTTTTCAGCTTGTAAACCAGTGCTTCCTTTTCCTCATGCTTTAAAAGTGAACATGAGATTTAAGAAAAATTCATATTTAATTAAGTATGACTTTTTGGAGGAATTGTGTAAATACAAGAGGGAATATGAACTTAAAAATGATGAGGAAGCAAGTGTTGGAGAAAATGCTAGTGCTATAACATTGAGGAGTGACACATAATTGGAAGTACCCAACACCGCTGATGAAGTTGATGAGGATCCAAAGTCTATGGAGGAGGAGCAAGAGGTAGGGGTAGATGAATTGATACTTCCTGAAGATTTCTACAATGCATGAGAACGTGGATGATACATCTTTAATTCCTGTACATTTTCTCTCAGGGAGGCCATTCTTAAAAAAAGCCAAAACACTGATTGATGAATACAAGGATACCTTGGCTATGGAGTTTGATGATGAAGAGACCCAAATCAATGATTATGAGGTTATGAGGTATCTTGGTATTATTAGTTTTGTTTTTTCTATTGATGTTTTTGATCCTATAATGCAGAAATCGTTTGAGCAATCAAACAAGGAAAGTTTGAAGGTTGCAATTATCAAGGGTTGGGAGCTATCTGAAGGCATAGAGCACAGTCAAAATCTGCAGGATGCTGCTACTACTTAAGGCTTGAACCATTACCAGCTCACTTGAAGTACACAAGTCCAATTCCATAGAATGAGAAGATTGGAGGCGAGCAAATGATATTAAACAAATGCGCTGCTTGGGAGGCAACCTAAGATTTCAGATTTGCTTTTCTATCCCTTTTACTTTTTAGTTGCATTTTATTTAATTACTTCATCTTTGCATGATTGTTTTACATTGGGGACAATGTAAGATTTGAGTGTGGGGGAGAGGTTTAGGTTTAGGTCTAGGGTAGGTTTTGCTCTAAGTTTGATAATCTGAGTTGTTTTGTGGAAAAAAATTGAAAAATTCTTGATTGAAAAATTTTTGCTCTAATTTTTTTTATGTTTGGCTAAGTTTTTAAAGGTTTTTGGATATGGAATGAAAATTGATGCTAGTTTGATAGAATTTGTTTGATGCATAATTAGTTGATGAATGATGAGAACTAAGTCATGATCCATAGTAACTGATTTGAATTGAATTTGTGTTACATGAGTTCTTGAATATGAGATATATGCTTATTTGGCTGAGTTATCTGTGGAGTTGTCTATGTGCACTAATTTCATGATGTAAAACTGTTTATCTGCTTGTTTTATTTACAGGACCATGTGAAAAAAAATTGAGAAAATGAAAGAAAAAAAGAAGTGTAAAAGAAAATCATGTGGTGGGTTGAGATGGAGCGCAAAACGCACTCACTCATAGACACATGCAACAAAAAAGAGCGTAAAACGCACTTGTTTGTGAGAAGATAAGTGAGATAGAGCATAAAATGCACTCACTTGGAAGGAAAATGATGAGAAATGTGAAATGGAGCATAAAATGCATTCACTTGAAAGAAAAAATAAAGTTCATGGTTCTGGTAAAAAAATGAATAGCAAAAAAAAATATGTTCTGAGTTTTGAGTCAGTGTGCACGACTGTTGTTTCATGATAACTGCGTTGAGTATGTGTGTAGATTATAAGAAAGATACTTAGGTGGATACATTTTGAATTAGAGATGTTCAGTGGGGGAATGCCGAGGTTGTTATTGTGAATTGATTGATTAAGTATTGAGCATATTTCTGTTGATTAGTATTGATATTCATGGTTGGTAATTGAATTGAAACCTTTTGAAAATTTGGTTAAATGAATTTAAGATGAAGTTAATATTACCTTTGTTTTAGTTTACATGATGACGTGTAAAGGCTAAGAGTCGGGAAATTTGATAAGTGTATAATATTCGATAATTGTGATTCCTTCATATTTAGTTTTATGACATGTTTTATATGTATATGAGTTTAATAAGGTGTTTATTGATTTCAGGAGGAATTGGAGCAAAAAAGAGAAAAAGAGGAAAAAGGGATCAAAATGGGCGCGCAAGGAGCAAATAAAGAAAAACGGACAGACTTTGTAGACCGCATCGCCCGATAGGTGGGCCGCGATGCTCAAATGTTGAGCCGCAGCGTGCCAAAGCTTCCGTGGGTGCGTGGGGCGCATGGTCAGACGGCGAATTTTCCCAACTTTGTTATTTTTTGGAGGAATTTGACTACAACTTGGATTGTTACTTCCTAGAATTATAGGGTTATGATCTAGGAGTATAAATATATGGTATTAGTTAGATTTTAAGAGGTATTGGATGCTCACAATTGTAAACCCTAGATTTAGGGGCAAGATTAAAGACATGTCAGGCTAAGTTTTCTTATTTTCAGTTCTAAGGGATGTTGAACCTTATTTATAATTAATAGTTTAATTGAGTATTCATTATTTATTTCTTTTTACATGGAATTCATTCTTGATAATTTGATTTAATTGGTGAATGTTATTTGGCTTAATTGATTTGATTTCTGTATAATTGAATTGGTTAGCTAATATCATCTGTTAGATTAAGGAATACTATTACGTGTAATTGATATTGTTCCTAATCATAAGTAGCAGTTAATAATACCTGATTGTGGACAAGCTTTTGAGTATTATTATGATTATCAGAAGACAGGTTAAATAATCCCTGATTGTGTGATTGTTGCTTGAAATAATCTAATTCTCTAATTCTTAATACTACTGTTATATTAAATCTAGACTGGTAGTTCTAGGTTGTATGATAGTTAGGGTCTAATGGGGGCGATTGTCACACTAGATTTAAAACCTAAGGGGAGATTTGGATAATTAGCGATTGCAGTTATCTAGGGTTATTAGTTCCACTGAAGAGTAAATAGTATTACGCTTAATTATTTTGTTATTATGAAAAGGGGATACTAAACTAAAAAACGGAAGCTTTAATTCATTGGTTATTCATATCATTTTAATTTATGTTTTTATTAATTAGGTAATCAAACTCAAAAACCCCTATTTTAGTTATTGTTTAATTAGAATTGGGAAACGATAGAATAAATTAGGACAATTTCACTCTCTGTGGGATCGACCCTTGCTTGTCACTGTACTGATTTCTGTGTTAGTAGAGTAGAAGTAAAGATTTAATTTTGGAGTGTTAACGACAGCTACCAAGAAGTCGTTCAGCAATTTAGTGATGGATATCAGAGCGCTCGGGATAAGGATAAAGAAAGAATACTTGTTGTCGGTCTTGACCCATCAATCTGGATTCCTCAAACGACGAGGCCGAAGCCTGAAGCAAACCCCCATCTCCTATAATGATATTTTTGTAATCTCCTTTACATCTTATGCTCTTTATACAATTAACTCTCCGATGTACAAACATTCAATATCAATGAAAATATTACTTGAAAAAAATTAAATTTTTATTTCATTAAATACGTAGACAAAATTAGAGAGTCATAAGAGGAATCTACTTAACATGCACTACTGATAATACTTTCTAAGTCTCCCGGCATGTCAAGTATTCTTGACTTCTATACCATCCATTTCCTGAAGTCGGTATGTACCTGATTTCGGCACCTCAACAACTTCATACGGTCCCTCCCAGTTGGGCATTAGTTTTTCGGGACTCTAAGGATCCGATGCCTCCACTTCTCAGAAGACTAGATCTCCAACTTCAAATCTCCTCAACTTTACACCCTTGTTATAATGTCTTGTCGTTCTCCTCTAGTAGAGTGCTAGCCTTACCAAGGCCGACTCCCGAACCTCCTCTAATAAATCAAGATTTAGGCGAAGGCCTTCATCATTATATAACTCCTTATACTGACTGACCCAAAGAGAAAGAGACCCGATCTCAACTAGAATAAGAGCATCAGTCCTGTAGGTTAATCTAAACGGCGAATCACCTGCCGTTATTCGAGGAGTGGTCCGATATGCCTATAGAACACTAAACAACTCCTCGGGCCACCTTCCTTTAGCTTCGTCCAATCTCCTTTTAATTCCATTGAGTAAAGTCCGATTAGTGACTTCTACCTGACCATTGGACTATGGATGAGCAACCAAAGTCCTCCGATGTTGAATGCCTAAATCTTTCAGGAACTCCTCTAACTTTGAGCCTACAAATTGTCGTCCATTGTCAAATACCAAAACCATCGAAATGCCGAATCGGAAAACCACAAACTCCTTAAGAAATTTTAAACATTCCTGCTCCATGATTATCCGAAGTGGTTTGGCCTCTGCCCACTTAGTTATATAATCGCTAGCCACTACCACAAAGCTGACCTACCCTTTTACCTTTGGCAATGGTCCCAAGATGTCAATTCACATACACTACAACTGAGATCGGAGACAAGACCGAGAATAACTCTTCGGGCAGCTGATGAGGAATAGAACTATTGAGCTGGCATTTGGGACACTTCTGAACATATTCTTTAGCTTATTGAAAAACTGTCAGCCAGTAGTAACCCTGTCGAAGCACCTTATACGCCAATGCTTTAGCTCCCATGCGATCCTCGCAGATCCCTTTATGAGCCTCCCGAAGTATGTACTCTACATCGGACGGAACCAAACACTTCAGCAAGGGTGAAGAAAATGCTCATCGATATAGATCCCCATTGATAAGTATAAAGTTTGAACTGTTATACTTTATTTTCTTCACTAATATTCAATCTGAAGGTAATTCGCCATCGGCAAGATAGCTTATATAAGGCGTCATCCAACAATCCGAACGTTCAACTAACATCACTTCTGACCTCTGAACACTTAGGACATCCAACACCTCTAAGTATACTGATCCATTAAAAGAGCTCGCTTCCTTTGTGGCTAACCTGGCCAACGCATCGGCTATAGTGTTGTTCGACCGATCTATTCCTTGAAAAGTAAACGAACTTAAGTAATGTAGCTGATCCTTGGCTTCGACTAAATACTTTGTCATTCTTGCCCCCCGAGCCTCATATTCCCTCAATATCTGTTTAACCACCAACTGAGAGTCGCGGAAGATGATTAACATTTGCACCTCCAAACTCTTTGCCAACCGTAGCCCAGCCAAAATTGCTTCATATTCAGCCTTGTTGTTGGTGGCTTTGAATCCGAAGCAGATAGCCTGCTGTACTTTGAACCCTTTTGGACTCGAAAGAATTACACCAACACCACTAACATCCGACATCGATGACCCATCCATATACAACGTCCATGAAGTCTAAACCTGTCGAACCTCTGAGATCGACCCAGCTACCGCTTTTTCCTGATCGACGAAGTCGAGTTTAGAGAAATAACACCTTTCTACCGACTTGTTCTTCAGCCCCTTCAGCGTATCAAAGAACGACAAACACCTTTCTACCGACTTGGACATAAACCTCCTCAATGCCGCAATCCGACCTGTCAACCACTGTACTTTCTTGAACGTTTGAGGAGACTTCATGTCCAGAATAGCCCTGATCTTCTCCGAATTCACTTCAATACCCCTTTTGCTTACCAAATAACCAAAGAATTTACTAGAACCGAGGCCAAAAGTGTACCTCATCGGGTTTAGCCTAATGTTGTAATGCCTTACAGTTTGGAAACAATCCTCTGAATCATCCAAATGTTCCCGAACAAATAGGCTCTTCATGGCATTCACATACACCTCCATGCCTCGGCCCAACTACTTCCGAAACACGTAGTTCATCATTCTTTGTTAAGTCGCACTGGCGTTCAGCAATTTGAAGGTCATCTTTTTGTATGCATAGATCGCCCGATGTGTGATAAAAGCTATTTTCGGGATATCCTACTTATGCATCGAAATCTAATTGTATCCCAAAAAGGCATCCATAAAACTCAACAATGCATACCCCGATGTAGCATCAATCAATTGGTCGATGTATGGGAGCGGATAGAAATCCTTCAGACACGCTTTGTTTAAGTCCGTGTAATCAATACAAATCCTCCACTTCCCATTCTATTTCTGAACTAGCACCACATAAGCCAACTATTCGGGGTAATCAATCTCCAATATGAAGTTCGCCGCTAGTAGTTTGGCCACTTCATCATCGATAATCTTCTATCGCTCCGGGGCCACTTCATCATCTCCTCTTCTGTCGAACTAGTTTCCTAGCAAGATCCACATTTAGTCTGTGTACAGCAATTTTCTCATCAATCTCGGGCATATCACTGGGTTCCTAAGCGAAGATGTCTACATATACCCGAAGTAACTTGATCAACCTTGTCCGAAAAGGCTCTTGCAGACCTGATCCAATCTTTATCGTTTTATCCTTCTTTCCTGAGATGAACTCAATGTCTTAAGTCTCTTCGGCTGGCAGAGCAAGGGGTTCTGTGCTTCCTTTGGTAAATGGTTCGACCTCGATCGCTATTGTCTGCCTCTGCTTATACCTCCCGACCCCCGAAGACATTAACGAATTCCTGTAGCACCTTTGAGCCATATCTAGATCTCCCTTAACTTCTCTAACCTCGTTCGGTGTAGGGAACTTCAATTTGAAGTGAGTAAGAGAGGTCACCGCCTGTAGAGCTCCCAATGTCGATTGTCCCAGAATTGCATTATAAGCTGAGTCCACGTGCACGATAAAAAACTTGACATTGACTTCCACTTGTTAAGGAGTCGTCCTGAAGATAATTGGCAACTCAATAGTCCCCGCTACCTGGACTGGATCATTACTGAACCCATATAAAGGGGGCTTTTGCCCGACCTCTATCTTTCTCCCCTCTAAGTCAAGCCTCTGATAAGCATGGGCATATAGTATGTCGACGGAAGATTGTTGTCGATCATGATATGCCTCATGTCCATCGATCCAACCTGGGCAGTAATAGCTAAAGCTCCTTCGTATGGTTCAATAGGCTCTGATAGGTAATCCTCATCGGTGAAAGAAATTGTCGTGCCAAGGTACAGGCGCTCCCTCATGGCAGGTTGTTTAGATACCGTGAAAACTGAATCCAATACCCCACACCTCTTCCTTACAATCACTTTCCTGATCGATCCTCCTGTTATCACATCCATCACCTACCGAATAATCGGTGCCTACACGGTTTACGGCTGAAGGTTTTGTTCGGCGTTATAATTCGTTATCCTTTGCAGAGCCTCCCGACCAGCAACGAACTGGACCAACTCCTCATTCTGCACGTTCTTCTCAATTAAGTTCTACAGGTTCCTACAAACCTCGGTGGAGTGTCCAGTTATTTGATGATAATCACAATATTTATTTTGGTTCCCTCGATCTGGATAGGTGTTTTTCGGCCAAGGTTCAAAGTACGGCTTGTCTCTCATATGCTCCAATATCGTTGCCCGATCTGTATTAAGGCGGGTGTACACCTTGTTAACTCTTCGGTTCGAGAAGGGCGGATGTCCTCCTCCTGAACCCCCATTAAAACTCTTCTTTGGCTGATCGTCCATTCTGTTATTATTGTCTGACTTGGGGAAGTAATTCCTATCCCGATCCTTCGGTTTCTCCGTCGTATTCGGCTTCAAATTACCCATGGCTTCCTCAATTGTAATAAGTTTTCCAGCTTTGTCATAAGCTTCAGCCAAGTCCTTCAAGGTGTTGAACAACATTTCCTTTACCAGCTTCTTTGATTTCACCACATTCAATCCTGTGGTAAAGTATCTAAGGGCCTGCGGACCATTAAAGTCCGTCACTGCGTCGACCGCCTCTCGAAACCGTTTCACGTACTAGCCCAACATTTCGTTTGAGTATTGCCTTATCTGCTTCAAAGAACCCGTCGGCTTTCCCATCTTTCTATTACTCCAGAATTGACTGTGAAACTTATCGCAGAGCTCCTTCCACAACTAAATTGAGTTCGAGGCTAAAGACGTCATCCACTGTTGAGCCTCCTTCCTCAAGGTTGTGATAAACATCTGACATTTGGCGGCGTCAGAGTAGACATAATACTTCATCAGCCAATCATACCTGGTTGTGATCATACAGGTCTCATGTTCCATCATAATTCTCCATGTGTGGAACCTTCTTATTGGGATCGACCCGAACCCGATCAATCTCTGGGGAGAACGGTGAAGTTGAATCAATCGGAACCTCCTCCTGGTTGGTCGTTGCGAGCATCTTCTCCACCTCTGCAACCCTTCGGGCCAATACCTCGAGATCTTCCCTTCGGGGGGATGACTCTCGCCTATCTTGACCCTGATCTGGAGAGGCCACATGCCTTCTCTATTTAGATATTCCTTTGCTTTCGCTACTTATTTCTCGAGAGCGGCTTCGACGCCTACTCCTATCACGAGATCGGCTTTGCCGCTTGATCCTTTCCTGAGAGTGGCTCCTGTGCCTGCTCCTATCATGCCGAGAACCGTCCAAACAGTGTGTCTTGGATCGGTCCCCCGGTAATACTTCTCGACGCCGATGATGACTGAAGGAAACTTCTTCTCCGTCTAATAGTGACGTCATCTGCTTATCCAACTCTATCTGCTGAAGGCTTAGGGCCTCCATGACGTCTTTGTTCCATTGCATCTTTCTAGCCAAGATCGTCTCCCTTTTGTCTCGACCCTTCAACACGACTGTTATGGTCTACCGTCTTTTGGGTTGTCGAAAATAACTTTCTTTTGATAATAATTGTCTGAGGATCGGTTGGGCCCACCGACTGGCTTTGGCGGCCCAGCCTGTTTGAGATGTTCCTAGATGGCCCCAGCCTATCTTTGACCAAGCCTCTGGGTTGAGAAAGACTGGTCATTAATTTACCCCATGCCGACACCGTCTTTGCCTTGTTTGACGCCATTACTTCTGATCAAACTACTGAGTGATTGAGAATTATCTAGCACCAGAGCCCTCCTTTTAGCGCCAATGTGAACGCCAAGATTCATCCACGTGCCCAATCACTAAACTGCGCGTTCAATCCTGCACAAAAACGAAACAACACTTAAGTGCTGACGGCCTGAGCTGTCGAGGGATAGCTCCGGTATGAGAATAAACACAGACTGAATAAGGTTTAACAATGGAGGCTTAATACTTTAGTGCTGAAAAAGATTCATTACCTATGAATTAGGGTTTAGCCTTGTATATATAGCGATCACACCACCAACTCTATGCATGTCCCCATATGAAAATAGAATTTCTCATTAGGATAGATACCTTAATGGGATCAAACTGAATCTCCTTAAAGAAAGGAAGTCGAATCATATCTTGACACTTTCCTTAGGAGTTGAAAGTCAAATATAATTAAGAATCCTAGATTCCTTAATATTCTCCCACCCCCCAATCTGACTCCTACATGGGGATATTCCTCCACGTGGACTATGACCCACTGAATCCATCGGACCCAAATAAACACGCCCCAATAAGAGTTAAAACGAGCTCGTTGGCCCGGTTCTCCCATATGGCATTCCTCTCGAGTAAACTATCATATTTTATCTTCAGCTCAGCGGTGTTTGAGGATAAGTTCTTGCCCATCTTCACTGGCTGAACATTGAGAGAGCAAACCTACAGATTAATATAGCTGTTGTTAGTTCTAAAATGTGTGATTTAAGAAATTAAAAGTGCACATTTAAAATAGAATGTTTACCATAGCGCTAGCGATAAGGAATTCGTCATTTACCGATGCTAAAGAGCGTCTATCAAAATATTTAAAGTCTTGGGGCAAGTTGAAGGTCTTGAAGCACTCCATTAGCTAACTTTTTAGCCTATGCTCCTCAAGGAACCACCCTTGACGGGATTTAAAGGTGATGCAACACTCTCTATGAGGGCCCTTGGGGTTGGGATAATTAGTAGGAACAAGGGAAACTGATTGTTGCCCAAACCTACCAGATGAGGATTGTCCCTCAACTCGGATGGATTGAACTGAGGAAGTATTTGGAGGGACAACAATAGTAAAAAAATGGCTAAAGAGATCTTGGCAGCCAAGGCAATCTCTTTGTTAGCCAACCCCGAGGTATAATCGTTTTAGCTTGTTGCGCATCCTTCTTGGACTTTTTAGGGGAGGCTTCTAAGACCTCAGAGCTTTTTCTTTTGTAAGGCTTCTCATTTGGGAGGGCCATCGGGACCTCGGTGCTAGCCGACGACTCCTTGTCGTAGGTTTTTTCTGTAACAAGCCTCAAAGTAGGTGTGAGCATGTGGGTTGTGATAGCCAATGCTTTCTTGTCCACTTTGAATATCTTGCCCGCCATGCCAGGACTATCCTAAACAACTGCAAAATAAAATCTCATTATAATAATACCAAAAGAATCTTATGTCTATGCTCGTAAAGGAAATATTGGTCCCACAGGAGTTTCAATGACCATAGTTGCTCAGGATAAGTTTGGCAAAAGTTGCCATACATTGTCTGATCCATCCTCGTGACCGAGTATTCCATAACCCTAATTGCCTTGAGATCTTTTGGTGAGGTAAACTTAAAAGTTTAATTCCCTTCACAAATACCCATTCTTGATGTTATCCCTTATTGCTAGAAGGAGGCGACAAAAGGCTGAGCCCCCCATCTTGACAATAGATTTGATAAAATCCATTTATTTGAGATTTTTGGACTCTGAAGGTATAGAAGAAAAGCCTTGAGGTCAATTTAAGCTTATTTTCAGTGCATTGGGCTATGAAAGTGGTGAAGTGAAGTATAGAGTTGAGCACCAGTTGCCCGAGGGAAATTCGAAGAATGTCCTGAAGGAGCTCTCGGATAAAATGATTAAGGGAAAATCTAAGACAATATTTGAAGTGCATGAACAGGATGCCTACCCAACCGCCCTCGGGGATATCATAGTTCCATTCCGAAGAGCTCGACATCCTCAGGTCGTACTCTTTGGGTAAAAAAATGAATGTCCTAAGTCTTTCTAAGTACCTTAGAACGAATTTTCTTTCCTTATTCACCACTTTATATTCGTCTTCAGAAAAAAGAGCCCTAGTGTAGTCGGGAAAAAGTTAAGGTACGCCAATCTGAAGGGCTTCACACTCGGGATTAGTAAGGGTGAAGGTCAAGGGGTCAATATCCTTCTTTATTATAAAGGTAGGTTCCTCATCATCCCAATTAGAGTAAACCTCAGGTACATCTTCTCCCCCTTCTCCTACATTTCCTTCTCAAGAAGGAATGAAGGTTACGTTATTGCCTCCACTGGTGGAGGAGATGTCGTGAAATTTAGGGATCTATCATTGCATGGTTGCTACTAGCTAAAATGGTGCAAAACGTTATCCTATGGACTCCTAAATGAAAGATATTGCTTCTAAAGGGCACAAATTACTGACAAAATGGTGAATAAAGACAAGGGAAAAGATTATTGAAATACAAAGTAAGTTTGATTAAATTTACTTGAAGAGATAACCGACAAGAATGTCAAACTCGATAAGAAGAGTGGCTGGAATAGTTTGAGGCTCAAGGCTTGAGAGCTGTCGTTTACATTTCAAAATTAAATCCTTACTTCTACTCTACTAACACAGAAATTAGTATAGTGACAAGTAAGGGTCGATCCCACAAAGAATGAATTTATCTTTGTTTATTCTATTATTTTCTAAATCAAAATACTACTAAATATGAATTAGGGGGTTTTGAATTGATTTTATTAACTAGAGTGACATAAAATATTTAATAATAATAATCAATGAGTTAAAGACTTCAGTTCTTCAGTACAATATCGCCTTTTTACAATCTTTAGAATAATTAAGTTATAAAATATTTATCCTTCAATGAAATTAATAGCCCCAGATAACGGCAGTCGCTAATTATCTGAAATTCTCCTTAATTTTAAATCTAAAGAAACAATATCCTCAGTAGACCCTAGCTATCATACAACCTAGAACTATCGGTCTAGATTTAATATAACATTAGCATTACGAATTAGAGAATTAGACTATTCCAAGCAACAATCACACAACCAGGGATTATTTAACTTGCCTTCTTATAATCTTGGCAATACTCAAAAGCTTGTCCACAGTCATGCATCACTAATCGCTACTTATGATCAGATATAATATCGTTTGCTTAATAATATATCTTAATCTAGCAGATGATATCAATCAGATTAATCTAACTGGTCATATTAAATCAATCAGATAGAATAACATGTAATCAATTAAAATAGATTATCAGAATAAATCTCATGCAAGAAGGAATAAATAAAGTAAACTTGATCAAACTATTAATTATAAAGAGGGTTCAACATCCCTTAGAATTGAAATAAAGAATTTAGCTTGGCATGCCTTCAATCTTTCAAAACTAGGGTTTGCAATTGTGTAGATAGGAATTAATTCCCCAAAACTTGAGTAATACTCTCTATTTATACTTCTAGAGCATAAACCTATATATCTAAGAAAATAATAGTCCAAGTTACATTAGAATTCCTCAAAGATTACAAAAGTTGGAAAAATCTTGCTCTGCCGACTAGCCACGTGCCCGTGCAAAGCCTTAGCGCCACAGCTTGCCTATTAAACGTCCTGGCCCATGCTTTGGAGCACCGCGGCTCACTTTATTCTGTCTGTTTTCTCTTTTCTCCTTGCGCGCCCATTTTGATCCCTTTTCTCTTTTTAGCTCCAATTCCTCCAGAAATCAAATAATACCTTAATAAGCACATATACACATAAAACATACAATAAAACTAAACATAAAGAAATCAAAATTAATGAACATTATGCACTTATCAAATTTCCCTACACTTAGCCTTTACGCGTCCTTATGTAAATCAAAACAAATGTTATACCGAAAATCATCTAAATTCTATTCAACTAAACTTTTCAACGGTTTTCATTCAATTACCAACTATGAATATCAACACTAATCAATAGAAATCCGTTTAACACTTCATTAATCAATTCACAACAACAACCTTGTCATTCCCCATTGAACATCTCCAAATCAAATTGTAATCACATAAAGGTCTCTCCTATGATCAACATAAATACTCAACTCAGTTCATATTGAACAACAACTGTGCACACTGACTCATAACTAAGAACATGTTTTTTCTACTATTCTTTTTCACTCAATAGGACCTTCAATTTTGTAATTTTTTTATAGGTGAGTGTATTTTATGCTCCATCTCAGACTATACACACTTTTTCTTTTGCAAGTGAGTGCGTTTTACGCTCCATCTCACTTATTGCATGTGTTGGGAGAGTGCATTTTACGTTCCATCTCAACCCACCACATGAATTTGTATTTTTTTGCTTTTTTTTCATCCAATCTTTCATCAAATTTTTTTCTCTTTTTTCCTTCTTTTTCTCATATGGTCTTGCAAACACGATAAGCAGCTAAACAGTTCTAAATCATGAAATCAGTGCACAAAGTCAAACCCCACAAATAACTTAACCAAGTAAACATGTATCCTATATTCAAGAACTCGTGTAACACAAATTCAATCCAAATCTGTCAACTATGGATCTCGACTCAATTATCATTACTCATCAACTAATTAGGCATCAAATAAATTCTACCAATTAGCATCAATTTTTAATCCATGGCCATATCCTTTAAAAGTTTAGCCAAACAAAATCATATAGCCAAAAAATTTTAGAGCAAAGAATTTTTAATTTTTTTTTCAATTTTTTAGGGCGCTTAGATCATAATCTCCTAGAGTAACTTAAATATAACCTAAAACCTAAACCCCTCCCCCACACTAAAACCATACATTGTCCCCAATGAAAGAAAATCATGCAAAGATGAAGTAATTAAATAAAACGTAGCTAAAATGTAAAAAGTAAAAGAGATAGAAAAGAAATCTGAAATTTTGGGTTGCCTCCCAAACAGCGCATTTGTTTAACGTCGTTTGCTCGACAGCAATCCTCTCAATAAAACATAGATTGGATCAACCAAATTCAGCATCTCAACTTCCTCCACCTGATAGCCTTCGAAGAATGGTTTCAGCCTATGACCATTTACCTTGAATACATTCCCTATCTTTGGATTTTGTATATCTATAGCACCGTGAGGAAACACATTAGAAATAACAAATGGACCTTCCCAACGAGATCGCAACTTAGCTGGAAACAATTTCAGCCTTGAATTATAGAGAACTTTTTATCCAACAATGAAATCTTTCCTTAAAATCTGCTTATCATGGAGAGTCTTTGTCTTATTCTTGTACAGTCTAGAACTCTCATATGCTTCATTCTGCAATTATTCCAGCTCTTGTAATTGGAACTTTCTATGCATTCCCACTTCATCCATGCCCATGTTGCATTGCTTAATCACCTAAAAAGCTTTGTACTCTAACTCCACAGGTAGATGACATGGCTTCCCAAACACCAGCCTATATGGTGACATACCAATGGGAGTTTTATATGTGGTTCTATAAGCCCACAGTGCATTTTCTAACCTCATACTCCAATCTTTTCTCTTCGGCCTAACTACCAATGGGAGTTTTATATGCGGTTCTTTTCTTTGTGGATGATAGGATGTAGAAACCTTGTGTATCACATTGTATTTCTTGAACAGTGCAGCTAACATCCTATTACAAAAATGAGTTCCTCTATCACTTATGATAGCCCTCGGAGTTCTAAACCTGACAAATATGTTAGATTTGACAAAATCTACAACAACTTTAGAATCATTAGTCCGAGTAGCTTTAGCTTCGACCCATTTTGAAACATAATCAACAGCCAAAACAATGTAAATATTACCATAAGAAGCAGGAAATGGTCCCATAAAATCAATACCCCAAACATCAAAGATCTCAATAATAAAAATAGGAGTTTGTGGCATTTAATTTCTATCTGATATATTACCTATCTTTTGACAATTGACACATGCTTTGCAAAATCGATAAGAGTCTTTAAAAATGGTAGGCCAATAAAAACCACTCTCTAAAACCTTATGGGCTATTCTTTTGGGTCCAAAGTGTCATCCACTAGCATAAAAGTGACAAAAAGTTAGAATAGATAAAAAATCATTATTTGGCACACACCTTCTAACTACCTGATCAACACAGAATTTTCATAGTTATGGGTCATCCCATACATAATACTTGGCATCACTCTTAAGTTTATCTTTCTGTGATCTAGAAAATTCACTTGCGAAATATGCACTTACTAAATAATTGACAATGTTAGCATACCAGGGCTATTCCTCATGAATAGAAACTAGATGCTCATCTGGAAAGGAATCATGCAATAGTAGTACCTCTCTATCTCTCATTAACCTACTCAAATGATCTGCCACTAAGGTGTCTGCTCCTTTCTTATCCTTGATCTCCAAGTCAAATTCTTGTAGCAGTAGAATCCATTTGATAATTCTGGGTTTTGAGTCCTTCTTAGTTAGCAAATACCTGAGAGCATCATGGTCAGAATAAACTACTACTTTAGTAACAAGAAGATAAGATCTCAACTTGTCTAAAGCAAAAATAATAGATAAAAGTTCTTTCTCAGTTGTAGAGTAGTTAATCTGAGCAGAGTTTAGAGTTCTCGAAGCATAATATATGGTATGGATAGCTTTATAAATTCTATGGCCTAAAACAGCTCCTACTGCATAATTGCTTGCATCACACATGATTTCAAAGGACAGATTCCAATTTAGTCGTTGAATCACAGGTGCAGAGGTCAATAGGCTTTTCAACTTGTCAAACGACTCCTTGCACTCATCGAAAAATTGTAATTCCTCTTCCTTTTGCAATAACTTACACAATGGCAGAGCTATTTTTGAGAAGTCTTTTATAAACCTGTGATAGAAACCTGCATGTCCAAGAAAAGAACGAATCTCGCGTACACTTACGAGATAAGGCAAAACAGAAATAACATTTATCTTAGTTTTATCAACTTCTAAACCTTTAGCTGACACAACATGACCAAGTATTATACTTGTTCTACCATAAAATGACATTTTCCCAATTAAGAACAAGATTAATCTCTAAGCATCTATCTAGCACACGAGTCAAATTATCCAAGCATATATCCAAAGAATCACCATGAATTGTGAAATCATCCATAAAGACCTCTATGCAATTTTCTAAAATATCAGAAAAAATACTTACCATGCATCTCTGAAAAGTACCAGGTGCATTACACAGTCCAAAAGACATCCTACGATATGCAAATGTATCGAATGGACATGTAAATGTGATTTTTTTTCCTGGTCTTCGGGTGCAATCACAATTTGGTTATAACTTGAAAAATCATCTAGAGAATAATAATAAGCATGCCTAGCCAATCGTTCTAACATTTGATCAATGAAAGAGAGAGGAAAGTGATCTTTTCCTATTACAGCATTCAATTTTTTATAATCAATACACACTCTTCATCTTGTTTACATACGTGTGGGCACCAACTCATTTTTGTCATTCTTGACGACTGTGATTCTAGATTTCTTTGGTACTACCCGTGCTGTACTCAGTCACTGACTGTCTAAAATGGGGTAAATTATACCTGCATCAAGCAATTTGAGCATCTCTTTTTTCACTAGTTCCATTATGGGTGGATTCAGTCTTCTTTGTGCTTCTCTAGTGGATCTTGCTCCATCTTCTAACAAAATCCTATGCATGCACATCGCAAGACTTATTCCTTTGATATATGCTATTATCCAACCAAAAACTGTGACATGGTCCCTTAGGACTCTTAGCAATTTATCCCCCTGCACTTTGGTTAGATTACTAGCAATAATCACAAGTATAATGTATCATTAGTCCCTAAAAATGTATATTTTAAGTGTGGAGGTAACAGTTTCAATTCTAGAATTGGTGTTTGCACCACATATGGTAACAATTTTTGATGAAAAACAGGGAATTGAATGGATTGGACTGTATACTTATCTGAGATTTTAGGTAAAGAATGCAATGCAGCTACAACCTCCTTCAATTCCTGATTCTGCTCAATCTCTTCATCTTTATCCATCTCCAAACTGTTGGTGATGACAACCTCCAAACTTTCCTTATGTATGTGTTCAAAAGATCCCTACACTAAAGAGTCAATGATGTCAATAGCAGAAATAGTATTAACATCACTAGGATACCGCATGGCCTCATATATCTTGAATTGTATCTTTTCACCTTCAAATTCCATAATTAAGGTTCCATTGTGTACATCAATCATTGTTCTTGTTGTTTTTAAAAATGGTCTCCCTAACAAGATGTGTGAGGGATTTGGAGATCTGTCATCCTCTATATCCACAATGTAAAAATATGTAGGAAAGATTAATTCATTCACCTGCACCAACACATCTTCAATTACCCCTTGAGGGTAAGTGTTAGTGCGATCAACCAATTGAAAAACAACACTAATTTGTTTTAAAGGACCTAGATTTAGAGAAGCAAATATAGATAATGGCATGACATTTATTGAAGCTCCTAGATCTAGTATGGTTCTCTTAAATCTGGTATTACCTATTCTGCATGGGATTGTAAATATGCCTGGATCTTTATATTTAGGGGGCATTTTTCTTTGAAGTACTGCTGACACATTTTCTCCAACAGTGACTCTTTCATCATTTTTTAATTTTCTTTTGTTAGTGCACAATTCTTTCAAAAACTTGGCATACCTAGGCACTTGTTTTATTGCATCCAAAAGAGGGATGTTTACCTCCACCTTCCTGAAGGTTTCCAGAATTTCTTCTCTTGTTCATCCTTCTTTGAAGTCTTGTGGTTCCTAGGTGGAAAAGGCAATGGCTTAGTCTTAACTGGAGTAGATGGGTTAGAGATTACCTTAGGTGTCTTAATCTCCTCTTTAGCTTTCTCCTCCTCAAAATCAGCAACTGTTTTGGGTACTTCCAACTCCTTTCCACTCCTTAGTGTGATTGCACTGGCATTCTCCCTTGGATTGACAACTATTTGGGAGGGCAACTTTCCCGAGCCTTGAGATTCCAACATTCCCACTATGGTAGCAAGCTGGCCCACTTGGTTCCTCAGATCTTGAACAGAAGTTCTTGTTTCCTACATGAATTGTTGTGTCAAAGTCATGAATTGTTGTGACTGTCCCATAAATGTCACATTCCGGATATTCAGATATTTTTGAAATACGAAAAATAATAAATGAATTTCTTATTTCAAGATATGTTTAGTACGTTTGACTGCATAAATATTTTTGTGCTTTGATTTTTGCGTGATGAATTAGATGTGTATAATAAATGTGAAAGTATACATTTATTTGAAGAATTATATTTAATAACTATTAAAATGAGTTAGCTTAAATTAGCTACAAGATGAAATGAATAAATAATTCATTAATTGATAAATTAGTGAATTAAAATATTTGTTTTAACTAGTTTAATAATGATAATTATATTTATGATATAATATAACATGAATAATGGAATAATATTTAATAGTATTTCAAATGAATGTATATTAATAATATGAGGTGCAATATTTATATTATATGTATATTGGCATCAAGTTTGTGAATAACATTTATGATGTGAATAAAGAATAAAATATATTACATTATATATTTTATAAATTATTGAAAACAATTTATGGGACGAAGGAGATATTTAATTTTAATTAGTTGAAAATATTAAATTTACATATCTAAATTGTTTGAAGAAATTTATGAAAGGAATGAGATAATTATTTTAATTATACAAAATTAGTTGTATATTTTAAATAAGTGAGTTAAAATAATTAATTGAATATTAATTATTTTAATTGGTCCGTTACATTAAATAAGTGAATTAGAATAATTAATTTAATATTTATTATTTTAATTTAATTGGTCCGTTCCACCAAATGTATTATTTTATTAAATGCATTAATTCCATTGTTTTTTTTGGAAGGAATAATATACAAATGTATAAGTATATTGGAGGTATAATATATTATATGTAATGTATGTAAAATATATAAATATATGTGTATGTACTCTATGTAATGCAAGTATATTAAGTTTTGTATGTTGGGTAAGTAATGTTAATACATTACTTGATATACGTATAAAGTATGTACGTAATATATGTATATACTATATTGAGAAGTTAAAATAAAGCATAAGGAATATATGGGTTATCTGATGTATATATAAGTTAAGTCATGTGGGTTAAGTTGGAGGTGTCAGATTATTAACACAACAGGGACACTAAGTAATACAAAGCTTGAGCTGTAAATTACTTGGAACACTAGAGAGCCACTAAGCAAAATCATTATCTGATAAAAGAAGCTAGGGAGGGGTAATAACTCTGCTTTCTTGAATCACCATTCCATCCTTTCCATATTATCTCTTTGATTACCACGTTACAAATCACCAAAACTCTCAAAGATTGAAGCTATTATTAAAGCAGCATACTCACCTAAAATTGGGGCAATGAATTGTTAAGGAAGAGTTCAATCATCTACAGTCAAGAAAGGTATGAATCAAATCACAACTAATCTCATTTTCCTTTCTTTGGATTATTGAGAGTAAATATAGATAAAGAATAGAAAAGTATGAGTAATTAGTATTTTGAATCTAAGACGCAACTAATGTAAGAAATAAACTAGTATTACTTTAAACTAATAAATTGCATTGATGGTTGTAGACACCCAAATTTTACGTTCTCTATGCTAACCGTGACAGGAGGGCAAAATCGTCAATTGAACCGGCCTACTGGAGCAAAGAATGGGCACAAGTGCGAACACTCGATGCCACCACGACGATTTGCAGTCAAAACCGACGTGACAACAAGGCCATCCGAAATGAGCATTCCCGAATAATGTGTCACATCTCACAGTAATTCCCGGACTGCAAAATACAAGCCTTTCGGCGAAAACCGACAGCACAACGCGAGAATCGAGGTGCGGTGCAAAAACCGAGGAGAATTAAATAACTAAAGTGCATGGCGGGCTGAGTGGATGGCGGGCTAAGGCCAGCCGCAGATCAATCTGCGGCTGGGCTTAGCCAGCCTACTTCAGCACATTTCCTTCATTCAGTGATGCAGAGAGAGTTGGATCAGGCGAGAGCAGAAGAATAAGCAGCAGCACGAAAATTCAAAGGAAAAATAGCAAAATTTTGCAACAAAATAGGAGAGAAAGGAAGAAAAAAAAAGAGGAATAATATTCTTTTGATTTGATTATATCACATATACTTCTCCTTCTATTCAAAATACACAAGTTTACATCCACTTTGATCTCATTTGCAAGGTGAAATCTCCTTATTTTTGCAATTTCTATCATATCAATTGGTTAAATTAAATGTAGTTTTCATGTAACTTATGGTGGAACAATGAATTAGGGATTATTAGTGAGGGTTCTATTGGAACAAAATTCTTCCTAATAACCCGATGATAATTATTTATTGATTTTTTGTTTGTTTTACGGTGCTATATTGGGCGTGGTTCCTTTAAATCGCTATTTTAGGATGTCTTGGTATTGTTAGATTATCCGTGTTGGTTATTGCTTGTAATATCCGGTTGTGGGTGTATGGAAATTTGGTTGTGAGCCTAGGAAAGCGACTCCGTGGTCCAAATCCGATGATGGACCTTTTTTTGATGTAGATAGTAGGAAGGATGTAGTTTGCATTGTACATATGTAATCGTCGGGCCTAAAAACAACGCTAAGGCGAGAATCGTGTTTAAGGCCCCGTAATAGTGAAATATGTGATCGTGGGCGTTTGGGGTTATTTTGATGGCTTACATGCCCATGAATAGCCCCTACACATTTTAATGCTTTATTTGATTTACAGTATCAAAATTGATTTCAAGGCTAAATAATGAAGACTTTCATAAAATCAATCAAATTAGGTTATTAGCATCACGAGGATAATAAATGGGAATTGCTAATGAATGTCGATTTCTATTTAACGAGAAGGCTAAAGAACAAATCGTTTTCAAACATCACAAAATTGATTTTATGGAAATAAGTAACGTTTTATTAAATCTTTGTGCATAGGGTTAAAGAGATCCTAGAAGTTGCCCATCATTTGAGTTACGAAAGCAACGTATAGATCTCGATTCCTATTTTGACGAAGGTTTAAAACTCTTGTTTTCCCAAAACGACACCTAATGCAATCTCACAGTTTTGACAAATTAAAATCAAACATTTTCTCATAAGCTTTCTCGTATAAACCGGAGGACATTCTAAAGCATTCCCGAAAGAAAACACGATTTTTCTAAAACCCAAATGGTTTCTTCATGCAAACTCACCACACATTCATGTAGGCACACACACACACACACGCACATACACATTCCATGAATTAAAGGATAGGAAAGTATCAAGATGGCGGTAACCGTGTTTCACGGAAGTCAGGGGGCGCCTAACACCTTCCCCTCGCTTAAGCAAGCCCCCGAACTCTATAAATCTCGATTCGCAGACCAATTAATTCGGAGTCACATATGGGCCATCGATTTATAAAAAACGAAAACTCGGATGAGTTGGTACATCCATTTCAAATATACCAACTGGCGACTCTGGTTAATTGGCTCATCATAAAAAACGATCTTTCAAAACCCCGTCGACATTAATTCCGACCTTTTCCAAAAAATCATTCAATCAAAAGGCTAAAATCGGAAAGGACGAAAACCGGCGTCGACAGCTGGCGACTCTGCTGGGGATATTAGAGGGCTTAAGCCACTTTTGAATCTTGATGCTATCCTATCCTTTAAAATTCATAAATAAGTATGTACGTGCGATTTTTGTTTATTTATTGTGGTGTGAATGTGTGTTTTGTCCAAGAAATGAATATTTGAATGGAATGGCTTTACTTTAAAGAAATCATTTGCATACGGTGAGGACGATGAATGTGAATGTATGTTGAGAGAGTACCTCCTCCTGAGGCGAACCTGTCGGTTGCTTATTACTGGACTCGAAGGGACTGCTCCTCGGAGATGGCTCAGGAAACGCACCACCCAAATCCGCTCCAATCGAAAGGACTCAGACGAGTAGATTGCGAAGATTTGGGGACCTTCATGACGAAAAGCCCGTGAGAGTAACCCTAGGATAGGTCAACCTCAGATTAACCCAACGTAGGAAAAGTCTCTTCATGCCCTTTTACGTTCACGCGTATAAATGTCATGATCCCGTTCATATATGCCTCCCTTTTTGTCAAGAGAAATTACTAACCTCTATGTTTTGTAGGGAACAACTGGGGAAGCATAATAAAAACGTGTTTAGCCTTTGTTATCACATTAAAGGACTACTAACCTTCTGTTTTTCAGGGAAAGATTAAAAAACCCAAAAACACAAAAATTACAGCTTTAGCATGCATCTACATTTTTCATTCCCCAGGACTAAACTTCGAACCATTGTTTCTGTAGGATTGCTCCTCAAACGCATTTGCAGTCTAAAAGAGCCAAAGACTCTACATCTGAAATGACTGATCTCCCACCTACTAATCCTGGTTCCATATCTAGGGAGGAATTTGATGACTTTAAAAAGCAGATGTTGGAAATGGCCATGATGTTGAGGGAACAATTGCTACCTAGGCAGGATCCACCTAAAGAGGATCCACCCCAACCTAAGGGCGAGCCAGTCGTCCCAAAGGCCATTCCCGTACCTAACAAGACAGTGATTACTATCCCGGAGGAGGGAGATACTGATGACCTGCGAAAGAAAATGAAACAAATGGAGGAAAGTATCCAATCTATGAATGGCATAGGGTCCCTAGGCAGGGTGAACTATTCAGATCTATGTGTCTTCCCCGGAACCAGATACCCGGAGAAATTTAAAATTCCCGAATTTGAGAAATACAATGGGAAGGGGGATCCTTATACGCATCTGAAAATTTACATTGGGGAGCTTGGATCTTATGCCGAAGATGAAGGTCTAAGGATGCAACTGTTCCAAAAGAGCCTGACGGGAGAGGCGAGGATCTGGTATGCCCGTCTTGATAATGCCCGAATCCACAATTAGGAGGAGTTGGCCCACACCTTCTTAACACAGTATAGCTTCCAGGCCCAAATGGCCCCTGATAGATATCAAATGACAAAAGTTAAGAAGCAACCTAAGGAATCTTTCAGGGATTATGCACAGCGATGGAGGGGCATGGCTGCACAGGTGAATCCCCCAATAAGTGAGTTGGAAATGGTGATGACCTTCGTGGATATTCAAGAGGCCCCTTATTACGAGCGGGTTATATCAGGGATTGGTAGGCCTTTTGCAGAGATGATTAAACACGGAGAAATGGTGGATATGGGTTTGAAGTCTGGTAAGATTCGGGATTTCACGGCTTTGGAAACGGCTGCAGAACAAATACAGAGTGGAAATTATGGCAGCACTTCCCGTAGGGTGCAAAAGAAAAAGGAGGAAGATGTTTCCCTCATCCTTCAGGGGTCATCTAGAAAGGCAGAAAAAAATCTTCCAGTACAGGTGCAGAGAGTGGGGCCATCCCGACAGCCTAACTTCACTGATCAGAGGGCGGAAGGGCGAAGGAGATTCGAGGCCTCGCAAAATCGAGTATTCACCTCACTCGGGGATCTTCTTGAGCGAATTTTAGCGGTATTAATAGCCCAAAAGAAGATAGTCGATTTGGCACCCCCAAGTGACCCGAAGGGAAGAAGGTTTGACCCAAGCAAGTGATGCGCATACCACTCAGGTTCCCCTGGTCATGATACGCAAGAATGTTGGACGTTGAAGCACAGAATTTAGAACTTGATTGATAGTGGGGAAATTGTGGTGGAATAGCCAGACTCCCCAAATGTTAAAATCAATCCACTGCCTAGACATGATGGAGGGGGGGTCAATGTGGCAGAAGCCAGTGAAGCCGAGGGGCCGCCAAGGCTGAATTATGTGAAAAAAATTGATGAAATGATCAACATGATAAGTGGTCACGGGAGTGCACGGGGAGCGCCCATTAGGTTGATGGGTGTAAGTAGAAATACCACGGTGGGACCTGTCAAGTTGGCGGCTCCGAAACCCCTCATCCTTGCAGCGAGACCGCAAATCCCTGTCAGCAGTCTAAAGACGGTACCATGGAATTATGGGGGGATGTCAGAGGAAGCGGCCAATTGTGCTTCTGTGACAACAAGGAGGAATCCTTTGTATCTTCCTGGACGAGTCCTTGAGAACAAAACGAAGAAAAATGAAGAGATCTCCGAGGAGAAAGCCATAGAATTCTTGAAGAGGATGGATCATCCGGAAGCAAAGGGGATCCAGGTATTAAGCGAGGAGTCGACCCTGACATCAATCATGGACTTGGTGTTATCGTCCAATGATCACTGCAAAACCCTGGCGAAAGTCCTGGAGGAGGCATACGTTCCCAAAGAAATTAGCAAGGAAGGTTTCGGCCATCTGGTGGACCACCTGTTGGAGAGTGATGTAATATCATTTACAGATGACGATATCCCCAAGGAGGGAAGGGGGCATCGAAAATCGCTACATATTGCGGTAATCTCCTCAGGTTATATCATGAATGGGGTGCTGATTGATGGGGGATCGGCGTTGAATATCTGTCCCCTCAGTACATTGCAGAAGATGAACATCAATCCCAAGCGCCTACGGGCCAGTCATGTAGTGGTGCGAGCCTTCGATGGTTCCCGGAGGGATACAATTGGAGAGATAGAATTGCCGGTGGAAATAGGACCTTGTACTTTTGATATCTCTTTTCAAGTCCTAGACATTGCGGCCAGTTATAACCTGGTCGTGGATACACATGGTCGGGGCAGTTCCTTCCACACTGCACCAGCAAATCAAACTAATCATCGACGGGAATCTGGTAACGATCTCGGCAGAATGTGATGACCCTTCTCCTCCCAGGAATGGCCTGCGAGTGATTAATGTGGACGAGTCGGCGGCACCTGCCAGTTTTCAGGCGCTGGAAATCAGCATTCCCCACTACAGATGCCTGGGAGCCCCAGCCGTGAAACCTAAGGTCTCTCCAGAACATATCTTCGTTGCAAAAGAAATGATGAAAATGAAATTCCAGCCTGGACAGGGGTTAGGAAAGAGTAGCCAAGGAATCACCGAGCCCATTCAACTACCCCATCAAATAGGTAAAACAGGGTTGGGATATCATAAAGGCATAACACGGAGACACCGACAGGGCGTGGCCCCGATTCGACTGGTTGGCGGTCCGGTGACCAAGGTCAACAATGAGCAGGGGACTAGCGAGCCTGTGATTGAATCAGGGGATGAAGAATTAACCCCCGCATGTGATAAGTCGACCAAGAGGGAAAGTTTCCTACAGGAGGTCGCGCAAAAGTTTGAAACCAGGTGCTATATCCCCGGACAATTAACAAGCAAAGGAGAGGGGATCGATGTTGTCACGCCACCGGGAGCCCAACAGGATGTGCCTGTCATTAATTGGGCAGGGCTAATTATTCCCGAAGAAGGTAGGAAGGGGAACTCGGGCGATGTGGCCGTAATCATCGGAGAAGTGTCCGATGTGAAGCCACCTTTCATCCAGCGCATTTCATCTGATCTGACCGTCGACAACTGGACCATGAAGCCAGTGATATCCAAACAAGGGTAAAACCCGACATCAGGGTGGTAGACCCCAGAGGATGGGAGGATGAAGAAGTTTATTTTTTTTTGTTTTGTATTTTGCATAATTATGTCATTTCTTCATGTTATCTGAAAATATGATCGTTGTGGAAAATAACTTATATATGACAAGTATTTTGTTTCATGTCAGGTGTACCAATTTGAGTAATCCTTGCCTAACAAACGGTCTTTCAAATTTGAATGATGATTATGATTTTGACATTGAGCTGGATTTTGATTTGATGGGCATTGAGCAAGACGAGATAGATTATGATGACGCGCCTGACGAGATCAAAGGATGGGTCGAGGATAAACCCAAACCCAACTTGGACCAAACCATCACTATAGATATCGGAACCCCTGACAAGCCAAAAGAACTCAAGATAGGGACGGACCTTACCCCCAGCCAAAAAGCAGAAATAACTGAGTTGCTAAGCCAATATGAGGATGTCTTTGCCTGGTCTCATGAGGATATGATCGGATTATCCACCGACATTGTGGTACACCGGCTGCCCATCAAGGAGGGTTTCAGGCCTGTCAAGCAAAAATTAAGAAAATTGAAACCGGAGTGGAGCTTAAAGGTGAGGAGATCATCAAATAGTTCAGGGCGGGAATCATTATGGTGTCCACTTACCCAGAATGGTTGTCCAATGTAGTCCCAGTGGCTAAGCCTGGAGGGAAGGTGAGGGTATGTGTAGACTATAGAGATTTAAACAAGGCCAGTCTCAAGGATAACTTCCCGGTGCCTTTCATACACATCCTGGTGGATAACACAGCCCAGTACGAGATGTACTCTTTTGTTGATTGCTTTACGAGGTATCATCAGATAATGATGGCGGAAGAAGATCGGGAAAAAACCGCGTTCATCACCCCGTGGGGGCACTTTCTGCTATAGGCGATTAGCTTTCGGTCTCACAAATGCGGGGGCTACTTATTAGAGAGCCATGATGGCCCTGTTCCACGACATGATGCACAGGGAGATAGAGGTCTACGTGGATGACATTATCGTGAAGTCAAGGGTAGAATCTGACCATATAACCCATCTCAAAAAGTTATTCGATCGGCTCAGAAAGTATAATTTGAAGCTCAATCCAGCAAAGTGTGCTTTCGGAGTACAGTCGGGTAAGCTCTTGGGATTCCTGCTTAGTGATCGAGGCATTGAGTTGGATCCGGCAAAAATTAAGGCCATTGTGGATATGTCGGTGCCTCACACAGAGAAGGAGATAAGAGGATTCCTAGGAAGAATAAACTTCATCAGCCGCTTCATATCCCACTTGTCGACTACATGCGAGCCGATTTTCAAACTACTAAGGAAGGATGCTTCCCAAGAGTGGAATGAACAATGTCAGAGAGCCTTTCAGACCATTAAAAAGCAGCTGACAGAGGCACCAGTGCTGGTATCCCCGAAGGATGACATCCCTCTGTTTATGTATATATCGGTCAATGCCATTGCAATGGGATGTATGCTGGGACAGAAGAATGAGGCAGGTAAAGAGCAGACCATCTACTATCTCAGCAAGAGATTTAGCCGATGTGAACAAAATTACACTCCCATCGAGAAGACCTGTTGTGCTTTGGCCTAGGCTGCAGGGAGATTACAACATTACCTCCATGGGCATACTACGTACCTGATATCAAGAATAGATCCCCTGAAATATATTTTTGAGAGGCCCATGCTGAACTGTCGACTGTCAAGATGGCAGTTAATCTTACAGCAGTTCGACATGGTATACGTAACCAAGAAAGCCATGAAAGGGCAGGGAATTACAGATCAGTTGGCTGAAACGCCATCAGGAGGGCTGGAGCCGTTAGAAACTCCTCTGTCAGGAGAAGATATATTTTGGGTATCACACACGAAATGTGATGACGAGGGACAGTTCTGGAAGCTGTATTTTGATGGTGCCATGAATGCTGAAGGGGCAGGAGCCGGAGCAGTACTGGTCTCTATCACCGGAGAGCAATACCCTGTGGCTACTAAATTGCAGTTCAGTAATTCAAACAACACAGCTGAGTACGAGGGATGTATATTGGGACTCCATTTTGCCCGCGATATGGGAGTGAAGAGACTAGCGGTGTTCGGGGATTCAGAATTGGTAATCAGACAGGCGATCGAGGTGTACAGCACAAAGGAGCTCCGATTACTTCCATACCATCGTTGTGTTATCCAATTGATGCAAGAGTTCGAAGATATCGCGTTCCAACATATCCCCCGTGGACGGAATGATTTTGCCGATGCATTAGCAACTCTGGCTTCCTTAATCCACGTGATCAAGAGAAAAGATGTTCCACAGATTGAGATAGCAGTGCAGAATACCCCGGCATACGAGGAACATGTTGCAGTATTATCAGACGAGGTGGTTGTACCGGGGCAGCCTTGGTATCACGACATAAGGGAGTACCTGAGGGATAGATCCATTCCCGACCAGGTAGGCCGAGCTGAGAGGATGAGAATTCAAAAGATGGCAATGAAATTTTACCTGAGTGGGGATTCACTCTACAAGAGGGATGCTGGGTTGGGACTATTACAATGCGTAGATGAGGCACAGGCCCAAAGGATTATGAACGAAATACATGGTGGAGTGTGTGGGCCACACATGAGTGGACCGATGCTGGCTAAAAAGATCTTGAGAACGGGGCATTATTGGTTAACGCTGAAAGCCGACTGCGATGATCATGTCAAATGGTGTTACCAATGCCAGGCGCACGGTAATGTGATCCATACGCCTCCCAATGAATTACACTATATGACCTCCCCGTGGCCATTTTCAATGTGGGGCATGGACGTAATCGGACCGATAGAGCCCAAAGCAAGCAACGGACACCGATTCATTTTTGTCATGATCGATTACTTCACCAAATGGGTAGAAGCAGCTTCTTTCCCCAAAGTAACTCAGGAGGTCATCGTCGGTTTCATCAGGAATAATGTCATTTGTCGATACGGGCAACCTGAGGTTTTGGTCTCCGACAATGCCAAGAATTTGAACAATGCCCTCATGAAGGGATTATGCGACCAGTTTAAGATCAACACCTAAATTCTGTCATTTACCGTCCTAAGATGAATGGGGCAGTGGAGGCTGCAAACAAGAACATCAAGAAGATCATGGCGAAAATGTCAGCTAATCATCGGGGATGGCCGAATTTGCTACCCCTCACCCTGCTAGCATACCGAACGTCAACGCGTACTTCTATAGGGACAACCCCTTACGCTTTGGTGTATGGAATGGAGGCTGTTCTGCCAATTGAGGTTGAGATGGCATCTCTCAGAATAGTGATTGATGCTCAGATAAGCGAGGAAGATTGGATGCAAAGTCGATACGACCAATTGGCCCTAATTGATAAAAGGAGGGTGGCTGCTGTTTGGCACGGTCAGTTATATCAACAAAGGATCTCTCGATCATACGACAAAAGGATAAGACCTCGGAAATTCAAGGAAAATGATTTGGTGCTAAAAAGAGTCATGCCTTGTCAAGACGAAGCCAAGGGGAAGTTCGCCCCGAACTGGGAAGGACCATTTGTGATTAAGAAAGTGTTATCCGGAGGAGCCCTCATATTGCAAGAAATGGATGGTGAGGTATTTCCACAACCCCTCAATTCCGACTCGGTGAAGCGGTTCTACGCTTGAATCATCAGTTCTACTTTTTCTTTGAGGAACGAACTACGTAGGACCGGATCTCCCAACTTGTAGGGGTACGTAGGCAGCCATCATGGCACAGTCCGATCCCTTAAAAAAATAATCCTTTCCCTAAACAAAACCAATTTCCAACAGCCAGATAAACCTTCCTACACCCTCAAAACCTTCCCAAAACCAGCCGACAAATCAGCTTCATCCCAGATGACATAACCCTGTTCTAACCAAAATAGTTAGCCAAAGATCTAAGACCCAATCCGATGAAATCGACAGGGGTACAGCAATATCTGTCAGATCTCCATCAAGACTTGAGAAGAGAAAGAAAGCGAAATGTCAAAATCGTGGTCAACTGGATAAAATGAGGATCCAATGAAAGGCAACGATACGACAAAAAGGGAAAATGACTAAATTTAAATGCATGTCTATATATATAAGTCATTTTATTACAAGATTCTCTTTTGATAACCGATGAAACTAACATAGTCTTTGCAGGAAATAAAATAATCTACAAATCTGAAACTAGCTGAAGCAGGATGGATAAAGTGGTGGATAGATCTGAAGCATCAACATCCCCTGCGATCTGCTGCCCCATCATGTCGATGTGGTCCAATAAAGCAGTGGCTCGGCTGACAGTCCCAGAATAAGCATCTATAACTGCCCTGGTCTGAAATACAATGGCGTCTCTGTCAGCGATGGCAGCGTCTCTAGCCAGAATGGCATCATCTCTCTCAACAAGAGCGGCATCCCTCTCAGCTTCAGTAGTAATCAAGGCCAGACGGAGTCGGGTATCCTCGGTAACCCGACTAGGGGCAGAATCAGCTGAGATGGAATGATCTGTGGTATCATCTGGGAAAATCACTCCAGAGTCATCAAAGGCACTAGTCTGACTCAAACCAACCGGATCCGAGTCTCCGCGCAACCACTGCACGTAAGCAAATGTCTGGATGTGGCAGCTCTCACTATATTCGGCAAAGATCCTGCGAGACCAAAGATCGTATACCCGCAGTAGATCCCTCTCTGTCTGGGATGATATAAGGAATCGGTAGGCGGCTGCACCCGTGAAAGGATGAAAATCCTGTGTCTGATCAAACTGCCCTGTAACCGCCAAGGGATGATAAGTCGTCACGCCCCTCAAGCCAGCAATAGGGATGAAATCCAGGGTGAGCACGTGAGTCAAAAAGCTCATAAAGGAGCAATAACTCGAGTAGACCAGGAGATGAAAAGGATCCTCAATGACCAACAAAAATGATATCCAAGAGGCCACATCAGTACAGCTCACGGGACGAAACGAAAACTGCGTGGCTATGTTATGGCTGAAGCAAAAACCTTGGCGACGGAAATGGCCGATGGGACTGAGATGACTCATGAACCACATATACAATAAGGTCGAGCTCCCTCTGAATACTCTGCCTCGGAAAGACTGGCAATATGAGGCTGACATGTAGGTATCCGCCAATATCATGGGAAGAATGGTGTGATCATCCTGAAGGGCTCTAACGGCCACGACAACTCGCATGTCCAACTGATCGGGTCCTGCTGGCAAGTACAAAACTGAGATGACACAGGCCATCAAAACATCTAATCTCAAAGCATCCCAGCGCTCCTCGGATACGTAAAAATCACCAGAGAATAGGTGAAAACTGTTGGGTGAGCCGAATCGGTCAATCAGGAAATGTAAGGGAACTAGATGGTCTGAGGAGATCACCGATAACAGGAATGTCCTCCGCAAACCAGTGAAAGTCAAGAACTGACGGCGCATGGGACCAGTTGTGACCCTGGCACAAGGTCTATCCAAAGGCAAGCCGGTAAAGCGAGCATACTCCTCGAGAGTGGGGGTCAGCTCTACTGTCCTTAATCTGAACACCTGATGGGCAGGGGCCCAATAGCTCAAAACACCCTCCACAAAGCCCGCTGGCACCTGAAAGGATAATAAGGACCAAGAATGTCCCAAAAGACCATCTGCGACAACCCTGTCGGTCGGCGATAAACTGTCCAACCAGCGGAGGAGACTGCCGACCAACCCTGTGGGAGGAATGGGATCCAAACGTACCACGACATCTGAGGACGACATCTGTGAAAAATAGTATCAAAAGGACTGTACAGGGGTCATTCTCTATCCATGAATCAAAAACATGCATCGTACATATAATAATAAAACAAGTGAATTTCATAAAGATAAAAACTGTGCATAAATGAATAAAAGAGTTCAATACATAGTGCATGAAATGGAAAAAGAAATCTAAACAGGTGGAGGTACAAAAGCCATATCCTAGCCTAATCTAGTCAAAAGTAATGTCGTTTGTGAAATCCGGATCCCCAAACTGATCCCCTGGAGTGGTCGAAGTCGAAGGACCGAAGTTCATATCCGGGATATAAGGTGGCACTGAGGCATCAAATGAGCTCGGGCCTATGGCGAAATCCGCACTGTCGGGATTATATGCGTAAGCATCCTCTGGAGTCCGGCCCAACACCCGAAGATACAGGGATAACTGCTCCACCTGGCGGGTCAAGGTGTCAATCTGCTCAGCGTGAGTGGGATTCCGAACGCAGGCAGCCCAATCGGTCATCATCACTGAGCCAGGAACCATGTCTCCAAGAAAGAATGTGGCCCAAGTCTGAGGACCGATGGTGCGGGGCACCCACCAGATGCGAAAGGCCTCGCTCGTACTGGGACCCAAAGATAATGTCTGGCCATCCTCCCCCGCAAGCATGATCCCCGAAGGCTGAGAATCCAACGGCCAGGAGGTAGTGAAAGGAAGGGAGTGCGGGATGCGGATCTCTCCAGTGACGCATCTGAATGCGCGCTCTCCCAGATACATCACCCAGCCCCCGACACTCTGCAGAGTAAGGCGGCGGGTGGAAAGTGCGAACTCCGGGCCGGAAGGATGTCCATCGGTGAACCCCACGGCCAGATGCTCCGAAAGATAGGGAGTCCAGACAACCTCCGTAGCAGTGATCAGCTCCAGCTGAATGCGGCAATGGGCAAAGTTGCCAGACACCGGGACCTCCTCTAGAGTGATGTGATTCCATCGACGACCCCGGGGATAGGTATCCAGACCGAGGGTAGTGACAGGCCTCAGACAGGGGAGTCGCTCGTAGGCCCAGAACTGTGAACAAGAAAAAGGAAAGGCATGAGTAACCAACAAATGCAGAAAAGAGAAATGAAATGACGGGAAGTACAGTAAGAAAAGAGGGAGAGAAGGCTCACCAGCAGAAAGTGGTAGAATCCGAGCCAAGCATCTGTCTGTCCCTCCGAGCATAGACGAAGACCGTGGAGGAAGTAGGCAAAGGTGAAGGACCCCCAATCATAGTCGCCGATCTGGTCTACATCCCTGACAGCTCCAACGACGCTGAAATGAATGGTAGAGGAGTTGTTCCCTAGGAAATAACCCCTCATGATGGTCAGGAACAGGCGTCGAAGCAGAATATCACGAGTGGCCCGATCTGCTGGGAATGCCGTCGCATATATGCCTCCAACAGCGTCCACGGCCAAAGCTCCAGATCGAATGCTGCGGGCCTTGAAGACCCGATCATCAGTAGCGAAACCCAGTAAAGCTCTGACCTCTGCTGGAGTGATGTCAAGATCCAAGGGGACGCGAGAACCGGTGAACTCTATACCCGTAATGTACCTCCAGTCCCAGGGAGTCAGCACAACCTCGCAGTCCAAGAGATGAAGGGACTGGGTCTGGTGAAACCATCGCTCGGATAAGGCCCTCATGTAACCCCAGGGGCACTGACGGGGAATGATGGTGAAGAAGTGACGAAAACCCCAGGCATCCACCACCGATCGGTAATCACTGTACAAAGCCGTGTAGAGGGAGTAGATGTTGAACCAGTTACCCCTCGGCTGAGTAAACTCGAGCACCTGTGGCAATCACCAATGGGTCAGTCCAGATAGAACGGGAATTGAGAAATTGAGAATAAAATCAGAGTAAAATTGAATATACCTCATTAGCCACGAGAGATGCTGAGGGATGACGACTGAGATCCCGACCCAACAGATCGGGTATCTGAACAGAGGCGCCAGATAGGGCGCGATGAGAAGAGGGAGCTGGTGTGCTAGAGGATGGCCCCTCTACCGCAACATCCGGGAGAACAGCCTCCTCAACATCGGGATGATCAGGCCGGATGACAGCCTCCGTCAGTCGGCGAGCCTGACGGGTCCGAGGAAGAGCGGGGGCAGGTGCAGCCCTACGGCGGCAAACGCCTGAGGTCCGAGACGCAGAGGAGCTACTAGGAGCGTCGGGATCCATAGCTGGAATAGAACAGGCAAGGAGGAAGGTAAGTTCCCTTTTTTTGAATTATGTCACAAATATTCCAATACTCATCGTAGAATTAATGCAACATGACGCATGTTTATTATATGTGCATGAAAAAAAAATCGGCAGAGTTCCGTTTGTAAAATGGGCATCCCATGCATAACCAAGCATGTTTTCAATTAATCCAAGCCACAACAGGTCAAAATTGCATTCATATGGGTAATTGCAACATGTAAAAGGACCATAATGCATGATTTTCTCTCAAAAAGAAACAACAGATATGTGTGATCGCATCATAAGAATAAAATAGGGCTCACACAGTTGATACATAGCATGTATAGACAATAATACATAGCATGGCATTATAAAGCATACATTTATATCTCTAAACGTGTAGAATAGCAAATGTATAGCAAAACATTGACGAAATTGAGAAACAATCGGTCAAAGTGTTACCTGTAATGCGTAGATCGATCTAACCGGAGCGATTTTTGCAAAAAAAGGTTGAAAAACTCGGCAAAAGGGCGTGCAAAGGTCTGAAAATCACGTGGGGTACGAATGAATGTGACAGATCTGGGAAGCGGTTGGCCGCTTATAGTCCCGATCTTGGCCGCAGATCAATCTGTGGCTGGCTGCAGATCAATCTGTGGCTGGCCGCAGATCCATTTGCGGTTGGGCCTAGTGCTCCCTCCTTGGTCCAATGCAAGCTTAATCGATCCTAAAGCCCATTTGACTCATAATTTGGTAATAAAATACGAGATTTTGATGAATCGGATGTCGAACACGGCTTCTCAATTCGACTGAGTGACCGGATACGAGACCCAACACTCGCAAGACGATCGACCGGCGACGATAACCGGCAATTACGAGATGGGTTACCGGCGACGAAACCCGGCCCCGACCAGACGATCGACCGGCGACGATAACCGGCGATTACGAGATGGGTGACCGGCGACGAAACCCGGCCCCGACGAGACGATCGACCGGCGACGATAACCGGCGATTACGAGATGGGTGATCGGCGACGAAACCCGGCCCCGACCAGACAATCGACCGGCGACGATAACCGGCGATTACGAGATGGGTGACCGGCGACAAAATCCGGCCCCGACGAGATGATCGACCGGTGACGATAACCGACGATTACGAGATAGGTGACCGGCGACGAAACCCGGACCCGACGAAACGATCGACCGGCGACGATAACCGGCGATTACGAGATGGGTGACCGGCGACGAAACTCGGCCCCGACAAGACGATCGACCGGCGACAATAACCGACGATTACGAGATGGGTGACCGGCGACAAAACCCGGCCCCGACGAGACGATCGACCAGCGACGATAACCGGCGATTACGAGATGGGTGACCGGCGACGAAACCCGGCCCCGACGAGACGACCGACCGGCGACGATAACCGGCGATTACAAGATGGGTGACCGGCGACGAAACCCGGCCCCGACGAGACGATCATCCGCATCGAATATTTTGCATGTCTTGCATCTTACGTTGCATCATAAGTGATATGTGTCGCATTACGTATGTATTGTCATTCTTGTGCACTATCATTCATGCATCGAGTGTCTATTCTTTATCCTGTTAATTTCATTTAATATTTCATAAACATGATAAAGAGGGGCAGCTGTAGACACCCAAATTTTGCGTTCCCTATGTTAACCGTGACAGGAGGGCAAAATCGTCAATTGAACCGGCCTGCTGGAGCAAAGAATGGACACAAGTGCGAACACTCGACGCCACCACGACGATTTGCAGTCAAAACTGACGTGACAATAAGGCCATCCGAAATGAGCATTCCCGAATAATGTGTCACATCTCACAGTAATTCCCGGACTGCAAAATACAAGCCTTTCAGAGAAAACCGACAGCACGACGTGAGAATCGAGGTGCGGTGCGAAAACCGAGGAGAATTAAATAACTAAAGTGCATGGCGGGCTGAGTGGATGGCGGGCTGAGTGGATGGCGGGCTAAGGCCAGCCGCAGATCAATCTGCGGCTGGGCTTAGCCAGCCTACTTCAGCACATTTCCTTCATTCAGTGATGCAGAGAGAGTTAGATCAGGCGAGAGCAGAAGAATAAGCAGCAGCAGCACGAAAATTCAAAGGAAAAATAGCAAAATTTTGCAACAAAATAGGAGAGAAAGGAAGAAAAAAAAGAGGAATAATATTCTTTTGATTTCATTATATCACATATACTTCTCCTTCTATTCAAAATACACAAGTTTACATCCACTTTGATCTCATTTGCAAGGTGAAAATCTCCTTATTTTTGCAATTTCTATCATATCAATTGGTTAAATTAAATGTAGTTTTCATGTAACTTATGGTGGAACAATGAATTAGGGATTATTAGTGAGGGTTCTATTGGAACAAAATTCTTCCTAATAACCCGATGATATTTATTTATTGATTTTTTGTTTGTTTTACGGTGCTATATTGGGCGTGGTTCCTTTAAATCGCTATTTTAGGATGTCTTGGTATTGTTAGATTATCCGTGTTGGTTATTGCTTGTAATATCCGGTTGTGGGTGTATGAAAATTTGGTTGTGAGCCTAGGAAAGCGACCCCGTGGTCCAAATCCGATGATGGACCTTTTTTTGATGTAGATAGTAGGAAGGATGTAGTTTGCATTGTACATATGTAATCGTCGGGCCTAAAAACAACGCTAAGGCGAGAATCGTGTTTAAGGCCCCGTAATAGTGAAATATGTGATCGTGGGCGTTTGGGGTTATTTTGATAGCTTACATGCCCATGAATAGCCCCTACGCATTTTAATGCTTTATTTGATTTACAGTATCAAAATTGATTTCAAGGCTAAATAATGAAGACTTTCATAAAATCAATCAAATTAGGTTATTAGCATCACGAGGATAATAAATGGGAATTGCTAATAAATGTCGATTTCTATTTAACGAGAAGGCTAAAGAACAAATCGTTTTCAAACATCACAAAATTGATTTTATGGAAATAAGTAACGTTTTATTAAATCTTTGTGCATAGGGTTAAAGAGATCCTAGAAGTTGCCCATCATTTGAGTTACGAAAGCAACGTATAGATCTCGATTCCTATTTTGACGAAGGTTTAAAACTCTTGTTTTGCCAAAACGACACCTAATGCAATCTCACAGTTTTGACAAATTAAAATCAAACATTTTCTCATAAGCTTTCTCGTATAAACCGGAGGACATTCTAAAGCATTCCCGAAAGAAAACACGATTTTTCTAAAACCCAAATGGTTTCTTCATGCAAACTCACCACACATTCATGTAGGCACACACACACACACGCACACGCACACATACACATTCCATGAATTAAAGGATAGGAAAGTATCAAGATGGAGGTAACCGTGTTTCACGGAAGTCGGGGGGTGCCTAACACCTTCCCCTCGCTTAAGCAAGCCCCCGAACTCTATGAATCTCGATTCGCAGACCAATTAATTCGGAGTCACATATGAGCCATCGATTTATAAAAAACGAAAACTCAGATGAGTTGGTACATCCATTTCAAATATACCAACTGGCGACTCTGGTTAATTGGCTCATCATAAAAAACGATCTTTCAAAACCCCGTCGACATTAATGCCGACCTTTTCCAAAAAATCATTCAATCAAAAGGCTAAAATCGGAAAGGATGAAAACCGGCGTCGACAATGGTGTGCCTAATTGGTGTATGTATATGAATGTAATTGTGTGGGATAGTGAGAGACGAATAACGTCAATTAACTAATCAACGCAAAAAGGCAAGTATCTCAAACCCTAAACTCTACCTTTACATTGTGCAAAGAGACCTTAATCTATTGCAAGTAATTTAACCTATTGCAAGTTCTCTATCCTTGTGAAATGCTTGTTTACATGCAAGTATTTAAACTTAAATGTTCTAAATTCATTCTACTCATATATCGAATGCAAATATCTTGAATTGTTCAATGCTTGTATCATAATGCACTTCTTTAAAGCGTGAATATGCATAAACTGTTTAAGAAGAAGTCTATGCCATTTGAATCGGCTAGACACATGTTTCATTGCTTTCAATTTAAGTCTTTTGAAATATTATTGATGCTAGATAGAGTTGTTCAACTAAATTGCTTTGGTTTGAACTCAAGACTGAGCATGAACATCCCTTATTTGGGAAAGTTTTAATTTTGCTGAAAGGCAGTTATGCAGAACGCAATGTCGTTATGATAAGATAGTGTTGATCAACGCAGGGCATAACGGACTGATCACCCACCGTGCCCGTAAGACCAGACGGTTCGTAGATGAATGTCTATAAGAACCTTTTTGAAAAGAAAAAGTTCGTGGTCCTTTGACCGCTCAGCTAAAGTCAATATGTCATTTCAAAAATGCAAGCGAGTCATGTTATTTATAAATGTTTCAAATGCTTTACAGTTTTGTTCCACTGTAAAAGCATATCTTAAAGAAAGTATTTAATCCTTCTGATATGTTGTTTATTAACTGTTAATACTTGCTGAGCAATTAAATGCTCGCTCTTGCTTGAAATTAAATGTTTTTAGTGAAACCCGAACGTGTAGAAGGCTCAGGAACAGACAAGGGGAAAGGAAAGTTGAACGAGTAGTCGACAAGTGTTTATTATAATAAACGACTGTAATGTAATAATACTTGAATTATTATTAGTAACATGTAATGAAGATTTCTAAAGGTCTTAGAACCTGGGATTGTAATGAACAAATTTGTAATAATGTTAGTTACCTTCATATTGATTATTTCTTTACAGATAGATACATGTGAATGATTAGTACTGTGTAGCACCGAATACGGGTTTGAAGGTACTCGGATTTAGGGGCGTCACAATAAATGCTTTGAACATATCCTCTATGGACTACCCATTATTTGCAGGAGCTGCTTGTCTAGGTTGATACTGAGGTTGAGTCGGTTGAAAACCTTGCTGCCTAGATAGGAAAGCTCCTTGTGCTGGAGGCCTATTCCCTCCATAGCTTAAGTTCAGATAATCCCTCTAGCCTGGATTGTAAGTGTTTGAGTATGGATCATACTTCTTTTGGGGTTGTGCCTGATAGTTTCCCATATCATTGGCTTATTGTGCAGGCTCCTCATCTTGCAATGTTGGGCATGCATCTGTGTTATGATTCGGCTGTAAACAGATCCCACACGCCTTTGAGACTGGCAAGTTCCCTATAGCTAATTGTCTAACCATAGCAGTTAAGTCAGAAATTTATTGTGGTGCATGATCATTCCTTGTCCCATACTGCTGTGAATTGGTTGCCATATTTACAATCAGGTTCCTTCCAGCCTCTAGAGTTTTGTCAACTAATGCCCCTCCACTGGCAGCATCAATCATACTCCTATCCATTGCTACCAGCCCTTCATAGAAGTATTGAATCAGGTGTTGATCATCTATCTGGTGAGGTGGACAGCTAGAGCACAACTTCTTAAACCTTTCCCAGTATTCATACAATATCTCTCCACTAAATTGCCTGATTCCACAAATCTCCTTCCTTATATTGGCTACTCTTGAAGTTGAGAAGTACTTCTCCAAAAACAACTTCTTTATGTCATTCCAGGGTTGGATTAGTGCAACCAGTCTTTTACTAGATTCGCTAGTGAGAATGAAAAAGCTCGAAGCTTTATCTGTTCTTTAGTTATCCCATGTGGTTTCATGGTGGAACATACAACATGAAACTCCTTTAAATGTTTATATGGATCTTCACCTATATGACCACGAAAAGTAGGCAAAAGATGAATTAGTCTAGATTTAAGTTCAAACGCAGCATTTAAAGTAGGATACTCAATACATAAAGGTTATCAATTGAGATTAGGAGTGGCTAATTCTTTCAAAGTCCTATTGTTGTTTGGCACCGCTATCTCTTCTTCTTCTTCTGACTCGGTGGATGACTTGTTTAACAGTAGTTCCAGTGCGATATTGAGGCCTGGTGATGGAGCTTCGTCGGAATCTACAATTGTGCTTCGAGATTGACGAGCCTCCTTCCTTAACCTGTGTGCAGTTCTCTCTATTTCTGGATGAAAATTCAGTTCAAAAGAGTGAGAGTATTGAGTCATAAACTAAGAAAAATAAATAAAGGAAAATAGTAAATAAATAAAAACAAATAACACTCCCCGGCAACGACGCCAAAATTTGAGAGTTGTCGTTTACACTCCAAAATTAAATCCTTACTTCTACTCTACTAACACATAAATCAGTGTAGTGACAAGTAAGAGTCGATCCCACACAGAATAATCAAGTTATATAATATTTATCCTTCAATGAAATTAATAGCCCTGGATAATCGCAATCGCTAATTATTCGAAATTATCCTTAATTTTAAATCTAAAGAAACAATCGCCTCAGTAAACCCTAACTATTATACAACCTAAAACTATCAGTCTAGATTTAATATAATAGCAGTATTAAGAATTAGAGATTTAGACTATTCCAAGAACTAATCACACAATCAGGGATTATTTAACTTGCCTTCTTATAATCTTAGCAATACTCAAAAGCTTGTCCACAATCATGCATCACTAATCGCTACTTATGATCAGATATAATATCGTTTGCTTAATACTATACCTTAATCTAGCAGATAATATCAATCAGATTAATCTAACTGGCCATATTAAATCAATCATATAGAATAACATGCAATCAATCAAAATAGATTATCAGAATAAATCTTATGCAAGAAGGAATAAATAAAGTAAACTTGATCAAACCATTAATTATAAAGAGGCTTCAACATCGCTTAGAACTAAAATAGAGAATTTAGCTTGACATGCCTTCAATCTTCCAAAACTAGGGTTTTCAATTGTGTAGCTAGGAATTAATTCCCCAAAACTTGACTAATACTCTCTATTTATACTCCTAAAGCATAGACCTATATCCCTAAGAAAATAATAGTCCAAGTTACATTAGAATCCCTCAAAGATTACAAAAGTTGAAAAAATCTCACTTTGCCGACTAGCCACGCGTCTACTCAAGCGCTCGCGCAAAGCCTCAGCGCCATGGCGTGCCTATTGAGCGCCGCAGCCCAAGCTTCTAGTGTCGCAGCCCATGCTTTGGAGCATCGCAACTCACTTTATTCTATCTGTTTTCTCTTTTTCTCCTTGCACGCCCATTTTGATCCTTTTTTCTCTCTTTTTCTCTTTTTAGCTCTAATTCCTCCTGCAATCAAATAATACCTTAATAAGCACATATACATATAAAACATGTAATAAAACTAAACATAAAAGAATCACAATTAATGAACATTATGCACTTATCAAGGCTTCAACGCTAGAAGTAAAGAACTGAGAAGGAGCAAAAGTGAAAAATAGAGGTTCTTCCACCTATTTATAAACCTTTTGGATAATGTATATCTTAATGCCCAATTTGAAATCAAGGCCAAGATTTTTTAGTCTTTAAGGCTTTGTCGGGCATACAAAACAATAGGATCGGTGCAATAATGGGGTACAAAACCCCATGACTATGCATTGATGGAGTAACAGCTGAAACATTTTAATTCTAGCATACCTAAGACGTCAACAACCTTAAACCTTCTCTAAGTGGTCTCACTTGTAGGCTTAGAATGACGCCTCTCCCTCGTTAAAAAATTTCTTTCGAGAAAAACTAAAGTAATGTTTATATTCCCCAATCCTACTGATGTAGAATAAAGGAGTGGACAATAATGATGGGGTATAGGCCCAAAGGCCTCAGGTCAACCTGGCCAAGCCCAAGCCTAAGGATCACCAGGCCACGACCCATTTAGGTAAGGTGTGTCGAGGAAGCTAGGAACCTGTCCTTGATCGAGGGCCCTACAATATGTTGTTTGTTTAAGCAGCACGAATGTCAGCTGATGAGACATTGTACACCAACCCACATGTTCATGTGCTTGATGTGACAAGCTAAAGAGATAGGTTTTATGGACTATAAAAGAGAGTTTGAGAAGATAAGGACATGTTACACATTTTTATACTTGAAACCCTTTTAGATTGATAACTTATATTTCTGCCCTATTTACTCACACCCATACCAGAAGCGTCTTATGACGACTTAAGTCGTTAACCACCGTGAGGATGTTTGTGCAGGTCTGAGCGAACATGGGCTCATAGCTAGAGACCTTTACTCGAGGGCTAGATCATCATCAATGATGATGATATACATTGTTGCTGCACTATCAATATATCATGTTAATAGTTTTTTCGGTGCGATCTTGATTGTGATTTGAGTTTATTGAAAGAGGAGAAATAGAAGAAGAGAGAGGCCATGGATGAGGACAAGAATGGGAATCGGACGACAACAAGGATTGAGAAGAATGGTCCGATCTTGATTGTGATTGTGTTTATTGAAAGAGGAGAAATAGAAAAAGAGAGAGGACATGGATGAGGACAAGAATGGGAATGGGACGACAACAACCATTGAGAAGAAGGGAAGGGAAGAGTTTATGGGGTAGGCGAAGAGGGCAGATTTTTGTTTTTTGGGAGGTTTGGGGGGGGGGGGGGGGGGGGGGGGGGGGGGGGGGGAGACCATGTCTCCTTTTTATCTTTTTATTTTTAATCTTCTACAATAATATAACTAAATGGAGCAAAACTTAATTTAGTCTCATTATTTTGCTGTGCTCTTCTGATTTAATAAATTATTTTTTACATATCCGATGCACATCATATGCTGCATCAACACTAGTTTTTACATCAGATTTCACGTTTGATGCCACATTACCCTTGAATCCTTGATTAATCACGGTTGGAATCAGTCAAATTTAGATAATTCTGATAATTATTTTTAAACTTAATGATATTGGTGTCAAAAAAAGTTTGTATATATTCATGATAGCTTTACAGGAGTTTAATGGATTTTGGAAGTCATTAAATCTTCTCCAATTATTTTATTTATATGAAAAGCTACGGAGTATAAACATTCATGAGTATTGCTCCTAATGTTAAAATTTTGATATGTTTCTCATTAATTTCAATCAATTATATAAATAGTTACCAAAATATAAAATCATCCTATAAATATCAAGGCGTATATATAAATATTCATGTATATATACATGTATATATATGTGTGTATATAGAATTACGGATCATATGTAATAATGTAATATATAAATAGTACACATGTGGATGTAAAAGAAGTAGGGAGGAATGTTTTAAGCCCGTCTTGTTGGAGCAATCAGTCTCCTTCCCGCGTTGAATTTTATAACAGCAGGGCTTTCAAATTAAGCTGTTCAAATATATTAAGAGGCATTTGACTCTTTTGTATGCATGTGTATAACCGTCCAAAAAAAGTTCCAAAATTAAAAATAAAGTGTCTCCTTGTACATTTCTATATTAGTAGGAGGATGTGAATTCATTCTGTGAGATAGTGAATAAAAATTATATGAATGTTAGTCAATATAATTGTGTTATTATACTGTATCAAAAAATATTACTAATTACAAAAATTTGTTGTCTTTAAAACTAAAAAAGAATTCCAAATATGGCAAGTATTGCAAAACATGGGCAGAAAAACTTTTATAGTTTAAAGAAATCAGAAAATTTTAAAAAAAATAGTTTTTATTTTTATTTTTATTTTTTTTGGGTCCTAATTGTGCGGGAAAAAGTAGGAGCATATGTTCTCTTTTTGCAATGCTATGAAATATAGTTGAGCCGTAAACAATAAGCATGATTTCATAAATTTTTAAAGAGTTTAAATTTAATACGCTGATATAGTATATTAATGCTAAAATTATGATACGCTATTAAAATAATAAAAATTTTATTTAACAAAAATACTTCATCGATGATATGTTATAATTTTAACACAACTTATATATATGGGTTATATGTAGGTACACGGATGTGTAGTGCACAGTAGGCTATAGCGACGGTTTTTTGGGCTATAACCCAGAATATCTATAGCCCAAAAAAATCGTCGATAGCCTACTGTGCAATACACAACTGTCTATATACATTTTTCCATATATATATATATATATATATATATAGATATATATATATATAGAGAGAGAGAGAGAGAGAGTTTATGAAACTTTAATTTATTTTAAATATAATAAATTCAACACTTGTTACTCTTTGTTCTATTTATGTCATTAAGTTGCATTATTTGTTTAAATATGAGTGCACAAAATGAAATAAATTAAACCATAAATGCATTTTTTTTTTCATATTAAACAAAATACTAAATAGTATTATGGATCACGGCATCACGCTAAGATAGTCTCGCCTAAGGTTTTTATTTTTTATTTTTTTGCATTAATTTATGCTAGTATATAAAAATTAGCGTAAAAATTGAGTAAGGATTATGTCATATGAGCTTGGCTCCTTTATGTTTTTTTTTTAATTTTTTGAAAGTCCTACTTTTTGGAGAATACAATATAATTTTATAATCAAGTACATCATCACTATTACAATATCAAGAATGAATAAATCTCCTTAAAAGAAGAAATAAACTCACAAACAAGTATCACATAAAGAAGAAACAAGCTTCCTATAATAGAAAAAATATACTAATCTAATCCTTCCTTATTAACTATATTATTGAGATAAATTATTAAACTTAAAATGAGCGCAACTAGACTTTTTTATTTTAAAATTAGATAATTCTAGGGAGCTCAAATTATTGAGAAAAATTAAATGTTTAAAAATTTGATACGCTTAGCATTACCTTTTAAAATTTTCTTATAAAATCTTTTATAACATTTGAATGATTGAAATATCCTAAGATTTTTAATGTTACAAAATCCATGAATTTATAATCTCTTAATAGATTAAATTAAACAAGTTATTAATGGAAATATATTGGATCCTTTACACATAATAATTTGATGATAATTTTATAAAAAAGAGAAATATTGAAGACAAGTGTAGAATAGAGGTATCCATTTCCGAATATAACAAGTGAAGAATAGAGGTATTCATTTCGAATATAATACTCTCCTCTCTACTACAATAAATTCCTAATAAAAATGTAAGTCAATTACTCCAACATATATATATATATATATATATATATATATATATATATATAAGTGTCTTAAAGTGCATTAAATTTTGTCAACTAAATGATACCTAAAAGTTTAAAAATTTATATTAAATGTGTTGTAAAGACTAGATTATCTTTAACAGGGCTGAATAACACTTTTATCCCTCCAAATTACTACCAAGTGTCCAAGTCGACATCAATTAATCACTTTAAGAATTCAATTGACGAAAAATATACTTTAAAGACGACGGTGATCTTAGTGACAACTTGGATGAATAAAAGTGTCAATCAACCTGTTTAAAATTAAAGTAATTAACACCCTTTAGTTTAAGAAAGAAAAATACTCATATACATGTATTTATCTTGAGTCCACCATGAATAAATTAGAACTTAATTTATAATGTCTCTTCAATTTTAATTTTTTTTAATATGCGTGAAATTAAGATATTACTTTAGATATCTTTTTAATGACGAAAATTATTTTAAACATCTTTTTAAGGACGAAGAGAGAACTTAGTAGAGAAATGCAATGTGGTACGTTAGACATAAATATTGTAGAGTTTTTGATAAAAATACTTTAATTCATAATTAGAAAGTTAAAATAGGGTTTGGTTACAACATATTAAAAGTGGTATTGAAAAATAAAAGACTAATATTTCAAAAAAGTGTGTGGTATAAACATTTAATTTTCTTCCACAAATGAAGGACAAATATATATATATATATATATATATATATATATATATATATATATTGTGTTTTAGATAAAAGTGTTTCTACCAAAAGGACAAATTTTCTACTTCAAAAAAATGCTTTTTAGCTAAAATCTATATACTCCGTAAAAGAACTATTAGATCGCAAATCACCAAACATTAAAACATTTTCATATTTAATTTAAAAGTGTTTTTATTTCACCGCACCATTCCAATCAAACGACTCTAAACATTCACATTAAAAATTTGACTTTCATGTAGATTTTGAAGCTAAACTTTCGTTCTAAATAGTCAATAAATTCATTCGCATGAAAATCATTGCCAACAAATTATTCGTGAAAAGTATACTTTAAGGCATTCTTTTAAAAACAGATCGAGAGCATTTAGCAGAGTAGTGTGCACGTGGTACAGTGAAATAAAACATTTATAAATATAAAAGTTTAAAAGTGTTTTAATAAAAAAGTTAAAATAATGGTTAGTAACAAAATTATAAAAGTGGTTTTGAAAAAATAAGAGACTAAATAAGGCTGAATGAAACTTCTGTCTCTCCAAGTTGCTACTTACTTTTAAAGTCGTCTCTAAAGTTTATTTTTCATTAATTGAGTCTTTAATTAAAGTGGCATTTTGTGCCAATTCCGTTCTTTTTTTTCAATTTTACTAAAACCCGTCCAAATTTTGTCCCGACCAATTTTGACTCAACTCCAATTTCATTAATTCAATTTTTTTTAAAATAATTAAAATTAATTATTATTTTCAGAAATAAAACATTAGATTTTTTTATTTTTAAAAAAATGAGTAAAGTTTCATAAAATATAGATTCAAAAAATTAAATAAAAATAAATTTTAATTTTAGAAAAAAAAAGTAGTATTTTTTTTTATTTTTTTAAAAAAGTGATTTAAGTTTCATAAAATATAGATTCAAAAAATAAAACTTTATTTTCAGAAAAAATAGATTTTTTTTATTTTTTAAAAATGAGTAATGTTTCATAAAATATACATTCAAAAAAACTAAATAAAAAAACTTTATTTTCAGAAAACAAAATTAGATTTTTTAAAAATTTTTTTTATAAAAAAATACATAAATTTTCATAAAATGTAGAATCAAAAAATTAAATACAAAATTTAATTAAAAAAGTTCAAACTTAAAAAAATTAATAATTTACAATTTTAAACTATATTTTTTTGTGAATCCATATTTTATGAAACTTTACTCATTTTTGAATAATAAAAATTTCTAATTTTTTTCCTAAAAATAATATTTATTTTTAAAACTTATTAGGTTTTTTTTTCAAAAAAATTTGAATTAGTTTTTTATTTATCTTTTACTTTTTTTGTATTTTAATTTCTATTTTTAGTTTTTGTTCTTAAAATTACTATAATATTAAGAATATATGTAATAATGGTAAAGACATACTCGCCCTTAATAAAATGGGTTGAGTCAAAATTTGAACGAGTTTCAGTGAAATTGAAAAAAGTAACAGAATTGATATAAAATGTCAATTTAAAGACTCAATTAACGAAAAATAAATTTTAAGATAGACTTTTAAAGTGTGTGGCAATTTGAAGGGACAAAAATATCATTCAACTGACTAAATGATACCAAATTGTGTGATGTGAAAATTTAATTTTTCTTCAACAAATTAAGGACAAATATGTATATTTTATTTGGGGTAAAAATATAAATTTTATGCTTCTAAAAAGGTTTTTAGCCAAAATCTCTATTCCAATACAAACACTAAGAAGGTCATCAAACACAATTATTTTTTTTTCATTTTAATTAAAAAATACTTTTACTCTGCCAAACAAACTCTTAAAAGATTCCTAAACATTAAATATTTATATATTTAATTTAAAAATATTTTTACTCAACCGCACAGTTACTCCAATCATTCACATAAAAAGTTTGACATTCATGTAAATTTCGAAGCTAAACTTCCATTCTAAATAGTCAAAAAATTTATTCGCATGAAAATCACTGCCAACAAATTATCAAATAAAATCTGATCCTACCATCTCTCTCTCTCTCGCGGAGGACATGCTTACTGTTTACAACGCTTTAAAGTTTGAAGTCAACCATACTTGGAGTGCAGGAAAAAATGGTTTTTTAATCTTTGTTATTTTGTATGGCGTTGGTTCTTTTCAACTCTGCCGCAGGAACTTAACCTCAACCGACCACACAAAATACATATTTTTATTAATCCATATGTGTCCACTTAAACTAAAATCATTATAATTTTGAAAATCTCAGTCAATACTCGCATATCACGCCCTTTCTTCTTATTATTTCTCAGCTCTCCGTGTCACCATATCAAACAAACTAGCTACGTTTCTCTCTCTCTCTTAATTTCTTTCTCAGTACTGTAGAATTTTCTGATTCTGAAAACTTCTCCCTCTTCCTCTCTTATATATATATATATATATATATACATATATATATATATATGTATATGTACATATACATATATCTATATGTACTCCTGGCCTCTATTCTACAACTTACTCCTCTCTCTTTCTCTCTCTAATTTCTCTCTCTTCTTAGTCATGGCTATTAGAGTGATAAACATGACAAACCCTACTATCATGAACTGTGTTGCATTTTCTGGTAACCATGTTCGGAGACCGTTTTCTCTTCCTGTGACAAAAACAACTGAAACTTCCACTAGGCAATCCGTTGTTACCTCGGGTACTACACCTAGGGCCGCAACAAAGATTGCCCAGACGAGCTCGTGCCTGGCTCGTTTATGGAGAGAGGTCCAAGGGTTAAACAACTGGGAAAATCTCGTCGAACCTTTGGACCCTCTCCTCCAGCATGAAATCATCCGGTACGGTGAATTTGTCACCGCATGCTACAAAGCGTTTGACCTAGACCCCAACAGCGAAAGATACTTGAACTGCAAGTATGGAAAAAAGAAAATGTTGACTGAAGTTGGTCTGGGAAATTCTGGGTATGAGGTGACAAAGTACATTTACGCCACCCCGGACATCAACATTCCTACGCAAAACGATGCATTTATTGGTCGTTGGATTGGCTACGTCGCTGTCTCATCGGATGACGAGGTGAAGAGGCTTGGGAGGAGAGATATTATGGTTACCTTCAGAGGCACCGTCACGAATCCCGAGTGGGTGGCAAATTTAATGAGTTCATTAACTCCAGCTTGCCTCGATCCGCACAATTTGCGGCCCGAGGTGAAAGTTGAAGCTGGATTTTTGAGCTTATATACTTCAAAAGAAAATGACAATAAGTTTGGCCCAGGAAGCTGCCGTGAGCAGCTACTTTCTGAGGTTTCGCTTTTGTTAAACAAATATAAAGGCGAAGAAATTAGTATTACTTTGGCAGGGCATAGTATGGGGAGTTCTTTAGCCATATTACTTGCTTATGATATCGCCGAGCTTGGAATCAATAGATACGATCTAAATCATGAAATTCCTATAACTGTCTTTTCATTCGGAGGTCCACGAGTTGGAAACTCCGGGTTTAAAGAACGGTGTGATGAACTAGGGTTAAAAGTTTTAAGAATAGTGAATGTAAATGACCCGATTACAAAATTACCTGGGGTCGTTTTCAATGAGAATTTTAGGGTTTTAGGTGGGAAATTTGAGTTTCCTTGGAGTTGTTCATGTTATGCTCACGTGGGGGTTGAAATAGCGCTTGACTTTTTTGTGATGAGGAATCCTTCTTGTGTTCATGATTTAGAAACATATATTAGGTTGCTTAAATGTCCAAAGACAGCTCAAATTCGAAATAAAGGGTTGGACTTTTTGGATAAAGCCAGAGGGGTTTTGTTGAGGTTGCAAGAGATTAACACCTTGGAGTGGACAAATGCTGCCATGAATATGGTTCACATTGCTCAGTCTCTCTGAACGTGATGAAATACATGTATATGATCAGAAAGCAGTTGTAATATAGATATGTAAGATAGTCTAAACATTTCTTGTTTTATGACCTCAGAGCTTAAGATTTCATGCGGTCGTGGTTGTATATATTTCGACAAAAATATGTTGCTAGTACACATAAATAATGTTTGTAAATTAAGCCATTATCAGAAATATACATACACCCTTTTGCTTTTGAACATGAATCAGAAAACAATTGTAATAGATATGATATACTTTAATATGGATATGATATACTTTAAACATATCCCGTTCTATGCCTATGAGAAAAAGATTTCATGAGTCGTTCTTTCTATATATTGTGACAAATTTTTATTGTGAGTAAACATAATGACATAATCTGTAAATTAATACAGTACATGGGTAATTAATTAATTTGTCTACTCCGAATAACAATCTACATCTTTTAGTAGCAACAAAAATTATTTTCGTTTAGGTATACACACAATTTTGTGCCATCGATATATAAATACCTGAGTTTTATAAGTTATACCAGCAAGAACTAATTATCTCTGTGGATGAGATGTTGATTTTCAATTGAATCTTACATTCATAAATGCCAAATGTTTTTCTCCTTGGTTAGAAATTAAGCTTTAAGATAGAACGTATCTCATTTCTTTGCAAGATTTTCCACAACAGCTGGATTCTAGAAATCTCACTGTCTACTCACACTCTCCGACTGAATTGAGAAAAATAATAAGAACACAACCACCGAAAAAATATATTAATATATACAGATTTTTTTTTATATTCTATGATAACTTCAGATCATATATATATATATATATATATATATATATATATATATATATATATATATATACACACACACATATATATAACTTTACCGAAATTGTCACATTCTTAGTCATACACTTGATATCAGAAATTCATTTAAGGATGTGATTAAAATTTCAAACATGATACATGTACTTGACTTACTTGAATGGGCCATAACACTTTCATTTCTTCTTCTTTGTTTACAGAATTCAGTTAAAGATCACTAATGAGATCACTAATGCCATAACTTTATTGATAACTTTACATTAACCATACACTTGATTTGTTCAGATGACTTCGACATGGAAGTTTGCATAAGTATTCAAGGACTCGTTCTGATCAGTGATCACGTATAGCAGCCCATTAGGCCGAAGACCAAGATAATAAAAAGCAAGTTGAAAAGATAGTGAGTAATTAATGCAGCTGATATGATATTGGAGCAAAAAAGATGTTGTCATTTGTATTGTAATAACCCATATTTTTGTGAATAATTAAATATTAATTGATTTCATTTATAATAGTATAATTGAATTGGAAAAGGTAAGTTACTATTTTTTTTTACTTCCTTGTTTTGTTTGGAAAGTTAAATTCTTTTAGTAAACTATTAAATAATTGATTAAATTAAAATTGAGTAGTCCATTAGGGTTTTGGTAACTCTTATATTAATTCCTATTTATATTTGAAGAGTGAAGACCATAAGCCTATTCTAATTTGATTAGTTAAATTCCCGTGTAGAATACTTATACGCAGTGCAGCTCATTAGAAAAATCATAATTAATTCATCCGATGTCGGAATTGAGTGAATCCAAAGCCTATTTCTTCAGTTTTTCGTTCTCTACAATTCTAAAGAGGAAAAAGAGTTATTTGACATCATATTTATGTCTGAAATTACTGGAAACCAAAATCTATTCTAATTCCCGCGACTATTTTCAACCCTAATTTTAAAAATTCGTAACTCAGTCATATTAACTCCGAATCGAGTGATTCTTGAGCCTATTTCGTGTATCTTTTCGAGAGCTACAATTTTTCGGAGATATGAAGAGATTTTGAAGATTCTAGAAGACCCAAAAGTCAGATTCTTTACTGCTGCGTATTGAAGGAAGGCGAACAATGAAGGTAAATATTATTTCGTATTTTGATTTTAAGTTTAGTTATGAGAATTTTTAAATTAGTGGTTATTTTTAAATTAAATATAGATATGAAAGTAGATATCATGATAATCAGAATGAGGAGATAAATTTATATAGAGGAATATGATTTGATTGAACGTAAACGTTAAAAATCTGAAAATCAGTTTCTATATTTTTAGGTATATTGTGTGGGTTATATCTCTTAATCTGACCGTTGGATCGTTATAATTTTTGGATATGTTATACATATATAAGTTGAGAATATGTTCACCAATTTTGAATTGGTAAAGATTAACGTATAATTTGTTATGAATTTTAAGAAGGGGCTGATTTAGAATTTTTGTAGCAAAATTTTCAGCAATAAGTTCTAATATTTAAAAATGTATAACTTAATGATTTTAAATCCGATTTGGATGATTCTTGAGGCTAAATTGGAGTATTTGAAGTCTAGTTTCTGTTAAAGCTAGTTAATTTGACAAATAAATTTTATTTAATGGTAATAAGATCAGAATAGCGGACTGACGTATTAAAAATAGTTGTCATATTGGGGTTTTTAAAATTTATTAAGTTTTGTTATTTACTTTTAAGTTTTGAAATATTAATAGTGATCTAAGGCGATAATTAAAGTCATCTTAAATGAGTTATAAATTATTTTGGAATTATTAGTTTTGGATTATATTTAATTCGAGGCGAATATATTTAGGTGGTGATTAAGATTTCGTATTTGATATTGTTGGCATTGAATGTTAACATTTTGTGGAGTGTGCTATAAGTGGTTTTGCGTATCAGGTACGGATTCCGTACTCCATTCCTTTGATTATTATTATATTCTTTACATCTAGTGATATCTCGTCATTCGTTACCTTTCGCTTATATTTCTGTTGACGCTCTTGAATAGAAGTTTGATCTTCGACATCTTCACTTTATTCTATAATTTGAACTCTTTTCTTTCTATTATAATTTAAAACATATTCCATATTTCTTCAGCGATACTCTCATCATGTTGATTTGTTTGTTTTGCTAATCGTTCAGAATTTGGTGCTCGCTTAATTGTTTCGTTTCTAATCAAATTCTTATTTTGCTTTGGTTTGATCTAGATGTTCCAAACTTCATATTTTGTAATCTTTTAAATTTATTTTTCATGCATATAACTTATTGATCTTTGTAGAGCGGTACATGTTGTTACTTTCTTTTGGAGACATTGTGTTTATGATTTGATTTGGTTCAACATGTACGTTTAGAACCCTTTGTTGGTATTATGTTGCATGTGTTGTGACATCATATCTTTGTAGAATAAGCGATAGGGTATACCTGAGCTATAACCACCTGTGGGGGTACCACATGCATGTCCTCTTAACACCGAGGCATGATACTTTCCGTGGCGGTGTGATCAGTCTACGGCGTCTCCGTTTGGGCTCCGGAGGAAGTGGGCCATTTGGTGTTTTTGTTGTGGGAGGCGTATGAGTCGGCCCTAGTTTCTGTTCTGTTTTGTGGATTTGTGATGTTTGTGCTAGATATACCTTCCGATTAGCATGCATTTGGATTCGTGGTCCAATGTGTGATTTGCCTATGTGACATTATTTTGACTTGTTTGTGTGGCAAGGCATATTTGTGTTTTGTTCTGAGCTCGGTATGAAATAACCCCTTAGCCACTTTGATTCAGCTTTTTGTTTGTATTATTAATTTTGTTGATTCAGATATATTCTATTCAAACTTCGGAGATTATATTTTTTTTCATCGGTATTTATTCTTGAGGCTTTACTCAGTATTTAGTTCAGTTGATTTCGTATTTCAGTTGTGCATCTTTTGTATATCTTTATCCGTACTGGGCATTTGGCTCATGCTGTGTTTTTCTTCCGGCAGGTCTGCAGGGGCGATTTAGGGTTTCGTGTGAAGAGAGTTACATTTGACCATATATGTTTATTTGATTTTAGGTTTTGATTATTAAGTAAATTTTTGGAGAATTGTATTTAATTCGATATTGATGGATTATCAACTATTAAATATTTTGAAGTTATTCGTGCTCTATTTACTTATTTTGAGGTTTGTTGTGCTTTGCACGTGACCTTCCTTTCCTATTCGGGAAGGGGGTGTTACAGAGATGGTATCAGAGCTTAGGTTATGATTTTGTAGATTGCCTTTAGGCTTGACCTGTGAGTTGTGGGTAAACCACTGGGTAGACGTAGGAGTTTATTTCAATTTGGTTATCTGTTTGGTTGGTTTTGATTTTGACCAGGTGTTGGTCTCTTTTGATTTGTAGTTGATTTGAGGAATGTGAGATAATTTTGCCAAAGTGATTATTGTTATGAGATGGAGTAATGATACTAGTTAAGAATTATGATTAGATCATTAAGAAGAATAAAACTATATTTTGTACGGTTAAGAAATGATCATATGATTATGATATGAGTATTTGTATCGGCGAGTTTTGATATTGGAGAATTATTTGTTAAGAGTTATTTCTGGTAACAATTATTATGATCCTGGAATAGTGGATTTGATTTGGGTTATGTTTTGATTTTTGTTAAGCTTGTGGATAATTTGAGGTATGCATATTGATGAGATAATTTGATAAATTAAAAACTATTAAGCATAGAGGATCTCTTATAAATTTGAGTTGTTGATATTTGAGGTGATTAGATTAATCATTTGGAGTTAATGATCAATTTTGCGGTTATTTCTAGTGGAATAGAATATTAGAGTTATGTTATGCGAAGTTTTATTTTTATGATAGTATGAGGAGATCTTTGAATATGTTGGGTTAAGGTTTACACTAAGAGAATGATGATTTATTAAATGATTAGTGGTGAATCCAATTGATTTTTAGAGATCTTGAACATCTATATGTTGCTTATACTAATAACAAAATGTGACTTAGAATTTGATATGGCGATGAAGAGGTCTTAGTAATATATTTTTGGGTGTAATAATATTTGAGAATTAATTTGGATTGAGGCTCTTGAAGAACTTAGGAAGAGTTGGTGATATAATTTGTAGAGTTATTTTGTTTATTTAATGTTATTGTAGTTTTGCATGAATTTGTTTTTATATAATAAATTGTTAGATCCTAATCATGTGCAGAACATGAGTTTTTCTTTTCGAATTAAAGATAATTTTGAATATTTTGGGTATTCGAACTCGATTATGGATGTGGAGAAAATTATAGGTTTTCGAATTACGTTCCGAAGAGTACGTTTGCAAGAATAAAAATCAAGAAATTGACGGGGCCGCACCAACTCTGGAGCATGTGGTTTAATTTGATACAGAACGAAGACCTTACCAAGGCTTGATGTTGTAGCTGCCGAATCTTCTATAAGTACATGGATAATTATGTGGATCGATGGACTTATCAGCCTTGATCGTTACAAAGGACGATACTACGTCTTAACTAAAGTTCATGAATAATTATTCAATTTAAATAAAAATAAAACTTTCTATAATTTATTTGAATTTCGAGGACGAAATTATTTTTAAGGGGGAAAGAATGTAATAACCCATATTTTTTTGAATAATTAAATATTAATTGATTTCATTTATAATAGTATAATTGAATTGAAAAAGGTAAGTTACTATTTTTTTTTCTTCCTTGTTTTGTTTGGAAAGTTAAATTTTTTTAGTAAACTATTAAATAATTGATTAAATTAAAATTGAGTAGTCCATTAGGGTTTTGGTAACTCTTATATTGATTCCTATTTATATTTGAAGAGTGAAGATGTAACCCTAAGCCTATTCTAATTTGATTAGTTAAATTCCCGCATAGAATACTTATACGCAGTGCAGCTCATTAGAAAAATCATAATTAATTCATCCGATGTCGGAATTGAGTGAATCCAAAGCCTATTTCTTCAGTTTTTCGTTCTCTACAATTCTAAAGAGGAAAACGAGTTATTTGACATCATATTTATGTCTGAAATTACTGGAAACCACAATCTATTCTAATTCCCGCGACTATTTTCAACCCTAATTTTAAAAATTCGTAACTCAGTCATATTAACTCCGAATCGAGTGATTCTTGAGCCTATTTCGTGTATCTTTTCGAGAGCTACAATTTTTTGGAGATATGAAGAGATTTTTAAGACTCTAGAAGACCCAAAAGTCAGATTCTTTACTGCTGCATATTGAAGGAAGGCGAACAATGAAGGTAAATATTATTTCATATTTTGATTTTAAGTTTAGTTATGAGAATTTTTAAATTAGTGGTTATTTTTAAATTAAATATAGATATGAAAGTAGATATCATGATAATCAGAATGAGGAGATAAATTTATATAGAGGAATATGATTTGATTGAACGTAAACGTTAAAATCTGAAAATCAGTTTCTATATTTTTAGGTATATTGTGTGGCTTATATCTCTTAATTTGACCGTTGGATCGTTATAATTTTTGGATATGTTATACATATATAAGTTGAGAATATGTTCACCAATTTTGAACCGTTAAAAATTAACGTATAATTTGTTATGAATTTTAAGAAGGGGTTGATTTAGAATTTTTGTAGCAGAATTTTCAGCAATAAGTTCTAATATTTAAAAATGTATAACTTAATGATTTTAAATCTGATTTGGGTGATTCTTGAGGCTAAATTGGAGTATTTGAAGTCTAGTTTCTGGTAAAGCTAGTTAATTTGACAAATAAGTTTTAATTAATGGTGATAAGATCAGAATAGCGGACTGACGTATTAAAAATAGTTGTCATATTGGGGTTTTTAAGATTTCTTAAGTTTTGTTATTGACTTTTAAGTTTTGAAATATTAATAGTGATCTAAGGCGATAATTAAAGGCATCTTAAATGAGTTATAAATTATTTTGGAATTATTAGTTTGGATTATATTTAATTCGAGGCGAATATATTTATGCGGTGATTAAGATTTCGTATTTGATATTGTTGGCATTGGATGTTAAGATTTTGTGGAGTGTGCTATAAGTGGTTTTGCGTATCAGGTACGGATTCCGTACTCCATTCCTTTGATTATTGTTATATTCTTTACATCTCGTGATATCTCGCCATTCGTTACCTTTCGGTTATATTTCTGTTGACGCTCTTGAATAGAAGTTTGATCTTCGACATCTTCACTTTATTTTATAATTTGAACTCTTTTCTTTCTATTATAATTTAAAACATATTCCATATTTCTTCAGCGATACTCTCATCATGTTGATTTGTTTGTTTTGCTAATCGTTCAGAATTTGGTGCTCGCTTAATTGTTTCGTTTCTAATCAAATTCTTATTTTGCTTTGGTTTGATCTAGATGTTCCAAACTTCATATTTTGTAATCTTTTGAATTTATTTTTCATGCATAAAACTTATTGATCTTTGTAGAGCGGTACATGTTGTTACTTTCTTTTGGAGACATTGTGTTTATGATTTGATTTGGTTCAACATGTACGTTTAGAACCCTTTGTTGGTATTATGTTGCATGTGTTGTGACATCATATCTTTGTAGAATAAGCGATAGGGTATACCTGAGCTATAACCACCCGTGGGGGTACCACATGCATGTCCTCTTAACACCGAGGCATGACACTTTTCGTGGCGGTGTGATCAGTCCACGGCGTCTCCGTTTGGGCTCCGGAGGAAGTGGGCCATTTGGTGTTTTTGTTGTGGGAGGAGTATGAGTCGGCCCTAGTTTCTGTTCTGTTTTGTGGATTTGTGATGTTTGTGCTAGACATACCTTCCGATTAGCATGCATTTGGATTCGTGGTCCAATGTGTGATTTGCCTATGTGACATTATTTTGACTTGTTTGTGTGGCAAGGCATATTTGTGTTTTGTTCTGAGCTCGGTATGAAATAACCACTTAGCCACTTTGATTCAGCTTTTTGTTTGTATTATTAATTTTGTTGATTCAGATATATTCTATTCAAACTTCGGAGATTATATTTTTTTTCATCGGTATTTATTCTTGAGGCTTTACTCAGTATTTAGTTCAGTTGATTTCGTATTTCAGTTGTGCATCTTTTGTATATCTTTATCCGTACTGGGCATTTGGCTCATGCTGTGTTTTTCTTCCGGCAGGTCTACAGGGGCGATTTAGGATTTCGTGTGAAGAGAGCTACATTTGACCATATAGGTTTATTTGATTTTAGGTTTTGATTATTAAGTAAATTTTTGGAGAATTGTATTTAATTCGATATTGATGGATTATCAACTATTAAATATTTTGAAGTTATTCGTGCTCTGTTTACTTATTTTGAGGTTTGTTGTGCTTTGCACGTGACCTTCCTTTCCTATTCGGGAAGGGGGTGTTACATGTATGGTTTAAAGTCATAAATATCGCTAAAATAATTACTAAAATATCACAAAATGTATGTTTCCTCTAGATTTTAATCCTCTGTGGCGCTTGCTAAATTCTTATTTTTTGCTGAGGGGTAGACTTTTTGTTCTAGACTTTAATCTTCTGAGAAGAGGGATAGAGTGACTGGAGTCTACCTGTGATCTTGCATAGTAAATATAGAAAGACTTTTATCACTAGTCTATCACATATGATCTTGCTCCAATATCGACCGTCATAATTAATGATAAATGCAAACTAACTTCAAAAGTAGGTGTATATAGAAACATAATTATGTTTTTCTTATTGTATCTGCATAAAATGAAAATATTTATAATTACATATATATTTTCCATTTAATATAATGTTCATAATTTCCTAAATGTTTTCACTTTTCACCTTAGGGAGCTTGAAAATAGAGTTTAATTAGGACTACAATTTTTATTTTAAAATTTTAGCAAGTGTTTAATTATAGAAACCGTACTCATCTTCTCCCCTGCCAATCCCCAAATTGATATTCTCTTCATTTCACAAAATAGTCTTATTTTGATTTAGTTTTTAGTCAATTTACGTAATACTTAAATTCAAAATTAAATATGTATTTTTGATTTTAATTAAAACAATATTTAATATTGTAAACTACTTCAACACTAAATACATACTTGTTTCTTCTAACATCAAAATAAAAATGACATCGCAATATAAATTTTGAAATTTCGCAAATTAACTAAGTCAAATGGGACACTACTTACACCACCACCAAAAAAATAATTTAGTAATTAAAATTCATGTGTTTACAAATAAACATATATAATTGGTGTTTTCATTTCTACAATGTCCTGGCAAACATATAAGGTATTTGCTTCATAAGAGTTGAATTAGGACAGTGGAAGTGGAACAAACAGTTTATTTAAGTTGACATGCATATGATATACAAGTGGACTACAACATGGAAGTAGCTATATATCAACAGTTCTGTTAATATTTCTACCAAACTACATGTTCTGATCACATCGAGCAAAGCTGTAATCTCGGCCAAGGACCAAGAAATAACGTAAGTTCATACGGAAGAGTAATGAACTTGATGTAATATGGTAATAAATATGAAAGCAATATTGAAGACAAAGGATGGTGAAGATTTTTACATACAACACACATATCATTTAGATTAACCAAATAGCCTATTTATAGGCAAACACATATTACTAATACATAATATAAAACAACCCAAAAGACTCCTAAATATAGCTAAACAAACTCCTACTATTAGGTAGGAAACCAATAGACACATAGGACTATCAAAGGACTTTAGGAATGCCAAAGAGTTCTAGGAATTTCAAGAGACTCAACAATCCCTCCCTTAAACTGATGTTCCATACATAACATTCAGTTTAATAAGAGTCAAACTTTGAAACGCCATCCTTCATGAAAATTGAATCATTTGAAGTGCAAACACCAAGTAACTTCCTGAGCTTCTGAAATGCAGGAACTTTGAGAGGCTTTGTTAAAATGTCAGCAATCTGATCTTCACTTCAGAAGTAAATAAGATTAATGACTCCATCATTCGTGAGATCCCTCAAAAAATGATACTTCACATCTATATGCTTGCTTCGACCATGTAAAATAGGATTTTTTGAAAGCTTTATTACTGAACTGTTGTCACAATAAATCTGAGTAGGTCCATCCTCTTTCCAATGCAGTTCTTTAAGAATTTTCTTTAGCCAAATAGCTTGACAAGCACAAGCGGTTGCAGCAACAAATTCAGCTTCAATGGTTGATAATGTAACAATAGGTTGCTTCTTCGATGACTATGAAACAGCTCCTGTCCCCATCATGAAAACATACCCAGATGTGCTTTTTAGATCATCTGAATCTCCTGCATAATCACTATCCGTAAAGCCAAACAAATCTGACTTTTCTCCCTTCTTGTAAAACATAGTACCTTGTAAGTATCGAAAAATTCTTTTTGCAGCCAAGAGATGAATCTCTGTAGGACACGCCATGTACCTGCTAATCACACTTACAGCATGCATGATATCAGGTCTTGTTGCAGTTAAATACATTAAACTCCCCACTATCTGTTTGTAAAGAGTGTCGTCAACCTTCTTTCCTCCATTATCTTTGTTTAGCTTTAAACCAAACTCAGATGGTGTATTTACAGGATTACAATCCTTCATCTGAAACCTGTCCAAAATTTCTCGCACATACTTCTTTTGAGAAATAAAAATTCCATCAGACGACTGCACCACTTCAATCCCAAGAAAGTAATGCATCAAGCCAAGATCGGACATCTCAAATTCAGCCATCATGGATTTCTTAAAACTTTCAAACATGGTTGAATTTCCAGTATAGATTAAATCATCTACATATAAACTAACAATGAGCATTTTTTCTCCATCTTCAATCTTTATAAAAAGTGTATGTTCATAAGGACATTTTTGAAATCCTTCCTTCAAAAAATAAGTTTCTATACGATTATACCAAGCCCGTGGAGCTTGTTTTAATCCATATAGAGCCTTCTTTAACTTATACACTTTATGCTCATTGCCAATTTTCACATAACCAGGAGGTTGATCAATAAATACCTCTTCTTTCAAATCTCCATGCAGGAAAGCTGATTTTACGTCCAACTGAAAAATAGGCCATGAGTTTTGAGCTGCCAATGCAATCACCAATCTGATTGTGTCATGCCTTGCAACTGGAGCAAAGACTTCTTTATAATCAACACCAAACTCTTGTTTGTAGCCCTTAGCCACCAAGCGTGCCTTGTGCTTGTCAACTTCTCCATTCTCCTTCAGCTTTGTCTTGTAAACCCACTTTACACCAATTATTTTCTGCCCTTTGGGAAGATCACAAAGCTCCCAAGTATCATTTCTTTTTATGGCTATAATTTCTGCATCCATAGCCTTTCTCCATTTTGATTCTTTGACAGCCACTTCGAAAATGGTAGGATCACAATCTGAAAATAGAGCAAAATGTGTAAGTGGATCATCACCTTGGTCAACTCCAGTTACCTCATAATCAGTCATCCATGTTGGTCTTCTTCGAACACGTTGAGGCCTTTGTGATTCAGCTGCAAGTGGGCTTTGATCGGCTACTGGAACATTTTGAGTGGGTCCCTGTTCTTGCTCATTTTCCACAGGCTCCTGCCCTTTCTCATCATCATCAAAATCTGCTGGAATATTTTGTTGAACACCATTTTCATTCCATGACCAGGTACTTTTTTCATCAAAAACCACATCACGGCTGATAACTATTTTCATGGTGCTAGGATTGTATAGCTTATAAGCTTTGGACTTATCACTAACACCAAGAAAAATGCATTTTTCTCCCTTGTCATCTAGTTTCCTCCTTTTCACATCTGGAATATGAGCATAGGCAATACACCCAAAAATTCGGAAATGATCTACAACAGGTTTCCTTCCGCTCCATGCTTCTTCCGGTGTCATATTTTGAACAACATAAGTGGGACTTCTGTTCAAAATATAAATGCTCCAATTAACAGCTTCAGGCCAGAAGGTTTTTGGAATGCCGCTCATATTTAAAGGGCTTCGCACCATATTCATAATAGTACGATTTTTCCTTTCGCACACTCCATTTTGTTGGGGTGTGTAGGCTGCTGTAAGTTGTCTCTTGATTCCATGAACCTCACAGAAATTTGCAAATTCATGTGAGTTATACTCTCCACCACGATCAGTACGAAGAACTTTGATGGGACTGCCAACTTCTTTCTCAACGAGCACTTTATAGCTTTTAAAGGCTCCAAAAGCTTCAGATTTTTCTTGCAAAAAATAAACCCATGTTTTACGACTATAATCATCAATGAAGGTAATTATGTATCTTTTACCTCCATTAGATTGTGGTGTTATTGGCCCGCAAATATCGGAATGAACAATTTCCAATATCTTCTTCGCTCTACAAGATTTTCCTTGTGGAAACAGATTGCAGTGTTGTTTGCTAACAACACACTGTTCACAAACTTGAGAAGGAGCTGTAATTTGAGGAAGACCCGTCACCATGTTCTTCTGTTGTAGTGTTTTTAATCCACCAAAATTCAGATGCCCATAGCGGAAGTGCCATAGCCATGCTTCATCCTTCACTTTCGTTGAGAAACATGAATGAGTGGTGTTGCGGAGATAAAGCGGGAACATACGATTTGCTGTCATGTTAACTTGAGCAATTAAGCCCAACTTTGCATCTTGAATCTGACATACTCCATCTTTGATAGAAATCTCGTATCCCTTTTCTTGCAACTAACCCACACTAAGCAAGTTGGTCTTTAAATCTGCCACAAAAAGAACATTAGCAATAGTGTGGGTGGTATTTCCTTTAGCTTGAATTGTTACCTTTCCTTTTCCCATAACTGAAACCGTGGAATTGTCACCGAACTTAACAGAGCTGCGGAAAGATTCATTCAAGTCAGAAAATGCATCCTTATCTCCACACATGTGATTGCTGCAGCCAGTGTCTAAATACCACATGTTTTGTTGAGTTTCTTCCTTCACGTGACATGCCATCAAAAGAGACACTTCTTCTTTTTCTGCATAATTAGTTTTTTCTCCACTTTGTCTATTCAAAATAGTTTCACATTCTGACTTATAATGGCCATACCTATGACATCTGTAACATTCAACATTAGACTTGTCTGCTGACTTTGGTCTATAAGTTGTTGAGTGGTAGCCGCCACGACCCCTGCCTCTTCCTTGAAATTGACTTTCTTGATGCTGATGATTTTGTTGATTCCAACGATTATTGTTGAATCGTCCCCCTCTACCTCGATCATTGCCTCTACCTCGTCCTCTATGAGCTCCACTGGGTGTAAAGTTATTATTTGATGAGGCCTTCAATGCTTGTTCTTCTTTATCCTGCTGGTTAATTTTTTTCTCATGAACCAATAAAGAACTTTGTAACTCATCAATGGAAAGTTTATCAACATCATTAGCTTCTTATATAGAACAGACAACAAAATTAAATTTTGGTGTCAAGGATCGAAGAATCTTCTCAATAATGGTTACATCCTTTGTCTTGTCGCCATGGATTCGCATTTGATTAACGATTGCCATCGTTCTTGAAAAATAGTCTGTAACTGATTCTCCTGATTTCATTCGAAGCATTTCGAACTCCGAACGAAGTGCTTGAAGCTGCTGCCTCTTAGCCCTTGCTGTACCTTTATACTTCTTCTTCATGGAATCCCAAATATCCTTGGAAGTGTCTTTGCTAAGAATTGTTTCCAAGATGGGACGATCAATGGCCTGAAAAAGATAATTTTTTGCCTTCAAATCTTTTAGCTTTCTCCCTTCGAACTCTGCTTTTTGGACATCTGTTGCATCTTTTTCTGGTTGTCCAATTCCAGATTCAACAATTGGCCAATATTCTTTTGACCGCAGAAAATTCTCCATTAGCATACTCCAATGGTCATAGTGACCATCAAAGCGTGGGATCGCCGCTTGCACAAAATTAGAATCTGAAGCCATTGTTTCACTACTTACTTTTCTCTCTTATTTCTAGCTCTGATGCCACTGATGTAATATGGTAATAGATATGAAAGCAATATTGAAGACAAAGGATGGTGAAGATTTTTACATACAACACACATATCATTTAGATTAACCAAATAGCCTATTTATAGGCAAACACATATTACTAATACATAATATAAAACAACCCAAAAGACTCCTAAATATAGCTAAACAAACTCCTACTATTAGGTAGGAAACCAATAGACACATAGGACTATCAAAGGACTTTAGGAATGCCAAAGAGTTCTAGGAATTTCAAGAGACTCAACAGAACTAATTATAAAATTAAAATGGTTATACAGTAGCACGTGATATTACTCCTTCAGTCTCCCCATTTCAAAATTAGATATAAATATTACTTTTTAATCTATTCTAAATTAGAGATACATTTTTTTTTCAAGACTATAAAGTCACGTAATATTCTTTTTTTACTATAATTTCTAGCTTCATACTGCTATTACTGAATTCTTAGTTAATATTTAGGGTATATTTGAAAAGATAAAATTATTCTTAAAATTTGTTGATGCAGTGAAAGTATCAAATGAAGACTCAGATTTTCATATTTTTTTTTAGTATTTATGGAGATTTAATATAATTTGTATATTTTTAGTTACTATTTAGGTAAATCCAGTAGCTAGTTTAATTATTTTTGGCCCATTTGTATTTTCTACTTAGTTTTCTAATTTTATTTATTTTAGGGTTTATTTATTTTTCTTTTCTGAATAGTCATAGAAGAGTTAGTTAATTTATCTCGTTGCGTTGGTACAAAAATTAATCATTCATGTTTTTGTTAGAGCGTTACAGTCTTCATTCCGCCGTATCAGCTATCGTCTTAGAAATCATTTTAATTTTAAAACTAAGGAAAGTTTAAATTGTTGAGTAGAGCAATTAACTTCCTTTACCAACATATATATTGCAGCCCTTTTGGTTGGAGCAGATAAATTTGTAAGAAAACTTCATTGATTATAGCAACTAGTTTGGTGCTAGTTAATTTGTCCGACCAAGCTCAGGCAGGAGAAAATGTTCACATCTATCAAAGGAATTAAGCACAGCTTGAAAGCAACCTGACTAAACGTTATAATCTAATGGTTTGAAATATGAATATACATACGCAAATGATAACTTTGTTCTCATATTGTTTGAAGAAAAAAATTCTCGTAACATATAGGATGTGTTTTACATGTGCGGTGTGTCCCCGGAAAAGCTTTATCGATCGTTGACATGAAGGATGTTTATAGAGTAACTAAATCTTAGAAACTCAATCAACAGTTGCTTTCACTCAACAAAACCTTCATTATTTCTTCACATGAGTTGACAATATACAAAACTTTCACAACGGATAAGTCCGTTAGTTTTATTTATAAAAAGCAGCTGAATTACAAATATTTCCCTTTAAGTTACTAGTAAGTTTCAAAGTAACCCCTCAATTAGCAAAATGAACACTTGACTTCTTATAATTGTTACTTAGTGGCAAGTACGTTCCTTGGGTCAACTTTTCCCAATTTTGTGTCACGTGTCAATCATGCGTATATTTCATGAGGTTATTTTTGTCCTTTTTACAATGTAAAATACTCAATTCTCATGACTAACATGTGAATTGCATAAACTAGGTATTTTACATATATAGTTCTGTGACAAAAATACCATCATTAAATAGACACTCGGGAAACGAAATTTTGAAAAGGTCAATTCAATGAACATAATAATTGACACTAGGTGGCAACTGCAATGAAGTAAGTATTGATAATTGAGAGGTTATTTTGATACTGATTAGCAACTTAGAGGAACATATTTGTAATTCGGTCTAAAAAGTAGATAAACAACTCACCTTACTCCACTACTCGTTCATATATACCAAGTTAGAGCGACCACTAGAACCATAGAAGTCACTTTAATTTTAATTTTCAAAAGACTAAATTCCATTTTGAACTCTCAACTTTAACCCTAAAATTAATTTGCACCCTAAATTTTGTTTTGAAATAATTACACACTATACTTTAGAGAGAAAGCAAAATGCACTGTTGGCATCATCAAGTTGCAATTGTTTGTCAAAAATTACACTGGTATTGAGTAAACTCATAGGAAATATGTTTGTTTCATTAGAATTCAATAAATATTGCATTGCTTCAGTTATCATATTAGATACATATTTATAGAAGGAACCTAACTAATGACAAACACTAACACTAGCTAAATCTTACCACAACACTAAGAGATAATAACTAGTTTACTATATTAGATAACCTTATACTTGACGATATTAGAGAAATGTCTTGTTTTTATACGAAAGAATGTTTAAGAGAATTGCAACCTCTTTTGTTTAGTATATATTAAGTCCACAATGCACAGAAGGAATCTAGAAGGGGAGGTTGAATAATCCTTTAAAAATTCTTTTTCCCAAGTTAACAATTTAAGTTTTTGAGTCATGCAACGGAATAAGTTGTAAAACCCCTTTAGATATTTTGGAAAAAATATGTTAATAAATTTAGTATTCGTAGTGTTGGGGTATGTTTTTCATGGTAGTCAAAATAAACATGCTTGTAGTCAAAATGAGCATACTTGGATCACTTTTGTCAAAAATGAACAGCTTGTGGTTTCATTTGTCAGAAAGGAGCAACTTATGTTATGCCTATAAAAGGCACCCGAGACCCTCACAGCAAGGGACACCTCCACATTCACAAACCAAGCTCAATAGCAAGTAATAAAGAGAAGAGCAAAGGAATTAATCCGAGAGTTCCAGAAGTGGAGAGAAAAATAGCTCATTTGAGTTATAGAAAAAAGTGAGAAAGAGAGAAAATAATTACTAATATTATTTTCTCCAATTTGTACATTATTTTTATAGTGGATTTCTGAGATCTCTCCCCGTGGTTTTTTCCCTATTGGGTTTCCACGTAAAAATCTAGTGTTATTATTTTATTTTCATATGTCATTATTTTATTCCATGTTAACAAGCACTAAACAGCTACATATCCTCCACCGTTAAACGTCTTTTCGGCTCGTTATTTGGTGATTTGGCGAGCGATCATAATTTGGCGTTAACATTGGCACTAGAAGGAGGGCCTTTAGTGTTGAATCAAAATCACCCATTATTGATTAAACAAATATGAGAGGTAGCAACTAAAGGGAGATGGTTCTAATTTTTTGAATACTTATTTTCGGCAGACTCACATCCAAAAGCTAAATCTCCATCTCTGTCTATGTTTCAAATAAATATAATAATATGTACTGATATATGGTATATATGACAAATCCCACAACATGCATGATTGTATGATGTACTAATAAATGTTGTGAATACTCGTGATTGCTAGGTTAATTTCACTGGCGGAACCTAAACAGTCCACTTCAGACAACAAACTCTGACAATGATGCCCAATACTCCAATTTGGACTTCGGCTATCGCTCACACGAACTTATTATTTATATTCGAAGCTAATCCAGGACATATCGTTCGGACGGCTCTAGACAAATGAGGAGCAGGCCAAAAAGTCGCTTCCTGATTCGCAGTAGGCGCAAAAACCGCTAGCATGATAGATCCACAACAGGCACAAAAGCCGCTCGCAGGACAGGAGCAGACCGAAAAGTCGCTCCCCGATCTGCAGCAGGCACAGAAGCCGCCCGTTGGACAGATCTGCAGCAGGCACAAAAGCCGCTCGCAGGACAAAAGCAGGCACAAAAGCCGCTCACAGTCGTCGGAGCCGCTCCGGTGATAGTTCGTTGGAAAGAGAGAAAGTAAAGAAAATTGCATCAGCCATTGAGGCGCTGACAGACAGGAAGCATCCTCTGGGACGGTCAAGCACCCTCCAGGACAATTAAAGCACTCTTCGGGATGGTCAAGCACCCTCTGGGACAATCAAAGCACTCTCTGGGATAGTCAAGCATCCTCCGGGACAATTAAAGCACCTTTCGGAACGGACAACATTCTTCGGGATGGACTTAACGTTCTCCCGAACAGACAACATTCTTCGGGACAAACAATTTATATTTGACGAGGATACAATTTTCTATCAAACGTAGGACTACTGACACTATAATCGGGGAATGAAGCAAAGGAGGTTTAAGATCAGTGATTTGGATCTTTGGGAGGGATTGTGCCTATCAAGAAAAGGATACAAAACTTAACAAAACAATTCATATAACAGAGGAAACTATGCGAGCAAAACAAACGCTTATAACAAGGTCACAATTTATAAACTCTCTTATTTTAAGTTCCTTACAATAAGAGAGTGGGGAATAATGTTGGGGTATGTTTTTCATGGTAGTCAAAATAAACATGCTTGTAGTCAAAATGAGCATACTTGGATCACTTTTGTCAAAAATTGGCAGCTTGTGGTTTCATTTATCAAAAAGGAGCAACTTATGTTATGCCTATAAAAGGCACCCGAGACCCTCACAGCAAGGGACACCTCCACATTCACAAACCAAGCTCAATAGCAAGTAATAAAGAGAAGAGCAAAGGAATTAATCCGAGAGTTCCAGAAGTGGAGAGAAAAATAGCTCATTTGAGTTATAGAAAAAAGTGAGAAAGAGTGAAAATAATTACTAATATTATTTTTCCCAATTTGTACATTATTTTTATAGTGGATTTCTGATATCTCTCCCCGTGATTTTTTTCCAATTGGGTTTCCACGTAAAAATCTGGTATTATTATTTTATTTTCGTATGTCATTATTTTATTCCATGTTAACAAGCACTAAACAACTACATATCTTCCACCGTTAAACGTCTTTTCGGCTCGTTATTTGGTGATTTGGCGAGCGGTCAGAATTTGACGTTAACACGTAGAATTCAAGCACATAGATAATTAAAGATATAAAGGTAAATGAGACAAGAAATTTTAAAGAGATTCGGAGAACAAAGATTTTTTAATCCTCTTTTTAACTCCATTGAATAGGGATGATCAACTAAGATAATACACAGAATACAAGCTCACAAAAAATTACAAATATTTCACTAAGAAACAATAGTCACTAAGACTAACTAATATAATCAGTGAGACTAGATTTGAATCACTAAAAGTGTAATATGATTTATGTGTGGTTGCTAATTAAACGTTTACCTTAAAAACAGATAGTATTAGCAGCAAGGTTGATTTCTCTTGAATTGTAAAGTAGGGTTTTTTAGGCGGTTGGCACTTAATCTTTTTTCTTTAGCTCAAATGACGTTCATTAACCTTCAAAGGTTGAATTGATGTGCCTTTTATAGTCCATTCTTGAATGCCCATTGGATTTGACCGTCTGAATAAAGCTGCCAGTGACACTTGGCATTTGTCTGTTCTTTGCATTGTTCCCCAGTCGGCGGCCCCATGAGACGTCACTTTTTGTAGGTATATTAGTGAGTGCCAACGCTGTGAATAGAGTTATTGGTAAAGTTGTCTTATTCCTTTTGTCCCTTTGTATTGTCTTGTCATGAGGTGTCATATCGAATGCACAACACTACGATCTTAAGTTATTAGAATTTTATGATCTTAAATTCTTAGAGCTTTACAATCTTTGACTTGTTCGTAGTGTAAGCTTTAGCTCTAGTATCTACCACAACATTGCGAACTTAAGTTATTGGAACTTTATGATCTTAAATTCTTAGAACTACTACCACAACACTGCGATCTTAAGTTAGTTGAACTTTACGATCTTAAATTCTTAGAACTCTGTGATCTTTGACTTATTGGTTGTGTAAGTTTTTCTTCTACTATCTAGTATCGTTTAGTGTAACTCACTAAATGATTTTCACTTTACAATTGCGTTTTGAGAGATAGTAGTCATTAAACGATCCTTAGGCTATGCGGTAGAGTATGTTGTAAGTAAAAAAGCCGTATCTCATTAGGGTTAGGGTTAGGGTTCGTGTTGGCTGAGAAAGAGAAAAATCTACAAAAAGTACGAAATTAATTGATGATTTAAAGAAAGGAGAAGGACAGGTAAACAATTACTCTAGTAACGCGTGGCAAAACTCTTAGGGTGAAAGAGTTTTCTCAGGTGTCTTGAGTCTAAAGAAAATCAAACGTCCCTTCTTCAGGAATGGAAGGAGTATTTATAGAATTTCTTGAAAAGTGATCATGTGTCTGGCACATGTCTAGGTTATGTGTCTGATATGTGACCTTAGGAGAAATTCCAAAAATACCTTTAGTTACCCAAGTAATGCTTGAATCGTCTTGTCCTTCTAGCCGCGAATCCAATCCCTCAAACAATTCCCAAAATGAGTTACCTCCATAAGCCTTTTGCCTCAAGACTCAAGGAGGCCTCTCTCAGGTCTCGTATTCCAAGGTTTTTGTTAATCCATGCATTTTCTCTCTTTTTTCTTTCTCTGAACATCATGTAATTTAATCTCGTCATCAGAAACCTTAGAGGAGCTAGGCATGGAACAGGAGAGGGTTATGTCCTAGGGGGTCGAACCCTAAGGGGAAGGGCCAAACCCCTAGTGTGGCCGAACCTTAAGGGGCCAAACCCTAGGTTCGTGCCTCCTTCGGTTCTTTTCGTTCGACTTGACTTTTCTTGATTAATTTTCATCATTTTCTCCTGATTCTAGGCCCCGTGAGATAATGCTTTAGTAAATGCTTATCACATCCTATGTGATTAGTTTGAGGGGATACTACTTTCAATCTCCCATTTGCACTAAAGTCAGTCGCCCTGGTATCTCATACTCATCTTCTTTAAGTGGCGATCAAACTGCTGCTGAGATAATCCTTTAGTAATTAGATCTGCAATGTTGTTCTGAGAGTCCACTCTCTATATGGTGACTTCTCCTCTTTCAATGATTTCTTTAATCAAATGAAAGCGTCGTAACACATGTTTGGATTTCTGATGAGACCTAAGTTCCTTGGCTTGTGCAACAGCTCTAGTGTTGTCACAATGTAAAGGCATTGATCCTTGTATGCTAGGAACCATTCCAAGTTCTGTAACGAACTTTTCTATTCAAACAACTTCTTTTGCAGCTTCACTTACAGTTGTGTACTCTATCTCTGTCACTGAATCAACAACTATTTACTGCTTGAAACTTTTTCCACTCACTGCACTCATCATTTAAGGTAAACACATACCCCGAAATGGATTTGCTGTCGTCTTGGTCAGTCTGAAAACTCGAGTCTGTATAACGCTCTAGTTTCAAATTATACCCACCATAAACGAGAAACACATCCTTAGTTCTTCTTAAGTACTTTAAGATATTTTTCACTGCTTTCCAATGATCTTTTCTAGGATTTAACTGATATTTGCTTGTCACACTCAGTGCATAAGCAACATTAGGTCTCGTACATATCATCTCATACATGATAGATCCTATTACCGAAGCATAAGGTATCTTACTCATACGATCTCTCTCTTTAGGTGTCTTTGGGGACAATTTCTTGGAGAGATGTACTCCTTGGCTCGTCGGTATGAGACCCCTCTTAGAGTTTTTCATGCTAAACTTCTTTAACATCAAATCAATGTACGTTCCTTGGGTCAAGCCGAGCATCCTTTTAGATCCATCTCTATAGATCTTTATCCTCAAAATATAGGATACTTCTCCCAAATCTTTTATGGAGAAATGTTTAGACAACCATGCATATTTTAACTGATTGAAGCATCGGTATGTCATTCTCCATCAGTAGTATATCATCAACATATAGTACTAGGAATGTCACAGCACTCTCACTGACCTTCTTGTACACACATAGTTCATCCTCGTTTTTGATAAAATCAAACTCTTTGATTGTCTCATCAAAACGAATGTTTCATCTTCGAGAAGCTTGTTTTAATCCATAAATGGATCGTTGTAGCTTACATACTTGATTTGCTCCAACCTTTGAAATAAATCCCTCTAGATATATAATATATACATCATCTTCTAGTTTCCCATTGAGGAAGGCCATCCTCACGTCCATTTACACCCTATAGGATTAATACCTTTTGGAGGGTTAACTGAAGTCCACAAATGGTTTCATACATTGAGTCCATTTTGGATTTCATGGTCATTTGTCATTTCTTTGAGTCTCTACTACGCATAACCTCATCGTATGTAACTGGATTATCATCATCTATGATGCGTACCTCATCATTATCCTCTATGATGAATCCATACCTTTCAGGTATCTTCGGTACTTTTTTAGATTTACGATTTAGTTGTGGTACAATAGGTCTATCTATAAGTTCCTCCATTTGACTTATAGTATTTTGTGGTTCTTGAACTTCTTCAAGATCTATTTTCCTCTCACTAGCCCCTTCAAAGATAAACTCCTTTTCCAAGAAGGTAGCGTATTTCGCCACAAACACCTTTTGCTCAGTAGAATTATAAAAATAATACCCTAAACATTCTTTAGGATATCCCACAAATCTGTTTGTCAGATTTTGTTCCAAGCTTATCATCTTGAAACTTTTTCACATAAGCTGGACAACCCCAAATCTTAACATGCTTAAGACTAGGTTTCCTCCATATCCATAATGAGTCTTAAGGACAAATTTTGAGGGTACCTTATTTAGTAGATATACAACTGTTTTTAGGGCATAACCCCAGAAGAATACTGAAAGATCGGTAAAACTCATCATAGACTGCATCATGTCCAACAAGGTATGATTTCTCCTTTCAGATACACCGTTCAACTGTTGCGTACCAGGAGGAGTCCATTGTGAGAAAATACCATTATCTTTGAGATGATCTAGAAACTCATTGCTCAAGTATTCCCCTCCTCGTTCCGATCGAAGAATCTTAATACTCTTGCCAGTTTGTTTCTCTATTGCACTCCTGAATTCTTTGAACCTTTCAAATGATTCAGATTTATATTTCATCAAATACACATATCCAACTCTTGAATAATTATCAGTGAATGTAATGAAATATGAATACCCTCCTCTAGCATGTGTTGTCATAGGTCCACATACATTAGTGTGTACTAACTTTAACAACCCTGTTATAACACTCTCTCCATATCAACTAAATGGAGATTTAGTCACCTTACCCATGAGACAAAATTCATAAGTTGGATATTATTCATATAATCTAAAAGCTCATCTTTATGCAACTTGTTTAGTCTTGTATCATTAATATGATCGAGTCTACCACATAAAGGTATAATTCACATCATCTCTTTTTCTTTTATTAGTTTGTTTAATTTAAAAAATATTTTCATGTGAGTCAAGTATATAAAGTCCATCAAGCAATCTACTAGTTCCAAACAAAACATCATTATTATAAATAGAACAACTATTGTTCTTAATTATAATATCAAAACCTTCCTTGTCTAACAACGGAATAGAAATAATGTTTCTTATAAGAACTAGAATATAGTAACAATTTACTAACTTAATAGACTTGTCCGTAGGCAACGCTAAACTATAAGTTCCTACGGCTAATGCAACAACCTTTACTCCATTCTCCGCACATAGGATTACTTCCCATTTGTTTAGTCTTTTACTTCTGCTTAATTTCTGCAAAGAATTGCATATGTGAGAACCACACCCGATATCCAATACCTACATATAGATTTATTTCAATCATAAACAAACTTGTATTTGTAACTAAAATTTTACCAAGTTTATTCTGCTTAACCTCTACAAGATACTCTTTGCAGTTTTTTTCTAGTGACCAGACTTATTGTAGTGGAAGCAAACTCCTTTGCTATCCGCATCAGCTTTCTTCTTATTGTCCTTGGTTTACGCCTTTCCTTTTGCCTTCTTCTTTTTCTTCTTTTCAGAAGAACCTTTGGTCCTCTTCCTTTTCTTGGAAGACTCATCTACTAGTAAGACTTGGTCTTTCTTTGCTAGAAAGTGACTCTCTGCAGTTTTCAACATACTAAGCAACTCAGGAAGGCTAATATCTAGCTTGTTTATGTGAAAATTCACAACAAATTGTGAAAAAAGTCTGGGAGTGACTGCAAGGTCAAATCTTGGTTCAACTCTCTATTCATGACAAAACCCAATTGTCCCAATTGTTTAATCAAATTGATTATTTTGAGGACATGTGTATGTAGTGTCATCGGTCATTCTAAATCAGAAAAGCTCCTTAGATATCTCATATCTGGTAGACCTACTCTGCTCACCATACAAATTTTAAAGGTGTAGCAAAATGGTAGGTGCATCCATTTTCTCCTGTTGACGTTGTAACTTATTACTCATAGAAGCCAGCATGATGCACTGAGCCACCTGTGCATCATCTTGCGACTTTCTAAAAGTAGCAATCTCTTCTTCAAAGGCATTGTCTGCAACCGTTGCAGGAACTAGCGAATTAAGGACATAAGCTAGCTTTTCAGCTGTGATAAGTATTCTCAAATTCCTTAACCAATCCGTATAATTCGGTTTGATTAACTTATTAGCATCTAATATGCTCCGCAGTAAATGAATTAGATATTGTAAAATTCTGTAAATGAAATTTTAACAACATTAGCATGCATTCATTTTATTAATCATCAGATTAATTAGGTCTTTATTAAAATGGTGTATTCCACTATTTTCTTCAAACTATATGACCCTCCATATACAGTTCAATAGATTTAGTTAAAAATCTGCTAGTAGGAAATGATCCTATTGCCATAAATATATAGCCTTGTGTATGCACAACAAACTATAGATTTATTCAATAAGTAGATAACTTTTGTTAATTACATCCCCATGTAACTCCTTTTTCTTTTGCCTCTTAGATGATAATGATCAAGTGTGTACACATCTGAACCAATATTATCTAAGTTAAGTTAGACCTAACATTCCCATACAAGTGAAAAGAAAAATATAGTTCTTATGTGTGCACAATAAAACGGTATTGTTCAATTCCTTGTAAACATATAATGTAATAAAGCAACATAACCAATACTTAATATAAGTCTTATGTGTGCGTACAAACTCATATCAAATACTTGATACTCTATTGTTTCACCATGTTAGATGGCTACGTTTGACATTCTTAATATCCTTGAACGTAATCAACTTAATATTTTCTCCTTGAGGGTTATTGTTATTAATGGTCTCATGTAGAACATATATCTCATGTATAATAATATATTAATATATAACTAGCATGCACTTATAGAATACTATATTCTACTTGGGATGATTATGGACGTAATTCTAGTTTAGTTCGTTCGAGCCACCAAGTGAACCAAAAAGTCAAACATAGGGTACAAGAATAAAATTTGAATATAACTATTACATTCAACCTAGGCTTCATTACAAATGAGTCTTCAGTGCTCCTGCTCCTCAGCTCTAATTTCCTAAGTGATTCTACTAAATCCTATTACAATCTATTTTTTATAAAACAAAAACCTTGATCAGCAGTCAAGCGGAAGTACACAGGAGGGAGATATAATTTTACATCAAAAAAATTAGATAGGCAAGGTACGCTGGCCCCATTTATAAAAACCTCATTCATTCATGCATCCATCAAAAATTAAATCCAATCTCATTAGTCAATGTTCTATAATCATCCGCTTTATTATTATACATGTCATCACATGTATCAATAAAAGATTATCATACATGTCATCACATGTATCATCAAACATTCATCTCATGAATTAAACATTATATATATATATATATTGATATTATTTATGGGCAATAAAAGTTTGCATGAAATCCAATTCCAAATCCAAAATAAACTCCTTTAATTTTAATTTCGAAATTATTGAAAAGACCAAAAAACTGGAGCTTCCTGATGTCCAAGCGCTGCAGCGCTTGCCCCTAGCGATGCGGTGCTGCGGCTGCAATAGCTGCTGCACTGCGGCGAATCCCAAATCGCGTTTTGACTTTTTCGGATCGCGATTTTGCAACTTTGTTTCATAAAACATGATTTTATACTAACAATTATGCTCAATTAAATTATTCTAAACACATATCAATGTATATACAGAATCAAAACAATTCATAATTCGCATAAGGATGACTCTGATACCACTGTTGGTTTATAGAATTAAGAACATACATACAATCACATACATATAAAGCAAAAACATAGCATAAATCATATTTAAATTTTTTTTGCAATCCCAAGATCAAACGTTAGCTACTCAGTGTGTGCATGTAACACTCTAAAGGTGGTCCACTAAGAGATTATTAATTGAAGAAGTAAATTTAGATTTCTTTAAACCTTTAGTATCTAGCCCTAATTCTCTCTCTCCTAACTCTTTAGGCTATATAGAATTGTTATGTAGTATCTCTATACTCATAGTAACATTCACACTTAATCTATAATAAGGCCTCTCCTTATATAGATTAATCTCCTTCCTAAACTCTTTATGAGTTAGATTTTTAATTCAATTCCTAAACCATTTAGGAACTAAATTATTTATAATAATAATAATAATAATAATAATAATAATAAAACTCATCTTATTAATTTATAATTAGTATTTCTCTAAATACTAAATTATTATTATTATTAAGCCAATAACTTCTAAAATAATATTTCTCTTTTATGGTGTGACCTTTTAGGTTCAATATTATACCAGTAGTAGAATAAATAAATTAGAGTCATTCTAATATTATTTATAACGAATTAAACTCTTTTAATTCAAATATAAATAACAATATTTATTCTACATCATGAGTGACACCTCTCATCATATCATGACTATCCAGATAATATGAAATCAACGTTTAATCACAAAGAACCTATTTAGTAAATAGTTATCGTACAATTCAATCCTTCTACCATACAATGTCCTAATAAAACATAAAACATGAAATTTCTGATAAGAATTATTTATTTGATCATGTGCATTTCGATTCTAAAATGCACAACTCCAGTTAATGTAAATTGAAAACTCCTTTTTAATTTCCATTCACTTTGGCCAAGGATTTCTGAGTTGTCATCTATCGAATCGCATATGATATTCTCTCCCTTTACTAGAATTAGTAGATCGTTTGTTGATCATTCACCTACCTCTATGTACATTTTATTATACCCGAACATACCCTTTTATATACCCAAAGTAAACATGGATAAATAAATGCCTTTATATATCCTAATTAATTCAACCAATTAAACACGGATAAATAAATGTCTTTAAATAAATGAATTCTTTTATTAATAAATGAACAAGATTACAAAGTAAATGCTTATCATATCCTATATGATTAGTTTGAAGGTATACTACTTTCAAGGACCACCCAGGGGTTGCCGAACCCTAGTGGGCCAAAACCCTAGGTATTTCCCCATTTTGTTCATTTATTGCTTGTCTCGCTCATTTATTTTCGTCTTGTTCATTTATTTTTAACTTTTTCGTCATTCATTCAATTCTTTAGGTCACATGTGAACCCTATTTTATACTTGGACTCACATTTGCTCCATGCACGTGAATCGTATCTTTTGAGTGACGATCGTGCAAAAATATTTCAAGTCTTTGAGTCCCGCTTTAATTTTTTGAACAATCTCCGAAGTTCAATCTTGCAAACCTCGAAGAACAACGAAGTCCTTAGGAGAGGGAACCCCCATGGTGGCCGAACCCTAAGGGGTCGAGCCCTAAGGGGGCTCTCCTAGGATATATTGTGCAATCTTTTATCAAATCTTTTTAAATCTTTCTCAACTTCATTGTTTCCTTAATTTTCTGAAAACTAAATTAAGATGAATCAAATTAAATATGGAAATTAGATATTGCCAAGTAAAATAAGATTTTTATTAAATTAAATCAAATCTTATTTTGAAAATGAAATCGAATCCTTTCAATTTTAGGAACTGAATATTTGTTTTCATAACTCTTGCAAGTATACTTAGAGCACTATATATATCCACCCAAGGCTACTCATATCTCTTTATTCCCCTAGCTTTCTCTTGGAATTTCTCTCTTCCTCAAATTTATTTCTTTCTTTCATCAACGAAGAGAAGTCAAAAATTCAAGCGAACGTTTAACAAACCGGGACGAACAAAAGGTAAGGAAAAAACGAACCCTGGGTGGCCGAACCCTAGAGGGATTCGATGCCTCCTCCCGTTTTTTTATTATCTTTTTCCTTCTATTGTTTACTCGCATGGTTCTTATGTTTGAATTCTTCTTGATTGCTTTATCTACTTCTTTTTGGGTAACTTCAATCTTTCTTTTCCGAGTCACTTCACCTTTACTTGGATTTTGGTTTTTTCTCGAATTATTCTCAAAGAAAGACTACGTTTTCTTCACAACAAAGGAGTATCTTTTCTAGGTATCGATCAACAAACTAGAGGGAGTCAAAAGGTAAGAGGGGAGAACCCCCTAGGTGGCCAACCCTAGGGGGTTTTGGCCTCTTCCTATATTTTTCAGTCTTTCCTTCTTATTTTATTTGGATGGCTTCTGATGAGTAATTTTTATACCTATTTATTGAATACTTTTGGCCATGATAACTTGTAAATTTTAAGGTATTTTATTTGGTTTTTATGTATTTTTATCTTATTGGTGTGTGATGTGGTTTTGTATTACTTTTATGTATTTTTGTATTGCTTTTAATTGCTTTTACTTTGTTTTGTAGGAAATGGAATAAGAGCTATTTGGATCAAAGCTTGGAGTGCCATGTTTGAATTTTTAGTTTGCCATTTAACATTGCAACCACTTGAAGCTCAATTTTGACCTTGATCTAGCCATTATCTCTCAATCCTTATTAAATGAAAGTTGTAGATCTACTTCTTAGCTTTCTAGAGCATCTTGAATTGTCCCAATCGAAGCTTGGATGAAAGAGTTATGACCATTTTACCAACATACGTTGAACTAGAAATTTCTCAGCGGAGCAGTTGCACCCAAAACAAGCGCAACTGCGCCCCAAACCAGCGCAACTGCGCTCTACTGTCTGATTTAGACAATTTTGAGCTCGCTTTGGTTAATTTTGGATGGTTATGCTAGGGTTTTTGGGGGTAGCACTATAAATACAACATGTAATCTCCATTTTCGTCCATCTTACACTTCTAAGATCAAGTCCTTGGAGGGTTGCGGCTAGATTAGGACCAAGAAGGAGAAGAGGTTGCTAAAGTTTCCCCAATGGGGGAGCTTGCAACCAATAACAATGGAAGGCATCACCAATAAGAGTTGCAATTCAAGGAAAGAAGAAAATTAAAGGGAGGCCCTCTCTAATCTTTCTTTTAGCTTTGTACTCCAAGGATGATTATTTATGTTTATGTTTTTATTTATCTATTTTGAATTCAATTTCCATTCTAAGATTACAATGGAACCCAATGTATAGTTTTAATTGATTTTCTCTCTCCTTTTGATTTTGGTTAATCATATGTGAATTGGTTATCATATTTTATACTTTATAGATTAATTGTTTGGCCAATGATTACTTTGGTAACCTATATGAGATTGATGAATGGATTATAGTGTGAGACTTAAATATGATATCATGTGAAAGTTAATTCTTCTTGGGGGGGTAAATAACAAGGTTTTAATGTGACATGTATCTTGTTAAGTGTCTTTAGGATTGAATGACTTACTTGCATATAGGATAGAGATATACCTATATGCCATGTGTAACCTTGGTGAGAATTTAAACTTAATAACTCCCTATGTGAAAGCTCATTCGTTTGAGGAGTAATTAAGTAGATTTTCGTGACATGTGTCTTGTTAATGGTTCTTAGAACTGATGACTTGCTAGCATATAGGATAGAGATATACCTATGTGCCGTAGAGGATGATTTTTATATGACCATCGAGAGAGGCTTGTAAATACTTAGAATTTTCGGTTAACAATTCACGTGATTCATTAAGTGAAAGGGAGAGTTAGGAGATTGAATGAAGTATTGCACGCCAAGTGTTCGACAAAATGCTTGTGGGGGGGGGGGGAATTATAATCTTAGGCATCTTTATTTATTAAGTTAATTATTATTCTAGATAGTTTTCATTACTTAAATCAAATTGTTTAAATAAGGTTGAGATGATATAAAGTTGGTACTTGTGAAACATTAATGATAATTCCTCGTAGAATCGACAACTTACTTATCACTTTATTACTTGTTAACCGTGTATGCTTGCACGTGTTTATTGATCATGAAAACGACCAACAAGTTTTTGGCGTCTGTGACCACCCGAATTTTTGAGAAATATTAAAATAAGAATTTAAATAAATAAAATTCTTATTATGTGATATGTTATGTGATATTGAACTGCATAATTGAATAAATATTGTGTAATATGTGACTTTGTGAATAAATAAATATATTATTATTATATATTTATTATATGTAAATAAATTGTTAAAATCAATTTATAGAAAGAAAAAAGGAAATGATCGAATATATTATTATATATTTGTTCTGGTCGGAAATAAATTGTGGAGAAGCAGTTTATTAAAGGAAAAGAAATGGTTAAAGTTAAGTATGCAAAATTATAGTATATATTAAACAAGCAAATTGAAATAAAATTATTTTAATTTATTACATTAAATAAATTTATTTTTATTTAATGAATAGTTTTCATTTTGATGGAAAAGATTTTTGGATATAACATTATAATATTTAATGTGAATTATGTATATATAGTATACATAATATACTATGCGATAAGTACTGAAGGTCTAAAAGCCTTATAGGTAAATAAGCAAGCTGGGATATAACCTTAAAGCTTGAGATGGAAGGGTATTAGAGTGATAGACCAAACATCTCAGCATAGATATCTAGAGTAAGGAGCAAGAATTCGTGATAGCCAAGAAATTGAAATGGGCAGCAAGGCTAAGCAATCTTTATGCGTAAGGAGCAAGTTTAAGGCGTGATGACCAAGTATAAGAATTGAAGAGCAAGAATAAGCTCTATAAATAAAAACTCAAACTCTCCATTTGTAGCTCTTCTTTATAGAAATAGCCAAACCTTTGTTTCTCTAAAATTATAATCGAGATTACAATAGCTGGAGGTAAAGAAGAAGTTGGTGAAAAGTGCAAGCAAAGCTCAGTTAGAATTAAGTAATTAAACAAGAGGTAATCTCCATCTTATATATATATATATATATATATATATATATATATATATATATATAAGCTAAGAAGCTAAGAAATTGATGTCTGTATTTGGTATGATCCAAGTAATTAGCATAGTTGTTGCCTATAGTAAAGATTTCTATATGAAATCTGGACTGGGGAGCTTTCAAAAGATTATGTAGTTAAAGCTCTGTAATCATGTCCTTATGTTGATTGATTAATTGTCCAAGAAAAGTAATTTTCTACAATCCTAAGAATTAGAGAGACTTAGGTAATGAGTCTTCTAAATTCTAATTTATTATGAAGTACCAAATTGTCTATGACTAAGAAAGAAAGCAAGGAAGCCAAGAAGAAGAGTTAGGAATTTTGATTTCTAGGTTTTGCAGATGGAAAACCAGAACAGAGCATGTTTTAAAGTGGCGCAGTCGCGCCACTTCCAAGCATAAAACCAGCGCAGTCGCGCTGGTCTGCAAAGATTGTTTTCTAAGTTGTTTTGCAATATGAACTTAAAACATATGTGTAGGGTTCAAGCATGATTTAAATCACCCAAGGCATGTGTATGTCATGATGTCTTAGCTCCATAGAGACTTCTAACAAGATAAAGGTTAAGAGGTGTAATGAAAAGTTTTATTATAATAAAATTGATGTATGATTATTGAGACCTATCTTGGCTTAGGCCTCAGAACAAGTATAGGTTATGATGTCCAACCTAGCCATGAAGGAATTAACTTAGCTTAGCATGGTTTGACAAGAAAATTTAAATAAAAACTACATTGTTTTAAAAAGCAAAACTTGGAGGACCTAAACTGGTTTAAAGCTACCAAGGTCAAGTGTTTGTATGTTATGATAGTTATTAAGGACCTTGGCAAGTTAAAGGTTTTCAAAATGAAACCAATGAACGAGATAAAGTTAATGTAAACTAAGTTATTTCGTTAAGTTAATGTGAACTAAGTTGCATGGACTGTTTGTGTAACGACCGGGAATTCTAGATTTACCTTGTAATTCGAATTTTTGAATATTAATGAATATATTATATTTTATTAATATTATTTTTGTGTTGCATGTTTAAAGGTTGTGTGACAACCTAGATTATGTAAATGCATGAAATTTTACGTGTTATGGTTTTGTTTTAGTGAATAATTAATTTCGCGTAGCGTCGCTAAATCGCTATTCATGGGGCACGTTTTCCGAGGCACTATTCACGACATAATATTTTGTGTCTTTTTCGATTTTAGTAAATTTTATTAATACATGTGAGCGAAGTGATAATTTTTTCCAGCGCTGGAATATTTATTTGAGCTCGTTAGTGATTTAATTTATATCCAAAATATATTATATGGGTGTTCCGAATAAATGGAAAAATCCCATAATAATTATTTTTATGCGTCCCAATAATTTATGGGAGTACCCATTTTAATTTTGGGTAGAGTTATTTACCAAATTTGGTACAAAAGTGGGAGTTTACGGATATATTTTTGGTGTATTTGGGTATTTATTTTGGCTTGTTACTCAAAGAGGGAACCAACCCACCATTTTTAGACCAATCAAATGAGAGAGTAGAGGGGAGGGTCGGACAACATTGAGCAACCAACCCATTTCTCCCTAAATCACTCCCTCCACTTCTCCCAAATCATTTATTCTCTCCCATTCCATCAACAGATAAAGAGAGAGAGAGAGAGCTACAGAGGGGAAGAAGGAAGAAGGAGAAAGTCGTCGGAAAAAGGAAGAGAGTCGCTGGAGAAGAAGAAAGAAAGAAGAAGGAGAAGCGCACGGGTAGAGGAAGAAGAGAATCCAAGCAACAAGAAACTCTTAAAGCAAAGTCTAGCAATCTTATTAACCTCTAGGAAGGATTTACAGAGGTAAACAATCGACCACAATCCATTTTATTTGATTTTCGTTAAGATTTTTGAGTTTTTCTTAGTTTTGAGCTCTTAGCCTTGTGGGTCGGATTTATGGCGATTATTGATGTCTTTATTTGTTCTAAATGTTTGTAAATGTTGTTAAGAGGTTACGTAAGACATTAATAACATCAAAGTGGAACAAAAATGGAACAAATCCGTACCTTTGCTTAATGGAGCAAGAACAATGAACTTTGGACATGAACTTGAACAATTTGGACTTTTAGAGGACTGTAAAGCTATGATTTCGTGTTTGTTAATTTTATTTATTGTTATGGTATTGTAGTTCCATGGGTTACCTTCATGACCCAGGTGGAATGGAGCAAAAAGGAGTTAAAATGAGTTCGTAGTAATGATTTTTGTAAAACTTGTCAAGAACTCAAAAAACAGAGCATAACTTTGTACTTTGACCAAATATTTGTACTTATTAATGTTTGTGGATGCTTCTACATTTTTGATATGTTGTAGCCCCATGAATTAGGAGTCCATAAAGTCCGAAATGGCCCAATTTGAACGTGTATAAGAGGAGATATGAAGGTTGGAGTGGCCGGAGGTCGGAGTCACGAACTGGGATCAAACCAAGAATCTGGCTACTGGTGAATGACGTCGTAGCGTCATTCGTAAGCCTTGCATCCGTTGTCGTAGCGAGGGGAAAAACAGGGAAAGGAACAGAGCTCACGCCGCAACGACGCTTCCAAGCACTAAGCTTGGCGTTGCAGCGCCACGTGGCAAAAGACGAGAAACGGAGCTCACACTGCAGCGTGGCTTCTAATGCTAAGGTTCACGCCGCAATGACGCCACGTGGCAGAGGCGGGACATGGGACTCACGCCGAAGCGTGAGCTCTAGTAATGAGCCTCACGCCGCAGCGTCAGTTCCGTGTCTAGACCGGGTCGGGTCAGTCAGGTCGAGTCAGGTCGGGTCGGACCTAATGAATTCTTTTAAGCAAGTCCAAAACTTATAATTTTGTACAAAATGATTAAACAAGTTAGTTATTTACACCTTGTTAAGCCTTAATTTCTTAATTGTATATTAAGTGTCAACCAAATTGGTATTGTCTTAGGGCATAAATTAAGTAACCTGGATGCAACTTACGTTTGGCTTCCAGGGGGCGTTGCTCCCTTGGACCCCCACCACCTCACCGGCGAGCTGGGCAGCCGCTCGCTCACCGGTGAGCGAGACCCCCGACTGGGTAGTCGTAGTGACAATCAATGTGTTTTAATGATGCTATGTCTGTTTTAAACCTAGTCTTTATGTGACTAATTGTTATACGAATATTTATTTACATGTGTAGGATATTAAGGAACGTGTGTTGTAATATTGTAGCAACACATCAGGCAAGTTTCTAAACCTTATGCACTATTTTTATTTCGTGCAAATAGGTATATGTTAGGCAAGTTTCCTAACGCTTGTCTAACCCTTGTGTTGGGCAAGTTTCCTTACCCTAACTTAATTTAATATTGGGCAGGTTTTCTCAACCGTATAACTTTCATTTATTGTGCGAGTTTATTTATTGATTGAGCAAGTATTCTATATCATTGCAAGTTCTTAAACTTACTCAACCTTTACATTTGGGCAAGTTTCCTATTTTATACAAATGTTGTATATTGTTGCAAGTTTCATGACTCAAAACGAGTTATTACTTTCAAATGATGTTAGTGGATTAATTATTGTCAATTACTCCACAATAAGGATAATTATTGATATTCGCACCTTGTGTATTTGAATTCATTATCTGTTGTTGGACTGTGAAACGTTTAAGTTCTTCATTCATGAACTGTTTAAGGAAATAGTCTATGCCACTTGTTTCGGCTAGACACGTACATGTTATTATTTTAAAAGCTATCCAAACCGATTGTTGGTATAGATTTTTGGACTGAGAGAGCAACCCTTATTAGGGGATTATAATGTTTTGGTTATTCGATGCAATCAGAGTTAAATGTTATGCATATACATAGGTTACGAGAGGCTTATCCCCTCTAGTACTACTGACGGACAAGGCGTTTAAAAGGGTCAGTCGAATGGTTGATCCTTTGGCCAAAAAGTTCATGGTCTATTGGACCACTCAACAGTAAATAATCAATATTCATTATTTCATTTGAAGTTTGATTATATTGTCAGCCATTTCTTCAGTGTTCTTAGATTTTTGAACTATGCGATTATTATTCTCATTCATTCATGATATATCCTCTTTATTCATTTTAAACTTGCTGAGCAAAGTAGTAGCTCACCCTTGCTATATCATGAACCTATTGCAGTTAAGTCGAGGAGATTCAAAGCGGACAAAGGCAAAGGAAAGCTTAAGGAATAGTTATATGTACAATCCCGTTATGAAATCGTGGAATCGTTTTGTATTATTATTGTATTCCCTGATGTATTTATTTAAGGTTATAGACCTTGGGACTGTAGTAAACCTTTTGTAATGAACAACATATGTTTATTTATTCCGCATTAGTTGATTATGTTGTTTAGAGGTGTATGAATGTACTTTATCGTGAGCACCAGATTCGAGGTATTGGTACCTGAATTTGGGGTGTCACAATATGTCTGATGTTTGGTATATGTGAAAACTTAAATTGTGTAGGAGCACTGCAAGGCAAATAACTATAATATTAAGCAGCGCTCGAGGCAAGTCTTTCAGTTCTTTTATGTTATATGATCTGGATATTGTATGAGATTTTCATGAGTATGCTAAATTACATGTTATGCGCTATGAATTATGAAAGTCAAATTATGACTAAGATTGATTGAGTGTGGAACTCAATCTATATGTGATATGTGATATATTAAACATATGAAATCATATGGTTTAAAGTTATGATTCATGTATACTATGCATAGTAGAAGGATTATGAGATATGAACTAAACATGAAATTATGTGTTATGTAGAGCATGAAAACTGTTAGATTTGCTGAGCCGTCGTGCTCAGCCTTGCAAAAACATAACTTTTGTAGATTCAGGATGTAATGCAACTCTCTAGCTTTCAAGATGATAAAGATTAGAAGACATGTAAAGGAATACTAGTTTATTTTTAGTTGGAATTGTATTGAATCATGGTAACGATTTGCGATGTATGATGTGTAATCAAGTAAATATTGAAATATTCAATAATAAATGGAATTGGGTTTTGAGTTTGGAAGATAACATTGTAATTACTTTATAATGTAAAATGATATAGTGATAATACTATATAAAAGATGATATGTATTGATAAATGAGGTTGTATATACTCATAATTACTCTGACGAAATGAATCATAAAAAAACTATGATTTTGAAATAAGATAATCGTAAAGGTTGCGATTCAGGGTAATGAAAAGAAGTAAAAAAAGTTTTAATTATCTGCATTTTTTAACTATTATTACATCTAATTATGATGTAAAGCTGAATCAAGGTAGTATCTAACGCACAAGATAGGGAATGGAAATAGTCCTGATTTTGGGCACGGTACAACGTCATTGCCGGGGAATTATTCTACTAATATTTTCCAATATCAATTACAATCAAATTGATCTTAGTTTAAACTTGTATTTCTTTTAATTTTATAAGAACTCTTGATTTTGTTCACGACGATCTCAAGGTCTGGAATAAGAAATAAAGAAGTTGGGCTGACGACTATTAAACCAAGCACTACTTGGGAGGCAACCCAAATTTCACATCCCTTTCGTTCATTTTTATATTACTTAATTTTATTTTCGTTTAGTTTTGTCTTTTGTGTTAGGTTGTTTTACCTACCAAGTGTCGGGTCGTTGTGGCGAAGTCATCAAAGCCAAACATTCTGCAGTTCCAGTGCCCCACGATAATTGACATATTTCTAGGATAATCCTTTGTATTTTGTTCGTTTTTTGCTTATATTGAGGACAATGTCAGTTTTAAGTTTGGGAGTAGTATTTAGTATTTGTGTATTTTTGTGATTGTTTTGTATGTTGTTAAGATTGTTTGGATATGCTTATTATTTTTGAAATAAAAAAAAATTAGGGTTATTATGTTTAGGATGTGTTTCTTAAGCATTCACTTGGTTTAGAACTATGGCCAATAATAAAAACCTGATTGAATAGATAATAACTCGTGAAAACTGGATAAATGTTACTTAGTTTATGTGGTTAACTTATTGTTGGTTATTGCTTTGCTTATGAGTCTTTTCACTTTTTAGCACTTATCCATTTGTAATGAACTAGTTGTACACTTAGAGAAGGCTTATATGACTGAATGCTTGTGGGAGATATCAATAAGCTCTAGAACTCGTTTAAACATCACTCGAAGCAATGTACCCAATATTGATTCATTGGTCATGTGGTGGAATGAGATGGAGCGTAAAATACACTCACTCATAAACACATGCTTAGAGGAGATAGAGCGTAAAACGCACTCACCTATATGTAAAAAGAAAAAAGAAAAAGAAAACTTATATCACAGATCTTGCGGTGGGTTGAGATGGAGCGTAAAACGCACTTGCCCATAAGAGTAGGCTTAGGGTAAGATAGAGCATAAAATGCACTCACCTAGAGTCTTTTGATCTTAGATATTTTTTTGGAATTTTTGATTTTTCTACATTGGCGGTAAATGATGTGTTAAGCATGTACCTTTTGGAGTTTATTTTGATTTCTTTTATAAGGTACTGTGGTTGCATAAGCTCATCTGAGCTATAATTAGTTTAGTGAAAATGGGTACACACTTCCACTCAAGGATCTAAAGCGAGGTATGACCAACAAGAAAATTGAAATCCTAGACGTAGCATTATTTTGAAGTTTTCTAGAGTTATCGTGTTTTGACATCATTGAGGCCAATATTCAAATTTGTATTAATTCATTGCTTGAGTAGTTATTTGTTAGAATTAATTTTTGTTCTTAGTGTTTTACTTGAGGACAATCAAAGATTCAAGTTTAGGGATATTTGATGAGTGGTTTTTATACCTATTTATTGAATACTTTTGGCCTTGATAATTTGTAAATCTTAAGGTATTTTATTTGGTTTTTATATGTTTTTATCTTATTGTTGTGTGATGTGGTTTTGTATTGCTTTTATGTGTTCTTGTATTGCTTTTATGTGCTTTTACTTTGTTTTGTCAGAAATGGAATAAGAGTTATTTGGATCAAAGCTTAGAGTGTCATGTTTGAATTTTCAGCTTGCCATTTGACATTGCAACCACTTGAAGCCCAATTTCGACCTTGATCCAACCAGTATCTCTCAAATCCTTATTAAATGAAAGTTGTAGATCTACTTCTTAGCTTTCTAGAACATCTTGAATCGTCCTAATCGGAGCTCGGATGAGAGAGTTATGACCATTTTATCAACAGACATCGAACTAAAAATTTTTCGGTGCAGCTGTGCCCAAAATAAGCGCAACTGCACCCCAAACCAGCACAACTGCACTCCATTGTCTGATTTGGGCGATTTTGAGCTGGCTTTGGTTAATTTTGGATGGATATGCTAGGCTTTTCAAGGTAGTACTATAAATACAACATGTAGCCTCTATTTTCATCTATCTTACACTTCCAAGATCAAGTCATTTGAGGGTGGTGGCTAGATTAGGACCAAGAAAGAGAAGACGTTGCTAAAGTTTCCCTAATGGGGGAGCTTGCAACCAATAACAATGGAAGGCCTCACCAAAAAAAGTTACAATTCAAGGAAAGAAGAAGATTAAAGGGAGGCCATCTCTAATCTTTCTTTTAGCTTTGTACTCCAAGGATGATTATTTATGTTTATATTTTTATTTATCTATTTTGAATTCAATTTCCATTCTAAGATTACAATGGAACCCAACACATAGTTTTAATTGATTTTCTCTCTCCTTTTTGATTTTGGTTAATCATTTGTGAATTGGTTATCATATTTCATGCTTCATAGATTAATTGCTTAGCCAATGATTACTTTGGTAACCTATATGATATTGATGAAGAGATTATGGTGTGAGACCTAAATATGATATCATGTGAAAGTTAATTCTTCTTGGGGGTAAATAATAAGGTTTTAATGTGATATATATCTTGTTAAGTGTTTTTATGATTGAATGACTTCCTTGCATATAGGATAAAGATATACCTATATGATATGTGTAACCTTGGTGAGAATTTAAGCTTAATGACTCCCTATGCGAAAGCTCATTCGTTTGAGGAGAGATTAACGAGATTTCCGTGACGTGTGTCTTGTTAATGGTTCTTAGAACTGAATGGCTTACTAGCATATATGATAGAGATATACCTATATACCGTATAGGGTGATTTTTATATGACTGTCGAGAGAGGCTTATGAATACTTAGAATTCTCGGTTAATAATTCACGTGATTCATTAATTGAAAGGGAGAGTTAGGAGATTGAACGAAGCATGACACGCCAAATGTTCGACAAAATGCTTGTGTGGGAGAAATTATAATCTTAGGCATCTTTGTTTATTAAGTTAATTGTTATTTTAGATAGTTTTATTACTTAAATCAAATTGTTTAAATAAGGTTGAGATGATATAAAGTTGGTACATGAGAAATATTAGTGATAATTCCTCGTGGGATTGACAACTTACTTATCACTTTATTATTTATTGACCGCGTATGCTTGCACATGTTTATTGATCGCGAAAACGACCAACAACTTCTTATGTTTAGGTTTTGTCTTGCTTGCTTTTTCTTCTTTGAAGTAACTTCAATCTTTCTTTTCCGAGCCTTATCACCTTGATTATATCTTGGTTTTTACCCTCGAATATTTTCAAAGAAAGATTATACTTTTTGAAACATAAGGCAGCATTTTATTCCAACTATCAAACAACGAACCACAAAAGGAGCCAAGGTATCAAAGTGGGATCACCCTAGGTGGCCGAACCCTAGGGTGGCTGAAGCCTAGGGTGATTGAACCCTAGGGATTTTTTGTCATTTGCTCATTTATTCTTTCTTCTTTTCAGGTGTCCTTAATCTCTCTTTTCTAAGCTAAGTTTTCTCATTTGAGCTTTGGACTTCTTTTTCCCCAGATATTGTCAAAGGGAGATCCTTCTCAAGGCAGCCTCATTACTTGGAGTCGGGATTCATCGCTTCTCTTTTCATCATGGTAAGCACTAAATTTCAAATGTTTTCTCCTTCTTTTCTTATTATATAGAGTTCTCATATTAAGTATTCATTATCGTACACCAATTCTGATGAGCGTTCCGCAGACCCAAGAATTGCTGCTATTGAGTTGATGTAGCTATTGAGTTAGTAGCTCTTTCTTATAGGCATATTTACTGCAGCTACTCCTTGACTACACCAGAGGGCCGAACGACCTCACTCTGGGAGCTGCTCGACATGAGGCTTCCCGTCGCCCAAAGGCAAAGGGAAAGCCGTAATTTGGATGAAGTAGCTCCCTAAAGGGAGACGCCGGTCCTCCCCAACGGAGGAGGAGCGCAGAGGGTTTAGGGTTGTTTAAGGTTTAATCTTGTTTTTAACGAAAAAAGCATAACGTTTCAATTTTCTTTAGAATCAAAAGAAAAAGACTTAATCTCAATCTAAATAAAAGATAATCAATCTACTTTTAATGAAAAAGCATAATGTTCGCCACTTTTTGAGATAACATGTAACTTGTCGGGTTCATGGGCTTAGAATCAGGTGCCTCATTCACTTTTGATAATAAAGTGTAACATTTAGTTGAGAACTTATGACCATGTGCCTCCATTTTTCTTTTAGTGGTAAAGTATAATACTTGAGTCTTATCCCTTAGTCGCGCCAATTTTGGCATATAAGGTTTTATAGGGCTTAAGTTTAGTGCCCCGTCACTTGGTTATCCAATTTCTTGGCAAGTGCAATCTACGAGGACTTGAAATCAAGTACCTCATCACTTAGGTTGTCTAATTTCTGACAAGTGTAATCTACGAGGACTTTAAATTGAGTGCCTCATCACTTAAGTCGTCCAATTTCTTGGCAAGTGTACTTTACAAGGACTTGACCACCATTTAGAGTGGACCACCATCTTGGGTGGATTTTTAATTTGTCAATTTTAGTGCCTCCTTTCTTGGTCATCCAATTTCTTGGCAAGGGATACTCCTGAGGACTTCAACCACCATTTTTGGTAGACCGCCATCTTGGGTGAATTTTTAATTCATTAATTTTAGTGCCTCCTCCCTTGGTCATCCAATTTCTGGCAAGGCTACACTTAAACCACTATTTTTAGTGGACCACCATCTTGGGTAAATTTTTGATATTCTCGTTTTTATAGTTCAGAGATCTGTCGATGGTAGAATCAGTATTTGGTGTAACGACCCCAAAATTCATACAATCCAACCCTTGACATCGGTCGTTAACAATACATCAAATTTTTGTTAATCTATCATTATTCGACGACATAATCATTAAAACGCGGAATAATTAAAAACTTTTCTATTACAAACTGCTCTCGTTCCCAAAACCTTCAACCTTTACATCTAAATATCTTAGAATCATGTTAATATTATGATTCACCTTGTCGAACTTATTATAAAAGTTTACATCTCAATACAAACTTTACAACTCAACAAAAATACATTTATCCAAAATCTTAACATAGTTTAAGTAATAAATTCAACTAAAACATTTAGTCTTCATGCATTACATCTGATTCATGCCATTCAAGCAGCACATAATGTTACCTTAAATCCTTAACCTGCAAAATAGTTATTTTCAAGAATGAGCTCGACAACTCAGCAAAATCTAATAGTTTTCATGCATCACATAGCACATAAATATCATGCTCATCATATACAACATAAACATCTGACTAAACATAGCTTACATGTTGTATGTCATATATCAATTAAAGATTGAGTTCCATATCTCAATCAACATTCTTTACTCAACGAACGAAGTCATAAATTGACTTTAACGTCTCATACTTGCAACATATATAATACATCATGCTCTTTCATCATAGATTTAAAAACAGTTAATCATCTAGTTCACATAACAAATAAGAACTGAAAGATTTGCCCGGTTCGTAGATTACCAATTACCATAAATAACTTATAATTATCTGCACCTCACATATCCTACACAATATATAACCATGCACATCATTTATTAGTCACATAGCAACGCTTAGTAATCGTTTAAGTACACTTTAATTTATATTCCATAATCCTTCGTTTTAATCGGTACACAATGATTAATATAGTGTTTAAGTCTCGTTAGGACTTCTCATTGTCAATTCGATTTATTTAAGTTAAACTTTCATTTCTTCCTCATTACGTTACACTTTAACTGATACTTAACATTTAGTTAAGTCTCTATAACATGTCATTATATCACAATACGTGAATAATGCTCAATTGGATTTATTAAATTAATCCTACATCTCAAACTTTCAAATTTTTCTTTAATTAACTTAAACCCACATTCTTAAACTCTTGTTATTAACATACTTATCATGTTGCCTCATATATGTGAAATTATTTTATTTCAAATTCTGGGAAAAATATCATTTTCTGGGTTTTTGACCCGACCCGGTTCAGAATCCGGACCGGCGCTGCGACGCCAGGTTTTGCATTAGGACCGACGCTGCGGCGCGGCCCTGACCCGAGTCCATTGGACTTTGGCGCTGCGGCGCCCAATTTATACTAAGGACCGGCGCTACGGCGCCAGCCTTTTCATTTTATTTTTTTTAATTTTTTTTATTAGAGTGACGCTGCGGCGCCAGAATGAACTGGGCAAGCGGCGCTGCAGCGCCATTCATTAGACCCAAACTCTGAAGTTCGCGAACAACAAAATTTTAGACCAAAATTCTCCCAATTCCTTCACCCAATTCACAAATTAACTAAACCCAGATGTTATAAACTTTTTAAAACTAAAACCCAACATGTCGACAACAACTCTAACAACATAAATCACATAAACTACCAATTTAAAGGATTAAATATTTAATGTTCATGCTCTTTTTCCAAGCTTTTGTATCATATTAACAAAATTAAACACCACCAACCCGTTTCTTAACCAATTTAGTCCATTCCACTTGCATTCTTTTCGTTTCTTAATGTATTATCATAATCAGCAATCAATTTCAGATTCTAAGTATGAATTAACACTCAACTTTTATACATACAAACTATATTCATATTTCTTTTCACTATAAATATAAAACTCCAACTTAAAACATAATTTCATGAATTAATTCAATCAAAATCGTTTATGAACATCATATAGAAGATTATATATACCCAAATCATATAAACTTTCATCCCTCATCAAATCATGCCAACCAAAACGGTTTTTCAGTGAAGAATTTTTTTTTAGAATAACATAACAAGGATTTAGAATTTTACCGTTGATTAGCTAGATGATTAGAAAAACTTAGTTAATCTTCCTCCTCTTCTTTGATTTCTTGAACCTTAGCTTCTCAATTCACAAAGATTTTCTCTCAATTTCTCTCTTCTTCTCTATTTTGTGTTTCTAGCCTTAAGAAAAATAACTGATAAACTTCTTTACGTGACTTTAAGTTGTGAGTTTCAACTATTACAAAGGCAAAGAGTCACAAGGCCTTGTTTGGCCTACAACATAAAACTCCTTTTTAATTTATTTTAATAATCTTCTTATTACACAATACCCTTGTCACACTTAAATTAAACTTATTTTATTAATAAATCTAATTTAAACCTTACTAATAAAATTATAATTCTATTTCGCTGAATTATAATTTCATTAAATAATTCATTTTATTTAATAAATCATTTATCCTCTAATTTAATTATTTAATTAAATTAGAATATTACCATTCTATTAGCGTAACAAAAGTACGCACCGACAATAAAATTGTTTATCATCAATTACTCTGTTAGTTCCCTAGGACACAATGTGGATGGTCGAATAGATCCTTTAAAACTTTTTCGTTTATTAATGAAAGTATAACAATTATAGGATAGAGAATCAATTTATGCACAACGGAATAAACATTAATAACCCCTTCATAGATTCAAGCTTATTCACTGATCAGTTTACAAGTCTATAGTATGATCGATATTAGGTATAGCAATTCATTGATCATAAAGTAAATGACAGAAGATAAATGACACAGGAGATTTTAAGTGGTTCGGAGACCTAATAACTCCTACTCCACTCTTCTACTATAACAAGTAGGAATCCACTAAATGTTTTAGTCACAAAGACAAGGACTCTACGCCTTCCTCAAGTCCAGCAGACAAGAGTTATTTTTAGCCACAAAGGAAAAGATCCTATGACCCTCCTCAACCCCTGCAGACACGGATCCTCTGACCCATCTTGTGTCTCGCAGACTTGAGTTGTTTTTAGTCCCTCGGACAAGGATCCAATGACCCTCTTCAAGTCCAGCAGACTTGGAAACCCGGTTCACAAAGAACCCTTCAAGGCCAACAGCCTTGGAACCTGTAGACTAAAGCCAGTAGCCTTAGAATCTTTTATACCCTTTGGTACTCAGCAAGTCTAGCAGACTTGACTTTGTTTAGTCACTTAAGACAAGGACGTCCTGCCCTCTTTGGTGTGGTGAAGGTTTGTTGAGTTGTGCTGCCAAGATGAGCTTTGATCTTCTTCATCTTTAGGTACTTGACAGCTGATGGTGATCTTCTTCTGGATGCTGCTAATGATGGTCGTTTAAGCCCTTTCTTCTTCTAGTACATAACAGATGCAGATGATCACTTCCATTGAACACTGGTTGACTTGTCCAAGTCACTTCTTCATCTTCTCAGCACGTAGTGTTCCTCGCTTGATCATAGAGTTGTCCATTCTGGATTTGGTTACTCTAGATCTTGGCTTCTTGGTCATTCAACTCTTAGCTCATATGCCAACCCTTTAGCACACCTCTCTATTGCAGTGAAGCTTCTAGCTGATTGTATAGTTGGTGTTCTTGCTCTCTTGCTTACTGCATATCAACACACCCATATTCGAGTGTTGTCTTTTCTTTTTGTAGTTCTCCATTTTCTTTCCCGTTGGAAGCTTGCCGTTGAAATCTTCCCGTTGCCCTTATTCGAAACTAACTTTTTGCAGACATGTTTATTATATCACTGAGCATTTTACTTCCCTAAGTCTGCTAGTGACGGCTGAGTCAGCATCCATTAACTGGTACCAATATAATGGAGTCACATGCGCTGTTTGTTTGACTGCTGTAGATGTGACTGTTTGAGCTCCACTCAAATTGGTTATATATTATACTCCTTTATATATTCAACCGCTCATCTTGGAACAACAATCCTGAGTGCCCTAATATCTTTAATCCAGCTGGCACTCTCTTACTTGCTCTACGATCATCTTAGGTGTATCCTTAATCTTAGATCGTAGAGTGAACTTCTTGCTTTTAACTGAAGACTGTTGCCTTTGTTCGTAGAGTTTACTGCTAACTTCAGTTGTGGCCTTGTGCTCTCTTGGAGTTCGTAGAGTGGCTGACTGTACTTGCATTGCTCTTTGACGTGCTCCTTACTACACTGCAGTTTGTTCTTCCCTTATGCTCTTTGATATCCATTTAGCCTTTCGTTTCAGAGCATAACGTTTATGATCTATGTTTGAGCCATTGCTAGTGTGCTTATCATAGAGGACTGCTCTATGTTCTTTAGGTGTTGGCTCTGCTGCTGTGTTATAGAGGACTGTTCTATAATCTTCTTGTTTGCTGTGGTACCTTTGATGTAGAGGACTGCTCTACTTTAATCTTCAGACATTCTTCCTTTAGTCACAGAGTGCTGCTCTATGATCTTTTTGCTTTGTTTCGCTGAGACTACATGAGTGCTTCTATTTTTCTTTAGACTCATCTCTACGATCACTTGATCTTGCTGAACTTTTCATGCTTTACGACCTCTGTCTTTGATGCAGGTCTAGAGCCTTAATGGATCGTAGAGTGATTACTTAACCACTTCCTTTGATCTCTGTCATGGCTTGATGCTTTGGTTATGTTCAGAGATCTTGCTATGTCTGATGGCTCATGCTCAGCTTGCTTGGTAGTCTTGAAGATTTCCACCTTATCTTTGAGTGCTTCAGCAGCGACTGCTCTATGTTGTTGCTTTGATTGCACATTGTTCATGGGAGTCGTAGAGTGGCTTGCTTGAACTGACTCTACGAACCCATGTTAGCACAATGACTTTCTCTATGTAGTGTATGTTCTACGATTCTGAGTAAGCCCTTGTTCTGTAGAGTCACACTCTACGATTGCCTTGCATGCTCTTCGTTGACATGCGCAGCTCTACGATGCTCTGTTAGTGCTCCCGAGTAAGCTCTACGATCTGCCGAGCCTGTTGCCGTTCTTGCCTGGCAGACTCTACGATCTTGGATTTTAGCACTATAATGCCGAGGCAACTCTACGTCCAGTCGAGGCGGTTCTACGTCCTGTCAAGAGTGTTCTACGTCCGGCCGAGGCAGATCTACGTCCTGCCGAGAGTGTTCTACGTCCGGCCGAGGCAACTTTACATTCTGCCAAGAGAGAGCTCTACGTCTTCCTGGCAAGCCCTGTGATGGCATACTTGGCTCTGCGATGTTGACTGACAGCTCTTCGATCCTTCACTTAGTCAGTGTAGTGCTCTATGTTCAGTTTGGCCCCTAGTTTGTACATATATCATTACAGCATATATGATCAACCTAACAAGTTTAATCTTTTTCTATTCTAAGTCCTTGTACATCAAATTCATTTAAGGACTTTACAAAGCCTAATCTTGCACACATGTTTTGATCAGATCGATATTCATTCAGCTCAGATCAACCTAACATATTTGATCTACTAAGTCCTTGTACATCATATTCATTTAAGGACTTTACAAGGCTTTTAATAATGTGAATGTTTTTCTTATCATTTTGTCATCAATTAAATCACATATAATGAATAAAGGTAATCTCATGCAGATCTTATAACATTCTCCCCCTATGATGATGGATTAGATGATCGCATGCAGATTCCCAACATACTCAATATCATCATACCTAAATAATTTTCATCAAATATTTATTTTATTAAAATAAATATATATTTACATTAATTCACTATTTGAATTAAGTGAATTACTCACATTATTATGAAATATAATCCATAACAATTTCATTGCTAACAAGGCATAATAATCAAATTATATTATTTCATAATATAATTTTAACTTAATAACATTCAGTTAATATCCTTTTCGTAACAATTTCATTTACTATCATCAATGGTTTAATTTACCATTAAACCTCATTTTTTCAATATAAGAATATATATATATTCCTCTTCTATATTCACACCAAATCACATATTTCACAACATATAACACATATATAAATATATATTCGAACCCGACACCTCTCATAATAAGAATTTTATTCGCTAAATTCTTATTTAATAATTCCTAAAAATTCAGGTTGTCATATCTCGGTTGTCCATCATCTTGTGTTGATGAAGTTTACGTAACAGAACTTATCATAGTTTCGATATGAGCATCAATTATTGATTCTTGATGCTTGCTTATTGTGTGCTACTAAATTATGTTGTCTTGAATAGGCTATTGTTGCCCTTAATCATGTTTCTTGAAATCTAGTTGGAGCCTCCATCCTGCTTACCCTCATGTGGCTTTAGCAGAGCATCAGCCATAGCTGCAATAAATGTACTCTTGTCTGCATTGTCATAGTAAAATAGTCGTGGAGGAAGTAAGAAAGGACAGGCAGAGTCAGGCTTATTCGGCTTAGACACCATTTTATTAATGAGTGAATTCGTCTTTGTATCTCCACCTTTTAGTGATTAAGCTCCAAGGTATACTCTTTGACAATTAAATTTTTAAGCCGCATTATGTGTCTAAGGTAGGCTTCTAATGTCCTTTTGGATCGATGTCACATACGCCTTTGTTATGATGTCACGATCCTTGGCCCCTTTAAGTAGCTTTATGTGTCACGAAGGCCTTGAGGGAGATCATCCCTAAGTCTCCATGCATTTTTTGTCCCTTTCTTTAATTTTAATTATCTTGATCGTCACGATAACCAAACTTCGATTGGGAAATTACTTTAGAGCTTGCAAAGGAGTGTGCCTCCTATGGGCCAAACCCTAGGAGGGGAACCCTTGAGTTCTTCCTCTTTTGCTCATTTCTTTCGTTCTTGTACTCGTTTTGTTCGGTAGTTTAACTTACATCAAGAAAGGAAATCCATTGGAATAAGTTTGAAGAGTTGAACCTTTAAGGGGATTTTGAGCTAATGCATTTTTTAGTCTCTCTTATGGAGTTACTTCTTGGCCACTTTCAATATTGAGTTTGTTAACCCCTTCGCCTGAATCATCCTCCCAAGGGGAGACCATTTGAAAAGGGTCCATTAAACTCGTTTGCCAACTCTGGAGGATACTCTATCAAAAATATTTCTCCATTAATACTGTTAAGTAACCTATAACAGAACCAGATTTGTTAATTATGGGCATTTATATATTAACACATGTGTACATATATACGTATAAAAATAGGTAAGGAGAAAGTGAGAGTTGTCTCTCATTCTTTACACAACACGGCTCCTAGATGATCAAGTTTATAGTTTAAATAGGTGAGAAAGAGTAGGCAGTCATTCTTCTGATGTCAGACGCTCGAATGAGACAAATGTCTTGATAGGATCTCCATTCTTTCCAGGCAATCGTCTTCTTTTCAAATTTAGTATCCCCTCTCACATCTTTCACATCACTTAGTTGTTTGGGAATGTACACCTAAGATGGCCTCCATATCTCGATCATGAATTATAAATTTTTTAATGCAAATACATTAATTTTGCACATAAATAAAATTCTTAAGAACTTAAAAAGGAATTGTATAATGCACTTTCCTTGGTTTGAGAAGTGGGAATTATGGAGTCCATCATACCCCCATTTTTCTTTACTTTGAGAAATCGAAAGTAAAGAAAACTTCTTGAAATATTTCCTCAAAATTTTTTGTTTGGTTGTTGTAATCGGTGAACTTCTGACTCTCATCGCTTTAATTGGAGATTTTTTTTTCAGATCTTATTTTCGATAACTTTTATCGGTGAGACCTCTTTAGCTCTAGTCTTTAGTGGCATTCACTGGTAAAATCTTTATTGTCCTTCTATTATTGTCGGAGGCACAATTTGAATATATTTATCTTGAAAAGTTAACACTTGTATGAATTGTTGACGAAAGCTCCTCATTTCCTTTTATTGCTTCTGTATCTCGGGCATCATGGTCCTCATCATTTCTTATCCCTCGCGCACATCCTTCAACGCCTTCAGCATCTCCATCTATATAACATTCATTGTTAGCTGGTCTTCAACCTCTTCTTTGCCTTGTATGCCCATACTTGTTTGTTCGGCGTTGGTAGGTCATTGATCAACCATGTATAAGGAACTTGATCTACCTTATGAGGTGTTTTCTATGATGGGTCTTTCTATATCCAGATTTGCACCTTGAAAATCTTGATTTGATCACCTCAAAGCTAGATCCGGTGAGGTAATACTTGTGGTCGGAGAAGCTCTACCCATTGTTCTTTCACTTCAAGTTGTGGGCATACCCTTCACGAATTTTACACCTCACCGTAGAGTCGCCAAAGAAATTTGTTGATTAACCACCATCAGCAATAGTAACAGGGGCAGATGTAGAGATAACAACAATAGATTTCGTAGTGAATTTGATTTTTTCACTGTAGCTAAGGCAATAGAGCCCGTTATTTACCTTGAATCAGATTCGAATATAGTAACAGTAGCATGGGTTAATGCCGCAGAGGCAGGGGTAGAAAGCACACGTAATAAAGAGAACATCCCTTCTAGTCCCAGCTAGAGATCCAAAGCTACCGCGTGTAGATCGACTCTCGAGAGCCATATCGTGTAGCTTACCTTGCAAGGTTAATGGATTCACCAGTACAAGTACCATTTACCTGCCCTCATTCCCAAGTCGCATTAGCACAGTTCCATTTTCCTTCTTGTTCATCAATCAGAAATCAAGACAAACCAGGCACTACGGTGAGACGTGGAAAAACGGACGTGGGGACTTGGGTCGGGGTGTAGCGTAACTAAGAGAGCCATTCCATTTAGGGCAAGACAAAATGGGCAGGCATGGGCGGTCTGGTGTTCGCCCCGATTGGCAGCTTTTGGGTCTCCCTATCTCCCCTAAACTTCTCTCGATCTTCGGCCCGAGCTGTATGAGGCAGAAACTCGTCCCACGTACAATTCGGAGGCCGAGCCCCACCCTAGAGTTGATCTTTCGGACATTTCAATTTATAGATGTTGATTGATACGTTTTAAATTTAAACTATTTCTATAAGGACTTTTCCTATTCCTTCTATGTCGTAGGGTTAAGACCAAAAAATCCTTTTTGTTTTCTCACGTTTTCGATAAAACTTTCTCGTAAAAGTAAATCTCTTTTCGTCGATAAATCACTCTTTATCATCTGTCATCTATATATTTACTCGAGTAACTAAAGTGCTTCCTGAAACAAGCACAATGGAACGGTCAGGAAATAACTTGTATCGGGAGAAGAGTAGGAGACACACCGTAAGATTTTGTAGGAGAAAGCAGACTGAGTCTTAATCCTAGGATAAGAGTCCTTATTTATTGACGTACCTCACTATGGTTAGGGTTTATGTTGACTGAGGAGAAGAGAAATTCACGAAGAGTACAAAATTGATTGATGATTTAAAGAGAGGAGAAGAACATTTAAACAATTATTCTAGTAACGCGTGGCAAAAATTTTAGGATAAAAGAGCCTTCTCGGGTCTAGAGAGAATCAAAAGTCCCTTCTTCAGGAATGGAAGGAATATTTATAGAGTTTCCTAGAAAGTGATCATGTATTTGGCACATGTCTGGGTTATGTGTCTAGCATGTGACCTTAGGAAAATTTTTAGAAATACACTTAGTTATCCAAGTAATGTCCGAATCGTCCTGTCTTTCTACCCGCTAATCAAATCCCTCAACCAATTCCCAAAATGAGTTGCCTCCATAAGCCTTCTGCCTTGGGACTCATGGAGCCCTCTCTTAGGTCTCGTATTCCAAGGTTTTTATTGCTTAATCCATACCTTTTCGCTCTTCTTTCTTTAACTGAACGTCATGTCATTTAATCTCATCGCCGAAAACCTCAGAGAAGCTCGACACGGAACAGGGGATCGGAAGCCATGTCCTTGGGGGCCAAACACTAGGTTCGTGCCTTTTTCGGTGCTTTTCGTTCGACTTGACTTTTCTTGATCAATTTTCATCCTTTTCTCCTGATTCCTGGCCCTGTGAGAAGCTTTTCTTGTTATGGAGGATTTAAAGAAAACTATTTTTAGACCCTCATAAGTTTCCTTGCTTCTTTCTGTGGTTCGGACTCGTTATTCTTTCATTACATTCCTCAAAGCTTATCCGACACGACTTTCAAGAATATGAAAATGTTGTGCCTCTTAGGAGGCCAACCCCTTCGGTGGTCGAACCCTAGAGTGCTGAGGGGGGCACCTTAGCTTTCTTAATCCTTCGTCGTTCACTTTCCTTATTTTGTCCTTATTTCGTTTCGGTAGTTCAAACCAAGCTCAATCAGGGAAGTTGTTGTCAGAATTTGTCTTGAGGTGGGGGACCACTTAGGGGTGGCCGAACCTTAGGGGGCCAAAACCCTAGATATTTCCCCTTTTGTTCATTATTGCTTGTCTCGCTCATTTATTTTAGTCTTGTTCATTTATTTCTGACTTTTCCGTCTTTCATTCAATTCTTTAGGTCACATGTGAACCCTAATTTATATTTGGGCTCATATATGTAAAGTAATCAATTCATCTAAAAGTTTAAACTGTTAGAAAGAGAGATCGGCAATGTATATCCTGCATGTTAATAGAGCGTATTCATCCTACGATATCTGAGTCGCTCTATGAACCAGCAGATCTTCACCTTACGAATTTTTTGGATCAGAAACAATGTTCAACAAAATGATATCAGGCTCATTTTCATAAACTTAACTCAATTTTGGACATAACCTATATATACATCCAGTACTCTACGAAAGGACATATGGAAATCATGATGGGTCTTCTTATACAATGATTTACTTTAAGATCCATATAAAGAAAACTGACATAACCTATATATACATCCAGTACTCTACGAAAGGACATATGGAAATCATGATGGGTCTTCTTATACAATGATTTACTTTAAGATCCATATAAAGAAAACTAAGTCCTTGTACATCAAAAATATATTCAAATAAGGACTATACAAAAATTATCTTTAAACACCATCAACTTAAATAGGCATTTAAAACATGATAAAGAAATTAAACACATACAGATGCACTAACAATATGTTTAACCAAATTTAAGATGAAGAAATAAAATCCCTACTTTTATTTGTTAGTTCTCACCTTTCGATAACTGGGAATTATTAGACCCCAATTAATTTGGAATTAATTTACGGTCGGATCCACAATAGAGGAGCCATAGTATAGGGACTAATTAAGTGACAAAATCCCTTAATTAGTCCCTATACTGTAACTACTTTTCATGTACATTTAGTCGATCTTTTAGCTATTTTTTGCGCGTTTGTCATTCTTAAACTTTATATTTCTACAATCTTAATCTAATCTCACAATATATAATATAGAGTAATTAAAGGGGACTAAACTTAAAAAACAATTATAATTTGACCATTAAATTTAAAAAACAACTATAATTTGTAGATTAAACGTAAAAGGTAACTATATGGTAACATAACATGAAAGATAATTATAGTTTGAAAATGAAATATGTAAAAAATAAAAATTAAATGACTAAATATGAAAACAGAATATTATAATTTGGGAACCAACGAATAATTATCCCTTAGATGAAATTGTAAGGCCGTAAATCAATCCAATTACTCCTGTCTCATTTTCAAGTCCTTATCACTATGGCAAATGCTTTAGAAAATAAATGTTTCTATGCATAAAAAAATGAGTGATCAAACACATACAAAAAGAAAACATGTATTTCAAGTTAAATATTCTGCTACTAATCCATTTGACTTCTTCTTTGTTAGATTTTTAACCTTTTACTACTTCCAGATTAAGACATTGACTAGACAGCACAAACCCTTTGCGATCACAAAGTGTCAAATCATTTGATTTTCTAAGTGTCACACAAAGATATTCCCTCCATTGCACTTCACAACTGATTTACAATTATTTATTTATTTTTTTATTTTATAATATATGTATTATTATAATTTAAGTTTAGGGATACATGCGTCTTAAAATTTAATCGACAATATTGGGAAGGGATAGAATGAAGCTCAGGAAGGATAGAATGAAGCTCAGGAAAAACTTAGTAGCGCATTAATTACTTTTGAAATTTTTTGACTTCTGCTAATAGGTATATTCAAATATGTGAAATTGCATAATAATAATAATAATAATAATAATAATAAAAAGACTTCTAACACTAGGCTGTATCTCCTTTATTCTCTAATTTACAAATATGGGTATTTGTAAATTTTTTATTGTAAAATATTAAATGAACTTACAGAAATTTTGTAGATTTTCCAATACATGGGGTGTAATATATAACGGTACTACTAATTCATTAGTATTGTAATGAAATAATCAATTATATTTTCTATATTTTCAATTAAAAAATATAAAATTGTTCACGAAATTTGTGCTAGGGGCGTTAACCCTATACCCTGCCAACTTATTCGTGGAAGTACGGAAGAATTTGAGTGTCTTCGTGACTGCATATTTTTTAATAAACAAAAAGAAATTTTATTAAAATTAAAAGTCATATAAATATGACAAAATTCAAAAGATATAAATACAACCATAACTAAATTACATAACTCTAATATTTGAAGTAGAAAAGCCACTGAGCCGTAATGTATAGCTTATTGAATACATCCACTAAATTTCACGAGTGAATCAAATTCTTGAATGAGTCCTCTTGGTTTCAGATTCCATGAACGGGAACATGTTCCTCTTCCTCGTTTAATTTGTGTTTTTTCTTACCTACAGTTGCATAGTTACATTCAGTGTTGCAAATTTCACCTTTTGACCCTGCTTCCCTAATCATTCTAAAGCATCGATCACTAGTTGACTAGCATATAGTGTGTTTTACTTGGTAAAACACTAGGTTTATTAATTTGGTGATAATTCATCTGTCCCACAATGCAAGTGTCATTTTACTATTAATACTTTTTTCTCTAGTATATATATTATTGTATATATTCCATAAGCATACTTAGATATAACTATGTTCAATGTTTTTTCATACCGCATCTGTTTTATATTTTATAAAAATAGTCTCATTTATAATTTTACAATATTTAATATTTTATTTTTATTTCATAGAATATTGATTATAAACTTAAAATTTTATGTCATTTTATAGTACTATCAATGAAACGGACTCCTACAAAAAAACATAAAAAGTAAAAAATAAATCAAAGTTTTTTTTGGCAAATATAACAATATATTTTTGTAAAATAGAGGAAGTACTCCCTCCGTCAAATTTTATTTGTCCTAATTAACTTTTTATGGTCAAATTGATCATATTTAGAAACAAAATTTATTCTTAAGTTTATTACATATAGATACTGTTCGGATATAAATCTTTATGAGCCTGATTGGGCTCGGCCCAAAGGCCCATCATACTTAGCGAATTATAAGAGGACTCTCTAGTCCGAAAAGGCTTGGGCAAGAATTCTAAGCCCTTGTGGTTTCTTACTGGATAATACTTTTATTGGATCAAGGTAATTGAATCCGAGTCCAATAAGGATTCTAGGCAGAACACTCCTAATAGGAGTAGTAAGCAGCCAAGTGAATCCTATAGATATCCAAATAACAATGAAGGCAAGGTATGACAGATTTTACCCTACTAAATATTTGACCTCCATTGTTAACATATCTTGAACCTGTTACTTACTCTTACACCGGAGGAGTCCACAAACGGCCTAAGCCGTTGGGACTTTTGTGCAGGTATACGTCCGGCGAGTTGATTGGACGCGCGAACAGAATCAGGCGTTAACATTGGCGCTAGAAGGAGGGCCTTTTTAGTAGTAATCCTTGTTTTTAATCAAAACAATTCACATGGCGACTTCACGATCACAGCGAACCCACCATGATCAACAAGGGCCAACCCAGTCTCGATCGCACCGTGAGACGGTAGTAGAGAGGGAGCAACGCCTCCAGCAGATTCTTGACCGAAAAAAGGCTCTTGATCTCCAGCAAGAAGAGCTTGACAAACAGTACATGGAACTGAATGAAGCTGGGCAGAATCTGTTAAGCGAGAGAGACTCGGCCTCCCGCTCAACATCCCACCGACAAAGACGTGACCGACCCCGCAGGCGGCATCGAGAAAATAGTGTGGTCCAATCCGAAACCATCTATACCAGGGACCTAAGAAAGCGAGCCCGGTCACCATCAAGAAGTGACCGTCGCGAAGGTTCCCGACGAAGCCCTAGAAGGAGCCACACCGGAGAATCATCTCCCCAAAGGGTTGCGAATCAACTTCCGGGGGCGAAAAAGCCCTGGGCTTCTCCTTTCACCAGGGATCTTGCTAACACAAAGATCGATAGGAAGAATAAAATCCCCTCAAACCTGGAGATGTATGACAGAACTGGAGACCCCCATGACCATACCTTCACTTTCGAGCAGGCCATGCTTTTTCATGGTCATGATGAGGCAGCCATGTACCATCTATTCCTGTCCACCCTGAAGAAAACTGCTCGAGAGTGGGTCATCTCTCTCCCTTTTGCATCTATACGCTCATGGGATGATCTGCAAGAACAATTTCACACCCGCTTCGGCAGTAATAAGAGGCTTGCCAAGATGATCACGTCCCTCATGCAGGTTAAACAGAGGCCGAATGAGACACTTCGGCAATACATCAAAAGATTTCGGGAAGCTGTATCCGAAGTCAATGACATAGACCCGAAGCAGGTTATCCACTTTTTAACCATGGGTTTAAACGTGGACAAATCCAGTAGGTTGATTGATGAAATCATCTCTAAGGCACCCGAGTCCTTGCCCGAAGCTTATGATAAAGTTGACAAATTTGTTGAGCTAGAAGAAGCACTTGCTAATCTTCGGGGCACCTCGAAAAATACAGGTGATTTTCAACAGAGAGATCCCCGAGGTGAAGATGTCGATAAAAAGTATGCCAACAACAACGGGAACGACAAGAAAGACTCTCAAGACAATTGGCAAAGGAAGAATGATGGCTCAAAGGACCGAGGGAATCGGGACAATGACAAAGATTACACTCCTCTAACCTTAAGTAGAGCCGTCATCATCAAAGAAATCAAAAATCAACCTTTTTATGAGAAGCCCCCGAAGATCCGAGTCTTCGCCAGACAGAAGAACGGGGATAGGTATTATAATTATCATGAAGCCAAAGGTCATGATACAGAGGAGTGCTATCAGTTGAAAGATTTTTTGGAAAGGCAAGTGCAAAAAGGTAATCTGGATTGCTATGTAGCCGATCAGTACAAGCCAAGTCCTTTTGATCGGATAGCACCACCACCACCATCATCGGGAGCGACAAGGGGGGTTGTAGATGTTATCTCCGGAGGACCGATATCAGCTTTATCTAACAGGAAAAGAAAGGCCTTCGCCAAAGAAGTTCATCAATTGACTAGGCAACATAAGACCACATCAACCGAGCCCATAACTTTCTCCGATGACGATTACCCCCCGGGAATTATCATGTCACACCAAGATGCCTTGATCATCACAACTCAGGTGGGAACCATGGACCTGAAACGGATGCTGGTAGACAATGGGAGTTCGGTTGATGTACTCTACAGTCATGCATATAATCGGCTGGATCTGGGGAGAAGGAAGCTGGAGATCTGCAATGAGTCCCGATTATATGGCTTCGGGAACAACCCAGTCCGAATAGTAGGGACGATAGAGTTACCAACGATCTTCGGCACAGCTCCTAAACAGGCCTCTATCATGATAAGATTCTACGTAGTCCAGGTAGAAAGTAATTACAATTCTATCTTGGCAAGGACGACCCTGTCGGCCCTAAAAGCAGTCACCTCGATCCCTCACCTAAAGATGAAATTCCCAACCGAGCATGGGATCGGTGAAGTTGCTGGTGATCAGGATTTATCCCGAAGATGTATTCAGGCGACTTTCGTAAGGGTCAGTAAAAAGAAAACTACAATGAAGATTGAGCTATAACCCTTTACGGAAGGAGGCTCGGAGCTGATAGTAATGCCTGCTGAAGAGACTGAGGAGATACCACTGTTTCAGGAAGATAGCACGAAAACAATACAGATTGGTACCGGTTTGCAGACGGACGTCAGAACCAAACTCATTGAATTGGTAAGAAAATACTCAGATATTTTTTCATGGATGCCAGCTGACATGCCGGGAATAGACAGGGACGTGGCCGAACATAAGTTAAGTGTCAACCCTAACCATAAGCCCGTTAAACAGAAAAGACGGAACATTGCCCCCAAACGACAGAAGGTAATTGATGAAGAAATTGAAAAATTATTGGCTACTAACTTTATTTATGAAATAACTTATCCAGAATGGCTCGCCAACGTGGTACTGGTGAAAAAGCATAACAGGAAGTGGAGGATATGTGTGGACTACACAGATTTAAATAAGGCCTGTCCAAAAGATTATTATCCTCTCCCAAACATCGATCAGTTAATCGATTCTACTTCGGGACACACTTTAATGAGCTTCCTAGATGCTTTCTCCGGGTATAATCAAATTTCCATGTACAAGCCATATATCCCGAAGACATCCTTCATCACGCACCGAGCAATCTACGCCTACAAAGTCATGTCATTCGGTCTGATCAATGCTGGGGCAACTTATCAACGGATGATGAACAGTGTATTCAGAGATCAGATAGGAAGAAATATGGAAGTCTACGTGGATGATATGATCGTCCGAAGCATGGGGGAAGAAGACCATCTGTCAAATCTAGAAGAATGCTTTCAGAATGTCAGAATCCACAACATGAGACTTAACCCCGCCAAGTGCACTTTTGGCCTCGGGTCAGGCAAATTCTTGGGATACATGGTTAGCCAAAGAGGGATAGAAGCAAATCCCGAAAAAATAGCGGCTATCCTTGAGATGCAGTCCCCAAGGAGTTTTAAAGATGTTCAAAGGCTAACTGGAAGACTTGCTGCTCTTCGGAGGTTTGTGGCCCGTTCAGTAGAGAAATGTCTTCCTTTTTTCAACACGCTGAAAAGGGCTCAGAATCAAAAGACTTTCGTTTGTATGGAAGAATGCCAGGATGCCTTTGAGCAAATTAAACGATACATCTCTTCTCCCCCGATCCTCAGTAAAGCTCTCCCCGAAGAGGATTTACAGTTATATCTATCGGCAACGCAGTTAGCGGTCGGGTCAGCCTTAATCAGGGAGGATTTATAGGGTCAGAAGCCGGTCTACTATGTAAGCCATGCTCTTCGGGATGCAAAAACAAGGTATCCGAATCTAGAGAAGTTGGCTTACGCACTGGTCATTTCTAGTCGGAAGCTTCGGCATTACTTTCAGGGGAGAACAATCACCATACTCACAGATCAGCCCCTTCGAAAAGTATTGTATCGACCCGAATCCTCAGGAAGATTAGCAGCATGGGCGGTAGAATTAAGCCAGTACAATATTGACTTTCGTCCCCGAACGACGATCAAAGCACAGACCCTTGTTGACTTTATCGTTGAGTGCTCCTTTCTCGAAGAACAGGGAGAAAATCCAGCTGAAACAATCGATCCTTCGTCTAAAATAGATTCAACATAGACCTTATTTGTTGATGGGTCTAGCATCGGACCACGCAGCGAAGCAGGAGTAATTCTTACCTCGCCAGAGGGATTCAAAGTTCAACAAGCCATCCGATTCGGGTTCACAGCCACCAATAACATTGCGGAGTATGAAGCACTTATAGCAGGGTTAAAACTGGCCCAAAGCCTGGAAGTGAAGAATCTGGTAGTGTACAGTGACTCCCAACTAGTGGTGAAGCAAGTCTTGGGGGAATATGAGGCCAGAGAACCACATCTTCAGGCCTACCTGCAGCTCGTACAGACGCTCCTTGGGCATTTTCCTAAGTATCAAATTATCGGGGTAATTAGATCAGAAAACACAATGGTCGATGCTCTTTTAAAGTTAGCTACAACAGACCAAGGGGATTTAGAAGGATCCGTCTACCTAGAAAATCTATAGGAACCAAGCACAACGGTCCAAATGGTGATGGATATTGAATTCGAAGACTCTTGGATGACCCCTATACTCAAATTTTTGAAAAATGATGAGCTACCCGAAGATAGAGCATTGACCCGAAGGATAAAATTCAAATCTGCAAAGTATTGCCTCATCGAGGATAAATTATACAGAACGTTCTACTCCTCGCCCCTACTCCGGTACCTCGGTCCGAGAGAGTCTGACTACGTGCTTCGGGAAGTTCATGAAGGCATCTGTGGAGATCATGTAGGAGCAAAGACATTGGCACACAAGATTTTAAGACAAGGATATTTTTGGCCGACCATGCTTCAGGACGCCAAAGACTTCATCAAAAAGTGTCATAAGTGTCAGTTGTTTGCTTCGGTACATCACCAACCTCCCGAAGAGCTTACACCCATACTATCCCCAATACCCTTCGCAGTTTGGGGGATAGAACTTCTCGGCCCACTCTCACAAGGTAAGGGTCAAGTGAAATTCATAGTTGTGGCAATTGATTACTTTACCAAATAGGTCGAAGCCAAACCTCTGGCAAAGATTACCGAGAAAGCATGCCTTCAATTCCTTAAAGAATATGCGGTTTATCGGTTCGGCATTCCGAAGGTCCTAGTTTCAGACAATGGTCTTCAGTTCGTGGGGAAAGAGTTCGAAGGTTTCTTGACAGAACTTCATATCCAACATCGTCGGACCTCGGTAGCCCATCCTCAAGCAAATGGACAAGTGGAAGTGACGAACAGGCTGCTGCTAAATGGTATAAAGCGAAGGCTTGAAGAAGCAAAAGGAGCCTGGTCCGAAGAGCTCATACATGTCTTTTGGGCTTACCGAACAACTACTCGGACTACAACGGGAGAAACCCCTTTCAAACATTCTTATGGGACCGAAGCCTTGATACCTATTGAGATTGGGATACCCTCTTCCCGAGTCCAGAATTTTGACAAAATTCTCAACAGTGAGGGGCTTCGGGATAACTTAGATTTATTCGAAGAAGAGTGCGATGCTGCAGTTCTCAGACTGGTAACTTATTAACAACGCACAGCTCGACACTTCAACAAAAATGTCAAGAATAGAACATTTAAGGTAGGGGATCTAGTCCTTCGGTAAACTGAAGCTTCTACGCCTCGGGAAACTGGAAAATTAATGCCCACTTGGGAAGGACCATACAAGGTTATCGAGATACTAGGATCAGGGACCTATAAACTTCAACAAATGGATGGAAAAAGTATCCCAAACATATGGCATGCTGCTCGACTCCGAAAATACTATCAGTAACTATAAGTCTTATCTTTTTAGTTCCCTTTGAGAACAGAATGTTGGCCGATTATGCTATCTTTTTGAAATTAATGAGAACTCTTTTTATATCTTATCTCTGTGTTTTCTATTTCTACATACACTTTAAATGCGTCTGCTAACCTTATCGGCAATTCGCTTAATAAAGTTAGTAGGGGGAGAAGAAGTATAAATAAACAGTAAACAACCATGTACACAGATAAAGAGAGCCAACTCATGAGAAAAGATATGATTAACACTTACAAACATTCAAACATTTAACAAAAAGGTTCGAATTACAAAGTACTGAATAAATTTACAAATCAATCTTCGGGAATGATGATTCCCAGTGTATCAGGATCATGGCCCTTTCCTCGCACCAGTTCTCGGGCATACTCAAAGCCGTCATTGAACTCGTTCACCACGGCATCTTGTACGTCTTCATGGAATTGGTCCGCAGTCTTGTACTCGTCAATGACCCTCTGCCAAAGGCTAGGTGCGAGAACACCTGGAGAAGCGAGGGCAACAGGACCCTTCAACCAATCGACTTCTTTCGAAGCCCAGCCAGTAACAATCGTCTGGACATTGTCTTTAAGATTCCTCATCTGCTCGGTCTGGGTCCGAATCAAATCCCCCGATTGGTCGAGTTGTTCCTTTTGCTTTTAGAGGAGGAACTCTAGTTCCCAGCACTTGGCTTCTGCATCCTCTGCCCGCTTTGTAGCAGCCTCGGTCTGCTTAACGGTCTCCTCAGCTCGAGCTTTAACCTCGGACACTCGGATGTCAGCAGCGAACGCCCGATCGCGCAATGTGGCCAACTCCTTGTCGGATTTGGTCTTCTCCACTCGCATCGCCTCATAATCATTCTTCATAATATGAAAGGCGTCATGCTGACTGCGAAATTGAGCGCGGGCCTTCGCGCAAGACTCCTTCGCCTCGGCGCACTCACCGGATGATTTATTCAAATCACGCTCCAAAACCTTCACCCGATCAGAGACCTGGAGGAGGAGACCATTTCCCTGCAGGGCAGTGTTCAAGAATCAAATCACAGTAAATAATGATTGGACATACTCACCAAGGAAACCAACTAACCTGAGTATGGAAAGAGAATAACAACTCCATCAAAGTCTTTAAGTCAGACTGTTCGGCCCCAGTCTTATCGAATGGGATCATCGACGACCCCAAACCTTCGGCCGGTGTCCCCGAGGCTTCGACCCTCGGCTGGTCTGGTGCCACTGGAGGAGGAGAAGGACCCTTCTATTTCTTCCTCAGCAAAGCTCCTTCTTCGAGAGGAGGAGACTCGACATCAATGGAAATAGTCACAACAGGCTCCCCTCCTTGATCGCCAGCATCCGGAACGCTCGAAGGTCCCCCAGTTGCCAGAATCGGTTCAGTCCTAGGCGCTGGAGGTATATCATCACCCACTTCGACTGAAGAGTGGGACACCAGCCTCTTCCGCTTGCCTCCGGGTTTGCTTGTATTGGACACCTCGGGGGCGGTAGGAGATCCCTCTACCCTCAGACGGGTGGATTCGTGTTGTCCTATTTGTATATGAACAATTAACGTGCAAGTATACACGGTCAACAAGTAATAAAGAGTAAGTAGAGTATCAATCCCATGAGGAATTATTACTAGTCTTTTCCAAGTATTATCCTTTTATCATCTCAATCTTATTTAAACAAATGGTGATTGTTTTTGTTGTTTTGCATTAATAAAGATAACAATTAATCCAAGAACTATAGAAAGCATTAAGATAATGAAATCAAATATTAACAAATCTAAGATCACAATTTCCCCCAATACTTCATTTGAATATCCTAACTCTCTCTTTTCAACTAGTTAAATCACAAGGATTGTTACCCGAGAAATCACAAGTATGTCTAAGCCTCTCTCGATAGTCAAATACGTATTCCCCATTACGGTGTATAGATATATCTCTATTCTACACACTAGCAAGATTCTCATATCAAGAACAATTAGTAAGGTGTATGTCACAAAACCTCATTAGCTACTCCATCAATTACCAAATTTCGTAATAGAAATCATTAAGCATGGATTCTCCCATGGATACATGTGGTATTTAGGTATATGTCTATCTTAAATACAATCAAATTATCCATTCATGAGGGTAATAAATAAAACACACGTCACTTAATTTCATAAATTACCCATAGGAATATCTAAGTTTCACATGATATCATAACAAGGTCTCAACCTATACTTCCTCTCTCAATTCCATATAAGTTCCCAAGGTAATTACTAGCTAGGTAATTAATATATAAAGCACAAATTATGATATTCAATCACAAATAATTAACCAACATCAAAGAGAGAGCATTCAATTCAAACTATGTGATGGGTTCCATTGAGATCTTAGAAAATTAGTTCTAGTTCATGGGAATTACAATAAACATCAAATTTGATCTATATATCATAATGGAATTACAAATTAAGAAAAGAATACTAGAGATAGAATGATAAAACCCCTTAGGAAGATATTCAATGGTTGTTTGATGGGTTGATTCTTGTTCTCTAGCTTTCCCTCAAGATTTGATACTCCTTGTTCTTCTTGCTCCTTGAACTTTGCTAATTTTCCCTTGAATTACAGCACTTTTGCTCTTAATTTGATGTTTATGGAAGCCTCCCTATCTCTAGAATTGATGTTAGAAGTGTTAGGATGAGTGTGTATGTGTTTCTAGCCGCCCCCTTGAGGTTATATCAGATGGGTGTCCAAAACCCTAGCTTAGATATCAAAAATTGGCCAAAAATTGCGAAATTCGAAGTGCATCCAGGGGGTTCTCGCCCCAGCAGCCCGCCCCGGCGAGGAGCTCGCCCCGGCGGGGAAATAGTACTAGAAATTCTCGCCCCGGCGAGCTCACTTCTGCTACCCGAATCAGTTTCAACGTCTGTTGGTAAAATGGCCATACCTTCTTCGTTCGAACTCAGATTAAGGCGATTAAGTAGGCTATGGAAAGCTAAGAAGTAGCTCTACAACTTTCATAACTGGAGCTCATTGAGATAATGGCTGGAGCACGGCTCAAATGGAGCCCGAAGCAACTACTGTGTAAATTTTATGCAAAATCCGATGGTAAAATGACCATAACTCCCTCATACGAACTTCAAATGGGATGATTCTGGATGTTATGAAAAGCTGAGATGAAGATCTAAAACTTTCGTTCTTTGAGTTTTTAGAGATTCGGATTGCATCATGGGTCAAATTGAGAAACAAGCAACTGAAATGCCAAATTCAAGCCCAAAACACAACGATCCAAGGGGCCTTTATTTCAATTCCTACAAAACCAAGTAAAAACACATAAAAGTATACAAAAACATATAAAAGTAATACAAAACTACATTACACAATAATAAGATGAAAACACATAAAACCAAACGAAATAGCTAAAGACATACAAATTATTAAGGCTAAAAGTACCCAATTTGTGTATATAAAACACACTCATCAATTCGGAAGCCCCACTAGTAGTCACAGGGGGGTTAGTAAATGCCCTCGCACTGGTGGCCTTCTTGCTCTGGGCCATTCGGACCTTCTCGGCTCCAGATAGTTTGATCCTCGGGACTCCAGCGGCTTCGAGGATCGTTTCATTATCAGGGTTTTTGCCTGAATCCACCACTGCAAAATCAAAAAACGAGACATCGTCAGTGCCCGATCGAATATACAACAAAATATGTTCGGGAAAACCATAAAGACTTACAGCCATGAGCATATAACCAATCTTTGTTATTAAGGAGCAACCGGTCCCACTTCACCGAAGGTCATTTGGCATACAAAGCCTCGAACTCTTCCAACCTTCTCTAAGAGATCCGATTTGGATTCAGTTGGTCTTTGTTCGAGTTTGACCAAGGTCCGATCAACTCAGTGTCCGGTCCCTTAATGAAGAACCAATCCCCGTGCCATCCCTTGTTACTAGAAGGGGGTATCCATTAGGGTTTTCCTACCCGTGTTCTTTATTACTTGGAAAAAACCCTTCTCTTTACAGGTAGTAAGGGAAAAGAATTGAAAAAAGAAATCTAAGGTGGGGACGACGCCCTCGACAGAACATAATGCAATAAAACTGTTTAAGTGAATGAAAGAATTTGAGGACAACTGATCAAGTACGAAAGGATGAAGAGGGAATCGTACCCCGAATAGGAGCAGTTGACGATGAATGGGAATCCACCCCCCTTTGGGTTGCCAGTAAATTCTCTCTTGCCCTTTGGGTCTCCTAATTACATATGATTCGGGAATGTAGAACTCCGTCATCAACAGATCAAAGAAAGAGGTTTTTATGGAGGAAGGGATGTTAGCTACTCTATGTTCAAGAGTGAAATACTTAGTCCTATTATACTCTTCTACATCCCTCATCCGTTATACAGTCACCGATTTCCATGGCTGTCCCTCAGAGATTCCGGCCTTAGCAACAGTAACTTCATCTTCAACACGGGAAGACGAAGCATACACTTCTTGATCCCTATTACCCCCAGCCATCGAGAAAATAAAGGAAGATGATGAATAACTTACTTGAGGTGTTCTGGGAAGGGAGTAGACGATCAATTCCTAGAGCGATATAGCGATGAGGCAGGATTTCTTGGCAATGACGGATTGTTTTCTCTGTAGAAAATGAATTCACTGGTGGGAGATATGACGATTGGGTTCACTTTCCCTATATGAGTAAAAATCCAATGGCTGAGATTGGTATCATCTAACGGTTATGGGGCAACCAGAGCGGTTACGGCGGGATAATTATTACCAGGCCGCCATAACTCCTGCCAGCTATTCCCCTAATCCCATTTTTGAAATTCAAAGTGATTATTGGGCTGTTTTATGCTGGGATAAGGTCAATGGGCCTCAATACAAAAAGATTGGGCCTCAATACAAAAAGATTGGGCCTAAATACACATATTCGTAAAGATCCGCCCATGCAATGGACCCAAGTATAAACTGATTTCATTGACCCTCGGGAAGACACTTTTAAGGACTCCAAGGGGCATATTCGCTCGGTCAAAATCATTATAGGCACCGGAAAAGGGGATATCCTCGATCTAATCCTTTTAAGAATGTCTGTCTTTGGTTCAACTTCCTCGAGCATCAGGATGCAATATATTCTCGGTCTGAAGCCTTCGGGCTTCCGATGTTGTCAATTTCCTCTCGTTGTACTCCGAGCTTACGGATTGATTTACTCCCTCAGTACATATCTTATACTAATGGAGTAGGGGGCAATGTTCGGATATAAATCTTTATGAGCCTGATTGGGCTCTTCATTTTGGGTTCGGCCCAAAGGCCCATCATACTTAGCGAATTATAAGAGGACTCTCTAGTCCGAAAAGGCTTGGGCAAGAATTCTAAGCCTTTGTGGTTTCTTACTGGATAATACTTCTATTGGATCAAGGTAATTGAATCCGAGTCCAATAAGGATTCTGGGCAGAGCACTCCTAATAGGAGTAGTAAACAACCAAGTGAATCCTATAAATATCCAAATAACAATGAAGGCAAGGTATGACAGATTTTACCCTACTAAATATTTGACCTCCATTGTTAACATATCTTGAACCTGTTACTTACTCTTACACCGGAGGAGTCCACAAACGGCCCAAGCCGTTGGGACTTTTGTACAGGTATACATCCGGCGAGTTGATTGAACGTGCGGACAGAATCAGGCGTTAACATTGGCGCTAGAAGGAGGGCCTTTTTAGTAGTAATCTTTGTTTTTAATCAAAACAATTCACATGGCGACTTCACGATCACAACGAACCACCATGATCAACAAGGGCCAACCCAGTCTCGATCGCACCGTGAGACGACAGTAGAGAGGGAGCAACGCCTCCAACAGATTCTTGACCGAAAAAAGGCTCTCGATCTCCAGCAAGAAGAGCTTGACAAACAGTACATGGAACTGAATGAAGCTGGGCAGAATCTGTTAAGCGAGAGAGGCTCGGCCTCCCGCTCAACACCCCACCGACAAAGACGTAACCGACCCCACAGGCGGCATCGAGACGATAGTGTGGTTCAATCCGAAACCATCTATACCAGGGACCTAAGAAAGCGAGCCCGGTCACTATCAAGAAGAGACCGTCGCGAAGGTTCCTGACGAATCCCTGGAAGGAGCCACACCGAAGAATCATCTCCCCAAAGGGTTGCGAATCAACTTCCGGGGGCGAAGAAGCCCCAGGCTTCTCCTTTCACCAGGGATCTTGCTAACGTAAAGATCGATAGGAAGAATAAAGTCCTCTCAAACCTGGAGATGTATGACGGAACTGGAGACCCCCTTCAATCCTAAAATTTAAAAATAAAAATCTAAAACTTAGGAAAAGAAATTATTTTTCATCTTTGATTTGATTTCAAAATCTTTTCATTTACATTCTTACTGTTATAATTATCTACCTACCACTATCTCTTTTTCTTATACATCTTTAAATTTAGTTTCTTCAAAATTTATATATATTCTTGATTACAATAATGTTTAATTATATAATAGTTTTTTATCATTAAATTATATAAGTACAACTATTTGAGTTTAATCAAGATTTTATTATTATATAATTAAATGAATATATGAATAAATAAATAAATAATTCATTAATTTAAAGGCGAATACTATCATTCATATTATATAAATAGATAAACTATTATAATAATAGTTTTACCTAGAGTTGCATAGTTACATTCAGTGTTTCAAATTTCACCTAAATTTATTTAGTTTTTCATCAATAATTAGTTATACATTATTTGTTAAATAATATATTTTAGAAGAAATTAATTTTTTTTATAAAAATATTATAGACAATATTACTCAATTATTATTATAATTAATATATTAGTATAGTAAAATATAAAAAAAAATATATAAATAATACAATAATTTTATAGCGAAACCCGTGCTTTGCACGAGATCATGTTAATAGTATAAAATGGTATCTCAACCTTAAGATTTAGAAAAAGGTCCTTCAACCCTAAAATTTAAGAATAAAAACCTAAAATTAAGGGGGAAAAAACTATTTTTTCATCTTGTATTTGATTTCACAATCTTTTTATTTACATTCTTACTATCCTAATTATCTACTTACTACTATCTTTTATCCTTATACATTTTTAAATCTAGTTATTGTTCTTTAAAATTCATATTCTTTATAAAAAAATATTTAATTATATAATATTTTATTATTATTAAATTATATAAGTATAACTATTTGAGTTTAAACAAGATTTTACTATTACATAATAGATGAATATATAAATAGATAACTCATTAATTTAAAGATGAATACTATCATTTATATTACATAAATAGATGGACTATTATAGTAAATTTTAAATTTATTAAATTTTTATCAATAATTTGTTATATATTATTAGTTAAATAATATATTTTAGAAGGAAATTATTATTTTTAAATAAAAATCATCGTACACAGTATTAATCTATTATTATTATAACTAATACATAATTAATATAATATAAAAAATATATAAATAAAATAGAATAATTTAATAACAAAATTTGTGCTTCGCACAAGATCATGAGCTAGTTATCGTAAAAATTTACGTATGTTGTTCCAAAGTCCTAAATACAGTACGTATTAAAAGAAAGGAAAAAAAAGAAGTTTTATTGGAACTTTTATTTGGGGAACAAAAAAGGATCAACTTTTATGACAATCCCTCGCTTGGAATTAATCTTGCTCCATGTTGTAGAGTATCACTACAAGGAAAAAGTTTAATTCTGACGAAACTTTTTGTCGAAAATAGGCGTATTCCGTCGAATTTATCTTATTTTCGACAGAAAATTCCGTCAAAAATTTGGTCGGATAAAAGATTGTCGAGGATAAGTCAGTCGAAAATTCGGTCAGAATTAATTATATCCGACGGAATTATACCTGACCATAATTCTGTTTGAGATAGAATATTTTCGACGGATTTAGTTTCGACGGATGAAATTCTGTCGGTAATAATTCTCACACGTGTCATCTTTGTAATCGTTTGTAGGAACCTGTTTCCGATGGAAATTCCGTCGAAAATAACATATGTTCCGTCAGGAATAAAGTTTTTTATAATATAATACTTTATTTCCGACGGACATTCCGTCGTGTATAACAAATTCCATCGGAAATAACAATTTTTTTAATACTTTTTTTGTTTTTGAAGTTTTCAGATTTTTAAGTCACATTTTTGTACCTATAAACCTGCTTTATCCAAACAACACATAGAGTAACTATATTACTAGTAAAATAAGAATACATGACAAAACTTTGTGATAGTTTTTAAAAATAATCACAAAAGATTATAATTTGTGATGGACTTTTTGAGCAATCACAAAATAGTAGTATATATGATAACTTTTAGTGATGACTAATTTTGCCATCAATGTATTATAATTGTGATGACCATATCAATCACCAAAGTTTTCTCCCAAAATAAAATTTATTTTTGTGATGCGCTAAGTCATCACTTATGGATATATCCTTTTCGCAATTGCATTTAAGTTATCACCAATATTTTAATGAAAAAAATAATCAAAACAATATTTTATAACGGTCATAACAATCATTAAAAAAGATAGATTTTTGTGACGACTTTTATTTGCAATTACAAAAAAAGGTATTTTGTGATGGAATTTTCAAGTCATCATAAAACAATAAAATATATGATGGCTCTTAGTGATGACTAATTTTACCATCATTATAGAGTATTTGTGACTGTCATTGTAATCACCAAATCTTATGTGGGACTAATTTTGTTTAGTAAGTCAACTCATATATGTTTCCTTTTATATTTTATTTTAAAATTATAATCATGATCTGGGCTTTGGTGTAGTGGTAATACTTGTTATTTAGTTTGCAAATGGTGGGAGAGTTCGAATCCTATAAATATCATTTGATACAGTTAATATAGTGAAATAAATTTTCTGTAAAAAGAGATTCACGTTCTTACCTTTGATCCTTAAAATTATGTGTTTTTTTGTGATGGCTTTGACAATCACAATAGATTACGTGTTAATGTGATTGTATTAATCATCACAAAAGTACTAAGCGTTTGCATGATTGTCAAAACCATCACAAAAAGGCTTTCATGATGGGGGTATACAAGATGGCTTTTGTGACGGCTAAAGTCATCACAAAAATCTTTTATGATGATTTTTTGAACTTATATGATGGATTTGAGCCATCACAAAAGGCCATTTTTTTGTAGTGTACCAACAACAACATACATACACGTCCCGAACAATAACAAATATAAACTAATATACCGACAACAACATATATCGTATCGTCCCCAACAAGAACAAATATAAACTAAATTACGATAAATTATACAAAAAATTGATTAGAAGTACAATGATGTACAAAACTAAACTAAAATATCATAATTTACAAAAAAATAAACCTAAACTACAATGATTTACAAAATATCAAGCTAAACTACAATGCTTTATAAAAAATCATTCTGAACTATAATAATGTACAAAAAATCAAGCTAAATTAGTACTACCACTTGTGTGAGGAGGAGCATCGGGCGGGGGTTGACGGTGCTGCTCTGTTGTATGAAAATCATCGTCATCATCCCCCTACTCCGCATCGCCACCCTTCTCGGCATCCCCACCCTGCTCGACATCATCACCCTGTTGATATAATTAAAAATATAACTTATTATTCTGTAATTGAGAATTAAAGAGACAGTTAAATAACAATTAAATAACATACAAAATATATAACTTAAAATGAATAAAATACCTGAGTAGTCGGGGGCTGACTCAATATTGGCCCAAAAGCTCCAACAGTAGGGTAACCACCATTCGTACAATCTCATCGCATATCGCGACGAATTGCTCCGAAGGGATACCCGTACTCTCGACGGTGGCTCCTCCTGCAATGTCCTGAGAAAGCTGGTGAAGGCAAGCACGACTAGGCAAGTCCTGATGATGAAATATCGGATCCGTACCAAATGTCTCTGACACCGCCGCTATAATCCTCTAGAATAGCTCGTCGTCCAAGCCAGGGCCCGTATAAATGATCCAACAAGTGCTCTGAGACGCTAGCGCTTACTAGAGCTTACAGAAATAAAAATAACTTTACTACTAATTTATAAAGCGATATAAATTATTAAATAACGATAAACATACTAAAATGAATACCTCCATGTAGTGTATAGGCTAGTACCCTCGGTAAGCTCATCACTCTATACCTGTTGGTAGTGCTACTAGGGGGATCCTGAGATGCGACCCAAAGAGTCATCTCCTCATCCTGAGATAAGCTAATCTCGGGTGGAGGGATGGTAGAATCTAGCGTCTCGGAATCTCCCCTAGTAGCCCACAACTCAGCTACACACTGGTCCCAAAGGTTCTGAAATCGGTCATTTAATTTATTATGTATATGTTAGTTAATTAAATCATTTTATTAAGTACCTGATATTAATAATTACTAAAAATTATAACAATTCTTACCCGTATAGCTAATGTTGTGGGAGACATAGTAGTGTCCTTTGACGTGTGAACTCTCCCAAAACTCGACCATGGTGGGAGGTCGGCCCAAACTCGCCTGTATGGCCTAAGAAATAAATTCATAAAACATTTATTTAGTATATATGTTTATGACAATATTAAACTAAACAACTAATACATACATACCGACTTTAATTCCTCAAATGACTGTAAGCCAGTAGTATGTACTACTCAGAGCTGGCTACGATTCTTCTTCATCTGGTCGGACTTTTTCTTAAAATCATCAGCATTCCAATACGTACACATCGTCTCCCATGCTGCATCTGAGACAATCTGGGGCTGATGATCTCTTATCGTAGTCTTGGGCTGGTCTACAACAGCCCGGGCGGCCCTTTATCTCATCTCATATAACCAGCCGGCGTAATTCTTTGCGACATGTGCAATAATAACAGAGTCGCTGGTTGGCTGAGACTTGCCCTCCTCATATCTAAAATAAATTTATACAAAAATGTCAACTTATCAGGAAAAAGTAGAATAATGTGTAACTAATATTTACGTATACAGTTTAATTTATGTAAATTAACTTACCTGAAACTCGTGCAACATAGTCTCCATAAAGGAGGCATCGTATTGCGCGTACTAGCTAAAGTGTATGCAACCAATCGGGTGGTGTGTCAAGCAGATGGCGTATAAAGTCGACTTAGCCACCGGGTCCAAAATACTAGAATAAAAATAAAACAATACTGTGTTATTTTAATAGTTCCATCAAATAAATTATTTTAATTCAACATGATATACGAGCACTGACACTTACTGCGTAGAATCGACATATACACGGACTATATGAGGAACTGTCAGCGAACGACCAAATACACCAAGGTTCCTCGGTGACGTCGCCGACCATTATCTGTAAGTATATTGATGACTGTTAGGTTTTTATATAACGCGAACATGCAATCAAATTACATAAATAGAGCGGAAGCACGATAAAATCAGATTTTAAAATTTTATACAAATCATCACCATGATCAATCTATGTGCTCAATTAACGATATAAACGAAAGAGAAAGAGAATAAGAATTATACCCTCGTAGGACAAAGCTTCCTCGGGTACAAGTTCAACTCCTAGTCCTTCGTGTTCTCCTCGAATGCTACGGTGTGATTCCTTCCTTTAATCAACGTTAGCCACCCAAGTGTTTGGCCTCTAGAGGTGATCCACCAAGGAAGAACAAGTATTCAAGAAGTTGGGTATTTGGCAAAATCGTAGTTTCTATCTCTATAGAAATTGTAAGTACTCTCCACAATCTAATGCAAGAGTGTGTAACCCTAATCTATGATAAGACCCCTCTTATTTATAGATGTAGTAATAACCCTTCCCTAAACTATTTAGGATTATGGTTTGTATAATTAAACTCCTTTAATTATTATTGCTCCTAATCCAATTAGGAATCTATGGAAGAGTACTTCTATTAATTAATTCTCAATCCCTATTAGGAATTAAATAATAGTAAAAGTAATAATAATAATAAGACTCCTCTTATTAATTTATATTTAATATTTCCAAAATATTAAATAATAAATATTAAGCTATTTAATTTATTCTATCTCCATAGAGTAAATTAAATACACTTAACTTATTATTACAATTATGTCATTTATTTCTTAAATAAATATTTTCCTTTTGCGGTGTGACCCTTTAGGTTCTCCATATTAAACCGGTTGTGAATAAATCAATTAGAACAATTCTAATCTTATTTAAATAAATAAATTAAACTATTTAATTCATTTAAATAAATAATATTTATTCTACAATAAGGGTAAGCCCCCTTAGCGATCAACGACTTTCCAGATAATATAGATTTCAACATTAATCACAAAAGAACCTTTTAGTAAATAGTTACCTTACAATTCAATCCTTCTACCATACAATGTCCCAATTAAATATAAGACATGGATTTACTGTCAAGTCTTATTTTATTTAATTATATGTATTTCGATTCCCAAATGCACAACTTTAATTAATGCAAATTAGAAACTCCTTTCTAATTTCATTCTGCCTTGGCCAAGGACTACTGAGTTATCATTTATCGAATCACATAGGACATTCACATCTTTTACTAGACGAGGTAGATTCTTTGTTGATCATTCATCTATCTCCATGTACAACTAATTATACCCAATCATACCCTTTGATATACCCACAAGGTCTTAAGGGACATGTCAAAGTATAACTTATCATACACAAGATACTATGATGATCTCAAGTCCAAGGATCACTTGTACAACTATCACTATAGGAATTCCTATTGACAGGCGAGTAAAACTCCATTAGGTATTCCTTAGCGGGCCACGTTCAGTGAACTTATTCTCCAATAAGCACCTACATACTTGCTTTAGTGTCTCCACACAAATGATTATGAGATCAATCATCCTCTTCCTAAGAGCAAGCAAAGTATGTACTAATCTATCCGGATTCACTAATCCCTAATTTAGTAATCCAACGATTAGGAACAATTTTACTTTGTGAGCTATCTTGAATTTAGATCTCATTAGCATGATCACCATCATGATTCTAAAAACATTGCTCAAATCTATGGGTTTATCACATTTAATATAACAGCACCATGTAGATAATATAAAATGCCTTTTGAGAAAATCAATTCCTTTATTAATAAATGAATAAGATTACAAAGTATATGCTACATCATATCAAATATGATTGGCTTGTGTGCATACTACTTTCAATCTCCTACTTGCACTAAAACCAATCGCCATGGTATCTAATACCCATCTTCTCTAAGTGACGATCAAACTACTGTTGAGTTAAAGCTTTAGTAAATGGATCTGCAATGTTGTCTTGAGAGTCCACACGCTCCAGGGTGACATCTCCTCTTTCAATGATCTCTCTAATCAAATGAAACCGCCGCAACACGTGTTTGGATTTCTGATGAGACCTGGGTTCCTTAGCCTGCGCAACGGCTCCATTGTTGTCACAGAGTAAAGGTAGTGCTCCTCTAATGCTAGGAACCACTCCAAGTTCAGTTATGAACTTCTTCATCCAAACAGCTTCCTTTGCAGCTTCACTTGCAGCTATGTACTCTGCCTCTGTCACTAAATCAGCAACTGTTTGCTGCTTGGAACTTTTCCAACACACTGCGCCACCATTTAAGGTAAACACGTACCCTGAAACGGATTTACTGTCATCTTGGTCCGTTTGAAAACTTGAGTCTGTATAGCTCTCTAGTTTCAATTCAGACCCACCGTAGACAAGAAATACATCCTTAGTTCTTCTCAAGTACTTTAGGATGTTTTTCACTGCCTTCCAATGCTCTTCACACCGTACATGCTCTTCATCTGCTTGTTACACTAAGTGCATGAGCGACATCTGGTCTAGTATATATCATACCGTACATGATAGATCCTATTGCGGAAGCATAAGGAATCTTACTCATCCGGTCTCTCTCCTCAGGTGTCTTTGGGGCCTGTTTCTTGGAGAGATGTATTCCATGGCTCATCGGCATGAGACCTCTTTTGGAATCTTCCATGCTAAACTTCTTTAGCATCGAGTCAATGTACTTTTCTTGGGTCAAGCCCAACATCCTTTTAGATCTATCTCTATAGATCTTTATCCCCAAAATATAGGATGCCTCACCCAAGTCCTTCATGGAGAAGTGTTTAGATAACCAAATTTTGATCGACTGTAGCATAGGAACATCATTCCCTATCAGTAATATGTCATCAACATATAATACAAGGAATGAAACAGCGCTCCCACTAACCTTCTTGTACACACATTGTTCATCCTCATTTTTAATAAAATCAAACCTTTTGATTATCTCATCAAAACGGATGTTCCATCTTCGAGAAGCTTGCTTCAACCCATAAATGGATCGTTGTAGCTTACAGACTTGGTTTGTTCCAACCGTTGAAACAAAACCCTCTGGCTGTATCATATATACATTCTCCTCAAGCTCTCCATTGAGGAAGGCCGTTTTCACGTCCATTTGCCAGATCTCGTAGTCATAATAAGCTGCAATTGCAAGCAAAATCCGAATGGACTTGAGCATAGCTACTGGTGAGAAGGTTTCATCATAGTCAACTCCTTGTCTTTGTTTGAAACCTTTTGCAACCAGTCGGGCCTTATAGGTCTCTACCTTGCCATCTGCTCCAGTCTTTCTCTTAAAGACCCATTTACACCCAATAGGCTTAATGCCCTCAGGTGGTGAAACCAAAGTCCATACTTGGTTTTCATACATGGAGTCCATCTCAGATTTCATGGCTTCTAGCCATTTCTCTGAGTCTTCACTACTCATAGCCTCTTCGTAAGTCAATGGATCATCATCATCTATGATGCGTACCTCATCATCATCCTCTATGATGAATCCATACCTCTCAGGTATCTTCGGTACTCTTCCAGATTTACGAATAGGTAGTGGTACAGTAGGTTCTTCTACTTGGTCAGGTACCTGACTTTGATCCGTAGTATTTTGTGATTCTTGAACTTCTTCAAGATATATTTTACTCCCACTGACCCCTTCAAGGATAAAATCCTTTTCCAAGAAGGCAGCATGTTTCGCAACAAACACCTTTTGATCAGTAGGATGATAGAAATAATACCCTGATGTTTCTTTAGGGTATCCCATAAATCTACATTTGTCAGATCTAGTCTTCAGCTTATCATACTCAAACCTTTTGACATAAGTTGGACAACCCCAAGTCTTAACATGCTTAAAATTTGGTTTCCTCCCTGTCCATATCTCATATGGAGTCTTTGGGACGGATTTGGTAGGTACCTTGTTAAGTAGGTATGCAGCCGATTCTAGGGCATAACCCCAGAAGGATATTGGAAGGTCGGTAAAACTCATCATGGAACGAACCATGTCCAACAATGTTCGATTTCTCCTTTCAGATACACCATTCAACTGTGGCGTCCCTGGTAGAGTCCATTGTGAGATTATACCATTTTCTTTGAGATAATTGAGAAACTCATTGGTCAAGTATTCCCCTCCTCGATCCGATCGAAGAATCTTAATACTCTTACCAGTTTGTTTCTCTACTTCACTTCTGAATTCTTTGAACTTTTCAAACGATTCAGATTTGTATTTCATTAAATACACATATCCAAATCTAGAATGATCATCAGTGAAAGTAATAAAATAAGAATACCCTCCTCGTACATTCGTTGTCATAGGTCCACAAACGTCTGTGTGTACCAACGCTAACAACTCTGTAACTCTTTCTCCTTTTCCACTAAAAGGAGATTTAGTCATCTTACCAATGAGACAAGATTCACAAGTTGGATATGATTCATAATCAGATAGCTCTAAAAGCCCATCTTTATGCAACTTGGATAATCTTGTTTCATTGATATGACCGAGTCTACACTGCCACATAAAGGTATAATTAACATCATTTCTTTTTCTTTCCTTAGTTTGTTTAATTTGAAGTATATTTTTCATGCAAGTCAAGTATGTAAAGTCCATTCAGTAAATTGCCAACACCATATAAAACATTCTTATTATAAATAGAACAATTGTTGTTCTTTATTATAATATCAAAACCATCCATATCCAATACAGAAATTGAAATAATGTTTCTAATGAGTGTTGGAACATAATAACAATTATTTAAACTAATGAACTTGCCCGAAGGCAGTGCTAAACAATAAGTCCCTATAGCCAATGCAGCAACCTTTGTTCCATTTCCCACTCGTAGGACGACTTCATCCTTGTTCAGCTTCCTACTTCTACTTAGTCCCTGCATATTATTACATATGTGAGAACTACAGCCGGTATCCAATACCCAAGTAGAATTTTGACTTTCAGAAAAATTAATTTCAATCATGAACAAACCTAGATCGGAAGTCGAAGCTTCTCCAAGCTTCTTTTGGTCTGCAAGATACTCCTTGCAGTTCCTCTTCCAGTGTCCCGGCTTATTGCAATGGTAGCAAATTCCTTTGCTATCTGGATCAGGTTTCTTTTTATCCTTCCTCTTCGCCTTGCCCTTAGCCTTCTTATTTTTCTTCTTTTCAGAAGATACCTTGGGCCTCTTCCTTTTTCTTGGAAGAATCATCCACTAGTAAGACTTGGTTCTTGTTGGATGAGAAGTGACCTTCAGCAGTTTTCAACATGTTAAGTAACTCAGGCAAGCTGACGTCCAACTTATTCATGTGAAAATTCACAACAAATTGTGAGAAGGTGTTCGGGAGTGACTGCAAGATCAAATATTGACTTAACTCCCCATCCATCACGAACCCAAGTTGTCCAAGCTGTTCAATCAGATCGATCATCTTAAGGACATGAGTCTCAACAGCAGTGCCCTCGGTCATACGAGATCGGAAGAGCTCCTTAGATATCTGATATCTAGCAGTCCTACTTTGCTCACCATACAACTCTTTGAGATGCAGCAATATAGTAGGAGCATCCATAGTTTCATGTTGACGCTGAAACTCGTTACTCATGGATGCGAGCATGATGCATTGAGACAGGATTGCATCATCTTGCCACTTTTTGAAAGTAGCAATCTCTTCCTCAGAGGCTGTTTCTGCAACACTTGCAGGGACTGGCGAATTTAGGACATAAGAAATCTTTTCAGCAGTGAGAACAATTCTCAGATTCCTTAACCAATCCGTGTAATTTGGTCCGGTCAATTTGTTAGCATCAAGTATGCTACGCAGTGATAGTGAGTTTGACATTTTTAAATTCTGCATGTGAAATAGACAACATTTTAGCATTCATTCATTTAATTAATTACCAAAATAAATCAGGTCTTTATTTAAATGGTATCTCTCACTATTTTCATCAAACTATATTACCCTCAATATATAGTTCGGCAAATCTAATTAAAGTTTTGCTAGTGAGCTTAAGGACCCTATTTCAAATGTATATAGCCTTGTGGTGACACAACAAACGATATATAAATAAATAGGTAGACAACTATTGTCAATTACATCACTATGTAACTCCTTTTATTTCGCCTCTTAGATTATTTTGATCAAGTGGTGACACATTCGAATCAAAATTATCCAAGTTAAGTCCAACCTAGCACTTCCATATATTCGAAAGCAAAACACTGTCCTTGTGGTGACACAACAAAACAGCATCGTTCAGTCTATTTATAAGCATCAAATGTGATAAAACAACATCTTAAATATTTAATACTTGCCTTGTGGTGACACAACAAACTCATATTAAACATTTAATACTCTATTGCTTTACCATGCTAGAAGGCGACGTTCGATATTCCAAATATCTTTGAACGCTTAGGAGTTAATATAATTTCTTTGAGGGGTTTATTATTATTTGTCTCATCTTGTTTAGCGCGCATGCACATATTATTTTACATGCGAAGCATGTTTGATAATATATAATATATATATAGTAAGCATGCACATATAGAATACTATATTCTACCCGGATTGATTATGGACTTTTATTCTAGTTTGGTTCACTAGAGCCACCAAGTGAACCAAAAGGTCAAACCTAGGGTGCAAGAATTAAATTTAAATATAACTATTACATTTAAACCCGGGCTCCATTACAAACAAGTCTTCAAGCGCTCCTTGCTCCTTTGTCTCCAATTCTTCAAAAATTAATTCTAACTAGTCCTATTACAAACACTATTTACAATAAATAGAAACCTTGATCAGCTGTCAAGGGGAAATACATAGGAGGGAGATAGAATTTACATTAAGAAAAATTAGAGAAGACGAGGTACGCAGACCCCATTTATAAAAACCCATACATTCAAGCATCCACTAAAATAAATCCAATCACACATTGGTCAATAGTCCATAATCAATCCCTATTTATTATCATACATATCTTTATATGTATCAATAAATAACATTCATCTCATGAATAATAAAATCATTCCATATATGCATTGATATCAATTAATGGGCAAAAGTTTTGCTAATATTTAGTTTTTGAAACACAATAAACTCTTTTATTTTAATCAAAAACCAAATCCAAATTAAACTCCTTTAATTTTAGCAATCTGAAATCCTATTCCAGATAAAATAAACTCTTTTATCTTAAACTTATATCAATTAAATAAACTATTTATTTTAATTGAAGAAAAAAAATAATTTTTTAGATTCTGCTTACCGGCGCAGCTGCGCCCAGAATGAACTGGGCAACGGCGCAGCTGCGCTGCTCCCTAGAAAAAAATAATTCTGGGTTTCGGCGCAGCTGCGCTCCAGAATGAACTGGAGGCGGCGCAGCTGCGCCGCTTCGCTGCTTCAGAAAATTTTTTATTCTGCCCAAAAATTTCGATCCAATCACATATCAAACATACATGGAATCATCAAAATCGATAATTAGCACAAGATTAGGCTCTGATACCACTGTTAGGTTTATATATAACGCGAACATGCAATCAAATTACATAAATAGAGCGGAAGCGCTATAAAATCAAATTTTAAAATTTTATACAAACCATCACCATGATCAATCTATGTGCTCAATTAACGATATAAACGAAAGAGAAAGAGAATAAGAATTATACCCTCGTAGGACAAAGCTTCCTCGGGTACAAGTTCAACTCCTAGTCCTTCGTGTTCTCCTCGAATGCTACGGTGTGATTCCTTCCTTTGATCAACGTTATCCACCCAAGTGTTTGGCCTCTAGAGGTGATCCACCAAGAAAGAACAAGTATTCAAGAAGTTGGGTATTTGGCAAAACCCTAGTTTCTATCTCTATAGAAATTGTAAGTACTCTCCACAATCTAATGCAAGAGTGTGTAACCCTAATCTATGATAAGACCCCTCTTATTTATAGATGTAGGAATAACCCTTCCCTAAACTATTTAGGATTAGGGTTTGTATAATTAAACTCCTTTAATTATTATTGCTCCTAATCCAATTAGGAATCTATGGAAGAGTACTTCTATTAATTAATTCTCAATCCCTATTAGGAATTAAATAATAGTAAAAGTAATAATAATAATAAGACTCCTCTTATTAATTTATATTTAATATTTCCAAAATATTAAATAATAAATATTAAGCTATTTAATTTATTCTATCTCCATAGAGTAAATTAAATACACTTAACTTATTATTACAATTATGTCATTTACTTCTTAAATAAATATTTTCCTTTTGCGGTGTGACCCTTTAGGTTCTCCATATTAAACCGGTTGTGAATAAATCACTTAGAACAATTCTAATCTTATTTAAATAAATAAATTAAACTATTTAATTCATTTAAATAAATAATATTTATTCTACAATAAGGGTAAGCCCCCTTAGCGATCAACGACTTTCCAGATAATATAGATTTCAACATTAATCACAAAAGAACCTTTTAGTAAATAGTTACCGTACAATTCAATCCTTCTACCATACAATGTCCCAATTAAATATAAGACATGGATTTATTGTCAAGTCTTATTTTATTTAATTATATGTATTTCGATTCCCAAATGCACAACTCTAATTAATGCAAATTAGAAACTCCTTTCTAATTTCATTCTGCCTTGGCCAAGGACTACTGAGTTATCATTTATCGAATCACATAGGACATTCACATCTTTTACTAGACGAGGTAGATTCTTTGTTGATCATTCATCTATCTCCATGTACAACTAATTATACCCAATCATACCCTTTGATATACCCACAAGGTCTTAAGGGACATGTCAAAGTATAACTCATCATACACAAGATACTATGATGATCTCAAGTCCAAGGATCACTTGTACAACTATCACTATAGGAATTCCTATTGACAGGCGAGTAAAACTCCATTAGGTATTCCTTAGCGAGCCACGTTCAGTGAACTTATTCTCCAATAAGCACCTACATACTTGCTTTAGTGTCTCCACACAAATGATTATGAGATCAATCATCCTCTTCCTAAGAGCAAGCAACGTATGTACTAATCTATCCGGATTCACTAATCCCCAATTTAGTAATCCAACGATTAGGAACAATTTTAGTTTGTGAGCTATCTTGAATTTAGATCTCATTAGCATGATCACCATCATGATTCTAAAAGCATTGCTCAAAACTATGGGTTTATCACATTTAATATAACAACACCATGTAGATAATATAAAATGCCTTTTGAGAAAATCAATTCCTTTATTAATAAATGAATAAGATTACAAAGTATATGTTATATCATATCAAATATGATTGGCTTGTGTGCATACTACTTTCAATGACATTATGTAAATATATCATTTTCATAAACTATAAAAAAGAAAACAAAACGAATGTGAATTCATCACGACGGAAACTTACTAGCTGATGAAGGTGACTCGCCTTGAGAGCCGTCGACAGATCCTATACAGCCACCACCGCGGCGACCACCACCACTATGTCTAGGCATAAATATACTACTAAAATAACCAAAATAATATAATTAATTTTCAGTTAATTTAATTAAATAACCGTTATTAATAGTGAATTATTTACAAAACATAAATAAATTTAGACTTAATACGTCATCAAACCTGTCCGAATCAACATTATTGTCATCCTCGAATTCTGTCTCTTCCTCTTTATTAACATTTTTTTGTCGTTATCATCTTGAACGATGACATAGTCATTGACGACCATGTCTTCCTCGACTTCCTCATCATCGTGTACGTCAATGACATCATTTAGCAGCACATCGTCATCATCTATCACTACCTGGCTGGGATTGCTAACATTTTCTTGCAACGGGTCATCCGTCCCAGACAAATTATCACCATCAAATGCTCGAGTCTTCATTGTGACAACTGTATACTAAAGGCTTCTACAATTGATGACATTAGGCACGTAGTACACTTGAGTCGCTTGACTGGCTAACATGAATACGTTATCAGACTGTAGTTTTAACTTTAAATCTACTGTGACGATTCTATTATGATCAACTTTAACACCTTTTTCAGTATCAAACCAACGACACTTAAATGTAACTACCTTTTTATCTCCGGGATAATTGAGCACAACCACTTCTTCTTATCATCCATATTAATTGGACTTGAAATCTTAGTAACAACTGTCTAACACAACATCCAGAATTGAGTGATGTCAGTTCGTTCAAGTCATTGACCTTGAATCTGTACCCATTCACAATGTAGCCGGGAAATAAACTAATACGTTTGTAAGGACCTAGGATAACATCTCTAAAACGCTCAGAAGCGTTATCTTCTTTAACCCTTCTCTTAAACCACTGTTGAAAATTTTTAATAGTGAACACTTCCAACTGTGTTGTATTTAACCCCGGTTAGAAGCATACGCTTCGTCTTCGAATGAACTGAAATATTAATAACACGGTTTAATTGTTGGTTATGCTTTTAAATATTAAATTTTTACAAATAATAATATATATTGTATGTATGACGATACTTCGAGCATATTTTGAAGCACGTATATAGATACAATCTTCAAATCTTTGTCGCTTAAATAAGTCATTGTCTTATGGCTAAATGGTTTAGCTAGATAGGTGAAAACAACTAACTCATCACCACGAGATTGGAGTCCAACGACCTCATTCCGACTTAAATGGTTTTGCTTCGTTAAGACAACATCATCAAAGTATAAGGAGCAAAAGTTAACATCTCTTCATTCGTATAGCGTTCAGTAATAAAGCCATCTACACGAGCTTTGTTTTTTACTTTCTGCTTTAATTGACACATATACCTAAAGTACAATGATTTAACGAAATTAATTAAGAATATGAGTTATAAATATCATCAAAATGAATATGTAGATGATATTACCTCTCAAAAGGATACATTCACCTATATTGTACCAGTCCTCCAAGCTTAAATTCATATGCTAAATGAATAAGCAAATGCTCCATCGAGTCAAAGATCCTTGGAGGGAAAATCATTTTGAGCTTGCACATTGTCAACACTATATTTTTCTCCATCTACTCCACATCACTATACCTTATAACCGTTAAGCATAGATCCCGAAAGAAATTTGAAAGTTCGATCAAGGCATCTACAACTTTTCTGGATAACATCTCACAAAATGCAATTGGCATCAACTTCTACATGAATATATGACAATCGTTACTTTTGAACTCAATAATTTTCAACTTCTCAACCTTACTGCAAGAAGATATGTTAGAAGCATATCCATCTGGGAGTTTCAACACACTTATCCACTTGCAAATATCTTCAACCTGTTGCTTGGTAAGACAAAATGGAGCTTTAGGTTTAGAATTGTTAGGTCAGAGCCACAATTTCTGCCTTATGTTCAGTGCCTCCAAATCTTTTCGTACATTGTCATTATCTTATGTTTTACCACTCGCATCTAGCACGGTGTAAAACAAGTTTTCAAATACATTCTTTTCTATATGCATGACATCTATATAATGACGGACCGAAAGCGTGACCCAGTATAACATCTCAAACCACATAGGCTAGTGTGTCTAGTTATGAGTCTTCCTGTAACCTATTGCTCTCAACTTATTGTGCTCCTTCCTTGGTGGTGGAAATTTGAGATCGTTCAACCAGCCCAAAACCTCATTGCCTGACAATCAACCAACAACCCCCTTCTTCTCTGTTTTTCAATTGAACTGTTCAGACATCTTTCTGTAACTATGATTAACAGGCAAGAATCTACGAGCAATTCCAAAGAAACTAGTTTTTCGCCCATGTTTCAGCTGTGTGCCTTGAACATCCCCCACACAGACTAGATATGATAGTTTCTCGTGAGTCGACCATCCACTGATCATCCCAAGTACCAGAAAGTCAGTGATAGTCCACAACAACACTGTCTTCATCAGAAAATTTTCCTTCACCGATTTATCATAAGTTTAGACCCTTATCTCCCACAACATCTTAAGTTCATCGACTAGCGGCCTGAAGTACACGTTTATATCTTTTGTAGGACTATTATCCCCTGGTATGAGTAAAGTCAAGAACAAATACGGATCTCTCATGCACATTGACGGTGGAAGATTATAAGATACTATGATCATTGGCCAAACAGAGTATTACTAGCTAAAACTATTAAATGTGCAAAAGTCGTATGTAGCTATGCTAAGCCTGAAATTCCTAACTTCCTCAACAAATTGTGGAAAAATTTCATCAAACTTCTTCCATTCATCTCCATCTGAAGGGTGAGTCAACTGACCAGGCACGATGTCTCTTGTTCTATGCCAACTCATATGCTCAACAGTGTGCGACGACATGAATAGACGTTGAAGCCTCGGTGTAAGAGTAAAGTACCGGAAGATCTTCTAAGGCACATGCTTCTCCTTCCCCTCACGTTTTGTCATATTGTACCGAGGTAAGTTGCAGATATTACATTGCACCTTATCTCTATCCTCCCCATAGTATAACATGTAATCCTGCTCACAAGCATCAATCTTCTCATTCCCCAAATTCAACCCCTTTACCATCTTCTTCACTTCATAGTAATTCGATGAGAGAGTATGATCCTTAGGTAAGAACTCACTGATAAAAGTAAGCAAATCATTGAAACCTCTCTCACTGTAACCATGCTCATTCTTGAAGTGTAAGAGCTACGTCACTATAGATAGCCTGGTGTGTTTATCATTTCCATCGTACAATGTGACCCCCGATTCCGATAGCATCTTGTAAAAGGCAGTTGCTATGTCATTTGGCTCTTGTTGACGAATGCTCGTTTTTACCGCAATCAATATTGTTAGGGCAATAAGCATCGACCATAGTAATAGCCATATAAATCCCCGTGAATTAGCTGGTCTACATTGTTACACATTTTCCTTAACTCAGCTGATTCTTCGTAATTAATCTATATAGAATACCCATCCACAAACCCATGTGAAAATAAGTCAAACTTAATGTCGTCGGCTTTCTTCCAAATCAAGTTTTTACACTTGACACACGGGCATCTCATCTTTTCGTTCGGAGCATCAACATTTTCTATTGTTTTGTTCAAAAATTTGTACACCCCATCATGGTACTCATCAATTAATCCCCTCCCATAAAATGGTATCCTATAGTATATCCAACTCCAGTCGGCTGACATCTTTAATTGAACAAAAGGCACAATCAGAACAGAGATATTAGCGTATATGCTTTATGCATGAATTCTATATATTTGCATCTCCACTCTATAGGGGTTAGGTTTCTATCTCGTTCTTGGATGCGTCTCCTCACTAGTGTCAATACATTGAACACATTTTTTCTGTTTCAAGAAAATTTCGGCAGCACCTTCCCATGGTCTCTAAGTACATGAAATAGACTAAGATAACTTAATCTAAGTATGCACTTGAAAAACATGTAGAGATACCAGGAGAAAAATCCTCAAAACAAAAAAACGTACTCAAGCTATTGACACTGCCCTAAGCGAGAGACATAACATCTAGTAACAGTCCCAGACTGGGGAGTATTCAACATTCACTACTAATGAGTGAATGTCAAACGAGTTTCTAAGCTCCAAAGTATACTACGTACATGCACAGGTATTCAGTTTATTTTAATTGTGAAAAACTAAGCAAATGCTACTTAGTTTAGCTTACTAATGGGAAACTAAGTAAATCATACTTAGTTGATGAAAACTATCATTTGATTATATTATAGTATTTGTATTTTATTGTATATAGCGGTGGAATTAAGTAAATACTACTTAGTTTATTATATTATATTGTGTTCTAATACTTTATTTTATTTTAGTTAATTTAATATAATGTAATTTATATTAATTTAATTTAATTTATCTAATTATTTTATTTTATTTTATTTTATTTTAATTTATGTTAATTAATTTATTTCATTTCATTTTATTTTTTTAATTTATTTTGTATTAATTAATTAATTAATTAATTAATTTTAAGTAATTTATTTTCTTTTATTTATTTTGTATTATATTATATTAATTAATTTACTTTTTTTTTAATTCATTCTATTTTATTTGTATGTTATTATATTATATTATTTAATTTAATTTAATGTATTTTAATTTAATTTAATATTAAATTTTAATTTATTTTATTTTGCATTATTTTATACTATATTATGTTATATTATATTATTTAAATTTAGTTAATGTTATTATATTATTTTATTTTATTTAGTAGTGCAAAACTAAGTAAATGCTACTTAGTTTATTTCAATATTGAAAACTAAGTAATAAACTAAGTAAAATACATAAATAAAATAAAGCAAGGCCCACAGATATTGTAATTGAAGAATTTTGACAGAAATTCTGTCAAGAATTCCGTCTGAAATAGCATAATATACCAAGTAATAACATGCAGTCCATATCACACAACAAGAATCTTAAGGCAAGATGAAGACATAATTGCAAGAAAATTCCATATATACACAGCAATAGTAAGGCAATCCCAACATCATTAACGCAGTCCCAAAATCATTCCCAATTGAGTCAATTAACATAACTTTGATCAATTAAAATCAGTCCCAAAACACAAATTTAATCGCAATTGAGTTAATTAATATAACTTTGATCAATTAAAATCACTTCCAAAAAACAAATCCAGTCCCAATTGAGTTAATTAACATAACTTTGATCAATTAAAATCAGTTCCAAAATAAATTCAGTCCCAATTGAGTTAATTAATCAACATAACTTTGATAAATTAAAATCAGTACCCAAGATTGACAAAAAATCAGTACCCAAGATTTTCAATACCCAAAATCAGTACCCAATATTTCTAATACCCAAATTAGTAGCCAATTTCATGAATTTATTGAAGCTAATTTACAAAACAATCAACATTAAGATCAAGCCCATATTTCCAAAAAATAATTCCAATATGCATCAATAGAATTTTTAGGGGAAAAAATGAACCTTAAATATACAAATTAACTACTAACCTTAAGTAAAGTGGTACCAATCTACCTAAAGGAGGAGACGTTACACCTGCAGCGGCAGCATCAGTAGCAGCGGAGGTAGGGAGCCAAAGGAGGTGAGGTGAGGACGTGCGCTGCGAAGGGGCTGAGGTGGGGAGGCAAAGGAGGTGAGGTGGGAGGTGTGGACTGGTCGGTGGTGGAATGAGAGAGATGAAAGATGAAAGATGACAGAGATAAGAGATGACAAAGAGAGAGAAATGAAAGATGAGATGCAGCGGGGCTGAAGGAAATGACACTGGTTAGGTTTTTATAAGTTATTTCCGACGGAATTTCCGTTGAAAATACTTCCCTCCAAATTACCATATTTTCGGCGGAAGTTCCGTCGAGAATAATGTTAGTCCGTCAAAAATAATATTCGCACTGGCAAGAATGTTAGCGCCCAGTGACGTCTGTTATTTCCGACGGAATTCTGTCGATGTTAATGTATTTACGAGGGACTTAGTTGCGATGAAAAATTTAGTCGGAATTACCTTAATTTTGAGGGAATTTCGTCTGTCGAGGATAATTCTGTCAGAATTATCCATTCTTCTTATAGTGTATATTCCTAGTTAGGGTTCGCAAACCCTAAATACAGTGTGTGCACAATATATTTTAAGAACTAATGATTTACTTTCTGGATCACAAATTAATCGGGTCTTAGTGTTTAATTCCTGTTCAGATTATGATTGTGTGACTCAGTAATGGAGCATTAAGGTTTTCGAGTGTTTTGTGTATTTGGGACCGAAGGTTAATTTGGTGTACATGGGAGTTGTTATTCGGGATATGAATCATAATCTTGTTGAGTCCATATGTTTTTCAGCTATTACTCATGAGACTCTTGTCGTGCCTGCTTTGGTATTGGTTCTAGCGTTACAATGTATTAAATCTACTCATATCATGTATGTGAATATTTTTTGGTAATGTTACTAATATGATCATGCATGTGATGTTGATATAAATCCGAAGAAAACTCTGATATTGTATGATATTTGTAATATAGGTCAGGATCTCCACCATTTTTCTTTGGGATACGCGAATAAAAAATACTTCAATTGAATAAGGCTTGATGTTTAGTTAATTATGTTGCAAGACCTTGGATAACTGTTTATAAACAATGGTTTGCATCAAGTTTTCTTGAATCATTCTTTATGTTTTTTTGTGCTTTTGGTTTGAGAAGGTAATGGTTTATATAATCTGTGTGGGCTGGTAATAATTATATAGTTGTAGGACGTAATGGTTTGTTTTCTTGAGTATTTCTTGGGTTTGTTCATGTAATATTTAGGCTTGAATTGATGTATTTCCTTTGATATAGATGTGTGCCCAAGTACAAATTAGAGTTCCCATGTGACCTAAATAATTGAATGAAAGACGAAAAAGTCGAAAATAAATGAACAAGATGAAAATAAATGAACAAAACAAACAATAAATGAACAAAGGGGGAATACCTGGGATTTTGGCCCCTAGGGTTCGGCCACCTGATGAGTGGGTTTTATACCTATTAATTGGATATTTTTAGCTTGATGATTTGTGAGTTCTTGAGTATTTTTTTGTTCATTTTTATGTGTTTTATTTGTTTTTATATAGGTAAAAGAAATGGGAGCAAAGAAGTGAAAAAGGAAGCTACTTGGCTAAATTTGTGGCAAAGTGGAGCTAAGTAGTCCGAGCAGCGCCGCAGCGCCGAACGTGAGTGTCGCAGCGCTGGCAAATTAGGAACCAAGCGCCAAAGCGCCGCAGCGCTAGTGGGTATTCCAAGTCTCTAACCATCAAGCGCCTAGGGGCCCATTTAGATTTTCAAGTAGCACAAAGGAGAGCAAGTTGGAGGCTAAGCGTGGAGATCAAAAGCTGCACTACACATATTTTATCTCTTATCTTTTCCTTTAGTTTTTGTAATCCTAAGATGTTGATTGATTTAAAGATGTTGTTTTATTATAACGCTATGAACTAAATTCTTAATAAAGATTACAATGGAACCCAATGATTAGTTTAAATTGATTTACTCTCTTATCGATTATTATTGATTATATTTGAATCGTTTATTATATTTTGGTCTTCTTGTATGATTATGTGATCGGCAATTATCTGATATAATCTATATAAAATTGGAAGATGGAATATAGGTTTGGATCTGAATGTGATAGCATGTGTCTTGTCTATTCTTCTTAGGATTGAATAACTTGATTTGTGTATAGGATAAGAATATACCTACATGCCACATGTGACTTTTATGAGAATTTGTTCTTAAAGAATCTGATCTTAATTATTTTACATAGCAATAAAGTGATTTTATTAGAAAAGATAATTTTATCTAACTATCGGAAGAGGTTTTATAAATAACTGCGAATTCTCGGTTAACGATTCGTTATAATTGATTAATTGAAAAGAGAGTGAAGAGATTTAGATGAAGCATTAGGGGAAATTGTAATCTTAGCATTTCTGGTATTAATCTTTTTTAGTAATTTAGTATAGTTTTAAATTAATATTTTCATAAACTCAATTTTCATTTGTTTAAATAAAATCGAATTGATATAAAATTAGTAGTTAAAGTTATTATTAGCATATTCTTCGTGGGATCGATACTCTACTTTCTACTATATTACTTGTTAATCACGTATACTTGCGTGTAAATTATTAATACTTAAACAGGACAACACCACCATAGGGTTCGGCCACCCCTAGGTGGTCCCACCTTGAGACAAATTTTGACAAAAACTTCTCCGATTGAACTGGATTTGAACTACCGGAACGAAACAAGGACAAAACAAAGAAAACGAAAAGAGAAAGAATAAAAAGATAAGGTGCCCCCCAGGCACCCTAGGGCTCGGCCACTCAAGGGTTCGATCACCCTAGGGTTCGACAACCCTAGGGTTGGCATCCTAGGGGGCACACCATTTTATATTCGAATCGTGCCGAACAAGCTTTGAGTGGTGCAATGGCGGAATAACGATCCTAAACCATAGAAAGAAGCAAGGGAACTTATGAGGGTCTAGAAATGGTTTTTCTTGAATCCTCCATGACAAGAGAACCTTCTCACAGGGCCAGAAATCAGGAGAAAAGGATGAAGATTGATCAAGAAAAGACAAGTCGAACGAAGAGGACTGAAGGAGGCGCGAACCTAGGGTTTGGCCCCCTAAGGTTTGATCACCATAGGGTTCGCCCCCTTAGGGTTCAACCCTTCCCCCTAAGGTTTGCCCCCCTAAGGCATAGCCTCCCTTGTTCCGTGTCGAGCTCCTCCAAGGTTTCCGATGACGAGATTGAATGATGGTGTTTAAAAAAAGAAAGAAGAGCGAAAAGGCATGGATTAAGTAGCAAGAACCTTGGAATTCGTGACTTTAGAGAGGCCTCCATGAGTCTCGAGGCAAAAGGCTTAGAGACAACTTATTTTGAGAATTGCTTGAAGGATTAGATTGGAGGCTAGAAGGACAGGACGATTTAGACATTACTAAGGTAATTAAGTATTTATGAAATTTTTCCTAAGGTCACATTCCAGGCACACGACCCAGACATGTGTCAGGCACATGATCATTTTTTAGGAAATTCTATAAATACTCATTCCATTCCAGAAGAAGGGACTTTTGATTCTATCTAGACCCAAGACACCCGAGAAGGCTTTTTCACCCTAAAAGTTCTACCACGTGTTACTAGAGTAATTGCTTACCTGTTCTTCTCCCTCTTAAACTCATCAATCATTTATGTACTCTTCTTGGATTTCTCTTCTCCTTCGCCAACACAAAATCCTAACCCTAGCAAGGTACGATTTTCTTGTCCATATTTCTTTAGCGACTCTACTGGGGAGGTGTAGAATTCGTAAAGGGTATGCCCACAACTCGACATGGGAGAACTACGGGTAGAGTTTCATCGATCACGAGTATTACCTCACTAGGTCTAGCTTTGAGGGAAGCGAATCAAGCTTTCCAAGGCATGAATTTGAATATAGATAGACCAATCTTAGAAGACGCTTCAGAAAGGAGTTTAACTTCACCAAAAATAGCTAATCAATGACCAACCAACATCAATGCAAGCCTGCACAAGCATGCAAGGTGAGGAAACATCAGGAGATCAAATGACGATGAATGTTGTACAACGGGAGATGCTCAAGGCATTGAGGGAGACGCGTGAAGGGCAAGGGATGATGATGTCAATGATGTCAGAGATGTAGAGGCAGCAGGAGAAAATATGGAATTTCTGCTAACAATTGATATAGATCCCAACCTTTAAAGCCTTATTTCTAGGAAGTTCATAGGTAGCACGAGCAGGAGTGGATAATAGCAATAAGGACAATCAGAATACGCCTTCAACAATAGAAAGCATCCAATAAGCAATCTAGAGCCCCAAAACAGTGGTGACATGCCACAACCTAGAGCAGAGACAAGACAACCTCAACCAACAATCATTCCAGCCACACCCTCAGCATTTTCACAAGTACAGGTTCAAACTATTCCAGGCCATAATCAACAACCCGGTCAATAAGCACAACCCATGCAAGTTTTGCACGATGCAAGTGTATACCAACCGATTTCTCTACCACACACACCATCGATGCATCAATACATCACGACAGCTCAGAGGATTCATACGTCAAACTAGTACATGACCAAAGATGACATGATAGATGTAATCAACTAACTCAATAGATAGACAACCAGACCTTCAGAATTGGACTTTACCCCTCATTTCCCAGCACATATCCGGAGACAACCTTACCCAGCAGGGTCTATTGAACACCCTCCGCATTTCCCAAAGTATAATGGAGAGAAAGGGAACGGAAGAGAGCACATAACTAGGTTCGTGGAGTCGATGTCCCCATAGTTGGGATATGATGAAGTAAGCAACCATAACATTTTACTCAGAGAGTTTAACAAAATGTTGACAGATAGTGCCTTCAGTTGGTACTATAATTTAGAGATAGGGTCAGTCCAGGATTGGGATGATTTGAAGTTATAATTTTTTAAGAAATTTTTTTATGCTCAGAAGCAAGTGACTATCATGGAATTAATGAGGTCCAACAAAAGCCGAATGAGGAGTTGTCAGACTATATGGATAGGTTCAGGGCTCAGGCACAGAAGTGTGTAGAGCTAATTGAAAAGAAAAATTTAGTGAGCATATGCAATAATGGTGCTCTGGATACCTTCAAGCCCCATCTTATTATCAAAGCTTGTGATTCGTTTTCAACACTCTCATCATTCGCACAGGACTTGTGCGTGTATCATCAATACGTAGGGCACTCCACCATGGACTGTTACAGTTTGAGAAGAATCTACCATGAGAAATTAGACACAGGTGAGATCGAGATAGAAAAGGGAAACAACGTGTTGGATAAGCCGCCACCCAACCATAAAGCAAAAGAAACATGCAACATTGTCACCCATGGTGAAGCACCAAAGGGAAGAGAAATAGAGATGACAGAGAACGAGGAAGTGGTTGAGGAAATGGGAGATATTCCTGATCCTGGCTTGCAAGTGACTGCATTGATGAATGGAGTAAAGTGTATAAGATTTTTTGGCCAGATAGGATTATCTAAAGAAGCGAAAATAGAGGCGACCAAGGCAATTATTAAAGCTATCGAAGCACAGGAAACTTGCATAGTAGTAGGCAAATTAAAGGGTTTGTGAAGACAATGGAGGAAGAGAAGAACAAGATCTCATTCTCCAAGGCTGATAGGGAGGTGAAATACCCATATAATAGACCGTCGTATATGACAACGATAATCAATGGTATGGAGGCGCGAAGGGCATTCATTGACAATGGAGCATCTATGAATATCATGCCCTACAATGTGTTCAAATAGTTGGGTCTGCCAAAGAAGAAGATTGTCAAGGACAGAACAAGCATTACTGGGTTTGCTAACCAAAGCACAAGAACCTTTGGACACATAAGGGTGGACATGCAAGTGGGAAAGATTCGGGGACCGGCGGTGTTTCATGTAGCAGAAATTGATGAATCATACCATGTGTTGCGGGGGAAAGCATGGAAAAATGATTATGAAGTGGTATTGTCAGTCTTCCATCAATGCATAAAGGCAATCTGGAAAGAAAAGGAAGTCAAAATACCTGCAACAAAGAACCCCTTTATGCCGGAAGAGGCACACATCATCGAGGCAACTTTCTTTGATGATGTTGCCGAATAAGGAGAAAATAACATTGTGAAACCTAATTTAGTGAAGCTAGCAAGTTGGGAGGAAATACAGGAGAATAAGTTTATACCTACAAAAAAGGAAAATAAACTAACCTCGGAACAAGGTGGATGTTTCAAAGACAAGAAACCAGTGATGGTATACCTAGAGAAAGAAGGGAAAGAACAAGGAAAACAGACAGTAGGCCCAAAAGATGCCAAAAATGTAATCAATGCCAAACGGACAGCTCAATCAAAGACTGACAAAAGAAATAAAAGAAAAGAAGAGCAAAAGATACAATGGAAAAGGCTTGTTAAACCAGACGAAAAGATAATGTTTCGCTTATGACGGTGCAAAGGAGAGGAGCCCGAGGGTACACCCAAACCTGACGGTACATGAGGTATCCCCCACTCTAGTAGTAATGAAGAGGAAGAGACTGTATAGCAGAAAGTGGAACCAGCTCCAGAATACTTTGAGGATCGGCCAAAACCTCAACAGAATGAATTAGAGGAGGTCAATTTGGCAATAGAGGAAGGAACGCCAAGACCGACTTACATCAATAAGGAGCTGAACGCTAGCCAAAAGGAAGAATTAGTGAAGCTACTGCAAGAGTGGGAATGTATTTTCTTGGAACTATAATGAGATACTCAGGATTGACAAGGAGTTGGTGGGGCATAGGTTGAACATAAACCCGGGAGCTAAACCAGTGAAGCAAACATCTCGCACCTATTCACCGGAGGTTGAAACATAGATAAAGGAAGAGATAAAGAAGTTGTTGGAGGTAGGATTCATCAAGCCAATTCAGCATCTAGTGTGGTTATTTAGCATTTACTGGTAAAGAAATCCAATGGACAGTTGTAAATATGTGTGGATTTCATGGACTTGAATAAGGCATGCCCAAAGGACATGTACCCGCTACCCAACATAGATACTTTAGTGGATGTAACGACCAATCATGAGATGATGTCATTCATGGATGAGTTTGTGGGATATAACCAAATAAAAATGTCCTTAGGAGATGCAAAAATGACGGTCTTCCGTACCCCGTTTGGGAATTTCTACGATATAGTAATGTCATTCAGGTTAAAGAATGCAGGAGCAACCTACCAACGGGTAATGCACGCCATCTTCCATGACACGTTGGAGGACTATGTGGATGACATAGTGTTAAAGTCTAAAAAGGAGGTAACCTACGTGGAGGATCTAAGGAAGGTGTTTGAACGATGTCGAAATCACAAGCAAAAGATGAATCCGAAAAAGTGCGCCTTTAGGATGACAGCCGAAAAGTTTTTGGGCTTTTTGGTGCACAACAGAGGTTTGGAGGTAGATTCGAGCAAATAAGATTCCTACCTAAGGAGATTCATGTCAGCATTGGCAGAGGTCACAGAACCTTTTGGGAAGTTAATGAAGGGAAAGACAGAATGGGACTGGGGGAAAAAACAACAACAAGTCTTCGAGAAAGTAAAAGAAATATTGGCCTTGGTAAAAACGATGGTAGTACCACAAAAAGGGATATCGTTACAATTGTATATCACATCTACCGCAAAGTCTATAGGAGGATTGATCACACATGAGGTAGATAGGGAAGAAAAGCCTGTGTTAGAAATCAGCATGCGATCGATAAGCTCATTATCATAGGGGGAGAATGTTATAAGATCTGTATGTGATTACCTTTATTCATTATATGTGATTCGATTGATGACAAAATGATAAGAAGAACATTCATACTATTAAAGCCTTGTAAAATCCTTAAATGAATATGATGTACAAGGACTTAGAAGATCAAATATGTTAGGTTGATTTAAGCTGAATGAATATCTATCTGATCAAAGCATGTTTGTAATATTAGGTTTTGTAAAGTCCTTAAATGAATATGATGTACAAGGACTTAGAAGATCAAATATGTTAAGTTGATCTGAGCTGAATGAATATCTATCTGATCAAACCATGTTTGTAAGATTAGGCTTTGTAAAGTCCTTAAATGAATTTGATGTACAAGGACTTAGAATAGAAAAAGATCAAACTTGTTAGGTTGATCTTATGTGTTGTAATGATATATGTATAAATAAGGGCCAGACTAAATGTAGAGCACTGCACTGACTAAGTGAAGGATCGTAGAGCAGTTAGTCAACATCATAGAGCCAAGTATGCCATCACAAGGTTTGCCAGGAAAACGTAGAGTAAAGCTCGGTAGGACGTAGAGTTGCCCTGGCCGAACGTAGAGCACTCTCGGTAGGACGTAGAGTTCTCTCGGCAAAATGGAGAATACTCTCGGTATGATGTAGAGTTGCCCCAGCCGAACGTAGAGCACTCTTGGCAGGACATAGAGTTCTCTCGGCAGAATGGAGAACATTCTCGGTAGGACGTAGAGTTGCCTCGGCATTGCAGTGCTAAATCCCAAAATCGTAGAGTCTGCCAGGCAAGTATAGTAACAGGCTCGGCAGATCGTAGCGCTCACTCGGCAACACTCTTTGGGCATCGTAGAGTTGCACATGTCAATGCAGAGCTTGCAAGGCAATCGTAGAGTGTGGCTCGGCAGAACAAGGAGCTTACTCAGGGTCGTAGAGTGCGCACTACGAAGAGAAGATTATTGTGCTAACATGGGTTCGTAGAGTCAGTCTAAAGTCAGCCACTCTACGACTCCCATGAACAGTTTGCAATCAAGCAACAACGTAGAGCAATCGCTGCTGAAGCACTCAAAGATAAAGTGGCAATCTTCAAGACTACCAAGCAGGCTGAGCATGAGCTATCAGACATTGCAAGATCTCTGAGCACAACCAAAGCATCAAGCTATAACAAAGATCACAGGATAAGTAATCACTCTACGATCCATCAAGACTCTAGACCTGCATCAAAGACAAAGGTCGTAGAGTAGGAAAGTTATAGCAAGATCAAATGATCATAGAGTTGAGTCTAAAACAACAAAGACACTCTAGCAGTCTCAGCAAAATAAAGCAAGAAGATCATAGAGCAGTACTCTATGACGTAAGGAAGAACGTCTTGAGATTAAGTACAGCAATCCTCTACATCAAAGGTGCCACAACAAACAGAACATCATAGAGCAGTCCTCTATGACACAGCAGCAGAGCCAAAAGAACATAGAGCAATCCTCTATGCTAAGCACACTGCAGCAATGTCTCAATGAAGATCATAATGCTATACTCTTGGAACGAAAAGTTAAATGGAGATCACAGTTCGATCCCAGAGTATAAGGGAGCACAGACTGCAGTATAGTGAGAAGCACATCAAAGAGTAATACAAGTATAGTTAGCCACTCTACGAACTGCAAAGCAGCACAAGGCCACAACTGAAGTTAACTCTACGATCCAAGATAACAGACTTCAGTCTGACGCAAATAAGTTAACTTTACAATCAGAAGCAACAGGCTGCATCCCAGACGATCGTATAGTAAGTAAGTGCTAGCTGGATTAAAAGTATTAGAGCACTCAAGGTTGTTATCCCAAGATGAGCGGTTGAGTAGATAAAGGAGTATAATAAGTAACCAATTTAAGTAGAGCTCAAACAGCCATATGTGCAGCAGTCAACAAGCAGCGCATATGACTCCACTATCTTAGTACCAGCTAATGGATGCTGACTCAGCCATCACTAGTAGACTTAGGAAAGTAAAATACTCAGTGGTATAATAAACAAGTTTGCGGAAAGTTAGTCTCCAATGGAAAGAAGTGCAACGTGAAGATATCAACGACAAGCTTTCAGCGGGAGGAAAAATGGAGAACTACAAAAAGAGAAAATCACACTCGAATGAAAGTGTGTGTTGGCATGCAGTAAGCAAGAGAGCAAGAACACAAACTGTACAATCAGCTAGAAGCTTCACTACGACACAAGAGGTATACCAAAGGGCTGGCATATGAGCTAAGAGTCGAATGACCAAGAAACTAAGATCTAGAGTAACCAGATCCAGAACGGACAACTCTATGATCAAGAAAGGAACACTATGTGCTGAATAAATTAAAGAGTGACTTGGACAAGTCAACCAGTGTTCAATAGAAGTGATCATCTATATCTGCTATGTACCAGAGGAAGGAAGAGCTTCAACGACCATCATCAGCAGCATCTAGAAGAAGATCACAAACAGCTGTCAAGTACCTGAAGATAAAGGAGTTCAAAGTTTATCTTGGCAACACAACCCAACAAACAATCATCACACCAAAGAGGGCGGGGCATCCTTGTCTTAAGTGACTAAACAAAGTCAAGTCTGCTGGACTTGCTGAGTACCAAAGGGTATAAGAGATTCTAAGGCTAATGGCCTTAGTCTATAGGATTCCATGGCTGCTGGCCTTGAAGAGTTCTTTGTGAACTGGTTTCCCAAGTCTGCTGGACTTGAAGAGGGTCATTGGATCCTTGTCCGAGGGACTAAAAATACCTCACGTCTGCAGGACACAAGAGGGGTCAGAGGATCCGTATCTACGGGACTTGAGGAGGGTCATAGGATCCTTGCCTTAGTGGCTAAAAATAACTCTTGTCTGCTGGACTTGAGGAAGGCGGAGAGCCCTTATCTTTGTGACTAAAACAATTAGTGGATTCCTACTTGTTGAAGTAGAAGAGTGGAGCAGGAGTTATTCAGTTTCTGAACCACTTAAAATCTCTTGTGTTATTTTACTTTATGTCATTTACATTATGCACAATAACTGTTATATCTGCTATCAACCATACTATAGACTTGTCGATTGAACTGAGATTATGTTTACATCTATGAAGGGGTTGTTAAAGTATATTCCGATGTGCATGAATTGATTCTCTATTCATAACTGATATACTGTCATGAATAAAATGGAAAAAGTTTTAAAGGATCTATTCAACCCCCTTTCTAGATCCACATTGTGTCCCCGGGAACCATCAATTGGTATCAGAGACAGGTTCTCATGAATATGTTAAAGCTCACGCTTTGAGTAGATCCATGACACAAAGTTAGATCAACTCTAAGTCTAGGTATTATTTGACAAGACAATGAGCTAACAAGTTGAAAATTGTATGTGCAGGAAAAACTGTCTTAAGCTATCCAGGCTATTCCATGAGCTTAAATGGAAAAATCATCATCACCAGGCATGCTGATGTCATTGAGCATATCGATCATCTTATGAGGAGGAAATAGTTCAGATGCAGCAAGAACGAAGATATTCTCAATTTAAAAGGGAATCTGCATCTCCACCCAAAGTGCCGTGAAGCCCTACAAATGATTATCAAGGAGATATCTAAATGATAATGCGCCATCATCAATGCACTTACAACGACGACTCCATGAGCTTCTCAGCATTTATGACATGTTCCCACTCTACAAGATATGAACTCAGAAGTTCATTCAAGCGCATTAATGATTATGGGATGTCATAACTAACCAAGTGCAGAATTCAAAGATGTGCTCAATATATCAGTCAATGCAGCACAATGAAGGAATAAATGATGATACCAGCAATGGCCTGGGGGATTTCAATTAACAAGGAAATGTATCATTGTTTGCAGCACCACTGACTGTCAAGAAATTGACATCAGTGAGGTGTCTATCTCTGTCTCCCTAAAATGCAAATGTCTTTAACTGTTAATATATGTTGCATAGCTGCATGTCTTCATACTTCAGTAGCATATCAAGAAATCATCTTCCACCCCAAAAGGAAAAAGAAAGAAAGTGAAAATAATGGTTTAACTATCACTTTGCTGTCTATCCATATTTGAGGCTGAAAATAAAACTCTTGAGATGAATATCTGAAGTCTTTGCAAATAAAGTCTTTTTCTATCTTGTTGCTGAATGAGTAATAATGTGCTTAAATTGTTTTGCTATTGCCGTTGTGTGTACTGATAAAGACTCATAATTATTTATCTTACTATTGAGAGTTTGTTCTTAAATGTGGAAAACCAAGTGTTCAGGGATTGTAATCTGTAATATCACCTCAAGCTATTTAAACTCTGTTGGTTAATAGGTGACTGTACTTAATGAGCTATTTACATCCTACCTTTGTCCTCACACCTTATTTAATGAGTAGTGCATTACTTCATTATCTAAGTCTTTGATAAAGTCGTAGAGTGTAGCCATGTCTGCAGTTGTACACTGAAGGGTTGTAGAGACTGATCAACTTTACGAGCCATCTAGGTACAACTCACAGGACTAACCACCACTCTACTAAAGTTCAAACACTTAGAACAAGATACATGCAATGACTCATCTAAGGAGAAATCTTGAGGACCCATATCCGTTTTTATCATGGTTTCTCTCACACACACACTGTCATGCAGCATGTTTAATTATCATCTCATATAAACTACATAGCGCAAAATTGTGGAACCAAAGTTTGGAAAAGACTTGAGCTTTCAAAAGATCTAACCCCGCAGGACCCGAAGAATATTTGGTACCAAGTTAAAAATTTATTTAATCTGCAGGTATCATAATTGCTCTATCATCACTCAAGCACATTCAAGGAAGAAGTTAGAAAAAGATGATCCTCATCAACAAACTTCTGACAAACGGCAAAAGCATGATTCTCCAGTAAATCTCTCTCAGAAGTTGGAGCTCTATACAGCATAGTAAAGTTCCTCAAGAAGCAGTACAAAAACCAAGTCTTCATCAACTCTACGATCACAGTGTAAATGGAAGGATCGTAGAGTAACCTAAGATCCAAGACTTCATCAACTCTACACTAGTAGTACAAAGAAAAGGATCGTAGAGTAACCAGTGCTAAAGAAAATGCTCTACGATCAGATAAAGAAAGATGGACATTGAAAGATCATGGGGGAAAAACCATCTGATAAGCTCAGCAATGCTCAGTTTGAGGAGAATATGAAAAGAGCTACAAAGCTACAACCCTTGGTGCAAAAGAAGACGTTTGAAGCCTAACATATGGTATCTGAGTATGCCAGGTCAACAACTCTCCAGAATGTTAAGGAACAAAGCAAGTCCTTGGTTGTAGATCTCAACTGTTTCATGACTCAAGAAAAATGAAGTTCCTATAAGGTGACACTCCATCATACATAACCCTGTCCCAGACCTAGAGTCCCAAAACTCTATGTCTGATGAACCAAATGAATCCTCATCATAAAATCCCTTAAACCCTACGATTGTCAAACCAGGTCAGCCATACTATTCAAAGTCGTAGAGTCATTATGATTGACACCATGATCGCAGAGTATGTTGACTCTACGATCACAGCCTACTAAACACTACTCCCATACTTCATATCTAAGCAAACCCAAGGAGTACAGTGATGACATTCTAAACACCTTATCCAAACCGCCCTTCCTTAGACAAGTGCCTTAGAGACAAACCAAGCCCTACGTTTCAAACCTAGAGGCCTACCCTTTCTGAGCTTCCTTAGTCCTGTTGAAAGACTATTTGAGAATGTATCACCATCATTTCTATAGAGCTTAAGATGTAAATAAAACAAAGGAGAGAAGCTGATCCCTTAACAAAAAGTTGATCATGGGATTCTCTAGAAGAGAAAGAAGTTGGTCCTAAAGGAAAGTCTTCACCTAGCAAATGATTCAGCTCTACTACAGGATTAGATACAAAGCATGAAGTTTCAGATGCCAAGAGAAAATAAGGTTCGTTCAAAGATTTCTAGAAGGAAGCCACTATAAGCCCAAATGGAGACTCTCTCATCAAAATCTGCACTCACTGAGATAAGTGCAAATCAGCAGCAGTAGGTGTGACCAATTCTCAAAGACATGATCGTAGAGTAAAAAGCAAAGACATCAAGTCACTCTACGAACGGGCAAAGTCAAGAGTCAAAAGGACATGGACCACGTTCCTTGGCCAGAGTAACTGATGTGCAGCAGTTATGGAAGTTTCAACAGAGTTAGCCACGTTCAGCAAATGGGTCTCCCACACATGTACTTGACAAAAAGAGGGAACTGATATAAATCAAAATTCAAATACTGACGGTTGCTCTTTCCTATCAATTATCAATATCGTTCCTCTCATAAAGCTGTGCTGATCTTTTAAAACCCTAAAATCATCAAATCTTCAGCAAACCAAAACCAGCAACTTCCAGAAGCCTCAAAACCCTTATCGCCTCAAATCTCTATCAACAGTCAAGTATTCTTCAACCCTTATTATGGAAAACTGTCAAGTCGTGTCAGGTATCTAACTTGGCTTCGACAAATTTGAAGAATCTGATGAGAAATTCAAGGACATCCTCAAAAGTGTGAAGTAAGCAGGATTCTCAGAATGCTTAGGATCAAACACCAAGATCCTCTCTGATCTTATCAAGGAATTCTACTAGAATGCAGTAATCGATAGTGATGTTCTGTCTACTAAAGTTTGTGGAATGAAACTAAAGATAAATGCTGCAGAAATTAATCAATGTCTGGGATTTACCAACCATGGTTTATCATCCCTAGAAGAAATCGATTTTGATGAAGGCGAGAAATTGATGGGCTATGTGAAGAATCCCCATGTGAAAGGAATGAAGAAAAAGGAATTTCCTGAGAAGTTCAAATTCCTAGCTGAGATTGTAAGAAAATGTATTCTATGTAAAGATACCGCCCATAACACTGTGAATAACCTGTAACTGAAGATTATGACTGCCATTGTCATGAAGAGGAAGATGAATTTTGGAACTATGTTGTCTAATTGGTTAGTCAAAGAAGCCAGGAAAGTGAAGACATCAGATAAACCTATCCTGAAGGTTTACTATGGAAGGTTCTTGAACATCATAATGAAGAAAAGGCTGAAAAACAAAATTGGGGATGATGAGGGAGAAACCCTAAATGTCCACAAAATCATGTCACCCAAATTGTTTGACAATTGGAAGAAGAACCCCATGGAGAACAAGAAGTTGAGAATATCTGGTAGCAGCAGTAAATGGACTTCAAAGGCAGGCAAAGGGAAAAGGAAAGCTAGTACATTGAAGAATGAGTCATCTCAATCTAAAGACTCTTCATCCCCTGAGCCCATTCCCTCAAAATCACTCAAGAAGAAGGTGAAAGTTGAGGTAGCCCCAGTGAAGAGTTCCTCCTCCTCAAAAGATAAATCTAAAGAAGAGAGAGGTGCATCCAAGGCACCTATGGTCAAACCCTCAAAAAGGAAACAGAGTGCAAGACTAAAGCAAGAGATTCCACTAGTGACAGTTGACCTTGGAGATGATGATGGTGTGGGTGATAAAACTGAAGCTACAAGGATCAGTAAACATGTAGCATCCACAAATAAATCTGCTGAAAAGGATATGACCACAAGTAAGTCTAAATCAGAAAGTGAGGATATAACTACATCTACTAGAGAGAAACTCAGTGAATCAACAAGAGATGATGACGACATAGAAGCAAGCTATGAAGAGCGGTCAACTAATAAGTGAGTTGAAGATTCAAAGGAAGTGATTATGAAGGAGGCAAGTCCAAAGACAATGAGTATCATAGAATCTAGTAAAGGAAAGGAAATAGAGCATGATGATGAAGTACAACAGAATTCTGATTCTGAGAACAGTGCATCGGAAAGCAACTTTAGGCCAGCAACCACGAGAATACGAAGGAGGATTGTGCTGGAGGCATGTGACAGACCAGGAGCTGTGTTGCCAACAAGATGGATAGACTATGGCAACGGTCAAATGAAAGTGGTATCAATGACAATAGAGGATCTTCTTAACAATTTTCAAGATATTGAGCTTGATCGCACTACAGTTCTATATGATCTTGACAGTGAACAACTGACATGGTTTTACCCATGGATGCCCTAGTTGAAAGCCATTGAATTTGGAGATACAAGCTTCATTAGTTGGTGTTACTCAAAATTTCCAAATCTGAAGCTGATTTCTCAGAACTTTCCAAGAGTTCAATCCTATCCAAAGATGCTGATCAAGGACACTCAACATTTCAAAGTCTACCGCCATGCTGAAGGTATATACATTCCATACTATATGTTGGAAAACAGTGATAAAGGCAAATAAGCACACCAGTTCGTAGAGTCAATAGTTATGGAACCCCCTAACTCTATGACTACAGCTTCCCAGACTAAGCTAACTGTTAAACCCCTTGATACCTCCACTCAAATACCTTCTGATATCCCTTCCTCATCTAACAATGAGTTATTTGATATTGTCACCGCTGTTGAAAATGTTTACAAGAGTGATAAATCCAAATCAACTACACCAATCTATGAAGATGTCTTGCTTGACCAAGAGTTATTGAAAAACTCCGAAGAATTGCTTGGAAACATTTCTTAAGTTACAAAAGCAGCAAAGAAGATGGCTGGAGGAGAAGATAATGAATTCTACAAGAAGTTACAAGCCTCATTCACAGACATGCCCCTAAAGCTTCATCAACGAGATCAGATATATCTTAAGTCAATTAAGTAGCAGAAAACTGAAGCTCTAAAACTCCATCAATAGAATGAGCATTCTATTCAAACTCTGTCAGCTAAAGTAGAGAACCTTAGTCAGTCCCTCGCTTAGCAAATGGAACTTAGCCAGCAGGAGGTGAAAATGGAAGTTGGTAATACCTCCTACTTAGTTGAACAACTCATTACGCATGTTCAGTATCTCTCCCAAATGATTGATGACAAAAAGGGAGAGAAAGATGAAGCATAAGAAGGTGAAAAAGAGGATAAGAGCTGCCATGAAAAGAAAGGAGCTAAAGAACAAGAAGAACAAACATGAAGCACCAACAACTGAGGGGGAGCCAGGAGAAGAAGAAGATGAAGAACCAGCTACAAGAAGTAAGGGGGAGCAAAAACCAGAGGCAGATGCAGAAGATGCAGAAGAATAAGAGGACAGCAGCAGGAGAAAGCAGTCACAAGATACCATCAAGAAGAAGGTATATCTCTAACAGGCAAGGAGGAATTCACTATCTTATGCTAGTAACTAGGATATCCTTGTTAGATTACTATAGCTTGTGAACTGCCTATCTTTAAATTTATTGGCATGATATAAATGACTATCTTGAATGCACATTATTTCATTTCATATCTCTTGATCTAACAATACAATGACTTACTGTATCTTAAGTTACATCAGCACTCATACACTTGCATGTATTGCTTAAATTGAATGTTATGATATTAGTATTTTTGTCATCATCAAATAGGGGGAGATTGTTGGGAATTAGCATGCGATCGATAAGCTCATTATCATAAGGGGAGAATGTTATACGATCTGCATGTGATTACCTTTATTCATTATATGTGATTTGATTGATGACAAAATGATAAGAAGAACATTCATACTATTAAAGCCTTATAAAATCCTTAAATGAATATGATGTACAAGGACTTAGAAGATCAAATATGTTAGGTTGATCTGAGCTGAATGAATATCTATCTGATCAAAACATGTTTGTAATATTAGGTTTTGTAAAGTACTTAAATGAATATGATGTACAAGGACTTAGAAGATTAAATATGTTAGGTTAATCTGAGCTGAACGAATATCTATCTAATCAAACCATGTTTGTAAGATTAGGCTTTGTAAAGTCCTTAAATGAATTTGATGTACAAGGACCTAGAATAGAAAAAGATCAAACTTGTTAGGTTGATCTTATGTGCTGTAATGATATATGTACAAACAAGGGCCAGATTGAATGTAGAGCACTGACTAAGTGAAGGATCGTAGAGCATTCAGTCAACATCGCAGAGCCAAGTATGCCATCACAGGGTTTACTATGAAAACGTAGAGTAAAGCTCGGCAGGATGTAGAGTTGCCCCGGCCGAATGTAGAGCACTCTCGGCAGGACGTAGAGTTCTCTCAGCAGAATGGAGAACACTCTCGGTAGGACGGGAGTTGCCCCGGCCGAACGTAGAGCACTCTCGGCAGGACGTAGAGTTCTCTCGGTATAATGGAGAACATTCTCGACAGGACGTAGAGTTGCCTCGGCATTGCAGTGCTAAATCCCAAAGTCGTAGAGTCTGCCAAGCAAGTATAGTAACAGGCTCGGCAGATCGTATAGCTCACTCGGCAGCATTCTCTGGGCATCGTAGAGTTGCGCATGTCAACGCAGAACTTACAAGGCAATCGTAGAGTGTGGCTCAGCAGAACAAGGAGCTTACTCAGGGTCGTAGAGTGCGCACTAGGAAGAGAAGATCATTGTGCTAACATGGGTTCGTAGAATCAGTCTAAAGTCAGCCACTCTACGACTCCCATGAACAGTATGCAATCAAGCAACAACGTAGAGCAATCGTTGCTGAAGCACTCAAAGATAAAGTGGTAATCTTCAAGACTACCAAGCAGGCTGAGCATGAGCTATCAGACATAGCAAGATCTCTAAGAACAACCAAAGCATCAAGCCATAACAGAGATCACAGGATAAGTAATCACTCTACGATCCATCAAGACTCTAGACCTGCATCAAAGACAAAGGTCGTAGAGTAGAAACGTTACAGCAAGATCAAGTAACTGTAGAGTTGAGTCTAAAACAACAAAGGCACTCTAGTAGTCTCAGCAAAACAAAGCAAGAAGATCATAGAGCAGTAATCTTTGATGTAAGGAAGAACGTCTGGAGATTAAGTAGAGCAGTCCTCTACATCAAAGGTGCCACAACAAACAGAACATCATAGAGAAGTCCTCTATGACACAGCAGCAGAGCCAAAAGAACATAGAGCAGTCCTCTATGATAAGCACATTGCAGCAATGTCTCAACGAAGATCATAATGTTATGCTCTGGAACGAAAAGTTAAATGGAGATCACAGAGCATAAGGGAGCACAGACTGCAGTATAGTGAGAAGCACATCAAAGCGTAATGTAAGTACAGTCAGCCACTCTACAAATTGTAAGGCAGCACAAGGCTACAACTGAAGTTAACTCTACAATCCAAGATAACAGACTTCAGTCTGACGCAAACAAGTTAACTCTACGATCAGAAACAACAGGCTGCATCCCAGACGATCGTATAGTAAGTAAGTGTTAGCTGGATTAAAAGTATTAGAGCACTCAGGGTTGCTATCCCAAGATGAGCGGTTGAGTAGATAAAGGAGTATAATAAGTAACCAATTTAAGTGGAGCTTAGACAGCCATATCTGTAGCAGTCAACAAGCAGCGCATGTGACTCCACTATCTTGGTACCAGCTAATGGATGCTGACTTAGCCATCACTAGTAGACTTAGGGAAGTAAAATACTCAGTGATACAATAAACAAGGCTGCAGAAAGTTAGTCTCCAACGGAAAGAAGTTCAACGGGAAGATATCAACGACAAGCTTTCAACGGGAAGAAAAATGGAGAACTACAAAAAGAGAAAATCACACTCGAATGAAAGTGTGTGTTGGCATGCAGTAAGCAAGAGAGCAAGAACACAAACTGTACAATCAGCTAGAAGCTTCACTGCGATACAAGAGGTATGCCAAAGGGCTGACATATGAGCTAAGAGTCGAATGACCAAGAAGCCAAGATCTAGAGTAACCAGATCTAGAACGGACAACTCTATGATCAAGCAAGGAACACTATGTGCTAAATAGATAAAAGAGTGACTTGGACAAGTCAACCAGTGTTCAACAGAAGTGATCATCTATATCTGCTATATACCAGAGGAAGGAAAGGCTTCAACGATGATCATCAGCAGCATCCAGTAGAAGATCACAAATAGCTACCAAGTACTTGAAGATGAAGGAGTTCAAAGTTCATCTTGGCAGCACAACCCAATAAACAATCAACACACCAAAGAGGGCGGGGCGTCCTTGTCTTAAGTGACTAAACAAAGTCAAATATGTTGGACTTGCTAAGTACAAAAGGGTACAAGAGATTCTAAGGCTGCTGGCTTTAGTCTACAAGATTCCAAGGCTGTTGGCCTTGAAGAGTTCTTTGTGAATTGGTTTCCCAAGTCTGCTGGACTTGAAGAGGGTCATTGGATCCTTGTCCGAGGGACTAAAAATAACTCACGTCTGTGGGACACAAGATGGGTCGGAGGATCCATGTCTGCGGGACTTGAGGAGGGTCATAGGATCCTTGCTTTAGTGGCTAAAAATAACTCTTGTCTGCTGGACTTGAGGAGGGCGGAGAGTCCTTGTCTTTGTGACTAAAACAATTAATGGATTCCTACTGGTTGAAGTACAAGAGTGGAGTAGGAGTTATTCAGTCTCCGAACCACTTAAAATCTCTTATTTTATTTTAATTTATGTCATTTACATTATGTACAATAACTGCTATATCTGTTATCAACCATACTATAGACTTGTCGATTGAATTGAGATTATGTTTACATCTATGAAGGGGTTACTAAAGTATATTCCGTTGTGCATGAATTGATTCTCTATTCATAACTATTATACTTTCATGAATAAAATGGAAAAAGTTTTAAAAGATCTATTCAACCCCCTCCCCCTTCTAGATCCACATTGTGTCCCCGAGAACTAACAGCCTGTGCACTACATTACCCGCAAGGTGGATGATGACTCTTTCAGAGTATGACATCAAGTGTGTAACACTAAAAATAATCATATGTCAGGCTTTGGCGGACCTGCTTGCTCAATTCCCGAATGGAGAATATGAACCTCCCTTTGAGGATTTTTCAGGGGGAGAAGTGGAGACAATTAACATGGTGGACGAAGACTCGAAGTAGTAGGATTTAGCCTTTGACGGGTTATCCACAGATGGGAAAGGAGAAACAGGCATAATGTTAACAACTTGAAACGGAAAGGAGATGGCCTTATCATACAAATTGAATTTCCTTTGCACAAACAATGAAGCGGAATATAAGACATTCATATTGGGATTACTGGCGCCTCGAGAATTGGGAGCCAGCGTCTTAAAGTGAGGGAAGATTCAAATTTAATAGTACATCAAGTAAGAGGTCAATTTGCAGTAAAGGAACCTATCTTGGCACCATATCGAATTGTGGCACAAAAAGTAATGGAACCTTTCAGGAAGGTGGTGATTGAGTATGTGCCAAAAGGATAAAATAAACATCCTGATAAATTAGCCACAGTAGCATCCAAAGTGCATGTCAAAGGAGAAGACTTGGATGTGAAGGTGATCAAGAGAACGCTTCCAACCACGGTGCTAGAGGTATTCCCCAAAGATATGACAGATTATTGGAGATATGGTATCTCTCATCAATTATAAATAAAAGAGAGAATAATATCACTAGTGGAGCTTCAAAAATACAACATCATCAAAGGAGTCTTGTACCATAAGGAAGCAGATGGTATATTGATAAGATGCTTGGGAGGCAAGAGGCAAATAAAGTTTTGCATCAGGTGCATGAAGAAAATTGTGGACTGTCAGATATTGGGTTATATCAGAGGTTGTAGTGCCAAGGGTATTATTTGCCCGAAATGAAGAAAAAAGCAGATGCACTTTAAAGACAATGCCTTTTGTGTCAAGAATACCCAGGGAGGTAGAATGCTCCTTGATTGACGACATAGCGGATTGGCGAATCCCATATGTGGAGTTTTTACAAAATGGCAGTCTTCTTACCAAAAAGAATGATGCAATTACAATAAAGAGGAAATCACATAAATTTTACCTACAAAATGGAGAGTTATTTATAAGAGGGTTCAATGGCAAGCCTTTACGGTGTCTGGAATTAGGTGATACCAATGATTTGGTCTATCAGATGCACAAAGATGAATACCAAGGGGGAGCCAAGTTATACAAATAGTTGATTGATCATGGTTATTACTAGCCTAAAATGGAAGGAGATTGCTTAGAGTTTGTCAAGAAGTGTCACGTTTGCCAAATTCATGGGAACTTAATTCATACCCTCGTCGTGGATTTACGGACTTTAGCAATGCCATGGCTTTTTCATATATGGGGAGTGGATCTCATAGGTCCCATTCACCCTAATTCCAAGGGCAATATCTGGATTTTGACCACCACTGAGATATATACAAAGTGGGTGGAAGCAATACCCTTGAAAATGGTTGCGGGGCTGGTAGTGGCAAATTTCATCAAGGAGCACATTGTTTGTCGTTTTGGGATCCCAAAGATCATCTTATTAGATAATGAAACGCCCTTCATCAATAAGGACGTCAAGAGTCAGATGGATAGATACAGGGCGAAGCACTATGAATCGTCACCTTACTACTCAAAAGGCAATGGACAAGCGGAGGCCACGAACAAAATTTTGATCAAGATTCTCTCGAAAACTCAGGACGATCATCCAAAGGCATGGGTAGAGCAGTTACCAATAGCATTGTGGGCTTATGAACTTCAAAAAGAAAACCTACAGGTGAAACCCCTTACGCTTTGGTATACAGTGAAGAAGTTGTCTTGCCCAAAGAAATAGAAATCCCTTCGGCCAAGATAAGACTCCGAATCTTAGTCGAGGAAGAGAACCGACCCTACTCTAGAGGCCTTAGCCGACTTCTGAGACAGAGCTAAAGAAAAGATGGACTGGTACTATGAAAAACTGCGATGACAATATAATACTGCAATGGTACCACGACAAATTTTGGTGGGGGACTTGGTGCTCAAGATAGCAAATCAAGTCATGAGGGGAACACCAACAATTAAATTTTTTCCCAAATGGGAAGGCCCATATAGGGTTCAAGAGATCTCCAAAAGCAGCTACTACAAAATATCTCATGTGGGATCAGATGTCATCTCTGGCCCATTAAACTTGAAATGGGTAAAGAAATATTATACATGAGATAGCCATCAAAGAAGTTACACTTTCAACTATAAAAGTGATCGAGGCACCTGACTTTAAGTCCTCGAACCCGACAAGTTACACTTTTAACTTTAAGAGTAATCCAGGCACTTCATTATAAGTCCTCGGATTCGATAAGTTACACTTTATCTCTAAAAGTGGTGAACATTATGCTCTTTTTTGGTCAAAAGCAAGGTTAATCATTTTTTTATATAAAAAAAGATTATGACTTTCTTTTGCGAAATTTGAAACGTTATACTTTTCTTTAAAATCAAACTGATTATTAATAAAATATCAAACTTTCATTTACACTTAGACAATTTCTTATTTAAAAGTATGGATTCAAGTGTTAGTATGGGAGGAATCGAAAAACATGATTTTGATTAAAGGTTTCATGTTTTTTTCTTCTACTGTGCACATTATTGTCGTGGAGTATTAATTTGAATGACTTATGATTCAATGTTTAAATATTAGGTTATAAGGAAAAATTCAAGTTAAAGATAATTTATCATGCTGCATAATTAGTAAAAGAAAAAATGGCGAAAGAAAGAAACTTTATTCTGATAACTGACATATAGATGAGTTTTTGAAATAGGAAATGAAAGACTACATAAGGTCATAATCTAAAGGTCATGATATGTCAAACTGAAGAGGGGGCGTAGCTAAAGCCTGCAAGCCGCCAATGGCGGTATCCCAAGCCTTTGTAATTAATGTTATCATTCTCTCAAAGTTTTAGGCAGTAGACTCAAATTCCCGAAGCTTGGTCTTCAATTTAGCTATGGCATCTTGAACCTCCAAAAGCTCTCTCGGAAGTAAGTCATTCTCATGATGGCGTGAGGTGACCTCCGAACATAGTGCAATAACACGATGATTAGAAGTAAAGAGATCCGGCTTAGCACGAAAAACAGACATGTCTAGCCAACAAAGGAGAGATCATCAACCTCACAACTCAGCCTATCCAAGTCCTCTGCTCACACAGAATGAAGAGAAAGATTATGCATCTCGAGAACAAAGCTCACAAATCAATCTAGTAAGGTCTAGAAGGAATCCCAACAAACATGTAGTTGATCAAGAATCTATAGGAACCGAACTAGGAGACGCTCGAGACTTTCCTGGCTGGAGGAAGAAACCTAATAATCCCTCCAAGGACAAGCTCTCTAGTTGAATTGAATGAAGCTCTAGTAGGAGCCACTTTGGAAGCAACCATAGCATCCATCAGGGAATGAGCTGCATGAATCGTGGGCTGTGAGATTGCCTGTGGCTCCACGAGACCCTGGTTGTTGGGTGGATAACCAAGGTCACTAAAAGGTGAGGTGGCAGAATCAGGGTGAAGATAATGAAATTAGGCGAGCCCCTCAAGGGACAAAAGCAGACCCTTCATCTTGTTAGCCTAAAAAGAGAAATAACATAATATAATAAATTATGAAGAAAGGAAGAAAACTTAAAAGACAAGTGTACATTAACTAAGGAGAATACTCACACAGTACCCGACCAAGAAGGTGTCGTGAGACTCCATAGAGAGTAAAACATCGATTGCCCCGCCCAAAGAACTAGCAATTGTACCTTCCCTGTCAAGTGAAATCTTGACAGAATCCTTCTGGGGAGGATGGAAATTAGCAACAGGCTTTGAAGGATTCTCCATCGGGGGAGGAGGATTCACGGTCATAATATCATCAATATCAGCATGGGTGTCACCAGTACCCTCAAGGCTGTCATGAGAAGATGCAGTATGTGGGTGTGAAGATTACTACCCACAGTAGGACCCAAGCCCACATCATACAGGGAATTGTCAGCATTACGGCTGCCACAACCATTATGGTGACAAAAACTTGACAGCAATCATGATAGGTCGGGGAGGCTCACAAGTAGTGGAGGTTGCCACCTCACTCGTAGTACCCATAAGAAATTCAATGGGAACATCATCATCATCTCCTTCATCATCATCCTCGGTAATCTGAAAAACATGGCAGTAATTACATGAGAAAGCATAAAGGCGATCATGATAATATTAAAAGAGACAAATACAAATAACATAAGGCTTACTAAAAGTTTTATGCGTCTCTTAACCGGATCATCACCTGTTGGTATACTAGAACCAACATCATTGTGAGGGAACTTTGACAACATCTTTAAGATAAGAGTGATCCTATTCATTATCCGCCTAATGACATCATGACCAACCGGGCCCACGATAGGACCTGCAGGGGGCACCACCTTAGAAACAATAGTAGTAGGTGCCTTCACTCTAAAGTGAGTAACACTTATCTCTTCGATAATAGAGGATCCCTGGGGAAAAACTCGAGGAGGTACCCAAGACGAAGTATATGGGGGAAGACGCCTGGAAGTGGTAGGAGCATGAATTGGAGAAGCATCGGGAGGATTCTAGAGGAGACTTTTTGCTGAAGGAAGAGAAGGAAGCTTGGGCATTGAGGCCTCACGCTCAAGAAATCTTTTACTGGCTGGCTAATTCTCTAAATGGGGATTTAACTTGGGAGAACATAGCAGTTTGGTCCACCGGAGATATTTAGGAGGAAAAACTGACAACGAGCAAAACATAGTGTCATCTTACCACATTTTTAGATTCATAAGCTAGAAGTTGTACTCACTAGCAGCATAGCGTCCCTCTTGAGAAGTATCAGGTATGATGAAGGGGATAAGATCATAATGAGTAGTCGATAGCCTCGAGGGCTCCCATACAAGGACAAAATTATCAAGAGCACTCTCGTAATCCCCATAGCAAGAATAGCCGAAAGGTCGATGCTGATCAAAGTTGAACTATCTCATGACTCTCTGAGGTGAGTAAAGAATGGTGCTAAACTCATCATCCTCAACAAAGTAGGGAAGCTCAGCAACTCGGAGAAACATGAACCAAAATAATGATGACCCATGTAAGCCTTCGACGCTCGGGAAGGAGCAAAAATCTTTCCTATATAAATGAGGAAGAAGACGGTCTAGGACTATGGTGTAAGGGCGAGCAACAAAAGACAAAAAAATTATCGATATAAAGCCATAAGTCCGAAGAAGCCCTATGATCAATCCAACGAGAAGTACAGGGAACAACGTTCGACAATGTGAAGGGCAGTGGAAGTTTCTTTTTCTTCTTGGAGAAGTGCAAGGAGGTAAAATGACCTCGAAAGCCCACGAAAAGGAAGATCTGAAGAAAAGAGTCTGGGATGAAGCAATTCACATCATACCTAAACAAATGGGAAAACGTTGATAAGCAAAAGGGAAATGTAGTATGAAAAGATAATTGTTGCGGGAATGAATAAAGCTATAAAGGGATACCTTCTAGTAGATTCTTTGATAGCAAGGACAACTTCATCTAAGAGGCGATATAGAGTCCCCAAGAAGAGAAGAGCAAGGAGAACCTGCAAAACCCCAAGCTAATAGAGCGGCCAAGCTGAACATGCGAGTCGAAGGACCATCTACTAGTGAGTCGGGGAAGATAAAGCGATATAGCCACATGGTCAGATAGGCAGCTAGTGAAAAAGGGCATTGTTCTCCATGAAGAGCGAGAACGAACTCGCTTTGAATAGAACTATCCCAATGACTTGGTTTGTAGTCTCTGAAAAAGTAACGCACCTAAGATAGCCATGAGTTCTTCTGTCGATTGGGAGTCTCGAAGTCAGGAAGGAGCTTATCACTTTGAAATCGTGAGGTGTAGCTAGAGACTCGCCTGAAGGCCTTTGTCAAATACGTAACACACTCGATATCCCTAGAAAACGAGGTGGATGGACTGCACAAAATTGAAACGGTAACAAGAAGGCTACAAGATACAAGTCAGAATAAGTTTATAATCCAAGAAAAAAAATGAGTTCATAAGGGATAGAATGAAAAGGAGGAAACATACTGATAGATGGCATAAACGTCCTCTAGAGTAGGGGTGAATTCCTCCCAAGCGGTAATAAAGGTGCAGGTAGAGGAGCACCAGCATAAAAGCAGTAAGGTGAAGGCATCATGGTCTTGCTGAATGCGAAGGTCCTGATACAGCTGAATGTAGCGTAGAATACCAGAATCGTCAAGCATCCTCACATGTCTAGAATCTCCAAGGATCTCGTCAGTCCAATGCTGCCATCGATCCTTAGAGGCAGTTACAAGAGTTAGATAGGAAGCGGACCGGGCTGAAAGGGTATTCATGTTTCTCAATACACATGCAAGGAATGCTATCAAAATGGGAGAAACTATCTCAACTTTCGTAAGCCACAACGTATAGAAACAAGCCTTCCTTGTTAGGCGGAGGAAAAGACGAACGATCGTAGTTCTTTACTCGATCCCATAAAACATCAAGGGACCCATAAAAAGGAGTTTTTCCCCACTCTATGAGGAAGGGTATTTCCTTAGCAATCTTGGGTCCTTGGAACGCTCGTCAAAATTGACCTACAATAATGGATATTTGATATGAGAATTCTATGTAATAAGAAAAGAAGGAGAAAGCGTTTGAAATTAAGTGCTTACCATGATGAAAAGACGGGTGATGGATCCCGACTTTAAGTAAGGGGGTTGCCTTGACAAGGATCTCCCTCTGATAATCTCCGATAGAAAGAAGTCCGAAGCTCAAATGAAAAGACTTAATCCGAAAAGGAGAGATCAAGGATCACCTAAAAAGAAGAAAGAACAAATGAGCAAAAGACGAAAAACTCCCTAGGGTTCGGCCACCCTAGGGTTCGACCCCTTAAGGTTCGGCCACCCTAAGGTTTGGCCCCTCGGGTTCGGCCACCTAGGGTGGTCCTGCTTTGATACCTTGGCTCTTTACGTGGTTCGTTGTTTGATCTTTGGAACAAAATACCGCTTTGTGTTCCCAAAAGTATAGTTTTTCTGTGAAAATATCCGAGGAAAAAAATCAAGATATAATCAAGGTAATAAGGCTCGGAAATGAAAGATTGAACTTACCTGAAAGAAGGAAAAATAAACAAGAAAAACCCAAGCATACAAAGTCATTCAAATAAAACGAGAAGAAAAAGACGAAAAGAATAAAGGAAGAGGCCAAAACCTCCTAGGGTCGACCCCCCAGGGTTCAGCCACTTAGGGGGTTCTCCCCTCTTACCTTTTTGACTTTCTCTAGCTTGTTGATCGATTTTTCGGAATGGATGCTCCCTCGTTGTGAAAAAAAAGTGTATTCTTTCTTTGAAAATATCCGGAGAAAAAGCCAAAATCTAATTAAGGTGAAGTGGCTCGAAAAAGAAAGATTAAAGTCACTTGAAAAGAAGTAGATGAAGCAATCAAGAAGAATCCAAATATAAGAAACCATACGAATAAACAAGAGAAGGAAAAAGGGACTAAAAATGAGAGGAAGCATTGAAGCCCCTAGGGTTCGGCCCCTAGGGCTCGGCCACCTAGGGGGAGGTCTCTCCTTACCTTCGTTCGCCCCGGCTTGTTGAACGTTCGCTTGACTTTTTCTTAATGTCTCTTCGTTGAAGAAAGAAATAAATTTGAGGAAGAGAGGAATTCCAAGACAAAGATAGAAGAATAAAGAGATGAGTAACTTGTAGTGGATATATATAGTGCTCCAAATATGTTTGCAAGGATTATGGGAACAAATATTCAATTCTTAGAAAGGGAAGGATTAGATTTCGTTTCCAAAATAAGATAAGATTTTATTTTATTTTATTTTATTTTAATTGATAAATATCTTTTTTTATTTGGTAACATATAATTTCCGTATTTAATTTGATTCATCTTGATTTAGTTTCCATAAAATTAAGGAAGCAAAGAGATTGAGCAATATTTAAAAAGATTTGATAAAAGATTGTACAAGAAATCCTAGGAGAGCTCTCCTAGGACTCAGTCCCCTAGGACTCGGCCCCATAAGGTTTGGCCCCCTAAGGTTCGACCCTTAGGGGTTCGGCCCTATAGGGGTTCCCTCTCCTAAAGACTTCATTTTCGAGGCTTGCAAAATTGAATTCTGGGGATTATTCAGAAAATAAAAGTGGGACTCAAAGACTTGAAGTATTTTGCACGATCACCACTTCAAAAGCACGACTCACGTACAGGGGGCAAATGTGGGCCCAAATATAAATTATGGTTCACATGTGACTGAAATAATTAAATGAAAAACGAAAAGTCAGAAATAAATGAATAAGACGAAAATAAATAAACAAAACAAGCAATAAATGAACAAAGGGGGAACACATAAGGTTTTGGCCCCTTAGGGTTCGGCCACCCCTAGGTGGTCTAACCTCGAGACAAATTCTGACAATAACTTCCGCAATTGAACTTGATTTGAACTACCGGAACGAAACAAGGACAAAACAAAGAAAACAAATGGAGAAGGAACAAAAAGTTAAAGTGCCCCCTAGAACCCTACGGCTCGGCCACCCTAAGGGTTGGCTACCTAGGGGACACACCGTTTCATATTATCGAGAATCGTGTCAAACAAGCTTTGAGCAGTACAATGACGGAATAATGAGCACGAACCACAAAAAAAACAGGGAACTTGTGAGACTATAGAAATAGTTTTCCTTGAATCCTCCATGACAAGAGAAGCTTCTCACAGAGGCAGGAATCAGGAGAAAAGGATGAAGATTGATCAAGAAAAGCTAAGTCGAACGAAAAGGACTGAAGGAGACGCGAATCTAAGGTTTGGCCCCCTAGGGTTCGACCACCTTAGGGTTCAGCCCTTTCCCCTAGGGTTCAGTCCCCTAGGGCTTGGCCTCCCATGTTCTGTGTCGAGATCCTCGGAGGTTTCTGATGACGAGATTGAATGACATGATGTTCAGATAACGAAAGAAGAACGTAGAGGCATGGATTGAGTAGCAAGAACCTTAGAATACGAGACCTGAGAGAGGCCTCTATGAGTCTCGAGACAGAATGCTTATGGAGGCAACTCTTGGTTGAGAGATTAGATTGGCGGCTAGAATGACATGAAGATTTGGACATTACTCGGGTAACTAAGTGTATTTCTGAAATTTTTCCTAAGGTCACATACCAGACACACAGCCTAAACATGTGTCAAGCACGTTATCACCTTCCAGGAAACTTTATAACTACTCCTTCCATTCCAGAAGAAGGGACTTTTGATTCTCTCTAGACCCAAGATATCTGAGAAGGCTCTTTCACCCTAAGAGCTCTGCCACATGTTACTAGAGTAATTGTCTATTTGTTATTCTCCTCTCTTCAACTCATCAATCATTTTTGTACTATTTGTGAATTTCTCTTCTCCTTAGTCAACACGAAACTATAACCCTAATAAGGTATGATTTTCTCACCCACAATATTTTAATAAAATTTTATGTATTCTTAAAAAAAATTGTAAAAGTAAAAAAGAAAAAAAATAGAAAAAAAAAGAAATAAAGTACAAATATACCGTCCGAGCCGCATAAGAATAATGGTGTAGGATTGATGGGTCAAATCATGAATACGTACAGACTGCAGTACAGTGTTGACTGATTCTTGTGCCTTTTTTTCCTTGCATGTATGGCATGAAGCTTATGTGCTATTTTATGTTACCTACTTAACTTGGCGCTTCTAAATAATCACTCGCCTATGCCTATTATAGGTTTTATCATGTTATAATTAAGATACATTTAATCCACTCGTTTCTGCATATCACTTATCATTACTTTTTACTTTTTAATTCAAAAGCAATGATGATTATAACACACTTTATGTTTATATAAAATTAATCATTTTTATCTCCTCTAGTGAGACAACATCATGACTTTTTATTTTATTTTATTTTTGTCCTGCTTAACATCAAATTGTTAATGATGCTACTCAATTACAATTAGGTTAATTGATTATGATTCTAACGGTCATTTTCCCATGTTTCATGATTATTTAATTGGTTGTTTTCTATTTTTGAGGTTCATAGAATTGTTAGCCGTGTATGGATTTTCACTTTGTAGTTTTATGGATGCATTGTCATTTAATTTGTTTTAATGAACAAATGATTAATATGTTATGTTCAAGGTTATCTTCTGAAGGATAAAAAAAAATTATACCTTTATAATTTTCAATCATAGATCTACAATCATAATTTAGAGTGACAAAATTATACCCTTGTCACTTTTAATCATAAATTTACAATTATAAGTTGGGTTGATTAATAAATTAAGAATTTTCTTAATGTCGTCTCACTGGCCGACCTTGACCCCTGTTATTTTGAGGTCATATCTAGTATTCAGAGTTTGCCTCGATTTGGTACCGCTCTCGCGGCCCGCACCGAAACAGTGCTTTACCCCTAGATGTCCAGTCAACTGCTGCGCCTCAACGCATTTCGGGGAGAACCAGCTAGCTCTGGGTTCGAGTGGCATTTCACCCCTAACCACAACTCATCCGCTGATTCTTCAACATCAGTCGGTTCGGACCTCCACTTAGTTTCACCCTGTGCCCTAAGGGCACACACTATACACAAGAATCGAGAGAATATTCTCTTGATTTTTGTGCATATTCCCTTGATCTGTGTGTAAACGCAGAAATCAAATGAATATGCACAGTAATCAAGAGAATATTTTCTCGATTTGTGTGTATAGTGTGTACCCTTAGGGCACACATTAAAAGGACCCATAAATTTAATAGAATTATTCGGTCAAGACAACCATTACATAATGTTCTCAATTTTGATTTTTAATTTTAGTTATGATGGTTATATCTCATCTATAAAATGTAAGATCTACCGAATCCTCTAAAGTAATTTTTTAAAATGAAAGAGTGAAAATTTATTTTGTTAAAACTCTATAATTAAGATACGTGGAGTATAATCAACTTCGTGTATATCAAATTATCAAATGAGAGTGATAACCGACCACAAAATAAACCAAATAAAACACGTGAAAGTCAACGACTCTCCTTCTCTATGGCCACAATTGGAATAATATAAGTGTACTTTAATTCCATGAGTTGTGGATTATAATTTATAAGAATCTAATCAAAATATGAAAAGATAGAAGTCAAAATTGAATTGGAAAAAATAAATTAGGTAGGAAAATTAAGAAAGCTAGCCAAACTGTAACATGAATAGGGTGGTTGACCTTTTCAAAATTATCCTCATGGGCCCATGACCGTGTGGTGTCTTTTCCACTTCTGAGCTCTTGCATGACGTATTGGGCATTATAGTTAGTATAATTTTTCTTCTGGAGATTATCGATGATTATTGATAACTCAATTCAATAATTAATTTTTTAAAATAATAAGTGTCGTTTAAAATTTAAAGTATTATTAAAATAAATATAAAAATATCTTTAAATATTTATTTATTTTATCAACACAAATATTACTTTAATATTATCTACAACCATTTATTAGAGTATCATAATAATCAAATAACTTGTCTATTTTAAAATTAAAATTCTTTTTTCTATTAAAAATAATAATATGGACATCAATCAAACAAAAATCACAAACAAACTCCGAATTCAACAATTTGCTATACAATTGTTATAGAAAGAGTTGCTTGTGTTACATTGGACGAAATTTTTTTTTTTTGTACAACAGATACAACTATTTTCTATACCATCTATATGAGAAAATTTTTATCAGCATTTTTTTTTGGTCAAAGTTAAATAGATGGCGTAAGAATTTAAATTTATTGTCCCACTTCTTATCTCATCTGGTATCGTATCTTACGTAATCTTTATTTAGCTACAAAGTAATTGCAAAAAAAATAAATAAGGATCGGGTGACAGTAATACATAAATAAAATTATAAATGAGAGATATTATGTGACAACAGAATTGAACTTGGGATGTTTGGTACTACATATTGATGGAATATGAATTGTGTCGTATGAACAGAATGACATGTGACAAAGTGAAGTTCGTCTTTTGCATACGGTTTTGAAATTAGATGTACGGGGTTGGTATGCTACAGAAAAAACTACAACTTTCTGCTTACTTGTTAATATCCTATTTGAACATATAATTGCTCCGCGATTTGTTCTCTCTGTTTGATTCACTGGTATGAACTCTTATATCTGCACATTTAATTCCAAAAGTTATTTGTTCAACGCGTATGTAGCTAGTATAGATTTTGTCAAATCCAGATTGCTTCTTGTTTCAGTTTTCCAATAATTTTGGGGGCTTAGGTTATCACAAATGGGAGGTTAATTAAGCAGCACCTGAAACATGCCTGGAGGCCCTGGACGGTTGGATCTACATTCCAGACAAATCCATCAAATCATGATATATATATATATATATATATATATATATATGTATGTATGTATGTATGTATGTATGTAAGTATGTATGTATATATGTAGGCAACTGATATTTTTACAATAATTTTTTATACTTCGACATGTGGGGCCCATTTTTTTAACCAAACCAATATTAATATATCAACTTAACTAAGATAGAGAATGAGCATACCAAATTTACCCCCAACATATTCTTTCCATATTCCCATTGATATGTTGTTGGATCGCGCTGGAGTGAGATATACATTTTTTATGGCTATTTAATGATATATGATATAAAAAAAATTATATATAAATATTATATCTAATTTTATTATTTTATTTGGTTGATTATACATCATTTCTAATTATTAGTTGATTAAGTGAATATTTTTTTAGTTATTAATTTAACATTCATATTGCATATTCGTCGGATACAAATATGAATACGGATATTAAAATTTATTTTTGAATACAGATATGGATATACTTGTATCTGTATCACAAAATATTCGTTTAAAGCCCTAACTAGGGAGTGAGTTAAATTATTTTAAATTCGTAGTTGATGCAACACTACAATTGCCTTATTGTCTACCTATTATAAAAATATAACATTCAATAATTATCTTCTCAAAATCTTAATTTGATATATTTATGCTAAATTTAATTGACTATGTTAATAATTTTTTATAAAAAATTTCAAACATGCAGCTCGGGTTTCGCAGGAGATCGATAGACTTGTTTTATTGATATCCACTATATCAAAAAATAAATTTTAATACTCGTATCTGTATCCAACAGATATGCAATATGAATGTTAAATTAATAACTAAAAAAATATTCATTTAATCAACTAGTAATTAGAAATAATGTATAATCAACCAAATAAAATAATAAAATTAGATATAATTTTTATATATAATTTTTTATATCATATATCATTAAATAGCCATAAAAAATGTATATCTCACTTCAACGGTCCAACAGCATATCAATGGGAATATGGAAAGAATATGTGGGGGTAAAATTGGTATACTGATTCTCTATCTTAGTTAAGTTGATATATTAATATTGGTTTGGTTAAAAAGAGGGCCTCACATGCGAAAGTATCAAAAATTGTTATGGAAATATCAGTTGCCTATATATACATACACACATACTTACACACACACACACACACACATATATATATATGTGCCGATTAATCAAGAGAAGACATACTTTTTTCAGTATTCACCTATTTTTTCTTATTTTTTATCCGTTTTTTATCGTTTTTCTTGGTTTCGGGCCTTAAGACCCTTTACTATCAAATTTTAGATTTTCGTGTAAGCCATTGCCCGCAAATGACATTTTAGGCTTTAAAAATGCATTTTTCTTCGTGATTACACCTATTTAGAATGAAAGGGACATGTTTTGACCTCACGTGCACCAAAGTAGGAGGGGTGGGGCCCACCATGGTTGGCCGCAGGTGCACTTGCGGCTGGCCGTAGTGGCTATACCCCACTCGGGCCCTTTTTTCTTTCATTCTTCTTAGCTTCCTTTGGCTCTCCTTTTTAGATTTTTTCCTATTCTAACTCATATTCTCGTATATTCTGCTTCGTGGGGCTTGATTCTGTCAGTTTCGACTCTGCATGTTCGTTTATTATCTTGCATGTAACGTATTCGTATAACTTTTGCACGTTTTTACTTTCGTTTCGTTACATTATAGATACTAGTAAGTTAAAATGCAATGAATCACAAATGTATATTCTAATGACTTGATAAAAATATTTCGCTTCGATGCATGCCTGTATTTTAATATGTTGTACACGTGGATGCAAAATTTTTTATGATCTGAGATCGTTTCTTGGCATACATTTTTGATAAAAATTATCTGTTTTAATGTTGTAATTGACTTTATATGCAAGTTTCTAATTTTTTAAATATTTTTACTGCTATTATATGCCTTCGTTTGATTTGTATTAGTGTTTCGAATGTATCGTATCATAAATTATGCATATCTCTTGGGTTGTGCCTCGGATACCTATAAATGATCACGTATGCATGCCATGGTACATGTGGATAGTCCATTTTATAGGGGACACCCTGGCGAAATTTTTCTTAGGTCATATAATTGGATGTACGTGCACATTTTAAACCGTGTTTAATGCAAAAACATGATGTAGACTGGCATATTTAGATCATGCATGTTGCGATGACCAATATATTCGTGCTTTAGGAATCCCCTATTTTAGTGTTCTCTAGGTTAATGCATATGACATTTTAAACATGTAGAATAATATAGGGCGTACCTCATTCCATGTTGTTTGATCTTTGTTTAGTCATGGATCCGAACATGTCGAGTAGTTCTACATCTCATAGTGCATCTTTGGGGTTCGTAGGATGGCCTTTGTTGCCCCCATCTCCCCGGATTATGAGACAGGCTTGTCGTCTGGCAGAGTCTTGCATCCGTCCGATTGGTATTGATCGAGCCGATGCTGTTGACACGGACGAAGCTCTTCCCGAGCCTGACGCCACTGCTCCACCGACTCGTGGTCGTGCATTCCCCGGAGCTCGAGTGGCCATTCCTGATCTCCTGGGTTTTGATTTGAGTCATTATCTATTAGCGTACTTATGCGCTAATGAGGTATAAGAAATTTTTGAGATGGTTCTTCTCCTTTGATCTCTTTTTATCCCGAGTTGTAGTTGCCTTAGTTCTTCGTGCTACAGGTCCAAGAGTTTATGTAGCCTCGAGGCAATTGGTTCAGTATCTATTCCCTTTATCAGGCCCTTCAAGCTGATTACCGAGTCCGAGTCGATTCTTGGGGCTTCGAGCATTTCTTCACCATAGCTCCCCGTCGCTGCCCGTGGGGTTATCTCCGCGCTTTATCTGAATGATGGTTTCACCAGAGTCATTCTCTTCATTTGTTAGACTGTGAGGTGATGATGATGCCTCTAGACTGGCATTACATTATAGGTATCAAGTTCACTGGTTAGCGGGTTCCTTTGGAGGTTGATATTTCACCGACCGCTGTTCGCACATTACTGGGGCTCTCTCCACATGCTCGGGCCTTCAAGGCCCGTAGTGTACGTTCCGATGCTTTAGCATTTGAGGCCATCAGAGGGGCATTATCAAAGCCATTCCTTGATGATCTTGAGTGCGATCGACTCTTGCAACGTCTTTTTCTGAGTATCATAAGGGGCTATTTTCTGGCAAACAACCTTGCTACAGTTCATTTCAGTCTGGTAGGAGCTCTTCGAGATGTTGACCATATTGGGGATGATGATTGGGGGTCATTCACATTTGCATACTTCCTCTACGGGATGCGTCTCCATTCAAAGGGTCAGACCGATACTTGGCTCAGCTTCTTTTCATTCCTCCTGGTAGGTCTTCCTTCTTCTGATTCGTTTCATTCGATCCGTCTATTTTCGTCATTGTTCTGATGAAGTTATTGTTGATATTTCAGTTTTGGGCTTATGAGAGACTCCCATATCTTCGTCCTATCACTACTCTGGGCCTAGATACTTATCCTCGAGGTCGCCAGTGGAATCACACTACTTTAGAGGAGGTTCAGTTTCTGATAGTTGTTCACATTGCCGTCTTCAGCTGGAGTTGATCACTGGTACTGATGTGACTAGGGTTTCGTACTCCTCGGACCATCTGTTTGTCGATTTTAAGGATGGCTTTCCGAGCGAGCCAAAGTTTGCACTGTCCACTCGCTGGGTTCCTTTGTTATCGTACGGATGCTGGGAGCTCTATCTCGGGGAGCGAGCCTTCAAATGTGTTTCGGGGGAGATCCGTATCCCCTTTCATCCTTTTCCTCAAAGATCTTGGCCTGTTGACGTGCCAATTATAGAGATTCCCCTAGAGGGTGTGGATGACTTCTTGTTATCTTATGGCCCCAACACTTCACAGATTTTTACTGCCTGGTGGAGGCCACAGACTATTGGTGCGCAGACCCGCGCTACTCATTTCTTGGGAGATCTTGTGTCGGGGTCGGTGATGATGTCTGATTGGATGGTCTGTGTTCGAGAGCTGAAACATCGGGATCAGATTGCTAGTTTGACTCGCCAGGTGGATCAGTTGTCCTTTCTCGTTCGTCGACTGGGCAGACATCCAGCAGAGGCTTTCACCTGCAACCTTGATAGACTGGGCTCTGGTCTGACCACTGGTCCTGGTGTTACTGACATTCCTGGGGGAGGTGCCCTACCCTTTTATTGCCTTAACTTGAACTTCGATCCAGAGGCTCTAAGCCAGGAGGACTTAGCTAGAGTCGGTCGATTTGATGATGATGTTGCCTTTGTCGATGATTTAGATTTCATTTGGTAGACTTGTATTAGTTGTTGGGCACCTGTGCCCCTTTCCTTGTATATTTTTATTGTTTATGTTTTCATGTATTGTATAAGTATGATGTTTATGTAAAAATGATGTATAATTCAAAGTATTTGTATGTATGGATCAGTTAGAGGGGCTAATGTATATGTTTATTCATTTTTGTTCATCGTAATGCATGCTTATTATATATGAACTGAATAAGATTGACCCCTGAATCGTCTTTTTTAATACTGTTTTTACAGATGGCCTCGTCTTCAGTCACTCGTCTGGATCATTATTCCATTGGTAGCACTGCTTTCAAATTGAGGGATTGGTTTGATGATCAACCGATTGAGGACCGGTCGACGGTCGGTAGACTATTGAGGCACTCGATGTCATTTTTGTCGTTTCAGATGCTGGAGGGATTTGTTGAGGCTATGATTTCCCATTGGATTTCAGCTCGCCACGTCTTTCAGTTTGGATCTTTAGAGCTTACGCCGACCTTCAAGGAGTATGCTTATATTACTAATTTACTCTTGGTGGGCCCCTATGCACAGGTAGGTCATATGCGGCGTCAGTTTATGACTGCCACTAGTTTGAGGCGAGCGATAGTGCTGTCTGAGATCACCGTCGGGCACGTCGTGTCTTTGGATTTCTTGATTGACAGGTTTGGTACTACTGGGAGTTTCTCAGCCTTCAAGGACGATTTTGCCATATCCGAGGATAGGTGGAGATCTACTCGAGTGGATTTCTGATGATGTGTGTAATTTCGTTTTTATACATGCTGATTTACGTGGATCATATGGATGTGGGCGTTGCGATGGTAGTTAGGGCCCTTCGGGATGATCAGACTATTTTGCTATTGATCTTGGTTGAGACCTATATATCTGCTTCATATTTCTGGACCTTCGGAGATAGGGAGTTTCGTGGCAGTTCGGTTCTATTATATCTAGTTCATGACTCATCTGAGGCCGATTGGCAGTTTTTGTCGACACGAATTCTACTTTGGACATAGCATTACCATGGGATATTCTTTCTGTCCATCTTCTTGCGTAGATCCGACATCTTGGATGACCTTTCTTGAGTCTACTGAGGAGCTATTTTCAATATTAATGTACTCCGGGTATTGTTCTCCTTTTAGTGTTATTACCCACGTGGCTGACTTTGATTTCATTCTCGTAGCTGGTCTAAGGGGCGTCACTACTTATCATCCCCTACCTGTGATGAATCAGTTCGATCAGAGGTAGGATCTTTACTCTTTTAATGGTGCCACTGAGTATCGGTTTCCCATTCTATCGTCCACCGAGACTGACTTAGCCAGAGTATATGGGTTTTGGGCTCATCGTGTGACGATTGAGTTCAGAGATAGTCATCTAGGCCAGTCATCTGAGTATTCAGCCTGGCTAGAGGCCGATTTGTTGATTGGTATTGTAGATACTGATGATGGTTCATCTGGGGAGGAACCTTTGGAGGACCTAGAGGATAATCACGCAGAGCTTTTAGAGGACGAGTTATTTACTGGCTTGATGGATGCATTGTCGGAGATGTACCCCTTCCCTATGTTCCTATGGCTATGCTAAGAGCAGCCTTGGAGAGTCGTATTCGCAGCCTTACTTTTGAGAAATATCAGGCTTGGGCTATTATGATGACTGCTTTAGCTGACAGAGACACAACCTATGCTGAGAGAGACACTGCTCTTATGGATAGGGATGCAGCTTTTGCCGACAGAGATGCTCATCGGGATTACGCTGAGGAAGTTGTTGGCCAGGCCTGATGGGTTTTGGATAACCAGGATAAGACTATTCGTACTGCATTGATTTTGTTGAGACGGGTTAAGGCCGCAGAGTAGGAGTTTTGATCTACTCCTGAGACTCCGGAGATCGCGACATATCTTTCGCTTTTGACTTCTTTAACTTCAGATTTGTAGATCATACTTTATTTTATTTTTCTACACAGACTTTATCATTGGTCATTCATCATAGAAAACTAATGTATATCAAAACAATCGAATATAAAAAGATTTTACGTTTTTTAGTCAACTTTCCTTTTTGATGCATCTTCACCCATTTATCTGATCGCCATTTCCTTTTGATGACTACTATCCCAACGTATTACTGATTCTTTACGTCAGGGTCTCGCATCGGGTTTGATGGATGATGTCGAGATACCGTCTGATATCATCAGAATGGGTTATTAACCGGTTAATGAGATATAATGGTTTGGGTTTATTTAGGGATATCTAGTCTAGGGGTTTGTATCTTGGTCAAAATTATGTTTAGACAGCTTACTTGGTCGCTAGACAGATCAGATGGTCCATTGGTAAGACTTCACGATCGACAGATTATCGAAGGAATTTTAAGAATTAGACCGCACCGGTAATGGTTGCCTACGTACTCCTATAATAACGAGGAGATCAGGTCTTACGTAGTTCAGACTGAGTATATAAACTTTTTTTTTGAAATGATTTCTCACGCATAATACCGTTTCACAGAATCCGCATTAAGAGGTTGAAGGAACACCTCACCGTCCATTTCTTGAAGTATCAAAGCTCCTTTTGATAATACTGTTTTAATAACGAACGATCCTTCCCAGTTCGGCACAAATTTTCCTCTGGCTTCGCCTTGGCAATGGATGATCTTCTTTAATACGAGGTCATTTTCTTTAAACTCTAGGGATCGTACCTTCTTATTATAGGAGCGGGAAATAAGTTGTTGATATAATCGCCCATGGAAGACGACAACCATCCTTTTCTCATTTATCAAAGGCAACTGGTCGTATCGATCTTGTATCCACTGACTTTCTTCAATTTGGGCATCTAGTAATGTTCTGAGGGATGCCATTTCGACCTCGACTGGTAGTACGACCTCCGTGCCGTATACTAAGGAGTAGGGAGTTGCCTTGGTCAATGTGCGCATGGATGTTCAGTAAGCAAGTAAAGCAAGAGGTAATAAATTTGGCCATCCTCGATGATTAACTGCCATTTTTTCCATAATTCTCTTGATATTCTTGTTTGCAGCTTCTACAGCTTCATTCATCTTTGGTCTGTAAACGATGGAGTTAAGATCATGGTGAATATAAATCGATGTCCATTGCTTGCTTTGGGCTCAACTGGGCCAATCACATCCATTCCCCACATAGAGAATGGCCAGGGCGAAATCATAAAATGTAGTTCGATGGACGATGTGTGGATGATGTTGGCATGTATCTAGCACTGATGACATCGTTTGATGTTATCATCACAGTTTACTTTGTGTGATAACCAATAATGCCCCGTCCTTAGGATCTTCTTGGTAAGAAGTTGGCCACTCATATGCGGACCGCACACTCTGCCGTGTATCTCTTTCATTAGCCTTTGGGCTTGATCTTTGTCTAAGCCTCTCAAGAGTCCCATGCCAATGTCTGTCTTATATAAGGTATCCTCGCTTAGATAAAATTTTGCCATCTTTTGGATCCATTGTCTCTAGGCTCGATTTGCCCCAACAGGGATAGATCCATCCCGCAGATATTCCTTGATGTTGTGATACCATGGTTATTTGGACTGAGGCATCTCGTCTGAAACCTCCCCGACATAATGTTGATAGGCGGGGTTTTGTTCTATTGTAAATTTGATGACAGGTGCCTCCCTTCTCTTAGACAATGGATTAGTGCTGCCATTGTGGCCAATGTATCTTCAAAGTTGTTTCTGTTCAATGGAATATGCTTGAAGGCGATGTCCTCAAATTCCTTCACCATTTTGATAATGTGTCGATGATAAGGGAGCTGGGAGCAACTAGAGTTCCTTAGTGTTGTATGCTCCCATCGACTGTCGGATGACCAATTCTAAATCTCCAAAAATGGCTAATAGCTTGACTCCTATTCTTCGAGCCATTTCTAATCCCAAAATACACCCTTCGTATTCGACCGTGTTGTTAGAGTTGCTGAATTGCAATTTGGTTACTGCTCGGTATTGTTCTCCTATGATGGATACGAGGACTGCCCTGGCTCCGGCCTTTTCCATGTTCATAGCGCCGTCAAAGTATAATCTCCAAAATTGGCCTTCGTTTTTGTGTCTCGTCGATTGGACGATCATCACACCTTCGTCAAGGAAATAAGTTTCCAATGGTTCGAATCCTCCTGAGGGTGCCTCGGACAATTGATCTGTAATTCCTTGGCTTTTAATGGATTTATGGGCCACATATATGATGTTGAATTACTAGAGGATTAACTGCCATCTTGATAATCGGCAATTCAGCATAGGTCGATCGAAATGTATTTCAAGGGATCTATGCAAGAAATCAGATATGCAGTGTGGTCATGGAGGTAATGCTGTAGTCTCATGGCGACCTACGCTAACGCACAATAGGTATTCTCGATCAACGTATAGTTCTGCTCGCAACTACTGAAACTTTTACTGAGATAATATATGGCTCTTTCTTTACCACTATCGTCTTTTTGTCCTAACATGCATCCCATATCGTTGGAATTAACAGAGATGCACATGAATAGAGGAACTCCTTCCCTCGGGGATACTAGGATAAATGCTTTTATCAATTGTTTCTTGATGATATGGAAGGCCTTCTGGCACTCTTCATCCCACTTCCCGGAGGAACTCTTCCTTAGTAACTTGAAAATTGGTTCGCAAGTCGTTGTCAACTGCGATATGAATTGACTGATGAAATTAATCTTTCCTAGGAATCCTCTTATTTCCTTTTCGGTACATGGCACCGACATTTCAGTAATGGCCTCTATCTTGGCAGGGTCTATCTTAATGCCCCGGTTACTAACGAGAAACCCCAGAAGCTTGCCCGATTTGACACCGAAAGCACACTTTGTGGGATTTAATTTCAGATTATACTTACGTAGTCGCTCAAACAACTTCTGTAGGTGGGCAGTATGATCCCCTTCATTTTTTAATTTAATAATGATATTGTTTATGTAGACCTCGATTTCTCTGTGCATCATATCATGAAATAAGGCCATCATAGCCTTCTGATAGGTGGCACCGGCGTTGGTGAGGCCGAAAGCTAAACGTCGATAGCAGAATGTGCCCCAGGGGGTGATAAAAGTCATCTTAATGATTTGTTCTTTAACTTTCAGGCTCCATTCGGGTTTTAGCCTCCTCAATTTCTGTTTGACTGGCTTGAAGTCTTCTTTAATTGGTAATCGATGAACAACTATATTAGTGGACAGTCCGATCATATCTTCATATGACCAGGCGAATACGTCTTCGTATTAGGTTAAAAGCTATATAATCTCTTCTTTTTGGTTTGGTGTGAGATTTGATCCTATCTGGAGTTCTTTGGGGTTTTAAGAGTTCTAATATTGATGGTAGTGGTTTGTTCGAGGTTAGGTTTGGGCTTGTCTTCAACCCACCTTTTGATTTCTTCAGGCAACTTGTAATTATCTCCCTAATTTGGCCAATCATCAATAGGGCTAAAATCATTCAAATCAAAACATTTGTCAATAAAACGTAAATGCTTTTATATAACAACTGTTTTGGCAATACATAAGCTTTCATTTAATGAGATGATTATAACATGAACATGCAGAAAGTAAAACAAAGTAGAGATAATAACACCCAAACTCCGGGGATTTTACAACGGGTCTCCCGTCTTTACCCTTTGCGGACTATCTGTGGCTCAACTGCACAATTGTTGGTAGTCATGCAGTCATCAATGTCCGAGATGGAGATGACACCTTGGTGGGCGATGTTTTCAATAATAACTGAGACTTGTTCATTCTCTGGATTGCCACGCTCCTTAGGGATGCCCAGTTTAGTCCAATTGATGAAAGGGATGATTTTTTGATTGGTGGCCTAATTGGCGTCGTCATCGCCTTCTTTTTCTTCATCTCCTCCTTGAACTTGGGAGAGACAGAACTGCTTTTCAAATTGCTGTTGTATCTCTTATAGGAACTTCTCATTCTTAGCTTTCTGTTCATCGGTTGAGATTAAGACGTCTTCATCATCAATTGCCTCTCCAGTTGGACCGCTAATTTTGGGTGTCAAAAGGCCTGGTATATGCGTAAGGATCTTCTTTAACAGGTCCTCAGAACCAAAGCCACTGAATTTTGGCATAAGGATGGTTTCCAGTTGAGGTGGAACCTTCTTATAGGGATTTCTTCATTTAGGGCTACCAGAATAGCCTAACCCTGCTCTTCCCATTTGAGTGGGTATATGGATCAGATCTTTAATTCCTTAACCATTTCTTCCTAACCCCTGGCCTGGTCGAGACTGAGTGGTAATTATTTCTCGAGCTACTGACATTACTTTTGGAGATACCCTCGATTTCAGAGAAGGAGAGCCTATGGGACGGTATTGGGCAGTACTTACTTCGAAAGCCTAAAAGATGGCGGGCTCAACACCTTTGTCCAAACTAATTAGAGGAATATCTCCGTATAAATGGGAAGGGTATTCAGTTCGGCTGAAATGGTCACTAGATTCCCGTTGACGATATATTTTAGCTGCTAGTGAAGAGTGGACGGAACTGCTCCAGCCATGTGGATCTATGGTCGATCTAGCAATAGATTATACCCGGTAGTGATGTTCAGTACTTGGAAAGAGATGTTGAAGGTATACAGACCTATTTCCATGGGGAGCTCAATTTCTCCAACAGTATCCCTCCTCGATCAGTCGAATGCTCTTACCACCACGTGGCTACTTCGAATCCGGTTGGGATTAATCTTCATTCTCTCCAAGGTATCGTAAGGACAAATATTTAGGGCTGATCCTCGGTCAATCCGTACACTGCCCAATACACATCTTGAGGAAATCATCGCGATGTGCAGTGGTTTATGATGATCGGTTCCCTCGGCTGGTATGTTGTCATCGGTGAAAGAGATCACATTACTATCAAGGATATAGCCAATCAAATGGCTGAATTTCTCCGTGTCCATAGTCTTAGGTGAAAGTAGTATGCACTCAAGCCAATCATATTTGATATGATGTAGCATATACTTTGTAATCTTATTCATTTATTAATAAAAGAATTGATTTTCTTAAAAGACATTTTATATTATCTACATAGTGCTATTTTATTAAATGTGATAAACCCATAGTTTTGAGCAATGCTTTTAGAATCATGATGGTGATCATGCTAATGAGATCTAAATTCTAGATGGCTCACAAACTAAAATTGTTCCTAATCGTTGGATTACTAAAAAGGGGATTAGTGAATCCGGATAGATTAGTACATACGTTGCTTGCTCTTAAGAAGAGGATGATTGATCTCATAATCATTTGTGTGGAGACACTAAAGCAAGTATGTAGGTGCTTATTGGAGAATAAGTTCACTGAACGTGGCTCGCTAAGGAATACCTAATGGAGTTTTACTCGCCTGTCAATAGGAATTCCTCTAGTGATAGTAGTACAAGTGATCCTTGGACTTGTGATCATCATAGTATCTTGTGTATGATGAGTTATACTTTGACATGTCCCTTAAGACCTTTGGGGTATATCAAAGGGTATGATTGGGTATAATAAGTTATACATGGAGATAGGTGAATGATCAACAAAGAATCTACTACGTCTAGTAAAAGATGTGAATGTCCTATGTGATTCGATAAATGACAACTCAGTAGTCCTTGGCCAAGGCGGAATGAAATTAGAAAGGAGTTTCTAATTTGCATTAATCAGTGTTGTGCATTTGGGAATCGAAATACATATAATTAAATAAAATAAGACTTGACAGTAAATCCATGTCTTATATTTAATTGGAACATTGTTTGGTAGAAGGATTGAATTGTACGATAATTATTTACTCCAAGGTTTTTTTATGATTAATGTTGAAATCTATATTATCTGGAAAGTCGTTGATCGCTAAGGGGGCTTATCCTTATTGTAGAATAAATATTATTTATTTAAATGAATTAAATAGTTTAATTTATTTATTTAAATAAGATTAGAATTGTTCTAATTGATTTATTCACAACCAGTTTAATATGGAGAACCTAAATGGTCACACCGCAAAAGGAAAATATTTATTTAAGAAGTAAATGACATAATTGTAATAATAAGTTAAGTGTATTTAATTTAGTCTATGGAGATGGAATAAATTAAATAGCTTAATATTTATTATTTAATATTTTGAAAATATTAAATATAAATTAATAAGAGAAGTCTTATTATTATTATTACTATTACTATTATTTAATTCCTAATAGGGATTGAGAATTAATTAATAGAAGTACTCTCTCACGAATTTCAAATTGGATTAGGAGCATAATTAATTAAAGGAGTTTAATTAGAATATAAACCCTAATCCCTAATAGTTTAGGGAAGGGTTATTCCTACATCTATAAATAAGAAGAGTCTTATCATAGATTTGGGTTACACACTCTTGCATTAGATTGTGGAGAGTACTTGCAATTTCTATAGAGATAGAAACTAGGGTTCTTGCCAAACACCCAACTTCTTGAATACTTGTTCTTCCTTGGTGGATCACCTCTAGAGGCCAAACACTTAGGTGGCTAACGTTGATCAAAGGAAGGAATCACACCGTAGCATTCGAGGAGAACACGAAGGACTAGGAGTTAAACTTGTACCCGAGGAAGCTTTGTTCTACGAGGGTATAATTCTTATTCTTTTTCTCTTTCGTTTATATCGTTAATTGAGCACATTGATCGATCATGGTGATGGTTTGTATAAAATTTTAAAATTCGTTTTATCACGCTTCCGCTCTATTTATGTAATTTGATTGCATGCTTGCGTAATATGCAAACCTAACAGTGGTATCAGAGCCTAATCATGTGCTAATTATCGATCTTGATGATTCCATGTATGAATTGATATACGAAACGTTCGAATTTTTGGGCTGGGAAAATTTTTCTGAATCTGCGTCGCGGCGCGGCCGCGCCGCTTCTAGTTCATGCTGGAGCGCGGCCGCGCCCTAACCCAGAAAACGTTTCTGGGGTACAGCGCAACCGCGCCGCTCCTAGTTCAAATTGGAGCGCGGCCGCGCCAGTGTGCAGACTTTGAATTTTTTTTTTTGTTTTCTCAATTAATATAAATGGTTTATTTAATTAATAAAAGTTTAAAATAAAAGAGTTTATTTTATTTGGAATGGAATTTCAGATTGCTAAAAATTAAAGGAGTTTAATTTGGATTTGGTTTTTGATTAAAATAAAAGAGTTTATTTTGTTTCAAAACTAAATATTAGCAAAACTTTTGCCTATTAATTGATATCAATGCATATATGGAATGGATTTATTATTCATGGGATGAATGTTATTTATTGATACATATAGAGATATGTATGAGAATAAATAGGGGTTGATTATGGACTATTGAACAATGTGTGATTGGATTTATTTTAGTGGATGCTTGAATGAATGAGTTTTTATAAATGGGGTATGCGTACCTCGTCTTCTCTAATTTTTCTTAATATAAATTCTATGTTCCTCCTATGTACTTCTCCTTGACTGCTGATCAAGGTTTCTATTTATTGTAAAATAGTTTCTGTAATAGGACTAGTTAGAATTAATTTTGAAGACTTGGAGACAAAGGAGTAAGGAGCGCTTGAAGACCCGTTTGTATTGGAGCCCGGGTTTAAATGTAATAGTTATATTTAAATTTAATTCTTGCACCCTAGGTTTGACCTTTTGGTTCACTTGGTGGCTCTAGTGAACCAAACTAGAATAAAAGTCCATAATCAATCTGGGTAGAATATAGTATTCTATATGTGCATGCTTACTATATATATATATATATTATATATTATCCAACATGCTTCGCATGTAAAATAATATGACGCGTATTTTATATATATATGTGCATGCGCGCTAAACAAGATGAGACTAATAATAATTACAAACCCCTCAAAGAAATTATATTAAGTCCTAAGCGTTCAAAGATATTGGGAATATCGAACGTCGCCTTCTAGCATGGTAAAATAATAGAGTATTAAATATTTAATATGAGTTTGTTGTGCACACACAAGGCGAGTATTAAATATTTAAGATGTTATTTTATCACATTTGATGCTTATTAAGGAAGTGAACATTATTACTTTGTTGTGCACACATAAGGGCGATCTTTTTCTCTTCACATAAATGGAAGTGCTAGGTTGGACTTAACTTAGATTATTTTAGTTCGGATATGCACACACTTGACCATTATAATCTAAGAGGCAAAATACAAGGAATTACATAGTGATGTAATTGACAATAGTTGTCTACCTATTTATTTATATATAGTTTTTTGTGCACACACAAGGCTATATATATTTTAAATGGGGTCCTTAATCTCACTAGCAAATCTTTAATTAGATTTGCCGAACTATATAATGAGGGTAATATAGTTTGATGAAAATAGTGGGAGATACCAATTTAAAATAAAGTCCTAATTTATTTTGGTAATTAATTAAATGAATGTATGCTAAAATGTTGTCTATTTCGCATGCAGAATTTAAAAATGTCAAACTCACTATCACTGCGTAGCATACTTGATGCTAACAAACTGACCGGACCGAATTACACGGATTGGTTAAGGAATCTGAGAATTGTTCTCACTCCTGAAAAGATTTCTTATGTCCTAAATTCTCCAGTCCCTGCAAATGTTGCAGAAACAGCCTCTGAGGAAGAGATTGCTATTTTCAGAAAGTGGCAAGATGATGTAATCTTGGCTCAATGCATCATGCTCGCATCTATGAGTAACGAGCTTCAGCGTCAGCATGAAACTATGGATGCTCCTACTATATTGCTACACCTCAAAGAGTTGTACGGTGAGCAAAGTAGGACTGCTAGATATCAGATATCTAAGGAGCTCTTCCGATCTCGTATGACCGAGGGCACTGCTGTTGAGACTCATGTCCTTAAGATGATCAATCTGATTGAACAACTTGGACAGCTTGGGTTTGTGATGGATGGGGAGTTAAGTCAAGATTTGATCTTGCAGTCACTCCCGGACACCTTATCACAATTTGTTGTGAATTTTCACATGAATAAGTTGGACGTCAGCTTGCCTGAGTTACTTAACATGCTGAAAACTGCTGAAGGTCACTTCTCATCCAACAAGAACCAAGTCTTACTAGTGGATGATTCTTCCAAGAAAAGGAAGAGGCCCAAGGTATCTTCTTAAAAGAAGAAAAATAAGAAGGCTAAGGGCAAGGCGAAGAGAAAGGATAAAAAAAAACCTGATCCAGATAGGAAATGAATTTGCTACCATTGCAATAAGTCGGGACATTGGAAGAGGAACTGCAACGAGTATCTTGCGGACCAATAGAAGCTTGGAGAAGCTTCGACTTCCGATCTAGGTTTGTTCATGATTGAAATTAATTTTTCTGAAAGTCAAAATTCTATTTGGGTATTGGATACCGGTTGTAGTTCGCACATATGTAATAATGTGCAGGGACTAAGCACAAGTAGAAAGTTGGACAAGGATGAAGTCGTCCTACGAGTGAGAAATGGAGCAAAGGTTGCTGCATTAGCTGTAGGGACTTATTATTTAGCACTGCCTTTGGGCAAGTTCATTAGTTTAAATAGTTGTTATTATGTTCCGACACTCATCAGAAACATTATTTCAATTTTTGTATTGGATATGGATGGTTTTGATATTATAATAAAGAACAACAGTTGTTCTATTTATAATAAAAATATTTTATATGGTGTTGGGAACCTACTGAATAGACTTTACATACTTGACTTGCATGAAAATATACTTCAAATTGAACAAACTAAGAAAAGAAAAAGAGATGATGTTAATTATACCTTAATGTGGCACTGTAGACTCGGTCATATCAATGAAACAAGATTATCCAAGTTGCATAAAGATGCGCTTTTAGAGCTATCTGATTATGAATCATATCCAACTTGTGAATCTTGTCTCATGGGTAAGATGACTAAATCACCTTTTAGTGGAAAAGGAGAAAAAGTTACAGAGTTGTTAGCGTTGGTAAACACAGATGTATGTGGACCTATGACAACGAATGCACGTGGAGGGTATTCTTATTTTATTACTTTCACTGATGATCATTCTAGATTTGGATATGTGTATTTAATGAAATACAAATCTGAATCGTTTGAAAAGTTTAAAGAATTCAGAAGTGAAGTAGAGAAGCAAACTGGTAAGAGTATTAAAATTCTTCGATCGGATCGAGGAGGGGAATACTTGACCAATGAGTTTCTCAATTGTCTCAAAGAAAATGGTATAATCTCACAATGGACTCCACCAGGGACGCCACAGTTGAATGGTGTATCTGAAAGGAGAAATTGAACATTGTTGGACATGGTTCGTTCCATGATGAGTTTACCGACCTTCCAGTATCCTTCTGGGGTTATGCCCTAGAATCGACTGCATACTTACTTAACAAGGTACCTACTAAATCCGTCCCAAAGACCCCATATGAGATATGGACAGGGAGGAAACCTAGTCTTAAGCATGTTAAGACTTGGGGTTGTCCAGCTTATGTCAAAAGGTTTGAGCATGATAAGCTGAAGACTAGATCCGACAAGTATAGATTTGTGGGATATCCTAAAGAAAGTTTAGGATATTATTTCTATCATCCTACTGATCAAAAGGTGTTTGTAGCGAAACACGCTGCCTTCTTGGAAAAGGAGTTTATCCTTGAAGGGGTCAGTGGGAGTAAGATATATCTTGAAGAAGTTCAAGAACCACAAAATACTCCGAATCAAAGTCAGGTACCTGACCAAGTAGAAGAACCTACTGTACCACAACCTATTCATAAATCTGGAAGAGTACCGAAGATACCTGAAAGGTATGGATTCATCATAGAGGATGATGATGAGGTACGCATCATAGAAGATGATGATCCATTGACTTACGAAGAGGCTGTGAGTAGTGAAGACTCAGAGAAATGGCTAGAAGCCATGAAATCCGAGATGGACTCCATGTATGAAAACCAAGTATGGACTTTGGTTTCACCACCTGAGGGCATTAAGCCTATTGGGTGTAAATGGGTCTTTAAGAGAAAGACTGGAGCGGATGGCAAGGTAGAGACCTATAAGGCCCGACTGGTTGCAAAATGTTTCAAACAAAGACAAGGAGTTGACTATGATGAAACCTTCTCGCCAGTAGCTATGCTCAAGTCCATTCGGATTTTGCTTGCAATTGCAGCTTATTATGACTACGAGATCTGGCAAATGGGCGTGAAAACGACCTTCCTCAATGGAGAGCTTGAGGAGAATGTATATATGATACAGTCAGAGGGTTTTGTTTCAACGGTTGGAACAAACCAAGTCTGTAAGCTACAACGATCAATTTATGGATTGAAGCAAGCTTCTCGAAGATGGAACATCAGTTTTGATGAGATAATCAAAAGGTTTGATTTTATCCAAAATAAGGATGAACCATGTGTGTACAAGAAGGTTAGTGGGAGCGCTGTTTCATTCCTTGTATTATATGTTGATGACATATTACTGATAGGGAATGATGTTCCTATGCTACAGTCGATCAAAATTTGGTTATCTAAACACTTTTCCATGAAGGACTTGGGTGAGGCATCCTATATTTTGGGGATAAAGATCTATAGAGATAGATCTAAAAGGATGATGGGTTTGACCCAAGGAAAGTACATTGACTTGATGCTAAAGAAGTTTAGCATGGAAGATTCCAAGAGAGGTCTCATGCCGATGAGCCATGGAATACATCTCTCCAAGAAACAAGCCCCAAAGACACCTGAGGAGAGAGACCGTATGAGTAAGACTCCTTATGCTTCCGCAATAGGATCTATCATGTACGGTATGATATGTACTAGACCAGATGTCGCTCATGCACTTAGTGTGACGAGCAGATATCAGTCGAATCCAGGAGAAGAGCACTGGAAGGCTGTGAAAAACATCCTAAAGTACTTGAGAAGAACTAAGGATGTATTTCTTGTCTACGGTGGGTCTGAATTGAAACTAGAGGGCTATACAGACTCAAGTTTTCAAACGGACCAAGATGACTATAAATCCGTTTCAGGGTATGTGTTTACCTTAAACGGTGGCGCAGTGAGTTGGAAGAGTTCCAAGCAGCAAACAATTGCTGATTTAGTGACAGAGGCAGAGTACATAGCTGCAAGTGAAGCTGCAAAGGAAGCTGTTTGGATGAAGAAGTTCATAACTGAACTTGGAGTGGTTCCTAGCATTAGAGGAGCCATACCTTTATTATGTGACAACACCGGAGCTGTTGCACAGGCTAAGGAACCCAGGTCTCATCAAAAATCCAAACATGTGTTGCGGCGGTTTCATTTGATTAGAGAGATCATTGAAAGAGGAGATGTCACCCTGGAGCGTGTGGACTCTCAAAACAACATTGCAGATCCATTTACTAAAACTTTAACTCAACAGCAGTTTGATCGTAACTTAGAGAAGATGGGTATTAGATACCATGGCGATTGGCTTTAGTGCAAGTGGGAGATTGAAAGTAGTATGTACACAAGACAATCATATTTAATATGATGCAGCATATACTTTGTAATCTTATTCATTTATTAATAAAAGAATTGATTTTCTTAAAAGGCATTTTATATTATCTACATAGTGCTGTTTTATTAAATGTGATAAACCCATAGTTTTGAGAAATGCTTCTAGAATCATGATGGTGATCATGCTAATGAGATCTAAATTCTAGATAGCTCATAAACTAAAATTGTTCCTAATCGTTGGATTACTAAAAAGGGGATTAGTGAATCCGGATAGATTAGTACATACGTTGCTTGCTCTTAAGAAGAGGATGATTGATCTCATAATCATTTGTGTGGAGACACTAAAGCAAGTATGTAGGTGCTTATTGAAAAATAAGTTCACTGAACGTGGCTCGCTAAGGAATACCTAATGGAGTTTTACTCGCCTGTCAATAGGAATTCCTCTAGTGATAGTAGTACAAGTGATCCTTGGACTTGAGATCATCATAGTATCTTGTGTATGATGAGTTATACTTTGACATGTCCCTTAAGACCTTTGGGGTATATCAAAGGGTATGATTGGGTATAATAAGTTATACATGGAGATAGGTGAATGATCAATAAAGAATCTACCACGTCTAGTAAAAGATATGAATGTCCTATGTGATTCGATAAATGACAACTCAGTAGTCCTTGGCCAAGGCAGAATGAAATTAGAAAGGAGTTTCTAATTTGCATTAATCAGAGTTGTGCATTTGGGAATCGAAATACATATAATTAAATAAAATAAGACTTGACAGTAAATCCATGTCTTATATTTAATTGGGACATTGTTTGGTAGAAGGATTGAATTGTACGGTAACTATTTACTCAAAGGTTCTTTTATGATTAATGTTGAAATCTATATTATCTGGAAAGTCGTTGATCGCTAAGGGGGCTTACCCTTATTGTAGAATAAATATTATTTATTTAAATGAATTAAATAGTTTAATTTATTTATTTAAATAAGATTAGAATTGTTCTAATTGATTTATTCACAACCCGTTTAATATGGAGAACCTAAAGGGTCACACCGCAAAAGAAAAATATTTATTTAAGAAGTAAATGACATAATTGTAATAATAAGTTAAGTGTATTTAATTTAGTCTATGGAGATAGAATAAATTAAATAGCTTAATATTTATTATTTAATATTTTGAAAATATTAAATATAAATTAATAAGAGGAGTTTTATTATTATTATTATTATTATTATTATTATTATTATTATTATTATTATTATTATTATTATTATTATTACTATTATTTAATTCCTAATAGGGATTGAGAATTAATTAATAGGACTATTATTTATTTCCTAATAGGGATTGGAAATTAATTAATAAAAGTACTCTCTCACGAATTTCTAATTGGATTAGGAGCATAATTAATTAAAGGAGTTTAATTAGAATATAAACCCTAATCCTAAATAGTTTAGGGAAGGGTTATTCCTACATCTATAAATAAGAAGAGTCTTATCATAGATTTGGGTTACACACTCTTGCTTTAGATTGTGGAGAGTACTTGCAATTTCTATAGAGATAGAAACTAGGGTTCTTGCCAAACACCCAACTTCTTGAATACTTGTTCTTCCTTGGTGGATCACCTCTAGAGGCTAAACACGTGGGTGACTAACGTTGATCAAAGGAAGGAATCACACCGTAGCATTCGAGGAGAACACGAAGGACTAGGAGTTGAACTTGTACCCGAGGAAGCTTTGTTCTATGAGGGTATAATTCTTATTCTCTTTCTCTTTCGTTTATATCGTTAATTGAGCACATTGATCGATCATGGTGATGGTTTGTATAAAATTTTAAAATTCGTTTTATCACGCTTCCGCTCTATTTATGTAATTTGATTGCATGCTTGCGTAATATACAAACCTAACATTAGGGAGATGCGCCTCTTCTAAGACATTGACCAATATTTTTCAATGGTCTTTAGATGCCAGCAATAAATCAAGGATGGAGATCTGAGCTGGAGCTTCTTCAAGCATTTTCACCACTTTCACCTCATTATGTCCTATTTTGGTGAGAAATTCGATTGCCTTTTCTTCAGATACTTTCTTTGCAGGTTTCATCACATGTTTTGCTACTCACTCTGCAGATATAAAGGATTATCTTTGTGTAATACGGTTGTACATTCAGATGCTTCTCCTATGTCCTTCCCATAATTCCAGGGAACAGACTTCAAGTTAATGATCGGATATTACGGTCTTAATGTCAACACAAGAGGTTCAAGGACCTTCTCTGATCCTCCTGTCGCTCCTGGCTATGACCACAACTTCGTCTGAACTTTCTATTTTCGATGGGTATGGTAAACCCTTCATTTCCATGGTATTTATCGTAAACAGTGAGAACCTCGATATTGCTTGCTATTCTTAATTCTCCAACTTCAATGAAGTTTTGAATCTTGTGCTAGAGAGCCCAACACTCTTCTGTGGCATGACTAGGTGAATTTGAATGATACAAGCAAATCTTTATAGGATCATATCTCTTTGATCGAGGGCTTATGGGTGGCAGCAGTTCTATGACCTTTCCTTTGCTTATCAACAGATGCAGTGTTTCCACCTTGGATTGTCCCAAAGGAGTGAACTTTTGATTCATAGCCAATTCGCGATTTATCTTTTTCTTGCTCAATAGTCTGGCCTCTCTAGCTATCTTATTTGCCTTTCTTCCTCTTGAGCCTGGCCTGATCCTCCTTAGTAAGGGGGATGACTTTGGAAGGAACTGCAGTTGATTTAGCCTTTGAGATTTGACTAATCATTTGTCGTGTGAGCTGGTGTTAATACACGACCAATTCGACTAGCTAACTCATCTGCATATTAACCATTACTAATTCTTGTTCCACTACATGGCTGCTTTCCGAATACTCCCTTCCTAGAGTAATCATCTTGGATCGCGAAGGATGTTCTTCAACTTTCCTCAAATATTTGTGGTTTCCATCATTCCTAGAGCTAATCATGTTAACCCCTTCCGTATTGTGCTGAGCGAGAGGGTTAGTGTGAATGTTGGGTTGTTCTGGTGGTGTCACCATAATCTCCCCGCTTTCTATCAGGTTTTGAATCTTGTATTTTAAAGATCAGCATTCTTGAGTATCATGATCAGGGGATCCAAAGTGGTATGCAGATCTCTTGCTAGGATCATACCTCTTGCCCTTGGGATCAGCTGGTGGAGCAAGTTCAAAAATCTTATTTTAAGTTAACAACAAAGTCAATATAATTTCAAGGGAGTCACTGAGAGGAGTGATTTCACTCCTACACCTACTTTCAACGGTTTCCTGTTAGGTCTAATTTTGACAAAATGTCGATTGTTGCGGTTGAGGATGATTGTCTTGCATTCGAATGGGCGGCGTATTGCCATTCCTTCGAGATTGCCCCTGCAGCACTAGGGAGACATCTTCTTTCTTCTTCTTATGGCCCCGCTTGGGTGCACCCCCATAATTGCCAGATTGGATGTGCTCTGCTACGGCTTCTAACGCAGTAAGGTCCTTGATTTTTCTGGCTTTTAAACCCATTTCTGCCATTTCTCCGTGCTTTATCATTTCGAAAAATGGCTTGCCAATGCCAGCTAACACCTTCTCATAGTATGGAGCTTCTTAAATGTTGATAAAAGTCATTACCATTTTATTCCCCTCCATAAGTGGGCTTACTTGGGCAGCCATTCGCTTCCATCTTTGGGCATAATCTCGGAATGACTCATTGGGTTGCTTTTTGACCTTGGTAATTTGATATCTATCCGGAGCCATTTGAGACTGAAAGTTATATTGGTTTATAAAGGCATGGGCTAATTCTTCCCAGCTATTGATTTTAGAATTATCAAGTCGAGCATACCCAGGTTCTTACTTCCGCGGTCAACTTTTCTGAAAAAGTTGCATCCTAAGGCTCTCGTCTTCAGTATAAGATCCGAGTTCCCTTATGTATACTTTCAAGTGAGTGTAAAGGTCTTCCAATCCATTATACTTCTCAAAGTCTGGCACTTGGAACTTGTTAGGATATCTGGCTCCTAGAAATATACATAGATCAGAATACTGGACACTTCCATAATTTCCTATTCCTTTTATGGATCTGATGGTATCTTCCGTTTGTTTCACTTTCTTTTTGATCCCTCCATCTTCCTTATCATTCTGGACATTGATTATTTATTTCGTCTGATTTGCAGAACCTTTGGTATTCTTACTGCCGAATTGGAACACCAGGATATGAATCTGCGTATCCGTAGTTTTGCTAGGGATTTGACCGCCTCTTTGAGCAGAGGATTCGAGTTAATCTTAGTCGTCTTGCATTGTTCTTTCAATAGACTGGTTATCTCAGCGATCTACTTTTTAAAACTTTTGAACTCTTCTCGAGAAAGGGGGATAGAATCTGGTGCAAAAATTTCAGCTATTTTGATAGGTGGTGTTCGGACCTTACGAGCTCGGAGTCTGGTGCTTGGACCAATCTACACAACCAAACCAAACATAGTTTAATATCGAGGATTTGTAAAGATGTATGCATGCTAATGCAATGTTTGATTTGAAGGTTTTTTAATCTTTTCCTATAAAATAAATAGTTAGTAGTTTGATTTATGAAAATGTAGGGCGATTGAATATGGATGACATTTTACATATAAGGACTAATAGGGCATGAAGAGACTTCCCGTAACGTTGGGTTTATCTGAGGCTGACCTACCCTAGGGTTACTCTCGCTTTTCGGCATGAAGGTCCCCGGATCGTCGCAATCTACTCGATGGGAATGAATCCAATCTTTCAATTGGAGTGGATCTGAGTGGTGCCTTTCTTGAGCCTTGCGGGGGAACGCCTCCTTGAGTCTAGTAATCAACAACCGACGGGTTCACCTCCTGGAGGAGGAATCACACAACATACATTCGCATATATTCATCGTGCCTCACACGTATGTATATGATGAAATTGTGCGAAGCACTAAAGTAAAACATTCGAAAATATAAGGCATTCATCACACACACATTCGAGTCATTCATACCACGCACAGATAAAAGAAAAACAACAAGATTTGACGTGTGACTTAAGCCCTCTATTGTCCCTAGCAGAGTCGCCAATCTGTCGACGCCGGGATGCAATTTTCTTAAACTTTCGTTGTTTCTACCCTTTTTAAGATTTTAATTTATTTATTTCGCTTAAAGGGTGTTTTTTAGGAAAAAGCCGACATAAATGCCGAGGGGGTTTTGAAAGATTGATTTTAATGATGGGTCAATTAGACACCGAGATCTATAGAGTTCGGGGGCTTGCTTAAGCGAGGGGAAGGTGATAGGCACCCCCCGACTTCCGTAAAAATACGGTTACCGCATCTTAAGCGAGGTGAAGTGTGTGTGTGTGTGTGTGATTTTTTGGAGAAAATCTGTCTAGCTTTAAGTCGATGTGACGGCCCCAAATTTGGGTCTCCAAATACCCGGATCCGGTCATCACAATCCAATACATCATTCACCTCCAACAACATACATTGACTAAAATACGGAAATAAACATATGTTGTTCATTAGAAAGGTGTTACTAGTCCCAGAATACAATAACCTTAAACACTTACACAAATCCATACCCTAAATAAATGTCAGGGTTTAAATTACATTAACAGTAATTAACTACGCATAAATTTAAAATCGGCTACAGGAAGTCTATCACTTCATCTTTTCTTTCCCTTTGTTCTTCCCTAACGTCTCGGGTTTAGCTGCAATGAAGTCATGATATAGCAAGGATGAGCAACGAGTTTGCTCAACAAATTTAAGGTACAACAATAAGGGTATATCATGATGGAAGGGATATAGAAAGAGATTTCAACAATAGAATTATCAGAAGCAATAACAACAAATGCTTTTAGAACAATTGATAGTCAAATAGACTTGAACAATAACTTCCAAAGGAGTCAATAGCTAGTTGACCTTCTGGTTACTGGCTACAGAATAAGTATTTGAGGGGATCAGCCTCGCGTACGCTATGTGTATGCATAACATTTAATTCTGCTAGTTGTACCTTATATACGGTACCTGGGGTACTCCCCTATAATAAGAGGGGTGTTCGTACAGTCTAAGAATCCTTACCATCGATTGGTTCGGATAGCTTTTATAAATTCTCACTTACTTGCCTGACCGAACAAGGGTTCAGACTTAACCATGAATAGTTCATAAATTTCCGGACTTAAATAAATATACGAATTCAAATGCACGAGTGCGAATGTCAATAAATACATAGATGTGGAATAATTCTAAAGGTAATTAGACCACTTAAGACATGCTTGGAGATAAGATTCAAGCTTAAAGAATAACTTCCAATAATATATACTTTTTTGCACGAATTAAAAATAATGCATAAGGTTTAGAAACTTGCTCAATGTAAAAGTTGAGTAAGATAGAACTTGCCTGATTGCTCAGCTACAGATAAATTTTAGCTTTAATTAATTGATCTTGAGTGACCTATCATTGGATAGAGTCGACTTATCAATTAATATGGCATAGTTGTATATTGGCACACCTTACTATATCATTTATTTAGCAGGTAACAACTCACCATCTACATTTAATTACTATTTAACATTAGCTAAACAGAAATTAATTAATGACTTTTAGCTATTAAAATAAATGATAGCTAATTATGATTACTTATTCTTTGATTACTCAGGTTTATTACCCTTATCTGTCTCTAAATATGGTTTAACAATCCTTATTTATTATTTATAAAATAAATAATAAATTTATTTTGGTTTAAAGACAACAGAAAACAATTGATCACTTATTTAGTTTTACTTGCGCTTAATTATTATTCAACTTTAAGGATAATTAAGTAATTATCACCCCTCAGTCTTTATTTAAATAATTAATGCATTAACTCTACCCATACTTAAATAATAATTAAGTAACAATTATCTTTATTTATAATAATACTCATACTTTATTATTATTATTTAATGTTAATTAAATAATAATTAAATATTCATTAACTTTATTTATTATTTAATGATAAATAATAAATAATCATTTTGTTAACTTATTCATACTTAATTATTATTCAATATTAATTAAATAATAATTAAATATTTATTATCTTTATTTATTATTTATAAATAATAAATAATTATTTCATTATCTTATTCATACGTAATTATTATTAATTACGTATTTATTATCTTTATTTATACTTATTTATTTAGTTAATATTCATTGAATATTTATTACCTTTACTTATTATATATCGACGAAAATAATAAGTAATTATTATTTTTGTTACTAATATTAACTAAATAATAATTTAAATACTTATTATCTTATTTGCTATTTATTATTGAAATAGCAAGTAGTTATTTTATTATTGTTTTACCTAACAAATCACTACCTAGCTACAAAGAAAATTGGACAGAGTACTGCCTTAAGATGTGCATCCTTCCCCTGTTTTCCAAGGTTTGCAAAGCAACAAAAAAAAAACACACCCAATACCACAGTTGGGACTCATACACGGCTACAATTAACAAAATGTATACACTGCTTCACAGTCTGTAACTAACCCAAAAATTAACACATCAAAAGAATATCAAGGTTTGATCTTATAGCTATCTTGCCGACAGAACAGTTTAATTACCGAAATGAAACTTAGTTTGGTCCTTCAATACATAGATTCTCAGCCAAAGCAAACAACCCAATACAAAGAAGTAATTTAACCCAATACAGTGAAGCAAATTACTCCAATATAGTGGAGTATTTCAACTCAATACATTACCAGGAAACAATATACCCAGCACAGGAGGAAAAATACAAATCAATACATTGATACAATCCAACACACTGATACAACCCAACACCAAATGGAAAATTAAACAAAAAAACTATCTCAGTAGCTTAATAACCCATTGTTTTACCTTGGGTTCGATCGTGTTGCAACTCTTCTCCTCCTACCGCAATAAGTGAGGAAACTGGACATTCACAGTAGCTACTTCTCTATATTTTTCTTTTCTTCTAATTTGGACTCTCAACAGAGGAAATCGGCAGCTAGGCTTGGGTTAGTTCCAATTTATAGGGCAAAATTTTTACCCAATTCGTTGGATAATACCACTCTTACCTGACCGAGTTAATAACCAGCAATGGAAGGAGTGGCCTATGGCCGCCTGCAAACCCTCACAGTCCCCTCTCCATGACGCCCAATCGCATCGGCTAGTCGCGTCTTGTCTTAGCCTCTTGGTCCGAACGGTTGCCGCTCGGTCGCCTATGACGCAACCCGCTTCGCCCGCTAGTCAATCCTTTGCCGCCACCGGTAGGCGCTTATTTTTCAACCCCACCGGTCGATTTCTCACGTCAATCGCGCCGGCCTCCTCCCCTGTCCCGTCCGATCGAATCAGCAGCCCTAGCGCCCCTACCTCTGTTGCTCGGTTGCTTGATTAGAGAGGCTAGGCTTTGGATCCCCTGAGGTTTTGCTTTGATCGATTATCTGAGTTGAGGGGTTTGATTTTCTTAGATCGATTATCCCCAAATTAAGCTGCCGTTAGATTTAATCAGGTAGAAATGGATCCGACCCGTAATCCTTGTCCAACCCGATTGGATTAAGGATTGGGCTCAACCCACTGGTTGGGTCGGCCAAAAGAATGGGAATCAGCCCAATTGGAAATAAAAAAAATGGTTTCGGCCCAATCCGGAAATAACATAGAAAGAAGAAAATGGGTCCAACTAACAAAATGAAAAATGGGCCACTCCAATTAAGAGAAAAAATGACCCAATTAAATTAACCACCTTGCTTTTAATTTAAATACTAAACCATTTAATTAATTATTTTAAAATATTTATCTTAACCATAATTCTCTAGTCGAATTTATTTAATCCGATAATGATAAAATTATTTATTTAATTTCCCCAATTTTCTTGCCAATCAAAGGCCAGGGTTAACTCATTAATTTATTCAACCTAATAGTGAGTTCCTTTAAGGCAAGGAAAATTATTGAACCATATAATTATATAATTAAATAATAATTCTTACATGGATCCAATTAAATTCGTAAAATTATATAAAATGAATTTTATTTATTAAAATAAATTCGATACAATGTTTAAAAATTCCTGGACATTACATCCTCTCCCCCTTATAAAAATTCCGTCCTCGGAATTTCAATCTAAGGTTACTCAAATAATTGAGGGTGATTTGCTCTCATCTTCTCTTCGAGTTCCCACGTAGCTTCTTCCACCGCGTGGTTTCTCCAGAGAATTTTAACAGAGTGAATGATTTTATTCCTCAGTTTCTGCTCTTTTCTATCCAGTATTTGAACAGGAATTTCCTCATATGATAAGTCCTTCTCGACTTGAATTGGCTCATAGGAAATAACGTGCTTGTAGTCTGGCTTATATGGACGTAACACCGATACATGAAACACGTTGTGAATGTGCTCAAGTTCAGGAGGTAGTGCTACCTCGTACGCCACTTCACCTATTCTCCTTAATATTTCAAAAGGTCCTATGAACCTAAGACTTAATTTGCCCTTCTTCCCAAAACGGATCTTCCCTTTCGAGGGAGATACCTTCAGAAATACAAAGCTACCAACTTCAAAGTCTCGTTTCTGACGATATAAGTCGGCGTACTTCTTCTGACGATCTTGAGCTGCTATTAACAGCTTTCTTATTACTTTAATGATTTCCGCGGTTTGTTGTACCAGTTCTGGTCCCAACAATCTCCGTTCACTAACTTCATCCCAACACAATGGCGTTCGACACTTCCTTCCATATAACGCTTCGTACGGTGGCATACCAATGCTAGCGTGATAACTGTTGTTGTAAGCGAACTCTACCAAGGGCAAATGATCGTCCCAGCTGCCCCCTAAATCCATCACAACTGCCCGGAGCATGTCCTCTAGGGTCTGAATTGTTCGCTCACTCTGACCATCAGTCTGAGGATGGTACGTCGTACTCATTCTCAACTGTGTTCCCAGTCTCTCCTGTAGACTTCTCCAAAAATTTGACGTAAAGCGCGGTTCTCTGTCAGACACAATAGATACCGGCACTCCATATCGCGATACTATCTCTTTCACGTAAAGTTTCGCCAACTGCTCCAATTTGTACCTGATCTTGATCGGTAGAAAGTGGGCAGACTTGGTCAAACGATCTACGATCACCCAGATGACGTCTAGACCCTTCTGTGTTGTCGGGAGTCCTACCAAAAAATCCGTAGTGATGTGCTCCCACTTCCACTCGGGAATCTCTAAGGGTTGCAATAATCCGCTCGGCCGCTGGTGCTCTACCTTGATCCTCTGACAAGTTAAACACCGGCTGACGAATTCTGCAACTTCTCCTTTCAAATGCGGCCACCAATAATGTTGACGAAGATCTTGATACATTTTGGTGCTACCCGGATGTACCGAAAATCTCGTATTATGTGCTTCCTATAATATCTCTTCCCTTAGGTCTGGTACGTACGGTACCCAGATCCTTCCCTCGAATCTCAGCAGTCCTGTGTTATCGATCTTGAACTTCAACGTTTTTCCCCCCGATAGTTGTTTCTTAATGTCAATGCACTCCTCATCAAACTCTTGAGCCTCCTGTATCTTATCCAGTAGAGTCGGACCTACTATTACGGTAAATAATTTTTTGTTCGCCTTCATTGGATACTTAACCTCCAGTTCCAGACGTTCAAAGTCCTTTTATCAATTCCTCTTGAACTGTCAGCTGCATCAATTTCACCTTGCCTTTCCTGCTTAAGGCATCAGCCACTACATTTGCTTTGCCCGGATGGTACATAATTTCACAGTCGTAGTCTTTGATCAATTCTAACCATCGGCGTTGTCTCATGTTCAGCTCCTTTTGAGTGAAGATATATTTCAGACTTTTGTGATCCGTATATATCTCGCACTTCTCCCCGTATAGGTAGTGCCTTCAAATCTTCAAGGCGAAAACTACCGCTGCTAACTCCAAGTCATGAGTCGAGTAACCCTTCTCATAGTCCTTCAGTTGACGTGATGCGTACGCCACGACCTTACCGTGCTGCATCAGCACACAGCCAAGACCTTTGTGTGACGCATCGCTATACACTACGAAACCCCCAGTGTTGTCGGGTAAGGTCAACACCGGTGCTTGGCTGAGTCTCTTCTTCAGCTCCATGAAACTTTCCTCACATTTCTCCGATCAAACGAACTTAACTGTTTTCCTGGTGAGGTTGGTCAACGGCGATGCTATCTTTGAAAAATCCTGTATGAACCTTCGATAGTATCCCGTTAATCCCAAGAAACTCCGGATCTCTGTCGGCGTCTTCGGCTGTTCCCAGTTGATAACTGCTTCCACTTTTGCTGGGTCCACCGAAACACCATTTTTGTCGATGACGTGACCCAGAAACTGTACCCTCTGCAACCAAAACTCACACTTCAAAAATTTTGCGTACAACTTCTCCTCCCTGAGAGCTTCCAATACAATCTTCAAATGTTCAGCATGCTCCTCCTTTGTCTCCGAATACACCAAGATGTCATCGATGAATACGACTACGAACTTGTCCAAGTACTGCTTGAACACTCTGTTCATCATATCCATGAATGCTGCTGGTGCATTCGTCAATCCAAATAACATTACCAGAAACTCGAAGTGCCAATAACGAGTCCTGAATGCAGTCTTCGGGATATCTTCCTGCCTCACCTTCAGCTGATGATAGCCTGTCCTTAGGTCGATTTTTGAAAAGTATTTCGCTCCCTTAAGTTGATCAAATAGATCGTCAATCCTAGGAAGCGGATACCTATTCTTAATCGTAACTTTATTTAATTCCCGATAGTCGATACAAAGTCTCATCGAACCATCTTTCTTCTTTACAAACAGAACTGGCGCTCCCCATGAGGACACGTTTGGTCTGATATAACCTTTATCTAATAGTTCTTGCAGTTGCACCATCAACTCTTTCATTTCTACAGGTGTCATTCGATACGGCGGCTTCGATATTAGTGCGGTTCCCAGTGCCAAATCGATAACGAACTCGATTTCCCTGTCCGGCGGCAGTCCCGGAAGTTCATCGGGGAAGACATCAGCGAAATCCCTCACGATTGGTATTTGACTCATCTCATCCCTGACCTGACGAGTATCAATTACATGTGCCAAATAACACGCGCAACCTTTCTTAAGCAGTTTCTTAGTTTGCATCATAGTAAGACAACAAGATTGTCTTGGTGGTTTATTACCATAGAATACCACCTTTGACTTGTTAGGAGTCTTCAGGTGTACACATTTCTTCTTACAGTCAATAACTGTTCCGTGATTTGATACCCAATCCATTCCCAGGATTACATCAAACTCTCCCAGCCGAATTGGTATCAAATCCACATTGAGCTTAAATCCTCGCAATTCAGCACTACAATTCCTATGAATGCATTCTACGGGGATAATTTCCTTGTTTGCTACTTCTACGTTCATAGGGTGTTCTAACTTTTCACGAGGTAAAGTTAACTGACTAGCAAATTCTTCGGAAACAAAAGAGCATGTAGCACCCGAATCGAATAACATATATGCATTTATATCATTGATTAGGATGATACCTGACACCACGTCTTTGGATTCCATGGCATCCTGAACAGTCATGTTGAACGTGCGGGCTGATGGCCTGCTGGCTTGACTGGCTGGTGCCCCATAGCTCAGCCGGTTGTTATTCCCGCTGTTGTTGTTGCTCCTGTTGCCACTCCCGACGCCGCCCTTCCTCTTCGGACAGTCCTTAATCTGGTGGTCGGGTGCTCCACAAGAGAAACATCCTCCTTTTTGTTTTTTTGGACACTGGGGAGCCATGTGCCCCGGTTGTCCACACCGGTAACAAACACTCTTCCCTTTCATGCGTTCCCCAGTGTGGTTTTTCCCACAATTATTGCACCTGCCTGGTTTCTTCACCTCCCCTCCAGATTTGTTTCCCCCGGATGACTGACTCTCGAGCCACTTCCGTTTGTTAGGGTTACTACCTCCGTTGCTCCCTGCCTTGGTCACCTCTTGATTCTTCTTTCTCTCTTGGTTGAATCGTGCCACTGCTTCATTGCCCCTTTCCGCAATGATAGCCCTTTCCAGCAGTTCAGCGAAGTTCTTGATTTTCAATATTGCAACTGACTTCTGCACCCAGGGTTTTAGTCCCAATTCAAACCTTCTTGCCTTCCTGGCCTCGGTGTCCACCTGATGTGGGGAAAATCGGGCCAATTCATTGAACTTCGCCGCGTACTCTGCGACAGTCATATTTCCCTGTTTTAGTTCCAGAAACGTAACTTCCATATCTTGCTGTGTATTCTCCGGGAAGTAATTTTCGAAGAACAACTCTTTAAATCTCTCCCATGGAATGACTCCCTCACCTGCTCGACCCTTATTGGCCTTCCACCAATAGTTAGCCTCGCCCTTCAGCATGAACGTGGCAAATCCTATTTTTTGTTCCTTGGCCACCCGTGCGACCTCGAAGACCTTCTCTATCTCCTCGATCCAGGTCTGTGCTTCTATCGGGTTAAGAGTTCCCTTGAACTCGGGTGGTCCAACCAATTTGAAATCTTTAAAATTGGCCAAATGATGCACTGGCTCAGGTGCTGGTTGGGTCCCTCCAGGTGGCGGTCTTGATTGCATGGCTTCTGCCAGCATTTCTGCGAACATTCTCATTGGATTGGATTGATTTCCAACCTCACTTTCTGACTCTTCAACCTGTCGGTTACGTGGTCGTCCTCTTGGCGGCATGATTTGAATTCTGGCCGACTTTTCCCTATAGTTTTATATTTTACACAATATGTCATTAAACTCAGCAATCAAGGGTAAAAACATCTATCAAACACATTTGATTTAAGTGAAACAACTGCATTTATATTGATATACCACTGTTTGTTACAAAGACTAAACATGTGGCATTCTTCTATAAATGCGCCACTATGTTCCCTATCAATCATTAATCATTCCCCTTAGACAAAAGTGGGGAATCCTAACTTTCCATCCCTCAAAACAACAAAAGTTGGGGTTTAACTGCTACCCCAAACATGAAAACAAATATAGAGTTCCACAAGACAAGCATGAATACGTCCCTAATATAACAAAAAGTGGGACTGACTATACTAAAAACAAAATATCCTTCATATCACGTCACTGCACGTCGTGACGAATCCGTGCCTGCTGACCAGAAGAGAATGCTCCATCCCCGACCCTGCAACGAACAGAGCTACTAGACTCCCCTACCTCAGTCCGGGGCCTCCTGTAGGCTGCATCTAAAGCATATCCTAGGGTCTTTATCCTCACCGCGCTGGCCTCCAACTGGTCCTCTAACTGGTCAACCCTCCTGGCTTCCCTGACCCAGGCCTCTCTGACATGCATCCTCTCAGACACCTCCAGCCCAAAATCAAACCTCATGGCCTCCTGCTTGGCCTTCAGGTGGGCGATCTGCAGATCCTTCTGCTCTAGTCTCTCTCTCAACTCAGCGTTTCGGGCCACCAACTGATGTAGCAGTGGTCCGATCTGCTACGCTGAGGACTCGTAACCCTGCAGCTGCACCTTCGCCACTCCCAAGCCATGCTCGAGCTGATAGGCCAGGTCTCTATACTGGTCCTCTCTGATCTGGTGGGTCTAATTCTGCTCCTCCAGATGAGCTATCCGAGCCTCCAGCTCCTCGTTCTGCTGGTCAGTCCCTCAATGATATCGTCGGCAGTGGACCCCATGCCATCAACATAAGCAGGTGGCTCCTCTCCCTCGGTCTCGGGGTCCTCCTCACTGTTATCCGAGTCCTGACTACTGGATCTCATCACCCTACCTATAACAGGCTCTGGTAGCTCCCTCTGATAGTCCTCCTCTGGCTCGGACTCCTCCAGGGGTACCCCTGGGGCAATAGGAGCATACCCCACCAACTGCTCAGCAACTACTGGTATATCTAGGAATGTCTCCTCCTCGTGGGTCCCACTAGTCCTTTCCCTGTCAGCCATCCTACAAACACAGACAGAGATAACAAATATCAATATCATAATAAAATATGTTCATTGATAGAATGAAATGATATTTTATCATGTACAACTCGGCTTGGCAGATTTCCACAATCCACCCCAGACAAGACCATTCCCTGAATCTCCTTGATTCATATCCTAGCGTACTCAATACGAGTTTAATGCTAAGGTTATAACCTAGGTTTCGCGATCCTAAAGTTTATAACCTATGGCTCTGATACCAACCTGTGACGGCCCCAAATTTGGGTCTCTAAATACTCGGATCCGGTCATCACAATCCAATACATCATTCACCTCCAACAACATACATTGACTAAAATGCGGAAATAAACATATGTTGTTCATTAGAAAGGTGTTACTAGTCCCAGAATACAATAACCTTAAACACTTACACAATCCATACCCTAAATAAATGTCAGGGTTTAAATTACATTAACAGTAATTAACTACACATAAATTTAAAATCGGCTACAGGAAGTCTATCACTTCATCTTTTCTTTCCCTTTGTTCTTCCCTGACGTCTCGGGTTTAGATGCAATGAAGTCATGATATAGCAAGGATGAGCAACGAGTTTGCTCAGCAAATTTAAAGTACAACAATAAGGGTATATCATGATGGAAGGGATATAAAAAGAGATTTCAACAATAGAATTATCAGAAGCAATAACAACAAATGCTTTTAGAACAATTGATAGTCAAATAGACTTGAACAATAACTTCCAAAGGAGTCAATAGCTAGTTGACCCTCTGGTTACTGGCTACAAAATAAGTACTTGAGGGGATCAGCCTCGCGTACGCTATGTGCATGCATAACATTTAATTCCGCTAGTTATACCTTATATACGGTACCTAGGGTACTCCCCTATAATAAGAGGGGTGTTCGTACAGTCTAAGAATCCTTACCATCGATTGGTTCAGATAGCTTTTATAAATTCTCACTTACTTGCCTGACCGAACAAGGGTTCAGACTTAACCATGAATAGTTCATAAATTTCCGGACTTAAATAAATATACGAATTCAAATGCACGAGTGCGAATGTCAATAAATACATAGATGTGGAATAATTCTAAAGGTAATTAGACCACTTAAGGCATGCATAGAGATAAGATTCAAGCTTAAAGAATAACTTGCAATAATATATACTTTTTTGCACGAATTAAAAATAATGCATAAGGTTTAGAAACTTGCTCAATATAAAAGTTGAGTAAGATAGAATTTGCCTGATTGCTCAGCTACAGATAAATTTTAGCTTTAATTAATTGATCTTGAGTGACCTATCATTGGATAAAGTCGACTTATCAATTAATATGACATAGTTGTATATTGGCACACCTTACTATATCATTTATTTAGCAGGTAACAACTCACCATCTACATTTAATTACTATTTAATATTAGCTAAACAGAAATTAATTAATGACTCTTAGCTATTAAAATAAATGATAGCTAATTATGATTACTTATTCTTTAATTACTCAGGTTTATTACCCTTATCTGTCTCTAAATATGGTTTAACAATCCTTATTTATTATTTATAAAATAAATAATAAATTTATTTTGGTTTAAAGACAACAGAAAATAATTGATCACTTATTTAGTTTTACTTGCGCTTAATTATTTTTCAACTTTAAGGATAATTAAGTAATTATCACCCATCAGTCTTTATTTAAATAATTAATGCATTAACTCTACCCATACTTAAATAATAATTAAGTAACAATTATCTTTATTTATAATAATACTCATACTTTATTATTATTATTTAATGTTAATTAAATAATAATTAAATATTCATTAACTTTATTTATTATTTAATGATAAATAATAAATAATCATCTTGTTCACTTATTCATACTTAATTATTATTCAATATAAATTAAATAATAATTAAATATTTATTATCTTTATTTATTATTTATAAATAATAAATAATTATTTCATTATCTTATTCATACGTAATTATTATTAATTACGTATTTATTATCTTTATTTATACTTATTTATTTAGTTAATATTCATTGAATAATTATTACCTTTACTTATTATATATCGATGAAAATAATAAGTAATTATTATTTTTGTTACTAATATTAACTAAATAATAATTTAAATACTTATTATCTTATTTGCTATTTATTATTGAAATAACAAGTAGTTATTTTATTATTGTTTTACCTAACAAATCACTACCCAGCTACAAAGAAAATTGGACAGAGTACTGCCTTATGATGTGCATCCTTCCCCTGTTTTCCAAGGTTTGCAAAGCAACAAAAAAAAACACACCCAATACCACAGTTGGGACTCATACACGGCTACAATTAACAAAATGTATACACTGCTTCACAGTCTGTAACTAACCCAAAAATTAACACATCAAAAGAATATCAAGGTTTGATCTTATAGCTATCTTGCCGACAGAACAGTTTAATTACCGAAATGAAACTTAGTTTGGTCCTTCAATACATAGATTCTCAGCCAAAGCAAACAACCCAATACAAAGAAGCAATTTAACCCAATACAGAGAAGCAAATTACTCCAATATAGTGGAGTATTTCAACTCAATACATTACCAGGAAACAATATACCCAGCACAGGAGGAAAAATACAAATCAAAACATTGATACAATCCAACGCACTGATACAACCCAACACCAAATGGAAAATTAAACAAAAAAACGATCTCAGTAGTTTAATAACCCATTGTTTTACCTTGGGTTCGATTGTGTTGCAACTCTTCTCTTCCTACCGCAATAAGTGAGGAAACTGGACATTCACAGTAGCTACTTCTCTATATTTTTATTTTCTTCTAATTTGGACTCTCAACAGAGGAAATCGGCAGCTAGGCTTGGGTTAGTTCCAATTTATAGGGCAAAATATTTACCCAATTCGTTGGATAATACCCTTACCTGACCGAGTTAATAACCAGCAGTGGAAGGAGTGGCCTATGGCCGCCTACAAACCCTCACAGTCCCCTCTCCATGACGCCCAATCGCATCGGCTAGTCGCGTCTTGTCTTAGCCTCTTTGTCCGAACGGTTGTCGCTCGGTCGCCTATGACACAACCCGCTTCGCCCGCTGGTCAATCCTTTGCCGCCACCGGTAGGCGCTTATTCTTCAACCCCACCGGTCGATTTCTCACGTCAATCGCGCCGGCTTCCTCCCCTGTCCCGTCCGATCGAATCAGCAGCCCTAGCGCCCCTACCTCTGTTGCTCGGTTGCTTGATTAGAGAGGCTAGGCTTTGGATCCCCTGAGGTTTTGCTTTGATCGATTATCTGAGTTGAGGGGTTTGATTTCCTTAGATCGATTATCCCCAAATTAAGCTGCCGTTAGATTTAATCAGGTAGAAATGGATCCGACCCGTAATCCTTATCCAACCCGATTGGATTAAGGATTGGGCTCAACCCACTGGTTGGGTCGGCCAAAAGAATGGGAATCAGCCCAATTGGAAATAAAAAAAATGGTTTCGGCCCAATCCGAAAATAACATAAAAAGAAGAAAATGGGTCCAACTAACAAAATGAAAAATGGGCTACTCCAATTAAGAGAAAAAATGACCCAATTAAATTAACCACCTTGCTTTTAATTTAAATACTAAACCATTTAATTAATTATTTTAAAATATTTATCTTAACCATAATTCTCTAGTCGAATTTATTTAATCCGATAATGATAAAATTATTTATTTAATTTCCCCAATTTTCTTGCCAATCAAAGGCTAGGGTTAACTCATTAATTTATTCAACCTATTAGTGAGTTCCTTTAAGGCAAGGAAAATTATTGAACCATATAATTATATAATTAAATAATAATTCTTACATGGATCCAATTAAATTCGTAAAATTATATAAAATGAATTTTATTTATTAAAATAAATTCGATACAATGTTTAAAAAATCCTGGACATTACAGTCGAAATCATGGGAAGTGCGTTATTTGGAAAGCAACTTAAAACTTCTTTGAACCTATACGCAAGGGATTTAATTTTAGAAAAAGGTTCATTTTAGCTTTGATTTTGATGAAAAGCCTTTTGGGTTGACGTTTTAGAAATACGATTTTTAAACCCTTCGCCAAATAAGAATTTAAATTCTTCATCACTTTCAATTTTAAGTTAAAGTGGTCTTACTAACCCGAGCGATTTGAGTTTGATTTTAGAAGATCTTCGTCGTTTTGTTTAGAAATTATTTTTTGGTGATAAACGAGAAATTAAGCATTAAAATAGGGCCGGGGCAATCCGTAGGCATGAAAGCCATCTCAATAGCCCCGAACACCCGCAATCGGAATTTTCACTATCACGGAGCCTTAAATTCGGTTTTCTCGGGATAAAATCCTCGATACCATTTTAAGGCTCAAAATTACATATATAACAAGATCGCATTTCAATATTACATTCGAGCAACAACGTCCATCATGGGAATTACGTCAAAAGATAATAGATGCAAGATCTAGGGTCTTGACTCCTTTCCTAGGTTCATGTATTTAAAATTCTAACAAGATAATATATATACATAGTTAATGGCGATAATCTTGAGAAAATGGCTCCTGAAGACCCTAATCCTTTATTTTAACGATCGAAACCAACAAATCGAGGGACAACTATGCATCTCGGTATTTAACCAAAAGGATCCAAGATCTATGGGGATGAGATCCATAGACTTATATTCCTATAAATCCCTTGATAACATAGATGAGAATTTATCAAGAATATATATATCCCAAACTGGCTATCAGGTGATTCAATTGATTAGAATCCCTTGATGGTAGGTAGGTGGGACCCTCTCACCACTAGACACGAATCTAGGATTTTACGGGGTAAGCCATAATCAAAATAATCAACTCCTAACAAAATAATCGAAAGTGAGGAGTTAATTACAAAGGGACATCATCGGGTGGCTAGGAGGAAATTATATTCGTGAGAAATCCACTCTAGCCACCCTAATCCATAGATCTAACTACGAAGAACTATAAAATTCTAAAAAGATCGAATCTTTATAATGAAAATGGAATCAAATCACTGGATAAATGCAATATATATTAGATTTAAGCCAAATTTATGCTAGAGACACAAAAGATTGAATCTTTCACCTTGGGGTGTGAGATTAATGTTTCCTTAAGCTTGAAGGTGTATAGATCTAGCTAATCTAATACAAAGTTTGAGAAAATCTAGTAGATTTAATCAATTCCTGAGCTTCTCTCTCTAGAATTCCTCCACTTTCTTTCTCTAAAATTGCTTTCTCCTTCAAAAATCTGCTGAAATCGTCCATATAAAAGCTTCCTTGGGCACCTGCGGCTAGCCTCGGTGGGGCCTAACTGCCTCTGTTTTCGTGTCATGTAGTTGGCTTTTCATTTTGTTCGCTGAAACGCTCATAACTTTCAATACGGGAAGAGTTGGGAGACGTACCATACCATTTTAGAAAGCTCTTTCCGAGAGCTATGCAATGTCATAAAGTTTAACAAATTTTGGATCCGGAAAGATAAAGCAAAGTACAGAAATAGATCTTCCCATCGATGCTAGTTAGTCAACCGTCATGCCTTGAGTAGTTTATCACTTGGTAGTCATTGTAATGACTTCGTGTACTTTGATCTAAGCCCCGAAATCTTCTGTTCGGGTATCTCGTCCTTCGGCTGAAATGACTTCTTTGTCCTCCTATCAGGGTTAGAAAATATATGCAAAAATTTTGGGTGTCTACACATACCATCCCCAGACGGACGGGTAGTGGGAAATGACAATCTAAACTCTCGAAGATCTATTGAGACTTTGCGTACTAGACTTCAAGTGAAGTTAGGACAAATATTTACCCCTAGTTGATTTCTCCTACAACAACAGTTATCAAACAAGTATAAGCATGACTCCATTTGAGGCATTGTATGGCCGAAAATGTCACTTTCCAATATGTTGGAACGAGGCAGGAGAAGCAAAATTATTGGAACTAAAGTTGGTTGCATGACTACAGAAAAGATCCCAATGATCTGACAACGAATACAAGCAGCACAAGAACGACAAAAGAGTTATGCTGATCTTTATTGAAGGGATGAGAGATTCAATATCGAAGACACTGTATTTTTACGTGTTATTCCATGAAAAGGAATTACGAGATTCGAAAAGAGAGAAAACTTCAACCCTTGATTTATTGGCCCTATTTGAAATCCTCGACCGAGTGGGAACTGTGGCTTACAGACTAGCTCTACCGCCAAACATCTCTTGCATCCATAACATTTTTCACATATCCATGTTACGTAAATTTGTGAAGGACCCAAATTACATTATTAAATTAGAACTAGACGAGATAGCAGAGGATTTAACATATGAGGAGCTTCCTGCCAAGATCTTAGATAAGAAAGAGTATATCCTACGCTTAAAGATTATACTTTAAGTCAAAGTTCTATGGAAAAACTATGATACGGAGGAAATGATATGAGAATTAGAATGTGAAATAAGAACTAAGTATCCTTATCTCTTCGAAATGCTAAGTATGTCAATTTCGGGGATGAAATTTCATAAGAAGGGGGAGATTGTAAGACCCTAACTTTTAATAAATAAAACTTAATTTTCTTTATAAATATTATTTTAAGCAGTAATGTGTTAAATTGATAAAAATGTTAAAGTTAAGGATGATATGTGCGAATTATAAAAATAAAAAAAAATATCGAGAAATATTCAGTATGTCGGAGAATATTCAGTAAAGTACAACGGCGTCGAAACAACCAATCATATGTGAACCCTACAGTACGAAATAATTGTTGGATTCATAAAATGACACAAATAACCTTTTTAATATTATATCTTATTATTTTGATAGAAATCCTTCTCTGACTATTAGTTATGATACTAATCCATGCCTTTTAAAGAAGGGATTCCATTGACAAATTCTAACATTTTAAGAATATATTCATGTTCTATATTTATGCTAAATTTATGAATGACTAGTTTAATAATGATGTCACTATAATAAAATTAGTGACAATAAATTTGAGAGTATTGTATCATTTGACAGTATAAAAATGACCCTTTTTAAAATAATTTGTTTAATAATGTTGGTTTAATCGCAACAATATGAATGTGGGGGCGTGACGCTTTGGAACTCCTCTAGCCACCAATAAAATCCGTGAAAAACAGAAATGATATGACTAGCCCATGCTTCAAAGTCTAAGGTTACCATAGCATTAATATTATTTTTAGTACTACTACTTTGCGTGCAGGAGGTGATTGGCTTGTCTCTCATTTCTTAATTAAGAAGCACACTTGCTTTCGTGTCCCCATTTCGACAACCCTAGGTCCGTATTTCCTAGTTAAGATACTAGTGAACATTTTAATAATATTTTAAAATTATTCATAATTACACGATCAGTCAAAGGACTATGCATGGGTGAACTTAATTGACCAAATAAATATACATGCACATTACGTTTGAGTAACACATGAATCTAGAGGAAAATACGGTAGACGAGTGTTAAGAATCATAATATATATACATATATATATACATATATATATATATATATATATTTGTATTTATATTTTTTTTATTTATATCTTCCTCCTGATTTTAGTCATTAAACGCTAAGGTCAAATTATGCATTGATTGCTTATTTATTTTGTTACACGTTTCCATTAATTATGGACATTATGGTAAAAAAAAATAAAAAATACTCCATCTATTTTTACAAAATGAGTCTCGTTTGTTTGTTTTTTTTTTGCTTTTTTAATTTTTATAAATAACAATATAAAATAATATAATGTCCTCAAATTTTCATTATAATTTTATTGATATATCACAATGCACTATTTTATTAAACATATAAAACACATCTTTAATAATTGTAAATAAAACTTTTTATAGAATGGAGTAAATATCAAACTATCATCAATTGTATAAACAATTACTCAACGAGATGAAGCCCGTACAAATTTTAGAGTAAAATTGTATCTTTTGAGCGATAATATATATATATATACACACAAAAATCTTGTAATGCCCGTAAATTTTGAACGTCCTTATTAATTAAATCTAATTTAATTTAATGAGTTAACGTTGTGTTCTATTTAAACCAACTTGGGTTAATTGGTGGGAGATGTATAAGATGTGTCTATACTTGTGTTGGCAGGTATGATATAACTATGGTTAAGAAATAACCATATGTGAGTCAAGTGTAGGAATTGGTGTGTAATGGCTAAAATGGCCAAGAGTGGTTAATAACCAAGGTAATTATGAAGGGGCAATAACCATTGTATATCTAAGTGGTTAATAACCAATGTAATTATGGCGGGATAATAACCATTGTGTTTAAACAATGTAATTATGGCAAGATAATAACCAATGTCTAATAACCAATGAAGAATGGTTAATAACTAATGGATAATTAAGATTTTGCGAAAAGACTATTTTAACCTTAAAAGAAGTTGGGTAATGATTAAAATACCCTTGAGTAAGTTGCTAGGAAGCTTCCCATTATTGATGAATTGATCAAATTGCCCTTGCCTAGTCATGATTAATGACTATTTTGCCCATGGTCTCTACTTTCCTATAAATAGGACCCTCACCAATGCTAGTAGGGGTTGGTTCATCTATTATTCACCAAGTATAGAGAGTTTGTGAGCTTGAGAGAGAGCTAAGGAAGAAACCCATTCTCAGGTGGAGCTTAAACACTTGTGAGAAATATTTGAGAGGAAAATTAAAGAGGAGGTGGTGTTCAAAATTTAGGTATGGATGTTCATTTCTTCAAACCCTAGTTGTTGTGTTGGGATTATATTTTTATGTTTGTTGTTGATGCTTATGGAAGGAATGAAGTGTGTATAGATCTATGTTTTATTTTGCTAGATCTAAGTTTTATTTTGCTAGATCTATATTATTGCAAAAATATGTTTATCAAATGTGGGTTAAAAGCTATATAAGTAGAGATCTTGGTCTTGTATGCCTTATTGATAGCATATATAGGTTTTAAAAATTTTTGTAACATGTTTTGGTGGGTTTGTATGTTAAGACATGGGAGTAATATTATTTATTGGAGTATAATATTTATGGGTGAAAAATATTGATTTAAGTCATAAATATTTTATTGTAATATTAGGAATATTTTTCTTGGTCAAGAAAATTTTTTTTGGAATTTATTTTGGAGATTTAAAACATGCTTGTTGGTATTAGAACTCATTTGGTGGAGAAAAAAAAGGAAGGAACCAACCGAAACTCCCTGGAAGGCTGCTAGTTGGTTGGGCTAAGGCAGGTCGCGCATGGCGCGCGCCTGGTTTGAGAATGGGTTGGCCGCGCATGGCGCGCCAGTCTGCTGAGTCCGGGCGCCAAACGGCGTCGTTTTGGCCAGGCGGGGAGACTCACGCGCAATGCGCGGGCAGGCGAGCAGGCGGGAAATTACGGCTATGCCCCTCCGTCCAAACTTCGCTTTAATTACAGATGTGCCATCAAGATTTATTTTTAATTAAATTTAAATACTAAACCATATTATCATTATTATTATTTATAAATAATAATAAATAAAATAAGAGCCTTATAAAATTTAATTCTGGGATATGCTATTATATTTTCCATATATAATAAATTCATTATTGTTTATTTATTTTAAACAATGATTAAGGATAATTAAGAATTGTAAATTAATTATTTATTATTTGATTAACTTTAAATAATAAATAAATCTAATTAGTTATTTATTATTAAATAATAACTAAAGATAATTCATATTTACTAATTAATTATTTATTATTTGATTAACTTTAAATAATAAATAAACCTAACTAATTATTATTTAAATCTTAAATACTTAAAGACAATTAAAATTTATAATTCGATTATTATCTAATTAATAATTAAATAATAAGTAGCTGTAATTAGTTATTAATTACTATTATTAATAACTAAAGATAATTAATTAATTACTATTTAATAGTAATTAAATGAAGATAAAGTTAATAAAATAGAGAGAGTTTAATAACCCATTAATTAAACAATCATAATAAATTGTTTAAGGGTTTAATAAATGAATATTACTTAAGAAAGAGTAATGTTAATTAAATTAACAATTATAATAAATTGCTTAGAGGTTAATAAGTGATTATCACTTAAGGGAAATATTGTTAATTAATTAAACCATCAACCTAAGGATCAATTAAGTGTCTTATAGGATTTACGATAGTTTATGTGTGCTATGTGATTTGCTTAATTGTTAAATAAATAGCATAAGTAAGTGTGTCGATATACAACTACGCAGTACTAATTGATAGATCACCATTATCAATGTTAGGTTCTTCAAGGCCAATTAGTTAAAGCTAGAATTATTTGTAGCTGAGCAGACAGACAAGTTCCCTAACTCAAACTCGAGTTATTATTTTCGAAGCATGTTAGTGAATAATTCTTGTTGATTATTCACATCTATACTGGTTATTGAGATTCACACCTCGTGCAATTGAATTCCTATTCTATTGTTATTGAACTGTGAATTGGATTAACGTTCTTTCAAGTATGAACTGTTTATGAGATAGATCTATGCTATTTGCATGTATCAGCTCGATCAATCATGTCTAAATTTGTTGAATCAAAGGTATTTTAAAAGCTGTTCTTATTAAATTGTTATGGTAAGAACTCTTGGCTGAGAAAAGGATAAATTTGATTAAGGCATGATATCAATGCTGGTTTATTAAGTGTCTATGCATAAATCACGGGGTATGAAAGGCTGATCCCCTTGATTACCAAAACATATTAAGAGGTCCAGTTTAAATGTTGAGAACCTTGGCAAATGTCTATGGTTATTTTCAACCACTCAGTAACTGTCATTCAAGTATTCGAATATTCAACTGTTGATTATTAATTCATGTTTCTTCATACTCTTATACTGTTGTTGAACATTGAAAGCGAAACTTTCTTCTAATCATGATATATCTCCCTTGTGTATAAACTTGCTAAGTAAACTAGTTGCTTACCCTTGCTATATCATGATCTTTATTTCAGCTAAGGCAGAAATGTCAAAAGGGGACAAAGGAAAAGGGAAGGTGCAAGAGTAGTTGCCTGATATGGCTTATGTACTAGTTTATCTTAAATGTTATTTGGTTATGTGAACTCTTATTGTATTAAGGGTATGTTTTAAGTTAAGGTTAAAGAACCTTGGGACCATGATTGTAAGACTTTATGACTATTTCGATAGACATTGTATGTTTATTATTCCGCATTAGTTAGAAAGTATGTTTGTTGTTGAGTATCGTGAACACCGAATTCGAGGTTAGGAAACCCGGATTTGGGGGTGTCACAAATCTTCTCCAACGAACCGGAAAAAAATGAACCAAAAACGAACCGGCTATAGCGACGGTTTTTTCCGTTGCTATAACATATGCGTCGCTTAACAAAGCTATAGCGACGGACCGGGGACGATTTTGTCCGTCGCTATAGACCGGTTCAGCGACGCATAGCTATAGTGACGGACTGAACCGTCGCTCTAGGCCGGTTCGTTAACAAACCGGTCCGTTGGAGAAATGGACTATATATATATATTCATTTATATATATTTATTACTAATTGTATATTGAACAAGGCTTTGGACAAATACCTAAACTCGAAAATGTCAAGTGAATAAATTAATCCGATAATTTTGCATTTTAGTTTTATTTTCATTCTTATCTATTCCTAATAATTACTATTTACACCAAAAAAGCATGAAAAGAAAAAAAAACACGGGAAAAATATTCTCATTTTATTTAAGTACACAACACAAACATTCTATTCTATCCATCCTCCCCTTCCCTGGCCATTCAGTTTCCTCTCCCTCTCCCTCTCCCTCTCCCTCTCCCGCTCTCTCTCTCTATATATATGAATAATGCTAGAGACACAAACTATTTTATAAATATTTTACAAACTTGCTGATGTGACACTGTTGTATTGGTGATAGTGTTATAGTGGGGAGGTGAATTTTTTAACTATCACCAATACAACAGTGCCACATCAGCCAGTTTGTAAAATATTTATAAAATAGTTTGTGTCTCTAGCATTACTCTATATATATATATGTATATCATCGTCATTGTCATCAAACCATTGTTAGGAATTCTCCTATCTCGACTAAATTATATATATATGGACAAAGTAGCTTAGAGTTTTACAATAGAGAAGTAGCTTATTTGGTGCTTATCAACTCCAATAGATTTGTATGTATTGATTGTTGTTCTTTTCTCTGTGACTTATAAGTGGGTGAGCAGTAAGTTTGTGTATTACAACAACTATTAAGTTAAAATAAGAATGTTAAAGTATGAAGCTTTATACGTAAGAAAATGAGAATGCCCTTAAGTTGGGATAAATTTTTTTTGGAGAATAATGATTACTCGTATGTATATATACCTTTTAACAGATGGAAAGGAGGAAATGAAATAATAATAACAATAATAAAAAGTTTGAGATGAAGGGATGAAAGTATGTTTAAAAGAAATGAAGGGATGTTATAATTGTAAATAACAGAGACATTACGCTCAATTATCGGAAGTTAAAGAGTAGAGAATGTATTGTCTGTGAAGTAACAGATGATTTAGTAAAGAATTATACAAAAAATGAGAATAGTAAGTTAAAGATTACGGGGTCAATGGTACCAAGTAAATTAATGAAGAAATAGAATTTATTAATAGGAAGTAAATTTCGGAGACAAAATCCTTGTAAAGAGGGGAGAATGTAATATCCCGAATATTTATAATGAAAATGTCAATGAAAGGTAATTTTAAATCATAATGTATTTAATTTATAAATTAAATTACCAATTAAAAGTAATTAGAAAGAAAAGAAAATAAAACAAATGAAAATGAGAGAAAAATTATAATAGGCCAAAACTTCAATTTGAGTTTGGGGTGAAATTTTAGTTATAATATGATTTGTATGTATTGATTGTTGTTCTTTTATCTGTGACTTATGTGTTTGCTTATCCAAGTTAGTATGCACATGCCTGAAACAGATCAACATACTTTTAGCCATACTAGAAGGGTGGTACACACTTGAAAATGGACATCAAACTAGCCACCAAACCCACATAGCCTAGTTTCCTCTTTAGTAATTGATGATGAAAGGGTTGCTGTGACGGAAAGAATGTGTTCTACAGTTATTATTAGACAAACGATCTCCTTTATGATGGCAGCGGTGCCAATAACTTGACTAGGATGATGGTTGTTACACATGGATGTGTATAGAATTCAAAGCACATGCCTTTTAGATGTACAAGGGAGATAATGAATTAGGAGATCTTTATTCTCTGAATCACTTAAAATTTTCCGTGTCTTCTTTACTTTTAGCACTAACATTTCTGTAAAGTCGTTTATATTTATTTGTGACTTAATTTCATTTGTGTGCTAAATTTAGAACTGTATTTCTCTTAAATTTTTAAAGGGGATTTTCAAATTATCAATCCGTTGTGCATAATTAAATTAATCTACGTAATTTATAAGTTGATAATTACTTCTTTAAAAGAAAAGTTTTTTAAAGGATCTATTCAACTCCCCTTTTAGATCTCTTAATGTCTTTGGGAAACAATAAGTGGTATCAGAGTAAGTTCTCATACTCAAAGCTTAAATCGCTTGAGTAGATCAATGACACAAAATAAAACCTGTTCTAAGCTTGGTGGTGGAAACAAACCACCCTTATGTAATAAAGATAAATTTGCTAACTGAAAAGTGCGAATATAGGCTTATATAGACGCACCTGATAAAGAGCTGTTTGATGTTGTTCTAAATGGCCCATATGTTCCCACAAAGCTTGCTCCAACAATAGAAGATCCAAACAAGGTTGTGGACAATCAAAGGGCCGAACATTATGTTCATGGCTTTGGAGGACGAGCTGTTTGAGAACGTGGTCAACTACAAGACGTCAAAAGAAGTATGAGAAGCTCTCTTGATGATGCATGGGGGAACTGAAGAAGTTAGGGAAAACAAACAATATCTACCGACTCAACAATATGAAATGTTCTCCCATATCCCTGGCGAGAACATAATAGCAACTTATGAGAGGTTCAACGTGATACTCTACTCCCTCAGAGCATTTGAAAAGGTCTATCCTAACAAAGACCTTAATATTAAATTCATAAGAGCTTTATCAAGCAAGTGGAATGCAAAAACCACTGTGATAAGGGAATCGAAGAATCTACATGAGATGACTGTGCAGAAGCTCTACGGTAATCTCCTTACCTACGAGCTCGAGCTAAAGCAAAGAATAGAGATTACTTTAGAATCCAAGAGGAAAGAAAGAGGAGCCGCTCTTAAAGCATTAGAGACAGCTTCTAAAACTCCAGTTGAAGATGATTCTGATGATGATGAAGACGATGATGAATACATTGCTATCCTTGCCAGAAGATTAAGGAAATTCATGCAAAAAGGTAGAAGCAGCAAGCCCAGGTGATACGACAACAACAACAACAGAAATCGTGATCACTCAAAGGATCTGTCCTACAATTGTAAAAAGCCAGGTCATTATATCGTTGAGTGCAACAAGCCCCTGAGAGAGGAGCTAAAGAAAGATAAGAAGAAGAAAAAAGTAGTTCCAAAGAAAGAATTTGAGGGCTACAGGAAGTTCCAAAAGAAGGATAAAGGTCTTGTCGTAGAGGGTTCGTGGAGTGATTCTGAGAATGATTCAAGTTCAGAATCTAGCGAAGACGAAAGACCCAGATGGCGAATTTGTGTCTTATGGCCATAGAAATAGACATCACCACTGCTAGTCAAGAAGTTGATATCAGTGAGGTATTTGATTTCAATTCTCCAAATGTAGATATAGATGACTTAAGAACTACATTGCATGACATTACATCTGATCTGCACAAATATATAAAATAATTCAGGGTTCTATCAAAGGACCATTCTCTTCTTCAAGAGGAGAAAGATAAAGTACAAGTGGAGTTGGAAATAACTCTACGAATTGTTGGCTCTCTCTCCAATCTTGAAGCTGAAAATGAGAGATCGAGAAAGATAACTGAATGATCGTCACAGAGAGAATCAACTCTAATTCTTAAAATCGAGGAACTAGAGAAGACCATCTTTGTGTGGAATATGTCTTCTTCTTCCATGGACTCCCTGATCACAAGTTAGAGAGCAGTCTCAGACAGATCAAGTTTAGAATTTGGGGATTCATCCTCAGATCGTAGTATGGACACAGCGTTGGAGATTAACAATAACAATGCTTCTACCTTCTATAGAAGCATTGTGTTTGTGAAATCCACAGAGGTTGCGGAGCCGATTATTCCAAGTTGTACTATTTTTGTTAATCAAGTTATGATCCCTAAGAACAACAGATCACACACTGGTCTAAGGTTCAAGAAATAGTAAGGTAAGCCAAACACTACTTTCAAGCCTCGAAGGATCATAGAGTCAAGTAATACTTACTCTACGAACTAATCAGGCAAGAAATGCAGAGTTGACTTTCACCCTACGAAATCTCATAATCGTGTGGAAGCAGAGAGAGTATGAGCCCAAAAGAATAGTCCGCAGTCCTTGAAGAAAACGAATCCACGCACACATAAGCATGCATCATATAAAATGTTATAATTGTCATGAATATGGACATGTTGCTGCTTTGTTTTATTATAATTATTATCCTATTCATTATAGACCTAGAATCAAACAAGTTTGGGTCCCAAAAGGAACTAACAAATCAAGACCCAAGCAAATCTGGGTACCAAAGTAAAAGTTAATTTTTATTGCAGGAAATGAGTTCCACTAGCTCAATCTGATATCTTCATAGTGGATGCTCGAGGCACATAACCGACAATAAAGTTCTCATATCAAACTTCAAAGAAAAGGATGGTTTTGCAGTTGTCTTTGGAGACAACAACTCTGGAAAGACTCGAGGATATAACTCTATTGAAAATGGTGCAGTATCTTTTAGCAAAATGGCATTCGTTGAAGGCTTAAAGCATAATGTCCTAAGCATCAGCCAACTCTGTGATAAAGGGAATCGAGTGATCTTCCTCAATAACCAGTGTCAAGTTAGAGACCTAGAATCGAACTCGTTAAAGCTAATTGGAACTAGATAATGCAATGTATACGTGGTGAATCTTGCAGAATTGAGTTCAACTGAAACTGCCTGCTTCTTTGTTAAAGTATCAGAAGATATCAACTGATTATGGCATCGAAGATTATCTCATTTGAACTTCAAAAATATATCAAAGCTTGCCTCTAAAGATCTAGTCTCAGGCTTACCAAAGCTCAACTTTATTAAGGTAAAGCCTTGCAAAGACTGTCAGCTAAGAAAGCAAACAAAAGTCTTATTCAAAAGTAAGACAATTAACTCTAATGATAGGCCTTTGCAACTACTTCATATGGATCTCTTTGGGCCTATCCCAACTGTCAGCCATGGAGAAAAAAAATACTCACTGGTCATAATGGATAACTATACTAGATTTACATGGGTATTCTTCCTGAGTTCTAAGGATGAAACCAACTCCCAATTGATCAGATTCTTCAAGTTGGTTAAGAATGAAAAAGGGCGAGAAGATCAAGGCTATAACGAGTGATCAGGGAAGAGAATTCGACTTCTTTGAGGTGGATAAGTTCTGTGAAAACAATGGCATCAATCATAACATCTTAGCTCCAAGAACTCCACAGCAAACTTTAGTAGCTGAAAGGAAGAACATAACTCTGATGAAGCAGGAAGGACTCTTTTAGCCGCAACTCATCTACCTGAATACTTCTGGGCTAAAGCTGTTAATACTGCCTGCTATACTCAGATTGATCACTAATTCACTCCATATTCAAGAAGATGCCATACGAATTATGGAAAGGAGGAAAGCCAACATAAGCTATTTCATGTCTTTCGTTGTGTGTGTGTTACATCCTCAACAATGGCAAGAGATATCTGACCAAGTATCAACCCAAGTTAGACGAAGGAATCTTTCTTGGATATTCTGTAAATAGCAAAGCCTACATAGTGTTCAATAAGAAATCATTGAGTGTTGGAGTATTAATCCATGTTACCTTTGATTAATCTGACTTAGCAGATCTAAGAAACGTTGTGTCTATCGATGAGATCGTAGAGTAGGATCCAACAGTTGTAGAGCAGGAGAACCGTATGATCAAAGTCTCAAAAGTCGTAGAGCCAGACCCAACGATTATAGTGCCAGAGCAATAGATCGTAGAGTCCATAGTTCCTACGATGGAGACTCTACGAACTGAAGATTCTATTGAGCAAGAGCCAGAGCTTGAAGAGCTCAGACAGGAAGGTACAATGATTGATGTTCCAACTGGAATTAAGTGGGCAAGAGATTACACCCAAGACCTGATTATTGGGGATACCAATGCAAGAATCAGGACTAGGTCAGCAACTCAAAACGAATGTTTCTTCCTAAGCTTTCTCTCGTAGATAAAGCCTAAAAAGATCGAAGAAGCCTTGGAAGATTCAAGGTGGATCGAAGCTATGCAAGAAGAGTTGAACTAGTTTAAAAGAAATAGAGTTTGGAGATTAGACCCAAGTCCTAAAGATCATCCAGTCGTCGACACCAAATGAGTATTCAAAAATAGGATGGATGAAGATAGGGTGATCACAAGGAATAAGGCAAGATTGGTGGCCAAAGGATATTCTAAGGAAGAAGGAATCGATTATGATGAGACCTTTGCTCTTGTTACAAGACTAGAAACCATCATAATGTTCCTTGCATATGCTGCCCATATGAAGTTCAAGGTGCTTCAGATGGATGTCAATCGTGTTTTTCTGAATGGAAAACTTCAGGAAAAGGTCTATGTCGAACAACCCCTAGGTTTTGTCAATCCAACTCATCCTAATTATGTTTATAGATTAGACAAAGCTTTATATGGATTAAAACAAGCACATAGGACATGGTATGAAACTTTAACTAATTTTTTTATTGAAAAATGATTCACTAGAGGTAGGGTATATACAACTTTATTTCTTAGGAAGCATAAAAGTAAAACATTGTTAGCACAAATCTATGTAGATGATATTATATTTGGTTCTACTGATGAGAAGTTGTGTGAGAGATTCGCCAAGCTTATGCAGAGCAAGTTCGAGATGAGCATGATGGGTGAGCTGAACTTCTTCTTTAGACTACAAGTGAAGCAGATTGATGAAGGAATATTCATCAACCAAACCAAGTATATTAAAGACTTACTCAAGAAGTATGACATGGAATCATCCACTCCCATGAAGACTCCAATGGCATCTGCAACCAAGCTTGATAAATATGAGCAATGTAAACGTATTGATATCACTCAATACAGAAGTATGATCAGATCTCTCCTCTACTTAACTACTAGTAGACCATATATCATGTTTGCTACTTGTATTTGTGCTAGATTTTAAGTTAATCCTAAGGAATTGTATTTAATAGATGTTAAAAGGATTTTCAGATATCTTAAGGGCACTCCACATTTGGGACTGTGGTATCCCAAGGAGTCACTCTTTGATCTAATAGGGTATTTAGATGCTGATTTTGCAGGATACAAAATAAACAGGAAAAACACTAGTGGTACATGCCAATTGCTTGGAAATAAACTAGTCTCATGGATCAACAAGAAGCAAAACTCAGTATCAATTTCAACTGCAGAAGCTGAGTATATTGCTGTTGGTAGCTTCTGTGCTCAAATTCTTTGGATAAAGAATCAGCTAGTTGACTGTGACACCCCCAAATCCAGGTACTTAATTCCCCACTGATTCGGTGTTCACTATAACATACATTCAAAACTAACTACTTAATAAAATAAGAATTAAATAAACTTAAAGAAACATCTTCCCAAAATGGGTTACATCTCCAAACTCTTAAACAAACAAATCCCAGGTTGTCTAAACCTTAATACATCAATGCGGAAAAAAAAACATAATTTAAAACAAGTCTTTGATACAAATAAATATCATGTGGATAACAAATCTCTTGCTACTTTGGCATTTTGCCCTTGCCTTTACTCGTGGACGGCTCGTCCGACTTCTCAGCCTTAGCTGCAATGATTAGTGCAAGAGTGAGCAAACAATTGCTCACAAGTACGATAACAATAATATTTAAATGAAATAGATTTCAACTGAGGAATAATAGATTTCTGGATCTCAGTCAATAAATGATCAAAGTCTAAAAGCTCGATAGAATACTTGATTCCAAGAAAAATAGATTTCAAGATTTAGAAATTATATCTGAGGGTCACAAGACCTCGAACTATGTCCTAGATTAACAACTATTTCTACTGTAACCTTTAACAACTATTTGTACAATGTATTGTGCACAAACATTTTAACGCTGTCGCGTAAGTAATCCCCTATATTAGGGTTGTTCATCTCAGTTTATCGTCTGAATCCATACCAAAAAGGAAATTGGCTTGGAACAAGTATAGAAAACATTCTAAGTCTTTGAAATGCTCATCAACTAAGGACTAGCTGAATCAATAAGGGTTTGCTAGTCTAATTCATCAATAAAGTTTGTTCAATAGAAACTATATTCGAAGTTTGAATAACAACAATGATTGGAATAAAACTTAAGTATATAATCATGATAGTAACCTTGCTTGAATATCAATAAGCTAAGGTCAATAAGCTTGCTCAATATAAATAAACTTGTCTTGAATAACTTAACAAGTTAAAAGAGAACAACAACTTGCTATAAATAATTTTCAAGCTTAAGGAAGGAAATCTTGCTCAACATAAAGTAATAAGTTGAGATAAGGAACTTGCCTCAAGCGTAGATTACAAATTAAATATCTCACGATCTTTAAACAACCTATACATTTAATTATAAAATGGTAACATAATTAGTCACAAGACTAAAAGCATTCCAGGCTTGCTTTCTATTCCATTTTATTATAATATCTCATTTAGCAAACCATAGCCAACAAGTACTAGTTTAGCAACCATCTTGGCAATACTTTAGTCACATTAACATAAGTTTAATTATGCATACAATGATATATCATAGCTACCAAGAAAAGAAGCAAAAATAAATTTTTTTTTCAGCAGTGATTCTCGCCGGGGCGAGAAAAAGCTTAACAAAAATCTCGCCGGGGCGAGAGGCTCACCGGGGCGAAGATTTTGTTAACACAACTCTCGCCGGGGCGAAGAAAATAAGCACATTTCTCTCGCCGGGGCGAGAGACTCGGCAGTTGTCTTCCCTAGCTCGCGAACCAGTGAAAACTTAGGCCAAATTTGGCCAAATTTTCCGAATTCTACCGTCCAGAATACAAATTAAACATACCCAGACATCATATATGATATAAAACATTTACCCAACATGTTCTGTAAACATTTTAATCATTCTAACACATAAACAACTAATTTAAAACCAAAAATTCACTGTTAAAATCAAACATTCAAGTTTTAACCATTCTCATGAAATTAAACTCTGTAAATTCATTTTTCAATCAATTAAAACCATTCTTCTTGCGTTATTCATGTTTTTCACCACATAATCATAAACAATTATTAATTCACCGATTAACAACCAAATTGAATCATCAATTTTCATACAATTATGCCATACATGAAATAAAACTCTGTAAAACTAAGAACTCAATTCTAAAGCATATTTTCATGAATTAATTCTTCAAACTAGTTTATAATCATCACATAATCTCTAATACATGCTTACTAACAATTATAACCAAGTATTTCATATATTTAACATGTAAATTCATATACAGTGAAGTAGAAATCATATACAGATAAATAGAATAATAAAAGCATAATGAAGAACAAAACCAAAAGAATTATACCTTCAAGCTATATATAATTCTTAGCTAAGCACCTCCCTTCCTTCTCTTTCTCAATTCTCTCTTTTCTCTCAACTCTCAAATTCGCAGAGTTCTCTCTCAACTCTGTGTTTCTTCTTCTCTGTATATTCTTCCTTCTCTGTTCTTTCTCTTCTTTCTTTTCTTTTTACAACTGACGTAGTATAAAATATAAAATATAAAACTGATGAATAAAATAAAAACTGTTAATTAATATAATAACATACAATCTAAATTTAATCCATCAGTTATAAAATTTCAAAAGCCATAAGGCTTGTTTGGCAAATACTAAATAAAATAATCCATTATTCTAACTAAAGGTCTTAAGGCCTTGTTTGGTAAAACACAAATAAAATAACCCATTATTTCCAAACAAAAGTCATAGGGCCTTGTTTGGTAAAACTGAATTAAACACTTTCTCACTTATTTTAATAAATCATTATAACATATAGTTTAAAATGTCACACTTCTAATTTAATTGAACTTATTATTACATAAATTCAATTAAACCTTACTAACTAACTAATAATTTATTTAACTAATAACAATAACACCAAATGAATTCTCTTATTCAAATAAATCATTTATTCAAATAAACCTTTTCATCATCTAATTTAATTATTAAATTAAATTAAATAAACATAACAAATCACATTCAAATAATATTTAACATTATTGAACTTAACATATACCCATTCCACAAAACTTAATAAACTATTTATTTAGCTCAATAAATTAATAAAAATATTTATATAACTCAATAAATATTTTTATTCAATCATAAAAATTGCATTCGTTACATCTTTCCCTCCTTAAAAGGATTCTGTCCCCAGAATCACAACGCAATTAAATCATCCGTTACATTCTCCCCTCCTTACAAAGATTCTGTCCCCAGAATCACAATAAAAAGACTAAACAAATAATTGAGGAAAATTTTGCATCATTATCTCTTCGAGTTCCCACGTTGCTTCTTCAGCACTATGGTTCCTCCAAATTACCTTAACAGAAGGTATCAATTTATTTCTAAGTACTTGCTCCTTCCTGTCCACTATCTGAACAGGTATCTCTTCATAAGACAAATCTTTCTCAAACTGTATCGGTTCATACTCTATGACATGTTTATAATCGGGCTTATACTGTCGTAGCACCGATATATGGAAGACATTGTGAATATGGCCTAACTCAGGAGGTAAAGCTACCTCATAAGCTACTTCACCCATCCGTTTCAGCACTTCGAAAGGTCCAATAAACCGCGGACTGAGTTTACCCTTTTTACCAAATCTGATCTTTCCTTTCCAAGGGGATACTTTGAGAAACACAAAGCTCCCGACTTCAAATTCGCGATTTTGTCGGTGTTGATCAGCATACTTCTTCTGTCTGTCTTGAGCGGCTACCAGTCTGGCTCTTATCACCTTGACAATTTCAGCAGTTTGTTATACCAGCTCGGGTCCCAATAGTCGTCGTTCACCAACCTCATCCCAGCATAATGGAGTTTTGCATTTCCTTCCGTACAATGCTTCGTAGGGCGGCATGCCGATACTAGCGTGATGACTATTGTTGTAAGCAAACTCGAGCAGAGGTAAATGATCATCCCAGTTGCCTTTAAAATCCATGACGGACACTCGAAGCATATCCTCCAACGTTTGAATTGTTCTTTCGCTCTGGCCATCGGTTTGAGGATGATAGGCTGTACTCATTCTCAACTGTGTCCCCAAACAAGCTTGCAAACTCCTCCAAAATTTTGATGTGAATCGTGGATCTCGATCTGATACTATTGATACTGGAACTCCGTGCCTTGAGATAATCTCTTTGACATATAATTTCGCCAGCTGATCCAAAGTAAATCTGATTTTGATCGGCAAAAAATGCGCTGATTTCGTCAATCTGTCAACTATGACCCATATTGCGTCATAATTCCTCTGAGTAGTTGGAAGCCCTACCACAAAATCCATTGTGATATGTTCCCACTTCCATTCTGGTATCTCTAAGGGCTGTAACAAACCACTTGGTCGTTGATGCTCCGCTTTAATTCTCTGACAAGTAAGACATTTCGCAACACACTCAGCAACCTCTCTTTTCATGTTTGGCCACCAATAATGTTGGCGAAGATCCTGGTACATCTTTGTGCTTCCCGGATGAATCGAAAATCTTGAACTGTGAGCTTCGTTCAAAATCTCCTCTCTGATTGCCAACACTGACGGTACCCAGATTCTGCCTGCAAATCTTAACAATCCTTCGGTATCGATTTTATATTTAAGCTCTTCTCCCTCAAGCACTCTTTGTCGTATCTTAACACATTCCTCATCCTGAAGTTGTGCTTCTTTGATTTTTTTTACCAAAGTTGGTTGAGTTTCTATCTGGAACAATTTTTCTTTAGGCTCTGCCAGACCCTTCACCTCTAACTCCAATTTAGCCATTTCTGCTATAAGCTTCTCCTGATCAGTTAATAAAAGTAGTCTCTCCCGACCCTTTCTACTCAAAGCGTCAGCAACCACGTTAGCCTTCCCTAGATGGTATAGAATTTCACAGTCATAATCTTTGATCAATTCTATCCATCTCCTCTGCCGCATATTCAAATCCTTCTGCGTGAAGATATATACTTCAGACTTTTATGGTCTGTATATATTTCACACTTCTCCCCATAGAGATAGTGTCTCCAGATTTTCAAAGCAAACACCACGGCTGCTAACTCCAAATCATGGGTCGGATACCCTTTTTCATAGTCTTTTAGTTGGCGCGATGCATATGCAATAACCTTACCATTCTGCATTAACACACAACCAAGTCCTTTATGTGATGCGTCACTGTGCACCACAAAATTTCCTGTATCATCTGGTAAAGACAACACATGTGCCGAACTTAGTCTCTTCTTTAGTTCTTGGAAACTCTCTTCGCACTTCTCCGTCCAAACAAACTTCACTGATTTCCTTGTTAAATTCGTCAACGGAGTGGCGATCCTGGAGAAATCTTGAATAAAACGCCTGTAGTATCCTGCCAAACCTAGGAAACTCCTCACTTCTGACGGTGTCTTCGGCTGATCCCAGTTCATGACAGCTTCCACTTTCGCTGGATCCACCGAAATCCCATCCTTATCGATCACATGTCCAAGAAATTGAACACGCTCCAACCAAAATTCGCACTTTGAAAATTTTGCATACAATTTCTCCTTCCGTAACGCCTCCAATGTCACCCTCAAATGTTCCACGTGTTCTTCTTGAGTTTTGGAGTAGACCAAAATGTCGTCTATGAATACCACCACAAATTTATCCAGAAATGGTTTGAACACCCTATTCATTAGATCCATAAACGCTGCAGGCGCGTTTGTTAAACCAAATGACATAACCAAAAACTCATAGTGACCATATCTAGTTCGAAATACCGTCTTTGGTATGTCCTCTTTTCTCACCTTCAACTGATGGTACCCACTTCGTAAATCTATCTTTGAAAAATATCTCACTCCCTTCAGTTGGTCAAACAGGTCACCGATTCTTGGCAACGGATACTTGTTTTTAATTGTGACCTTGTTTAACTCTCTATAATCAATACAAAGACGCATTGACCCATCCTTCTTCTTAACAAACAATACCAGCGCTCCCCACGGCGAAACGCTCGGTTGAATATACTTCTTATCTAGTAGCTCTTGCAGTTGCACCATTAACTCCTTCATTTCTACCGGAGCCATTCGATACGGGGCTTTCGATATAGGGGCCGTTCCAGGTGCTAAATTAATTACAAACTCGATTTCCCTATCTGGCGGTAATCCTGGCAAATCATCAGAAAATACGTCCGCAAAATCCCTAACTACTGGTATCTCTTCCAGTTTTGCACCCACCTTTCGGGTATCAACTATGTAGGCTAGATATCCTACACATCCTTGTCTCAACATCTTTCTGGCCTGTATCATCGTCAGACAACTCGTTTGTCTAGGCGACTTGCTGCCATAATACACTACCTTTGACGGAGTCATAAGGTTTACACACTTCTTTTGACAATCAATAATTGCCCCATGGTTGAACAACCAATCCATACCCAAAATAACATCAAACTCCGCAAGACAAATTGGGATCAAGTTTACTATCATCACATGACCCTTAATATCTACCTGACAGTTCTTGTGGACAAACTTAACAGGAATCACCTCCCTATTCGCAATTTCTATATTCATAGGGTAATCTAATTCTTCCCGGGGTAACCCTAATTTCTTAGCAAAATCATCGGATATAAATGAGCAAGTAGCACCCGAGTCAAACAATACATAAGCATTAACATTATTGACTAGAATGATGCCTGACACTACATCCTTTGACTGCACAGCATCCTGCATCGTCATATTGAACGTTCGAGCAGTAGGTCGATTGGGCTGTGCCGATCCTGTGATAGTAAGGTTGCCACCACCGCTGTTTCCTTTTCCTCCACTTGCACTCCCTGCAGCTTTCTTAGGGCAATCCCGTGCAAAATGATCCTTCGACCCGCAGATGAAACATGCTCCTTTCTTCGGATTAGGGCAATTTGGTGAAATATGACCCTCTTGTCCACAGTTGAAGCACACCCTCTTACCCTTCAAACAAGCACCCATATGGCTCTTTCCACAGTTGCTGCACACCTCTATCTTCTTCTTCTGATTACCCTGCTGACTCCCCCACAGAGTTACTATCATTCCACTTCCTTTTCTGGCTACTGGCCCCATGGCTACCACTTGCCTTGTTTTCATTCTCATTCTTCTTTTTCTTCTGCTCCTGATTGTACTTGGACAGAGCATCACTGCCTCCTTCAGTGATAATTGCCTTCTCCAGCACCGCCGCAAACGAGTTCAGTTGAAACATTGAAACTCGGCTATACAACCAGGGCTTCAATCCCTGCTCAAACCTTCTGGCCTTCCTCTCATCCGTGTTAACCTAATAAGGTGCAAACCTCGCCAACTCGTTGAATCTTGCAGCATATTCAGATACCGACATAGTACCTTGCTTCAACTCTAGAAACTGTACTTCCATTTGGTTCTGAGCCCTTGTCGGGAAATAGGTTTCAAAAAATATCTCCTTAAACCGCTCCCACGGAATAATCCATTGGCCACCTCGAGTCTTATTTGCTTGCCACCAGTAGCTAGCTTCTGATTTCAGCATAAAGGTTGCAAATGCCGTCTTCTGGTCCTCGTTGACCCTAGCGACATCAAACACCTTCTCAATCTCCATAATCCAAGTTTGAGCCTCGATCGGATTCATTGAGCCGTGATATTCTGGAGGTCCGACTACTTTGAAGTCTTTAAAGGTCGTGGCCTGAGCTTGTGGTTGATTTGCAAAGGCTCCCGTTAACAAGTTTACCAACTGCTGCATTGGATTAGTGTTGGCTTCTTCGTTGTTGTTAGTAGATCCCTCAGGGGTCTGTTGACGTGTTGGTTGTCTTCTTGGCGGCATCTTACTGTTAACAATTTTGCGTTATTAGACTATTGCTCAATTACTTAAACATTTAAGTCTTAACTTAAAACTTAAACATTTATAAACAACACTTAACACATAGCACATCTGATAAACTTTCGCATTTTATTCATTTACTACTTCAAAACATAATAAAGATAACATCGTAGTTATTTACATCAAATTATCTATCCTGACATCATAAAGTTCCAGGATTACATCATTATTCTATCCCATTATATAAAACTGGGATTAACAACTTATTCACTTCATGGTTTCATAATAACATAACTAATCACAATCTATGTGACATTCCACGACGCACAGCTTCCTGGCGTTCTTGCTCCATAATACGTCTCATCATCCTTCGATCCATCATATCTGGATGACGATGAACTCGATCCTGAGCTCTGTCTATCGTGGTGTGAAAAATGTACTCCATCTCATCAATCTTAGCTTTCTTTGATCGCACCTCACACTCAACTCTATCTGCACGATCAGCCTCTCTTAACCAAGCAGTTTCAGCTCTCGCCCGCTTAGCTGACTCCTCTTTCAACTCATCTCGTACAATCTCATTCCTGGCTATCAACTGTCCTCATCGATACTCAGACTGTGCTAGCCTCTGCTCAGCCTCTACAAGACGTGATGAAAGGTCTTGGATCTCAGCATCCTTCTGCTCTAAAGTGGCTTGACGTTCCGCAGCCTGTTCCTCTAACTCCTCCTTTTCACTCTCTACATGAACCAGCTTCCACTCCATGTCTCCAAGACGTATATCTAGCTCCTCAATCTCACTGTTCTTCTGTTCCAAAGCAGTCTGTCGCTCAGCCAGCTGCCCCTCTAACTCCTCCACTCTATCCTGCAACTCTATGTTGCGATCATACACCTGCTCGTACATCTGAACACCCAAAGTAGATAGTGGTATCTCTTCAGGGTCCTCCTCCTCCTCCTCAGGATCCTCCTCAGGGTCCTCCTCAGGATCAGTCTCAGGCTCATACTCGTGACCTATAACTGTAATCAATGGAGATGGCTCCTTCTACACTAGCTGCTCACTGACTACGTGAATATCTCTGGTCTCCTCCTCCCTAATCTGGTTGGGCTCTCCTCTATCAGTCATCCTGACAACAAAATTTTAAGTTTTAATTACTAATCGATAATACTCGCGAGCACATAAGTTTCTTATCAAATAAGCACATAACACATAATCATTTTATTATCTTTTATGAATTTCCGTAATTCATTCCTTAGAACTCGATAAGAGTTTATCACCACTATATTCTCTATCTTCTAAAAGGCTACTACCCTAAGGTTTTCCCCACCTAAAGGTTCATAACCTACAGCTCTGATACCAACCTGTGACACCCCCAAATCCAGGTACTTAATTCCCCACTGATTTGGTGTTCACTATAACATACATTCAAAACTAACTACCCAATAAAATAAGAATTAAATAAACTTAAAGAAACATCTTCCCAAAATGGGTTACATCTCCAAACTCTTAAACAAACAAATCCCAAGTTGTCTAAACCTTAATACATCAATGCGGAAAAAAAACATAATTTAAAACAAGTCTTTGATACAAATAAATATCATGTGGATAACAAATCTCGTGCTACTTTGGCATTTTGCCCTTGCCTTTGCTCGTGGACGGCTCGTCCGATTCTCAGCCTTAACTGCAATGATTAGTGCAAGAGTGAGCAAACAATTGCTCACAAGTACGATAACAATAATATTTAAATGAAATGGATTTCAACTAAGGAATAATAGATTTCTGGATCTCAGACAATAAATGATGAAAGTCTAAAAGCTCGATAGGATACTTGATTCCAAGAAAAATAGATTTCAAGATTTAGAAATTATATCTGAGGGTCACAAGATCTCGAACTATGTCCTAGATTAACAACTATTTCTACTGTAACCTTTAACAGTCATATAGACTATGGACCAACATCTCGTACTAAGGGGGATCAGCCCTTTGTACAATGTATTGTGCACAAATATTTTAACGCTGTCGCGTAAGTAATCCCCTATATTAGGGTTGTTCATCTCAGTTTATCGTCTGAATCCATACCAAAAAGGAAATTGGCTTGGAACAAGTATAGAAAACATTCTAAGTCTTTGAAATGCTCATCAACTAAGGACTAGCTGAATCAATAAGGGTTTGCTAGTCTAATTCATCAATAAAGTTTGTTCAATAGAAACTATATTCGAAGTTTGAATAACAACAATGATTGGAATAAAACTTAAGTATATAATCATGATAGTAACCTTGCTTGAATATCAATAAGCTAAGGTCAATAAGTGTGACGCCCCCAAATCCGGGTCACCTGAGCCACGGACCTGGTTCGCCACTATCTAAAACAAGAATTATACAATCGATAACTTAAAGCGGAATAAAGGAATATTTACATTGATATAACATAAATAAACCTGTCCCAAGTCTCAAAACCAATACTAATACAAATCATAACATAATACAAAAGGGTAAATATGTCTTAATACAAACGGTAATTCTAGAACAACAAAATACAACTACTCCGTAGCTTTCTCCTTTCCCTTATCTTTTCCTGAGCTCTCGCCACGTGCCGCACTAACTGAAATGTTTTAAGGAAAGCAAGGGTGAGCAACAAATTGCCCCCGCAAGTATAATAGCAGTGAATAATCACATGAATAACTTTATAGCTCTCAGGAGTAAAAAATTTAGCTAACACAAGGAAATAAACAACTTCTTTCATCACCGTTATAGTGGCCACTAAGGACCGAAGGATTTCTGAAGTATTCAAGGATTTCAAAGTTTCCCAAAGAAGGGAACTATTCAATACTGAGGGTGCACCAAGGCACAGAACTCTATTCTAGAATTACTGGAAATTCATCCGATAAATCCACAAAACTGGTACAATAGGTGATCAGCCTAAAATACCTGGCGTTATGCATAAGCCTTACATTTTCCATTTACGCGCGTGTCGGTTTCCCGACGTTTATACAATTTCCCCTGTTGTGAGGGTTGTTCCACTCAGCTTTACATGGGAGTCCAGACCAAAACAATTTGATCGGACAATTTTACTTAACAATAATAATAGTTGGAGGACTTTAACCTCGCTTTAGTAACCAAATCAATAAGTGTCTAGCTGAAACAATTAGCCTTGACATAGCTTTTAAACAGTCTATGGAATAAAGAACTTTAAGGTTCAACAACATGCATGATAGCATTTAAAAATATCTTGAATGAATAAAAAATTCATAATCTTTGGAATCACACAATATATAACATTGCATGAAATGGGCTTTCATTGCAATACTTGAATAGAAGTATGAATACTAGCACATTAATTGCTAAATTGATAAGTAATTTGAACGGAGTCCAGAAGCTCAATAAGCTTGCTCAATAAATAATATTTGCTCGATAGATAAATGAATTCGACACTTGCCCAATAAATGAATCGAGTAAGGAAACCTCGCACAATTAAATAGGAGTTGTATGAGTTAGGAAACTTGCCTTGTACGTGCGTTAATACTTGACGTTAATCGTCCGTCAACAAAATATCCTACATAGTTTATTAAAATCGTCATAAATATTTGTCACAAAAGAACTAGGTTCATTACAGTCATCACATCATTAAAATACATTGATTGCCACTACGCTTACCCAGTCGGAAATCCAAGCGTAATTTGTAATCCGTTAATTCAATTTACGCCTTAGGACAACATCGTTTAGTTCGACACGGGTATAAATTAAGCACATAAAGCTTTAACAAGATATAAGCGTTTTTAATCATTTTGTACAAAAATATAAGTTTTAGACTCGCGGGAAAAATTTACTGGGTCCGACCCGATCCGGCCCGACCCGACCCGGACCAGTCGCCATGCAGCTAAGTTGCAGTAGCGAACTGCTGTTCCTGCAAGCAGCGACACAGTCATACCTTGCCTTGCTCCAGCTGCTATATCTCCCCCTACACTCGATCAATTTCATCCCTTACGGACTCTATGGATTCCTAAGACACAAGGCTACAACATATCACAAATTCAAGACGACCCATAATCATTAACATGACCAAATCCTGAGCTAAAACATAAACTGCATGCTTTGTTTTTCGCAACCATGAAATATCTCACACAAATGGCTACTGTGACTTCATTTTAGCATCATTTTAGTTCATTCAAATTGGTATATCTTCACAACTGATAGAAGTACAATATTCCAATAACAAACAATCAAAATAATCACACCATCAAGGCTTTACAGTCCTCTAACAGTCCGAATGTCCAAAAGTCCAAAAATGTCCAAAGTTCATCCTTTAAGCCAAGGTTCGGATCTTTACTTGTTTTTGTTCCACTTTGAGGGTGTTTATGGTTTATATAGCTTCTTAAGAACCTCCATGATAGATTCAACACAACCAATCAACAAAAAAATTAGCAAAAAAATCCAACCCTCAAGCATGTAAGCGTAAAAAAAAAAAAAACTCATGAAAGCTTCAAGTGGAGAAGAAATGGTTGTGGTTCATGGTTACCTTCTTGTTGCTAGCTTCGTGTAGGGTGAAATGGTTGCTAGATTGCTGCTCTCCTTCCTCTTGGTGCCCTTCTCTCCTTTCTCCTCCTTCCTTGCTTTTCTTCTTCTTCCCGTAGCTTGCTTATTCTTCTTCTATATTTCCCTCTCTCTCTCTCTACGTAGCTCTCTGTAACTCTCTCCTTACTTGCAAATGGGAAGTATGCTGATGGTTTGAAGGAGAAAGAAGATGAGCTGATGGGAGGTTTAAGGTGGCTTCGGAAGGAATGTTTTGATATGCAGAAAATGGGATGCCCGAGCTCTTGAAAATGAATTTGAGGAGCATGCTTTGTGAAGTTAACATTCCCATATATGGTGTAGTACTGTGCATGTTTATTCTTTTCCCCCCCAATTGGCTCTCAATATACACGTGGCCTCCCCCAATTGGTTTGAGGCTTAAATGTCTCACCAATTAATTCGAATATACAGATAAATATACCCCGAATATTCCCACTTTTGTACCAAATTTGGTAAATAACTCTACCCAAAATTATAATGGGTACTCCCATAAATTATTGGAACACGCAAAAATATTTATTATGGGATTTGTCCATTTATTCGGAACACCCATAATATACATTTCGGATACAGATTAAATCACGTATCAACCCCAATAAAATTTCTGACACTTGGAAAAATTATTCCTCAGCATATATGCCTCATCTAAATTAATAAAAATTGAAATAGACGAAAAAGTTTGGGTGTGAATAGTGCTCGTGAATAGTGCCTCGGGAAGCGGGTCCCGCTAATAGTGATTTTATGAATTTTTGCAAAATCGATATATTCACTCTAACGACACAACAACACATAAAATTTAACATATGCACATTTTCTAGGCTGTAACACAATTCTAAACACGTATTATAGATTAATATAAAAAAAAAATAATAATAATAATAATTCATTTTATTCATACATAACTCGGGTTACAAGGAAATCTAAAATTCCCGATCGTTACAATAAGCTTACTCAATATAAATAAACTTGTCTTGAATAACTTAACAAGTTAAAAGAGAACAACAACTTGCTATAAATAATTTTCAAGCTTAAGGAAGGAAATCTTGCTCAACATAAAGTAATAAGTTGAGATAAGGAACTTGCCTCAAGCGTAGATTACAAATTAAATATCTCACGATCTTTAAACAACCTATACATTTAATTATAAAATGGTAACATAATTAGTCACAAGAATAAAAGCATTCTAGGCTTGCTTTCTTTTCCATTTTATTATAATATCTCATTTAGCAAACCATAGCCAACAAGTACTAGTTTAGCAACCATCTTGGCAATACTTTAGTCACATTAACATAAGTTTAATTATGCATACAATGATATATCATAGCTACCAAGAAAAGAAGCAAAAATAAATTATTTTTTTTTTCAGCAGTGATTCTCGCCGAGGCGAGAAAAAGCTTAACAAAACTCTCGCCGGGGCGAGAGGCTCGCCGGGGCGAGAGACTCGGCAGTTGTCTTCCCCAGCTTGCGAACCAGTGAAAACTTAAGCCAAATTTGGCCAAATTTTTCGAATTCTACCGTCCAGAATACAAATTAAACATACCCAGACATCATATATGATATAAAACATTTACCCAACATGTTCTGTAACATTTTAATCATTCTAACACATAAACAACTAATTTAAAACAAAAAATTCACTGTTAAAATCAAACATTCAAGTTTTAACCATTCTCATGAAATTAAACTCTGTAAATTCATTTTTCAACCAATTAAAACCATTCTTCTTGCGTTATTCATGTTTTTCACCACATAATCATAAACAATTATTAATTCACCGATTAACAACCAAATTGAATCATCAATTTTCATACAATTATGCCATACATGAAATAAAACTCTGTAAAACTAAGAACTCAATTCTAAAGCATATTTTCATGAATTAATTCTTCAAACTAGTTTATAATCATCACATAATCTCTAATACATGCTTACTAACAATTATAACCAAGTATTTCATATATTTAACATGTAAATTCATATACAGTGAAGTAGAAATCATATACAGATAAATAGAATAATAAAAGCATAATGAAGAACAAAACCAAAAGAATTATACCTTCAAGCTATATATAATTCTTAGCTAAGCACCTCCCTTCCTTCTCTTTCTCAATTCTCTCTTTTCTCTCAACTCTCAAATTCGCAGAGTTCTCTCTTAACTCTGTGTTTCTTCTTCTCTGTATATTCTTCCTTCTCTGTTCTTTCTCTTCTATCTTTTCTTTTTACAACTGACGTAGTATAAAAAATAAAATATAAAACTGATGAATAAAAAAAAAACTGTTAATTAATATAATAACATACAATCTAAATTTAATCCATCAGTTATAAAATTTCAAAAGCCATAAGGCTTGTTTGGCAAATACTAAATAAAATAATCCATTATTCTAACTAAAGGTCTTAAGGCCTTGTTTAGTAAAACACAAATAAAATAACCCATTATTTCCAAACAAAAGTCATAGGGCCTTGTTTGGTAAAACTGAATTAAACACTTTCTCACTTATTTTAATAAATCATTATAACATATAGTTTAAAATGTCACACTTCTAATTTAATTGAACTTATTATTACATAAATTCAATTAAACCTTACTAACTAACTAATAATTTATTTAACTAATAACAATAACACCAAATGAATTCTCTTATTCAAATAAATTATTTATTCAAATAAACCTTTTCATCATCTAATTTAATTATTAAATTAAATTAAATAAACATAACAAATCACATTCAAATAATATTTAACATTATTGAACTTAACATATACCCATTCCACAAAACTTAATAAACTATTTATTTAGCTCAATAAATTAATAAAAATATTTATATAACTCAATAAATATTTTTATTCAATCATAAAAATTGCATTCGTTACATTGACTATGGGTTTGAATTTAAATCAATTCCTATATACTGTGATAATACTAGTGGTATTGCTATCACCCCTAATCCCGTCATGTATTCTAGGAATAAACATATATACACCAGATACCATTTTATTTGAGATCATGTTCAAAATGGAAATATATCTTTGCATTTTATATCTATTGAAAATTAATTAGCCGATGTTTTTGCCAAACCATTAGATGAATCTAGATTTAATAAGTTACTAAGTGAATTAGGAATATTAAATTTACATCCTTAATATTATGTTCTGGAGAAAGCTAACTTTGCAGGAAGAAATCGTAGAACAGATAAGTAAAGCAAAGTTTGTAGAGTGCTTTGCAGAGTGAAGAAGTTCATAGAGTGCTTCGCAAAGTGAACAAAGTTCATAGAGTGCTTCACAAAGTGAGGAAGTTCGTAGAGTGCTTCGTAGAGTGGAGAGATATCATAAAGTAAAAATACTTTATAAAAGGAAGCTCTACGATATCCGTCATATCGCTGAGTATATAAGGGAAAGTTACAACACGTGCATGATAAATCCATATCAAGCAAGTGGGATGAAGAAATAACTATATAACAGTTGTAAATGGCACTACAAGAAAAAGGCTTATTTCCAACGGAATATTCCGTCGGAATTAAGTCTATTCCGTCGGAATTAAGTTAATTCCGACGGCATCGTCCGCCAGAAATTCGGCCGGAAATAACGCCCTCGGAATTAAGTCCGTCTCAACTTCCGTCGAAAACAATAGTATTTCGACGGAATACTTCTGAGGGATAGTCCGTCAAAAATAAGTGTTTTCCGACGGAATAAATTCTAACGGAATATTCCGTCAGTACTTTTAACGAATGTGATTTTTGTGAATAAGTAAAATATTTATTGAGTTAAATAAATATTTTATTTGATTTATTTATTGAATAGAATAAATAATTGATGAAGTTATTGTGGAGTAATTTATTTTAGTATAATTATGTTAATTGAATAGTGATTTGATGATATTCTAATTTAATTTAATAATTAAATTACACGATTAATGATTTATTTGAATAAAATGATTTATTGAATTATTTTATAATTGGCCAAATAGAAATTATAATTTAATTAATAAGGTTTAATTGAATTTATTTATTAGTAAGTTTAATTAAATTATGTGTGACAATTGAATTATTTAATAAAAGGACTATTAAAATAATGAAAAAATGGGTTTTATATTAGTGAGTATTGCTAAGCCTAAGCGAAAACACAGAGAGTTACAAGAATTTGGTGAGTCTGAGAATTGAGAGAAATTCTGGTGAATCAAAGAGAGAAAAAGAGGATTTCTAACTTATTCTCATCATCTAGCTAAGTCCAAGAAGGAATTAAGAGGTATAACTTTATTCTAAATTCTGTATTTGTATTTCTTTGAGTTCTTTACTGCACTTGAGTTTTATTCTCTGAAAATGGGTTTTGATGGATCAATGTATAGGGTAATTGTTATATGAGTTAGTTGGTATGTATAAATCCTTATATGATGTCAATAAATCGATTTGGTTGAATTAATCCAAGAGATTATGCTTTTAAAATAGAGTTTTTATATTTACAGTAAAAAGGTTCACGAATATGGCTTTTATGTATAAAATTTGATTTTCAATTCGGGTATTAATCTGTAAATTAATAGTTGCTTGTCGTAATTCGCTAAGATACGAAGAGATTGCAAGTTGAATAGATCGAAATGGTTGAATAACGAGTTCATACTATCGATTATGCTAAATGTGTCCAAATTTGTAAAAATGGCATGAACACAAAATTTTTAATCCGTAATATAGGGTTAATTGATATTACGGGATGTTGAAATGATAGTGTAGATGTTAGTTTAGGTGTTTGTCATGTTTATATCATCTGGGTATGCCAATTTGTGATTTGAATGAAGAAATTTATGGGTTTTGGACGAACATAGTTTGGTTCGCGTCTGCAGAAACTGAATCTGCAGTCTGGCGCCGCAGCGCCGCTCGTATAACATAAAATGGGCACCGCAGCGCCGGGTACTGTGGGGCCGGCCAAAGGTCCCGCTGCCACGCCGGCTCTAAGCTCAAATCCCATGCCGCAGCGTAGGCTCCGGATCTGCCGGTCTTGGGCCAGGTCAGCGCCGCAGTGCCAGCTCCAATGCCAAGCCTAGCGTTGCAACGTCAGTCCCGAATTTTCGGGTCAGGTCAATTTTGTCATGTCGGGTCGGTCAGAAAATGGAATTTTCCCAAAAATTAAAATAAAATAATTTTATATATGTGGTGCAATATATTATGCAAGTAGTATAAATAGTATAAAGGCATGTATAAGTTATTCGTGGGAACAAGTAAATAACGTTTTTGTAGAAGACGTGACAGGCAAGTTCTTTTGTCCCTGTCTTGATTAAAAATGTCGCAGCTTTCTTACTTTACTTTCATTGAGCAAGTTCTTAACTTTGGCTCTTTTATTGTTCAGCAAGGTTATTTAAATTGATGTAATACTGATATTCTTTTGAAAAGCATTTCAATTCTTCTAAAAGTGTTGTCTTGATAAATGAAAAAATTTCAATTGTTAAACATTGATATCCAATCATTGCTATAATATCTTGTTCAAGATTACTTATTATCAAACCTTAAATGATTATTGAAACTATTTTGATTCAAGCAAGGGCAAGGGAAAAATGAATAACAGAAGAAGATTAGTTTAAAGTTTAAACAATTTGAATTATGTAATGGACTTAATTTTATTATGATATTCCGCTGTTATGATATAATAATTAAGGTTAGATTTCCTGGGATCGTATTGGTTATGTAATCAAACTTGGTTTGGATTATGTAATTTTTATTTATTTTACCATGTTTGGTTTATATTACTTTTACCATGGGTAGTTAGATGTGATTATGTAGTATCGTGAGCTCTAGATCCGTAAGATTTAAGTACCCGGATTTGGGGATGTCACAGTTTGGTATCAAAGCCGTAGGTTATAAACCTTAGGTAGGGGAAAATAGTGGAATAGTGGAATATGATGATGTAAATCTCAAATGAGATAAATAGTGGAATATGATGATGTAATCCTGGAATATTATGAATTCAGGATAGAGGATGTAAATAATTATGATGCTATCTATGTTATGTTTTGAAGTAGTAAATGAATAAAATACGGAAGTTTATCAGATGTACTATGTGCTAAATGTTGTTTATAAATGTTTAAGTTAAGACTTAAATGTTTAAGTAATTAAGCAATAATTTAATAGCGCGAATTCTTAACAGTAAGATGCCGCGGAGAAGAAGACAGACACGTTAACAGACCCCTGAGGGATCCACAAATAATAACGATGAAACCAACGCTAATCCAATGCAGCAGTTGGTGAATTTGCTAACGAGAGCATTTGTAAATCAACAGTAGGACCCCCAGAATTTCAAGGGTCTATGAATCCAATTGAAGCTCAAACTTGGGTTATGGAGATGAAGAAAGTATTTGACATCGCTAGGGTCAACGAGGACCAAAAGACTGCGTTCACGACATTTATGCTTAAATCAGAAGCTAGTTACTGGTGGCAAGCTAACAAAACCCGAGGTGGTCAAGGGGTAGTTCTGTGGGAACGATTCAAGGAGATGTTTTTCGAAACTTATTTTCCGACGAGTGCACAGAATCAGATGGAAGTGCGATTTTTGGAGTTAAAGTAAGGTACAATGACGGTGCCTGAGTATGCTGCAAGATTTAATGAATTGGCGAGGTTTGCGCCATATCAAGTTAATACTGATGAGAGAAAGGCTAGAAGGTTCGAGCAGGGACTAAAGCCCTGGCTGTATAGTCGAGTTTCAATGTTTCAACTGAATTCGTTTGCGGCAGTGTTAGAGAAGGCGATTATCGCTGAAGGGGGAGTGATGCTTTGTCTAAATACAACCAAGAGCAGAAGAAGAAGAAAAGTGAGAGTGAGAATAAAGCAAGTGGTAGCCATGGTGGTAGCAATCAAAAGAGGAAATGTAATGATAGTAGCTTTGGTGGCAGTCAGCAAGGAAACCAGAAGAAGAAGGTGGAGACATACAGTAATTGTGGAAAGAATCACGTGGGTGTTTGCTTGAAGGGCAAGAGAGTATGCTTTAATTGTGGGCAAGAGGGCATTGTCCTAGTCCGAAGAAGGGCGCATGTTTCACTTGTGGATCAAAGGATCACCTTGCTCGAGATTGCCCTAAAAAAGTTACAGGAGGAGCAAACGGAGTAAAGGGAAACAGTAGTGGTGGCAATTTGACTATCACTGGATCGACGCCGTCCAATCGACCTACCGCCCAAACATTCAACATGACGGTGCAGGATGCTGTGCAATAAAAGGATGTGGTGTCAGGTATCATTCCGGTTAATAGTGTAAATGTTTATGTATTATTTGACTCGGGTGCTACTTGTTCATTTATATCCGATGATTTTGCTAGGAAATTAGAGTTACCTCAAGAAGAATTAGATTACCCCTATGAACATAGAAATTGCAAATAGGGAAGTGATTCCTGTTAAGTTTGTACACAAGAACTACCGGGTAGATATTAAGGGTCATATGATGACGGTAAACCTAATCCCAATTCGTCTTGGGGAGTTTGACGTTATTTTGGGAATGGATTGGTTGTTCAACCATGGGGCAGTTATTGATTACCAAAAGAAGTGTGTGAACCTTATGACTCCGTCAAAGGTAGTGTTTTATGGCAGCTGTAACGAATGTAATTTTTGTGAATAAATAAAATATTTATTGAGTTAAATAAATATTTTTGTTAATTTATTTATTGAGTAAAATAAATAATTGATAAAGTTACTGTGGAGTAATTCATTTTAGGTGTAATTATGTTAATTATTATTGAAGGTAATTTGATGTGTCTACTCTAATTTAATTTAATAATTAAATTAGATGATAAAATGATTTATTTGAATAAAATAATTTATTTGGTATGGTGTTATTGATCAAATAAAGGTTATAATTAAATTAGTAAGGTTTAATTGGATTTATTTAATAATAGGTTTAATTAAATTGAAAGTGTGACAATTAAACTATATAGTATAATGAGTTATTAAAATAAATGGAAAATGGTTAATTTTAGTTAAACCAAACAAGGCTTTGTGACCCTTGGTTAGTAAAAATGGATTATTTTGCTTTGATGCAACCAAACAAGGCCTTATGGTCTTTGAAATTCCATTTTTCTTATTTTGAGTTTGCCAAACATGGCCTAACTCTTGGTTTTTGCAACTGACGAATTACAAACAACTTACGTTAAAAAAACAAACTTAACTGTTATTCTAAGTCTAAGGAAGAAGAACAGAATTTAGCAGGGAGAATAGAAAAGAAAGAAAGAAAAACTTGGAAAGGAAGAGTGCTGAGAATTGTGAAAGAGAAGGAAGAGGATTACTAAAGCTAAGGAATCGTATTGGTTAAGCTTGAAGGTATAATTTCTTTTAAAATTTTGTTAGAAGTTTTATTTTTCACTGTATATGATTTTTTTTACTTCCATGAGTGTGAATTTATTTGCTCAATGCATGAATTATTTGGTTATAATTGATAGTAAGCGTGTATTAGTGATTATATAAAGTTTATAAACCAATTTGTAGGAATTAATCCATGAAAGCATGCTTTAAAATAGAGTTTTTGGTTTTACAGAGTTTCACTTTCATGTATGGCTTATATGTATGAAAATTGATGTTCAATTAGATTATTAATTGGTAAATTGACTTTTTATTGTGTTAATACGATGAAAAACGAAAAGAATGCAAGTGGAATGGATTAAAATAGTTTAGAGATGAATTCACAGTGTTTAATTTTATCAAATAGGCCAAAATATGAGTATTTTGTTTAAAAGTGAATTTTTAGATTTTAATTGGTTGATTATGTGTTTATAATAGTTAGAATTGTTACAAACATGTTGGATAATTGTTTTACATCATGTTTGACGTCTGGGTATGCTTATTTTATGAATCGGATGGTAGAATTTGGAAAATTTGGTCTGAAGTTGCACTGGTTCGCGTTCTGCAGAAGCTGTCAGTCGAGTCTACCGCCCCGGAGGTAGAAATAAACTGTTTTTGTCGCCCCGACGCCAAAATTGAACTAGAATCCTCGCCCCAGCGGTGTCCTCGCCCCGGCGTCGGTTTTGTAAAGGAATTCACCGCCCCAGCGGTGGAATAGGAAATAAAAAAAAATTAAATAAATAAATTTCCTTTTCTTGGTGATGTTGTTATATGGCCATGTGCATGTATAAAGCTTAGGCTAAGATATTAAATGATTAATAAGATACCACGATAGTTGATAAGCAAATACTTATTGAATTACAAATGGCAATCAAGATGTTACAATAAAATTGGATAAAACGAACCCTGAGGAGATACCATTATCTTCCCTAGGTGTTCAAATATATGAGCAGGTGTATGATCGCAACATAGAGTTGCAGGGTAGGGTGGAGGAGTTAGAGGAGCAGGTGGCAGGTCATCAGACCACCATAGAGCAGAAGAATAATGAGATTGAGGAGCTTGACATACGTCTTGGGGACGTGGAATGGAAGCTGGTTCAGGCAGAGAGCCAGAAAGAGGAGTTATCAGCTGAGATTGAGAAACTGAAAAGTGAGCTGAGAGAAGAGTCGGCAAAGCGTGCTAGAGCTGAGGATGTAATGTCCAAGAATTTTTAAACATTGTATCAAATTTATTTTGATATATAAAATTCATTTATTTAATTCTTCGGGCTTAATTGGACCCGTATGGGTATTATTTAATTATATGGCCCAATCATTTTCTTGCCTTAAAGGGGCTCACTAATAGTGTGAATAAATTAATGAGTTAACCCTAATATTTGATTGGCAAGAAAATAGGGAAAGGTAAATAAATAATTTCACTATGGGATTAAATAATTCGAATAAAGAATTATGGTTAAAATGAATATTTTAAATAATTAATTGGTTTAGTTATTTAATTTAAAATATTGGAAATGTATGGCGGATAATTTAATTGGGTCATTTTTTTTTGTTTCTTTAAATTAGGATGACCCATTTCTTTTATCTATATTGGTTGGCCCAATTTCCCTTGTCATTTTCCTTTTTGGGGTTGTTTCCCCTTTCATTTAGCCGACCCAATTTCTTTTCAGTTGGATCCAACCCAAGTGGACTAAACAGATACTAGTCATTAAACCGATTGGGTTGAGCCCAAAAACCTTGCCAGCCGGGTTGAACCATTTCTTCTGTTAACCGGCTTGGATCCGTTTAGTTAATTAAGGGCAACCGGTTATCTGATTTGGGAAAAGTCGAGCAATTTCTTGAGGAACCTCCAGCCAAATCAGTCGAGAAGAAGGGGCAGGCCTAGCCGAACCTAGCAATCCCTAGGTTTCCAATCGGTTGGATGGGACGGGAGAAAGAAAGAAGGGGGAAGTCACACCAAGTAAGGCCGGAGACGTCATGGAGCCTAGCGACCGGCGGACTGCGCAACGTTCGGGGCGGAATCGAGGGCAAAGACCGACCGACCATGAACGAACCAGGGGTCCCAGAAACTCGGCGACACGACCGGTAGGGACGCATGGCTCGAGGGTGCCGACCGGTGCTAGCTGGGTGATTGATGGGGACGACCGGTCGTTGCCTCTTCCCTACCGACGGTCCTTGAACAATCATTTGGGGTAATACCCAATTTTTTTTTGGGTAAGTGATTCAATATAAATTGAAACCCTTCCCTAAACCCTAGAAACTGCTACAATTTTTGCCTTCAAAAATTTGAGGGAGAGACACGGCAAGAGAGAGGAATCGCAGAGGGGAAATCCGGTGAATGTCCGGTTGGGTCTGGTATTCGAGAAGAAGAAGAAAGGCAGCCGCTCGATCAACACCAAGGTACCAAAATGGTTCAAGCGATTGTGATGGTTGTTAATTTTGCGTGATTGATGTAATAAATTGTACTATATTGTATTGCTTGGGTTTAAAAGATTTGTTATTGTATTGTGTTAATCTTGCTTGGGGAATGTATTGTATTGTTTTGGTTTTGGGAAATCTGGTATTACGTTGTTCATGTTTGGGCTGTATGGAAATGTTCTTGAACTGGAAACTTGGTATGGTAAGAAACCTTAAGGTTTCGGCAGAATTTTGCTCATATGGTATTAACTGTATTGTCCATCACACTGCTGATACAAATAAATCAAACCTTGGTTTCTTTTGGGGATGATAATCAGTGTTTAGAAATTATTGTCTTTGATTGTGGTAATAATAAACACATGATTCCAGTAGTGCTAGACAGTAATGGTTTTAATATCCAAAGTGGGTTGTGCAACTCATTGGGGTAAATGGCTGTTAAACCACTATTGTTTAACAAAAAAAAAATCAAATGATTAATATTGGCTTGATTTTTGGTTAATTAATTTGAGTTAATAATGCTCTTGAAAATTTACTAGTTATGCTAACTAATAAATAAAATTAATAAATTAATTATTTATTATCTATTAAATAATAAATAAAGATAATAAATATTTAATTATTGTTTAATTAATATTAAATAATAATTAAGTATAAATGAAGTAATAAAGTAATTATTTATTATTTATCAATAAATAATAAATAAAGATAATAAATATTTAATTTTTATTTGACTAATAAATAAATATGAATAAATTGGTAAATTAATTATTTATTATTTATCCCCAAATAATAAATAAATATTTAATTATTATTTAATTAATATTAAGTAATAATTAAGTATGAATAAAATTAATAAGATTAATTATTTATTATTTATTATTTATCAATAAATAATAAATAAAGATAATAAATAGTTAATATTCAATAATAACTAAGTATGAATAAAATTAATAAATAAATTATTTATTATTTGTCAAAAAAAAAATAAAAAATAAAAAAAATTAATAATAAAAATAAAAATAAAAAATAAATAATAAATAAAGTTAGTAAATATTTAATTATTATTTGATAGTAAATAATAATTAAGTATAAATAAAGATAATAAACATCTAATTATTATTAATAATAATTAGGTATGAATAAGTTAATAAGGATTATTAAACCATATTTAGAGACTAATAAGGGAAATAGTTGAGTACTTAAAAGTTAGGTAACCATGATTAACTATTATTTATTTTTAAATGATAGCTAGAGGTCATTAAGTTAATTTCTGTCTAGCTAAAGATTAGATAGTAATTAAATGGATATGGTGCATTGTTTATCTGCTAAATGAATAACATAAGTGAGTGTATCAATATATAGTTATGCGATGCTAATGGATAAACTGACTTTATCAACTGATAGGTTATCCAAGATCAATTAATTAAAGCTAAAAATTATCTGTAGCTGAGAAAACAGACAAGTTCCCTAACTCAAACTCGAGTTATTATTTTCGAAGCATGATAGAGAATAATTATTGTCAATTATTCACATCTATACTGGTTATTGAGATTCGCACTTTGTGCAATTGAATTCCTATTCTATTATGATTGAACTGTAAATTTAATTAAAGTTCTTTCAAGCATGAACTGTTTATGAGATAGATCTATGCTATTTGTATCAGCTAGATCAAGCATGTCTAAATTGGTTAAGACAATGATATTTTAAAAGCTGTTCTTATTAAATTGCTATGGTAAGAACTCTTGGCTGAGAAAAGGATAAATTTGTTTAAGGCATGATATCAATGCTGGTTTATTAAGTGTTTATGCATAAATCACGGGGTATGAGAGGTTGATCCCCTCGATTACCAAAACTTTTTAAGAGGTCCAGCTCACATGCTGAGAACCTTGGTAAACGTCCTTGGTAATTTCAAACCACTTAGTAATTGACATTCAAGTATTCGAATAGTCAACTGTTGACTATTAATTCATGTTTCTTCACAATTCTATACTGTTGTTGAACATTGTAAGCGAAATTCCCTCCTATTCATGATATATCTTCCTTGTGTATAACTTGCTAAGGAAACTAGTTGTTTACCCTTGCTATATCATGATCTTTATTTCAGCTAAGGCAGAATCGTCTAAAGGAGACAAAGGAAAAGGGAAGGTGCAAAAATAGTTGCCTGATAGGGCTTATGTACCAATTTATCTTGAATGTTGCGAACCTTTTATTGTGTTAAGGGTACATTTTATGTTAAGGTTAAAGAACCTTGGGACCATGATTGTAAGACTTTATGACTATTTCGATAGACATTGTATGTTTATTATTCCGCATTAGTTAGAAAGTATGTTTGTTGTTGAGTATCGTGAACACCGAATTCGAGGTTAGGAAACCCGGATTTGGGGGTGTCACAAGGGACGCGTGGATGAAAGCTGTTGATCATGCATATCATGTTGAGGATGAGATGCAGTCAAAGAAAGCCAAGATGGATGAGATGATCGAGTTTTTCACTACCCAACTCAGTTCGAGGATTTACCGTGGTACATAATGGATCGCAGGACGATGATCCGAATCACGAAGCAAGAGCGTGAAGAAGCCGTGCGGCGTGGAATGCCTTTATAGGTCGCAAATAGTAGTAATAATAAGTTGTTTTCTAAGAGAGCTAATATGATGTAAATCTCAAATGAGATAAATGGTGGGTTAATTATGATGTGGTCTTGAAACTTTATGATTTCAAGGCAGATGATGTAAATAATTATGATGCTATCTATGTTATGATTTGAAGTGGTAAATGAATAAAATACAGAAGTTTATCTAATGTGCTATGTGCTATATGATTATTTATAAATGTTTAAGTTAAGGCTTCAATGCTTAAGTAATTGGGCAATAATCTAATGGCACAAATTCTTAACAGTAAGATGCCGCCAAGAAGAAGACCAAGACGTCAACAGACTCCTGAGGGATCTACAAACAACAATGACGAAACTAACGCTAATCCAATGCAACAATTGATAGATTTGTTAACGGGAGCATTTGCAAACCAACCCGAAGCTCAGGCCACGACTTTCAAAGACTTCAAGACTGTTCGACCCCTAGAATTCCAAGGGTCTATGAATCCGATCGAAGCCTAAACATGGGTCATGGAGATGGAAAAGGTTTTTGATGTCGCTAGGGTCAGCGAGGACCAAAAGACTGCATTTGTGACATTTATGTTGAAATCAAAAGCTAGCTATTGGTGGCAAGCGAATAAAACGTGAGGTGGTCAAGGGGTAATTCCGCGGGATAGATTCAAGGAGATGTTTTTCGAAACTTATTTTTCGGCGAGTGCGCAAAATCAGATGGAGGTTCAATTTCTGGAGTTAAAGCAAGGTACAATGACGGTGCTTGAGTATATTACGATATTTAATGAGTTGGCAAGGTTTGCGCCATATCAAGTCAATACGGATGAGAGAAAGGCTAGAAGGTTTGAGCAGGGACTGAAGCCCTGGTTGTTTAGTCAGGTTTCGATGTTCTAATTGAATTCATTTGCGGTAGTGCTGGAGAAGGCGATTATCGCCGAAGGAGGTAGTGATGCTCTGTCTAAGTACAATCAGGAGCAAAAGAAGAAGAAGAATGAAAATGAGAATAAGGCAAGTGGTAGCCATGGTGGCAGTAGACAGAAGAGAAAGTGGAATAATAACGTTTCAGCGGGAAGTCAGCAGGGAAATCAGAAGAAGAAGGTGGAGGCGTGCATCAATTGCGGGAAGAATCACGTGGGTGTTTGCTTGAAGGGCAGGAGGGTATGTTTTAATTGTGGTTAAGAGGGTCACATTGCGCCAAATTGCCCCAGTCCAAAAAAGGTGCATGTTTCACTTGTGGATCGAAGGATCACTTTGCTCGAGATTGCCCTAAGAAAGCTTCAGGAGGAGCAAGCGGAGGAAAGGGAAACAGCAGTGGAGGCAACTTAACTATCACTGGACTGACGCCATCTAATCGACCTACCACCCGAACATTCAACATGATAGTACAGGATGTTGTGCAGTCAAAGGATATGGTGTCAGGTATCATTCCGGTCAATAATGTAAATCCTTACGTATTATTTGATTTGGGTGCTACGTGTTCCTTTATATCCAATGATTTTACTAGAAAATTAGGGTTACAACAGGAAGAGCTAGATTACCCTATGAACATAGAAATTGCGAATAGGGAAGTGATTCCTGTTAAGTTTGTACACAAGAACTGTCGGGTAGATATTAAGGGTCATGAGATGTCAGTAAACTTAATCCCAATTCAACTTAGGGAGTTTAACGTTATTCCAGGAATGGATTGGTTGTTCAATCATGGGGCAATTATTGATTGCCAGAAGAAGTGTGTGAACCTTATGACTCCGTCAAAGGTAGTGTTTTATGGCAGCAAGTCGCCTAGGCAAACGAGTTGTCTGACGATGATGCAGGCCAGGAACATGTTGAGGCAAGAATGTATAGGATATTTAGCCTACATAGTTGATACACGAAAGGTGGGTGCAAAGCTGGAGGAGATACCGGTAGTTAGGGATTTTGCGGATGTGTTTCCTTATGATTTGTTGGGACTGCCACCAGATAGGGACATTGAATTTGTAATTGATCTAGCACCGGGAACAGCCCCTATATCAAAAGCTCCATACCGAATGGCTCCAGTAGAGTTGAAGGAGTTGATGGTGTAACTGCAAGAGTTGCTAGACAAGAAGTATATTCAATCGAGCATTTCGCCGTGGGGAGCGCCGGTATTATTTGTTAAGAAGAAAGACGGATCCATGCGTCTCTGCATTGATTATAGAGAGTTGAACAAGGTCACGATTAAAAATAAGTATCCGTTGCCAAGGATCGATGACTTGTTTGATCAGCTGAAGAGAGCGAGGTATTTTTCAAAGATAGATCTGCGAAGTGGGTACCATCAATTGAAGGTAAGAAAGGAAGACATACCAAAGATAACATTCTGAACCAGATATGGCCACTATGAGTTTTTAGTTATGTCATTTGGTCTAACAAACGCACCTGCAACGTTTATGGATTTAATGAATAGAGTGTTCAAACCATTTTTAGATAAATTCGTAGTGGTATTCATAGACGATATTTTGGTATATTCCAAAACTCATGAAGAGCATGTGGAACACCTGAAGGTGACTTTGGAAACGTTAAGGAGGGAGAAATTGTATGCGAAATTCTCCAAATGTGAATTTTGGTTGGAGCGTGTCCAATTCCTTGGGCATGTTATTGATAGAGATGGAATTTCGGTGGATCTGGCAAAAGTGGAAGTTGTGATGAACTGGGATCAGCCGAAAACACCGTTAAAAGTAAGGAGTTTCTTTGGATTGGCTGGTTATTATAGGCGTTTTATTCAAGATTTTTCCAGGATCGCTACTCCGTTGACAAATTTGACAAGGAAAGCAACGAAGTTCGCTTGGATGGAGACGTGCGAAGAAAGTTTTCAGGAGTTAAAGAGATGTTTGAGTTCTGCACCTGTGTTATCTTTACCAGATAATACAGGGAATTTTGTGGTTTACAGTGACGCATCGCATAAGGGGCTAGGCTGCGCGCTTATGCAGAATGGTAAGGTTATCGCGTACGCTTCGCGCCAATTAAAAAATTATGAAAAAGGGTATCCGACCCATGATTTAGAGCTAGCAGCCGTGGTGTTTGCTTTAAAAATTTGGAGGCACTATCTCTACGGAGAGAAGTGTGAGATATATACAGACCACAAAAATCTGAAGTATATTTTCACACAGAAGGATTTAAATATACGTCAGAGGCGATGGATAGAATTGATCAAAGATTATGATTGTGAAATTCTGTACCATCCGGGGAAAGCTAATGTGGTTGCTGACGCTTTGAGCAGGAAGGGTAGGGAGAAGTTATCTTTGTTAACCGCTCAGGAGAAGCTCATAGCGGAAATGGCTAAGTTGGAGTTAGAGGTGAAATGTCCGGCAAAGCCGAATGAAAAATTATTTCAGATGGAAACCCAATCAACTCTAGTGGACAAGGTAAAAGAAGCACAACTCCAGGATGAGGAGTGTGATAAAATACGGAAAAAGGGTGCTTAAGGGTGAGGAGCTTAAATTCAAAATCGATAACGAAGGGTTGCTAAGATTTGAAGGTAGAATCTGGGTCCGTCAGTGCAAGAAATTAGAGAAGAGATTTTGAACGAAGCTCATAGTTCAAGATTTTTAGTGCACCTGGGAAGTACAAAAATGTACCAGGATCTTCGGCAACATTTCTGGTGGCCAAATATGAAAAGAGAAGTTGCTGAGTGTGTTGTGAAGTGCTTAACTTGTCAGAAAGTCAAAGCAGAACATTAGAGGCCAAGTGGTTTGCTACAGCCCTTGGAGATACCAAAATGGAAGTGGGAACATATCACGATGGACTTCGTGGTGGGGCTTCCAATTACTTAGAAGGGTTATGACGCAATATGGGTTATTGTGGACAGATTGACGAAATCAGCGCATTTCTTGCCAATCAAAATCAGATTCACCCTCGATCAGTTGGCGAAAATATACGTCAAGGAGATTATCTCGAGGCACGGTGTTCCAGTATCGATTGTGTCGGACATAGATCCACGTTTCACATCAAAATTTTGGAGGAGTCTGCAAGCTTGTATGGGAACACAGTTGAGAATGAGTACAACGTATCATCCCCAAACTGATGGTCAAAGTGAAAGAACAATACAAACGTTAGAAGATATGCTACGCACGTGCGTTATGGATTTCAAGGGTAACTGGGATGATCATTTACCTCTGGTCGAGTTTGCTTACAACAATAGTTATCACGCAAGCATTGGAATGCCGCCTTATGAAGCGTTGTACGGAAGAAAGTGCAGAACTCCATTATATTGGGATGAGGTTGGTGAACATCAGTTATTGGGACCTGAACTGGTACAGCAAACTGCTGAGATCGTCAAGGTGATAAGAGCCAGGTTGTTAGCTGCTCAAGGCAGGCAGAAGAAATATGCAGATAAGAACCGACAGAATAGAGAATTCGACGTCGACAATTTTGTATTTCTCAAAGTATCTCCTTGGAAGGGAAAGATCAGATTTAATAAAAAAGGGTAAGCTGAGCCCACGATTTATTGGACCCTTTGAGGTGTTGAAAAGAGTAGGAGATGTGGCTTATAAAGTAGCTTTACCTCCCGAGTTAGCCCACATTCACAATATCTTTCATATATCGGTGCTACGACCATATAAGCCCGATTATAAACATGTTATAGAATATGAACCGATACAATTTGAGAAGGATTTGTCCTATGACAGGAAAGAGCAGGTTCTCAGAAATAAGGTTATACCTTCTGTTAAGGTAATCTGGAGGAACCACAACGCTAAAGAAGCCATGTGGGAACTCGAAGAGAAAATGATGCAAAATTATCCCCAATTATTTGTTTAGTTCATGTATCGCGATTCTAGGGACATAATCCTTGTAAGGATGGGAGAATGTAACGAACGAATTGATTGCGTTGTGATTTTGGGGACAGAATCCTTTTAAGGGGGGAAGGATGTAACGAATGTAATTTTTGTGAATAAATAAAATATTTATTGAGTTAAATAAATATTTTTGTTAATTTATTTATTGAGTAAAATAAATAATTGATAAAATTATTGTGGAGTAATTCATTTTAGGTGTAATTATGTTAATTGTTATTGAAGGTAATTTGATGTGTCTACTCTAATTTAATTTAATAATTAAATTAGATGATACAATAAATTAGATGATAAAATGATTTATTTGAATAAAATAATTTATTTGGTATGGTGTTATTGATCAAATAAAGGTTATAATTAAATTAGTAAGGTTTAATTGGATTTATTTAATAATAGGTTTAATTAAATTAAAAGTGTGACAATTAAACTATATAGTATAATGAGTTATTAAAATAAATAGAAAATGGTTAATTTAGTTAAACCAAATAAGGCCTTGTGACCCTTGGTTAGTAAAAATGAATTATTTTGCTTTGGTGCAACCAAACAAGGCCTTATGGTCTTTGAAATTCCATTTTTCTTATTTTGAGTTTGCCAAATATGGCCTAACTTACCTGTTGTTCTAAGTCTAAGGAAGAAGAACAGAGTTTAGCAGAGAGAATAAAAAAGAAAGAAAAAAAAACTTGGAAAGGAAGAGTGCTGAGAATTGTGAAAGAGAAGGAAGATGATTACTAAAGCTAAGGAATCATATTGGTTAAGCTTGAAGGTATAATTTCTTTTAAAATTTTGTTAGAAGTTTTATTTTTCACTGTATATGATTTTTTTTACTTCCATGAGTGTGAATTTATTTGCTCAATGCATGAATTATTTGGTTGTAATTGATAGTAAGCGTGTATTAGTGATTATATGAAGTTTATAAACCAATTTGTAGGAATTAATTCATGAAAGCATGCTTTAAAATATAGTTTTTGGTTTTACAGAGTTTCACTTTCATGTATGGCTTATATGTATGAAAATTGATGTTAAATTAGATTATTAATCGGTAAATTGACTTTTGATTGTGTTAATATGATGAAAAACGAAAAGAATGCAAGTGGAATGGATTAAAATAGTTTATAGATGAATTCACAGTGTTTAATTTTATCAAATAGGCCAAAATATGAGTATTTTGTTTAAACAGTGAATTTTTAGATTTTAATTGGTTGATTATGTGTTTATAAAAGTTAAAATTATTAGAAACATGCTGGATAATTGTTTTACATCATGTTTGACGTATGGGTATGCTTATTTTATGAATCAGATGGTAGAATTTGGAAAATTTGGTCTGAAGTTGCACTGGTTTGCGTTCTGCAGAAGCTGTCAGTCGAGTCTACCGCCCTAGCGGTAGAAATAAACTGTTTTTGTCGCCCCGGTGGTCTCGTCGTCCCGGCGCCAGAATTGAACTAGAATCCTCCCCCCGGCGTCGGTTTTGTAAAGGAATTCACCGCCCCGGCGGTGGAACATGAAATAAAAAAAATTTAAATTAAATAAATAAATTTCCTTTTCTTGGTGATGTTGTTATATGGCCATGTGCATGTATAAAGCTTAGGCTAAGATATTAAATGATTAATAAGATACCACGATGGTTGATTAGCAAATACTTATTGAATTAAAAATGGCAATCGAGATGTTACAATAAAATTGGATAAAACGAATCCTAAAGTACTTATAGTACAATAACTAATCGTTGTTACCGCTTTTCAAACATAATGTATATGTTGATTAAAGAACGTGAACTTTAATCTGTAATCTACGCACGAGACAAGTTTTCTATCCTTATTCTCTTTATTTCGTTGAAAGCAAGTTCCCAAAACTTAATTTTACTCGAGCAAGATTCCTACTTTGCTTTCATTGAGCAAGTTTATCAACCTTAGCTTATTATTGTTCAAGCAAGGTGGTTATAGTATCAAATGCTTATGTACCTTTCAAGTCGTTTATTAATTTACTATGAACTGTTGATCAAACTCCAAACATAAATTCCGTTGTACGATCTTTATTGTTGAATCAAATACTTTAGTGACTAGCAAACCTTATTGATTCAGCTAGTCCATAGTTGATGAGCGTTTTAAAAATTGAGAATATCTTAAAGTTATTCCAAACCAAGTTTCTTTTGGTATGGATTCTGAAATCAAACTGAGATGAACAACCCTAATATAGGGGATTAATTACGCAACGACGTTAAAATATTTGTGCACAATACATTGTACAAAGGGTTGATCCCCCGGAGTACGAGATGGATAGTCCATAGTCTATAAGACTGTTAAAGGTTACAGTAGTGATACTTGTTAACCTAGGACACAGTTCGAGGTCTTATGACCCTCAGATATATTATTGATCTTAAAATCTATGTTAAATTCTTGAGCCAAGTTTTCTATTGAGCTCTCAGTCCTTTGAATTGTTATTGATTGATTTTAGATAAGCTGTTATACCTCAGTTAAAATCTACTCCATTGATTATTCAATTGTTATCGTTATCACACTTGTGGGCAATTGTTTGCTCACCCTTGCATTAAACTTTGCAGCTAAGACTTAAAAATCAGATGAGCCGTCCACTAATAAGGGCAAAGGCAAGATGCAGAAGTAGCTGGCGAATTGTTATCTGTTTGATGAATTTACGAAATACGACTTGTTTAATTTTATGTTTTAATTCCGCAGCGATGTAATAAAGGTTAGATGACCTGGGATTTGTTTACTTAAGAGATTTAAGTTGTAACCCCTATTGTGGGAAGATAATTTATTCAGTTTAATTATATTGCCTTTTATCATGGGTAGTTAGTCATGAATGTATGGAATGGTGAACACCAAATCTGAGGAATTGAAGTACCCGGATTTGGGGGTGTCACAGCAGCAAGTCGCCTAGATAAACGAGCTATTTGACATTGTTGCAGGCTAGAAGATTGTTGAGGCAAGGGTATGTTGGGTATCTAGCCTACATAGTTGATACGCAGAAGATGGGTGCGAAGTTAGAGGAAATACCAATCGTTAGAGATTTTGCAGATGTGTTTCCTGATGATTTGCTAGTACTTCCGCCGGATAGGGAAGTTAAGTTTGTAATCGATTTGGTACAGGTACAACACCAATATCGAAGGCCCCGTATAGAATGACTCTAGTAGAAATGAAGGAGTTGATGGTGCAACTACAAGAGTTGCTAGATAAGAAATATATTCAGCCGAGCGTGTCGCCGTGGGGATCGGCAATTTTAGTTATCAAGAAGAAAAACGGATCAATGCGTCTTTGCATTGATTATAGAGAGTTGAACAAGGTCACGATTAAAAATAAGTATCCGTCACCAAGGATCGATGACCTGTTTGATCAGCTGAAGGGAGCGAGATATTTTTCAAAGATAGATCTACGAAGTGGGTACCATCAGTTGAAGGTGAGAAAGGAGGATATACCAAAGACGACAATCCGAACTAAATATGGCCACTATGAGTTTTTGGTATGTTATTTTGTTTAATAAACGCACTTGCAACGTGTATGGTTTTAATGAATAGAGTGTTTATACCATATTTGGATAAGTGGGTGGTGGTATTTATAGACGATATATTAGTTTACTCAAAAACTCGGGAAGAGCATGTAGAACACTTGCGATTGACGTTAGAGTCGTTAAGAAAAGAGAAATTGTATGCGAAATTCTCCAAATGCGAATTTTGGTTGGAGCGTGTTCAATTCCTTGGGCATGTTATTGATAAAGACAGGATTTCGGTGGATCCGGTAAAAGTGGAAGCTGTGATGAACTGGGATCAGCCGAAAACACCATCAGAAGTAAGGAGTTTCTTGAGATTGGTGGGTATTTATAGGCGTTTTATACAAGATTTCTCCAGGATCGCCACTCCATTGACGAATTTAACAAAGAAAGAGGTGAAGTTCGTTTGGACGGAGAAGTACGAAGAAAGTTTTCAAGAGTTGAAGAGACGTTTAAGTTCAGCACCCGTGTTATCTTTACCGGATTATACAGGGAATTTTGTGGTGTATAGTGACGCATCGCACAAAGGGCTAGGTTGTGTGCTTATGTTGAACGGTAAGGTTATTGCGTATGCATCGCGCCAATTAAAAGATTATGAAAAAGGGTATCCGACCCATGATTTGGAGTTAGCCGCGGTGGTGTTTGCTTTAAAAATTTGGCGGCACTATCTCTATGGGGAGAAATGTTAAATATATATGGACCATAAAAGTCTGAAATATATTTTCACATGGAAGGATTTGAATATGCATCAGAGAAGGTGGTTGGAGCTTATCAAAGATTATGATTGCGAGATTCTTTACCATCCGGGTAAAGCAAATGTGGTTGTCGACGCCTTAAGCAGGAAGGGTCGGGAGAAATTATCGTTGCTAACCGCTCAGGAGAAGCTTATTTCAGAAATAACCAAATTGGAGCTAGAAGTAAAATATTCGAGAGAGTCGGAGGGAAAACTGTTCCAGATGGAAACTCGTCCAACTTTGCTAGACAAGGTGAAGAAAGTGCAACTTCAGAATGAGGAGTGTAAGAAGATAAGGACCAGAATGTCTAAAGGAGAGAATATTAAATTCAAAGTTGATACTGAAGGGATGCTGAGATTTGAAGGCAGAATCTGGGTACCACCAATACCGAAAGTTAGGGAGGAGATCTTGCACGAGGCTCACAATTCAAAATATTCGATTCACCTGGGAAGCACTAAAATGTACCAAGACCTTCGTCAACATTTTTGGTTGCTGAATATGAAACGCGAAGTTGCTGAATGTGTTGTGAAGTGTTTACCTTGTCAGAAAGTTAAAGCAGAGCATCAAAGACCCAGTGGTTTACTACAACCAATGGAAATACTAGAATAGAAATAGGAGCATATCACCATAGATTTTGTGGTAGGTCTTCTAGCTACTCAGAAGGGGTTACGACGTAATTTGGGTAATAGTGGATCGACTAACGAAGTCAGCTCACTTCTTGCCGATTAAAATCAAATTTAATTTGGATCAGTTAGCAAAGTTGTATGTTAAGGAGATTGTTTCACGGCACGGTGTTCCATTGTCAATTGTGTCTGATCGAGATTCGCGTTTCACATCAAACTTCTGGAAGAGTTTATAGGAGCGTATAGGAACACAATTGAGAATGAGTACCGCGTACCATCCACAAATCGATAGACAAAGTGAGAGAACAATCCAGACTTTGGAAGATATGTTGCGAGCTTGTGTTATGGACTTCAAAGGGAACTGGGATGACCATTTACCACTGGTAGAGTTTGCTTACAATAACAGCTATCACGCGAGTATTGGCATGCTGCCCTACGAAACGTTATATGGAAGAAAGTGTAGAACTCTATTATGTTGGGATGAGGTCGGTGAACGTCGTCTTCTGGGTCCCAAGTTGGTGCAACGGACGGCATAAATCGTCAGAATAATAAGGGCTAGATTATCGGCAGCTCAAGACAGGCAGAAGAAATATGCAGATCAACATCGTAAAAATTACGAATTTGAAGTCGGCAGCTTCGTTTTCTTAAAAATATCTCCCTAGAAGGGGAAGATCAGATTTGGTAAAAAGGGAAAGTTGAGTCCACGGTTCATTGGACCTTTTGAGGTACTGAAGCGAATAGGGGAGGTAGCCTATGAGGTAGCTTTACCTCTAGAGTTAGAACATATTCACAGTGTCTTACATGTTTCGGCACTGCGACCGTACAAAGCTGATTATAAACATGTTATAGAATACGAACCCTTACAGTTTGAGAAAGATCTGTCCTATGAAGAGGTTCCAATTCATGTAGTGGATAGGAAAGAACAAGTTCTCAGAAACAAAGTTATACCTTCTGTTAAGGTAATCTGGAGGAACCACAACACTGAAGAAGCTACGTGGGAACTCGAAGAGAAAATGATACAAAACTATCCTCAGTTATTTGTTTAATCCTTGTAACGCGATTTTGGGGACAAAATCCTTGTAAGGAGGGGAGAACGTAACAAATGAATGAATTGCGTTGTGATTCTGGGGACATAATCCTCTTAAGGAATGAAGGATGTAACGAATGTGATTTTTATGAATAAATAAAATATTTATGGAGTTAAATAAATATTTTATTTGATTTATTTATTGAATAGAATAGAAAATTGATGAAATTATTGTGGAGTAATTTATTTTAGTATAATTATATTAATTGAATAGTGATTTGATGATATTCTAATTTAATTTAATAATTAAATTAGATGATTAATGATTTATTTGAATAAAATGATTTATTGAATTATTTTATAATTGGCCAAATAGAAATTATAATTTAATTAGTAATGTTTAATTGAATTTATTTATTAGTAAGTTTAATTAAATTATGTGTGACAATTGAATTATTTAATAAAAGGACTATTAAAATAATTGAAAAATGGGTCTTATATTAGTTAGCCAAACAAGACTTTGTGGCTTTTGATTTTTGGTAACTGCTGAGGTTAATTGAGTTTTACGTTAAAGTTAAACTCAGTTATCAGTATTGCTAAGCCTAAGAGAAAACACAGAAAGTTACAAGAATTTGGTGAGTCTGAGAATTGAGAGAAATTCTGGTGAATCAAAGACAGAAAAGGAGGATTTCTAAGTTATTCTCATCATCTAGCTAAGTCCATGAAGGAATGAAGAGGTATAACTTTATTCTAATTTCTGTATTTGTATTTCTTTGATTCTTTATTGCACTTGAGTTTTATTCTCTGAAAATGGGTTTTGATAGATCAATGTATAAGGTAATTGTTATATGAGTTAGTTGGTATGTATAAATCCTTATATGATGTCAATAAATCGATTTGGTGGAATTAATCCAAGAGATTATGCTTTTAAAATAGAGTTTTTATATTTACAGTAAAAGGTTCACGAATATGGCTTTTATGTATAAAATTTGATTTTCAATTCGGGTATTAATCTGTAAATTAATAGTTGTTTGTCGTAATTCGCTAAGATACGAAGAGATTGTAAGTTGAGTTGATCGAAATGGTTGAATAACGAGTTCATACCGATCGATTATGCTAAATGTGTCCAAATTTGTAAAAATGGCATGAACACAGAATTTTTAATCCGTAATATAGGGTTAATTGATGTTATGGGATGTTGAAATGATAGTGTGGATGTTAGTTTAGGTGTTTGTCATGTTTATATCATCTGGGTATGCCAAATTGTGAATTGAATGAAGAAATTTATGGTTTTTGGACGAACAGAGTCTGGTTTGCGTCTGTAGAAACTGAATCTGTAGTCTGGCGCCGCAGCGCCGCTCCTATAACATAAAATGGGCACCGCAACACCAGGTATTGTGGGGCCGACCAAGGGTCGCGCTGTCGCGCCGACTCTAAGCTCAAATCCCATGCCGCAGCGTGGGCTCCGGATCCGCTGGTCTCGGGCCAGGTCAGCGCCGCAGCGCCAGCTCCAAGGCCAAGCCTGGCGCCACAACGTCGGTCCCGAATTTTCGGGTCGGGTCGGGTCGGTCAGAAAATAGAATTTTTTCAAAAATTAAAATAAAATAATTTTATATATGTGGTGTAATATATTTTGCAAGTAGTATAAATAGAATAAAGGCATTAAGAATATAGTTTTTAAAAGTTGTAAGCGATTAGTTTGAATTAAACTGTGATCGTTGATTGCTCAAGTGTGACCTCAATGTATAAGTTATTCGTGGGAACAAGTAAATAGCGTTATTGTAGAAGACGTGACATGCAAGTTCTTTTGTCCCTGTCTTGATTAAAAATGTCGCAGCTTTCTTACTTTACTTTCATTGAGCAAGTTCTTAACCTTGGCTCTTTTATTATTCAGCAAAGTTATTTAAATTGATGTAATACTGATATTCTTTTGAAAAGCATTTCAATTCTTCTGAAAGTGTTATCTTGATAAATGAAAATTGTTCAATTGTTAAACATTGATATCCAATCATTGCTATAATATCTTGTTCAAGATTACTTATTATCAAACCTTGAATGATTATTGAAATTATTTTGATACAATTAGTCCATAGTTGATGTGCGTTCCAAAGACTTGGATTTTCTTCGAAACTATTCCAATCCAAATTTTTTTTGGTATGGATTCCGATGTCAGAACTGAGATGAACAATCCTAATATAGGGGAATAAGTTACGCAATAGCGTTAAGATATATGTGCACGTTACATTGTACGAAGGGCTGATCCCCCGGAGTACGAGACGGTAGTCCTATAGTCTATAAGACTGTTAAAGGTTGCAGTAGAAATACTTGCTAACCTAAGGACATAGTTCATGGTCTTATGACCCTCAGATGTACTTTCGATTTCGAAACATAAACTTGATTAAAAAGTAAAGTTTCTTATCGAGTGAACAAGTTCTTCATCTATGTTTGGTTGAATTTAGAAAGGTTTATATTACTCATTTGAAATTATTCATCGATTGTTCATATGATATTATTGTTATCTTTGGGGGCAATTGTTTGCTCACTCTTGCATAAATATTTGCAGCTAAGAATAGAAAGACAGATGCGCCGTCCTCGAGCAAGGGCAAAGACAAGGGCAAGATCAATAACTGAAGAAGATTAGTTTAAAGTTTAAACAATTTGAATTATATAATGGACTTAATTTTATTATGATATTCCGTTGTTATGATGTAATAATTAAGGTTAGATTTCCTGGGATCGTATTGGTTATGTAATGAAACTTGTTTTAGATTGTGTAATTTTTATTTATTTTACCATGTTTGGTTTATATTACTTTTACCATGGGTAGTTCGATGTAATTATGTAGTATCGTGAGCTCTAGATCCGTATGATTTAAGTACCCAGATTTGGGGGTATCACAGGTTGATATCAAAGCCGTAGGTTATAAACCTTAGGTAGGGGAAAAGATAGTTGAGTTATAACTCTTATCGAGTTCTAAGGAATGAATTATGGAAATTCATTAAAGACAATAAAATGATTATGTGCTATGTGCTTACTTATTAACAAACTTATATGCTCGCGAGTAGTAATTGGAACTTAAAATTTTATTGGCAGGATGTCTGATAGAGGAGAACCCAAGCAAGCTAGGGAGGAGTCTCGAGACATTCATTCGGTCTGGGAGTAGCTAGTTCCGAGAGAACCAACCCCACTGACCACTGTTGTAGAACCTGAGTATGAACCTGAGTCAAATCCTGAAGAGGTTGAGGAGGAGGAAGAAGACCCTGAGGAGATACCAATATCTTCCTTAGGTGTTCAGATGTATGAGCAGGTGTGTGATCGTAACATAGAGTTGCAAGATAGGGTGGAGGAGTTAGAGGAGCAAGTGGCTGAGCGTCAGGCTATTCTGGAGCATAAGAATGGCGAGATTGAGGAGCTTAATATACGTCTTGGGGACGTGGAGTGGAAGCTGGTTCAGGCAGAGAGCCAAAAAGAGGAGTTATCGGCTGAGGTGGAGAAACTAAAGAGTGAGCTGAGGGAATAGTCGACAAAACGTGTTAGAGTCGAGGACGCGTGGATAAAGGTTGCTGATCATATAGTCAGTCAAAGAAGGTTAAAATGGAGGAGATGGATCATGTTTTTCACACAACGATGGATAGAGCTCAGGATCGAGTTTTCTACTATCCACTGTAGTTCGAGAATTTACCATGGTACGTGATGAATCGTAGAACGATGATTCCTATCATGGAACAAGAGCGTGAAGAAGCCGTGCAACGTGGAATGTCTTTATAGGTCACGAATAGCAGTAATAATAAGTTATTTTCTAAGAGAGTTAGTATGATGTAAATCTCAAATGAGATAAATAGTGGAATATGATGATGTAATCATGCAATATTATAAATTCAGGATAGAGGATGTAAATAATTATGATGCTATCTATGTTATGTTTTGAAGCAGTAAATGAATAAAATACGGACGTTTATCAGATGTACTATGTGCTAAATGTTGTTTATAAATGTTTAAGTTAAGACTTAATTGTTTAAGTAATTAAGCAATAATCTAATAGCGCGAATTCTTAATAGTAAGATGCCGCCAAGAAGAAGACAGACACGTCAACAGACCCGTGAGGGATCCACAAATAACAACGATGAAACCAACGCTAATCCAATGCAGCAGTTGGTGAATTTGCTAATGGGAGCATTTATAAATCAACCTCAAGCTCAGACCACAACTTTCAAAGAATTCAAAGCAGTAGGACCCCCAGAATTTCAAGGCTCTATGAATCCAATTGAAGCTCAAACTTGAGTTATGGAGATGGAGAAAGTATTTGACATCGCTAGGGTCAACGAGGACCAGAAGACTGCGTTCGCGACATTTATGCTTAAATCATAAGCTAGTTACTGGTGGCAAGCTAACAAAACCCGAGGTGGTCAAGGGGTAGTTCCGTGGGAACGATTCAAGGAGATGTTTTTTGAAACTTATTTTTCGACGAGTGCACAGAATCAGATGGAAGTGCAATTTTCTGGAGTTAAAGCAAGGTACGACAACGTGCCTGAGTATGCTGCAAGATTTAATGAATTGGCGAGGTTTGCGCCATATCAAGTTAATACTGATGAGAGAAAGGCTAGAAGGTTCGATCAGGGACTAAAGCCCTGACTGTATAGTCGAGTTTCAATGTTTCAACTGAATTCGTTTGCGACAGTGTTAGAGAAGGAGATTATCGCTGAAAGGGGGGTGATGCTCTGTCTAAATACAACCAAGAGCAGAAGAAGAAGAAGAAAAGTGAGAGTGAGAATAAAGGAAGTGGTAGCCATGGTGGCAGCAATCAAAAGAAGAAGTGGAATGATAGTAGCTCTGGTGGCAGTCAGCAAGGAAATCAGAAGAAGAAGGTGGAAGCATGCAGTAATTATTTAAAGAATCACATGGGTGTTTGCTTGAAGGGCAAGTGAGTATGCTTTAATTGTGAGCAAGAGGGCCACATTGTCCTAGTCCGAAGAAAGGCGCATGTTTCACTTGCGGATCAAAGGATTACCTTGCTCGAGATTGCCCTAAGAAAGTTACAGGAGGAAAGGGAAACAACAGTGGTGGCAATTTGACTATAACTGGACCGACGCCGTCCAATCGACCTACCGCCCAAACATTCAACATGACGGTGCAGGATGATGTGCAATCAAAGGATGTGGTGTCAGGTATTATTCTGGTCAATAGTGTAAATGCTTACGTATTATTTAACTCGGGTGCTACTTGTTCATTTATATTCGATGATTTTGCTAGGAAATTAGAGTTACCTCAGGAAGAGTTAGATTACCCTATGAACATAGAAATTGCGAATAGGGAAGTGATTCCTGTTAAGTTTGTACACAGGAACTGTCGGGTAGATATTAAGGGTCATGTGATGACGGTAAACCTAATCCCAATTCGTCTTGGGGAGTTTGACATTATTTTGGGAATGGATTGGTTGTTCAACCATGGGGCAGTTATTGATTGCCAAAAGAAGTGTGTGAACCTTATGACTCCGTCAAAGGTAGTGTTTAATGACAGCACAAACAAGTTATATGACAATGTTATAGGCCAGAAGATTGTTGAGGCAAGGGTGTGTAGGGTATCTAGCCTACACAGTTGATACACAAAAGGTGGGTGCGAAGTTAGAGGAAATACCAATCGTTAGGGATTTTGTAGATCTATTTCCTGATGATTTGCCAGTACTTCCGCCAAATAGGGAAGTTGAGTTTGTAATCAATTTGGTACCAGGTACGACACCAATATCGAATGCCTCGTATAGAATGGCTCTAGTAGAAATGAAGGAGTTGATGGTGCAACTGCAAGAGTTGCTAGATAAGAAATATATTCAGCCGAGCGTGTCGCCGCGGGGAGCACCGGTTTTATTTGTCAAGAAGAAAGACGGAACAATGCGTCTTTGCATTGATTATAAAGAGTTGAACAAGGTCACGATTAAAAATAAGTATCTGTTACCAAGGATCGATGACCCGTTTGATCAGCTGAAGGGAGCGAGATATTTTTCAAAGATAGATCTGCGAAGTGGGTACCATCAGTTGAAGGTGAGAAAGGATGATATACCAAAGATGGTATTCCGAAGTAGATATAGCCACTATGAGTTATTGGTTATGTCATTTGGTTTAACAAACGCACCTGCAACGTTTATGGATTTAATGAATAGAGTGTTTATACCATATTTGGAAAAGTGGGTGGTGGTATTTATAGACGATATATTAGTTTACTCAAAAACTCGAGAAGAGCATGTAGAGCACTTGTGATTGACGTTAGAGTCGTTACGAAAAAGAGAAGTTGTATGGGAAATTCTCCAAATGCGAATTTTGGTTAGAGCGTGTTCAATTCCTTGGGCATGTTATTGATAAAGACGGGATTTCGGTAGATACGGCGAAAGTGGAAGCTGTGATGAACTGGGATCAGCTGAAAACACCATCAGAAGTAAGGAGTTTCTTGGGATTGGCGGTTATTATAGGCGTTTTATACAAGATTTCTCCAGGATCGCCACTCCGTTGACGAATTTGATAAGGAAAGCGGTGAAGTTCGTTTGGACAGAGAAGTGCGAAGAAAGTTTTCAAGAGTTGAAGAGACGTTTGAGTTCAGTACCTGTGTTATCTTTACTGGATTATACAGGGAATTTTGTGGTGTATAGTGACGCATCGCACAAAGGGCTAGGTTGCGTGCTTATGTAGAACGGTAAGGTTATTGCGTATGCATCGCGCCAATTAAAAGATTATGAAAAGGGGTATCCGACCCATGATTTGGAGTTAGGCGCGGTGGTGTTTGCTTTAAAAATTTGGCGGCACTATCTCTGCGGGAAGAAATGTGAAATATATACGGACCATAAAAGTCTGAAATATATTTTTACACAGAAAGATTTGAATATGCGTCACAGAAGGTGGTTGGAGCTTATCAAAGATTATGACTCCGAGATTCTTTACCATCCGGGTAAAGCAAATGTGGTTGTTGATGCCTTAAGTAGGAAGGGTCGGGAGAAATTATCGCTGCTAACCGCTCAGGAGAAGCTTATTTCAGAAATGGCCAAATTGGAGCTAGAAGTAAAATATTCGAGAGAGTCGGAGGGAAAACTGTTCCAGATGGAAACTCGTCCAACTTTGTTAGACAATGTGAAAAAAGCACGACTCCAGGATGAGGAGTGTAAGAAGATAAGGACAAGAATGTCTGAAGGAGAGAATATTAAATTCAAAGTTGATACTGAAGGGTTGCTGAGATTTGAAGGCAGAATCTAGGTACCACTAATACCGGAAATTAGGGAAGAGATCTTGCACGAGGCTCACAATTCGAAATATTCGATTCACTCGGGAAGTGCTAAAATGTACCAAGACCTTCATCAGCATTTTTGGTGGCCGAATATGAAACGCGAAGTTTCTGAATGTGTTACGAAGTGTTTAACTTGTTAGAAAGTTAAAGGAGAGCATCAAAGACTCAGTGGTTTACTACAACCATTGGAATAACATAATGGAAATAGGAACATATCACGATGAATTTTATGGTAGGTCTTACAGCTACTTAGAAGGGTTACGACGCAATTTGGGTAACAGTAGATCGACTGACGAAGTCAGCTCACTTCTTGCCAATTAAAATCAAATTTAAATTGGATCAGTTAGCAAAGTTATATGTTAAGGAGATTGTTTCACGGCACGGTGTTCCATTGTCAATTGTGTCTGATCGAGATCCGCGTTTCACATCAAACTTCTGGAATAGTTTACAGGAGCGTATGGGAACATAATTGAGAATGAGTACCGCATACTATCCACAAACCGATGGACAAAGTGAGAGAACAATCCATACCTTGGAAGATATGTTGCGAGCTTATGTCATGGACTTCAAAGGGAACTGGGATGACTATTTACCACTGGTAGAGTTTTCTTACAATAACAGCTATCACGCGAGTATTGGCATACTGCCCTACGAAACGTTATATGGAAGAAAGTGTAGAACTCCATTATGTTGGGATGAGGTCGGTGAGCGTCGTCTTCTGGGTCCCGAGTTGGTGCAACGGACGACAAAAATCGTCAGAATAATAAGAGTTAGATTATCGGCAGCTTAAGACAGGCAGAACAAATATGCGGATTAGCATCGTAAAAATCGCGAATTTGAAGTCGGCAGTTTCGTTTTCTTAAAAATATCTCCCTAGAAGGGGAAAATCAGATTTGGTAAAAAGCGCAAGTTGAGTCCACGGTTCATTGGACCTTTTGAGGTACTGAAGCGGATAGGGGAGGTAGCCTATGAGGTAGCTTTACCTCCAGAGTTAGAACATATTCACAATGTCTTACATGTTTTGGCACTGCGACCGTACAAAGCTGATTATAAACATGTTATAGAATACGAACCCTTATAGTTTGAGAAAGATCTGTCCTATTAAGAGGTTCCAATTCAGATAGTGGATAGGAAAGAACAAGTTCTCAAAAACAAAGTTATACCTTCTGTTAAGGTAATTTGGAGGAACCACAACGCTAAAGAAACTACGTGGGAACTCGAAGAGAAAATGATGCAAAACTATCCTCAGTTATTTGTTTAATCCTTGCAACGCGATTCTGGGGACAAAATCCTTGTAAGGTGGGGAGAATATAACAGATGAATGAATCGCGTTGTGATTCTGGGAACAGAATCCTTTCAAGGAAGGAAAGATGTAACGAATGTGATTTTTGTGAATAAATAAAATATTTATTGAGTTAAATAAATATTTTATTTGTTTTATTTATTGAATAGAATCGGTAATTGATGAATTTATTGTGGATTAATTTATTTTAGTATAATTATGTTAATTGAATAGTGATTTGATGATATTCTAATTTGATTTAATAATTAAATTAGATGATTAATGATTTATTTGAATAAAATGATTTATTGAATTATTTTATATTTGGCCAAATAGAAATTATAATTTAATTAGTAAGGTTTAATTGAATTTATTTATTAGTAAGTTTAATTAAATTATGTGTGACAATTGAATTATTTAATAAAAGGACTATTAAAATAATTGAAAAATGGGTTTTATATTAGTTAGCCAAACAAGACTTTGTGGCTTTTGATTTTTGGTAACTGCTGAGGTTAATTGGGTTTTATGTTAAAGTTAAACTCAGTTATGAGTATTGCTAAGCCTAAGAGAAAACATAGAGAGTTACAAGAATTTGGTGAGTCTGAGAATTGAGAGAAATTATGGTGAATCAAAGAGAGAAAAGGAGGATTTTTAAGTTATTCTCATCATCTAGCTAAGTCCAAGAAGGAATTAAGAGGTATAACTTTATTCTAATTTCTGTATTTGTTTTTCTTTGAGTTCTTTGTTGAACTTGAGTTTTATTCTCTGAAAATGGGTTTTGATGGATCAATGTATAAGATAATTACTATATAAGTTAGTTGGTATGTATAATTCCTTATATGATGTCAATAAATCGATTTGGTTGAATTAATCCAAGAGATCATGCTTTTAAAATAGAGTTTTTATATTTATAGTAAAAAGGTTCACGAATATGGCTTTTATGTATAAAATTTGATTTTTAATTCAGGTATTAATCTATACATTAATAGTTGTTTGTCGTAATTCACTAAGATACGAAGAGATTGCAAGTTAAATGGATCGAAATGGTTGAATAACGAGTTCATACCGATCGATTATGCTAAATGTGTCCAAATTTATAAAAATGGCATGAACACAGAATTTTTAATCCGTAATATAGGGTTAATTGATGTTATGGGATGTTGAAATGATACTGTGGATGTTAGTTTAGGTGTTTATCATGTTTATATCATCTGGGTATGCCAAATTATGATTTGTATGAAGAAATTTATGGGTTTTCGACAAACAGAGTCCGGTTCGCGACTGTAAAAACTGAATCTGCAGTCTGGCGCCGCAGCGCCGGGTACTGTGGGGCTGGCCAAGGGTCGCGCTGCCGCGCCAACTCTAAGCTCAAATCCCATGCCACAACATGGGCTCCGGATCCTCTGGTCTCAGGTCAGGTCAGCGCCGCAGCGCCAGCTCCGAGGCCAAGCCTGGCGCTGCAGCGTTGGTCCCGAATTTTCGGGTCGGGTCGATTCTGCCGGGTCGGGTTGGTCAGAAAATGGAAATTTCCCAAAAATTAAAATAAAATAATTTTATAAATGTGGTGCAATATATTATGCAAGTAGTATAAATAGTATACAAGCATTAAGAATATAGTTTTTAAAAGTGGTAAGCGATTAGTTTGAATTAAACTGTGATCATTGATTGCTCAAGTGTGAACTCAATGTATATGTTATTCGTGGGAACAAGTAAATAACGTTATTGTAGAAGACGTGACCGGCAAGTTCTTTTGTCCCTGTCTTGATTAAAAATGTCGCAGCTTTCTTACTTCACTTTCATTGAGCAAGTTCTTAACCTTGGCTCTTTTATTGTTCAACAAGGTTATTTAAATTGATATAATACTGATATTCTTTTGAAAAGCATTTCAATTCTTCTGAAAGTGTTATCTTGATAAATGAAAATTGTTCAATTGTTAAACATTGATATCCAATCATTGCTATAATATCTTGTTCAAGATTACTTATTATCAAACATTTAATGATTATTGTAACTATTTTGATTCAACTAGTCCATAATTGATGTGCATTCCAAAGACTTGGATTTTCTTTGAAACTATTCCAATCTAAATTTCTTTTGGTACGGATTCCGATGTCAGAACTGAGATGAATAACCCTAATATAGGGGAATAAGTTACACAATAGCGTTAAGGTGTATGTGCACATTACATTGTACGAAGGGCTGATCCCCTGGAGTACGAGACGGTAGTCCTACAGTCTATAAGACTGTTAAAGGTTACAGTAGAAATACTTGCTAACCAAGGACATAATTCATGGTCTTGTGACCCTCAGATATACTTTCAATTTCGAAAGATAAACTTGATTAAAAAGTAGAGTTTCTTATCGAGCGAACAAGTTCTTCATCTATGTTTGGTTGAATTTAGAAAGGTTTATATTATTCATTTGAAATTATTCATCGATTGTTCATATTGTATTATTGTTATTTTTATGGACAGTTGTTTGCTCACTCTTGCATAAATATTTGCACCTAAGAATGGAAAGACAGATGAGTTGTCCTCAAGCAAGGGCAAGGGCAAGATGAATAACTGAAGAAGATTAGTTTAAAGTTAAACAATTTGAATTATGTAATGGACTTAATTTTATTATGATATTCCGCTGTTATGATGTAATAATTAAGGTTAGATTTCCTGGGATCTTATTGGTTATGTAATCAAACTTGGTTTGGATTATGTAATTTTTATTTATTTTACCATGATTGGTTTATATTACTTTTACCATGGGTAGTTAGATGTGATTATGTAGTATCGTGAGCTCTAGATCCGTGGGATTTAAATACCCGGATTTGGGGATGTCATAGTACTAACGTGCCACGTGGGGCTTCCCAAGACGTTCATAAATAAGGTATTTCTGACAGAATTTTCGTCGGAAATAAGCCATTCCGTCGAAAATTCTATTTTTTTTAAAAATAAATATTAATACTTAGTTCCCACGGAATTTTCCGTCGGAAATACCTTATTACGTCGGAAATAACATGTTTTTTTAAAAAATATTTTTTTTATTTTTTTATTTTCCAGGTTTTTAAACCCCATTTTTGTACCTGTAACCTGCTTTATTCTAATAATACATATAATACAATACCAATAGCTACATCCAACAACAACATATATCATAATCAACCCATAACGTTAAAAACTATAAAGAATAACTCATTTTGTGCCAAAATACTTTCAAAACTAAAGTATATTACATCGATTTACAAAGAATCAAACTAAACTATACAATATATGATTTACAAAACATCTAAGTAGATTCTAAATACAAAACACCTAAGAAAACTAAACTATATATACAATGCATGGGCATGGACTATGGTGTATGCAAATTCACGTCATCATCCCCTACATCGCCATTACCGTCGCCATCGCCACCCTGTTGATACAATTAAAAATATAACGCATTAGTCCGTATAAGAGTATTAGTTTAATAACATGCAGATTAAATAAGTAAAAGTAAATATAATACCTGAGTAGGCAGGGACTAACTCCAATAGGGCCAAAAGCCTCCGATAGTAATGTAACCACCAATCAGAGCACCTCGTCGCGTATCGCGACAAACTGCTCTTGCAGGATACCCATACTATCGACGGTGGCCCCTACTGCAATATCCTGGGCGAGCTGGTGAAGGCGAGCACGGCTGGGAAACTCCTGACGATGGATAACCGGATCAGTACGGAATGTCTCCGACACCGTAGCCATAACCCTCTGGAAAATCTCATCATCCAAGTCAGTGCCTGTATGAGATGGTCCGACAGAAGCTCTCGGGCACTGACGCTAGCTAGAGCCTGTGCAAATAAATATACCATTACTAATAATATATGCAGTTAGTTAATCTTAACTTATTAGAAAAAATATTACCTCCAGGTAATGTATACGCCGGTATCCTCGGTAATCCTAACACTCGATATCTGCTGGTACTGCTAGTAGGGGGATCTTGAGCCGCGACCCATAGTGCCAGCTCCTCATCCCGAAATAATTTAATCTTGGGCGGAGGGATGGTGGAATCTAACGTCTCAGAATCCCCCCTAGCCGCCTGCAACTCAGCTATACGGTGGTCCCGACTAGCCTAAAATCGGTCCTGTAATTTATGGCTTATACGTGAGTTAATTATATCATTTTATGTACTACCTAATGTTAAACATTACGTAAAATTACGATTACACTTACCCGTATAGCTAATGATGCGGGAGACATAGTAGAGTCCTTTGCGTGTGGACTTTATCCCAGAACTCTAACATAGACAGAGGTCGGCCTAAGCTCTATCGCATGGCCTAATAAATACATTTATAAAGTAGTTATGAAGTTTACTTGTGAGAAATGAGTAACTAAACAACTAAGTATATGACACTTACCGACTTCGCCTCCTCAAAAGACTGCAAGCCAGTCGTGTGTATGACTCGGAGCAGGCGACGGTTCTTCTTTGCCTGCTTTGATTTCTTCTTGAAGTCGTCAGCATCCCAGTGCGTACACATAGCCTCCCACACTGTATCAGAGACTATGCGGGGCTGGTGATCTCTAATCGTGGTCCCGGGCTAATCATCAACTGCCCCGGCTGCCCTCTGTCGCATCTCATACAACCAGCAGGCGTAGTTCTTGGCAATGTGTGCAATAACAACATCATCGCCGGTTGCCTGAGAGATGCCCTCATCATATCTAAAATATTTCTATAACAAAAGTTTAAAAGTTAGGAACCATTAAATTATTGGGCAACGACTATGTACGTATAATTTTTTAATTTATAAGAAAATGAACTTACGTGAAACTCCTGCAAGATAGTGACCATAAACGCGGGATCGTATTGGCTGTACTGGCTGAAACGCATGCACCCAATCGGGAGGTGCGTCAGATAGATAGCGTGTATGGTCGCCTTAGCGATCGAGTCTAGTATACTACAGTAAAAACAATTGAATATTGTTACGTTAAGTGTCTAATGCAACAAATTATATAAATTTAACTCCTTATTTTTAAGTCAAAGTAGAATACTTACTGGGAAGAGCCGACATCTACTCGGACTACATGTGGAACTGCCAGCGGACGACCGAAGAGACCAAGGTTAGGCTGTCAGTCTTGTCGACGATGAGCATCTATAATTATATTATAAAACTTTAGTCAAATTACATAAAATAATGCATATTGAGATATATTATACGTTTACACGAATCAGACTACTTACTAGCTCCTGAAGACGAGCCTCCAGCCTGGCTCACGTCTCTAAATCCTGATCGCCCACCACTGCGGAGACCGGCACCGCTATTTCTAGCCATAAATGTGCTACTGAAATAACGAAAATAAGTTATATTATATTTCAAGTACAATATTAATTATTTAAATTTAATATATTAATATTAAATTATTTACTAATTTGAAATACATTTAGAGGTTGTACGTCATCAAACCCATCAGATTCAACATCAATATCATTATCGGATTCAGTCTTTTCCTCCTCATCATCGATAGTAGATTCGTTGTTGTTATCATCTTCAACGATAATATACTCATGCACGACCTCCAAATCATCGAGTTCCTCATCGTCGGGTACGTCATCCACATCATTTGTCATCACATTTCATCTGTAGACACCCAATTTTTGCGTTCCCTGTACTAACCATGACAGGAGGGCAAAATCGTCAATTGAACCGGCTTGCGGGAGCGAAGGAATGGGCACAAGTGCGAACGTCCAACGCCACCGCAATGATTGGCGACCAAAGCTGACGTGACAATAAGTCCATCCGAAACGGGCATTCCCGAATAAGGTGGCACGTCTCCCGGAAATTCTCGGACTGCAGAATACGAGCCTGTCAGCGAAAACCGACGTTATGACACGAAAATCGAGGCGTGGCACGAAAATCAAGAAAGTCAAACCGTCCAGCCGCGGATTGATCTGCGGCCAAATAGTGCGCCTTTTGAAAACACAGAACTCGAAACACGAAACTCGAAACCAGGTGAGTGGAAGGCAGGCGGCCAGCCAGCCGCAGATCAATCTGCGGTTGGCTTTGGCCAGCCTATTTCAGCTCATTTTCGTTTCAGCATACAGAGAGTTGGAAAAATTTGAAAGAAGAAGAATTCAGCAGCAGCAAAGCACGGGAATTGAGAGGAAAATAGCTAAGTTTTGCAACAAAATAGGAAGAAAAGAGAGAAAAAAGAGAAGATTTATACTCTTTTGATTTTGAGTGTATCAAATATACTTCTTATCTTATTCAAATACACAAGTTTACATCCATTTGAGATCATTTGCAAGGTGAAAATTCCTTTTGTTATAGCAATTTATATCATATTATTTGGTCAAATTAAATGTAGTTTTCATGAAATTTATGGTGGGATAATGGATTAGGGATTATTAGTGAGGGTTCCATCAGAACAAAATTCTTACTAATAACCCGAGGATATCCAATTGGTGAAATTTATAGCTTGTTTATGGTGAGGTATTGGGTGTAAATTATTTAGATTATCATTTTCGGATGTCATGGTGTACTAGACGAATCCGTGTTGGTTAGTCTTGTGGTTTCATTTTGCGGGCATGTAGAAATCTCGGATGTGAGCCTAGGAACGCGACCCCGTGGTCCAAATCCGATGATGGACATTTTGATGTATGTAATAGATTTAAGGTGCTCGTTTTTGTAACATGTAATCGTCGGGCCTTAAAACGACGCTAAGGCGAGAATCGGGTTTAAGGCCCCGTAGTAGTGAAATATGTGATTGTTGGCGTTCGGGGTATTTTGATGGCTTACATGCCCGTAAATAGCCCCCTACGCGTTTTGATGTTTAATTTGATTTGTAACACCAAACAAAAGATTTCAAAGCCAAAACAACAAAGATTTTTCTAAAATCAATCAAAGGAGGATATTAGCATCACGAGGATAAGAATTGGAAATGCTAATGAATGTCGATTCCTATTAAACGAGAAGGCCAAAGAACATCATTTTCAAACATCACCAAAAAATGGCTTTTATGAATGAACGAAATGTTTTCTTAAACCTTTGTGCATAGGGTTAAAGATATCCTAGAAATTGCCCATCATTTTATGAAAGCAACGTATAGATCTCGATTCCTATTTTGACGAAGGTTTAGAAAATTCTTGTTTTTGCCAAAACAACACCTAATGAAAATCTCATAGTTTTGACAATTAAAATCAAACATTTCTCATGAAGCTCTCTCGTACTAACGAAAACGACGTTCTAAAACATTCCCAAAAATAAAACACGATTTCTCAATCAAAGGCAAAATGTTTCATCCCTCATGAAAGAACTCACCACAACATTCACATAAGCACACACACACACACATACGCACGTGTACACATTTTATGAATCAAAGGATAAGAAAGTATCAAGATTGCGGTAACCATGTTTCACGGAAGTCGGGGGGTGCCTAACACCTTCCCCTCGCTTAAGCAAGCCCCCGAACTCTATGAATCTCGATTCGCAGACCAATTAATTCGGAGTCACATATGAGCCATCGATTTATAAAAAAACGAAAACTCGGATGAGTTGGTACATCCATTTCAAATATACCAACTGGCGACTCTGGTTAATTGGCTCATCATAAAAAACGATCTTTCAAAACCCCGTCGACATCAATGCCGACCTTTTCCCAAAATCACCTAATAAAAAAGGCTAAAAATTGGAAAAGACCAAAAAGACGAGAAAACCGGCGTCGACATCATCATTTAGCAATACATGCCTAGGATTGCTAGCATCTTCTTGCAACGCCTCATCCATCCCCAACATATTAGCATTATCAAATGCACGTGTTTTCATTGTGACAACTATGTACCAGGGGCTTCTACTATTTACTATGTTAGGAGCGTAGTATGTGACACCCCCAAATTCAAGTACCAATACCTCAAATTTGGTGCTCACGATAAAATACATCCATACACCCCTAAACAACATAAATCAACTAATGCGGAATAAATAAATATATGTTGTTCATTACAAAAGGTTTACTACGGTCCCAAGGTCTATAACCTTAAATAGAATGCATCGCAGAATACAATAATAGTACAAAATGATTCCACGATTACATAACAGGATAGTATATTTAACTATTCCTTAAGCTTTCCCTTGCCTTTGTCCGCTTTGGAACTCCCCGGCTTAGCTGCAATAGGTTCATGATATAGCAAGGGTGAGCAACTACTTTGCTCAGCAAGTTTAAAATGAATAAGGAAGATATATCATGAATGAATGGGAATAATAATCGCATAGTTCAACAATTTAAGACATTGAAGAAATAGCTAACAATATAATCAAAGTTCAAAAGAAGTAATGAATATTGATTATTTACTGCTGAGTGGTCCAATAGACCATGAACTATTTGGCCAAAGGATCAGTTATTCAACCAGCCCTTTTAAACGCCTGGCCCGTCAGTAGTACTCGAGGGGATCAGCCTCTCGTACCCTATGTATATGCACAACATTTAGCTCTGACTGCATCGAATAATCGACACATTAAAATCCCCTACATAAGGGTTGCTCTCTTAGTCCAAGAATCCGCACCAACAATCGGTTTGGATAGCTTTTAAAATAATAACTTGTACGTGTCTAGCCGAAACGAGTGGCGTAGACTATTTCCTAAGACAGTTCATGAATGAAGAACTTAAACATTTCACAATCCAACAACAGATAATGAATTCAAATGCATAAGCTGCGAATGTCAATAATTTATCCTTGATGTGGAAGAATTAACAATAATCAATCTACTAACATAATTTGAAAGAAATAACTCGATTTGAGTCATGAAACTTGCAACAATATACAACGTTTGTATAAAATAGGAAACTTGCTCAATAAAAACAATTGAGTAAAGAACTTGCAATAATATAGAATGACTGCTCAATTAATAAATAACTCGCACAATAATAAAAGTTGTACGGGTTAGGAAACTTGCCCAACACAAGGGTTAGACAAGCGTTAGGAAACTTGCCTGAAGCGCTGCTACAATAATACAACACATGCTCCTTAATATCCTACACAATTAAGTACATATTTATATAGCAATTAGTCACATTCCAAATAATGGTTCAAAACGGACGCTGCATCATTAAAACATATTGATTGCCCTACGACTACCCAGTCGGGGGTCTCGCTCCCCGGTGAGCTGGCGGGGTCGGGGGGCAGCGCCCCCCAGGAAACCAAGCCTAAATTACAATTAGATAATTCAATTTCTGCCTTAAGACAATACCAATTTGGTTGACATTTAATAAATAATTAAGCATTTAGGGCTTAACAAGATATGAATAAATAACCTGTCTAATCATTTAATACAAGGAAAAATATAAGTGTTGGACCCGTTTAAAAATGATTCATTAGGTCCGACCCGACTTGACCCGGCCTGACTGCCCGACCCGGTCCAGACACGGACCTGGCGCTGCAGCGCCAAGCCAAAGCACTAGGCCTCACGCTGCGACGTGAGTCCCGTGTTTTCTCCATGACAGGGCCTCACGCTGCGGCGTGAGCCTTAAAGCTTGGGCCTCACGCTGCGGCGTGAGTCCCGGTCTTTCCCAACTTTCCCCTCGCTGTAGCGTGAGCTGCAGGGCTTATGGGTGGCGCTGCGGCGCCATTATGCAGTAGCCGGATTCTGGGTTTCTTCCCAGTTCGCGACTCCGACCTCCGGCCACTCCAACCTCCATAACTCCTTCAATACGCAAGCAAATCGGTCCATTTCAGACTCTATGGACTCCTGACTTATGGGGCTATAATATATCAAAAATGCAGAGCTACCCATTAACCGTAACATGGTCAAATCCTAAGCGAAAGTACAAAGTTCATACTCTGTTCTTCGAGTTCTTGACAAGTTTTACAAAAATCATTACTACAAACTCGGTTTAACTCCTTTTTTGTCCATTCCAACTGGGTTAGCTTCTAACCCATGGAACTACAATGCCATAACAACAAACACAATTAATAAACACGAAATCATAGCTCTACAGTCCTCTAAAAAGTTCGAATGTCCAAGTTCATGTCCAAAGTCCATTGTTCTTGCTCCATTAAGCCAAGGTAAGGATTTCTTGTGTCTTTGTTCCACTTTGATGTTATTAATAGCTTATATAGTCTCTTAACAACATTTACAACTAATAACAACAAACAAAAACACCAAGAATCGCCATAAATCCGACCCACAAGCTTAAGAGCTCAAAACTAAGAAAAACTTGAAAAACTTAACAAGAAATCGAATGGAAAGGATTTGGTTGGTGTTTTACCTCTATAAATCCTTCCTAGAGGTTAAGAAGCTCGGCTAGGCTTGATTTTAAGGGTTCTTCTTGCTTGGTTCCTCCACCCGTGCCTTCTTCTTCTTCCTCTTTTCTTTTTCGGCGACCTTCTTCCTTTTTCGGCGACTTTTCCGGCGACTCCTTTCTCTTCCTTCTTTGCAGCTCTCTCTCTCTATCAGCTGATGGGAATGGGAGGAGTGTGGAATGCAAGAGAGAATGAATGTTTGAATGATTTGGGAGAAGTGGAGTGAATTAGGGAGAAGTGGTTAGGGAGAAGTGGAAGAAAAATAAAAATGGGGTTAGTTGCTCAAGGAGCTTGCCGGCAACCTCCCTCCTTGCTCAATTCTAATTGGTCTAAAATGAGGGATTTATGAAATTTATGAAAGAAAAAAAAGACAAAAAAAATTTATGGCGTGAATAGTGTCTCGGGAAACGTGTCCCGTGAATAGTGATTTAGCGACGCTATGCGAAATCAATTATTCACTTAAACAAAACTATAACACATAAAATTTCATGCATCCACATAATCCAGGTTGTCACGCAACCTTTAAACAAGTAACACAAATATAATATTAATAAAATATAAAATATTCATTAATATTCAAAAATTCGAATTATAAGGAAATTTCAGAATTCCCGGTCGTTACATAGTACACTTGAGTCACTTGATTGGCTAATACAAAAACGTCATCAGATTTGAGCTTTAACTTGATATCTACTGTGACGATTTTATTACGATCAACTGTAACACCTTTTTCAATATTAAACCAGCGACACTTAAATGTAACTACCTTTTTACTCTCGGGATAATTAAGCACAAGTACATCCTCTAGACGTCCATAGTAATTGGACTCAGAATCATTGTAACAGCTTCCCAACACCACAACCCCAGAGTTGACTGATGTGAGTTCATTCAAGTTGTCGACCTTAAATCTGTACCCATTCACGATGCATCCAGGAAAAGAACAAACAACTTTGGAAGGACCACGAATGACATCTCTAAAATGCTCAGAAATGTTCTCTGCGTCAACCCTTGTATGAAACCACTGTTGGAAAGTTGCAGTAGTGAATGCTTCTAACTGGGCTGCAGTTAAATTCGGGTTAGAAGCATACGCTTCCTCTTCGAATGAACTGAAATAATAATAAAATGGTTTAATATATAAGTTGATTACGCTTATAAATTATATTAGATGTGACATATAACAATCCATACTTGATGTATGACGATACTTCAGGCATATTTAGAAGCACATATGTAGATACAATCTTCAAATCTTTGTCGCTTAAGTAAGTCATCGTCTCATGGCCAAATGGTTTAGTCGGATATGTGAATACAACTAACTTATTATCAGCATGAGATTGGGGAATGACGACCTCATTCTGACTTAAACAGTTATGCTTCGTTGAGACAACATCGTCAAAATATAATGAACAAAAGTTGACAAGCTCTTCCTCCGTATATCGTTCGACAATAGAACCCTCAACATGAGCTTTGTTTTTCACTTTCTGCTTTAATCGACGCATATACATACACATATTGCATTTAATATAAGTATTATTAATATGAGTATATGCAATTTGTAGATTATATTACCTCTCAAAAGGATACATCCACCGACATTGCACTGGACCGCCAAGTTTAAGTTCATACGGTAGATGAATATGCAGATGATCCATCGAGTCAAAGAACCCTGGGGGGAATATCATTTCGAGCTTGCAAATGGTAAGCACAATATTGTTCTCCACCTGTTTCACATCATTAGACCTTATTACAGTTGAGCATAGATCCCGAACGAAATTTGAAAGTTTGATCAAGGCATCCAACACTTTTCTGGGTAACATCTCACGAAATGCAATTGGTATCAACTTCTGCATGAATATATGACAATCGTGACTCTTGGACCCATTAATCTTCAGCTACTCAACATTACTGCAGTGAGATATGTTAGAAGCATATCCATCTGGGAGCTTCAACCCACTAACCCATTTGCACACGTCTATAACTTGTTGCTTGGTAAGACAAAATTGAGCTTTATATTTTGAATTGTTAGCGTGAAGCCACAATTCTGACCTGATGTTCAGTGCCTCTAAGTCTTTTCGGGCATTGTCATTGTCTTTTGTTTTACCACTCGCATCTAACACGGTGTAAAACATATTCTCGAAAACATTCTTTTTTGTATGCATGACATCAATACAATGACGGACTGAAAGTGTGACCTAGTATGACAACTCAAACTATATAGGGACGTGTGTCCAATTATGAGTCTTCCCGTACTCAAATGCTCTTAGTTTACTGTTCCCCTTCCCTGGCGGTGGAAATGTCAACTCGTTCAGCCAGGTCAAGACCTCGTTACCCGATAGTCTACCAACAACCCCTTTCTTCTCTATCTTTCTGTTGAACTGTGCAGACATCTTTCTGTATTTGTGATCAACAGATAAGAATCTACAAGCTATTCTAAAGAAACTACATTTTTGCCCATGCTACAACTGATTACCTTGCTCATCCCCCAAACACACTGCACATGACAGCTTCCCGTGAGTCGACCAACCACTAATCATCCCAAGAGCCAAAAAGTCAGTGATAGTCCACAACAAGGCTGCCTTCATCAAACAATTCTCGCCGATCAATTTATCATACGTCTGGACCCCCGTCTCCCATAACATCTTTAGTTCATCGACTAACGGCCTGAGGTACACATTTATGTCTTTTGTAGGACTATTATCACCTGGTATGAGTAAAGTCAAGAACAAATACGGATTCCTCATGCACATTGACAGTGGAAGATTATAAGCTACTATTATGACTATCCAAACTGAGTAAGGCTGACTAAAATTTTAAAAGGGTAAAAGCCATCCGTAGCCATGCCGAGCCTCACATTCCTGACTTTCTCCGCAAACCGTGGAAAATTTTCATCAAATTTCTTCCATTCATCTCCATATGCAAGGTGTGTCAATTTATTAGGTACGACGTCCCTTGTTTTATGCCAACTAATATGATGAGCCGTGTGAGACGACATGAATAGCCGTTGCAGCCTCGGCGCAAGAAGAAAATACCGTAGGATCTTCTTAGGCACCTGTTTCTCCTTCCCCCCATGTTTTTGTTAGGTTTGTATATAGCGCGAACATGCAATCAAATTACATAAATAGTGCGGAAGCGCGATAAAACAGATTTTAAAATTTTTCATACAAACCATCACCATGATCATCCACGTGCTCAATTATCAATTAAACGAAAGAGATAGAGATTAAGAAATTATACCCTCGTAGAACCGTGCCTCCTCAGGTACAAGTTCACCTCCAATTCCTTCGCGTTCTCCTTAAATTCCACCGATTAAATTCCTTCCTTTGATCAACGTTAGCCACCCAAGTGTTTGGCCTCTAGAGGTGATCCACCAAGGAATAATAGTTGTTCAAGAAGATGGGTGTTGGCAAAACCCTAGTTTCTATCTCTATAGAAATTACAAGTATTCTCTCTCTCCAATTCTCATGGAAAAGTGTGTAAATTATCTAACTCCAAATCATGACAAGACTCTTCTTATTTATAGATATAGGGAACCCTCCTAAACTATTTAGGATTAGGTTTTTATTTTAATTAAACTCCTTTAATTAATTGAACTCCTAATCCAATTAGGAATTCATGAGAGAGTACTTTTATTAATTAATTCCTAATCCCTATTAGGAATTAAATAATAGTAATTGTAATAATAATAATAAGACTCTTCTTATTAATTTGTATTTAATATTTTCAAAATATTAAATAATAAATATTAAGCTATTTAATTTATTCCATCTCTATAGATTAAATTAAATACACTTAACTTATTATCACAATTATGCCATTTACTTTTTAAATAAATATTTTCCTTTTGCGGTGTGACCCTTTAGGCTCTCCATATTAAACCGGTTGTGAATAAATCAATTAGAACAATTCTAATCTTATTTAAATAAATAAATTAAACTATTTAATTCATTTAAATAAATAATATTTATTCTACAATAAGGGTAAGTCCCCTTAGCGATCAACGACTTTCCAGATAATATAGATTTCAACATTAATCACAAAAGAACCTTTCAGTGAATAGTTACCGTACAATTCAATCCTTCTACAATACAATGTCCCAATTAAATATAAGACATGAAATTACTGTCAAGTCTTATTTTAATTAATTATATATATTTCGATTCTCAAATGCACAACTCTGATAATGCAAATTAGAAACTCCTTTCTAATTTCATTCTGCTTTTGGCCAAAGACTTCTGAGTCGTCATTTATCGAATCATATAGGACATTCTCTCCTTTTACTAAAAGTAGTAGATTCTTTGTTGATCATTCACCTATCTCCATGTATAACTTATTATACCCAATCATACCCTTTGATATACCCTCAAGGTCTTAAGGGACATGTCAAAGTATAACTCATCATACACAAGATACTATGATGATCTCAAGTCCAAGGATCACTTGTACTACTATGACTAGAGGAATTCCTATTGACATGCGAGTAAAACTCCATTAGGTATTCCTTAGCGAGCCACATTCAGTGAACTTATTCTCTAATAAGCACCTACATACTTGCTTTAATGTCTCTACACAAATGATTATGAGATCAATCATCCTCTTCATAAGAGCAAGCAACGTATGTACTAATTTATCCGGATTCACTAATCCCCTTTTTAGTAATCCATCGATTAGGAACGATTTTAGTTTGTGAGCTATCTTGAATTTAGATCTCAAATGTATGATCGCCATCATGATTCTAAAAGCATTGCTCAAAACTATGGGTTTATCACATTTTATATAACAACACCATGTAGATAAAGTAAAATGCCTTTAACAAACGAATAATATTACAAAGTATATGTTATATCATATCAAATATGATTGGCTTGTGTGCATACTACTTTCAATCTCCCACTTGCACTAAAGCCAATCGTCATGGTATCTAATACCCTTCTTCTCTAAGTGACGATCATCCTGTTGTTAGCTTCAGTAAATGGATATGCAATATTGTTTGTGACGCCCCCAAATCCGGGTACCTCAAACCCGAATCCGGTGCTACACGGTACATCCCATTCCATACAACATAATAGACATGAATGTAATTACTATATTATTACAACACGTCTTACTCTCAATCCCAGGTTCTATTACCATAACATCATTCCAAATACATAATAAGTCTTAGTATTACAACATTACTAATACAAATAAACTACGACGCCATCTAGACGTTCATCTTGCCCTTTCCCTTGTCCTTACCGGAACCTTCGGCCCGCTCGGACTTAGCTGCAATGTTTAATATAAAGCAAGAATGAGCATTCAATTGCCCAGCAAGTATAACAGTTGAATAACAACAATATCATCAATAATATCATTTCCCTTCGACAACTGAACAATAGTTGTGAAATATTCTGAATAAACAGGAATCATACTTTGCTTTCGTTTTAAAAATATATTTTTTGAAACGACATTGAGTGGTCATAAGACCTTGAACTTTCTTTTGCTTTCTTGAAAAGGTACACAGCATTATAACTGCAAACCGTCTTACTTACGAGCACTTCTAGGTGATCAGCCTATTGTACTCTATGTTGATCAACACTCTAGCTGGAAACGACTATATGCGTTTGTTTAGGCGCTCGATGCCTTGTCAGAATAACTGACTAAAAACTGCCCCTGATATTAGGGTTGTTCATCTCATTCATGTCTCGGAATCCTAACCAAAAACAATTCGGTTGGATAGCTCTAAGTACTCATAAATAACATTTCAAGGATTTATTATCAAATCAATAAAATATCTCAATATCTGTCTAGCCGAAACAAATGGCATCGACGTTCTCTATAACAGTTCATATATATGTGAACTTGAAAGCTTCAACAATTTATGTCATAACATAGCTCGAATACTTGTGCAAATACTAAAAGATTTACATAAGTAAGGAATTCACACAACCATATATGTATTGCGTAAATCGGAACTTCAAACATCGCATGAGAGTCAAGAGAATATAATCAAATGAATCAAATAAACTTGCACAATATACGTCTCTTGTATAAGATACGAAACTTGCATTCAATACTGAAAATAAATGAAGCTAGAGAACTTGCCCAACACAAAGGTTAGACAAGGGTTTAGGAAACTTGCCTTAAGTGCTTGCTACTAGTTGACGTTAATCGTCCTTCAAATATGTCCTACGCATTTAAACATATATTCACATACCAATTAGTCTCACAATAGACACCAAACATTGGCTTACATTAATCAAGACATTATAATCATTACGAACATTGATTGCCACTACGCTTACCCAAACGGGGGTCTCGCTCCCTGAAAGCCAAACGAAAAATGCAACTACGCTATTCATTTCATTTAAGCAAATCTCACGTGACTTAGTCATTTCATGCTTGGGGTCATTCAACTATTACACTAACATATCATACATATGTCTTGGGGTATTTATAACATGTTGGGACTATATAAACATGCATCGCATCAATAAAACAAAACAGCAGAACCATTCACCTCTGCAGACCGGCGCAGCTGCGCAGGTCTTACACTTGGGAGTGGCGCAGCTGCGCCACTCTAATCCAGGGACTTTCAGGTCTGGCACCCCGCGCAGCTGCGCAGGTGCTATGCTTGGGAGTGGCGCAGCTGCGCCACTCTGCATCCAGGAGCTTTCAGGTTCTGCTACTGCAGAACCAAAACCAACCATTTTGGTTTCGTCCCCTTTGCTTCTTAGCCAATATACAACATGTCTATATGACTTAAAACATGCTTTTACAACTAAGCTATGCATCATAACATCATTTAATCAATTAACCATTCCTAATTCTCATGTTCCTTAGAGAAATCATTCTCTTAGACATTAAACCAAATAGTTGGTGGGCATGAGTTGAAAACTCACATTGGAGTAGAGTTTGATTATACTCTAGTCCAGATTTCCCACTGAAATCATTACTCAAACCTTCTTGGCATATACCAACAATACACAACCAATGCACATAACCAAACCAAGATGGTTATAACTTCACTATTAACAAAATATGAATAACAGTCCTCTAATATCCATTTCAGTCCATTTCTTCATTCCTTATGCAAAGGTTTGATTCTCATTCATTGCTCCACTTTTACACATTATTAACAAGCTTTATACAGAGCTAACAACATATACACACGTTCATGAACAACCAAGCAATTTCAGCAACATAACTCCAACAAAACAATCACAGTAAAACTATAAACTTAGAAAGAATGTGGAAATGAGCTAAGCTCTATATTGCATACCTCTTGAGCTTGTTCTAAGGTTGCTAATGAGCTAAAACTAGCTGCTACTATACTCCTTCTTCTTCCTCAAATCACCCGTGAACACTCTCTTCACTATTTTCTCTCAAGTTTCAGCTATCCTACTAAGCAACAATCAAAGGAATGGATGTATGGCAAGGGAGGAGTATTTATAGAAGAAGAACTGAGCTTCAAGGATGGGTTCAAGGCTGAGCATGCCAGCCATGGCAGCTCCCAATGCTCGGGTAGGAGAGCTTCGGCTCCTCCAAGGTGTGGTCAGCCATTGGGCTCTCCCCCTCCCTTCTCCCGAGTTTGCTTTCTGACATTCTTCCTTCACCAAATGCAAGTGTTGCTCCTCCCCAAATCCATCACGTTCTTCATCTTCTTCTTCCTCTCTTCCTTCTCCCGTACTCTTCTTCCTTCTACAAATGGTTCAGCTGAAAGGTTATTACCCATTTCCCTTCATGGGTCATGGGTTTGGGTCATGGATGGTGGGTTTGGTTCATGGACTAAGTCCATGGGTTTTGGGCTTCCAATAATAATCTATTGGGCTTCTAATTTAATACCAATTAGGGTTCTAACAAATAATCAATTGGGCTAAAATAAAAATCCCATACTTGGAATATTAATCCCTCTCATTAACGCTTTGGCGAAATTATGAAAAGTCATAAAATCGAAAAAGGCGTCCTGGCGTAAATAGCGCTTTAGTGCTATTTCTCTAATGATTTAATCAACTCCAATAAAAATAATAACAATCAAAAATTATTACCTACACATCATATGTAGTAATAAAATATTCACACACATAACACGGAATAATATTAATAAAAGTTCAATTTATTCAATAAAATTCATAGGCTCGCGTTACAAAGCTACCCGCGATCCGCGATCGTTACATTGTTCTTGAGAGTCCACTATCTCTATAGTGACTTCTTCTCTTTCAATGATTCCACTAATCAAATGAAAGTGCCGCAACACATGTTTGAATCCAAGATGAAACTTAGGAACTATTCCTAGTTCTGTGATGAACTTTTCATCCAAACAATCAACTTGCAGTTTTATTTACAGCTATATACTTTGTCTTTGTCACTAAACCAACAACACTTTGCTATTTGGAACCTTTCTAATTCACTGCACCACCTTTCAAGGTAATGATTTACCTTAAAGTGGATTTGTTATCGTCTTGGTCAGTCTGAAAAACTTGAGTCTGTTTAGCCCTCTATTTTTAATTCAAACCTACCATGAATTATGATCACATCTTCAGTACCGGTTAAGTACCTAAAGATGTTTATCACTGTCTTACAGTGATATTCTCCAGAATATGACTGATCAACATCAGGCCTTGTATATTCATTGCATACATGATAGTAACTCATGTGATCTCTCTTGCAATTGGGGACCATTTTAGAGAGATTCTCTCCATGGCTCATCATCATGAGACCTCTCTTGGAGTTTGCCATGCTAAACGCCTTTAGCATCAAATGAATATACGTTCCTTGGGTCAAGCCGAACATCCTTTTAAATCTATCTATATAGACTTATATCCCCAATTTATAGGATGCTCATCCCAAGTCATTCATGGAGGAATGTTTAGACAATTTTATCTTTACTGATTGTAGCATTGGTGTGTTATTCCTTATCAGTAGTATATCAACATATAATACCAAGAATGTCACAGTGCTCTCACTGACCCTTTTGTACACACTAGGTTTATTCTCGTTTTTGATAAAATCAAACTCTTTTGATTGTCTCATCAAAACGAATGTTCCATCTTTGAGAAGCTTGCTTCAATCCATAAATGGATCATTGTAGCTTACATACACGATTTGCTTCAACCTTTGAAACAAATTCCTCTGGCTGTATCATACATACATTCTCCTCAAGTCTTTGTTGAGGAAGGACGTTTTCACATCCATTTTGCCAAATTTCGTAATAAGCTGCAATCACAAGCAAAATCTAAATGGACTTGAGCATTACCCGGTAATAAGGTTTTATCACAGTCAACTCCATGACTTGAAAAACCTTTTAAACAGGTCTGGTCTTATAGGTCTCCACCTTGCCATTTGCCCCAGTCTTTCTCTTAAAGACCCATATACACCAGAGTCTATACTTGGTTCTCATACATGGAGTCCATTTTGGATTTCATGGTCATCTGCCATTTCTCTGAGTGTCTTCTACTCATAGCCTCATCGTATATAACTGGTGTAGACACCCAAATTTTGCGTTTCCTTCTACTAACCTTGACAGGAGGGCGAAATCGTCAATTGAACCAGCTTGCAGGAGCAAAAGAGCGGGCACAAGGGCGAGCGCCCGGCACCGCCGCAATGATTTGGGCAGCCCAAGTCGACGTGACAGCATGACCGTCCAAGGCAGGCATTTCCGAATGAGGTGGCACGTCTCCCGGAAGTTCCCGGACTGCGGAATACGAGCCTGTCAGCGAAAACCGACGTTGCGGTACGAAAATCGAGGTGTGGCACGAAAATCGAGAAAGTCAAGCCCGCCAGCCGCGGATAGATCTGCGGCCAAGTGGGTGCGCCAGCACGAAAACCGGGAAATCAGCACTACCAGCTGAGTGCGATGGGAGGCGTGCCAGCTGGCCAGCCGCAGATCCATCTGCGGCCAGCCGCAGATAGATCTGCGGCTGGCTTTGGCCAGCCTATATCAACCATTTCTTCTCAGCATACAGGGAGTTCGAGAATTTTTGGAGAAGAAGAGAATCAGCAAGGAAACAGCAGCAGGAAATAGAGAGAAAAAGAGGAAGAATTTAGCATAGATTTTGCAATCAAATAGGAGAGAAAGTAAGAAAAAAGAGAGGAATAATATTATTTTTGTGATTTGATTGTATCACATAAGACTTTTTCTTCTATTCAAATACACAAATTTAGATCCATTTTGATCTCATTTGCAAGGTGAAAATCTCCTCAATTTTATAATTTCTATCATATCTTTTGGTCAAATCAAATGAAAATTTTCATATGATTATGGAATAATAAATTAGGGAGTATTAGTGAGGGTTCCATTTGGAACAAAATTCTTCCTAATAACCCGATGATATATTTATTTATTGATCTCTTGTTTGTTTGTTTTTTGGTGTTATATTGACAAGGTTCTTTTAGATCTCTATTTTGGGATGTCTTGGTATTGGTAGATGATCCGTATTGGTTATCTCTTGTAATATCCGATTGTGGATGTGTGGAAATTTGGTTGTGAGCCTAGGAAAGCGACCCCGTGGTCCCAAATCCGATGATGGACCGTATCTTGAATGTATGTAGTGGGTAGGAAGTAGTCTCTTTGTAAATATGTAATATTGGGCCTTAAAACGACGCCAAGGCGGAATCGAGTTTAAGGCCCCCGTAATAATGAAATATGTGATTGTTGGCGTTAGGGGATATTTTGATGGCTTACATGCCCATGAAATAGCCCCCTACGCGTTGGATATTTAGTTTGGTTTGTAACACCCAACAAAAGGATTTCAAAGCCAAAACAATCAAGATTTTGCTAAAATTGATCAAAGTAGGATATTAGAATCACGAGGTTAAAATTGGAGAAGTGCTAACGAATGTCAATTCCTATCTAACGAGGAAGCTAAAGAAAGATCGTTTTCCAAAACACCACAAAAAAATGATGTTGTAAATAAGTAACGTTTTATTAAATCTTTGTGCATAGGGTGAAAGAGATCCTAGAAATTGCCCGATCGTTTCACGAAAGCAATGTATAGATCTCGATTCCTATTTTGACGAAGGTTTAAAATTCTTCTTTTGCCAAAACGACATTTAATAAAAAATCTCATAGTTTTGGACAATTAAAACCAAACCTTTCTCATAAAGAATAAAGCTTTCTCGGGTATAACCGAAAAGACATTCCGAAGCATACTCAAATTAAAACACGATTTTCCCTAAAATCCAAATGACTCTTTCATACAAACTCACCACAACATTCACATAGGCACACACACACACACGCGCGCACCTACATACACATATTCATGAATTAAAAGATAGGAAAGCATTAAGATTGTGGTAACCGTGTTTCACGGAAGTCGAGGGGTGCCTAACACCTTCCCCTCACTTAAGCAAGCCCCCGAACTCTATGAATCTCGATTCGCAGACCAAATTAATTCGGAGTCACATATGAGCCAGCGATTTACAAAAGAGCGAAAACTCGGATGAGTTGGTACATCCATTTCAAATATACCAACTGGCGACTCTGGTTAATTGGCTCATCAAAAAAACGATCTTTCAAAACCCCGTCGACCTCAATGCCGACCTTTTCCAAAAATCATCTAAACCAAAAGGCTAAAATTGGGAAAGACCGAGAAAGCGAAAAAACCCGGCGTCGACAGCTGGCGACTCTGCTGGGGACATTAGAGGGCTTAAGCCGCGCTTAAATCTTGATGCTATCCTATCCTTAAAAGAATTTTATGAATATGTATGTGCGTGCGACATTTTGACCTATTTTACTTATTGTTGTGTGAATGTGTGCTTTTGTCCAATGAATGAATGATTGAATGGAGTTGATTTACCTTAAAGTAATCATTTGCATACGGTGAGGACGATGAATGTGAATGTATGTTGAGATTGTACCTCCTCCTGAGGCGAACCCGTCGGTTGCTTATTACTGGACTCGATGGGGCTGCTCCCCGGAGATGGCTCAGGAAACGCACCACTCAAATCCGCTCCAATCGAAAGGGCTCAAACGAGTAGATTGCGAAGATTTGGGAACCTTCATGCCGAAAAGCCCGTGAGAGTAACCCTAAGATAGGTCAGCCCCAGATTAACCCAACGCAGGATAAGTCTCTTCATGCCCTTTTACGTTTCTGCGTATAAATGCCATAATTCCATTGCAACATATTCATATATGCTTCCCCTTTATGTCAAGAGAAAATACTAACCTCTGTGTTTTGCAGGGAACGACACGGGAAGCATAATAAGTCATATCTAGCATGTATTATTTCAATAAAGAACCGCTAACGAGTTGTTTTGCAGAAAAAGATTAAAAAACCCAAAAACACACAAAAGGTTACGGTTTTAGCATGCATCCATTCTTTCATTTCCCCAAGACTAAAACTTCGAACCGTTGTTTCGCAGGATTGCTCCTCAAACCCGTTTCGCAGTCTAAGAAAGCCCAAAATTCTACATCTAAAATGGCTGATATTCCTAATCATAGTTCCATATCTCGGGAAGAGTTTGATGACTTCAAAAAAACAGATGATGGAAATGGCCACGATGCTAAAAGAGCAGTTCCTACTCAGACAGGATCCGCCAAGCCAAGGACCACATAATATTCCACCACCAGGGGGTGACCAGAATCCTCCTAAAAATGTTTGTAAACCTGGGTAAGGATGACCAACCCCAACTCAAGGACGAGCCAGTCATTACAAGGGCCGTTCCCATACCTAGCAGGACAGTGGTTACTATCCCAGAAGAAGGGGACAATGACGACCTTCGGAGAAAAATGAAACACATGGAGGAGACCATCCAAACTCTAAGGGGCATAGGCTCCCTGGGCAGGGTTAATTATTCGGATCTATGTGTTTTCCCCCGGAGCCAGATATCCAGAAAGGTTCAAAGTTCCCGAGTTTGAAAAGTACAATGGAAAGGGAGACCCCTATACACACTTGAAAATATACATTGGAGAACTCGGGTCTTATGCCGAAGACGAGGGGTTAAGAATGCAACTATTCCAGAAAAAGCTTAACAGGGGAGGCAAGAATCTGGTATGCCCCCCGCCTCGACAACGCCCGAATCCACAACTGGGAGGAATTGGCCCATACCTTCTTAACCCAATACAGCTTTCAGGCCCAGATGGCTCTTGACAGGTACCAAATGACAAAGGTTAAAAAACAGCCTAGGGAGTCCTTCAGGGAATATGCGCAAAGATGGAGGGGCATGGCCCGCACAGGTAACCCCCCCGATGAGCGAAATCAGAGATGGTAATGACCTTTGTAGACATTCAGGAGGCACCGTATTATGAGAGGGTCATCTCGGGGATTGGAAGACCTTTTGCTGAAATGATTAAACATGGAGAGATGGTAGACATGGGGTTGAAGTCGGGTAAAATCCGGGATCTTACTGCTTTAGAAACTGCTGCCGAGCAAATACAGAATGGAAACTATGGCAGCACTTCCCGGAGGGTCCAAAGGAAGAAGGAAGAGGATGTCTCCCTCATCCTACAAGGGTCATCCAGAAAAGCAGAAAGCCATCTTCCGGTACAGGTACAGAGGGGAGGGCCATCCCAACAGCCAAATTTCACAGATCAAAGGGCAGAGGGGCGAAGAAGATATGAGGCCTCGCAGAATCGAGTATTCACCCCGCTCGGGGAGCCGCTTGAACGGGTACTAGCGGTATTAGTAGCCCAAAAGAAAATAGTTGGTCTGGCACCACCAAGTGACCCAAAGGGTAGAAGGTTTGACCCGAGCAAACGATGTGCATACCACTCCAGTTCCCCTGGCCATGATACACAAGATTGCTGGACGTTGAAGCATCGAATCCAAAACATGATAGACAGTGGGGAAATTGTGGTGGAACAACCGGACTCCCCGAATGTTAAAGCAAATCCCCTGCCAAGACATGATGGAGGGGGAGTTAATGCGACGGAGGCAAGTGAGGCTGGGGGGCCGCCAAGGTTGAACTATGTGCAGAAAATTGAGGAGATGATCAACGTGATACATGATCATGGGGATGCACGGGTAGCGCCCATCAGGTTGATAGGGGTAAGTACGAATAACATAGAGGGACCTGTCAAGCTGACAGCCCCGAGGCCCATCATCCTTGCAGCAAGGCCGCAACTCCCTATCAGTAGTCTGAAGACTGTACCCTGGAATTATGGGGGAATGCCAGAGGAAGCGGTCAGTTGTGCTTCCGTGACGACCAAGGGGAACCCCTTATATCTGCCCGGGCGAGTCCTTGAGAGCCAAAAGAGAAAAAATGAAGAGGCTTCTGAGGAAAGGGCCATAGAGTTTTTGAAAAGGATGGATCACCCAGAAATGAGAGGGATCCAGATTTTAAATGAGGAATCAACCCTAACATCAGTCATGGACTTGGTGTTGTCATCCAGTGAGCATTGCAAAACCCTGATGAAGGTTCTGGAGGAGGCATTTGTGCCCAAAGAAATTAGTGAGAAGGGTTTCGGCCAGTTGGTAGGCCACTTATTGGAAACCGATGCAATATCCTTTACAGATGAGGACATTCCCGAAGAGGGAAGGGGGCACCGAAAACCGCTACACATCGCGGTAATCTCCTCAGGATATGTCATGAATGGGGTGTTGATCGATGGGGGATCGGCATTGAACATATGTCCCCTCAGTACGCTAAAGAAAATGAACATCAGTTCCAAACGCCTCCGAGCCAGTCATGTGGTGGTTCGGGCTTTTGACGGCTCCCGGAGGGATACCATTGGGGAAATAGAATTGCCAGTGGAGATAGGGCCCTGTACTTTTGATATATCCTTCCAAGTCCTAGATATTACGGCGAGCTACAATCTGCTGTTAGGGAGGCCGTGGATACACATGGCCGGGGCAGTTCCTTCCACGCTCCACCAACAAATCAAGTTGATCATCGATGGGAATCTGGTGACAATCTCGGCCGAATGTGATGACCCTTCTCCTCCCAGGAGTGGCCTACCAGTAATCAATGTGGATGAGTCAGCGGCGCCTGCCAGCTTTCAAGCACTAGAGATTAGCACTCCCCATTATAGATGCCTGGGAGCTCCAGCTGTGAAACCAAGGGTCTCTCCGGAGCTCACCTTTGTGGCAAGGGAAATGATTAAAATGAACTTCCAACCTGGACAGGGACTAGGGAAAAGCAGTCAGGGAATCACCGAGCCCATCCACCTACCACAGCAGATAGGCAAGGCAGGATTGGGATACCATGTGGGCGCAGTACGGGGACACCGTCAGGGTGCGACTCCGATTCGACTAGTTGGCAGTCCAGTGACCAAAGTCGACAATGGGCAGGGGATCAGCAGGCCTGTGATTGGGGCAGGGAATGAAGAGTTAACCCCCACACGTAATGAGTTGGCCCGGAGGGAAAGTTTCCTGCAGGAGGTCGCAAAGGAGTTTGAAACCAAATGCTACATCCCCGGACAATCAACAAGCAGTAAGGAGGGGACGAATGTTATCGCGCCACCGGGAGCCCAACAAGTTGTGCCTGTCATCGATTGGGCATGGCTGATTATTCCTGGAAAAGATATGGAGAAGGATTCAGGCGACGTATCCGTAATCATCGGGGAGGTGTCCGATGTGAGGCCCTCCTTTATCCAGCGCATTCTAGCTGACCTGACCATCGACAATTGGACCCAGAAACCCGTGATATCCAAACAGGGGTAAAACTCGACGTCAGGATGATTGACCCCAGATGATGGGGAAATGAAGAAGTTTATTTTTGTTGTTGTTTTAATTCTGCATCATTATGTCGTTTCTTCGTGTTATTTGAAAGTGCGATCTGCGTGAAAAATGATTTATATATGACCAGGATTTTGTTTCATGTCAGGTGGACCCATTTGAGTAATCCTTGCCTAACAAATTGTCTTTCAAATTTGAATGATGATTATGATTTTGACATTTAGCTGGGATTTCGATTTAATGGGCATTGAACAAGACGAGACAGATTACGACGACGACGCACCTGATGAGATCAAAGGATGGGTCGAAGATAAACCCAAACCCAATTTGGACCAAACCCTCACTATAGATATCGGAACCCCTGACAATCCAAAAGAACTCAAGATAGGGACAAGACCTTACCCCCAGCCAAAAAGCAGAAATAATTGAGTTACTAAGCCAATATGAGGATGTCTTTGCCTGGTCCGCACGAGGATATGATCGGATTGTCCACCGACATTGTGGTGCACCGGTTACCCATCAAGGAGGGTTTCAGGCCTGTCAAGCAGAAGAAACTAAGAAAGTTGAAACCTGAGTGGAGCTTAAAAGTGAAGGAAGAGATCATCAAACAGTTTCAGGGGCGGGAATCATTATGTTGTCCACTTACCCGGAATGGCTATCCAATGTGGGTCCCAGTGGCTAAACCTGGAGGAAAGGTGAGGGTATGCGTAGACTACAGAGATCTTAAACAAGGCCTAGTCTCAAGGATAACTTCCCGGTGCCTTTCATACACATCCTGGTGGATAACACAGCCCAGTACGAAATGTACTCTTTTGTGGATTGCTTCGCAGTATATCATCAGATAATGGTGGCGGAGGAAGATCGGGAAAAGACCGCATTCATCACCACCTGGGGCCACTTTCTGCTACAGACGACTGGCTTTCGGGCTCACAAATGCAGGGGCTACTTATCAGAGAGCCATGATGGCCTTGTTCCACGATATGATGCACAAGGAGATAGAAGTCTACGTGGATGACATTATTGTGAAATCGAAGGTAGAATCTGATCATATAACCCATCTCAAAAAGCTATTCGATCGGCCTCAGAAAGTATAATTTGAAACTCAATCCAGCCAAGTGCGCTTTCGGAGTACAGTCGGGCAAGCTCTTGGGTTTCCTGGTTAGTGATCGGGGCATTGAGTTGGATCCAGCCAAAGTATTAAGGCCATTGTGGATATGCCAGCACCTCGCACAGAGAAGGAGATAAGGGGGATTCCTCGGAAGGATAAACTTTATCAGCCGTTTTTATATCCCACTTGACGACTACATGTGAGCCCATTTTCAAACTGTTAAGAAAAGGGGTTTCCCAAGAGTGGAATGAGCAATGTCAGTAAGGCTTTTCAGACCATTAAAAAGCAGTTGACTGAAGCACCAGTGCTGGTACCCCCCCGAAGGATGGGATCCCTCTGTTTATGTATATATTCGGTAAATGCCATCGCGATGGATGTATGTTGGGACAGAAAAATGAGGCGGGAAAAGAGCAGGCCATCTATTACCTCAGCAAAAGATTTAGCCAATGTGAGCAGAATTACACTCCCATTGAGAAGACCTGTTGTGCTCTGGGCCTGGGCTGCAGGGAGAGTACAGCACTACCTCCTATGGGCATACAACGTACCTGATATCAAGAATGGATCCCCTGAAATATATTTTCGAAAGGCCCATGCTGAATTGTCGACTATCAAGATGGCAGTTAATTTTACAACAGTTTGACATGGTGTACGTGGACCCAGAAGGCCATGAAAGGGGCAGGGAATTGCAGATCAGTTGGCAGAAGCCCCGGCAGGAGGGATGGAGCCGTTAGAAACTCCTCTCCCGGGCGAAGATATATTTTGGGTATCGCGCGCGAAAAATGTGATGACGAGGGACAATTCTGGAAGCTGTATTTTGATGGTGCCATGAATGCCGAGGGGGCAGGAGCCGGAGCGGTTCTTAGTCTCTATCACCGGAGAACAATACCCCGTGGCCACTAAAACTTCATTTCAGCAATTCGAACAACACCGCTGAATACGAGGGGTGTATCTTGGGACTCCGATTGGCCCCGTGACATGGGAGTAAAAAGACTAGCGGTGTTCGGGGATTCAGAGTTGGTAATCAGACAAAACAATCGGGGTATTACAACACTAAGGAGCTTCGGTTACTTCCATACCATCGTTGTGTCACCCAGCTTATGAAAGAGTTCGAAAGATATCGCCTTCCGCCATATTCCTTGGGGACGAAATGATTTTGCCGATGCATTGGCGACTTTGGCTTCCTTAATCCCACGTGATCAAGAGTAGGGACAGTCCACAGATTGAGATCCACCGTACAGAATGCCCCGGCATATGAGGAAAATGTGGCAGTGTTATCAAATGAGGTGGTGTTGACGAGGCAGCCCTGGTATCACGACATAAGGGAATATCTGAGAGACAGATCCCTTCCCGATCAGGGCAAATCGGACTGAAAGGATGAGAATTCAAAAGATGGCGATGAAGTTTTACCTGAGTGGCGATTCACTTTACAAAAGGGATGCCGGGTTGGGACTGTTGCAATGCGTAGACGAAACGCAATCCCAAAGGATTATGAATGAAATCCATGGCGGGGTGTGTGGGCCACATATGAGTGGACACGATGTTGGCCAAAAAGATCTTGAGGACAGGGCATTATTGGTTAACGCTGAAAGCCGATTGCGATGATCATGTCAAACGGTTGTTATCAATGCCAGGCGCACGGTAATGTGATCCATAACACCTCCAAATGAACTGCACTGTATGACCTCCCCCTGGCCATTTTTCAATGTGGGGAATGGATGTAATCATTCGGACCAATAGAGCCCAAAGCAAAGCAACGGGCAACCGATTCATCTTCGTCATGATCGATTATTTCACCAAATGGGTAGAAGCAGCCTCTTTTTCCCCCAAAGTCACTCAGGAGTCATCGTCAGCTTCATCAGGAATAATGTCATTTGCCGATATGGGCAACCTGAGGTTGTAGTCTCCGACAATGCCAAGAATTTTAAAACAACGCGCCCTCATGAAATGGACTTGTGTGACCAGTTCAAGATTAAGCATCTCAATTCCGTCATTTACCGTCCCAAAATGAATGGGGCAGTGGAGGCGGCCAATAAGAACATCAAGAAGATCATGGCAAAAATGTCTGCTAATCATCGGGGATGGCCAGATCTGTTACCCCTCACCTTGCTGGCATACCGAACATCAACGCGTACTTCTACAGGGGCAACCCCTTACGCTTTGGTGTATGGAATGGAGGCTGTGTTTCTACCAGTCGAGGTTGAGATTGGCGTCCCTCAGAATAGTGATCGACGCTCAGATAAAGCGAAGAGGATTGGATGCAAAGTCCGATATGACCAATTGGCCCTGATTGATGAAAGGAGAGTAGCTGCCATTTGGCATGGTCAGCTATATCAACAGAGGATCTCTCGAATCGTACGATAAAAAGATAAGACTTCGGAAGTTCAAGGAAAAACGATTTGGTGTTGAAAAGAATCATGCCTTGTCAAGACGAGGCCAAGGGGAAAGTTTGCCCCGAACTGGGAAGGGCCATTTGTGATCAAGAAAGTACTATCCGGAGGGGCCCTCATATTGCAAGAAATGGATGGTGAGGTATCTTCCACAACCCCTCAATTCTGACTCGGTGGAAGCGGTTCTACGCTTAAATCATCAGTTCCTTTTTCCCCTGAGAGCGAACTACGTAGGACCTGATCTCCCAACTTGTGGGGGTACGTAGGCCAGCCATCATGGCGCGATCCGATCCTTTTAAAAAAATAATCCTTTCCCTAACCAAAAACCAATTTTCGATAGCCAGATAAAACCTTCCTACACCCTCAAAAACCTTCCCGGAACCAATTGCCTAACCAGTTTCATCCCAGAATACATACCCTGATCCAACCCAAACAGTTATCCAAAAATCTGAGATTCAATCCGACGAAATCAAAAGGTGTGCGGCAATGTCTGTCAAATCTCCATCAAGTCTTGAGGAAAGAAAGAAGGCGAAATGTCAAAATCATGGTCAGTTGGATAAAATGATGATCCAATGGATGGCAATGATACGACAAAAGGGGAAAATGACTAAATTCAAATGCATGTCTATATATATAAGTCGTTTTATTACAAGATTTCTCTTTCAATAACTGATGAAACCAACATAGTCTATGCAGAGGAAATAAAATAATCTACAAATCTGAAACTAGCCGAAGCAGGATGGACAGGGGTGGTGGATAGATCTGAAGCATCAGCATCTCCTGCAATCTGCTGCCCCATCATGTCAATACGATCCAGTAAAGCAGTAGCTCGGCTGACAGTCCCAAAATGAGCATCTACCACTGCCCTGGTCTGAAATACAATGGCCTCTCTATCAGCAATGGCTAGCATCTCTAACCCGAATGGCCTCATCTCTCTCGGCAAGGTAAGGGCGGCATCCCTCTCGGCTTCAGTAGTAATCAGGGCCAGGCGGAGTCGGGAATCCTCAGCGACGCCGACTCGGAGCAGAATCAGCTGAAATGGAATGGTATGTGGTATCTTCTGTGAAAATCACTCCAGAGTCATCAAAGGCCCCAGTCCGACTCAAACTAGCCGAATCCAGGTCTCCACGCAACCACTGTACGTAGGCAAATGTCTGGATGTGACAGCTCGCACTATATTCGGCAAAGATCCTGTGATTCCAAAGCTCGTATACCTGCAATAGATCCCTCTCTGTACAGAATGATATAAGGAATCGGTATGCGGCTGTACCCGCGAAGGGGTGTAAATCCTGTGTCTGATCAAACTGCCCCATAACCGCCAGGGGATGATAGGTCGTCACGCCCCTTAACCCAGCAATGGGAATGAAATCCATGCCAGGCACATGAGTCAAGAAGCTCATGAAGGAGCAATAGCCCGAATAAACCAATAGATGAAAGGGGTCCTCAATGATAGACAAAAATGATGTCCAGGAGGCCACATCAGTACAACTCACGGGACGAAACGAAAACTGCGCAGCTATGTTGTGACTGAAGCAAAACCCTTGGCGGCGGAAGTGGCCGATGGGACTAAGATGACTCATGAACCACACATACAGCAAAGTCGAGCTCCCTCTGAAGAATCTTCCTCGGAAGGACTGGCAATATGTGGCCGACATATAGGTATCCGCCAATATCATGGGGAGAATGGTGTGATCCTCCTGAAGGGCCCTAATGGCCGCAACAATCCGCATGTCCAAGTGATCGGATCCTGCAGGCAAATACAAAAGTGAGATGACACAGGCCATCAGAACGCCCACTCTCAAGGCATCCCAGCGCTCCTCGGACACGGAAAAATCACCGAGGAAAAGACGGAAACTGTCAGGTGAGCCAAATCGGTCAATCAAGAATTGAAGAGGAACCATATGGTCTGATGTGATTACCGGTAATAAGACAGCCCTCCGCCAACCGGTAAAAGTCCAGAATTGACGGCGCATGGACCCTTCAGTAACCCTAGCACAGGGACCATCCAACGGCAGGCCGGTGAAGCGAGCATACTCCTCAAGGGTGGGGGTCAGCCTCTACTGTCCCAAACCTAAACACCTGACGGCAGGGGCCCAATGGCTCAGAAGACCATCCACAAAACCCGCTGGCACCTGAAAGGTCAGTAAGGACCAAGAATGTCCCAAAAGACCATCTGCGATAATCCTGTCTGCCGGCAGTAAAACTGTCCAACCAGCGGAAGAGGCTGCCAATCAACCCTGTGGGAGGAATGGAATCCAAAACGAACCACGGCAATCCGAGGACGACATCTGTGAAAAAATAGTATCAAAAAGACTGTACAGGGGTCATTCTCTATCCATAAATAAAAGAGCATGCATCATACAGTTAATAATAAACCAGGTGAATCCCATAAAAATGAAAAAGAAAACTGTGCATAAATAAATAAATGAGTTCAGTACATAGTGCATAAATGAAAAAGAAATCTAAGCAGGTGCTGATACAAAAGACCCTATCCTATCCTGGTCTAAATAAAATCAGTATCATCTATGAAAGCAGGATCCTCGAACTGATCCCCTGGAGTCGTCGAGCTCGGAGGACCAAAGTTCATATCAGGGATGTAGGGATGCGCTGTGGCATCAGATGAACTCGGGCCTGCATCATAACCTGCACCGTCAGGATCGTAGGTGTAAGCCTCCTCCGGGGCCCGGCCCAACCCCCGAATAAACAGCGACAACTGATCTACCTGACGGGTCAATGAGGCGATCTGCTCAGCATGGGTAGGGGTCCGAACACAGGCAGCCCAATCGGTCATCGTCACCGAGCCTGGAACCATATCTCCAAGGAAGAAAGTGGCCCGAGTCTGAGGACCGATGGTACGGGGCACCCACCATGTACGGAATGCATCACTCGTAGTGGGACCTGTGGAAAGCATCCGACCATCCTCCCCGGTAAGCATGATCTCTGAAGGCTGAGAATCCAGCGGCCAGAAAGTAGTGAAAGAAAGGGAGTGCGGGATGCGGATCTCCCCAGTGACGCATCTGAATGCGCGCTCTCCCAGATACATCACCCAGCCTCCAACACTCTGCAAAGTGAGGCGACGGGTAGAAAGCTCGAACTCCGGGCCGGAAGGATGCCCGTCAGCAAACCCCACAGTCAAATGCTCGGAGAGGTAGGGAATCCAGACGACGTCGGCAGCCGTGATCAACTCCAGCTGAATACGACAATGTGCAAAAGCTGCCCGACACGGGGACCTCCTCCAGAGTACTGTGATGCCATCGCCGACCCCGAGGATAGGTGTCCGGGCCCAGAGTAGTGAGAGGCCTCAGACATGGCAGCCGCTCGTAAGCCCAGAACTGTGAATAGAAACAAGGCAAGGCATGAGTCACTATCAAATACAGAAAAGGATGAAAAGAAAAGAAATACAGTAATAGAGAGGAGGAAGGGACTCACCAGCAGAAAGTGGTAGAAAGAAGAAACCGAGCCAGGCATCAGTCTGTCCCTCCGAGCGTAGGCGCATGCCGTGGAGGAAGTAGGCAAAGGTGAATGACCCCCCAGTCATAGTCACCGATGCGGTCCACGTCTCTGACCGCTCCTACGACGCTGAAATGAATGGTGGAGGAGTTGTTCCCCAGAAAACAACCCCTCATGATGGTCAGGAACAGGCATCGTAGCAGAATGTCCCTGGTGCCCTGATCCGCGGGAGGAATGGGCATGTGCGTACAGACCCCCGACTGCATCGACTGCCAAGGCACCAGATCGGATACTGCGGGCCTTAAAGACCCGGTCCTCAGCAGCGAAGCCCAGCAAAGCTCGAACCTCCACAGGAGTGATATCAAGATCCAAGGGGACGCGGGACCCGGTAAACTCAATACCAGTAATGTACCTCCAGTCCCATGGGGTCAACACGACCTCGCAGTCGAGGAGATGAAGAGACTGCGTCTGGTGGAACCATCGCTCGGATAAAGCCCTCATGTAACCCCAGGGGCACTGGCGGGGGATGATAGTGAAGAAATGTCGAAAGCCCCAAGAGTCCACCATCGCCCGATAGTCACTGTGCAGGGCCGCGTAAAGGGAGTAGATGTTGAACCAGTTGCCCCTCGGCTGGGTAAACTCGGGTACCTGGGGCAATCACCAAGGGGTCAATCCGGATAAAAGGAGAATGGAGAAATTGAGAGTGAAATCAGAGTAGAGCTGAAATATACCTCGTTAGCCACGAGAGATGCTGAGGGGTGACGACTGAGATCCCGACCCAAAAGATCGGGTATCTGCACAGAGGCGCCAGAAGGAGCCTGATGAGCAGATGGAGCCGGTGTGCTGGAGGATGGCCCCTCTGCCGCGACCTCCGGAGGGACAGCCTCCTCAACGTCCGGATGACCAGGACGAATGACAGCCTCCGTCAAACGACGAGCCTGACGGGTCCGAGGAGGAACAGGAGTGGGTGCAGCCCTACGACGGCGAACACCCGAAGTCCGAGAGGCGGAGGAGCTACTGGGCGCATCACGATCCATAGCTGGAATAGAACGGGCGAGAAAGAAGGTAAGTTTCCTTTTAAAATTATGTAATGAACATTCTAAATTTCTAGCCTCATCATATGATTAATGCAACATGATGCATGTTTATCAAAAAAAAAAAAAAAAAAAAAAAAAAAATCGGCAGAGTTCCGTTTGTAAAATGGACATCCCAGGCCTAAGCCAAACATGTTTTCCATCAATCAAAGTCTCAAACGGATCTAAATTGCATTCATATGTGTAATTACAGCATGTAATGCATGATTTTATTGCAGAAAAGGAATAACAATATGTGGGACCGCCTCATGAACATAAAATAGGACTCACATAGTTGATACATAGCATGTATATATGATGGTACATTACATAGCATTGTAGAGCATACATTTTATCTTTAAACATGTAAATAGTCAAATGTATAGCAAAACATTGACGAAATTGAAAAGTGACCGGTCAAAGTGTCACCTGTAGCGTGTAGATCAATCCTACCGGAACAGTTTTTGCAGGAAAGTTGAAAAAATCGACAAAAAGCCTTTGCGAACAAGAAAAATCGAGAGAATCTCGTTGGATTACAAGTTGAAAGTGACAGATCTGGAGGAGCCGCGTTGGATTTAAGGCCCGATCATGGCCGCAGATGTATCTGCGGCTGGCCGCAGATGTATCTGCGGCTGGCCGCAGATCCATCTGCGGCTGGCCGCAGATCCATCTGCGGCTGGCCGCAGATCCACCTGCGGCTGGCCCTGGTGGGTCCCACCTTGCTCCCTTGCAGCCATTTGACGTGTTGAAGTGAAAAGGTTACGAGATGGGTGACCGGCGACGATACCCGGCCCCGACATGACGATCGACCGGCGACGATAACCGGCGATCACGAGATGGATGTCCGGCGACGATAACCGGCTCCGACAGATAACCAACCGGCGACGATAACGGGGGGTTACGAGATGGGTGACCGGCGACGATACCCGGCCCCGACGAGACGATCGACCGGCGACGATAACCGGCGATCACGAGATGGATGACCGGCGACGATAACCGGCTCCGACAAGATAACCAACCGGCGACGATAACCGGAGGTTACGAGATGGGTGACCGGCGACGATACCCGGCCCCGACATGACGATCGACCGGCGACGATAACCGGCGATCACGAGATGGATGACCGGCGACGATAACCGGCTCCGACAAGATAACCGACCGGCGACGATAACCGGAGGTTACGAGATGGGTGACCGGCGACGATACCCGGCCCCGACATGACGATCGACCGGCGACGATAACCGGCGATCACGAGATGGATGACCGGCGACGATAACCGGCTCCGACAAGATAACCGACCGGCGACGATAACCGGGGGTTACGAGATGGGTGACCGGCGACGATACCCGGCCCCGACATGACGATCGACCGGCGACGATAACCGGCGATCACGAGATGGATGACCGGCGACGATAACCGGCTCCGACAAGATAACCGACCGGCGACGATAACCGGGGGTTACGAGATGGGTGACCGGCGACGATACCCGGCCCCGACGAGACGATCGACCGGGGACGATAACCGGCGATCACGAGATGGATGTCCGGCGACGATAACCGGCTCTGACAGAGGACCAACCGGCGACGATAACCGGGGGTTACGCGATGGGTGACCGGCGACGATACCCGGCCCCGAACGAGACGATAGATTGAAGGAGTGAACCCAAAGACTAACGAACACGGTCAAGGGGTTGATACATTAACACTCTTACGAATGTCTTGCATGCATTGCATCTTATGTTGCATCATAAGCTATATGTGTGAGACATCATGTATGCACTGTCATTCTTACACACTGTCATTCATGCATCGAGTGTCTATTCTTTATCCTGTTCATTTCATTTATCATTACCTCTCAGCCTCGGTAGTAATCGAGATGCGTGAACACCGGACGGACAGGGACCTAATGGCTCAGAATGCCCTCCGCAAAGCCCGCCGACACCGGAAAGAATAATAAGGATCAGGAACGTTCCGGAAGATCATCTGCCATATCTCTGTCACCGGCGACAAACCGTCCAATCAGCGGAGAAGCCACCGACCAATCCTGTGGGAGGATCGACATCCAAGCATATCACGGCATCTGGCGACGACAGCTGTGGAAAATAGTATCAAAAAAGACTGTACAGGGGTCATTCTCTATCCATGAATGAAAAGCATGCATCATACATGACTCGTTATGTGAAAATAAAATACAAATTCTGAATAAGTCGAACGTCGAACACGACGAATCAAGGCAAGACCCGACTGAAACCTGGGAAGGCATCCAAAGCAAACCGCGACAGAGTGGTGAGCAAACCCTGGGAAGGGCTGAGATCCACGCGAACCACAACAAGATGGTGAGCAACCCTGGGAAGGGCTGATATCCACAAAAAAAAAAAAAAAAAAAAAAAAAGAAGACAAAAAAAAACAAACCCTGGGAAGGGCTGAGATCCAAGCAAACCGCGACAGAGTGGTGAGCGAACCTGGGAAGGCATCCAAGCAAACCGCGACAGAGTGGTGAGCAAACCCTGGGAAGGGCTGAGATCCAAGCAAACCACAACAAGATGGTGAGCAACCCTGGGAAGGGCTGATATCCACAAAAAGAAAAAAGACAAAAAACAACAAACCCTGGGAAGGGCTGAGATCCAAGCAAACCGCGACAGAGTGGTGAGCAAACCTGGGAAGGCATCCAAGCAAACCGCGACAGAGTGGTGAGCAAACCCTGGGAAGGGCTGAGATCCACGCGAACCACAACAGGATGGTGAGCAACCCTGGGAAGGGCTGATATCCACAAAAAAGGACAAAAACAACAAACCCTGGGAAGGGCTGAGATCCAAGCAGACCGCGACAGAGTGGTGAGCAAACCTGGGAAGGCATCCAAGCAAACCGCGACAGAGTGGTGAGCAAACCCTGGGAAGGGCTGAGATCCACGCAAACCACAACAAGATGGTGAGCAACCCTGGGAAGGGCTGGTATCCACAAAAAAGAAAAAAAGACAAAAAACAACAAACCCTGGGAGGGGCTGAGATCCAAGCAAACCGCGATAGAGTGGTGAGCAAACCCTGGGAAGGGCTGAGATCCAAGCAAAATCACGTATGTATTGTCATTCTTGTGCACTGTCATTCATGCATCGAGTGTCTATTCTTTATCCTGTTCATTTCATTTATCATTTCATAAACATGATAAAGAGGGGCAGCTGTAGACACCCGATTTTTGCATTTCCTATACTAACCCTGACAGGAGGGCAAAATCGTCAATTGACCCGGCACACGAGAATAAAGGGTGGACATAAAGACGAACCCTCAAAACCACCACGACGGGATGATATTGAAGCCGACACGACAACAAACGAATGTCGAGAGTCAGTTACTGATCACTGTGCTTACCCGGATGACGTGGCATGTTTCCCGACGGTTTCCGGACTGCCGAGCACAAACCCGTCAGCGGGAATCAACGGTACGACACGAAAATCGAGACGAGGCACGGAAAACGAGAAAATCAGCACAGTTAGCCGCAGATCAATTCGCAGACCAATTAATTCGGAGTCACATATGAGCCAGCGATTTATAAAAATGAAAACTCGGATGAGTTGGTACATCCATTTCAAATATACCAACTGGCGACTCTGGTTAAATTGGCTCATCATAAAAACAATCTTTAAAAAACCCGTCGACATTAATGCCGACCTTTTCCAAAAAGGCATCTAACAAAAAGGCTAAAAATTGGAAAAGGTTCGAGTCCCGTGCGCTTCGAGTCCCGTGCTGCCTCGAGTTCCGTCCTTGGCCGCGAATTGATCTGCGGCTAACTGTGCTGATTTTCTCGTTTTCCGTGCCTCATCTCGATTTTCGTGTCGTACCGTTGTTTCCCGCTGACGGGTTTGCGCTCGGCAGTCCGGAAACCGTCGGGAAACGTGCCACGTCATCCGGGTAAGCACAGTGATCAGTAACTGACTCTCGACATTCGCTTGTTGTCGTGTCGGCTTCAATATCATCCCGTCGTGGTGGTTTTGAGGGTTCGTCTTTATGTCCACCCTTTATTCTCGTGTGCCGGGTCAATTGACGATTTTGCCCTCCTGTCAGGGTTAGTATAGGAAATGCAAAAATCGGGTGTCTACAGCTGCCCCTCTTTATCATGTTTATGAAATGATAAATGAAATGAACAGGATAAAGAATAGACACTCGATGCATGAATGACAGTGCACAAGAATGACAATACAATACGTGATTTGCTTGGATCTCAGCCCTTCCCAGGGTTTGCTCACCACTCTGTCGCGGTTTGCTTGGATCTCAGCCCTTCCCAGGGTTTGTTGTTTTTTTTGTTTTTTTTTCTTTTGTGGATATCCAGCCCTTCCCAGGGTTGCTCACCATCTTGTTGTGGTTCGCGTGGATCTCAGCCCTTCCCAGGGTTTGCTCACCCACTCTGTCGCGGTTTGCTTGGATGCCTTCCCAGGTTTGCTCACCACTCTGTCGCGGTTTGGCTTGGATCTCAGCCCTTCCCAGGGTTTGTTGTTTTTTGTCTTTTTTTTTCTTCTTGTGGATATCAGCCCTTCCCAGGGTTGCTCACCATCTTGTTGTGGTTTCGCGTGGATCTCAGCCCTTCCCCGGGTTTGCTTACCACTCTGTCGCGGTTTGCTTGGATGCCTTCCCAGGTTTGCTCACCACTCTGTCGCGGTTTGCTTGGATCTCAGCCCTTCCCCAAGGTTTGTTGTTTTTTGTCTTTTTTTTTTCTTTTTGTGGGATATCAGCCCTTCCCAGGGTTTGCTCACCATCTTGTTGTGGTTCGCGTGGATCTCAGCCCTTCCCAGGGTTTTGCTCACCACTCTGTCGCGGTTTGCTTTGGATGCCTTCCCAGGTTTGCTCACCACTCTGTCGCGGTTTGCTTGGATCTCAGCACTTCCCAGGGTTTGTTGTTTTTTGTCTTTTTTTCTTTTTGTTGATATAAGCCCTTCCCAGGGTTGCTCACCATATTGATGTGGTTTGCTAGGATATCAGCCATTACCATGGGTTGATCACCACTCTGGCGCGGTATGCTTTGATGCCTTCCCAGGTTCGCTCACCACTCTGTCGCCGGTTTGCTTGGATCTCAGCCCTTCCCAGGGTTTGTTGTTTTTTGTGTTTTTTTCTTTTTGGGATATAAGCCCTTCCCAGGGTTGCTCACCATCTTGTTGTGGTTCGCGTGGATCTCAGCCCTTTCCCAGGGTTTGCTTACCACTCTGTCGCGGTTTGCTTGGATGCCTTCCCAGGTTTGCTCACCACTCTGTCGCGGTTTGCTTGGATCTCAGCCCTTCCCAGGGTTTGTTGTTTTTTGTCTTTTTTTTCTTTTTGTGGATAGCAGCCCTTAGCAGTGTTGCTAACCATATTGTTGTGGTTTGCTTGGATCTCAGCCCTTCCCAGGGTTTGCTCACCACTCTGACGCGGTTTTCTTGGGATGCCTTCCCAGGTTCGCTCACCACTCTGTCGCGGTTTGCTTGGATCTCAGCCCTTCCCAGGGTTTGTTGTTTTTTGTCTTCTTTTTTTTTTTTTTTTTTTTTTTTTTTTTGGATATAAGCCCATACCAGGGTTGCTAACCATATTGTTTTGGTTCGCGTGGATCTCAGCCCTTCCCAGGGTTTGCTCACCACTCTGTCGCGGTTTGCTTTGGATGCCTTCCCAGGTTTCAGTCGGGTCTTGCCTTGATTCGTCGTGTTCGACGTTCGACTTATTCAGAATTTGTATTTTATTTTCACATAACGAGTCATGTATGATGCATGCTTTTCATTCATGGATAGAGAATGACCCCTGTACAGTCTTTTTGATACTATTTTCCACAGCTGTCGTCGCCAGATGCCGTGATATGCTTGGATGTCGATCCTCCCACAGGATTGGTCGGTGGCTTCTCCGCTGATTGGACGGTTTGTCGCCGGTGACAGAGATATGGCAGATGATCTTCCGGAACGTTCCTGATCCTTATTATTCTTTCCGGTGTCGGCGGGCTTTGCGGAGGGCATTCTGAGCCATTAGGTCCCTGTCCGTCCGGTGTTCACGCATCTCGATTACTACCGAGGCTGAGAGGTATGCTGCTCTTGTTGAGAGAGATGCTGCTATTCTGGCCAGGGATGTTGTTCATACTGATAGAGACGCCATTGTATTACAGACTAAGGCAATTATAGATGCTCACTCTGAGACCGTTAGCCGAGCCATTGCTTATTGGATCGCGTCGACATGATGGGGGACAAGATTGCAGGGAATGCCGATGCCTCAGATCTATCCACCACTTAATCCATCCTGCTTTGATTAGTTTCAGATTGGTAGATCATTTTATTTCCTGCATAGACTGTGTCAGTTTCATCGGTTATCAAAAAGAGAAACCTTGTAACAAAATGACCTATTTATATAGACAAGTATTTAGATTTAGTCGTTTTTCCCCTTTTGTCGTATCGTTGCCTTTCATTGGACCCTCATTTTATCCAGCTAACCATGATTTTGATATTTCGCCTTCTTTCTCTTCTCAAGTCTTGATGGGGACTTGTTAGATATTGCCGCATATCCTGTCGATTTCATCGGCTAAGTCTTAGATTCGGGCTAACTGCTTGGTTGGGTTAGGGTTAGGTTATTTGAGATGAAACTGATCAGGTGGCTGGTTTCGGGAGAGTTTCGAGGGTGTAGGAAGGTTTTCTGGCTGTTGGGAATCGGTTTTAATAGAAGAAAGGGTTATTTGTAAGGAATGGGACCGTGCCATGATGGCTGCCTACGTACCCCCACAAGTCGGGAGATCAGGTCCTACGTAGTTCGTTCCTTCAAAGAACGAGGAGAAAAATGATGAGGGATATAATATTTTTTTTTTTTTTTTTTTTTTTTTTTTTTATGCATAGAACCGCTTCACCGAGTCGGAATTGAGGGGTTGTGGAAACACCTCCCCATCCATTTCTTGCAGTATGAGGGCTCCTCCGGACAGCACTTTCTTAATCACAAAAGGCCCCTCCTAGTTCGGGGCAAACTTCCCTTTGGCTTCGTCTTGACAAGGCATTACTCTCTTTAACACTAGGTCATTTTCTTTGAATTTTCGAGGTCTTATCTTCTTGTCATATGATCGAGAGATCCTTTGCTGATATAACTGACCGTGCAACACAGCGGCCACCCTCCTTTCATCAATTAGGGCCAATTGGTCGTACCGACTTCTTTGCATCCAATCCTCCTCGTTTATCTGAGCATCCAATCAAGATTCTGAGGGACGCCATCTCAACCTCAACTGGCAGAACTGCCTCCATTCCGTATACCAGAGCGTACGGGGTTGCCCCTGTAGAAGTACGTACCGACGTTCTGTACGCCAGCAAGGTGAGAGGTAGCAGATCCGGCCATCCCCGATGATTAGCGGACATTTTCGCCATGATCTTCTTGATATTCTTATTTGCAGCCTCCACTGCCCCATTCATCTTAGGACGGTAAATGACAGAATTGAGGTGCTTGATCTTAAACTGGTCGCATAATCCCTTCATGAGGGCATTGTTCAAATTCTTGGCATTGTCGGAGACTAAAACCTCAGGTTGCCTGTATCGGCAAATGACATTATTCCTGATGAAACCGACGATGATCTCCTGAGTTACTTTGGGGAAGGAAGCTGCTTCTACCCATTTAGTGAAGTAATCGATCATGACGAAGATGAATCGGTGGCCGTTGCTTGCTTTGGGCTCTATTGGTCCGATCACATCCATACCCCACATTGAGAATGGCCAAGGGGAGGTCATACAGTGCAGTTCATTGGGGGGCGCATGGATAACATTACCGTGCGCCTGGCATTGGTAACACCGTTTGACGTGATCATCACAGTCGGCTTTCAGCGTCAACCAGTAATGCCCCGTTCTCAAAATCTTCTTGGCCAGCATCGGCCCACTCATGTGTGGCCCACCACACCCCACCATGTATTTCGTCCATAATCTTTTGGGCCTGTGTTTCATTTACACATCGTAGCAATCCCAAATTGGCATCCCTCTTGTACAGTGAATCTCCGCTCAGATAAAATTTCATTGCCATCTTTTGAATTCTCAACCTCTCCGCTCGGCTGGCTTGATCGGGAATGGATCTATCCCTCAGATATTCCCTTATGTCGTGATACCAAGGCTGCTTTGGGAGAAACCCCTCGTCCGATAGTACCGCCACATGCTCCTCGTATGCCGGGGCGTTCTGCACTGCTATCTCAATCTGTGGAACGTCCCTGCTCTTGATTGTGTGGATTAGGGAAGCTAAAGTCGCCAATGCATCGGCGAAATCATTTCGTCCCCGGGGGATATGTCGGAAAGCGATATCTTCGAACTCTTGCATCAGTTGGATAACACAACGGTGGTATGGAAGCAACCGGAGCTCTTTAGTGTTGTACATCCCGATCGCTTGTCTGATTACCAGCTCCGAATCCCCGAACACTGCTAACCTTTTCACCCCCATATCCGCGAGCCAAACGGAAGTCCCAATATACATCCCTCATACTCAGCTGTGTTGTTTGAGTTACTGAACTGCAATTTAGTGGCTACGGGGTATTGCTCTCCTGTGATAGAGACCAGGACTGCTCCGGCTCCTGCCCCATTCGCATTCATAGCACCATCAAAATACAATTTCCAGAACTGCCCCTCGTCATCTCCTCTCGCGTGCAAGATCCAGAATACATCTTCGCCCGGCAGAGGAGTGTCTAAAGGCTCCATTCCCCCTGATGGCGCCTCTGCCAATTGATCTGCAATTCCCTGCCCCTTCATGGCTTTCTGAGTTACGTATACAATGTCGAACTGCTGCAAGATTAACTGCCATCTTGAAAGTCGACAGTTCAGCATGGGCCTTTCAAAGATATATTTCAGGGGATCCATCCTTGATATCAGGTACGTGGTGTGCCCATGGAGATAATGCTGTAATCTCATTGCAGCCCAAGCCAAAGCACAACAGGTCCTTTCGATAGGGGTGTAATTCTGTTCACATCGGCTAAATCTCTTGCTGAGGTAGTAAATGGCCTGCTCTTTGCCTGATTCATTTCTTCTGCCCCAGCATACAGCCCATCGCAATGTCATTGACTGATATATACATGAATAGAGGGATCTCATCCTTCGGGGGTACCAGCACGGGTGCTTCCGGTCAGCTGCTTCTTAATGATCTGAAAGGCTTCCTGGCATTGCTCATTCCATTCTTGGGAGACATCTTTTCTTAACAGCTTGAAAAATTGGCTCGCACGTGGTTGTCAAATGGGATATGAAGCGGCTGATGAAATTTATTCTTCCCAGAAATCCTCTTATCTCCTTTTCAGTGCGGGGTTGTCGGCATATCCACAATGGCCTTAATCTTGGCCGGATCCAAACTCGATGCCACGATCACTAACCAGGAATCCCAAGAGTTTGCCCGATTGCACTCCGACAAGCACACTTTGCCGGATTGAGCCTTAAATTGTATTTTCTGAGCCGGTCAAATAGCTTTTGGAGATGGGTCACATGATCAGATTCTATCTTTGACTTCACGATAATGTCATCCACGTAGACCTCTATCTCCTTGTGCATCATATCGTGGAACAGGGCCATCATAGCTCTTTGATAAGTAGCCCCTGCATTTGTGAGACCGAAAGCCAACCGTCTATAGCAGAAAGTTCCCCAAGGGGTGATGAAGGCTGTTTTCTCCCGGTCCTCCTCTGCCACCATTATCTGATGATAGCCCGCAAAGCAATCAACGAAAGAGTACATCTCGTATTGGGCTGTGTTATCCACCAATATGTGTATAAAAGGTACTGGGAAATTATCCTTGAGACTGGCCTTGTTCAGATCTCTATAGTCAACACATACCCTCACCTTTCCTCCAGGCTTAGCCACTGGGACCACATTGGACAACCATTCTGGGTAGGTGGACACCATGATGATTCCAGCCCTGAACTGTTTGATGATCTCCTCCTTTACCTTCAAGCTCCACTCCGGTTTTAGCTTTCTTAGTTTTTGCTTGACGGGCTTGAAACCCTCCTTGGATGGGCAGCTGGTGTACCACAATGTCGGTGGATAATCCGATCATGTCCTCATGAGACCAGGCGAACACATCCTCATACTGGCGTAGCAATTTGGTCATTTCTACTTTCTGGTTAGGGGTCAGGTCTGTCCCGATTTTGAGCTCTTTGGGTTGGTCAGGGGTTCCGATATTTATGGTGACGGTTTGGTCTAAGTTGGGTTTGGGTTTATCCTCGACCCACCCTTTGATCTCGTCAGGCGCGTCATCGTAATCTGTCTCGTCCTGCTCAATACCCATTAAATCGAAATCCAGCTCGATATCAAAATCATAGTCATCATTCAAATTTGAGGGATCGCTTGTTAAGCAAGGAATACTCAAATTGGTACACCTGACATTGAAACAAAATACTGTCATATATATAATTCATCTTTCCACAATGGTCGCTCTTAAAATAACATGACAAACTAACATAGTTATGCAAAATATAAAATAAAGAACCAAAACTGGTAGACATTCATCCCCCACTCTCCGGGGTCTACCACCCCGACACCATGTTTTACCCTTGTCTGGATATTATTGGCTCCACCGTCCAGTTATCGGTGGTCAGATCGGTCGGGATGCGACATATGACAGACGGCTGTGTTCCAGGGACTTCCTTGACGACTACCGCCACATCGTATCCGTCCTCCCTCACAGCCTTATTAGGGATAACTAACCCTGCCCAATCGATGACAGGCACACTCTGTAGGGCTCCCGACGTTGTGCCCGTATCCTTCCCCACTCCAATGTTTATTGATGGTCCAGAGATATAGCATTTGGTTTCGAACTGCTGCATGACCTCCCGCAGGAAACTCTTCCTTTTGACTGACTCATCATCCGCAGGAGTTAATTCTTTACCTTCTAATTCGGACACGGGCTTGTCTGTCCCTTGTTCATTGTGGACCTTCGGCATTAGGATTCCGGTCGATCGAAATGGGATTTCCCTTTGAGAGTGGTTCCGCTCTATGCCTCCATGATATCCCAACCCTGCCCTGCCTGTCTGGTTGCGGCAGTTGAAATAGGCGTGGAAATTCCTTGGTTGTCTTTTCCCAAACCCTGCCCAGGTTGAAACTTCATCTTCATCATTTCTCTAGCAACGAAGGCGAGCTCAGGGGAGGCTTTCGATTTTATGGCTGGAGCTCCCAGACCTCTATAGTGGGGAGAGCTGATTTCCAGTGCTTGAAAACTGGCAGGCGCCGCGGATTCGTCCACATTGATTACTGGCAGACCCCTCTTGGAGGGAAAAGGGTCATTACGCTCTGCGTAGATTGTTACCAGATTCCCGCTGACGATGAACTTGATTTGTTGGTGTAGTGTAGAGGGAACTGCCCCGGCCATATGTATCCATGGTCTTCCCAACAACATGTTATAACTGGCCGAGATATCCAATACCTGAAAGGAAATGTCGAAAGTACACGGCCCTATCTCCACGGGCAACTCTATTTCTCCCAATGTATCCTTCCGGGATCCATCGAAGGCTCGCACCACCACGTGACTGGCCCGCAAGCGCTTGAGATTAATGTTCATTTTTCTCAGTGTACTGAGGGGACAAATATTCAGTGCTGATCCCCCATCAATCAGCACCCCATTCATGACATACCCTGATGAGATCACTGCGATGTGCAGCGGTCTCCGATGCCCCCTTCCCTCTTTCGGGATATCATCATCTGTGAATGATAGCACATTGTTCTCTAGCATATGGTCCACTACGCGGCCGAAACTTTCTTGGCTAATTGTCTTGGGAATGTGAGCCTCCCCCAGGATTTTGGCCAAGATTCTGCAGTGGTCGCTGGACGATAACACCAAATCCATGATCGACGTTAGAGTCGATTCCTCGCTCACCGTCCCGATCCCCCTTACTTCCGGATGGTCCATCTTTTCCAAGAACTCCACGGCTTTTTCCTCGGATATCCTCTCGTTCTCTTTTCTCTTACTCTTGAGGACTCTTCCTGGAAGGTACAAGGGATTCCCCTTTGATGTTACGGAAGCACAACTGGCCGCCTCCTCTAATACACCCCCGTAGTTCCACGGTACTGTTTTTAGATTGCAAATAGGGATCTGTGGTCTTGCTGCGATGATGAGAGGTCTTGGAGCCGTTAACTTGATAGGCCCCCCTGCGATACTCCGGCTTGCACCCGTCAACCTAACCGGTGCCCCTTGCATATTCTCCTGAGTACCCGTCATGCCAACCATCTCATCAATCCTTGTCATATAATTTCGCCTTGGCGGTCCTTCGGTTTCGATGGCTTCTACCATATTGACCCCTCCCCCATCATGCTTCGGTAGGGGATTGATTTTAACATTTGGCGGCTCGGGCTGCTCCACCATGATTTCCCCGCTATCAATCAGGTTTTGAATTATGTGTTTCAGCGTCCAACATTCCTGAGTGTCATGACCCGGGGAACCCGAATGATATGCACACTTTTTACTGGGGTCAAATTTTCTTCCCTTCGGGTCACATGGAGGTGCCAAATCGACAATCTTCCTCTGTGATATCAATATTGCCAAAATCTGCTCAAGAGGATCCCCAAGCGGGGTGAATACCCGCCTCTGTGTGGTCTCAAACCTCCTTCGTCCGTCTTTTCTGGGATTATCAAAATTGGGTTGCCGGGGCGGCCCGAATCTCTGTATTTGTACAGGAGGGCTATTCTCCACTTTCCTGGATGATCCCTGCAGCACGAGAGAGACATCTTCCTCTTTTCGCTTTTGGGGCCTGCGGGAAGTACTGCCATAATTCGCCCCACTTTGGATTTGTTCCGCAGCCGTTTCAAGAGCTGTGAAGTCCCGGATTTTACCCGATTTCAACCCCATGTCCACCATTTCTCCGTGTTTTATCATCTCGGCGAAAGGTCTTCCAACCCCTGATATGACCCGCTCATAATAAGGTGCTTCTTGTATATCCACAAAGGTCATCACCATCTCTGACTCACTCATTGGAGGATTCACTTGTGCGGCCATACCCCTCCATCGTTGGGCATAGTCCCTGAAGGTTTCCCTTGGTTGCTTCTTGATTTTTGTCATTTGATATCTATCCGGGGCCATCTGTGCCTGAAAGCTATATTGTGTCAGAAAGGTATGGGCCAGCTCCTCCCAATTATGAATCCGGGCATTATCGAGACGGGCATACCAGATCCTCGCCTCCCCCGTCAAGCTTTTCTGGAATAATTGCATCCTTAATCCTTCGTCTTCTGCATAGGACCCCAGTTCTCCAATATATATTTTCAGGTGAGTGTAAGGATCCCCTTTCCCATTGTATTTCTCGAATTCGGGGATCTTAAATTTCTCTGGATATCTGGTTTCCGGGGAAGACACACAAATCTGCATAATTAACCCTACCCAAGGAGCCTATGCCTTTTAGAGATTGGATGGTCTCCTCCATCTGCTTCATTTTTCTGCGAAGGTCATCAGTATCTCCCTCCTCTGGAATCGTGATTACTGTTTTGTTGAGGGCAGGAATGACCTTTGGGAGGACCGGCTCGTCCTTAAGCTGATGCTGGTTATTTTTAAACAGGATTGCATCATCTTTAGGAGGATTCTGGTCACCCCCTGGCGGTGGTACATTATGCGGTCCCTGGTTTGACGGATCCTGTCTGATTAACAACTGCTCTTTTAGCATTGTGGCCATTTCCATCATCTGCTTCCTAAAGTCATCAAACTCTTCCCGAGATACAGAACTATGATTGGGGAGATCAGCCATTTCAGAGGTAGAGACTTGGGCCTTTTTAGACTGCAAACGCGCTTGAGGAGCAATCCTACAGGGGAAAACGGTTTAAAGTTTAGTCTAGGGAAATGAGAGATGTGGATGCATGCTCAAACTGTTACTTTTGTGTTTTTAGGGTCTTTTAATCTTTCCCTGCAAAACCAAATGTTAGCAGTCTTTTATTGCAATAATCAATGCTAGACGCGAATTTAGGAAGTTTTCCCAGCTGTTCCCTGCAAACATAGAGGTCAGTACCTTCTTTTAGCAACAGGGGATGTAAATGATATTGCATTGGATCATGACATTTAATACGCGTAAACGTAAAAGGGCATGAAGAGACTTTTCCTGCGTTGGGTTAATCTGAGGCTGACCTATCCTAGGGTTACTCTCACGGGCTTTTCGGCATGAAGGTTCCCAAATCTTCGCAATCTACTCGTTTGAGCCCTTTCGATTGGAGTGGATTTGAGTGGTGCGTTTCCTGAGCCATCTTCGGGGAGCAGCCCCTTCGAGTCCAGTAATAAGCAACCGACAGGTTCGCCTCAGGAGGAGGTACTCTCTCAACATACATTCACATTCATCGTCCTCACCGCATGCAAATGATTACTTTGAAGTAAAGAGAAACCCATTCAAACATTCATTCATTGGACAACAACACACATTTGCACAACAATAAAAGACGTCAAAATGTCATACGCACATACACAATTATAAATTTTAAAGGATAGGATAGCATCAAGATTCGAATGCGGCTTAAGCCCTCTAATCTCCCCAGCGGAGTCGCCAGCTGTCGACGCCGGGAGGAATCGCTTAACGCGGGGTTTGTAACCCTTTCCAATTTTTAGCCTTTTTGTTAGATGCCTTTTTGGAAAAGGTCGGCATTAATGTCGACGGGTTTTTTAAAGATTGTTTTTATGATGAGCCAATTTAACCAGAGTCGCCAGTTGGTATATTTGAAATGGATGTACCAACTCATCCGAGTTTTCATTTTTATAAATCGCTGGCTCATATGTGACTCCGAATTAATTGGTCTGCGAATCGAGATTCATAGAGTTCGGGGGCTTGCTTAAGTGAGGGGAAGGTGTTAGGCACCCCTCGACTTCCGTGAAACACGGTTACCGCAATTTTGATGCTTTCCTATCCTTTAATTCATGAAATGTGTGTGTGCGTGTATGTGTGTGTGTGCCTATGTAAATGTTGTGGTGAGCTTGCATAAAAGAATCATTTGGATTATTAGGGAAAATTGTGTTCTAATTTGAGCATGTCTTAGAACGTCCATCGGCTTAAACGAGAAAGCTTTTATGAGAAAAGGATTGATTTTAATTAGCAAAAACTATGAGATTTTCATTAAGCGTCGTTTTGGCAAAACAAGAGTTTTAAACCTTCGTAAAAATAGGAATCGAAATCTATACATTGCTTTCATAAAATGATGGGCAACTTCTAGGATATCTTTCACCCTACGCACCAAGATTTAATAAAACGTTATTTTATTTTTATAAAACCATTTTTGTGACATTTGAAAACGACTTTCTTTAGCCTTCTCGTTTAATAGAAATCGACATTCATTAACACCTCCAAATTTTTAGCTACGTGATGCTAACCTCCTAGTTTGCTTGATTTTAAGAAAAAAAAAACCTTCATCGTTTAATCTTTGAAATCATTTTTCGTGTCACAAAATCCAATCAAGCATAAACACGCGTCGGGGCTATTCATGGGCATGTAAGCCATCAAAATAACCCCAAACGCCCACAATCACAAGTTTCACTATTTCGGGGCCTTAAACACGATTATCGCCTTGGCGTCGTTTTAAGGCCCGACGATTACATATTTACAATAACGGATACATCCACCCGATTACATACATTCAAAAATGTTCCATCATCGGATTTGGACCACGGGGTCGCATTCCTAGGCTCACATCCGAACTTATTGCACAACCGCCAAATGGATATAACGAAAATAAACAACAACGGGATGCCTAACACTCTAGGATATCTTACAATGACGATCGAAATACACTATGAATGATACCATACCATAATAGCTAAGATTTGCACCAAACGGATATCATCGGGCTATTAGGGGGAATTTCATTCCGATGAGACCCTCACTAATAGTCCCTAACCCATGGCTTCACAATAACATATGAGAAAAAAACTACATTCAAGGTAATTCGGATGACCAAAAGATTAACAACATGGTATAACAAAATGCTAAGAACAAATGGTTTTTTCACCTTGCAATTAATCCCCACAATATGTATGAATTTGTGTATTGAGTAGAGTAGAAAATATGAGATATAATCTCACAAAATTGGTACAATTCCTCACTCTTTTCACTCTTTTCTCTCCTAATTATTGCTGTTTTCTTGCTGTTTTTTCTTCTTCTCCCGAACTGCTGCTGCTGCTGAATCCTCTCCTTTTTTTCTTCCTGTATGCGAACTGGCCTAATATAGCACTGCCAAGGGCAGCCGCAGATCTATCTGCGGCTGGCCGCAGATATATCTGCGGCTGGCCCTTGGCACAGTCAACTCCATGACTTGAAAAACCTTTTAAACAGGTCTGGTCTTATAGGTCTCCACCTTGCCATTTGCCCCAGTCTTTCTCTTAAAGACCCATATACACCAGAGTCTATACTTGGTTCTCATACATGGAGTCCATTTTGGATTTCATGGTCATCTGCCATTTCTCTGAGTGTCTTCTACTCATAGCCTCATCGTATATAACTGGATCATCAACCTCTATGATGCGTACCTCATCGTCATCCTCTATGATGAATCCATACCTCCCAGGTATCTTCGGTACTCTTCCAGATTTACGATTCGGTTGTGGTACAATAGGTCTATCTACAGGTTCCTCGGTTCGACTTAAAGTTCTTTGTGGTTCTTGAACTCCTTTAAGATCTATTACCCTCCCACTAGCTCCTTCAATGATAAACACCTTTATCTAAGAAGGCAGCGTGTAGGATTATAGTAAGAATACCCTAAACTTTCTTTAGGATATCCCACAAATCTGCACTTGTCAGATTTTGTCCCAAACTTATCGTTGAAACCTTTTCACATAAGCTGGACAACCCCTTATCTTAACATACTTAAGAGTAGGAATCCTTCCTATCCATAACCTTTATGGAGTCTTGGGCTCAGATTTTTTAGGTTACCTTATTTTTGTAGATATGCAGCCGTTTCTAGGGTATAACCCCAGATGGGTACTAGAATGTGGGTAAAATCATTATGGAATGCACCATGTCCAACAAGGTACAATTTCTCCTTTTTAGATGCACCAATCAATTATTGCGTATCATGAGGTGTCCATTATGAGAAAATACCATTTTGAGATGATCTAGAAACTTATTGCACAAGTATTCCTTCCTCGATCTGATCAAAGAATCTTAATACTTTGTCAATTTGTTTCACTTTTGAATTCTTTGAACATTTCAAATGATTCAGACTTGTATTTCATCAAATACACACATTCAACTCTTTGAATGATCATCTCCTTTTATTTTACTAGTTTGTTCAATTTGTAAAATTATTTTTCATGTAAGTTAAGTTTACAAAGTCTATCAAGTAATCTTCCAGTTTCAAACAAAATATTATCATTATAAATAGAACAACAATTGTTCTTAAATATAATACCAGAACCTTCTTTGTCCAACAACAAAAGTTCTAATGTTTCTAAAGAGAACTGAAACATAATAACAACTTATTAACTTAATAGACTTGCCCGTAGGCAATGCTAAACTATAAGTTCCTATGGTTAATGCAGTAACCTTTGCTCAATTCCCACACATAAGATTACTTACTCTTTGTTTAGTTTTATACTTTTGCTTAGTCTCTGCATTGGATTGCATACGTGAGAACTACAGCCGGTATCCAATACCCAAGTAGAACCTTGACTTACAGAAAGATTTATTTTTACTCATGAACAAACCTGTATTTGTAACCAAAGCTTCACTAAGCTTCTTTTGGTTAGCCTCTGTAAGATTCTCCTTACAGTTTCCTTTCTAGTATCCAGGCTTATTGCAGTGGAAGCAAACTCCTTTGCTATCTGCATCAGTCTTGTTCTTATTGTCCTTTATTTTTGCCTTTCCATTTACCTTCTTTGAATTGTTCTTCTTTTAAGAAGATCCTTTGGCCCTCTTGGTTGAAAAGTGACTCTTTACTTTTTCAACATGTTTAAGCAACTCAGGCAGGCTGACATATAGCTTGTTCATGTGGAAATTCACAACAATTTGTGAGAAAGAGTCCGGAAGTGATTGCAAGATCAAATCTTGGATCAACTCTCTATCCATTAAAACCCAGTTGTCCCAATTGTTCAATCAGATTGATCATTTTGAGGACATTTGTCTATACTATAGTGCCATCGGTTATTCTAGATTGGAAGAGGTCCTTAGATATCTTATATCTAATAGTCCTACTTTCCTCACCCTCCAACTCCTTGAAGGTGCATCCATAGTTTCATGCTGACGCTGAAGCTCGTTACTCATGGATGCGAGCATGATGCATTGAGCCAACTGTGCATCATCTTGCCACTTTCTAAAAGTAGCAATCTCTTCCTCTGAGGCATTGTCTGCAACCATTGCAGGGATAGGCATATTAAGGACATAAGATAGCTTTTCAGCCTTGAGAACTATTCTCAAATTCTTTAACCAGTCCTTTATTTTCATCCGGTTAATTAGCATCTAATATGCTCCGCAGTGATAGTGAATTAGACATTGTAAAATTCTATAAATGAACAACATTTTAGCATACATTCATTTTAATTAATTACCAAAATAAATTAGGTCTTTATTTTAAATTGGTATCTCCCACTATTTTCATCAAACTATATTACCCTCAATATACAGTTCGGCAAATCTAATTAAAGATTTGCTAGTGAGAATAAGGATCCCATTTCAAATGTATATAGCCTTGTGTGTGCACAACAAACTATATATAAATAAATAGGTAGACAACTATTGTCAATTACATCACTATGTAACTCCTTGTATTTTGCCTCATAGATTATAATGGTCAAGTGTGTGCACATCCGAACTAAAATAATCTAAGTTAAGTCCAACCTAGCACTTCTATATATTCGAAAGAAAACACTGTCCTTGTGTGTGCACAACAAAACAATATCATTCAGTCTATGTATAAGCATCAAATGTGATAAAACAACATCTTAAATATTTAATACTCGCCTCGTGTGTGCACAACAAACTCATATTAAATATTTAATACTCTATTGCATGGTAAAGCAATAGAGTATTAAATATTTAATACTCGCCTTGTGTGTGCACAACAAACTCATATTAAATATTTAATACTCTATTGCTTTACCATGCTAGAAGGCGACGTTCGATATTCCTAATATCTTTGAACGCTTAGGATTTAATATAATTTCTTTGAGGGGTTTGTTATTATTTGTCTCATCTTGTTAAGCGCGCATGCACATATATATATAAAATACGCGTCATATTATTTAACATGCGAAGCATGTTGGATAATATATAATATACATATATTAAGCATGCACATATAGAATACTATATTCTACCCAGATTAATTATGGACTTTTATTCTAGTTTGGTTCACTAGAGCCACCAAGTGAACCAAAAGGTCAAACCTAGGGTGCAAGAACAAAATTTAAATATAACTATTATATTTAAACCCGAGCTCCATTACAAACGGGTCTTCAAACGCTCCTTGCTCCTTAGTCTCCAATTCTTCAAGTAATTCTAACTAAACCTATTACATAAACTATTTACAATAAATAGAAACTTTGATCAGCAGTCAAGGGGAGGTACATAGGAGAAAGATAGAATTTACATCAAGAAAAACTAGAGAAGACGAGGTACGCAGACCCCATTTATAAAAACACATTCATTCAAACATCCACTAAAATAAATCCAATCACACATTGGTTAGTAGTCCATAATCAATCCCTATTTATTATCATACATATCTCCATATGTATCAATAAATAACATTTTTCTCATGAATAACAAAACCATTCCATATATGCATTGATATCATTTAATGGGCAATTAAAAGTTTACTAGAAATCCAATTTTGAAACAAAAATAAACTCCTTTATTTTAATCAAAATTTAAATCATAATAAACTTATTTATTTTATTTTATCCAATTTTGAATAAAAATAAACCCTTTATTTTTAATCAAATTCCAAATCAAAATAAACTCTTTTATTTCAATTAACATGGAATCCAATTTCAAGTTCAAAACAAACTCTTTTATTTTAACTTAAAATTGTTGGAAAATAAAATATGTTGAATCCTATTCCTTATCAAAATAAACATCTTTATTTTTTAAGGAAACATGGAATCCTATTCCATATGTGAATAAACTCCTTTATTCCAGGAAATATGGAATCCTATTCCATATGTGAATAAACTCCTTTATTCTTAATTTATAACAATTAAATAAACCATTTATTTTAATTGAAGGAAAATTCTATTTTTCGGATTCTGCTGGTCGGCGCAGATGCGCCCCGAATGAACTGGGGCGCAGCTGCGCCCCAGCGCAGCTGCGCTCCAGAGTGAACTGGAGCTGGCCCAGCTGCGCCGCGTCGCTGATCCAGAAAAATTGATTCTGCCAAAAAATTTCGATCCAATCACATACCATACACATATGGAATCATCATAATCGATAATTAGCACAAGGTTAGGCTCTGATACCACTGTTAGGTTTGTATATAGCGCGAACATGCAATCAAATTACATAAATAGTGCGGAAGCGCGATAAAACAGATTTTAAAAATTTTCATACAAACCATCACCATGATCATCCATGTGCTCAATTATCAATTAAAAGAAAGAGATAGAGACTAAGAAATTATACCCTCGTAGAACCGTGCTTCCTCGGGTACAAGTTCACCTCCAATTCCTTCGCGTTCTCCTTGAATTCCACCGATTAAATTCCTACCTTTGATCAACGTTAGCCACCCAAGTGTTTGGCCTCTAGAGGTGATCCACCAAGGAATAATAGTTGTTCAAGAAGATGGGTGTTGGCAAAACCCTAGTTTCTATCTCTATAGAAATTGTAAGTACTCTCTCTCTCTCTCCAATTCTCATGGAAGAGTGTGTAAATTGTCTAACCCCAAATCATGATAAGACTCCTCTTATTTATAGATTTAGGGAACCCTCCTAAACTATTTAGGATTAGGGTTTTTATTTTAATTAAACTCCTTTAATTAATTGAACTCCTAATCCAATTAGGAATTCATGAGAGAGTACTTCTATTAATTAATTCCCAATCCCTATTAGGAATTAAATAATAGTAATTGTAATAATAATAATAAGACTCTTCTTATTAATTTATATTTAATATTTACAAAATATTAAATAATAAATATTAAGCTATTTAATTTATTCTATCTCCATAGATTAAATTAAATACACTTAACTTATTATCACAATTATGCCATTTACTTCTTAAATAAATATTTTACTTTTGCGGTGTGACCCTTTAGGTTCTCCATATTAAACCGGTTGTGAATAAATCAATTAGAACAATTCTAATCTTATTTAAATAAATAAATTAAACTATTTAATTCATTTAAATAAATAATATTTATTCTACAATAAGGGTAAACCCCCTTAGCGATCAACGACTTTACAGATAATATAGATTTCAACATTAATCACAAAAGAACCTTTCAGTGAATAGTTACCGTACAATTCAATCCTTCTACCATACAATGTCCTAATTAAATATAAGACATGAAATTACTGTCAAGTCTTATTTTATTTAATTATATATATTTAGATTCTCAAATGCACAACTCTGATAATGCAAATTAGAAACTCCTTTCTAATTTCATTCTGCTTTGGCCAAAGACTTCTGAGTCGTCATTTATCGAATCACATAGGACATTCTCTCCTTTTACTATAAGTGGTAGATTCTTTGTTGATCATTCACCTATCTCCATGTATAACTTATTATACCCAATCATACCTTTTGATATACCCTTAGGGTCTTAAGAGACATGTCAAAGTATAACTCATCATACACAAGATACTATGATGATCTCAAGTCCAAGGATCACTTGTACTACTATGACTAGAGGAATTCCTATTGACAGGCGAGTAAAACTCCATTAGATATTCCTTAGCGAGCCACGTTCAGTGAACTTATTCTCTAATAAGCACCTACATACTTGCTTTAGTGTCTCTACATAAATGATTATGAGATCAATTGTGACACCCCCAAATCTGGGTACTTAATTCCCACTGATTTGGTGTTCACTATAACATACAATCACATCTAACTACCCATAATCAAGAACAATTAAATAAACTTAAAGAATTATCTTCCCAAAATGGGTTACATCTCCAAACTATTAAATAATCAAATCCCAGGTTATCATAACCTTAATACATTAAATGCGGAATAAAATATAGTCTAAAACAAGTCTGGTACAAATGTTCATCAATTAAATATTAAATCTATAACTATTTCTGCATCTTGCCCTTGCCCTTACTGGTGGACGGCTCGTCCTGCTTCTCGGGCTTTGCTGAAATGTTTAGTGCAAGAGTGAGCAAACAATTGCCCACAAGAATGATAACAATAACTTTTAATTGAAATAGAGTTCAAATGAGAAGAAATGATTTTCTGAAGTTAATCAATAAGTAATCAAAGTTTGAATATATCTGAGGGTCTCAAGACCTCGAACTATGTCCTAGGTTAACAAGTATTTTTTTTTACCGTAACCTTTAACAGTCTTAAAGACTATAAATGGACCTTCATCTCGTACTCAGGGGGATCAGCCCTTTGTACAATGTATTGTGCACAAACATTTTAACGCTAAGCGTAATAATCCCCTATGATAGGGTTGTTCATCTCAGTTTATAATAAGAGTCCGTACCAAAAAGAACTTGGCTTGGAACAAGTTTAGATAATCTAAGTTTTTGAAACGCTCATCAACTAAGGACTAGCTGAATTAATAATGGTTTGCTAGTCTAGTTCTTCAATAAAGTTTATATTCGAAGTTTGAATGATAGTCAATAACTGAATAAATAATATCTGGAACAAAATATAATTACTCAACATAATATCAGCCTTGCTTGAATAACAATAAGCTAAGGATAATTAATTCACTCAAAGGAAGTAAACTTGTTGAAATAATAACAAGCTTAAGAAATAAATAACTTGCTATAACAATTTAACAAGTTTAGAGAAAGAAAACTTGCTCAACGTAAAAGTAATAAGTTGAGATAAGGAAACTTGCCTCAAGCGTAGATTACAAATTAAATAATTCACGATCCTTAAATCAACCTATACAATTAATTATAAGATGGTAACATAAATTAGTTACAAAATTTATAATCACTTTAGGTTCCTTTTACCTAATTATAGTATCTCATTTAGCATACTTTAGACTACAAATGCTAAGTAGCAACCATCTCGGTAATACATTAGTCACATTAATATAAGTTTAATTATGCATCATAATTTCCAAGAAAAGAAAATAAATATTTTTTTTTTAAAACAGTAGCGTTTCTCGCCGGGGCGAGAAAAAACTTAACAAAATCGTCGCCGGGGCGAGGATGTCGCCGGGGCGGCGTTTCGCTTAACAATTTTGTCGCCGGGGCGACTCTGTCGCTGGGGCGAAGAAACCAGTTCATTTCTATCGCCGGGGCGATAGACTTGACTGTCGTCTTCCCCAGCTCGCGAACCAGTGAAAACTTAGGCCAATTTGGCCAAAATTTTCCGAATTCTACCATCCAGAAAACAAGTTAAATATACCCAAACATCATATATGACATAAAATATTTACCTAACATGTTCTGTAAACATCTTAATCATTCAAACTCATAAACAACTAGTTTAAAACCAAAAATTCACTGTTAAAACCAAATATTCAAGTTTTAACCATTCTTATGAAATTAAACTCTGTAAATTCATTTTCCAACCAATTTAAACAATTCTTTTAGCATTACTCATATTTTTCATCAAATAATCATAAACAATTATCAATTTACCGATTAATAATCAATTAGAGCATCAATTAACATATATATATGCCATACATGAAATAAAACTCTGTAAAAACAAAGACTTCACTCTAAATCATGTTTTCATGAATTAATACCCCTAAATTGATTATTAATCAACATATAATCATCTAACACATGATTACTACTAATTACAACAACTAATTCATATATTTGGCACATAAATTCATATACAGAGAAATAAAACATAGTAAACAGTTTATACCTTCAAATTCTTAGAAATTTGATTAAGCTACCTTGGTTTTAGAAATTCTTTCTCCAATAATCCAAGCTTCTCTCTCAAATTCTCTCTTTTCTCTCAACTCTCAAATTCACAGAGTTTTTCTTTCTCTTTTCTCTCTGTTCTTCTCTTTTCTTTTCTTTCTTTCAACTGACGTTCTATTATTGATATAACTGATATAATACAAACTGATGATTTATTTTTAAAAATAAAAACTGATGTTTTAAATAATAATAACGTATAATCTAACTTAATTCATCAGTTATAAAATTCAAAAGCCATAAGGCTATGTTTGGCAAACTAGTAAAAAAAATAACTCATTATTCTAACTAAAGGCTTGTTTGGTAAACACTAATAAGAATAACCTATTATTCTTATGTCTTGTTTGGTAAAACACAATTAAAATAATCCATTATTTCCAAACAAAGATCATAGGGCCTTGTTTGGTAAAATTAAATTAAACACTTTCTCATTTATTCTAATAAATCATTATAACATATAGTTTAAAATGTCACACTTCTAATTTAATTGAACTTATTATTCAATTAAACCTTACCAACTCAAATAATAATTTCATTTAACAAATAACAATAATACCAAATAAATTCTTTTATTCAAATAAATCATTTATTTAAATAAATCTCTTCATCATCTAATTTAATCATTAAATCAAATTAGAATAACAAATCATACTTAAATTAATATTTAACATTATTAAACGTAACATATACCCATTCCACAAAACTTAATAAATTATTTATTAAACTCAATAAATTAATAAAAATATTTATATAATACAACAAATATTTTTATTCAATCACAAAAATTTGCATTCGTTACATCTTTCCCTCCTTAAAAGGATTCTGTCCCCAGAATCACAACGCAATTAAACTCATTTGTTACATTCTCCCCTCCTTACAAAGATTCTGTCCCCAGAATCGTAATACAAAAGTTAAACAAATAAGTGAGGGTAATTCTGCATCATTTTATCTTCGAGTTCCCACGTAGCTTCTTCAGCACTGTGGTTCCTCCAGATTACCTTAACGGAAGGTATCACTTTATTGCGAAGCACTTGCTCTTTCCTGTCTATTATCTGTACAGGAACCTCTTCATAGGATAAATCTTGTTCAAATTGTATTGGTTCGTATTCGATTACATGCTTATAATCGGGCTTATACTGTCGTAGCACCGATATATGAAAGACATTGTGGACGTGGCCTAACTCAGGAGGTAAAGCTACCTCATAAGCGACCTCACCCACCCGTTTCAGTACTTCAAAGGGTCCAATGAATCGCGGACTTAGTTTACCCTTCTTTCCAAATCTGATTTTCCCTTTCCAGGGAGATACTTTGAGAAACACGAAGTTGCCGACCTCAAATTCGCGATTTTGTCGGTGTTGGTCAGCATACTTTTTCTGCCTGTCTTGAGCGGCTATCAGTCTGGCTCTTATTACATGAACAATCTCAGCAGTTTGTTGCACCAGCTCGGGTCCTAATAGTCGACGTTCACCAACCTCATCCCAGCATAACGGAGTTCTGCATTTCCTTCCGTACAACGCTTCGTAGGGTGGCATGCCGATACTGGCGTGATGACTGTTGTTGTAAGAAAATTCGACCAAAGGTAAATGATCATCCCAGTTGCCCTTGAAATCCATTGGACTACACGCTCTCAGCATGTCCTCCAACGTTTGAATTGTTCTTTCACTCTGGCCATCGGTTTGAGGATGATAGGCTGTACTCATTCGCAACTGTGTCCCCAAACAAGTTTGCAGACTCCTCCAAAACTTTGATGTGAACCGCGGATCCCTGTCTGACACTATTGATACTGGAACACCGTGCCTCGAGATAATTTCTTTGATATATAACTTCGCCAGCTGATCTAAAGTGAATCTGACTTTGATTGGTAAAAAGTGCGCTGATTTCGTCAGTCGATCCACGATGACCCATATCGCGTCATATCCCTTCTGAGTAGCTGGAAGACCTACCACGAAATCCATCGTGATATGCTCCCATTTCCATTCTGGTATCTCCAAAGGCTTGTAGCGAGCAAACCACTTGGTCGTTGATGTTCTGCTTTTACTCGCTGACAGGTTAGGCACTTCGCAACACACTCAGCAACCTCTCTTTTCATGTTTGGCCACCAGAAATGTTGGCGAAGATCTTGGTACATCTTCGTACTTCCTGGGTGAACCGAAAATCTTGAACTATGGGCTTCGGTCAAAATCTCTTCTCTGATCTTTAGTTCTGCCGGAACCCAAATTCGGCGTTCAAATCTAAGCAGTCCTTCAGTGTCAACTTTGTATTTAAGCTTTTCGCCCTCAAGCAATCTTTTCCGTATCTCAGCACATTCCTCATCTTTGAGTTGCGCTTCCTTCACTTTTTCCACCAGAGTTGGTTGGGTTTCTATCTGAAATAATTTTTCGGTCGACGTCATCTGATTCTTTACTTCTAGTTCCAACTTAGCCATTTCCTCCACGAGCTTCTCCTGAGCGGTTAACAAAAACAATTTCTCCCGACCCTTTCTGCTCAAAGCGTCTGCAACCACATTGGCTTTTCCCGGATGGTATAGGATTTCACAATCATAGTCCTTGATTAACTCTATCCATCTCCTTTGCCGCATATTCAAATCTTTTTGTGTAAAAATATACTTCAGACTTTTATGGTCTGTGTATATTTCACACTTCTCCCCATAGAGATAGTGTCGCCAGATTTTCAGAGCAAACACCACAGCTGCTAACTCTAAGTCATGGGTCGGATACCCTTTTTCATAGTCTTTTAGTTGGCGCGATGCATATGCAATAACCTTTCCATTCTGCATCAACACACAACCAAGTCCCTTATGCGATGCGTCGCTATACACCACAAAATTTCCTGTATCATCTGGCAAAGACAATACAGGTGCCGAACTTAGTCTCTTCTTTAGTTCTTGGAAACTCTCTTCGCACTTCTCCGTCCAAACAAACTTCACTGATTTTCTTGTTAAATTGGTTAACGGAGTGGCGATTCTCGAGAAATCTTGAATAAAACGCCTATAATATCCTGCCAAACCTAGGAAACTCCTCACTTCTGACGGTGTTTTCGGCTGATCCCAGTTTATCACAGCTTCGACTTTTGATGGGTCTACCGATATTCCGTCCTTATCAATCACATGCCCAAGAAATTGCACACGTTCCAACCAAAATTCGCACTTCGAAAATTTTGCATACAATTTCTCTTTCCTTAACGCCTCTAATGTCACCCTCAAATGCTCGACGTGTTCTTCCTGAGTTTTGGAATATACGAGGATGTCGTCTATAAACACCACTACGAATTTATCCAGAAATGGTTTGAACACCCTATTCATTAAGTCCATGAATGCTGCAGGCGCATTCGTTAAACCAAATGACATAACCAAAAACTCATAGTGACCATATCTAGTTCGAAATGCCGTCTTTGGTATATCCTCCTGTCTCACCTTCAACTGATGGTACCCACTTCGTAAATCTATCTTTGAAAAGTACCTTGCCCCCTTTAGTTGATCAAACAGGTCATCGATCCTTGGCAACGGATACTTGTTTTTGATCGTGACCTTGTTCAATTCTCTATAATCAATGCAAAGACGCATTGATCCATCCTTCTTCTTAACAAATAACACCGGCGCTCCCCACGGCGAAACGCTTGGTTGAATATACTTTTTATCTAGCAACTCCTGTAGTTGCGCCATCAACTCCTTTAATTCCACTGGAGCCATTCGATACGGGGCCTTCGATATAGGGGCCGTTCCCGATGCTAAATCAATCACAAACTCGATTTCCCTATCTGGCGGTAATCCTGGTAAATCTTCAGGAAACACGTCCACGAAATCTCTAACCACTGGTATCTCTTCCAACTTTGCACCTTCCTTTCGCATATCAACTATGTAGGCTAGATACCCTACACAGCCTTGCCTCAACATCTTTCTGGCTTGCATCATCGTCAGACAACTCGCTTGTCTAGGCGATTTGCTACCATAAAATACAACCTTTGACGGAGTCATAAGGTTTATACACTTCTTTTGACAGTCAATGACTGCCCCATGATTAGTCAACCAATCCATACCCAATATAACGTCAAAGTCCCCAAGTCGAATTGGGATCAAGTTTACCGTCGTTATCTGACCCTTAATATCTATTTGACAATCCTTGTGGATAAGTTTAACAGGAATTATTTCCCTATTCGCAATCTCTATGTTCATAGGGTAATCTAGTTCTTCCTGGGGTAATTCTAAGTTCTTAGCAAAATCATCGGATATAAATGAGCAAGTAGCACCCGAGTCAAACAATACATAAGCAAATTAATATTATTGACTGGAATGATACCTGACACCACATCCTTTGACTGCACAGCGTCCTGCACCGTCATGTTGAACGTTCGAGCGGTAGGTCGGTTGGGCTGTGTCGGTCCGGTGATAGTCAGATTACCTCCACCGCTGCTCCCTTTTCCTGCACCAGCTCCTCCTGTAGCTGTTTTCTTAGGGCACTCTCTGGCGAAGTGATCCTTCGACCCGCAAATGAAACATGCTCCTTTCTTCGGATTAGGGCAATTTGGTGAAATATGGCCCTCTTGTCCACAGTTGAAGCACACCCGCTTACCCTTCAAACAAGCACCCATATGGCTCTTCCCACAGTTGCTGCACACCTCTATCTTCTTCTTCTGATTACCCTGCTGACTTCCCACAGAGTTACTATCATTCCACTTCCTTTTCTGATTACTGCCCCCATGGCTACCACTTGCTTTGTTTTCATTCTCATTCTTCTTTTTCTTCTGCTCCTGGTTGTACTTTGACAGAGCATCACTGCCTCCTTCAGCGATAATTGCCTTTTCTAGCACTGCCGCCGCAAATGAACTTAGTTGAAACAACGAAACTCTACTATATAACCAGGGTTTCAGTCCCTGCTCAAATCTCCTAGCCTTCCGCTCATCCGTGTTAACCTGATATGGCGCAAACCTTGCCAGCTCATTGAACTTTGCAGCATATTTCAGGTACCGTCATAGTACCTTGCTTCAGCTCTAAGAACTGCACTTCCATCTGGTTCTGCGCGCTTACTGGGAAGTATGTCTCGAAAAATATTTCTTTAAACCGCTCCCACGGTATTATACCCTGACCACCACGAGTTTTGTTTGCCTGCCACCAGTAGCTGGCTTCTGATTTCAGCATGAATGTCGCAAATGCCGTTTTCTGGTCTTCACCGACTCTGGCGACATCGAACACTTTCTCCATCTCCATAATCCATGTTTGAGCTTCAATCGGATTCATGGAGCCCTGAAATTCTGGAGGTCCGACAGCCTTGAAGTCTTTGAAGGTCGTGGCCTGCGCTTGGGGTTGGTTCGCAAAGGCTCCCGTTAACAAATTTACCAACTGCTGCATGGGATTAGCGTTGGCTTCTTCGTTGTTAGTAGATCCCTCGGGGGTCTGTTGACGTTTTGGTTGTCTTCTTGGAGGCATTTTACTGTTAAGAATTCTCGTTATTAAACTATTGCTCAATTACTCAAACATTTAAGTCTTAACTTAAACATTTATGAACAACACTTAAATACGTAACACATCTGATAAACTTTCACATTTTATTCATTAACTGCTTAAAAACATAATAGAGATAACATCGTAGTTATTTACATCAAATCATCTATCCTGAAATCACAAAGTTCCAGGATTACATCATTATTTTATCCCATTAAAAAAAAACTGGGATTAATCAACTTATTAACTCATAAATTTCATAATAACATAACTAATCATAATCTATGATGACATCCCACGACGTACAGCTTCCTGGCGTTCCTGCTCCATAATGCGTGTCATCATCCTACGATCCATCACATCTGGATGACGATTAGCTCGATATTGAGCTCTGTCTATGGTAGTATGAAAAATATACTCCATCTCATCAATCTTGGCCTTCTTTGACCGCATTTCACACTCAACACGATCTGCACGATCGGCCTCCCTCAGCCAAGCTGTCTCCGCTCTCGCCCGCTTAGCTGACTCCTCTTTCAACTCATCTCGTACAATCTCATTCCTGGCTATCAACTGTCCGCGTCGATACTCAGACTGTGCTAGCCTCTGCTCAGCCTCTGCAAGACGTGAAGAAAGGTCTTGGATCTCAGCATCCTTCTGCTCTAGAGTGGTTTGACGTTCTGCAGCCTGTTCCTCTAACTCCTCCTTATCACTCTCTACATGAACCAACTTCCACTCCACGTCTCCAAGACGTATGTCTAGCTCCACAATCTCACCGCTCTTCTGCTCCAAATCAGACTGTCGCTCCGCCAGCTGCCTCTCTAACTCCTCCACTCTGTCCTGCAACTCTATGTTGCGATCATACACCTGCTCGTACATCTGAACACTCAAAGTAGATAATGATATCCCCTCAGGGTCTTCCTCCTCCTCCTCAACCTCTTCAGGGTCCTCCTCAGGATCCTCCTCAGGGTCCTCCTCAGGATCAGTCTCAGGCTCATACTCGTGACCTGTAACTGTAACCAATGGAGATAGCTCCCTCTGCACTAGCTGCTCATGAACCACGTGAATATCTCGGGGCTCCTCCTCCCTAGTCTGGCTGGGCTCTCCTCTATCAGTCAACCTGACAACAAAGTTTTAAGTTTTAATTACTAATTAACAATACTCGATAATACTCGCGAGCACTTAAGTTTATTATCAAATAAGCACATAGCACATAATCGTTTTGTTGTCTTTTATGAATTTCCGTAATTCATTCCTTAGAACTCGATAAGAGTTTATCACCACTATATTCTCTATCTTCTAAAAGGCTACTACCCTAAGGTTTTCCCCACCTAAAGGTTCATAACCTACATCTCTGATACCAACCTGTGACACCCCCAAATCTGGGTACTTAATTTCCACTGATTTGGTGTTCACTATAACATACAATCACATCTAACTACCCATAATCAAGAACAATTAAATAAACTTAAAGAATTATCTTCCCAAAATGGGTTACATCTCCAAACTATTAAATAATCAAATCCCAGGTTATCATAACCTTAATACATTAAATGCGGAATAAAATATAGTCTAAAACAAGTCTGGTACAAATGTTCATCAATTAAATATTAAATCTATAACTATTTCTGCATCTTGCCCTTGCCCTTACTGGTGGACGGCACGTCCTGCTTCTCGGGCTTTGCTGAAATGTTTAGTGCAAGAGTGAGCAAACAATTGCCCACAAGAATGATAACAATAACTTTTAATTGAAATAGAGTTCAAATGAGAAGAAATGATTTTCTGAAGTTAATCAATAAGTAATCAAAGTTTGAATATATCTGAGGGTCTCAAGACCTCGAACTATGTCCTAGGTTAACAAGTATTTTTTTTTACCGTAACCTTTAACAGTCTTAAAGACTATAAATGGACCTTCATCTCGTACTCAGGGGGATCAGCCCTTTGTACAATGTATTGTGCACAAACATTTTAACGCTAAGCGTAATAATCCCCTATGATAGGGTTGTTCATCTCAGTTTATAATAAGAGTCCGTACCAAAAAGAACTTGGCTTGGAACAAGTTTAGATAATCTAAGTTTTTGAAACGCTCATCAACTAAGGACTAGCTGAATTAATAATGGTTTGCTAGTCTAGTTCTTCAATAAAGTTTATATTCGAAGTTTGAATGATAGTCAATAACTGAATAAATAATATCTGGAACAAAATATAATTACTCAACATAATATCAGCCTTGCTTGAATAACAATAAGCTAAGGATAATTAATTCACTCAAAGGAAGTAAACTTGTTGAAATAATAACAAGCTTAAGAAATAAATAACTTGCTATAACAATTTAACAAGTTTAGAGAAATAAAACTTGCTCAACGTAAAAGTAATAAGTTGAGATAAGGAAACTTGCCTCAAGCGTAGATTACAAATTAAATAATTCACGATCCTTAAATCAACCTATACAATTAATTATAAGATGGTAACATAAATTAGTTACAAAATTTATAATCACTTTAGGTTCCTTTTACCTAATTATAGTATCTCATTTAGCATACTTTAGACTACAAATGCTAAGTAGCAACCATCTCGGTAATACATTAGTCACATTAATATAAGTTTAATTATGCATCATAATTTCCAAGAAAAGAAAATAAATATTTTTTTTTTTAAAACAGTAGCGTTTCTCGCCGGGGCGAGAAAAAACTTAACAAAATCGTCGTCGGGGCGAGGATGTCGCCGGGGCGGCGTTTCGCTTAACAATTTTGTCGCCGGGGCGACTCTGTCGCTGGGGCGAAGAAACCAGTTCATTTCTATCGCCGGGGCGATAGACTTGACTGTCGTCTTCCCCAGCTCGCGAACCAGTGAAAACTTAGGCCAATTTGGCCAAAATTTTCCGAATTCTACCATCCAGAAAACAAGTTAAATATACCCAAACATCATATATGACATAAAATATTTACCTAACATGTTCTGTAAACATCTTAATCATTCAAACTCATAAACAACTAGTTTAAAACCAAAAATTCACTGTTAAAACCAAATATTCAAGTTTTAACCATTCTTATGAAATTAAACTCTGTAAATTCATTTTCCAACCAATTTAAACAATTCTTTTAGCATTACTCATATTTTTCATCAAATAATCATAAACAATTATCAATTTACCGATTAATAATCAATTAGAGCATCAATTAACATATATATATGCCATACATGAAATAAAAACTCTGTAAAAACAAAGACTTCACTCTAAATCATGTTTTCATGAATTAATACCCCTAAATTGATTATTAATCAACATATAATCATCTAACACATGATTACTACTAATTACAACAACTAATTCATATATTTGGCACATAAATTCATATACAGAGAAATAAAACATAGTAAACAGTTTATACCTTCAAATTCTTAGAAATTTGATTAAGCTACCTTGGTTTTAGAAATTCTTTCTCCAATATCCAAGCTTCTCTCTCAAATTCTCTCTTTTCTCTCAACTCTCAAATTCACAGAGTTTTTCTTTCTCTTTTCTCTCTGTTCTTCTCTTTTCTTTTCTTTCTTTCAACTGACGTTCTATTATTGATATAACTGATATAATACAAACTGATGATTTATTTTTAAAAATAAAAACTGATGTTTTAAATAATAATAACGTATAATCTAACTTAATTCATCAGTTATAAAATTCAAAAGCCATAAGGCTATGTTTGGCAAACTAGTAAAAAAAATAACTCATTATTCTAACTAAAGGCTTGTTTGGTAAACACTAATAAGAATAACCTATTATTCTTATGTCTTGTTTGGTAAAACACAATTAAAATAATCCATTATTTCCAAACAAAGATCATAGGGCCTTGTTTGGTAAAATTAAATTAAACACTTTCTCATTTATTCTAATAAATCATTATAACATATAGTTTAAAATGTCACACTTCTAATTTAATTGAACTTATTATTCAATTAAACCTTACCAACTCAAATAATAATTTCATTTAACAAATAACAATAATACCAAATAAATTCTTTTATTCAAATAAATCATTTATTTAAATAAATCTCTTCATCATCTAATTTAATCATTAAATCAAATTAGAATAACAAATCATACTCAAATTAATATTTAACATTATTAAACGTAACATATACCCATTCCACAAAACTTAATAAATTATTTATTAAACTCAATAAATTAATAAAAATATTTATATAATACAACAAATATTTTTATTCAATCACAAAAATTTGCATTCGTTACATCAATCATCCTCTTCATAAGAGCAAGCAACGTATGTACTAATCTATCCGGATTCACTAATCCCCTTTTTAGTAATCCATCGATTAGGAACGATTTTAGTTTGTGAGCTATCTTGAATTTAGATCTCAAATGTATGATCGCCATCATGATTCTAAAAACATTGCTCAAAACTATGGGTTTATCACATTTTATATAACAACACCATGTAGATAAAGTAAAATGCCTTTAACAAACGAATAAGATTACAAAGTATATGCTACATCATATCAAATATGATTGGCTTGTGTGCATACTACTTTCAGTTTTGTCACCTTGTACCGAGGTAAGTTACATATAGCACACTACACCTTATCTGCGTTCGTCCCATAGTATAACATGCAGTCCTGCTCACAAGTATCGATCTTTTGATACCCCATATTCAACCCCTTTACTATCTTTTTCACTTCGTAATAATTCGAGGGCAAAGTATGATCCTTGGGTAAGAACTCACTGATAAGAGAGAGCAAATCATTGAAACCTCTCTCACTGCAGTCATGCTCATTCTTGAAGTGTAAGAACTTTGTAACTGTAGATAGCCTGATGTGCTGATCATTTTTGGGATATAATGGGACCCTCGATTCAGATAACATCTTGTAAAAGGCAGCAGCTGTATCATTTGGCTCTTGTTGAGCACTGCCTGAAGAATGATCGTTTTCAGTCCAATTTATATTGTTAGGCCCATAAGCATCCACCAACATCTCCACGACATCATAGTTATCAACGTTTGAATCACCGTGAACTGGTTGGTCTACTAAGCCGGTCAGTTCCCTCAACTCAGCTGATTCCCCGTGATGGATCCATACGGAATACCCATCCACAACATCACGAGAAAATAAGTTGAATTTAATCTCGTCGGCTTTCTTCCAGATCAAGTTTTTACAGTTGACACACGAGCATCTCATCTTCCTGTTCGGATCATCAGCATGTTCTATGGCTTTGTCCAGAAAGTAGTACACCCCTTCATGGTAAGCTTCCATTAATCCCCTCCTATCAATGGGTATCCTATGGTACATCCAACTCCGGTTGGCTGACATCTTTAACTGAACAAAAGACACATTTAGGTCAGGGATATTCATTCACATGGTTCATGCATGAATTATATTGTCTTAGTATCTTCACTCTACAAGGGTTAGGCTTCTATCCCATTTCTGGATGCGTCTCCTCACTAGTGTCAACACGTTCAGGACGTTTCTACCTGTTTCAAGAAAATTTCGGCAGCACCTCCCCATGGTCTCCAAGTACACGAAATAGACTAAGATAAATTAGTCTAAGTATGCACCCGAAGAACATGTAGAGATAACCGTTGAAAAATCATGAAGATAATTAAAAACGTACTTAACTCATTGACACCGACCTAAGTGAGAGACATAACATCTAGTCACAGTCCCAAACTGGAGACTATTCGACAGTCACTCCTAATGAGTGAATGTCAAACGGGTTTCTAAGCTCCAAACTATACTACATGCGTATTATATATGCAGTTTACTGTAATTGTGGAAAACTAAGCAAATGTTACTTAGTTTATTTGTCCAATGATAAACTAAGTAAATGCTACTCAGTTTAATATTAGTACAATCATTGGAATATATTATACTCTTTCTACTTTATTGTGTGTATTAGTTGAACTAAGTAAATGCTACTTAATTTATTATATTATATTGTATATAATATATTAATATTGCATTTTATTTCCTCATTTAATTTAAATTATTTATTTTAATTAATTTAAAACAATGTAATTTATTTTATTTTAACATAATTTATCTTTTTTTTATTTTTTTATTATAATTTATTTAATTTTATATAATTTTATTTATTTTATGTTATGCTATGTTATATTATTTTATTTTAGATTAAATTAATTTAATATATTTTATATTATTTTATTCCTTTTCATTTTATTTTGTATTATATTATATTTTATTATATTACTTAAATTAATTTAATTTAATTTTCTTTATTTAATTAATTAATTTATAAAATTTTATTTTGTATTATTTAATTTAATTTAATTTATTTATTTATTTTAAAATATTTCATATTTCATTTCATTTCATTTCATTTTATTTTATTTTATTTTATTTTCTTTAATTTATTTCATATTACATTATATCATATTATTTAATTTATTTTCATTAAATTATTTTATTTTAATTAAATTAAATTATTTTATTTTATTTTATTTAATATATTTTATTCTAATTTATTATCAAATTTAATTGAATTTATTAAATTAAAATAAATTTATTCAATTTAGTTTATTTTCTTTTTTTTAAAATTTATTTTGTATTACATTATATTATATAATTTATTTTCATTAAATTATTTTATTTTAATTAAATTATTTTATATTAATTAATTTATTTTAGTAGTAAGAAACTAAGTAAATGTTACTTAGTTTATTTTAATATTGAGAAATTAATTAAATAATATATAAACATGCAACCCCTAAATTTTGGAATTGAATAATTTTGACAGAAATTCCATCGGGAATTCCTTCAGATATAGCACCAAACACTTCATTCGCTACCATACGTAAACATAGATACATTCAGTAATTAAGTTCATACAAAGAACATATATGAGATTATAGGGATATGCTGCAATTTAACCACATCTCCTCCTCTTTCTCCTAAGTAAAGTGCACTGACTGAAAAATTGAAGCAAGTACTGACCGTACCAATACACAAATATTAATCCTAATTTCTACAAAATAATATAAAGTCCCAAAGTTCCAAATAATATGAAGTCCCAAATTAAATGATGTGTAGTGCTAATACACAAATATTAATCCTAATTTCTGCAAAATGTAATCCCAATAATAAAATAAAAACAATTAAAACTACCAATAACAAGTAATCTCAAGGGCAAAAAATTAACCAATACAGATTGAAATTAATTAAGAACTAAGCTTTCTAGGTAACAAATTAAAGTAACTTAAAAGAGGAGAAGGAGGAGGAGATCCACTGGACTGTACGCACTGCCGGATGTGGGCAGTTAGTCATCGCCACAGGTGGGGAGGCACTGGAGGTTCTGCGACGTCGGAAGCGGCGGAGGCTGACGTATGGTGGTGACGACTGAGGGCAGAGAGATGAGAGAATAGAAAGAGAGATGAGAAACTAGGGAGAGAGAACAGATAGAGGAGGCGGCTGGGAGAACTGGTAAATTTTTTAGGTTTTAAAGCATATTTCTGACAGAATTTCCGTCGAAATTATATCCCTCGAAATTATGATATCCTCGACGGATATTCCGTCGGAGATAATCCTCATTCCGTCGAAAATATGTTTGGAGATGGCGGGAACATTGTCGCCATAATGCTTATCTAAATTCCGACGGAATTCTATCAGAATTAAATTATTTTCGAGGAAATTATTTCCGACAAACTATTCCGTCGAAAATAAGGTAACTTCGACGGAACATATTCCGTCAAAAATATTTTCGTCGGACTTAATTTATTTTCTTGTAGTGTGGCAGTTAAGACGTAAAGTGCACCCAATAACCGCTCAAAACGTGTCCTACTCAGCCGAAATAAAGGGAAGTACATTTAGATATTTCAAAATTTTAATTTGACCTTTCCTATTCATTTGATCTAAACTCTCTAGCATTAAATTTTTGTTCTCCCTCCCTTAAGCCCTAGTTTTCTAAAATCTACAAACTTAGACAAACTTTGTTCTTTTCAAGATTAAATCAACACCGCAGAAGATGTCGACCTACCAAGTTATCTTTGAAAATCAACTTTGCTTTGAGGAATTTGAAGGAGTAGATGCTCAACTTTAAGCGGTGCGGACTTTCGTTCAAAAGGTGAGATTTTATGAAGCACTGAGCATGAACACGGATCTTCATCAAAAGGGTTGAAGAGTTTTATCTTAATGGTTCTTGTGTAGATGAGGTTATTATCGCGAGGTGAAGGATGTCAAGCTTACCTATGAAGTGATGAAGATGAACCACTTCGTTGAGTTCGTCAATGAAAGTGTCACTACCTTTGAAGAGGTGGATATGAAGTCTGGGCTAGAGCTCATGGGGTACAAGAAGAACTCAGAGCTTAAGGGGATGCAGAAGAAGAAGTTTCCCCAGAGCTACGAGTTCCTTATCGACATCATCGAAAAATGCATTCTCTGCAAGGACTCAGCCCACGATTTTGTCAACGAACTCCAGCTGAAGATTATGTCAACTATTGTTATGGGGAAACAAATAAATTTTAGAGCCGTTTTGATTTATTGGATCTTTAAATGGTTCAGTGATGCTGAGAAGAAGAAGGAAACGAATAAACCTCTTCTAAAAATATGGAAGGCTTATTAACATCCTCCAGAAGAAGAGGTTGAAGAATCACCTTAAGGACCAGGAGGGAGATATTTTATATGTGAACAAAAAGATAATGAAGAAGCTCTTCGACAACTAAAAGAGGAAACCAGTTAAAATCTTGTGATCGAGGTAGTCTGAGGGGAGTAAAAGGACCCTCAGTGAAGTCCAGAAGCCTGCTAAGACCAAGGGGAAGAGGAAGATTGCCGAAATTAAAGAAAAAACCTCTAGGGGCTCAGCAGCTCCTAAAATTCCTGAGGCATTGGCTTCTACTACTGAGATACCTCCTCGAAATAAAATGAAGAAGAATGAAGAAGGAATAAAATAAATTCTTAAGGACTCTCAAGACGAATCAACTATTCTTGAGACGATGGATGATATTGTCTCTCTCTAAGAGCTGGTCAAACAAAAGGGTTAGAAGGCAAAAAGATCAAGGAAGTGAAAGTAGTATGCACACAAGCCAATCATATTTGATATGATGTAGCATATACTTTGTAATCTTATTCATTTGTTAAAGGCATTTTACTTTATCTACATGATGCTGTTATATTAAATGTGATAAACCCATAGTTTTGAGCAATGCTTTTAGAATCATGATGGTGATTATACTAATGAGATCTAAATTGTAGATTGCTCACAAACTAAAATCGTTCCTAATTGATGGATTAATAAAAAGGGGATTAGTGAATCCGGATAGATTAGTACATACGTTGCTTGCTCTTATGAAGAGGATTATTGATCTCATAATCATTTATGTGGAGACACTAAAGCAAGTATGTAGGTCCTTATTAGAGAATTAGTTCACTGAACGTGGCTCGCTAAGTAATACCTAATGGAGTTTTACTCGCCTGTCAATAGAAATTCCTCTAGTGATAGTAGTACAAGTGATCCTTGGACTTGAGATCATCATAGTATCTTGTGTGTGATGAGTTATACTTTGACATATAAAAGGAGAGAATGTCCTATGTGATTCGATAAATGACGACTCAGAAGTCTTTGGCCAAAGCAGAATGAAATTAGAAAGGAGTTTCTAATTTGCATTAATCAGAATTGTGCATTTGAGAATCGAAATACATATAATTAAATAAAATAAGACTTGACATTAATTCTATGTCTTATATTTAATTGGGACATTATATGGTTGAAGGATTGAATTGTACGATAACTATTCACTGAAAGGTTCTTTTGTGATTAATGTTGAAATCTATATTATCTGGAAAGTCATTGATCGCTAAGGAGGTTTACCCTTATTGTAAAATAAATATTATTTATTTAAATAAATTAAATAGTTTAATTTATTTATTTAAATAAGATTAGAATTGTTCTAATTGATTTATTCACAACCGGTTTAATATGGAGAACCGAAAGGGTCACACCGCAAAAGAAAAATATTTGTTTAAGAAGTAAATGACATAATTGTAATAATAAGTTAAGTGTATTTAATTTAATCTATGGAGATAGAATAAATTAAATAACTTAATATTTATTATTTAATATTGTGAAAATATTAAATATAAATTAATAAGAGGAGTTTTATTATTATTATTATTACTATTATTATTATTTAGTTGTTAAAAGGGTTTGGAAATTAATTAATAAAAGTACTCTTATAAATTCCTAATTCGATTAGGAGTTTAATTAATTAAAGGAGTTAATTAAAATAAAAGTCCTAATCCTAAATAGTTTAGGAGGGTTCCCTATATCTATAAATTAGAGGAGTCTTATCATGATTTAGGGTTAGATAGTTACACACTCTTCCATAAGAATTGGAGAGAGAGAGAGTACTTGCAATTTTCTATAGAGATAGAAACTAGGGTTTTGCCAACACCCATGTTCTTGAACAACTATTATTCCTTGGTGGATCACCTCTAGAGGCCAAACACTTGGGTGGCTAATGTTGATCAAAGGAAGGAATTTAATCGGTGGAATTCAAGGAAAACGCGAATGATTTGGAGGTGAACTCGTGCATGTGGAAGCATGGTTCTACAAGGGTATGATTCTCATACTCTATCTCTTTCTTTTAATTGATAATTAATCACAAGGATGATCATGGAGATGGTTTTTATGAAAAATTTTAAAATCCATTTTATTGCGCTTCCGCACTATTTATGTAATTTGATTGCATGTTCGCGCTATATACAAACCTAACAGGAAGTCCACTGTTCAACCTCCTCCCAAGTCCACTCGATCTGCCGAGCTAATCATAGAGCCTACCAGCTCTCCGATTGTAGAGCCGAAAACAGCAACAGATGATGATGAGAAGGCTTGGATGGATGTTATGTTGGAGCCACAAAAAGTGAAAGAAGTGATGGTTGTGAGGTTTCTGAACCTGAGCTAAAGAAAAGAAGATTAATAAAGATGTTGAAGAAAAGCTCAAACTCAAAGAAGAAGAAGAAGAGAACCCCAGAACTAGCCAAGACAGTTGAAGCTACTTCTTAGGGGGAGAGGTCAATTTCAAGCTCTTCCGATGATTCCTTAGAGCTTACAAGGATCATTGAGTCAGTTGTAGAGGACATCAGAAGAGAGCTAAGTCAAACTACTTCTGAGCCCATAGATACTCAATCTCAGGGGGAGCAACCAGATGATATATTTGAAGACCCTTTAATCTCTGAAGAGACAGGAGCATGACAAATAAATTTGGAATTCTTAGGCGAATATCTCTATGATAATGTAGGAGAAGTCATAGACAGAAGCACTACTATCTATGATAGATATAGTGACTTACTGTTCTACTTTTTTCCTGTCATGTCCTGGCTAAAGGCACTCCTATAAAGAGATCTGAGCTACATCACTTGGACATTATCGTCACATCCTAATGTCAAAGCGTTATCTTAGAATTTCTTGAGGGTCATCAACTTCGCCTTAAGAACAATTTCTAATGATGAATCTTCTTCTTTAGGTATATACAATAAATTTACATTCATTTCTCATTCTTTATTCTTTTAAACCTAACCCCCTTCTTGCAATGAAGCAATCGTAGAGTCCAAAACTACGAGCGCTGAGCAATCGTCGAGGCAACACTCTAACTCCACAATTGTAGAGTCCCAAGACCTTACAATCGATGTACAAATTCCTAACTCCTCGATCGTAAAATCCCAAAACCCTATGATTAAAACACAAAATACTCCCTCTCCTATACATATATCTTCTTCACCTGACATCTCTCCTATACATAAACACTCATACTCACCATCTCCTCCACCCTCTCCGATCGCAAAGTTATCTACCTCTCCAATCGTTGAGTCTCATAACTCTCTAAATATAGATACCCAAACCCAAACTGACCCTCCTGTAAATACTCAAACCATTGACTATACAGATATACCATTGATGAATGCATAATATTTATTTATTTTGATTCCTTTATATTTAGTTTTATTGCATATTTTATTGTGTACATGAGCGTATTATGGTATTTATTCATTTCAGGAATAATTGGAGTTGATAAGAAGAAAAGAGGAAAAATTAGATTTTTTGATGGTTCGGCATGGGGCGCGCCTAGATTGTAAAGGAACTAGAGTGGGGCGCGCCATAGCTGGATGAGTTTCGGTAGGAGTAGTGCGGGTCGTGCCGGTAAAGGCTTGTGGGCGGTGCGGGGCATGCCTAACGTGCGGGAAATAATTTTGGCTTTGCGATTTTTCAAGAATTCTACTCCAATTTGGATTATTATTTCTTAGGACTTTAAAATTTTATTCTAGGAGTATAAATAGATGTTCCTAGTCAAGTTTTAGAGATACTTAGCTACATCATTGAAAACCCTAGACTTTGAGGCAAGATTGAAGGCATGTCAAACTAAGCTCTATATTTTCAGTTCTAAAGGATGTTGAACCTTCTTTACAATAAATGGTTTGATTAAGTTTATATTATTTATTCATTCTTACATGATATTTATTCTCTATAATCTATTTACATTGATTGTTTGTTATTTGATTGGATTGATTTAATGTGGCCAGTTATATTAATCTGATTAATATCATCTGCTAGACGAAGATATATTATTAAGTAAACGATATTGTATCTGATCATAAGTAGCGATTAGTGATACATGATTATGGTCAAACTTTTGAGTATTACTATGATTATCAAAAAATAAGTTAAATAATCCCTAATTGTGTGATTGTTTCTTGGAATAACCTAATTCTCTAATTCTTAATGTCGTTGTTATATTAAATATAGACTGATAGATCTGGGTTGTATGATAGTTAGGGTCTAGTGGTGGCGATTCTCACATTAGATTTAAAACCTAAGGGAAATTTCGGATAATTAACGATTGTTATTATCTAGGGTTATTAATTTCATTGAAGGATACATCTTGTTAAACTTAGTTAATCTATTGTTCTGAAAATGTGAAACTAAACTGAAGAACTGAAGTTTTACATTCATTGGTTATTTTTATTATTTTGAATTCTGTTTTTATTAATTAGATAATCAAACTCAAAAACCCCATTTATACTTATTGTTAATTAGTTGAGAAACCTTAGAATAAATTTAGGACAAAATCACTCTTTGTGAGATCGATTCTTGCTTATCGCTATACTGATTTTTGTATTAATAGAGTAATAGTAAGGTTTAATTTTAGAGTGTAAACGACAACTCTCAAATTTTGGCGCCGTTGCCGGGGAGTGTTATTTATTTTTATTTATTCTTTGTTTTATTTTATTTTTAGTTTATGACTCGATCCTCTCACTCTCTTGAACTAAATTTTGATCTAAAAATAGAGAACACTGCACGCATGTTAAGGAAGGAGGCTCATTAATCCCAAAGCACTACTGCAGATTCAGACAAAGTTCCATCACTGGGGCTCAACATAACACTTGAATTACTTTTAAACAATTCATCTAGTGATTCGGATGAAGAAAAGAAGGTTGCTCCAAATAATAACAAGACTTTAAAAGAGTTGTCTGCTCCTAATTTGAACCAATAACCTTTGTGCATTGAATATCCTACTTTAACTGATGCTTTTGAATTTAAATCTGGACTCATCGACCTTTTGCCTACTTTTCATGGTCTCACAGGTGAAGATCTATACAAGCACTTAAAGAAGTTCCATGTGGTGTGTTCAACTATGAAGCCACAAGGAATAATGGAGGAACAAATCAAGCTTAGAGCTTTTCCAATCTCACTAGCGGATTTGGCAAATGATTGGTTGTACTATGTTCCTTCAGGATCGATATAATCATGGAATGACATAAAAAGGCTGTTCTTAGAGAAGTACTTTTCTGCTTCAAGGGTGGCTAACATAAGGAAAGAGATATGCGAAATCCGACAATTCAGTGGAGAAACACTCTATGAATATTGGGAGAGATTCAAGAAGCTGTGCTCTAGCTGTCCACCCCACCAAATTGATGATCAACACTTAATTCAATACTTTTATGAGGGGCTTCTACTAATGAATAGGAGTATGATTGATGCTGCTAGCGGAGGAGCAGTAGTTGACGAGACTCCAGAGGTTGCAAAGAACTTGATTGCAAACATGGCAGCCAACTCACAATAGTATAGAACCTGAAATGATCATACACTGAAAAGGGTAAATGAGGTGAGAACAAGTAATATTGAGCAATAAATTTTCGACTTAACTGTTATGGTTATACAAATGACTACATGAAATGTGCCAGTAGCAAAGGCTTGTGGAATATGCTTAATGGCAGGTCACAACATAGATGCATGCCTAACATTGCAAGAGGATGAGACTGTGCAACAAGCTAATGCAGTGGGAAATTATCAGGCATAACCGCAGAGAAAGTATGACCCCTACTCGAACACTTACAATCCAGGTTAGAGGGATCATCCCAATTTTAGTTATGGAGGAAATAGGCCACCAGCGCAGGGTGTTTTCTCCCCTAGGCAGTAAGGATTTCATCCAGCTCAACAACAGTATCCACCTAAACAAGCATCACCTGCTAATTCAGGAACATCACTTGAGGATATGTTCAAAGCATTCATGAACCAAACTCAGCAGTTTCAACAAGAGATAAGGACTTCCATCCATAATTTGGAGAATCAAATGAGTCAACTTGCTACTACAATTGGTCGATTGGACTCTCAAGGTTTAGGAAAGCTACATTCTCAAACTGTTGTCAATCCGAGAGAGAATGCTAGTGCTATAACTTTGAGGAGTGAAAAACAGATGGATACACCAAAAGTTACTATTGAGTTTGATGAGGATAAAGCTAAGGAGGACAAAAAAATATCTAAGGTAATGCCTAACCCTCCTATCCAGCTTAAGACTAATTTTTTACCCTTTCCCCCGAGCAATCCTAAAACTTCAAAGAAAGATGAGCAAGAAAATGAGATTTTGGAAACTTTCAGAAAGGTGGAGGTGAATATTCCTCTATTGGATGTAATTAAGCAAGTGCCAAGGTATGCACGATTTTTTTAAAAAAATATGCACTAATAAAAGGAAATTGAAAGATGATGAAAGAGTCACTGTGGGTGAGAATGTATCAGTAGTTCTTCAAAGAAAAATGCCCCCTAAATGTAAAGATCTAGGCATATTCACAATTCTATGTAGAATAGGTAATACCAGGTTTGAAAAAGCTATGTTAGATTTAGGAGCGTTAATTAATGTTATGCCATTATCTGTTTATGCTTCTTTAAATCTAGGCCCTTTGAAACAAACTGGTGTTATTACTTAATTAGCTGATCGTACTAACACTTACCCTGAAGGGGTAATTGAAGATGTCTTTGTGGAGGTGAATGAGCTAATCTTTCCTGTAGATTTTTACATTGTGGGCATGGAGGATGATACATCTCCAAATCCTTCACATATTTCGTTAGGGAGACCATTTCTAAAAACAACAAGGACAATGGTTGATGTGCACAGCGAGACCTTAACCATGCAGTTCGATGGAGAAAAGATTCAATTTAATATATATGAGGCCACAAGGTACCTTAGTGATATTAACATTGTTTTTGCTATTGATGTGATTAACTCTTTAGTGTAGAAATCTTTTGAGCAAATACATAAGGAAAACTTGGAGGTTGCCATCAGGAACAGCTTGGAATTGGACAAAGAAGACGAAATTGAGAAGAATTAGGAACTGAGAGAAACTGTGGTTGCATTGCATTGTTTACCTAAAATTTTAGATAAGTATGCAATTAATTCCATTCAATTACCTGTTTGTCATCAAAAGTTATTGTCATCTATTGTACAGGCTCCGGCGTTAGAATTAAAACCATTATCTACACTTGGAATTATGCATATCTAGGGAAGAATGACACACTACCAGTGATTGTGATGCCCTCAAATCCGGGTTCCATAACTTCAACATTTGGTGCTCACGATCCATCATCTTCATACACATTCTATAAACTAAGCAGAATAAATAAATATAAATTGTTCATTACATAAGGTTCTATATCAAATTCCCAAGGTCTAATAACCTTAACTTAAAACATACCCTTAGTAATACCAAAAGGTTTACATAATAAATTACATCAGATAACTTAATAATTAGATGATCATCATAAGCTATTCTTGGACTTTGCCCTTTCCTTTGTCTTTCTTCGTTGAACATTCGGGCTTAACTGAAATAATATCATGATATAGCAAGGGTGAGCAACTACTTCGCTCAGCAAGTTTAAATACAAGAATAATATATATTATGATTGAAAAAGTATTAGACTTGGAATTATCAACAATCGATAATGATTATGAAAGAATCATGAATCAAGTTTCAATAGTTGAATAATTCAATAAATAAATTCTAAGTGGTCGACAATGACTATAAACAAGTACGGAGGTATATCACCTCTTAATAAGTTTTGGTAATCAAGGGGATCTGCCTTTCATACCCGGTGAATGTGCATAACACTTAATACATGGGCAAACAATCGTTTTTCGATATACTACTTTAATAGAAATTAATTTGTTCTTTTTCTCACTCTAAGAATTCGTACTAACAATAGGTTTGGTCAGCTTTTAAAACATATTTGATTTAACAAATTTAAATATGTTCGATCTAGCCAATAAAACTAGTATAGATCTAGCTCATAAATAGTTCATGAATAACAGAACTTAAATTATTTCACAGTTCAATAAATAGAACTGGAATTCAATTGCACTAAATGCAAATACTAATAATCATTATAGATGTGGAATAATCAACAATAATTATCCACTAACATGCTTTGAAATAATAAATCAAGTTTGAGTTAAGAAACTTGCGTAGATGAATATTTCAATAGGGTCAAAGAACTAGCTGTATGTAAGAATTTCAAGGTTAGGAACTTGCCTAGCTACTGCTACTAAATACGTTAATCCCTGCTCTGCGACTACCCTATAGTAATTATAAATTACCCTCAGATCAGTCATGATTAAATATCAATATTGGACTTATTAGACTTACTCAAGAGACACATGCGGTCTGACACGATAACTCTATGATTAGTAAAACCTTGAGAAGGTCGGTGAAGTCACTCTACGATTGGTAGGGTGACTCTACGATTTATTAAAGTCTTGCTGACCTGATGAAGTTATGCCAAGGTCAGATAGTTTGGCTTAATAATGTTCCGTAGTGACTCTACGATCACTATCGAAGCTCTACGATCGAGTAGGGTGGCCTACGGCTAGTTTGTGAAACTCTACGATCGGCAGAGTTCACTCTACGATTGGTCCTAGGACTTAACCAACTTATTCTATGATGTACGAGTGAAGCTCTACGATCAGGCAGTGAAGCTCTACGAACGTAGAGTTCACTTTATGGTCTCTGTTCGACTTGGCGGACTTACTCTACGATTTACAAATGAGCTCTACGACTGGAGTGAAATCACTTTAGGATCGAGAGTTCACCTTTCAATCTACTAGGATTAAGGCTTAATTCGATAGTTCAACTTAAGGAACAAGTTTTGGCTGATTGATCTGAGATCATATACATCTAGAAATATGGTTTGAGTCTATCCGACCCGCTGCCTATAATATTTTGACTTTGACTCCACTTTAGAACTTTTCGTAGTTCGGGGCTCGTGGTTCGGGGGTCCTCTTTGGCATCAGATGGTTTTTTTGTGCTTGGCTTCGGGAAGCCAAAGGTTTGGGTCTCAATAACAGTTAGTATTTTAACTTTGGATCTGTGACTTCGGGAGTGAGGTTTGAGTCTTACGGACTTTAGGGGTTCGGCTTCGGGCCTAGTATTGAACGAACCCATACTAGCTACCAAAACCTTCGGGTTCGACTACGAATTTCACTTCGAGAACCATGTCACGGTTCGGGGTCGGGTGACAACCTATGTCTAACCCCGTTACTAAGATACATGCGTTCGGAGTAAGGTGGCGAACCTCATCGGAACGACTTCAGCCTCCCTATTATTACTCAATATTACACCTTTTTGTTAGTCAAACTTTATATTCCTTTCTGACGTAGACTATGCCTTACACTGGTTTAACTGGATTAGGTCATAAACTCCATGGACAATATTTATGATCTATATAACACATGAATATAGAACACCTGACTAATGTACCATTTCAGATCTTTAAGCTAGTTCATACAACTTAAACAAACATGTAAGATAATAATATAAATAGACTACTGCAATTTAAAATTCCTCACCTCCTTGATCTGGTCGTACTTCTTCTCTTCTTCCCAGAGTAGGTAATGAAGCTAGAGAGTATCCGCTTGTTAGATCCTTTTCCTTTTGGCCACCCTCTTCTTCTTGCTCTCGATCTCACACTATCTCTCTCTATATCAGACCCAACTATCTCAATAACTTCTCATATGGAATAAGAGCTCAATTTATGGAGAAACCTTTTTGCATGGGTTAAAAGAGATTAGGTAGAAAGTACTACCAACTCCTTCCCCCCGCCATACCTACGGTGATCATTAAGCATAACAGGTAGATAGGCCATTGGCCTAGGTGGGTTGAGTGTACAACACGGTAAAAATCCAAGGGGTGTATCGCTGCTTCGGTTATACTCGGCTTATCCCTTGGGTCAATTAGGCTTACCAAATAAATTTATTGGACCATCCTCATATGGCTACCTATACTTAATAAGGTTAGGCCAATTTAATAACTCTTAAGTCCAAAGTACAAGTCCACAACCAATTACTTCGGATTGGGCTTGTTCAATAAATCAATTGGACTAGTCCACTATAAATAATTTCCTAGGAGAACTATAACTTATATACATAATATATTTATCTCTTCCTCTTCTTTAACCATCTACAAGTCCAATACATAATTAATTGTTTGGGCTTGTTATTTACTAGACTAGTCCATTAAAAACACATGGACTATTAAATCAATTAACATATAGCCACACATAATCACCCAATTCATTTAAGGGTTTAAATTAATTCGCAAAAGAATTAAATTCATAAATCAAATTCTTAACTTTAATAATATTGCTTAAGATTTGCGGTCATTACAGTGATTATTGCAAATAACTTAACCAAGGTGCAAGAGGACAAACTACTAAGAGTCCTAAGGGACCACAAAATAGTCTTTGGTTGGATAATAACAGATATCAAAGGTATAAGCCATGTTATGTGCATGCATAAAATCCTTTTGAAAGATGGAGCCAAGCCCACTAGAGAAGCACATAGAAGATTGAATCCACCTATGATGGAGGTAGTGAAGAAAGAGGTGCTGGAATTGCTTGATATAGGCATAATCTACCCCATCTCAGATAGTAAATGGGTGAGTCCAGTGCAGGCAGTACCAAAGAAATCTGAAATCACGATCGTTAAGAATGACAATAATGAGTTGGTGCCCATATGTATGGAAACATGATAAAGAGTGTGTATTGATTATAGAAAATTAAATGTTGTAACTAGAAAATATCACTTTCCTTTTCCTTTTATTGATCAGATGTTAGGAAGATTAGTTGGGCATGCTTATTACTATTTTTTAGATGGTTTTTCAGGTTATAACCAAATTGTGATTGCACCGGAAGACCAGAAAAAGACCACATTCACATGTCCATTGGTACATTTGCACATCGTAGGATGTCTTTTGGACTTTGCAATACACCAGGTACTTTTCAGAGATGCATGGTGAGCATATTTTTTGATCTTTTAGATATTGTATTGAGGTCTTTATGGATGATTTCACAATTCATGGTGATTCTTTGGATGCATGCTTAGATAATTTGACTCGTGTGATAGATAGATGCTTAAAGACTAATCTTGTTCTTAATTGGGAAAAATATCACTTTATGGTAGAGCAAGGTATAATACTTGGTCATGCTGTTTCAGTTAGACAATTAGAGGTAGATAAAGCTAAGATAGAGACTATTTCTACATTGCCTTACCCTGCGAGTGTGCGGGAGATTTGTTCTTTCCTTGGACATAAGATTCTATCGCAGATTTATTAAGGACATCTCGAAGATAGGGTTGCCATTGAGTAAGTTGCTGCAAAAGGATGTGGAATTCTAGTTTGATGATGAGTGGAAGGAGGCATTTGATGAATTGAAGAAACTATTAACCTCGACACCAGTGATACAACCACCTAATTAGAAGTTGCCATTCGAGATTATGTGTGTTGCCAAAAACTATGCAATGGGAGCCGTCTTAGGCCAAAGAGTCGACAAAGTTGTTCATACATGCTGCTCAGATTAACTACTCTACTACTGAAAAAGAATTATTACCTGTTGTTTTTTCTTTAGACAAGTTTAGATCTTATCTACATGGTACTAAAGTTGTACTTTATTCTGACCATGCTACTCACAGGTATTTGCTGACCAAGAAGGAATCCAAACCTAGGATTATAAGATAGATTCTACTGTTACAAGAATTTGACTTGGAGATCAAAGACAAGAAAGGAGTGGACAACTTAATGGCGGATCACTTGAGCAGACTAATTAAGGATGAAGAGGCATTACCATTACATGACTCTTTTCCCGATAAGCATCTATTTTCCATTAATGAGACTATTCCCTGGTATGCTAATATTATGAACTATTTGGTGAGTGCATATTTGCCTAATGGATTTTCCAAATCCCAAAAAGAAAAGCTTAAGAGTGATGGCAAACACTATGTATGGGATGATCATTATTTATGGAAATTTTATGCGGACCAGATAGTTAGAAGGTGTGTGCCTAATGCTGAGTGTTTATCTATTCTAACTTTCTATCACTCCTATGCTTATGGAGGCCACTTTGGACCCAAAAGAACATCCCATAAGGTTTTAGAGAGTGGTTTTTATAGGGCTACTATTTTTAAAGACTCTTATCTATTTTGCAAAGCATGTGTCAATTGTCAAAAGATAGGAAACATATTACAAAGAAATCAATTGCCACAAACTTGTATCTTAATTGTTGAAATTTTTGACATTTGGGGTATAGATTTTATGGGACTGTTTCCCTCATCTCTTGGTAATATTTACATTCTGTTGGTTGTTGATTATGTTTTTAAATGGGTGGAAACTAAAGCCACCAGGACTGATGACTCTAAAATTGTTACAGATTTTGTAATATGTCAGGTTTGGAGCACCAAGAGCTATTATTAGTGATCGATGAACACATTTTTACAATAGGGTGCTAGTAACTTTGTTCAAGAAATACAATGTTCTTCACAGGGTTTCTACGTCCTACCATCCATAGAGTAATGGCCAAGTTAAGGCATCTAATAGAGAAGTCAAGTCCATTTTGGAGAAGGTAGTCAACCCAAACAGAAAAAATTGGAGTCCATTTTGGGCTTATAGAACCGCTTATAAAACCCCCGTTGGTATGTCACCGTATAAGATAGTGTATGGAAAACCATGTCACCTTCCAGTGGAGTTAGAACACAAAGCTTTCTAGCGATTAAGCAATGCAACATGAGTTTGGATCAAGCTGGGAATCATAGAAAGTTACAGTTACAAGAACTTGAGGAATTTAAGAATGAAATTTATGAGTGTTCTAAACTGTACAGGGATAAGACTAAGGCTTTCCATGATAAGCAAATTTTGAGGAAGACTTCCACTGTTAGACAAAAAGTTCTCCTTTATAATTTAAGGCTAAAATAATTTGCAGGTAAGCTGCGTTCTCGTTGGGAAGGTCCATTTGTTATTACTAATATTTTTCCTCATGGTGCTATAGATATTCAAAATCCAAGAACATGAAAGATATTCAAAGTGAATGGTCATAGGGTTAAACCCTTCTATGAAGGACATCATGTGGATGAGGTAGAGAGGATTGTCTTGGCGGATCCAGTATGTCCATCTTGAGAGGATTGATGTCGAGCAAACGACATAAAACAAATGTGTTGCTTAGGAGGCAACCCAAGATTTTAGATTTGCTTTTCTATCCCTTTTTACTTTGTAGTTACATTTTAGTTAGTTATCTTGTCTTTGTATGATTATCTTACATTAGGGACAATGTAAGGTTTTAGTGTAGGGGAAAGGTTTAGGGTAGATTAGATTAGGTTAGCTTGCTTATTCTTTGAAGATTGCTTGACAAATTGAAAAATTGCGCGTGCCTTGCCTTAATTTTTTTTATTTGATTTTATTTGGCTAAGTTTTTAAAGGTTTTGGCTATGGAATGAAAATTGATGCTAATTGGTAGAATTTGTTTGTTGCCTAATTAATTGATGAGTAATGATAATTGAGTCGGGATCCATAGTAGACTGATTTGGATTGAATTTGTGTTACATGAGTTCTTGAATATGGGATACATGTTTACTTGGCTAAGTTATTTGTGGGGTCTGACTATGTACACTGATTTTATGATTTAAAATTGTTTATCTGCTTGTCTTGTTTATAGGACCATGTGAAAGAAAAAAGAAAGAGAAAAAAGAAGAAACAATTGAAAAAATTGAAGAAAGATTGAATGAGAAAAAAATACAAATTCATGTGGTGGGTAGAGATGGAGCGTAAAACACTCTCCCATAAGCACATGCATAAGTGAGATGGAGCGTAAAACGCACTAACTTGTAAAAGAAAAAGAATGTGTATAGTGTAAGATGGAGCATAACTTGCACTCACCTATAAAAAAAATTGCAATTGAATGTCCTATTGAGTGAAAAAGAATAGTAGGACAAGCATGTTTTTAGTTTTGAGTCAGTGTGCATAGTTGATTTTCCATATGAACTGAGTTGAGTATTTATATTGATCATAGGAGAGACCTTTATGTGATTATAGTTTAATTTAGAGATGTTCACTGGGAAATGATGAAATTATTATAGTGAATTGATTGATGAAATGTTGATCAAATTTTTGTTGATTAGTGTTGATATTCATGGTTGGTAATTGAATGAAAACCTTTGCAATTTTAGTTGAATAGAATTCAGATGATTTTCAATATAAACTTTGTTTTGGTTTACACGAGGACATGTAAAGACTAAGTGCGGGGGAATTTGATGAGTGCATAATATTCATTTATTTTGATTCCTTTATGATTAGTTTATTGCATTTTTATTGTGAATATGAGCTTATTATGGTGTTTATTGATTTCAGGAAAAATTGGAGTTGAAAAGAAGAAAAGAGAAAAAAATTGGATTTTCTGATGGGCCGACGCGGGGCTCGCCTGGATTGCAAAGGAACTGGCGTGGGGCACGCCAGAGTTGGATGAGTTTCGGTAGGAGTAGTGTCGGCCGCACCGGTAAAGGCTTGTGGGCTGCGCGGGACGCGTTGGACGTGCGGGAAATAATTTTGGCTTTGCGATTTTTCAAGAATTCTATTCCAATTTGGATTGTTATTTCTTAGGACTTTAGGATTTTATTCTAGGAGTATAAATAGATGTTCTAGTCAAGTTTTGGAGATACTTAGCTATATCATTATAACCCATAGACTTTGAGGCAAGATTGAAGGCATGTCAAGCTAAGCTCTTTATTTTCAGTTCTAAGGATATTGAACCTTCTTTACAATTAATGGTTTGATTAAGCTTATATTATTTATTCCTTCTTACATGAGATTTATTCTTGATCATCTGTTTACATTGACTGCATGTTATTTGATTGGATTAATTTAATGTGACCAGTTATATTAATCCGATTAATATCATTTGCTAGATTAAGATATAATATTAAGTAAATGATATTGTATTTGATCATAAGTAGCGATTAGTGATACAAGATTGTGGTCAAACTTTTGAGTATTACTATGATTATCAGAAAACAAGTTAAATAATCCCTGATTGTATAATTGTTGCTTGGAATAACCTAATTCTCTAATTTTTAATGCTGCTGTTATATTAAATATAGACTGATAGATCTGGGTTGTATGATAGTTAGGGTCTAGTGGGGGCAATTGTCACATTAGATTTAAAACCTAAGAGGAATTCCAGATAATTAATGATTGTAATTATCTAGGGTTATTAACTTCATTGAAGGATAAATTTTGTTAAACTTAGTTAATCCATTGTTGTGAAATGGTGAAACTAAACTGAAGAACTGAAGTTTTACATTCATTGGTTATTTTTATTGTTTTGAATTCTGTTTTTATTAATTAGATAATCAAACCCCATTTATACTTATTGTTAATTAGTTGAGAAACCTTAGAATAAATTTAGGACAAAATCACTTTGTGGGATCGATCCTTACTTATCGTTGTACTGATTTTTGTGTTAGTAGAGTAATAGTAAGGTTTAATTTTGAAATGTAAACGATAGCTCCCAAAGTTTGGCGTTGTTGCTGGGGAGTGTTATTTGTTTTTATTTATTCTTTGTTTTCTTTTATTTTTAGTTTATGACTCGATCCTCTCACTCTTTTGAACTGAATTTTGATCCAAAAATAGAGAAAACTGCATGCAGGTTAAAGGAAGGAGGCTCGTCAATCTCGAAGCACTACTGTAGATTCAGACGAAGTTCCATCAGCGGGGCTCAATATAGCACTTGAATTACTTTCAAACAATTCATCTAGTTATTTGGACGAAGAAAAAATGGGAGCTCTAAATAATAACAGGACTTCAAAGGAGTTGTCTACTCCTAATTTGAATATCCTACTTTAACTGCTACTTTTGAATTAAAATTCGGACTCATCCAACTTTTGCCTACTTTTCGTGATCTCACAGGTGAAGATCTATTCAAATACTTCATGGAGTTCCATGTGGTGTGTTCAACCATGAAGCCACAAGGAATAACGGAGGAACAAAACAAGCTTAGAGCTTTTCCTTTTTCACTGGCGGATTTGGCAAAGTCCCTTGGGAGATGTCCAAGGAATTTGGTAAGAGAATAAATGATCTAATAAAGACTAACCTTAAGAATCTCCATAAGTGAGATGAGATCTACTTCAAGCAGATCACCGATTATAAAGCAGTTGTGTTCTCTCTCCAATCTATAGATGTTGAATCTATCGAGTTTCTCTCAGACAATTTTTTGTTTGAGCTCCTCGTTGGTGGAATTTAAAAGTTTGGTGATGCAGTCAATGGAACGCACTGATAATGCAATAACACTTGTTCATCATAAAAGAGAACAAGCTAAAGCCAAATATCAAGAATCTAGAGACGACATTACCCTTTCCAGGAGCCAAATGGAGGAATTTGTCAATACTGTCAAACAACTCTTTGAGGAAGCTCATGCTCTATAAAGTGATAGAGATGCTGACAAAAAGGGGGAGATAAGATGTCCTTAGTAAACATCAATTGTTCTCCCTCATCCTCTTTCTAGAGATTCTTCTACACCTCAAGCCATTCCTCTGGGCAGTGGTCAATCTCGTGGACAGTCGGCTTCCTCCTTAAGGGAAGGATTGTCGAGTACAGTAACACCTACTGGCTCACGACTCCCATCTAGTGACCCAACTTTCATGAATATAAATCTTCAAGGGGTTCACATTGAAAGGGAAGAACGATTTAATATGACTGACCTCGGTCCTAGAGACTCAATAGAAGAAATTCAAAGAAGAGAAGCTGAAGGGAGAGAAAGCTACATGAGAATGCGAGAAGTTGAGTGAAGAGATCCGTCGAGGAGTAATAGGGGGAGAAGGTAAATAAATTAAGGAGATAGAAATCTATGTTGTAAAAAAAAATTGAAATTTTTTATACTATATAAAATTCTTTTATTCATCAATAAATTCATTCATTCTTTCTAGAAATACAGTTGCTCACCGTATATAGGTCATATTTAAATTCAAAGTGTTATATTATCTGCATCTTAGAATTAATGATTACTTAAAACTGTTGGTTTGTCATCATCAAATAGGGAGACATTGTTAGGAAAAATGTATATTTGATTTGATGATAATATAATGTATATTTGTAACCAGTAGCTTTTGTGAAATCCTTATAATGAAATTGATGTAAAAGGACTTGGATTAGAACATCAAACTTGTTAGGTTGATTTATTTCATTGTGTAAATTGAATGTATAGATTATAAAAAATTAAATGATCGTAAAGCTGTTTAGACCATCATAAAGCTTAGTGAATGATCGTAGAACATACTAGTCAAGTTCGCAGAGTCTACTCAAAGATTGTAAAGCATATTGAAGATCGTAGAGTTTAGTCAGAGATCATAAAACATATTGAAGATCTCAAAGTCTACCAAAAATCGTAGAGCAGTCTACTCTAATATCATAAAGCAAGTTGAAGATCGTAGAGTCTGAAAGAGATCGTAGAGCTCATTGAAAACTGTAGTCTGAAAAAAATCGTAGAGCACATTGAAGATCATAGAGCTTATGAAACGTAAAGCTTACCAATCATAGAGTCATCTAGCTAAATACTCTATGACTACCATGAAACTCTACGATTAGGAAAATTATAGAGTATATCAGCTCTAACATTGACTGACATTGCCAAGACTTATAAAGTAAAGATCCTAAGATAGTTATTGAACATTTTAAGATTAAAAAGAAGATCAGATCGAAGTGTGTCTAACAGCTAGTTCGGTGAAGTGACAGTGACCCACGTGTATATCACTGTAGCAGTCTGATGTGACATATCATAGCCAAAAGCAAGCTAACACATTCTCTTCAAAAGTCAACAATCAGAGATCTTCTTGGATTGGGCATTAAATGAGCAACGGCAATTTTCTAATAGGACAATCTCGAGGACATCTATAAGAGGCACGCAGATTCAATCCAACAGTAATGATTACAAAATATACAAGTTGAATTGCTGCCAAACTCTCAAGAACTCTACTTTACGAATCTAGAACTATTTGTGTTATTGCCGAGTCTTTCATTGCTAGACTTAAAGCCACTTAGCAGCACCTCTAACTCAATCTATCTTTTAGTGATGTTCAGGTCTTAGTGACCTTTGAATCAAGTCTTAGTGACTTGTTCCAAGTCTTTGTGACTTGAAATAATCTTAGTGATTCAGTTGTTGTAACTGTTCTTAGTGAACAGATCTTAGTGATCACCTATCCTTAGTGGATTATCCCTACTCGAATAGTAGAAGAGTGGACTAGGAGATCTTTGTTCTCCAAACTACTTAAAATTCCCTGTGCCTTCTTTACTTTTAGCATTTACATTTTTACAAAGTCGTTTAGATTTATTTGTGTCTTAATCCCATCTGTGTGATAAATTTAGAACTGCGATTCTCTGAAATCTTTTAATGGGATTTTCAATTTATCATTATGTTGTGCATTAAAATTAACCTGCTTAATTTATAAGTTGGTAATTACTATTTTAAAATAAAAGTTTTTTAAAGGATCTATCCAACCCTCTTCTAGATCTCTTAGTGCCTTTGGGAAACAGCAAGAATTTTTAAATATTTAAAGGGCACTCCAAATTTGGGTTTATGGTAACCCAATAAGTCTCCTTTTGATCTAATTGGATATTCAAATATTGACTTTGTAGGATGCAAATAGACAGGAAACGTATTAGTGGAACTTGCTTGAAAATGGACTGGTATCATGGTTTCGCAAGAAGCAAAACTCAATGTCAATTTTAACTACAGAAGCTAAGTATATTACTGCTAGTAGATATTGTGCTCAAATTCTTTGGGAGAAGAATCAGCTAGCTGACTATGGGTTTGATTTCAAGTCTATTCCTATATTCTGTGATAACACTAGTGCTATAACAATCACACATAATCCTATTTTGTATTAAAGAACTAAGCATATTGACATAAGGCATCATTTCATTAGGGATCATGTTCAAAATGGTAATATCGCCTTACATTTTATCCCAACAGAAAATTAATTAGTTGATGTGTTTACTAAGCCATTAGATGAATCTAGATTTAATAAATTAATAAATTAATAAATAAATTAGGCATGTTAAACTTAGGTTTATAATATTTGCTTGTAAGAAATAACCATGCAAGAATGAAATCGTAGAATAGAGAAGAAATCGTAGATTGGCTCGTAGAGCAGTGCAGAATTGTTGAGTTATGTAATTCTACGAAAAAGAATTATACGATAACAGATGAAATCGTTGAGTGAATATTAAGGGTTCAAGGCGTGTGTTAACGCAATCAAGGTTAAGTGAGTTAACCGAAAAAGTAACTGCTGTTAGGTTTGTATATAACGCAAGCATACAATCAAGTTACATAAATAGAGCGGAAGCGTGATAAAACGGATTTTAAAATTTTAGTACAAACCATCACCGTGATCTATCCTTGTGTTCAATTATCAATTACACGAAAGAGAAAGAGAATAAGAATTATACCCTCGTAGATCAAAGCTTCCTCGGGTACAAGTTCAACTCCTAGTCCTTCGTATTCTCCTCGAATTCCACCGATGAGATTCCTTCCTTTGAACAACGTTAGCCACCCAAGTGTTTGGCCTCTAGAGGTGATCCACCATGGAAGAATAAGTATTCAAGAAGTTGGGTATTGGCAAAACCCTTGTTTCTATCTCTATAAAAATTGCAAGTACTCTCCACAATCTAATGCAAGAATGTGTAACCCTAATCTATGATAAAACTCCTTTTATTTATAGATGTAGGAAAACCCTTCCCTAAACTATTTAGGATTAGGGTTTCTATTATAATTAAACTCCTTTAATTAATTATGCTCCTAATCCAATTAGGAATTCATGGGAGAGTACTTCTATTAATTAATTCTCAATCCCTATTAGGAATTAAATAATATTAATAGTAATAATAATAATAAGACTCCTCTTATTAATTTATATTTAATATTTTCAAAATATTAAATAATAAATATTAAGCTATTTAATTTATTCTATCTCCATAGACTAAATTAAATACACTTAACTTATTATTACAATTATGTCATTTACTTCATAAATAAATATTTTTCTTTTGCAGTGTGACCCTTTAGGTTCTCCATATTAAACCGGTTGTGAATATATCAATTAGAACAATTCTAATCTTATTTAAATAAATAAATTAAACTATTTAATTCATTTAAATAAATAATATTTATTCTACAATAAGGGTAAGCCCCCTTAGTGATCAACGACTTTCCAGATAATATAGATTTCAACACTAATCACAAAAAAACCTTTCAGTGCATAGTTACCGTACAATTCAATCCTTCTACCATACAATGTCCCAATTAAATATAAGACATGGATTTACTATCAAGTCTTATTTTATTTAATTATATGTATTTCGATTCCCAAATGCACAACTCTAAATAATGCAAATTAGAAACTCCTTTCTAATTTCATTCTGCCTTGGCCAAGGACTACTGAGTTGTTATTTATCGAATCACATAGGACATTCACATCTTTTACTAGACATGGTAGATTCTTTGTTGATCATTCACCTATCTCAATGTACAACTTATTATACCCAATCATACCCTTTGATATACCCTAAAGGTCTTAAGGGACATGTCAAAGTATAACTCATCATACACAAGATACTCTGACGATCTCAAGACCAAGGATCACTTGTACTACTATCACTAGAGGAATTCCTATTGACAGGCGAGTAAAACTCCATTAGGTATTCCTTAGCGAGTCACGTTCAGTGAACTTATTCTCCAATAAGCACCTACATACTTGTTTTAGTGTCTCCATACAAATGATTATGAGATCAATCATCCTCTTCCTAAGAGCAAGTAACGTATGTACTAATCTATCCGGATTCACTAATCTCCTTTTTAGTAATCTAACGATTAGGAACAATTTTAGTTTGTGAGCTATCTATAATTTAGATCTCATTAGCATGATCATCATCATGATTCTAAAAACATTGCTTAAAACTATGGGTTTATCACATTTAATATAACAGCACTATGTAGATAATGTAAAATACCTTTTAAGAAAATCAATTCTTTTATTAATAAATGTATAAGATTACAAAGTATATGCTACATCATATCAAATATGATTAGCTTGTGTGCATGCTACTTTCAATCTCCCACTTGCACTAAAGCCAATCGCCATGGTATCTAATACTCATCTTCTCTAAGTGACGATCAAACTGTTGTTGTGTTAAAGCTTTAGTAAATGGATCTGCAATGTTGTCTTGAGAGTCCACACGCTCTAGGGTTACATTTCCTCTTTCAATGATCTCTCTAATCAAATGAAACTGCCGCAAGACGTGTTTGGATTTCTGATGAGACCTAGGTTCCTTAGCCTGCGCAACAGCTCCGTTGTTGTCACGGAATAAAGGTACAACTCCTCTAATGCTAGGAACCACTCCAAGTTCAGTTATGAACTTCTTCATCCAAACAGCTTCCTTTGCAGCTTCACTTGCAGCTATGTACTCTGCTTCTGTCACTGAATCAGCAACTGTTTGCTGCTTGAAACTCTTCCAACTCACCGCGCCACCGTTTAAGGTAAATACATACCTTGAAACGGATTTACTGTAATCTTGGTCCGTTTGAAAACTTGAGTCTGTATAGCCCTCTAGTTTCAATTCAGACCCACCGTAGACAAGAAATACATCCTTAGTTCTTCTCAAGTACTTTAGGATGTTTTTCACTGCCTTCCAGTGCTCTTCTCCTGGATTCGACTGATATCTGCTCATTACACTAAGTGCATGAGTGACATCTGGTCTAGTACATATCATACCGTACATGATAAATGCTGAAGCATAAGGAATCTTACTCATACGGTCTCTCTCCTCAGGTGTCTTTGGGGCCTGTTTCTTGGAGAGATGTATTTCATGGCTCATCGACATGAGACCTCTCTTGGAATCTTCCATGCTAAACTTCTTTAGCATCGAGTCAATGTACTTTCCTTGGATCAAGCCAAGCATCCTTTTAGATATATCTCTATAGATCTTTATCCCCAAAATATAGGATGCCTCACCCAAGTCCTGTGACACCCCCAAATCTGGGTACTTAATTCCCACTGATTTGGTGTTCACTATAACATACAATCACATCTAACTACCCATAAACAAGAGCAATTAAATAAACTTAAAGAATTATCTTCCCAAAATGGGTTACATCTCCAAACTATTAAATAATCAAATCCCAGGTTATCATAACCTTAATACATTAAATGCGGAATAAAATATAGTCTAAAACAAGTCTGGTACAAATGTTCATCAATTAAATATTAAATCTATAACTATTTCTGCATCTTGCCCTTGCCCTTACTGGTGGACGGCTCGTCCTGCTTCTCGGGCTTTGCTGAAATGTTTTGTGCAAGAGTGAGCAAACAATTGCCCACAAGAATGATAACAATAACTTTTAATTGAAATAGAGTTCAAATGAGAAGCAATGATTTTCTGAAGTTAATCAATAAGTAATCAAAGTTTGAATATATCTGAGGGTCTCAAGACCTCGAACTATGTCCTAGGTTAACAAGTATTTTTTTTTACCGTAACCTTTAACAGTCTTAAAGACTATAAATGGACCTTCATCTCGTACTCAGGGGGATCAGCCCTTTGTACAATGTATTGTGCACAAACATTTTAACGCTAAGCGTAATAATCCCCTATGTTAGGGTTGTTCATCTCAGTTTATAATAAGAGTCCGTACCAAAAAGAACTTGGCTTGGAACAAGTTTAGATAATCTAAGTTTTTGAAACGCTCATCAACTAAGGACTAGCTGAATCAATAATGGTTTGCTAGTCTAGTTCTTTAGTAAAGTTTGTATTCGAAATTTGAATGATAATCAAAGACTGAATAAATAATATCTGAAACAAAATATAATTACTCAACATGATATCAGCCTTGCTTGAATAACAATAAGCTAAGGTTAATTAATTCACTCAAAGGAAGTAAACTTGTTGAAATAATAACAAGCTTAAGAAATAAATAACTTGCTATAACAATTTAACAAGTTTAGAGAAAGAAAACTTGCTCAACGTAAAAGTAATAAGTTGAGATAAGGAAACTTGCCTCAAGCGTAGATTACAAATTAAATAATTCACGATCCTTAAATCAACCTATACAATTAATTATAAGATGGTAACATAAATTAGTTACAAAATTTATAATCACTTTAGGTTCCTTTTACCTAATTATAGTATCTCATTTAGCATACTTTAGATTACAAATGCTAAGTAGCAACCATCTCGGTAATACATTAGTCACATTAATATAAGTTTAATTATGCATCATAATTTCCAAGAAAAGAAAATAAATATTTTTTTTTTTTTAAAACAGTAGCGTTTCTCGCCGGGGCGAGAAAAAACTTAACAAAATCGTCGCCGGGGCGAGGATGTCGTCGGGGCGGCGTTTCGCTTAACAATTTTGTCGCCGGGGCGACTCTGTCGCTGGGGCGAAGAAAACCAGTTCATTTCTATCGCCGGGGCGATAGACTTGACTGTCGTCTTCCCAGCTCGCGAACCAGTGAAAACTTAGGCCAATTTGGCCAAAATTTTCCGAATTCTACCATCCAGAAAAACAAGTTAAATATACCCAAACATCATATATGACATAAAATATTTACCTAACATGTTCTGTAAACATCTTAATCATTCAAACTCATAAACAACTAGTTTAAAACCAAAAATTCACTGTTAAAACCAAATATTCAAGTTTTAACCATTCTTATGAAATTAAACTCTGTACATTCATTTTCCAACCAATTTAAACAATTCTTTTAGCATTACTCATATTTTTCATCAAATAATCATAAACAATTATCAATTTACCGATTAATAATCAATTAGAGCATCAATTAACATATATATATGCCATACATGAAATAAAACTCTGTAAAAACAAAGACTTCACTCTAAATCATGTTTTCATGAATTAATACCCCTAAATTGATTATTAATCAACATATAATCATCTAACACATGATTACTACTAATTACAACAACTAATTCATATATTTGGCACATAAATTCATATACAGAGAAATAAAACATAGTAAACAGTTTATACCTTCAAATTCTTAGAAATTTGATTAAGCTACCTTGGTTTTAGAAATTCTTTCTCCAATATCCAAGCTTCTCTCTCAAATTCTCTCTTTTCTCTCAACTCTCAAATTCACAGAGTTTTTCTTTCTCTTTTCTCTCTGTTCTTCTCTTTTCTTTTCTTTCTTTCAACTGACGTTCTATTATTGATATAACTGATATAATACAAACTGATGATTTATTTTTAAAAATAAAAACTGATGTTTTAAATAATAATAACGTATAATCTAACTTAATTCATCAGTTATAAAATTCAAAAGCCATAAGGCTATGTTTGGCAAACTAGTTAAAAAAATAACTCATTATTCTAACTAAAGGCTTGTTTGGTAAACACTAATAAGAATAACCTATTATTCTTATGTCTTGTTTGGTAAAACACAATTAAAATAATCCATTATTTCCAAACAAAGATCATAGGGCCTTGTTTGGTAAAATTAAATTAAACACTTTCTCATTTATTCTAATAAATCATTATAACATATAGTTTAAAATGTCACACTTCTAATTTAATTGAACTTATTATTCAATTAAACCTTACCAACTCAAATAATAATTTCATTTAATAAATAACAATAATACCAAATAAATTCTTTTATTCAAATAAATCATTTATTTAAATAAATCTCTTCATCATCTAATTTAATCATTAAATCAAATTAGAATAACAAATCATACTCAAATTAATATTTAACATTATTAAACGTAACATATACCCATTCCACAAAACTTAATAAATTATTTATTAAACTCAATAAATTAATAAAAATATTTATATAATACAACAAATATTTTTATTCAATCACAAAAATTTGCATTCGTTACATCTTTCCCTCCTTAAAAGGATTCTGTCCCCAGAATCACAACGCAATTAAACTCATTTGTTACATTCTCCCCTCCTTACAAAGATTCTGTCCCCAGAATCGTAATACAAAAGTTAAACAAATAAGTGAGGGTAATTCTGCATCATTTTATCTTCGAGTTCCCACGTAGCTTCTTCAGCACTGTGGTTCCTCCAGATTACCTTAACGGAAGGTATCACTTTATTGCGAAGCACTTGCTCTTTCCTGTCTACTATCTGTACAGGAACCTCTTCATAGGATAAATCTTGTTCAAATTGTATTGGTTCGTATTCGATTACATGCTTATAATCGGGCTTATACTGTCGTAGCACCGATATATGAAAGACATTGTGGACGTGGCCTAACTCAGGAGGTAAAGCTACCTCATAAGCGACCTCACCCACCCGTTTCAGTACTTCAAAGGGTCCAATGAATCGCGGACTTAGTTTACCCTTCTTTCCAAATCTGATTTTCCCTTTCCAGGGAGATACTTTGAGAAACACGAAGTTGCCGACCTCAAATTCGCGATTTTGTCGGTGTTGGTCAGCATACTTTTTCTGCCTGTCTTGAGCGGCTATCAGTCTGGCTCTTATTACGTGAACAATCTCAGCAGTTTGTTGCACCAGCTCGGGTCCTAATAGTCGACGTTCACCAACCTCATCCCAGCATAACGGAGTTCTGCATTTCCTTCCGTACAACGCTTCGTAGGGTGGCATGCCGATACTGGCGTGATAACTGTTGTTGTAAGAAAATTCGACCAAAGTTAAATGATCATCCCAGTTGCCCTTGAAATCCATGACACACGCTCTCAGCATGTCCTCCAACGTTTGAATTGTTCTTTCACTCTGGCCATCGGTTTGAGGATGATAGGCTGTACTCATTCGCAACTGTGTCCCCAAACAAGTTTGCAGACTCCTCCAAAACTTTGATGTGAACCGCGGATCCCTGTCTGACACTATTGATACTGGAACACCGTGCCTCGAGATAATTTCTTTGATATATAACTTCGCCAGCTGATCTAAAGTGAATCTGACTTTGATTGGTAAAAAGTGCGCTGATTTCGTCAGTCGATCCACGATGACCCATATCGCGTCATATCCCTTCTGAGTAGCTGGAAGACCTACCACGAAATCCATCGTGATATGCTCCCATTTCCATTCTGGTATCTCCAAAGGCTGTAGCAAACCACTTGGTCGTTGATGTTCTGCTTTTACTCGCTGACAGGTTAGGCACTTCGCAACACACTCAGCAACCTCTCTTTTCATGTTTGGCCACCAGAAATGTTGGCGAAGATCTTGGTACATCTTCGTACTTCCTGGGTGAACCGAAAATCTTGAACTATGGGCTTCGGTCAAAATCTCTTCTCTGATCTTTAGTTCTGCCGGAACCCAAATTCGGTCTTCGAATCTAAGCAGTCCTTCAGTGTCAACTTTGTATTTAAGCTTTTCGCCCTCAAGCAATCTTTTCCGTATCTCAGCACATTCCTCATCTTTGAGTTGCGCTTCCTTCACTTTTTTCCACCAGAGTTGGTTGGGTTTCTATCTGAAATAATTTTTCGGTCGACGTCATCTGATTCTTTACTTCTAGTTCCAACTTAGCCATTTCCTCCACGAGCTTCTCCTGAGCGGTTAACAAAAAAAACAATTTCTCCCGACCCTTTCTGCTCAAAGCGTCTGCAACCACATTGGCTTTTCCCGGATGGTATAGGATTTCACAATCATAGTCCTTGATTAACTCTATCCATCTCCTTTGCCGCATATTCAAATCTTTCTGTGTAAAAATATACTTCAGACTTTTATGGTCTGTGTATATTTCACACTTCTCCCCATAGAGATAGTGTCGCCAGATTTTCAGAGCAAACACCACAGCTGCTAACTCTAAGTCATGGGTCGGATACCCTTTTTCATAGTCTTTTAGTTGGCGCAATGCATATGCAATAACCTTTCCATTCTGCATCAACACACAACCAAGTCCCTTATGCGATGCGTCGCTATACACCACAAAATTTCCTGTATCATCTGGCAAAGACAATACAGGTGCCGAACTTAGTCTCTTCTTTAGTTCTTGGAAACTCTCTTCGCACTTCTCCGTCCAAGCAAACTTCACTGATTTTCTTGTTAAATTCGTTAACGGAGTGGCGATTCTCGAGAAATCTTGAATAAAACGCCTATAATATCCTGCCAAACCTAGGAAACTCCTCACTTCTGACGGTGTTTTCGGCTGATCCCAGTTTATCACAGCTTCGACTTTTGATGGGTCTACCGATATTCCGTCCTTATCAATCACATGCCCAAGAAATTGCACACGTTCCAACCAAAATTCGCACTTCGAAAATTTTGCATACAATTTCTCTTTCCTTAACGCCTCTAATGTCACCCTCAAATGCTCGACGTGTTCTTCCTGAGTTTTGGAATATACGAGGATGTCGTCTATAAACACCACTACGAATTTATCCAGAAATGGTTTGAACACCCTATTCATTAAGTCCATGAATGCTGCAGGCGCATTCGTTAAACCAAATGACATAACCAAAAACGCATAGTGACCATATCTAGTTCGAAATGCCGTCTTTGGTATATCCTCCTGTCTCACCTTCAACTGATGGTACCCACTTCGTAAATCTATCTTTGAAAAGTACCTTGCCCCCTTTAGTTGATCAAACAGGTCATCGATCCTTGGCAACGGATACTTGTTTTTGATCGTGACCTTGTTCAATTCTCTATAATCAATGCAAAGACGCATTGATCCATCCTTCTTCTTAACAAATAATACCGGCGCTCCCCACGGCGAAACGCTTGGTTGAATATACTTTTTATCTAGCAACTCCTGTAGTTGCGCCATCAACTCCTTTAATTCCACTGGAGCCATTCGATACGGGGCCTTCGATATAGGGGCCGTTCCCGGTGCTAAATCAATCACAAACTCGATTTCCCTATCTGGCGGTAATCCTGGTAAATCTTCAGGAAACACGTCCACGAAATCTCTAACCACTGGTATCTCTTCCAACTTTGCACCTTCCTTTCGCATATCAACTATGTAGGCTAGATACCCTACACAGCCTTGCCTCAACATCTTTCTGGCCTGCATCATCGTCAGACAACTCGCTTATCTAGGCGATTTGCTACCATAAAATACAACCTTTGACGGAGTCATAAGGTTTATACACTTCTTTTGACAGTCAATGACTGCCCCATGATTAGTCAACCAATCCATACCCAATATAACGTCAAAGTCCCCAAGTCGAATTGGGATCAAGTTTACCGTCGTTATCTGACCCTTAATATCTATTTGACAATCCTTGTGGATAAGTTTAACAGGAATTATTTCCCTATTCGCAATCTCTATGTTCATAGGGTAATCTAGTTCTTCCTGGGGTAATTCTAAGTTCTTAGCAAAATCATCGGATATAAATGAGCAAGTAGCACCCGAGTCAAACAATACATAAGCATTAATATTATTGACTGGAATGATACCTGACACCACATCCTTTGACTGCACAGCGTCCTGCACCGTCATGTTGAACGTTCGAGCGGTAGGTCGGTTGGGCTGTGTCGGTCCGGTGATAGTCAGATTACCTCCACCGCTGCTCCCTTTTCCTGCACCAGCTCCTCCTGTAGCTGTTTTCTTAGGGCACTCTCTGGCAAAGTGATCCTTCGACCCGCAAATGAAACATGCTCCTTTCTTCGGATTAGGGCAATTTGGTGAAATATGGCCCTCTTGTCCACAGTTGAAGCACACCCGCTTACCCTTCAAATAAGCACCCATATGGCTCTTCCCACAGTTGCTGCACACCTCTATCTTCTTCTTCTGATTACCCTGCTGACTTCCCACAGAGTTACTATCATTCCACTTCCTTTTCTGATTACTGCCCCCATGGCTACTACTTGCTTTGTTTTCATTCTCATTCTTCTTTTTCTTCTGCTCCTGGTTGTACTTTGACAGAGCATCACTGCCTCCTTCAGCGATAATTGCCTTTTCTAGCACTGCCGCAAATGAACTTAGTTGAAACAACGAAACTCTACTATATAACCAGGATTTCAGTCCCTGCTCAAATCTCCTAGCCTTCCGCTCATCCGTGTTAACCTGATATGGCGCAAACCTTGCCAGCTCATTGAACTTTGCAGCATATTCAGGTACCGTCATAGTACCTTGCTTCAGCTCTAAGAACTGCACTTCCATCTGGTTCTGCGCGCTTACTGGGAAGTATGTCTCGAAAAATATTTCTTTAAACCGCTCCCACGGTATTATACCCTGACCACCACGAGTTTTGTTTGCCTGCCACCAATAGCTGGCTTCTGATTTCAGCATGAATGTCGCAAATGCCGTTTTCTGGTCTTCACCGACTCTGGCGACATCGAACACTTTCTTCATCTCCATAATCCATGTTTGAGCTTCAATCGGATTCATGGAGCCCTGAAATTCTGGAGGTCCGACAGCCTTGAAGTCTTTGAAGGTCGTGGCCTGCGCTTGGGGTTGGTTCTCAAAGGCTCCCGTTAACAAATTTACCAACTGCTGCATGGGATTAGCGTTGGCTTCTTCGTTGTTAGTAGATCCCTCGGGGGTCTGATGACGTGTTGGTTGTCTTCTTGGAGGCATTTTACTGTTAAGAATTCTCGTTATTAAACTATTGCTCAATTACTCAAACATTTAAGTCTTAACTTAAACATTTATGAACAACACTTAAATACATAACACATCTGATAAACTTTCACATTTTATTCATTAACTGCTTAAAAACATAATAGAGATAACATCGTAGTTATTTACATCAAATCATCTATCCTGAAATCACAAAGTTCCAGGATTACATCATTATTCTATCCCATTAAAAAAAAACTGGGATTAATCAACTTATTAACTCATAAATTTCATAATAACATAACTAATCATAATCTATGATGACATCCCACGACGTACAGCTTCCTGGCGTTCCTGCTCCATAATGCGTGTCATCATCCTACGATCCATCACATCTGGATGACGATTAGCTCGATATTGAGCTCTGTCTATGGTAGTATGAAAAATATACTCCATCTCATCAATCTTGGCCTTCTTTGACCGCATTTCACACTCAACACGATCTGCACGATCGGCCTCCCTCAGCCAAGCTGTCTCCGCTCTCGCCCCGCTTAGCTGACTCCTCTTTCAACTCATCTCGTACAATCTCATTCCTGGCTATCAACTGTCCGCGTCGATACTCAGACTGTGCTAGCCTCTGCTCAGCCTCTGCAAGACGTGAAGAAAGGTCTTGGATCTCAGCATCCTTCTGCTCTAGAGTGGTTTGACGTTCTGCAGCCTGTTCCTCTAACTCCTCCTTATCACTCTCTACATGAACCAACTTCCACTCCACGTCTCCAAGACGTATGTCTAGCTCCACAATCTCACCGCTCTTCTGCTCCAAATCAGACTGTCGCTCCGCCAGCTGCCTCTCTAACTCCTCCACTCTGTCCTGCAACTCTATGTTGCGATCATACACCTGCTCGTACATCTGAACACCCAAAGTAGATAATGATATCCCCTCAGGGTCTTCCTCCTCCTCCTCAACCTCTTCAGGGTCCTCCTCAGGATCCTCCTCAGGGTCCTCCTCAGGATCAGTCTCAGGCTCATACTCGTGACCTGTAACTGTAACCAATGGAGATAGCTCCCTCTGCACTAGCTGCTCATGAACCACGTGAATATCTCGGGGCTCCTCCTCCCTAGTCTGGCTGGGCTCTCCTCTATCAGTCATCCTGACAACAAAGTTTTAAGTTTTAATTACTAATTGACAATACTCGATAGTACTCGCGAGTGCATAAGTTTATTATCAAATAAGCACATAGCACATAATCATTTTGTTATCTTTTATGAATTTCCGTAATTCATTCCTTAGAACTCGATAAGAGTTTATCACCACTATATTCTCTATCTTCTAAAAGGCTACTACCCTAAGGTTTTCCCCACCTAAAGGTTCATAACCTACAGCTCTGATACCAACCTGTGACACCCCCAAATCTGGGTACTTAATTCCCACTGATTTGGTGTTCACTATAACATACAATCACATCTAACTACCCATAAACAAGAGCAATTAAATAAACTTAAAGAATTATCTTCCCAAAATGGGTTACATCTCCAAACTATTAAATAATCAAATCTCAGGTTATCATAACCTTAATACATTAAATGCGGAATAAAATATAGTCTAAAACAAGTCTGGTACAAATGTTCATCAATTAAATATTAAATCTATAACTATTTCTGCATCTTGCCCTTGCCCTTACTGGTGGACGGCTCGTCCTGCTTCTCGAGCTTTGCTGAAATGTTTAGTGCAAGAGTGAGCAAACAATTGCCCACAAGAATGATAACAATAACTTTTAATTGAAATAGAGTTCAAATGAGAAGCAATGATTTTCTGAAGTTAATCAATAAGTAATCAAAGTTTGAATATATCTGAGGGTCTCAAGACCTCGAACTATGTCCTAGGTTAACAAGTATTTTTTTTTACCGTAACCTTTAACAGTCTTAAAGACTATAAATGGACCTTCATCTCGTACTCAGGGGGATCAGCCCTTTGTACAATGTATTGTGCACAAACATTTTAACGCTAAGCGTAATAATCCCCTATGTTAGGGTTGTTTCATCTCAGTTTATAATAAGAGTCCGTACCAAAAAGAACTTGGCTTGGAACAAGTTTAGATAATCTAAGTTTTTGAAAACGCTCATCAACTAAGGACTAGCTGAATCAATAATGGTTTGCTAGTCTAGTTCTTTAGTAAAGTTTGTATTCGAAGTTTGAATGATAATCAAAGACTGAATAAATAATATCTGAAACAAAATATAATTACTCAACATGATATCAGCCTTGCTTGAATAACAATAAGCTAAGGTTAATTAATTCACTCAAAGGAAGTAAACTTGTTGAAATAATAACAAGCTTAAGAAATAAATAACTTGCTATAACAATTTAACAAGTTTAGAGAAAGAAAACTTGCTCAACGTAAAAGTAATAAGTTGAGATAAGGAAACTTGCCTCAAGCGTAGATTACAAATTAAATAATTCACGATCCTTAAATCAACCTATACAATTAATTATAAGATGGTAACATAAATTAGTTACAAAATTTATAATCACTTTAGGTTCCTTTTACCTAATTATAGTATCTCATTTAGCATACTTTAGATTACAAATGCTAAGTAGCAACCATCTCGGTAATACATTAGTCACATTAATATAAGTTTAATTATGCATCATAATTTCCAAGAAAAGAAAATAAATATTTTTTTTTTTTTAAAACAGTAGCGTTTCTCGCCGGGGCGAGAAAAAACTTAACAAAATCGTCGCCGGGGCGAGGATGTCGTCGGGGCGGCGTTTCGCTTAACAATTTTGTCGCCGGGGCGACTCTGTCGCTGGGGCGAAGAAACCAGTTCATTTCTATCGCCGGGGCGATAGACTTGACTGTCGTCTTCCCCAGCTCGCGAACCAGTGAAAACTTAGGCCAATTTGGCCAAAATTTTCCGAATTCTACCATCCAGAAAACAAGTTAAATATACCCAAACATCATATATGACATAAAATATTTACCTAACATGTTCTGTAAACATCTTAATCATTCAAACTCATAAACAACTAGTTTAAAACCAAAAATTCACTGTTAAAACCAAATATTCAAGTTTTAACCATTCTTATGAAATTAAACTCTGTACATTCATTTTCCAACCAATTTAAACAATTCTTTTAGCATTACTCATATTTTTCATCAAATAATCATAAACAATTATCAATTTACCGATTAATAATCAATTAGAGCATCAATTAACATATATATATGCCATACATGAAATAAAACTCTGTAAAAACAAAGACTTCACTCTAAATCATGTTTTCATGAATTAATACCCCTAAATTGATTATTAATCAACATATAATCATCTAACACATGATTACTACTAATTACAACAACTAATTCATATATTTGGCACATAAATTCATATACAGAGAAATAAAACATAGTAAACAGTTTATACCTTCAAATTCTTAGAAATTTGATTAAGCTACCTTGGTTTTAGAAATTCTTTCTCCAATATCCAAGCTTCTCTCTCAAATTCTCTCTTTTCTCTCAACTCTCAAATTCACAGAGTTTTTCTTTCTCTTTTCTCTCTGTTCTTCTCTTTTCTTTTCTTTCTTTCAACTGACGTTCTATTATTGATATAACTGATATAATACAAACTGATGATTTATTTTTAAAAATAAAAACTGATGTTTTAAATAATAATAACGTATAATCTAACTTAATTCATCAGTTATAAAATTCAAAAGCCATAAGGCTATGTTTGGCAAACTAGTTAAAAAAATAGATCATTATTCTAACTAAAGGCTTGTTTGGTAAACACTAATAAGAATAACCTATTATTCTTATGTCTTGTTTGGTAAAACACAATTAAAATAATCCATTATTTCCAAACAAAGATCATAGGGCCTTGTTTGGTAAAATTAAATTAAACACTTTCTCATTTATTCTAATAAATCATTATAACATATAGTTTAAAATGTCACACTTCTAATTTAATTGAACTTATTATTCAATTAAACCTTACCAACTCAAATAATAATTTCATTTAACAAATAACAATAATACCAAATAAATTCTTTTATTCAAATAAATCATTTATTTAAATAAATCTCTTCATCATCTAATTTAATCATTAAATCAAATTAGAATAACAAATCATACTCAAATTAATATTTAACATTATTAAACGTAACATATACCCATTCCACAAAACTTAATAAATTATTTATTAAACTCAATAAATTAATAAAAATATTTATATAATACAACAAATATTTTTATTCAATCACAAAAATTTGCATTCGTTACAAGTCCTTCATGGAGAAGTGTTTAAATAACCAAATTTTGATCGACTGTAGCATAGGAACATCATTCCCTATCAATAATATGTCATCAACATATAATACGAGGAATGAAACAACGCTCCCACTAACCTTTTTGTACACACAAGGTTCATCCTCATTTTTGATAAAATCAAACCTTTTGATTATCTCAACAAAACGGATGTTCCATCTTCGAGAAGCTTGCTTCAATCCATAAATGGATCGTTGTAGCTTACAGACTTGGTTTGTCCCAACCACTGAAACAAAACCCTCTGGCTGTATCATATATATATTTTCCTCAAGCTCTCCATTGAGGAAGGCCGTTTTCACGTCCATTTGCCAGATCTCGTAGTCATAATAAGCTACAATTGCAAGCAAAATCTGAATGGACTTGAGCATAACTACTGGTGAGAAGGTTTCATCATAGTCAACCCCTTGTCTTTGTTTGAATCCTTTTACAACTAGTCGGGCCTTATAGGTCTCTACCTTGCCATCTGCTCCAGTCTTTCTCTTAAAGACCCATTTACACCCAATAGGCTTAATGCCCTCAGGTGGTGAAACCAAAGTCTATACTTGGTTTTCATACATGGAGTCCATCTCGGATTTCATGGCTTCTAGCCATTTCTCTGAGTCTTCACTACTCATAGCCTCTTCGTAAGTCAATGGATCCTCATCATCTATGATGCGTACCTCATCATAATCCTCTATGATGAATCCATACCTTTCAGGTATCTTCGGTACTCTTCCAGATTTACGAATAGGTAGTGGTACAGTAGGTTCTTCTACTTGGTCAGGTACTTGACTTTGATCCGTAGTATTTTGTGGTTCTTGAACTTCTTTAAGATATATCTTACTCCCACTGACCCCTTCAAGGATAAACTCCTTTTCCAAGAAGGCAGCGTGTTTCGCAACAAACACCTTTTGATCAGTAGAATGATAGAAATAATATCCTAAACTTTCTTTAGGATATCCCACAAATCTACACTTGTCGGATCTAGTCTTTAGCTTATCATTCTCAAACCTTTTGACATAAGCTGGACAACCCCAAGTCTTAACATGCTTAAGACTAGGTTTCCTCCCTGTCCATATCTCATATAGGGTCTTTAGGACGGATTTGGTAGGTACCTTGTTAAGCAGGTATGCAGCCGTTTCTAGGGCACAACCCCAGAAGAATACTGGAAGGTCAGTATAACTCATCATGGAACGAACCATGTCCAACAAGGTTTGATTTCTCCTTTCAGATACACCATCCAACTGTGGCGTCCCTGGTGGAGTCCATTGTGAGATTATACCATTTTCTTTGAGACAACTTAGAAACTCATTGGTCAAGTATTCACCTCCTCGATCCGATCGAAGAATCTTGATACTCTTACCAGTTTGCTTCTCTACTTCACTTCTGAATTCTTTAAACTTTTCAAACGATTCAGATTTGTATTTCATTAAATAGATATATCCAAATCTAGAATGATCATCAGTGAAAGTAATAAAATAAGAATACCCTCCTCGTGCATTCGTTGTCATTGGTCCACATACGTTTGTGCGTACCAACGCTAACAACTCTGTAACTCTTTCTCCTTTTCTACTAAAAGGAGATTTAGTCATCTTACCCATGAGACAAGATTCACAAGTTGGATATGATTCGCAAACAGATAGCTCTAAAAGCCCATCTTTATGCAACTTGGTTAATCTTGTTTCATTGATATGACCAAGTCTACAGTGCCACATAAAGGTATAATTAACATCATCTCTTTTTCTTTTCTTAGTTTGTTCAATTTGAAGTATATTTTCATGTAAGTCAAGTATGTAAAGTCCATTCAGTAGATTGCCAACACCATATAAAACATTTTTATTATAAATAGAACAACTATTGTTCTTTATTATAATATCAAAACCATCCATATCCAATACAAAAATTAAAATAATGTTTCTAATGAGTGTCGGAACATAATAACAATTATTTAAACTAATGAACTTGCCCGAAGGCAGTGCTAAACAATAAGTCCCTACAGCTAATGCAGCAACCTTTGCTCCATTTCCCACTCGTAGGACGACTTCATCCTTGTTCAGCTTTCTACTTCTGCTTAGTCCCTGCATATTATTACATATGTGAGAACTACAACCGGTATCCAATACCCAAGTAGAATTTTGACTTTCAGAAAAATTAATTTTAATTATGAACAAACCTAGATCGGAAGTCGAAGCTTCTCCAAGCTTCTTTTGGTCCGCAAGATACTCCTTGCAGTTCCTCTTCTAGTGTCCCGGCTTATTGCAATGGTAGCAAATTCCTTTACTATCTGGATCAGGTTTCTTTTTATCCTTTCTCTTCGCCTTGCCCTTAGCCTTCTTGTTTTTCTTCTTTTCAGAAGATACCTTGGGCCTCTTCCTTTTCTTGGAAGAATCATCCACTAGTAAGACTTGGTTCTTGTTGGATGAGAAGTGACCTTCAGCAGTTTTCAACATGTTAAGTAACTCAGGCAAGCTAACGTCCAACTTATTCATGTGAAAATTCACAACAAATTGTGAGAAGGTGTCCGGGAGTGAGTGCAAGATCAAATCTTGGCTTAACTCCCCATCCATCACAAACCCAAGTTGTCCAAGTTGTTCAATCAGATTGATCATCTTAAGGACATGAGTCTCAACAGCAGTGCCCCCGGTCATACGAGATCGGAAGAGCTCCTTAGATATCTGATATCTAGCAGTCCTACTTTGCTCACCATACAACCCTTTGAGGTGCAACAATATAGTAGGAGCATCCATAGTTTCATGTTGATGCTAAAGCTCGTTACTCATGGATGCGAGCATGATGCATTGAGCTAAGATTGCATCATCTTGCCACTTTCTGAAAGTAGTAATCTTTTCCTCAGAAGCTGTTTCTGTAACATTTGCAGGGACTGGCGAATTTAGGACATAAGAAATCTTTTCAGCAGTGAGAACAATTCTCAGATTCCTTAACCAGTCCGTGTAATTCGGTCCGGTCAGTTTGTTAGCATCAAGTATGCTACGCAGTGATAGTGAGTTTGACATTTTTAAATTCTGCATGTGAAATAGACAACATTTTAGCATACATTCATTTAATTAATTACCAAAATAAATTAGGTCTTTATTTTAAATTGGTATCTCTCACTTTTTCATCAAACTATATTACCCTCATTATATAGTTCGACAAATCTAATTAAAGATTTGCTAGTGAGATTAAGGATCCCATTTCAAATGTATATAGCCTTGTGTGTGCACAACAAACTATATATAAATAAATAGGTAGACAACTATTGTCAATTACATCACTATGTAACTCCTTGTATTTTGCTTCTTAGATTATAATGGTCAAGTGTGTGTACATCCGAACTAAAATAATCTAAGTTAAGTCCAACCTAGCACTTCCATATATGTGAAGAGAAAACGACCGCCCTTGTGTGTGCACAACAAAGCAGTAATGTTCAATTCCTTTATAAGCATCAAATGTGATAAAACAACATCTTAAATATTTAATACTCGCCTTATGTGTGCACAACAAACTCATATTAAATATTTAATACTCTATTGCTTTACCATGCTAGAAGGCGACGTTCGATATTCTTAATATCTTTGAACGCTTAGGACTTAATATTATTTCTTTGAGGGGTTTATTATTATTAGTCTTATCTTGTTTAGCGCGCATGCACATATATATATATAAAATACGCGTCATATTATTTAACATGCGAAGCATGTTGTATAATATATAATATATATATATATATATATATAGTAATCATGCACATATAGAATACTATATTCTACCCGGATTGATTGTGGACTTTTATTCTAGTTTGGTTCACAAGAGCCACCAAGTGAACCAAAAGGTCAAACCTAGGGTGCAAGAATAAAATTTAAATATAACTATTACATTTAAACCCGGGCTCCATTACAAACGGGTCTTCATGCGCTCCTTGCTCCTTTGTCTCCAATTATTCAAAATTAATTCTAACTAGTCCTATTACAGAAACTATTTACTATAAATAGAAACCTTGATCAGCAGTCAAAGGGAAGTACATAGGAGGGAGATAGAATTTACATTAAGAAAAATTAGAGAATACGAGGTAAGCAGACCTCATTTATAAAAACCCATACATTTAAGCATCATCTAAAATAAATCCAATCACACATTGGTCAGTAGTCCATAATCAATCCCTATTTATTATCATACATATCTCTATATGTATCAATAAATAACATTCATCATATTAATAATGAAACCATTCCATATATGCATTGATATCAATTAATGGGCAAAAGTTTTGCTAATATTTAGTTTTGAAACAAAATAAACTCTTTATTTTAATCAAAAACCAAATCCAAATTAAACTCTTTTAATTTTAGCAATCTGAAATCCTATTCTAGATAAAATAAACATCTTTATTTTAAACTTTTATCAATTAAATAACATTTATATTAATTGAGAAAAACAAAAAAATTTCAAAGTCTCCACACCGGCGCGACCGCGCTCCAAATTGAACTAGGAGCAGTGCGGCCGCGCTGCACCCCTAGAAACGTTTTCTGGGTTCAGGCGCGGCCGCGCTCCAGAATGAACTGGAATCGGCGCGGCCGCGCCGCGATGCAGATTCAGAAAATTTTTTCTAGCCCAAAAATCCGATTGTATCGCATATCAATTCATACATGGAATCATCAAAATCAATAACTAACACATGGATTAGGCTCTGATACCACTGTTAGGTTTGTATATAACGCAATCATGTAATCAAATTACATAAATAGAGCGGAAGCGTGATAAAACGGATTTTAAAATTTTAATACAAACTATTACCATAATATATCCTTGTGTTCAATTATCAATTACACGAAAGAGAAAGAGAATAAGAATTATACCCTAGTAGATCAAAGCTTCCTCGGTTACAAGTTCAACTCCTAGTCCTTCGTATTCTCCTCGAATTCCACCGATGAGATTCCTTCCTTTGATCAACGTTAGCCACCCAAGTGTTTAGCCTCTAGAGGTGATCCACCAAGGAAGAATATGTATTCAAGAAGTTGGGTATTGGCAAAACCCTAGTTTCTATCTCTATAGATATTGCAAGTACTCTCCACAATCTAATGCAAGAGCGTGTAACCCTAATCTATGATAAGACTCCTCTTATTTATAGATGTAGGAAAACCCTTCCCTAAACTATTTAGGATTAGGGTTTCTATTATAATTAAACTCCTTTAATTAATTATGCTCCTAATCCAATTAGGAATTCATGGGAGAGTACTTCTATTAATTAATTCCCAATCCCTATTAGGAATTAAATAATAGTAATAGTAATAATAATAAGACTCCTCTTATTAATTTATATTTAATATTTCTAAAATATTAAATAATAAATATTAAGCTATTTAATTTATTCTATCTCCATAGACTAAATTAAATACACTTAACTTATTATTACAATTATGCCATTTACTTCATAAATAAATATTTTTCTTTTGCGGTGTGACCTTTTAGGCTCTCCGTATTAAACCGGTTGTGAATAAATCAATTAGAACAATTCTAATCTTATTTAAATAAATAAATTAAATTATTTAATTCATTTAAATAAATAATATTTATTCTACAATAAGGGTAAGCCCCCTTAGCGATCAACGACTTTCCAGATAATATAGATTTCAACATTAATCACAAAAGAACCTTTCAGTGCATAGTTACCGTACAATTCAATCATTTTACCATACAATGTCCCAATTAAATATAAGACATGGATTTACTGTCAAGTCTTATTTTATTTATTTATATGTATTTCGATTCCCAAACCACAACTCTAAATAATGCAAATTAGAAACTCCTTTCTAATTTCATTCTGCCTTGGCCAAAGACTACTGAGTTGTCATTTATCAAATCACATAAGACATTCACATCTTTTACTAGACGTGGTAGATTATTTGTTGATCATTCACCTATCTCCACGTACAACTTATTATACCCAATCATACCCTTGGATATACCCTAAAGGTCTTAAGGGACATGTCAAAGTATAGCTCATCATACACAAGATACTATGATGATCTCAAGTCCAAGGATCACTTGTACTACTATCACTAGATGAATTCTTATTGACAGGCGAGTAAAACTCCATTAGGTATTCCTTAACAAGTCACGTTCAGTGAACTGATTCTCCAATACGCACCTACATACTTGCTTTAGTGTCTCCACATAAATGATTATGAGATCAATCATCCTCTTCCTAAGAGCAAGCAACGTATGTACTAATCTATCTGGATTCACTAATCTCCTTTTTAGTAATCCAACGATTAGGAACAATTTTACTTTGTGAGTTATCTAGAATTTAGATCTCATTAGCATGATCACCATCATGATTCTAAAAGCATTGCTCAAAATTATGGGTTTATCACATTTAATATAACAGCACTATGTAGATAATGTAAAATGCCTTTTAAGAAAATCAATTCTTTTATTAATAAATGAATAAGATTACAAAGTCAAATATGATTAGCTTGTGTGCATACTCTTTCAATCTCCCACTTGCACTAAAGCCAATCGCCATGGTATCTAATAGTCATATTTTCTAAGTGACGATCAAACTGCTGTTGTGTTAAAGCTTTAGTAAATGGATCTGCAATGTTGTCTTGACAGTCCACACGCTCTAGGGTGACATCTCCTCTTTCAATGATCTCTCTAATCAAATGAAACCGCTGCAACACGTGTTTGGATTTCTGATGAGACCTGGGTTCCTTAGCCTGCGCAACACGTGTTTGGATTTCTGATGAGACCTGGGTTCCTTAACCTTGATTGCGTTAACCAGTTGAAGCTCAACACGTGTCCTACTAATCAAAAGAGGAGGGAAGTGTAGACACCCAAATTTTGCACTTCGTATACAAACCCTGATAGGAGGGCAAAATTGTTAATGAACCCATCCTACGAGAACGAAAGGTGGACATAAATACGAACACTCAGAGCCACCACAACGACGCACGATCAAAGCCGACACGACCACGATCAAAGCGGAATGATATGGCACGTTTCTCAACGGTTCCCGAACTACAAAATACAAGTCCTTCAGCGAAAACCAACGGTACGACACGAGAATCGAGGTGCGACACAAAAATTGAGAAAATTAGCCCAGCCAGCCGCAGATTGATCTGCGGCCAATTATTAAAATAAATTGAAGTGTGCGGTGGGCGGCTGAAGTGCGCGGCGGGCGCGGAGAAACCAAGGCCAGCCGCAGATCAATCTGCGGCTGCCCTTGGCCAGCCTTTATCAGCTCATTTCTTCATTTAGATACAGGGAGTTGAAGAGAAACGGAAGACGTTTGAATGAAGAAGAAAATAGCAGCAGGCAGCAGCGAGTTAGGGAGAGAAAAGAGAGAAAATAGTGAGGATTTGTACCCTTTTTTAGGAGATTATAGCACATATATTTCCTACTCTACTCAATACATAAGTTTATACCCATCATGGGGATTAATTGCAAGGTGAAAAGCCCTCTTTTATAGCATTTTGTTATATCATTTTGTTAAGCTTTTGATCATTTGGGTTGCATTAAATGTAGTTTTTTTGTATATCATTGAGGATACATGGATTAGGGATTATTAATGAGGGTTCCAATGGAACAAAATTCTTCCTAATGGCCCAATGATACCCACTTGGTGATTTTTAGTTCGTTATGGTAATGAATTAAGCGTAGTGTATTTAAATTGCTATTTTAGGATATTGTGATGTGTTAGGCAACTCGGTGTTGTTCATTGGCGTGTTATCTATTTTGTGGGTGTGTAGTAATTTTGGATGTGAGCCTAGGAACGCGACCCCGTGGTCCAAATTCGATGATGGACAATTTTGGTGTATGTAATTGCAACGATTATCCTTCATTGTAAACATGTAATCGTCGGGCCTTAAAACGATACCAAGTTAAAAATCGGGTTTAAGGCCCCGAAATAGTGAAATATGTGCTTGTGGGCGTTTGGGGTTATTTTGATGGCTTACATGCCCATGAATAGCCCCACGCATTTTAATGTTTGATTTGATTTACGACACAAAAAATTGATTTCTAAGCTAAACGATGAAGATTTCCATAAAATCAATCAAATTAGGTTATTAGAACCACGAGGCTTAAAATTGGAAGTGCTAATGAACGTCGATTCCTATTTAAACGAGAAAGCTAAAGAAAGATCATGTTCAAACATCACAAAAAATGGTTTAATGAAAATAAATGACGTTTTATTAAACCGTTGTGCATAGGGTTAAAAAAATCCTAGAAGTTGCCCGTCATTTCAGTTATAAAAGCAACGCATAGGTCTCGATTCCTATTTTGATGAAGGTTTAAAAAACTCTTCTTTGCCAAAACGACATCTAATGAAAATCTCACCGCTTTTTGACAATTAAAATCAAACTTTTCTTATAAAGAATAAAGTTTTCTCGTATAAGCCAAAGGACATTCTAAAGCACTCTCAAAACACGACTTTCCATAAAAACCCCAAATGATTTTTTCATACAAACTCACCACAACATTCATATAGGCACACACACGCGCACACATACATATTTTAAGAATTAAAAGGATAGGAAAAGCATCATGATTGCGGTAACCGTGTTTCACGGAAGTCGGGGGGTGCCTAACACCTTCCCCTCACTTAAGCAAGCCCCCGAACTCTATGAATCTCGGTTCGCAGATCAATTAATTCGGAGTCACACATGAGCCAGCGATTTACGAAAACGAAATTCGGATGAGTTGGTACATCCATTTCAAATATACCAACTGGCGACTCTGGTCAATTGGCTCATCATAAAAAAACTATTTTTCAAAACCCCGTCAACAATTAGTGCCGACCTTTTCCAAAAAATCATCTAATAAAAGGCTAAAATTGGAAAGGGTAATAATTCCCACGGAAGCGATCCTCCCGGCGTCGACAGCTGGCGACTCTGCTGGGGACATTAGAGGGCTTAAGCCGCTTTCAAATCTTGATGCTGTCCTATCCTTAAAAATTCATGAATGTGTATGTACATGCGATATTCACTTGTTGTGTGTGAATGTTTGTTTTGTCCAATGAATGAGTGATTGAATGGAATTGCTTTACTTTAAAGTATTCATTTGCATACGGTGAGGACGATGAATGTGAATGTATGTTGAGAGTGTACCTCCTCCTGAGGCAAACCTGTCGGTTGCTTATTACTGGACTCGAAAGGGCTGCTCCCCGGAGATGGCTCAGGAAACGCACCACCCAGATCCGCTCCAATCGAAAGGACTCAGACGAGTAGATTGCGAAGATTTGGGGACCTTCATGCCGAAAAGCCGCGAGAGTAACCTTAGGATAGGTCAGCCTCAGATTAACCCAATGCAGGGAAAGTCTCTTCATGCCCTTTTACGTTTACGCGTATAAGTGTCATAGTCCCATTCACTGTTTTACATATACCTTCCCTGTTGTCAAAGGAAAGTACTGACCTCTATGTTTTGCAAGGAATAGCTGGGAGAGCATAATAATTCATGTCTAGCATTTGTTGTTGCAATAAGGGACTGCTAACATTTTGTTTTGCAGGGAAAGATTAAAAAACCCAAAAACACAAAAGTTACAGCTTTAGCATGCATCCACATCTTTCATTTCCCAAGACTAAACTTTAAACCGTTTTCCCCTGTAGGATTGCTCCTCAAACGCGTTTGCAATCTAAGAGGGCCCGAGATTCTACATCTGAAATGGCTGATATTCCACCTCCTAATCCTGGTTCCATATCTCGAGAGGAATTTGATGATTTTAAAAAGCAGATGTTGGAAATGGCCACGATGATGAAAGAGCAGTTGTTATTGAGACAGGATCCGCCAAGCAAGGATCCACCTAAAGATGATCCACCCCAACCTAAAGGCAAGCCAGTCATTCCCAAAGCCATTCCCACACCCAACAAGACAGTAATCAGTATCCCTGAGGAGGGAGACACTGATGATCTTCGAAAGAAAATGAAGCAGATGGAAGAAACTATCCAATCTCTGAAAGGCATAAGGTCCCTGGGCAGGGTGAACTATTCAGATCTGTGTGTCTTTCCAGGAACCCGGTATCCGGAGAAGTTTAAGATCCCTGAATTTAAAAAATATAATGGAAAGGGAGACCCCTATACACACCTGAAGATATACATTGGGGAACTTGGGTCTTATGCAGAGGACGAAGGATTGAGGATGCAATTATTTCAAAAGAGCCTAACGGGAGAAGCAAGAACTTGGTATGCCCACCTTGATAATGCTCGGATCCACAACTGGGAGGAATTGGCCCATACTTTCTTGACACTATACAGCTTCCAGGCACAGATGGCCCCTGATAGATATCAGATGACAAAGATCAAGAAGCAACCAAAAGAATCTTTTAGGGACTATGCACAACGATGGAGGGGTATGGCTGCACAGGTGAATCCCCCAATGAGCGAGGCAGATATGGTAATAACCTTTATGGATATTCAGGAGGCACCCTATTATGAACGAGTGATAGCGGGGATTGGAAAACCTTTTGCCGAAATGATAAAGCATGGAGAAATGGTTGACATGGGGTTAAAGTCTGGCAAGATCCGGGACTTCACAGCTCTAGAAGCAATTGCGGAGCAAATCCAGAGTGGAAACTATAGCAGTGCTTCCCACAGGACCCAAAGGAGAAAGGAGGAAGATGTTTCCCTCATTCTGCAGGGATCATCTAGGAAGGTGGAGAATAGCCCTCCAGTACAAATACAAAGAATTGTGCCACCCCGACAACCTAATTTCGATAATCAAGGGACGGACGGACGAGGAAGATTTGAGACCACAAGAGATCGGGTATTCACCCCACTTGGGGATCCTCTTGAACAGATTTTGGCAATATTAATAGCACAGAGAAGGATAGTCGAGTTGGCACCCCCAATTGACCCGAAAGGGAGAGGATTTGACCCGAGTAAGAAGTGTGCGTACCATTTGGGTTCCCCTGGTCATGATACTCAGGAATGCTGGGCGTTGAAGCACAAGATTCAGAACATGATCGATCGCGGGGAGATCGTGGTGGAACAGCTAGAGTCACCAAATGTTAAAGTCAATCCCCTGCCTAAGCATGATGGGGAAGGGGTCAATGTGGTGGAAGCCAGTGAAATCGGAGGACCACCAAGGCTGAATTATATAAAGAGAATTGATGAGATGATTGGCATAACAAGTGATCAGCGAGCAAAGCCGCATTTCATCTGTCGCATTCCGGCCGATCTGACCACCAACAACTGGACGATGAGGCCAGTAATATCCAAACAAGGGTAAAATATGACGTCAGGGTGGTATACCCTGGATGGTGGGGGATGAATAGATACCAGTTTTGTTCCTTATTTTGAATTTTGCATGGTTATGTTATTTTGTCATGTTATTTTAAAGATGATCATTGCGGGAAAATGATTTATATATATGACAAATATTTTTGTTTCATGTCAGGTGTACCAATTTGAGTATTTTCTTGCCTAACAAACGATGTTTCAAATTTGAAAGACGACTATGATTTTGATATTGAGTTGGATTTCGATTTAATGGGCATTGAGCAGGATGAGACAGATAATGACGACACGCCTGACGACATCAAAGGATGGGTCGAAGAAAAACCCAAACCCAACTTAGACCAAACCATCACCTTAAATATCGGAACCCCTGACAAAACCAAAGAGCTCAAGATAGGGACAGACCTGACCCCTAGCCAAAAAACAGAAATAACCGAGTTGCTAAGCCAGTATGAGGATGTTTTTGCCTGGTCTCACGAGGACATGATCGGATTGTCCACCGATATTGTGGTACACCGATTGCCCATCAAGGAGGGTTTCAAGCCTGTCAAGCAGAAACACCTCAATTCTTTCATTTACCGTCCTAAGATGAATGGGGTAGTGGAGGCTACAAATAAGAATATCAAGAAGATAATGGCGAGAATGTCTGCCAATCATCGGGGATGGCCGGATCTGTTACCTCTCACCCTGCTGGCGTACAGAACGTCGGTGCGTACTTTTATAGGGGCAACCCCTTACGCTTTGGTATACCGAATGGAGGTTGTTCTGCCAGTTGAGGTTGAGATGGCGTCCCTCAGAATCTTGATTAATTCTCAGATAAACAAGGAGGATTGGATGCAAAGTCGGTACGACCAATTGGCCCTAATTGATGAAATGAGGGTGGCTGCTGTTTTGCACAGTCAGTTATATCAGCAAAGAATCTCTCGATCGTACGACAAAAAGGTAAGACCTCGGAAGTTCAAGGAAAATGACCTAGTGCTAAAGAGAGTCATGCCTTGTCAAGACGAAGCCAAAGAGAAGTTTGCCCCGAACTGGGAAGGACCTTTTGTGATTAAGAAAGTGTTGTCCGGAGGAGCCCTCATATTGCAAGATATGGACGGTGAGGTGTTTTCACAGCCCATCAATTCTGACTCGGTGAAGCGGTTCTACGCCTAAAAAAAAGGGGGGACATCATCATCATTTTATCCTCTTTCCTTGAACAACGAACTACGTAGGACCTGATTTCCCAACCTGTGGGAATGCGTGGGCAGCCATCATGGCACGGTCCAATTCTTTACAAAATAATACTTTCTCTAACCAAAATGGATTCCCAACAGCCAGAAAAAACCTTCCTATACCCTCGAACCCTTCCCGAAACCAGCTGCCTAATCAGCTTCATCTCAATGACATAACCTTAACCCAACCAAACAGTTAGCCAAAATCTAAGACTCAGTCCGATGAAATCAACAGGGGTGCAGTAATATCTGTCAAATCTCCATCAAGACTTGAGAAGAGAAAGAAGGCAAAATATCAAAATCATGGTTAGCTGGATAACATGAGGATCCAATGAAAGGCAACGATACGACAAAAAAGGGAAAATGACTAAATTTAAATGCATGTCTATATATATAAGTCATTTTGTTACAAGATTTCTCTTTCGATAATCGATGAAACTGACATAGCCTATGTAGGAAATAAAATGATCTACAAATCTGAAACTAACTGAAGCAGGATGGATAGGATGGTGGATAGATCTGAAGCATCGGTATCCCCTGCAATCTGCTGCCCCATCATGTCGATGCGATCCAATAAAGCAGTGGCTTGGCTAACAGTCTTAGAATGAGCATCCATAACTGCTCTCGTCTGCAATACAATGGCGTCTCTGTCAGCGAGGGCAGCATCTCTGGCCAGAATGGCAGCATCTCTCTCAACAAGAGCAGTATCCCTCTCAGCCTCAGTAGTAATCAAGGCCAGTCGGCTCCGACTATCCTCAGTAACCCGACTAGGGACAGAATCAGCTGAGATGGAACGAGGAGTCTGGGCGGGAGTGGAGAAGCCTTCTAAATCATGTCCGAACAACACCTCTATAGACTCAGGAGGAACAGATACCTCTGGGGTGGTATCATCTGTGGAAATCGCTCGAGAGTCATCAAATACTCCAGTCTGACTCAGACCAACCATATCAGAGTCTCCGTGCAACCATTGCATATAAGCAGATGTCTGAATGGGGCAACTCTCACTATACTCGGCAAAGATCCTATGAGACCAAAGATCGTATACCCGCAGTAGATCTCTCTCTGTCTGGGGTGATATGAGGAATCGGTAGTCGGCGGCGCCCGTGAAAGGGTGAAAATCCTGTATCTGATCAAATTGCCCCATAACCGCCAAGGGATGATAAGTTGCCACGCCCCTCAAGCCAGAAATAGGGATGAAATCCAAGGTGGGCACATGAGTCGAGAAGCTCATGAAGGAGCAATAACCCGAATAGATCAAGATATGAAAGGGCTCCTCAATAGTCGATAAGAATTCTGTCCAGGAAGCCGCATCAATACAGCTCACGGGACGGAACGAAAATTGCATGGCTATATCGTGGCTGAAGCAAAACTCATGGCGACGGAAATGACCGATGGGGCTGAGATGGCTCATAAACCACACATACAACAAAATAAGAGCTCCCTCTAAATGCTCTGTCTCGGAAAGACTGACAATAGGAGGCTAACATGTAGGTGTCTGCTAATATCATGGGAATAATAGTGTGATCCTCCTGAAATGCTCTAGTGGCCGCAATAATTAGCATGTCCAACAGATCGGGCCCGGCTGGCAGATACAAAACTGAGATAACACAAGCCATCAAAACATCTACTCTCAAAGCGTCCCAGCGCTCCTCAAATACGAAAAAAAATCACCAGAGAACAGATGAAAACTGTCGGGTGAACCGAATCGGTCAATCAGGAAATGAAGGGGAACTAGATGGTCTGATGTGATCACCGATAACAGGACTGTCCTCCGCAAACTAGTAAAAGTCAAGAACTGACGACGCATCGGACCAGCTGTGGCCTTGGCATGAGGGCCATCCAAAGATAAGCCGATAAAGCGAGCATACTCCTCGAGAGTGGGGGTCAGCTCCACTGTCCCTAATCTGAACACCTGACGGGCAGGGGTCCAATAGCTCAGAATACCCTCCACAAAGCCCGTCGGCACCTGAAAGGATAATAAGGACCAGGAATGTCCCAGAAGACCATCTGCAATGACCCTGTCGCCCGGCGACAAACTGTCCAACCAGCGGAAAAGCCTGTCAACCAACCCTGTGGGAGGACCGAGATCGGAACGTGCCACGGCACCTGGTGACGACATCTGTGAAAAATAGTATCAAAAAGACTGTGCAGGGGTTATTCTCTATCCATGAATAAAAAGCATGCATCATACAATTAATAATAGAGAAATCAATCAATTTTCAAATCCATTTAACTTAAAAAATACGAGGTTTCAACCAATCGGGTATGGAAAACGGCGAATCAATCAACCGGAGACGAGTCCTAGTGCCGACAAGATGATTAACCGGAGACGAGACCCGGTGCAGTCGAATCAATCAACCGGAGACGAGACCTGGTGCCGACGAGACAATCAACCGGAGACGAGACCCGGTGCAGACAACTTGGCCAACCAGAGACGAGACCCGGTGCCGACGAATCAATCAACCGGAGACGAGACCCGGTGTAGACGATTCGACCAATCGAAGACGAGAACCGATACAGACGAATCAATCAACCGGAGACGAGAACCGGTGCCAACTAGACGATCAACTGGAGACGAAACCCGGTGCAGACGAGTCAGCCAATCGGAGGCGAGAACCGATACAGGCAAGTCGGTCAACCGGAGACGAGAACCGGTACTGACAAGACGATTAGCGGAGACGAAACCCGGTGCAGACGAGTCAGCCAATCAGAGACGAGAACCGATACAGGCAAGTCGGTCAATCGGAGACGAGAACCGGTGCCGATAAGACGATTAACTGGAGATGAAACCCGGTGTAGACTAGTCGACCAATCAGCGACGAGAACTGATACAGTCGAATCAATCATCCGGATACGAGACCCGGTGATTACGAGACGAGCGACCGGATACGAGACCCGGCATAGACAAGACGATCAACTAGATACGAGACCCGGTGATTACGAGAGGAGCGACCGGATATGAGACCCGGTGCATACAAGACGATCAACAGGATACGAGACCCGGTGATTACGAGACGAGCGACAGGATACGAGACCCGGTATAGACAAGACGATCAACAGGATACGAGACCCGACGCATACAAGACGATCAACCGGATATAAGACCCGGTGATTACGAAACCAGCGACCGGATACGAGATCCGGTGTAGACAAGACGATCATTCAGACACGAGACCCGGTGATTACGAGACGAGCGACCGGATATGAGACCCGGCGCAGGCGGGACGAGCAACTGGATATGAGACCCGGTGATTACGAAACGAGCGACCGGATACGAGATCCGGTGCAGACAAGACGATCATCCGGATACGAGACCCGGTGATTACGAGATGAGCGACTGGATATGAGACCCGACGCAGACAAGACGATCAACCAGATATGAGACCCGGTGATTACGAAACGAGCGACCGGATACGAGACCCGGTGCAGAAAAGACGATCATCCGGATACGAGACCCGGTGATTATGAGACGAGCGACCGAATACGAGACCTAGCGCAGACAGGACGATCAACCGGATACGAGACCCGGTGATTACGAAATGAGCGACCGGATATGAGACCCGGCGCAGACGAGACGATCATCCGGATACCAGACCCAGTGATTACCAGATGAGCAACCGGATACGAGACCTGGTGATTACGAGACGAGCAACCGAATATGAAACCGGTGCAGGCTAGACAAGCAACCGGATGCGAAATCTGGTGTCGGCGAGACGACTGATCGGACACGAGACCCGGCAGTCACGAAACGGCGGCAATTCCACTACGACGACGATTACAAGACAGAGCGCGACACCTGCGATAACGATTATCGCAATGACCTGTCAGAGACGAAACCTGACAACAATGATGCGATCGACGATTGACTCATGTTGAGATCGATACTCACAGTAAGTTTACGATTAAATGATGCATTAACACCTTTACGAATGTTTGCATGCCTTACATTTTGTGTTACACCATAAGCTATATGTGTTGCATCATATATGTACTGTCATTCTTATGCACTGTCATTCATGCATCGGATGTCTACTTCTTTATCATGTTAATTTATTTAAACATTTCATAAACATGATAAAGAGGGGCAGTTGTAGAAACCCAAATTTTGCACTTTGTATACCAACCCTGATAGGAGGGCAAAATCGTCAATGAACCCAGCCTACGAGAACGAAAGGTGGACATAAGTACGAACACTCAGAGCCACCGCAACGACGCGCGATCAAAGCCGACACGACCACGATTAAAGCGGAATGATATGACACATTTCTCAACGGTTCTCGGACTGCAAAATACAAGTCCTTTAGTGAAAACCAATGGTACGACACGAGAATCGAGGTGCGGCATGAAAATCTAGAAAATCAGCCCAGCCAGCTGCGAATTGATCTGCAGCCAATGATTAAAATAAACTAAAGTGTGCGGCGGGCGGCTGAAGTGCGCGGCGGGCGCGGAGAAACCAAGGCCAGCCGCAGATCAACTCATTTCTTCATTCGAATACAGGGAGTTGAAGAGAAACGGAAGAAGTTTGAAAGAAGAAGAAAATAGCAGCAGGCATCAGCGAGTTAGGGAGAGAAAAGAGAGAAAATAGTGAGGATTTGTACCTTTTTTGGGAGATTATAGCACATATATTTCCTACTCTACTCAATACATAAGTTTATACCCATCGTGGACATTAATTGCAAGGTGAAAAGCCCTCTTTTATAGCATTTTTGTTATATCATTTTGTTAAGCTTTTGGTCATTTGGGTTGCATTAAATGTAGTTTTTTTGTATATCATTGAGGATACATGGATTAGGGATTATTAGTGAGGGTTCCAATGGAACAAAATTCTTTCTAATGGCCCGATGATACCCACTTGGTGATTTTTAGTTCGTTATGGTAATGAATTAGGCGTAGTGTATTTAAATTGCTATTTTAGGATATTGTGATGTGTTAGGCAACTCGGTGTTGTTCATTGGCGTGTTATCCATTTTGTGGGTGTGTAGTAATTTTGGATGTGAGCCTAGGAACGCGACCCCGTGGTCCAAATCCGATGATGGACAATTTTGGTGTATATAATAGGATCGATTATCCTTGATTGTAAACATGTAATCGTCGGGCCTTAAAACGATACCAAGTTGAAAATTGGGTTTAAGGCCCCGAAATAGTGAAATATGTGCTTGTGGGCGTTTGGGGTTATTTTGATGGCTTACATGCCCATGAATAGCCCCACGCATTTTAATGTTTGATTTGATTTACGACACAAAAAATTGATTTCAAAGCTAAACGATGAAGATTTCCATAAAATCAATCAAATTAGGTTATTAGAACCACGAGGCTTAAAATTGGAAGTGCTAATGAACGTCGATTCCTATTTAAACGAGAAAGCTAAAGAAAGATCGTGTTCAAACATCACAAAAAATGGTTTAATGAAAATAAATGACGTTTTATTAAACCGTTGTGCATAGGGTTAAAGAGATCCTAGAAGTTGCCCGTCATTTCAGTTATGAAAGCAACGTATAGGTCTCGATTCCTATTTTGATGAAGGTTTAAAAAACTCTTGTTTGCCAAAACGACATCTGATGAAAATCTCACCGCTTTTTGACAATTAAAATCAAACCTTTCTTATAAAGAATAAAGTTTTCTCATATAAGCCGAAGGACATTCTAAGGCACTCTCAAAACATGACTTTCCATAAAAACCCCAAATGATTTTTTCATACAAACTCACCACAACATTCATATAGGCACACACACGCGCACACATACACATTTTAAGAATTAAAAGGATAGGAAAAACATCAAGATTGCGGTAACCGTGTTTCACGAAAGTCGGGGGGTGCCTAACACCTTCCCCTCACTTAAGCAAGCCCCCGAACTCTATGAATCTCGGTTCGCAGACCAATTAATTCGGAGTCACACATGAGCGAGTGATTTACGAAAACGAAATTCGGATGAGTTGGTACATCCATTTCAAATATACCAACTGGCGACTCTGGTCAATTGGCTCATCATAAAAAAACGATCTTTCAAAACCCCGTCGACAATTAGTGTCGACCTTTTCCAAAAAATCATCTAATAAAAGGCTAAAATTGGAAAGGGTAATAATTCCCACGGAAGCGATCCTCCCGGCATCGACAGGAAGTATATGTATTTGAAAATTTTCATTTATATTACATCGGTTGAAATTATTTACTTTACTTTTCTTTCTCTAAACCCTAGTTTACTCTATGAACTTTCAGAACCTAAACTTGATTTTCTCTTTTCTATTTTAAATTAACAGTCTAAATGATGTCTACCAACCAAGTTATCCTTCAAAATCTACTTTGCTTCGATGAATTCGAAGGAGCAGAGTCTCACTTTTGAACAATCCTAAATCTGGTGAAAAAAGCAAGATTTTATGACACTTTGAGCATTGACACCAGAAGCTTCAAAAAGAAGGTGGAAGAGTTCTACATCAATGCCTCTTGTGCTGATAGGGTCATCACAACTAAAGTAAGGGACATCACTCTTACTTATGGTGTTGTGTAGGTTAACAACATTTTGGGTTTCTTGAATGAAGGAGACATAAACTTTGAAGGTGTTAACACAAAGAAAGGACTGGGATTCATGTGTTACACCAAGAAGAATCCTGAATCAAAGGGGATGAAAAAGAAATTCCCTCAGGACTTTAAGTTTAGCATATATAGTAGGAAAATACATACTCTGAAAAGACTCTGTTCATGACTCTGTTAGTGAGCTGCAGCTGAAGATCATGTCAGCCATTACTATGGATCAAAAGATCAACTTTGGAGTAATTTTGATGGATTGGATCTCTAAATGGATCAAGGATGCTGAGAAAAGGAAGGCCACTGGAAAGCCTCTTCTTAAAATGTTCTATGGAAGATTTATTAGCATTTTATTGAAGAAGAAGGTGAAGAAACACATTGGATAGAAGAAAGGAAATGCTCTCAATGTCAATAAGAAGATTACTAAGAAGCTATTCAAAAACTGAAAAAGAAATCCAGTTGAGATAAACAAGTCCAAACATTCTGAAGGGAGTGAGAAGACTGTGAGTGATGTTTAGAAACCAACAAAGAAGGTGCTGAAGAAGAGGAAGCTGACGGAAGAAGAAAAATAAGAGTCTCAAGGTTCTGCTACACCTGAGACATCTGTAAAGGTAGAGTCTACTGCAGATCAACCAAAGAAGAAGAAGTTTAAAATAATTCCCACAGGAATTAAGACCAAGGAGTTTGGTCTAATGAGGAAAAAATGATTGAATAAAGGTGAAAAAGAAAATGAGGCTGAAACTGAAAAAGTAGTACCTAAAGTGGAACCAATAGTTGTTGAAGATGATGCAGCTCAAACCCTCAGTCAGCTCACCTAAAAAGTTGAGAGAATAAGGAAGTTCATATCTAAGCCTCCTCCAACTTCCTACTATGAGGTGATGATGGACAAAATTCAAAACTATTATGCTAAGATTGTTAAAGCTGCTGTTCAGGCTACTGCCAAGGAAGAGCTTACTCTAGAAGAATGGGACAAGAAGGAAATAGAAAGAAAAAGGAAAGAAGCCAGGGAATGGCACAAAGAAGAAGCAGTTAGAATGGACATAAAGAATCCCAAAGCTGATAAGAGAAAGTTGGTTCTAATAGAAGAACCAGTTGATGCTGAACTGATCGTAAAACGTCATAGCTCTCCTATCGTAGACTGATAATAAAGAGATGGCTGGGATGGCTATTATGCTAGAGCTAAATGAAGACACAATGATGGTTGGGAAGGCCTTTGAGCATAAGCCACAACCTAAAAGATAAAGATTGAAGAAGAAGTCTTTAAAGTAGAAGAAGGTTAGAAAGGCCTCTGAGCCTGTAGAAAAAGAGATGGCTACATCTGAGGGGGAGAAAAAGGATGTAATTCCATCTAATGGCTCCCTAAAGCTCACCAAGGTCATTCATTCAATGGTTTAGGACATTAACAAGATGCCACGTAGCCCTCCTCAACTTTATTCTCCAGTCATTCAACTTGCTTTTGAACTAGAGGCTGCACAAACGCAGGGAGAGGAATATGAAGACTTAATTGAAGAGATTTCAAACCTAAAAATACTAAAGCAAGGGTTGTCGAGGTAGAAGTTCTAGGAGAGAGAGAGTTTTTGAAGCAGATGAAGAATTAGACAGAACCACCATTATCTTTGATAACAATAGTAATTTATTGTTCTACTTTCTTCCTATTATGCCCTAAATGAAGGCTTTTCTTCTAGGAGATATGAGTTACATCACCTGGACCTACAAGAATTTTCTAAGGGTAAAGGTGTTGTATTAGAACTTCCTAAGAATTCTGAAGTTTTTTAGAAGAACCATCTCAAATAGAAGCTCTTCAGCTTCATCGAGCATCTTTAATAAGTTTACAATTATCAATTACTCTCTCTTGGATAAAGCCAAAGCCAACTCTCTAAAGATGAAGTGGTAAGAAATAGGTTTGATTAAGTCTCATGCTATGAAGCGTTCGTAGAGCCCAACACTACGAACATAGAGCGTTCATTTAACCAAGGTACTCAAACCTCTTTGTTTTTAGACTTATCTTTTCTCTCTTCTTCAACCATTTCTACCCTCACGATCATAGAGTCCCAAAACCCTACGATCATATCTCAAAATGACCAACCCCAAACACTTTCTCTAACCATCTAACATGTATATAATACACAGTACTCACAAAAAAAATACACCTAAACATCTATATATTCCATCACCTTCACCATTTAATTCACCATTACGATCCCCCACTCTAACTCCTATTTTCTCTCCGATCGCAGAGCCTCCTAGCTCTGCAATCGTAGAGCAAACCCCCTCTGAACATGCAACTCACTCTACCTCAAATCAACAAATAATATAAAATCAACCTTCCTCTCCCATTACACTTCTATCAGATATATACCTTCATCCTCTCATCCTCAATTGCTCGATCCTTCAGCTTAGCTAAGTTAAGAGATGGTTAACAAAGTAGTAGACAAATTTGGAAGCAGAACGACATCTCTTGCCAATGTCATTGACAAGTCCTTGAGAAGAAGAGATGATATCTATTTCAAGAAGATCGATGAACATGTTGTAGCTGTAAAGATGGTGCAAGACATACATTTGATAAGTAGGTTTTATACCTATTATTTGGGTACTTTTAGGCTTAATAATTTGTATGTTTTTAAGTATTTTATGTCAATTTATAGAATTTGTACTCAATTTATGGCTTTTGTTCATTTTGTAGGAATAAAGGAGTTAAGTGGTAAAAATCGCAATATTTGAAGCAATTGGGCGAGCAAGGAAGAAAAACATGCAGGGATTAAGAGCCGCGACGCTCACTTTTGTGGGTCGCGGCGCGGATCGTGGCCCGCGGCACCTGATTCTGTGGGCCGCGGTGTAACGAATAAAATTTTTGTGATTGAATAAAAATATTTATTGAATTATATAAATATTTTTATTAATTTATTGAGCTAAATAAATAATTTATTAAGTTTTTGTGAGGTGGGTATATGTTAAGTTTAATTATGTTAAATGTTATTTGAATGTGATTTGTTATGATATTCTAATTTAATAATTATATTAGGTGATGAAAAGGTTTATTTGAATAAATGATTTATTTGAATAAGAGAATTCATTTGGTGTTATTATTATTGGTTAAATAAATTATTAAGTTAGTTTGTAAAGTTTAATTGAATTTATTTAATAATAAGTTTAATTAAATTAGAAGTGTGACATTTTAAACTATATGTTATATTGGTTTAATAAAATAAATGAGAAAGTGTTTAATTCAGTTTTACCAAACAAGGCCCTATGATCTTTGTTTGGAAATAATGGGTTATTTTATTGGTATTTTACCAAACAAGGCCTTATGACCTTTAGTTAGAATAATGGATTATTCTATTTTAATTTAACCAAACAAGCCTTATAGCTTTTGAATTTTTATAACTGATGATTTAATTAGATTATACGTTCCATCAGTTTTTATTCATTAGTTTTTATTCTTATTTTATCAGTTTATATTTTATACAACGTCAGTTAAAAGAAAAGAAAGAAGAGAAAGAACAGAGAAGGAAGAATATACAGAGAAGAAGAGAGAATTAGAGAGAAAAAAATTGAGAGTTTGAGAGCTTTGAGAATTGTGAGTACAAAGGAAAAGAAGTACTTAACTAAGAATCATATAGCTTGAAGGTATAATTCTTTTAGTTTTGTTCTTCATTATATCCTTATTATTTACTTCTCTGAATATGATTTTTATTCACTGTATATGAATTTATATGCCAACATACATGAATTACTTGGTTATAATTGTTAGTAAGCATGTATTAGAGATTATGTGATGATTATAAACTAGTTTGAAGAATTAATTCATGAAAACATGCTTTAGAATTGAGTTCTTAGTTTTACAGAGCTTTATTTTATGTATGGCATATTTGTATGAAAATTGATGATTCAATTTGGTTATTAATTGGTTAGTTAATAATTGTTTATGATTGTATGATGAAAAACATGAATAATACAAGAAGAATGGTTTTAATTGGTTGAAAAATGAATTTACAGAGTTTGATTTCATGAAAATGGTCAAAGCATGAATAAATTGTTTAACAGTGAATTTTTGGTTTTAAATTGGTTGATTATGTGTTTTATAATAGTTAAATTTGTTAGAAACATGTTGGTTATTTGTTTTCTAGCATATTTGATGTCTGGGTATATCTAGTTTGTGTACTGGATGATAAAATTCAGAAAATTTGGCCAAATTTGGCCTAAGTTTTCACTGTTCGCGAACTGTAGGAGACGACTGTCGGGTGTCTCGCCCCGGCGAGAAAAATGATCTGTTAATCTTCGCCCCGGCGAGAAATTTTGTTAAGGAAAAGCTCGCCCCGACGAGGTCTCGCCCCGGCGAGATATTTGTTCAGTAAATCCTCGCCTCGGCGAGGGAATAGTACTGAAAATTTTTAAAATTTTTATTTTCTTTGTGCTTTTATTATGATGCTATAAACAAGTTTAAAACTTATATTAATGTATTAAGTGACTAAAGAAATGCCATGATGGTTGTTAAACTAGTACTTGTTGACTATAGTATGCTAAATGAGATGTTATAATAAAAAGGATAAAAGCAAGCTTAAAGTGTATATTATTTTGTAACTAATTATGTTACCATTTTTTATAATTAAATGTATAGGTTGTTTAAGGATCGTGAGATATTTAATTTGTAATCAACGCTTGAGGCAAGTTCCTTATCTCAACTTATTACTTTTACGTTGAGCAAGTTATTCTTTCCTTTTAACTTGTAATTTATTCAAAGCAAGTTTATTTATATTGAGCAAGCTTATTGACCTTAGCTTATTGATATTCAAGCAAGGTTACTATCATGTTAAGTACTTAAGCTTTATTCCAATCATTGTTTGTTGAGCAAGTTTTCCTTCCTTAAGCTTGAGAATTATTTATAGCAAGTTGTTGTTCTCTTTTAACTTGTTAATTTATTCAAGACAAGTTTATTTATATTGAGCAAGCTTATTGACCTTAGCTTATTGATATTCAAGCAAGGTTACTATCATGATTATATACTTAAGCTTTATTCCAATCATTGTTTGTTATTCAAACTTCGAGTATAGTTTCTATTGAACAAACTCTATTGAATTAGACTAGCAAACCCTTATTGATTCAGCTAGTCCTTAGTTGATGAGCGATTTCAAAGACTTAAAATGTTTTCTATACTTGTTCCAAGCCAACTTCCTTTTTGGTATGGATTCAGACGATAAACTGAGATGAACAACCCTAATATAGGGGATTACTTACGCGACAGCGTTAAAATGTTTGTGCACAATACATTGTACAAAGGGCTGATCCCCCTGAGTACGAGATGTTGGTCCATAGTCTATATGACTGTTAAAGGTTACAGTAGAAATACTTGTCAACCTAGGACATAGTTCGAGGTCTTGTGACCCTCACATACAATTTCTAAATCTTGAATTCTATATTTTTTGGAATCAAGCATTCTAAAGAGCTTTTAAACTTTAATCATTTCTTGGTTGAGAATCAGAAAACTATTACTCCTCAGTTGAAATCATTTCATGTAGATATTATTGTTATTGTACTTGTGAGCAATTGTTTGCTCACTCTTGCACAAATCATTGCAGCTAAGGCTGAGAAACCGGACGAGCCGTCCACGAGCAAAGGCAAGGGCAAGATGCATAAATAGCTAAAGACCTGTTATTTATTTGATGATCGATTGTATCAAGACTTATTTAAATTATGTTTTATTCCGCATTTGATGTATTAAGGTTAAGATAACCTGGGATTTGAATATTTAATAGTTTGGTGATGTAACCCATTTTGGGAAGATATTTCTTTAAGTTGATTTAATTGTTATTTTACTGGGTAGTTAGTTTTGAATGTATGTTATAGTGAACACCAAATCAGTGGGAATTAAGTACCTGGATTTGGGGGTGTCACACGTGGTGCCCGGAGCTTCTTCCACGCGCGTGTGGCGCGTTTGTGTGGCAAAATTAGGTCTTTCCTGAATCCTTTATATATGAAGCGATGCAAACAGAGAAGAGAGAGAGAGAGAGAACGAAGGATATAATTTACAAAAAAGGAAGAAAACACTTCTGAATCAATTCCATCTAAGAGAGGGGAAAAGAGGATTGAAGATTAAGATCTGAAAAACTATAGCGGGAGTTGTCCATCAGATTCTTTTCTTTATTTTTCTTTAAACTCCTATCTTTATAATGAGTATTATTGATAAGATGTTGTTCATTTCTTTATTCATGAACTAAATTCTATTTTTAAGATTGCAATGGAACCCGATGATTGGTTTTTAATAATCTATTGACAATTTAACTTCTATCAGATGTTTGCAAGATTGTTTATTATATTTTGGTTTTCACTCAATAGTTGTTTGGCCAACAATTAATCTGTTGATCTAGATGAGATGGACACACTGATTTTAGACTAGATGAGGAATATGATACATGTGTTGGATTAATTCATGTTAAGAATTATTATTCAATTTGCATAAGGGATAGAAATATACCCAAGTGTCGCATGAACTTGTTAAAAATTGGTATCGATTGCGTCATTGTTGATTATTCACATAGAAATATAGTGTTCTAGTTAAGAATGATAACACTTATCTAATCTTGGAATAAGTTAGATAAATACTTATGAATTCTTGGTTAGTAATCTGCAACGTTTGACTGGTTAAATAGGGAGTGGAAGAATAGGAAACATCAGCGGGGGAAATTGTAATCTTGATAAATTCATCTCCATAATATTATTTATAAATATTTCATTTGTTAATTTAGTTATTTGTGATAAATGAAACAATTCTTAATTGTGTAATTAGAATTCGGTTAATTAGAGTTTGGTATTGGATTAATAAATTGATTTATCAGGTTATTCCTCGTGGGTTCGACACTCTACTTTCACTTTATTACTTGATTGACCGTGTATACTTGCACGTAAAATTGCTAGTATAGATTTAGCCTATCAAGTTTTTGGCACCGTTGTCGGGGAATAATTCTAATAATTAATTTTTTTATTTCCAATATCAATTACAAATAATCTGATTCTAATTTAAACACAAAATTTTAATCTTTTGCAAGCACTCTCGTTATTGTTTCAAAATGCAATATTTAGAGAATATGGCTGCAAAAGAAAAAAAACATTGGAGGAGTATTGCTACACCGTTGGAAATGGATGTTCAATCCAGTATTAGAAGACCTGCAATACAAGCTAGTAGTTTTAAAATTCAACCAAGCATGATACAGATGATTCAAAGTTCGGTACAATTTAGAGGGTACCCTAATAATGATCCGAATGAGCATTTGATCAATTTCTTTGAAATCCGTGATACATGTTGTGATAACCCAGATTTTCAGAGATTATTAAATAAGAATTTAATAAATAAAATTCTTGTTACGAGATGTTTTGGGTTTGAATATATGTATATATGTGATATGTATTGTGAAATATGTAATTTGGTGTGAAGAGAATTATATATTCGTGTATTTGGGAAAAAAGGTTTCATAGTTAATTAAACCATTGAATGAAGTGAAGGAAATTGTTACGAAAAAGATATTTGCTGAGTATTAGTAAGTTGAAAATTATATTATGAAATAATATAATCTAATTGTTATGTCTTGTGGGCAATGGAATTGTTATGAATTAAATTTCATGAATAATGAGAGTAATTCACTTAAATGAAGACATATATATATATATATATATATATATATTTATTTAGTTTAATAAAATGAGAAAAGTAATGTGTTACATATAAATGTAACATGTTAATGTAGTATGATTGTGAATTTAGTAGATTAAAATATTTATCGAATAAATATTTGATGGAAATTATTGTAGAATAATTTAATTAAGTGTGTTAATATTAAGTAAATTGATGATAAATAATTTTAGTATTAGTGCGTATTTTATTACGCGAGTAATATTCTAATTTAATTTAATAATTAAATTAGAGGAATAATGATTTATTAAATGAAATTATCACTATAATTGTCTAATTGGAGATTATAAATTTTGTTAGTAAGATTTTATTAGCTTTATTAATGTAATAAGTTTAATTAAATTAAAGTGTGGCCTGTGACTTTATAATAAGTGAATATAAAAATAACTTAGTAGGAGGTTCTATTGTGTCAAGCCAAACGTGGCCTTGTGGCCTTTGATTTGCTAAACTGACAAAACCTTTTGGTTTTGTTTAACTGATAACCCATATCAGTTTTTTTACGTGTTTTATCTGGCCAAAGCTTGTACTACAGTGTGTTGAGAGAAGAGGAGAAATTCTCTGTAGAAATTGAAAGAGGGAAGTTTTGTAAATTAAGAGGTTCTTAGAGCGATTCCAATCATCTAAATCAAGTGCAAAGAAGAAATTGAAGGTATAATTTAGTTTTGAGTTTTATTCAAAGTATTCAAAGTTAGTTTTCTGTGATTGAATTTTTGGTTGGCTAATTTATTAAAGGAGTTGTTAAAATTGTTAGTTCGTAAGAATAATCTATTATATAATGTTTAAGTATAGTTTTGAGTGATTTAATTCATGAAAACAAGTTTTTAATTGGGAAATTGTGTTCTTGAGGAACATATATGTTTTGGTCTACTTTGGGTCGAAAAATTGGTGATTCAATCATATGATTAACTGTAAATTGAGAGTTGTTTATGATATTATGTTTAAAAAAGAAAACAATGCAACTATCGTGATCTGATTTGGTTAAAAGATGTGAAAATGGTGAGTTATTTCACTAAAAGTATGAGTTTTGGAAAAATTAAGAAAAATTTGATTTAAATCCTCTGGGTTTTGTTGTTTTGGTTGTTTTAGGTTGTTAGAATTGATAAATGGATGCTCAGTAATGTTTTTAAGAAGTTCATGATAATTGGGTATGCTTGATTTGGTGTTTGATGCTTTAAAATTCGTGTTTTTGGGTTGGAAATTCTGCAGTTCGCGAACTGCAGAATCTGGAATCCAGGAGTCTCGCCTTGGCGACTTCATTAGGCTAATTTTCTCACCCCGACAAGCTCACTGAACTAAAATCCTCGCCCCGGCGAGAGTTTTGTGTTGTAGTTTTCTCGCCCCGGCGGGAATTGCAGAAAATGGAAATTTTTCATGTTTTTAATTCTTTTCTTTTTGGTCATGATATGTTACGCTATACAAGATTTACTTATAAACATTCTAATGTAAAGCAAAGTTTAAGATTTATGAAATGTCGATTAAAGTGGAACGTAATAAAATGAAGGAATATGAAATATTAAGTAGAATTAATAGTAAGTGTTGCTACGTGGCTAATAAATGATGTACATGATTATATATATCGTGTAGGATACATGAAGTGCAGATAAATATAAGCTGATAATCTACAAACCAGGCAAGTCTTTCATTTCCTAATTGTTATGTGAATTAAATGATTAATTGTTTTAAATCTATGACGTAAAAGCATGATGTATTCTATGTGTTGCATGTATGAAACAACAAGGTCAACTTATGACCACGTTCGTTGAACAGAGAATGTTGATTGAGTTAAGGAACTCAATCTCTAATTGTTTCGTGTTGATCATTATGTATGACTTGTTTAGCCAAGTGTTTATGATTTAAATAATGAGCATGTTATCTATGTGCTATGTGACGCATGTAACCTGTTAGATTTTGCTGAGCTGTCGAGCTCATTCTTACAAATAACCACTTTTACAGGTTAAAGATTCAAGGTAACATTATGTGCTGCTTAAATGGCATGATTCAGATGTTATGCACGAAGATTAATTGTTTTAGCTTAAATTATGTTTTTGAACCATGATTAAGGTTCTGGATGATGTATTTGATGATGTATTAAATGTAACAGATGTTGAGTTATAAAATTTGTATTGACTTATAATTTAATTTTATCTAATGTATAAAGGGTATTGAATCTAGAAGTAAGTTTTATTTTATTATAACTCTGATAAAGCGAATCATTAAGTAAATATGATTCTAGAATATGTAAATGTTTAAAGGTTATGATTCAGGGAAAGCAAAGAAAGAAAACTGAAAAGTTTAAAATTGTTCCGGATTTTATTAAGTTTAACATTGAATAATGTTGTAAAGTCAGAATGAGGATGTATTGATAACGACTGATGTTGAGAGTTGGATTGTTCAGAATTTGGGGACAGTTGGTATCAGAGCTAATAGATTAGAAACCTTAGGTAAGAGTACCTTAGGCTATAACCTTAGAGAAAAGAGGTGAAGATAATAGAGTTAAAAGAATAATAAGTTAAGTATACTTATGGTGCAATCGTATTCTTTAATGGTTGATGTATGGTATCTGGGCTAAACAATTCCTTCAGAGAGCGAAGGTTGATACAAACTAGCAACCGATCTAACTCGCTGTGAAAGACAGTGTAGACGAGACGGAAACTAGTTTGTTGGTTGTTTGTGGGAAACCACTCAGGTGCTATACTGAACACTGTTAGAGACTCGAGGTGTACCGAGTATAGAATTATGGAAGTGTATGATTAAGAAGTGACTTTTTGGTATAGGTAGATGCATGAGATGAGTTAAGTCCTAGAAACGTTACAAGGAGAAGATGCGAATAATGTGAAGAAAACTCGAATAAAATATTGAATAATATAAATAAAGTTAGTGATTCTTAAGGGAAGAATCGATATATAAACAAGAAGATTCAAAGTAGAATCTTGAAGAGTTATGAAAAATGAGAACCAGGAGTAACCTGACTCTAGTAATAAAGATGGTGTTAACAAATAGACGATATCTATAAGATGAGAATGTTATAATGATAAGAATGAACACAAATAGAGTTTAGAGAATTCATGTGAGACAAGATTATGATAAAATGATTACGTTCAAAGAAGAACCTGGAGAGCTAAAAGAATAGGGAACACCTGAGTTGATTAATCATAAGATAACGTGATTACAGAGAAGAATAAAGAAGATCGTAGGATGAGACGATCATAAGATAAGAAAGAATCATAAGAAGAGTTGATGATAGAATGAGATCACGACATGATCTACTAAAGTTGTAAATGTCAGAGGATCTTAAATGATTGAATAGTTATAGCATGACGCTATAAAGAGGTGGTACTATGAAATAGTACGAGGTAAACTCACGAGGAGTTATGGATGATGAAATACAAGAAATTCGTATCAAGCAAAGAGTTAAGTTAAGAGCAAGATGAAATTAGGTGGAATTTCAATTGAGGACTCATGTTATTGGCTGAGTTGTACGATTCCTGGTATGGGACGGGAATTTGTGCTTGGTTTGAAAACTACTTAGCTTCCTATATTAATATAGTGGTTGAGTTAAACAAATCCTGGTATGGGATGGGATTTGTCCATGGTTTAACAACCGCTCAGCTTCCTATATTGATTAGAGGTCGAGTTGGTTCGACAACCACTTAGTTTCCTATATTGATCATTATTGAAATATTGGTGTCGCACTATCGATATACGTATGAGGAGAAGGTGATTCTTTTCTCATATTTATATTTGATAGTTAGAGAATATTAAGATTAGGTACGGTTCTTAAAACTCATACTTATGGTAGGTTCGTGACTCATAATCGTATGGTGGAACCCCTCAGCGAATGGAGGATTTTGGTCTGACTAGGATAAGTTCCTAAACCCATATGATTGTGGTAAGTTCCTGAATTTCCAAAGTATGGTAAGTTTGATGAACTATATTAGGTATAGAAAAGTTATGGTATAGAGAGCATTGATGATACTGAAGAATGATAGAATGATTGAGTAATGAAGTAATGGAGTAAAGATTGAAATTGATAGAGAGAAATGGATATTCCAAATCTTCTAGCTATGCTAGATTTTTGAAATTTATTGACATCGTGCTGATATTCGCAATTTTGTGTTTTCGAAAATATGTTGTTTTAAAATGTGCTATTATTCGTATGTCTATGCTAATTGTTTCAGCCAGATAAAAAAATAATTTCAAATTATCAAAATGTATTTTGAACAATGTAGTCATCAATGCATTTGAACCTGGTTTTGGATGTGATCATATGATCGTCAGCCCACTATGGTATGATGTAGTATGATAAAATCCTAAAATGACGGCATCTTCAACGTACTATTAAGACGGTACGGTATCATGACGTCATAAAAGAATTTTATTTTTTTTCTGTTAAGTTATGAAAAGATATGCCAATTGAGTTGGCTAAAAATGTTTTGACTAATATCCAAATTGTTGTTCAAGGTCTATGCTAATTGATTCGGCTAGACAACTATTGAAAGATGTTTATGAATTTCAAGAAGTCTTTGAGATTTTATGCCAAATCAGTTTATTCTGGTGCGGAATTTGTATTATGTCTGAGGTGAATCAACCCTGTAATGGGGGGATACGCAATAGCGTTAATATATATGTGCACAATACATAGTACGAAGGGCTGATCACCTGGAGTACGAGAAGAGATGGTCCATAGTCTTTGACTATTAAAGGTTACAGTAGAAATATCTATTAACCTAGGATAAGGTTCAAGTCTTTACGACTCCTCAACAGGATATTGAAAGTTTTTGAATGAATCTTTAAATTCTTGAGTTATTCATACTGCCTCCCAATTATTGAACAATTGTGGAAGATTCTTATTCTTTTGAAAGGTGGAAATGGAAAGGAGGGTATTCCTTAAGAAGGGGTATTAGACATGTGGTGATGAGTAAGTTAAATAACTATAATAAATCCAAGAAAGAAATGAAATTCCAGAAAGGGAAGAGATAAATTTAGTTGATGATGACTAATGATGAGAAAAATTTTAGAAGAGAAAGATGAAAAGAATGCAATGATCTTAGAAAGATCCTTAGAGAAAGAATTTGGTGTAGAACCCAATGAATAAGTAGAGATTAACGTAGAGTTCATTTCGATAAATGGAAGGAACGAATATTACTAAATCAAAATTTCGAGGACGAAATTCTTAGAAGAAGGGGTGAATGTGATATCCTGAATATTTATGCGATGCTAAATCAGGATATTAAATGATTACAACGAGTGTGTTATGCAATGATCCTTGGAGAAAGGAAGTGAATGCGTTAAAGGGTTAAAGAATATATAATACTCGAAGTGTTCCGAGTTTAAGTGAAGGTGATGAAATAAAACCTACACTAAGGTAGTGCCTTAAGTTATTCATTAATAATTGTGCAAGAGATTTAATGAAAACTGATTAAGGGAGGTTTCGTTGATTCCGAGAACGGAATCCTTATAAGGGAGAAGGATGTGATAACCTAGATTTTTAGAGATTATTAAATAAGAATTTAATAAATAAAATTCTTGTTACGAGATGTTTTGGGTTTGAATATATATATATATATGTGTGTGTGTGTGTGTGTGTGTGTGTGTGTGTGTGATATGTATTGTGAAATATGTGATTTGGTGTGAAGAGAATTATATATTCGTGTATTTGGGAAAAGAGGTTTAATAGTTAATTAAACCATTGAATGAAGTGAAGGAAATTGTTACGAAAAGGATATTTACTAAGTATTAGTAAGTTGAAAATTATATTATGAAATAATATAATCTAATTGTTATGTCTTGTAGGCAATGGAATTGTTATGAATTAAATTTCATGAATAATGAGAGTAATTCACTTAAATGAAGATATATATATATATATATATATATATATATATTAATAAAATGAGAAAAGTAATGTGTTACATGTTAATGTAGTATGATTGTGAATTTCGTAGATTAAAATATTTATCGAATAAAAATTTGATGGAAATTATTGTAGAATAATTTAATTAAGTGTGTTAATATTAAGTAAATTGATGATAAACAATTTTAGTATTAGTGCGTATTTTATTACGCGAGTAATATTCTAATTTAATTTAATAATTAAATTAGAGGAATAATGATTTATTAAATGAAATTATCACTATAATTGTCTAATTGGAGATTATAAATTTTGTTAGTAAGAATTAATTAGATTTATTAATATAATAAGTTTAATTAAATTAAAGTGTGACATGTGACTTTATAATAAGTGAATATAAAAATAACTTAGTAGGAGGTTCTATTGTGTCAAGCCAAACGTGGCCTTGTGGCCTTTGATTTGCTAAATTGACAAAACCTTTTGTTTTTGTTTAACTGATAACCCATATCAGTTTTTTTTACGTGTTTTATCTGGCCAAAGCTTGTACTACAGTGTGTTGAGAGAAGAGGAGAAATTCTCTGTGGAAATTGAAAGAGGGAAGTTTTGTGAATTAAGAGGTTCTTAGAGCGATTCCAATCATCTAAATCAAGTGCAAAGAAGAAATTGAAGGTATAATTTAGTTTTGAGTTTTATTCAAAGTATTCAAAGTTAGTTTTCTGTTATTGAATTTTTGGTTGGCTAATTTGTTAAAGGAGTTGTTAAAATTGTTAGTTCGTAAGAATAATCTGTTATATAATGTTTAAGTATGGTTTTGAGTGATTTAATTCATGAAAACAAGTTTTTAATTGGGAAATTGTGTTCTTGAGGAACATATATGTTTTGGTCTACTTTGGGTCTAAAATTGGTGATTCAATCATATGATTAACTGTAAATTGAGAGTTGTTTATGATATTATGTTTAAAAACGAAAACAATGCAACTATCGTGATCTGATTTGGTTAAAAGATGTGAAAATGGTGAGTTATTTCACTAAAATTATGAGTTTTGGAAAAATTAAGAAAAAGTTGATTTAAATCCTTCGGGTTTTGTTGTTTTGGTTGTTTTAGGTTGTTAGAATTGACAAATGGATGCTCAGTAATGTTTTTAAGAAGTTCATGATAATTGGGTATGCTTGATTTGGTGTTTGATGCTTTAAAATTCGTGTTTTTGGGTTGGAAATTATGCAGTTCGCGAACTGCAGAATCTGGAATCCAGGAGTCTCGCCTTGGCGACTTCATTAGGCTAATTTTCTCGCCCCGGCGAGCTCACTGAACTAAAATCCTCGCCCCGGCGAGAGTTTTGTGTTGTAATTTTCTCGCCCCGGCGGGAATTACAGAAAATGAAAATTTTACTTATTTTTAATTCTTTTCTTTTTGGTCATGATATGTTACCCTATACAAGATTTACTTATAAACATTCTAATGTAAAGCAAAGTTTAAGAATTATGAAATGTCGATTAAAGTGAAACGTAATAAAATGAAGGATTATGAAATGTTAAGCAGAATTAATACTAAGTGTTGCTACGTGGCTAATAAATGATATACATGATTATATATATCGTGTAGGATACATGAAGTGCAAATAAATATAAGCTGGTAATCTACAAACCAGGCAAGTCTTTCATTTCCTAATTGTTTTGTTAATTAAATGATTAATTGTTTTAAATCTATGACGTAAAAGCATGATGTATTATATGTGTTGCATGTATGAAAAAACAAGGTCAACTTATGACTACGTTCGTTGAACAGAGAATGTTGATTGAGTTAAGGAACTCAATCTCTAATTGTTGCGTGTTGATCATTATGTATAACATGTTTAGCCAAGTGTTTATGATTTAAATAATGAGCATGTTATCTATGTGCTATGTGACGCATCCAAACTGTTAGATTTTGGTGAGTTGTCGAGCTCATTCTTGCAAATAACTACTTTTGCAGATTAAAGATTCAAGGTAACATTATGTGCTGCTTGAATAGCATGATTCAGATGTTATGCATGAAGATTAATTGTTTTAGCTTAAATTATGTTTTTAAAGCATGATTAAGGTTTTGGATGATATATTTGATGATGTATTAAATGTAACAGATGTTGAGTTATAAAATTTGTATTGACTTGTAATTTAATTTTATCTGATGTATAAAGGGTATTGAATCTAGAAGTAAGTTTTATTTTATTATAACTCTGATGAAGCGAATCATTAAGTAAATATGATTCTAGAATATGTAAATGTTTAAAGGTTATGATTCAGGAAAAGCAAAGAAAGAAAACTGAAACGTTTAAAATTATTCCGCATTTTATTAAGTTTAACATTGAATAATGTTGTAAAGTCAGAATGAGGATGTATTGATAACGACCGATGTTGAGGGTTGGATTGTTCAGAATTTGGGGTCATTACACATGTAAATATAAAGGAGTTTCTGAGGATGCACTTAGATTGTGACTTTTCCCTTTCACACTTTGTGGTAAGGCGAAAAGTTAGTTACATTCGCTACCAGCAGGCTCGATATCTACATGTAGTGATCTTGTATAGAAATTCTTGGCTAAGTTTTTTCCACAAGCTAAAATCACAAGATTAAGGTCAGATATCACAGCATTTGCTCAAGAAGACTCAGAATCTTTGTATGAAGCTTGGGAGAAGTTTAAGGAATTACTCAAGAAATGTCTACATCTTGGCATTCCTATGTGGTTGCAAATTTAGACTTTTTACAAGGGTTTGAATGTTACAATGCGATCTAATATCGATGCAGCCGCATGTGGGTCTTTAATGGAGAAATATTATGACGAGGCATATGAATTGTTGGAGATTGTGGCAAACAAAAATTATCAATGGTCAGCAAAAAGAACTACACGAATTGGAACTATGGTAGTAAATCAGAAAGATATAATTTTGGTACTGGTAGAGCAAGTGACGGCTTTAGTAAGGAAATTCGATTCTAGTGGATATCAATATATGTAGAGGGATACGTTGGTATGTGATATTTGTGCAGGAAATCATGCAAAGAGTCAATGCACAATTAAGGTCGAGTCAGTGCAGTTTGCTAAAGGATCCAATTATCAAAGTAATCAAAATCTCAATACCGAAGATCATATTCAGAAGAAGAAGCAAGATCAAGAGCAACAGGCTTCGCAGCAAGAACAGAAGGTAATGATGGAGGATTTGTTGTCCAAATATTAGGCGGAAAATAATGCAAGAATTGCTAAAATAGAAAAATTATTTAAACAATTTGCTACCAACATCAATAGCCAAATTCAGAAATTGTCAAGTAATGCAATGCAGGAAGTGCACAACCATGATGAAAATTGCAATATTGTTTTACGAAGTGGTAAAGAATTACCAAGGACGGATAACAAGAATGTAATTGATGATGTATGTATGGATGAAGAATTAGCAGTGGGTGAAGTCAACGAGGAAAAGAAGCAAGAAAAGAAGGAAGATAATCCACAAGTCAAAGAAGAATTAAGAAAACAGGTGCAATTTGTGCCTCCAGTCCCTTTTCCGCAGAGATTGCAAAAGCAAAAAGTGGATAATCAGTTTGCAAAGTTTCTTGAGGTATTCAAAAAGCTCCACATCAACATTCATGAAAGACATTTTATCCAAGCAAAGTAGATTAGGTGATTTTGAAATTGTGGCATTGACTGAAGAATACAGTGCAATCTTACAGAAAAAGTTACCACTAAAGCTGAAGGATCTAGGGAGTTTCAATATCCTGTGTACGGTTGCTAATCAATTTTCAAGAAGAGCATTATGTAATTTGGAAGCCAGCATCAATTTGATGCCACTTTCTGTTTACACTCAATTAGGACTGAAGGCACCGAGGCCGACAAACATAACCTTACAGCTTGCAGATAGATTTGTGACATATCCAAGAGGTATTGTTGAAGATATTTTAGTGAAAGTTGATAAGTTCATCTTTTTGGCAGATTTTATAATTCTAGATTTTGAGGAAGACAAGGAAATACCAATTATACTTGGAAGGCCCTTCTTAGAAACAGGAATAACGCTGATTGATGTGCAGAAAGGTGAGTTGACCATGCGGGTTCAAGATCAAAGGGTTACATTTAGTGTTTTAAAGTCTATGAAGTTTTCGAAAGAAGAGGAAGAATGTTTTCGAGTTGATCTAATCATATAAACAATGAATGAGGTATTCTTAAAAACATATCTTCCAGACTCACTTGAATTAATATTGGTTAGCCCGACAGTTTCAGAATCTTGGGAGTCTCAAGAATACTTGGAGATATTAGATTCAGCTTCAGAGTTTGTTAGTTACATTCAACAGTATGAAGCTTTGAATAATTCAAGAGACTCTTCATCACGTGCAAAACCATCTTTAGAGGAACCACCTAAATTGGAATTAAAGGCTTTGCCTAAGCATTTACGGTATGCGTATTTAGGGGATTCTAGCACTCTGCTTGTTATTATATCTACTTCACTTAATCAATTTCAGGAAGAAAAACTTTTGCGAGTATTGCGCGAATACAAGTCAGCAATTGGTTGGACATTAGCAGATATCAAGGGAATCAACACCTCATTTTGTATGCACAAAATTTTAATGGAGGATGAAGCAAAGCCAGTTATCGGGCAGCAACGTCGATTGAATCCTATTATGAAGGAGGTGGTCAAAAAAGAGATTATTAAATGGTTAGATGTTGGCATTATTTATCCAATATCTGATAGTTCATGGGTAAGTCCAGTTCATTATGTACCGAATAAAGGAGGAATGACAGTAGTCATAAATGAGAACAATGAACTCATTCCTACAAGAACAGTGACCGGTGGCGAGTTTGCATTGATTATAGAAGGTTGAACAAGGCAACTCGCAAAGGTCATTTTCCTTTGTCGTTCATTGTTCAGATGTTAGATAGATTGGTTGGACACCAATTCTATTGCCTTCTAGATGGATATTCAGGATACAACCAAATTGCTATTGCTCTAGAAGATCAAGAGAAGACTACTTTTACATGCCCATATGGAACTTTTACGTTCAGAAGGATGTCTTTTGGTCTCTGCAATGCACCAGCCAAATTTCAAAGATATATGACGGCTATTTTTTCTGGCTTAATTGAACGAAACTTAAAGGTGTTCATAGATGGCTTTTCTGTTTTTGGAGATAGTTTTGATCTTTGCTTAGACAATTTGACATTGGCTTTGAAGCGATGTGTGGAGACAAATTTGGTGCTCAATTGGGAGAAATGTTATTTTATGGTGAGAGAAGGAATAATTTTAAGGCACAAAGTTTCAGCTAAAGGACTTGAGGTAGACAGGGAAAAGATTGAGACTATAGGGAACCTTCCACCACTAAACATCTGTTAAAGGAATAAGAAGCTTTCTTGAACATGCAGGATTTTATCGACGCTTTATCAAGGACTCCTCCAAAATTTCTAAACCATTGTGTAGTCTTTTAGAGAAAGATGTTCCTTTTAACTTCGATAAAGACTATCTTGAAGCATTCGAGTTGTTAAAGCAGAAGTTAATTTCCACCCAGTGATTATTGCACCGGATTGGACTAAACCGTTTGAATTAATGTGTAACGCCAGTGACTACGCAATTGGTGCAATATTGGGACAAAGAAAAGAGAAGATGTTTCAGTCCATCTATTATGCTAGTAAAATATTGACGGGTGCACAATTAAATTATACGACCATGGAAAAAGGGCTACTGGCAATTGGGTATACATTTGATAAGTTCAGAGCTTACATAGTGGGAACAAAAGTAATTGTGTTCACTGATCATGCAACTATCAAATATTTGGTCGCAAAGATAGATGCCAAACCACGGTTGATAAGGTGGGTTCTCTTGCTTTAAGAGTTCAATCTAGAGATTCGAGATAGAAAAGGTATAGAAAATCAAGTTGCAGATCATCTTTCTAGACTTGAACATCCAGAATCTCAAACTAGGGAAGATACTGAGATTAATGAGTCCTTTCCTGACGAACAATTGTTTGCAGTAACAAATGAAATACCATGGTATGTAGACTATGTTAATTACATCGTTAGCCATGTGCTTCCTCCAAATTTGAGTTATCAGTAACGCAAGAAGTTTTTACATGATGTAACAAACTATGTATAGGATGAACCCTACCTATTTAAAGAATGCCCATATCAAATATTGAGAAGGTGTATTCCACGAGAAGAAACTAAAGACATTTTACACAAGTACCACTCATCAGTTTTTGGAGGTCACTATGGGGGCGAACGAACTGCTGCAAAGATACTTCAGTCGGGCTTTTACTGGCCCACTCTCTTCAAGGATGCACATACTTTTGTGGCAAAGTCTGACAGTTGTCAGCGTGCTGGAAATATTTCTAAGCGCCACGGAATGCCAATGAACACCATACTCGAGGTAGAAGTATTTGATGTGTGGGGGATTAATTTTATGGGCCCATTTCCAGTATCTCTAAATAAGCAATACATATTATTAGTTGTGGATTATGTGTCCAAATGGGTTGAAGCTACTGCGTTGCCAATAAATGATGCAAAGGTTGTGCTGAACTTCCTCTAGAAAAATATCTTTACAAGATTTGGTACACCACGGGCAATTATCAATGACGAAGGTTCACATTTCTGTAATAAACCGTTTACCTCTCTTCTTGCTCGGTATGGGGTATCTCATAAAGCGGCTACGGCTTATCATCCACAAACGAACAGGCAAGCCAAGATTTCAATCCGAGATGTAAAAAGGATCTTGAAAAAGATTGTTAATCCGAACAGGAAATATTGGTCTTTGAAACTTGATGATGCTTTATGGGCATATAGGACAGCATATAGAACTCCAATCGGGATGTCACCATACCGATTGGTATTCGAAAAGGCATGCCATCTCCAGTGGAGTTAGAGCATAAAGCATATTGGGCCATAAAAAATTAAATTTTGATTTACATGCAACAAGAGAGAAGAGATTATTACAATTAAATGAGATGGATGAATTTTGTCTTTATGCTTACGAGAATGTAAAGCTTTATAAAGAAAAGATCAAACGTTGGCATGACAAGAAAATAATTAAGAGGAAGTTTGAGCCAAGGCAAGCAGTTCTTTTATTCAATTCACGACTTAGACTATTTACAGGAAAGCTGAAATCCATATGGTCGGGACCATTTATCATCCAAAAAGTATTTCCATATGGAGTGGTAGAAGTAGCACCATTCCAATCTGATCGATCATTTATAGTTAACGGTCAGTGCCTCAAACAGTACTATGGAGGATAAATCAATCGATAAAGGATCTCTATTTCATTAGCTGATCCAGATTAAAGAAGGAAGGTAGTCGGGCTGAGACTATAAATTAAGCGCTAATTGGGAGGCAACCCAATAATTTTTATGTAATAAGTAATTTATTCTTTTATTAGTTAATAAATATATATGTATATATATATATATATATATATATATATATATATATATATATATTAGTCTAAGTAATTTTTCAGAAGTGTTGTAAGATTATAATTCCAAGCAATGGAATAAGCAAGGAGAAACGAGAAGGAAGGTAGTCGCACGATTTATATTTTTATTTGGAAAGGAAATCCAGCATAGTTAATTCAATTGTGATTTTATTTTCTTCTTTCCTTTTATAAGTCAATTTCTAACTTTTCCAGTTCAGCTATAAATCCAGGACCAAATACAATTGCAACATCAGGTCCTCATCGCACCATATTGTGAGAAGAAATAGACTTGTGAAGCAAGAAGTTTTCAGTTCAGGCTACATTCATAATGGCAGGGAAACGTTGGCATGACAAGAAAATAATTAAGAGGAAGTTTGAGCCAAGGCAAGCAGTTCTTTTATTCAATTCACGACTTAGACTATTTACAGGAAAGCTGAAATCCATATGGTCGGGACCATTTATCATCCAAAAAGTATTTCCATATGGAGTGGTAGAAGTAGCACCATTCCAATCTGATCGATCATTTATAGTTAACGGTCAGTGCCTCAAATAGTACTATGGAGGATAAATCAATCGATAAAGGATCTCTATTTCATGAGCTGATCCAGATTAAAGAAGGAAGGTAGTCGGGCTGAGACTATAAATTAAGCGCTAATTGGGAGGCAACCCAATAATTTTTATGTAATAAGTAATTTATTCTTTTATTAGTTAATAAATATATATGTATATATATATATATATATATATATATATATATATATATATATTAGTCTAAGTAATTTTTCAGAAGTGTTGTAAGATTATAATTCCAAGCAATGGAATAAGCAAGGAGAAACGAGAAGGAAGGTAGTCGCGCGATTTATATTTTTATTTGGAAAGGAAATCCAGCATAGTTAATTCAATTGTGATTTTATTTTCTTCTTTTCTTTTACAAGTCAATTTCTAACTTTTTCAGTTCAGCTATAAATCCAGGACCAAATACAATTGCAACATCAGGTCCTCATCGCACCATATTGTGAGAAGAAATAGACTTGTGAAGCAAGAAGTTTTCAGTTCAGGCTACATTCATAATGGCATGGAAACGTTAAAGGCAAGATAATGGAAATTATTCTCCAATCAAGGTTTTCGTTGGTGATGAGTATGATACAGAGAAGTTTGTCTGTCGAGAAGCATCAATGTTTTATGAATTATCATTAGCACACTCGAAAGAAATTCCCGAACGTGGCTTTTATCCAGACGAACATGTTGATAGCGATGTTTTTGTGCTGATCAAGGCTAATAAATGGGAAGCCTTATCCAAGCAACCTGGTGCCCCAGTTTCGGATTTGGTCAGGGAGTTCTACGCTAACGCAATTGAAGTAGAGGCAAACATAGTGCAAGTGCATGGTAAACTAGTGTGGTACTCACCATCAACAATCAATTCATATTTTTGTCTACCTGATTTGACTAGGGAGGAACATGAGAAATATAAAGGTGGTGGAAATCAATGGCATAAGGCATTGTAATGTTTATGTAGACCATGTGCGGTTTGGGAAACAAATATAAGCAACGAGTTATATATTTCAACGACCGAATTGAGTCGATATGGCTTAGCTTGGTTTTACTTCATTTAATTTGTCCTCACTTGCTTCCATCCACAACACTCACGGAGTTAAATCGTGATCAAGCTTCTCTATTGTATGCCATTGTAAACGGAAAGTGAATAGATGTAGGACTTATAATCCACAACTCCATTCGCCAGGCTATACAAGGAAATTTTGTGAATGGTATGTCGCATCCATCATTAATTCACGGTATGTGTCTAGAAGCTAGCATGCCTATAGGATTTGATGAAGAGCGCCAATTGCCACAAGCACCAATTACGATGGAAGTGATGAAGAATTTTCGAATTTGGACTGGAGCAGATTCTCACCCTACTGGCGCTGGATTCACTACTAAGCAAGGCTTAGGGCGAAAATTGTCGACCTCGGCCACTTTGATTGATCAGCTAATTACATGAGTTAGTGATCTTGAGAAATTTTGATTGGTAGCTCGTCGTCACTTATGTAGGGTTGAAAAATTAATGCATAAAATGGACGAGCGACTGGACCAAACTAAGGAAGTCAACTTTGCACTAACTCAACTGCTCGAAGAAGGAAGATTCAATAATATCATGCATTCTCCACCTTTATCTCAATAGAGCATTCATAATAATCCAGTGGTCGACGACGTGTCCTCCAATTCGCAATGAAGAAGTCTAGGGAAGTCCTCGTGCTTTAATTATTTCTGTTTATTACATTGAGGACAATGTTTGTTTCAAGCTTGGGGGGATGGTTTAGTTGTTATTTTTGTTATTCTATTTTAGTAGTTTCAGTTGAATAAGTTCATTAGTAATTTAATTTTGTTGTTGATGGCCAGTGATAGTGTCTTGAATGTGATGCATGCAATTTGATTTTTAATTGGTTTGTGGTTATACTTGATTGTAGTCCTTACACAATGATGTGTGGATCCCATAAGTTGAATAAGTAGAAAATTGTGAAAGAATTTGTAAATTTGGAAGAAACTAATGCAATCATGTGTCCATGGTAATTTTGTTAAGACCGGAGAATATTTGATTGAATGATTGGTTGAAACTTAATTGGGGCATGTCATAAGTTTGGGGAAGAAGAAAGATTAGTTTAGCGGTAAGATTATTTGATTATTATTGAAGGAAATGTATGGTTGAGATGGAGCGTAAAATGCACTCACTCAGATATATGTGAGGATGAGAAGGAGCATAAAATGCACTCATCAACAAAAAAAACATATATTGTGTAGAATAAGCATAGAAAATAATCTTACAAAGCTTGACATTTTAGTGTTTCGCTGATTCACTGAACTTATGTGTTACCTTGATTAGTGAAAATTGATGTGCCTAAAAGGATTTGAAGGAGGATCTAAGATTTCTATGGAATGTTGATTGCGTGAATTCTTCTAAATTCTATCTATTGTAAGCTTAGGTGTTTATGTGCATTTGTAAAGATTTGCAAGTTGCTGTGTGACCATCAATTGGGTTAATTTTCGTAGTTGTATGCGTTGAATTAAGACTGTGTTGTAGAACGAGATTGTCTTGAGGCCAAGTGTCAAGTAGCATTGTTTTATTACTTATGTTTGGTAAGTTAGTTGAAGTTTGATTTAAATTTTTGCTTAAGGACAAACAAATATTTAAGTTTGGGGGTATTTGATAAGTAGGTTTTATACATATTATTTGGGTACTTTTAGCCTTAATAATTTGTATGTTTTTAAGTATTTTATGTCATTTTATAGAATTTGTACTCAATTTATAGCTTTTGTTCATTTTGTAGGAATAAAGGAGTTAAGTGGTAAAAATCGCAATATTTGAAGCAATTGGGCAAGCAAGGAAGAAAACCATGCAGGGATTAAGAGCCGCGGCGCTCACTTCTGTGGGTTGCGGCACCCGGAGCTTCTTCCGCGCGCGTATGGCGCGTGTGCGCGGCAAAATTAGGTCTTTTCTGAATCCTTTATATATGAAGCGATGCAAACAGAGAAGAGCGAGAGAGAGAACGAGGGATATAATTTACGAAAAAGGAAGAAAACACTTCTGAATCAATTCCATCTAAGAGATGGGAAAAGAGGATTGATTATCAAGATCTGAAGAACTATAGTAGGAGCTGTCCATCAGATTCTTTTCTTTATCTTTCTGTAAAATCCTATGTTTATAATGACTATTATTGATGAGATATTGTTCGTTTCTTTATTCATGAACTAAATTCCATTTTCAAGATTGCAATGGAACCCGATGATTGGTTTTTATTAATCTATTGACTATTTAACTTCTATCAAATGTTTGCAAGATTATTTATTATATGTTGGTTTTCACTCAATAGTTGTTTGGCCAACAATTAATCTGTTGATCTAGATGACATGAAAACGTTGATTTTAGACTAGATGAGAAATATGATACATGTGTTGGATTAATTCATGTTAAGAATTATTATTCAATTTGCATAAGGGATAGAAATATACCCAAGTGTCGCATGAACTTGTTAAGAATTGGTATCGATTGCGTCATTGTTGATTATTCACATAGAAATATAGTGTTCTAGTTAAGAATGATGACACTTGTCTAATCTTGGAATCAGTTAGATAAATACTTATGAATTCTTAGTTAATAATCTGCAACGTTTGACTAGTTAAATAGGGAGTGAGAGAATACGAAACATCATCGGGGGAAATTGTAATCTTGATAAATTCATCTCTATAATATTATTTATAAATATTTCATTTGTTAATTTAGCTAATTGTGATAAACGAAACAATTCTTAATTGTTTAATTAGAATTCGGTTAATTAGAGTTTAGTATTGGATTAATAGATTGATTTATTAGGTTTTTCCACGTGGGTTCGACACTCTACTTTCACTTTATTACTTGATTGACCGTATATACTTGCACGTAAAATTGCTAGTATAGATTTAGCTTATCAACATTCTTCCTCTATAAAGTTTCTCACTGACAAGGTCTTTGGACTAAGATCTAGCATTCATCAATTCAAGAAATTTTCTAGAGATGTTATTACCAGAACTGATAATGCTATGGCGATGGTTCATTCTTAAAGGTAGGACTCAGACAAGAAGTTTGAAGAACTTAAAGGTGAAGTCACCCTCTTTTGAGCTCAATTGGAAGTTATGGTGGAAACCATTAAATTCCTTTCAAAAGAGGTGGTTGCCTTAAAGAAAGATGTTGACAAAAAAGGGGAGAACATGAGACAAGCTCCTGCTAGTAAAAGTAAAGCTAAAGCTTCACAATCATCAATAGCTCTTCCTCCTTCCAGAGTTGTGCCTCATGTACCACAAGTTGTTCCCCTTTGTAGAAGTCAATCGTCTAGTAGAACTCCATAATCGTCGAGTGGAGTTACTCCTACTGGTCAAGGTTGCCGGCAATAAATGGTCCAAGCTTCATAAATAGAAATATCCATCGGATCAACATCAAGGGAGAATAACGGCCAAATATTCTTTATTCTGGCCCAAGGGATACTTTGGATGAACTAAGAAGAAGAGAGGAAGAAGCAAGTAAAGCATCAGAAAGAAGAAGAGCAGAAGAAAGAAGAAATCCCCCTAGAAGAAAACTCTCCTATAGAAGACCTTAGTTTTCTTTTTATCTGTTAAACTTGTAATTATTTTTTAACACTTGTAAATTTTTTCATTATCAATAAAAGTTCATTCTTTCTCTTAGACAATACATTTGCTCACTATATACATAGGCATATTTAATTTTTATGAATTACCTTGCATATTAGAATTAATGATTGAATTTAAAATTACATATTTTTTCATCATCAAATAGGGGGAGATTATTAGTACCTATAATTTGTGGTAAGCGTATTTGATTTGATGATGATATGGGTTTAATGTATATTTATATTCAAATAGCTTTTGTTAAGTCCTTGTGAAATGAATCTGAGTAAAAAGACTTAGTATAGGGATAAAAAATGTTAGGCTGATCCAAAATTCGTAGAGGTAAAATTCTATAATAGCTAAGTTATCCAGGCTAGAACACGATTATAGAGCTAAAGGAAACGCTACTCTAAGATCGTAGAGTAGACTAAAGACATCAAGAAGATCATAGAGTTCAAGGCAGATCGTAGAGAAAAAGCCTAATAGTAGAGTTCAAAATCCCAGAGTCACCATCATTTGTAGAGCAGAAGAATTACTCTACGATTTCACTCTGAGGATTTCAAAATCATAGAGTGCAGTCATCTAACAAGTTTGTGACATGTTATGACAAGTTCATCAACCTTACCATTCGACTCTCTGAGGTTATCTTTAGATGATTTTTTTATAAGGACAAGTCGACAAAGCCTCTATCTAACAACTATTTTAGTAAAGGACACGTGGCTGCTACTGTACTATTCATAGTACTGAAGAAAGTGACCCGAGGTGGTACAAGCAGGCAGCAATTTAAAGCCAATCAATTGTTAAAAGACACGTGTCCAAGCAAAAATGGAGCAACGGTAACTTTCCAACGAAAAGATCTCTAAAAAACTCTATATAAAGTCGGGAAATTCAAGCATCAAAGATAACGAATCGATCAAGTCCAAATGCTGACACTCTGAGTTCATACTAGCTCCATTCTACGATTTCAAGAAACATACCTTACAACTAAGTTATTCGAAGGGAAGCTTAAAGTAACTTAGCAATACCTCAAAACAAACCATTTGTCTCAATGATTAGTTAAGATTTAAGTGATCGTTTGTAAACCTAGTATGTGTGACTTGAAGGATTCTTTGCGAATTATTATGTAAAAGTTCTTTATGAACTATAATTTGTGTGATTACCCTCCTTAGTGGAAAATCACTACTTTCAGAGTAGAAGAGAGGACTAGGAGACTTTTATGCTCTGAACCTCTTAAAAAATCTCTAATGTTCTTTAAATTCTACATTTATATTTTTATCACTCTACGTTTTATATCTATGACTTACGTCTATATTATCTCATTAAATTTAGAATTATGAGGTTTCATTAGTGTTTGAAGGGATTTTAAAATATAATTTCGATATGTTAATCCAATCAATTAAATTGTTTAACTGATTTGGTAATATATCTTTAAGAAAAAAATTTATAGAATCTATTCAACCCCCCCTTCTAGATCTCTTTGTGCCTATTTGGGAATAACAGTGTCCATTCTGTCGATCCAATCTAGTTGGTTGTTTTGACCTATCTGGCCCAGTAGTTCGGTTCTTCTGGTATGCTGGAATAATAGCAGTCTCTAGTGTACCTTCATTCTTATATCTATCTTTTAGAATATCATTGTTAGCCTCATTAAAAGTTATGTGAATAAATTCTTCAATAGAAGATTTATTAATATTAAATACACGAAAAGCTTTACTATTTTGTGAATAACTAGTGAAAATTCCTTTATAAGATATACCATCAAATTTTCTCAAATTATCACTTAAATATTTTTGCTGAAAATACTATAAAATAACTTATATTGGGGGTTTTTTTATTCAACAGTTCATAAGCTGTTTTTAGAAAAATAGGTCGAATGAGAAGTCTATTAAGAACATAACAATAATGCTTATCATTTCGACCCAAAATTTCTTTGGTAACTTATTTTCTTGTAGTAGTGTTTTTGCAGTTTCTTACAATGTTTTATTCTTTCACTCCACCACACCGTTTTGTTGAGGTATCTTTGGTGGGGAGAACTCCTCGCTTATTCTTCTTTCATTGCAAAATGGTATGAAGTCCTTTTTGAATTTTCCACCATGATCACTACACATAAAACATGTAATAAAACTAAACATAAAAGAATCAAAATATATGAATATTATGTGCTTATCAAATTCCCCCACGCTTAATTTTTACATGTCCTCGTGTAAACCAAAACAAAGGTAATATTCAAATCATAAGAATTCTATTCAACCAAACTTTTAAAGGCATCAATTCAAATATCAATCATGAATATCAATATTAATCAACATAAATCCGTTCAACACTTCATCCATTAATTCACAATAACAACCTCATCATTCACCACTAAACATCTCTAAATCAAACTTGTAATCACATAAATGTCCTCTTATGATCAACATGAATACTCAACTAAATTCATATGGAACAACGATTATGCACACTAACTCAAAACTTAAGACATACTTTTCTGCTCACATCATAACTCAGTTACAGAACCTGCAATTCCAAGTTTTTTTTCTTTTAGGTGAATGCATTTTATGCTCCATTTCACCTTTCATATTCTTCTTTTTTGCAAGTGAGTGCATTTTACGCTCCATCTCACTTAGATGCATGTGTTTATGGGATAGTGCGTTTTACGCTCCTTCTCAACCCACCACATGATTTTGCACTTCTCTTTCATTTTTCTCAAATTTTTTTCTTTTTCCAATTTCAATTTTTTTCAGCATGGTTATGTAAACAAAATAAGCAGTTAAGCAGTTCTCAATCATGAAATCAATGCACATAGTCACACCCCACAAATAACTTAGCCAAATAACCATGTATCTCATATTCAAATACATATACAAACACATTGAATTTAAGATCAGTCAACTATGGATCCCGACTCAATCATCATTCATCAATTAATAAAGCATCAAACAATTTTTATCACTCAGCATCAACTTCCATTCGACAACCATAACCTTCAAAAGGTTAGCCAAAATAAAAATTTTGTGGCAATTTTTTCAATTTATCCACCAAATAACAAGCATAAACTAACCTAATCTACCCAAAACCTCTCTCCCTCATGCAAACCTTACATTATCCCCAATGTAAGACAATCATGCAAAGACAAAGTAACTAACTAATATGCAACTACAAAATAAAAAGGGATAGAAATTCAAATCTGAATTCTTGGGTTGCATCCTAAGCAGCGCATTTGTTTTATGTCCTTTGGTCGACACCAATCTTCTCAAACCGAATAAGTGGGATCCTCCAACTCCACCACCTCAACATTCTCTACATGGTAGCCTTCATAGAAGGGAATAAGTCGGTGACCATTTACCATGAATACCTTTCCCGTACTAGGACTTGTAATTTCCACTGCACCATGATGAAATATATTAGTGATCACAAAACGGGAACGCAACTTACCAGGAAATAATTTGAGCCTTAAACGGTAAAGGAGGACTTTCTGTCCCACAACAAAGTGTTTCCTCAAAATTCTTTTGTCATGGAAAGCCTTAGTTTTCTCCTTGTAAATCTTTGAGCTCTCATATGCTTCATTTCGCACTTCCTCTCACTCTTGAAGTTACAATTTCTGGTGGACCCCAGCCTCATCCAGGCTCATGTTGCAGTGTTTGATTACCCAAAAAGCTTTATGCTCTAACTCTACAGGAAGGTGACATGGTTTCCCGAACACTATCCTATAGGGTGACATACCAATCAGAGTCTTGTAAGCGGTTCTGTAGGCCCAAAGTGCATCGTCTAAACGCAGACTCCAATCTTTTATGCTCGGTGTGACTACTTTTTCTAGAATGGACTTGACCTCACGGTTGGATACTTCAACTTGGTCATTACTCTGTGGATGATAGGCAGTAGACACCTTGTGCAACACATTGTATTTTTTGAATAGCGTGGCTAATAGCCTATTGCAAAAATGGGTTCCCCTATCACTGATGATGACTTTCGGAGTTCCAAACCTGACAAATATGTTAGATTTAACAAAATCTGCAACAACTTTAGATTCGTCAGTCCTGGTGGCTTTAGCTTCCACCCATTTAGAAACATAATCAACAGCCAAAAGAATGTACATATTACCAAAAGAAGAAGGAAAAGGGCCCATGAAATCTATGTCTTTTGACAATTTGCACAAGATTTACAAAATAGATAAGAGTCTTTAAACATTGTTGGCCAAAAGAAACCACATTCTAGAACCTTATGAGTTGTTCATTTAGGGCCAAAATGTCCCCCACAAGCATAAGAGTAACAAAAAGTTAGAATAGACAAAAATTCCTCATTAGGAACACATCTTCTAACTATCTGGTCAGCACAAAATTTCTACAAATATGGGTCATCCCATATGTAATATCTCGCATCACTCTTAAGTTTTTCTTTTTGGGATTTAGAAAAATCACTAGGAATGTAAGCACTCACTAGAAAATTTACTAAATCAGCATACTAGTGTATAAATGCATTAATGGAAAATAAATCCTCATCTGGAAAAGAATCCTGCAGTGGTAGAGCTTCCTCATCTCTCATCAACCTGCTCAAGTGATCCGCCACCAAGTTATCTGCTCCATTCTTATCCTTGATCTCCAAATCGAATTCTTGTAGTAGCCGAATCTATCTAATAATTCGGGGTTTAGATTCCTTCTTGGTCAACAAATACCTGAGAATAGCATGATTAGAATAAACTACAACTTTAATACTAAGCAAATATGATCGGAATTTATCTAAAGCAAATACAACAGATAGAAGTTCTTTCTCCATTGTAGAGTAGTTAATCTGAGCAAGGTTTAGAGTTCTAGACGCATAATATATGGCAGTCACAACTTTATCAATCCTTTGGCCTAAAACAGCTCTCACTGCGTAATTACTTGCATCACACATTATTTCGAAGGGGAGACTCCAATTTGGTGGTTGAATCATAGGTGCGGAGGTCAATAGGCTTTTTAACTTGTTAAATATCTCTTTACATTCATCATCAAACTGGAATTCCATGTCTTTTTGTAACGCCCCCGAAATTCTGGTCTTGCCCTTTAACTCGATTCTGGCGCGTCACGGTACTACCCATAGAACATAGTTTCACTACATGAATGTAATACAAAATTATTACAACATGTCCTCATCTAATCCCAGGTACGAAGACCTTTACTAATACATCATCTAATATTCAATACAACAATATTATAATCAAATAATACAACATAAGCTTTAGTCCTTCAACTTAACAATTACTAACTCTTATCTTCTTCTAACATCTGGTCCTTCGGTTCTAACTGCAAAATTAAAATTTTTGCAAGAGTGAGCATTTAATTGCCCAGCAAGTATAAACAGTTGAATAAATAACACCATAGAAGTAAAATAACATCTGGCTGAAATTTTCAACAATTGAACAATAATTGTGAAGTCATGCGAATAAATAGGAATAATTAAATTCCTTATCATCTACCATTGGTAACATCATCACCACTATCACCATATTTGAAAACAATTAACTTCAACCTGTTTCTCATCATAGTTCTTGACATATTAAACAGTTCAATTAAAGAACATTTCTTTGAATTGCACCTAAGTACGAATATTGGTCTAGCACGTTAATATTTATAATCGTCATCACATCATTTCACAGGGTGCAAATTATGACCACATCTACTTACAACAACACATTATTGCACAGAGTGTAATTTATACCATCAATTGTCCAAATATTTGATAAGGCATCATCACTTTAACACAATTCAAGAATTATTACAATTCACATTTACATCCAATATTCTTTCCGAATGGAATAGTTCATCTCATTTCATCTTATGAATTTCATGTAACTAATGAAATTCCAACATCAAAATATACATACCTTTGCAATTTAGCATAACTTGAACATCTAGTACAATTATTAAAGAAATTGCACACGTTTAGTATTCACACAATATATAGACATTTCTTAACTTGAACTTTAAATCAACATAGCCTTCATAAGAAAATTTTCATATGAAGTTAGAGAACTTGCTCAAATGTAAATATTGAGTAAGTTAGGAAACTTGCCTTATGCGCTGCTTACACTTACGCTATAATGCTCTTCAAATAGCCTACACAATATCATTAATAAAGATATACCAATTAGCCAAATATAGACTTCAAATTGGTTTACGTAATAAAATAATAACTTTTATTTCATGTTGTTCGCGTTTTTTAATAAATGCGATTAAGCCCAAAACATCTCTCGGCGTCGCGTCGTTCAGAAACGTTATGAATGTAACGAATGCAATTTTTGAGAATTAATAAAAATATTTATTGATTTGTATAAATATTTTTGTTAATTTATTGAGTTAATAAATGATTTATTAAGCTATTGTGAAATAAGTTTATATTGAGTTAATTGTGTTAATTGTTACTTGAATATGATTTGTGATGATTATTCTAATTTAATTAATAATTAAATTAGATGATAAAAAGGTTTATTTGAATAATATAATTCATTTGGTGTTATTGTTATTTGTTAAATGAATTTATTATTTGAGTTAGTAAAGTTTAATTGAATTTATTTAATAATAAGTTCAATTAAATTAAATGTGTGACATTTAAAATTATATGTTATAATGTTTTATTAAAATAAATGAAAGGAGTTTTAATTTAGTTTTTTCCAAACTAGGCCTTATGACCTTTGGTTGGAAAAATGAGTTATTTTATTTGTGTTTTGCCAAACAAGCCTTTAGTTAGAATAATGGATTATTTTAATCTTGCTTTGCCAAACAAGCCTTATGGCTTTTGAAATTTTATAACTGATGATACGTTATTATTGTATTAAGTATCAGTTTTTATTTTAGTTTTTAATTTGCATCAGTTTTATTTTTTTAAAAGAAAGTACATCAGTTGAAAGAAAAGAAAAGAGAAGAACAGAGAGAAAAGAAGAAGAAGAACATCAGAGTTTGAGAGAAAAGAGAGAGCAGAGCTTGAGAATTTGAGAGTTGAGAGAAAAGAGAGAATTTGAGAGAGAAGCTTGGAGATTGGAGAAAGAATTTCCAAAACCAAGGAAGCTTAATCAAATTTCTAAGAATTTGAAGGTATAAACTGTTTACTATGTTTTATTTTCTCTGTATATGAATTTATATGCTAAATTCATGAATTTCTTGGTTAAAAATGTTAGAACGCATGTGTTAGATGGTTATGTGATGATTATAGGTTAATTTGAATGGTTAATTCATGAAAATATGTCTTTGAAATCAGTTTTTAGTTTTTACAGAGTTTACTTCATGAATTGTATATATGTATGAAAATTGATGCTTAAATTAGTTGTTATTCGATAGATTAATAATTGTTTGTGATTGTATGATGAAAAACATGAGTAATGCAAAAAGAATTGTTTTAATTGGTTGAAAAATGAGTTTGCAGAGTTTGATTTTATTAAAATGGTTAAAATTTGAATATTTAGTTTTAATAGTGAATTTTGGTTTAAATTGGTTAATCATGTGTTTTATAATGCTTAGATTGATTAGAAACATGTTGGGTAAATGTTTTGTATCTTATATGATGTCTAGATATACTTAATTTGTTTTCTGGATGGTAGAATTCGGAAAATTTTGGCCAAATTTGGCCTAAGTTTTCACTGGTTCGCGAGCTGGGGAAGACGATAGTCAAGTCTATCGCCCCGGCGATAGAAATGAACTGATTTCTTCGTCCCAGCGACGTCGTCGCCCCGGCGACAAAATTGTTAAGCAAAACGCCGCCCCTGCGACATCCTCGCCCCGGCGACGATTTTGTAAAGATTTTTCTCGCCCCGGCGAGAAACGCTACTGCTTAAAAAAAAATTATTATTATTTTTTTTTTCTTGGAAGTTATGATGTATAATTAAACTTATATTAGTGTGACTAATGTATTACCAAGATGGTTGCTAAACTAATATTTGTTGACTATGGTATGCTAAATGAGATAAAGAGCAAGCCTTAAATGCTTTTAATTTTGTGACTAATTATGTTACCATTTTATAATTAAAGGTTTAGGTTGTTTAAGGATCGTGAATTACTTAAATTTGTAATCTACGCTTGAGGCAAGTTTTCCTCCCTTAAACTTGAAAGTTATTTATAGCAAGTTTCTTATCTCAACTTATTACTTTTACGTTGAGCAAGTTGTTCTTTTCTTATAACTTGTTAATTTATTCAAAACAAGTTTATTCGTATTGAGCAAGCTATTGACCTTAGCTTATTGATATTCAAGCAAGGTTATTATCATGATTGTATACTTAAGCTTTATTCCAATCATTGTTTGTTATTCAAACTTCGAGTATAGTTTCTATTAAACAAACTCTATTGATGAATTAGACTAGCAAACCCTTATTGATTCAGCTAGTCCTTAGTTGATGTGCATTTCAAAGACTTAGAATGTTTTCTATACTTGTTCCAAGCCAATTTTCTTTTTGGTATGGATTCAGATGATAAACTGATATGAACAACCCTATTATAGGGGATTACTTACGCGACAGCGTTAAAATGTTTATGCACAATACATTGTACAAAGGGCTGATCCCCCTGAGTACGAGATGTTGGTCCATAGTCTATATGACTGTTAAAGGTTACAGTAGAAATACTTGTCAATCTAGGACATAGTTCGAGGTCTTGTGACCACCCTCAGATATAATTTCTATATTTTGAAATCTATCTTTCCTTGAATCGAGCTTTCCAACGAACTTTTAGACTTTGACTGTTATTTCTCAGTTGAAATCCTTTTCATTTAAATGTTGTTGTTATCATACTTCTAAGCAATTGTTTGCTCACTCTTGCACTAATCATTGCAGCTAAGCCTGAGAAGCAGGACAAGCCGTCCACCAGTAAGGGCAAGGGCAAGATGCAGAAATAGTTCTAGATTTATTATTTGTAACAAGACTTGTTTTAATTTATGTTTTATTCCGCATTGATGTATTAAGGTTTAGATAACCTGGGAATTGAATGTTTAATAGTTTGGAGAAGTAACCCATTTTGGGTAGATGTTACTTTAAGTTTATTAAATTGTTGTTTTATTGGGAAGTTAGTTTTGAATGTATGTTATAGTGAACACCAAATCAGTGGGAATTAAGTACCTGGATTTGGGGGTGTCACAATGACCCTCACTATCATCCATACTTATTGGTTTATATTAACCCCATTCCATATCTTATAATATTCGATTCATTTGAATCAAAACACTAATTAAGTGTATTAACACTTTACGCGGCGTTTCGACGTTTACACGTCACACGCCTAATTCGCCTCCTTCGCACATGCTTAGTATGCTCATTCACATATCTATTTCATCATTGATTAATGTTAATCTTCACTATAATCTATAATGTTCATATTTTATAACTTAGAACATCATTTTACATTATCGGGAGCATTACACATGCTTACGCACATGCCCGACACCCTCCGATTGCCTCCAATTGCACATCAGTCCTACAAATGGCCAATTTAGACCATGCTACAGACCTCAAATCCAAAAACATAAAGAATGAAAGTTGTAGGTCTACTCTTTCTCGTTTCGAAACATCTTCAATCACCTCAATCCGAGTTTGTATGATAATGTCATGGCCATTTTACTAAAGGACGTCAGAACAGTCATTTCGGACATGTCAGAGCTTGACACGTGTCCATTCATGCAGCCCAAAATCTGTAGATTTTCTGCAGTTCGCGATTCCTCCGACCTCTTCTCACTCCGATCTCCATAACTCCTTCTATACACGTTCAAAATGGTCCATTTTGGACTCTATGGATTTTTAAGACATGGGACTACAACATATCAAAACTTCAAAGCTACCCATTAAAATTAACAAGTCCAAATCTTAGGCCAAAGTACAAGGTCGTACTCTGTTCTTGGTGTTCTTCACCAAAATCATCATCAAATCTTTGTTTTAAAATCTTTTTACTTCATTCCAACTTGGCTAACTTCATAACTCATAGAACTACAATATCATTATATCAAATAAACTAGACAAACACGGAATCATATCTAACAAGTCCTCTATACAAGTCCGATTGTCCATGTTCTATCCAAAAAGTTTATGTTCTTCATCTTTTAAGCATAGGGTACGGATTTCTTGTCCATTTCGTTCCATTTTAATGTTATTTGGAAGGTTTTTAAGGTCTTAAGAACTTCCATAACATTTTACAAACAACCAACAATAACAATAATCGGTAAAATCAAACCCACTTGCAAAAAGCTTGAAAAATCTCAAAAAGCTTGAAATTGGAAGAAAACTTGGGTTTGATGATTTTACCTCTTAAATCCTTGTTCTTAAAGGTTATGGAGCTTAGCTAGGCTCCCCTTCTTCTTCCTCTTGTTTCTCTTCTCTGCCTTCTTCTCTTCTTTCTTCCTCCCACCCGAACACTTGTTCTCTCTTACTTCTGCAGTATTCCTTTCTCTCTTCTTTTTTTGCAGCTGAACATGGTAGCTTGAATAGGGAAAAGGAGTGATTAGATGGGTGGCTTTGGGGAGGGAGAAGGGGCTGCCTTACCAAGCTCCTCGGAAGGCTTCTCAATGCATTTGTTCAGTAATTACTAAATGTTGTCGATCACTCCTTCCATCCTTAATTCTTATTGGTTCTTGGTGTCTAGTTGTCTCCAATTAATGCAACATGCAAAAATTAATACTCCCATTTGGTCTCTCTCATACCCGAATACTCTCACTTTTGTACCAAATTTACTCAATAACTCTACTCATAATTAAAATAAGTACTCCCATAAAATATTGGGACACGTAAAAATAATAATTATGGGATTTGTTCATTTATTCAGAACACCCAGATAATACATTTTCGATACGAAATAAATCTCGTTCGGACTCAAATAAAATTTTCGACGCTTGAAAAAATTATTTCTTCACGTACACGTCTTAACGAAATTAATAAAAATTGAAAAAGACGTAAAAATATTTTGGCATGAATAGTGCCACGAGTAGTGATTTGGCGATATTACGCGAAATCAATTTATTCGCTTATGCGAAACTTACAACACATAAAATCCATGTGTTAACATAATGTAGGTTATAATATAACCTTTAAACACGTCATACAAAAATAAAAAATTTAATATATTCCATAATATTAATAAACCCAAATTACAAGGGTGCTCTCGATTCGCGATTGTTACATCTTCCTCCTTTTCCTTCTATACAATTATACGCTTCGTCAGTTAGTTCATACTAATTAAATTAATTAGTTTTGGCTAACTATTAAACCTCTTCTCATCGCTTAACCTATAATAAATATATAATACACATATATTCATTCTCTTATCACATAACTCACGTAAATATATACATAACACATGTATATTTTACATTCAACCTTCTACACCTCATAATCAGAATTTTATTTATTAAATTCTTATTATAATTATTCTTCTTGAAAATCCGGGTTGTTACACTTTTTGTAGCAACTTACACAATGGCAAAACTATTTTTGAGAAGTTTTGATAAACGTTCGATAGAAACCTGCATGTCCAAGAAAAGAACGAATCTCCCGTACACTGGAGGGGTAAGGCAAAGCAGAAACAATATCTATCTTAGCTTTATCAACTTCTAAACCTTTAGCCGACACAACTTCACCAAGTACTATACCTTTTTCTACCATAAAGTGACATTTTTTCCGATTCAACACAAGGTTAGTTTCTAAGCATCGATCTAGCACACGAATCAGATTATCCAAGCATATATCCGAAGAATGACCATGAATTGTGAAATCATCCATAAAGACCTCTATGCAATCCTCTAAAAGATTATAAAAAATGCTTACTATGCATCTTTGAAAAGTACTTGGTGCATTGCAGAGTCTAAAAGACATCCTTCGATAAGCAATTGTACCGAAAGGACATGTAAATGTGGTATTTTCCTGGTTTTCTGGTGCGATCACAATTTGGTTATAACCTGAAAAACTATCTAGAAAACAATAATAAGCAAGCCTAACTAATCGTTCTAACATTTGATCAATGAAAGGAAGGGGAAAGTGATCTTTTCTACTTCTAGAATTTAATTTTCTATAGCCAATACAGACTATTCATCCTATTTGCGTACGTGTGGGCACCAACTCATTGTTGTCGTTCTTGACGACTATGATTCTAGAGTTCTTTGGTACTACCTGCACTGGACTCACCCACTGACTGTCGGAGATGGGGTAGATTATACTTGCATCAAGCAACTTTATAACCTCTTTCTTGACTACCTCCATCATGGGTGGATTTAATCTTCTTTGTGCTTCTCTCGTGGGCTTTGCTCCATCTTTCAAAAAAATCATATGCATGCACATCGCAGGGCTTATTCCCTTGATATCTGCTATTGTCCAACCAAAAACTGTGATGTGGTCCCTAAGGACTCTCAATAATTTATCTTTCTGTACTTTGGTTAGATTACTAGCAATAATCACAGGTAGAGTTTCATTAGTCCCTAAATATGCATATTTCAAGTGTGCAGGTAAGGGTTTCAATTCTAAGATTGGACCTTGCTCTACAGATGGTAGCAGTTTTTGATGAGAAACTAGTAATTGAATTGATTGAACTACATACTTATTTGATAATTTTGGTAAAGAGTGTAATGCAGCCACAACTTCCTTCAATTCCTGATTCTGGTCAAACTCTACTTCTTTATCTCAGTCTAAGCTATTCGTAATGGCCATCTCCAAGCTATCATTATGTTCTTATTCAAAAGATCCCTGCACTATAAAATCAATGATGTCATTGGCAAAAACATGATTAACATCATTAGAGTACCTTATAGTATCATATATGTTGAACTGAATCTTTTCTCCATCGAATTTCATGGTTAAGGTCCCATTGTGCACATCGATCATTGTCCTTGTTGTTTTCAAAAACGGCCTCCCTAGCAAAATGTGTGAAGGATTTAGAGATCTACTATCTTCCATATCCACTATGTAAAAATTTACAGGAAAGATTAACTGATTCACCTGTGCTAAGACATCTTCAATTACCCCTTGAGGGTAAGTGTTTGTACGATCAGCTAGTTCAATAATAACACCAGTTTATTTTAAAGGTCCTAAATTCAAAGAAGTAAATACAGACAATGACATGACATTTATTGAAGCTCCTAGATCTAGTATGGTTTTCTCCAATCTGGTATTACCTATTCTGCATGGGATTGTAAACATTCCCGGATCTTTACATTTAGGGGGCATTTTTCTTTGAAATACTGCTGACACATTTTCTCCTATAGTGAATTTTTCATTATCTTTCAATTTTCTTTTGTTAGTACACAATTCTTTTAAAAATTTTGCATACCTAGGCACTTGTTTTATGACATCCAAAAGAGGTATGTTTACCTCCACTTTCCTGAAGGTGTCCAGAATTTCCTTTTCTTTTTCATCCTTCTTTGAAGTTTTGTGGTTTCTAGGTGGGAACGGCAGTGGTGGAGTCTTAACTGGAATGGATGGGGTAGTAATTTCCTTCGGCATCTCAGTCTCCTCTTTAGCTTTCTCCTCCTCAATGTCAATAACTGCTTTGGGTACTTCCAACTCTTTTCCACTCCTTAGTGTAATCGCACTAGCATTCTCCTATAGATTGACAACTGTTTGGGAGGGCAACTTTCCTGAGCCTTGAGATTCCAACCTTCCCACTGTGGTGGCAAGCTGACATATCTGATTTCTAAAGTCTTGAACAGAATTTTTTGTTTCCTGCTGGAACTGTTGTGTTTGACTCATAAATGCCTTGAAAATGCCTTCCAAAGATATTCCAGAATTTGTAGGATTCGTTTGTCTAGGTTGATATTGGGGCTGAGCTTATTGAAAGCCCTGTGGAAACCCTTGTTGTCGAACCGGATATATACCTTGTGCTGGTGGACTATTTCCTCCATAACTAAGATTGGGATGATCCCTCCATCTTGGATTGTAAATATTTGAATAAGGATCATACTTTCGTTGAGGTTGTGCCTGATAGTTTCCCACTGCATTAGCTTATTGTGCGATTTTATCCTCTTATAATGTCGGACAAGCATCAATATTATGACCAACCATTAAACAGAGCCCACAAGTTTTTACTGCCGGTGTGTTTCTCGTAGCCATTTATCTAACCATCGCAGTTAAATCAAAAATTTGTTGCACAAGATTGCTTGTGGTCATCTCATTCACTTTTGCTGGTGGATGATCATTCCTCATCCCATACTGCTGAGAGTTAACAGTCATATTTGCAATCAGAGTTCTTCCAGCCTCTAGTGTCTTGTCTACTAATGCTCCTCCACTTGCAGTGTCGATCATACTCCGATCTATTGGCGATAGTCCCTCATAAAAATTCTGAATCAGGTGTTAATTGTCTATTTGATGGGGAGGACAACTGGAACACAACTTTTTGAATCTCTCCCAATACTCATATAGTAGTTCTCCGTTGAACTGTCGAATGTCGCATATCTCCTTCCTAATATTGGCAATTCTTGAAGCATGGAAATACTTCTCCAAGAACAGCCTTTTCATATCATTCCATGACTGTATGGACCCTCAATGTAGATAGTACAACCAGTCCTTCGCTAAATCTCCCAACGAGAAAGAGAACGCCCTTAGCTTGATTTGATCTTCAGTTATTCCTTGTGGTTTCATGGTGGAACACACCACGTGGAATTTCTTCAAGTGCTTATATGGATCTTCACCTGTAAGACCACAGAAAGTAGGCAAAAGGTGAATTAGTCCTGATTTTAATTCGAAAGCAGCAGTTAAATTAGGATATTCAATGCACAAAGGTTGTTGATTCAAATTAGGAGTGGCTAATTCTTTCAACGTCCTGTTGTTGTTTGGCACCCTCATCTTTTCTTCTTCTGAATCGCTGGATGAATGATTGGAAAATAGCTCGAGTGCTATGTTGAGGCCTGGTGATGGAACTTCGTCCGAATCTGCGGTGGTGTTTCGAGCTTGACGAGTCTCCTTCTTTAACCTGCGTGCAGTTTTCTCAATTTCTGGATCAAAATTTAATTCACCGGATTGAGAGGATCATGTCATAAACTAAAATAAAAACAAAACAAAGAATAAAATCAAATAAAACTACGAATAAACAAAAATAATTATACTCCCCGGCAACGGCGCCAAAATTTGGAAGCTGTCATTTAACACTTCTAAATTAACCTCACTTTTCCTTTACAAATTCAACAATTAGCACAGTAGTAAGTAAGGATCGATCCCACAGAGAGTAACTTTGTTTTGGATTTATTTTATTGTTTTAACAGAAAGTAAAGATGCTGGAACTTTGTGATTTCAGGATAGATGATTTGATGTAAATAATTACGATGTTATCTCTATTATGTTTTGAAGCAGTTAATGAATAAAATGTGAAAAGTTTATTATATGTGTTATGTGTTTAAGTGTTGTTTATAAATGTTTAAGTTAAGACTTAAATGTTTGAGTAATTGAGTAATAATCTAATAACGAGAATTCTTAACAGTAAAATGCCGCCAAGAAGACAACCAACACGTCAGCAGACCCCTGAGGGATCTACTAATAACGAAGAAGCTAACGCCAACCCAATGCAACAGCTGGTGAATCTGTTAACGGGAGCCTTTGCAAATCAACCCCAAGCGCAGGCCACGACCTTCAAAGACTTCAAGGCTGTCGGACCTCCAGAATTTCAGGGCTCCATGAATCCGATTGAAGCTCAAACATGGATCATGGAGATGGAGAAAGTGTTCGATGTTGCCAGAGTTGGTGAAGACCAGAAAACGGCATTTGCGACATTCATGCTGAAATCAGAAGCCAGCTACTGGTGGCAGGCGAACAAAACTCGTGGTGGTCAGGGTATAATACCGTGGGAGCGGTTTAAAGAAATATTTTTCGAGACATACTTCCCAGTAAGCGCGCAGAACCAGATGGAGGTGCAGTTCTTAGAGCTGAAGCAAGGTACTATGACGGTACCTGAATACGCTGCTAAGTTCAATGAGTTGGCAAGGTTTGCGCCGTATCAGGTAAGTACAGATGAGCGCAAGGCCAGGAGGTTCGAGCAGGGATTGAAGCCCTGGTTGTACAGTCGAGTCTCGATGTTTCAGCTGAATTCTTTTGCAGCGATTCTGGAGAAGGCAATCATCGCTGAAGGAGGCAGTGATGCTCTGACCAAATATAATCAGGAGCAGAGAAAGAAGAAGAGTGAGAATGATTATAAGACTAGTGGCAACCATGGGGGAAATAGCCAGAAGAGGAAGTGGACTGAAGGTAACTCTGCGGGAAGTCAGCAGGGTAGTCTGAAGAAGAAGATGGAAGTATGCAGCACCTGTGGTAAGACCCATATGGGTGCTTGTTTAAAGGGAAAAAGGGTGTGCTACAACTGTGGACAGGAGGGTCATGTCGCACCGAACTGCCCTAATCCGAAGAAGGGTGCATGCTTCATTTGTGGACTGAAGGATCATTTTGCACGGGATTGCCCTAAGAAAACTGCAACAAGTGGACGTAGTGCTGGAAAGGGGAACAATGGAGGTGGTGGCAATCTGACCATAACAGGACCGACGTAGCCAAGCCGATCTACTGCTCGAACATTCAACATGACAGTGCAGGACGCTGTGCAGTCAAAGGATGTGGTGTCAGGTATCATTCCAGTCAATAATATTAATGCTTATGTATTGTTTGACTCGGGTGCTACTTGCTCATTTATATCCAATGATTTTGCTAAGAACTTAGAATTACCCCAGGAAGAACTAGATTACCCTATGAACATAGAGATAGCGAATAGGGAAATAATTCCTGTTAAACTTATCCACAAGAACTGTCAAATAGATATTAAGGGTCAGATAACGATGGTAAACTTGATCCCAATTCGACTTGGGGAGTTTGACGTTATATTGGGTATGGATTGGTTGACTAATCATGGGGCAGTTATTGACTGTCAAAAGAAGTGTATAAACCTTATGACTCCGTCAAAGGTTGTGTTTTATGGTAGCAAATCGCCTAGACAAGCGAGTTGTCTGACGATGATGCAGGCCAGAAAGATGTTGAGGCAAGGCTGTGTAGGGTATCTAGCCTACATAGTTGATACACGAAAAGAAGGTGCAAAGCTGGAAGAGATACCAGTGGTTAGAGATTTCGTAGACGTGTTTCCTGAAGATTTACCAGGATTACCGCCAGATAGGGAAATCGAGTTTGTGATTGATTTAGCACCGGGAACGGCCCCTATATCGAAGGCCCCGTATCGAATGGCTCCAGTGGAATTAAAGGAGTTGATGGCGCAGCTACAGGAGTTGCTAGATAAAAAGTATATTCAACTGAGCGTTTCGCCGTAGGGAGCGCCGGTATTGTTTGTTAAGAAGAAGGATGGATCAATGCGTCTTTGCATTGATTATAGAGAATTGAACAAGGTCACGATCAAAAACAAGTATCCGTTGCCAAGGATCGATGACCTGTTTAACCAACTGAAGGGGGCAAGGTACTTTTCAAAGATAGATTTACGAAGTGGGTACCATCAGTTGAAGGTGAGACAGGAGGATATACCAAAGACAGCATTTCGGACTAGATATGGTCACTATGAGTTTTTGGTTATGTCATTTGGTTTAACGAATGCGCTTGCAGCATTCATGGACTTAATGAATAGGGTGTTCAAACCATTTCTGGATAAATTCGTAGTGGTGTTTATAGACGACATCCTCGTATATTCCAAAACTCAGGAAGAACACGTCGAGCATTTGAGGGTGACATTAGAGGCGTTAAGGAAAGAGAAATTGTATACAAAATTTTCGAAGTGCGAATTTTGGTTGGAACGTGTGCAATTTCTTGGGCATGTGATTGATAAGGACGGAATATCGGTAGACCCATCAAAAGTCGAAGCTGTGATAAACTTGGATCAGCCGAAGACACCGTCAGAAGTGAGGAGTTTCCTAGGTTTGGCAGGATATTACAGGCGTTTCATTCAAGATTTCTCGAGAATCGCCACTCCGTTAACGAATTTAACAAGAAAATAAGTGAAGTTTGTTTGGACGGAGAAGTGCGAAGAGAGTTTCAAAGAACTAAAGAAGAGACTAAGTTCGGCACCTGTATTGTCTTTGCCAGATGATACAGGAAATTTTGTGGTGTATAGCGACGCATCGCATAAGGGACTTGGTTGTGTGTTGATGCAGAATGGAAAGGTTATTGCATATGCATCGCGCCAACTAAAAGACTATGAAAAAGGGTATCCGACCCATGACTTAGAGTTAGCAGCTGTGGTGTTTGCTCTGAAAATCTGGCGACACTATCTCTATGGGGAGAAGTGTGAAATATACACAGACCATAAAAGTCTGAAGTATATTTTTACACAGAAGGATTTGAATATGCGGCAAAGGAGATGGATAGAATTAATCAAGGACTATGATTGTGAAATTCTATACCATCCGGAAAAAGCCAATGTGGTTGCAGACGCTTTGAGCAGAAAGGGTCGGGAGAAATTGTTTTTGTTAACCGCTCAGGAGAAGCTCGTGGAGGAAATGGCTAAGTTGGAACTAGAAGTGAAGAATCAGATGGAGTCGACCGAAAAATTATTTCAGATAAAAACCCAACCAACTCTGGTGGAAAAAGTGAAGGAAGCGCAACTCAAAGATGAGGAATGTGCTGAGATACGGAAAAGATTGCTTGAGGGAGAAAAGCTTAAATACAAAGTTGACACTGAAGGACTGCTTAGATTCGAAGGCCGAATTTGGGTTCCGGCAGAACTAAAGATCAGAGAAGAGATTTTGACCGAAACCCATAGTTCAAGATTTTCGGTTCACCCAGGAAGTACGAAGATGTACCAAGATCTTCGCCAACATTTCTGGTGGCCAAACATGAAAAGAGAGGTTGCTGAGTGTGTTGCGAAGTGCCTAACCTGTCAGTGAGTAAACGCAGAACATCAACAACCAAGTGGTTTGCTACAGCCTTTGGAGATACCAGAATGGAAATGGGAGCATATCACGATGGATTTCGTGGTAGGTCTTCCAGCTACTCAGAAGGGATATGACGCGATATGGGTCATAGTAGATCGACTGACGAAATCAGCGCACTTTTTACCAATCAAAGTCAGATTCACTTTAGATCAGCTGGCGAAGTTATATGTCAAAGAAATTATCTCGAGGCACGGTGTTCCAGTATCAATAGTGTCAGACAGGGATCCGCGGTTCACATCAAAGTTTTGGAGAAGTCTGCAAACTTGTTTGGGGACACAGTTGCGAATGAGTACAGCCTATCATCCTCAAACCGATGGCCAGAGTGAAAGAACAATTCAAACGTTGGAGGACATGCTGAGAGCGTGTGTCATGGATTTCAAGGGCAACTGGGATGATCATTTACCTTTGGTCGAATTTGCTTACAACAATAGTCATCACGCCAGTATCGGCATGCCACCCTACGAAGCGTTGTACGGAAGGAAATGCAGAACTCCGCTATGCTGGGATGAGGTTGGTGAACGTCGACTATTAGGACCCGAGCTGGTGCAACAAACTGCTGAGATTGTTCAAGTAATAAGAACCAGACTGATAGCCGCTCAAGACAGGCAGAAAAAGTATGCTGACCAACACCGACAAAATCGCGAATTTGAGGTTGGCAGCTTCGTGTTTCTCAAAGTATCTCCCTGGAAAGGGAAAATCAGATTTGGAAAGAAGGGTAAACTAAGTCCGCGATTCATTGGACCCTTTGAAGTGCTGAAACGGGTGGGTGAGGTAGCTTATGAGGTAGCTTATGAGGTAGCTTTACCTCCTGAGTTAGGCCACGTCCACAATGTCTTCCATATATCGGTGCTACGACAGTATAAGCCCGATTATAAGCATGTAATCGAATACGAACCAATACAATTTGAACAAGATTTATCCTATGAAGAGGTTCCTGTACAGATAGTAGACAGGAAAGAGCAAGTGCTTCGCAATAAAGTGATACCTTCCGTTAAGGTAATCTGGAGGAACCACAGTGCTGAAGAAGCTACGTGGGAACTCGAAGATAAAATGATGCAGAATTACCCTCACTTATTTGTTTAACTTTTGTATTGCGATTCTGTGGACAGAATCTTTATAAGGAGGGGAGAATGTAACAGACGAGTTTAATTGCGAGTTTAATTGTGTTGTGATTCTGGGGACAGAATCCTTTTAAGGAGGGAAAGATGTAACAAATGCAATTTTTAAGAATTAATAAAAATATTTATTGAGTTGTATAAATATTTTTGTTAATTTATTGAGTTAATAGATGATTTATTAAGCTATTGTGAAATAAGTTTATGTTGAGTTAATTGTGTTAATTGTTACTTGAATATGATTTGTGATGATTATTCTAATTTAATTTAATAATTAAATTAGATGATGAAAAGAATTATTTGAATAAATGATTTATGTTAATAAATAATTTATTTAAATAATATAATTTATTTGGTGTTTTTGTTAAATAAAATTATTATTTGAATTAGTTATATTTAATTGAATTTATTTAATAATAATAAGTTCAATTAAATTAAATGTGTGACATTTAAAACTATATGTTATAATGTTTTATTAAAATAAATGAAAGGAGTTTTAATTTAGTTTTTCCAAACTAGGCCTTATGACCTTTGGTTGGAAAAATGAGTTATTTTAATTGTGTTTTACCAAACAAGACATAAGAATAATAGGTTATTTTTATTAGTGTTTACCAAACAAAGCCTTATGGCTTTTGAAAATCTTAACTGATGATTCAATTTAAGGATTATACGTTATTATTATTTAAAACAACAGTTTTTATTTTTTTTAAAATCATCAGTTTTTATTTTGTAAAAGTACGTCAGTTGAAAGAAAAGAAAAGAGAAGAACAGAGAGAAAAGAGAAAGAAGAGAGTTTTGAGAAAAGAGAGAGTTCTGTGAAATTTGAGAAAGAAGAGAGTTTGAGAATTTGGAAAAGAATATATTGAAGATAGAAGTTCAAGCTAGGAGAGTGTTAATCAAGCTTCTCTTTTAATCAAATAGAAGGTATAATAATCTTCTCTGTATTTTAATATTTGGTTCTCTGTAAAAAAAAATATTCATTGGCTTAATATGTGATTTTTTTTTTATTATAATTGATAGCTATGTGAATTGGATGATTACGTGATGTTTATATGATGATTAAAACTCTATTTGAAGGTTTTAATTCATGAAAATATATTTTAGAATTTAATTTTAGTTTTACAGAGCTTTGTTTTATGAAAATGGCAAAAACATAGTTATTTTATAAAACAGTGGAATTTCTTGCTCTAATTGGTTATTAATCGGTAAATTGAGAATTGTTTATGATTATTTGATGAAAATCATGAGTAATGCAAAAAGAATTTGTTTTAATTGGTTGAAAAATGAATTTACAGAGTTTAATTTTATGAGAATGGTTAAAACTTGAATATTTGATTTTAACAGTGAATTTTTAGTTTTAAATTAGTTGTTTATGTGCTAGAATGATTAAAATGTTTACAGAACATGTTAGGTAAATGTTTTATATCATATATGATGTCTGGGTATGTGTAATTTGTTTTCTGGATGGTAGAATTCGGGAAAATTTGGCCAAATTTGGCCTAAGTTTTCACTGTTCGCGAACTGTAGGAGACGACTGCCGGGTGTCTCGCCCCGGCGAGAAAATTAGCTGTTAAACTTCGCCCCGGCGAAGTCTCGCCCCGGCGAGAAAGTTGTTAAGGAAAACCTCGCCCCGACGAGAGCTCGCCCCGGCGAGAAAATTTTAAAGGGAATTCTCGCCCCGGCGAGAATCACTGCTGGATAAAAAAAATTATTATTATGTTTTCTTTTCTTGGTAGCTATGATGTATCATTGTATGCATAATTAAACTGATATATATGTGAATAAAGTATTGTCAAGATGGTTAGTACTTGTTGACTATGGTATGCTAAATGAGATACTATAATTAGGTAAAAGGAACCTAAAGTGATTATAAATTTTGTAACTAATTTATGTTACCATTTTATAATTAATTGTATAGGTTGATTTAAGGATCGTGAATTATTTAATTTGTAATCTACGCTTGAGGCAAGTTCCTTATCTCAACTTATTACTTTTATGTTGAGCAAGTTTTCTTTCTTTAAACTTGTTAAATTATTACAGCAAGTTATTTATTTCTTAAGCTTGTTATTATTTCAACAAGTTTACTTCCTTTGAGTGAATTAATTAACCTTAGCTTATTGTTATTCAAGCAAGGCTGATATCATGTTGAGTAATTATATTTTGTTACAGATATTATTTATTCAGTCTTTGATTATCATTCAAACTTCGAATACAAACTTTACTGAAGAACTAGACTAGCAAACCATTATTGATTCAGCTAGTCCTTAGTTGATGAGCGTTTCAAAAACTTAGATTATCTAAACTTGTTCCAAGCCAAGTTCCTTTTGGTAAGGACTCTTATAATAAACTGAGATGAACAACCCTAACATAGGGGATTATTACGCTTAGCGTTAAAATGGTTGTGCACAATACATTGTACAAAGGGCTGATCCCCCTGAGTACGAGATGAAGGTCCATTTATAGTCTTTAAGACTGTTAAAGGTTACGGTAAAAAAAAATACTTGTTAACCTAGGACATAGTTCGAGGTCTTGAGACCCTCAGATATATTCAAACTTTGATTACTTATTGATTAACTTCAGAAAATCATTGCTTCTCATTTGAACTTTATTTCAATTAAAAATTATTGTTATCATTCTTGTGGGCAATTGTTTGCTCACTCTTGCACTAAACATTTCAGCTAAGCCCGAGAAGCAGGACGAGCCGTCCACCAGTAAGGGCAAGGGCAAGATGCAGAAATAGTTCTAGATTTATTATTTAATTGATTAACATTTGTACCAGACTTGTTTTAGACTATATTTTTATTCCGCATTTGATGTATTAAGGTTGTGGTGACCTGGGTTTTTAATTATTGATGTAACCCGGTTTGGGAGATGATTAATTAAGTTTATTTTAATTGCTTAATTATGGGTAGTTAGATGTGAATGAATGGGATAGTGAACACCAAATCAGGGGGAATTGAGTACCCAGATTTGGGGGTGTCACAGATGCGAGGTGTTTGAATTTTTTGTAAACTAAAGAAAACAGAATTAAACTAATAAAATTAACCGAGTATGTAACAACTTTAGTTATGCAGGTCAGTTTCACCAAGTTACAGTAATCAACTAATCAAGTTCTTATTATTTTCCCTTCAATGAAATTATTAGCCCTAAATAATAATAAGCTCTGTTATTTGAAATTCTCCTTAGTTTGTCACTAAATGAAACAAGCTCTCCGCCAAATTCTAATTGTAATACAACCTAGAACAAGCCCACTAGATTTAATATGACAAAAGCATTAAGATATAGAGAATTAGGCTAATCCAAGTAACAAGCACATAAGCTCGATTTGTTTAACTTGTTTCCCGATAACCTTAGCAATACATAAAAGTTTGTCCACAATCAGTATCACTAATATGCTACATATGATGAAGAACAATATCAATTACACGTAATACCAATTCTTAATCTAGTCGATGTTAATGATCAAACTAACTCAATTGGTCATATCAAATCAATTAGATCAATTATCATGCAAACAGTTAAAACAGATTATCAGAATAAGTTTCATGCAAGAGAGAATAAATAATATAACTCAATTAGTCAATTACTTGTAAACAAGGTTCCACTTGCCTTTATAACTGAATAAAGTGATTAACCTGACATGCCTTCATTATCCAAAACTAGGGTTTGTAACTGAATGGAAAAGATGAAGAGGAAGTCCCCTAAACTTTATACCAATACAATCTATTTATACTCCTAGGTTAAAGTCCTAAAAGTTTTAGAAATAATAATCCCAATTACATTAGAATGCCTCCAAAATTACAACGCAAGGAAAATTTGCTGCCGAAGCCACGCGCCTCACGCGCCCGCGCAAAGCCTGAGTGTCACGGCTTGAGTTTGGAGCGCCGCAGCCCATGATCCAGTGCCGCGGCTCACGATTTGGAGCGTCGCGGCCCACAAAGCTGGTCCTTTTTTTTTCTATTTTTCCTCTTTATCTCCCATTTGGTCCACTTAGCAATATATTTTTTCTTTTTCTTCTTTTCAACTCCAATTCTTCCTGAAATCAGTAAACACCTTATTAAACTCATATACACATAAAACATGTAGTAAAACTAAACATAAAGGAATCAAAATATATGAATTTTATGTGTTTATCACCTTCGGATCGGATATTAGCGAAGAAGATAAAGTATAGGAGTTCGAACTTCATATTGATTGATGGTGACTTATATCGGCGTTTATATTCTTCGCCTTTGTTAAAGTGTTTGGTTCCGTCCGAAGCAAAGTACGTACTTCGAAAAGTTCATGACGGAATTTGTGGGGATCACTTGGGAGCTAAGGCATTGGCGTACAAGGTGCTTCGGCAGGGTTATTATTGGCCTATTATTTTTTAGGAAGCTAAATAGTATGTTCAGAAGTGTCCAAAATGTCAGTTGAACAATTCTATTGCCCATCAGCCGCCCAAAGAGTTATACTCGATTTTGTCCCCGATCCCATTTGCGGTCTGGGGATTGATATCTTGGGACCATTGCTAAAGGCGAAAGGGCAAGCTAGTTTTGTGATTGTGGCAATAGACTACATGACTAAATAGGTGGAGGCTAAACCACTTCGGACTATCACGGAGCAGGAATGTCTTAAGTTTCTTAAGGAGTTCGTGGTATTTCGCTTCGGTATCCCCATGGTGGTAGTGTAAAACAACAGTAGATAGTTTGTGGGTTCGAAGTTTGAAGAGTTCCTGAAAGACTTGGGCAGTCAACATCGAAGGACTTCGGTTGCTCATCCTCAATCCAATGGTCAATTAGAAGTCACTAATCGGACTCTACTCAATGGAATTAAAAGAAGATTGGACGAAGTTAAGGGAAGATGGCTCGAAGAGTTGCTTAGTGTTTTATGGGCTTATCGGACCACTCCTTTGACAACGACAGGCGATTCACCGTTCAAATTAGCCTACGGGACTAATGCTCTTATCCCAGTTGAGATCGGGTCTCCTTCACTTCGGGTCAGTCAATATAAGGCCTTCGTCTCAATCTTGATTTGTTAGAAGAGGTTCGGGAGTCGTCTTTGGTAAGGCTAACAGTCTACCAGAGGAGAACGGCCAAGCATTATAATAAGGGGGCAAAGTTGAGGAGATTTGAAGTTGGAGATCTAGTCCTCTGAGAGGTGGAGGCATTGGCACCCAAAGCCTCGGAAAGCTAATGCCCAATTAGGAGGGACCATATAAAGTTATTGAGGTATCGAAACCAGATACTTACCGGCTTAGGAAGTATTATCTATAATGCATGTTAAGTAGTTTCTTTTTATGACTCTATAAATTTTTCTAAGTACTTAATGAATTAAAATTTCAGTTTTGCTCATAAAATATATTAATTGATATTGAATGTTTGTACATTGGAGAGTTGATTACATCGTAGATTGTTACAAAAGTTTTGTTATAAAAGAAGGGAGTTCGCCCTAGTCTTCAACTTCGTCTTCAGAAGAATCCAGAAGTGAGGGGTCGAGGCCGGCAACTAGCATTCTTTCTTTATTTTTATCCCAAGCGCTCTAGTATCCGTCACTAAATTGTTGAATAACTTCTTTTGAGAGCTTAGAGGATTTTCAATATTCTTGGCATACTTCTTGTTTGAGCACCTCAGTCAAGGGAGGACCCAAAGCCTTGTAATCTGCAAATTCCTTCTCCAAGTTGTCGAAGGCACCTACCATCCCGCCAAGCTTGGTGTGCATTTCTTTGAGTTTTCCATGCATGGGTGAATTCCCCTTCTTCAGTTACTCGTTCTCCTTTCTCATTTCCTCTTGGTCTTCGAGAAGTATTCTTCGGTGTTTTTCGCCTTCGGAGGCTTATTGTTTGACCATATTCAGTTCGGTCTATAACTCTTGGAAGTGAAAGGCAGTGTTGGCATGCAAGCTCTTCTCTTTTTCAAGGCCGGTCATTGCAGCCTGAAGCCTAAATTCTAGACGCGCGACTTCGGCCTCCAGTTCTTTTTCTCTTTTATCAACTTCAGCGAATCGGCAGATAATTCGGGCGGAGACTGTGGCTGACTGTAGGCAAGGATAAAAGGGGTTAGTAAATGAAATAGACCGATGAGTTTTCATTAAAAAAGAGAGTCGAAGGTGTTTACCTGGACTTGGTGCATGAAGTTGGCGAAGATGAGCTCTTTGATACTCACGTCTTCGAATCTCACTTCATCTACGAGAAGGACGAAGTTCTCGAAGATCTCATATGGAAAGTCTTAGGCATATTGTGGCCATAGCGTCATTGAGGCACGAGCCTCTCGAACTTGGCTAGAAGAAACTGAAGGATGTTAGGGTGACAGGGGAGGAGGATGGTGTTCGGGTGAAGCTTCAGTGCGTGGTTTCTTGGTTGGAGGTTCGGACAAAGGGTCTTCAAGCTCTTTTCTTTTTTGGAGTTGAGGTTGGGTTTCGGTTGACGGGGTCGGATCGGCGGTATTTATTTGGGGGGCTTTGGAAGCAGATGTGTCTTGGGGTCTTTTAAAGGCAGATGTCTTTTTGTCTTCGCACGGTTTCCCAAATACGGCGCAATAAGGGGACGGGGGTAATGATGGTGAGAAGTATGGGGAATGTAAACGGATGTGTTACCGAGGTGTCTGATTTTAGGCTTCATAATTTCTCATTTAAAATTTAATTATTGGGCTATAAATGATGTACTCTTCTATTAAATGTCTCATTGTAATGAAACACTGGGGGCAATGTTGGGGTGTGTTTATTTGGGCTCGGATGACATAGTGGGTCAGGGTCCACGTGGAGGTATTTTCCCGCGTAGGGATTTGTTTGAGTAGTGGGAGAATATTAAGGAATCTAGGATTCTTAATTATATTTGATTTTCAACTCCTAAGGAAAGTGTCAACATCTAATTCGACTTCCTTTTTTAAGCAGATTTAGTTTGATCCTATTATGGTATCTATTCTAATGAGGAGTTCTATTTCTATACAGAGACGGTCATGGAGTTGGTGGTGTGATCACTATAAATACAAGGTTAAACCCTAATTCACAGGTAATGAATCCTTTACAGCACTAAAGTTTTAAGCCTCCATTTATAAACCTTATTCATCCTGTACTTATTCTCACACCGGAGCTATCCCCCGGCAGCACAGGCTGTCAGCTCTCTGAGTGTGGTTTCGTTTCTGTGTCGGACTGGACGCGCAGTTTAGTGATTGGGCGCTTGGACGAATTTTGGCGTTATCACTGGTGTTGCCTATATGTCAAAGTATTCAAAATACTTCTCATAATAGAAATTAAAGCATGCAAGAAACAGAAAATTAAAATAGTGCAAGCAATCACATAACACACATAATATTTTTACTTGGTTTGGCACCTAAACCTCTACTTATTGGCTTACTCCAAGTTCAATACCAATTAATATTGGAGTCATTTTATTAGTTAGTCTATTTTACGATTAAACTCTTTTATACGTCAAGTTTACAATTTTTTTAGCACATATGCTTCTCTTAACCAACCGATTACCTATGAACTTACTTTTCAAGCTTAATACAATACGGATTAGAAGCAACAGACTAACTCCTTTGTCTATTAACCTGATTACAGAATATTAATGAGATGACAACAATTAATACTATGTTCAAAGCAATAGATAAATAAAAATGCAAGGCTCAAGCTAATATGCAATAATCAATTTAAATAAAAAATATAACCAATAAAGCTTCGGTGGGAAAAACTGGAATTGATTGCTTAATGCAACAATTTTTCTTTCAAAATTACTTCACATAATATGATAGCAGCTTTGTAAATTTTTGTGAAGCTGTAATTGTAGTTGATGTTGTTGTGGTTTTCAAAACATAGCTTCGTCCGAATTTATATTTGGAGAATACAACCGTTTGAAAATAAAACAACCCAATAGAGAATTAGGTAAAATGTGATACAATCTTATCAATTATCATTTGAAAAACCAACAGATTTGAAAAGAATTATTCCTTAATTAAGTGATAAGATCAGTTTAGATATGGTTGACCCAATTCCAAGGTCTAAGGAAATAGGGTTAGCTAGATAAAGAGAGGGGAAAGATTTTGTCTCTAACAAACTAATTCCAAGGAATAAGAGAAAAAGATAGATCTAGCTTTAAAAATAATTTTCCAATAATTTTAATATTAGATCTTTTTAATTTTGAAAGCTTTAATTAATTATTTTAATAACTTTTTCCTCTTTAAAATTGCAAAAGTCAATCTAGTACCAATACAATATTCATAATTAGATTGATATAAATTTTTCAGTTTTCATGTAAAATTAAAATTCTAAAAACTTGATTAAGATATAAATAGAACTAGGATCTTACATTGAATTCATAATAAGCTATAAACAGAGTTAGAATCTGTTGGGTCCTGGGTTCGGGATGCCCGACCCGACCTGGTAGACCCGACCCGGTATGGAGGATCCGAACTCATTTGAGGATTTTAGTTGGGATAAGTGATCCAGTTAAGGAAATTATTTTCTAACTGGATTGACTTATATTTTGACTGGAGCATTTATTATGATTTGGTTGATGGAGACATATGCTTTATATTGACGAGTGGGTCCAGGCGTGATGATGAGATAAGGAGATATATATACAAGGCTTCCCCCTTCAATTCAAAGGTAATGCAAAACTAAACACTAAACTGCAAACCTCCATTGTTATCCAAACCTTGATACATCCTGTACTAATTCTCACGCCTGAGCTATTCCCCAGCGGCGAAACCGCCCGGAACTCTGAGTGTGATCTCGTTATTGTGCAGGATTAGCGCATTTTTAGTGACTGAAGTGTGCAGTCGAATCTTGGCGTTAACATTGGCACTAGAAAGAGGGCTTTGAGTGTTAATTCACAGTCACTGTTAAAGCTAGAAAAGATATATGGTAAATACAGCCCATAATGGAGGTGAAGGATCAGCCGATTCTCACACGCCAACGCCCAGGTCGGTGCTGGACCGACTCAGATCGTCGGCCAGGGAGAGGTTGGGGCCAAGGGGTCGGCCTAGGGCTCCTTTACAAGTCCAGTCTGCCCCGGTTCGTCGTCGTCTGTTTCATACTAACCAACAGACGCCTGAACCGTCAACTCACATGGCTGCCAACCCGCCTCAAACCCTTGTCTATTCAGGCAGTAATGCCGATCATGGGAATAAACGACAATGGATCCTGACCCAACGTAGGGCAAAGGACCAAGAAGTAATGGAGGCCTTACGCCAGCAACAACGAGAAATAGCTGAGCATTTGGCAAGGTTGGAAGGACAGGAGGAGGTTTCATCGAGCCGACCTCCTGGCCGACAGCACACTGATCGGAACCAGTCCAGGACTAATCGTTCGGATGGTTCCGAACCAGTTCGGAGCAGGCGACAGAGCCGCTCCCCAGTTCGGAGCGGGCGACAGAGCCGCTCCCCAGTTCGGAGCAGGCGACGGAGCCGCTCCCCAGTTCGGAGCAGGCGACAGAGCCGCTCTCCAGATCGGAGCAGGCGACAGAGCCGCTCCCCGGTTCGGAGCAGGCTAGATAGTCGTTCCCCAATCCACAGCAGGCATCAAAGCCCTTTGCACCTGATGAGCAAGCGTCAGAGCCGCCCCCCCCGATCGCAGAAGGCACAAAAGCCGCTCGCAGGACCGAAGCAGGCCCAGGAGCCGCACCCCGGATCGGAATAGGCGGGTAGGCCGTTCTCGAGACGGAAACGTTAATGAAAGAAGGGGATCTGGATCGGGTGGCAGGCCTCGGTCGCTACCCCGAAGGAGCGAAACCGATCCCGTTGTTATACGATTGGCTGAGTTAGAAGAAAAACTAGCCGCGGTAGTTCAGGCTAAGGAATTGCCGAACATATCAAATTCACCTTTCACCAGGGAGATCGAGCAGGTCAAAGCAGATAAGACCAAGAAAATGCCTCCCCTAGACTCTTATGACGGTACAGGCGATCCCTATGATCATACTCACGGATATAATCAAGTGATGAATTATTATGATCACCCAGATGCTGCCAAGTGCCACATGTTTGTCACTACTCTAAAGCTTGCAGCTCGGGAATGGATGGTGTCCCTTCCCCCGAACTCTATTGGATCGTGGCAAGACCTAAGTGATAAGTTTCATGCGCGATTTGGGAGCAATAAGAAGAGAGGAAAGCTAACCACCGCTCTGACCCAAGTAAAGCAGAGATCAGGAGAGAGTTTGGGTGAGTATGTGAAAAGATTCCGAGACATGGCTGGTACTGTGACTAGTTTGAATGTACAGCAAGCAGTCGGGTTCTTCACTACGGGTCTAGATGCCACGAAGTCGAAAGATTTGTGGAAAGATCTCATTCTTAACCCACCAATGGATTTAGCGGAAACCTATGGTCGAGCTGAAGGACTTATCACCATAGAAGAAGCATACAAAAGCTTAAATCCTCAGGATCGGTATGAGGATAATTCAAAACCGAAAGATAGGAATTACATTCCTCGGCCCAACGGCCAATCGAAAGGTAACTTTTATGGTGGATCTGGGTCGGGAAATGGTCAGGGAGGGGCTAATTCAGGAGGTGGCTGACCGCCTTTCCTGAAGAAGAATGTGAATAAGGTATACACCCCTCTCACTAAAGATCGGGCAAGGATTCTCGAGGAGATTAGAAATCAACCCTCATTTGAACCCTATCCGACCACAACCCAATCCCACCGGGGCAACCCCGGCCGTTATTGTGAATATCATCAGACGTCCGGTCATGATACGGAGGATTACTATAACCTAAAGGATTTGATAGAGAAGAAAATCCAAAGTGGTGAACTGGTGCAGTATGTTGTAGGTCGGCAGGATTCTACTTCGGAAGGCCGAAGAGGGTCAAACCGTGAAAGACGTCTTGAGGCACCACTGCCACCAAACCCTCCAAGAAATTGTGTTGATGTCATCACTGGAGGAACGTTCGGGAAGAAAGTTGGGAAAAAGAGGAGGGGCCTGATGGATGTCGTGTTATCGGTTTCGGAACGACCTTCGTTTAGAGATCGCCCGTTTCCCAATACAGTGATATCATTTACCGAGGAGGATTATCCCTCGGAACCAATTGATCCCCATGAAGGGGCGCTAGCCATCACGGCCCAGGTCGGATCCATGGACATGAAACGAATAATGATCGATAATGGATCTTCGGTCGACATATTGTTTACTCATGCATACAATAGGTTAGACCTGGGGAGAGCAAAGATGGAGGTGGGTCAGGAATCTCCGTTGTATGGCTTCAGCAACGAACCTGTTCGCGTGGCCGGAACTGTGGAGCTGCCGGTTATCTTTGGCACGGCACCGAGGCAGGTAGAAGTCATAGTCAGATTTTTTGTGGTCCAGATAGATTCAGCCTACAACGTCATTCTGGGTAGACCCACTTTGGCATCACTTTCGGCTGTTACCTCCATAGGTCACTTCAAAATTAAGTTCCCAAAATCGGAGGGGGTCGGCGAGGTAAAGGGTGATCTGGACATGGCACGCAGGTGTTATCGGAATTCATTGATATCCTCGGCGGTTGGGGTCAGCAAGCAGAAGCAAACAATGGCTATAGAGGTCGAGCCGTTCACTGAGGGAAATTCCGAACCCCTTGCGTTACCCGCCGAAGAGACAGAGGAGGTAGAATTGATTGTTGGAAAGGCCGATAAGCTGATCAAGATAGGCGCAGGACTGGTAGAGCCATTTCGGACTAATCTAATCGAGCTACTTCGGGTATATGCGGACATTTTCGCATGGGAGCCTTCTGACATGCCCGTAGTCGATAAATCGGTGGCAGTTCATAAACTGTGTATTGACCCTTCTAAGAAGCCTATCCGTTAGAAGAGGAGGATCTTCACTCCCGATAGACAAAAGATCATTGACGATGAGATCGCCAAACTGCTAAAGGCGGATTTCATCTACGAAATTGATTATCTGGAGTGGTTAGCGAACGTGGTGCTGGTGCAGAAGCAGAACGGAAAATGGTGAGTCTGCATAGATTACACCGATCTGAATAAGGCCTGCCCGAAGGATTTTTACCCTCTTCCGCACATCGACCAGTTGATTGATGCAACTTCAGGGTTCGACATGTTTAGCTTTATGGACGCCTTCTCTGGATATCACCAGATCTCCATGGACAAGAAGGATATGCCGAAGACGGCGTTCATTACGCACCGAGCAATATACGCTTACAAGAAAATGACGTTCGGATTGCTGAATGCGGGAGCTACATATCAGAGAATGATCAACTATGTGTTCGCCAAGTTATTGGGTCGAAGCATGGAGGTGTATGTGGATGACATGATTGTCAAAAGCATGGGAGTTCGGAACCACCTGGATGACCTGGAAAGCTGCTTTGAGACAGTAAGAAAGTACAAGCTTCGGTTGAACCCAACTAAATGTACTTTTGGCCTTGGTTCGGGTAAATTTCTGGGGTATCTGCTCAGTAAGAGGGGGATTGAAGCTAACCGGAAAAGATTAAAGCCATTTTAGACATGAAGTCTCCCCAATCTTTTAAAGACGTTCAACGATTGACCGGTAGAATTGCTGTGCTTCGAAGATTCATGTCAAAATCGGCAGAACGGTGTCTACCCTTCTTTAACACTTTGAAAGGACCAAAGAATGAAAAGACCTTCCAGTGGACTTTAGAGTGTGAAGATGCATTCCAAGGAATCAAAAGGTATCTCTCTTCAGCTCCACTTTTGGTAAAGCCCATTCCCTCGGAACCCCTGTACCTGTATCTGGCGGCAAGCTCATTGGCAGTGGGGGCGGTATTAGTTCGGGAAGTAGGGGGCAGGCAGTGCCCCGTCTACTATGTCAGCCATGTGCTTCGGGATGCCGAAACCAGATACCCCAACTTGGAAAAATTCGCCTATGCACTCGTGATAGCTAGCAGGAAGTTAAGGCATTATTTCCAAGGAAGATTGATGGTAGTGTACACTGATCAGCCCCTGAAGAAGGTCATGAACAAGCCAGATTTGTCGGGACGCCTCTCTGCTTGGGCGATGGAGTTGACTCAGTTCATCATAGAATACCATCCTCGGACTACCATTAAGAGTCAGGCATTGGCCGACTTCATTGTGGAATGCTCGTTTACCGAACCCGATGCAGTTGATGATGCACTGGTTGTAAATTCGGTATCGGACGTTTGAACAGGACTTACGTCATGGACGCTGTATGTGGATGGCTCTTCGACTTCGGATGTCAGTGGGGCAAGGGTCATCTTGATTAGCCCGGAGGGGTTTAAAGTCCAACAGGCCATTCGCTTTGAATTTAAGGCGACCAATAATGAGGCAGAGTATGAAGCCATTTTGGCTGGATTGCGGTTGGCAACAAGTTTGGAAGTGAAGCATTTGATCATCTTCAGTGATTCCCAGTTAGTGGTTAAACAGATAATGGGAGAGTATGAAGCCCGAGGGGATAGGATGACGAAGTACTTGGCTGCAGTTAAAGACCGACTGCATTATTTTGAATCATATAGCGTGCAAGGAGTTGGTCGGGAAAACAATACCATAGCCGATGCCTTGGCAAAATTGGCAACAACAGAAACTACTTCTTTTAGCGGGTCGGTATACCTGGAAGTCCTGGGCGACTCAAGTATTCGAAGGTCAGAAGTGTTCCCGATAGAAAGAATGGACTGTTGGCTCACGCCGTATATTTCATATCTGGCAAATGGCGTCCTTCCTTCGGATCGGTTAGAAGCAAAGAAAATCAAACATCGAAGTTCGTTCTTCATCTTGATTGATGGAGACTTATTTCGAAGGTCGTTCTCCTCTCCACTGCAGAAATGTTTGACCCCTTCCGAAGCGGATTATGCACTTCGGGAAGTCCATGAAGGTATATGTGGAGACCATATGGGCGCTAAGGCATTAGCATATAAGATTCTGAGGCAGGGTTACTATTGGCCAACCATCTTCCAAGAGTCTAAAGAATATGTTAAGAAGTGTTATACTCAGTCTTATCACCCATTCCGTTTGCTGTATGGGGGATTGATATTCTAGGACCATTGCCAAAGGCTAAGGGGCAGGTCAGTTTTGTTATTGTGGCCATCGACTATATGACGAAGTGGGTAAAAGCAAAACCTCTCAAAACGATCACAGAGCAGGAGTGTCTTAAATTTCTCAAGGAATTTGTTGTATATCGCTTCGGTATTCCAATGGTGATAGTATCGGACAATGGGAGGCAGTTTGTAGGAGCGAAGTTTGAAGAATTTCTCACGGATCTGGGAATTCAACACAGGAAGACTTCGGTGGCCCATCCTCAGTCAAACGGTCAAGTAGAAGTCACTAATAGAACTCTTCTCAATGGAATAAAAAGGAGATTGGATGAAGCCAAAGGGAGATGGCCCGAAGAGTTGCTTAGTGTATTATGGGCATATCGGACAACCACCCGAACGACAACAAGAGATTCTCCTTTTCGTCTCGCTTATGGGACCGATGCCCTTGTTCCAGTCGAGATCGGGTCCCCTTCACTTCGGGTCAGTCAATATAAGGAGTTGTATAATGACGAAGGTCTTTGACTCAACTTGGATTTGTTAGATGAGGTTAGGGAGACAGCTCTAATAAAGTTAGCGGCTTATCAGAGGAGGACAGCCAAGCACTACAACAAAGGGGTGAAAGTTAGAAGATTTGAAGTTGGTGATCTGGTGCTTCGAGAAGCTGCAGCCTCAACTCCCCAAAATTCAGGCAAGCTTATGCCGAACTGGGAAGGGTCGTATGAAGTTATTGAAGTGCCCAAGCTAGGTACTTACCGGCTTAGGGCTATGAATGGTTCGGATATTAAGAATACATGGCATGCTGGGAGACTTAGGAGATATTACCAGTAAGTCATAGTCATTTCTTTTTACCGATTATGTAAATATTTATGTCTATTGAAATGAAATGATATCGGATTGCATAGTCGAAAAATGTTGAATAATTTCATTAATGTTCATTGATATTACAAGTTGCACCATTTACATTCAAAAAAGAAAAGCGAGTAAAAATAGAAAATAATCCTATTAGGGCGGAGGAGGTTGTTCTTCTGATTCTTCTTCATCGTCCGAAGAGTCAAGGATAGAGGTATCTAACCCCGCAGCCGTCATCTTCTCCTTGATCTTCTCTTTGTGGCTTTGATACCCTTCAGAGAATTGTAGGATGACCTTATCTGCCAGTTCAGGGGATGCCTTATACTCCTCTATTATTTGGAGTTTTGTCTCTTCGGTCAGCGGAGGCCCTTGGTTCTTTAATTGGGCATTTTCTTCCTCTAGCAAATTGAGGGCATGAACCAGGTCGGACATTTTGGAGTGTGTTTGCTCCATCTGCTCCTCAAGGGCCGTAATCGCCTCCTTCTGGTCGGCATCGTTCTCTCTCAACAAGACTCGCTCTTCCATGAGTCGATCGATCTGCTTCTCATGCTCAACGATATCCGCCTGAAGGATGTCGACCCGATTCCGAAGTTAGTAGCTCTCCCGACTGGCTTCGGTGAGTTTGTTCTTTGTGCCGACATGAAGCTCCCTTTCCTTCTCTAGATCAGACTTCAGAGTCTGTACGTCGCTCTTTAGGACTTCATTCGCTGCCTCAACTTCCCTGTTCCTTTCTGTTAATTTGAGCAAGGATGGGAGAGATCGGGCGAACACGGCGCTAGACTGTAAAGATTGTGTTAGTTGGGTGGAACAAGTAGTAAAGTATCTTTCCACAATAATGATGAAAACAGAATTACGTGGAATTAAAGTCTGATAAAATCCTCTAAGAATTGGTCTAGGCTATGATTCTTGAATCGCTCGTTATCGGCTGTCATAATGAAGCGTTCAAGAAGAGCATAGGGAAAGGGATCAGAGGGATTTTGGGGCCAGAGGGTTCGTGGTTTGGATTGGTTGCTGGAAGAAGGAGCCGAAGTCCGGGGATCGGATGAGCTGGCTCCGCCTGGGTGGGTTTTGACCTGATGTGTGGGCGCGGTCGGAAGCACCGAACTGGTCGAAGACTCTTTACGAGGTCTCTTTGCCAAAGGTTCCAGAACTTCGTCATCAGTCTCTTCCTTGTCGATAATTCCCAGAGTAATCGGGTCGGGAATCGCCACGGGAGTCTTCACTGGCTTGGGCGGCGCCTTCTTCTTGAGTTGTTTTTTCTTCATCAAGGCCATCTTTTCCGACCTGCTCATCTCCAAAGTGTTCTTCTTGAGGACTTGGGCCATTGGGATGGCTGTAATCGGGTGAGCCACTATCGGCACTTGGTTTAAAGGCACGTCTCCCAGAATTCCTTCGGGATTGATGAGGTTCGGCTCAGTAATCCGGGGAACGGTTCGGCCGACTTCAATTGGGGCGGTTGGCTTAATGATAGTTACTGAAAGAAGTTAAATGTAATGAGTCAGATCGAGTTAAAAGGAATTATAAGCAATAAAGTTAAGAATTAAGGGATACAGACACACGCGCGCACATTCACATAGGGATACAGACACACGCGCGCACATACACGCACACATTCAAGAATTAAAGGATAGAAAAAGCATCAAGATTGCGGTAACCGTGATTCACGGAAGTCGGGGGGTGCCTAACACCTTCCCCTCGCTTAAGTAAGCCCCCGAACTCTATGAATCACGGGTTGCAGACCAATTAATTCGGAGTCACATATGAGCCAGCTATTTACAAAAAAAACGAAATTCGGATGAGTTGGTACATCCATTTCAAATATACCAACTGGCGACTCTGGTCAATTGGCTCATCAGAAAAAACGATCTTTCAAAACCCCGTCGACACTCATGCCGACCTTTTCCAAAAAATCATCTAATAAAAAGGCTAAAATTGGAAAGGGCAAATAACCGCAAACGAGGCGATTCCTCCCAGCGTCGACAGCTGGCGACTCCGCTGGGGAACATTAGAGGGCTTAAGCCGCGTTCAAATCTTGATGCTATCCTATCCTTTAAAATTCATGAATATGTGTGTGCATGCGATATTTTGATTTTTTTTGTGTGAATGTGTGTTTTGTCCAATAAATGAATAACTGAATGGAATTACTTTACTTTAAAGTAATCTTTTGCATACGGTGAGGACGATGAATGTGAATGTATATTGAGAGAGTACCTCCTCCTGAGGCAAACCTGTCGGTTGCTTATTACTGGACTCGAAGGGGCTGCTCCCCGGAGATGGCTCAGGAAACGCACCACCCAAATTCGCTCCAATCCAAAGGATTCAGACGAGTAGATTGCGAAGATTTGGGGACCTTCATGCCAAAAAGCCCGCGAGAGTAACCCTAGGGTAGGTCAGCCTCTGATAAACCTAACGAAAGGGAAGCTTCTTCATGCCCTTTTATCGTTCAGTCAAATAAATAAATGTCATATAAATGGCATATAACTGTCATGCCGTCATCATCGTAGTAAATGTGTCCTGTATCATGTGATTACATCACCTGGACATATAAAGAGAATACTGACATAGTTTTGCAGGAGGGCCATCCATACCACGTACCAAGGTTTTCTAAAAACTTCTAAATAATATCCTGTCATCAAACACTGACCTTGTTTTGCAGGATAAGATTAGAGAACCGTGAAAGCGGGGCCTAGCGATCACAAAGAACCCGGAGTAGGGGCATTTTCGACCACCAAAAAAAAATCCCCCAAACCTTTCAACAAGTCAAAGGACCGGATCTTTTGTCAGCCCAGCGAGATACCGATGCAATCAGTGCGAGGGAGATCACAAGAAAAGTAACTTAACACTGGGGCATTTGTCAACTACCCAGGAAATGATGACGTGTAAATTGCCACCCATGCAACAATCCCATCAAATGCTACCTCATGTCATTTCAATATTCAACGATACGATCATCTGGCATTTGTCAAGCATAGTTTTCTCGGGATATGATAACCCGCGTGAAAGGGGATTTTGTTTGACTTGATAGCAATCGGATTAATTCTGACAAGCAACCGTGGAGCACGATCGTGAGTATGATTAGACGAAGAAAGCTATTCAACATTTTTATCGGGTACAAAGCCTTAATTCAAAGCAACGTTTGCGACAGAATCGACCTCATGTGCCAATCTTCACTTTGCATTTGCACGAACTTTCAATTATGGGGTATAAAGCTATGATGACGTTGATGGCAATTAACACGTAGTCAGACAGTCAATAATTATCAATATCAAGAGGTCAAACGATAAATGATTATCAAGCTAATGTCTCGAATCGTGGCCTGGGTTATTCGAGTAATTAAGCCCGAGGGGTGTCTCTACACCTGGTGCCCTAAAGCCATCTGGTTTGGGAGTCGTTGGCCCAACACTCGTTACATGGGTAACTCAGAGCCTAAGAAAATGAGCATTACAGTAGAGGAGGCCCGAGCAGATTCGAATCGTGGCATGGGCTGCTCGAGTAATTAAGCCTAAGGGGTGTCTCTGCATCTGGTGCCCTAAAGCCGTCTAGTTTGGGAGTCACCGGCCTAACACTAGCTACATGAGTAACTCAAGCCTAAGAAAACGAATCTTGCCAAGGTTAAGCAAAGAATGAATGGTGCAGACCACCAGCTTGTCTCGAACCGTGGTCTTTGTTACTCGAGTAAATAAATCCGAAGGGGTGTCTGCACATCTAATGCCCCAAAACCGTCTGGTTTGGGAGTCATTGGTCCAAAACTCGTTAAATGGGTAACTTTGAATAGCCTAAGAAAACGAGACAAGTGAAGTGGGCTAAAAAAAAAACTTTCGGCCTTAAACAAGAAGTCATGAAAGAGAAACCCCTACTGAATGCTGCATCGCACAGTGCATTTGTCATATGACGTCAATCCTGCTAAGAACGTTGTCGAGAATGGAGACAGAATACCTTTGACGAGGGAAGGTAGTTCTTTCGAATTAGACCTTACTCACATACAATGACCATGAATGCTTGAAGGTGTTCTTACGATTTCATAACTCGTCAAATAGAAAATCATCAACTCACTAGGGATTGAAAATAACTTCCAATCTAGTACATTCACAGTTCACAACTCGCTAGATTGTGCGATCAACAGATATTCAATTTCATGTGCTTTAACTGCATTTACTCTTTTGTCGAGATTATAATATCTTTGTGTTGAACCAACACTAACGGCCCAAGCCTTCAAGTTTTGGCATTTGTTAGTCATCTGATATGCAGGATCTTGCAGAGCTGTGGATAACTCAGCACGGTCAGCATCGCGAGTTTTCGATAGAAATTCTTGGTAACAACACGCGCCAAGGCAGGGGCAGTTAAGAATCGTGAAATGGAAGGAAGCTGAGGCTGCACAGAACATCTCATTGGGCCTCTCCCCAATCCTGACTATCACTGCCTCGACATCCAATTGATCCACATGCATGAGCATATACAAGGATGATATAATGCGGGACAACAGCATATCGACCATCAGAAATGATCAAAAGGCCAAGGAGCCCAACATAGCTGTCAATCATCACCGAGAGCGAAACACACTGCCTCAACTCGATGAAATGAAGACGACCAAGAACAGGTAGAATACCAAACCAATGTTGAAGTCTAGAAACTACACTTCACGGCGAGGCATGATCCAATCAAATGTTGGCAAACAACGACGACTGTCGAATCGTATCATTTGACTGAACAGGGGTCATTTCTATCTAAACATATGTTGTGCACATGCATCTGTCCATAACATATCTGCCAGAACATCTTTTACATGCATGACGTCTTTTGCAGGCATACATGTACGATCAAAATGAAAATCTTCAGGAAAGTACAAGCACGTCGCTTTCAACCTCACAAATGATCAGACCGTGATGGCTTTTGCAGCATGGTACGTGGACGGTATTAGTGGGAGATCCAGGACAAAAGCCGATCACACATCCCATTTCAAAAAATCAGTCAAATCAAATCAACGACCCCTGGGAAAGGCTGATATCCAAACAAACAACGACACCTGGGAAGGGCTGATATCCAAACAATCAACGAACCCCTAGGAAGGGCTGATATCCAAACAATCAACGACCCCTGGGAAGGGCTGATATCCAAACAACCAACGACCCCTGGGAAGGGCTGAGATCCAAACAACCAACGACCCCTGGGAAGGGCTGATATCCAAAAAACCAACGACCCCTTGGAAAGGCTGATATCCAAACAATCAACGACCCCTAGGAAGGGCTGATATCCAAACAATCAACGACCCCTGGGAAGGGCTGATATCCAAACAACCAACGACCCCTAGGAAGGGTTGAGATCCAAACAACCAACGACCCCTGGGAAGGGCTGATATCCAAACAATCAACGAACCCCTGGGAAGGGCTGATATCCAAACAATCAACGACCCCTGGGAAGGGCTGATATCCAAACAACCAACGACCCCTGGGAAGGGTTGAGATCCAAACAACCAACGCCCCCTGGGAAAGGCTGATATCCAAACAATCAACGAACCCGTGGGAAGGGCTGATATCCAAACAATCAACGACCCCTGGGAAGGGCTGATATCCAAACAACCAACGACCCTTAGGAAGGGCTAAGATCCAAACAACCAACGACCCCTGAGAAGGGCTGATATCCAAACAACCAATGACCCCTAGGAAGGGCTGATATCTAAACAACCAACGACCCCTGGGAAGGGCTGATATCCAAACAATCAATGACCCCTAGGAAGGGCTGATATCCAAACAACCAACGACCCGTAGAAAGGGCTGATATCCAAACAACCAACGACCCCTGGGAAAGGCTGATATCCAAACAAACAACGATCCCTGGGAAGGGCTGATATCCAAACAAGCAACGACCCCTGGGAAGGGCTGAGATCCAAACAATCAACGACCCATGGGAAGGGCTGATATCCAAACAATCAACGACCCCTGGGAAGGGCTGATATCCAAATAACCAACGACCCCTGTGAAGGGCTGATATCCAAACAAACAACGACCCCTGGGAAGGGCTGATATCCAAATAATCAACGACCCCTGGAAAGGGCTGAGATCCAAACAATCAACGACCCCTGGGAAGGGCTGATATCCAAACAATCAACGACCCCTGGGAAGGGCTGATATCCAAACAACCAACGACCCCTGGGAAGGGCTGATATCCAAACACACAACGACCCTTGGGAAGGGCTGATATCCAAACAATCAACGACCCCTGGGAAGGGCTGAGATCCAAACAATCAACGACCCCTGGGAAGGGCTGATATCCAAACAATCAACGACCCTTGGGAAGGGCTGATATCCAAACAAACAACGACCCCTAGGAAGGGCTGATATCCAAACAATCAACGACCCCTGGGAAGGGCTGAGATCCAAACAATCAACGACCCCTGGGAAGGGCTGATATCCAAACAATCAACGACCCCTAGGAAGGGCTGATATCCAAACAATCAACGACCCCTGGGAAGGGCTGATATCCAAACAATCAACGAACCCCTGGGAAGGGCTGATATCCAAACAATCAACGACCCCTAGGAAGGGCTGATATCCAAACAACCAACGACCCCTGGGAAGGGTTGAGATCCAAACAACCAACGACCCCAGGAAAGGGCTGATATCCAAACAATCAACGAACCCCTAGGAAGGGCTGATATCCAAACAATCAACGACCCCTGGGAAGGGCTGATATCCAAACAACCAACGACCCCTAGGAAGGCTTAAGATCTAAACAACCAACGACCCCTGAGAAGGGCTGATATCCAAACAACCAACGACCCCTAGGAAGGGCTGATATCCAAATAACCAACAACCCCTGGGAAGGGCTGATATCCAAACAATCAACTACCCCTAGGAAGGGCTGATATCCAAACAACCAACGACCCCTGGGAAAGGCTGATATCCAAACAACCAACGACCCCTGGGAAAGGCTGATATCCAAACAAACAACGATCCCTTGGAAGGGCTGATATCCAAACAAGCAACGACCCCTAGGAAGGGCTGAGATCCAAACAATCAACGACCCATGGGAAGGGCTGATATCCAAACAATCAACGACCCCTGGGAAGGGCTGATATCCAAATAACCAACGACCCCTGTGAAGGGCTGATATCCAAACAACCAACGACCCCTGGGAAGGGCTGATATCCAAACAATCAACGAACCCCTGGGAAGGGCTGATATCCAAACAATCAACGACCCCTGGGAAGGGCTGATATCCAAACAACCAACGACCCCTGGGAAGGGTTGAGATCCAAACAACCAACGCCCCCTGGGAAAGGCTGATATCCAAACAATCAACGAACCCGTGGGAAGGGCTGATATCCAAACAATCAACGACCCCTGGGAAGGGCTGATATCCAAACAACCAACGACCCTTAGGAAGGGCTAAGATCCAAACAACCAACGACCCCTGAGAAGGGCTGATATCCAAACAACCAATGACCCCTAGGAAGGGCTGATATCTAAACAACCAACGACCCCTGGGAAGGGCTGATATCCAAACAATCAATGACCCCTAGGAAGGGCTGATATCCAAACAACTTACGACCCCTGGAAGGGCTGATATCCAAACAACCAACGACCCCTGGGAAAGGCTGATATCCAAACAAACAATGACCGCTGGGAAGGGCTGATATCCAAACAAGCAACGACCCCTGGGAAGGGCTGAGATCCAAACAATCAACGACCCATGGGAAGGGCTGATATCCAAACAATCAACGACCCCTGGGAAGGGCTGATATCCAAATAACCAACGACCCCTGTGAAGGGCTGATATCCAAACAAACAACGACCCCTGGGAAGGGCTGATATCCAAATAATCAACGACCCCTGGAAAGGGCTGAGATCCAAACAATCAACGACCCCTGGGAAGGGCTGATATCCAAACAATCAACGACCCCTGGGAAGGGCTGATATCCAAACAACCAACGACCCCTGGGAAGGGCTGATATCCAAACACACAACGACCCTTGGGAAGGGCTGATATCCAAACAATCAACGACCCCTGGGAAGGGCTGAGATCCAAACAATCAACGACCCCTGGGAAGGGCTGATATCCAAACAATCAACGACCCTTGGGAAGGGCTGATATCCAAACAAACAACGACCCCTAGGAAGGGCTGATATCCAAACAATCAACGACCCCTGGGAAGGGCTGAGATCCAAACAATCAACGACCCCTTGGAAAGGCTGATATCCAAACAATCAACGACCCCTAGGAAGGGCTGATATCCAAACAATCAACGACCCCTGGGAAGGGCTGATATCCAAACAATCAACGAACCCCTGGGAAGGGCTGATATCCAAACAATCAACGACCCCTAGGAAGGGCTGATATCCAAACAACCAACGACCCCTGGGAAGGGTTGAGATCCAAACAACCAACGACCCCAGGAAAGGGCTGATATCCAAACAATCAACGAACCCCTAGGAAGGGCTGATATCCAAACAATCAACGACCCCTGGGAAGGGCTGATATCCAAACAACCAACGACCCCTAGGAAGGCTTAAGATCTAAACAACCAACGACCCCTGAGAAGGGCTGATATCCAAACAACCAACGACCCCTAGGAAGGGCTGATATCCAAATAACCAACAACCCCTGGGAAGGGCTGATATCCAAACAATCAACGACCCTTAGGAAGGGCTGATATCCAAACAACCAACGACCCCTGGGAAGGGCTGATATCCAAATAACCAACGACCCCTGGGAAAGGCTGATATCCAAACAAACAACGATCCCTTGGAAGGGCTGATATCCAAACAAGCAACGACCCCTAGGAAGGGCTGAGATCCAAACAATCAACGACCCATGGGAAGGGCTGATATCCAAACAATCAACGACCCCTGGGAAGGGCTGATATCCAAATAACCAACGACCCCTGGGAAGGGCTGATATCCAAACAACCAACGACCCCTGGGAAGGGCTAAGATCCAAACAACCAACGACCCCTGAGAAGGGCTGATATCCAAACAACCAATGACCCCTAGGAAGGGCTGATATCTAAACAACCAACGACCCCTGGGAAGGGCTGATATCCAAACAATCAATGACCCCTAGGAAGGGCTGATATCCAAACAACTTACGACCCCTGGAAGGGCTGATATCCAAACAACCAACGACACCTGGGAAAGGCTGATATCCAAACAAACAATGACCGCTGGAAAGGGCTGATATCCAAACAAGCAACGACCCCTGGGAAGGGCTGAGATCCAAACAACCAACGACCCATGGGAAGGGCTGATATCCAAACAATCAACGACCCCTGGGAAGGGCTGATATCCAAATAACCAATGACCCCTGTGAAGGGCTGCTATCCAAACAAACAACGACCCCTGGGAAGGGCTGATATCCAAATAATCAACGACCCCTGGAAAGGGCTGAAATCCAAACAATCAACGACCCCTGGGAAGGGCTGATATCCAAACAATCAACGACCCCTGGGAAGGGCTGATATCCAAACAACCAACGACCCTTAGGACGGGCTGAGATCCAAACAACCAACGACCCTTGGGAAGGGCTGATATCCAAACAATCAACGACCCCTGGGAAGGGCTGAGATCCAAACAATCAACGACCCCTGGGAAGGGCTGATATCCAAACAATCAACGACCCTTGGGAAGGGCTGATATCCAAACAAACAACGACCCCTAGGAAGGGCTGATATCCAAACAATCAACGACCCCTGGGAAGGGCTGAGATCCAAACAATCAACGACCCCTGGGAAGGGCTGATATCCAAACAATCAACAACCCCTGGGAAGGGCTGATATCCAAACAACCAACGACCCCTGGGAAGGGCTGATATCCAAATAATCAACGACCCCTGGAAAGGGCTGAGATCCAAACAATCAACGACCCCTGGGAAGGGCTGATATCCAAACAATCAACGACCCCTGGGAAGGGCTGATATCCAAACAACCAACGACCCCTGGGAAGGGCTGATATCCAAACACACAACGACCCTTGGGAAGGGCTGATATCCAAACAATCAACGACCCCTGGGAAGGGCTGAGATCCAAACAATCAACGACCCCTGGGAAGGGCTGATATCCAAACAATCAACGACCCTTGGGAAGGGCTGATATCCAAACAAACAACGACCCCTAGGAAGGGCTGATATCCAAACAATCAACGACCCCTGGGAATGGCTGAGATCCAAACAATCAACGACCCCTGGGAAGGGCTGATATCCAAACAATCAACAACCCCTGGGAAGGGCTGATATCCAAACAACCAACGACCCCTGGGAAGGGCTGATATCCAAACAATCAACGAACCCCTGGGTAGGGCTGATATCCAAACAATCAACGACCCCTGGGAAGGGCTGATATCCAAACAACCAACGACCCCTGGGAAGGGTTGAGATCCAAACAACCAACGACCCCAGGAAAGGGCTGATATCCAAATAATCAACGAACCCCTAGGAAGGGCTGATATCCAAACAATCAACGACCCCTGGGAAGGGCTGATATCCAAACAACCAACGACCCCTAGGAAGGGCTAAGATCTAAACAACCAACGACCCCTGAGAAGGGCTGATATCCAAACAACCAACGACCCCTAGGAAGGGCTGATATCCAAACAACCAACAACCCCTGGGAAGGGCTGATATCCAAACAATCAACTACCCCTAGGAAGGGCTGATATCCAAACAACCAACGATCCCTGGGAAAGGCTGATATCCAAACAACCAACGACCCCTGGGAAAGGCTGATATCCAAACAAACAACAACCCCTTGGAAGGGCTGATATCCAAACAAGGAACGACCCCTGGGAAGGGCTGAGATCCAAACAATCAACGACCCATGGGAAGGGCTGATATCCAAACAATCAACGACCCCTGGGAAGGGCTGATATCCAAATAACCAACGACCCCTGGGAAGGGCAGATATCCAAACAATCAACGAACCCCTGGGAAGGGCTGATATCCAAACAATCAACGACCCCTGGGAAGGGCTGATATCCAAACAACCAACGACCCCTGGGAAGGGCTGAGATCCAAACAACCAACGACCCTTGGGAAGGGTTGATATGCAAAAAACCAACGACCCCTTGGAAAGGCTGATATCCAAACAATCAACGACCCCTAGGAAGGGCTGATATCCAAACAATCAACGACCCCTGGGAAGGGCTGATATCCAACAACCAACGACCCCTAGAAAGGGCTTAGATCCAAACAACCAACGACCCCTGGGATGGGCTGATATCCAAACAATCAATGAACCCCTGGGAATGGCTGATATCCAAACAATCAACGACCCCTAGGAAGGGCTGATATCCAAACAACCAACGACCCCTGGGAAGGGTTGAGATCCAAACAACCAACGACCCTTGGGAAGGGCCGATATCCAAACAATCAACGAACCCCTGGGAAGGGCTGATATCCAAACAATCAATGACCCCTGGGAAGGGCTGATATCCAAACAACCAACGACCCCTAGGAAGGCTAAGATCCAAACAACCAACGACCCTTGAGAAGGGCTGATATCCAAACAACCAACGACCCCTGGGAAGGGCTGATATCCAAACAATCAACGACCCCTGGGAAGGGCTGATATCCAAACAACCAACGACCCCTGGGAAAGGCTGATATCCAAACAAACAACGATCCCTTGGAAGGGCTGATATCCAAACAAGCAACGACCCCTGGGAAGGGCTGATATCCAAACAAACAACGACCCCTTGGAAGGGCTGATATCCAAACAATCAACGACCCCTGGGAAGGGCTGAGATCCAAACAATCAACGACCCATGGGAAGGGCTGATATCCAAACAATCAACGACCCCTGGGAAGGGCTGATATCCAAATAACCAACGACCCCTGTGAAGGGCTGATATCCAAATAATCAACGACCCCTGGAAAGGGCTGAGATCCAAACAATCAACGACCCTTGGGAAGCGCTGATATCCAAACAATCAACGACCCCTGGGAAGGGCTGATATCCAAACAACCAACGACCCCTGGAAAGGGCTGATATCCAAACACACAACGACCCTTGGGAAGGGCTGATATCCAAACAATCAACGACCCCTGGGAAGGGCTGAGATCCAAATAATCAACGACCCCTGGGAAGGGCTGATAACCAAACAATCAACAACCCTTGGGATGGGCTGATATCAAAACAAACAACGACCCCTAGGAAGGGCTGATATCCAAACAATCAACGACCCCTGCGAAGGGCTGAGATCCAAACAATCAACTACCCCTGGGAAGGGCTGATATCCAAACAATCAACAACCCCTGGGAAGGGCTGATATCCAAACAACTAACGACCCTGGAAAGGGCTGATATCCAAACAATCAACGACCCCTGGGAGGGGCTGAGATCCAAACAAACAACGACCCCTAGGAAGGACTGAGATCCAAACAATCAACGACCCCTGGGAAGGGCTGATATCCAAACAATCAACGAACCCCTGGGAAGGGCTGATATCCAAACAATCAAGGACCCCTGGGAAGGGCTGATATCCAAACAAACAACGACCCCTGGGAAGAGCTGATATCCAAACAATCAACGACCCCTGGGAAGGGCTGAGATCCAAACAATCAACGACCCCTGGGAAGGGCTGATATCCAAACAAGCAACGACCCCTCGGAAGGGCTTATATCCAAACAACCAACGACCCCTGGGAAGGGCTGATATCCAAACACACAACGACCCCTGGAAAGGGCTGATATCCAAACAATCAATGACCCCGGGGAAGGGCTGATATCCAAACAATCAACGAACCCCAGAGAAGGGCTGATATCCCAACAATCAACGACCTCTGGGAAGGGCTGATATCCAAACAACCAACGACCCCTGGGAAGGGTTGACATCCAAACAACCAACGAACCCCTGGGAAGGGCGGATATCCAAACAACCAACGACCCTTGAGAAGGGCTGATATCCAAACAACCAACGACCCGTAGAAAGGGCTAAGATCCAAACAACCAACGACCCCTGAGAAGGGCTGATATCCAAACAACCAACGACCCCTAGGAAGGGCTGATATCCAAACAACCAACGACCCCTGGGAAGGGCTGATATCCAAACAATCAACGACCCCTAGGAAGGGCTGATATCCAAACAACCAACGACCCCTGGGAAGGGCTGATATCCAAACAACCAACGACCCCTGGGAAAGGCTGATATCCAAACAAATAACGACCCCTTGGAAGGGCTGATATCCAAACAAGCAACGACCCCTAGGAAGGGCTGAGATCCAAACAATCAACGACCCATTGGAAGGGCTGATATCCAAACAATCAACGACCCCTGGGAAGGGCTGATATCCAAATAACCAACGACCCCTGGGAAGGGCTGATATCCAAACAATCAACGAACCCCTGGGAAGGGCTGATATCCAAACAATCAACGACCCCTGGGAAGGGCTGATATCCAAACAACCAACGACCCCTGGGAAGGGCTGAGATCCAAACAACCAACGACCCTTGGGAAGGGCTGATATCCAAAAAACCAACGACCCCTTGGAAAGGCTGATATCCAAACAATCAACGACCCCTAGGAAGAGCTGATATCCAAACAATCAACGACCCCTGGGAAGGGCTGATATCCAACAACCAACGACCCCTAGAAAGGGCTTAGATCCAAACAACCAACGACCCCTGGGATGGGCTGATATCCAAACAATCAATGAACCCCTGGGAATGGCTGATATCCAAACAATCAACGACCCCTGGGAAAGGCTGATATCCATACAACCAACGACCCCTGGAAAGGGTTGAGATCCAAACAACCAACGACCTCTGGGAAGGGCTGATATCCAAACAATTAACGAACCCCTGGGAAGGGCTGATATCCAAACAATCAACGACCTCTGGGAAGGGCTGATATCCAAACAACCAACGACCCCTAGGAAGGGCTAAGATCCAAACAACCAACGACCCCTGAGAAGGGCTGATATCCAAACAACCAACGACCCCTAGGAAGGGCTGATATCCAAACAACCAACGACCCCTAGAAAGGGCTGATATACAAACAACCAACGACCCCTGGGAAAGGCTGATATCCAAACAAACAACGACCCCTTGGAAGGGCTGATATCCAAACAAATAACGACCCCTGGGAAGGGCTGATATCCAAACAAACAACGACCCCTTGGAAGGGCTGATATCCAAACAATCAACGACCCCTGAGAAGGGCTGAGATCCAAACAATCAACGACCCATGGGAAGGGCTGATATCCAAACAATCAACGACCCCTGGGAAGGGCTGATATCCAAACAATCAACGACCCCTGTGAAGGGCTGATATCCAAACAATCAACGACCCCTGGAAAGGGCTGAGATCCAAACAATCAACGACCCCTGGGAAGCGCTGATATCCAAACAATCAACGACCCCTGGGAAGGGCTGATATCCAAACAACCAACGACCCCTGGAAAGGGCTGATATCCAAACACACAACGACCCTTGGGAAGGGCTGATATCCAAACAATCAACGACCCCTGGGAAGGGCTGAGATCCAAATAATCAACGACCCCTGGGAAGGGCTGATAACCAAACAATCAACAACCCTTGGGAAGGGCTGATATCCAAACAAACAACGACCCCTAGGAAGGGCTGATATCCAAACAATCAACGACCCCTGGGAAGGGCTGAGATCCAAACAATCAACGACCCCTGGGAAGGGCTGATATCCAAACAATCAACGACCCTTGGGAAGGGCTGATATCCAAACAAACAACGACCCTGGAAAGAGCTGATATCCAAACAATCAACGACCCCTGGTAGGGCTGAGATCCAAACAAACAACGACCCCTAGGAAGGACTGAGATCCAAATAATCAACGACCCCTTGGAAGGGCTGATATCCAAACAATCAACGACACCTGGGAAGGGCTGATATCCAAATAACCAACGACCCCTGTGAAGGGCTGATATCCAAACAAACAACGACCCCTGGGAAGGGCTGATATCCAAACAATCAACGACCCCTGGAAAGGGTTGAGATCCAAACAATCAACGACCCCTGGGAAGGGCTGATATCCAAACAAGCAACGACCCCTCGGAAGGGCTGATATCCAAACAACCAACGACCCCTGGGAAGGGCTGATATCCAAACACACAACGACCCCTGGAAAGGGCTGATATCCAAACAATCAACGACCCCGGGGAAGGGCTGATATCCAAACAATCAACGAACCCCTGGGAAGGGCTGATATCCCAACAATCAACGACCCCTGGGAAGGGCTGATATCCAAACAACCAACGACCCCTGGGAAGGGTTGAGATCCAAACAACCAACGACCCCTGGGAAGGGCTGATATCCAAACAATCAACGAACCCCTGGGAAGGGCTGATATCCAAACAATCAACGACCCCTGGGAAGGGCTGATATCCAAACAACCAACGACCCCTAGGAAGGGCTAAGATCCAAACAACCAACGACCCCTGAGAAGGGCTGATATCCAAACAACCAACGACCCCTAGGAAGGGCTGATATCCAAACAACCAACGACCCCTGGGAAGGGCTGATATCCAAACAATCAACGACCCCTAGGAAGGGCTGATATCCAAACAACCAACGACCCCTGGGAACGGCTGATATCCAAATAACCAACGACCCTTGGGAAAGGCTGATATCCAAACAAACAACGATCCCTGGGAAGGGCTGATATCCAAACAAGCAACGACCCCTGGGAAGGGCTGAGATCCAAACAATCAACGACCCATGGGAAGGGATCAACGACCCTTGGAAGGGCTGATATCCAAATAACCAACGACCCCTGTGAAGGGCTGATATCCAAACAAACAACGACCCCTGGGAAGGGCTGATATCCAAACAATCAACGACCCCTGGGAAGGGCTGATATCCAAACAATCAACGACCCCTGGAAAAGGGCTGAGATCCAAACAATCAACGACCCCTGGGAAGGGCTGATATCCAAACAACCAAAGACCCCTGGGAAGGGCTGATATCCAAACAACCAACGACCCCTAGGAAGGGCTGATATCCAAACACACAACGACCCTTGGGAAGGGCTGATATCCAAACAATCAACGACCCCTGGGAAGGGCTGAGATCCAAACAATCAACGACCCCTGCGAAGGGCTGATATCCAAACAATCAACGACCCTTGTGAAGGGCTGATATCCAAACAAACAACGACCCCTAGGAAGGGCTGATATCCAAACAATCAACGACCCCTGGGAAGGGCTGAGATCCAAACAATCAACGACCCCTGGGAAGGGCTGATATCCAAACAATCAACGACCCCTTAGAAGGGCTGATATCCAAACAACCAACGACCCTGGGAAGGGCTGATATCCAAACAATCAACGACCCCTGGGAAGGGCTGAGGTCCAAACAAACAACGACCCCTAGGAAGGACTGAGATCCAAACAACCAACGACCCCTGGGAAGGGCTGATATCCAAACAATCAACGAACCCCTGGGAAGGGCTGATATCCAAACAACCAACGACCCCTGGGAAGGGCTGATATCCAAACAACCAACGACCCCTGGGAAGGGCTGATATCCAAACAACCAACGACCCCTGGGAAGGGCTGATATCCAAAAAACCAACGACCCCTCGGAAGGGCTGATATCCAAACAACCAACGACCCCTGAGAAGGGCTGATATCCAAACAATCAACGACCCCTAGGAAGGGCTGATATCCAAACAACCAACGACCCCTGGGAAGGGCTGATATCCAAACAACCAACGACCCCTGGGAAGGGCTGATATCCAAACAACCAACGACCCCTGGGAAGGGCTGATATCCAAACAAACAACGACCCCTGGGAAGGGCTGATATCCAAACAAGCAACGACCTTGGGAAGGGCTAAGATCCAAACAATCAACGACCCCTGGGAAGGGCTGAGATCCAAACAATCAACGACCCCTGGGAAGGGCTGATATCCAAATAACCAACGACCCCTGTGAAGGGCTGATATCCAAACAAACAACGACCCCTGGGAAGGGCTGATATCCAAACAATCAACGACCCTTGGGAAGGGCTGAGATCCAAACAATCAACGACACCTGGGAAGGGCTGATATCCAAACAAGCAATGACCCCTCGGAAGGGCTGATATCCAAACAACCAACGACCCCTAGGAAGGGCTGATATCCAAACACACAACGACCCCTGGGAAGGGCTGATATCCAAACAATCAACGACCCCGGGGAAGGGCTGAGATCCAAACAATCAACGACCCTTGGGAAGGGCTGATATCCAAACAATCAACGACCCTTGGGAAGGGCTAATATCTATACGAACAACGACTCCTGGGAAGGGCTGATATCCAAACAATCAACGACCCCTGGGAAGGGCTGAGATCCAAACAATCAACGACCCCTGGGAAGGGCTGATATCCAAACAATCAACGACCCCTGAGAAGGACTGATATCTAAACAACCAACGACCCTGGGAAGGGCTGATATCCAAACAATCAACGACCCCTGGGAAGGGCTGAGATCCAAACAAACAATGACCCCTAGGAAGGGCTGAGATCCAAACAAACAACGACCCCTGGGAAGGGCTGAGATCCAAACAATCAACGACCCCTGGGAAGGGCTGATATCCAAATAAATCAATGACCCCGAGAAGGGCTGGTATCCAAACAAGAAGTGACCCTGGGAAGGCATCCAAGCAAACCACAACAAGGTGGTGAGTGAACTTGGGAAGGGATCCAAGCAAACCACAACAAGGTGGTGAGTGAACTTGGGAAGGCATCCAAGAAAATCATAATAAGGTGGTGTGAGAACCTAGAAAGGCATCCAAGCGAACCACAACAAGGTGGTGAGCAACCCCTGGGAAGGGCCGATATCCAAAAAAGTGAACGATCCTTGGGAAGGGCTGAGATCCAAGCAAACCACGACAAATGTTGACATCTGTAGAACAGTATCAAAAGACTGTACATGGGTCATTTTTTTACATTTTAAATGTTGTGTCACATGCATGAATAGATGATAATTCTGTACGTGATCCATCGAGCAGGTTAGGTGTCAAGATTCTAGCCTGTCAGAGTCAAAAACGATGGTTGCAAAGAACGATGTACGAGGACAATCGATCGGAGACGAGACCCGGCGATTACGAGACGAGCGACCGGATAGGAGACCCGACACTCACAGGACAATCGACCGGAGACGAGACCCGGCGGTTACGAGACGAGCGACCGAATACGAGACCCAGCACTCACAGGACAATCGACCGGAGACGAGACCCGACGGTTACGAGACGAGCGACCGGATACGAGACCCGGCACTCACAGGACAATCGACCGGATACGAGACCCAGCGATTACGAGACGAGCGACAGGTCAGGGATTGATGCATTGACACCTTTACGAATGTTTTGCATGCCTTACATCTTGCGTTGCATCATAAGTTGTATGTGTTGCATCATGTATGTACTGTCATTCTTATGCCATCGTTCATGCATCGTGTGTCTACTTCTTTATCATGTTCATTTCATTTAACATTTCATAAACATGATAAAGAGAGGCAGCTGTAGACACCCAAATTTTGCATTTCCTATACTAACCCTGACAGGAGGGCAAATTCGTCCATTGAGCCGCCTACGAGAGCGAAGGATGGGCGCAAGTACGAACACTCGATGCCACCGCGACGATTTGCAAATCAAAACCAACATGACAACAAGGCCGTCCGAAACGAGCATTCCTGAATGATATGGCACGTTTCCCAGCGGTTTTCGGACTGCAAAATACAGGCCTTTCAGCGAAAATCAGCGATACGACACGAGAATCAAGGTGCGGCTCGAAAATCGAGAAAATCAGTGCACCCAGCCGCGGATTGATCTGCGGCCAAACGATTAAAATAATTGAAGTGAGTGGCGGACGGCTGAAGTGCGCGGCGGGCGCGGAGAAATCGAGGCCAGCCGCAGATCAATCTGCGGCTGCGTCTGGATGGCTTTATCAGTCCAGTTCTTCCTCCAGCAGGCGACGGTAGCAGTTTTGCAAGGAAAAGAAGGGAAAAACAGCAGCAAAAATAGCTCGAGAAAGGAGAGAAAAGAGAGAAAAAAGAGAGGAATTAAATTCTTTTGATCAGATTGTATCACATACAACTCCTACCCTATTCAATATACGAATTTTATACGCATCGTGGTGTCATTTGCAAGGTGAAAAAACCTTCTTTTATAGTATTTTTGTTATATCATTTTGTTAAGCTTTTTGTCATTTGGGATACATTAAATGTAATCTTTCTTGTATATTATGGTGAATCCATGGATTGAGGACTATTAGTGAGGGTTCCAAATGGAACGAATTTCTTCCTAAAGGCCCGATGATATCCATTTGATGATTTTTAGCTTGTTATAGTAATGTAGCAATTTTGGATGTGAGCCTAGGAACGCGACCCCGTGGTCCAAATCCGATGATGGACATTTTTGGGTGTATGTAATAGGGTCGATCTACCCTTTATTGTAAATATGTAATTGTCGGGCCTTAAAACGATACTAAGTTGAAAATCGGGTTTAAGGCCCCCGAATAGTGAAGTATGTGCTTGTGGGCGTTTGGGGTTATTTTGATGGCTTACATGCCCATGAATAGCCCCAATGCATTTTAATACTTGAGTTGATTTATGACACAAATTGATTTCAAAGCTAAACGATAAAGATTTTCATAAAATCAATCAAACTAGGTTATTAGCATCACGAGGATAAGAAATTGGGAGTGATAATGAATGTCGATTTCTATTTAACGAGAAGGCAAAAGAAAGATCGTGTTCAAACGTCACAAGAAATGCTTTGATGAAAATAAATGGTTGTTTTATTAAACCGTTGTGTATAGGGTTAAATAGATCATAGAAGTTGCCCATCATTTGAGTTACGAAAGCAACGTATAGATCTCGATTCCTATTTTGACGAAGGTTTAGAAAACTCTTGTTTTTGCCAAAACGACACCTAATGAAATCTCATAGTTTTGACAATTAAAATCAAACCTTTCTCATAAACCTTTCTCGTATAAGCCGAAGGACATTCTAAAGCATTCTCAAAAGAAAAACACGACTTTTTATAAAAATCCAAATGGTTTCTTCATGTAAACTCACCACGACATTCACATCTGCATACACACACGCGCGCGCACATACATGCACACATTCAAGAATTAAAGGATAGGAAAAGCATCAAGATTGCGGTAACCGTGATTCACGGAAGTCGGGGGGTGCCTAACACCTTCCCCTCGCTTAAGCAAGCCCCCGAACTCTATGAATCACGGGTTACAGACCAATTAATTCGGAGTCACATATGAGTCAGCGATTTACAAAAAAAACGAAATTCGGATGAGTTGGTACATCCTTTTCAAATATACCAACTGGCGACTCTGGTCAATTAGCTCATCATAAAAAACGATCTTTCAAAATCCCGTCGACACTCATGCCGACCTTTTCCAAAAAATCATCTAATAAAAAGGCTAAAATTGGAAAGGGCAAATAACCGCAAACGAGGCGATTCCTCCCGGCGTCGACAATCTCTTTACTTAGTCCACATATTAATTTATCATAATAATTTAATTAAATTTAAATAACTCAAAACAACAGAAGAATTTTAAAATCCATCATAATGTATTCAACCCCCTTTAAATTACTATTGCCTCTTCAATTGTATTAATTGACTAATATTTATTTATTTGTGTTGCAAATTCATCTTAATTTGTTTATCAATTTTCCCATAAAACTAAAATAATACTCCATATGTTTCAAAATTAGATATAATTTTTTATATTTCGTCCACTTCAAAATTATAGATGTATTTTTAATTTTATGCTATAAAGTGATATAAAATTCTTAATATGCCATGACCTATATTCTAAGTAGATTTAGTAAAATCAGGTGCAATATTGTATTTTAGTTAATATTCTAGATATATTTACTAATGTAAAAAATATAAATTATTGATATATAAATATATCTTTAAATTGAAATGGAGGGATTGCTACATCCACAAAAGGAGTAATCTAGTCATAATAGAGGTAATTTTTAAAATAGAAAAAAAAAATCAAAAGGAGAAACGTTATGATTCCTTGAACATTTATTGCTCTAGAAAGATCACGAACTAAAGACTTTCAACAAAATTAAAAATCGAAAAGAAGAAGTATTATCTGATTGAATATGTATTGAACATTATTACTAGAATTTGTAGCTAGTTTGGGCGTTCTTTATTATTTTTTTTCAAAATTTATTATTACATATGAGATCAGAACTAAAGAGGTTAGTTAGGTTTTGAGGTCAATGATTTTTTCAATGGTGAATTTTTTTAATAATAGCTTTTGAACCAATTCTACTTGTCTAAAAATATTAAATTTTATGAGAAACCTCTTGTGAGAGGGAACGTAAGAGTTTTTTGCTTATGATCATCATATAGATATTTTAATATAGCCACCAGGTCAATAGTGATATAAGATCTGCATGGGATATGTGTCATCAGAGGAAAAACAAATATCAGCAAAACTGTATTGAGGGATCTTTTCCACACAATCTCTTATTCTTTAATATTATTTTTTCCCCTCTGGTTTCTTTTCCACTCAATGCCAAGTAAGAGGAGCATGATATTGGAATAAAGATACCTGATTTAATTTGGGTAATTGAAAACAATTGAAAGGGAAAATATTCCGCATCAGTTTCTTTCAAAATTGATACTTCCTCCGTCCCAAATTAATTGCTCAGTTTTGACTTTTTAAAGTCAAATTGACCATTTTTAAAACTAATTCTTTTACTATTTTTGCTAAAATATAGGGGAAGAGATTATAACCAAAAGAAAGTATATACAATTTATTACTAACTCCAATTTTTATAATTTTAGAAATATATTTATATATGTTTAATTATTAATTCTAAAAATAGTCAATTTGACTTAAAAAAGTCAAAAAACTGAGCAATTAATTTGGAACGGAGGGAGTATTTTTTTCTTCAAGCGTGAACATTAAGAGTGTCTTTCTTTTTTTTGAAAAAGATTGATCATTAATTCTATTTTAAAATACTTATCCAAAATATTAACTAGCAAATATGTAAATGAAAAGTAGTAGTATTATTATCATTATCGTCATTATTATTATTATTATTATTATTATTATTATTATTATTATTATTATTATTATTATTATTATTATTATTATTATTATTATTATTATTATTATTAACGCCAAGATTTCGCCGCGCGTCCAATCACTAAAATACGCGTCAAATCCTGCACAAGAACGAAACCACACTCAGGAGCCTGGCGGTTTTGGCCACCGAATGATAGCTCCGGTATGAGAATAAGTACATGCCGTTCAAGGTATTAACAATAGAGGTTTAACACTTTAGTAAGCAAAAAGTCATTACCTGTAAATTTAGGGCTTAGTCTTGCATTTATTGATGATCACACCGCCTCCATCGCTCTGTCCCCCAACTGTAAAAGGAATCTTAATCATGGTAATTACCTATAATTAATTGGATATAAATCAATTTCCTTAAAGGAAGGAAGTCGGATATACTTCTGACTCTTTCCTTAGTAACTAGAATTTAAGTACAATTAGGAATCTTAGATCCTTAAAGTCCACACAGTGTCCAAAATAAATCCATACATGGAAACATATCTCCACATGGACTGTGATCCACCCTATTCTTCGGACCCATGTGAACACATCCCAACATTGCCTCCTAGTCTTACATTTAAATGGAACATTTAATGAAAGAATTCAATCATTAAAAGCCCAATAATTAAAACCTGAAAACCCAAGGCCCAAATCTTTGGTAAACCAACCAACTTATATCACCGGGCCCCACCACTATCACACAACCCATTTACTATGCCGCTTTTGGGAAACCACGCGGAATCCCAAAAGTCAAATAACCCAACCCCCCCTTTTTCCCCAAAATCAACCGCCATAACCCCAAACTGCGTATTCCCTCTCTTCATCTTCAACCTCTCTGCAACTATTGCTCTCTTCGACGCAAAATATCCACCGATCAACAATGGTCGACTCTACAAACCCCGCTCACAACTCTCATGCTTCAACTATAGCAGACATTAATCCCGTTCCCACACAAACCTCCATCATAATACCCCATGAAATCACCCCCGCCCCCATAGCTACTAATCCTTCATCCTCTCCAACCACCGCCAACCCTCCTCATAGAACCTCCTCCTCAGCCACCCCATCGCTAATCAGAACTGAGGCTGAGAGGAACATGCTAAAAATGCAACAAGAATATTCATCGAAAAAAGCATACACCCATATTAACACCAAATCCTCCATTATCGAACAAAACCTCACTGACATCCGCCAACAATACCTCATTCCACTCACACATGAACTCCGGGCACCAAATTTGGATGAACGGATGTACCAACAACCGGACGGCTGGACCGCCGTTTCCTTGTATGCCCTGAAGTATGGGATCTGATTCCCCTTATATACATTCATTCTTACTTTCCTTAGTTTCGTCGGGGTCGGATTCGCCCAATTGGTGCCGAACTCCTTCATTCACCTAATTTGCTTCATCGCCTTCTATAAAGAATGCGGCATGGACCCCTCCATCAACTTCTTCTTTACCCTGTTCACACTGGGCCGATCCAGAGAGGCAGGGTTTCGTCAAATCAATAAACAGCCGAACAAAGCAGCCCAAAAATGATCCCTAATGAAGACTCCCACAAGCAACAAAGGCTGGCATTCCTACTGGTTCTTCATCAAAGGACCCGAAATCCCAAAAATCCCCGACTAGGCCGAAGCTTCCAGAGCCAATGTCGTGTTAGACAAACTTTCCCGAAGCCGGGTCGAAAAGTTAGTTTCGCTCATCGCTAGGATGCCCGAAGAAGAATGGAGCATGGATCGCTTGATCAACCAAACTTGGTTATACAACCATAAGCGTAAGTCAAATCCAACTCATTAACTCAATATGTCAGATAGTTAGAATCATTTCCTAACCCTCCACTGTTTGCAGTGTCTCTTATCAAATCGAAGATAACCAAAGACATTGGCCAAGCGTCATCCTCAACAAAAGATCCTGAAGACACTCCCAAGCCAACCCAAGAAGCGGCCCCTCACACTAATCAACCAACCGAAACTCCTCTTCTAGTAAACTGATCTCCACCATACCACCATCTCAACCTTCAACATCTGACGCCAACCCTTCCACCATCATCCCCACTCCTGGCTTTACTGAAAAAAGCCCACTTAAAATGACGCCAGCTGAAAAGGACGCCCTCTCCAAAAAGAAACATAGATTAGTCAAAGCGCACACCCAAAAACCATCCCAACACCTGATCACCAATCTTACCCAATCCCCTGAACTAAACATCATCCAACCCAATGCAGCCGAACGTCCAGAACCCGTCGACCCCGAAGCTCCTTTACAAAAAAGAAAGAAGCGGGTCAAGTCATCTTCGACCCCTCCTCCCAAAAAGCCTCATACAGAATCACCCCCCAATCCTCAACAACAACAAACAACCAACATCTCCTTGACCGAATCGACCTCCCTCACATCCGAAGTACGAGAAATTTGGGAACTTCGAGCCACAATGTCTCTATAGCCCGAAGACCCCAAAGACTATTCTATGGAACTCTTTCAATACTTCAACCTTCTTAAAGACGACGGCAGATTCGTCGACATCACAACCGAAGAGTTGATCTACGCCAACTCCATACACATAGGTCGAGTAAGTAAAATTGCCACCCAGACTCTTTCCATTTTCTACACACACTGTACACCAAATTAATCAACTTTAAAATTGCAGTCCAATGTTGTCATTGCCCGGACCCATCGTCATCTGGAAAAGAAAAAAAATAAAGAGGAAGAACTGAAGGTCAAGATCAACGAACTTCAGCAACGAATAGAAGCCATAAAGGCAGGTCTCGAGAAAGAGCAGAGCCTCCATGCCAACACCACATATCGCTGTGAAGAGCTGGAGAAAGAATTGAAGAAAACAAGGTGGCAACTCTCCGAAGTAGCCGAAAAAAGAGAACAACTTTTGGCAGAATGAGCTGAAGACAAAAATAAAATGGGCGTGATGGAGAAGTCAATCACGAGCCTTCAGAATCGGCTTCGGGTTGTCCATTTTCAATTGGCTGACCTGCTGAAGGAACACAATGATTTAAAAGCACAAGGGCCACCATTAACTGAAGATATCAAACGGGAGCTAATCACCAAATATTGTCGATACCCCGAACTAACCGAAGAGGTCTTAAAGCAGTATGGTGACAGATATTTGAATGCCCGGCAAAAAGATAAAGCCCAAAATGCTTGCAGCTGGATTAGATCCTTCTATCCTAGAATCTTCGGATGATGAGCCCGACACAGAAAATGATCCTCCTCCTAAGCAGTGAACATTGTACTTTTTTACTTTATATTTTTATGATAACCCTTCTCATGTACATATCCCAAATGAAATGAAAAATCTCTTTTGCCATAACAAACTACTTTATTTTATTAATGAATAATTAAAATTACATAAGAATAAATTGAGGAACTGCATAACTTATTGGTAATATCGCCTAAGTCTCCCAGTATGTCATGTATTCTTTATTTCCGAATCATCCATTGCTCGAAGCCGGTAGGTCCCTGGCTTCGGCACTTCCACGACTTCGTAAGGACCCTCCCAGTTCGGCATAAGCTTACCTAAATTCTGGGGGGTGGATGCTTCAACCTCCCGAAGCACAAGATCGCCAACTTTGAACCTCCGCACTTTCACCCCCTTATTGTAATGTCGGACAGTTCTTTGCTGATAAACCGCTAGCCTTTCCAAAGCTGACTCCCGAACCTTCTTTAACAAATCAAGATTAAACCGAAGGCCTTCGTCATTATAAAGCTCCTTATACTGATTGACCCTTAGCGAAGGAGACCCGATCTTGACAAGAACAAGAGCATCAGTACCATAAGCCAACCTGAACGGCGAGTCACCAGTTGTGGTCCTAGGAGTAGTCCGATATACCTATAAAACGTTGAGTAACTCTTCAGGCCACCTTCCCTTGGCTTCGTCTAGCCTTCTTTTAATCCCAATGAGCAACGTGCGATTCGTGACTTCGACCTGACCATTGGACTGGGGATGAGCACCCGAAGTCCTTCTATATTGGATCCCCAAATCTCGAAGGAATTTTTCAAATTTCGAACCCACAAACTGCCGACTGTTGTCAGACACCACAACCATGGGAATTCCGAAACGAAACACCATAAACTCTTTAAAAAACTTGAGACACTCTTGCTCTATGATCGCCCAAAGAGGTTTAGCCTCAACCCACTTAGTCATGCAATCAATAGCTACTATCACAAAGCTGACTTGACCTCTCGCCTTCGGCAATGGACCCAAGATATTAACTCCCCAAACTGCAAACGGAATCGGGGACAGAACAGAGAAGAGTTCTTCGGGCGGCTGATGAGGAACCAGACTGTTTAGCTGACACTTAGTGCACTTCTGAACATACCTCTTAGCTTCTTTGAAAATGGTAGGCCAATAATAACCCTGCCGAAGCACCTTGTATGCCAGTGACTTAGCTCCCATATGATCACCACAGATCCCTTCGTGAACTTCCCGAAGTACATATTCCGCTTCAGAAGGGGCCAAACACTTCAGTAAAGGTGAAAAGTACGCACGCCTATATAAGTCACCATCGATCAAGATAAAATTCGAGCTCCTATACTTTATTTTCTTCGCCAATAAACGATTCACAGGCAACACACCATCGGCCAAGTAACTTATATATGGGGTCATCCAACAATTCGAACGTTCCACGACCAACACCTCTGACACTTGAATGCTTGGAGATTCCAAAACTTCCAAATAGACAGATCCACTGAAAAGTACCTGTATCTAAAGCAGCTAACTTGGACAAGGCATCGGCAATCGTATTATTGGACCGATCTACCCCTTGGAAAGTAAACGAGCTGAAATAATGGAGTTGATCCTTAACTTCTGCTAGATACTTGGACATCTTCGCCCCCCAAGCTTCAAATTCTCCTGATATTTGTTTAACAACCAATTGAGAATCACTAAAAATAACCAGCCTCTGAACCTCTAAACTTCTTACCAACCGCAACCCTGCCAGGATCGCTTCATATCCGGCCTCATTGTTGGTTGCCCTGAACCCGAACCTGATGGCTTGCTGAACTCTGAATCCCTCTAGACTTGTTAAAATCACCCATATTCCACTCGTATCTGAAGTTAAAGACCTATCCACATATAGCGTCCAAAATGTTTAAAGCGGCCGCATGTCAGAAACCGAACCCACTATCTCCGGCAGATCCACCGGATCCTCTTCAAAAAATGAGCATTCCACCATAAAGTCGGCTAGAGCCTAACCCTTTATCACTGTTCGAGGGTGATATTCTAAATGAAACTAGGTTAACTCCATAGCCCACGCAGCAAGTCAACCCGAGACATCCGGTTTGTGCAACACCTTCTTCAGAGGCTGATCTGTATACACCACTATCAACCGACTCTAAAAATAATGCTAAAGCTTCCTACTAGCAATGATCAATGCATAGACAAACTTCTCCAGGTTCGGATATCTCGTTTTTGCGTCCCTAAGTACATGACTAACATAGTAAACGGGGAACTGCTTTTCGCCCGATTCCCAAACCAAAACTGCCCCGACTACTAACAAGCTAACGGCCAAATACAGGTACAAAGTTTTCGAAGGGATCGACTTCATCAGCAACGGCGCAGAGGATAAGTATTTTTTGATTCCTTGGAACGCATCCTCACACTCTGAATTCTACTAAAAAGTCTTCTCGTTCTATGGACCTTTCAGAGTATCGAAAAAGGGGAGGCACCTTTCCGCCAATTTCGACATGAACCTCTGAAGCACTGCAATCCGACTCGTTAGCCTTTATACATCTTTAAACGACATCGGCAATTTCATATCCATGATAGCTTTGATCTTTTCAAGATTCGCTTCAATTCCCCTTTTGCTCACCATATACCCCAGAAACTTCCCAGACCCGAGGCCGAAGGTACATTTGGTAGGATTCAGTCAGATGTTATGTTCTCTAATGGTTTGAAAACAATCTTCTAAATCGTCCAAGTGGCCTCGAACAGAAGAGCTTTTGACGATCATATCATCTACGTAGACTTTCATGCTCCTCCCTAACTGCTTTCTGAAAACGTAGTTCATCATCCGCTGATACGTGGCCCCAGCATTAAGCAATCTGAACGTCATCTTCTTATATGCATAAATTGTCCAATGGGTGATGAAAGTCGTTTTTGGGATATCCTTCTTGTACGTCGATATCTGATAATATCCTGAAAAAAGCGTCCATAAAACTCAGCATCGCGAACCTTGAAGTCGCATCTATCAACTAATCAACATGTGGCAAGGGGTAGAAATCCTTCGGACATGCCTTGTTCAAGTATGTATAGTCAATGCATACCATCCACTTGTCGTTTTACTTCTAGACGAGCACCACGTTCGCCAACCACTCTAGATAATCGATTTCAAAAATGAAGTCCGCTTCCAGCAACATTGCTACCTCTTCGTCGATAATCTTCTGCCTTTCTGGGCCAAAAATTCTCCTCTTTTGATGAACTGGTTTCTTTATCGGGTCCACACACAGCTTGTGAACCGCAACAGATTCGTTAATTCCCGGTAAATCACTGGGTTCCCAAGCAAAAATATCGGCGTAGACCCGAAGTAAGTCAATAAACCCCATCCTGAAGGGCTCCTGCATGCCCGAACCAATTTTTATGGTCTTTTCCTTTTTCTCCGGAACCAACTCTATATCTTCAGTCTCTTCGACTGGCAAGGCAAGTGGTTCTGTGCTTCCTTCGGTAAAGTGTTCAACCTTAATTGCCATAGTCTGTTTTTGCTTACACCTTCCTACTGCCGAAGATATCAATGAAGTCCTGTAACACCTTCGGGCCAAATCCAAATCACCTTTCACCTCACCGACCCCATTCGCCGTAGGGAACTTTATTTTGAAGTGTGGGATGGAGGTCACCGCCTGTAGTGCCATTAATGTCGATCTCCCCAAAATAGCGTTATAGGCCGAATCTACATGCACCACGAAGAACCTGACATTGACCTCCACCTGTCGAGGAGCCGTCCCGAAGATAACTGGCAACTCAATAATCCCCGCCACCCGAACTGGATCGTTGCCGAACCCATACAGCGGAGGTTCTTGGCTGACTTCCATTTTCCTTCCTCCAAAATCTAGCCTTTGATAAGCGGATCATAAAGTATGTCGACCGAATAACCGTTATTGATCATGATTCGCTTCATATCCATGGACTCGACTTGGGCAGTAATAGCCAGAGCTCCCTTATGCGGCTCAATCGACTCCAATGGATAATCTTCATCAATGAATGAAATAACAGTGCCCGGATAAGGGCGCTCCTTCCTAACAGGTTGTTCAGATACTGTCATGACTGAATCCAGCATACCCCGCCTTTTCTTTCCGAGCACCTTCCCAACCGAACCGCCTGTTATCACATTTACAACTCCTCGAACCATCGGGAACGGATCAGTTTGGGACTTTGGGTTCTGCTGTGTATTGTTATTAGTTGTTGTCCTTTCCAAAGCCGCTCGTCCTGCGACGTACTGAACTAACTCCCTAAACTGCATCTTCTTCTCAATCAGATCTTTCAAATTGTAACAGTCCTCCATAGAATATCCCGAAGTCTGGTGATAATTATAGTATCGGTTGTGATTCTCCTGTAGGATTTTGTGCTCGTCTGGCAATGTTCGAAGCCAGGTTTGTTCCGAATTTCGTCCAATATCTTCGCCTGATCAGTATTTAAGGGAGTATAAACTTTATTGACGCTTTTGTTTGGGAAAGGTGGTTTGCCTCCTCCCGAACCCCCCCCCCCCAATTAAAACCTCACCTTGGTTGATTCTCTGACCGGGGGTATTATTCCGATCTCGATCCCTCTGTTTATCTTCCAAACATGCATGCGGCTTCAGGCTCCCAATAACCTCCTCGAGAGTGATAAACCCATTGGCCCTACTATAAGCCTCTGACAAGTCTTCAGGCGGATTAAGAATGAAATCTTTGACCAATTTCTTGGACTTTGCAATGTCCAATCCAGTGGTAAAGAACCCCACTGCCTGCTGTAATTTAGGTCGGTCACAGTGCCGACTGCTTCCCTGAACCTCTTCACATATTGGTCGAGGCTTTCTTTGGAACGCTTTTTAACTTGAATCAAAGACGTTGTCAGCCTTCCCTTTCGCTTGTTGCTTCCGAACCGAGCATGGAATTTATCGCATAGTTGTTCCCACGAACTGATCGAGTTTGGACTAAGAGACGTCATCCATTCTCGAGCCCCATGCTTAGGTGTAGTAACGAACATATGACATTTGGCGGCGTTGGGATGGTCGTAGTAATCCATGATTTGGTTATATGCATATGTGTGGTTATATAGATCCCCAGTGTCGTCGTATGTTTCTAATGGCAGAATCATTTTGGACTTATCAGCCTTCACCCGTTTGATCTCCGAGGTAAAAGGCGATCTAGTGTTGTTTGGCAATTCAACTGACTGATCGGCTGCCGCCAACCTCTGTTCCACCTCCTCCATCCTTCTTGCTAGGGCATCGGTCCCATTCTCCCGAAGAATCGGCTCGGGCCTGACTTTTGACTCATCCCTAGAGCGGCTCTAACGCCTGTCCCGGTCTGGTGTGCGGCTCTTCGGCCTGCTATCGTCCTACAAGCGGCTATTATGCTCCCTACAGATCGGAGAGCGGCTTCTTGGCCTGCTCATGTCCTGCGAGGGGCTTTGGTACCTATTGTGGATCGGGGAGCGGCTCCTCGGCCTGCTCCGATCCTGCGAACGGCTTCGGTGCCTGCCGCAGACTGGGGTACGGCTCCTGGGCCTTGTTTTGTCCTACGAGCAGCTTCGGTGCCTGCCGCAGACTGGGGTGCGGCTTTTCGGTCTGCTATTGTCCTGCGAGCGGCTTCGGTGCCTGCCGCGGACTAGGGTGCGGCTCTTCGGCCTGCTCCTTTCTTGACGAGAATCGTCCGAACGATATGTCCTAGATCGGTCTCCTGAAGAATTACTTTGACGCCGATGGCAATTGGAGGAAACCTCTTCCCCGTGTAGCAACGACGCCAACTGCTTATCCAGCTCTATTTGTTGAAAACGTAGGGCCTCCATAGCGTCTTTATTATATTGTAGCTTTTTGGCCAGGATCAACTCCCTTTTGTCCCGACCCTGATCTGGCCTAGAGTTCCGGTCATCGGCCCCATCGTCATGGCCCCCCGTCCTCCGTGTGGTAGAGAACAATTTTCTTTTGACAATCGTCGTCCGGGGGTCGAATTGGCCCACCGAACGACTCTAAGGACCTAGCCTATCCGAGATGCTCTTCGATGGCCCCACCTTGTCTTTGACCGACCCTCGAGGTTGGAGCGTATTAGCTGTTGACGTATTCTATGCCAATACCGTCTTTGCATTGTTTGGCACCATGATCTCCGATCGAAAACTATTGAGTGATTGTGTGTTACGTTGCACTAAGGCCCCTCCTTCTAGCGCTAATGTTAACGCCAAGATTTCTCCGCGCGTTCAATCACCAAAATACGCGTCAAATCCTACACAAGAACGAAACCACACTCAGAAGCCTGACAGTTTTGAGCGCTGGGGGATAGCTCCGGTGTGAGAATAAGTACAGACCGTTCAAGGTATTAACAATGAAGGTTTAGCACTTTAGTGAGGAAAAAGTCATTACTTGTAAATTTAGGGCTTAGCCTTGCATTTATAGATGATCACACCGCCTTCATCGCCCTGTCCCCCAACTGTAATAAGAATCATAATCATGGTAATTACCTATGATTGGATAGAAATCAATCTCCTTAAACAAAGGAAGTCGGATATAATCCTGACTCTTTCCTTAGGAACTAGAATTTAAATACAATTAGGAATCTTAGATTCCTTAAAGTTCACACACTGCCCAAAAATAAATCTATACATGGAAACATATCTACACGTGGACTATGGCCCACCCTATTCTTCGGACCCATGTGAACACATCCCAACAATTATTATTATTATTATTATTATTATTATTATTATTATTATTATTATTATATCTTTTTCCAACCATCTAAAAATATACATAGAACATTTCATTTTGCTCTAAAATGATTCATTTTTAACTAAACGAGCATTAGTTAACAATGTGAACCGACTAACGCTCATGTCATAATGTAAAAAATGTGGACATATTGTCATTAATTAGTGGATTTTTAAGTATTTTGATTTCAAATTTTTTTTTAAGCAAATGATAACTCATTTAATTGCTTCTTACCGTACTACCTTTTTATGTATACACAAAAATGGACATGGTAACAAAAGCACAGACAATTTTAGCAATGTTTCCTTTTTGATAATGTTTTAGCCCGCAATACTATTTCCCTTTGGAAGAAAAACGAAAAAGCTGTCTGATTTAGTGGGAAAACTATTCATATATTTTCCACTAAACATTATGTTATCTTTAAAAAGTATAAATTACTTTCCAAATAAATGGTTAGACATAAGGTACATGCATTAGCAATTTGGTATAAAAATTATATTCCTACATAATGACCCATAAAAGGTAAATATATATATATATATATATATATATATATATATATATATATACTACACTGTCCAAATTAAATTTATTTATTTATTTATTTTAATTTTTCCTTAACTTTAGTGTAACAGTATAACAATTAAATATTAAGATTTTTGTAAAGGCCACAATTAATATTAAACAAATATCATAAAGAAAAATAATGTCTTAGTGTATTTTATACAAATCTTAATATTAGCTAAAATAATCACAAAAGGGTAAGATTAAGCAATAACATATTATGAGAAAGAGGATCAATCATAATAATACTTAGTGAATATCATAAATATTTTTGAAAAAACAGTCATATCTAACAGCTAACAGTCGAATAATCCTGTTAAATTGTCTGATTTATAAGTGGGAAAACCAATTATACTTTTTTCAATACATTATGTTAATAGCTGGATATTAGTTCGTTTTCTTTTCAATTTTCAGCAAATGATATATCGTGTTTCTTGCCTTGTTGCGTAGTCCCTTTTTATAGACATAAAAATGGACTTTGTTTATAAAATCAAAGAAAATTTTCAGCAATGTTCCCTTTCGCTATTGTTTTAGCCGGCAGTGTTAATTTTTGAAAAAGACCGTCTAGTTTAGTGGGAAAATTAATCAAATATTTAATTACCACCAAACATTATGTTAAGCTATAATCAAAAAGTTTACATTGCCTCCGGTAAATAATCACAAATCATATTCATTAGCAATTTGACAAAGTTATTTTGCTGAATGACACTTCTATTCTTTTAAGTTGTCGCCCATTTTTAAAGTCGTCTTTAAAATTTATTTTTCGTCAATTAGGTTCTTAAAGTGATATTTTTTGGCGTTTTCATTCCTTTTACCCGATTTGACCCCAACCAACCCATTTTGACCCAACCCGACCTAGTTTAACCCTACCCTAATTTCACCGATTAATTTTTTTAAAAAAAAAATTCTAAAAAATTTTAAAATTATTTTAAAAATAATTATTATTTTTAGGAAAAAATATTAGAAACTTTTATTTTTTTTATAAAATGAGTAAAGTTTTATAAAATATAGATTCAAAAAAATTAAATAAGAAAATAAAATTTTATTTTTTCAAAAAAAGTAGATTTGTTTTCATTTTTTATGCAAAACTTTATTTTCAGAAAAAAAAAATTATGTTTTTACCATTATTATATGTATTCTTACTATTAGAAATTTTGAAAACAAAAACTAAACATAGAAACTAAAATACAAAAAATAGTAAAAGATAAATAAAAAACTAATTCAATTTTAAAAAAAAAAGAAATTAAAAAGTTTTTAAAATATTTATTATTTTCAGGAAAAAAATTAGAAAAATTTTCAATTTTTTTAAAAAAATAAGTAAAGTTTTATAAAATATAGATTCAAAAAAATAAAACTTTATTTTCAAAAAAATAGATTTTTTTTTTAAAAAAATGAGTAAAGTTTCATACAATATAGATTCATAAGTAAATAAAAAAAACTTTATTTTCATAAAACAAAATAAAATTTTTTAATTTTTTAAAAGATGTGTAAATTTTCATAAAAATAATTAAGAATTAAAAAAAATAAACTTTAATTTTTTTTTGAATCTATATTTTTTGAAACTTTATTCATTTTTGAAAACTAAAAGTTTCCAATATTTTTACCTGAAAATATAATTATTTTTAAAACTTTTTAAAAATAAAATTTTATTTTAAAAATAATATTTTATTTAAAAATATTTTAAATAATTATTATTTTAAAATTATTTTAAAAATAATATTTTATTTTAAAATATTAAAAATTATTATTATTTTAAACATATTATTTTATTTTAAAATATTAAAAATAATTATTATTTAAAACTTTTTAGTTTTTTTTAAAAAAAAATTAATTATGAAATTAGAGTCGGGTCAAACTGGATCGAGTTGGTTGGTGTCAAATCGGGTAAAAGGAATGAAAATCTCAAAAAATGTCACTTTAAGTACTTAATTGGCGAAAAATGAACTTTAAGATCGACTTTAAAAGTAAGTGACAACTTGGAGGGACAAAAATGTCATTCAATCGTGTTGTTAATATTGTCAGAGTAAAAATAATACTATAGAAGTAAATATAAAATTAATGCTACGTTTATAATTGTAGTTGTCATCATTGATTATAGTTGTCTTTTGATAAACAATACAGCTCCTCTCCTTTATAAATAATACTTAACACTTTAAAGAACACTTGTGATCTTACACTATCATTTTTACTTTACTTATCAACAGCCATTTAGTAAAGGTAAAAATAGAATACTATCTCCCTCCAAAAAAAAAGAATTGTACTTTTCCTTTCATAAATTTTCTGTTATAGAATTGTATATTTTTCTAGACAGAATTGTATATTTACTATCGATTTTAAGTTTTAAAATGTCTTAAATTGTCTTTGGCGTGTTATGGTGAGATTTATATATTTAAAGGCATTTGACTATTTAAAGCAAATATATATATATATATATATATATATATATATATATATATATATATATATTACAAAGATTTATCATTTTTAGAAGTTAAATTAGTCACATCATTTTTAATTTGAGAACATCTCAAATCCAATTTTATTATAAAGTGAGGGATCAATTAATTTATTATAAAGATCAAAATTTTTTTTTATCGTACAATATCGTAAGTTTGAGTCTATTCATCAACAAAATCAGTATCTACATAAATGTTAAGTAAAGAAGATAAATTTTATCTAAATTTCCCAATAGGCACCTAGAATTGAATTTTAATAAACTGATGTATTTGCTTTTTATGCTTTTAAAGAAAAGGTTAGTGGCTTCATATATCATAATTTTAGAAGCTTCTGACATACAGCCGCAGGGTGAATAGTGCTTCATAGCTCTGCATAACAACGTAAGCTATTTATAATAGGTATTATTCCACATATCTTGGGTCAAGCTAATTAATGTGAAATATTGATACATCTTCTAGGTCACAAATCTTCTTTCCTAAAAGTATGAATCATCCATGACCTAAGATGAGATATATTACTTTGATTGCTGAATTTTTGGGGGTTCATTCTTTTATTGGATTAAATACTTTGCATCCTTGTTGAATAAGTATATTTGACCTTTTATTTTTCATAGTGGACAAGTTATCAATGTACATTTCACGATAAAATTATGTATTTGCATAGCTATAAAATATTTTTCATATTCAACGAGAAATAACATTGCATTCAAATAAATAATAATTCATTTCGACCAGATGAGCACTAGTTAAGAGTAACAAAATTAGGGTTATCAAATTTGATCTCAAACAATGTTTTATTATTTAATATGTCACTTGTAATTTCTTTATGTATTAAGACAGCTATTTTGGAAATTTGAATAACATTTGAGACTTGAGATTCTATATTTGAGATCCCTAACATATTAACGTAGAACTCTCGTCTTTAGTGAAATGTTTATTTTTAATGTTTGGATTTTCTTTTATCATATAGTAGTTGTTTAACTTCTTTTCAGCAAATTAATAATTGTTACTGTGTTTCTTACCCTACGAACCTCGTAAAGTAGTCCCCTTCATTCAAACACAAAAAAGGAAATTGTAAACAAAACCAAAGACAACTACAGTAATATAAAAGATTTTTCATATTCAACGAGAAATAACATTGCATTCAAATAAATAATAATTCATTTCGGCCAGATGAGCACCGGTTAAGAGTAACAAAATTAGGGTTATCAAATTTGATCTCAAATAATGTTTTATTATTTAATATGTCACTTGTAATTTCTTTATGTATTAAGATAGCAATTTTAGAAATTTAAATAACATTTGAGACTTGAGATTCTATATTTGAGATCCGTAACATATTTGTTGGTGCCTGATTTGTTGGGCACAATGGATCCGATAGGACTTATCTTACGTGAATGTATGGCATGGCTGAGTTGTATGATAGTTAAGGAATCTACAGTCCTAACTGTATTTAAACTCTGGTTCTTAAGGAAAGAGTCAGGATTATATTTGATTTCCTTTCTTTAAGGGGATTGATTTCTATCCAATCATAGGTAATTACCATGATTAGGAGTCCTACCACAATTCGGGGACAAGGCGTTTTAGAGATGTTATTTCTGGCCCGTACAAATTAATTAGTTCAGTTTTTGGCTGCATCGTCAATGGGTACAGATTTAAGGTTGATGACTTGAATGAAATGACACCAGTCAATTCTGGCGTTGTCGTGTTGGGAACCTGTTACAATGATCCCGAGTTCAACTACTATGGACGATTAGAGGAAGTGGTTGTGCTCAATTATCTTAGGAGTAAAAAGGTTGTTACATTTAGGTGTCGCTGGTTTGATACTGATAAAGGTGTTAAAGTTGATCGTAATAGAATCGCCACGGTAGATATAAAGTCAAAACTACAATCTGATGACGTATTCGTATTAGCCAACCAAGCGACTCAAGTGTACTACGCCCCGAATGTTGTAAATTCTAGAAGCCCCTGGTATACAGTTGTCTCAACGAAGTCTCGAGCTTTTGATGGTACTAATCTGTCTGGAACGGATGACCCGTTGCAAGAACAAGTTAGCAATCCCAAGGACGTAGTGGTAACTTATGATGATGATGTGGTGGCTGATGACCTCGTTGACATACCTGATGATGAGGAAGACAAGGAAGATGTGGTTGTCAATGACTATATCGTCGCACACGAAGAAGACGACGACGAAACTGATACGAATTTAGAAGAGGCAGAATCCGGCGATGAAGTTGATTTTGATTCTGACGGGTTTGATGATGTACTTAGTCTAAACTTATTGTTGTTTCTAAAATAATTTACTAACAATAACGGTTATAAAGTTTCGTTAAATTAATTACTTAATGTTGGTTATTTCAGTAGTACACTTATATATAGCTAGACATAGCGGGGGAGGTTGCCGTGGTGGTGGTCGTTCAGGATCTGGCGACGGCACCTAGGGCGGGTCGTCGTCATCAGCTAGTAAGTTTCCGAAATAAATTATTTTTCCTTTTATTTAATTAATTGTTTATAACATATATTAAAAAAATATATTTACATAATGTCATCACTTTCACTTATAACAGATAGTGTTCGCCGACGTGAGCGAGGTACTAACCTCGGTTTATGTGACGCCCCCAAATTCTCTACACTCCATGTAGCAGATTTGATGCTCACGTGAAACTATACAACTATAAATATTCAATAATATATGACTTCTATCTATCCAAGGTTCACAATATCCCATAACAGATACTAGTTCTTGCCAGAACGTTAACTGTGTTTGGATACCCTCACTTGGATGTATAGATTCATATCTCATGAATACATTTTTCATATCGATATTCCTTATCTATCTGACATTCACAATATTACCGATAAGATTGTCCATAGAACTAAGGGGCGCATTCCGGTAAAGGTGTCACCTTACCAGCGCTCATTAAGTGTAACCTCAAAGCTTATAGGACTTTCAATATCATTCAAATACCCTCATTCAGATGTATAGTTCATATAGATACTGTATTTACTTAGTACAACTATGCTAAACAATGTAAAGATCAGAGTATAACGCATTCAATATAATAAAGGATGATAATATATTTCATATCATTAAGTTGGGTTACATCGTTCTCAGTACTAAGTTATTACAACAAAGCCTATAAAAGACTTGAATTTATTCAAAACAGTAATTAAAACTGATTAACATGGCCCTTTCCTTTGTCTGTTCCAGAAGTGTCGGGATTATCATTTAAAATTGCAAAAGAAGATATATGCAACAATGAGCTACAAATGCTCAGCAAGTTCATTTGAAAACGTAAACACAACGTGTTTGATTTGAAAGATGTCAACAATGTATAACTGAGGGTTTAGTACGTACATGAACCATGTGTTTCAATCAGTTCTATCAGTCTTCAATGACTTAGAAAAGCTTGACTTTCGGATATCTGGTAGGGGATCAGCCTAACCAATATCCTAGGAGTATGCATATCATCCTACGATTTTATGTCAATATATAATCGACGATTTTATAACATTACATCAAGGTGTTTCATTTCTCAGTATAAGATGTCTTACCAAAACAATTTAGTTTTGACACAACAATTTAAGTTCCATCAAGCAATATATGAATAATGATTCATTTCTTAAGTTATGCTGAACAAGAAGCAATAACTTTGTAACAATTGATATCAAGATGTATAATACTTGCTTAAATATAACAAGGTTAGAAGACTTGCCTTAGCGTAGTTCGTCTATCAAAATTTTAATACACTCTGTCAACGTACGTAGTCAACGTATATCAATAATAAGTGTTAGAACTTATAATAACACATATTGAGTTAATCTAGACAAGTTTTGTTAAGGTTTGACGTTGATTCGGTATCTCGGTCGCGACTTTAGAGAGCTAAACACATAGGTTGTTCAATAAAACTTCATTTAGAAGCTTAATTATTAGTCTAAATAATTTATTTATTGTTTATAACACTTTTAGAAGCTTAATATTATTTTTAAATAATTTTTATAAGCTTAAAAATATTTTTAAATGATTTAATTATCATTTAAAATATTTTTAAAACATTAATATGTTATTTAAATGATTTATTTATCATTTATAATAATTTTAGATACTTAAAATATTATTTAAATGATTTATTTATCATTTATAATATTTTTAGAAAGATAGAATATTATTTAAATGATTTATTTTATCATTTACATGATGTAATTATTATTTATAATAATTTTTAAAACTTAATTTAATATTTAAATGATTTAATTATCATTTATAATATTTTCAATTACTTAGTATATTATTTAAAATAATTTATTTATTATTTATAATAATTTTGGAAAGTTAATAATATTTTTAAATTATTTAATTATCATTTAAACTAATTTAAATACATTAATATCATTTTTAAATTATTTATTTAATATATTTATTAAATAATTTAATATTAAATTAAATTAAATAATTATTAAAAATTATATCAAAATATTAAAAATTATTAAATATAATAAAAAATGAATTTTTAATATTTAATTATTAATTATTATGAATTATTTAATATTTATTTATAATTTATTTAACTATTTTTATTAATTTTTATTTAAAACTGTCGCAAAAGGGCTTTAGGGGCGGACTACTTAGGAACATAGCTTTCTAGAAATGAGGAAGGAGAGTGTCGTTAAATGTGTTCTTCATGAAGAACAGTCGGTTATGGTTCAATTAGAACTTTTGACCTCAAATTAAATTCAGCTGGTTTATTGTTTGTGTTTGATTTTTGTTTGTTGGTGTAGTATTCATGGCAGTGTATAACGACATATGAAATTTCAACTTAAACAACATCAATTGAGACTAGATAAATCATGGTCAAACTAGCATGTTGCCACTGTTCTTGAGTTTCTGGGTAACCTAGAAACTTATCCAGTCCTAATGGTCAACGCGGTTTGACCGCTAATATCTTTGATTCTAGGTTAGCTTAATGTGATTTGTTGATTTATTCTTGTAGATAACATGGAAAAGAATAGATACAAACATTAAAACCTCATAAATTATAACAGGTGGCTAAGATCTAGACGAGTCAAATGCTTGTCAGACACTATCAGCGTGTTCTTCATGGTTTCTGGGTTGCCTAGAAACTTGAACCCCGTGAGCGGTCAACGGGTTTTGACCAACAAAAGCTTCTATCCTAGAGATAATTTAAACATTCTACTAATTGGATATCATATCTAACATGGCATACTACCAATTCATGCTTTAAAATAGATCTAACAAACAAATTAAACCGATCAAAAGCTCTGACAAAAAGGCTTGCCAGACTGTTCTTGACTGCCAAGAACAGTTTGAGTTTTTTAACAAATTCGACCCTTTACATGTTATGATTCCTTGTTTAACCAACTCAGATCATCAAATAACATGTTTACACATAATCCTAAACATCTAAAACATAAAATTATTGCAGGCTTGAAGATCTAGCATAAAATTAGGGTTTTGCACCTTTTTCTCAAGTTTTTGATCTCTGATCTTTGTTCCTAATCTTATACTTGCAGAGGGTTGTTATGGTTGGTAATATAAGTGTTTAGGCTTTGTAAATTCGTAGCTTAACTGATCAGTTTGATGTTCTATTTATAGGAACTCTAAAATTAGGGTTTCTTTAGCCTTTTTCCCATTTTGCCCTCCAAAAATATCTAGCTTGTGTACTTGTGCTACTTCAATCTGATCCTAGTGACCTACTTGTGCTGGAGATTTGAATAAATATCTGATTTTGTATTATTATCCTCTTTTGATTGGTTTAAACTTTTTTTTTTATTTATTTCCTTACTAATTAAACTTAGTTTTTTGCTAATCATGATTAGGATGTTAATTATGTTTAGTAATACCTTAATTAAGCTAATATATTATAATTAAGGTTTAACATTTCATAATTTATAGTTTAGGATAACCTAATTAGAATTAGGGTTTCATAATTAGGGTTTAGGGTTTTCTAATTCATGAATTAGTGTTTAAATCTTTCAATTAGGGTTTTAAGTTAAAAAAAATGCCTAATTAATGTTATGATTTATTACTTAGAATCTAATTATTTCAATTAAGATTCGTGTGTAATAATTAGGGTTTTCCAATTAGGGTTTCTAATTCAGTTTATCATTTTAAACGCTAGTTAACTTATTTTAGATTTTTATCAGTTAATATAATATTATATTAACTCCGAAGCACGACAAATCACTTCGTCATTTCCAAGCACGACACAACAGCTTACCAAAATAATTTGCCGAGACGCTCTCGATGAAATCGTCGGAAGCACGACAAATTATTTTGTCCGTATAAGCACGACTAAGCAGCTTCATAAAATTTTTTATTTGACCTAATTCTTTAATAAAATATACAATCATATAAGACAAAGTCGGAACAAGAAATTTCATTTAATAAACACATAATTTATATATACAAATCTTATTAGGGTTCGAAATATTACAGTTTATTTGGTCGTCCGCCGGCACAGCTACACATCGTCGGGTTGGATGTTGACAGTGATCAGTAAGTGTCAACTTTAATAATATGTCAATTGTAATTAAATACCTTTATATGGTTGCATGATTAAAAGACAACGTAACATTGTTCTATTTATTTCGTATTGTAGTATTTTGGACTTCGTCGCTAAGGCGACGCTTCATGCCATCTGCCTGACACACTTGCCTACTGGTTGTATGCGATTTAGCCTGTACGCACAGTATGATGCCTTATATATGAACACTGTGCTGAGCGAGTTTCACGTAAGTCGAATTACATAACTTAAAGTTAACAGTATCATAGGTATTTACATTGTTCAAATGCTTTCTGATATGTCAATACATTTTTATAGCGTTATTTTAGATATAAGGAGGGCATCACCCTAGCAGTCGGCGACAATGTTATTATAGCACATATACGTAAGAACTACGCCGACTGACTTTATAAGATGAGGCAGTGGGCTGCCCAGACAATTGTTCAGCAGCTCGGGACTATGAGCAGAGATCATCCGCCCCGCATAGTCTCCGATCTAGCTTGGGAGGCTATGTGTTGGCATTGGGATGCTGAAGAGTTCAAGAAGAAGTCAGAGCAGACAAAGCTAAATTGTAGCCAACTCCGAGTCATACACACGACTGGCTCATAGTCCTTTGAGGAGGTAAAGTCGGTAAGTATTTTGAATTTTGTTGTTTACTTAGTCATTTGTCATTATCATACTTAATAACGGTTTGAACGTCTTTATCATCAGGCCATACGGGAGAGCTTGGGCCGACATCCTACTATGACCGAGTTTTGGGATAGAGCCCACATTCCTAAGGACTCTCCTATGTCTCCCACAGCAGTAGATATACGGGTAAGAGTAATATTAATTTTTAGTTATTTTTAATATTAGGTAGTTAATAAAATGAAATAATTAACTCACGTATGCAAAATAAATTTCAGGACCGATTTCAGGCGCTTCGGGACGCCTGTGTAGCTAAGTTGTGGGCTACTAGGGGGGATCCCGAGACGCTAAATTCCACCACTCCTCTGCCCGAGATTAAGTTATCTCCAGATGAGGAGATGAGGCTATGGGTCGCGTCTCAGGATCCCCCTACTAGCGGTACCAGCAAGTATCGCGTGTTGGGCCTGCCGAGGATACCCGCGTATACCTTACCTGGAGGTAATAAGATATATTTCTTATGTTTCTCGTTATATATTAATTTATAAAACTAATATAACTTAATATGAACTACGTTATGTGTGTATTATTTTTTCAGGCTCTAGTCAGCGCCAACGTTCGAGAGCACCTGTTGGACCATCTCATACGGGCGTTGGCTTGGACGATGAGCTATTCTAGAGGGTCATAGCGGCGGTTGCTGATACGTTTCGTACGGATTCGGTTTTTCGTCGTCAGCAGTTGCCTAGTCGTGCTCGCCTTCACCACCTAGCTCAGGATATTGCAGTAGGGGCTACCCTCGAGAGTACGGAATTACCGTAGGAGCAGTTTGTCGCGTTAAACGGCGAGATGCTCTGGATGGTGGTTACTCTACTAGTGGAGGCTTTAGGCTAGTCCCCATCTACTCAGGTATTCTACATGTTATTTCATTTCCATTTAGTTGTCTCTTTAATTCTCACATATATATGTACGGACTAATGATTTATATTTTTAATCTTATCAATAGGGTGGCGATGGCGACCGGGTTGGTGATGATGAAGAGCATGGTGGCGATGGCTGTAACGATCGCGAATCGTGTGTACCCTTATAATTTAGATTTATTAATATTATGGAATATATTAATTTTTATTTTTATATGATATGTTTAAAGGTTATATTAAAACCTAGATTATGTGAATGCATGAATTTTATGTGTAGTAAGTTTCGCGTAAGCGAATAAATTGATTTCGCGTGATATCACAAAATCACTATTCACGGAGCACGTTTCCCAATGCACTATTCATGCCCAAATATTTTACGTACTTTTCAATTTTTAATAATTTCATTAAGACGTGTACGCGAAAAAATAATGTTTCCAAGCGTTAGAAATTTTATTCGAGCCCGAACGTGATTTATCTTATATCTGAAATGTTTAATATGGGTGTTCCGAATAAATGGACAAATTTTATAATAATTATTTTTATGCATCTCAATATTTTATGGAAGTACCCATTTTAATTTTGGGTAAAGTTATTGACTAAATTTGGTACAAAAGTGGGAGTATTCGGATATATTTTATATATATTCGGCACTTATTAGGGAGGCATTTAAGCCTTGCACTAATCAAATGAGGCCAAGTATTTCTATTAACCAATTAGGGAAGAGGGATCGGAGTTATAGTGTGCGGCAGTATGTTGCCCATTATCATCAACCTATGCCTTGAGTTTCTCATTTGAGAAATATTCTTTCTCAACCCATTTCCCATGAACTCAGGCATTACAACCTACTCCTCCCAAAGCCACTCCCTCTATTCTCTCAATTCATTCCATTTCTCCTTCCAAGTTGCCTCAGTTTAGAGAGAGAGAGAAGAGAGAATTGTTGGCAGGGGAGAAGAGAAAGAGAGGAAGAGGAGTTCGGATTACTCCCTCCCATTTACCCGAAGCATTCCAACATTTCATCCCTAGTTGTTACAAGTACTGGAGATAATATAGAGAGAGTAATCAGCGGGAGAGAAGGATAGAAATTATAAAAAAAGAAAGGGAAAAAAAGTTCACGGAAGAAAAAGAAAAAGAGAAGAAGAAAAGAAGAAGAAGAAGAAGGAGCACGGGAATAAGAGGATGAAGAAGAAGAGTCCTAGCAGACTTCACAACACCCTAAGAACGCCAAGCAAGAGGTAATATCCCAACCTCAAGCACATTTTCTCTATTTTCATGTTTTCATAAGTTTCAAGCTTTTGTGATGGATTTTGAGTTTTCTTGCGTTTTTGGTTGTTATTGTTGGTTGTGGTTGCTTTATAATGTTGCCAAGAGACCTTGTAAGCCATTAATAACCTTGAAGTGTAACAAAACGGAGAAAATCCTTACATTTGCTTAATGGATGAAACTTTAGATATTTTTGGACTAAAGGACATTCAGACCATTTTAGAGGACTGTAAAGCTATGATTTCGTGTTCGTTTAGTTTATTTTTATAATGATGTTATAGTTCCATGGGTTATGAGAATATTTCAGTTGGAATAGAGCAAAAAGGAGTTAAAACGAGTTTATGGTGAAGAAATTGGTAGAACATATTTTGAAGAAGTAAAACAGAGTAATAACCTTGTACTTTGGCTTAAGATTTGGACATGTTAATGATAATGGGTAGCTCTGCATTTTTGATATGTTGTAGTCCCATATCTTACGAGTCCATAGAGTCCGAAATGGACCAATTTGAACGTGCATAGAAGAAGTTATGAAGGTTGGAGTGATGAAAGGTTGGATTTCATGTTAAAAAACGAAGTCCAGTACCTGCTACTGATGAATGGCACCGCGGCACCGTTCGTAGTTCATTTCCTGGCGCTGCAGCGCCGCTAACATCAGCAACAAATTTTAGAGCATGGCGCTGCAGCGTCGATGGCAGTTCATTTTGAGGCGCCACAGCGCTGACCCGACCCTGACCATAATAAACTCAGCGCCGCAGCGTCAGGTCCTTAGTGCAAATAGGGCGCCACAGCGCCGGCCCCTGTGTCTGCCCAGAAATGAATTTTAAAAAGGACTTTTCCAAAAGAGGTTTATGTAATCATTTTTTTTATAACAATGAGGCACATAATATAGTGTCACAACAAGACTTAAACACCTAATTGAATAATTGGTGTTGACTTTTAAAGAACCTTCACATAGAATGATTAGACACGTTAGTTATTTATAGCGAGACCTTTGACTACCTTGTCGTAGTGGTCATTGATATAATCGAATGATGTGATGACTGTAATGAACCTAGTCCTAATGTGACTAATTGTTATGTGTATATGTATTTACATGTGTAGGATATTAAAGAGCGTGTGTTGTAATATTGTAGTAGACACTTGAGGCAAGTACCCTAACCTTACTCAATTTATATTTGAGCAAGTTTCTTAAACCGTACAACTCTTATATTGTGCGAGTTTCACAATTTATTTATTGTGCAAGTATTCTTACTTTTATTCAAGATATCCAGTTATGCTATAATGCATGTTATTGAAGCTTTAAAGTTCTATATTCCATAAACTGTTGAGAATGTTGTCTAAGCCAATTGTTTCGGCTAGACTTGTACTGAATTGCTTTGTTGATTTAAGAATGATTCATCAAGATATTGTTGATAATTAATTATTGTTGCTATCCAATCAAATTGTTTGACTTGGATTTCTGAAGGTAAAGCTGAGAAGAACAACCCTATTATTGGGAAATTATTTCTGGTCGGTAATACCGATTGACCCTATATGGGTGATAACCAAACACTTAGATGTTTAAATAGATGTTGTATAACATAGGGTATGATAGGTTGATCCCCTAAAGTGCCCAGAGGAAAAATATTCGATTTGTAGTTATAAAACTATTAAACCCTTTGATGAAAGAAGAAAGTTCAAGGCCATTCGACTACTCAGTATGTTGTTTAGAAACGTTAATAATGTACGAGAATACCTTATCATTATTCCTATTTATTCGAAATGTGTTATCAACTATTGTTCAGTTGTAGAACCGGAAGCATGATTCCTGATGTTGTTGTTATTTACATGTTATACTTGTTGAGCAATTAAATGATCATTCTTGCTTTAAATTACATGCTTTCATCTAAGGCAGAACATGCAGAGAGTTCCCGCAAGGACAAAGGCAAGGGGAAAAGTTACCAAGTAAAGGATATTATATCATATCCGCTTTTGTAATAGTTTATGCTAGGAATGTGTGATCTTTTTGGATTGTATTAATTATCCTAAGATGTTATGTATTTATGTCAAGGTCTTAGAACCTGGGATTCGTAGAGTAAGACATTGTGTAATATTTAGTAATTATATTTATGTCCTTATATTGATGATGAATGGGTAGAATAGACGTTGGATATGTAGTACCATAAGCATCGAGTCTGTGGGTAAAGAGACCCCGAATTTGGGGGCGTCACAATGGCCATGGCGACTAGGGGGACGACTAAGTTGATGATCCTCCTCCTACTAGTTTATAGTTCATTTGTATAGATTTAATAAATTTATAGATTTAACGATTTGTATCAATTTGTATAGATTTTTATTCATTAAAAATTGTAGATCATTTGTACATATTTATTTTAGTTGAGTCTGTACGAGTTTTGAACATCATATTGTATAATCTATGGAACATTAGCGTATTTTTGTTATTGTTGATGAGTTAGTTCATATTGACAGTTGTTGGCTTAGTGTATGTACGTGTTTGATGAAATAAAACACGTTTTTATAGTTATCTTATTTGAAATCTTATTACTATATGTGTTGTTGGGATAAAGCAGGTTACAGGCACAAAAAATGGGTTTAAAAACCTGAAAATTGTAAAAAAAAAAAAAATCTTCTAATTTTGACGGAATAATGTATAACCGACGGAATGTTCTGTCGGAATTCATGTTAACACTTATTTTAATAATTCTTTGATTCCGACGGAAACATCTTATTCCCAACAGATGTTCCGTCGACATTAAGCGTAACCACAAGCACCCAGAACCTGACATGTGTCCCAATTATTATTGGCGCACTTATTGCCGACGGATTAACTTATGTCGATAATAAAGTATGTCTGACGGACCATCCGTCGGTAATAAGTTCGTCGACCATAGTTAATTACCGACGGAATTGCTGACAGACTTAAAACCGAGGGCCTTTATGAAAGTAGTATGCACACAGGCCAAACATATTTGATATGATGTAGCATATATTTTGTAATCTTATTCATTTATTAATAAAAGAATTGATATTCTTAAAAGGCATTTTATATTATCTACATGGTGCTATTATATTAAATGTGATAAACCCATAGTTTTGAACAATGCTTTTAGAATCATGATGGTGATCATGCTAATGAGATCTAAATTCTAGATAGCTCACAAACTAAAATTGTTCCTAATCGTTGGATTACTAAATTGGGGATTAGTGAATCCGGATAGATTAGTACATACGTTGCTTGCTCTTAGGAAGAGGATGATTGATCTCATAATCATTTGTGTGGAGACACTAAAGCAAGTATGTAGGTGCTTATTAGAGAATAAGTTCACTGAACGTGACTCGCTAAGGAATACCTAATGGAGTTTTACTCGCCTGTCAATAGGAATTTCTCTAGTGATAGTAGTACAACTGATCCTTGGACTTGAGATCATCATAGTATCTTGTGTATGATAAGTTATACTTTGACATGTCCCTTAAGACCTTTGGGGTATATCAAAGGGTATGATTGGGTATAATAAGTTGTACATGGAGATAGGTGAATGATCAACAAGAATCTACCACGTCTAGTAAAAGATGTGAATGTCCTATGTGATTCGATAAATGACAACTCAGTAGTCCTTGGCCAAGGCAGAATGAAATTAGAAAGGAGTTTCTAATTTGTATTATTTAGAGTTGTACATTTTGGAATCGAAATGCATATAATTAAATAAAATAAGACTTGACAGTAAATCCATGTCTTATATTTAATTGGGACATTGTATGGTAGAAGGATTGAATTGTACGGTAACTATTTACTCAAAGGTTCTTTTATGATTAATGTTGAAATCTATATTATCTGAAAAGTCGTTGATCGCTAAGGGGGCTTACCCTTATTGTAGAATAAATATTATTTATTTAAATGAATTAAATAGTTTAATTTGTTTATTTAAGTAAGATTAGAATTGTTCTAATTGATTTATTCACAACCGGTTTAATAAGGAGAACCTAAAGGGTCACACCGTAAAAGGAAAATATTTATTTAAGAAGTAAATGACATAATTGTAATAATAAGTTAAGTGTATTTAATTTAGTCTATGGAAATAGAATAAATTAAATAGCTTAATATTTATTATTTAATATTTTGGAAATATTAAATATAAATTAATAAGAGGAGTCTTATTATTATTATTACTATTACTATTATTTAATTCCTAATAGGGATTGGGAATTAATTAATAGAACTATTATTTATTTCCTAATAGGGATTGAGAATTAATTAATAGAAGTACTCTCTCACGAATTCCTAATTGGATTAGGAGCATAATTAATTAAAGGAGTTTAATTAGAATATATAAACCCTAATCCTAAATAGTTTAGGGAAGGGTTATTCCTACATCTATAAATAAGAAGAGTCTTATCATAGATTAGGGTTACACGCTCTTGCATTAGATTGTGGAGAGTACTTGCAATTTATATAGAGATAGAAACTAGGGTTTTGCCAAACACCCAACTTCTTGAATACTTGTTCTTCCTTGGTGGATTACCTCTAGAGGCCAAACACTTGGGTGGCTAACGTTGATCAAAGGAAGGAATCACACCGTTGAATTCGAGGAGAACACGAAGGACTAGGAGTTAAACTTGTACCCGAGGAAGCTTTGTTCTACGAGGGTATAATTTGTATTCTCTTTCTCTTTCGTTTATATCGTTAATTGAGCACATTGATCGATCATGGTGATGGTTTGTATAAAAATTTTAAAATCCGTTTTATCGCGCTTCCGCACTATTTATGTAATTTGATTGCATGTTCGCGCTATATATAAACTTAACAGTGGTATCAGAGCCTAATCATGTGCTAATTATCGATCTTGATGATTCCATGAATGAATTGATATGCGATACGATCGGATTTTGGGCTGAAGAAAATTTTTTCTGAATCTGCGTCGTGGCGCGGCCGCGCCGCTTCCAGTTCATTCTGGAGCGCGGCCGCGCCCTAACCTAGAAAACATTTCTGGGGGTGCAGTGCGGCCGCGCCGGTGTGCAGACTTTGAATTTTTTTTTTGTTTTCTCAATTAACATAAATAGTTTATTTAATTAATAAAAGTTTAAAATAAAAGAGTTTATTTTAAGATTTCAGATTGCTAAAAATTAAAGGAGTTTAATTTGGATTTGGTTTTTGATTAAAATAAAAGAGTTTATTTTGTTTCAAAACTAAATATTAGCAAAACTTTTGCCCATTAATTGATATCAATGAATATATGGGATGGATTTATTATTCATGAGATGAATGTTATTTATTGATACATATAGAGATATGTATGATAATAAATAGGGATTGATTTGGACTATTGACCAATGTGTGATTGGATTTATTTTAGTGGATGCTTGAATGAATGGGTTTTCATAAATGGGGTCTGCGTACCTCGTCTTCTCTAATTTTTCTTAATGTAAATTCTATCTCCCTCCTATGTACTTCCCATTGACTGCTGATCAAGGTTTCTATTTATTGTAAATAGTTTCTGTAATAGGACTAATTAGAATTAATTTTGAAGAATTGGAGACAAAGGAGCACGGAGCGCTTGAAGACCCGTTTGTAATGGAGCCCGGGTTTAAATGTAATAGTTATATTTAAATTTAATTCTTGCACCCTAGGTTTGACCTTTTGGTTCACTTGGTGGCTCTAGTGAACCAAACTAGAATAAAAGTCCATAATCAATCCGGGTGGAATATATAGTATTCTATATGTGCATGTTTACTATATATATATATTATATTATACAACATGCTTCGCATGTTAAATAATATGACGCGTATTTTATATATATATATATATGTGTGTGTGTGTGTGTGTGTGCATGTGCGCTTAACAAGATGAGACTAATAATAACAAACCCCTCAAAGTAATATATTAAGTCCTAAGCGTTCAAAGATATTTGGAATATCGAACGTCGCCTTCTAGCATGGTAAAACAATAGAGTATTAAATATTTAATATGAGTTTGTTGTGTCACCACAAGGCAAGTATTAAATATTTAAGATGTTGCTTTATCACATTTGATGCTTATAAATAGACTGAACGATGTTGTTTTGTTATGTCACCACAAGGACAGTGTTTTTCTTTCGAATATATGGAAGTGCTAGGTTGGACTTAACTTGGATAATTTTGATTCGGATGTGTCACCACTTGATCAAAATAATCTAAAAGGCAAAATACAAGGAGTTACATAGTGATGTAATTGACAATAGTTGTCTACCTATTTATTTATATATCGCTTGTTCTGTCACCACAAGGTTATATACATTTGAAATGGGATCCTTAATCTCACTAGCAAATCTTTAATTAGAATTGCCGAACTATATAATGAGGGTAATATAGTTTGATGAAAATAGTGGGAGATACCAATTTAAAATAAAGACCTAATTTATTTTGGTAATTAATAAATTGAATGTATGCTAAAATGTTGTCTATTTCACATGCAGAATTTAAAAATGTCAAACTCACTATCACTGCGTAGCATACTTGATGCTAACAAACTGACCGGACCGAATTACACGGACTGGTTAAGGAATCTGAGAATTGTTCTCACTGCTGAAAAGATTTCTTATGTCCTAAATTCGCCAGTCCCTGCAAGTGTTGCAGAAACAGCCTCTGAGGAAGAGATTGCTACTTTCAGAAAGTGGCAAGATGATGCAATCTTGGCTCAACACATCATGCTCGCATCCATGAATAACGAGCTTCATCGTCAGCATGAAACTATGGATGCTCCTACTATATTGCTGCATCTTAAAGAGTTTTATGGTGAGCAAAGTAGGACTGCTAGATATCAGATATCTAAGGAGCTCTTCCGATCTCGTATGACCGAGGGCACTGCTGTTGAGACTCATGTCCTTAAGATGATTAATCTGATTGAATTGCTTAGACAACATGGGTTCGTGATGGATGGGGAGTTAAGCCAAGATTTGATCTTGCAGTCACTCCCGGACACCTTCTCACAATTTGTTATGAATTTGCACATGAATAAGTTGGACGTCAGCTTGTTGTTGCCTCTTTTTAAGTCTTAAATAAAAGAGCTCTAACTCACGCAAGTATACGTGGTCAACAAGTAATACAGAGGAAGTAAAGTATCGTCCCACAGAGACAGGATTAAATTAAATCACTATGCATCAGTTCTATCACTATACTTATTTGCCTAAACTATTGCCTTACTTTTGGTGACAAAATTATTTCTATATCAACTAATAACTAAATATGCAAATACTAACGAAATATATCAAACTTGGAATTAATGGGATCCTAACTTCATTTAATAGTTCATCTAATTACCACTATCAAGCTAGAAGGTTCACATGTCACAGAAAAGTAGCCAAGGACACTAAAATAGACATAACCATTTGTCAATGCATTATGACCTACTTACATAATATCCATACTTGATAGACACAATGTAATCACCACTATAACCAAAATCACTATATTTCTATGTGAAATTACAATTATATTGATTTTAAGCACAAGTCCTTATTTTAACTCTTACGGTGAAACAGTATATTTCTATCTGACTCACAAAATATTAAGCTATCCAATTAAGCCTCATACTCGCAAGCTATCATGACTACAATCCATACTTATATGTTATTTTTCAATTCCATACAAGTACTGAAGTCGAATGGTGATCAAGCATTCATACAAGCAAAACAATCATGATAGAAGTTCCTTTTGATATGCAAAACAAGCTAACAATCAAGAACGTAATTAAACTACATATTAAAATCCCTTAGAATCCCATAATGGAAATTAGTTCATGTCTGAACCAAAAGCCATTATGGGATCAAAACTAAACATGGTAAACTAACAAACAATTGAAATAAGAAGAATTAGATTGATCAAACCCAATTGAAGAATAAAATCCAAAGTAAGCGTAAACCCACATCAAAATCCAATGCTCGAACAAAAGTAATCCACAGAATATCTCCCTAAAAACTATCTCTAAGAAAGTAGAATATATCCTCATATTACTAAAAATTCTCCAAGTTTTTATTCTTTCGGTTTCCTTCTTACTATCTGATCAATATAGACTAGAATCCTCTTCAGAATCGACTTCTTTTTCCTCCTTCAGCTGGACAAATAGAGCAAAAACGTGGCCTAGCGCTGCTGGCGCTAGCCCTAGCGCTGCTGGCGCTATGTCTGGCCCAGAAATTTACAAAAATGCCACTAGGTCTATTTTGAGCTCCAAATTTACCCTTTTGCCCCTCCAGCTCCAACCTACAATAAATAAACACAAAAACAAGTAAAATAATACTAAAAACACTTAAAGACCACAATAAATAAGCCTAACAATACCTGATTCGTAGGTATGAAACCCACTCATCAAATACCCCCAAACTTAACCAATTGCTTGTCCTCAAGCAATGCAATGATGCAAATGCAAACTAACTATCATGCCTACGAATCAAATAATCAACCAACACAGTATCTACATCAGGCCTCAAAGATATCATACATACTTGAGTAGAATCTCTAACCAATGCACAATTTCTAACTCCAACCAAGTAGTTAAGTTACACCTGTCATCACCCATGTCGTGCGTGTGTGTATATCAAACATTTCAATCAATTACAATTCAAATCCATCACATAATTGACTTCTTAGAAGAAAACTTTTAATTGCAACTCAATTCAACCCGTGAACACAACCAATTCAACTGATTCAAGCAATCACTAAGCATAGGGGCATCACTAAGGTTATTTTAACACATTTAAATCCTTTTTAAACTCTTCCCCAGGAATTTAAAACAATTTTTTCTTTTTAATGAGTGCATTTTATGCTCCATCTCATTTTCTTTTGAACGAGTGCGTTTTACGCTCCATCTCGTTCCATGTGTTTATGAGTGAGTGCGTTTTACGCTCCATCTCAACCCACCACATGATTCATTCTTCAATTGGGAAAGGTTCAAAATTTTCAAATTTCTCTTCTTTTTTTTTTCACACCCCAAGATTCCCCCAAACTTAGATTCTTGCCTGTTTTTCATTTAAGGGACGTTTCACCGATATTATCAAGTTTTAACCCAAATCTTCCACCAGAAGAAAATTATACAACAATTTGAAATAAACTGATCAAAACAATTGATTGTGTGCTTTCATTACTAACAAAAGTTTCAGACAGGTTAAACTTCACTTCTTAATCAAAGTCATCACTAAGCACTAGTTTTCAATTCTTCTCAAGTTAAAACCATGAAACTAGTCTTATCATTGGCCACATTAGATACTATATCAATTTATGCTTAATTCATGAAACTAAATGCATAACACAACCTAAAAATGCTGCTTAATTCATGAAACTAAATGCATAACACAACCTAAAAATGCAATGTAACTACCATGCATCATGCAAAACAAGGAAACAAAACAAACTATATGCATGAAAACACAAAAACTATACCCCCCAAACTGAACAAGACAATGTCCTCATTGAAAAAGAAAAAGAGATTAAGAACAGAGGACTCCCCTGATGAAGAACACTACTCATCATCATCACTGCCATCGGCAGCGGCATCATCATCCTCCTCATCCGCATCAGGAGGCGAGTCAGGTGGTGGGTAAATAGAAAGAGGAGGAGCTGGTGGAAACTGGAATGGTCCTGCCAAAGGATTCATCCGTCCAAACATATCTGCCAAGGCTGTCGAACAATTAACATTATACGCATAAATCTCCGCCTGACGCTGAGCAAGTCGACTCTGCTGTCGAGTCATCCGATCAAAACCCCTCTGAATCGATCCTGCAACTAAGTCTATCCGGCGAGTATGGTGCCGAAGATCCTGGCGGATAGTCTCAACTATAGTAGGGGATGGAATGGTATCCTCAACAGGTGGTGGTTGCTCCGGTGCCGGCTCCTGTGGCAGCTGTTGTGGTAGAATGAAACCTAAACCCCGCGGGTGCGACTCACCTCCACCCCAAACTCTGTACCTTCCCATTGCAGCATGATCAGTGGGAGGCAATGGGACCTGCATAACTTCATCTTTATCCCACGGGACTCCCGCTCGACGGCACAAATCAGTGATCAATGAAGGGTGAGGCAGTCCACCTGTGGTACTACCCTCAAGCGTGTGTAGGATAGATTCATGAATTATCTCCCCTATATCCACTGTCTTCCCTTTAGCAATGCAGTACAATAACGCCGCCCGCAGATTAATGACATCGCTCATATGGCGGCACGGCATCAACTTAGCACAGATAAAAGCATGCCATGCTTTTCCATATCTACTCAATTTGGCTGATGGAAAGTGCACAGCTTCTTGGTGGTCAGACAGCTTCCATTCAGTCCCTGGTTCACAGAGGGCGTCTATAATCTCAAAATAATCCAAATCCTCTTCCAAGTATTTCGAATAGCCATCCCTGTGAATTTTCTGCAACCCATAATACGCATTAATATTTTTACGGCCCACATTTATTTCCTGACCCCGAACCATAATCAGATTCCCATTAGCTTCTTTAGCATTAGCATAAAACTCTCTCACAATATTCACGGCAGCTGGTTCGGGTTGTGCAGTAAATACCATCCAATTTCGGTTGCGTATCATTTGAGCTAACTCCCCATCTACCCGATCAATAGGTAGCAAGCCACGTTCAGGAATTAGAGATTTCCCAGAAGACCAATTTTTAAACCTATCACTTGCCTCGGGGCTAACAAATTTCTTCTTATCATACTTTACCACAGTGGATGAACCTGAACTTTCCCCTCTATGTCTTTTGGGAGCCATTAATAACCAATTAAGCACAAATCAAGACCCAAAAGAATTCAAAATTTCGTTGGGGCAATATATCAAACACTTGGCGTGCACCCTTTAAAAAGCTTTAAACAATGTTTCCCCTAAACTTATGAAGAACCCAATTTAGCACAATGAAATTTCCCACAACTTACAAGCATAAACATAGCCAATTGAAACTTAAACCCAATCCCAATTGAGCCAACACAAACTCAATTGGGTGCACAACCAAAACCAAGAACTTGCACCAAAAACTAGCAAAGAAACTTTCTAGCCAACAATATCAAATTGTAATTGCTCACAAATATAAAACGCACTTGAAATTGTTAGAGCCCAATGTAGAATATTGAATCCCCTTTTGCTATGGAAGAGAGCTCTTTGATTGCAAAAGTGATGAACCAACAAGGGTTGAGAAATTGGGTGTTGCAACAATGACTTTGTTGCTAGAAACACACTTTGCTCGGCAACTGTGGAGACAAGAATGCTGGAGGCGGCTTGAATGATGTAAGAGAAGAAGAAAAATTAACTTTGTAGTGCAAAGCTAGTAGTAAGCCCGACCTAGGGTTTTTTTTTTAAAAAAAAAAATTTTTTATGCCGAGCGCTTCTGGCGCTATAAGTTTAGTGGAGCGAGCGCTGTTGGCGCTGATATGCAGTGCGTGATGATGATGGTGGCGCTTCTAGCGCTGGAATGGGCGCTAATAGCGCTAATGTACAGTGCGTCGTGGCTTGAGACAACGCCTACAGCGCTGGCTTTATGCATTGAGGAGCGCGAATAGCGCTAAGTGTCAGTGTTTGGTAACGTAATACAGCGCCTCTGGCGCTAGGTGGAGCGCTTCTAGCGCTGACATGCAGACACGTTGGCTTGGGGCAGCGCCTGTGGCGCTTACTTCGTGCGGTGATGGGCGCTGACAGCGCTATGGTGCAGTAGCTCATATCATGGTGTAGCGCCATTGGCGCTATGAGTGTGCTAGGTCGGGCGCTGACAGCACTATTAGCACATTTAGTCCATTTTTGGCCAATTCAAGTTTCCACCTGCACACATATCAACCCAAATTCAAAATTAGTTACTGAAAAAAAAAACTCCTTTTTTTTTTTTATATATATATATAAAATAAATTACGAAACAAAGGATGAATAAAAGATTAAAATGCTGGGTTGCCTCCCAGATAGCGCTAAGTTATAGTCAATTAGCTTGACTGTCTTTGATTCTCATGTCGCAGAAAGGATGACGGTGACTTTCTGTCTATCCACCTCATCCCCAAAGTAATGTTTCAACCTCTGTCCATTCACCTTGAACGATTGATCCGGAAATTTGTCGTATACTTCAATCGCGCCATGTGGAAAAACCGTTTTCACTGTGAATGGGCCTGACCATCTTGATTTCAGCTTCCCGGGAAAAAGTTTAAGTCTGGAATTGAAAAGTAAAACCCTTTGTCCCGGTTCAAATGTTCTCTCAATGAGCTTACGATCATGCCATTTCTTCACCTTCTCCTTATATAGCTTCGAGTTTTCATAAGCCCGTAGTCGAAATTCGTCCAACTCATTGATTTGGAGTAAACGCTTCTCCCCTGCAGCTGTCGAATCAAAGTTCAACTTCCGAATCGCCCAATATGCTTTGTGTTCAAGCTCCATCGGAAGATGACAAGCTTTTCCATATACCAGCTGAAACGGTGACATACCCAACGGAGTTTTGTATGCAGTCCTATATGCCCACACACGACAGCGTCATCTAGCTTTAAGGACCAATCCTTCCTCGTCGGATTCACAATTTTTTCGAGGATTCTTTTTACCTCTCGATTGGATACTTCCGCTTGGCCGTTTGTCTGGGGGTGATAAGCGGTAGCAATACGATGATTTACCCCATACTTAGCCAGCAACGCTGTGAACTGCCTGTTGCAGAAGTGACTACCTTCATCACTGATAATAGCCCTAGGAGTCCCAAATCTCGTGAAAATACTTCGATGCAAAAACTTTAGGACTACCTTGGCATCATTTGTCGGGAGTGCTGCCACTTCTACCCATTTAGACACATAGTCAACGGCTAACAAGATGTAGAGATTACCGCACGAAGACACGAAAGGGCCCATGAAGTCAATCCCCCAAACATCGAAAACTTCTACTTCAAGGATCGTATTCAAAGGCATTTCATTCCTCTTTGAAATATTACCTACTCTCTGACATCTATCACACCGCTGAACAAAACTATACGCATCTTTAAAGATTGTCGGCCAGTAGAATCCTGCTTGAAGTACTCTAGCCGCTGTTCTCTCTCCGCCATAATGTCCTCCATACACAGAAGAATGGCAATCATGTAAAATCCCTTCAGTCTCACTATATGGGATACACCTTCTTATCATTTGATCCGCACATTGTTTAAACAAGTACGGCTCATCCCATATGTACCATTTAACATCGTGCAAGAACTTTTTCTTTTGGTGCCCCACCAAGTCAGAAGGTAACGTCTTACTCACCAAATAATTTGTGTAATCCGCAAACCATGGGACTTCCCCTTGCACCACAAACAACTGCTCATCCGGAAAAGATTCATTGATTTCAACTTTGTCTTCGATCTCCCTTTCCGGCTGCTCTAGTCGGGATAAATGGTCTGCTACTTGATTTTCGGTACCTTTCCTATCCTTGATCTCCAAATCAAATTCTTGCAACAGCAATATCCACCTGATCAACCTGGGCTTTGCATCCTTCTTCGCCACTAAGTGTCGAATTGCCGAGTATCCGTATACACTATTACCTTTGTGCCTATCAGATATGCCCTAAATTTATCAAAGGCATACACCACTGCCAATAACTCTTTCTCTGTGGTGGTGTAGTTTAACTGTGCATCAGTAAGGGTCTTGCTGGCATAGTATATCACATGAAACATCTTCTCCTTCCGTTGCCCCAAAACAGCCCCCACTGCGTAATCACTGGCATCACACATCAGCTCAAACGGCAACGCCCAATCTGGTGCTGTGATAACTGGTGCTGATGTTAACTTATTCTTTAAATGCTCAAATGCCCTCCTGCAAGCCTCATCAAAATTAAACTATGCATCCTTCTCCAATAAACTACACAATGGTTTAGTTATCTTGGAGAAGTCCTTGATGAATCTACGGTAGAAACCTGCATGACCCAGAAAACTGCGGACACCTCTTACTGACGTGGGTGGAGGTAAATTCTCAATCGTTTCCAGCTTTGCCCTGTCCACCTCAATGCCTTTCTTCGACACTTTGTGTCCCAGTATGACTCCTTCTTGTACCATAAAATGGCACTTCTCCCAATTCAATACTAAATTTGTTTCAACACATCTCTTTAAAACCATTACCAAATTTTCAAGACATAGATCGAAAGAATCACCAAATACCGAAAAGTCATCCATAAATACCTCAACATTCTGTTCGACCATGTCTGAAAAAATCGCTGTCATACATCTCTGAAAAGTAGCTGGAGCATTGCACAACCCGAAAGACATTCTTCTAAAGGCAAAAGTGCCGTATGGACATGTAAACGTAGTCTTTTCCTGGTCTTCTGGAGCTATCGTAATCTGATTGTAGCCTGAATACCCATCCAGAAGGCAATAGTACTCATGACCCGCCAGTCGGTCCAACATCTGATCGATAAACGGAAGTGGAAAATGGTCCTTCCTTGTAGCTTTGTTAAGCTTGCGGTAGTCCATGCAAATTCTCCACCCTGTTACGGTTCGCGTTGGGATCAGCTCGTTATTCTCATTGGTGATCACGGTCATTCCACCCTTCTTTGGTACGCACTGCACAGGGCTCACCCATGCACTATCCGAGATAGGGTAGATTATTCCTGCATCCAGCCATTTCAGTATCTCCTTCTTAACCACTTCTTTCATTATAGGATTGAGCCTTCTTTGCTGTTCAATTGTCGGCTTGCTACCATCTTCCAATAAGATCTTATGCATGCAAAAAGACGGGCTTATCCCCTTGATATCGGCTATTGTCCATCCAATAGCTGATTTAAACTCTCTAAGCACTCGTAGCAGTTTTTCCTCCTGAAAAGATGTTAGTGCAGAAGAAATAATCACAGGTAGCTTTGAATCGTTATTTAAAAATGCGTACCTGAGATGTTCTGGAAGTGGTTTAAGTTCAAGTTCAGGAGGCATCTCAAGAGATGGCTTCAACTTTACTGATGTCTCTCCCGCTTTCGTAAGTGGCTCGATAGGTGTTCTGAACTTTCCGAATTTGGGGGTGGTATTCAGATATTGCACAATTTCAGCACATTCTTCATCCTCCAAATCTGAATTTTCAGTAATCACTCGCTGCAGTGGTTCATATCCCAACAAACTTCCAACTTCATCATGCACTATACTATCCACCAAATCTACTCTGAAGCATTCTTCTTCATCGGTTGGAAGCTTCATTGCTTTAAAAACGTTAAACGTCACCTCCTGGTCATGTACACGCATTGTAAGCTCCCCTTTCTGCACGTCTATCAAAGTCCTCCCAGTTGCTAGGAATGGTCTTCCTAGTATGATTGGTATATTTTTGTCCTCTTCATAATCCAGAATGATGAAGTCCGCCGGAAAGATAAATTTGTCCACTTTCACCAGTACGTCTACTATCCCCCGTGGATAAGTGATAGATCTATCGGCTAACTGCAGAGATATATTTGTTGGTCTTGGTTCCGGCAATCCCAACTGACTGAATACTGACAACGGCATCAGGTTGATACTTGCCCCAAGATCACACAAACATTTATCGAAGCTCATCTTTCCGATTGTGCATGGAATTGTGAAACTGCTCGGATCTTTCAGCTTTGGAGGTAATTTACGTTGAAGCACTGCACTGCATTCCTCTGTCAAGGCCACTGTCTCAAACTCGTCTAACCTTCTCTTCCTTGACAGTATACCCTTCATAAACTTTGCATAACTTGGCATTTGTTCCAATGCCTCTGTGAAGGGTATGTTGATCTGCAGTTTCTTAAAAACCTCCAAAAACTTTCTGAACTGTTTATCATCCCTCTGCTTATTCAATCTCTGCGGATATGGAACTCGCGGGTGAACTTGTGATTCTGTATTAACGGGCTTCTTATCTGAACTAGCTTTCTCCTTCTCTACTGACTCGTAGTTATCCTTCTTCTCTTTCTGTTCATCTTCAATTTTTATCTCAGTTTCTACCCCAATGTCATCCCCTTGTAAACTCGGTGCTGCTGAGTCTGGTACATTTCCTGAATATTGCTTTCCCGATCTGAGTGTAATGGCCTGACACTGTTCCTTACCTTCTCTCCGTGGATTTGCCTCTGTGTTACTTGGCAATGAACCTTGGGGCCTGCTGTTAAGTATAGTCGCCATTTGCCCCATCTGAGCTTCCAGATTTTTAATAGCCACTGCCTGACTTTTGATCATCACCTCTGTATTTGCCATGTACTTTAACATCATCTCCTCCATTTCTGATTTCTTTTCCTGCGGAGGTGCGTATGGAGTAGGATGTTGTTGTTGAGAATATCCCGGTGGAAAAGGTGGTCGTGGAGCATACTGTTGCTGCGCCGGCTGAAACTGATTGTTCTGCTGAAACTGCTGCTGCTGATTTCCTTGGTTGTTTGACCAACTAAAGTTTGGATGATTGCGGTTGTTGGGGTGATATGTGTTCTGAAACTGACCTTGGTCTTTCTTATAAGTGTTCACATATTGCACCGACTCCGAGTTGATAGCACATTGATCTGTTGAGTGCGACCCCGCGCAAATCTCACAAACGAAGGCAACTGACTTGGCTTTGCTTTCCAACAATGAATCTATTTTCTTTGCCATAGCTGCCATCTGTGCTGACAACTGGGTAATAGCATCCACTTCCAACAAACCTGCAACTCTGGGCTGTGACGTTCTGGCTGTAGGATTTTGAAAATCATTTGCTGCCATAGTCTCAATAAGGTTATAAGCCTCGTCATAGCTCTTTGCCCCTAAAGCTCCACCCACAGCTGCATCTACCATCTGCCTAGACTGCCATCCCAATCCATTATAAAATGTGTTGATCACCATCCAATCTAGCATCCCATGGTATGGACACTTCCTTAGCATCTCCTTGTACCTATCCCAAGCCTCGTATAAGGACTCACCCTGTTGTTGCTCAAATTGAGAAATTGCCGTCCTTAGTTTTGCAGTTTTAGCCATTGGGAAAAACTTGGCTAGGAATTTTTGTGCTAAGTCCTCCCATGTAGTAATTGATCCTGCAGGCAAAGAATGAAGCCAACTTCTTGCTCTATCCCTTAATGAAAATGGAAACAGTCTTAGTCGGATAGCATCCTCCGTCACCCCGTTGTATCTGAATGTATCACAAATTTCAATGAAACTCAAAAGATGCTCATTAGGATCGTCTGTAACAGCACCCCCAAACTGGACCGAATTCTGCACCATTTGAATGGTTCCTGGTTTAATCCCAAAGGTATTTGCTGCTATTGTCGGTCTTACTATGCTAGACTGCAATCCAGTGATGTTTGGCATGGAATAGTCCCTCAAAGGTTTATGTTCCTCTCTTTGCTCAATTCTCTGTTCCTCCGCCATCTTCGGAATAGTTCTTTCTAACTGTGCTTGCAAATTCCTACGCACTCTTGCTTTCCAACCTCTTTCGTCAATATTATCCTGAGCTGGTGTTAATTCTGAGTTGGATGATCGTGTGTGCATAAAAATTCTACAAGTATCTGAAACCAAAACAAAAATAAAAACTTGTTGCCTCTTTTTAAGTCTTAAATAAAAGAGCTCTAACTCACGCAAGTATACGTGGTCAACAAGTAATACAGAGGAAGTAAAGTATCGTCCCACAGAGACAGGATTAAATTAAATCACTATGCATCAGTTCTATCACTATACTTATTTGCCTAAACTATTGCCTTACTTTTGGTGACAAAATTATTTCTATATCAACTAATAACTAAATATGCAAATACTAACGAAATATATCAAACTTGGAATTAATGGGATCCTAACTTCATTTAATAGTTCATCTAATTACCACTATCAAGCTAGAAGGTTCACATGTCACAGAAAAGTAGCCAAGGACACTAAAATAGACATAACCATTTGTCAATGCATTATGACCTACTTACATAATATCCATACTTGATAGACACAATGTAATCACCACTATAACCAAAATCACTATATTTCTATGTGAAATTACAATTATATTGATTTTAAGCACAAGTCCTTATTTTAACTCTTACGGTGAAACAGTATATTTCTATCTGACTCACAAAATATTAAGCTATCCAATTAAGCCTCATACTCGCAAGCTATCATGACTACAATCCATACTTATATGTTATTTTTCAATTCCATACAAGTACTGAAGTCGAATGGTGATCAAGCATTCATACAAGCAAAACAATCATGATAGAAGTTCCTTTTGATATGCAAAACAAGCTAACAATCAAGAACGTAATTAAACTACATATTAAAATCCCTTAGAATCCCATAATGGAAATTAGTTCATGTCTGAACCAAAAGCCATTATGGGATCAAAACTAAACATGGTAAACTAACAAACAATTGAAATAAGAAGAATTAGATTGATCAAACCCAATTGAAGAATAAAATCCAAAGTAAGCGTAAACCCACATCAAAATCCAATGCTCGAACAAAAGTAATCCACAGAATATCTCCCTAAAAACTATCTCTAAGAAAGTAGAATATATCCTCATATTACTAAAAATTCTCCAAGTTTTTATTCTTTCGGTTTCCTTCTTACTATCTGATCAATATAGACTAGAATCCTCTTCAGAATCGACTTCTTTTTCCTCCTTCAGCTGGACAAATAGAGCAAAAACGTGGCCTAGCGCTGCTGGCGCTAGCCCTAGCGCTGCTGGCGCTATGTCTGGCCCAGAAATTTACAAAAATACCACTAGGTCTATTTTGAGCTCCAAATTTACCCTTTTGCCCCTCCAGCTCCAACCTACAATAAATAAACACAAAAACAAGTAAAATAATACTAAAAACACTTAAAGACCACAATAAATAAGCCTAACAATACCTGATTCGTAGGTATGAAACCCACTCATCACTTGCCTGAGTTACTTAACATGTTGAAAACTGCTGAAGGTCACTTCTCATCCAACAAGAACCAAGTCTTACTAGTGGATGATTCTTCCAAGAAAAGGAAGAGGCCCAAGGTATTTTCTGAAAAGAAGAAAAACAAGAAGGCTAAGGGCAAGGCGAAGAGGAAGGATAAAAAGAAACCTAATCCAGATAGCAAAGGAATTTGCTACCATTGCAATAAGCCGGGACACTGGAAGAGGAACTGCAAGGAGTATCTTGCGGACCAAAAGAGGCTTGGAGAAGCTTCGACTTCCGATCTAGGTTTGTTCATGATTGAAATTAATTTTTCTGAAAGTTAAAATTCTACTTGGGTATTGGATACCGGCTGTAGTTCTCACATATGTAATAATATGCAGGGACTAAGCAGAAGTAGAAAGCTGGACAAGGATGAAGTCGTCCTACGAGTGAGAAATGGAGCAAAGGTTGCTGCATTGGCTGTAGGGACTTATTGTTTGGCACTGCCTTCGGGCAAGTTCATTAGTTTAAATACTTGTTATTATGTTCCGACACTCATTAGAAACATTATTTCAATTTCTGTATTGGATATGGATGGTTTTGATATTATAATAAAAAACAACAGTTGTTCTATTTATAATAAAAATATTTTATATGGTGTTGGGAACTTACTGAATGGACTATACATACTTGACTTGCATGAAAATATACTTCAAATTGAACAAACTAAGAAAAGAAAAAGAGATGATGTTAATTATACCTTTATGTGGCACTGTAGACTTGGTCATATCAATGAAACAAGATTATCCAAGTTGCATAAAGATGGACTTTTAGAGCTATCTGATTACGAATCATATCCAACTTGTGAATCTTGTCTCATGGGTAAAATGACTAAATCTCCTTTTACTGGAAAAGAAGAAAGAGTTACAGAGTTGTTAGCATTGGTACACACAGACGTATGTGGACCTATGACAACGAATGCACGAGGAGGGTATTCTTATTTTATTACTTTCACTGATGATCATTCTAGATTTGGATATGTGTATTTAATGAAATACAAATCTGAATCGTTTGAAAAGTTCAAAGAATTCAGAAGTGAAGTAGAGAAGCAAACTGATAAGAGTATTAAGATTCTTCTATCGGATCGAGGAGAGGAATACTTAACCAATGAGTTTCTCAATTGTCTCAAAGAAAATGGTATAATCTCATAATGGACTCCACCAGGGACGCCACAGTTGAATGGTGTATCTGAAAGGAGAAATCGAACATTGTTGGACATGGTTCGTTGCATGATAAGTTTTACCGACCTTCCAGTATCCTTCTGGGGTTATGCCATAGAATCGACTGCATACCTACTTAACAAGGTACCTACCAAATCCGTCCCAAAGACCCCATATGAGATATGGACAGGGAGAAAACCAAATCTTAAGCATGTTAAGACTTGGGGTTGTCCAGCTTATGTCAAAAGGTTTGAGCTAGATAAGTTGAAGACTAGATCCGACAAGTGTAGATTTGTGGGATACCCTAAAGAAACATCAGGGTATTATTTCTATCACCCGACTGATCAAAAGGTGTTTGTTGCGAAACACACTGCCTTCTTGGAAAAGGAGTTTATCCTTGAAGGGGTCAGTGGGAGTAAGATATATCTTGAAGAAGTTCAAGAACCACAAAATACTACGGATCAAAGTCAGGTACCTGACCAAGTAGAAGAACCTACTGTACCACTACCTATTCGTAAATCTGGAAGAGTACCGAAGATACCTGATAGGTATTGATTCATCATAGAGGATGATGATGAGGTACGCATCATAGATGATGATCCATTGACTTACGAAGAGGCTATGAGTAATTAAGACTCGGAGAAATGGCAAGAAGCCATGAAATCCGAGATGGACTCCATGTATGAAAACCAAGTATGGACTTTGGTTTCACCACCTGAGGGCATTAAGCCTATTGGGTGTAAATGGGTCTTTAAGAGAAAGACTGGAACAGATGGCAAGGTAGAGACCTATAAGGCCCGAGTAGTTGCAAAAGGTTTCAAATAAAGACAAAGAATTAATTATGATGAAACCTTCTCACCAGTAGCTATGCTCAAATCCATTCGGATTTTGCTTGCAATTGCAGCTTATTATGACTACGAGATCTGGCAAATGGACGTGAAAACGGCATTCCTCAATGGAGAGCTTGAGGAGAATGTATATATGATACAGCCAGAGGGTTTTGTTTCAACGGTTGGAACAAACCAAGTCTGTAAGCTACAAAGATCCATTTATGGATTGAAGCAAGCTTCTCGAAGATGGAACATCCGTTTTGATGAGATAATCAAAAGGTTTGATTTTATCAAAAATGAGGATGAACCATGTGTGTACAAGAAGGTTAGTGGGAGCACTGTTTCATTCCTTGTATTATATGTTGATGACATATTACTGATAGGGAATGATGTTCCTATGCTACAGTCGATCAAAATTTGGTTATCTAAACACTTCTCCATGAAGGACTTGGGTGAGGCATCCTATATTTTGGGGATAAAGATATATAGAGATAGATCTAAAAGGATGCTTGGCTTGACCCAAGGAAAGTACATTGAATCGATGCTAAAGAGGTTTAGCATGGAAGATTCCAAGAGAGGTCTCATGCCGATGAGCCATGGAATACATCTCTCCAAGAAACAGGCCCCAAACACACCTGAGGAGAGAAACCGAATGAGTAAGATTCCTTATGCTTCAGCAATAGGATCTATCATGTATGGTATGATATGTACTAGACCAGATGTCGCTCATGCACTTAGTGTAACAAGTAGATATCAGTCGAATCCAGGAGAAGAGCACTAGAAGGCAGTGAAGAACATCCTAAAGTACTTGAGAAGAACTAAGGATGTATTTCTTGTCTACGGTGGGTCTGAATTAAAACTAGAGGGCTATACAGACTCAAGTTTTCAAATGAACCAAGATGATTATAAATCCGTTTCAGGGTATGTGTTTACCTTAAACGGTGGCGCAGTAAGTTGGAAGAGTTCCAAGCAGCAAACAGTTGTTGATTTAGTGACAGAGGCAGAGTACATAGCTGCAAGTGAAGCTGCAAAGGAAGCTGTTTGGATGAAGAAGTTCATAACTGAACTTGGAGTGGTTCCTAGCATTAGAGGAGTCGTACCTTTATTATGTGACAATACCGGAGCTATTGCGCAGGCTAAGGAACCCAGGTCTCATCAGAAATCCCAACACGTGTTGCGGCGGTTTTCATTTGATTAGAGAAATCATTGGAAGAGGAGATGTCACCCTGGAGCGTGTGGACTCTCAAGACAACATTGTAGATCCATTTACTAAAGCTTTAACACAACAGTAGTTTGATCGACACTTAGAGAAGATGGGTATTAGATACCATGGCGATTGGCTTTAGTGCAAGTGGGAGATTGAAAGTAGTATGCACACACGCCAATCATATTTGATATGATGTAGCATATACTTTGTAATCTTATTCATTTATTAATAAAAGAATTAATTTTCTTAAAAGGCATTTTATATTATCTACATGGTGCTGTTATATTAAATGTGATAAACCCATAGTTTTGAACAATGCTTTTAGAATCATGATGGTGATCATGCTAATGAGATCTAAATTCTAGATAGCTCACAAACTAAAATTGTTCCTAATCGTTGGATTACTAAATTGGGGATTAGTGAATCCGGATAAATTAGTACATACATTGCTTGCTCTTCGGAAGGGGGTGATTGATCTCATAATCATTTGTATGGAGACACTAAAGCAAGTATGTAGGTGCTTATTAGAGAATAAGTTCACTGAACGTGACTCGCTAAGGAATACCTAATGGAGTTTTACTCGCCTGTCAATAGGAATTTCTCTAGTGATAGTAGTACAAGTGATCATTGGACTTGAGATCATCATAGTATCTTGTGTATGATGAGTTATACTTTGACATGTCCCTTAAGACCTTTGGGGTATATCAAAGGGTATGATTGGGTATAATAAGTTGAACATGGAGATAGGTGAATGATCAACAAAGAATCTACCACGTCTAGTAAAAGATGTGAATGTCCTATTTGATTCGATAAATGACAACTCAGTAGTCCTTGGCCAAGGCAGAATGAAATTAGAAAGGAGTTTCTAATTTGCATTATTTAGAGTTGTGCATTTGGGAATCGAAATGCATATAATTAAATAAAATAAGACTTGACAGTAAATCCATGTCTTATATTTAATTGGGACATTGTATGGTAGAAGGATTGAATTGTACGGTAACTATTTACTCAAAGGTTCTTTTGTGATTAATGTTGAAATCTATATTATTTGGAAAGTCGTTGATCGCTAAGGGGGCTTACCCTTATTGTAGAATAAATATTATTTATGTAAATGAATTAAATAGTTTAATTTGTTTATTTAAGTACGATTAGAATTATTCTAATTGATTTATTCACAACCGGTTTAATATGGAGAACCTAAAGGGTCACACCGCAAAAGAAAAATATTTATTTAAGAAGTAAATGGCATAATTGTAATAATAAGGTAAGTGTATTTAATTTAGTCTATGGAAATAGAATAAATTAAATAGCTTAATATTTATTATTTAATATTTTGAAAATATTAAATATAAATTAATAAGAGGAGTCTTATTATTATTATTACTATTACTATTATTTAATTCCTAATAGAGATTGGGAATTAATTAATAGAACTATTATTTATTTCCTAATAGGGATTGAGAATTAATTAATAGAAGTACTCTCTCACGAATTCCTAATTGGATTAGGAGAATAATTAATTAAAGGAGTTTAATTAGAATATAAACCCTAATCCTAAATAGTTTAGGGAAGGGTTATTCCTACATCTATAAATAAGAAGAGTCTTATCATAGATTAGGGTTACACGCTCTTGCATTAGATTGTGGAGAGTACTTGCAATTTCTATAGAGATAGAAACTAGGGTTTTGCCAAACACGCAACTTCTTGAATACTTGTTCTTCCTTGGTGGATTACCTCTAGAGGCCAAACACTTGGGTGGCTAACGTTGATCAAAGGAAGGAATCACACCGTTGAATTCGAGGAGAACACGAAGGACTAGGAGTTGAACTTGTATCCGAGGAAGTTTTGTTCTACGAGGGTATAATTCTTATTCTCTTTCTCTTTCGTTTATATCGTTAATTGAGCACATTGATTGATCATGGTGATGGTTTGTATAAAAATTTTAAAATCCGTTTTATCGCGCTTCCGCACTATTTATGTAATTTGATTGCATGTTCGCGCTATATACAAACCTAACACTTTATTACGACCAAATGTTCAACGAAAAATTCTGTCAGAATTAATTTATTCCCAACGGAATAGTCCGTTGAAATTAGGCTACTTTTTTGTAATGGCAGTTTACTGAATGTCTTTATCGAATATTGGGAATTTATTTGTTATTTGTCATATTGTATTTCTTTTCTACTATGGCATTTTGTTGTTTTATTTTGGTTAACGTCATATCTGATAGTAGTAGTAGTGGTATATATTAAGGACAAGAAATTCTCACAAAGAAATTCATTAATAGATGCATTCTAGGAAACGTGATTGGAGAGTTTTGATTGTTGGAATTTTCAAATTTTAACTTTTAAATTTCAAAGTTCATTATTCAAGGAATCAATATAAGGAACTTGTTGGGTATATATATAGTGAAAAAATTGAATATCTATCCTGCAAAATGACTCAATAGCACTGTAGAGTAGGGATAGAGATAAAAAAACTATTGTGAATGCTCTAAAAACTAATTCCAAGGAATAAGAGAAAAAGATAGATCTAGGTTTAAAAATAATTTTCCAATAATTTTAATATTAGATCTTTTTAATTTTGAAAGCTTTAATTAATTATTTTTATAACTTATTTTCTTTTTAAAATTGCAAAAGTCAAGCTAGTACCAATACAACATTCATAATTAGACTGATATAGATTTTTCAGCGTTTATGTGAAATTAAAATTCTAAAACTTTGATTAAGATATAAATAGAGCTAGGATCTTACATTGAATTCTTATGAATATGCACATCCTATCTTTAAGCCTTCATGTCTTCAAGCGATTTCATTTCCACTAGTCTTTTACACATTATGCTTCAAAGTTCCATAATACTTTAATGACTTGTAATCCTCACAGTGCATCGCTTTTGTTTAATCACCATAACTGGAAAAGACATAAATAACCTTTTAGCTCAATTTCATATAAGTCATCAAAACTAAATAGCTGGAATATGCTTAGGTCAACAATTTAAACTTTTATAACTTACACTAAAATATATCGGCTTAGCATAGAAGCATAAAATCATAAAAGTTATTTCAACTTTATACTCTGAATCAAAATATATCTGCTTATTTGAGAATATAAATTATTATTTATTAAAGTGATTTGAACTTCTATAACTTGCATAGAATTACATATATTTGCTTATGTGATGAGCATATTTTAAAAAAAAATTATTGAAAAGAAATTTTGTGTGAGTTAGTTTATTTTATATATTTGTGAGAAAAAGAGATGATCCTAAGACCAAAACCAGAATTATAGAGAGGTCAACAGGTTGTTGGATATCTAGTGTACTTGTGAGGAGAGATAGAAATTTCCTATTTTAAAATTAGGTTATAAGATAGGACTGAACACAAGGAACAGTACAACTACGTTTGAAGAAGCAGTAGGGAGTTAGTATCCAAGAAAAGTAGTTGTATAAGATAGTTTGGAAGTTTTTCTGAAAAGCTTTGTAAAGGTTTCTCTAATTGTAGAAGGAGTATTTTTTTTTCACTAATAATAATAGGATCTCAAGTCTTAAATAGGAGCTTGAGATTGGACGTAACAACGTACCCGAGTTATATGTTGTGAACCAGCTAAATCTATGTGCATTGAGTGATTGAATTCTATCTCTTTACTTAGTCCACATATTAATTTATCATAGTAATTAATTAAATTTAAATAACTCAAAACAACCGAAGAATTTTAAAATCCATCATAATGTATTCAACCCCCCCTTTAAATTACTATTGCCTCTTCAATTGTATTAATTGACTAATATTTATTTATTTGTGTTGCAAATTCATCTTAATTTGTTTATCAATTTTCCCATAAAACTAAAATAATACTCCATATGTTTCAAAATTAGATATAGTTTTTTATATTTGGTCCACTTCAAAATTATAGATGTATTTTTAATTTTAAGCTATAAAGTGATATAAAATTCTTAATATCCCATTACCTATATTCTAAGTAGATTTAGTAAAATCAGGTGCAATATTGTATTTTAGTTAATATTCTAGATATCTTTACTAATGTAAAAAAATATAAATTATTGTTATATAAATATATCTTTAAATTGAAATAGAGGGATTGCTACATCCACAAAAGGAGTAATCTAGTCATAAGAGAGGTAACTTTTAAAATAGAAAAAAAAAATCAAAAGGAGAAACGTTATGATTCCTTGAACATTTATTGCTCTAGAAAGATCACGAACTAAAGACTTTCAACAAAATGAAAAATCGAAAAGAAGAAGTATATATCTGATTGAATATGTATTGAACATTATTATTAGAATTTGTAGCTGGTTTGGGCGTTCTTTATTATTATTTTTTTAAAATTTATTATTACATATGTGATCAGAAATGAAGAGGTTAGTTAGGTGTTTAGGTCAATGATTTTTTCAATGGTGAAGTTTTTTAATAATAACTTTTGAACCAATTCTACTTGTCTAAAAATATTAAATTTTATGAGAAACCTCTTGTGAGAGGGAACGTAAGAGTTTTTTGCTTATGATCATCATATAGACATTTTAATATAGCCACCAGGCGAATAGTGATATAAGATCTGCATGGGATATGTGTCATCAGAGGAAAAAAATAATATCAGCAAAACTGTATTGAGGGATCTTTTCTACTCAATCTCTTATTCTTTAATATTATTTTTTCCCCTTTGGTTTCTTTTCCACTCAATGCCAAGTCAAGAGGAGCATGATATTGGAATAAAGATACATGATTTAATTTGGGTAATTGAAAGGGAAAATATTGCGCATCAGTTTCCTTCAAAATTGATACTTTTTTCTTCAAGCGTGAACATTAAGAGTGTTTTTCTTTTTTTGAAAAAAATTGATTACTAATTCTATTTTAAAATACTTATCCAAAATATTAACTAGCAAATATGTAAATGAAAAGTTTTATTATTATTATTATTTCTTTTTCCAACCATCTAAAAATATTCATACAACATTTTATTTTGGGCTAAATGACACTTCTGTCCCTCCAAGTTGTCACTCACTTTTAAAATCATTCCTAAAGTTCATTTTGACCAAATTTTGACCCAACCCGATCCCAATAATTATTATTTTAAATATTTTTAAAAATGATTATTATTTTCAAGAAAAAATATTAGAAACTTTTATTTTTTTTCATAAAATGAGTAAATTTTCATAAAATAGAGATTCAAACAAAAGTAAATAAGAAAAACAAAACTTTATTTACAAAAAAAAAGTAGATTGTTTTCCTTTTTTATGTAAAACTTTATTTTAAATTTTTTTTTATGTCTTTACCATTATTATATGTATTCTTAACATTAGAATTTTAAAAAACAAAAACTAAAAATAGAAATTAAAATACAAAAAAAAAAGTAAAAGGTAAAAATAAAACTGATTTTTTTTAAAAAAAAGAAAATAAAAGGTTTAAAAAATAATTATTATTTTCAGGAAAAAAAATTAGAAAATTTTTCAACTTTTTACAAAAATGAGTAAAGTTTTATAAAATATAGATTCAAAAAAATAAAACAAAAAAATAAAACTTTATTTTTAGAAAAAAATAGAAATTTTAATTTTTTAAAAAAAATGAGTAAAGTTTCATAAAATATAGATTCAAAAAAAAGTAAATAAAAAAACTTTATTTTCATAAAACAAAATTAGAAAATCTTTATTTTTCAAAAGATGTGTAAATATTCATAAAAATAATTAAGAATTAAGAATTTTTAATTTTAATTTTTTTGAATCTATATTTTATGAAACTTTACTCATTTTTGAAAAAAAATAAAAGTTTCAAATATTTTTTCTTTAAACTAATAATTATTTTTAAAACTTTTTAAAAATAATACTTTATTTTAAAATATAAAAAATAATAATTATTTTAAAAATAATATTTTATTTTAAAATATTAAAAATAATTTTAAATATTAAAAATAATTATTCTTTTTAAAATTATTTTAAAACTTTTTAGTTTTTTTTAAATAAAAAACTTAATTGGTGAAATTTGGATCGGGTCAAACTGAGTTGAGTTGGGTCAAAATTTGGTCAAAATGGGTCGGGTTAGGGTCAAATCGGGTAAAATTAACGGAAACGCCAAAAAATATCACTTTAAGGACCTAATTGGTAAAAAATAAACTTTAGGGACGACTTTAAAAATAGTTGGCAACTTGGAGTGACAAAAGTGTCATTCAACCTTTTATGAACTGTATATTTTTCTACTAATAATAACATAAAATAAAATTATATATTTAAATTTAATATTACAATTTTATTATCATGCCACCACTGTGACGCCCCCAAATCCGGGTACCTCAAACCTGAATATGGTGCTCCACGGTACATCCCATTCCATACAACATACTAGACATGAATGTAATTACTATATTATTACAACACGTCTTACTCTCAATCCCAGGTTCTATTACCATAACATCATTCCAAATACATAATAAGTCTTAATATTACATCATTACTACTACAAATAAACTACGACGCCATCTAGACGTTCATCTTGCCCATTCCCTTGTCCTTACCAGAACCTTCGACCCGCTCAGACGTAGCTGCAATGTTTAATATAAAGCAAAAATGAGTATTCAATTGCCCAACAAGTATAACAGTTGAATAACAACAATATCATCAATCATATCATTTCTCTTCGACAACTGAACAATAGTTGTGAAATATTCTGAATAAACAGGAATAATACTTTGCTTTCGTTTTAAAAATATATTTTTGAAACGACATTGAGTGGTCATAAGACCTTAAACTTTCTTTTGCTTTCTTGAAAAGGTACACAACAATGTAACTGCAACCGTCTTACTTACGAGCACTTCTAGGTGATCAGCCTATTGTACTCTATGTTGATCAACACTCTAGCTGGAAACGACTATATGCGTTTGTTTAGGCGCTCGATGCCTTATCAGAATAACTGACTAAAAACTGCCCCTAATATTAGGGTTGTTCATCTCATTCATGTCTCGGAATCCTAACCAAAGCAATTCGGTTGGATAGCTCTACTTAATCATCAATAACATTTCAAGGATTTATTATCAAATCAATAAAATATTTCAATATCTGTCTAGCCGAAACAAATGGCATCGACGTTCTCTATAACAGTTCATATATATGTGAACTTGAAAGCTTCAACAATTTATGTCATAACATAGCTCGAATACTTGTGCAAATTACTGAAGGATTTATATAAGTAAGGAATTCACACAACCATATATGTATTGTGTAAATCGGAACTTCAAACATCGCATGAGAGTCATGAGAATATAATCAAATGAATCAAATAAACTTGCCCAACACAAGGTTTAGACAAGCGTTAGAAAACTTGCCTTAAGCGCTTGCTACTATTGACGTTAATCGTCCTTCAAATGTCCTACACATTTAAGTACATAGCCACATACCAATTAGACACACAATTAATGCCAAAGATTGGTTTACATTACCCTATAATGTTTCATTCTAATTAGGAACATAATATCAAATAAGGTTACACACACTTAATACGACGTTTCGACGTTCGCACAACGCACGCCCGATTCGCCTCATATGCATAAGTTTAGCATGCCCATACACTTGTCTAATTCATTATTGATTAATGAAAGAGTTATTATAAACCATAATGTACAAGTTTTAGAACTTAAAACAATAACTTTAGCGTTGGAAACATTACACGTTACATACATGCATGTACGACGCCCCATGTTTGCTTCCTAATGCACAATAGTCCTAAACATGGCCAATTTAGAAATTGATCAAGGCAATAACTTTCAATTCTAATCAATGGAAGTTGTAGTTCTACTTCTTAGCTTTCCGAATCATCTTGAATCATCCAAAACGGAGTTCGTATGAGAAAGTTACGTCCATTTTACTAAAGGAGGTCAAAGCTGATTCTGGCCTAATATTGGCCCGGCGTATATACGCCCAAAATTTGCTTGTAACCGGCGTATATATGCCCAAATGCAGAACTCTAGCGTAAAGCCAGCGTATATACGCCCAAGCCCACTTTTGTTCTTCCCCGAATTTCCAGCATGCTCTGTTTTTGCTATGTTACTACAAAGCTCATAACTTCTTCGTTATAAGTCGGAATTAGACCATTTCAGAGGCTATGGAAAGCTTATAACATGCTCTCCAAAACCATCATGAATTCATAATCTTATAAATTCTTAATAAATCGAAATAGTGGCTCCAAAGAGCCTAGTCCAACTAGTTTTCAACGAAACTCAAAGTTAGGCCAATTCATTCTTTCTCTTTGTGTCTTAGCTATTATACAACAAGTTAATATGACTTAAGACATGTTTTTATTACTGAGATATGCATCATAACATTCTTTTCATCACCTAATAACACCTAGACCTCATGTTCTTAGAGAAATTCCTCTCTTAGACATTTTATCAAACAGTTTGTGGGCATAACATTAGAATTCAGAACTCATAGCTTTGCCCATATATGGGTGCCCCAGATTTCACATTGAAATCATTTCATACACACCTCTGAACACATAGCAATAATGCTCAACCATCTAACACAACCAATGCACATAACCAAACCAAGATTATATCTTCATTAACACATAATAAAAGTCTTTAACAGCCCATTAATGTCCATCTCAGTCAATTTCTTGATTCCTTATGCATAGGTTCGATTCTCATTCATTTTTCCACTTTCACATACCATTAACAAGGTTTTATAGAGCTAATTAACATTCATACATGTTCATATACTAACTAGCAAAATCAGTCACATAACTCCAACAAAGCAACCAAAGCAAAACTATACACTTGAAAATATTGAGGAAATGAGTTTGATTAATCAATGCATACCTCTTGGAGCTTCTTCTAAGGATGCTAAATAGATTAATACTCAACTGCTACACCACTCCTTCTTCTTCCTCAAACCACCCGTACACACTTAATTCCTACACTCTCTCAATATTCAGTTTCTAACTTAGCAACAAACAAAGGTGGAAGGCTTGCAATGGGAGGAGTATTTATAAAAGAAGAACTGAGCTTCAAGGATGGGTTGAGGGCTGAGCATGCCAGACATGGCAGCTCCCCATGCTCGGGTGGGAGAGCTTCAGCTCCTCCAAGGCTTGGTTGACAATTTGAGTTCTCCCCCTCCCTTCTCCCGAGTTGTTCTTCCTTCACCAAATGCAAGGAATTGAAGCTCCCCATGCTCTTCTACGTTCTTGGCTCTTCTCCCTCTCATTCTCTCCTTCTCCCGTACTCTTCTCCTTCTCCAATTCAGCTGAGGAATTTATTACCCATTTCCCTTTATGGGTCATGGGTTTGGGTCATGGATGGTGGGTTTGGTTCATGGACTTGGTCCATGGGTTATGGGCTTCAACTTGGGCCACTCTTGGACTTCTAATTTAATTCCAATTGGGCTTCTAATAAAAATTCAATTGAGCTCAAATAAAATCCCACACTTAGATTAGTAATCCCTCTCATTAACACTTTGGCGAAATTATGAAAAGTCATAAAATCGAAAAAGGCGTCTTTGGCGTAAATAACGCTATTTCTCTAATGATTTAATCAACTCCAATAAAAATAATGACAATAAAAAAATTATCACCTACACATCATATGTAGTAATAAAATATTCAAACACATAACACGGAATAATATTAATAAAAGTTTAATTTATTCAATAAAATTCATAAGCTCGTGTTACAAAGCTACCCACGATCCGCGGTCGTTACAACCACTACCAAAGTACTAAGCACTCATTATATTTAAGAATAAACATAATATATATATATATCATTAAAATTTACAAATTATATCATTAAAATTATGTGTAGATGCCATAATGCCATTAAGAAATCACCATGTTAATATAGTAAAATTAAAATTACACTTTGGCTGAATAAATTAAGGCAAAAAAATTACAATCACAACCAATTAAAATGATGTAAAATGCATACTTGTCTACGTGTCTTTGTTTTATTTTTATTAACTTTTTGCAAATTAAATTATCAATATTTACTTTTTGAATGTAACTTAACATCATATGTTTGGGGGCTTAAACACACTTTGAAGAACCTTGAACCTTTTTCTTTTTTTTTTTTTGTATTTTACAACTTAAATCTCAATAATTTAATTTTAAGAGATTGAAACTTAATGTTCAAAATTTTTATATATCTATAAAAACAAATTTGTCACCGGCGTTTAATAATTGATCTGAATGAAAGTATTTGGGTAATTTCACTCCAAAAAACTTTGGATCGACGCACTGAAAATTGTAGACACGTTATTAGTATGTGATAAAGAAGAAGAAGAATTAGTTAATAAAAATATTATATACTCTTAAACGACTTAATTGCCCTTTGATTTTGAGTCCCGTAACATATTCTGACATTTTCTAAAAGGTTTATTTATAAAAATTTAGAGATATTATGGTTCAATATCTTAAAATTGAAACATTAAAATTTAAATTGTAAAAATTGAAATTTTAAAAGTTTAAAATGCATTTAAACCTAATGTTCGATGGGAAATGTATGATTAGTTTCCCCCTAAATCAGACAGTCCTTTTCCTAAACAAATACTGTTGGCTAAAACATTAACAAAAGGAACCATTACTGTAGTTGCCTTTGGTTTTGTTTACAATTTTCTTTTTTGTGTTTGAATGAAGGGGACTACTTTACGAGGTTCGTAGGGTAAGAAACACAGTAGCAGTTATTAATTTGCTGAAAAGAAGTTAAACAACTACTATATGATAAAAGAAAATCCAAACATTAAAAATAAACATTTCACTAAAGACGAGGGTTCTGTTGAAAAAAAATTCCGAAAATAGGTTTTAAAAATAAAATAAAAATAAAACTAGGATCATGTTTATGGTTTTATACGAAACAACAAATATATATAAACCATGTATCAAAAGTACGAATTTGTTAACTAGTGTTTGGTTAGATTAGCACGTTTTAATATCGGTACAGTCTTTTTGTATCCTCAAAATTTTTCTTCCTATGACCTTATACTGAACCTGGAGTGTTGCCTTCAAAGCCTCTTTCTGAAAACCCTAACTTTGTTTTTCTTATGCTGAAAGGGAGAATACGAATTTTTGTATTTTCTTCTGATGGAAAAAATCCCAAATATGTTTCTGATCAATGATATATAATAACATTGATCTTTATCATCTCTTATGAATCTGGTCCACATTAGGCTAGGAAAGGAATCCTAAGGATTCATTTTCTGACTTCAATACTTATCTAGATATTATCATCCAATAATAATATTCAAAATAAATATTAATTACAATTAATTCCACTAAATAATTGTAATTGCACTTCAGTCCAAGAATTAATTAAATAAACAGTTTACTAATAAACTGTAAATATTTCCTCTATAAATGTACATAAATATTTCAGAATCAATTAATATAATTCCGATACATTTAAACTAATTTCATAAGTCCATAATTTATCTCTATTTGATCATAAATTGATTTAACAATTAAATAAATCTTTTTAATAATAAATATTAAAAGACTCGGCCAAGATTCTATGATCAATGATAAATTATCTTATGAAAAATCTTATAGATGTTTTGACAATAATAATGTTCCTAATATTAATTAAATATATTAATCGACATTCCGAGGTATTAATTAACACGATGTAATCTTACTCATTAGAACATCAAATTAATATATATAACAATATTAAGTCCACTATTATTTCAAAATTAAGAAATTTTACAAATCAGTATTTATGTGAAAATATTTTATAAATAAAATATTGTCACATGATCCGTTTAATGCACACCGTTAATGCACTAGTACTTTAACTAGAAGTCTAACTTCCATGATCAAGATAAATCTCTGTTAAAGTACTATAACTTACAGGATAATATCTCCAAATTATCCTATGTTATAAACCATTATTTCTTTATTTATATATTACATATGATTTATATCTTCTGTGTATAACATTTATTTATACACAAAAATCATAACATATATAATATGGAGATATATATAAACAAACTAAATAATCATTTAATGAATGATGAATGATGTACTTTTATTAATAAATTATTGTCCAACACAAATAAATAAACATTAAATAAATAGATAAATAGAATTTTTATAACAAAAATCCAACAAGTTCTACGTTAATATGTTACGGATCTCAAAAATAGAATTTCAAGTCTCAAATGTAACTCAAATTTCTAAAATTGCTATCTTAATACATAAAGAAATTACAAGTGACATATTAAATAATAAAACATTATTTGAGATCAAATTTGATAACCTTAATTTTGTTACTCTTAACCAGTGCTCATCTGGTCGAAACGAATTATTATTTATTTGAATGCAATGTTATTTCTCGTTGAATATGAAAAATATTTTATAGCTATACAAATACATAATTTTATCTGAGTGAAATGTACATTGATAACTTGTCCACCATGAAAAATAAAAGGTCAAATACTTATTCAACAAGGATGCAAAGTATTTAATCCAATAAAAGAATGAATGAACCCCCAAAAATTCAGCAATCAAAGTTATATATCCATTACAACAAAAAGGTTTATTTTTGACGGAATATTTCGTCGGTAATAAAGATATTCCGTCGAAGTTAACCTCATTTTCGACAAAATATTTGGTCGGACATTCGATCGTATATAAACAGGTCGAACTTAAGTCCGTCGGTCTTTCGGTCGAGGATACTTACTGTCAACGGACTTATCATCGACTAAATATTCCGTCGGGCTTAATATATTTCCGACTGAACATAGTCGGTTGAGGATATTCGGTTGATGATAAGCACGCCACGTGGCAATGTTAGGGAAATGGAAACAATTTAAACTCGACGGAAATCCGTCGATAATATTATTATTCCGTCGATAATATATGTGACACGTGACACATAGCCAAAAATGTTAAGAACTTATTGCCGACAGAAATCCGTCGATAATAGAATGATTCCGTCGAGAATAGTGTTTTTTTTAAATGTTTTATTTGTTTTTGCAATATCCACGGATTTAACCCGCATCTTGTACTTGTACCTGTTTTTCCAATAGCACCAAGGTCAATAACATGAATTACAATTACGTACCAAGGCCAACAATATGTCAAAAACCAACTATCTGAGAAGTAAAAAGGTCAAAAACATCCCATTAATCTAAACTAAACTATATCAAACATCTCATTAAGCTAAATTAAACTAAATGTCAAACCGCAACAAAACCAAAGTAATGACAAGGTTTAAATTAACTACAATACGTAAAAAATAATGTAAACTACAAATATAATGTAACTCAGAAAAATGTAAACTAAGTCAAAAATAATGTAAACTACAAAAGAATGTAAACTAAGTCAAGCTAGTAGAGCCCCCGGTGTGAGGAGGATCATCAGGCGGGCGTCGACGCTACTCTGGAGTCTGAAAATCCCCATTATCGTCATCCCGCTCGTCAGTTCGCTCGTCACCCTATTGATACAATATAATATAACTCATTAGTCCATATATATGATTTAGTTAAAGATATCTAAATGAAAATTAAATAACATACATAATATATATTTGTATTTAAAACGAATAGTATACCTGAGCAGTCGAACGCTGACTCAACATCGGTCCAAACGCGTCATCGACTAAGATAACCACCATCCGAACAATCTCGTCGCATATCGCGGCCCACTGCTCCGGAGGGATACCCGTACTCTCGGCAGTGGCACCTGCTGTAACGTCCTGTGCAAGCTGATGGAGGCGAGAACGGCTGGGCAGGTTCTGAAGATGGAATAGCGGATCGGTCTTAAACCTCTCCGACACCGCAGCCATAACACACTGGAACAAAGTATCGTCTAAGCCAGCGCCCGTATGTGATGGTCCCATGGGGGCTCTCGGACGTAGACGCTGGCTAGAGCCTACAAAAATAAATATAACATAAATAATATTATAAGTTTACTTTATTCATAAACAAGAAATAAACTAAAATATTATACTTCCTGGCAGTGTATAGGCTAGTATCCTCGGTAACTCCAGCACTCGATACCGCCCGGTAGTACTAGTGGGTGTATCCTGAGACGCGATTTAAAGAGCCATCTCCTCATCCTGAGATAAACTAATCTCGGGCGGAGGGACGATGGAATCTAACGTCTCAACATCGCCCCTAGCAGCCTGCAACTCTGCTATACGCTGGCTGCAGAGCTTCTCAAACCGCTCCTATAATTTGATATACAAGTGAGTTATCTTGGTTTTATCATATAAATTATGTAATATTATCATAAATAATATTTATTATAGTAAATGCATTACCCGTATAGGTATTGTTGCTGGAGATATCGTCAACCTCGAAGTAGAGCCCTTCAACGTATAGACTCATCTTAGGTCATGGATGATTCATACTTTTAGGAAAGAAGATTTATGACCTAGAAGATGTATCAATATTTCACATTAATTAGCTTGACCCAAGATATGTCGAATAATACCTATTATAAATAGCTTACGTTGTTCTGCAGATCTATGAAGCACTATTCACCCTGCGGCTGTAAGCTTCTAAAATTATGATATATGAGGCCACTAACCTTTTCTTTAAAAACATAAAAAACAAATACATCAATTATTAAAATTCAATTCTAGGTGCCTATAGGGAAATTTATATAAAATTTATCTTCTTTACGTAACATTTATGTAGATACTGATTTTGTTGATGAATAGACTCAAACTTATGATATTATATGGTAAAAGAAAAAATTGATCTTTATAATAAATTAATTGATCCCTCACTTTATAATAAAATTGGATTTGGGATGTTCTCAAGTTAAAAATGATGTGACTAATTTAACTTCTAAAAATGATAAATCTTTGTAATTAGTGTGTGTGTGTATATATATATATATATTTACTTTAAATAGTCAAATGACTTTAAATATATAAATCTCACCATAACACGCCAAAGACAATTTAAGACATTTTAAAAGTTAAAATGGATAGTAAATATACAATTCTATAACAGAAAATTTATGAAAGAAAAAGTACAATTCTTTTGGTTGGAGGGAGATAGCATTTTATTTTTACCTTTACTAAATGACTGTTGATAAGTAAAGCAAAAATGGTAGTGTAAGATCACAAGTATTGCTTAAAGTGTTAAGTATTATTTATAAAGGAGGGACAACTATAATCAATGATGACAACTATAATTATAAACGTAGCATTAATTTTATATTAACTCGCATAGTATTATTTTTACTCTAATAATATTAACAATACTGTCAAATTGCTAATGAATATGATTTGTGATTATTTACTGGAGGCATTGTAAAGTACTTTTTGACTATAGCTTAACATAATGTTTGCTGGCCAATGTTTGATTAATTTTCCCACTAAACGAGACGGTCTTTTTCAAAAATTAACACCGCCGGCTAAAACAATAGCAAAAGGGAACATTGCTGAAAATTCTCTTTGGTTTATAAACAAAGTCCATTTTTATGTCTATAAAAAGGGACTACGCAACAAGGCAAGAAACACGAAATATCATTCGCTGAAAATTGAAAAGAAAACGAACTAATATCCAGCGATTGACATAATGTTTTGAAAAAAAGTATAATTGGTTTTCCCACTTATAAATCAGACAATTTAACAGGATTTTTCCACGGTTAGATATGACTGTTTTTCAAGAATATTTATGATGTTCACCAAGTATTGTTGTGATTGACCCTCTTTCTCATAATATGTTATTGCTTAGTTTTACTCTTTTGTGATTATTTTAGCTAATATTAAGATTTGTATAAAACACACTAAGACATTATTTTTCTTGATGATATTTGTTTAATATTAATTGTGACCTTTACAAATCTTAATATTTAATAGTTATACTGTTACACTACAGTTAAGGAAAAATTAAAATAAATAAATAAATAAATTTAATTTGGACGATGAAGTACCTTTTTTATTTTTTATTTTTTTACGGCTCATTATATATGTAGGAATATAATTTTTATACCAAATTGCTAATGCATGTACCTTATGTCTAACCATTTATTTGGAAGGTAGTTTATACTTTTTAAAGATAACATAATGTTTAGTGGAATATATATGAATAGTTTTCCCACTAAAACTGAAAACTGCAAAAATAAAAAATAAAATTTTTATAAAAAAAACAGGTATTTTTGACGGAATAAAATAATCCTGACGAAAATTCTGTCAGAAATAAAGTTTACATTTAATTTTTAAAAATCATATTTTCGACGGAATATCCCTTATTTTTGACGGATATTCTGTCGAGATTAATCCTCAGCTGAGCGAACAAATGGGTGCCGCATGCCTCTTATGTTCGACCGATTACTCCGTCGGAATTAGTTCTGTCGAACATAGACAATATTCGACGGTATTCAATGGTCAATTCGTCGGCCATACTTCCAACGACAATAATTTATTTTCCGACCGAATGGTCGACAGACTTATCTCCGACGACTTTTATTTCGACGGAATTGCCGACGGAATTAAACATTTTTCTTATAGTGGCTTTTGTAAAGGTTTCTCTGTTTGTAGAAGGAGTATATTTTTTTACTAATAATAATAGGATCTCAAATCCTAGATAAGAGATTGAGATTGAACGTAACAACGTACCCGAATTGTATGTTGTGAACCAACTAAATCTGTGTGCACTGAGTGATTAAATTCTGTCTCTTACTTAGTCTACGTATTAATTTAATATAGCCACCAGGTGAATAGTGTGATATAAGATCTGCATGGGATATGTGTCATCAGAGGAAAAAAATAATATCAGCAAAACTATATTGGGGGATCTTTTCCGCTCAATCTCTTATTCTTTAATATTAATTTTTCCCCTTTGGTTTCTTTTCCACTCAATGCCAAGTCAAGAGGAGCATGATATTGGAATACACAGATACCTGATTTAATTTGGGTAATTGAAAACAATTGAAAGGGAAAATATTGCGCATTAGTTTCCTTCAAAATTGATACTGTTTTCTTCAAGCGTGAACATTAAGAGTGTTTTTCTTTTTTTTTGAAAAAAATTTGATTATTAATTCTATTTTAAAATACTTATCCAAAATATTAACTAGCAAATATGTAAATGAAAAATTTTATTGTTATTATTATTTCTTTTTCCAACCATCTAAAAATATATATAGAACATTTCATTTTGCTCTAAAATGATTCATTTTAACTAAACGAGCATTAGTTAACAATGTGAACTGACCAACGCTCATGTCATAATGTAAAAAATGTGGACATATTGTCATTAATTAGTGGATTTTTAAGTATTTTGATTTCAAAATTTTCTTTAAGCAAATGATAACTCATTTAATTGTTTCTTACCCTACTGCCTTTTTATGTATACACAAAAATGGACATGGTAAACAAAAGCACAGACAATTTTAGCAATGTTTCCTTTTTGATAATGTTTTAGCCCGCAATACTATTTCCCTTTTAGAAGAAAAACAAAAAAGCTGTCTGATTTAGTGGGAAAACTATTCATATATTTTCCACTAAACATTATGTTATCTTTAAAAAGTATAAACTACCTTCCAAATAAATGGTTAGACATAAGGTACACGCATTAGCAATTTGGTATAAAAATTATATTCCTACATAACAATGACCCATAAAAGGTAAAAAAAAGTACTGCACCGTCTAAATTAAATTTATTTATTTATTTATTTTAATTTTTCCTTAACTTTAGCGTAACAGTATAACAATTAAATATTAAGATTTGTAAAGGCCACAATTAATATTAAACAAATATCATCAAGAAAAATAATGTCTTAGTGTGTTTTATACAAATCTTAATATTAGCTAAAATAATCACAAAAGGGTAAGAATAAGCAATAACATATTATGAAAAAGAAGGTCAATCATAACAATAGTTAGTGAAAATCAGAAATATTCTTGAAAATGGTCTGATATACAAGTGCGAAAACCAATTATACTTTTTTTTCAAAACATTATGTTAATCGCTGGATATTACTACCTCTATTCCATAATAAGTGACTTTTTAAAAGAAAAAATTTGTTTCAATTTATTTGTCGTTTTCAACTTTCTAGGAGAATAAATTATTTACTTTCCCATATCACCCTTACCTTTTCTCATTGTCCCAAGAAATTTTCTCCCTTGTATTAATAGTTTTCAACTTCCCATAAAGGGATAGTGATGAAATTTCATACAAATTTTAATTATTAAATGATAGTATTAAATGACTTTCTTAATTCATGTGCATGAAGCAAAAACGACACTTAATATGGAATCGAGGAAGTAGTTCGTCTTCTTTTCAATTTTCAGCAAATGATATCTCGTGTTGCGTAGTCCCTTTTTATAGACATAAAAATGGACCTTGTTTACAAAACCAAAGAGAATTTTCAACAATGTTTCCTTTCGCTATTGTTTTAGTCTTCAGTGTTAATTTTTGAAAAAGACCGTCTCGTTTAGTGGGAAAATTAATCAAACATTTACCACCAAACATTATGTTAAGCTATAGTGTTGGGATTGACTCATACTTCTACGGGTTTGACTAATGGCCACTATGACAGGGTAGTTTACCGGTGAGCTGGCGGGGATTGTAAGGGGCAACGCCCCCTGGAAGCCAAGCACAAAGTGCAATTGGGTTTGGAGATTTATTAGTAGCCCGATCTTGGGTTTTACTAATGTATTGAGCCTCATGTGTTTGGACTCATGTTATAGCAGCTAGGGTTTTCTAGTTACTATAAAAAATATTGTTTGGTGTGTGAATCATTGTACAGTGTGTGAGGCATCTTATGAATACATTAGACAAGCAGGACTAGCCAGTTTGGTGAACCTAGGTATCTCGTGTGTTCTTACTTTTTCGTCTTTCATATAATATTTGTGTGATTGGAATATTATTCGTTTTTAAATTCTAACATTTGGCATCAGAGTTGCGTTTGACGGTACTGGGATTGTCAAATTTAAGATGTCGAATATAGGGTCATCACGGATTGAAATTGATAAATTCAACGGAAAGAATTTTGAACTCTGAAAACTGAAGATGGAGGATCTGCTCGTGGATAGAGATTTATGGACAGTAATTGAAGATCCAAAGCCGATTGTTATTGCTCAGAAGGAGGGGACGTCTTCGAATGAAACGGGGTTGAAGGAGAAACTTGCTCAATGGAAGAAATTGGATCAGAAGGCTCGTGGCCTGATTCGACTATGCCTTGCTGATAACGTTTTGGTTAATGTTTCTGGGGAGAAGATTGCGAAGGATCTCTGGACGAAATTGGAAACCCTATATCAAAGTATGTAACACCCTCTTCCCGAAAAATAGGAAAGAGAGGTCACGTGCAAAGCACAACAGGACTAACAAAATAAATCAACAGCTCTATGCTTCAAAATATAACTCCAATAATAATAATAATCTCCAGAAGTCAACCGGTTCAAACCATAATTTAAAAATATTTATTACAACTCCAATAACTGAATATCTCCATAACACAAATCCAAATACCAAAGCCTAAACAAAATATCTAAAGCACTTGGATAAAAGGAAATTCTCGTCACACTTGCCCTTGATCTCCCTGATTACCTGCCGGAAAGAAAAACACAGCATGAGCCAATTGTCCAGTACGGATATATAGTACAAAAATAATGAACTGAATTAACTAAATTAATTAATGAACTGAATTGAACCGAACAAAACTAACACAACAAAGTAATAGGCTGAATCAATTGGCTGTGTGTTATTTCATACCGAGCTCAAAAATATAGCTTGCCACATAGACAAGTCAATAATGCCACATAGGCAATCACACATTGGATTGCGAATCCAAATGCATGCAAAAATCAGAAGGTGTGTTCGGCACAACATCACCAATCCGCAGAACAAAACAGAAAACTAGGGTCATACGCCTCTCACAACAAATTACCAAATGGCCAACTCCCATCGGAGCACAAAACAGAGATGTCGTGGACTAATCACATTACCACGGAAGTGTCATGTCTCTCGTACCAAGACGACATACCTGTGGTACTCTACAGGTGGTTATAACTCAAGTATACCCCTACGGTATATTCTAACAAAATATGATGTCACAACACATGCGACATAATATCAACAAACAGGGGGTTTTAATATGTATATGTAAAATCAAACAAATCATCAACACAAGTCTCCAAAATATATTGACATATACATTTTTACAATTATCAAAATAAATACTAAACATGATAATCTAACTCAAAGAATACAAACACGAGTTCTATGTATCAACGCTAAAATAAAACTATTATATTAATTTCACATGAAATAATTATGTGAATTAATAACGAAATTCAAAACGAGTAACAAAACGAATTAATTAAATTTTAGAAGAGTATCACTGAAGGAGTACGAAATCCGTACCTGGATTAAGCAATGGAATAACCAAATTTATATTCCAAATATAACTTGTTAAAATCCTTCCGTCCAAACTAAACAAAAAGAATAAATAATTTATAAATTTAAAGAGTTATATAATATTATATAACAATGTCCCTGAAGGTCACTTATTGTTCGACAAAATCATATGCCCAAGTTAAAGTCAATTAATCAATATATTTTACATGCTTAAAAATCCACCGTCTATGGTTTCATTTTTGTAAATAACAAAATTAACAACACATGTGTGTGTGCGCGCGTGAACTTAGCTTCTGCTGTTGTACTACTATATATATATATATATATATATACACACACACACACACACACACACACATACACGCACATGTACACATCCCCTCATTTACTAATTATGCAGTACAATTAATAATACTAACACCATTAATAACATTCCATTATCTGTTTACATATATATATATATATATATATATATTACATATGATGACAAAAGCTTTAAACATATATACATACATAATCTTTATAATTGATTACAAAATCACTTGTTCCAACATACTGACTTTAATAAATTAATAAAGAATAACATGACATACATCTATAAAGTTTATTAATAAAAATGATAATTGGTGATTAAATGCATTACAAGGCAACTAACCTGATCAGAAACTGTAAGGAGAGAAATTAGCAGCCTTCTACTTTGCTTATCAGACGAAGAAGGAGTATAGAAGATACAAAGAGTGGGTTCGAAAACAAATATAGATAGAGAAAATAAAGAGATCTGAAAGAATATGCTTATGAGATGTATTAATAAGTAAAGAAGTAAAAGAAAAATAATTGCCGGACAGAGTGGTGAGGGAATTGGAAAGTTCAGGCTTAACATAAAAAAAATGGAAAAGTGAAAGCAACATGGGAGTCAAACTGATAGTGCATCATGATATGATATGAACCCATCACCTGCCAAAAGGATTTTATTAATAAATTAATATACCAAGGACCATTTCACAAGCATGTATACTGATTGCATTTGTTTTAGTCAAAAGGTGTGTGTTTATTATTATTCTATTATTCTTTTGTGTCGGATATTACATTATCTCCCCCTTAAAAAGGATTCCGTCTCCGAAATCAAAAGAAATGAACGAACCTAGTTATCAAAAAGATGTGGATACTTCGATCAAATCGATTCCTCCATTTCTCAAGTAGCTTCCCGCTCCGAATGGTTTTTCCACAAAACCTTAACAAACGAAATTGTCTTCCTTCTTATAATCCTCTCTTGACGATCCAAAATCGCCTCGGCTTGCTCTTCACATGTAAGATCTACCCGTATCTTATCAAACGGATATTGCACCACATGCAACGAATGATAATGGTAACTCCTCAACACCAACACATGGAACACATTATGCACATGAGCTCGCTGTGGAGGTAAAGCTAACCGATATGCAACCTCACCAACTTTTTCCAAAATCTCAAATGGGCGAATATAAGAATAAGTTTCCCTTTCAACCCAAATTGTCGAATACCCTTCTAAGGAGAAACTTTTAAAAACACGTGTTCAACAGGTTGAAACTCTAAGGTCCTCCTATGCTTATCAGCATAACTTTTTTGTCGTGATCGAGCCGACTGCAATTTCTCCTTAGCCACCGCTACCTTTTTCGTAATGATTTAAACTAACTCAGACCCTTCTATAGTCTTCTCACTAACCTCATCCCAACAAGTTAGTGCCCGACACTTCCTACCATATAGTGCCTCAAACGGAGCCATCCCAATACTTGTGAGCCAGCTGTTGTTATAAGCAAACTCAGCTAGACTCAAGTAATCATCCCAATTTCCTGACCACTCAAGTGCACAAGACCTCAACATGTCCTCCAGTGTTTGAATAGTCCGTTCGGATTGCCCATTGGTTTGTGGATGGAAAGAAGTACTAAAGTTAAGCTGAGTGCCCCAAGCTCGTTAAAACCCTTTCCAGAACCGTGACGTGAACCGCGGGTCCTGATCTGAAACAATAGATATCGGAGTACCATGAAGTCTAATAATCTCCTGCTGAAAGATCTGTGCCAACCTATCCATTGAGTAACTCTCATGGATAGCCAAGAAGTGTGCCGATTTGGTCAACTGGTCCACCAAAACCCAAATGGCATCATTCTTCCTGAAAGTCTTCGGCAAACTAGTCACGAAGTCCATTGTGATATCCTCCCACTTCTAAATTGGTATGTTTAACTGTTGTAGCAAACCACTAGCTCGTTGATGTTTTATCTTCACTTGTTGACAAGTGAGGCACTTACCCACATATTCAGCCACATCTCGCTTCATTCCATTCCACTAAAAATTCTCCTTCAAATCCCTATACATCTTTATGGAACCTGAATGAAAAGAAAATGGCGAACTATGAGCCTCAGCCACAACAGCTTCCCGAATGGTTGAATCCGACGGTACACACAACCGCTTACCCAACCAAATCACACCGTGGTCATCAGTACGAAACTCGGGCTGCTTGCCCTCCTCTAGATTTTGCGTCATACCCCACAATTCCCTATCTTCCTTTTGAGCTTCTTTAACCCGTGAGATAAGAGATGGCTCCACTCTCATACCTGCCAACAGGCCATCTGATCCTTGCACATAAAACGCCAACTCTTGCTGCTCCATATCCGAAATAAGTTGAGGTTGTGTAATAAGGGTTACTACACTCCCTGAATTCTTTCGGCTAAGAGCATTTACAACCACATTTGCCTTTCCCGGGTGATACTGTATTCTTGCATCATAATCTTTTAGAAGCTCCAACCAACGTCTCTGCCTCATGTTAAGCTCCTTTTGAGTGAAAATGTATTTAAGACTTTTATGATCGGTGAAGATATCACAAGTCTCTCCATACAAATAGTGCCTCCAAATTTTTAAGGCAAATATTACTACTGCCAACTCCAAATCATGAGTGGGGTAGTTCACCTCATAAGGTTTAAGCTGCCTAGAAGCATATGCAATCACCTTACCGTGTTGCATCAAAACACACCCCAAACCTTTCTTAGAAACATCACTATAAATCTGATAACCTCCTGTCCCCGACGACAATGTAAGTATTGGAGTTATGTTGCTTCTTCAACTCCTCAAAACTCTTCTCACGTTCCTCATTCCACACAAACTTCGTGCCCTTTCTCAACAACTAAGTCAATGATAAGGTAAGTGAAGAGAACCCTTCCACAAACAGCCTATAATACCCTGCCAAACTCAAGAAACTCCTAACTTCTGTCACCGTAGTAGGTCTCGGCCAATTAGAGATAGCCTCAACCTTCGCAGGATCCACCTTAATGCCTTAAGCAGACACAATGTGGCCCAAAAATGCTACCTGCTCCAACCAAAACTCGCATTTAGAGAATTTAGCATATAACTTCTCTTTTTGTAAAATTCCCAAAATTGTACGAAGATGTTCCTCATGCTCCTCCCTAGACTTGGAGTAAACCAAAATGTCATCAATATAGACAATAATATATTGGTCCAAATACTCTATGAACACCCGATTCATCAAATCCATAAACACCGCTGGAGCCTTAGTCAACCCAAATGACATTACCAGAAACTCGTAATGCCTATAGCGAGTAGGAAAAGCTGTCTTAGGGACATCATCCCTTACCTTTAACTGATGATAACCTGACCTCAAGTTTATCTTTGAAAAATACTTCGCCCCGTGAAGTTGCTCAAACAAGTCATCAATCCTCGGCAATGGATACCGATTCCTGATGGTAATTTTGTTCAACTCCCTGTAGTCTATGCACAACCTCATAGATCCATCTTTTTTCCTTACAAATAAAATCGGAGCACCCCACGGTGAAACACTAGGCCGAATTACACCACGATCTAGCAGCTCCTGCAATTGCTCCTTCAACTCTTGCAATTCTAACGGTGCCATCCTATACGGCACCTTAGAGATTGGCTCCGCACCAGGAACAAGCTCGATGGTAAACTCAACTTCCCGCTGTGGTGGCAACCCTAATAATTCCTCAGTAAATACATGAAAAAAATCACGAATAACTGGAACATCCTCAATACGAGACTCACTCATAGAGGTATCAATCACAAATGCCAAATACCCCTCACAACTTTGCCATCAACTTCCCAGCCTTTAAAGCTGAGATCAACTTCACCACTCTACTTAGTTGTGAACCCTGAAACACAAACTCTGGAGACTTCACATCTGTAAATATAGCTTTCTTCGCCTGGTAATCGATAGTGGCCTGGTGCTTATCCAACCAGTCCATCCCAAGAATAACATCAAAATTTTGTATACTTATCGGAAAAAGATTAGCCCTACGAATCTTATCTCCAAAACTGATCGGGCATTCTCGATATAAATCAGAAATAACTACAGAAGTCCCTATCGGGGTAGAAATAGACATAACAAAATCTAAAGACTGAGGTGGCACACCAAGGTGCCGAACAAAAGACTGAGCCACAACTGAATGAGTAGAACCAGTATCAAATAAAACAGAAGCTTCACGGTTGCCAACTAAAAGAGTACCAGAAATAATACCTGGCGCACCTGTTGCCTGGTTATATGTAATGGCAAACACTCGACCACCCTGACGTTGACCTCCATTGTCACCATTATTATTGCCTCCACCATTACCATGTGGCCTAGTACAATCTTTAGCAATATTACCCATCTATCCACACAAGAAGCATGCACCAGAAACTCTATGGCACTGCCTCCCTAGATGATTACCCCCACAAGTAGCACAAGGAACTATTGGAATAAGAATAGGGTTACCTCCATTAGTTGGTCCTGGGTAACGACCCTAATTCTACTCTTGTTGACGATTCTGCCACTGCTGGCTATTCTGACCTTGCTGGGGTAGTTGAAGTTGACGATTCTACCCCTGCTGAGGTAATTGTTGATAACCCATGTTCTGATTTTGACCTTGCCATTGTCCCTGCTGACCACCACAGTTCCTGTTCCACTGACCACCCTGATTCCTCCCATGTTGACCCGAAGCTTGACCCTGCTGATCATCTCTGTCCCTCTTCCGACTCCCTTCTGGTTTAGAAGACTAAAAGTCTTGTCGCTCCATCTCAATATTTTTGGCTGCATTAGCCACTGCCGACACATTCATAAATTTGTTGTTAATGAGATGTTGACGATACTTATAATGAATTCTCTACTTAAACTTCTCTGCCTGTTCCGCTGCAGTCCCTGCAGAGGTTCCGTAAAGCCTGCTAACCTGATGAACCTTGTCATAAAGTCCATGATGGATTCATCATCTTTCTGCCGAATAGACAGGTACTCTCTACTATAGGCCTCTTTATCAGCATCTGGGAAATACTGTTGATAAAAGACCTCAAAAACTCTACCTAACTAAGTGTCTCAGCATAACCATCACCCTTTGTTGTTTTCATCGTCTTCCGCCACCTCTGAGCATCCCCTTCTTGCTTATAAGCTGCAAGCAGCACTTTATGATTATCTGAGCACCCCAACACATCAAAAATCTTTTCCAGATTAGCCATCCAATTCTCTGCATCAATTGGAGTCAGAGCTGAACTAAATGAACGTGACTTCTGTTTCTGAAACCTTTCTAACCATAAATACTTTGGAACCACAGGCTGATCAAGACCAATTGCATTCCCTTCATCTCCGTTTATACGCGAGCCATTAATTCCTAGGTTCCCTTGCTCAGGATTTTTTGGCGGCTGCTGCATTGCCTGAAAAACCTGTGCCACCAATTGCGGTAAGGCCTGATTAGCTGCCTGATTCACCAAGGCAGCCAATTGAGCATTGATCTGATTATTCAGCTGCTCATTAGGTTGCGCACTGGGCTGGCCATCACTACTTCCTCCATTGTTACCTCACCTACCAGTATTTCTAGCGGATCTACGAGCCATCTAAGAAACAGATCAACGAATAAAATTAAAACAATTTAGAGACAGATTCAAATATAGCTGATATGAAAGTTGAACAGAAAATCAAACGAAACAAAACCTAACCCAGAAGTCTACCCATAGCTCACAGGTCAAACCTAAATAGGTTTTCTACAAGAAAAAACCTAAGCTCTGATACCAATCTTGTAACACCCACTTCCCGAAAAATAGGAAAGAGAGGTCACGTGAAAAGAATAACAAGACTAACAAAATTAATCAACAGCTCTATGCCTCAAAATATAACTCCAATAATAATAATAATAATCTTCAGAAGTCAACTAGTTCAAACCACAATTTAAAAATATTTATTACAACTCCAATAACTGAATATCTCCATAACACAAATCAAAATACCAAAGCCAAAATAAAATATCTAAATCACTTGGATAAAAGGAAATTCTAGTCACACTTGCCTTTGATCCCCCTAATTACCTGTTGGAAGGAAAAACACAGCATGGGCCAATTGCCCAGTACGGATATATAGTACAAAAATAATGAGTTGAACTAACTAAATCAATTAATGAACTGAACTGAACTGAACAAAACTAACACAGCAAAGTAATAGGCTGAATCAATTGGCTAGGTGTTATTTCATACCGAGCTTAGAAATATAGCTTGTCACATAGACAAGTTAATAATGCCACATAGGCAATCAGACATTGGACCGCGAATCCAAATGCATGCAAAAATTGGAAGGCGTGTTCGGCACAACATCACCAATCCGCAGAACAAAATAGAAAACTAGGGTCGACCCATACGCCTCTCACAACCAATCACCAAATGACCAACTCCCATCGGAGCACAAAACAGAGACGCCATGGACTAATCACACTGCCGCGAAAGTGTCATGTCTCTCGTACCAAGACGACATACCTATGATACCCCACAGGTGGTTAAAGCTCAAGTATACCCTACGGTATATTCTAAGAAAATATGATGTCACAACACATGCGACATAATATCAACAAATAGGGGGTTTTAATATGTATATGTCAAATCTAACGAATCATCAATACAAGTCTCCAAAATATATTGACATATATATTTCTACAATTATCAAAATAAATACTAGACATGATAATCCAACTCAAAGAGTACAAATACGAGTTCTGTGTATCAACGCTAAAATAAAACTATTATATTAATTTCACAAGAAATAATTATGTGAATTAATAACGAAATTCAAAAAGAATAACAAAAGAATTAATTAAATTTCAGAAGAGTATCGCTTGAAGGAGTACGAAATCCGTACCTGGATTAAGCAATATAATACCCAAATTTATATTCCAAATATAACTTGTTAAAATCCTTCCGTCCAAACTAAACAAAAAGAATAAATAATTTATAAATTTAAAGAGTTATATAATATTATATAACAATGTCTCTGAAGGTCACTTATTGTTCGACAAAATCATATGCCCAAGTTAAAGTCAATTAATCAATATATTTTAAATGCTTAAAAATCCACCGTCTATGATTTCATTTTTGTAAAAAACAAAATTAACAACACATGTGTGTGTGTGCGCGTGAACTTAGCTTCTGCTGTTGTATTACTATATATATATATATGTATATATTGTGTGGGTACGTATAAACAGGCTTATGCTGCTATGTTACTACCATATACATATACATATACATATACATATACATATATATATATATATATATACACACACACATACTCCCTCATTTACCAATTATGCAGTACACAACATGAGCCAATTGATCCCCCTAAGTTGAAAGCAATATGGGGGTCAAACTGACAACCCATTTGCCAGCAAAATTTTGGATAGTGCATCATGATATGATATGAACCCATTACCTGCCAAAAGGATTTTATTAATAAATTAATATACCAAGGACCATTTCACAAGCATGTATACTGATTATATTTGTTTTAGTCAAAAGGTGTGTGTTTATTATTATTCTATTATTCTTTTGTGTCGGGTATTACAAAGTAAGTCCTTAGTTAATAAATTGTTTCTTAGGAAGAAATTGTATAAACTTCGGATGGATGATGAAAGTTCGTTTTTTGTACACCCACATGAATTTAATACCACCTGATTAGTCAGTTATCATCAATAAATTGTGATATCAATGATGATGGTAAAGCTATTACCTTGCTTTGTTCATTTCCTGATTCGTGGGATAATCTGATTATTGCGATTGGTAGTGGTACTACAAAATTGTCGTTTGAGGGGGTTGTTTCAGCTTTATTATTAGAAGATATGCGATGACAGAGTATGGAGAGTTCAACCAAGGAGGCTCTGTTAGTTTGAGGACGAAATCAGGATAGCAATTCAAAGAGGTCTGGAAACAAGTCACAATCACAAGGAATATCTAAGAGTACTGACACGTCAAAAATTAAATGCTGGAAGTGTAATGAATTTAGGCATATGAAAAAGGACTGTAAGAATAAGGGTGGTAAATCTGCGAATGAGAAGAATGATTCGGGGAATAAGGATGAAGCCACTAGAGACTTGTACATAGCAGTTAATTGTAACGATTGTTACCCGAGTTAAATTTCGTAATATAGTTATAAATATTTATTGAATAAATATTTTATTGGGTATTATTAATTTTGGGATAATTTATTTGGTGCTTATGTGTTGACCTAGTGTATGTGGGAATTAGGTGTTTGATTTAATTCCTTAATAAACCCAGTTTAAAATCCATTGTCAATAAAATTGGTTTAATGGTTAATAAATGGGTTATAAATTTTCAGTATTTGGGAACGAATGTGAGCTATGGAAATGCAAGTGGGTATTTATTTTATTCGTTAAAACCAAGCATTTTGGGAGTGTAACGAATGCAATTTTTGTATTTGAATAAAAATATTTGTTGAGTTATATAAATATTTTTATTAATTTATTGAGCTAAATAAATAATTTATTAAGTTTTTGTGGAATGGGTATAATGTTAAATGTTATTTGAATGTGATTTGTTATGTTATTCTAATTTAATTTAATAATTAAATTAGATGATGAAAAGGTTTATTTGAATAAATGATTTATTTGAATAAGAGAATTTATTTGGTATTATTATTATTTGTTAAATAAATTTATTATTTGAGTTAGTAAGGTTTAATTGAATTTATTTAATAATAAGTTCAATTAAATTAGAAGTGTGACATTTAAAACTATATGTTATAATGATTTATTAAAATAAATGAGAAAGTGTTTAATTCAGTTTTACCAAACAAGGCCCTATGATCTTTGTTTGGAAATAATGGTATTTGTGTTTTACCAAACAAGCCTTTAGTTAGAATAATGGGTTATTTTTAAATTAGTTTACCAAACAAGCCTTAGAGGCTTTTGAATTTTTTTAACTGATGGATTAAATTTAGATTATACGTTATTATTTGTTTATTAAGTTATCAGTTTATATTTTTTTTAAACCATCAGTTGTAAAGAAAAGAAAAGACAGAAGAGAAAGAAAAGAACAGAGTATTGTTGAGAGCTCTGTGAATTAGAAAAGAGAGAACATAGTTTTTAGAGTTGAGAGAAAAGAGAGAAGTTGAGGAGAAGAACTTGGAGATTGGAGAGGAGAATTCCAAAACCAAAGGAGTATTAACCAAGTTTTCTTTAATAGAAGGTATAACTTTTCACTGTATTTTATTTTTAGTTCTCTATATGTTATTGACTTGCTTAAAACATGAATTACTTGGTGTAATTGGCAGTAAATATGTTTTAGGTGATTACATGATGATTATATGATGATTAATAATCAATTTAGAGGTACTAATCCATGAAAATATACTTTGGAATAGAGTTTGTAATTTTATAGAGTTTTGTTCCATGTTTGGTCTTTATGTATGAAAATTTTTGTTTAATTTGTTTATTAATCGGTTAATTGATGTTTGATTATGATTATATGATGAAAAACAATAATAATACAAGAAGAATGGTTTTAGTTGGTTGAAAAATGAATTTACAGAGTTTAATTTCATGAGAATGGTTAAAACTTGAATATTTGGTTTTAACAGAGAATTTTTGATTTAAATTGGTTGTTTATGTGTTAGAATGATTTAAATGTTTAGAAAACATGTTGGGTAAATGTTTGGTATCATATATGATGTATTGGTAAGTTTACTTTGTGTACTGGTTGGTAGAATTCGGAAAATTTGGCCAAAATTGGCCTAAGTTTTCATTGGTTCGCGAGCTGGGGAAGGCGACAGTCGAGTCTCTCGCCCCGGCGACAGTCGAGTCTTTCGCCCCGGCGAAAGAAATGAACTGATTTTCTTCGCCCCGGCGAGCCTCTCGCCCCGGCGAGAGTTTTGTTAAGAAAATCTTCGCTCCGGTGAGCCTCTCGCCCCGGCGAGATTTTTATTAAGGATTTTGCCGCCCCGGCGAGGGAAACAGTAACTAAAATTTTTATTTTTATTTTTATTTTTTATTTCTTTATAATTCTTCTATGATGTTATAAACAAGTTTTAAAATTTATAAATGACCAATGAGTGGTCATGATAGTTATTAAGCTAGCATTATTGAATGATAACCGAAGTGTTATAATAAAATAAGATAAGAGCAAGCCTAAAGTGTATATTATTCTGTAACTAATTATGTTACCATTTTATAATTAAATGTATAGGTTGTTTAAGGATCGTGAGATATTTAATTTGTAATCTACGCTTAAGGCAAGTTCCTTATCTCAATTTATTACTTTTACGTTGAGCAAGTTATTCTTTCCTTTTAACTTGTAATTTATTCAAAGCAAGTTTATTTATATTGAGCAAACTTATTGACCTTAGCTTATTGATATTCAAGCAAGGTTACTATCATGTTAAGTACTTAAGCTTTATTCCAATCATTGTTTGTTATTCAAATTTCGAGTATAGTTTCTATTGAACAAACTTTATTGTTGAATCGAATTTACTAAAGACTAGCAAACCCTTATTAATTCAGCTAGTCCTTAGTTGATGAGCGTTTCAAAGACTTAGAATATTTTCTATACTTGTTCTAAGCCAAGTTCCTTTTGGTACGGATTCAGATGATAAACTGAGATGAACAACCCTAATATAGGGGATTACTTACGCGACAACGTTAAAATGTTTGTGCACAATACATTGTACAAAGGGCTGATCCCCCTGAGTACGAGATGTTGGTCCATAGTCTATATGACTGTTAAAGGTTACAGTAGAAATACTTGTTAACCTAGGACATAGTTCGAGGTCTTGTGACCCTCAGATCTAATTTCTAAATCTTAAAATCTATTTTTCCTTGAATCAAATATTCTAAAGAGCTTTTAGACTTTGACCATCCATTGACTGAGATTCAAAAACTTATTATTCCTCAGTTGAAATTCATTTCATTTAAATATTATTGTTATCGTATTTGTGAGCAATTGTTTGCTCACTCTTGCATTGGTCATTGCAGCTAAGCCAGAAAAGCAGGACGAACCGTCCACGAGTAAAGGCAAGGGCAAGATGCCAAAGTAGCAAAAGATTTATGATCCACTTGATGCTTATTTGGATCAAAGACTTGTTTAATATTATGTTTTATTTCGCATTGATGTATTAAGGTTAAGATGACCTGGGATTTGATTGTTTAATAGTTTGGTGATGTAACCCATTTTGGGAAGATGTTTCATTAAGTTTATTTAATTGTCATTTCATTGGGTAGTTAGTTTTGAATGTATGTTATAGTGAACACAAATCAGTGGGAATTAAGTACCTGGATTTGGGGGTGTCACAGGTTGGTATCAAAGCTGATAGGTATGAACCTTTAGGTGGGGAAAACCTTAAGGTAGTAGCCTTCTAGAGGATAGAGAATATAGTGGTGACAAACTCTTATTGAGTTCTAAGGAATGAATTACGGAAATTCATAAAAGATAATAAAATGATTATGTGTTATGTGTTTATTTGATAACAAACTTATGTACTCGCGAGTATTATCGATTAGTAATTAAAACTTAAAATTTTGTTGTCAGGATGACTGATAGAGGAGAGCCTAGCCAGGCTAGGGAGGAAGAGCCCCGAGATATTCACGTAGTTCATGAGCAGCTAGTGCAGAGGGAGCCATCCCCATTGATTATGGTTAGAGGTCATGAGTATGAGCCTGCGATTGATTCTGAGGAGGACCCTAATGAGGATCCTGAGGAGGACCCTGATGAGGATCCTGAGGAGGTCGAGGAGGAGGAGGGAGATCCTGAGGGGATATCACTATCTTCCTTAGGTGTTCAGATGTACGAGCAGGTGTATGATCGCAACATAGAGTTGCAGGACAGAGTGGAGGAGTTAGAGAGGCAGCTGGCGGAGCGACATACTACCTTGGAGTAGAAGAGCAGTGAGATTGAGGAGCTCGATATACGTCTTGGAGACGTGGAGTGGAAGCTGGTTCATGTAGAGAGTGAGAAGGAGGAGTTAGAAGAACAGGTTGTGGAGCGTCAAGCCGCTATGGAGTAGAAGGATGCTGAGATCCAAGACCTTTCATCACGTCTTACAGAGGCTGAGCAGAAGCTAGCACAGTCTGAGTATCGACGAGGACAGCTGATAGCCAGAAATGAAATTGTACGAGATGAGTTGAAAAAGGAGTCAGCTGAGCGGGCGAGAGCTGAAACCGCTTGGTTGAGGGAGGCTAACCGCGCAGATCGTGTTGAATGTGAGGTGCGGTCAAAGAAGGCCAAGACTGATGAGATGGAGTATATTTTTCACTCCACAGTAGATAGAGCTCATGATCGAGTTCATCGTCATCCAGATATGGTGGATCGAAGGATGGTGACTCGTATTATGGAGCAGGAACGCAAGGAAGCTGTGCGCCGTGGGATGTCATCATAGATTATGATTAGTTATGTTATTATGAAAATTTATGGGTTAATAAGTTGTAAATCCCAGTCTTATATAATGGGATAGAATAATGATGTAATCCTGGAACTTTATGATTTCAGGATAGATGATTTGATGTAAATAACTATGATGTTATCCATATTATGTTTTGAAGCAGTTAATGAATAAAATGCGAAAGTTTATCAAATGTGTTGTGTGTTAAGTATTGTTTATAAATGTTTAAGTTAAGACTTAAATGTTTAACTAATTGAGTAATAATCTAATGACGAGAATTCTTAACAGTAAAATGCCGCCAAGAAGACAACCAACCCGTCAACAAACTCCTGAGGGATCTACTAACAACAACGAAGAAGCCAACACTACTCCAATGCAGCAGTTAGTGAATCTATTAACTGGGGCATTTGCTAATCAACCCCAAGCTCAGGCTACGACCTTTAAAGACTTCAAAGCTGTTGGACCTCCGGAGTTTCATGGTTCCATGAATCCGATTGAAGCACAGACTTGGGTCATGGAGATGGAGAAGGTGTTTGATGTCGCTAGGGTTAATGAGGACCAGAAGACGGCATTTGCAACCTTTATGCTGAAATCAGAAGCCAGCTACTAGTGGCAGGCGAACAAGACTCGAGGTGGCCAAGGGATTATTCCGTGGGAACGATTTAAGGAAATATTTTTCGAGACCTATTTCCCAACAAGTGCTCAGAATCAGATGGAGGTGCAGTTTCTAGAGCTGAAGCAAGGTACCATGACGGTACCTGAATATGCTGCAAAATTCAATGAGCTAGCGAGGTTTGCGCCATATCAGGTCAACACGGATGAGCGAAAGGCTAGAAGATTTGAGCAGGGGTTGAAGCCCTGGTTATATGGTCGAGTTTCGTTGTTTCAACTGAACTCATTTGCAGCGGTGTTAGAAAAGGCAATTATCGCTGAAGGAGGCAGTGATGCTCTGTCCAAGTATAATCAGGAGCAGAGGAAGAAGAATAATGAAAATGAAAACAAGGCAAGTGGTAGTCATGGGGGAAGTAGCCAGAAGAGGAAATGGAATGATAGTAACTCTGTGGGAAATCAGCAGGGTAATCAGAAGAAGAAGATGGAGGTGTGCAGCAACTGTGGAAAGAGCCATATGGGTGCTTGTTTGAAGGGTAAGAGGGTATACTTCAACTGCGGGCAGGAGGGTCATATCGCACCGAATTGCCCTAATCCGAAGAAGGGCGCATATTTCATCTGCGGGTCAAAGGATCATTTTGCCCGAGACTGCCCTAAGAAAGAAACGACAGGTGGAGCCAGTGTAGGAAAAGGAAACAGCGGTGGTGGCAACCTTATTATCACAGGACCGGCACAGCCCAATCGATCTACCGCTCGAACATTCAACATGACGGTGCAGGATGCTGTGCAGTCAAAGGATGTAGTGTCAGGTATCATTCCAGTCAATAATGTTAATGCTTATGTATTGTTTGACTCAGGTGCTACTTGCTCATTTATATCCGATGATTTTGCTAAGAAATTAGAGTTATCTCAGGAAGAATTAGATTACCCCATGAATATAGAAATTGCGAATAGGGAAGTGATTCCTATTAAGTTTGTCCACAAGAACTGTCAGGTAGATATTAAGGGTCATATGATGACAATAAACTTGATCCCAATTCGTCTTGGGGAGTTTGATGTCATTCTGGGAATGGATTGGTTGTTCAACCATGGGGCAGTTATTGACTGTCAAAAGAAGTGTGTGAACCTTATTGACTCCGTCATAGGTAGTGTTTTATGGCAGCAAGTCGCCTAGACAAACGAGTTGTCTGACGATGATGCAGGCCAGAAAGATGTTGAGACAAGGATATGTAGGATATCTAGCCTACATAGTGGATACCAGGAAGGTGAGTGCAAAACTGAAGGAGATACCAATAGTTAGGGATTTTGCGGACGTGTTTCCTAATGATTTGCCAGGATTACCGCCAGATAGGGAAATCGAGTTTGTGATTGATTTAGTACTAGGTACAGCCGCTATATCAAAAGCTCCATATAGAATGGCTCTGGTAGAGATGAAGGAGTTGATGGTGAAATTACAAGAGTTGCTGGATAAAAAGTATATCCAACCGAGCGTTTCGCCGTGGGGAGCGCCGGTGTTATTCGTCAAGAAGAAGGACAGATCAATGCGTCTTTGCATTAATTATAGAGAGTTGAACAAGGTCACGATTAAAAACAAATATCCGTTGCCAAGAATCGATGACCTGTTTGACCAATTGAAGGGAGCAAGATATTTTTCGAAGATAGATCTGCGAAGTGGGTACCATCAGTTAAAGGTGAGAAGAGAAGACATACCAATGACGGCATTTCGAACTAGATATGGTCATTATGAGTTTTTGGTTATGTCATTTGGATTAACAAACACACCTGCAGCGTTTATGGATTTAATGAATAGGGTATTCAAACCATTTCTAGAAAAATTTGTGGTGGTATTCATAGACGACATTTTGCTTTACTCCAAAACTCAAGAAGAACACATGGAGCATTTAAGGGTGACATTGGAGGCGTTAAGGAAGGAGAAATTATATGCAAAATTTTCAAAATGCGAATTTTGGTTAGAACGTGTTCAATTCCTTGGGCATGTTATTGATAAAGACAGGATTTCAGTGGATCCAGCGAAAGTGGAAGCAGTCATGAACTGGGATCAGCCGAAGACACCGTCAGAAGTGAGGAGTTTCCTAGGTTTGGTAGGATACTACAAACGTTTTATTCAAGATTTCTCTAGGATCACCACTCCGTTGACGAATTTAATAAGAAAGTCAGTGAAGTTTGTTTGGACGGAGAAGTGTGAAGAGAGTTTTCAAGAACTCAAGAAGAGACTAAGTTCGGCACCTGTGTTGTCTTTACCAAATAATACAGGAAATTTTGTGGTGTATAGCGACGCATCGCATAAAGGACTTGGTTGTGTGTTGATGCAGAATGGTAAGGTTATTGCATATGCATCGCGCCAACTAAAAAATTATGAAAAAGGGTATCCGACCCATGACCTGGAGTTAGCAGCCGTGGTGTTTGCTCTGAAAATTTGGAGGCACTATCTCTATGGGGAGAAGTGTGAAATATATACAGACCATAAAAGTCTGAAGTATATTTTTACACAGAAGGATTTGAATATGCGACAGAGGAGATGGATAGAATTGATCAAAGACTATGACTGTGAAATTCTATACCATCCAGGGAAGGCTAACGTGGTTGCTGACGCTTTGAGTAGAAAGGGTCGGGAGAAACTACTTTTGTTAACTGATCAGGAGAAGCTCGTAGCGGAAATGGCTAAATTGGAGTTAGAGGTGAAGGGTTTGGCAGAGCCTAATGAAAAACTGTTCCAAATGGAAACTCAACCAACTCTGGTGGACAAAGTCAAGGAAGCGCAACTCAAGGATGAGGAGTGTATTAATATACGCAAAAGAGTGCTTGAAGGTGAAAAGTTTAAATATAAAATCGATATCGAAGGATTGCTGAGATTTGAAGGCAGAATCTGGGTACCGTCAGTATTGGCAATCAGAGAGGAGATTCTGAACGAAGCTCACAGTTCAAGATTTTCGATTCACCCGGGTAGCACAAAAATGTACTAGGATCTTCGACAACATTTTTGGTGGCCAAACATGAAAAGAGAGGTTGCTGAGTGTGTTGCGAAGTGTCTCACTTGTTAGAGAGTTAAAGCGGAGCATCAACGACCAAGTGGTTTGTTACAGCCCTTGGATATACCAGAATGGAAGTGGGAGCATATCACAATGGATTTTGTGGTAGGGCTTCCAACTACTCAGAAGGGTTATGACGCAATATGGGTCATAGTTGACAGATTGACGAAATCAACACATTTCTTACCTATCAAAATCAGATTTACTTTGGATCAGCTGGCGAAATTATACGTCAAGGAGATTATCTCTAGGCACGGTGTTCCAGTGTCAATAGTGTCAGATAGAGATCCACGTTTCACCTCAAAATTTTGGAGGAGTCTGCAAGCTTGTTGGGAACGCAGTTGAGAATGAGTACAGCCTACCATCCTCAAACCGATGGCCAGAGTGAAAGAACAATTCAGACGTTAGAGGATATGTTTTGGGCGTGCGTGATGGATTTTAAAGGCAACTGGGATGATCATTTACCTCTGGTCGAGTTTGCTTACAACAATAGTCATCACGCTAGTATCGGCACGCCGCCCTACGAAGCATTGTACGGAAGGAAATGCAGAACTCCGCTATGCTGGGATGAGGTTGGTGAACGACGACTATTGGGACCCGAGCTGGTACAACAAACTGCTGAAATTGTCAAGGTAATAAGAGCCAGATTGATAGCCGCTAAAGATAGACAGAAGAAGTATGCTAATCAACACCGACAAAATCGCGAATTTGAAGTCGGCAGTTTTGTGTTTCTCAAAGTATCTCCCTGGAAAGGGAAAATCAGATTTGGTAAAAAGGGTAAGCTGAGTCCGCGATTTATTGGACCGTTTGAGGTGCTGAAAAGGGTGGGTGAGGTAGCTTATGAGGTAGCTCTACCTCCTGAGTTAGGCCACATTCACAACGTTTTCCACATATCGGTGCTACGACCATACAAGCCAGATTATAAGCATGTAATAGAACATGAACCGATACAATTTCAACAAGATTTATCTTATGAAGAGGTTCCTGTACAGATAGTAGACAGGAAAGAGCAAGTACTTAAAAATAAGGTGATACCTTCTGTTAAGGTAATCTGGAGGAACCACAGTGCTGAAGAAGCAACGTGGGAACTCGAAGAGATAATAATGCAAAATTTTCCTCTATTATTTGTTTAATCTTTATATTGCGATTCTGGGGACAGAATCTTTGTAAGGAGGGGAGAATGTAACGGACGATTTAATTGCGTTGTGATTCTGGGGACAGAATCCTTTTAAGAAGGGAAAGATGTAACGAATGCAATTTTTGTGTTTGAATAAAAATATTTGTTGAGTTATATAAATATTTTTATTAATTTATTGAGCTAAATAAATAATTTATTAAGTTTTTGTAGAATGGGTATAATGTTAAATGTTATTTGAATGTGATTTGTTATGTTATTCTAATTTAATTTAATAATTAAATTAGATGATGAAAAGGTTTATTTGAATAAATGATTTATTTGAATAAGAGAATTTATTTGGTATTATTGTTATTTGTTAAATAAATTTATTATTTGAGTTAGTAAGGTTTAATTGAATTTATTTAATAATAAGTTCAATTAAATTAGAAGTTTGACATTTAAAACTATATGTTATAATGATTTATTAAAATAAATGAGAAAGTGTTTAATTCAGTTTCACCAAACAAGGCCCTATGATCTTTGTTTGGAAATAATGGGTTATTTTATTTGTGTTTTACCAAACAAGCCTTTAGTTAGAATAATGGGTTATTTTTAAATTAGGTTACCAAACAAGCCTTAGAGGCTTTTGAATTTTTTTTAACTGATGGATTAAATTTAGATTATACGTTATTATTTGTTTATTAAGTTATCAGTTTATATTTTTTTTAAACCGTCAGTTGTAAAGAAAAGAAAAGACAGAAGAGAAAGAAAAGAACAGAGTATTGTTGAGAGCTCTGTGAATTAGAAAAGAGAGAACAGAGTTTTTAGAGTTGAGAGAAAAGAGAGAAGTTGAGGAGAAGAACTTGGAGATTGGAGAGGAGAATTCCAAAACCAAAGGAGTATTAACCAAGTTTTCTTTAATAGAAGGTATAACTTTTCACTGTATTTTATTTTTAGTTCTCTGTATGTTATTGACTTGCTTAAAACATGAATTACTTGGTGTAATTGGTAGTAAATATGTTTTAGGTGATTACATGATGATTATATGATGATTAATAATCAATTTAGAGGTACTAATCCATGAAAATATGCTTTGGAATAGAGTTTGTAATTTTATAGAGTTTTGTTCCATGTTTGGTCTTTATGTATGAAAATTTTTGTTTAATTTGTTTATTAATCGGTTAATTGATGTTTGATTATGATTATATGATGAAAAACAATAATAATGCAAGAAGAATGGTTTTAGTTGGTTGAAAAATGAATTTACAGAGTTTAATTTCATGAGAATGGTTAAAACTTGAATATTTGGGTTTAACAAAGAATTTTTGATTTATATTGGTTATTTATGTGTTAGAATGATTTAAATGTTTAGAAAACATGTTGGGTAAATGTTTGGTATCATATATGATGTATTGGTAAGTTTAGTTTGTGTACTGGTTGGTAGAATTCGGAAATTTTGGCCAAAATTGGCCTAAGTTTTCAGTGGTTCGCGAGCTGGGGAAGGCGACAATCGAGTCTCTCGCCCCGGCGAAAGAAATGAACTGATTTTCTTTGTCCCGGCGAGCCTCTCGCCCCGACGAGAGTTTTGTTAAGAAAATCTTCGCCCCGACGAGCCTCTCGCCCCGACGAGATTTTTGTTAAGGATTTTGCCGCCCCGGCGAAGGAAACAGTAACTAAAATTTTTATTTTTATTTTTTATTTCTTTATAATTCTTCTATGATGTTATAAACAAGTTTTAAAATTTATAAATGACCAATGAGTGGTCATGATGGTTATTAAGCTAGCATTATTGAATGATAACCGAAGTGTTATAATAAAATAAGATAAGAGCAAGCCTAAAGTGTATATTATTCTGTAACTAATTATGTTACCATTTTATAATTAAATGTATAGGTTGTTTAAGGATCCTGAGATATTTAATTTGTAATCTACGCTTAAGGCAAGTTCCTTATCTCAATTTATTACTTTTACGTTGAGCAAGTTATTCTTTCCTTTTAACTTGTTAATTTATTCAAAGCAAGTTTATTTATATTGAGCAAGCTTATTGACCTTAGCTTATTGATATTCAAGCAAGGTTACTATCATGTTAAGTACTTAAGCTTTATTCCAATCATTGTTTGTTATTCAAATTTCGAGTATAGTTTCTATTGAACAAACTTTATTGTTGAATCGAATTTATTAAAGACTAGCAAACCCTTATTGATTCAGCTAGTCCTTAGTTGATGAGCGTTTCAAAGACTTAGAATATTTTCTATACTTGTTCCAAGCCAAGTTCCTTTTGGTACGGATTCAGATGATAAACTGAGATGAACAACCCTAATATAGGGGATTACTTACGCGACAACGTTAAAATGTTTGTGCACAATACATTGTACAAAGGGCTGATCCCCCTGAGTACGAGATGTTGGTCCATAGTCTATATGACTGTTAAAGGTTACAGTAGAAATACTTGTTAACCTAGGACATAGTTCGAGGTCTTGTGACCCTCAGATATAATTTCTAAATCTTGAAATCTATTTTTCCTTGAATCAAATATTCTAAAGAGCTTTTAGACTTTGACCATCTATTGACTGAGATTCATAAACTTATTATTCCTCAGTTGAAATTCATTTCATTTAAATATTATTGTTATCGTATTTGTGAGCAATTGTTTGCTCACTCTTGCATTGGTCATTGCAGCTAAGCCAGAAAAGCAGGACGAACCGTCCACGAGTAAAGGCAAGGGCAAGATGCCAAAGTAGCAAAAGATTTATGATCCACTTGATGCTTATTTGGATCAAAGACTTGTTTAATATTATGTTTTATTCCGCATTGATGTATTAAGGTTAAGATGACCTGAGATTTGATTGTTTAATAGTTTGGTGATGTAACCCATTTTGGGAAGATGTTTCATTAAGTTTATTTAATTGTCATTTCATTGGGTAGTTAGTTTTGAATGTATGTTATAGTGAACACCAAATCAGTGGGAATTAAGTACCTGGATTTGGGGGTGTCAAAGGGAGTATTAAGTATCATGTTATTATTTAACAGACAAGCAAACATGTGTCCACCAATTAAAACCATGCATGGCATTTGTTAACCAATTAGAGAAGAGAGAGAATGGAACTTGCAGGGAGTAAAATTGCTTATGCATTTGTTAACCAATAAGGAGGAGAGAGGAAGAAAGTTGCAGGCAAAATTTCCTTGAGGAAACCAAACGTCCCCAAGTTCTCCAAACGACTCAACTTCTCCAACCTTTCATCTCCCAACAACTGATCGGATTAAACCAAACTCTCTTACTCTCATCATTTCAATTCTTTACTAAGCTAAGTTACAACACTAATAGTAGAGAGAGATAGAAAGCCACCGGAGAAACCATCGGGAGGAGAATAGAAGGAATTCATTTATGTTTTGAAGAAGAAGAAGAAGAGCTATCTAGCAAATATAAACCATAATTCATCCTCCATTTCATCCTTAACCTCCATTAATCTCCAAAACCTCCAGTAAAACTCAACTTTCTAGAGAGAGAGTGAAATGGGTCTTCGGTGAATTTGAATCAAAGTGCCCACAAGATCAAGGAGAAACAAGGAGGAGTTTAAGCAAGCATTTGACACTCTCTAGCTAAGCAAAAGAGGAGCTAAAAGGTAATAAATCAACTCTAAAACTTTAAACCTTCATTTCTTAGATTTTCATGGTTAGTTGTTATATTTGGTAACAAATCTGATCCTATGCGTAAAGGAGAAAGAAATGGACATATGGACTGATTTTGGACATTTTGGACTATTTAGAGGTTATTATGGTTGTGTTGTTACGTTTAAAGATTTAGTTTGAAGGTTATATGTTATACTCCTCTGAGATACGAAGGTAACCTAGTTGGAATGAACTGAAACGGGCTTAAAACGAAGAAGTTATGAAGAAAAATTATAAAATCTAAAATTTTTAGAAAACGAGTTTCTATCCATGTTCTTGTAAAGTTCATAACTTTTTGTGTATAAAGAGTTAGGAGATGAGCCTTATATCAAAAGAAAGCTCTAAGAGTAAGCTAAACTCAGAAAAAAGAATCACTCAAAAAGGTTTTGAAACAAATTAGTTATGATTGTTTTAGCGAGAGAGGGTAAAGTTGGCCAGGTTTTTTTGTAGCAATCTGACCTTGTTTGAAAAAGTGAAAATATGTTTTTTTATTGAAGAAGGGGCTGGAACCAGGGCCTAGATAGTGTTAAATTAGACTATATAAGCTTTAATTTGACGTAAAAATGAACGAAAATGGATTAGTAACGAAGGAGATATGATAAAAACAAGAACAATGTATTGTTAAAGAAAAACTGCGAAAATGAGTTTTATAACTCAGATTGAAATGAGTTTTGAGCAATGAATTATTTTGAAGTAAAATATCATAAGGGGGCGATAAGCGAGTCGTGTCATTTCCGAACGCCGCAATGCCGAGAGACATTTTTGAAGATTGGTCGTGTTATTTTAATTATAAAACGCGAACAACATGCTATGTGACTTATAATAGAAGTTGTAAACCTTTATGTGAAGTCTATATGTGACTAATTAGTATGTTATTATTAATGATGTTGTGTAGGATATTTGAAGAACGTATATCATAACTTTATAGCGAACGCGCAAGGCAAGTTCTCTAACTTTTGCTTATACTTTAATATTAAGCAAAGTTTCCTAAACCGTACAATTCTTTCATATTTGTGCGAGTTTCCTATGGACATGCAAGCTTTCTAATTCTTTCCTGAAAGCATTACTTTGATGAATAATACTCGTTTAATTATAAGTTATTGAATCATGGAATATTTATTACAATTATTCGAGATGTTGTTGTTATTAAATCTTTGATTGTTTATCAAACTCATTTGATTCGGCTAGTACATAGTCGATGAACATTCTAAAAGATTAGAATTCTTTTTGATGTTATTCTAAACCAAATTATTTTTGGTGCGGATTCCTATGATAAAGCTGAGATGAACAACCCTATATAAAGGGTAGATGTTATCGGAAACTATAATTCCGAACTACGCAATAGCGATAATATGTTTATGCACAGTACACAGTACAAAGGGCTGATCGCCTGGAGTACGAGATGGATACTCCACAGCCATTAGGCTGATAAAGGTTACAGTTTATATGCTTGGTAACCTAGGACATAGTTCGTGGTCTTGAGACCCTCAATATATACAACATAACTCAATATCGATGATTTGATTTAATAGACGATTATTCTATTGAATTTACAAGCCTTTGATTATCAATTGATTGATTCCAATGAATAAGCATTTGCTCAATCATATATTATTTATTGTATATTGTTCTACTTGTGGGCAATTTTATTGCTCACCCTTGCACAAAATATTTCAGCTAAGAACGAGAAGTACGAGGAACCATCTTCAAGCAAGGGCAAAGGCAAGATGCATGAATAGACAACTCCTAGTCTATCTTTTATTTGTGATGAATTATGTAATGGACTTATTTATATTTATTCCGTTGTTATAATGTTATATTAAAGGTTAGTTGACATGAGATACGTTTATGAATGTAACCTTTTATTAAGAATTATCTTATACGATGTTTATTATCTTATTTAATGGGTAGTTTAGATGATGTATGTGTTGGATCGTGAGCACCGAATTCGAAGGTTAAGGTACCCGGATTTGGGGGTGTCACACTGCTTGTGTAGCCCAAACAGATGATGATATCTGGTTTATTGATACAGGAACTTCGAATTATATGACACCTCATAGGGATTGGTTCTGTCAGTATGAAGCATTTGACGGAGGTAATGTTATGATGGGTAACGACGCTGTAGACACCCAAATTTTGCACTTCCTATACTAACCCTGACAGGAGGACAAAATCGTCAATGAACCCAGCCCACGAGAACGAAAAGTGGGCATAAGTACGAACACTCAGAGCCACCGCAACGACATGCGATTAAAGCCGACATGACAACGATCGAAGCGGAATGATATGGCACGTTTCTCAGCGGTTCCCAGACTACAAAATACAAGTCCTTCAAAAAAAACTAACGGTACGACACGAGAATTAAGGTGCGGCTCGAAAATTGAGAAAATCAGCCCATTCAGCCGCAGATTGATCTGCGACCAACGATTAGAATAATTGAAGTGCGCGGCGGGCGGCTGAAGTGCACGGCGGGTGCGGAGAAACCAAGGCCAGCTGCAGATCAATCTGCGGCTGCCTTTGGCCAGCCTTTATCAGCTCATTTCTTCATTCGGATACAGGGAGTTGATAGAGCAGGAAGAAAGAAAAGAAAGGAAGAAATAGCAGCAAGTAGTAGTAGCGGGAAAGGAGAGAAAAGAGAGAAAAGAGAGGATTTATATCCCTCTATTGTGAGATTGTATCACATATAATTTCTACTATATTCAGTATACGAGTTTATACGCATCGTGGTGTCATTTGCAAGGTGAAGAAGACATTTTTTATAGCATTTTTTTGTTATATCATTTTGTTAAATTTTTACCATTTGGGTTATATTAAATGTAGTTTTTCTTCTATATTATTGAGGATACATGGATTAAGGACCATTAGTGAGGGTTCCAATGGAACAAAATTCTTCCTAATGGCCCGATGATATCTATTTGATGATTTTTAGCTCGTTATGGTAAATATGTTATGTGTAGTATAGTTAAATTGTTGTCTTGGGATATTGTGGCATGTTAAGCAACCCGGTGTTGTTCATTTCTGTATTATCCATTGTATGGGTGTGTAGAGGTTTCGGATGTGAGCCTAGGAACGCGACCCCGTGGTCCAAATCCGATGATGGACAATTTTGATGTATGTAATAAGATCGATTATCCTTGATTGTAAATATGTAATCTTCGGGCCTTAAAACGATATCAAGTTGAAAATCGGGTTTAACGCCCCGCAGTAGTGAAATATATGGTTGCGGGCATTTGGGGTTATTTTGATGGCTTACATGTCCATGAATAGCCCCAATGCATTTTAATGCTTGATTTGATTTACGACATAAAATTGATTTCGAAGCTAAACGATAAAGATTTTCATAAAATTAATCAAATTAGGTTATTAGCATCACGAGGATAAGAAATAGGAAGTGCTAATGAATGTCGATTCCTATTTAACGAGAAGGTTAAAGAAAATCGTTTTCAAACATCACAAAAAATGGTTTTATAAAATAAATGACGTTTTATTAAACCAATGTGCATAGGGTTAAAGAGATCCTAGAAATTGCCGTCATTTTAATTATGAAAGCAACGTATAGGTCTCGATTCCTATTTTGACGAAGGTTTAAAAACTCTTGTTTTGCCAAAATGACACCTAATGAAAACCTTGCAGTTTTGACAATTAAAATCAAACCTTCCTAAAAAAGAATAAAGCTTTCTCGTATAAGCCGAAGGACATTCTAAAGCACTCTCAAAACACGACTTTCCATAAAAAATCCCAAATGATTCTTTCATACAAACTCACCACAATATTCACATAGGCACACACACGCGCACACATACACATTTTAAGAATTTAAAGGATAGGTAAAGCATCAAGATTGCGGTAACCGTGTTTCACGGAAGTCGGGGGGTGCCTAACACCTTCCCCTCGCTTAAGCAAGCCCCCGAACTCTATGAATCTCGGTTTGCAGACCAATTAATTCGGAGTCACATATGAGCCAGTGATTTAAGAAAGAACGAAACTCGGATGAGTTGGTACATCCATTTCAAATATACCAACTGGCGACTCTGGTTAAATGGCTCATCATAAAAAACGATCTTTCAAAACCCCGTCGACATTCATGCCGACCTTTTCCAAAAAATCATCAAATAAAAAAGGCTAAAATTGGAAAGGGTAATAATCGCCACTGGAGCGATCCTCCCGGCGTCGACAGCTGGCGACTCTGTTGGGGACATTAGAGGGCTTAAGCCGCTTTCAAATCTTGATGCTGTCCTATCCTTAAAAATTCATGAATGTGTATGTACATGCGATATTCACTTGTTGTGTGTGAATGTGTGTTTTGTCCAATGAATGAGTGATTGAATGGAATTGCTTTACTTTAAAGTATTCATTTGCATACGGTGAGGACGATGAATGTGAATGTATGTTGAGAGTGTACCTCCTCCTGAGGCAAACTTGTCGGTTGCTTATTACTGGACTCGAAGGGGCTGCTCCCCGGAGATGGCTCAAGAAACGCACCACCCAAATCCGCTCCAATCGAAAGGACTCAGACGAGTAGATTGCAAAGATTTGGGGACCTTCATGCCGAAAAGCCGCGAGAGTAACCTTAGGATAGGTCAAGCTCAGATTAACCCAACGCAAGGAAAGTCTCTTCATGCCCTTTTACGTTTACGCGTATAAGTGTTATAGTCCCATTCAATATTTTTACATATACCTTCCCTGTTGTCAAAAGAAAGTACTGACCTCTATGTTTTGCAGGGAATAGCTGGAAAAGCATAATAATTCGTGTCTATCAATTATTATTGCAATAAGGGACTGCTAACATTTTGTTTTGCAAGGAAAGATTAAAAAACCCAAAAACACAAAAGTTACAGCTTTAGCATGCATCCACATCTTTCATTTCCCAAAGATTAAACTCCAAACCATTTTTTTTCTGTAGGATTGCTCCTCAAATGCGTTTGCAATCTAAGAGGGCCCAGGTTTCTACATCTGAAATGGCTGATATTCCACCTACCAATCCTGGTTCCATATCTCGGGAGGAATTCGATGATTTTAAAAAACAGATGTTGGAAATGGCCACGATGCTGAAAGAGTAGTTGCTACCTAAGTAGGATCCGCCAAGCAAGGATCCGCCTAAAGATGATCAACCCCAGCCTAAGGGCGAGCCAGTCATCCCAAAGGTCGTTCCTACACCTAACAGGATAGTGATCACTATCCTAGAGGAGGGAGACACTGGTGACCTTCGAAAGAAAATGAAGCAGATGGAGGAGACTATCCAGTCTCTGAAAGGCATAGGTTCCTTGGGCAGGGTCAATTATTCAGACCTGTGTGTCTTTCCAGGAACCAGGTATCCGGAGAAGTTCAAGGTCCCCGAATTTGAGAAATATAATGGGAAGAGAGACCCTTATACACACCTGAAGATATACATTGGGGAACTTGGGTCTTATGCAGAGGACGAAGGACTGAGGATGCAGTTATTCCAAAAGAGCCTAACGGGAGAAGCAAGAACTTGGCATGCCCGCATTGATAATGCTCGGATCCACAACTGGGAGGAGTTGGCCCATACTTTCTTGACACAATACAGTTTCCAGGCACAGATGGCCCTTGACAGATATCAGATGACAAAGATCAAGAAGCAACCAAAAGAATCTTTTAGGCACTATGCACAGTGGTGGAGGGGTATGGCTGCACAGGTAAATGCCCCAATGAGCGAGGCAGAAATGGTAATGACCTTTGTGGATATTCAGGAGATACCCTATTATGAACGAGTGATAGCGGGGATTGGAAGACCTTTTACCGAAATGATAAAGCATGGGGAAATGGTCGACATGGGGTTAAAGTCTAGAAAGACTCGGGACTTCACAGCTCTAGAAATAGTTGCGGAGCAAATCCAGAGTGGAAACTATGGTAGTGCTTCCCGCAGGACCCAAAAGAGAAATGAGGAAGATGTTTCCCTCATCCTGCAGGGATCGCCTAGGAAGGTGGAGAATAGCCCTCCAGTGCAAATATAGAGAATAATGCCACCCCAATAATCTAATTTCCATAATCAAAGGACGGACGGACGAAGAAGGTTTGAGACCACAAGAGATCGGGTATTCACCCCGCTGGGGGATCCTCTTGAACAGATTTTGGCAGTATTAATAGCACATAGAAGGATAGTTGAATTAGCACCCCCAATTGACCCGAAAGGGAAGGGATTTGACCCGAGTAAGAAGTGTACGTACCATTCGGGTTCCCCTGGTCATGATACTCAGGAATGTTGGGCGCTGAAGCACAAAATTCAGAACATGATCGATAGCAAAGAGATCGTGGTGGAACAGCCAGAGTCACCAAATGTTAAAGTCAATCCCCTGCCTAAGCATGATGGGGAAGGGGTCAATGTGGTGGAAGCCAGCGAAACCGGAGGACCACCAAGGCTGAATTATATAAAGAGAATTGATGAGATGATTGGCATGACAAGTCATCAGGGAGTGAAGTCGCCTTTCATCTGTCGCATTTCGGCCAATCTAACCACCGATAACTGGACAATGGAACCAGTAATATCCAAACGAGGGTAAAAAATATGGCGTCAGGGTGGTATACCCCGGATGGCGGGGGATGAATGGATATCAGTTTTTGTCCTTTACTTTAAATGTTGCATGGTTATGTTATTTTGTCATGTTATTTTAAAGATGATCATTGTGGGAAAATGACTTATATATATGACGAATATTTTTGTTTCATGTCAGGTGTACCAATTTGAGTATTTCTTGCCTAATAAACGGTGTTTCAAATTTGAAAGATGACTATGATTTTGATATTGAGCTGGATTTCGATTTAATGGGCATTGAATAGGATGAGACGGATAATGACGACACGCCGGACGAGATTAAAGGATGGGTCGAAGACAAACCCAAACCCAACTTAGACCAAACCATCACCATAAATATCGGAACCCCTGACAAACCCAAAGAGTTCAAGATAGGGATAGACCTGACCCCTAGCCAGAAAACAGAAGTAACCGAGTTGCTAAGCCAGTATGAGGATGTTTTTGCCTGGTCTCATGAGGACATGATAGGATTGTCCACCGACATTGTGGTACACCGGTTGCCCATCAAGGAGGGTTTTAGGCCAGTCAAGCAGAAACTAAGAAAGCTAAAACCGGAGTGGAGCTTGAAGGTGAAGGAGGAAATCGTCAAACAGTTCAAGGCTGGAATCATTATGGTGTCCACTTTACCCGGAATGGCTATCCAATATAGTCCCAGTGGCTAAACCTGGAGGGAAGGTGAGGGTATGTGTTGACTATAGAGATTTGAACAAGGCCAGTCTCAAGGACAAGTTCCCAGTGCCTTTTATACACATCTTGGTGGATAACACAGCCCAATACGAGATGTACTCTTTTATTGATTGCTTTGCGGGGTATCATCAGATAATAGTGGCGGAGGAAGACCGAGAAAAGACCACTTTCATCACCCCTTGGGGCACCTTCTGCTATAGACGATTGGCCTTCGGTCTCATAAATGCGGGGGACACCTATCAAAGAGTCATGATGGCCCTATTCCACGACATGATGCACAAGGAAATAGAGGTCTACGTGGATGACATTATCGTGAAATCGAGGGTAGAATCTGATCATGTAGCCCATCTCAAAAAGCTATTCGACCGGCTCAAAAAATATAACTTGAAGCTCAATCCGACAAAGTGTGCTTTCGAAGTGCAGTCAGGCAAGCTCTTGGGATTCCTGGCTAGTAATCGGGGCATTGAGTTGGATCCGGCAAAGATTAAAGCCATTATGGATATGCCGACACCTCGCACAGAAAAGGAGATAAGGGGATTTCTGGGAAGAATAAACTTCATCAGCCGCTTCATATCCCACTTGACAACTACATGCGAGCCGATTTTTAAACTGTTAAGGAAAGATGTCTCTCAGGAGTCGAATAAGCAATGCCAGGAAGCCTTTCAGACCATTACGAAGCAGCTGACAGAAGCACCGGTGCTGGTACCCCCGAAGGATGGAATCCCGCTGTTTATGTATATATCGATCAATGCCATTGCAATAGGATGTATGCTGAGACAGAAGAATGAATCAGGCAAAGAGCAGGCCATCTATTACCTCAGCAAGAGATTTAGCCGATGTGAACAGAATTACACCCCCATCGAAAGGACCTGTTGTGCTTTGGCGTGGGCTGCAATGAGATTACAGCATTATCTCCATGGGCACACTACGTATCTGATATCGAGAATGGATCCCCTGAAGTATATCTTTGAAAGGCCCATGCTGAACTGTCGATTGTCAAGGTGGCAGTTAATCTTACAGCAGTTCGACATCGTATACATAACTCAGAAAGTCGTGAAAGGGTAAGGGATTGCAGATCAGTTGTCGGAAATGCCAGCAGGGGGGATGGAGCCTTTAGAAACTCCTTTGCCGGGCGAAGATGTATTCTGGGTCTTACACACGAGATGCGATGACGAAGGGCAGTTCTGGAAGTTATATTTTGATGGTGCCATGAATGCTGAAGGGGCAGGAGTCGGGGCAGTCCTGGTGTCTATCACCGGAGAGCAATTCCCCGTGGCCACTAAATTGCAGTTCAATAATTCGAATAACACAGCGGAGTATGAGGGATGTATATTGGGACTCCGTTTTGCCCGCGATATGGGAGTGAAGAGACTAGCGGTGTTCGGAGATTCAGAGCTGGTAATCAGACAAGCGATCGGGGAATATAGCACTAAGGAGCTCTGGTTGCTCCCATACCACCGATGTGTTATCCAATTGATGCGAGAATTTGAAGATATCGCTTTCCGACATATCCCCCGGGGACAAAATGATTTTCCCGATGCATTGGTAACTCTGGCTTCCTTAATCCACATAATCAAAGGCAGGGACGTTCCACAGATTGAAATAGCGGTACAGAATGCCCCGGCATACGAGGAACATGTGGCAGTATTATAGGAGGAGGTGGTTCCGCCAAAGCAGCCTTAGTATCACGACATAAGAGAGTATCTGAGGGATAGATCAATTCCCGACCAGGCAAGCCGAGCTGAGAGGTTGATAATTCAAAAGATGGCAATGAAGTTTTATCTAAGTGGGGATTCACTATACAAGAGGGATGCCGGTTTGGGATTGTTGCGATGTGTAAATGAAACGCAGGCCCAAAAGATTATGGACGAAATACATGGGGGAGTGTGTGGGCCACACATGAGTGGGCCGATGATGGCCAAAAAGATCTTGAGAATGGGGCATTACTGGTTAACACTGAAAGCCGACTGCGATGATCATGTCAAACGATGTTACCAATGACAGGCGCACGACAACGTTATCCATCCGCCTCCCAATGAACTGCATTGTATGACCTCCCCTTGGCCATTCTCAATGTGGGGTATGGATGTAATCGGACCAGTGGAGCCCAAAGCAAGCAACAGACACCGATTTATCTTCGTCATGATCGATTACTTCACTAAATGGGTAGAAGCAGGTTCTTTCCCTAAAGTAACTCAGGAGATCATCGTTGGTTTCATCAGGAATAATGTCATTTGCCGATACGGGCAACCTGAGGTCTTGGTCTCCGACAATGCCAAGAATTTGAACAATGCTCTCATGAAAGAATTATGTGACCAATTTAAGATCAAACCCCTCAATTCTGTCATTTACCGTCCTAAGATGAATGGGGCAGTGGAGGCTGCAAATAAGAATACCAAGAAGATCATGGCGAGAATGTCTGCTAATCATCGAGGATGGCCAGATCTGCTACCTCTCACCCTGCTGGTGTACAGAACGTCGGTGCGTACTTCTACTGGGCAACCCCTTACGCTTTAGTATACGGAATGGAGGCGGTTCTGCCGGTTGAGGTTAAGATGGCGTCACTAAGAATCTTGATTGATGCTCAGATAAGCGAGGAGGATTGGATGCAAAGTCGGTACGACCAATTGGCCTTAATTGATGAAAGGAGGGTGGCTATTATTTTGCACGGTCAGTTATATCAGCAAAGAATCTCTCGATCGTACGACAAAAAGATAAGACCTCAGAAGTTCAAGGAAAATGACCTAGTGCTAAAGAGAATCATGTCTTGTCAAGACGAAGCCAAAGGGAAGGTTGCCCCGAACTGGGAAGGACCTTTTGTGATTAAGAAAGTGCTGTCCGGAGGAGCCCTCATATTGCAAGAGATGGACGATGAGGTGTTTTCACAGCCCATCAATTCTGACTCGGTGAAGCGGTTCTACGCCTAAAAAAAAAAGGGGGCATCATCATCATTTTATCCTCTTTCTTTGAACAACGAACTACGTAGGACCTGATTTCCCGACTTGTGGGAGTACGTAGGCAGCCATCATGGCACGGTCCAATTCTTTACAAAATAATACTTTCTCTAACCAAAACTGATTCCCAACAGCTAGAAAAAAACCTTCCTATACCCTCGAACCCTTCCCGAAACCAACTGCCTAATCAGCTTCATCTCAATAATATAACCCTAACCCAACCAGACAGTTAGCCAAAATCTAAGACTCAGTCCGATGAAATCAACAGGGTGTGCGGCCAAATCTGTCAAATCTCCATCAAGACTTGAGAAGAGAAAGAGGGCGAAATATCAAAATCGTGGTTAGTTGGATAAAATGAGGATCCAATGAAAGGCAACGATATGACAAAAAGGGAAAATGACTAAATTTAAATGCATGTCTACATATATAAGTCATTTTATTACAAGATTTCTCTTTCAATAACCGATGAAACTGACATAGTCTATGCAGGAAATAAAATGATCTACAAATCTGAAACTAACTGAAGCAGGATATATAAGGTGATGGGTAGATCTGAAGCATCAACATCCCCTGCGATCTGCTGCCCCATCATGTCGATGCGATCCAATAAAGCAGTGGCTCGGCTAACAGTCTCAGAGTGAGCATCTATAATTGCCCTAGTCTGCAATACAAAGGCGTCTCTGTCAGTAAGGGCAGCATCTCTGGCTAGAATAACGGAATCTCTCTCAGCAAGAGCAGCATCTCTCTCAGCCTCAGTAGTAATCAAAGCCAGTTGGCTCCGACTATCCTCAGTAACCCGACTAGGGGCAGAATCAGCTGAGATGGAATGAGGAGTCTGGGCGGGAGCGGAAAAGCCTTCAAACTCATGTCTGGATATCATCTCTGTAGACTCAGGAGGGATAAATACTTCTGGGGTGGTATCATCTGTGAAAATCACTCGAGACTATATCCGAGTCTCCGCGCAACCATTGCACGTAAGCAAATGTCTGGATGGGCAACTGTCACTATACTTGGCAAAGATCCTGCGAGACCAAAGATCATATACCCGTAGTAGATCTCTCTCTGTTTGGGATGATATAAGGAATCGGTAGGCGGCGGCGCCCGTGAAAGGGTGAAAATCCTGTGTCTGATCAAACTGCCACGTAACCGCCAAGGGATGATAAGTCGTCACGCCCCTCAAGCCAACAATAGAGATGAAATCCAGGTTGGGCACGTGAGTCAAGAAACTCATAAAGGAGCAATAACCCGAATAGATCAAGAGATGAAAGGGCTCCTCAATAGCCGATAAAAATTCTGTCCAGGAGGCCGCGTCAATACAGCTCACGGGACGGAATGAAAATTGCATAGCTATGTCGTGGCTGAAGCAAAACCCATGGCGACGGAAATGGCCGATGGGACTAAGATGACTCATAAACCACACATACAACAAAGTAGAGCTCCCTCTAAATACTCTGCCTCGGAAGGACTGACCATAGGAGGCTGACATATAGGTGTCTGCTAGTATCATGGGAATAATGGTGTGATCCTCATGAAGGGCTCTAATGGCCGTAACAACTCACATATCCAACAGATCGGGTCCGGCTGGCAAATACAAAACTGAGATAACAAAGGCCATCAAAACGTCTACTCTCAAAGCGCCCCAGCGCTCCTCAGATACGAAAAAATCACCAGAGAATAGACGAAAACTGTCGGGTGAGCCGAATCGGTCAATTAGAAAATGTAGGGGAACTAGATGGTCTGATGTGATCACCGATAACAGGACTGTCCTCCGCAAACCAGTGAAAGTCAAGAACTGACGGCACATGGAACCGGTTGTGACCCTGGCACAAGTACCATCCAAAGATAAGCCGGTAAATCGAGCATACTCCTCGAGAGTGGGGGTCAGCTCCACTGTTCCTAATCTGAACACCTAACGGGCAAGGGTCCAACAACTCAGAATACCCTCCACAAAGCCCGTCGGCACCTGAAAGGATAATAAGGACCAGGAATGTCCCAGAAGACCATCTGCGATAACCCTGTCGGCCGGCGACAAACTGTCCAACCAGCGGAAAAGCTTGCCAACCAACCATGCGGGAGGACTGAGATCCAAATGTACCACGGCGTCTGATGACGACATCTGTGAAAAATAGTATCAAAAAGACTGTGCAGGGTCATTCTCTATCCATGAATAAAAAGCATGCATCATACAGTTAATAATAGAGCAATTGATAAAGTTTAAAATCCATTTGACTTGGTATGTGAATACGAGATTTCGACCAATCGGGTGCGGAACGCGACGAATCGATTATCGGGGCAGGACCCGGTAGGAACAACGTGATTTATAAAACGACCAACCGGAGACGAGACCCGGTGCCAACGAGAAGATCAACCGGAGACGAGACCCGGTGCGAACGAGACGATCAACCGGAGATGAGACCCGATGCGAATGAATCAATCAACCGGAGACGATACCCAGTGCAGACAAGTCGACCAATCGGAGACGATAATCGATTGCAGATAACTCGACCAACCGAAGACGAGACCCGGTGCCGACGAATCAATCAACCGGAGACGAGAACCGATACAGACGAATCAATCAACTGGAGACGAGAACCCGGTGCCAACTAGATGATCAACCAGAGACGAAACCCGGTGCAGACGAGTCAACCAATCGGAGACGAGAACCGATACAGGCAAGTCACTTAACTGGAGATGAGAACCGGTGCCGACAAGACGATTAACCGGAGTCGAAACCCGGTGCAGACTAGTCGACCAATTGGAGACGAGAACCGATACAGTCGAATCAATCATCCGGATACGAGACCCGGTGATTACGAGACGAGCGACCGGATACGAGACCCGGCGCAGACAAGACGATCAACCGGATACGAGACCCGGTGATTACGAGATGAGCGACCGGATACGAGACCCGGCGTATACAAGACGATCATCCGGATACGAGACCCGGTGATTACGAGACGAGCAACCGGATACGAGACCCGGCGCAGACAAGACGATCAACCGGATACGAGACCCGACGCATACAAGACGATCAACCGGATACGAGACCCGATGATTACGAAACGAGCGACCGTATACAAGACCCGGCGCAGACAAGACGATCATCTGGACACGAGACACGGTGATTACGAGAGGAGCGACCGGATACGAGACCCGGCGCAGGCGGGACGAGCAACCGGATATGAGATCTGGTGATTACGAAACGAGCGACCGGATAAGAGATCCGGCGCAGACAAGACGATCATCCGGATATGAGACCCGGTGATTACGAGATGAGCGACCGGATACGAGACTCGGCGCAGACAAGACGATCAACCGGATATGAGACCCGATGATTACGAAACGAGCGACCGGATACGAGACCCGGCGCAGACAAGACGATTATCCGGATACGAGACCCGGTGATTACGAAACGAGCGACCGGATACGAGACCCGGTACAGACAGGACGATCAACCGGATACGAGACCTGGTGATTACGAAACGAGTGACCGGATACGAGACCCAACACAGATGAGACGATCATCTGGATACGAGACCCGGTGATTATCAGACAAGCAACCGGATACGAGACCCGGTGATTACGACGAGCAACCGGATACAAAACACGGTGCAGGCTAGACGAGCAACCTGATGCGAAATCTGGTGTCGGCGAGACGACTGATCGGACACGAGACCCGGCAGTCACGAAATGGCGGCAATTCCACTACGACGATGATTACAAGACAGAGCGCGACACTTGCGATAACGATTATAGATAACGACTTGTCAGAGACAGAACCTGACAACAATGATGCAATCGACGATTGACTCCTGTTGAGATCGATACTCACAGTAAGTTTACGATTGCATGATGCATTGACACCTTTACGAATGTTTTGCATGCCTTACCTCTTGTGTTGCATCATAAGCCATATCTGTTGCATCACGTATGTATTGTCATGCACTGTCATTCATGCATCGGGTGTCTATTTCTTTATCATGTTCATTTCATTTAACATTTCATAAACATGATAAAGAGGGGCAGTTATAGACACCCAAATTTTGCACTTCCTATACTAACCCTAACAGGAGGGCAAAATCGTCAATGAACCCAGCCCACGAGAACGAAAGGTGGGCATAAGTACGAACACTCAGAGCCACCGCAACGACATGCGATCAAAGCCGACACGACAACGATCGAAGTGGAATGATATGGCACGTTTCCCAGCGGTTCCCGGACTGTAAAATACAAGTCCTTCAGAAAAAACTAACGGTACGACATGAGAATCAAGGTGCGGCTCGAAAATAGAGAAAATCAGCCCATTCAGCCGCAGATTGATCTGCGGCCAACGATTAAAATAATTGAAGTGCGCGGCGGGCGGCTGAAGTGCGCGGCGGGCGCGGAGAAACCAAGGCCAGCCGCATATCAATCTGCGGCTGCCCTTGGCCAGCCTTTATCAGCTCATTTCTTCATTCGTATACAGGGAGTTGATAGAGCAGGAAGAAAGAAAAGAAAGGAAGAAATAGCAGCAAGCAGTAGTAGCGGGAAACGAGAGAAAAAAGAGAAAAGAGAGGATTTATATCCCTCTATTGTGAGATTGTATCACATATAATTTCTACTATATTCAGTATACGAGTTTATATGCATCGTGGTTTGTTGGTCGATTTCGCAGGAAAGCAAGAGATGATAAAACCCATTTAGAAGATAATCATGTGTTGCTTGCTTGATTGATGTCAATTTCTAGCTTTTACTCTTCCTTTGGCATTATTTTTTCCTTTTGCTCCTTGGCTTGTTGCTGAAAATCTCTTTGAATTGCAGCCCTCAAGCTCTTCTTGATGAAGTATGTGCAGCCTTCTAAGGTCTAGATATGCCTTGACAATCCTTTCCTTCTTGGTTCTTTGGCTTGTGCTGAGTTTTTCCTTGTATTGCAGCACTTTTGCTCTCTAATTTTGATGTTTTAGTCTAGCCTCCCAATCCCTAGTTATGAAATATGAAGCCCCAATGAGATATTATATAGTGCCTCCTTGAAAAACCCTAGCCAAACATCAGATTTTGGGTCAAAAGTGAGCTGGAACCGCATTAGGAGCTCAAAAAATCGCACTCAGCATGCCCGGATGCGCCCGCACGCCGCCTGGTGCGCCCGCACGCCACCCCCTGGCCATGCCGCATGCCCATGGTACGCCCGACTCAGCTTTGACCTCTGCTGGTAAAATGACCATAACTTCTTCGTCCGAACTTGGATTTAGGCGTATAAATAGGCTATGGAAAGCTGAGAAAGAAATCTACAACTTTTATAACTGGAGAATGACAATAAAATGTCCGGAGAAAGGCTCAAAGTGAGCCCGAAGCAACTGCTGTGTAAAATACATGCCAAATCCGATGGTAAAATAGCCATAACTCTCTCATACGAACTTCAAATTAGATGATTCAAGATGCTCTGGAATTCTAAGACAAATATCTACAACTTTTATTCTTTGAGTTTTGAGAGATTCGGATTGGAGCATGGGTGAAATTTGAAAACAAGCAGCTACAATACCGAAAAACAAGTTATGGGTATTGATTCCAAGGAGCTTTTATTTCAATTCCTACAAAACAACATAAAAACACATAAAAACATACAAAAACATATAAAACTAATACAAAACTACATTACATAATAATAAGATAAAAACACATAAAACCAACCGAAATGACTCAGGATTTACAAATTATCAAGCTCAAAAGCACTTATTTTGTGTATATAAAACACACTCATCAAATACCCCCAAACTTAAATATTTGCTTGTCCTCAAGCAAAACAAACCTAAACTACATACTTCAAGCACTTGTAATACAACCTAACTTTAGCAATGAATTAATAAGCCGACAATGGTCTCAAAGGCATCAACACATGGAACTCAATAGAACAAACAAAATGTTGCAAGTCTAAAATTTTAATTAGCTAGTCACACACTTTGCTTAAGGCCCCTTCCGTGTGTGTGTGAGTACCCAATAACACTAAATCACGTGTAGCTCGAATGAACTATGTAACCACATTACCTTATGAAATAATCAAAATAAACCCCACAACAACATGTTTAACACATCACTCAATACAAAGGTGTACAAATCACAATTCCAAAATTTTTGAGAACCAAGGGCTCTAGGTGAGTGCATTTTATGCTCCATCTCAATCCTTAAGCATGCTCATATGGGCGAGTGCGTTTTACGCTCAACCTCAACCCCATGCAAAATTTGTAATAAACAATTTTCTTTCTTTATTCACAGTTATAAGAGATTGCGTTTTACGCTCTGTCTCCCCTACGCATGTGTCCATGAGTGAGTGCGTTTTACGCTCCATCTCAACTCACCACATGACCATCAATTCAAGCATAACAAATTTAGACACCTTGCTTCGAGTGATGTTTAAACGAGTTCTAGAGTTTATAGAAATCTCCGACAAGCATTCGGTCATAATAGTCATCCAAAGCATACAACTAGCTTAATACTCATGGGTAAGTGAATAAAAGTGAAATGAGGCATAAGCAAAATAATAACCGATGAACGATAAGCACAAAGACTAAGCAACAATTGTCAATATCTCATGAGTTAGGCTCTCTTCAAACAATCTATTATCATTGACCATGGATTATGGTTCAAATCAAATTAAAACAATGCTCAAGGGACACATCCTAAAAATAAATGATTTTTTTTTGAATAAAAAGAAAAACATACTTAAATCACACAAAAACTAAATTAAAAACACACAAATACGAAGTACTACCCCCAAACTTAAACTTGACATTGTCCTCAATGTCTGATATAGGAAAAATTAAAATAGAAGACTTCCCTAAAACCGTGTCAAACGCCATTGATATCATCTTTTCAATACCTCTAAGTTGGGAGCGTACCTGAAAACAAATGATTAAAGAAATTAAAATGCAATTAAACCACTAAAATGCAATCAAACAAAAATAAAAGCAAAACAGTAAACTTGGGTTGGCTCCCAAGAAGCGCTTGGTTTAAAGTTGTTAGCCCGACTCCTTTATTTCCCATCAATCCGGCTCAATCGCAAAATTGACCATTGCATGCCGCCTCGTTGTTCTTTCTTTGATTTGCATGGCATGTATGCCTGGTTGGTGACCTTCAAACTTCGTTTCAACCGATGGCAAGAAGAAGCTTTCCTTATCCGCATCATCAATTATTGCACTTATGTCAAGATCGACATGAAGATCTTCTTCATGAACCAATGGGTGTTCGATGGGTTTAAAAACCTCGAATGTGACTTCTTGGTCTTCAATTTCCTTTTCATGATCCCCATTCATGCTCCTCGTCTCATCAACCTCAGAATCATCATCCACAACAGGATGTTCACTCTCAAAATTTTCACTAATAGCTTCGTGCAACTCCGCGCCATTTCCTTGATCATCCACCAAGCACTCCTCTCCACCTTCCTCTATGGGGTTGATCTCTGTATCGCTAGATAAGGTGCTTTGCGGGTGAATAATGTAAGAATTGGCAACATAGTTCATGATGCTCTGCACTGAAGCTTGTATATTTGCCATCCTAACCTCATTTTGAGAGATATGAGCCATGAGCTCCTCCCTCCTTCTTTCCGCTTTGTCACAACAATGCGAATTCACCAAACATTGCTCTTCACCTTCCTCTATAGGGTTAATCTGTGTAATACAAGGTAAGGTGTTTTGCGGGTGAATAAGCACTGCCTCGACAAGTTGTGCCATTTTGTTCTCGAGGTTTCGTAACAATTCTTGTTTCTCAATGAACATGGGAAGAATCTCCTCCACATTAGATGTATCCTCATGGTGTGGTGGAGGTTGGAATGAAAATTCTGAATGGTATGAGAGACTTGGATCAAAGCATTGATCTTGACTGTTGTCCCAAGAAAAGCTTGGATGATCTTGCCAACCCGGTTGATAGTAGTTTGGGTAGTAGTCAGCTTGATTCTGACTGTAGGCATTTTGAGTGGACTGGCCTTTAAGAGTGTCAACAACCCTTGAAAGCGTTGCAACTTGTTCTTGCAATTGCTCAAGAAGTTTTGACGAACTTGGTTGCGTCGTCCCTTCATAATCCCATTGATAGTTATGCTCATCCATTAACTGAAAACAAAATCAAAACAAAACAAAATAAATAATAAGCAAATTATTTACAAGTCTAAATTAAAACCAATTCGATTGTTATTAATATTGGAAAACACTAGAAGAACAATTCCCCGGCAACGGCGCCAAAAACTTGTTGGTCGATTTCGCAACCGAAAAATACGCGCAAGTATACACGGTCAACAAGTAATATAATGATAAGAGAGTTGTCGAACCCACAGGGAATTGTTCTAGTGTATCCCAAGTACCAACTATATATCGTCTCGATTTTATTTAGACAATTGATGATTTGAATTTGTTGTTGTTTTCTAATAATAAGGGATATGGAAAGCGTTAAAATAATGAAATCAAATATTAACAAGTCTAAGATTACAATTTCCTCCAACACTTCATTTGAATCTCCTAACTCTCTCTTTTCAATCAGTTATAACATACGAATTGACAACCGAGAAATCAAAACTACATAAGAGCCTCTGTCGATGGTCAATCACGAATCTTCCTAAGCGGTGCATAGGTATATGTCTATCCTATGCACTATCAAGAGACTAATTTCAGGAATGATTAATAGACACGTGTCACCAAATCTAATTAATCCTCCCCTAAATTACCAACTTTCACATCGGAAGTCAATAAGACTAGATTCTCAATTGGTTGCATGCGGTAATTAGGTATATATCTATCCCAACTACTATCAAGATATCCATTATTGCAGATAATTAATAAGACACGTGTCACTTAATCCGATTAATAACCCACAACAATCTATACTCTCGCATGTTATTATAACTAGGTCTTAACCTATAATCCGTTCGTCAAGTTCATATAGGTTCCCAAGGTAATTATGGGCCAAGCAATTAATCTAGAAAGCAAAGGTTATGACAATCAATTCACAAATGAATAACTAAAATCAATAGAGAGAGAATTCAATTCAACTATGTGTTGGGTTCCATTGAAATCTTAGAATACAAGCTTTAGTTCATGGTAGCTAAGCAAAACATCAAACACATGGTGTTCATCATAAATAGAAATACAAATTCAAAGGAAAGCAATAGATGATAAAACCCATTTAGAAGATAATCATGTGTTGCTTGCTTGGTTGATGTCAATTTCTAGCTTTTCCTCTTCCTTTGGCATTCTTTTTTCCTTTTGCTCCTTGGCTTGTTGCTGAAAATCTCTTTGAATTGCAGCCCTCAAGCTCTTCTTGATGAAGTATGTGCAGCCTTCCAAGGTCTAGATATGCCTTGACAATCCTTTCCTTCTTGGTTCTTTGGCTTGTGCTGAGTTTTTCCTTGTATTGCAGCACTTTTGCTCTCTAATTTTGATGTTTTAGTCTAGCCTCCCAATCCCTAGTTATGAAATATGAAGCCCCAATGAGATATTATATAGTGCCTCCTTGAAAAACCCTAGCCAAACATCAGATTTTGGGTCAAAAGTGAGCTGGAACCGCACTAGGAGCTCAAAAAATTGCACTCAGCATGCCCGGATGCGCCCGCACGCCACCCCCTGGCCATGCCGCACGCCCATGGTACGCCCACGCCGCGCGCGCTGGCTGCCTGGTGCCAGGCGCCGCGCGCCCGCGTCCATTTCCGCGCGCCCGTGCCCATTCCGCTGTAACCCGACTCAGCTTTGACCTCTGCTGGTAAAATGACCATAACTTCTTCGTCCGAACTTGGATTTAGGCATGTAAATAGGCTATGGAAAGCTGAGAAAGAAGTATACAACTTTCATAACTGGAGCATGACAATAAAATGTCCGGAGAAAGGCTCAAATTGAGCCCAAAGCAACTGCTGTGTAAAATACATGCCAAATATGATGGTAAAATAGCCATAACTCTCTCATACGAACTTCAAATTAGATGATTCAAGATGCTCTGGAATGCTAGGACAAATATCTACAACTTTCATACTTTGAGTTTTGAGAGATTCGGATTGGAGCATGGGTGAAATTTGAAAACAAGCAGCTACAGTACCGAAAAGCAAGTTATGGGTATTGATTCCAAGGAGCTTTTATTTCAATTCCTACAAAACAACATAAAAACACATAAAAGCATACAAAAACATATAAAACTAATACAAAACTACATTACATAATAATAAGATAAAAACACATAAAACCAACCGAAATGACTTAGGATTTACAAATTATCAAGCTCAAAAGCACTTATTTTGTGTATATAAAACACACTCATCATGGTGTCATTTGCTAGGTGAAGAAGACATTTTTTATAACATTTTTTTGTTATATCATTTTGTTAAATTTTTACCATTTGGTTTATATTAAATGTAGTTTTTCTTATATATTATTGAGGATACATGGATTAAGGACCATTAGTGAGGGTTCCAATGGAACAAAATTCTTCCTAATGGCCCGATGATATTCATTTGGTGATTTTTAGCTCGTTATGGTAAATATGTTATGTGTAGTGTAGTTAAATTGTTGTCTTGGGATATTGTGGCGTGTTAAGCAACTCGGTGTTGTTCATTTGTGTATTATCCATTGTATGGGTGTGTAGAGGTTTCGGATGTGAGCCTAGGAACGCGACCCCGTGGTCCAAATCCGATGATGGACAATTTTGATGTATGTAATAAGATCGATTATTCTTGATTGTAAATATGTAATTTTCGAGCCTTAAAACGATATCAAGTTGAAAATCGGGTTTAAGGCCCCGCAATAGTGAAATATATGGTTGCGGGCATTTGGGGTTATTTTGATGGCTTACATGCCCATGAATAGCCCCAATGCATTTTAATGCTTGATTTGATTTACGACATAAAATTGATTTCGAAGCTAAACGATGAAGATTTTCATAAAATCAATCAAATTAGGTTATTAGCATCACGAGGATAAGAAATTGGAAGTGCTAATGAATGTCGATTCCCATTTAACGAGAAGGTTAAAGAAAATCATTTTCAAACATCACAAAAAATGGTTTTATAAAATAAATGACGTTTTATTAAACCAATGTACATAGGGTTAAAGAGATCCTAGAAATTGCCGTCATTTTAATTATGAAAGCAACGTATAGGTCTCGATTCCTATTTTGACGAAGGTTTAAAAACTCTTATTTTGTCAAAACGACACCTAATGAAAACCTTGCAGCTTTGACAATTAAAATCAAACCTTTCTAAAAAAGAATAAAGCTTTCTCGTATAAGCCGAAGGACATTCTAAAGCACTCTCAAAACACGACTTTCTATAAAAAAAACCCCAAATGATTCTTTCATACAAACTCACCATAATATTCACATAGGCACACACACGCACACACATACACATTTTAAGAATTTAAAGGATAGGAAAAGCATCAAGATTGCGGTAACCGTGTTTCACGGAAGTCGGGGGGTGCCTAACACCTTCCCCTCACTTAAGCAAGCCCCCGAACTCTATGAATCTCGGTTTGTAGACCAATTAATTTGGAGTCACATATGAGCCAGCGATTTACGAAAGAACGAAACTCGAATGAGTTGGTACATCCATTTCAAATATACCAACTGGCGACTTTGGTTAAATGGCTCATCATAAAAAACGATCTTTCAAAACTCCGTCGACATTCATGCCGACCTTTTCCAAAAAAATCATCAAATAAAAAAGGCTAAAATTAGAAAGGGTAATAATCGCCACTGGACCGATCCTCCCGGCGTCGACAGATGCATCAGTGAAAATTATTGGTCATAGAAAGGTGAAGCTCAAGATATATGATGGTACTGTTAAAACTCTTCTGGGAGTTATGCATATTTTTGCCTTTTGCATGAACTTGATATTGGTTAGCACGATGACAGATAGAGGTTTCAATTTTAGTTGTGACAAAGACTCATGTAAGATGACTCGTGAGTCAATTGTAATAGCGCGTGGTAGAAGACATGGTACCTTATACAAATTGCTGGGAAGTACCATAAAAGGGCAGTTTGGTGGCTCTTTTGTTTCTAAGAAAGAAGAAAGTGCGGAGAACAGTTCATCTATGTTATGGCATTAATAGTTGGGGCATATCAGTGAGAAGGGGTTGCCCACTATAACATCAAAGAAACTGGTGGAAAGGGTTCCAGATTACTCCATGGAATTCGAATTTTATGAGCATTGTTTGTACGAAAAACAGAATAGAGTCATGTTTAAGTCTACTGCCACCAGAGGGACTGGAGTATTAGAATTGATACACGGTGATTTGGTTGGGGAAACTCCAGAAGCATCTCTTGGAAAATCAAGGTACTATGTGTCTTTTGTAGATGATTTTTCAAGATATGCTTGGGTTTATTTTATTAGAAGAAAATCTGAAGCACTTGATAAATTCCGAGAGTTTAAGGCACTAGTTGAAAATCAATTCAACAAGAAGATAAAGGTTCTTCGAACTGATAACGGTAGAGAGTATTTTTCATTTGATCAGTTTTGTGCTAAGCAGGGCATTACAAGGCAGAATACAATTCGGATGACACCTTAACAGAATGGTATGGCTGAGAGATTAAATCGGACACTTATAAAGAAGGCGAGGCGTATGCGGAGTTGCATAGGCTTGGAGCCTGAATTCTGGGCAAAGGCAGTTGCTACAACATGTTACTTGAAGAATCCGACACCTACATCTGCATTGAAGGTTCAAACTCCTATTAAGGTACTTTTCGGGAGGAAGCCTAGTATGTCTCATGTTCGAGTGTTTGGTTGTGATACGTATATGCATGTGCCGAAGCAAAAAAGGAACAAACTTGACTTCAAGTCTGAGAAGTGCAAGTTTATTGGCTATAAGGATGGTGTCAAGGGATACAAGTTATGGAACCTAGAGACTAGAACTGTTTTGTATAGCAGGGATGTGGTGGTTAGAGAAACATCGAATGAGCCAGTTGTGGGTAAGTCTTCCGAAGAACTTGATCATGTGCAGATTAATGTGAGCATGGGAAAGCAGGTGGAGACTGGGAATTCATAGTTGGCTACAGATTTTACAAATGATGAACTAGTTGAGTCCGAACATGCTGTTTTGCATAATGAGGAAGATGAGGATGATTCAGATGTTGAGGAAGATGCTGAGGTGGATGCTGAGGAAGAAGTCGATCCTATATTGAGGAGGTCCACACGGGTTCGAAAACAACTAAGTAGGTATTCACTTAGTGCGTATCATGCCTTACATGTCACTAGTGATGAACCATGCACAGTTAAAGAGGCGAGGGCCTCGGGGGAGTTAAGTCAGTGGGAACTTGCTATGAATGAGGAGATACAGTCACTTGATAAGAATCAGACCTGGAGTCTTATTAAATTCCCTAAGGATCGAAAGGCAATTGGATGCAAATGGGTATTTAAGAAGAAGACAAATGCGGATGGAATTATAGAGAAGTACAAAGCACGACTGGTGGCAATAGAGTATTCTCAAATAGAGGGAATTGACTATGATGAGATCTTTTCTCCAGTAGCAAAGTTGACATCCATCCGGACAGTTCTATCTGCAACAGCTGTTTATGATCTAGAGGTTGAGCAGCTAGATATCAAAAAAACGTTCCTTCATGGTGACTTGGAAAAGGATATTTACATGAATCAACCAGATGGTTTTGAAATCAAAGGCAAGGATAATCTGGTATGTAAATTGAAGAAGTCCTTATATGGATTTAAGCAATCTCCGAGAATGTGGTATCAAAAGTTTGATTCTTACGCTTTACAACTTGGATTCACGCGATGTTAGGCTGATCATTGTGTTTATGTGAAAAGGTTAGGTGACAATTTTGTTATCCTAACCTTGTATGTTGATGATATGTTATTGATCGGAAATAACAGGAATATGATCAAGTCTGTGAAAGGTTTGCTAGCACAACAGTTTGATATGAAGGATCTTGGGCAAGCAAATTTCATCTTGGGTATGCATATACACATGGATTGTAAGAATCGAAAATTGGTGTTAGGGCAGAAGAAGTACATTGAAGGGGTGTTGAAGAAATTCAACATGATTGATTGCAAATCGGTTAGAACCCCTATGGCTACAGGAACTAAATTGTCTGCAAATCAGTGTCCTAAGACCAAAGAAGAAGAGGGGGAGATGGCTCAAATTCCATATGTAAGTGCAATCGGAAGCTTAATATATGCAATGGAATGTAGTACGAGACCAGATATTGCCCAAGTAGTGGGAGTATTAAATAGATATATGTCAAACCCCGGGAAGGAGCATTGGACCGCCATCAAAAGAGTTTTTAGGTATCTTTGTGGTACTTTTGATTTTGCAGTGCATTTTGGAGGTAAAGAAGATGGGAGGAAATTTGAGGTGGCAGGATCTGTGGATGCTGATTGGGGTGGAGATGTTGATAGCAGAAAGTCAACAAGTGGTTATGTATTTAACTTGTTTGATGGTCCTGTGAGTTGGATGAGCAAGAAGCAAAATGTTGTTACTTTATCATCTACTGAGGCAGAATACATGACGCTTACTCATGCAAGTAAGGAAGCAATATGGATTCGCAGGTTGTATGTTGAGCTTGGTTTTAAACAGAAGACAGTGAAGTTGAAGTGTGACAGTCAGATTGTTATTCATTTAGCAAAGAATCCTGCATTCCACTCACGGTCGAAGTATATTGATATCCAGTATCACTTCATTAAAGAAAAGGTTGATGAGAAACTAATTCTCTTGGAAAAGGTTGACACAGTAGTGAACAGCGTAGACTTCTTAACTAAAACAGTTAGTTTGGCGAAATTTGAGTGGTGTACATCTGAGGTGGGTATCAAGAAATATTCATCAAGTGGGAGAATGTTGGGATTGACTCATACTTCTACGGGTTCGACTAATGGCCACTACGACAGGTAGCTCCGGTGAGCTGGCGGGGGTTGTAAGGGGGCAACGCCCTCCTAGAAGCCAAGCACAAAGTGCAATTGGGCTTGAAAATTTATTAGTAGTCCGGTCTTGAGTTTTACTAATGTATTGGGCCTCATGTATTTGGGCTCATGTTATAGCAGTTAGGATTTTCTAGTTACTATAAAAAAAACATTGTTTGGTGTGTAGATTATTGTAGAGTATGTGTGAGGTATCTTATGAATACATCAGACAAACAGGACTAGCCAGTTTGGTGAACCTGAGTATATCGCGAGTTCATATTTTTTCGTCTTTCATATAATATTTGTGTGATTGGAATATTATTCGTTCTTAAATTCTAACCTATAGTCAAAAAGTTTACATTGTCTCCAGTAAGTAATCACAAATCATATTCATTAGCAATTTGATGATGTTGTTAATATTGTAGTAAAAATAATACTATGTGAGTAAATATAAAATTAATGTTACGTTTATAATTATAGTTGTCATCATTGATTATAGTTGTCTTCTTGATAAACAATATAGTCCCTCCTTTATAAACAATACTTAACGCTTTAAGCGTTAAGCAATACTTGTGATCTTACACTATCAGTTTTTGCTTTACTTATCAACGGCCATTTAGTAAACGTAAAAATAGAATACTATCTCCCTCCAACATAAAGAATTGTACTTTTTCTTTCATAATTTTTCTGTTATAGAATTGTATATTTTTCTATGATAGAATTGTATATTTAGTATCCATTTTAACTTTTAAAATGTCTTAAATTGTCTTTGGCATGTTATGGTGAGATTTATATATTTAAAATTATTTGACTATTTAAAGTGAATATATATATATATATATATATATATATATATATATATATATATATATATATATATATAGATAGATAGATAAATAGATAGATATATACTAATTACAAAGATTTATTATTTTTAGAAGTTAAATTAGTCACATCATTTTTAACTTGAGAACATCCCAAATCCAATTTTATTATAAAGTGAGGGATCAATTAATTTATTATAAAGATCAATTTTTTCTTTTACCATACAATATCACAAGTTTGAGTCAAACAAAACCAGTATCTAAATAAATGTTACGTAAAGAAGATAAATTTTATATAAATTTCCCTATAGGCACCTAGAATTGAATTTTAATAAACTGATGTATTTGTTTTTTATGTTTTTAAAGAAAAGGTTAGTGGCCTCATATATCATAATTTTAGAAGCTTCTGACATACAGCCGCAGGGTGAATAGTGCTTCATAGATCTGCATAACAACGTAAGCTATTTATAATAGGTATTATTCGACATATCTTGGGTCAAGCTAATTAATGTAAAATATTGATACATCTTCTAGGTCATAAATCTTCTTTCCTAAAAGTATGAATCATCCATGACCTAAGATGAGATATATAGCTTTGATTGCTGAATTTTGGGGGTTCATTCATTCTTTTATTGGATTAAATACTTTGCATCCTTGTTGAATAAGTATTTGACCTTTTATTTTTCATAGTGGACAAGTTATCAATGTACATTTCACTCAGATAAAAATATGTATTTGCATAGCTATAAAATATTTTTCATATTCAACGAGAACTAACATTGCATTCAAATAAATAATAATTCATTTCGATCAGATGAGCACTGGTTAAGAGTAACAAAATTAGGGTTATCAAATTTGATCTCAAATAATGTTATATTATTTAATATGTCACTTGTAATTTCTTTATGTATTAAGATAGCAATTTTAGAAATTTGAGTAACATTTGAGACTTGAGATTCTATATTTGAGATATAACATATTAATGTAGAACTCTCGTCTTTAGTGAAATGCTTATTTTTAATGTTTGGATTTTCTTTTATCATATAGTAGTTGTTTAACTTCTTTTCAGCAAATTAATAACTGCTACTGTGTTTCTTACCCTACAAACCTCGTAAAGTAGTCCCCTTCATTCAAACACACAAAAAGGAAATTGTAAACAAAACCAAAGACAACTACAGTAATGGTTCCTTTTGTTAATGTTTTAGCCAACAGTATTGTTTAGGATAATGACTGTCTGATTTAGTGGGAAAACTAATCATACATTTCCCACCAAACATTAGGTTTAAATGCATTTTAAACTTTTAAAATTTCAGTTTTTACAATTTAAATTTTAATACTTTAATTTTAAGATATTCAACCTTAATGTCTTTAAATTTCTATAAATAAACCTTTTAGAAAATGTCAGAATATATTACGGGGCTCAAAATCAAAGGGTAATTAAGCCATTTAAGGGTATATAATGTTTTTATTGACTAATAGTTCTTCTTCTTCTTTATCATATGCTAATCACGTGCCTACAATTTTCAGTGCGTCGATCCAAAGATTTTTTAGAGTGAAATTACCCAAATACTCTTATTTAGATCAATTATTATATGTCGGTGGCCAGAAAATTTTATAGATATATAAAAAGTTAGAACATTAAGTTTCAATCTCTTAAAATTAAACTATTGGGATTTAAGTTATAAAATACAAATAAAAAGTTCAAGGTTCATCAAAGTGTGTTTAAGCCCCAAACATATGATGCTAAGTTACATTCAAAAAGTAAATACTGATAATTTAAGCTGCAAAAAGTTAATAAAAATATAATAAAGACAGCTAGACAAGTATGCATTTTACATCATTTTAATTGGTTGTGATTGTCATTTTTTTGCCTTAATTTATTCAGCCAAAGTGTAATTTTAATTTTACTCTATTAACATGGTGATTTCTTAATGGCATTATGGCACCTACACATAATTTTAATGATAGAATTTGTATATTTTAATGATATATATATATATATATATATATTATGTTTATTCTTAAATATAATGATTGCTTAGTAATTTAGTAGTGATGGCATGATAATGAAATTGTAATATTAAATTTAAATATATTATTTTATTTTATGTTATTATTAGTAGAAAAATATACAGTTTATAAAATTATAAATGAATCTCTTTTTGTGGAACTGAGGAGTACTTGCTCTGTTCCTTTTTACTTGTGGTTTTAGAAAAAAAACATAAAAATTAAGAAATACAATTAATGTTTTGTTTGATTCACCAAAATAGTTATAAATTCTCTGTTAGAATCATAGTTTCATAGAATCAAAATCGTAGTAGAAGATATGACATGGGTAATTCCTGTCCTTAAGATCTTTATCACACTCATCACGATCGGTTTGCTATGAGTTGCAGACGATATATCTCCAAGATATATGTCAAGTCTCAAAACTGAACAAACTTGTGATAGCAATTCACATTTATTCCAACAAACACTTCTTTGTGATAATTTGATGTTTGTAGAAGGTAATATATATACACACACACACACACTCACTCACACACACACACACACACACACACACACACACATATATATATATATATACACATGTATATATATTGTAAGTTACACATTAGTAATAATTAGTAGTTAAATAGAATTTGAATAGCTCTCACCATTTTTCTTTTGTTCCAAAATAAAATAAGATTATATCACTCGTTCTTACAAAGTAACTATTAGTCTTTTCTATTAAATGGGACAAGGAAAAATTAGTTTTTTCAAACAACTTTGCACTTTATTAAATGCCTCACTATAGATACAAATCAAATGATTTATATACAAATCAAATATTAAAGTTCTCTCTTATTCTCCACAATTAGAGAAACGAATTATATCTTTATATTTACTTAAATTATGTCCACTAATGGCTTTTATTCAAGCCCAAACTTGACAATAATTAGGTCTCCAAAATATAAAATAAGGTGCAAGTTCTAACAATCCTCCACTTGTTTGGAAAACTATATTTCTCCCAAATAATATTCTATCAAACAACTCCAAGACATGTTTGCATAAAAGAAGATGTGACGAACATTGAACCTTCTCTTAGTGTAAATAACTCAAAGGTACATTGAAATTGATAGTGTCCGTAGATTGAACCTCTACTCCTATATGATATTATCGGAATTGTCACAGACACAAAATCCTCCTAGCACGGTGAGTATTCTCAATTACTTTGCACTAATATGGCCATGCACAATACCATGTTTCATGAACCTCTAAGAGAGTAAACCACAACTCTTTATAAGAAGCGGCTCCACTTCTAATTCATATAGGCAAAGTGTTTTACATGTTTCTGTTGCTAATTAAGAACACAACTTTGTTAAGGGCATAGCTTGACCTTGTTCGTGCAACAAACGTTACTATCTTAGACTATATATGGAACCACAACGATATAATAACGCAGTTAGCAACTGTGACTTGTTTTTCCCATTGAACCTATAACCTAGGGGTAACCTAGGAATAGGGTGAGTTCCCATCACCCCTGACTCAAAGTGGTTTAAGTTCCACATCACAAGCAGTCAAACTTATTAAGCTCTCGTCAGAGTCTTAGTAACAAGATAAGCCAAGTCGTCACTTGACTTTCTCGTAGACAAACTATGATACCTTCTTAATTGTATGGATTATCTCACAAAAATTAAGTCTATGACCTACATGTCAAGACTTATCATTAAAGATAATGCCATATGCTCTATACAAAAATAATTTCATTATCACAATATAATGAACTTCACAATTTTGGAAGTGGCACAATTTGATGTTTCAACAACAAATTTCTATTCCAATTGCTTTTTACATCATATAAAGCAATAGTATTACTTGCTACTCCAAGTAAATTATACCATTCACTAAGAGTAATAATATATCCACCTACTTGTGAAAGTATAAGAATATATTTACCAACTTGTAAATATTTTTTTACTTTTTCAAGATCACAATGTGTATTTAACTTTATTATTACTAGCACCATATAGTAAAATAGGAGGCACTGAATTTGGATACAATCAACACAACACTCTAATTCATTTAGCTTACCTCACAAGATAATAACATTAGAACCATATAATAGAATGGGAAATACTCATTTGTTTCTTAGGTGATGTTTGATAAAACTGAGTAATTAAGATCTGAATGGTTAGTATATCTTAATAAATTAGATCATTTGAGTTAAATTATATTTGAACTTAAAAACCTGTTTGGTAACTAAAAAGTATAAAATATCTGAGTGACTTTTAAATTTAAAAATATCAATTTTAAATTTAAAAATATTTCAAATTAACTTTTCAAAAATTAATAATGATCTTAAAATTTGGAATGGAGAGAAAACAATATTTATAGAGGCTCCATAGATTTAAAATTTTCATTAAGAGGCAGCTCTTAATGATTTAGATTTATATCTTCCTCTTACCGATTAAGAGACGATAAGAGGCAAACAAAATTTTACCAAATAATTTTACCCTCTTATCGAATCAGATGTGAAATTATTAAAAGGTATTAAGAGATAAGCAAACACTACCTTACTCATCTAAGAAACAATACTCTAAATTGGGTAAAAATTCATCTACTTTATGTGATCTTTTAAAACATAATAAATATAACAAAAACCAATTTTAAACCACCTCTCCTCTTAAGATAATTATAAATTATCCTTCCAATGGCTTTCACGTAATAATATTAAGTTGCTAGTGCACTTTCTGAGTTTAAAAAGGTAGGCAATATCTGAACTCGTATATTGCATATCATACATAAGGCTCTCATTAGCACTTTTGTACTCTAGATTTGCAATAGCTATATCAAAAGTGTAACACCACTATTAAAGAAATTTAAAATTCTTTAATCTCAAGGTTATCAAACTTAGCTCACAGTCCTCTCAGTACGATTAAATTAGTTTAGTTAAAACCCCACTATGTTTTCGTATGATACTAAGATAACATTTATTTTATAAGTCTTTCAACATAAAGACAAAAAAATAGATGTCTTAGTCTTGTTTAAGTTAATAATACTATGTACAAATGATCAACATACAAAAACTATCACATTATAGTTTATAAAATTGTTTTGTTAATGTAAACACATAAATAATTCTATATCTAATGAATAGGAAAAAAAAAGTGAAATGCTAGTTCTTAGTTTAGACTATAGGTACATAACTATTTCACACCTAAACCTCTTAATCGAAAAGAACAAAACATCTTGTTCATTCACAATATACTCCCTCAATCAAATTTCTTAAAAATTTGAGTTGAAGTAATATCATATCCGGTGCTAAAATATAAAAATAGTTTATACTTTCTTGTCTAAAACCTTAAAAATTATTTTCACTTTCAAAGTAAAATAGTCATAATATCAAATCATTTATTCCTATACAATGAATTTAGAATATAATCTTAAGGTAAATATGCACTTACCTAAATATTATCACCTAATATGTAATCCACTTTAATATTTATACCTCATTTTCAATTTCACCATTGAACTCAATCACTATAAATATTTTGGATCATATTTAAGCTAATAAATTAGGTATTTTATTTACCAAATTATTGTTATAATTTTCTTAATTCATCAAATCAATATTGTTCCTTCTAGGTTCAACTTATAACCTTATACGACCTTTGAAAATTAATTAAGTGAAATAACTTCACATTTCAATGTTATCCAAAAGTTTATGTGTTTCAAAGACTTTCATTTCATAGGATTACATAATCAAATTGAATTTCACAACAAGAAATTCACAAGCCTTACTATTTCTAACATAAATAAAATTATAATAAAATTATGCTCCAAATAGTTCAAAAGCCAAATATGGTCCATAAAAAAATGAAATTCTTAAAGAATTACCCCCACACTTTTAAATAGTTGAAATCTCATTTTATGCGACAATGTTCCTATAAATATTACTTCCACATAAGAATATTAAGGAACACTTCTCTAAACAAAAAATAAGTTTTTTGTACATCTTATGTAATAGTTATTCATATAAAGATTACTTCAACATAAGAATCTTTTAAAACACTCCCACATAAGAAAACAAGCTCTTATTTTCTGCAATTCCACAAAATTTTAAATCCAAAATTATTTAATTAACATGAACATTAAAAATTATACATATACATTTTTCAAGTATACCAACACAACACTTATTTTATGTAAATAGTATAAAATTCGCTATATACTAATTGTAGTGCAACTAATCATGTTGCACAAATTTATTTGCATATAAACCATAAAATGTGAAAATTTACATTACTTTTTAAAAAATTAATTTATCACAAACAAAATAAATTTCTAAACAAAGTTAAAGGTTAATTTTGTCCAAAATATTTTAGTCCCAAATGGTAAGGATTATAATACCTAGTTGAACATGATATTAAATAATTCTCCTTTTTAAGTTATTTTATTATCCCGAGACTAATATGATCAAATATATTTTTAAACTTGAGATTACTAATCCAATCCCAAGTGTTATCCTTGCAAACAAATATAGCTATAGTGAAAATCGTTATTATTCATAGCATATTATAACTCTAAGTTTAGATATTATCACAAAAGCACATGGTGGGAGGTGAATTGACTATGTAAGTAACTATTTGGGTATATATCCTGCAACTTGAGGGGGAGTGTTGAATATATAAATGACTAGAGTACTACTAAGGGGTTATATGAAAAGATGTTTAATAGAATTGTAACCTCTCTTTTTAGTATATGTGAGGTCCACAAGACATAAAAGAGATTTAGAAGGAGGTTGAATAGATATTTTAAATATTCTTTTTAAGCAAGTTAACAATTAAACTTATTGAGTGATGCAACGGAATAAGTTTTTATTTTTTATTTTTTATTTTTTTTATATTTTTGCTAAATAACAACGGAATAAGTTGTAAAATGCCCTTAAATATTTTGAAAAAACTCTAGTAATGAATTTAGCATTTTTGGGAGTGTGTTTATTTGGGCCTGATCGATACGGTGGGCTATAGTCCACGTGGAGAAATGTTCCCACGTAGGAGTCTGTTTGAGCAGTGGGAGAATATTAAGGAATCATAACTGTATTTAATTTCCAACTCCTAAGGAAAGTGTCAGGATCTAATTCGACTTTCTTCCTTTAAGGAAATTGAGTTTAATCCCATTAAGGTATCTAACCTAATGAGGAGTTCTATTTTCATACGGGTACGGACATGAAGTTGATGGTATGATCACTATAAATACAAGGCTAAACCCTAATTCACAGGTAATAACCTTTTTCAGAACTAAAGCATTAAGCCTCCATTGTTAAACCTTATTCAGACTATACTTATTCTCACACTGGGCTATCCCTCGGAGGCGAAAGCCGTTAGCTCTCTTAGTGTGGTTTCGTTTTTGTGCAAGATTGGACGCGCAGTTTGGTGATTTGGCATGTGGATGAATCTTGGCGTTAACATTGGCATTAGAAGGAGGGCCATTAGTGCTAGATAATTCTCAATCACTTAATAATTTGATCAGAAGTAATGGTGTCAAGTAAGCCAAAAACGGTGTCGGCACGTGGTGAATCTACGGCTGGTCTTTCGCCGCCTAGAGGATCAGTCAAGGATAGGCTGGGGCCATCAAGGAGTATCTCAGACCGGCTGGGCCCCCAAAGTCATTTAGTCGGTCCAACCAATCCACGGACAACAATTGTCAGGAGAAAATTGTTTTTGACCACTCAGAAGTCGTCAGGCCATGATAGCTGTGCCGAAGACTAGAATTCTAGACTGGGTCAGGGTCAAGACGAAAGGGAGATGATCCTAGCCAAAAAGATGCAACGGCACAAAGACATCGTAGAAGCTCTACGCCTTCAGTAGATAGAGTTGGATAAGCAGTTGATGTCATTGTTAGACGGAGAAAGAGTTTCCTCCAATCGTCATCGGCGTCGAGAACTTTTGCTAGGGGATCGATCTAGGACATATAGTTCGGACGGTTCTCGGCATGAAAGGAGTAGGCTCAAGAGTCACTTTCAGGAGAGGATCAGGTAACGAAGTCAATCCTATGATAGGAGTAGGCGTCGGAGCCGCTCTCAAGAAGCAAGTAGTGAAAACAGGGAAAGATTTGAACGGAGAAGGCGGAGGGTCCCTCCAGATTATGATAGGGATAGGCGAGAGCCATCCTCTCGAAGGGAAGATCTTGAGGCACTTGCTTGGAAGGATGGGGATAGGCGAGAGCTATCCTCTCGAAGGGGAGATCCCGAGGCACATGCCCGGAAGGATGAGGATAGGCGAGGGTCGTCCCCTCAAAGAGAAGATCCCGAGGCACTCGCCCGGAGGGTTGTAGAGCTGGAGCAGATGCTTGCAACAGTTAATCAGGGGAAGGAGGCTCTGATTAATTCAACCTCACCGTTCTCCCTGGAGATTGACCGAGTTTGGGCCGATCTGAACAAGAAGATTCCACATATAGAGAATTACGATGAAACAGGAGACCCGTTCGATCATAGCCAGTCATATGACCGGCTGATGAATTATTATGACTATTCTGATGCCGCCAAGTGTCAGATGTTTATTACGACTTCGAGAAAGGAGGCTCGACAGTGGATGACTTCTCTGGCCCTGAATTCTATTTCATCATGGAAGGAGCTCTGTGACAGGTTTTCATGGTCGGTTCGGGAGTAACAAAAGGAGGGGAAAGCCAATGACCTCTTTAATGCAGATAAGGCAGTATTCAAATGAGACATTGGGCCAGTACATAAGGCAGTTTCGAGAGGCGATCAGAGCAGTTACAGATTTAAATGGCCCTCAGGCCCTCGGATACTTTACCACAGGGTTGGATGTGGTGAAATCAAAGAAGCTGGTAAAGGACATGAAGTTCGATTCCCCGAAGGACTTGGCCGAAGCTTATGATATAGCAGAGAAATTCATCGCGATTGAGGAGGCCATGAGTAGTATAAAGCCAAATGCGACGGAGAAACCGAGGGATCGGGATAGGAGTAACCATCCTAGGTCAGATAACAATAAAAGAACGGATGACCAGTCGAAGAGGAATTTTAATGGGGGTTCGAGAAGAGTCAGCAAGGTGTTCACTCGTCTCAACACGGATCGGGCAACAATATTAGATCATATGAGGAATAAGTCGTACTTTAAACCATGCCCAAATAATACCCATAGAGATCGGGGAAATCAGAATAAATACTACGATTATCACAAAGCTACTAGACACTACACCGAGGTTTGAAGGAATCTGAAAGATTTAATTGAGAAGAATGGACAGAGCGGGGATTTGGTTCAGTTCGTTGTTGGTAGAAGGGATTCGGGAAGGACGACGACTAATAACAATACTCAGCAGAACCCAAAGCCTTAATCCAAATCGGCACCAGTAATTTGAGGAGTGGTAGATGTGATAATAGGTGGTTCGATTGGGAAACTAGTTAGAAAGAAAAGGCGAGGGATGTTGGATTCAGTTATGTCAGTGTCTGAACAACTGGTAAGGAGGGAACAACCATATCCCGACACTGTGATATCTTTCATCGATGAGGATTACCCATTGGAACCTATCGAGCCGCATAAAGGAGCTTTGCCTATCACTGCCCAGGTCGGATCTATGGATATGAGGCAGATTATGGTCGACAATGGCTCTTCTGTTGACATATTGTATGCTCATGCTTACCAGAGGCTAAACTTAGAAGGGAGGAAGATGGAGGTCGGGCAGGAGCCTCCGTTGTACGGGTTCAACAATGATCCAGTTCAGGTAGCAGGAACCATCAAGTTGTTAGTCATTTTGGGATGGCTCCTCAGCACGTGGAAGTCAATGTTAGGTTCTTTGTCGTATATGTGGACTCTATTTACAATGTTATTCTAGGACGACCAACATTGAGAGCTTTGCAGGCAGTGACATCCATCCCTCACTTTAAGATAAATTTCCCTACTTTAAACGGAGTTGGCAAAGTTAAAGGAGATCTGGACATGGCTCAGAGGTGTTAAAAGAATTCGTTGATATCTTCAGCTGTCGGGAGGTGTAAACAGAGGCAGACAATGACGATCGAGGTGGAACCATTTACCGAAGGAAGCACAGAACCCTTCGCTCTACCAGCCGAAGAGACCGAAGACATTGAGTTGATCCCGGGAAGAAGGATAAGATAATAAAGATTGGTTCGGGTCTACAGGAGCCCTTTCGAATGGGATTAATTGAACTGTTTTGGGTATACACGGATATCTTTGTCTGGGAGCCTAGTGATATGCCTAAGATCGACGAGAAAGTCGTTGTGCAAAAATTAAATGTAGACCCTACCAAAAAGCCAGTTCGGCAGAAGAGGAGGATCTTTGCCCCAGAACGGCAGAAGATCATTAATGATGAGGTGGCCAAGTTGTTGGCGGCTGATTTTATTTTTGAGATCGACTACCCCGAGTGGTTGGCGAACGTGGTATTGGTTGGAAGCAGAATGGGAAGTGGAGAATATGTATCGACTATATTGATTTGAACAAGGCATGTCCGAAGGACTTCTACCCACTTCCGCATATTGACCAGTTGATTGATGCCGCATCGGGGTATGGGCTGTTGAGATTCATGGATGCCTTTTCGGGGTATAATCAGATTTCGATGCATAAACAGGATATCCCAAAGACTGACTTTATAACGCATCAGCTAATATGGGTGTATAAGAAGATGACGTTCGGACTGCTAAATGCCGGTGCCACTTACTAGAGGATGATGAACTACATATTTCGGAAGCATTTGGGCCGAAGCATGGAAGTCTCTGTGGATGATATGATAGTAAAGAACCCATCCTTTCAGTAGCATTTGGATGACCTAGAGGACTGTTTTCAGACAGTTAGAGAGCTCCATCTACACCAACTGTGAAATTGCCGACAACCCTCGAGCCGCATACCCCCACCGGTCAAATCGCCGATCGCTTTGACCCTTGGTCCATCCGATTGTATCTCGGTCGTTCCCTCGAACTCTTGGTTAGCCGCCGGTCGACGCTTCTCCCTTAGCCCAACCGGTCGATTCCCTCACATCACCGCGCCGACCTCCTTTCCCCGTCCGTTCGATTGATCGATGGCTTGGGACTGATAGGTTCTCAGCCCTGCTCTGCACTCAGTCAATTTTGTTTTTTGGAATCGATATGCTCGGTTGTCTGATTTGAGGATTTGAGGTTGCTCGGTTTATCCCCCAAATCAACCGGTAGATTACACCAAATAAAAATGGATCCAATCCGGCTAAAAGGAAAAGGAATAGGTTTAATCCGGGTGGAAAGGGTTTGGGCTCAACCCAATAGGGTTGGGCCGGCTGAATGAATAGGAAGCGGCCCAATAGGAATTAATAAGGGAATTTGGGTCCAAATCAGAAATAAATAAAAAGAAATGGGCCAATCCAAATGAAAGAAAGGTGACCCAAATTAAATTAACAATATTATATTCTAATATTTAAATTAAATAACTAATTCAATTAATTAATTATTTAAAATATTTGTTTCAACAATAATTTCTCGTTCGAATTATTTAAATCCGATAATAGTAAATGAAATTATTTATTAATTTCCCCCCCATTTTCTTGCAAATCAATTCTTAGGGTTAACTCATTAATTTATTCGAACTATCAGTGAGTCCCTTTAATGCAAAGAAAATTCTTGGACCATATAATTATATAATTAAATAATAATGCTTACATAGATCCAATTAAGTCCGAAAAATTATATAAAAATGAATTTCATATATCAAAATAATTTGATACCAAGTTTAAATTTCTTGGACATTACATCCTCTCCCCCTTATAAAAATTCCGTCCTCGGAATTTCAATCTAAGGTTACCCAAATAACTGCGGGTAATTTGCTCTCATCTTCTCTTCGAGTTCCCACATGGCTTCTTGCACTGCGTGATTCCTCCAGAGTACTTTAACTGAATGAATAATCTTATTCCTCAACTTCTGCTCCTTTCTATCCAGTATTTGGACAGGAATCTCCTCGTACGATAAGTCCTTCTCAATTTGAATTGGCTCATAGGAAATAACATGCTTATAGTGTGGCTTATATGGACGCAACACTGAAACATAGAACATGTTGTGAATGTGCTCAAGTTCAGGAGGTAATGCTACTTCGTATGCCACTTCGCCTATTCTCCTTAATATTTCAAAAGGTCCTATGAACCTAGGGCTCAATTTGCCCTTCTTCCCAAAACGGATCTTTCCTTTCTAGGGAGATACCTTCAAAAATACCGAGCTGCCAACTTCAAAGTCCCACTTCTGACGATGCAGGTCGGCATACTTCTTCTGACGATCCTGAGCTGCTACTAGCCGCTATCTTATTACTTTAATGATTTTCACGGTTTGTTGCACCAATTCTGGTCCCAACAATCTCCGTTCATCAACTTCATCCCAACATAACGGCGTTCGACACTTTCTTCCATACAATGCTTCGTACGGTGGCATGCCAATGCTAGCGTGATAACTGTTGTTGTAAGCGAACTCTACCAGTGGCAAGTGATCGTCCCAGTTGCCCCCTAAGTCCATCACGACTGCTCGGAGCATATCTTCCAAGGTCTGAATCGTTCGCTCGCTCTGACCATCAGTCTGAGGATGATACGCCGTACTCATTCTCAACTGTGTTCCCATTCTTTCCTGTAGACTCCTCCAAAAATTTGACGTGAAGCGCGGATCTCTGTCAGACACAATAGATACCGGCACCCCATGTCGCGATACTATCTCCTTCACGTAAAGTTTCGCTAACTGCTCCAATTTGTACCTGATCTTGATTGGTAGAAAATGGGCAGACTTGGTCAAACGATCTACGATCACCCAGATGGCGTCTAGACCCTTCTGTGTTGTCGGAAGTCCTACCACAAAATCCATTGTGATGTGCTCCCACTTCCACTCTGGAATTTCCAAAGGTTGCAACAATCCGCTCGGCCGCTGGTGCTCTGCCTTGATCCTCTGACAAGTTAAACACAAGCTGACGAATTCTGCAACTTCCCCCTTCAAATGCGGCCACCAATAATGTTGACGAAGATCTTGATACATCTTGGTGCTACCCGGATGTACCGAAAATCTCGTATTATGGGCCTCCTACAATATTTCTTCTCTTAAGTCTGGTACGTAGGGTATCCAGAAACTTCCCTCGAATCTCAACAATCCTGTGCTGTCAACCTTGTATTTCAACGTTTTTCCCTCCGATAGTTGCTTCTTAATGACAAGGCACTCTTCATCAAATTCTTGAGCCTCTTTTATCTTATCCAGTAGAGTTGGACCTACTGTCACAGTGAACAATTTTTCGTCCGTCTCCATCGGATACTTAACCTCCAGTTCCAGACGTTCAAGGTCCTTTATCAACTCCTCTTGAACTGTCAGCTGCATCAATTTCACCTTGCCTTTTCTGCTTAAGGCATCAGCCACTACATTTGCTTTGCCCGGATGATACAGAATCTCACAGTCGTAATCCTTGATCAATTCTAACCATCGGCGCTGCCTCATGTTCAGCTCTTTCTGAGTGAAGATATATTTCAGACTTTTGTGATCTGTATATATCTCGCACTTCTCCCCGTATAGATAGTGCCTCCAAATCTTCAAGGCGAAAACTACCGCGGCTAACTCCAGGTCATGAGTCGGGTAACCCTTCTCATAGTCCATCAGCTGACGTGATGCGTACGCAACAACCTTGCCGTGCTGCATCAGCACACAGCTGAGACCTTTGTGTGACGCATCGCTATACACTACGAAACCCCCAGTGTTGTCGGGTAAGGTCAACACCGGTGCTTGGCTAAGCCTCTTCTTCAGCTCCATGAAACTTTTATCGCATTTCTTCGACCAAACGAACTTAATTATTTTTCTGGTGAGATTAGTCAACGGCGATGCTATCTTTAAAAAATATTGTATGAATCGCCGATAGTATCCTGATAATCCCAAGAAACTCTGGATCTCCGTTGGCGTCTTCGGCTGTTCCCAATTAATAACTGCTTCTACTTTTGCTGAGTCCACCGAAATGTCGTTTTTGTCGATGACGTGACCCAGAAATTGCACCCTCTGCAACCAAAACTCACACTTAGAGAACTTTGCATACAACTTCTCTCTCCTGAGAGCTTCCAATACAATCTTCAAATGTTCAGCATGCTCTTCCTCTGACCCTAAATACACCAGAATGTCATCGATGAATACGACTACGAACTTGTCCAAGTACTACTTGAACACTCTGTTCATCATATCCATAAATGCCGATGGCGTATTCGTTAAACCAAATGACATTACCTGAAACTCAAAGTGCCCATAACGAGTCCTGAATGCAGTCTTCAGGATATCTTCCTGCCTCACCTTCAGCTGATGATAGCCTATTCTTAGGTCAATTTTTTAAAAGTATTTCGCTCCCTTAAGTTGATCAAACAGATCGTCAATTCTCGGAAGCGGATACCTATTCTTAATCGTAACTTTGTTCAACTCCCGATAGTCGATACAAAGCCTCATAGAACCATCCTTCTTCTTTACAAACAGAACTGGCGCTCCCCATGGGGACACGCTTGGTCTGATATAACCTTTATCTAACAGTTCCTGCAGTTGAACCATCAACTCTTTCATTTCTACAGGTGCCATTCGATACGGCGGCTTCGATATTGGTGCAGTTCCCGGCACCAAATCGATAATGAACTCGATTCCCCTGTCCGGCGGTAGTCCCGGAAGCACATCTGGGAAAACATCGACGAATTCCCTCACTATTGGTATTTGACTCATCTCATCCCTAACTTGGCGAGTATCAACCACATGGGCCAAATAACACACGCAACATTTTTTGAGCAATTTCTTTGTTTGCATTATGGTAAGACAACAAGATTATCTCGGTGACTTACTACCGTAAAATACCACCTTTGACTTATTAGGAGTCTTTAGGCGCACACACTTTTCCTTACAATCAATAACTGCTCCGTGAATTGACAGCTAATCCATTCCCAGGATTACATCAAACTCTCCCAGCCGAATTGGTATCAAATCTACATTGAGCTTAAATCCTCGCAATTCAGCACAACAATTCCTATGAATGTATTCTACGGGGATAATTTTCTTGTTTGCTACTTTTACGTTCATATGGTGTTCTAACTTTTCACGAGGTAAATTTAACTGACTAGCAAATTCTTTGGAAACAAAAGAGCAGGTAGCACCCGAATCGAATAACACATATGCATTTATATTATTGACTGGGATGATACCTGACACCACGTCCTTGGATTCCATTGCATCCTGAACTGTCATGTTGAATGTGTGTGTCGTTGGCATGTTAGCTTGACTGGCTGGTGCCCTATAGCTCAGCCGGTTGTTATTCCCGCTGTTGTTGTTGCTCCGGTTGCCACTTCCAACATCGCCCTTCCTCTTCGGATAGTCCTTAATCTGGTGGTCGGGTGATCCACAAAAAAGCATCCTCCTTTCTGTCTGTTAGGGCACTGAGGAGCTATGTGCCCCGGTTGTCCACAACGGTAACACACACTTTTCCCTTTCATGCATTCCCCTGTGTGGTTTTTACCACAATTGCTGCACCTGCCTACTTTTTTCACCTCCCCTCCAGATTTGTTCCCTCCGGATGACTGACTCTCGGTCCATTTGCGTTTATTGGGGTTACTGCCCCCGCTGCTCCCTGCCTTCGGGCCCTCATGACCCTTCTTTTTTTCTTGATTGTATTTAGCTAGGGCCTCACTGCCACCCTCTGCAATGATCGCCTTTTCCAACAGTTCTGCAAATGTTTTGATTTTTAACACTGCAACAGAACGGTATACCCATGGTTTCAACCCTAGCTCAAACCTACGAGCTTTCCTTTCCTCTGTGCAAACTTGATGAGTTGCAAACCATGCCAACTCGTTAAATCTAGCTGCGTACTCAGCCACGGACATACTTCCCTGCTTCAGCTCCAGAAACTTGACCTCCATCTCTTGTTTCATGCTCTCTGGAAAGTAGTTTTCCAGGAACATCTCTTTAAAGCGTTCCCATGCGACAATGCCTTCTTCACCTCGGCCCCTGTTGGCCTTCCACCAATAGTTAGCCTCGCCTTTTAGCATGAAGGTGGCAAAAATTATTTTCTGTTCCTCTGCCACCCGAGCGACCTCGAAGACCTTCTTTATCTCATCGATCCAGGTATGTGCTTCTATCGGGTTAAGAGTTCCCTTGAACTCGGGTGGTCCAACCAGTTTGAAATCCTTGAAAGTGGCCAAATGATGCGCTGGCTCGGGTGCTGGTTGGGTGCCTACAGGTGGTGGTCTTGATTGCATGGCTTCTGTCAGCGTCTCAGCGAACATTCTCATTGGATTGGGTTAATCCCCAACCTCGCTTTCTGACTCTTCAACCCGCTGGTTACGTGGTCGTCTTCTCGGCGGCATGATTTGAATAAGGAAAACCGCTGACTTTTACCTATAGTTTTATATTTGACACAATATGTCATTGAGATCAGCAATCAAGAGTAGAAACATTTATTAACACATTTGATTTAAATGAAACAACTGCATTTATATTTATATACCACTGTTTTGTTACAATCAGACTAAACCTGTGACATACTTCTATAAATGCGCTACTGCATGCCCTATCAATCATTAACCATTTCCCCTGATACAAAAAGTGGGGAATAATAACTGACCATCCCTCATAACAGACAAAAGTTGGGGTGTAACTGCTACCCTAATCATGTAATAAGATATAAAGGTTCACAACACAATCATGTCCCTAACCTAACAAAAAGTGGGACCTACTGTCCTAAAACAAGACAAGACAATCACCCTAGCACGTCACTACATGTCGTGACGGATCCGTGCCTGCTGACCTGAAGAAAATGCTCCACCCATGACCTAGCGACGAACTGAGCGGCTAGACTCTCCTATCTCAGTCTGAGGCCTCCTATAGGCTGCATCCAAGGCAAATCCCAAGGTCTCGATCCTCACTGCTCCGGCCTCCAACTGGTCCTCTAACTGATCAACCCTTCTGGCTTCTCTGACCCAAGCATCTCTAACTCGCATCCTCCCAGCAGTCTCCAGCCCAAACTCGAACTTCATGGCCTCCTGCTTGGCCTTTAGATGGGCCATCTCCATGTCCTTCTGTTCCAATCTCTCTCTCAGCTCAACATTCCTGGCCACCATTTGATGTAGCAATGGTCCAATCTACTGCGTTGAGGTCTCATAACCCTGCAGCTGTACCTTCAACACTCCCAGCTCATGCTCCAACTGATATGCTAGCTCCCTATATTGATCCTCCCTGATCTGGTGGGTCTAGTTCTGCTCCTCCAGATGAGCTACCCGGTCCTCCAGCTCCTCGTTCCTACTGGTCAGTCCCTCTATGATATCATCTGCAGTAGAGCCCATGCCATCAACATAAGTAGGTGGCTCATCACCGTCAGTCTCTGGGTCCTCCTCACTATCATCCGGGTCCTGACTGCCGGACCTCATTACCCTACCTATAACAGACTCTGGTAGATCCCCCCGATAGTCCTCCTCTGGTTCGGGCCCGTCCAGTGGTACTCTTGGGACAATAGGTGCATAGCCCACTAACTGCTCGGTAACCACAAGTATATCTGTGAATACCTCCTCCTAAACTCCACTGGTCCCTCCTATGTCAGCCATCCTACAAACACAGACAGAGACAACAATGTCAGTATCATAATAAAATACATTCATCGATAAAATGAAAAGATATTTTATCATGTACAACTCGGCTTGGCAGATTTCCACAATCCACCCCCAGACAAGGCCATTATCTAAATCTCCTTGATTCATATCCTAGCGTACTCAATACGAGTTTACATATAAGGTCATAACCTAGGTTTAGCGTTCCTAAAGTTTATAACCTACAGCTCTGATACCAACCTGTGATGCCCCCAAATTCGGGTCTCCAACTACCCGGATCCGGTCATCACGATCCAATACAACATTCACCTCCAACAACATACATCGACTAAAATGCGGAATATAACAAACATATGCTATTCATTAGAAAGGTGTTACTAGTCCCAAGATACAATAACCTTAGATACTTGACATAAATCCATACCCCAAATAACTATTAGGGTTTAAATTGCATTAATAATAATTTACTACACTTATGATAAAATCAGCTACGTGAAGCCTATCACTTCATCTTTTCTTTCCCTTTGCTCTTTCCTGATGTCTCGGGTTTAGCTGCAATGGAGTCATAATATAGCAAGGGTGAGCAACGAATTTGCTCAGCAAGTTTAAAGTACAACAATAAGGGATATATCATGATGAAGGGAATATAGAAAGAGAATTCAACAATATAATTATCTAAAGCAAGAACAATAATTACTTTTAGAACAGTTGATAGTCAAGTAGACTTGAACAATAACTTCCAAAGGAGTCAATAGCTAGTTGACCCTCTGGTTACTGGCTACAGAATAAGTACTTGAGGGGATCAGCCTCGCGTACGCTATGTATATGCATAACATTTAACTCTGTTGTTTGTACCTTATATACGGTACCTGGGGTATTCTCCTATAATAAAAGGGGTGTTCATTTAGTCTAAGAATCCTTACCATCGATTGGTTCGGATAGCTTTTATAAATTCTCACATACTTGCCTGACCGAACAAGGGTTCAGACTTAATCATGAATAGTTCGTGAATTTCGGAACTTTAATAAATGTACGAATTCAAATGCACTGAATGCGAGTGTCAATAATATTGATGTGGAATAACTATAAATTAATTAAACCACTTAAGCATTCTTAGAATAAAATTTCAAGCTACAATGCAATAGAAGCCTGCTCAATTGAAAAGAAGCTTGCAACAATTAAAGTTTCGGAATAGAGAACTTACATTCAATATACTGAAAGAATGAAGTTAGGGAACTTGCTTGTTTGCTCAGCTACAAATAAAGTTTAGCTTTAATTAATTGACCTTGGATGACCTATCATATGATAAAGTCGATTTATCCATTAGCATTGCACAACTGTATATCGATACACTCACTTATTCTATTTATTTAGCAGATAACAATTCACCATCTACATTTAGTTACTATTTAACATTAGCTAAACAGAAATGAATTAATGACCTTTAGCTATTACAATAAATGATAGCTAATCGTGATTACTTATTCTTTGAATACTCAGATTATTACCCTTATTTGTCTCTAAATATGGGTTAATAATCCTTATTTATGAAAATAAATAAATAATTTACTATGCCTTACTAACTAATAGTGACTAGTTTATAAGTCATTTAGTTTTATTTGCGCTTAATTACTATTCACCTTAAGAGTAATTGAGTAATTATTATTCCTTGTTCCTTATTCTACATTAATTAAATACCTAATGTATTAATTCACACACACTTAATTATTATTTAATATTAATAATCATTAAGTATTTATTATCTTTATTTATTAAGGGCCAAAAATAAATAATTAACTTATTAATCTCACTCATACTTAATCATTATTTCAATAATAATTAAGTAATTGTTATCCTTATTAGCCTTATTCTTACCTAATTATTATTAATTGAATCAAATATTTATTATCTTTATTTATTATTTAGTGATAAATAATAAATAATTAATTTATTAACTTCATTCATACTTAATTATTATTTAATATTAATTAAATAATAATTAAATATTTATTATCTTTATTTATTATTTTATTGTGAAATAATAAATAATTATTTATTAACTTTATTCATGCTTAATTATTATTTAATATTAATTAAATAATAATTAAATATTTATTATCTTTATTTATTATTTATTGATAAATAATAAATAATTACTTATTAAGTTTATTCATACTTAATTATTAATTAAATAATAATTAAATATTTATTATCTTTATTTATTATTTATTAATAAATGAATAATTATTATATTAGTGCCTTATTAATTCAAATAATGACTAATAATTAATCCGATAGTATTACTTCTAATTACTATTAATAATGGTTAAATAATTATTAACCCTGGTTCATTGTTGTTTGAACAACCCAATTAATTACACAACCAATTTGGAAATTACTGCAATTTTTCCTATTATTACTAATGATACTAATCCTATGTTCATTTACTCCTGCTACAAACAGCAGCCACAAAATCACATAAATAAACAAGCTCCTGCAAATCTTGTTTCAAGCCAACTAAGCAATGGTTCAACATAGTAAGGAAATAACAATACTGATTCCAGTTTTCTATGAATGGCCCCAAAATTGATTTTCATAACAACCAAAACCAATTCCTGCAAAATTTTATTTCAATTGTCCAGTTCATTACCCAACACAACAGGGAAAACTCCCATCAGATTTATAGCCCAAAAAAAAAATAACAAAGCTATCGACAGAAAATTTTCAAAATGAAGAACGGTTTTCGTTCAAGCATTTTAACAACCACTTGGTGGGCATACAAGGGTTCAACACTGACCTAATCATTGTACAAAATCGAAGCTGCCAGAACCTATGGTTCCTTAGTATACACCAAATTTCCAATTCACATAACAATGCAATACAACCCAAAACAATGTATAATATAACCAACACAATGTATAATACAAACCAACCCAGAAGGAAAAATAAAATAAAGCAACTCAGTCGCTCACTGATATACCTTGCTACCGATCGAATTGCAGTTTTTCTTCTTCTTCCAAAATAGGTGGTGTAATCGGACATTCCCTATCGGACTCCCCTGTTCCCTCTCTCTTGCTGCGATTTCTATTATTATTATTATATTTTTTTTTCACAAAGCAAAGAAAATCGGCATCTTTGGCTAGGGCTTGGGTTCCAATTTGTAGAGATTTGTTTACCCAATTAGCTGGGTATTACCTTAATTATTCAATCAAAGTCGAACGGTAGGAGGGAGGGGCTGTCGATCGGTTGTCTAAGTCAAGCTCCATCTACACCAACTATGAAATTGCCGGCAGCCCTCGAGCCGCGTACCCCCACCGGTGAAATCGCCGGTCGCTTTGACCCTTGGTCCATCCGATTGTTGCTCGGTCGCTCCCTCGAACTCTTGGTTAGCTGTCGGTCGACGCTTCTCCCTTAGCCCAACCGGTCGATTCCCTCACATCACCGCGCCGACTTCCTTTCCCCGTCCGTTCGATTGATCGATGGCTTGGGTCTAATAGGTTCTCAGCCCTGCTCTACACTCAGTCGATTTTTTTTTTTGGAATCGATATGCTCGGTTGTCTGATTTGAGGATTTGAGGTTGCTTGGTTTATCCCCCAAATCAACCGGTAGATTGCACCAAATAAAAATGGATCCAATCCGGCTAAAAGGAAAAGGAATGGGTTTAATCCGGCTGGAAAGGGTTTGGGCTCAACCCAATAGGGTTGGGCCGGCTGAATGAATAGGAAGCGGCCCAATAGGAATTAAAAAGGGAATTTGGGTCCAAATCAGAAATAAATAAAAAGAAATGGGCCAATCCAAATGAAAGAAAGGTGACCCAAATTAAATTAACAATATTATATTCTAATATTTAAATTAAATAACTAATTCAATTAATTAATTATTTAAAATATTTGTTTCAACAATAATTTCTCGTTCGAATTATTTAAATCCGATAATAGTAAATGAAATTATTTATTAATTTTCCCCCATTTCTTGCAAATCAATTCTTAGGGTTAACTCATTAATTTATTCGAACTATCAGTGAGTCCCTTTAATGTAAAGAAAATTCTTGGACCATATAATTATATAATTAAATAATAATGCTTACATAGATCCAATTAAGTCCGAAAAATTATATAAAAATGAATTTCATATATCAAAATAATTTGATACCAAGTTTAAATTTCCTGGACATTACATCTAATAAGGTATAGACTCGCAAGAGTTTATGATTAGCTCACCGGTTATGACGTTATTTGGTTTCCACGCATTTTGAGAGGTTACGACAAAAGCTCTGCCTTGTACCACCGGCTTTGACTTGTCCGTGTCAGCCCTTGGTGTCATCGTTACGGCTGGACTTGATTTTGCTACACGACAGAATCGAGATATGTGGTCATCCTTTCCACAATTATAACATACCTTGGATGGCTGTGTACAGTTTGGACTGATGTGTCCCTCCTTTCCGCACTTGTAACATATGACTAGTGGTCGTTCCTCTTCCCTCGAAACTGGTACTGGTGTTGCTGCTGATGCTGGTGCATTTCACTGGTTATTGTTGAATTTTATCTTCTTGGAGTTGTTGTTGCTTGACTCACTCTTCCTATTATCTAGGCCAGGATTATCACCGAAGTGGTTACCATTTTCGACCTGATGATTCTCTCCCCGCTGGTTATCACTATTTTGATGATTGTTGCCACCATTACGATTATTATCGTAATTTTTCTGTTGGGTGTTGCTTCCTAGTTGTAGTATTCCCCTTTCTTGCTCCACTACTTGAGCTCTATCCACGACATCTGCGTATATACAAATTTTATGAGAAACGAGATACTGACGAATTTCTGGTTTCAAACCTCGTAGGAACATTCGTGTCATCCGTTTCTCAGTGTCCACCAAATGGGATGCAAAACGCGACACCTCGGCAAACTTGGCTTCGTACTGCGACACTGTCATGTTGTTCTGTTCTAGTTTGATGAATTCCACCTCTTTCATATGACGAATACTTTCCGGGAAATACTTCTCGTTAAATAATTCCTGGAACTCGACCCAAGACATCTCGAGTGCCGAGTGATGGGTACGTTTCACAGATTCCCACCAATGATCCGCTTCTCCTCGCAGCATAAAGGTGGCAAAAGGAACCTTTTGGTCGTCCATGCAACTCAGTACATCAAATATCTTTGTTAATTGTTTAAGCCATGCCTCTTCCTTGAGTGGATCTGGCTTGCCAAAAAATTCAGGTGGTCCCAATTCTTTGAACTGCTTGGCAGTGATCATCCGTACAGTATCAGCGTTTCTGCCAGTATTGTAGACAAGAGCTCTTCTCGCCTGGTTCTGTATGTATTGCATGAAGTTCCTAAAAAATTTATCATTCATCCGGTTGTTAGCATCATGATTAGCATCATGATGTTCTGAGTTTGCACCCGTATTATTTGTGGCTTCCTGATTTTCAGCCACAATAGTCTCATAGTGAATCTCTTGGTTTTCAGATGTCATTCTGAAATGTGATCACAAAACAAAGATTAGTTAAAGAAATAGACATACAACATCTTGTTCCTATAACCAAACCAATTAGCAAAAATAGCTTAGGTAGGACACACTAGCGAAGGATTTTACTCGTCTCTCCCATCCTAGTTGTAATCCCAGATCTCTACCAGAGATCATATCCCTAAGCTTTGATACCAACTGTGACGCCCCCAAAATAAGTCCACACAACCCATTTTGAGTCGCCAATAACATTCTATAAAAATACAAATACGAATTTTCCCATATACAACTAATATTTGTCGTGCAAAATACGACCAAACATATATTGTGACTTTCCAAACAAATATCGTACCGTATGGTACCACAGTATCCAAACCCAAATTATTACAATGCCGTAAAAAGACGGCAACACACGTTTTAAGTCTTCAGTACAATTATTATTAAACTATGCTATAACTTGATGAGGACAACCAATAACTCGGACCATTACTCCACTCCCCGGCTAGTCCCAGCTACATTTTCCTTTCCTGAGAAGAACAATGGGACAAAACTAAAAATGGTGAGCTCAAATAGCCCAGTAAGAAATATCATGACTAAGATAATGAAGAATAAAAATTATCTGTAGTCTTCAACAATAATAAATCAGAGATTTAAAGATATTATATTTGTTCAACAACAACAACAACTACAGCGGAACGAACAATCCATTAGAAGAGTCAAGTAGATTATAATATCTACCATTTTTTATAAATTAAATGATCACCACCAATATTTTATCCCTGTAACACCAATCAATAATTCCTGTTTATGAACATCCAAATCAACAGTTTATATTCAACAGCCTCCCTTTGCACTACGTGCCAAAGATATTTATTTGTAACATCACCGGTCATGATCATGCCAAACGCCAGTTCATCTTTGCATTACGGCCAAAGAGAACTTTCACCATACGCCTTTGTTTGTAACACCAAAAGTCATGATTATACCAATACACAGTTTGGTCAAAATCATGTCACGCCAGTTCATCTTTGCACTACGGGCCAAAGAGAACTAATACCACAATTTAAGTATGAGGATGAGGATGATGACAATGATACAGTGAGATTAAGGATAAGAAAAGCTCTATAATTTAATCAGTATCAAAGATTGACCAAATTACCAACACAATGACCAAATTGTGGAGTTAAATTCAAGAATGATATTCAAGAAATAATTTCATGCTTCAACTATAACGTATAAAATGAAATAGAAAGATTCAAGTGAAAAGATATTAGATGAAGCACAAACTATTAAGGATATTCTACTAATTTTCAGGGATTTTCTCTATTTAAAAATAAGGTTTTGAAAACAAACAAAGATTTCTTATCATAAATGGAGAAATGTGAAAGAAAAAGATATCCCTTAAAGAGTACAAAAGAAATGATACGTTATACAAGTATAACAAAATATATGAAACTGCAAATGGATTTTCACCCGTCATGCGATAATTCGCGTAGACAGGTTATTTCCACAAAAAGATTAATAAGTAATGAATACAAAGGGTTATTCACCCCGCATGTGTCAATCCGCACGGACAAGTTATACCCACAGATTACTAAGGAATGAATACAAAGGGTTATTCACCAGGTACGACACTCGTACATACAGGTTATCCCCACAGAATAATAAGGAATGAATACAAAAGGATATTCACCAGGCATGCGTCATACCGCACGGACACGTTATCCCCACAAAATAATACAGAATGAATAACAACCTTTATGAGTATAATATCACTTACGAACATGAAATCAAATGATATTATATATGAGTATGAAAGAAATGATATTCCCTACCTTTGTTAACAAGTGACTGGATGTTACTTTCTATGAAGTTTACTAACTTCGGATAATACTAGTATTCTCACAAATACTCACAATAGCCTAGCACATTAAGAGAACTTGAGAAATTTAGAGAGAGAGAAAGTATAAGCAATGAAGGTGTGAAAATTTCTTAAGCAAACCCTCCCTATTTATAGGAAAATCAAGGTGAGGGCATTTTGGTCTTTTCCCCAACTTTTCTTGGTTTATTACGCTTATACCCTTGACATATTCTTTTAATATCATCCATCCATTTTTTCTTTAATCTATATCATCCATCCATTTTTTTTAATCTATATCATTCATCCATTTTTTCTTTAATCTATATCATCCATCCATTTTTTTTCAAAAAGATTAATCCATTATCAAAAAGATAATTCCATTATCAAAACTTTTATTATTAATAAATCTATTTTTTGTATTATTGTGTTAAATGTAGTAATATCACATATAGCATATACTCGCAATACTGGCAACCAGATTATTCCCAAGAAAGAGGGGGCCTTCCATAAAAATGGCGCGCAATTAAATAACCCCTTTCCTTGACAGAATTTCTAGACATTGTCAATAATGCTAAACTATCATATCAAATAATATGTGTTACAGTGTCGTGACAAATAATAAAAAATATTATGCATATGCTACTGTAATAATTATTGAATCAAGATACTGTGCAATTGCTACTTTATCAATTATTGAATCAATAATTTAAAAATACTGTGCAACACCGTGTGCCTGTGAAATACCGCGTACTACTGTGAAATAACGCGTTTTATTGTTCTTTTTATTACTGGATATTTCAACAGTTAACGGTTAAAGTTTTGCCGCCAATTTCTATCACTTTCTATATCCGACAGTTAACCCGTTGTGGGGCCCACTATCATTGACAATATTGCCATTTCGGCGCCGTCGTACGGTACCAAATATAATATTTTTCGACATAAAGAATATTCTCCAACAAAAGGAATATTCCCCGATATACTGTTTATCAGATAATTTGCATGTAACACCCTTAACTATCATTTATAACAATTAAGCACTTCACTATTTAGAAAAATAATCATAAAGAAAATAATAAACTTTTATTTCATAAAGTCGGGATCTCACATTACATCTCACATTCTCGAATAAATGCTATGCCGTAATTAAAAATTTTGAAAACACAAAAAAATATTTTTAGCATGAATAGTGTTTTTACGTTTTTTCTTGATAAAAATATTTTTATTAGAGTTTACGTCTCCCTTTCCTAAATAAATGCCATAACGTAATTCGAAATGTCAAAAAACTAAAAAAAGCGTTGTCTGCGTTTTATGAATAGTGATTTAGCGTTTTTCTCGAAAATTTTTTATTTCTTCTAAAAATCCCAACACATATACATAATCACATAACACATATATTAGGTCAATAATCGACCTTTAACACATAACACACAATCATTCTATAAAAATATTTATTTTATTTAATAAATATTAAAATCCTAATTACAAAGATAAGTTATATTCTCGATCGTTACATTCTTCCCCCTTATAAGGATTCTGTCCCTAGAATCACAATATAAGGTTACTCAAAAAGATGGGGATAATTCACCCTCATTTGATCTTTGAGTTCCCACGTTGCCTCTTCAGCATTGTGGTTCCTCCATACTACTTTTACAAAAGTGATAACTTTATTTCTTAAGACTTGATCTTACCTATCAATTATTTGAATAGGAATTTCTTCATATGTGAAATCTTTTTCAACCTGAATAGGTTCATATAAAATTACATGTTTATAATCTTGCTTATAGGTTTGTAATACCGACACGTGAAACACATTATGTACTTTCTACCATATAACGCTTCGTAAGGCGGCATGCCTATACTTGCGTGATAGCTAATATTATTATAAGCAAATTCTACTAAAGGTATGTGGTCGTTCCACTTTCCTTAAAATCCATATTGCAGGCCCATAGCATATCTTCTATGGGCTGAATTGCCCGCTCGTTCTGCTTGTCTGTTTGAGGATGATACGATGTATTCAACTTTAGTTGTGTTCCCATTTGCTCTTGTAGAATCTCTCAGAAGTTCGATGTGAAACGCGGATCTCGATCCGACACAATCTAAGTTAAACTTAATTTTAATCGGCAACAAATGCGCCGACTTCGACAAACGATCCACTATAACCCATATAGAGTTGTACCATTTCTGCGTTATTGGAAGTTCTATCACGAAATCAATTGTGATGTGCTCTTATTTCTACTCCGGAATTCCTAATGGTTGTAACAACTCACTTGGTCTCTGATGCTCGACCTTGACTTTCTAACGAGTCAGGCACATGATGACGCACTCCGAGACATTTATCTTCATATTCTGCCACCAAAAATTCATGTACTATCAGAACTCAAATTCTTCCTTCAAGTCTTACTACTCCCTCATTATCGAGTTTATACTTAAACTCTTCCCTTCCAAAAATTTTCTTCTTTATCTTCTCACACTCCTTATCTTGGAGTTGTGCGTCCTTTACTCTGTCCAATAAGGTTGGATGAGTCTCTATCGTAAATAACTCGTATCCGTACACAGACATCACCTCACTTCTAAATCCATTTTAGTCATCTCTATTATTAGCTTATCTTGAGTCGTTAACATTGACAACTTCTTCCGACCCTTTTTACTTAAAGCATCCACCACTACGTTCATCCTTCCTAAGTGATATAGAATTTCACAGTCGTAAATTTTTTATTTTTTTTATTCTAACCACCTCATCTGCCTCATATTTAACTCTTTCTGTGTGAAGATATATTTCAGACTTTTGTAGTTCGTGTATATCTCATATTTCTTACCGTATAAATAGTGCCTCCAACTCTTCAAGGCAAACACAACTGCTGCTAATTCAGGGTTATGATTAGGGTATCCCCTCTCATAATCCTATCACTGTCGTGACGCGTACACAATGACATTACCGTGCTGCATAAGCACACACCCCAGTCATTTATGCGATGCATCACTATAAACTACAAAATTACTTGTATCATCCGGTAAGGATAATATAGGTACCTCACTCAATCTCTTCTTGAGCTCTTGAAAGCTTTCCTCACACCTCTCCGTCTATGCATACTTCACCGTCTTCCTTATCAAATTTGTCAATGGGTAACTATCTTCGAAAAAAATCTTGGATAAATCTTTGATAGTAGCCCGCTAACCCTAAGAAAATACGCACTTCTGTTGACATCTTCGGTTGTTCCCAGCCGATTACCGCCTCCACCTTCGCTGGATCTTACGGATATTCCATCCTTTTTCTTAACAACTTTCTAACTTTCATCATCAAACAATGAGAACGCCTCGACTATTTTCTACCGTAAAATATTATCCCAGACTGATTCGAGGTCTGAAGATTTACACTATTCGTTTAGGCAATATATCATTGCCCCGTGGTTAAATAACCAATCCCTTCCCAAAAAATACGTTATATTCTCCCAGTTTAATTGGAATTAAAGCTACCGTCATTTATGAGCTCTAATTTTTTTTACGCAATAAATCCTATGAATATGTTCAACGGAATTTCTTCTTTATTCACAACTTCTCTATTCAAGGGAGACTCTAGTGTCTCTAGAGGTAAACTTAAACGTCTAGCAAAATCACATAATACGACAAAAGAAAATAGATCGCACCCGAATCAAACAATACATATTCATTAATGATACCTAAAACTACATTTTTGGATGCCACGGTATCTTGAACCGTCATATATTGAAAGTCCTTGTGGTCAGTCTACGTGGTTGAGTTAGACCAGTTATGGTCAGTTTAACACTGTTATTCCCTCTGCTACCGCTTCCCCCGTCGGCTCTTTTCTTTGGGTAACTCTTTGCCATAGGATATGTCGCTCCGCAGACAAAACATATGGTATTCTACTTTAAGTTGGGATAGTTAAGAGAGATGTGTCCCTTCTACCCGCAATTATAACATACTGACTTCCCTTTTAAACACATTCCCGTGTGATTTTTTTTGCAATTACTGTATTGTTCGACCCTCTTTTTTGGGTCTCCCTGCTTATTTTCGGTATCTCCGGAATAATTCCACTTTCGCTTTTGGTTTCCACCATTTCCTCAACTACCCTCAGCCTTACTTCCTCCATCTATCCTCTTCTTCTTATTCTTCTTCTCTTAGTTGAACTTAGTTAGCGCCTCACTTCCCCCTTCGACTATGATAGCCTTCTCCAGAATAGATCCAAATGCTTTAATTTGTAACACGAATATTTTACTATAGAGCCAGGGTTTCAATCCTTGGTCAAACTACCTTGCCTTCCTCTCCTCTATGTCCGCTTGATGTGGAGCAAATCTAGTCAGTTCATAGAATGTGGTTGCGTACTAGGACACTGACATGTCCCCTTGCTTCAACTCTAAAAATCGCATCTCCATTCGGCTCTACGTACTCCTGGGAAAGTAGCTCTCAAAGTATAACTCCTTAAACCGTTCCCAGATGACCACTCCCTCTCCAGCCCGGTTCTGGTTTGCATCCTACCAGAAGTTGGCTTCTCCCTTTAACATGTAAGTAGCAAAAGTCGTCTTTTGCTCCACACCTACTCTGGCGATAATAAATGACTTCTCTATCTCCTTGATCCATGATTGAGCCTCTATAGGCTCGGTGGTCTCCCTAAACTCGGGTGGTCCTACACTTTTAAAATCCTTAAAACTGGCTACTTGCACAACTGGAGGATTTACGTTAACTCCAGTAGGGTTTCTATTAAATTCCCCTACCAATAAATCTATGAATTGCTGCATAGGGTTTACAGGTTCCCTATCCTCATTCTCGGTTTTTGGTTCCCCATTCTTAGGTTAATTTGCTGGTTCTTCATTTAAATTTCTCTCTGTTCTCGGTATTCCTCTTCCTCTCCATCTTGGTGGCATTCTTCTGTTAATAAAATATTTATTATTACTAATATTTTATCATTAATTTTAAAGCATTTTCATTTAATGCAGACACATAATCAACACAAAGTACATTTAATAAATATTCATATATATTAATATGCTTCTTACATACAACTTCATAGCATCTTGCTATTTACATAACCTATCCCACTATTACTTCAAAACGTGGGATTTACTACATTTATCCTACCACTTATATAAAAGTTAGATTTACAAAAGATGTATATAAAAGTTGGGATTCACATTACACAGATATATATATATATATACACACACACACACACAAACACACACACACACATGTTCATTATCTACACTAGAGTAGACCCCTAACCAAAGCATTTGTATGCTCCTTTTTGCTAATAGTTATTACTTAACCCCTACTGATAATATGTCGGGTCTAGCCTTCCTCTACAGGGTACGAATTCACCTTGTTCTGAACTTAATCAATAAATGTGACATAGGCACAAGTCATTCTATTAATCTTCCTTTTCTTAGACATTACCTCCCCATTCAGCTCCCGGACCTGATCTTCGGCCCTTACTCTATTAGTAATCTCGTCCTCCTAGTAGGACTCAATATCTTGTTTCTCCGTCTAGAGTTCTAGCACTTGTTCCTCAAACTCACGCACCCTATGGGTTCATCCTTCGAATTCACTATGGGTTCATCCTCAGAGGGATCTTCTTCCGGATCCTCCTCAAGTTCACTCTCAATGTGAGCCTCTACCTCGACTATCGGCTTAGGTAGTGGAGCGATTAGCTCCCCATATACAACATGAATATCTCTATACTCACCATCTCCTGATATCTTCAAACAAATTTTAAATCTTGATTAGCACATTGCAATAAAATATATTTATTATAATCACATAACAATATATTTTTATTTTACTTTTATTATTATTATTATTAATCAATGAATTCCCTCAATTCATTTCTTACAACTCTATATGAGTTTTCTTCACTAACTCCTCTAATTTCTAATTTCTTCAAGGTTATATCCTAAGGTTTCCCCCCTAAGGTTTATAATCCACAACTCTGATACCAACCTATGACGCCCCCAAATCCGGGTTTACCTTCAAACCCGAGTCCGGTGCATCATGGTACTACTCATTCAACATAATCTTAAAGATAGGATATAATTACTAAATTATTACAAACCATCTTACTCTAAATCCTAGGTTCTATGACCTTTACATGCTTAATACATTCTCATATGAATAAATATTACATCACTTTAATTAATACAATCCATATAATACGACTATTACATATAGTTTTCCTATTCAATCACTTTTCCTTTTCCTTTGTCCTTCTTTCCTGAACTCTCAACCCGCTCGGGTTTTGTTGAAAATATTTAATTTAAAGCAAGAATAAGCATTTAATTACTCAGCAAGTATAACTGTTGTAATAACAACAAAATCAAGAATCATATCTTCTTACTCTAAATATTTTAACAACTGAACAATAGTTGTAAAGTAACTTCGAATAATAGGAATAATATTTTCCTTTCGTTTAAAATATTTTTGAAACGACATATTGAGCGGTCATAAGACCTTGAACGTTTTATTTTCGTAAAGGTTCGATAGTAATTCGACTATGAACCATCTGGCTTACGGGCACGTATGGTGATTAGCGCAGTATATACACTACGTTGTACAACACTCTAGCTAAACGACTATATGCATTTGTTTGACTACCTCAAGGGTCTGTTGGGATTTTTCCGACGTAAAATACCCTATTATTAGGGATGTTCATCTCAGATTTGAATAAAATATGCACCGAAACAATTCGGGTTAGATAGTTTTACCCTACATCAATAATATTTTAAAGATTTATTTGTAAACCAATAAAGTATTTAAATCTTCATCTAGCCAAAACAAATGGCATTGACGTACATTTTAAACCGTTCATGAATATATAACTTTAAATCTCCAGTAAAAATATAATTAGCATAACTAAATAATTTGTACAATTATCAAAAGAATTACATAAGTTTAGAGTTCACACAATATATAAATATTGTGTAAATTATAAATTTAATAAAGTATTTGAATGAAGCTGAAAAAACTAGCATAATAAAATAATTTGTGGAAGTTAAAAGCTTGCAAAGAAAGTTTAAGAATACTTGCCTAAAGCGTTAGTTAATAATTACTTTAAAAACGTCCTTCAATTATTCTATACATTTAATTAATAATAACATACCAATTAGTCACATAAAGACTCCACATATTGGTTTACATTTCATTATTACTCATTTTATATTATTCGCGTTTTATAATTTAAATAGCGTGACAACCTTTCAAAAATGTCTTATGGCATCGCGGCGTTCGGGAATGCCATGACCCTCTTAACGACCACATATGGTGGTCATTATTAATATTTATTTATTTTATAATTTTCATCTTCTATAAGTTGGAATATTTTAGAACAATGTCGAAATATCGCATGTCGTTGTAAAACAGCACGACGACACGCCTGTGGCACGCCTAACATGCACGACACCGATCTGCGTCGCCTAACACGCCTCGACGTGCAACACGTCGCTCGGCGTCCCACGACACGCCTCGACATGCATCACGTCGCTCGGCGTCATATGGTGTCGCACAACGTTCGAAAATAACCCGCGACACACCCGTGCAGTACCACACGCTCAGATAACCCAGTGGCCCATGTAGGGAGAACCCGACACCTAGCAGCGATGCTCCAACGCCCAACCGCGCGCCCAGCAGCCCCACCGCGCGCCCCACTGCTCAACAGTCCTGACTCCTCTCCTTCTGAACCTCATAACTTGTTCATTTTAAGTCAGAATAAGTTCGTTCTTGCGTCATTTTCTTCCTTGTAAAATCTTCTACAAAACCCCCTGGGTGGAAAATATTTTCCAGACCCATTATCAAGCCAAAACAAGGTCCCCCAAAACCTTCGACGCCTAGTTTTTTGCTTTGGCAATGTTGACTACCCTTTTTCTGAACGCCATAACTTCTCATCCGAAGTCGGAATGAGTTCGTTCTTACGCCTATGGCTTCCTTATTCTACGAACTATAAGATCACTAGAAAATATGAATTTTCCAGCAACTCAAACGATTCAGAAAAATAAGGGGGTCAACTAGGTTTTTAGCTTTTTAACTAGTTTTACAAAAAAAAAACACCATAACTTCGTTACAAATGCGTTTGCCTCCGTTCCTAATTGGGTGATGTTTGTAACTCCTAGAAGCATGACAGAACACCTTAGAACTTAATTTTTGGATTTCGAACACCACACAAAAAGTGTCCCAAAACAGTCCACTAAATTGATTTTCCATCCATTAAGCATAGGTTTTGTGTTTTTTATTATTTTGTTCCACTTTTCATGCATGTACTAGGTAGATTGCAAGCATATACATATATACCACCTTATATCTTCAAGATCCTCCATGATCTTCCAACAAACAACAACAACCACAAACAAAGCTAGTTTATATAAGTTAGAAGAATAAAAAAAATGAAAACTAGGGTTTTGCTCTTCCCTTTCTTGTTCTTGCTTCTACTTCTTCTCACTTATGAATATGGATGATCCAAGCTTTCCCTTGTTCCTCCTCTTCTTTATCCACCACACACACACTCTCTCTCTCTCACTATACTCTCTTGTTTTTCTTTCTTACTTAGGAGAATTTGATGAAATAGGCGAAAGAATGCAAGTATACTTGAAAAGCTATATAAAGGCAAACAAGGGCTAGGGTAGTTTAGTTTTTTAGGACCTGTTGGTCGATTTTGTAACCGAAAAATAGGCGCAAGTATACGCAATCAACAAATACTATAGTGATAAGAGAGTTGTTAAACCCACAGGATATTATCTCTAATGTATCTCAAATACCAACTATATATCGTCTCAATTTTATTTGGACAAATGATGATTTGAGTTTTTTTGTTGTTTAGCAATAATTAAGAACTATGGAAAGCGTTAAGATAATGAAATCTAATATTAACAAGTCTAAGATCACAATTTCCCCCAACACTTCATTTAAATATCCTAACTCTCTCATTTGAACTAACTAAACACAAGAATTGTCAACCGAGAAATCACAATTACATAAACGCCTCTGTCGATGGTCAATTACGAATCTTCCTAATACAACATGTAGGTATTTGTCTATCCTACACACTATCAAGAGACCAATATCAAGAACAATTAACAAGACACGTGTCACTAAATCTCATTAACTACTCCTTCAATTACCAACTTTCGCATAGGAATTCATAAAGATTAGATTCTCAATTGGTTGCATGTAACGAATGCAAATTTTGTGATTGAATAAAAATATTTATTGAGTTATATAAATAGTTTTATTAATTTATTGAGCTAAATAAATAATTTATTAAGTTTTTGTGGAATGGGTATATGTTAAGTTTAATAATGTTAAATGTTATTTGAATGTGATTTGTTATGTGTATTCTAATTTAATTTATTAATTAAATTAGATGATGAAAAGGTTTATTTGAATAAATGATTTATTTGAATAAGAGAATTATTTTGGTATTATTGTTATTTGTTAAATGAAAATTATTAATTTAGTTAGTAAGATTTAATTGAATTTATTTAATAATAAGTTCAATTAAATTAGAAGTGTGACATTTAAAACTATATGTTATAATGATTTATTAAAATAAATGAGAAAAGTGTTTAATTTAGTTTTTCTAAACAAGGCCTTATGGCCTTTGGTTGGAAATAATGGATTATTCTATTTTAATTTAACCAAACAAGCCTTAGAGGCTTTTGAATTGTGTAACTGATGAGTTAATATTAGAATACATTATTATCAGTTTTTATATTTTTGTTAAAGCTTATCAGTTGTTAAAGAAAAGAAAACAAACACAGAGTTTAAAGAAAAAGAAAAGAAAAGAACAGAGCTGGAGAGAACTCTATGAATTTGAGAGTTGAGAGAAAAGAGAGAATTGAGAAGGAGAGTTTGGAAATTGAAAGTAGAATTTCTAGAACCCAATGAGTTTAATCAAAGCAATAGAAGGTATAATTCTTTTCCTCTTTGTTTTACTTAACTGTATATGGTTTCTAGTTTTCTGTAAGTGAACTCAATTGCTCAAAAGATGAAATATTTGATATAAATGTTAGAAAGCATGTGTTAGATGATTATGTGATGATTATAGATTAATTTGAATGATTAATCCATGAAATCATGTTTTGGAATTGAGTATTTAGTTTTAACAGAGTTTTATTTCATGAATGGTTAATATGTATGAAAATTGATGTTTTATTTGGTTATTAATTGGTTATTAATAATTGTTTATGATTATATGATGAAAAACAAGAATAAAGCAAGAAGAATGGTTTTAATTGGTCGAAAAATGAATTTACAGAGTTTAATTTCATGAGAATGGTTAAAACTTGAATATTTGGTTTTAACAGAGAATTTTTGATTTAAATTAGTTGTTTATGTGTTAGAATGATTAAAATGTATAGAAAACATGTTGGGTAAATGTTTTGTATCATATATGATGTCTGGGTATGTTTAATTTGTATACTGGATGATAGAATTCGAAAAATTTGGCCAAATTTGGCCTAAGTTTTCACTGGTTCGCGACTGTAGGAGACGACTGCCGAGTCTCTCGCCCCGACAAGAGAAATGTATTGGTAATCTTCGCCCCGACAAGAAATTTTGTTAAGGAAAAGCTCGCCACGGCGAGATATTTGTTCAGTAAATCCTCGCCTCGGCGAGGAAACAGTACTGAAATTTTTAAAAAAATTTATTTTCTTTGTGTTTTTACTATGATGATATAAACAAGTTTAAAACTTATATTAATGTATTTAATGACTAATGAATTGCCAAGATGGTTGTTAAACTAGTACTTGTTGATTATGGTATATAAAATGAGATATTATAATAAAATGGGATAGAAAGCAAGCCTAGAATGCTTTTAGTCTTTTGACTAATTTTGTTACCATCTTATAATTAAATGTATAGGTTGTTTAAGGATCGTGAGATATTTAATTTGTAATCTACGCTTGAGGCAAGTTCCTTATCTCAATTTATTACTTTTACGTTGAGCAAGTTGTTCTTTCCCTTTTAACTTGTTAAATTATTCAATGCAAGTTTATTTATATTGAGCAAGCTTATTTACCTTAGCTTATTGATATTCAAGCAAGGTTACTATCATGTTACGTACTTAAGCTTTATTCCAAACATTGTTTGTTATTCAAATTTCGAATATAGTTTCTATTGAACAAACTCTATTGATGAATTAGACTAGCAAACTCTTATTGATTCAGCTAGTCCTTAGTTGATGAGCGATTTCAAAGACTTAGAATATTTTCTATTCTTGTTCCAAGCCAAGTTTCTTTTGGTACGGATTCAGACGATAAACTGAGATGAACAACCCTAATATAAGAGATTACTTACGCGACAGCGTTAAAATGTTTGTGCACAATACATTGTACAAAGGGCTGATCCCCCTGAGTACAAGATGTTGGTCCATAGTCTATATGACTGTTAAAGGTTACAGTAGAAATACTTGTTAACCTAGGACATAGTTCGAGGTCTTGTGACCCTCAGATATAATCTCTAAATCTTGAAATCTATTTTTCCTTGGAATCAAGCATTCTAACGAGCTTTTAGACTTTGATCATTTATTGACTGAGATTCAGAAAATTATTACACCTCAGTTGAAATCCATTTCATTTAAATATTATTGTTATCGTATTTGTGAGCAATTGTTTGCTCACTCTTGCACTAAACATTGCAGCTAAGCCAGAAAAGCAGGACGAGTCGTCCACAAGTAAAGGGAAGGGCAAGTTGCAGAAGTAGCTTAAGACTTGTTGTCTATTTGATGTTATATGTAACAAGACTTGTTTAATTTTATGTTTTTATTTCGCATTGATGTATTAAGGTTAAGATAACCTGGGATTTGAATGTTTAATAGTTTGGTGATGTAACCCATTTTGGGAAGATGTTTCTTTAAGTTTGTTTTATTGTTCTTAATATTGGGTAGTTGGATGTGTTTGAATGAGATAGTGAACACCAAATTTGTGGGAATTAAGTACCTGGATTTAGGGGTGTCACAGGTTGGTATCAGAGCTGATAGGTTATGAACCTTTAGGTGGGGAAAACCTTAGGGTAGTAGCCTTTTAGAAGATAGAGAATATAGAGGTGATAAACTCTTATCGAGTTCTAAGGAATGGATTACGGAAATTCATAAAAGATAATAAGATGATTATGTGTTATGTGCTTATTTGATAATAAACTTATGTGCTCGCGAGTATTATCGATTAGTAATTAAAACTTAAAATTTTGTTGTCAGGATGACTGATAGAGGAGAGCCCAGCCAGGCTAGGGAGGAGGAGCCCCGAGATATTCACGTAGTTCATGAGCAGCTAGTGTAGAGGGAGCCATCCCCATTGATTATAGTTACAGGTCATGAGTATGAGCCTGAGACTGATCCTGAGGAGGATCCGGAGGAGGTCGAGGAGGAGGAGGAGGACCCTGAGGAGATATCACTAACCTCCTTAGGTGTTCAGATGTATGAGCAGGTATATGATCGCAACATAGAGTTACAGGACAGAGTGGAGGAGTTAGAGAGGCAGCTAGCGGAGCGACAGACTGCCTTGGAGCAGAAGAGTAGTGAGATTGAGGAGCTCGATATACGTCTTGGAGACGTGGAGTGGAAGCTGGTTCATGTAGAGAGTGAGAAGGAGGAGTTAGGAGAACAGGTTATGGAACGTCAAGCCACTTTAGAGCAGAAGGATGCTGAGATCTAAGACCTTTCATCACGTCTTGCAGAGGCTGAGCAGAGGCTAGCACAGTCTGAGTATCAACGAGGACAGCTGATAGCCAGAAATGAAATTGTACGAGATGAGTTGCAAGAGGAGTCAACTAAGCGGGCGAGAGCTGAGACTGCTTGGTTGAGGGAGACTAACCGCGTAGATCGTGTTGAATGTGAGGTGCGGTCAAAGAAGGCCAAGATTGATGAGATGGAGTATATTTTTCACACCACGGTAGATAGAGCTTAGGATCGAGTTCATCGTCATCCAGATATGGTGGATCGAAGGATGGTGACTCGTATTATGGAGTAGGAACGCAAGGAAGCTGTGCGCCGTAGGATGTCATCGTAGATTATGATTAGTTATGTTATTATGAAATCTATGAAGATTAATAAGTTGTTAATCCCAGTTTATATAATGGGATAGAATAATGATGTAATCCTGGAACTTTATGATTTTAGGATAGATGATTTGATGTAAATAACTACGATGTTATTTCTATTATGTTTTGAAGCAGTAATGAATAAAATGCGAAAGTTTATCAGATGTGTTGTATGTTAAGTATTGTTTATAAATGTTTAAGTTGAGACTTAAATGTTTTGTAATTGAGTAAAAAAAAAAATCTAATAACGCGAATTCTTAACAGTAAGATGCCGCCAAGAAGACAACCAACCCGTCAACAAACGCCTGAGGGATCTACAAACAACGAAGAAGCCAACACTAATCCAATGCAGCAGTTAGTGAATCTGTTAACTGGAGCATTCGCGAATCAATCCCAAGCTCAGGCTACGACCTTTAAAGACTTCAAAGCAGTTGGACCTCCGGAGTTTCACGGTTCCATGAATCCGATTGAAGCACAGACTTGGGTCATGGAGATGGAGAAAGTATTCGATGTCGCCAACAGTGAGAACCAGAAGATGACATTTGCAACCTTTATGCTGAAATCAGAAGCCAGCTACTAGTGGCAGGCGAATAAGACTCGAGGTGGCCAAGGGATTATTCCGTGGGAACGATTTAAGGAAATATTTTTCGAGACCTATTTCCCAATAAGTGCTCAGAATCAGATGGAGGTGCAGTTTCTAGAGCTGAAGCAAGGTACCATGACGGTACCTGAATATGCTGCAAAGTTCAATGAGCTAGCGAGGTTTGCGCCATATCAGGTCAACATGGATGAGCGAAAGGCTAGGAGATTTGAGCAGGGACTGAAGCCCTGGTTATATAGTCGAGTTTCGTTATTTCAACTGAACTCATTTACGGCAGTGTTAGAAAAGGCAATTATCGCTGAAGGAGGCAGTGATGCTCTGTCCAAGTACAATCAGGAGCAGAGAAAGAAGAATAATGAAAGTGAAAACAAGGCAAGTGGTAGCCATGGGGGCAGTAGTCAGAAAAGGAAATGGAATTATAGTAACTCTGTGGGAAGTCAGCAGGGTAATCAGAAGAAGAAGATGGAGGTGTGCAGCAACTGTGGAAAGAGCCATATGGGTGCTTGTTTGAAGGGTAAAAGGGTATGCTTCAACTGTGGACAAGAGGGTCATATTTCACCAAATTGCCCTAATCCAAAGAAAGGAGCATGTTTCATCTGCGGGTCGAAGGATCACTTTGCCCGAGACTGCCCTAAGAAAGCAACGACAGGTGGAGCCAGTGTAGGAAAAGGAAACAGCGGTGGTGGCAACCTTACTATCATAGGACCGGCACAACCCAACCGCCCTACAGCTTGAACATTCAACATGACGGTGCAGGATGTTGTGCAGTCAAAGGATGTAGTGTCAGGTATCATTCCAGTCAATAATGTTAATGCTTATGTATTGTTTGACTCGGGTGCTACTTGCTCATTTATATCCGATGATTTTGCTAAGAAATTAGAGTTACCCCAGGAAGAATTAGATTACCCCATGAATATATAAATTGCGAATAGGGAGGTGATTCCTGTTAAGTTTGTCCACAAGAACTATTAGGTAGATATTAAGGGTCATGTGATGACTGTCAATTTAATCCCAATTCGTCTTGGGGAGTTTGATGTTATTCTGGGAATGGATTGGTTGTTTAACCATGGGGCAGTTATTGACTGTCAAAAGAAGTGTGTGAACCTTATGACTCCTCAAAGGTAGTGTTTTATGGCAGCAAGTCGCCTAGACAAACGAGTTGTCTGACGATGATGCAGGCCAGAAAGATGTTGAGACAAGGATGTGTAGGATATCTAGCCTACATAGTCGATACCCGAAAGGTAGGTGTAAAGCTGGAGGAGATACCGGTAGTTAGGGATTTTGCGGATGTGTTTCCTGATGATTTGCCAGGATTACCGCCAGATAGGAAAATTGAGTTTGTAATTGATTTAGCACCGGGTATAACCCCTATATCAAAAGCTCCATATAGAATGGCTCCGGTAGAAATGAAGGAGTTGATGGTACAATTGCAAGAGTTGCTGGATAAGAAGTATATCCAACCGAGCGTTTCACCGTGGGGTGCGCCGGTATTATTCGTCAAGAAGAAAGACGGATCAATGCGTCTTTGCATTGATTATAGAGAGTTCAACAAGGTGACGATTAAAAACAAATATCCGTTGCCAAGAATCGATGACCTGTTTGACCAACTGAAGGGAGCAAAATATTTTTCAAAGATAGATTTACGAAGTGGGTACCATCAGTTGAAGGTGAGAAAGGAAGACATACCAAAGACGGCATTTCGAACCAGATATGGTCACTATGAGTTTTTGGTTATGTCATTTGGTTTAACGAATGCGCCTGCAGTATTCATGGATTTAATGAATAGGGTATTCAAACCATTTCTGGATAAATTTGTGGTGGTATTCATAGACGACATTTTGGTTTACTCCAAAACTCAAGAAGAACACGTGGAGCATTTAAGGGTGACGTTGGAGGCGTTAAGAAAAGGGAAATTGTATGCAAAATTTTCCTAGTGTGAATTTTGGTTGGAGCGTGTTCAATTCCTTGGGCACGTTATCGATAAGGACGGTATATCGGTAGATCTAGCAAAAGTGGAAGCTGTAATGAACTGGGATCAGCCGAAGACACTGTCAGAAGTGAGGAATTTCCTAGGTTTGGCAGGATACTACAGACGTTTTATTCAAGATTTCTCCAGGATCGCCACTCCGTTAACAAATTTAACAAGAAAATCAGTGAAGTTTGTTTGGACAGAGAAGTGCGAAGAGAGTTTCCAAGAACTAAAGAAAAGACTAAGTTCGGCACCTGTGTTGTCTTTACCAGATGATACCGGAAATTTTGTGGTGTACAGTGATGCATCACATAAAGGACTTGGTTGTGTGTTGATGCAGAATGGTAAGGTTATCGCATATGCATCGCGTCAACTAAAAGACTATGAAAAAGGGTATCCGACCCATGATTTGGAGTTAGCAGCCGTAGTGTTTGCTTTAAAAATCTGGAGGCACTATCTCTATGGGGAGAAGTGTGAAATATATACGGACCATAAAAGTTTGAAGTATATTTTCACACAGAAAGATTTGAATATGCGGCAGAGGAGATAGATAGAATTGATCAAAGACTATGACTGTGAAATTCTATATCATCCAGGGAAGGCTAACGTGGTTGCTGACGCTTTGAGTAGAAAGGGCCGGGAGAAACTACTTTTGTTAACTGATCAGGAGAAGCTCGTAGCAGAAATGGCTAAATTGGAGTTAAAGGTGAAGGGTTTGGCAGAACCTAATGAAAAATTGTTCCAGATGGAAACTCAACCAACTTTGGTGGACAAAGTCAAGGAAGCGCAACTCAAGGATGAGGAGTGTATTAATATACGCAAAAGAGTGCTTGAAGGTGAAGAGCTTAAATATAAAATCGATACCGAAGGGTTGCTGAGATTTGAAGGCAGAATCTGGGTACCGTCAGTATTGGCAATCAGAGACGAGATTTTGAACGAAGCTCATAGTTCAAGATTTTCGATTCACCCGGGTAGCACAAAAATGTACCAGGATCTTCGACAACATTTTTGGTGGCCAAACATGAAAAGAGCGGTTGCTGAGTGTGTTGCAAAGTGTCTCACTTGTCAGAGAATTAAAGCGGAGCATCAACGACTAAGTGGTTTGCTACAACCCTTGGAGATACCAGAATGGAAGTGGGAGCATATCACAATGGACTTTGTGGTAGGGCTTCCGACTACTCAGAAGGGTTATGACGCAATATGGGTTATAGTTGACAGATTGACAAAATCAGCGCATTTCTTGCCTATCAAAATCCGATTCACTTTGGACCAGCTGGCAAAGTTATATGTCAAAGAGATTGTCTTAAGGCATGGAGTTCCAGTATCAATAGTATCAGATCAAGATCCACGGTTTACATCAAAGTTTTGGAGGAGTCTACAAGCTTGTTTGGGGACGTAGTTGAGAATGAGTACAGCCTACCATCCTTAAACCGATGGCCAGAGTGAAAGAACAATTCAGACGTTGGAGGATATGCTTCGGGCATGCGTTGCGGATTTTAAAGGTAACTGGGATGATCATTTACCTCTGGTCGAGTTTGCTTACAACAATAGCCATCACGCTAGTATCGTCATGTCGCCTTATGAAGCATTGTACGGAAGGAAATGCAGAACTCCATTATGCTGGGATGAGGTTGGTGAACGACGACTATTGGGACCCGAGCTGGTACAACAAACTGCTGAAATTGTCAAGGTGATAAGAGCCAGACTGATAGTCGCTCAAGACAGACAGAAGAAGTATGCTGATCAACACCGACAAAATCGCGAATTTGAAGTCGGCAGTTTTGTGTTTCTCAAAGTATCTCCCTGGAAGGGAAAAATCAGATTTGGTAAAAAGGGTAAACTCAGTTCGCGGTTTATTGGACCCTTCGAAGTGCTGAAACGAGTAGGTGAGGTGGCTTATGAGGTAGCTTTACCTCCCGAGTTAGACCACATTCATAATGTATTCCACATATCGGTGCTACGACCGTATAAGTCTGATTATAAACATGTCATAGAATATGAACCACTACAATTCGACAAAGATTTGTCTTATGAAGAGGTTCCTGTACAGATAGTGGACAGGAAGGAGCAAGTACTTAGAAATAAAGTGATACCTTTTGTTAAAGTAATCTGGAGGAACCACAGTGCTGAAGAAGCAACGTGGGAACTCAAAGAGCAAATGATGCAAAATTTTCCTCAATTATTTGTTTAGACTTTATATTGCGATTCTGGGGACAGAATCTTTGTAAGGAGGGGAGAATGTAACGGACGATTTAATTGCGTTGCGATTCTGGCGACAGAATCCTTTTAAGGAGGGAAAGATGTAACGAATGCAAATTTTGTGATTGAATAAAAATATTTATTGAGTTATATAAATATTTTTATTAATTTATTGAGCCAAATAAATAATTTATTAAGTTTTTGTGGAATGGGTATATGTTAAGTTTAATAATGTTAAATGTTATTTGAATGTGATTTGTTATGTTTATTCTAATTTAATTTAATAATTAAATTAGATGATGAAAAGGTTTATTTGAATAAATGATTTATTTGAATAAGAGAATTAATTTGGTATTATTGTTATTTGTTAAATGAAAATTATTAATTTAGTTAGTAAGATTTAATTGAATTTATTTAATAATAAGTTCAATTAAATTAGAAGTGTGACATTTAAAACTATATGTTATAATGATTTATTAAAATAAATGAGATAAGTGTTTAATTTAGTTTTTCCAAACAAGGCCTTATGACCTTTGGTTGGAAATAGTGGATTATTCTATTTTAATTTAACCAAACAAGCCTTAGAGGCTTTTGAATTGTGTAACTGATGAGTTAATATTAGAATACGATATTATCAGTTTTTATATTTTTGTTAAAGCTTATCAGTTGTTAAAGAAAAGAAAACAAACACAGAGTTTAAAGAAAAAGAAAAGAAAAGAACAGAGCTGGAGAGAACTCTATGAATTTGAGAGTTGAGAGAAAAGAGAGAATTGAGAAGGAGAGTTTGGAAATTGAAGTAGAATTTCTAGAACCCAAGGAGTTTAATCAAAGCAATAGAAGGTATAATTCTTTTCCTCTTTGTTTTACTTAACTGTATATGGTTTCTAGTTTTTTGTAAGTGAACTCAATTGCTCAAAAGATGAAATATTTGATATAAATGTTAGAAAGCATGTGTTAGATGATTATGTGATGATTATACATTAATTTGAATGATTAATCCATGAAATCATGTTTTGGAATTGAGTTTTTAGTTTTAATAGAGTTTTATTTCATGAATGGTTAATATGTATGAAAATTGATGTTTTACTTGGTTATTAATTGGTTATTAATAATTGTTTATGATTATATGATGAAAAACAAGAATAAAACAAGAAGAATGGTTTTAATTGGTCAAAAATGAATATACAGAGTTTAATTTCATGAGAATGGTTAAAACTTGAATATTTGGTTTTAACAGAGAATTTTTGATTTAAATTGATTGTTTATGTGTTAGAATAATTAAAATGTTTAGAAAACATGTTGGGTAAATATTTTGTATCATATATGATGTATGGGTATGTTTAATTTGTATACTGGATGATAGAATTCGAAAAATTTGGCCTAAGTTTTCACTGGTTCGCGACTGTAGAAGACGACTGCCGAGTCTCTCGCCCCGGCGAGAGAAATGTACTGGTAATCTTCGCCCCGGTGAGAAATTTTGTTAAGGAAAAGCTCGCCACGGCGAAAGCTCGCCACGGCGAGGTCTCGCCCCGGCGAGATATTTGTTCAGTAAATCCTCACCTCAGCGAGGGAACAGTACTGAAATTTTTAAAATCTGTTATTTTCTTTGTGTTTTTACTTTGATGCTATAAACAAGTTTAAAACTTATATTAATGTATTTAGTGACTAATGAATTGCCAAGATGGTTGTTAAACTAGTACTTGTTGATTATGGTATATAAAATGAGATATTATAATAAAATGGGATAGAAAGCAAGCCTAAAATGCTTTTAGTCGTATGACTAATTTTGTTACCATCTTATAATTAAATGTATAGGTTGTTTAAGGATCGTGAGATATTTAATTTGTAATCTACGCTTGAGGCAAGTTCCTTATCTCAATTTATTACTTTTACGTTGAGCAAGTTGTTCTTTCCCTTTTAACTTGTTAAATTATTCAATGCAAGTTTATTTATATTGAGCAAGCTTATTGACCTTAGCTTATTGATATTCAAGCAAGGTTACTATCATGTTACGTACTTAAGTTTTATTCCAAACATTGTTTGTTATTCAAATTTCGAATATAGTTTCTATTGAACAAACTCTATTGATGAATTAGACTAGCAAACTCTTATTGATTCAGCTAGTCCTTTGTTGATGAGCGATTTCAAAGACTTAGAATATTTTCTATTCTTGTTCCAAGCCAAGTTTCTTTTGGTACGGATTCAGACAATAAACTGAGATGAACAACCCTAATATAGGGGATTACTTACGCGACAGCGTTAAAATGTTTGTGCACAATACATTGTACAAAGGGTTGATCCCCCTGAGTACGAGATGTTGGTCCATAGTCTATATGACTGTTAAAGGTTACAGTAGAAATACTTGTTAACCTAGGACATAGTTCGAGGTCTTGTGACCCTCAGATATAATCTCTAAATCTTGAAATCTATTTTTCCTTGGAATCAAGCATTCTAACGAGCTTTTAGACTTTGATCATTTATTGACTGAGATTCAGAAAATTATTATACCTCAGTTGAAATCTATTTCATTTAAATATTATTGTTATCATATTTGTGAGCAATTGTTTGCTCACTCTTGCACTAAACATTGCAGCTAAGCCAGAAAAGCAGGACGAGCCGTCCACAAGTAAAGGGAAGGGCAAGTTGCAGAAGTAGCTTAAGACTTGTTGTCTATTTGATGTTATATGTAACAAGACTTGTTTAATTTTATGTTTTTATTCCGCATTGATGTATTAAGGTTAAGATAACCTGGGATTTGAATGTTTAATAGTTTGGTGATGTAACCCATTTTGGGAAGATGTTTCTTTAAGTTTGTTTTATTGTTCTTAATATTGGGTAGTTGGATGTGTTTGAATGAGATAGTGAACACCAAATCTGTGGGAATTAAGTACCTGGATTTGGGGGTGTCACATTGCACACGGTATCTAGGTATATGTCTACCCTAAATACTATCAAGTTACCTATTCTTGGGGACAATTTACAAGACACACGTTACTAAATCTTATTAATCACCCACAATAATCTTTAACTTTCGCATGATATCATAACAAGGTCTTAACACTATAATCCATTCGTCAAGTTCATATAGGTTCCAACGGTAATTACTAGTTAGGTAATTAATAAATAAAGCACAAATTATGATATTCAATTCACAAATGAGTAATTATAACAAAGAGAGAGAAATCAATTCAAACTATGTGTTGAGTTCCATTAAAATCTTAGAACACAAGCTCTAGTTCATGGTAGTTAAGCAAACCATCAAACACAAGGTGTTCATTATGAAATAGAAATACAAATTCAAAGGAAAGTTAGAGGTGATAAAACCCCTTTTGAAGATATTCATGTGTTGCTTGCTTAATTGATGATTGTGGTAACCCGAAAATTTATAAGACTTATAAATAAAATATTGAATGATTAAATATAGGTTAAAGAATAAAACCTAGATTGGAAATAGAGGACTGATTAAATTTTTTTTAAGAACCTAAACGGTTTGATATTTGAAAGAATATAGAGATATTAAATGTGAATGATAGAAGAATAAGAATGGAGTAATAAATTTGTATTTTATTATATGTGATAGATATATGTATGTATATTTATTGCACGTGAATAAATTGTTATGAAATAATTTATATTACGAAGCGAATTCATTAGTTTAAGTATACAGAAATATTTTATACTTTAAATAAAGGATATTAAAATAAATTCTAGCATTGAATTATTTTAATAAAGAGAGAATATTATTTTAATTGTCATGTCTTATTTATTGAATAAATTTCTATTTTTGTATGGGAATATGAGTGAATATGTGTTATGTAAATTAAATAAGTTAGTTAATTTATTTAATTTAAGTGACTAAGAAATGAAAAGCAAAGCCAAGAAATAAGTATATTAAATTATTTATCAATGCATGTATTGAACACTTTGTGACCTACATAGAATAAATATGTGAGGGAATGAATATAATAATTATTTATTATTGATGGTAAATATTTTGTGACTCATGTGATGTATGTATGGGATTAAATAAATATATATATTGTAAATATGTATATATATTTATTTATTTTAGAAAAAGAATTAAAAGAAAGCCTTGTAACCTAATATTATATATTAGGTATGGGAATTAAATAACCTAAGGGTTATATTTATTGAAGATTTCTAGTATTTAAAATATATGCTAGTAAACTAACTTAAGAGATTTATTTTATTTATCTTAACTTATTAAATTATATTAACCTAATTAAGGCAAGTATAATTGTGTTATATAATTAAATTTACATGAGTAATTATTTAAAGTCCCAAATGAGTGGACTAGAAACTCTAATTAAATAATTAGGGTAATATAAAATTAATGTATTGGACCATGTTAATTCACATGGCCCAATCATTTTAATTAGAGAGCCCAAATAATAATTAAATGGATAGCCCAATCTTTAGCCCAAATGTAACGGATCTTCTAGATCATTTAATAAGCTAATAAGGAATTTAATAAATCTAAAATTTGGGCAAATAGAGGGGGAATGTACCCGAGCAAGGAGGGAGTATTTAGCACATGGGCATTGAAATTTTTTTGCCACCTTGCACATCTAACTCACCCACTCACCTAGGCTACTAATAAAAAAAATCTCTAGCCTTAGATATTGGAAGATATGGGAGATTTGCCAAGATTACAAGCAAGGAAGAGAGAGAAGATGAGAGTTATGTGATAAGAGTTATGAATACATATAGGAGTTATATGTATATAATTTCTCTAACTATAATAATACCCATCTCTTTAGCAAATAAAAAGTTTACTCTATTTCATCATTCTCCAACTAGAGAGAGAAAACAAAATAGAGAGAGACCCAAGGGGGGGATGCCGAGTTCTAAGAGGAGGAGGGGAGAGTTTTGTGTCTTCAAGTTTCATACCTTAGAAGAAGAAAAAGAAGAACATTCAAAACAAAAGGTTTAAAAGTTTTTCTAACTTAAACCCTAATTAGATCCATAATGATTTTTGTGGTTGTTTTATTAAAAAATCATGAGTTTATGTTCCTAAGCCACATAATAGAATATCTATAAGTTTTATAGTATTTCATTTTTAGATCATGTCATTTTAGGTGTTGTTTTGTTTGAAAAAAAGAAAAGAAAAAATAAGTGGACTAGTACCCCTAAATAGAAAATTTGGGGTTAGCTCAATTTTTCAGAAAATCCTGGGCTTTTGCAGTATTATAGTACACTGAATAAGCATTCTATATACTCTAGAACGGACTAATTTTGATTCGTAGCAAAGAGTTATGACCATTCAAAGTAGTCGAGTCAAAACTGTCCAACGAATTTGGAGCAGTCCCCTTGTACGAAATTTCTGGACTGATGTGTTCGGAATTTGGAAAAAGTCATTAGGTAAAAGTTGTAGTCCCGAAAGTTAGCTTCTTGTGGGCTCAAGAATCTCTCAAAAATATTTTGAAACGAAAAGGTTATGACAGTTTTAGTGAGGGAGGGTAAAGCTGGGAAATGAAAACCCTATCTTTTCCCTACTTTGATCATCTACCATTTGAAATCTATACATTCTTTTTGTGATCCGTCAAATAGGGATGTTAGATATGTAAGTTATCTAATAAACTCAAGTGGTAGAACTCAAATATATTAATCGTGCAAGAAATGGCAACTATTTTGGTGAAAGCAGTCCAGCAAAAAGAAAAAGGGATAATAAACTTTTACAGGTTAATTTCAAAAAGGGGCATTTTTGTTCACTTTGGTTAGTCTAAAAATTTTGGAAAAATTTGGTATGTTAATATGCTATGTTATGAAGGTCTTTTCCAAAGATGGTATTTTGTTGATGTATAGAATGAGAGTAATGAGTTTTACAAGAACGTGTTATTTTAAAAGTGAACGGGAATAACTCTTTATGTGTAACTCAGAAAATTGTAAAATTTTTACTGGAACTAGATGTTCATAACAGGAGCTTTCTTTGAAAATTTCGTGATTTTTGGACAACGAAATAATTTATGATAAATAGTGCCAGTTTTGACTGTTTTGGACCATTTAAAAATAGTAAATGAAATTAAAAGATTCCAGAAAAATATATGCTCATGAGGATATCATATACTGATATTTTTCAGAAAAGAAAATATTTTGGAGATGTTTTGGTATTTTTCATGCCTTTGTTAAATGAAGTTAAAAATTATGTAAATATGATTTTATTGACAAATGACCTTTAATATGATATATTCAGATTTTATAAGGATATTTTGGTCATTTTTAGTAAAATGTTATGTGTATGGCATTTTATGTTTGTTAAGATAAAAGAAATAGTAATCAATAAACAATTAAATTAAATTGTTTATGAGTTTATTAAATGATGAATAATATTATTAGATGAGTAAGATGTTATTAAATGACGAATAATATTATAAAATGAGTAATATGTTATTAAATAATGAATAATCTTAGTATTTGATTAAAATATTATTAAATTGTTAATAATATTAAGAAGTAATTTAAATATTATTAAATAATTAATAATATTAGATAATGAGTTGAATATTGTTAAATAATTAATAATATTAGACGAGAATTTTAAAATGATAATTAAGTGATTAAAATATTATCAAATGACGATAATATTACTACTAAGTTAAGGAATTATCTAATATTTGATTTTGTGGCTAAATATTAGATAATTTATTTTAAGAATAGTTCTATTATGAGTTCAGATATGATATGCTGATTGAAAGATCAATCTTATAAATGATAGGTCTTCAATAAGAGATTAAATTAGATTGCGTAGCAGTAATCGATGGACAAGGCAAGTTCCAACCCTAAACTTCTTACGTTATTGTAAGTTTCCTAACTCAAACTCGAGTTATTATGTTTCAAGAATGCTAGTGGTTTAATTATTGTGAATTATTCCACATCCATGATAATTATTGTTATTCGCACTTAGTGGAAGTCTTATATGTTTATCGGGTATGAAAAGTTGATCACCTTCATTACCAAAGTATTTGTTCATGGTCATTGTTGGCCACTCAGTATTATTGATTCAGTTATTTAAGTATTGAACTTTGATTCATACTCTTTCACAATCATTATATATTGTTAAAAATTCGAAAGCTTATTCTTTCTTTCAATCATGATATATATTTATTGTATTTAAACTTATTGAGCAAAGTAGTTGCTCACTCTTGTTATATCATGATAATATTTCAGTCAAGACCAAGTGTTCGAAGAAGCATAAAGTCAAAGGGAAAGTTGGAGAATAGTTCCATATGAACGTTTAACCATTACATTTATCTTATGTAAAATGATTATGTAAACCTTTTGAGTTATTAAGGTGTGTATTAAGTTAAGGTTGTAGACCTTGGGAAATATTGTAGAATCATTTGAAATAAACAATATATGTTTATATATTCCGCGTTAATAGTATAATGTATAAGAAGATGATGTATCGTGACGCACCAGGTCGAGGTTTGAGGGACCCGGATTTGGGGCCGTTACAATTGGTATCAGAGCTGATAGGTTATAAACCTTAGGTAGGAGTACCTTAGGCTATAACCATAGAAATGATGATAAGGATGATGAGGAATAAACTCAAATAGAGTTTAAAAGTGCTTAGAGATGAATTTGGGAAATTCATTATTAAGTAAAGAAAAAGATAGATAAGTTTTGAGAATTAATATAGTAAGTTGAATTTGATAATCCAACAAACTGAATTCGTTAATTCAGCAAACTGACTTCGTTAATCCAGCAAACTGAATTCGTTAATCCAGCAAACTGTATTCGTTAATCCAGCAAACTGTATTCATTAATCTAGTAAGCTGAATAATCATAATATAACATGATTAAAGGAAAAGATAAGAAGATCGTAAAACAAAACGATCATGAGATAGAAAAGAATCGTAATATAACACGATTATAAGAAATATCACATCGTGATCTGATAGATGATCAATCAAATGATTGAAAACTTTATAGGAGAATTGTTGTGCGAAAAAGGTATTAAAATTAGTACGAAGATAAAACTCATAAGGAGTTATAAATAATGGGATACGAATTAAAAGTTCGTATTGAGCAAAGAGCAAGATAAGAGTAGGATTATGTGGGTTTTCAATTGAGGACTCATGTTAGTGGCTGAGTTGTACGATTCCTTGTATGGGCGGAGAATTTGTGCTTGGTTTGAGAACCAATTAACTTCCTATATCGATATAGTGGTTGAGTAGAACAATTTCTTGTATGGGCAAGGGATTTGTCCTTGGTTTAACAACCGCTTAACTTCCTATATTGATTAGTGGCCAAGTTAACTAATTCCTTGTATGGACAGGGGATTATGTTTGGTTCAACAACCACTTAGCTTCCTATATTGATAATCATTGAAATATTGATGGTGTCGCACTATCGATATACATATGACGAGAATGTGATTCTTTTCTCATATTATATTTGATAGTTAGAGAATATAAGATTAGGTGCGAGTTCTTAGAACTCATGCTTATGGTAAGTTTGTGACTCATAATCATATGGTATATTTTTGATCCCCTAAGCATATGGACAGTCCTTGATATGTTCTTGGACTACGTATTGCTAGAACAAGTTCCTAAACTCATATTATTGTGGAAAGTTCCTGAACTCATAACGGGTGGTAAGTTTAATAAACTATACTGGGGTATAGAAAAGTTGTGTATTGAGAATTGAGGATTTTTAGTGTAGTAAGCTTTAAGGATGATCGAAAAGATAGAATTATTAAGCAATGTAGTATTGGAGAAAATTAGAGTTGATGGAGAAAGCATAGGTATTCCAAATCTTCTAGCTCTGCTAGATTTCAAAATTATTGACATCGTGCTAATAAAAGTATTTTTTTTAAATATTGGGTCAGATTATTGAACTAATGAGTTTTAAAAGTTCCATTATTTATATGTCTATGCTAATTGTTTCAGCTAAGACTAACATGATTTGAAATTATCAAAATGTATTTTTATATCATTAATACATCTAGTGCAACATGATAAACGATGTAGTCATCAATGAAGATTAACCTAGTGTTGGATGTAATCATAGTATCGTCAACCCACTATGGTATGATGTAATATGACAAAGTCACAAAATAATAAATCCTCAACGGACTGTAAATACAGTGCAGTATCATGACGTCATAAAATGATTTTCAGAATTTTAAATCAGTTAAAGAAAAGTCAATGTCAATTTAAGTGGCTAGACAAATATTTCGATCGATGTTCGAATTATTGGTATACGTCTAAGCTATTTGATTCGGCTAGACAAATATTGTAATGATTTATTAAATCGACATAAAAGATGTCAAAGTAAAGAGCAAACTCAAATGATGTTCTAATAAAATAGACATAATATGATGTTGACTCAAACATATGATACAAGTTGGTATCTGACACAAGTTGGTGTCAACGCAAGAGTCCGACACAAGTTAGTGTCAGGTTGATATAAGTTGATATCAAATGGATGCAAGTTGGTATCCAACACAAGTTGGTGTTAGCATTACGTGATACAAGTTGGTATCAAATTGACATAAGTTGGTGTCAAGGTAATGCAATTTAATATTAAACGAACACAAGTTGGTCTATATGATCCCTTAGCATAATATGAAAAATATTCTTGAACTCCTAGAGAGAAGTTATGGTAGCATGTGATGATGGAAGAGATCCTCATAGAAGGAGATAACATGTACTCGTTAATTGAGAATATAATCCGACGTGATTAGATAAAGGTTATATTGAAAACCTATTTTTGGGTAAATAAAAGGAGCATATATTAGTAGGTTGTAATTTCGAGGACGAAATTCTTAGAAGATGGGGTGGAAAAGGGGTAGTGGAAAAATAAATGATCGAAGCTTTCTAGACCAGAATTGCACAGAACACATTGTGGATCAACCGTGAGACCATAATTAATCAATCTGTCCTTGGTTCTTAAGCCACGATTGTATGCCAACCAGAGGAAAAAAGAGTGCCTCGGAGGAATACTTTGGTGCCAAACAGTTTTATGCCAGGCCTTGGGTTGGCCTCTCTGCCTTATAGATTCCCAAATGAAAGCAGTCCGTGCAATATTAATATTAGTACCATCCCAATAAATAGCATCAGAAGAATCAGGATCACATGGAAATGTAAAGTCAAAGTTACTACAAAAATCTATAACCGCAGAATGGTTTGAAGATGGCAAGACCCATGTAGCATTATGAAGAATACTGCTAACCGTGGTAGAGGAGCCCAATCCAGAATTAGAAATAAGGGGGTGATCAGTTCTAGAGCAAAGGACATTACCTGAGTACCAAGGATCAAACCAAAGACTTGTGCTCTCCCCATTTCCGATACAGTATCGAGTGTGCGACAAGGCCATATGACGAAGATTCAAAATTTTCCTCCATGTCCAGGAACAATCAGAGGGAATATTGGTGCACCAGAAATGCTTCTTATTCAGAAGCACTTTTTTAACCCATCCCGCCCAGAAGGAAGAAGAACTCGGATTTATGACTTTCAACAAAAGAGATATAAAAAGAGCTCTATTCCAGTCCGACAATTGCTTTATAGCAAGACCGCCTTCAGACAAGGGAAGAGTAATTTTGTTCCAAGCAACCTTGGCTCCATGTTTCTGCAGAGACGGACCATGCCATAGGAACCGACTCATAATGCTTTGAATACTCTTAATAGCAGCCGCAGGAAGGATGAAGTGAGCCGACCAATAAGCCTAAATAGCAAAGATAACACTCTTGAGAAGTTGTAACCTCCTATTTTCATCCCAACGTAGAACCCAAATCTCGGGAACCCAGTTCAGGAGGATGTTGGCACCAATGGTTTCGAAATCCTAAGCCTCCAATTTGTTTCTCCTCTTCAATTCTCTCTCTTTCTTTCTCTATTTGATTTACTTTTAAGGATTAGGTGTGACGCCCCCACACCCGAATATTTAAAATTCGCATTCGGTGCTCCACAATACAATCATTCAAACATATGAAACTATTAAATAACTAAAGTTATTACACCAGAGTTATCTATCTCAAGTATGACGACTTTTAACTAATACATTACATGATAGATATTGTAATTATACAATAAAAGTCTATCTATTCGACTATTCATTTAGTTTGCCCTTGCCTTTATCATTTTCGGACCCTTTTACTCGATCATGCTTAGTTGAAAACATTTATATTCAAAGAAAGAATAAGCGTTCAATTGCTCAGCAAGTAATAATAGTTGATAAACAATGCATGCAAGGAATAAATGTTTTCTCTGAAATATGCTTTGACAGCAGAATAATTACTGTAAAGCAACTGAACAATTTTAAATAACAACATGACTCATTTGCATTTTTGAAACGACATACTGACTTCTGATACTGAGTGGTCACAAGACCATGAACTTTTATTTTCTTTTCTTAAAAAGGTTCTATCAAAAATTCATATGTGAACCATCTGGTCTTACGGGCACAGTGGGTAATCAGCCCGTTATGCCCTGTATTGATCAATACTATCTAATAGAACATCAGTTGTAACGAATGCGATTTTTGGTGAATAACAAAAATATTTATTGAGTTATATAAATATTTTTGATAATTTATTTATTGAGTACAATAAATAATTTATAAAGTTATGGTGAAAGAATTTATGTTAAATGTTATTTAAATGTGATTTGATGTGATTATTCTAATTTAACTTAATAATTAAATTAGATAATTAAATGATTTATTTGAATAAATGATTTATTTGAATAAGATAATTTATTTGGTGTTACTGTTATTGGCTAAATAGAATTATTAATTAAATTATTAAGGTTTAATTGAATTTATTTAATAATAAGTTTAATTAAATTAAAAGTGTGACAATTAAAACTATATAGTATAATGAGTTATTAAAATAAATGAGAATGGGTTTTGTAACGACCCCAAAATCCATACACTTCAACTCTCCACATCGGTCGTTAATAATACATCTATATTCTAACTTTACAACATTAATCGATAATAAACTCAATAAAACGCGGAATAAATAAAAACTTTTCAGTTTTCTTTCTTTGCTTTCCCTGAATCATAACCTTTATTCAATTACATATTCTAGAATCACAATTGATTCGCTTCATCAAAGTTATAATAAAAATAAAACTTCAAGATTTAACACCCTTTATACAATGGATAATATTAAATATAACTCAATACAAATTTAACAACTCTACATTTGTTGCAATTAATACATTTTCAAATACATCATACCGAACCTTAATCATAGTTCAAAAACATAATTTAAGCTAAAATAATTAATCTGCATGCTTTACATCTGAATCATGCCATTCAAGCGGCAATTAACTTTACCTGGTAACTTTAACCTGCAAAAATAGTTATTTGCAAGAATGAGCTCGACAGCTCAGCAAAATCTAACAGTTTGCATGCGTCACATAATATATAGATAACATGCTCAACATCTAAGTCATAATCATTTGACTAAACATATCATGCATAACGATCAACACATAACAATTAGAGATTGAGCTCCATAACTCAATCAACATTCTTTACTCAACGAACACAGTCATATTTTGACTTTGTCGTTTCATACTTGTAACATATATGAAATACATCATGCTTCTACATCATATGATTAAAACAGTTAATCAATTAATTCACATAACAAATAGGAACTGAAAGACTTTCCTGGTTTATAGATTATCAATTACCATAACCAGCTTATATATATCTGCACTTCACGTATCCTACACGATATATGTAATCATGCACATCATTAATTAGTCACATAGTAATACTCAGTATTCATTTTACTTAACAATTCATAACCCTTCATTTTTATTATAAATGTTATAAACCTTCATTTTATTGTGTCTCACTTTAATCGACACTTAACCATTAGCTAAACCTTAAACTTCGCTTTACATTAAATGTATAATGTTTTTAAACATATAGGGTAGCATAGCATGACCAATAGAAAAGAATTAAAAACAATAAAATTTTCATTTCTGCAATTCTCGCCGGGGCGAGAAAATCACTACACAAAACGCTCGCCGGGGCGAGAAAATATAGTGCAACACTCTCGCCGGGGCGAGAAATTTGACTTGCTGAGCTCGCCGGGGCGAACTTCATGAAACCCAGATTCTGCAGTTCGCGAACTGCAGAATTTCCAGACCAAAATTTCCCAATTTCTTCATTTTAACAACAATTTAGATATACCCAAATATTATAATCGTTGTAGAATCAATACTCAGCATGTATACGATGATTCTAACAACCTAAATCAACCAAACTAACAAAACCCAAAGGATTTAAATCAATTTTTTCTTAGGTTTTCCAAAACTCATATATTCCTCAAAAACACATATTTTCAATTTAAAACTTGTTTAACATCAATCTAATTTCTGGAAATCTATTGTAACTTACATACAATGAATTATAAACACCTTCCAATATGCATATACAACAATCATTCATAATTCATCAATTAAAACCCTTATTTTATAAAACTCAAGAACACAAAAAGTTAAGAATAAAAAGGGTTAAATTATCACCTTAAATCCTTGTTTGTACTTGTGTAGATGATGAGAAGATGATAAGAATTACTCTAAAATCCTCTCTTGATTCTCAGAACTTCCAATTTCTTTTCAATTTCCTCTCCTCTCTAACTCTCTTCCTCTCCTTTGTATATTTTTTTTTAGTCTCACAAAATAAACTGACCAACTACGTGATTCTGAGTTGGGAGTTTCAACGGTTAAGGAAACCAAAGGCCACAAGGCCTTGTTTGACACACTCACAACAAAATAATTCATTTTTACCAACCAAGGGTCACAAGGCCCTGTTTGGTTTAACTAAAATTAATCCTTTTCCATTTATTTTAATAACCTTCTTATTACATGACACCCTTGTCACACTTAAATTAAACTTATTTTTATTAATAATCTAATTAAGCTTATTAATAATTCCCATTAAAACCTTATTGACAAAATTATAATTCAATATAGTCAAATTATAATTTTGTTAAATAAAACATTTTATTCAATAAAACATTAATCCTCTAATTTAATTAATTAAATTAGAATATTACTATTCTATTAGCGTAACAAAATACGCACCGACGATAAAATTGATTATCATCAACTACTCAATATCATCATACGTAAATAATTTTCATCAAATATTTACTCCATAAATATTCCAAATAAAATATTTATTCAAATCCATAAATATTCTAAACTATAAGCAAAACTCACAATCTTATTACATTTACATATATATTAAACTCCAATTTATTAAAACAAGTATATTCACATTGATTCACTATTTTAATTAAGTGAATCGCTCACATTATTTGTGAAACTTAATTCACAATAACTACCATTGTCCAGAAGACATAACAAGCAAATTATATTATTTTCTAATATAATTTTAACTTAATTAAATTAACTAATATTACTCAACTAATTTCCTTCTCATGGAAATTTCATTTAATCTATTCAATGGTTTAATTAACTATTAAATCTCGTTTCCCAAGTACACGAATATATAATTCTCTTCACATCAAATCACATATTTCACAATATATATAACACATATATACACATACTCAAACTCAAAACGTCACATAGTAAGAATTTTATTTATTAAATTATTATTTAATAATTTCTGAAAATCTGGGTTATCACAGGTTTTATTTTGGATAAACCAAACAAGGCCTTATGACCCTTGGTTGGTAATAATGGATTATTTGGTATTTGGATTTGCCAAACAAGGCCTAACCCTTTGTTTTTCTTTAACTGACAAATTGATAGCTAAGTTACGTTAAAGGTTAGTCATCAGTTTATTTTTTTTAAAAAAAGAAACACAGAGTTCAACAAAGAGAGAAGAGAACGAAGAAAATACAGAGAAGATGAGGAAAATTGAGAGTTTTGTTAATTGAGAGAATTAAGAAGAAGGGGTAAACTAAGGAATCATACATAGCTTGAAGGTATAATCTCTTTTAAATTTTGTTAGTAGTTTTCTTTTCACTGTATATGATTTTATTTCCATGAAGGAGTATTCATTTGCTAAATACATAAATTACTTGGTGTAATTGATAGTAAACATGTATTAGATGTTTATATGATGGTTATAAATTAATTTGAATGAGTTAATCCATGAAAGCATATTTTAGAGTGAAGTTTTTGGTTTTACAGAGTCTTATTTCATGTATGGCATATATGTATGAAAATTGATGTTTAATTTGATTATTAAACGGTAAATTGACATTTGATTATGATTATATGATGAAAAATGAAAAGAATGCAAGTAGAATAGATTAAAATGGTTGAGAGATGAATTTACAGTGGTTGATTTCATTGAAATAACTAAACTATGAATATTTTGTATAAACAGTGAATTTTTGGATTCTAATTAGTTGATTCGGTGTATTATAATGGTTAAATTGGTTAGAAACATGTTGGGTAATTGTTTCCTAGCATATTTGATGTTTGGGTAAGTTTAAATTATGTATTGGATGGTAGAATTCGGAAAATTTTGGCCTAAGTTTTCACTGGTTCGCGAATTGTAGAAGGTGTCAGTCAAGTCTACCGCCCCGGCGGTAGAAATGAGTTGGAAATCTTGCCCCGGCGGTCTCGTCTCCTAGGCGGTCTCGTCGCCCCGACGGCATAATTACACTAGATTTCTCGCCTCGGCGACAGCCTCGCCCCGGTGACGGTTTTGTATAGAAATCCACCGCCCCGGCGGTGGAACAGTAACTTGAAAAAAAAATTATTTGCTTTGTGATATTCCTATGTTGCTATGTGCATGTTTAAAACTTATATTAAGGTATTAATTGATTAATGTGATACCTCGATGGTTGTTAGAAACTATTTAATGAATATCAAATGACATTTGATATGTTAAATGAAATAGGATAAGAACAAATCCTAAAATGCATATAACCCTGTAACTAATTTCTGTTACCATTATATAATCAAAATGTATAGGTCGGTTAAGGAACGTGAATTATTTAAATCTGTAATCTACGCACGAGGCAAGTTTTCTTCCCTTAAACTTGTTATTTCATTTAAAGCAAGTTTACTTTCATTGAGCAAGCTTATTAACCTCAGCTTATTATTATTCAAGCAAGATTGTTATCATGTCAAGTATTTATATTTACTCCAGTCATTTATTGTTCGATCATTGATCGTTATTCAAACTTTGAATAGAATTTCTATTATACAAACTTTATTGATGAATCAAATGCGTTAGTGACTAGCAAACCCTAATTGATTCAGCTAGTCCTTAGTTGATGAGCGTTCTAAAGCCTTAGAATATTTTTAAATTGTTCCGAACCAAGTTCCTTTTGGTACGGATTCTGATGCTAAACTGAGATGAACAACCCTAATATAGGGGATTAATTACGCAATAGCGTTGAAAAGTTTATGCACAATACATTGTACAAAGGGCTGATCCCCCTGAGTACGAGATAGATGGTCCATAGTCTATAAGACTGTTAAAGGTTACGGTAGAAATACTTGTTAACCTAGGACATAGTTCGAGGTCTTGTGACCCTCAGATACACTTTTATCCTTGAATCTATATTCAGTTCTTGAGCTAAGTATTCTATTGAGCTTTCAGATTTTTGATTTGTCATTGATTGACTTCACAAAAACTATTACTCCTCAGTAAGATTTTTTCCAATAATCATATAAATGTTATTGTTTTCATACTTGTGGGCAATTGTTTGCTCACTCTTGCATTAAAAACATTGCAGCTAACACTGAGAAATCAGATGAGCCGTCCACTAGCAAAGGCAAGGGCAAGATGAGCAAATAAAGATGTTTATTCTATTTGTTTCAGTTCTTCGTAAAAGACTTATTTAAATCTTACGTTTTAATTCCGCATTAATGTAATAGAGGTTAGATAACTTGGGATTTGTTTATTTAAGAGATTTGAGATGTAACCCCTTTTTGTGGAATGATATTTCATTCAGTTTAATTATATTATCTCTATTATGGGTAGTTAGTATTAAATGTGTGGTATAGTGAACACCAAATCTGTGGAGTTGAAGTACTCGGATTTGGGGGTGTCACATCAGTGGCGTTCATCGTCACTGTCCCCAGGACGCAACATAAAATCTTCCCAAGTTAAGGATGTTCTTACTCAATCTGGAGTAAACCAGAATAAGATGGGTGGACAGTTCTGTTTATTCAATAATATTTTAAGACTTAATGTAAAAGAATTGAAATAATCACATCTTATGTCTAGCCGAAACAAGTGGCTTAGACAACTTTCAATCTGTACATGTATATTAAACATCATCAAATAAATATGCTACTATCATTTTCTGAAGCTGATTGGAATAAAAAGTCTTATTGCTTTGAATGTACATATACAATTTCAAATCACTTGTGTAACGTAACAAGGATAGGTTACTTGCTCAATAAAAGAGAATAGTTCATATACTTACTTATTTATAACCATTGCATAATGTAAATACGTAGGTTAGGATACTTGCTCTATAAAAGAGTAAGGTTTAGATACTTGCCTCTTGCGTAAGCTACTGTTTAACAATTTAACTTCTTCACGTAACCTACATAGTTATAATCATGTATAGGTACACATTAGTCACATATACTTAGTTCAAGTACCATTATGCATTCGCAAGGAAACTTGAATCACATACGTACATTGCACAGAGACACCAAGCATCAATGTTTACTAGATACACATACCTAGATACGTGTTCAAGGCACGTTCAGTTGACATTTCATTCTTAAAGTTTGTTTTCCTAGTATTAGGTGATTAATCTTAACAACATCCGAGCTGGTTTAGACATTCAATAGATAGACTAGTTTGAACCTCCTTATGCTTTGTATATCAAGTCATGGAGGATAATTAAACACTTGCAGTAAAATTCCTTTGATAGTAAACTGCTCTTGAAGTTCCGCAGCAGAAGCGTTGCGACGCCGCAAATAAGCTTAGGAGTGGTGTTGCGGCGCTGCCCTTATTCTTGACGTTCAGTAGTAGTGGCGTTGCGGCGCCCTAAATGACCTTCATACTGGCGCTGCATCGCAGTGCTCTGCATTTGATTTTGCAGGTTCTGCTTCTGCATGCAGTTAGTGGGAATCTAATACCCATTCAGTTCCACGCTTCATAGTTACTACATTATCATGAATCCAGACCACCTAGAGACATGTTTATACCTTTACACATTACTAATTACTTCATACTTGCATTGAATTCTTTCAATTTCTAAAATTTTGAACAAAGCTTTTCAGTTGGACATTAAATCAAATAGCTTGAGTGCGTTCATTAAAAATTCAGAACTCAAACTATCCTAAGCTTATGTTCTTCTAGATTTCTTATAGAAATCACATACAACTATCACAATCAATTTTCTAATTCAATTCCATCATTCATGGCACAACCCAATTAACAAATTATAAAAGAAAATTACCCTTCAAGTTGAAACCCTTGTTTAATTGCTTGATTAAACCTACTTAGATCCCTCATTGGCTATTCTTCACTTCAATGACACTTGAATTTCTTGCTTCTCAGATTGGATTACCCATTCAACTCCTAAGAACTACAGAGTTCCTAAGTTTTGGTTGAGATGAAGGAAAAGAAAATAAAAGTTTCACTACAAGAAAAACGTTCAATAGCGACCGGTACTTTCAGCGACCGCATTTTTCGATCGCTAAATTTAGTAATAGCGACCGCTATTAGCGACCGGACTTAAATCTAGTCGCTAGCTAATATCAGCGACCGCTTCTGGTCGCTGATCAGTCATTGATTTAATTTTGTCACCAAAAAATTTGGCGCAATTGTTATTGGGGAGGTTTATTGCGACCATTAAAAATCAACGACCATTAGCGGTCGCTGATACATCCACGTCATTAAAAACCAGCGACCGCGTGCGGTCGCAGATCAATTTTAATCTAATCAGAACCAGGCAGTCGATCATGTAATATCCCGAGTGTTTATAAGTTGAGTATATGATAATGATTTGCTTATAAGTTGAGTATATGATAATGATTCTTAGGAAGGTAATGAACGAGTTAAAGAATATGTAATACTTAACTATGATTAAGTCTATGCAAATGTTATAAAATAATAAAACCTGCACTAAGGTAATGCCTTAAGTTATTCAACAATAATTGTGAAAGAGATTTAGTGACAATCGAGTAAGGGAGGTTTCGTTGATTCTGAGAACGGAATCCTTATAAGGAGGGAAGGATGTGATAACCCAGATTTTTAGAAATTATTAAATAAGAATTTAATAAATAAAATTCTTATTATGAGATGTTTTGAGTTTGAGTATGTGTATATATGTGTTTCATACTATGAAATATGTGGTTCGATATGAAGGAAATTATATATTCATGTAATTGGGAAGAAATGGTTTACTTATTAATTAAACCATTAAAAAGATTAAATGAAATTGTCATGAAAAGGAAATTAGTTGAATAATATTAGTTAATTTAATTAAGTTAAAATTATATTGGGAAATAATATAATTTGATTGTTATGTCTTGTGGACAATGGAAATTATTGTGAATTAAATTTCATAAATAATGTGAGTGATTCACTTAATTAAAATAGTGAATTGATGTTAATATATTTGTGTGTGAAGTGTTGGTGCGTATTTTAGTACGCTAATGTGATGAGAATATTATAATTTAATTGAACAATTAAATTAGAGGATTGGTGGTTTATTAAATAAAATGATTTATTAAATAGAAGTTATAATTTTGTTAGTAAGATTTAATTAGATTTATTAATAAAATAGGTCTAATTAAATTAAAGTGTGGCAAAGTATCTTATAATAAGAATATTATTAAAATAAATTAGAATGGAGTTTTAAATGGGTTTGGCCAAACATGGCCTAAACCTTTGATTTTCTTAACCACTGAAAACCTCCAACTAAGAGTCACGTAAGTTATTTTTCATCAGTTGGTTTTGCAAGCCAAAGAGCAGAGAAAGAGAGAAATTTAGAGAGAAGAAATTCTCTATGAAATTAGAGAGGAATTTAGAAATCAAATAGGAGCAAGTCTCTTCTTCATCATCTAACTAAGATTAGTAGGATCAAAGAGGTAAGAAGAATCAACTTTAAAATTATTGATTTTCATCCGTTAAGTTTTCTGTAAAGTTAAATTGGTTATATGATCTAAGGAGTGATAAGAATATATAAGTTATCAAGTGTGTATAATCTGTTATATAACATCTATTAATGGATTTTAATGGAATCAAATCCATAAGAGCATGTTGAAAGTGAAGAATTTGAGTTTTGGCTTTATGTATATTGTGTGGTCTGTTTTGATTACATCATTCTCAGTACTATGTTTTATTACAACAAAGTCTATAAGAGTTGAATTTATTAAAACAGTATGATAACACTAATTAACACTGCCTCTTTCCATTGTTCGTCCCTGAAGTTCCGGGATTACTGATAAGTAGGTTTCATACCTACGAATCGGGCACCAATGAATGCAGATTATTATTTATTTCCTTGGAATGTAGTTACTTTTCATGCATTTTATGTGTTTTTGTAGGTTGCATATGTTGGGGATTGACTTCGCGAGACTTGAGTGGAATCAACAGCTGCAGAATCAAGAATTGTAGGAAGTTAGTGTAACGCGGCCACACCCAGATTATACTAGGGAGCAGCGCGACCGCGCTTGGGATACAATCCTGATCAGGCTCACATCAAACCTTAATAACTCAACTCAAGTCCCAGGGATTTATCAAGCGATTTTAAATATTTGGGCTGAAGTTTATTCAAAGATGCTTAAAATGGAGTTCAATTCAAGGCCAATTTTAATCAATTCATGTGGCAATTTACATTCTAGCAAATTCGCATGCGATCAACCGACATTCCAATTCTAATCAGCCAATCCCACGGGTTTCCTAGCATATTCAGGACTTAACATTTACATATGAAAGACTTAACATATTAGCTTCCTATATCATGTGGGCCACACGGTTTCCAAGTAGACAACTAGCTAATTTTGTTCTCCACGGATTAATGGGTTCCTAACAATTAATGGGTTTCTAATTCCAAATGGAGGAAGGCTTCAGATTTCTAATTCAAATTTGGACGCAAATTTCCTTAATTATTAGGCTATTTTCAGCATGTTTTAGATTCCTAATGTAATTAGAATGTTTGATAAGTAAGATTTAATTTCCTTATTGTTTATTAGTTAGGATTTCTATTTCCAATCAAACTAGTTGATTTCATTTAGGATTTGGGTTCATGTTATTAGTATAAATAGGCATGAGTACTGTAATCATTTAGTCATTCAATCAATAATATTCAGATTATCATATTCTTGTGAGAGTATTCTCTACTTTTGGTTCTTTGAAGAATTCCTAGGTTATTTCTAGTTTTTCTTTGAGATTCAACTTTGACTTATCATACAACTACATAGTTGTGTGTGACGTCTTCTACCGCACTAATTTTCAATTGTACTGAGATTACCGCTTACATATAAGCGAGGGGTCAAGGTGTCGTTGGTGTCCATTCAATGGAGAATTCCGAATACGAGCAATTGTACCAAGATTACAGTCTACATATAGATGAGGGGTTAAGATGTTGCGAACAATTCACCATATAACTTTGCTAGAAACGATCCGGGCGACGACCACCTCATGCAAGCATGCCGTGGTGTCTATCATTTGGTATCAAAACTGAGTTCCGAGCAGGTTACTTATCCTTAATTTTTCTTGTTGATATATATTAAAAAAAAGAAGAGGAAATTCGTGAGTACAGAAAAAAAATTCAATTTATTTTAATTGATTGCTATTATTGGAGAAAATTATTGCAATTACCTGGGTTTCATAAGTTTCGTGAATATTGGGATTTTTTTGAAGAAGCTGTCATTTGGTTCTATTGTTGGAATTTGTGAATTTTGAGGATATTGGGATTTCACTCAAGAGGATTTTTATTAGTGATCGTGAAATTTTGGTGGTTATCGTACGTCACACTTGCTATATTTTGTTTTGTGATAAGTTCTTATTGAATTAAAAAGAAACTGTGATATTTGTTTGGTGAATTCAAAAAGAACCTATAAGAGAGAATTAAAGTGGGAAAAGGCAAGAGCGTGAGATCAATTGAGGGTAAAAGCCTAATTGTGTGATACACGAGCGTTTTTCATAATTATGGGATATACTATTTGAGCAAAACACGTAAGGAAGTGTGTGAAGAAAATTTTCTTTATCTACTAACTTTTGTTTTGCAGCAAATATGTATGAGTATGGTTATGAAAATTCTTATGGGTCTCGAAGGAATACTTTCCAAGGCAAGAATAATCCAGATGCTTATTTGAGATGTGAGGAAAAGATGGAGCGAGAGTTTGACTATCATGGCTATTCCGAGCGGAGGAAGTTCAAACTGACGATTCAAGATTTTTCTGATCATGCAGCTACATGGTGGGATCAATTTGTGATTAGCATGAAAAGATGTGGAGAGCATCCAATCGAGACATGGAAAGAATTAAGAATTGTCATGAGGAAGCGGTTTGTTCCAAGACAGCTTAATCGGAGGAATGAATATGCAACTCCAAGATATGACGATCAACCTTCAAGTCGTTCAAATTGGGATGATGAAAGGAAGGATCATAGGCATGGAGATTCGCATCGGAGATAATCACAAGAAACTCCTACGGCATATAGGGAATTAGTATTAATTGAGGACATCGGGAGAATATATAATGAGATAAGGGATGCTTATTTGAAGCAGCGACAAAACATCTCTAAGGCGCAAATGGAGCAAGATCAGCCAAGGCAGGTGGAAAAAGAGATAATCGAATATGCAGTCCAAGGAGAGTTGTTAGATTCCAATGTTCGAGATGAAGTCTGTAATCCCAAGGAAGAAAATACAAGTGAAAGTAAACAACAAAAAGAAAGTGAAAAGGAACTTAAAAAAAAGATTGAGTGTGAATAAGAAAAGTGTGAAAAAGAGAATGAAAAGAAACGAGAGAATAAAAAGAATGAGAGTGAAAATAAACGAGAGAAAGAAACAATGGAGAGTAAGAGTGAAAAAAGAGAGGAGAGTGAGTTAAAAAGTGAGTTGTATTTTGAAAAGCCAATGACTATACATTCGTACAAGACGACGCTTTTAAATACTAACAAGATTAACTTTTCTTTGTCTAGTTCTGTTTTGTCTCTTGTACAAGTTGATGACGCACCCTGTACTATCATTCCGTATCAGCTAGCTTATAGTATTCCCGAGGAGACAACGGAGTTACAATGGCGGGTTGGAGAATTGATGGAGCCCATCTTCATCAAGGCGTGTATCGTGGATGAAGTCATGAGTGCATGTGTCGTTCATGAGATCATAATACTTAAGGAGGATAGGACATCAAGCTTGTGCGTTGATTTTCAATTGGTAAACAAGTATCGTTGTTATTTTCTTTTCTTAGACAATATGTTTGATAAATTGCATACTACTTGTGTCTTATCTACATTTGATGATGACCATGTGATGACAATGCCTAATCAAATTAGCATGAGAGAATATGATGATTGGAAAGTTGTGTTAACATGTGACTTGTATAGGTGGATAGTTATTTCTGTTAGATTAACTGATGCATCTAGTATTTTTATGGGGTTATTAAAATATGTTTTATATGCTTCCATGGATAAATTTGTTGTTAGCTATTTTGATGGTAGAATCGTCTTTACCATAAACTATGGAGGATATTTAATCTTTGTTGAGTTAGTTTATGATCATGATATTTATTCTTGTTTTTTAGTGTTCTTACTATCATTTGGTATATTCTCGTTTTTAATGTTTTAATTTGTATGAAATTCATTCTAGGTTTTCTTATCCATATGTTGAGTTATGTTTTCATGCTGATCAATCTTTATATAATTTTTCGTTAGTTGATAGTGTTAGTGATCATGTCATTCCATTAGAACAATCTTCTTTGCATGATTTACTATCATTTGAACTTGATTTGAAAAGTGTTTATCATCGGTTTGGAGTAGGATATGATTTACATACAAGTCTAGTTAAATCATTCGGATTAGCTAGTGCATTAAACGTTTTCATGTTAAATCATATGTTGCATTCATTCATGGAGAAATTTGTTAATATCTGTCTTCATGATACTTCGATTTTTGTTAACACTTGGAGAAATTCTTTAGCATTAGTTAAGTTTAATTGTGATCATCATATATATGCTAGTGAGTTTTCATCTTGTGAAATTAATTGTAATCTTTCGATTCCATTGATGCAATTACTTGATGTTGAATTTGTTAGTGTCAATGGGCAAGGAAATGTTGAATTTGTTTTGTAGGTTCGGGATGGGTTCATACTCATCAAGGGGGAAAATATAGATCAATGTGTATATCAAATATGATAATGCATTAAGAATCTACAAGGAAGTGATTTGATTTTTGTTCTAGTAGATTATGCATGTGATTTTGAGTTACTTGATTTCTTCTTGATTAGACAAAAGATACATGTTGATTTGTTTTGTTTTGTGTTTAATCTAGGAATTCATGTGTATTTACATATATGATATGCAAGATTGCAAAGATGGGTATTTCACCTAGGTGCAGTGGAGTGTTTGATGTTACGGGTGGACGGGTTCACTAGATTGTCCTTTGATCCTGGAATTCGTCAATGGATATATTTATGGATGGATGAGATCATCACGTTGATTTTTAATCCAGGAATTCGTGAATGGAAGTTGCTGTAATGTGAAGAGTTCTACATACTGAGTTTTGATCCAGGGGGATATAGAGCTTTTCATACTTTTATTTACATTTATTTTATTATATATACATTTGATTTTTTAGGTAGAAATTTTGATTGCATCTTTGTTATAGTTGCTAATTTAGTTTGTTTTAATCTAGTTAGCATTGTGGAAGTATTTGGTCTACGTGTGGAAAAGTATCGTGTTGATGTGGACATGTTCTTGATTAGGGGAGTTCGAAAGTTTAAGTTTCCAAGTTGTGTTATGAGGAGCTTGCAGGATGCTATATTGATTCGAACATTGCTTGAAAGAAATGTTTATAAGTTGTTCATGTCAATTCGGGGAAGTTGCCAGACGACAAAGTGTTCCTTGCAGGAGTTGGAGTTTTTGATAATTATTTTCATATTCTTACTTGTGATATTAATATTGCTTTTTTATGCTATGTGCAAAGCGAGAATTGTGATTATGATTTATTTGATGCTACTAACTTAATTTATTTTCATGTAGGATCAGATTTATAGGTAAATCCTTTTCAAGAGGAGGGGATGTCAGATTTGAGAACAAATCCTTTTCAAGAGGAGGGGAATGATACAATCCTGATCAAGCTCACATCAAACCATAACTACTCAACTCAAGTCCCAGGGATTTATCAAGCGATTTTAAATATTTGGGCTGAAGTTTATTCAAAGATGCTTAAAATGGAGTTCAATTCAAGGCCAATTTTAATCAATTCATGTGGCAATTTACATTCTAGCAAATTCGCATGCGGACAACAGACATTCCAATTCTAATAAGCTAATCCCACGGGTTTCCTAGCATATTCAGGACTTAACATTTACATATGAAGGACTTAACATATTAGCTTCCTATATCACGTGGGCCACGCGGTTTCTAAGTAAACAACTAGCTGATTTTGTTCTCCACGGATTAATAGGCTCCTAACAATTAATGGGTTTCTAATTCCAAATGGAAGAAGGCTTCAGATTTCTAATTCAAATTTGGACGCGGATTTCCTTAATTATTAGGCTATTTTCAGCATGTTTTAGATTCCTAATGTAATTAGAATGTTTAATAAGTAGGATTTAATTTTCTTATTGTTTATTAGTTAGGATTTCTATTTCTAATCAAAGTAGTTGATTCCATTTAGGATTTGGGTTCATGTTATTAGTATAAATAGACATGAGTACTGTAATCATTCATTCATTCAATCAATTATATTCAGATTATCATATTCTTGTGAGAGTATTCTCTACTTTTGGTTCTTTGAAGAATTCCTAGGTTATTTCTAGTTTTTCTTTGAGATTCAACTTTGACTTAACATACAACAATACATAGTTGTGTGTGGCGTCTTCTATCGCACTAATCGTCGATTGTACCGAGATTACCGCTTACATATAAGCGAGGGGTCAAGGTGTCGTTGGTGTCCATTCAATGCAGAATTCCGAACACGAGCAATTGTACCAAGATTATCGTCTAAATATAGATAAGGGGTTAAGGTTTTGCGAGTAATTCACCATATAACTTTGCTAGAAATAATCCGAGCGACGACCACCTCGCACAAGCGTGCCGTGGAGTCTATCAGCCTGTCTCTAGAGTTGAAAAACCTCCTGCTGCCAGTGTAGCGCGACCACGCCCTATTCCAGCTTATAACCAGCGCGACCGCACTGGTTCGGGGTGTTGATCAGAGTTGACCTTTTGGTTTTAATGAAGTATATGATGTGTAATTTATATTCAGACTTCTAAATCATTTAGGATTTTTATCAGATACTATAAATAGTTATTTTAAGTTATTTTTAAGGTTGTTAAGCCTATTAGTTGAAAAATCCTAGTTTTGGAGCAAATTGGAGACTTGAAGCAATTTGATAGTGATAGAGATTCAACGCAGGAGCTGGAGAGAGATTCAAGAATTACACCATCACTTTTTATTCTCTTCTCTATTTTTTTACTTTGTATTTTGAATGCTATTTAATTTGTGGATGATGGATTCTAGTTTAATTATGAACTAATTTTCTTGTTAAGACTATAACGGATCTTATTGCGTAGCTTTGTTTGATATGCTTTTTAGATAATTATTGTTAACTATTGTTAGATTTTCTATTATGGTTTATGCCTAATTGCTTAATTATTTGGCCAGTAATTACCGGGATAATCTATATGAACTCGAGAGATGAATTATAGATTTAGATCTGATCATAATAGCATGTGATTGTGTTTTCTGCATGTCGATGGAATTCATGATTTGTGTTTAGGATAGAGATATACCTATTCACTGCATGTAATCTTATAGGGAACCTGTGTGTTAAATCTTTTTTAATTGTAATTCACATAGAGATATAGTGAATTAGTTATTTAGGGTGTTCATCTTAATTCTAACGTCTGTGGATTTAAGTTGATTGGTTTATGATATATTGAGAGATGGTCATAAATAATGATGAGTTCTCGATTAACAATCTGAAATAATTAGCATAATTTGATAGGAAGTGTGTTGAGCAAAGTGAAGCAATAAGTGAAGTTGTAGTCTTAAGTCTTTAAAATCTGTTTTCAAACTTGTGGTAATTAGTTTTTGTTGAAGTAGTTAGTTTATTTCAAAAATTCTAAAAACCCTAATCGATTGTTTAATAAAATTATGTTAATACGGAATTGATAATTGGTATTATAAATTACAGTTTTTCCTTGTAGGTTCGACACTCTCTTATTACTTTACTTGTTGATCGTGTACAATTGCACGTATTTATTGATTGCTAAATCGACAAACAATGACCATCTAAAATTGTAAACGAAAGTTTATGCAAGGATGAGCTACAAAATGCTCAGCAAGTTTATTTCAACAATGTAAACACAATGTGTTTAATTTGAAAGAAGTTCAACGATTTTGCCTAACTGAGGGTTCAATACATGAACCATGTGTTTCAACTAGTTTTATCAGTCTTCAATAACTTAGAAAAGCTTTGTTCAGATATCTTATAGGGGATCAGCCTATTTGATATCCTAGGAGTATGCATATCATCCTAATCGTGCCCAACATGCACTTGATGTCAATATATTATCGACAATAACATCCCATAAAGGGTGTTTGTATACTCAGTTATAAGATGTCGTACCAAAAAAATTTGGCTTGACACAACAATTTATGCTCTGATAAACAATGTGACGAACGAGATTTTTGTAAATTAATTTAAATATTTATTGAATTAAATAAATATTTTTCGATGATTTAATTATTAAATTAAATAATTAATTGATGAATTTGTGGTAAATTAATTTAATTATATTTGTTACATTAGTTAAATTAATGTGGAGAATTTTTATATTCAAAGTATGTATTTAATTGAGCTTATTTGATTAAATAATGGATCATTTAAATAAGCATAATGTTATTCTAATTAATTTAATAATTAATTAGAGATTTAATGATTTGTCATAATCAATAAATGAGAATTTTAATTATGTGACTATGTGATTTAATGTGAAATTATTCTATTTTATTTAATTAATTTAAATAAGATCATTTAGTTAATTAAAAATGTGACATTAAACTATATTATAAGCAATTTATTATATTAAGTGGAAAGGAAGAATAAAAGAACTAACCAAACAAGAACTTAGGGCAGGTTGGAGCCAGTTAACCCATTATGGGATTAGCTGACACCCATGTTGCGTCAGTTAATACCATCAGCCTTTCTTTCACATATTATTTCCTTTGCCAATTTAAAGACACAGAGAGAAAATTGTGATTAAGAAGGAGTTTGGAGAATCAAAGAAGCTTTCTTTCATCATCTAGCAATCCAAACTACTAATTGATGGTAATTTCTTAAATCCAAGCTTTAATTATGTTTTTAAATTTCTCCATGAATGTATACTGTAAGTTCTCTGATAATTGAACTTTTTGTGTAAATTATTTGGAAGTTGTTTATAATTGTTTAAATGCAATATAATCTACTATATGATGTTTATAAATTGTTTAATTGAGTTAATTCATGGGATTATGCTTTTAATTGGAGTTCTAAAATTTATAGAGAAGAAAAATATGAATATGGCTTAAATGTATGAAAATTTATGTTTGAATTACATGTTAAACGGTAAATTGATGATTGATTATGTTTAAGCATGTAAAAACGAAGAAAACGAAACTTAAACGGATTAATTTGGTGTTATAACGAATCTGTTATGTGGAATTTCATGAAATTTGATGAAACTTTGAATAATAACAAGAACATAAAAATTATGAGTTGAAATTCAGTTGTTTAAGTTGTTAATTTGAATAATAACAAGAACATAAAAATTATGAGTTGAAATTCAGTTGTTTAAGTTGTTAAACTTGATAAAATCATGCTATGATTATTATTATACGTTTCTGTAACGTTCAGAACCTATGAGTAGTATTAAATTTGTTGTTTGAGAAAAACTTTGTCCAAATTTGACATTTGTTGTGTTTTTCACGAACTACAGAAGTTGAGTTTCAGGTCCACTGCCCCGGCGGTGAAATTACACTGGAATTGTCGCCTTGGCGGCCTAATTGTACTACGTTTGCCGCCCCGGCGGTAGCCTCGCCCCGACTATAATTTTGTGAAGAAAACTCCCGCCCCCAGCGGGAGATGCAGAAATGTTATTTTTTCTTTTTTCTTTATGGTCATGTTGTATTATCCTAGGCATGTTTAAAGCTTAGACTAATATATTAAATGAATATTAAAATACTGTGATGGATGGTAAGCATATACCCATTGATTATTAGATAATAATTGAGATATTAAAATGAGATTGGATTAGAGTGAATCGTGAAGTGTTGATAATATTGTAACTAATCATTGTTATTGCTTTATAAACAGAATGTGTAGGTTGTTCAATGAACGTGAATTTTAATTTATAATCTACACACGAGGCAAGTTTCCTACCTTACCTTGATTTCAATTACGCAAGTATCTTATCCTTACTTATTACTTTATGCAAGTTCTTTATCCTAATTCATTCAATTTCATGAATCCAAATGCGATATTCTAGTTCCCTTTTTGCAATACTTCACTTATACAGAGTTTATTCACTTGTACATTTTGTGAGCTTCAATCTTTGGTTCTTGAATACCAATTGCATTTTTATTATTGACCCTTGATTGACTAGCGATCCCTTATTGATTCGACTAGTCTATAGTTGATGAGCGTTCTAAATTCTAGAAATGTTATTGAAGTAAATCCAAACCAAACTTCCTTTGGTGCGTACTCTGATGTCAAACTGAGATGAACAACCCTTTTATAGGGGATTATTTTACGCGTTAGCGTTTAAATGTTGTGCACATACATGGTACAAATGGCTGATTCCTCTAAGTACGAGAAGTAAGGTCCATATAGTCTTACGACTGTTAAAGGTTTAAAGTAGAAATACTTGATAACCTAGGACATAGTTCGTGGTCTTGTGACCCTTAGATGTTCTTTTGATTCTTGTTCTATAATCTTGATTCAAAAGTCGAGCTTTCAGTTATCCAGTATTCATTGATTATTCGCATGTTATTATTATTTTTATTGCAACACTTGCTGGGCAATTGTTGCTCATCCTTGTGACAACCCGGATTTTCAAAGAATTATTAAATAAGAATTTGGTGAATAAAATTCTTATTATGTGACGTTTTGAGTTTTGAGTATGTGTATATATGTGATATATATATTGTGAAATATATGATTTGATGTAAAGAGAATTATATTCGCATATTTAGGAAAGAGGTTTAATAGTTAATTAAAACATTGAATGAAGTGAAGGAAATTGCTACGAAAAAGATATTTACTGAATATTAGAAAGTTAAAAATTATATTATGAAATAATAAAATTTAATTGTTATGTCTTGTGAGCAATGGAATTGTTATGAATTAAATTTCATGAATAATGAGAGTAATTCACTTAAATGAAGATATATATATATATATATATATATATGTATTAATAAAATAAGAAAGTAATGTGTTACATATAAATGTAACATGTTAATGTAGTATGATTGTGAATTTTGTAGATTAAAATGTTTATCGAATAAACATTTGATGGAAATTATTGTAGAATAATTTAATTAAGCGAGTTAATATTAAGCGAGTTATTGTAGATTAAAATGTTTATCGAATAAACATTTGATGGAAATGATTTATTAAATGAATTTATATATATAATTGTCTAATTTGGGATTATAAATTTTGTTAGTAAGATTTAATTAGATTTATTAATATAATAACTTTAATTAAAATTTAATAGGTGTGACAAAATATCATATAATAAGAAGATTATTTAAATAAGTTAAAATGGGATTTAATGAGTCTAGCCAAACATGGCCTTGAGACTCTTCATATTTTTAACTGGTGAAAACCTTTCCCATGTTTAACTGTGCAAAGTAGAAGTTACGTTAAAAAAAAAAACTCAGAAGAAGGGAGGAAGAGAGAATTAGGAGAAGAAAACACTATGTGAATTGGTGAAGAGTTTTGAAAAATCTAAGAGGAAGAAATTATTTGCTTAGAAAAAGGTATAAAATAACTCTAAACCTTTGTATTTTTTATTTCCTTTGAGTTCTTCACTGTGAAATTAGTTTTGATGAGAAATTTGTTGAAGAAATTTGTTATATTTGTGTTCTTGAGTATATATAATCCATTCTATGATGTTTGTGATTGAGTTTCAGTAGTCAAATTCATGTTTATGCATAAAAGATGAAGAACTTGATTTTTTGTTAATACATGTGCATTACGGCCTATTTTGGGGTTAAAATTAGTTGTTAATTCAAGGTATAAATTGTAAATTGATAATGGATTATTGTTATGCGTTGAAAAACGAAAACAACGAATGTTGAACGAACCAATTTGGTTCAAAAACGAATTCGTGAGAGTTTGATTCGCTAAATGTGTTGAAATATGAAAAAACTAGCATGAACTTTGATTTTGAGTCTTTAAAATTGGTTGTTTAAGTTATTTAAGATGTCAGAATCATTGTATACATGTTGGGTATTGATTCTACAAAGATTATAATATTTGGGTATGTTTAAATTGTTGTTAAAATGAAGAAATTGGGAAATTTTGGTCTAGAATTGCACTGAGTCGCGAACTGCAGAATCTGGAATCCAAGAGTCTCGCCCCGGCGAGCTCACTAGGCTAATTTCCTCGCCGCAGCGAAGTCTCGCCCCGGCGAGCTCACTGAACTATATTTTCTCGCCCCGGCGAGAGTTTTGTGTTATAATTTTCTCGCTCCGACGGGAATTGCAGAAATGAAGAATTTTCTTGTTTTTAATTCTTTTCTTTTTGGTTATGCTATGTTACCCGATACGAGGTTTACTTATAAACATTATACATCTAATATAAAGCAAAGTTCAAGACTTAACCAAAGGTTAAATGTCGATTAAAGTGGAACGTATTAAATAACGAATTATGAAATGTTAAGTAGAATTAATTCTAAGTGTTGCTATGTGGCTAATAAATGATGTACATAATTATATATATCGTGTAGGATACGTGAAGTGCAGATAAATATAAGCTGGTTATGGTAATTGATAATCTACAAACCAGACAAGTCTTTCAGTTCCTATTTGTTATGTGAATTAATTGATTAACTGTTTTAATCATATGATGTAAAAGCATGATGCATTTTATATATGTTACAAGTATGAGATGGTAAAGTCAAATTATGACTACTTTCGTTAAATAAAGAATGTTGATTGAGTTATGGAACTCAATCTCTAATTGTTATGTGTGGATCGTTATGTATGACATGTTTAGCCAAAAGTTTATGATTTAAATAATGAGCATGTTATCTATGTACTATGTGATGCATGCAAACTGTTAGATTTTGCTAAGCTGTCGAGCTCATTCTTGTAAATAACCACTTTTGTAGGTTAAAGATTCAAGGTACAGTTAAGTGCTGCTTGAATGGCATGACTCAGATGTAATGCATGCAGATTAAATGTTGTAGCTTAAAATTAATATTTTTGAACCATGATTAAGGTTCTGGATAATGAATTGATGATGTATTAAGTGTAACAGATGTAGAGTTGTTAATTTGTATTGAGTTGTAAATTTAACTTTATCTGATATATAAAGGTTATTGATCTTAGAAGTAAGTTTTATTTTATTATAACTCTGATGAAGTGAATCATAAAATAAATATGATTCTAGAATACGTAAATGATTTAAGGTTATGATTCAGGGAAAACAAAGAAAGAAAACTGAAAAGTCTAAAATTATTCCGCATTTTTTATGATTATGTCATCGATTGGTGATATATTAGCAGAAGTTTGATGTATTGTTAACGACCGAAGTGAAGAGTTGAATTGTATGAATTTCGGGGTCGTTACAATCCTTGCATAATAACATTGCAGCTAAAGTTAAAAGAGTTGATGAGCCATCCACTAGTAAGGGCAAAAGCAAAGGAAACAAGTGATGAAGACTTGTTTAATTTATTGAAAGATGTTATGTAATAGACTTACATTATTTATGTTATGTTTTCGCATCGATGTTTTGTTTACGGTTAGATGACTTGGGATTGATGTTATTAAGATGTTGTAACCCTTTAATGGGAGATTTCTATTTCAATTAAGAATTTTCATTTATATTTAAATGGGTAGTTAGATATGATGTGATTTAATTGGATAGTGAACACCAAATCCTGTGGGAATGAAGTACCCGAATTTGGGGCTCTCACAAACAATATATGAATAATGATTCATTTCTTAAGTTATGCCGAATCAAGAAGCAATAACTTCACAATAATTGATAGCAAGATATATACAAGACTTGCATAAAGGTAACAAGGTTTGGAGACTTGCCTCGTATATATTTTACAGTTGATATAACGTTTAAACGTTCATCGTAAATCCTATACGATTATCGGTGTATATAACTAGTTAAACGTTTAACAAATAACTTTTTTAAGTTTTTATTTCGGTTATTATAATCGCTTATAATTAAAACTCCTTCTACTATACATGAAATGTTTTCAGTATTATAACTGAATATTCATTAGCTATGTTTAAAATAAATTGAGCATTATAACTGCTTGTAAAATGAATATTCATTTACTATGTTTGAAATAATTCGGGCATTATAACTGTTATAAAATAAAAATCCGGCTATTATATTTGAGATAATTTCAGCATTATAACTGCTTATAAAATAAATATTCTTACTACATACTTGAAAAAAATCGGACATAATAACTACTTATAAAAGTATATTTTTAACTTTATAAGAGAAATAAATCGGACATTATAACTGCTTATAAATAGAACTTTTGTACTATATATATAAAATAATTTGGGCATTATAACTGCTTATAAAAGTATATTTTTACTAATACATACATAAAAATAAAAATTATAACCACTAGAGTATACCTCTTGTAGTTGTTAGCTTTACTTCCAATTGTGTAGCGCTTCGATGCTTCGAAAGTAATTTTTATCTCACAATATCTCTCATAATATAAATATAGAGGGTTTTTGCTCTTGAATTGCTCTTGAACATGGTAAGGAATGAATGAACTTAGCTTGCTATTTATAGAAAAATATAGTTTCGCTAATTGCACGTTAGGGGCTCGACTTATTACACATTGCACCCTAGCATATTCTTAGAATATTATTCTAAGCTCCTCAATGAAAATATTTTCCAAGCTCGACAATGCAACTTGCAATTGAACTTATCTTCTAAACTCCTCCATGAAAATATCTTCCAAGCTGGACAATGCAGTTTGCAATTGAACTTATCTTCTAAGCTAGCTCCTCAATGCAAATATCTTCCAAGCTCGATAATGCAGCTTGCAATTGAACTTATCTTCTAAGCTCCTTAATGAAAATATCTTGCAAGCTTGACAATGCAGCTTGTCACCGTAAGCACGATAAATCACTTTATCATTCCCAAGCACGACACAACAACTTGTCAAAAATAATTTGTCGGGATGCTTCTCGAAGAAATCGTGGAAAGCACGACAAATCAGTCAATGTAAGTACGACTAAGCAGCTTGACAATTTTTTTATTTGACCTAATTCATCATTTACATAATATAATCACTAAACACCTGCTTTGAAATATCATTTCGATCTTTATTAAGAACATATGTTACAAAATTCGAATCTCATTAGGGCTTAATGTTTTAAACTTCTCGATACCTAGTTTTAGGTCACTAAATTAACCTCTAACCATATATGATCGTATTTATAAGCCTCATAAATATTCAGGGTATCACAATATCACATGTTTACATATTAATATACGAGCATGTTTTATAGGAGACTTAGTCTCAGGGTCAGCCTATTAATTGACTGGAGGTGTACGTGGCCACCCGCGATAGTTTGCCTGAGGCTGTCCAGATAACGATAATTTGTTTTTATAACTTTAATATGTTTATAAATATTTACGTCATTCTTAAGCATTTTATATTTATTTTTAAAATGCTGACAGGACACTTATACGAGCCTATTGAACGAGCGTTATCCTGAAGGCACCCCCAGCCGCCAATTGATCAAGAATTGTGGCAGAGGGCGTCAGTTGTGACACCCCCAAATCGGGGTACTTCATTTCTATAGGATTTGGTGTTCACTATCCAAATGAATCACATCTAACTACCCATAAAAAGGATATAAATGAAAACTCTTAACTGAAATAAAATTCCTCCCATAAAGGGTTACAATATCATAATAAAATCAATCCCAAGTCATCTAACCATAAATAAAATATTAATGTGGAAACATAACATAATTAACATAAGTCTTATACATAAACATCTTTCAAATAATTTAAACAAGTCTTCATCACTTGTTCGCCTTGCCTTTTCCCTTACTAGTGGAGGGCTCGTCAATTCTTTCGACCTTAGCTGCAATGTTATTATGGAAGAGTGAGCAAACAATTGCCAACAAGTATAATAATAATAATAATAATAATAATAACAACAACAACAACAACATGCGAGTAATCAATGGATACTGAATAATAGAAAGCTCAACTTTAGAATCAAGATTAGAAAACAAGAATCAAAAGTATATCTGAGGGTCACAAAACCATGAACTATGTCCTAGGTTATCAAGTATTTCTACTTTTAACTTTTAACAGTCATAAGACTATATGGACCTTACTTCTCGTACTTAGGGGGATCAGCCCTTCATACCATATATGTGCACAAACATCTTAACGCTATCGCGTAATATAATCCCTTATAATAGAGTTGTTCGTCTCAGTTTTGACATAAGAGTTCGCACCGAAGGAAGTTTGGTTTGGATAAGCTTCAAAAATAGTTCTAGAATTTAGAACGCTCATCAACTATGGACTAGTCGAATCAATGAGGGGGGTTTGCTAGCCATTCACGGTTTCAATACAGTAATGTAAACGATATTTAAATCGAAGTTTGAATCTCAATGAATACAACTGAATAAACATTGAATAACCAAGGTATTACTTCAAAGAAATTAGAACTTCTCATTCGGAATTATAAACTTGAATAAACAAGAGTAATAAACTTGCTCAATATAAGAACATGATTATTGAACTTGCTCAATGAAATTAGAGTTATAGAACTTGTATAACGATAACAAGTCAGGGATAGAAAACTTGCGTAATAGTAATAAGTTAAGGATAAGATACTTGCCTCGTGCATAAGCTATAATTTATAATTACAGAACACTTCCTTTAAATATCCTACACATTTCAGTCACAATAATACATTGATTAGCTTTGAAACAATATTCACTAATAGGTTATACTATTCGCATTCTATAACCAATCATTCTTCAATTATCACATTATATTATCTCATGTGATTAAGACTTGTTATTATGTCTTATTACATACTTAATGTTTCATCACATTCACTAGAATAGGTTAATAAACATCCCTTGAACTGTACATTTAAACCATTCTTACTAGGTCTCTTCTGCAACCGGCGCAGCTACGCCACTTTTGTACTAAGAACCAACGCGGTTGCGCTGCAGCGCAGCTGCGCCTATTTTATGATATTGTCCAGCGCAGCTGCGCTGGACACCAGAATCAGTTTCTTAGTTCACGATTTCAGACTCTGCTCAAACCAAAAATCCCATACATTCAACATTTACGGACCCATTTAACCAATCACAAATGCGATAAACTTAATAAACACAACACTAAACATTTACAGAACCATTTCAACATCTCAAAAACTTTGAATAACCAAATTAAGAACCCAAATTCTAAGTTCATGCTAGGTTTTTTTTGGTTGATATTTTGACATCTTTAGCGTAATCGAACACCACGAATTCGTTATTCAACCAAATTAATCCGTTTAACTTGCATTCTTTTCGTTTCTTAACGTATTAACATAAATAATTATCAATTTTTATACATATAAGCCATATTCGTATATTTTTCACTGTAAATTCAAAACTTCATTTTTAAACATAATTTCATGGATTAATTCAACCAAAACATTTTATAAACATCATATAGTAGATTATACATGTATATTAATAATTATAAAAAACTTCCCAACAGTTTGATCATGAAAACTTAATTACAGAGGACCAAAAATCAACTTCCAGTTAAATCATAAAAAACACAATTAAAAGCTTTGAGATTAAGAATTTTACCCTTAATTCCTTGTTTAAGCTAAGCAAGGATGATAAAATACTCCTCTTGATTCTCCAATACTCCTTCAATCTCAATTTCTCTCAAGTTTTCTTTCTTTTTCTCTATGTGTTCTCTAGTTTAGCAAAATGATACGTGAAAACATAAGACTTATATAATGCGTATATAATAACTGTATACGTGGGTATTGGTTAAACGCATTATGGCCTTAACTGATCCCATGTTCTCAAGGCCATGTTTGGCTAGCCTTTAAAAGGCTCCTTCCAATTTATTTTAAGTAACTCACTTATTATATAGTTTATTTGTCACACCTTAATTAATCAAATTATTTTATTTAAATTCAAGCCAATATTACTCATTAAATCAAATTATCACATAAATAAAATTCTTATTTATAAATTATAACAAATCAATAAATCTCTAATTAATTATTAAATTAATTAAAACAATATTATAATTCTTTAATAACTCATTTAATTTAATTGTCCCAATTAAATTCACATTCGAACTATAAAATTATTCCACATTAAATCCGGGTCTGGTGCGCGTCACGGTACTATTCATTCAACATAATCTTAACAATATGAATGTAAATACTTTATTATTACATAATATTTCTACTAAACTCAGGTTCTAAAACCTTTATATCTTCTTATCATAGAAGTAATGTATTTTACATCACTTGTCTATTACAATAGTGACTTAAATCCGTCACAAAAGGATACATATCCAAATACAAGTAGAAAGATGTTTAATACATCATTTGTCTATTACAATCATACATGTGCGACTTTTATACATCACAACAATTACATATAAACTATAAGTAGCCGTATACGCGAATACTTGATCTTCCCTTCAGTCTTCTTAGGATTTCTCGATTCATTTTAGCTTTGCTGAAAATGTTGTATTTAAAACAAGGGTGAGCATTTGATTGCTTAGTAAATATAACAGTTGAATAAACAATCAACAATCAAATAACTATCAACATTTTCTTTGAAGACTTCAACAACTGAACAATAGTTGCGAAGTAGCTTTGAATAACAAGGAATGACAATATCCTATCGTTTAATAGTTTTGAAACGACATATTGACCAATACTCAAAACATTTATCTCATTCTCTGTTCTTTCTCAAATTTGACACCTATAATGTCTATCCATTCCTATGACACAACATGTGTCTAACTCAACTCAATTCAATACTCTGGTATTCGTCTAGCCAAAACAAATGGCATCAACACTTTTCTTGAACAGTTCCTGAATAACAGAACTTAAATAACTTGAATAATTTAACAACAATACAATTCATTTCAAATAGCACATAAGTGCATATATTGACACATAACACAATTTATAGCTAAACATCTTGTACAAATAGAATACATTTGCACATAGATAGAAAAACTCAACAACATAGTCAACTTGTACAATTTATCACATTGCACAGGTTACGAAACTTTCGTAATCATAGATTCCAAGCATAAAGTAAATGCATAGGATAAGATACTTGCCTTTACGCGATTTACTAGAACGCTATCCAATCGCTCCTCATATAATCTCTATGTATCATAAGGTCGAACATACCAGTTAGTCACTTATAGACTTCGTTTATTGGTTTATAATATCATTATTCTTAATACATATTGTTCACACTTTATAATCTAGTAACGCGATTAACTTTCAATAACCTCATGGCGTTGCGACGTTCGAAAACGTCACGACTTTCATATCAACCTTCCCTGTTGATTTACCTTAACTCTATACATATCTTTCAAGTGTCCATCTCATGCGATTCGAAACACTTGCCAACTCTCTAACACTAGTCACAACATTTCGACGTTCGTACGTCACACGCCCGATTCGCTTACGCGAATGCCCAAGCGACACGCCCTTGTGTTTGCTTGACATGCCCAACTTATCTACCACTCTTTGGTTTACATTCCCTTAGACCCTATTCCCGAATTCAATGGCTAGAATCTCGGAATTACTAGTTTACATGGGTTGGCGTTATGGCGTTCCGAAGTTCAATATCTTTCCGAATTATCTTGAATCGTCTCAATCGGAGTTTGTATGCAAAAGTTACGCTTGATCGAACAAAAGACGAAAAAAATCAAAAAACCAGGCTCAAGGCATCCGCGCCCCGGCGCGCTCCACAAGGCCAAGTGAGCTCGTCTCGGCGCCAACTCTCTGCCGAATGCGCCCCAGCAAGCTTAACAGGTAAAAAACACCCGCCCTGGTGGGAACTGCTGAAACTTAAGAAAAATTTTCTTTTGCTGTAGAAAACTTTTCGACGCACGATCGATTTCTAACGCCCAAACCTATTTCTAACATACCACATCATCTATAACTTCACATACTCGGAATAACTTTTCAAGATTTCTAGCAATCTCTATCATTAGTTCAACAGTCCCGTTACAGACGACTTTTTTTAATAAACGTCGTTTTAAACGTCAAATTTTCATTTTAACATAACTTGTTCATCCGAAGTCGGATAGAACTCGTTCTTAAGCCCGCAACTCACATTTTTTATACTCTACAAAAGTCCTATTATTTCGGACTCTTTCAATTACTATGGCCAATTTCTTACCCCTACAGTGGCATTAAACTACATTTCATTTTTAAACGCCTTTTTGGACAATTTTTGCCATAACTTCGTTTTGACAAATTTTCCCCCCGTTCCATATGGAACTTTTCATTATACACTCGCGGCTTATATCATTTGCCAAAATAACCATCTTCCAGGTCCGTTTTACGTCCTCTAAATAAATTTTTCAATCCATTACGCATAGGTTAGGATTTTAATCTTCGATTTCGCTTTTCATGCATTTACCGGTAAATTTTACGAGGTTATGAATATAATAACTTCTTTATCTCTCCAAGACCCTTCTATGGTCCCGATTAACAACATCCACCAACAATGCACTTCCTAGCATACTAGAAAGCGATTTTAAAGGAAAAATTAAAAAAGAAGAGTTTTATAGGATTTCTTTTACCTTTTTGTTCTTCACGTTCTTAGCTTCAATTGATCTAATCTTCGATTTGATCTTCTTTTCTTCCTTTCTCTCCTTTTGGATATATCCATGCTTCCTCCTTTTCTCTAGCTTTTCTAGCTTTCTCTCTCTTTATCTCTAGCTTTTCTCTTCTTTCTCTCTCTTGTTCTTCATTTTCCTTCTTTTTCCCTCTCTAGATCCTTCTTCCTCTCTCTCTAGCTCTCTCTTGATCTTTCTTTCTTTCTAAATGAAAGAAAGAAATAAGGTTTGATTATATAAAAATCTAGTTTCGTTTGCTTATAAGTTGTGCCCTCAACTTAAATCTCTTGTGGTCTTTCCCCTCGTCTTTTAAAACTTGCAAACCACCCCCTAGCATATTCCAGGGATATTCTTTATTCCAAAGCATATTCTCGGCATATTCTTTATTCCTAAGCATATTCTAGGAATATTCTTTTCTTAAGTTTCAAACCTTAAGTTTCCAACTCTAAGGTTTCCTATCTTGTATTATTCTCCTTCAACTTTTCATATTTCACTTCTATACTTTATTAAGTTAGGGAAATGTCCATTAAGCCCTTCCCTAAGTTATGAAGCTAGCAAAAAGTCTATTTTGTCCTCTTATACCCTTAACTAGGGTTTAATTCCTGGACTACGTCGGTTACCCATCTCTTTTCTAGTTAGCTTTCCTAACTTTTCCAGTTACATCGTAATTTGACTAACTTGCAAACAAAAATTAGTTTTGCCCTTCCTATACTATCGATTAAGGTTTACTTTCCCTAACTCTATCGGTTACGCGATTTCTTGGTTAAACGATTTCTCTTTAATTAGATTCTCTAACTCTGTACGCAGGCGAAAAATCGCGAAATTTCTTTCGTCAGTTTTATTGGAGATTATGTCTCCCGTCCTCAAACAAACAATATCCTATGATCCGAAAATTTCGAAAAACGCGAAAGTCAACTTTTAATCCATTGATCTATCTTTGACTATTTGGCCTGAAAAATCAAATTTTTGAGTTTATAGTCTATTCTTACTAATTTCAACGTTCCGGACTAAACCGTGCTGTCCGCGTCTCAAAATTCTACTTCGAACTCAAATTCGAGTCCTGCCTACACTAATCTTGTCTTTTATATGCTTGATCATCTTTCTTTAGTTAGATCAAACTAATTAAAGTAATTAGTCTTGACCAACTATTAACTTCTATTCCTTATCATCTAATCGTTAATAAATATATATATATATATATATATATAACACATATATTTATTTATTCAGCACATTTACACGTCATAATATCCATAAATATTTTATTTATTAGATATTTACATCGAAAAACCTAATTACAAGGTTATCCGATTTCTCGGGTGGTCACATTCTTCCCCCCTTATAAGGATTCCGTCCCCGGAATCACAACATTGAACCTTTCCTATGCGGTTTAAGTCTAATTTACCTCATAGCTATATCGTTGAATAACTTCAACTTATAATTATTTTACGTTTTATATCATCTTTTTTCCTTTTTTTAACCTATAAACTTCTTTTCTAAGGATCATTATATCCACAATCGTAATTTGTTAAACACATAAACATTCGGGATATCACATTCACCCCTTCTTCTAAGAATTTCGTCCTCAAAATTGCAGCATACTCATTTCTACACCCTCTACTCATGGTATAAGGTTTGCATACTAATCTTTACCTAGTCCCATTTCCCTAAGGACTTCATATCTTCTTATCGTTCGATTTCCAGAATATTGGAATATCTTTCAAGAGTCTTCAACAATCATTCAAAAATTGTGAAGCAGTATGAATAACTAGGAAGTAAAAATTCCTTTACAAACTTTTTGTATTATGTTGAGAGGTCATAAAGACCATGAACTCATAACTAGGTTTAGTGGATATCTCCACTGCAACCCGCCAATAGAAGTTTAACAATCATTAAGACTGTAAACATTCTATGCAAGGCCTGTTTACAATCACATGGACAGTAAACTTTCTCATTTTGTATTTTAGGTGATCAGCCTTTTGTACTCTAGTGTTGTACACAATATTCTAGCAGTCGGGATTTTTGTTTCCGACATAAAATACCGCAATATGTGGGTTGTTCTCCTCATACTTAGTACAAAATTTTGCACCAAAATAATTTGGTTTGGCACAGATTCACAAAGAATACTTGAACTTCATAACCAAATTTCAATCTTTTGTCTAGCCAAATCAATTAGCTTAGACTTATATAAAACGTTTGAATATCAACGACACATTTGTTTAGCCAACTTAACTGGTGTTGACTTTGATAAGGAATCCTAAATTCAAAAATTATTTTTATGATTTTGTCATACTACATCTTACCATAGTGAGCTGACGATTGTTAGATCACCTTCAACACTAGGTTAGGCTGCATTGATGATTCCATCATTTGTCATATTCACCTTATGGTGAATTGATGATTTACAAATCAATTTGGTCTAGCTGAAACAATTAGCATAGACATATAAGAGATAGAAGTTCTGAAGCTTATTGGTTCAGTACTCTAACCCAATATATTATTTGAAACACAAAAGTGCAAAGATAAGCACGAATTGAATAAATTTTGAAGTCTAACATAGCTAGAAGATTTGAAATATCCATTTCCCTCCATTAACTTCAACTTACTCCGCTACTTTGCTATGAAGTAGTTATATTTACATCTAATACCATCAATGGATAATACGCTAAAATAATTAACTATGTGTTCAGGAACTTTCCACAATAATATGAGTTTAGGAACTTGTTCTAACGATACATAGTCTGAGAACCAATCAGGCACTATCCATATGCTGAGGGGCTCCAAAACATACCATATGATCATGAGTCACAAACTTATTATAAGCAAGAGTTTCAAGAACTCGCACCTAATCTTATTTTTTAATTATCAAATATATATATATATATATATATATATGAGAAAAAAATCACCTTCTCACCGTATATATATCGATAGCGTGCTACCAGCATTTCAACGATTATCAATATGATAAACTAAGGGCCTGTTCGGGAATGACTTATTTTTTTTGACTTAAGGTTAAAATTTTAGTAAATTTATAAGTAATAGTGTTCGGCATTATTTTTAGTTATAAGTCGGGAATTATAAGTAATAATTGTGGATGTGTTCGGCTAATAATGACTTATAAGTTAAAATAAAATAAGAAGATTACTAAAATGTCCTTCAATAAGAAGAACATTAAAAATAAAATAGGGCATTTTTGTCATTTCATAGTCGTTGACCAACTTAAAAAAAATGACTTATAAGTCATTTTTTTAAGTAACTAAATGTTACTTATTTTTTTTGACTTTTTTTCGACTTATAAGTAAAAACAAAAGTTGTTCCCAAACACCTTTTTTACTTAAACTACTTATAAGTTGGTCAAAACAACTTATAAGTAGGTGCCGAACAGGCCCTAAGTGGTTGTTAAACCAAACACAAAACCCCTGCCCATACAAAGGTTTGTACAATTGAAATCCCATAAATCCTAGCTTTCCTTTTTGCTTAATACGAACTTACTTTCGTCTGTAATTCACCATCTTGAACTCTGTATGAGTTTTTCCTCGTACTATCTCATAGTACTTTCTATTTATAGCATTAAGCTAAACTTTCCAATCATTCGATTGATTATCTGTCCTTCTATAACTTAATCAGATCACGTCGTGATCTGTTCGTATAACTTGGGTCAGGTGTACCCTAAAAACTCTGCAAGATTCTTTTTTGAATCTTTGTATATTATTTTATCTTTTACTTCTTTTTATGAATTATCTTAATTCATCTTTTAAAACTCTATTCGAGTTTATCTCGTTATTATCTTCAATAATCTCTCTCTAGTTATAGCATAAGGTTCCCTACCTCAGGTTTTTAACCTATCAGCTCTAATACCAAGTGTAATGCCCCCAAATCCGGGTCTACCTTCGAACCCCAGTCCGGTGCGTCACGGTACTATTCATTCAACATTATCTTAACAACATGAATGTAAATACCTTATTATTACATAATATTTCTACTAATCCTAGGTTCTAAAACCTTTATATCTTCATATCATAAAAGTAATGTATTTTACATCACCTGTCTCTCACAATAGTAACTTAAATCCGTCACAAAAGGATACATATCTAAATACAAGTAGAAAGATGTCTAATACATCATTTGTCTATTACAATCATACATGTTTATACATCACAACAATTACATATAAACTACAAGTAGCCGTCTATGCGAATACTTGATCTTCCCTTCAGTCTTATCCGGATTCCTCGGTTCATTCTAGCTTTGCTAAAAATATTGTATTTAAAGCAAGGGTGAGCATTCGATTGCTTAGCAAGTATAACAGTTGAATAAACAATCAACAATCAAATAACTTTCAACATTTTCTTTAAAGACTTCAACAACTGAACAATAGTTGTGAAGCAGCTTTGAATAACAAGTAATGACAATATCCTATTATTTAACAGTTTTGAAACGACATATTGACCAATCCTCAAAACATTTCCCTCATTCTCTGTTCTTTCTCAAATTCGACAATTATAATGTCTATCTCATTCCTATGAATCGTCTCACTCAGAGTTCGTATGCAAAAGTTATGCTTGATCGAACGAAAGACAGAAAAATCAAAAAACCAGGCTCAGGGCATCCACGCCCCGACGCGCTCCACAAGGCCAAGTGAGCTCGCCCCGGTGCCAACTCTCTATCGAGTGCGCCCCGGCGAGCTTAACAGGCACAAAACTCCCGCCCTGGTGGGAACTATTGAAACTTAAGAAAATTTTCTTTTGTTGTAGAAAACTTTCCGACGCACGATCGATTTCTAACGCCGAAACCTATTTCTAACACACCACATCATCTATAGCTTCGCATACTCGGAACAACTTTCCAATATTTCTACCAATCTCTATACTTAGCTCAAAAGTCCCGTCGTTTTAAACGTCAAATTTTCATTTTAACATAACTTGTTCATCCGAAGTCGGATTGAACTTGTTCTTGAGCCCGCAGCTCACATTTTTTATACTCTACAAAAGCCCTATCATTTCGGACTCTTTCGATTACTATGGCCAATTTCTTACCCCTAAAGCGACATTAAACTACATTTCATTTTTAAATGCCTTTTTGGACAATTTTCGCCATAACTTCGTTATGGCAAATTTTTCTCCCGTTCCATATGAAACTTTTCATTATACACTTGCGGCTTATATCATATGCCAAAATAAGCATCTTCTAGGTCCGTTTTACGTCCTCTAAACAAATTTTTCAATCCATTATGTAGACACCCAAATTTTGCGTTCCCTATAATAACCTTGACAGGAGGGCAAAATCGTCAATTGAACCAGCTTGCGGGAGCGAAGGAATGGGCACGAGTGCGAACGTTCAACAACACCACGATGATTGGCGACCAAAGCTGAGGTAACAATAAGGCAGTCCGAAACGGGCATCCCCAAATGAGATGGCACGTCTCCCGGAAATTCTCGGACTGCAAAATACGAGCCAGTCAGCGAAAACCGACGTTACGGCACGAAAATCGAGGCGTGGCACGAAAATAGAGAAAGTCAAACCGTCCAGCCGCGGATTGATCTGCGACCAATAAGTGCGCCTTTTGAAAACACGGAACTCGAAACACGGAAGGCAAAACTAGGTGAGTGGAACGCAGGCGGCCAGCCAGCCTATTTCATCTCATTTCCGCTTCAGCATACAGAAGGTTCAGCAGATTTGGAAGAAGAAGAATTCAGCACAGCAGCAGCACGAATTTTGAGAGAGAAATAGCTAAATTTTGCAAGCCACAACAAGGTGGTGAGCAAACTTGGGAAGGCATCCAAGCAAGCCACAACAAGATGGTGAGCACCCTGGGAAGGGCTGAGATCCAAATACTAACACCCTGGGAAGGGCTGAGATCCAAACAACTAACACCCTAGGAAGGGATGAGATCCAAACAACTAATACCCTGGGAAGGGCTGAGATCCAAACACTAACACCCTGGGAAGGGCTGAGATCCAAACAACTAACACCCTGGGAAGGGCTGAGATCCAAACACTAACACCCTGGGAAGGGCTGAGATCCAAACACTAACACCCTGGGAAGGGCTGAGATCCAAACACTAACACCCAGGGAAGGGCTGAGATCCAAACAACTAACACCCTGGGAAGGGCTGAGATCCAAACACTAACACCCTGGGAAGGGCTGATATCCAAACAACTGACACCCTGGGAAGGGCTGAGATCCAAACCACTAACACCCTGGGAAGGGCTGAGATCCAAACAATTAACCACCCTGGGAAGGGCTGAGATCCAAGACAATCGACCGGCGACGATACCCGGCCCCGACGAGACGATCGACCGGCGACGATAACCGGCGATTACGAGATGGGTGACCGGCGACAAAAACCGGCCCCGACGAGACGATCGACTGGCGATGATAACCGGCGATTACGAGATGGGTAACCGGTGACGAAACCCGGCCCCGACAAGACAACCAACCGGCGACGATACCCGGGGGTTACGAGATGGGTGACCGGCGACGAAACCCGGCCCCGACGAGACGATCGACCGGCGACGATAACCGGCGATTACGAGATGGGTGACTGGCGACGAAACCCGACCTCGACGAGACGATCGACCGGCGACGATAACCGGCGATTACGAGATGGGTGACCGGCGACTAAACCCGGCCCCGACGAGACGATCACCCGCATTGACATCATTTTACGAGTGTTTTGCATCCATTGCATCTTACGTTGCATCATAAGTCATGTGTGTTGCATCACGTATGTATTGTCATCCTTGTGCACTGTCATTCATGCATCGAGTGTCTATTCTTTATCCTGTTCATTTCATTTAAACATTGCATAAACATGATAAAGAGGGGCAGCTGTAGACACCCAAATTTTGCGTTCCCTATACTAACCGTGATAGGAGGGCAAAATCGTCAATTGAACCAGCTTGCGGGAGCGAAGGAATGGGCATGAGTGCGAACGTTCAACAACACCGCGATGATTGGCGACCAAAGCTGAGGTAACAATAAGGCTGTCCGAAACGGGCATCCCCGAATGAGGTGGCACGTCTCGCGGAAATTCTCGGACTGCAAAATACGAGCTTGTCAGCGAAAACCGACGTTACGGCATGAAAATCGAGGCGTGGCATGAAAATCGAGAAAGTCAAACCGTCCAGCCGCGGATTGATCTGCGGCCAATAAGTGCGCCGTTTGAAAATACGGAACTCGAAACACGGAACTCGAAACCAGGTGAGTGGAAGGCAGGCGGCCAGCCAGCCTATTTCAGATCATTTCCGCTTCAGCATACAGAAGGTTCAGCAGATTTGGAAGAAGAAGAATTCAGCACAGCAGCAACACGGATTTTGAGAGAGAAATAGCTAAATTTTGCAACAAAATAGGAAGAAAAGAGAGAAAAAAGAGTGGATTTATACTCTTTTGATTTTGATTGTATCAAATATACTTCTTATCCTATTCAAATACACAAGTTTACATCCATTTGAGATCATTTGGAAGGTGAAAATTCCCTTTGTTATAGCAATTTACATCATATTATTTGGTTAAGTTAAATGTAATTTTCATGTATATTGTTGAACAATCATGGATTAGGGATTATTAGTGAGGGTTCCATTGGAACAAAATTCTTCCTAATAACCCGAGGATATCCAAGTGGTGAAATTTCTAACTTGTTTATGATGATTTATTGGGTGTAATTTATTTAGATTGTCATTTTCGGATATCATGGTGTATTAGGCAAATCCGTGTTGGTTAGTTTTGTAGTATTCATTTTGTGGGTATGTAGCAATATCGGGTGTGAGCCTAGGAATGCGACCCCGTGGTCCAAATCTGATGATGGACGTTTTGATGTATGTAATAGATTCAAGGTGCTCGTTTTTGTAACATGTAACCGTCGGGCCTTAAAACGACGCCAAGCCGAGAATCGGGTTTAAGGCCCCGTAGTAGTAAAATATGTGATTGTTGGCGTTCGGGGTATTTTGATGGCTTACATGCCTGTGAATAGCCCCCTACACGTTTTGATGTTTAATTTGATTTGTAACACCAAATAAAAGATTTCAAAGCCAAAATAATAAAGATTTTTCTAAAATAAATCAAAGTAGGATATTAGCATCACGAGGATAAGAATTGGAAATGCCAATGAATGTCGATTCCTATTAAACGAGAAGGCCAAAGAAAATCATTTTCAAACATCACCAAAAAATGGCTTTTATGAATGAACGAAATGTTTTATTAAACCTTTGTGCATAGGGTTAAAGATATCCTAGAAATTGCCCATCATTTTATGAAAGCAATGTATAGATTTCGATTCCTATTTTGACGAAGGTTTAAAAGATTCTTGTTTTGCCAAAAACGACGCCTAAAAAAAGATCTCATAGTTTTGACAAGTAAAATCAAACCTTTCGCATGAATAAAGGAGCTCTCTCGTACTAACAGAAACGACATTCTAAAACGTTCCCAAAATAAAACACGATTTATCAATAAAAGGCCAATGTTTCATCTCTCATGAAAGAACTCACCACAACATTCACATAAGCACACACACACGCACACGCACGTATACACATTTTATGAATCAAAGGATAGGAAAGTATCAAGATTGCGGTAACCGTGTTTCACGGAAGTCGGGGAGTGCCTAACACCTTCCCCTCGCTTAAGCAAGCCCCCGAACTCTATGAATCTCGGTTCGCAGACCAATTAATTCGGAGTCACATATGAGCCATCGATTTATAAAAAACGAAAACTCGGATGAGTTGGTACATCCATTTCAAATATACCAACTAGCGACTCTGGTTAATTGGCTCATCATAAAAAACGATCTTTCAAAACCCCGTCGACATCAATGCCGACCTTTTCCCAAAATCATCTAATAAAAAGGCTAAAATTGGAAAAGACGAGAAACCGGCGTCGACACATTACGTATAGGTTAGGATTTTAATCTTCGTTTTCGCTTTTCATGCATTTACCGATAAATTTTACGAGGTTATGAATATAATAATTTCCTTATCTCTCCAAGACCCTTCTGTAGTCCTGATTAACAACATCCACCAACAATGCACTTCCTACTTTTTTGTCCTTCACATTCTTAGCTTCAATTGATCTAATTTTCGATTTGATCTTCTTTTCTTCCTTTCTCTCCTTTTGGATCCGTGCTTACTCCTTTTCTCTAGCTCTTCTAGCTTTTTCTCTTTCTCTCTAGCTTTTCTCTTCTTTCTCTCTCTTAGTCTTAGTCTTCATTTTCCTTCTCTTTCTCTCTCTAGATCCTTCTTCCTTTCTCTCTAGCTCTCTCTTGATCTTTTTTTCTTTCCAAATGAAAGAAAGAAATAAGGTTTGATTATATAAAAATCTAGTTTCGTTTGCTTATAATTTGTGACCTCAACGTAAGTCTCTTGTGGTCTTTCCCCTCGTCTTTTAAAACTTGCAAACCACCCCTAGCATATTCCAGGGATATTCTTTATTCCAAATCATATTCCCGGCATATTCTTTATTCCTAAGCATATTCTAGGAATATTCTTTTCTTAAGTTTCAAACCTTAAGTTTCCAACCCTAAGGTTTCCTATCTTGCATTATTCTTCTTCAACTTTTCATATTTCATTTCTATACTTTATTAAGTTAGGGAAATGTCCATTATGCCCTTCCCTAACTTATTAAGCTAGCAAAAAGTCTATTTTGCCTTCTCGTACCCTTAACTAGGGTTTAATTCCCGAACTACGTTGGTTACTTATCTCTTTTCTAGTTAGATTTCTTAACTTTTCCAGTTACATAGTAATTCGATTAACTAGCCGACAAAAGTTAATTTTACCCTTCCCATACTATCGATTATGGTTCACTTTCCCTATCTCTATCGGTTACGCGATTTCTTGGCTACGCGATTTCTCTTTAGCTAGATTCTCTATCTCTGTACGCAGGCGAAAAATCGCGAAATTTCTTTCATCAGTTTTATTGGATATTATGTCTCCCGTCCTCAAACGAACAATATCCCTTGATCCGAAAATTTTGAAAAATGAGAAAGTCAACTTTTAATCCATTGATCTATCGTTGACTATTTGGCCCGAAAAATTAAATTTTTGAGTTTATAGTCTATTCTTACTAATTTCAACGTTCCGGACTCAACCGTGCTGTTCGCGTCTCAAAATTCTACTCTGAACTCAAATTCAAGTCCTGCCTGCACTAATCTTGTCTTTTATACGCTTGATTGTAATTAGTCTTGACCAACTATTAACTTCTATTCCTTATCATCTAATCGTTAATAAATATATATATATATATATATCACATATATTTATTTATTCAGCAAATTTACACGTCATAATATCTATTAATATTTTATTTGTTAGATATTTACATCGAAAAACCTAATTACAAGGTTATCCGATTTCCCGGGTCGTCACATTTCCTCCCCCCTCCTTTATAAGGATTTCACCTAGAATCACAACACCGAACCTTTGCTATTCGGTTTAAGTCTACTTTACCTTGTAGCTATATCGTTGAATAACTTCAACTTACAATTCTTTTAGGTTTTATATCACCTTTTTCCTTTCTTTAACCTATAAACTTCCTTTCTAAGGATCATTATATCCACAATCGTGATTTGTTAAACTCTTAAACATTCGGGATATCACATTCATTCCTTCTTCTAAGAATTTCGTCCTCGAAATTGCAGCATACTCATTTCTACACCTTCTACTCATCGTACAAGGTTTTCATACTAATCTTTACATAGTCCCCTTTCCCTAAGGACTTCATATCTTCTTATCGTTCGGTTTCCAGAATATTGGAATATCTTTCAAGAGTCTTCAACAATCGTTCAAAAATTGTGAAGTAGTATGAAAAACTAGGAAGTAAAATATTCCCTTACAAACTTTTCATATTATGTTGAAGGGTCATAAAGACCATGAACTCATAACTGGGATTAGTGGATATCTCCACTGAAACTCGCAAATAAAAGTTTAACAATCATTAAGACTGTAAACATTCTATGCAAGATCTGTTTACAATCACATGGACAATAAACTTTCTTATTTTGTACTTTAGGTGATCAGCTTATTGTACTCTGGCGTTGTGCACAACAGTCTAGCGGTCGGGATTTTTTTTTCGGCATAAAATACCTTAATATTTGGGTTGTTCTCCTCAAACTTAGTACAAAATTCCGCACCAAAATAATTTGGTTTGACACAGATTCACAAAGAATACTTGAACTTCATAACCGCATTTCAATCATTTGTCTAGCCGAATCAATTAGCTTAGACTTACATAAAATGTTCGAATATCAACGAAACATTTGTTTAGCCAACTTAACTGGTGTTGACTTTGACAGTGACTCATAAATTCAAAAATCATTTTTATGATTTTGTCATACTATATCTTTATGACACCCCCAAATCTGGGTTCTCTAACCTCGGGTTTGGTGCTCATGATCCATCATCATAAGCATTCTATATACTAGCGGAATAATAAACATACACTGTTCATTTAAATAACATTCTAAAATATATCCCCAGTTTTCTTTCTTTAACCTTAACTTAAACATACCCTTAAATATTACAAAAGGTTTACGTACAATTTACATAACAAAATATATCACTTAAACAGTTACATAAAACTATTCTTAGCCAACTAGTCTTGGACCTTGCCCTTGCTCTTATCCTTCTTGTTCGAACTTTCGGGCCTAGCTGAAATAAACGTCATGATATGGCAAGAGTAAACAACTAATTTGCTTAGCAAGTTTAATTACAAAGATGATATATCATGATTAGAAAGGAATTTATCTATTGATGTTCAATCAGTGAAATTCAATTGTGAAAGAACATTTAACAAGATTCGATAATCGAATAATAGATACTGAGTGGTCATAAATAACCATGAACATATACGAAGGTTGTCAATATTTAAACTGGTCATTTTAGTAAGTTTTGGTAATCAATGGGATCAACCTTTCATACCCGGTGATTTATGCACAAACACTTAATAAACGAGCAATAATTACTTTCCAATTTAATGCTTTAGTAAAACTATTCTTTTTCTGAGTCGAAGAATCCATACTAATCAACTGGTTGGTTAGCTTTTAAAAGTTACTTGAATATATCAAATTTAACATATTCGATCTAGCTGATATAATTAGCATAGATCCTGCTCATAAACAGTTCATCAATGAAAAAACTTAAAAAATTTACAGTTTAATAATAATAAAACAGGAATTTAATTGCACAAAGTGAAAATGTCAATAATCATTAAAAATGTGAATAATCATCAATAATTATTCAGTAACATGTTTTGAAAGTAACAACGCAAGTTTGAGTTAGGGAACTTGCCTGTTCGACGAGCTATAATTATCTAGCTTCAATTAAAACTCTTCGAATGACCTAACATTGATAATGTCGGTCGGTCAATTAGCATTGCGTATAATTGAATATTTATACTCTATCATTTAATATTTAATTAACAACCAATTAATCACATAACACTTATAATCTCTTATATTATCATTAAGTCTATTGGACATTTAATAGACCTTATGTTAATGATTTAATTCAGTCATACTATTTTTCTTAAGTGATAAATACTTATTAAACTTTTAAACAATTTATTATAATTATTTAATTAATGTGTTAATTAAATTCTCTTTATTTAATTAACTTTATTTTTATTTAATTACTATTTAGTGTTAGTTAAATAGTAACTAGTTAATTACCTTTAATTATTATCAAAAATAACTAATTACATCTACTTATTATTTAATGTTAATTAAATAATAAACAATCAAATTCTTAATCTCATTTGTGTTTAATTATTATTTAATATTAGTTAAATAATAATTAATTAATTATTATCCTCAAATATAAATTTATTTATTTACTTCATTAGTCTTTAATTATTCCTTACTATTTATTAAAGAATAGTTAATTAACATTTGAACTTATTTATTATTTAGTATTAATTAAATAGTAAATAATTAATTAATTATTTAACATAAATTTTTTTTAATTAATTCATTTCATAAATCTTTAATTATTCTTTCTCAAAAATAATTAATTAGTATTTGCTCTTATTTATAATTTAATATTAATTAAATAATAAATAATTATTTGGTTAGTGTAATTAAGTTATTACATCATTACTACTCAATATCACTTAATTACTCTTTAATCAATATTTAATATGAATTAAAATAATAATTAATCACTTATTACACTTTATTAAAAAATTTATTATTTCTAACATTTTCTTTACATTTTCAGTTTTGGGGTCCTTCACGGAAACGCTCATAAAACGAAATCTACAACTCGGATTGAGGTTCCGTCAGAGGGGATTCGTATTTTCGTGAACTACATTTTTCATTCATCAAATGCCAAATTTGGAGCTATATTGGTTCCGAAAAATAGTGCCCAATCAAGGAGGTGTTTTAGCACAACCTTTATATCTTGTTCGTTCCACAACATTTTTGAGTCATTAAAAAGAGCTTTTGCTCATTACTTAAAGATATAGCACACCTAATAAGAATATTACAAATACCATACATGGATTTCAAAATAAACCACATGGATCACACTTACTAACGAAAGTTTTTCGGAAGACTCACTAACTAACATTTCCCCAACATTTGCAACATAAATCTCACATATATTCACATGATACATCATATATCTCAATATCCAACCTTTTCATAAGGTTTTTACTAACAAGTTCATAAAATTTCATAGATCACAAATAAAAGTACAAAACTACATAAAGCTTTAACTAAATCTAGAAACTTTTTTCTCTTTCTTTACCTTGCTTTATTGGCTACTCTCCTTTTCCTTCCAAAATAGGTTATAAACTTTGGGTGCATGGATGATCTCCTCCTTTTTCTCCTCCTTATTGCCGTGAGTCCCTCTCTCTCTCCTTGAATTTTTTTTTAGCTTTCTAGGAAATAAGAAGTGAATAAAAGTAACTTAAAATAACTTAATGTTGTATTCTTGCTTTTGAGTTAGATATACATTGAATATCCAACTATACTCCCCTAATATTTTCTCTCTCTTACTCTTTCATCATAATCTTGTTGCTTGTAAACTTAGACATAAGTGTTGGATAGGTTAATGGCTTGACACCTAGCTTAAAGAGATAAGATCAAAAAAAATAACATCATTACTTCCTTATTTCCTCACATGGCCGGCTACCTCATAGGATTTTGCTCCATTTTAGATTTATTTTAATTGCTAATTTACCTAGACAAATGACTAAAAAGTCCCTCCTTGCTTGGGTTAAAAATTGGGCTCTTAATTTAATTCCATTGGGCTTGTAACCTACTAGTTTTGTAATAACCCAAGATTTTCGATATATTAAAATAAAAAATTTTATGTATGAATTTTTTTTATATAATAAAATTATTTTTATTATATATTAAAGCAAGTATGAGAATGTGTGCAAGGAAAGAAATGTAAATATGTAATATGTACATATATATTTATTTCATATACAGTTTCTAGTAAATTTCTTATTAAAGAAATTGTTGGTAATTATAAATTATATTTTGTTAATAAGTTAATTTTTATACTAAAGATATATGATTATTTACAAAAATATGATTACTATATTATTTAAATGATAAAAGTATATTTTAAGAAATGATTATTAATATTATTATTATTACTATGATTATTTCTTTATGATATGAATTTGTAAGACTATTCAATTTATTTTAAACTGACTAAGTATGGTAAATGAGGCAAAGATAAAGAGATGATCAAAACCTAATTTGATCTATGATTAGGAATTTTAATGATTAATGCAATTATTGTTATAATTGTATTTAAAATGAATGTATGTGTATTATGAATAATAAGAATTTATTTTCTTAAGAAAATTTGAATACTAAATATAAGTATTGATTATATTTGAATGTATGTATGTACAATATGTGGTTCAATGGGTATGATAATTATTTATCCATGATGATAAATATGTTATGACTTATGTGAATAATGCATGTGACTAATTGTTAGTTAAAGCATGCCCCACTAATAGTTATTTAAATTAGTGAACTAACGTAAGAATATTAATATTAAACAATTGATAAGATAATAAGTTAATTAAATATTTAATTAAAGTGAATATAGTAAGTGAGTAAATTTTGTACATTAATTAATATGGGTATTAATTAATGAGAATTATGTGATATATGTGACGCCCCCAAATTCGGGTCTCCAAATACCCGGATCCGGTCATCACGATCCAACATAAACATCCACCTATAAAAACATATGGTATCTAAAATGCGGAATAAAATAAACATACGTTGTTCATTACAAGGTGTTACTAGTCCCAGAATACGATTAACCTTAAACATTTACACAATCCATACCCTAAATAGCTATCAGGGTTTAAATTACATTAACAGTAATTAACTAACACATGCATCTAAAATCTGCTACGAGAAGTCTATCATTTCATCTTTTCTTTCCCTTTGTTCTTCCTTGACGTCTCGGGTTTAGCTGCAATGAAGTCATGATATAGCAAAAATGAGCAACGAGTTTGCCCAGCAAGTTTAAAGTATGACAATAAGGATATATCATGATGAATGGATATTAAGGAATTTCAACATTTGAAAAATCAGAAGCAAGAAAATAATTGCTTTTAAAACAATTGATAGTCAAATAGACTTTGAACGATAACTTCCAAAGGAGTCAATAGCTGGTTGACCCTCTGGTTACTGGCTACAGAATAACGTACTTGAGGGGATCAGCCTCGCGTACCCTATGTATATGCATAACATTTAATTCTGCTATTTGTACCTTATATACGGTACGTGGGGTACTCCCTTATAAATAAAGGGGTGTTCATACAGTCTAAGAATCCTCACCATTGATTGGTTCGGATAGCTTTTATAAATTTCACATACTTTGTCTGACCGAACAAAGGTTCAGACTTAATTATGAATAGTTCCTAAATCTCGGAACTTAAATAAATGTACAAATTCAAATGCACGAGTGCGAATGTCAATAAATACATAGAGGTGGAATAATTTTAAAAGTAATTAAACCACTTAAAGCATGCTTGGAGATAAGATTCAAGCTTAAAGAATAACTTGCAAACAATATATACCTTTTTGCACGAATTAAAAATAATGCATAAGGTTTAGAAATTTGCTCAATATAAAAGTTGAGTAAGATAGAACTTGCATTCAATATACTGAAAGAATGAAGTTAGGGAACTTGCCTGTCTGCTCAGCTACAAGTAATTCTAGCTTTAACTAATTGGCCTTGAAGAACCTAACATTGATAACGTCGATCTACCAATTAGTACTGCGTAGTTGTATATCGATACGCTTACTTATGCTATTTATTTAACAATTAAGCAAATCACATAGCACACATAAGTTAATAAACTATCGTAAATCCTATAAGACACTTAATATTATCAATCCTGATAATATTTAATTCACCTCTTGGTATTATTAGTCCACTAATAACACTTTTATTCGTTTACTAATTTTATTAACATCTTAATAATATTTTAATCATCCAATAATACTTTAATCTAATATTATTAATCTCTTAATAATATTTTAATTCTCATATCATTAATAATATTTTAATCTAATATTATTAGCCATTTTAATAACATCTTAATCATTTATTAATGCTTAAAACAAATATTATTACCCATTCAATAATATTTCCATGAAGTTTTAACCTTAATATTTTTTTGTTTACTAAAAAATATCGAATTCTTATATTACAAATATCATAGTAATATTTTAATAAGTTATTAGGCGAATAAACAATTTATTCTAATTGTTTTACCCTTTATTAAACAACTCATTTACTACCCATAAAAGGTCATAAATATTATTTCTCATTAAATATTACCAAAATACCCCTCAATAGTTAGAATATATAATATTAAGAGTATCCAAGCTTAAAAATCACATTTTCCTTATTTATGACATCATTTAACCATTTATTTTCTTTTAACCATAACTATAACATTATTATGAAAAATAGCAAATTGGCTCTGAAAATTATTATCCTCTGGAGCTGGATAGTATATGATCCAACAATGATCCACCAATTTTCCTGGAATTTTAGAAAGTGATTTACTATATTTAAAGTACCCAAAACCTCTAAATCTTGTTACATTTTTCATAAATGGAGTTTTGCTCAGAAAATTATGAAATTTTCAGGGTACACTCTCATACTATACATAAACATACGGTAAAACTTTCATATGTTTTCAAGGTATACACAGTGAGAAATCCGGATATAAATATTTAGGAGTCCTTCACGGTAAAAGCCATTACACAAAAACTACACATCGAAACGTGTTCGTTCTTTTTCCTACTTGTAGATAACTTCTTAAGGTATCTCTGTAATTTTTTCCAGATTTTTAAAAGGTTTATAACTGGCCGAAACAACCTTTGGAAAAACGAGGACAGCAAGCTTTTAGGGTTTTAAAGTTTTAAGTTTTATAGCTGGACTGTTTTGGGAAAATAGCCCCCAAGGCTTCAAAAATTATTGGATTTGTGTTCTACCACTTGGGTTTACTAGCTAACTCATGTATCTAGCACCCTCCTTCGACGGATCACAAATCCAAGGTGTAGATCTCAAGTTATGGGTGATCCAAGTGAAGAAAAGCTAAGGTTTTTACCCTTTAAGAACATAAGTTCCTTTTCTTCCTTTGAATCTCCATTCTAACACTCAAGAGGATTAGATATATACATAAAGAATGAATATCTAATGATTCTTGAGTCTTAGAACAAAATCTCTCAAAAACTATAAAAATAAAACAAAGTAAGAAAGAAGAAAATGATTTACGGTTTCACCTTGATCTTGTAGCTACTCTCCTTGATCTACCAAAGTATGTGATGAACTTGGGATGCATGAACTATGCTAATCTCACTCTCTTTTTCTCTCTAAGCTCTCACTTTGTGTTCTTGCTTGGGAGAAATGAAAGAAGGAGATGAAAAGAAGAAATGAACTTGAAATGAAATGAAAGGATAGAATACTTGCAAGTATAATGCTAAATTAGAATTCATGCTATTATCCCCCACATCTTTCTTACCCATTGGATATAAGAGTTCATCTTATCCCTTCCATTTAGCCTTAATCTTATCTTTAAGTGTGCTAATTAGATTTTCCACCAATGGGAGCTTGACAACCTTGTCCTTTGTGTAAGAGTTACCAAATAAAGCAAGTTGATTGACATAATTTCATGCCTTAAAAGGCTTAATAGGGCTTAATAGGTAATAAACATAGTTTAATAATTTTAATATGTATTACCCTAATTGTTTATTTAGGGTTTCTATTTCCAATCTTATGAAATTTAATTACTTACACATATCTCTTTAACTTGTAACCTAATTAGGCTAATAAAATCTAAATCTATTTAATGCAATATTGGGTCATTTAATTTAACCCAATGATTGATTAATTAATTTGCCACACTATTAATTACTACACCCATGATCAAATAAATAATTGGTCTTAGTTCCTTAATTAAATAAGCTAATCAATTAGAAATTGATTACTAATTGAACTATTAAATTTTATTATTCAATGTGACAATATTCTCATTAATTAATACTTTTATTAATTAATTTACTCAATTCAATATACTAAGTATATTCAATTTACTTGCATGATTAATTAGTAACTACTTTATCAATTTAATTGATATTAAACCTTAAGGCTTGTTCACTAATTTAACTATACTATTAGTGACTCCCTTTACTCAACTTAAAACAATTCATCACCTAGTCATGTAGGCTACCAATGCACACAAAAGGTTCAAATAGGCACACAAACTAACTCATTAAAAATTTAATTTATATATTTAATTAATAATGACGTTTAAAATTCACGGGCACTACATCCCTCCCCCCTTATAAAAATTCCGTCCTCGGAATTGCAAAATAAGGTTACTCGAATAGAAAAGGATAATTTGCTTTCATCTTCTCTTCGAGTTCCCACGTAGCTTCTTCGACTGCGTGATTCCTCTAGAGAACCTTGACGGAATAGATGATCTTATTCCTTAGTTTCTGTTCCTTCCTATCGAGTATCTGAACAGGAATTTCCTCGTACGATAAGTCTTTCTCGACTTTGATTGGTTCATACGAGATAACGTGCTTGTAGTCTGGTTTATACGGCCACAACACTGACACATGAAACACGTTGTGAATGTACTCAATTTTAGGAGGTAACGCTACCTCGTACGCCACTTCGCCAATTCGCCTTAATACCTCGAACGGTCCTATGAACCTAGGGCTCAATTTGCCCTTCTTCCCAAAACGGATCTTCCCTTTCCAGGGAGATACCTTCAAAAAACACAAAGCTACCAACTTCAAAGTCTCTCTTCTGACGATGTAAGTCGGCATATTTCTTTTGGCGATCCTGAGCTGCTACCAGACGATTCCTGACCAGTTGTACTGTATCTGTAGTTTGCTGCACCAATTCAGGTCTCAACAGTCTTCGCTCTCCAACCTCATCCCAACACATCGGGGTTCGGCATTTCCTTCCATATAGCGCTTCGTACGGTGGCATACCGATACTAGCGTGATAGTTGTTGTTGTAAGCGAACTCCACCAGTGGCAATGGTCATCCCAGCTGCCCTTTAAATCCATCACGACCACCCGAAGCATATCTTTTAAGGTCTGAATCGTTCGCTCGCTCTGGCTGTCAGTTTGAGGATGATACGCTGTACTCAACCTCAACTGTGTTCTCATTCTTGCCTGCAGACTTCTCCAAAAATTTGACGTGAAGCGCGGATCTCTGTCCGATACAATAGATACCGGCACTCCATGACGCGATACAATCTCCTTGACGTAAAGTTTTGCTAATTGTTCCAGATTGTACCGTATATTAATTGGCAGAAAATGAGCAAACTTGGTTAGACGATCCACAATTACCCAGATAGCGTCTAAACCCTTATGAGTTGGTGGCAGTCCCACCACAAAGTCCATTGTGATGTGCTCCCACTTCCACTCCGGAATCTCTAATGGTTGAAGTAATCCGCTCGGTCGTTGGTGCTCTGCTTTAATCCGCTGACATGTCACACATCGGCTGACGCACTCTGCCACTTCTCGTTTCATATTTGGCCACCAAAAATTTCATCGCAAATTCTGGTACATCTTTGTGCTCCCGGGATGTACTGAGTACTTCGTGCTATGAGCTTCCTGAAGGATTTCTTCCCTCAATTCCAGATCCAACGGTACCCAGACTCTCCCTTCAAACCTTAGCAATCCAGTGCTATCAATCTTTTACTTAAGCTCATCGCCTTCGGCAATTCGCTTCTTTATTGAATCACAATCCTCATCCTTTTCTTGAGCCTCCTTAATCTGATCCAATAGGGTCGGGCTCGCTGTCACTGTGAATAATTTCCCGTCCGCCTCCATCGGATACTTAACCTCCAATTCCAGACGTTCGAACTCCTTTATCAACTCTGTTTGAGTCGTGAGCCTCATTAATTTCTCTCTGCCTTTCCTACTCAGGGCATCTGCCACTACATTTGCTTTGCCCGGATGGTACAGAATCTCACAGTCGTAATCCTTGATCAATTCTAACCATCGGTGCTGCCTCATATTCAGCTCCTTCTAAGTGAAGATATATTTCAGACTTTTATGATCTGTATATATCTCGCACCTCTCTCCATATAAGTAGTGCCTCCAAATCTTCAAGGCGAATACTACTGCTGCTAACTCCAGATCATGACTCGGGTATCCCTTCTCATAGTCCTTCAGCTGACGTGAAGCGTACGCAATGACCTTGCCATGATGCATTAGTACACAACCGAGGCCTTTGTATAACGCATCACTGTATACTACAAAACCCCCAGTGTCGTCCGGTAAAGCCAACACTGGTGCTTGGCTAAGTCTTTTCTTCAGCTCCATGAAACTCTCCTCGTACTTCTTCGTCCAAACGAACTTTACCGTCTCTCTGGTTAGATTGGTCAACGACGATGCTATCTTCAAAAAAAATCCTGGACGAATCTCCGATAGTATCCTGCTAACCCTAGGAAACTCCTGATCTCTGTCGGCGTCCTCGGCTGCTCCCAGTTGATAATGGCTTCCACCTTTGCTGGGTCTATCGAAACACCATCCCGGTCAATGACGTGACCTAGAAACTGCACCCTTTGTAACCAAAATTCACACTTTGAAAATTTCGCATACAACGTCTCCCTTCTTAATGCCTCCAAAACAATCCTTAGATGTTCAGCATGTTCTTCCTCTGTCACTGAATATACCAAGAAGTCATCGATGAATACTACCACGAACTTGTCCAAGTACTGCTTGAACACTCTGTTCATCATATCCATGAATGTCGATGGTGCATTTGTTAGTCCAAATGACATTACCAGAAACTCGAAATGTCCATAACGAGTTCTGAATGCCGTCTTCGGGATATCCTCCTGTCTCACCCTTAGCTGATGGTAGCCTGTCCTTAAATTAATCTTTGAAAAGTATTTCACTTCCTTGAGTTGATCAAACAGATCGTCTATTCTGGGTAGCTGGTACCTGTTCTTAATCGTAATCTTGTTCAATTCCCTGTAATCGATACTGAGCCTTAACGATCCATCCTTCTTCTTTACGAACAGAACTGGCGCTCCCCATGGTGACACGCTCGGTCTGATATAACCTTTATCTAACAGTTCTTGCAATTGAACCATTAGCTCCTTCATTTCTACCGGTGCCATGCGATACGGCGCCTTTGATATTGGTGCGGCTCCCGGCACCAAGTCAATTACAAATTCTACCTCCCTATCTGGCGGTAATCCCGGAATTTCATCTGGAAAGACATCTGTGAATTCCCTTACGATAGGTATCTGACTTGGTTCGCCCTCGACTCAACGAGTATCAACTACATGGGCTAAATAACCTATACAACCCTTCTTCAGAAATCTCTTAGCTTGCATCATCGTTAGACAACAAGATTGTCTCGGCGATTTACTACCATAGAATACTACCTTCGACTTATTAGAAGTCTTCAGGTGTACACATTTCTTCTTACAGTCGATGACTGCTCCGTGAATCGATAACCAATCCATTCCAAGGATCACATCGAACTCCCCCAAACGAATCGGTATCAAATCCACGCTGAGCTTAAATCCTCGCAATTCGGCACAACAATTCCTATGAATGCATTCTACGGGGATAATTTCCTTATTTGCTACTTTTACGTTCATAAGGTGTTCTAACTTTTCACGAGGTAAGTCTAACATTTTAGCAATTCTTCGGAAACAAAAGAGCAGGTAGCACCCGAATCGAATAACACATAAGCATTTATATCATTGATTGGGATGATACCTGACACCACGTCCTTGGACCCCACGACATCCTTCCTTGTGACCATCATGGCTTTTCTGATCTTGGTTGTACTTTGTCAACGCTTCATTTCCTCCTCGGCAACGATTGCTTCCTTAAGTAACGTAGGAAATGTGTTGATCTACAAAACCACAACCTTACTATACGCCCAGGGCTTCAACCCTTGATCAAATCTCTTCGCTCGCCTAGCTCCGGTGTCCATTTGGTGTGGATCAAACCTAGCTAGTTTGTTAAACTTCGTTGCGTACTCTGCTACCGACATATCATCTTGCTTCAAATCCAAGAACTTTATCTCCAAACTTGCCTGCGTGCTTTCTAGAAAGTAATTTTTTTTTTTGAAAAATAGCTCCTTAAAATGAGTCCACGCAGTCGCACCTTCCCCAGCTCGGCTTCTATTCGCCTTCCACCAGTAATTTGACTCACCCTTCCTCATGAAAGTGGCAACGAAGTCTTCTGTTCCTCGGTCACTCTTGTGACCTTGAAAACTTTCTCCATTTGTTCTACCCATGTCTGGGCTTCACTCGAATCCATATTCCCACGAAACTCCGGTGGTCCTAGTAATTTGAAACCCGTAAAGTTCGCCATGTGATTTCATGGCCAAACAACCGCAATGGCTGGTTTGCCTTGCAGCGTTTCCTCTAACCAGTTCGCAAAGGTCCTCTTGGGGTCAGTCTGACCCTCCTCGTTATTCACTCTTCCACCCTCGTGTATCGGGGTTGTCTCCTTGACGGCATTGTTTGTTCTAAACAAAACCTTACATAAATCCTTCTTGTTTTACACATCGTGCAAAATTCTACTGATGTTATCATTTAAGAGTCAAGGCACAAATCGATCACAATCAATCATGTAATAATAATACCACATTTATATTCATACACCCCTTAGTGTGTCAAACACTTATAATTCCGGCATATTCCTATAAATGTTAACTATCCCATTAAGACACAAAAGATGGGATTAATAAGAACTCCATTCCCCTAGATCTGAAAAGTGGGGATGTATCATCATCATATCAACTCATGGCACATTTAGTAAATACTAATAAGTTCATCTTAGTACCTCGTACTACTTACATCATATAGCATTCTTGATATCCACTTATCCCTCTGTTACTAACAACAAGATGGGATTCACATAACTACTCCACAACTTACACAAAATTGGGACTTACAACAGATATACTGCTAGCTGTACAAAAACTGAGATTCACATTTCTTACATGCATAGGTATACTAGTACATATACATTGACTACTATTCTTTATTCATTACGACTCACAAAGGTCTTATAACTCTCAGACTTAATCTTTCTTTCTTTCATTTCCTCCACTTATTCCTTATATCGGCTCCAATTGATCCTCCTTAGGGATTTCTATTATCTCATCATTCAGTTCCATCTCTAGATACTTTTTCCAGATCAGACACTAAATCTACCCTCGGTTCATTTCTTATAATCTCTCTGTTGTCTCTCCTTTCTAATCATCAAAACAATCTAAATTGCCATCAGTCATCTCTTAAATTTATTTTTTTTTTGCATATAAAATCATTCATCTTAATACTCTCAACTTTTGCTTAACAACTCTATATGAGTTCATTACCTTTGTCTCACCTGGCATTCCACCATAAAGCTTAATAACTTAACTAACACTTCAAAATATCGATATATTCATTATTTATCGAATTAATCATTTTCTTCTTGCAAACCTTAACCCAACAGATTCTAAGGTACCCTCTCTTCTTCACAAGGAAACTCTATACCACATCACTCCAATATCTTATCTAATGAATAGCTACAAAAATTGATCAATAGCCACATAATTGATCAATAACATCAAATGATTAATCTAATTACCTCGAATATCTATAACTCCAGCTTACAATGGATCGTCCATACTTAATGGTCTTCACTTTACCATATTATCTCATCAATACACATTCCTCAAATTATCCACAAGCTTAATAACACCAACGTATGATCCAAATCCTCAATTTAAAGATCATAATAAATTTCTACCCAAAAATAACTCTATATGAGTTCTATCCTCTTCTATTCCTCTATATTCTCTCAGGTTATAGCCTAAGGACTCTTTCTCCTAAGGGTTATAACCTATAGCTCTGATACCAACCTGTGACGCCCCCAAATTCGGGTCTCCAAATACCCGGATCCGGTCATCACGATCCAACATAAACATCCACCTATAACAACATATGGTATCTAAAATGCGGAATAAAATAAACATACGTTGTTCATTACAAGGTGTTACTAGTCCCAGAATACGATTAACCTTAAACATTTACACAATCCATACCCTAAATAGCTATCAGGGTTTAAATTACATTAACAGTAATTAACTAACACATGCATCTAAAATCTGCTACGAGAAGTCTATCATTTCATCTTTTCTTTCCCTTTGTTCTTCCTTGACGTCTCGGGTTTAGCTGCAATGAAGTCATGATATAGCAAAAATGAGCAACGAGTTTGCCCAGCAAGTTTAAAGTATGACAATAAGGATATATCATGATGAAGGGATATTAAGGAATTTCAACATTTGAAAAATCAGAAGCAAGAAAATAATTGCTTTTAAAACAATTGATAATCAAATAGACTTTGAACGATAACTTCCAAAGGAGTCAATAGCTGGTTGACCCTCTGGTTACTGGCTACAGAATAACGTACTTGAGGGGATCAGCCTCGCGTACCCTATGTATATGCATAACATTTAATTCTGCTATTTGTACCTTATATACGGTACGTGGGGTACTCCCTTATAAATAAAGGGGTGTTCATACAGTCTAAGAATCCTCACCATTGATTGGTTCGGATAGCTTTTATAAATTTCACATACTTTGTCTGACCGAACAAAGGTTCAGACTTAATTATGAATAGTTCCTAAATCTCGGAACTTAAATAAATGTACAAATTCAAATGCACGAGTGCGAATGTCAATAAATACATAGAGGTGGAATAATTTTAAAAGTAATTAAACCACTTAAAGCATGCTTGGAGATAAGATTCAAGCTTAAAGAATAACTTGCAACAATATATACCTTTTTGCACGAATTAAAAATAATGCATAAGGTTTAGAAATTTGCTCAATATAAAAGTTGAGTAAGATAGAACTTGCATTCAATATATTGAAAGAATGAAGTTAGGGAACTTGCCTGTCTGCTCAGCTACAAGTAATTCTAGCTTTAACTAATTGGCCTTGAAGAACCTAACATTGATAACGTCGATCTACCAATTAGTACTGCGTAGTTGTATATCGATACGCTTACTTATGCTATTTATTTAACAATTAAGCAAATCACATAGCACACATAAGTTAATAAACTATCGTAAATCCTATAAGACACTTAATATTATCAATCCTGATAATATTTAATTCACCTCTTGGTATTATTAGTCCACTAATAACACTTTTATTCGTTTACTAATGTTATTAACATCTTAATAATATTTTAATCATCCAATAATACTTTAATCTAATATTATTAACCTCTTAATAATATTTTAATTCTCATATCATTAATAATATTTTAATCTAATATTATTAGCCATTTTAATAACATCTTAATCATTTATTAATGCTTAAAACAAATATTATTACCCATTCAATAATATTTCCATGAAGTTTTAACCTTAATATTTTTTTGTTTACTAAAAAATATCGAATTCTTATATTACAAATATCATAGTAATATTTTAATAAGTTATTAGGCGAATAAACAATTTATTCTAATTGTTTTACCCTTTATTAAACAACTCATTTACTACCCATAAAAGGTCATAAATATTATTTCTCATTAAATATTACCAAAATACCCCTCAATAGTTAGAATATATAATATTAGGAGTATCCAAGCTTAAAAATCACATTTTCCTTATTTATGACATCATTTAACCATTTATTTTCTTTTAACCATAACTATAACATTATTATGAAAAATAGCAAATAGGCTCTGAAAATTATTATCCTCTGGATCTGGATAGTATATGATCCAACAATGATCCACCAATTTTCCTGGAATTTTAGAAAGTGATTTACTATATTTAAAGTACCCAAAACCTCTAAATCTTGTTACATTTTTCATAAATGGAGTTTTGCTCAGAAAATTATGAAATTTTCAGGGTACACTCTCATACTATACATAAACATACGGTAAAACTTTCATATGTTTTCAAGGTATACACAGTGAGAAATCCGGATATAAATATTTAGGAGTCCTTCACGGTAAAAGCCATTACACAAAAACTACACATCGAAACGTGTTCGTTCTTTTTCCTACTTGTAGATAACTTCTTAAGGTATCTCTGTAATTTTTTCCAGATTTTTAAAAGGTATATAACTGGCCGAAACAACCTTTGGAAAAACGAGGACAGCAAGCTTTTAGGGTTTTAAAGTTTTAAGTTTTATAGCTGGACTGTTTTGGGAAAATAGCCCCCAAGGCTTCAAAAATTATTGGATTTGTGTTCTACCACTTGGGTTTACTAGCTAACTCATGTATCTAGCACCCTCCTTCGACGGATCACAAATCCAAGTTGTAGATCTCAAGTTATGGGTGATCCAAGTGAAGAAAAGCTAAGGTTTTTACCCTTTAAGAACATAAGTTCCTTTTCTTCCTTTGAATCTCCATTCTAACACTCAAGAGGATTAGATCTATACATAAAGAATGAATATCTAATGATTCTTGAGTCTTAGAACAAAATCTCTCAAAAACTATAAAAATAAAACAAAGTAAGAAAGAAGAAAATGATTTAGGGTTTCACCTTGATCTTGTAGCTACTCTCCTTGATCTACCAAAGTATGTGATGAACTTGGGATGCATGAACTATGCTAATCTCACTCTCTTTTTCTCTCTAAGCTCTCACTTTGTGTTCTTGCTTGGGAGAAATGAAAGAAGGAGATGAAAAGAAGAAATGAACTTGAAATGAAATGAAAGGATAGAATACTTGCAAGTATAATGCTAAATTAGAATTCATGCTATTATCCCCCACATCTTTCTTACCCATTGGATATAAGAGTTCACCTTATCCCTTCCATTTAGCCTTAATATTATCTTTAAGTGTGCTAATTAGATTTTCCACCAATGGGAGCTTGACAACCTTGTCCTTTGTGTAAGAGTTACCAAATAAAGCAAGTTGATTGACATAATTTCATGCCTTAAAAGGCTTAATAGGGCTTAATAGGTAATAAACATAGTTTAATAATTTTAATATGTATTACCCTAATTGTTTATTTAGGGTTTCTATTTCCAATCTTATGGAATTTAATTACTTACACATATCTCTTTAACTTGTAACCTAATTAGGCTAATAAAATCTAAATCTATTTAATGCAATATTGGGTCATTTAATTTAACCCAATGATTGATTAATTAATTTGCCACACTATTAATTACTACACCCATGATCAAATAAATAATTGGTCTTAGTTCCTTAATTAAATAAGCTAATCAATTAGAAATTGATTACTAATTGAACTATTAAATTTTATTATTCAATGTGACAATATTCTCATTAATTAATACTTTTATTAATTAATTTACTCAATTCAATATACTAAGTATATTCAATTTACTTGCATGATTAATTAGTAACTACTTTATCAATTTAATTGATATTAAACCTTAAGGCTTGTTCACTAATTTAACTATACTATTAGTGACCCCCTTTACTCAACTTAAAACAATTCATCACCTAGTCATGTAGGCTACCAATGCACACAAAAGGTTCAAATAGGCACACAAACTAACTTATTAAAAATTTAATTTATATATTTAATTAATAATGACGTTTAAAATTCACGGGCACTACAATATATATGAATGATTAATTTTAGGAACATTTACATTTATTAGTACATTTTTATAAAAAATTATAACAAAAGTGCATACATAAAATATTTACAAATTTGGTGCATATGTAATATTTTATTTACAAAATTAGTGCATTCTTATCCCTTTAATTTAGTTGAGTGTTTTAATAGGTTGCAATTCATCATATTCTCTCTCCTCCCTTCTATCCATTTAATTTAGTTTCTGTATAGATTAAATGTTTTAGTATTTCTCTCTCTTCTCAACAAACAAATATCAATTAGATTTCCCATATAATCTTACAAGCCAAGCAGATGGGCGTCCATCCATAAATTAAGTTTCTGACAACAGAGCCCATTTCCTAACACAGAATCAATTTTCAATCTGATTAGAAACTCTAGACTGTTCGCACTCATCAACTATGACTGCTTCCCATTTTAAGGATTCCAAGATCTCTAAATCCTACAGAAAAATATGTAAGAGGTAAACTAGATTACAGTGGCCACATAGGATAAATAACCTGCAAAAGGTACTTTTAAGAACAGTAATTTTATTCTCTCTTATTGTTTTCTTTTTTACATTTTATGCTTCTCTAGATTATATCCAAAGAATTATTTCTGGAATATATCTAAAAAAAGGCCACACTGTCAGTAAAATATGGAAAGACCTTGAAGTTTGTCAGAAATCTGCATTTACCACTGTACTAAAAAAATATGTACTCAAGACAATTATAACACATTATAAATGGGTAGCCAGCTCAAAGATTCTATGGAGTCTGTAGATTGAAAAAATCCACTCAATATGGGGCTTAACACTATTAACCAAAATATGGGAATTAATGTGCATAAAAAATTAAGAGTAGAGTTAAATCCATTCATATATAATTATAAAATGATTGTAAGGACACTGTGACGTATATTAATGTGACGTAATTTTCTTTGTGGGTAGGATATCCCTCCTACTTCACATATTTTGTTTTAATTTTATTGGTGAAAGGTAGTGTACTAACTGATCAATAGAGCTGTCAAAATGCATCAAACCTCTTTCGTGTGTTTTGTTAGCTTGTCATAGTTTGGTCTCAAAAACAGTAAAAAGAAAAGGGTTGTGTTTATTTGCAGTTATTTGGTTCTACAAAATTAGGAGTAAGATTTTCACTTCATCAATTTCCAATGGTTGGTGTTGGACAAAGATGGAAAGGATATAGAAGTTCCGTTGGCAGATAACTCCATGATTCTTTCCAAGAACACGGGGATCTGAGTGACAACTAAGCCTTTAACACAGAATGCATTCAAATATAAAGGCACAAATTCGAAAAATGAGATCATTAATTAGTATATGCAGAATCTATGTTCTTTCTTTTAACTACACCAGAAGAACTTTATATTGTAATTGTAATTCTTATATATAGATTTGAGGAAGCATCAAAGGACATCAAAGAAGAAAGGACTATACTTTGTTCACTATTTAGTAATCCACTGTCTGAAGACTAAAATACAAGACCTGCCTATAACACAAAATATTCAATCCCATATCTTCTGCCAAGTTTGCTAGAGCTGTGTGGTCTTCCCCCAAATTCTCTACAAGTGCTTCCCTTGTTTTAACATTGGCACACAAAAGAGTACATTTTCTTTCTTTGCTCAACCGCTGAATTGATTTCTTAATCTCAATAGTTGTTTGCGCGATAGAAACGATCAATCATTAGCACTTTACTCTCCAATGGCAAAAATTAGGCACTTACTGTTAAATTGTATCTGTTCATAATGAAGAACCATTTCAGCCATGAGATAAAAACTATTCCAAGTCTATTCAATATGTGATGTGATGTTTGAAGGGTTGTCCTGTAGGTACATGTTAAGAAACGACAACACCAAACTCTCTCCACCTCATCTCGGTATGCATGTTTTGTTAAATACATGCACCATCAACCCTAACCCCATCACAAAAACACAACTATCAACAGAATCATCTCCATCGTCTGGCAACTGAAGCAATAAAAAAATACACTAATGTGAATGGTAACCAAATCAATAGTATATAGTAACCAACATATATATAATTGGTAACCATAAATATGAAACACATTGTTTGCATTCAGCTTATAATCAAATCAATGCATATCATGACCTGGAGACCATTTAAATACTTAACAAGTAAACCTAAGTAACCAAATACTTATATGATCTAATAAAAAAAAGGAAAAACTGAAGTAGTACAAAAAATACACTACTGTGAATGGTAACCAAATCAATAGTATGTGGTAACTAAAATATATCTAATTGGTAACCTTAAATATGAAACACATTGGTTGCATTCAGCTTATAATCAAATCAATGCGTATCATGACTTAGGGACCATTTAAATACTTAATAAGTAAACCTAAGTAACCAAATACTTATATGACAGTAACCAAAATATATCTAATTGATAACCATTCTTATGAAACACATTGTTTGCATTTAGCTCATAATCAAATCCATGTGTATCATGATCTGGTTACCAATTAAAGACTGAACAAGTAAACCTATGTAACTATACACTTATATGAAGGTAACCAAATTAGAAATGTGTAATAACTACGGATCTAACTGAATTGAAACTAAAAAGACTCATACCAAATTTTTAGACTACATTTATATTTTATACGAATCTGTAATCCATCAATAAACAACTAATAATCCTTCACTTATTTTTAAAACAGTGCACAACCTTAAACTCTAATCAAATTACTTTCTTAAAAAGCTTAATTAAAATGGGAATAACAAATTTGAGATGAAGATTTTATTTATTCAGTCAATTGCTTCATGATTACTAATATGAGAGTATAAAGGAAGTGATTGTACCTTTTAGTTTTCTGAATGCAAGAAGTCAACATGTCCAAATTAGAAGAAAAATTAAAAGGTCGATCCCAATCAGATTCCCTATTATTAATAAATAAACAATGAAAATTAAACTTCAAGCCAAATTAAATTAAAAAAAGGAAAAACTGAAGCAATACAAAAAATACACTACTGTGAATGGTAACCAAATCAATAGTATGTAGTAACTAAAATATAGCTAATTGGTAACCTTAAATAATTGTTTGCATTCAGCTTATAATCAAATCAATGTGTATCATGACCTGTGGACCATTTAAATACTTAACAAGTAAACCTAAGTAACCAAATACTTATAGGACAGTAACCAAAATATATCTAATTGGTGACCATTCTTATGAAACACATTGCTTGCATTCAGCTCATAATCAAATCCCTGCGTATCATGATCTGGTTACCAATTAAAGACTGAATAAGTAAACCTAGGTAACCAAACACTTATATGAAGATAACCAATTTAGAAATGTGTAGTGAGAAAAGTCCACTTAGTGGGACTAGTAGGCCAATAGCTTACAAAATTGTGTCAACTGAAGGATTAAAAAAGATACAATATTGAGAATGGTGTCTAAATCACCATTATACAGTATATAGTATCCAAAATCTAGTAACCAAATCAATAGTATATAGTAAATTAACACAATATTGTGATTGGTTACCAAATCAACATTATACAGTAACCAAAATTATTTTAATTAGTAACCATAAATCTGAAACACATTGTTTGCATCCAGTTTATAATTAAATCACTGAGTATCATGACGTGATGACTAATTAAAGGTTGAACAATTAAACTTAGCTAACCAATCGCTTATATGCAGGTAACCAATTTATGATTGTGTAGTAACTATGGGTAAGTACATGAATTAAACCTTGAAAGACCCATATCAAATTTTCAGTCTACAATTCTAATTTATACCAATCTGGAATTCATCAATAAACAACTAATAATCCTTATATTACTTTTGTTTCTGTTTACCAATTAAAAATCGAAATCATATACTCATTGTCCGATTCAAAGTTATATTATGGGATTTCAATATCCAGATTATGGTTTACTAACCTTCGTAATTATGTTTCAGATTCGGATTTCCATTCTCCGCAGCAGTATATCGATTTCCAAATCTGTTGCTTAATTACAAAATCCTTCGCTTTCCAGATCCAGATTTGAGAGGTTTGAAGGCGGAGGAGGTAATGGTTGGCTACCGTCAAAGGGTTTGAAGGCGAACGAGGTGATGGTTGGCTACCGTCGACTGGTTTGAAGTAGAAGGAGGTAGTGGTTGAAGAGATGGGTTTACAGTCGAAATTCGAGGAGAAAGGAGGAGAAAATCGCGGTGTGATGGGGGCGGTTTGAAACTGTAATCTGGCGTGATTTTTTTTTTGCACTCCTTTTGTAATTATTTTGTAGATACACTAATCTTGTAATTATTTACTAATTATTGTATATTAGTGTAAAGAACCCTTAATTTTAATAGTCCAATTAGTAAGGAAAACTAGCGGACTAGCCTAATTAGTTTACTAATCAAGCCCACTCATTTAATTAAACATGGACTTGGATAATTAATGTGTGGACTTATTAAATTAGCCCAACATTGAATTAAATTAGTAGCCAATCATGGATTAAAAATATTAGAAAACTAGTGGCCCAAACTTATTAAAGTGAGCCCAAATTGATTTAAAACCAAGCCCAATTAGTGACCCACTTGGAAGATATTTTTACCAACTTAATTAATTTAATAAAGCATTAAAAGAAAACTAAAAAGTAGGACAAATTGAGGAAGGGGCTGCCGGCCACATGGGTTCCCAAAAGGAGTGAGGTGTTGATTTTCTAATAGCTAGCTTGTAATGGATGAAAAGAAAGTACCATTGGAAATGATGGTACATCACCAAGTTGTCAAAATGGTGTACTTATTAATGATGATGAAATATATAGATATAACTTATATATCTATAGAACATGTAAGTTGTGATATCCCGAGTATTTGTACGATGCTAAATCAGGATATTTTATGAGTACAACGAGTATGTTATGCAATAATCCTTAGAGAAAGGAAGTGAATGCGTTAAAGGGTGAAAAATATATAATACTCGAAGTGTTTCAACTTTAACTGAGGGTGATGAAATAAAACCTATACTAAGGTAATGCGTTGAAGATATTCAACGATAAAATTTTGAAGGAGATTTATCAAAAACCGAGTAAGGAGGGTTTCGGTGATTCCGAGGACAGAATCCTTATAAGGGGGAGGGATGTGACAACCCGGATTTTCAGAAGCTATTAAAATGAGAATTTAATAAATAAAAATTCTTGTTATGTGTCGGGTTGAGTTTTATTGATGTGCGATGTATTTTGGTTATGTGATTTGGTGTGAACATACTTTAGAAATATATATTTATATATATTGAGAAATGGAAATGAAGTTCAATAGTTAATTAAACTATTGAAGTAAGTAAATGAAATTGTTACGAAAAAGGAAATTTACTAAATATTGTTGTTAATTTAATTAGGTTGAAAATTATATTTTGAAATAATATAATTTGATTGTTATGTTTTGTGGACAGTAGAAATTATTGTGAATTAAATTTCATAATAATGCGAGTGATTTATTTAATTAAAATAAGGAATTAATGAGAATATAATTGTTTTAATAAAATGAGAAGGTAACGTGCTACATATAAATATAACATGTTAATGTGGTATGATTATGAATCTCGTAGATTAAAATATTTATCAAATAAACATTTGATGGAAATTATTGTAGAATAATTTAATTAAGCGTATTACGCGAGTAGTACTCTAATTTAATTTAATAATTAAATTAGAGGATTAATATTTTATTGAATAAAATAATTTATTTAATAAAATTATAGTTTGGCTAAATTGAATTATAATTTGGTTAGTAAGTTTTAATTGAAATTATTAATAAGTTTAATTAGATTTAATTATATAATAGGTTTAATTTAATTTAAGTGCGACAATATATATATATATATATATATATATCTTATAATAAAAAAAGATTATTAAAATAAGCTAAAAGAGAATTTTTGGGTTCTAGCCAAACATGGCCTAGTGACCCTTCAATTCCATAACGGCTGAGACTCTTGGTATTTGTAACTGTTGAGACTCTTGGTATTTGTAACTGCTGAGACTCTTGGTTTGTATAACTGATGGCTAGGTAATAATATAAGTATAAGTTTTTAGTTCTTCAGTGTTCTTCTTGTTGGAAGAAAATTGAGAGAAAATGGAGGGTTTGTGAGAGAGAAAATTTTATGTGTGTATTGAGAAGAACTCTAGAGAATCAAAGAAGGAAGAAGAAGGAGGAATCAAGGAAGAATAGCCCACTTCATCATCAATCTAGGTTAGGGAAGATCAAAGAGGATACATGAAGCGTAGATAAATATAAACTGGTTATGGTAATTGGTAAACTACGAATCAGACAAGTCTTTCAGTTCTTATACGGTATGTGAATTAATTGATTAATTGTCTTAATCATATGATGTAAAAGCATGATGCATTTTATATATGTTACATGTATGAGACGACAATGTCAAATTATGACTACGTTCGTTGAATGAAGAATGTTGATTGAGTTATGGAACTCAATCCTTAATCGTTATGTGATGATCATTATGTATGATATGTTTAGTCAAATGATTATGATTATGATTTAGATGATGAGCATGTTATCTATGTGCTATGTGATACATGCAAATTGTTAGATTTTGCTGAGATGTCGAGCTCATTCTTGCAAATAACCACTTTTGCAGGTTAAAGATTCAAGGTAACATTATGTGCTACCCAAATGACATGGATCGAAATGATGCATGAAGATTAAATGTTTTAGTTGAAATTATTACCTGAATTATGCCAAGTTTTCAATAAATGTATTTATGTTGAGTTGTAAAGTTTGTATTGAGGTATAAACTTTTGTAATAAGTTCGACAAGGCGAGTCATGATATTAACATGATTCTAATACATTTAGATGTAAAGGTTGAAAATTTTGGGATCGAGAATGATTTGTAATAGAAAAGTTTGAATTATTCCGTATTTTTATTAAGTTTAACATTAAACAATATTATAAAGTTAGAATGAGGATGTATTGTTAACGACCGATGTGGAGTGTTAGATTGTTCAGAATTTGGGATCGTTACAGTTGGTATCAGAGCTGATAGGTTAGAAACCTTAGGTAAAGGTACCTTAGGTTATAACCTTAGAGAAGAGAGGTGAAGATAATAGAGTTAAAAGAATAATAAGTTAAGTATACTTATAGTGCAATCGTATTCTTTAATGGTTGATGTATGGCATATGGGCTAAACAATTCCTTCAGAGAGCGGAGGTTGATACGAACTAGCAACCGATCTAACTCATTGTGAGAGACAGTGTAGACGAGACTGGAACTAGTTTGTTGGTTATTTGTGGGAAACCACTCAAGTGCTGTACTGAACACTGTTAAAGACTTGATGTGTATCAAGTATAGAATTATGGATGCGTATGGTTAAGAAGTGATTTTTATATAGATAGATGCATGAGATGAGTTAAGACCTAGAAACGTTACAAGAAGAAGATGCGAATGACGCGAAGTAAACTCGAATAAAATATTGAATAATATGAATGAAGTTAGATATTCTTAAAGGAAGAATTAATATATTAACAAGAAGATTCAAAGAAGAATCTTGAAGAGTTATGAAAGATGAGAATCAGGAGTTACCTGACTCCAATAATAAAGATAGTGTTAATAAATAGACGATATTTATAAGATGAGAATGGTATAATGATAAGAATGAACTCAAATAGAGTTTAGAGAATTCATGTGAGACAAGATTATGATAAAATGATTAGGTTCAAAGAAGGACCTGAAGAGCTAAAAGAACAGGGAACACCTGAGTTGATTAATCATAAGATAACGTGATTAAAGAGAATAATAAAGAAGATCGTAGGATGAGACGATCATAAGGTAAGAAAGAATCGTAAGAAGAGTTGATGATAGAATGAGATCACGATGTGATCTGTTAAAATTGTAAAATGTCAGAAGATCTTAAATGATTGAATAGTTGTAGCATAACGCTATAAAGAGATGGTACTATGAAATAGTACAAGATAAACTCATGAGGAGTTATGGATGATGAAATATGAGAAATTCGTATCAAACAAAGAGTTAAGTTAAGAGCAAGATGAAATTAGGTGGGATTTCAATTGAGGACTCATGTTAGTGGCTGAGTTGTACGATTCCTGGTATGGGACGGAAATTTGTGCTTGGTTTGAAAACTACTTAGCTTCCTATATTAATATAGTAGGTGAGTTGAATAAATCCTGGTATGGGACGAGATTTGTCCATGGTTTAACAACCGCTCGGCTTCCTATATTGGTTAGTGGTCAAGTTGGTTCGACAACCACTTAGCTTCCTATATTGATAATCATTGAAATATTGTTGTCGCACTATCGATATACGTATGACGAGAAGGTGATTCTTTTATCATATTTATATTGATAGTTAGAGAATATTAAAATTAGGTACAATTCTTAAAACTCATACTTATTGTAGGATCATGACTCATAATCGTATGGTGGAACCCCTTAGCGAATGGACGATTTTGGTCTGACTAGGATAAGTTCCTAGACCCATATGATTGTGGTAAGTTCCTGAACTTATAACGTGTGGTAAGTTTGATGAACTATACTAGAATATAGAAAGGTTGTGGATGAAGAATTGAGGATTTTTAGTATAATAAGCTTTATGGATGATAGAGATAGATAGAATTAATAAGCAATGAATCATTGGAGAAATTGAAGATGGTGGTGGAGGTATAGTTATTTTAAATCTTCTAGCTATGCTAAATTCTAAAATCGTGCTTGTATTCGCACTTATGTGTGCCTTTGAAAAGATTGGTTCAATTGCTGAACCGTTAAATTTTTTTTAGTGTTGTTGTTGATATGTCTATGCTATTTGTCTCAGCTAGACAAAATTAATTTTTGCATCAAAATCTATGGAAGTTCTTAGGCCCATAGTGATTACGATGGTGAGCTCGTTTTAGGCCCATTGTATGATGATGAGTTCTTGAAGTATTCTTGAACTCATTTGTTATGGTGAGCTAAGGAACCCATATTATTAGGGTAAGTTCTGTTTATTCATATGTCAAAGCCATTCGTTTCGGCTTAGACAAAAATGATTTAATAAAAGTAAATGTATTTTATGCAATCATTCGCATCATGAAATATGGTGTAGAATTAATAAACGATGGAGTCATCCATACAATCGAACCTAGTGTCGGATGTGATTATAAGATCGTCAACCAACTATGGTATGATGTAGAATGAGAAAATCATAAAACGATTTTTTTGGTTTTCTTTAAATTATGAAAAGTGTGCCAATTGAGCTGGCTAAATGTTTTGATTGATGTCCGAATTTTTGAAGAAAGTCTATGCTATTTGTTTCGGCTAGACACCTTTGATGAGAGATGATGAATAAAAAAAACTTCCAATCCAAATTTTGTTTCTTGGTGCGGACTCCGATGTTAAGACTGAGGATGAACAACCAATGTCGGGTATATAGTCCCAATTTACGCTTATGCGTCAAAAATTTAAATGTTGTACATGACATAGGGTATGATAGGTTGATCACCTAAAGTACTTGAGGAGAATGTTTTTCAGTCTTTGTGATTGACAAATATTCTGATGGTTTTCAAGGAAACATTGCTCAAGGTCTTTATGACCCCTCAGCATGATGGTAACATTTTTCTTTCCTCGTTATTCATACTGTTTCACAAATATTGAACAATTGTGAAGACTCAAAAGAAGCGATGTTTAAAGGTGATGATTGATGTGAGATTCTCAAAGGAGGAAAATGATGAGTAGTTGCTATAGAAAAGATTGTTAGGTTAACTTGAAAACTTAGTTTTGATGGGTAGAATGAATAGAGATGGCTATGCCTTAATTTTGAGGACAAAATTCTTAGAAGAAGAGGTGAATGTGATATCCCGAGTATTTGTACGATGCTAAATCAGGATATTTTATGAGTACAACGAGTATGTTATGCAATGATCCTTAGAGAAAGGAAGTGAATGCGTTAAAGGGTGAAAGAATATATAATACTCGAAGTGTTTCAAGTTTAAGTGAAGGTGATGAAATAAAACATATACTAAGGTAATGCGTTGAAGATATTCAACGATAAAATTTTGAAAGAGATTTATCGAAAACCGAGTAAGGAGGGTTTTGGTGATTCCGAGGACGGAATCCTTATAAGGGGGGAAGGATGTGACAACCCGGATTTTCAGAAGCTATTAAAATGAGAATTTAATAAATAAAAATTCTTGTTATGTGTCGGGTTGAGTTTATATTGATGTGCGATGTATTTTGGTTATGTGATTTGGTGTGAACATACTTTAGAAACATATATTTATATATATTGAGAAATGGAAATGAAGTTCAATAGTTAATTAAACTGTTGAAGTAAGTAAATGAAATTGTTACGAAAAAGAAAATTTACTAAATATTTTTGTTAATTTAATTAGGTTGAAAATTATATTTTGAAATAATTTAATTTGATTATTATGTTTTGTGAACAGTAGAAATTATTGTGAATTAAATTTCATAATAATGTGAGTGATTTATTTAATTAAAATAAGGAATTAATGAGAATATAATTGTTTTAATAAAATGAGAAGATAACGTGCTACATATATAATTTGGAATAAAATGTTTATGGAATAAACATTTGTTGGAAATTATGAGGATTAATGTTTTATTGAATAAAATAACTTATTTAATAAAATTATAGTTTGGCTAAATTGAATTATAATTTGGTCAGTAAGTTTTAATTGAAATTATTAATAAGTTTAATTAGATTTAATTATATAATAGGTTTAATTTAATTTAAGTGTGAAAATATATATATATATATATCTTATAATAAAAAAAAGATTATTAAAATAAGCTAAAAGGGAATTTTTGGGTTCTAGCCAAACATGGCCCAGTGACCCTTCAATTCCATAACGGCTGAGACTCTTGGTATTTGTAACTGCTGAGACTCTTGGTATTTGTAACTGCTAAGACTCCTGGTATTTGTAACTGCTCAGACTCTTGGTATTTATAACTGCTCAGACTCTTGGTATTTATTACTGTTGAGACTTTTGGTATTTGTAACTGCTGAGACTCTTGGTATTTGTAACTGCTAGGACTCTTGGTATTTGTAACTGCTGAGACTCTTGGTATTTGTAACTGCTGAGACTCTTGGTTTGTATAACTGATGGCTAAGTAATAATATAAGTATAAGTTTTTAGTTCTTCAGTGTTCTTCTTGTTGGGAGAAAATTGAGAGAAAAGGGAAGGTTTGTGAGAGAGGAAATTTTATATGTGTATTGAGAAGAACTTTGGAGAATCAAAGAAGGAAGAAGAAAGAGGAATCAAGGAAGAATAGCCCACTTCATCATCTATCTAGGTTAGGGAAGATCAAAGAGGATACATGAAGCGCATATAAATATAAGCTGGTTATGGTAATTGGTAAACTACGAACCAGACAAGTCTTTCAGTTTCTATATGTTATGTGAATTAATTGATTAACTGTCTTAATCATATGATGTAAAAGCATGATGCATTTTATATATGTTACATGTATGAGACGATAATGTCAAATTATGACTACGTTCGTTGAATAAAGAATATTGATCGAGTTATGGAACTCAATCCTTAATCGTTATGTGATGATCATTATGTATGATATGTTTAGTCAAATGATTATGATTATGATTTAGATGATGAGGATGTTATCTATGTGCTATGTGATGCATGCAAACTGTTAGATTTTATTGAGCTATCGAGCTCATTCTTGTAAATAACCACTTTTGCAGGTTAAAGATTCAAGGTAACATTATGTGCTACCCAAATAACATGGATCGAAATGATGCATGAAGATTAAATGTTTTAGTTGAAATTATTACCTGAATTATGTTAAGTTTTCAAGAGATGTATTTATGTTGAGTTGTAAAGTTTGTATTGAGTTGTAAACTTTTGTAATAAGTTTGACAAGGCGAGTCATGATATTAACATGATTCTATCTAATACATTTAGATGTAAAGGTTGAAAATTTTGGGATCGAGAATGATTTGTAATATAAAAGTTTGAATTATTCCGCATTTTTATTAAGTTTAACATTGAACAATGTTGTAAAGTTAGAATGAGGATGTATTATTAACGACTGATGTGGAGTATTGGATTGTTCAGAATTTGGGGTCTTTACATAAGTAATTAGTCTTTTGGGTTATTATTGTTCATTTTCTATTTCCTAAACTTGGAGAGAGAAAATAAAATTAAAAGCCACTTCTTTCTCTTGTTCTTTCCAAAATAAAATCTAAAGAGAGAGAAAGGAGAGAGGGGCGGCAGCCATGGAGGAAGAAAAGAGAGGGAGTTTCTGGTGTGCTCAAAGCCCATAAACAAACCTTAAAAAGAAGAAGCAAGGAAATAAAGCAAAGGTATAATTTTTAACCTTAATCTAGTTTGTTTCCTTTTTGTTTTGGTTTGATTTTTATGATATAAAGTTTGTGATCTTGGACCGTAGAACTCTTTATCTACATGTTAGTAAGTGTTTTATGTTTAGATCTAACCCTTTTGAATGTCAAAAGTTGGATTAAAAGCAAGAAAAGTAAAACTAGTTTCTAAAGGGCTAGAAATTAAACCCTAACTTTTATTCACTTTACATGAGTACCATTTGAGATCTATAAACTCTTTTTGCGATCTGCCAAAGAGTAGTGCTAGATATATAAGTTAACTACTAAACCCAAGTGGTAGAACTCAAAAATAATAAGTACAAAATTCGTAGCAACTGATTTAGTCTAAACTGTCCAAGTTTTTCTCAAAAAGGGCTATAGAGCCTGCTGAGTATTGTTCACATCCAGGGGTATTTTTGTCATCTTTGTTTGCTCTAAAAATTCTACCAAACTTTGGAATGATAATATGGGAAGTTATGTGAATCTTGTAAAAATTTAAAGATGTTTGACCATGTAGAACGAAAGTTATGAATTTTATCGTGAAGGACCACCGTCAAGAGTATACCTGAATAACTCTTTGTGGTTAACTCCAAACATTATGACATAATTACTGAGAGTATATATATATATATATATATATATATATATAAGGAACATACTATGTAAATTTTATAATTTGTTTATGCAATTTCGATTTATGAAAAATGTAGCAATATTTGGCTATTTTGGACTATTTAAATATAGTAAATGGATTTTAAAAATTCCGAAAAAAAATATTTTCATAAGGGGACTATATATAGTCTATTCCCAGAAAAGAAATGATTTTGAAGATGGTTTGCTATTTTTCATGTAAATGATAAAGTTATGTATAAATGAATTTAATTAATTATGTGAAGTTGAAAGTTTGAAAAATGGGTTTTTATGGCTTAAGAACCCTATATAGGGTATATACAAATTTTTGATAAGGGTTTTGGTCATTGGTGAGAAAGCATAATGTTTATGGCATTTTAGAATGATTAAATGAGTTATTTAATAAAATAGAAAACAATTTGAATCCAGTTTGCTAAATTAGTGAATCTAGTTTGCTGTATTGTAGGATAGTTCGAATCCAGGTTGCTGGATTGGGAAAAGTAGTTGACTGAATTGAATAATTTGAATCCAGATTACTGGATTGTAATCCACGTTGGAATCCAGTTTGCTAGATTGGACTCCAGTTTGCTGGATTGCCATCTAGTTTACTGGATTTGGAATCCAATTTGCTGGATAGGGTACTTAACCTACGGGACCATAAAGAAAGACTTATATAATGAAAGACTTAGTATTAATTCATAAGATATGTGATAAATTAGTGGTACAGTCGTACTCTTTAATAGTCAATGTATAGTATCTGGGCTAAACAATTCCATCAGGGAGTAGAGGTATATACGAACTAGCGACCGATCTAACTCACTGTGAAACAGTGTAGACGAGACGGAAACTAGTTTGTTGGTTGTTTGTGGGAAACCACTCAGCATACTATATTGTACACTGTTAAAGACTCGATGTGTGCTAGTTTTAGAATTATGAATGCGTATGGTGTTAATGTGTTATCTAATATTTGATTATGTGGTTGAATGTTAGATAATTTACTTATAAAGAAGTGATATTATAAGGTATAAAATGATTTGCTGATTGAAAGATCAATCTTATGACTGGTAGGTCTTACGAAAGAAGTCATATTAAATTGCGTAGCAGTAGTCAACGACCGAGGCAAGTATCTAAACCTTACGCACTATTTTTATTTTGTGCAAACAGGTATATGTTATGCTAGTTCTTAACTCAACCTGAGTTATCAATTTCAAAGCATGCTCGTGAATAATTATTGTTAATTATTCATATCCATAATGATTTTTGTTTTTCGTTTATGCAATTATCGTAACCCTTGCATTTACTTTATGCAATGGATCCATGTTATGCAAGTATTCTTAAACTTTAATCAAGCTATCTATTGATTTCAAATATCTCGATATTGTCTCATGTGATGCATTTATAATCAAAATTGTTCTGTTCTTTGTGCAAATGTCATCACTTATATAATTTGTTATAATTATTATAAATTCGAATATCCTTCGATTCGTTCATTGTTAAAAGTATCTCATTACTGAATTGCTATGACTTATATTAAAAATTTGTATTCTAAGTTTAGTTATACAAGTGTCCCCACTTGTATGAACTATTGTACATTATCAATTACCCTTGAATTCGAAATTCGTTAACAAGTTCTGATACATACTATTAAATTTCGGTACGTATACCTAGTATAAAGATTGTCTAAGCTATTTGTCCCAGCTAGACACGGTTTGAAAAGTATTTGTCGAATATTATTGGAACTAATTCGTTATTAAATATATATGCCATTTGATTCGGCCAGATCAAAATTATTATAATATGTTGAACTTAAAGTATTTATTTGAAAACAATCCAAACCATATTAATGTGGTTCGGACTCATGATGTAAGACTGATATGAACAACCCTGAAAAATAAATCAGGAAAAACTTTATTGTCGGTAGCCCGACCGCGCGCTATGTTTGAGAATTATGCATAATCTTGGGTACAATGAGGCTGATCCCCTTACATACTTACAGAAGAGTAAAGATTAGTTTTTATAGCTAATTTTTACTCTTGAGGTAGTCAGTAATAATAATAACTGATGATTCCTCTAGCAGTTCACAATCCATTGTGATCACTCAGCATGAAATCTGGGAATAACCTTTTGTATTGAATATTGTTGTTGTATTGCTAATTCATCCTAATCAATTGGATATTGTTGAAATCTCGAAAGAATTTAACTCTTTCATCCTTGATTGATTATTCAGCATGAAATTCAAGAAAAAATTCTTGTTACTTGAAATGAGTTATTGTTCAGCTATTTCAAAGAAATCTTAAAATGATTTGATATGTTGTTAAGAATAGTTTCAAATGACTTCACCACTATTGATTCGTGATAGAAGTAGTCCTCAAAGAAAATATTTACTTCTTCAGCGCATTATTATAATTGTTATTACTTGCTGAGCAATTGAATGTTCATTCTTGCTTTGACTTAAATATTTTCAGCTAAGTGTGATCGACCAGAAGGATCTGGCAAGGACAAGGGAAAGGGAAAGCTGAAGGAATAAGTTGTATGATGTTATCTGTAATAATTAGTCTTTTGTATTGTGATCATATATATTCTGTAACATGTAAGGAATGTAATTAAAGGTTATCATACCTGGGGAATAAACAACTCTGATATAAATATTAAGTTGTAATATATTACACAACTCAAAGAAATGGTATCGTGATGCACCAAGTACGGGTTTCAAGTACCCGAATTTGGGGGCGCCACAAGTTTGAGACACTTGAAACTAAATTTAATTACTACCATTATTGGGCTACTAGTTTGGGTCACTAGTTAAATAAATTATTGGGTTCCCAATATGTTGGTTATTTAAATTCTAATGGGCTAATTTAACTAATTTACATACTAATCCTTTAAGCCCACAATAAGTTAATAGTGTGAGATTGATTAATAAATCAATTGGGCTAGATTAATTAATTCATCTAATAACATCCAAGTCCATCCTTAATTAAATAAGTGGGCTTGATTATTGAATTAATTGAACTAGTCTACTAGTAATTTATACTACTTAAACTAATACCTTTCATTAGGCCAATAATTATACTTTATTTTCATAACCCAATTAGACTTACACCAATCAAGTTATAAAATTAACTAATTGAGATGTATGAATTAAACCTCTAGGGTTAGGGTACTAGTATATAAATTACATACTAGCATACCTTAATTACTATAACCCTTAGGTTATTTAGTTCTCATTCCCACTATATTTTATATTAGGTTATAAGCTTCCTTGTTGTTTTATATAAACATAACTCACATATGTCTTAACAGATTTATCATCATTGATAAATATCATCATATAATATAGTCACATAATCATTCTCAATACATCACAAAGTTTTCAATATTACTAATATTGAATTAATATATCTATTTATAATAGCCTAGAAATTCTTGGTTATTATATTCTCCCCTCCTTATAAGAATTTCGTCCCCGGAATTTCACATAAGGTTACTCAAAAAGATTCGGATAATCCTTCCTCATTTTTTCTCGAGTTCCTACGTAGCTTCTTCAGCATTGTGGTTTCTCCACGGAACTTTGACATAATGTATAACCTTATTTCTTAACTTCTGCTCTTTCCTATCCAAAATTTCTAAAGGAATATCCTCTTATGATAAGTCCTTCTCGACTTCAATTGGCTCGTACGATATCACATGCTTGTAGTCAGGTTTATATGGACACAATACTGACACATGGAACACATTATGTACATGTTCCAATTCAGGAGGTAGAGCTACCTCGTACACCACTTCACCTATCTTCTTTAATATTTCAAATGGTCCAATGAATCTAGGACTTAGTTTTCCTTTCTTTCCAAATATTATCTTCCCTTTCCAGGGAGATACTTTCAAAAACACATAGTTTCCCACTTCGAAGTCTCTCTTCTTGCGATGCAAATCTGCGTACTTCTTTTGACGATCCTGAGTTGCTACCAGTCGAGCTCTTATTACTTTTATGATCTCCACGGTCTGCTACACCAATTCCGGCCTCAACAGTTTTTGTTCACCTACCTCATCCCCACAGAAGGGTGTTCTGCATTTCCTCCTATACAGTGCTTCATACGGTGGCATACCAATGCTCGCGTGATAATTGTTATTATACGCAAACTGTACTAACGAAAGATGATCCTCCTAGCTTCCCTTGAAATCCATCACACAGGCTCTAAGCATGTCTTTTAATGTCTGAATCGTTCTTTCGCTTTGCCCATCGGTCTATGGATGATACATGGTACTCAACCTTAGTTGTGTCCCCATTCTTTCTTGAAGACTTCTCCAAAAGTTTGATGTGAAGTGTGACACCCCCAAATCCAGGTACTTAATTCCCACAGATTTGGTGTTCACTATCTCATTCATTCACATCTAACTACCCATAATCAAGAATAATTAAAATAAACTTAAAGAAATATCTTCCCCAAAATGGGTTACATCACCAAACTATTAAACATTCAAATCCCAGGTTATCTTAACCTTAATACATCAAATGCGGAATAAAACATAATTTAAACAAGTCTTTGATACAAATAAATATCATGTGAATAACAAATCTCTTGTTACTTTGGCATCCTGCCCTTGCCTTTATTCGTGGACGGCTCGTCCTGCTTTTCTGGCTTAGCTGCAATGTTTAGTGCAAGAGTGAGCAAACAATTGCTCACAAGTACGATAACAATAATATTTAAATGAAATGGATTTCAACTGAGGAATAATAATTTTTTGAATCTCAGTCAATAAATGATCAAGGTTTAAAAGCTCGTTAGAATGCTCGATTCAAGGAAAAATAGATTTCAAGATTTAGAAATAATATCTGAGGGTCACAAGACCTCGAACTATGTCCTAGGTTAACAAGTATTTCTACTGTAACTCTTAACATTCATATAGACTATGGACCAACATCTCGTACTCAGGGGGGATCAGCCCTTTGTACAATGTATTGTGCACAACCATTTTAACGATGTCGCGTAAGTAATCCCCTATATCAGGGTTGTTCATCTCAGTTTATCGTCTGAATCCATACCAAAAAGGAAATTGGCTTGGAACAAGGATAGAAAATATTTTAAGTTTTTGAAACGCTCATCAACTAAGGACTAGCTGAATCAATAAGGGTTTGCTAGTCTAATTCATTAATAGAGTTTGTTCAATAGAAACTATACCCGAAGTTTGAACAACAAACAATGATTGGAATAAAGCTTAAGTACGTAATCATGATAGTAACCTTGTTTGATTAACAATAAGCTAAGGTAAATATTCTTACTCAATGATAGTAAACTCGCTTTAAATGAAATAACAAGTTTAAGATAGGAAAACTTGCTCAACATAAAGTAATAAGTTGAGATAAGGAACTTGCCTCAAGCGTAGTTTACAAATTAAATATCTCACGATCCTTAAACAACTTATACATTTAATTATAAGATGGTAACATAATTAGTCACAAGTCTAAAAGCATTCTAGGCTTGCTCTCTATCTCATTTTATTATAACATCTCATTTAGCATACCATAGTCAACAAGTACTAGTTTAACAACCATCTTGGCAATTCTTTAGTCACTTAATACATTAATATAAGTTTTAAACTTGTTTATAGCATCATAATAAAAGCACAAAAAAAATTCCAGTACTGTTCCCTCGCCGAGGCGAGGATTTACTGAACAAATATCTCGCCGGGGCGAAGATTACCAGCTCATTTTTCTCGCCGGGGCGAGACACCCGACAGTCGTCTCCTACAGTTCGCGAACAGTGAAAACTTAGGCCAATTTTGGCCAAATTTTCCGAATTTTATCATCCAGTACACAAACTAAATATACCCAGACATCATATATGCTAGAAAACAATTACCCAACATGTTTCTAACTAATCTAAGCATTATAAAACACATAATCAATCAATTTAAAACCAAAAAATTCACTGTTAAAACCAAATATTCAAGTTTTAACCATTCTCATGAAATTAAACTCTGTAAATTCATTTTTCAACCAATTAAAACCATTCTTCTTGCATTATTCATGTTTTCATGATACAATCATAAACAATTATTAATTTACCGATTAATAACCAATTAGAGCAACAATTTTCATACATATATACACTTCATGAAATAAACTCTGTAAAAACTAAAAACTAATTTCAAAAAACATGTTTTCATGAATTAACACTTCAAACTAGTTTATATCCAACATATAATCATCTAATGCATGCTTTATATCAATTACAACAACTATAATCAAATAATTCATGTATTTTGCATAAAAATTTATATACAGGAAATAAAAAAAAACATATACAGAGAAGTATAATGAAGAACTTTTAGAAAAGGATTATACCTTCTATTGCTTTGTTTAATCTCCTTGGGTTTTAGAAACTCTACCTTCAATTTCCAAACTCTTCTCCTCAATTCTCTCTTTCTCTCAGCTCTCAAATTCACAGAGTTTTCTCTCAACTTTTTTCTTTTCTTTCTCTCAAGCTCTGTGTTTCTTCTTCTTTCTTATCTTTTTACAACTGACGTACTTTTTAAAAAATAAAACTGATGAAATAAGAATAAAAACTGATTATTTAATAAAATAATAACGTATGATATTAATCTATCAGTTATATAATTCAAAAAGCCATAAGGCTTGTTTGGCAAACTGATTTAGAAATAATCCATTTTTCTAACTAAAGGTCCTAAGGCCTTGTTTGGTAAAACAAAATTAAAATAACCCATTATTTCCAAACAAATGTCATAGGGCCTTTTTTGGTAAAACTGAATTAAACACTTTCTGACTTATTTTAATAAATCATTATAACATATAGTTTTAAATGTCACACTTCTAATTTAATTGAACTTATTATTAAATAAATTCAATTAAACCTTACTAACTAAATTAATAATTTATTTAACTAATAACAATAACACCAAATGAATTCTCTTATTCAAATAAATCATTTATTCAAATAAACCTTTTCATCATCTAATTTAATTATTAAATTAAATTAGAATAAACATAACAAATCACATTCAAATAATATTTAACATTATTAAACTTAACATATACCCATTTCACAAAAACTTAATAAATTATTTATTTAGCTCAATAAATTAATAAAAATATTTATATAACTCAATAAATATTTTTATTCAATCACAAAAATTGCATTCGTTACATCTTTCCCTCCTTAAAAGGATTCTGTCCCTAGAATCACAACGTAATTAAATCGTCCGTTACATTCTCCCCTCCTTACAAAGATTCTGTCCCCAGAATCGCAATTTAAAAATTAAACAAATAATTGAGGAAAATTTTGCATCATTTGCTCTTCGAGTTCCCACATTGCTTCCTCAGCACTGTGGTTCCTCCAGATTACCTTAACAGAAAGTATCACTTTATTTCTAAGAACTTGCTCCTTCCGGTCCATTATTTGTACAGGAACCTCTTCATAAGACAAATCTTTCTCAAATTGTATTGGCTCATATTCTATTACATGTTTATAATCGGGCTTATACTGTCGTAGCACCGATATATGGAAGACATTGTGAATATGGCCTAACTTAGGAGGTAAAGCTACCTCATAAGCTACTTCACCCATCCGTTTCAGCACTTCGAAAGGTCCAATAAACCGCGGACTGAGTTTACCCTTTTTACCAAATCTGATCTTTCCCTTCCAAGGGGATACTTTGAGAAACACAAAGCTCCAGACTTCAAATTCGCGATTTTGTCGGTGTTGATCAGCATACTTCTTCTGTCTATCTTGAGCGGCTACCAGTCTGGCTCTTATCACCTTGATAATTTCAGCAGTTTATTGTACCAGCTCGGGTCCCAATAGTCGTCGTTCACCAACCTCATCCCAGCATAATGGAGTTTTGCATTTCCTTCCGTACAATGCTTCGTAGGGCGGCATGCCGATACTAGCGTGATAACTATTGTTGTAGGCAAACTCGACCAGAGGTAAATGATCATCCCAGTTGCCTTTAAAATCCATGATGCACGCTCGAAGCATATCCTCCAACATCTGAATTGTTCTTTCGCTCTGGCCATCGGTTTGAGGATGGTAGGTTGTACTCATTCTCAACTGCGTTCCCAAACAAGCTTGCAAACTCCTCCAAAATTTTGATGTGAATCATGGATCTCGATCTGATACTATTGATACTGGAACTCCGTGCCTTAAGATAATCTCTTTGACATATAATTTCGCCAGCTGATCCAAAGTGAATCAGATTTTGATAGGCAAGAAATGCGCTGATTTCGTCAATCTGTCAACTATGACCCATATTGCGTCATATCCCTTCTGAGTAGTTGGAAACCCTACCACAAAATCCATTGTGATATGCTCCCACTTCCATTCTGGTATCTCCAAGGGCTGTAACCAACCACTTGGTCGTTGATGCTCCGCTTTAACTCTCTGACAAGTGAGATATTTCGCAACACATTCAGCAACCTCTCTTTTCATGTTTGGCCACCAAAAATGTTAACGAAGATCCTGGTACATCTTTGTGCTTCCCGGGTGAACCGAAAATCTTGAACTGTGAGCTTCATTCAAAATCTCCTCTCTGATTGCCAATACCGACGGTACCCAGATTCTGCCTTCAAATCTCAGCAACCCTTCTGTAGACACCTAAATTTTGCACTTCGTATACTAACCCTGACAGGAGGGCAAATTCGGGAAATGAACCGGCCTGCGAGAGCAAAGGATGGACAAGTGCGAACATTCGACGCCACCGCGACAATTTACAACCAAAACTGACGTGACAACAAGGCTGTCCAAATTGTGCATTCTCGGATGATGTGGCACATCCTCCAGTAATTCCTGGACTACAAAATACAAGCCTGTCGGCGAGAACCGACGTCACGACCCGAGAATCGATGCGTAGCACGAAAATCGAGAAAGCCAAGCCAGCCAGCCGCGGATTGATCTGCAGCTGAGTGGAGGGTTGGCGGCCAGCCGCAGATGGATCTGCGGTTGGCTTTGGCCAGCCTATTTCAGCTCATTCCCTCATCAGCATACAGAAGGTTAGCAGCGGGCGAGAAGGAGAAGAAGAATAGCAGCAGCAAGCTCGGAAATAGGGAGAAAAATAGCATAATTTTGCAACAAAATAGGAGAGAAAGAAAGAAAAAAGAGAGGAATTATACTCCTTTGATTTGATTGTATCACATATACTTCTCCTTCTATTCAAAATACACAAGTTTACATCCACTTTGATATCATTTGCAAGGTGAAAATCTCCTTATTTTTGCAATTTCTATCATATCATTTGGTCAAATTAAATGTAGTTTTTCATGTAATTTATGGTGGAACAATGAATTAGGGATTATTAGTGAGGGTTCTATCGGAACAAAATTCTTCCTAATAACCCGATGATATTCATTTATTGATTTTTTGTTTTGTTTTACGGTGCTATATTGGGCGTGGTTCCTTTAGATCGCTATTTTAGGATGTCTTGGTATTGTTAGATTATCCGTATTGGTTATCCCTTGTAATATCCGGTTGTGGGTGTGTGGAAATTTGGGTGTGAGTCTAGGAAAGCGACCCCGTGGTCCAAATTCGATGATGGACGTCTTTTGATGTAGATAGTAGGAATGATGTAGTTTTCATTGTACATATGTAATCGTCGGGCTTTAAAACGATGCCAAGGCGAGAATCGTGGTTAAGGCCCCGTCATAGTGAAAGTATGCGATTGTTGGCGTTTGGGGTTATTTTGATGGCTTACATGCCCATGAATAGCCCCAACGCATTTTAAAGTTTGGTTTGATTTATAACACGAAATTGATTTCAAAGCTAAACGATAAAGATTTTCATAAAATCAATCAAACTAGGTTATTAGTCTCACGAGGATAAGAAATTGGGGGTGCTAATGAATGTCGATTTTCTATTTAACGAGAAAGCTAAAGAAAGAAATCATTTTCAAACATCACAAAAATGGTTTTATAAAAATAAATAATGTTTTATTAAATCCTTGTGCATAGGGTTAAAGAGATCCTAGAGGTTGCCCATCATTTGAGTTATGAAAGCAACGTATAGATCTCGATTCCTATTTTGACAAAGATTTAGAAAACTCTTGTTTTGCCAAAACAACACCTAATGAAATCTTACAGTTTTTGACAAATTAAAATCAAACCTTTTCTCATAAGCTTTCTCGTATAAACCAAAGGACATTCTAAAGCATCCCCAAAAGAAAACACGACTTTTACGAAAACCCAAATGTTTTCTTCATGCAAACTCACCACCACATTCATATGGGCACACACACACACACACACATACACGTTTCATGAATTAAAGGATAGTAAAGTATCAAGATTGCGGTAACCGTGTTTTACGGAAGACGGGGGGTGCCTAATACCTTCCCCTCGCTTAAGCAGGCCCCCGAACTCTATGAATTTCGGTTTGCAGACCAATTAATTCGGAGTCACATATGAGCCAACGATTTATAAAAAATGAAAACTCGGATGAGTTGGTACATCCATTTCAAATATACCAACTGGCGACTCTGGTTAATTGGCTCATCATAAAAAATGATATTTCAAAACCCCGTCGACATTAATGTCGACCTTTTCCAAAAATCATCTAATAAAAGGCTAAAATTGGAAAGGGTAACAACTAGCATAAGATAGCGATCCCTCCCGGCGTCGACAGCTGGCGACTCCGCTGGGGACATTAAAGGGCTTAAGCCGCGTTTAAATCTTGATGCTATCCTATCCTTCAAAAATTCATGAATATGTGTGTGCATGCGATATTTTGATAATTTTTTTTGCTTTTGTTGTGTGAATGTGTGTTTTGTCCAATAAGTTAATGATTGAATGAGATTGCTTTACTTTAAAGTAAATCATTTGCATACGGTGAGGATGATGCATGTGAATGTATGTTGAGAGAGTACCTCCTCCTGAGGCGAACCTGTTGGTTGCTTATTACTGGACTCGAAGGGGCTGCTCCCAGGAGATGGCTCAGGAAACGCACCACCCATATCCGCTCCAATCGAAAGGATTCAGACGAGTAGATTGCGAAGATATGGGAACCTTCATGCCGAAAAGCCCGCGAGAGTAACCCTAGGGTAGGTCAGCCTCTGATAAACCTAACGAAAGGGAATCTTCTTCATGCCCTTTTATCATTCAGTCAAATAAATAAATGTCATATAAATAGCATAAAAACTGTCATATACCTTCCCTGTTGTCAAAAGAAAGTACTGACCTCCGTGTTTTGCAGGGTATAGCTGGGAAGGCATAATAAGTCACGTCTATCAATTATTATTACAATAAGGGACTACTAACGTGTTGTTTTACAGAGAAAGATTAAAAAACCTAAAAAAAACAAAAGTTACAGCTTTAGCATGCATCCATATCCTTTCATCGCCCAGGACTAAACTTCAAACCGTTGTTTCTGTAGGATTGCTCCTCAAACACGTTCGCAATCTAAAAGGGCTCAGAACTCTACATCTGAAATGGCTAATCTTCCACCTACTAATCCTGGTTCCATATCTCGTGAGGAATTTGATGATTTCAAGAAACAGATGTTGGAAATGGCCATGATGCTAAAGGAACAATTGCTACTTAGATAAGATCCACCTAAAGAGGATCCACCCCAACCCAAGGGCGAGCCAGTCGTCCCAAAGGCCATTCCTATGCCTAACCGGACAGTGATTACTATCCCAGAGGAAGGAGACACTGACGACCTTCGGAAGAAAATGAAACAAATGGAGGAGACCATCCAATCTATAAAAGACATAGGCTCCCTAGGCAGGGTTAATTATTCAGATCTATGTGTCTTCCCCGGAACCAGATACCCGAAAAAATTTAAAATTCCCGAATTTGAGAAATACAATGGGAATGGGGATACTTATACACATCTGAAAATATACATCGGGGAGCTTGGATCTTATGCCGAAGACGAAGGTCTAAGAATGGAATTATTCCAAAAGAGCCTGACGGGAGAGGCGAGGATCTGGTATGCCCATCTTGATAATGCCCGGATCCACAATTGGGAAGAGTTGGCCCATACCTTCTTAACACAATATAGCTTCCAGGCACAAATGGCCCCTGATAGATATCAAATGACAAAAATCAAGAAGCAACCAAGGGAATCTTTCAGGGATTATGCACAACGATGGAGGGGTATGGCTGCACAGGTGAATCCCCCAATGAGTGAGTCGGAGATGGTGATGACCTTCGTGGATATTCAAGAGGCACCTTATTATGAGCGGGTTATATCGGGGATTGGCAGACCTTTTGCCGAGATGATTAAACACGGAGAAATGGTGGACATGGGGTTGAAGTCTGGCAAGATCCGGGATCTTACGGCTTTGGAAACAGCTGCAGAGCAAATCCAAAGCCGAAATTATGGCAGCACTTCCCGTAGGGTCCAAAAGAAAAAGGAAGATGATGTTTCCCTCATCCTACAGGGATCATCTAGAAAGGCAGAAAATAGTCCTCCAGTACAGATGCAGAGAGTGGGGCCATCCCGACAGCCTAACTTCACTGATCAAAGGATGGATGGGCAAAGGAGATTCGAGTCCTCGAGAAACCGAGTGTTCACCCCACTCGGGGATCTTCTTGAGCGGGTGTTGGCATTGTTGATGGCCCAGAGGAAAATAGTCGATTTGGCACCCCCGAGTGACCCAAAGGGAAGAAGGTTTGACCTAAGCAAGCGATGCGCATATCACTCGGGTTCCCCTAGTCATGATACGCAGGAATGTTGGACGTTGAAGCATATAATTTAGAACTTGATTGATAGTGGAGAAATCATGGTGGAAAAGCCAGACTCCCCGAATGTCAAAGTCAATCCCCTGCCTAGGCATGAAGGAGAAGGGGTCAATGTGGCGGAAGCCAGTGAAGCCGAGGGGCCGTCAAGGCTGAATTATGTAAAGAAAATTGATGAGATGGTCGGCGTGATAAGTGATCACGAGAGTACACAGGGAGCGCCAATCAGGTTGGCAGGTGTAAGCAGAAACATAACGGCAGGGCCTATCAAGTTATCGGCTCCGAAACCCATCTCTTTCACAGCGAGACCGCAAATCCCTGTCAACAATCTGAAAACGGTACCATGGAATTATGGGGGAGTGTCAGAGGAAGCGGTCAGTTGTGCTTCTGTAACATCGAGGGGGAATCCCCTGTATCTCCCTGGGCGAGTCCTTGAAAGAAAGACGAAGAAAGATGAAAAAATATCTGAGGAGAAAGCCCTGGAATTCTTAAGAAAGATGGATCATCCGGAAACAAGAGGGATCCAGATATTAAGCGAGGAGTCGACCCTGACATCAATCATGGATTTGGTGTTATCGTCCAGTGATCACTGCAAAATTCCGGTGAAAGTCCTGGAGGAGGCATATGTTCCCAAAGAGATCGGTAAGGAAAGTTTCAGCCATCTGGTGGACCATCTGTTGGAAAGTAATGTAATATCATTTACAGATGACGATATCCCCAAAGAGGGAAGGGGGCATCAAAAACCGCTACATATTGCGGTAATCTCCTCAGGTTATATCATGAATGGGGTGCTAATTGATGGGGGATCGGCGTTGAATATCTGTCCCCTCAGTACATTGCAGAAGATGAACATCAATCCCAAGCGCCTACAGGCCAGTCATGTAGTGGTGCGAGCCTTCGACGGATCCCGGAGGGATACCATTGGAGAGATAGAATTGCCAGTGGAAATAGGACCTTGTACTTTTGATATCTCTTTCCAAGTCCTAGATATTACGGCAAGTTATAACCTGTTACTGGGGAGGCCATGGATACACATGGCCGGGGCAGTTCCTTCCACGCTACACCAGCAAATCAAACTTATCATCGACGGGAATCTGGTGACGATCTCGGCGGAGTGTGATGACCCTTCTCCTTACAGGAATGGCCTGCCTGTGATTAATATGGACGAGTCAGCGGCACCTGCCAACTTTCAGGCACTGGAAATTAGCACTCCCCACTACAGATGCCTGGGGGCTCCAGCCATGAAACCTAAGGTCTCTCCAAAACTTACCTTTGTTGCAAAGGAAATGATGAAAATGAAATTCCAACCTGGACAGGGGTTAGGAAAGAGCAGTCAAAGAATCACCGAGCCCATCCAACTACCCCATCAGACAGGTAAAGCAGGGTTGGGATATCATGAAGACGTAGCACGGAGACACCGTCAAGGTGCGACTCTGACTCGACTGGCTGGAAATCCGATGACCAAGGTCAACAAAGGAGGGACTAGCAAGCCTGTGATTGGGACAGGGGATGAAGAGCTGACCCCCACATGTGATGAGTCGACCAAGAGGGAAAGTTTCCTACAAGAGGTCGCACAAAAGTTCGAAACCAGATGCTATATCCCCGAACAATTAACAAGAAATGGAGAGGGGACGGATGTTGTCACGCCACCGGGAGCCCAACAGGGTGTGCCTATCATCGATTGGGCAGGGCTAATTATTCCTGAAGAAGGTAGGAAGAAGGACTCAGGCGACGTAGCCATAATCATCGGGGAAGTTTCCGATGTGAAGCCCCCTTTTATCCAGCGCATTTCATCTGACCTGACCGTCGATAACTGGACCATGAAACCAGTGATATCCAAACAAGGGTAAAACCCGACATTAGGGTGGTAGACCCCAGAGGATGGGAGGATGAAGAAGTTTATTTTTTGTTGTTGTTTTGTATTTTGCATAATTATGTCGTTTCGTCATGTTATCTGAAAATGTGATCGTTGTGGAAAATAACTTATATATGACAAATATTTTGTTTCATGCCAGGTGTACCAATTTGAGTAATCCTTGCCTAACAAAAGGTCTTTCAAATTTGAATGATGATTATGATTTTGACATTGAGCTGGATTTCGATTTAATGGGCATTGAGCAAGACGAGACAGATTACGACGACGCGCCTGATGAGATCAAAGGATGGGTCGAGGATAAACCCAAACCCAACTTAGACCAAACCATCACCATAGATATCGGAACCCCTGACAAGCCAAAAGAACTCAAGATAGGGACAGACCTTACCCCCAGCCAGAAACCAGAAATAACTGAGTTGCTAAGCCAGTATGAGGATGTCTTTGCCTGGTCTCATGAGGACATGATCGGTTTGTCCACAGACATTGTGGTACACCGGTTGCCCATCAAGGAGGGTTTCAGGCCTGTCAAGCAGAAACTAAGAAAGTTGAAACCAGAGTGGAGCTTGAAGGTGAAGGAGGAGATCATCAAACAGTTCAGGGCCGGAATCATTATGGTGTCCACTTATCCAGAATCGCTGTCCAATGTAGTCCCAGTGGCTAAGCCTGGAGGGAAGGTGAGGGTATGTGTAGACTATTGAGATCTAAACAAGGCCAGTCTCAAGGATAACTTCCCGATGCCTTTCATACACATCCTGGTGGATAACACGGCCCAGTACGAGATGTACTCTTTTGTTGATTGCTTTGCGGGGTATCATTAGATAATGGTGGCGGAGGAAGATCGGGAAAAGACACCGTTCATCACCCCTTGGGGCACCTTCTACTATAGACGACTGGCTTTCGGTCTCACAAATGCGGGGGCTACTTATTAGAGAGCCATGATGGCCCTGTTCCACGACATAATGCATAAGGAGATAGAAGTCTACGTGGATGATATTATCGTGAAATCAAGGGTAGAATCTGATTATATAACCCATCTCAAAAAGCTATTCGATCGGCTCAAAAGTATAATTTGAAGGTCAATCCAGCAAAGTGTGCTTTCGGAGTGCAGTTGGGCAAGCTCTTGGGATTCCTGGTTAGTGATCGGGGCATTGAGTTGGATCCGGCGAAGATTAAGGCCATTGTGAATATGTTGGCACCTCACACAGGAAAGGAGATAAGAGGATTCCTGGGAAGAATAAACTTCATCAGCCGCTTCAATCCCACTTGACGACTACATGTGAGCCGATTTTCAAACTATTAAGGAAGGATGCTTCCCAAGAATGGAACGAGCAATGTCAGAAAGCCTTTCAGACCATTAAAAAGCAGCTGACAGAGGCACCAATGCTGGTACCCCCCGAAGGATGGGATCCCTCTGTTTATGTATATATCGGTCAATGCCATTGCAATGGGATGCATGCTGGGGCAGAAGAATGAGGCAGGTAAAGAGCAGGCCATCTATTACCTCAGCAAGAGATTTAGCCGATGTGAATAGAATTACACTCCCATTGAGAAAACCTGTTGCGCTTTGGCCTGGGTTGCAGGGAGATTACATCATTACCTCCATGGGCATACCACGTACCTGATATCGAGAATGGATCCCCTGAAATATATTTTTGAAAGGCCCATGCTGAACTGTCGACTGTCAAGATGGCAGTTAATCTTACAACAGTTCGACATGGTATACGTAACTCAGAAAGCCATGAAAGGGCAGGGAATTGCGGATCAGTTGGCGGAAACGCCGTCAGGAGGGATGGAGCCGTTAGAAACTCCTTTGCCGGGCGAAGATATATTTTGGGTATTACACACGAAATGTGATGACGAGGGGCAGTTCTGGAAACTGTATTTTGATGGTGCCATGAACGCTGAAGGGGCAGGAGCCGGAGCTGTCCTGGTCTCTATCACCGGAGAGCAATACCCTGTGGCCACTAAATTGCAGTTCAGCAATTCGAACAACACAGCTGAGTACGAGGGATGTATATTGGGACTCCGTTTTGCCCGCGATATGGGAGTGAAGAGACTAGCGGTGTTCGGGGATTCAGAACTGGTAATCAGACAGGCGATCGGGCTGTACAACACAAAAGAGCTCCGGTTACTTCCATACCATCGTTGTGTTATCCAATTGATGCAAGTGTTCGAAGATATCGCGTTCCGACATATCCCCCGGGGACGGAATGATTTTGCCGATGCATTGGCAACTCTGGCTTCCTTAATCCACGTAATCAAGAGCAGGGACTTTCCACAGATTGAGATAGCAGTACAGAATGCCCCAACATACGAGGAACATGTTGCAGTATTATTAGACGAGGTGGTTCTGCCAAAGCAGCCTTGGTATCACGACATAAGGGAATATCTGAGGGATAGATCCATTCCCGACCAGGCAAGCCAAGCTGAGAGGATGAGAATTCAAAAGATGGCAATGAAATTTTACCTGAGTGGGGATTCACTCTACAAGAGGGATGCTGGGTTGGGACTGTTGCAATGCGTAGATGAGACACAGGCCCAAAGGATTATGAACGAAATACATGGTGGAGTGTGCGGGCCACACATGAGTTGACCGATGTTGGCCAAAAAGATCTTGAGAACGGGGCATTATTGGTTAACGCTGAAAGCCGACTGCGATGATCATGTCAAATGGTGTTACCAATGCCAGGCGCACGGTAATGTGATCCATACGCCTCCCAATGAACTGCATTGTATGACTTTCCCGTGGCCATTTTCAATGTGGGGAATGGATGTAATCGGACCGATAGAGCCCAAAGCAAGCAACGGACACCGATTCATTTTCGTCATGATCGATTACTTCACCAAATGGGTAGAAGCAGCTTCTTTCCCCAAAGTAACTCAGGAGGTCATCGTCGGTTTCATCAGGAATAATGTCATTTGTCGATACGGGCAACCTGAGGTTTTGGTCTCCGACAATGCCAAGAATTTGAACAACGCCCTCATGAAGGGATTATGCGACCAGTTTAAGATCAAACACCTCAATTCTGTCATTTATCGTCCTAAGATGAATGGGGCAGTGGAGGCTGCAAATAAGAACATCAAGAAGATCATGGCAAAAATGTCTGCTAATCATCGAGGATGGCCGGATTTGCTACCCCTCACCCTGCTAGCATACCGAACGTCAACGCGTACTTCTACAGGGGCAACCCCTTACGCTTTGGTGTATGGAATGGAGGTTGTTCTGCCAGTTGAGGTTGAGATGGCGTCCCTTAGAATAGTGATCGATGCTCAAATAAGCGAGGAGGATTGGATGTAAAGTCGATACGACCAATTGGCCCTAATTGATGAAAGGAGGGTGGCTACTGTTTGGCACGGTCAGTTATATCAACAAAGGATCTCTCGATCATACGACAAAAGGATAAGACCTCGGAAGTTTAAGGAAAATGACTTGGTGCTAAAAAGAGTCATGCCTTGTCAAGACGAATCCAAGGGGAAGTTTGCCCCGAACTGGGAAGGACCCTTTGTGATTAAGAAAGTGCTATCCGGAGGAGCCCTCATATTGCAAGAAATGGATGTTGAGGTATTTCCACAACCCCTCAATTCCGACTCAGTGAAGCGGTTCTACGCTTGAATCATCAGTTCCCCTTTTTCTTTGAGGAACGAACTACGTAGGACCTGATCTCCCAACTTGTGGGGGTACGTAGGCAGCCATCATGGCACGGTCCGATTCCTTAAAAATAATCCTTTCCCTAAACAAAACCAATTCCCAACAGCCAGATAAACCTTCTTACACCCTCAAAACCTTCCCGAAACCAGCCGACTAATCAGCTTCATCTCAGATGACATAACCCTGATCCCACCAAAACAGTTAGCCAAAATCTAATACCCAGTCCGATGAAATCAACATGGGTACGACAATATCTGTTAGATCTCCATCAAGACTTAAGAAGAGAAAGAAAGCAAAATGTCAAAATCATGGTCAGCTGGATAAAATGAGGATCCAATGAAAGGCAACGATATGACAAAAAGGGAAAATGACTAAATTTAAATGCACGTCTGTATATATAAGTCATTTTGTTACAAGATCTCTCTTTCGATAACCAATGAAACTGACATAGTCTATGCAGAAAATAAAATAATCTACAAATCTGAAACTAGCTGAAGCAGGATGGATAAAGTGGTGGATAGATCTGAAGCATCAGCATCCCCTGCAATCTGTTGCCCGATCATGTCGATGCGGTCCAAAAAAGCAGTTGCTCGGTTGACAGTCCCAGAATGAGCATCTATAACTGCCCTGGTTTGAAATACAATGGCGTCTCTGTCAGCAATGACAGCGTCTCTAGCCAGAATGACATCATCTATCTCAACAAGAGCGGCATCCCTCTCAGCTTCAGTAGTAATCAAGGCCAGCGGAGTCGGGTATCCTCAGTAACCCGACTTGGGGCAGAATCAGCTGAGATGGAATGATCTGTGGTATCATCTGGGAAAATCACTCCAGAGTCATCAAAGGCCCAGTCTGACTCAAACCAGCCGAATCCGAGTCTCCACGCAACCACTGCACGTAAGCAAATGTCTGAATGGGGCAGCTCTCACTATATTCGACAAAGATCCTGCGAGACCAAAGATCGTATACCCGCAGCAGATCTCTCTCTGTTTGGGATGATATAAGGAATCGGTAGGCGGCTGCGCCCGCGAAAGGATGAAAATCCTGTGTCTGATCAAACTGCCCTGTAATCGCCAAGGGATGATAAGTCGTCACGCCTCTCAAGCCAGCAATAGGGATGAAATCCAGGTTGGGCACGTGAGTCAAGAAGCTCATAAAGGAGCAATAACCCGAGTAGATCAGGAGATGAAAAGGATCCTCAATAACCGACAAGAATTCTACCTAGGAAGCCACATCAGTACAGCTCACGGGATGAAACGAAAACTGCGTGACTATGTCATGGCTGAAGCAAAACCCTAGGCGACGGCAATGACCGATGGGACTGAGATGACTCATGAACCACACATACAATAAGGTCGAGCTCCCTCTGAATACTCTGCCTCGGAAAGACTGACAATATGAGGCTGACATGTAAGTATCTGCCAATATCATGGGAAGGACGGTGTGACCCTCCTGAAGGGCTCTAACGGCCGCGACAACTCGCATATCCAACTGATCGGGTCCGGCTGGCAAGTACAAAACTGAAATGACACAGGCCATCAAAACGGATACTCTCAAAGCGCCCCAGCGCTCCTCGGACACGAAAAAATCACCCGAAAATAGGTGAAAACTGTCGGGTGAGCCGAATCGGTCAATCAGAAAATGTAGGGGAACTAGATGATCTGATGTGATCACCGATAACAAAACTGTCCTCCGCAAACCGGTGAAAGTCAAGAACTGACGGCGCATGGGACCAGTTGTGAACCTGGCACAAGGACCATCCAAAGACAAGCCGGTAAAGCGAGCATACTCCTCGAGAGTGGGGGTCAGGTCCACTATCCCTAATCTGAACACCTGACGGGCAGGTTCCTAATAGCTCAAAATACCATCCACAAAGCCCGCTGGCACCTGAAAGGATAATAAGGACCAAGAATGTCCCAAAAGCCCATTTGCGATAACCCTGTCGACCGGCGATAAACTGTCCAACCAGCGGAGGAGACTGCCGACTAACCCTGTGGGAGGAATGGGATCCAAACGTACCACGACATCTGAGGACGACATCTGTGAAAAAATAGTATCAAAAAGACTGTACAGGGGTCATTCTCTATCCATAAATAAAAAGCATGCATCGAACAGTTAATAATAGAGCAATTGAATTTCATAAGGATAAAAAAAACTGTGCATAAATAAACAAATGAGTTCAATACATAGTGCATGAAATAGAGATAATAAACATCTAACAGGTCCAGGTACAAAAAGCCCTATCCTAGCCTGATCTAGTCAAAAGTAATGTCGTCTGTGAAATCCGGATCCCCGAACTGATCCCCTGGAGTGATCGAAGTCGAAGGACCGAAGTTCTTATCCGGGATATAAGGCGGCATTGGGGCATCAAACGAGCTCGGGCCTATGGCGAAATCCGCACTGTCAGGATCATATGCGTAAGCATCCTCTGGGGTCCGGCCCAACAGCCGAAGGTACAGGGATAATTGCTCCACCTGGCGGGTCAAGGTGTCAATCTGCTCAACGTGAGTGGGACTCCGAACGCAGGCAGCCCAATTGGTCCTCATCACCGAGCCGGGAACCATGTCTCCAAGAAAGAATGTGGCCCGAGTCTGAGGACCGATGGTGCGGGGCACCCACCAGATGCGAAAGGCCTCGCTCGTACTGGGACGCGAAGATAGTGTCTGGCCATCCTCCCCCGCGAGCATGATCTTCGAAGGCTGAGAATCCAACGGCCAGAAGGTAGTGAAAGGAAGGGAGTGCGGGATGCGGATCTCTCTAGTGACGCATCTAAATGCTCGCTCTCCCAGATACATCACCCAGCCCTCGACACTCTGCAAAGTAAGGCGGCGGGTGGAAAGTGCGAACTCTAGGCCGGAAGGATATCCATCGGTGAACCCCACAGCCAAATGCTCGGAAAGATAGGGAGTCCAGACGACCTCCGCAACAGTGATCAGCTCCAGCTGAATACGACAGTGGGCAAAGCTGCCAGACACTGGCACCTCCTCCAAGGTGATGTGATGCCATCGACGACCCCGGGGATAGGTATCCAGACCGAGGGTAGTGACAGGCCTCAGACAGGGGAGTCGCTCGTAGGCCCAGAACTGTGAACAAGAACAAGGAAAGGCATGAGTAACCAATAAATGCAGAAAAGAGAAATGAAATGACCGGAAGTACAGTAAGAAAAGAGGAAGAGAAGGATCACCAGCAGAAAGTGGTAGAATCCGAGCCAAGCATCTGTCTGTCCCTCCGAGCGTAGACGAAGACCGTGGAGGAAGTAGACACAGGTGAAGGACCCCCAATCATAGTCGTCGATCCGGTCTACATCCCTGATAACTCCGACGACGCTAAATGAATGGTAGAGGAGTTGTTCCCTAGGAAACAACCCCTCATGATGGTCAGATCGCGTGGGGTATGAATGAAAGTGACAGATCTGGGAAGCGGCTGGCCGCCTATATGCCCGATCTTGGCCGCAGATCAATCTGCGGCTGGCCGCAGATCCATCTGCGGCTGGGCCCAGTGCTCCCCCCTGGTCCATTACAATCTCAATCAATTCTGGAGCCCGTTTGACTCATAATGTGGTAATAAAATACGAGATTTTGTTGAATTGGGTGTCCAACACGACTTCTCAATTCGACCGAGAGACGAGACCCGGCACTCACAAGATAATCGACCGGAGACGAGACCCGGTGATTACGAGACGAGTGACCGGATACGAGACCCAGCACTCGCCAGACGATCAATCAAATACGAGACCCGGTGATCACAAGATTGGCGACCGGATACGAGACCAGGCGCTAACGATACGATCGATTGGAAGACGAAACTCGATGACTAACAATGCGGTCAGGGATTGATGCATCGACACCTTTACGAATGTTTTGCATGCCTTACATCTTGCATCGCATCATAAGTTGTATGTGTTGCATCATGCATGTATTGTCATTTTTGTGCACTGTCATTTATGCATCGGGTGTCTATTTCTTTATCCTGTTCATTTCATTCAACATTTCATAAACATGATAAAGAGGGGCAGCTGTAGACACCCAAATTTTGGACTTCATATACTAACCCTGACAGGAGGGCAAATTCAGGAAATGAACCGGCCTGCGAGAGCAAAGGATGGACAAGTGCGAACATTCGACGCCACCGCGACGATTTACAACCGAAACCGACGTGACAACAAGGCTGTCCAAATTGTGCATTCCCGGATGATGTGGCACATCTTCCAGTAATTCCCGGACTGCAAAATACAAGCCTGTCGGCGAGAACCGACGTCACGACCAGAGAATTGAGGCGTAGCACGAAAATCGAGAAAGCCAAGCCAGCCAGCCGCGGATTGATCTGCGGCCAATGAGTGCGCCTTTTGAAAACACGGAACTCAAAACACGGGAACCGAAAAGCAGCTGAGTGGAGGGTTGGCGGCCAGCCAGCCGCAGATCAATCTGCGGCTAGCCTATTTCAGCTCATTCCCTCATCAGCATACAGAAGGTTAGCAGCAGGCGAGTAGGAGAAGAAGAACAGCAGCAGCAAGCTCGGAAATAGGGAGAAAAATAGCATAATTTTGCAACAAAATAGGCGAGAAAGAAAGAAAAAAGAGAGGAATTATACTCCTTTGATTTGATTGTATCACATATACTTCTCATTCTATTCAAAATACACAAGTTTACATCCATTTTGATATCATTTGCAAGGTGAAAATCTCTTTATTTTTGCAATTTCTATCATATCATTTGGTCAAATTAAATGTAGTTTTTCATGTAATTTATGGTGGAACAATGAATTAGGGATTATTAGTGAGGGTTCCATCGGAACAAAATTCTTCCTAATAACCCGATGATATTCATTTATTGATTTTTTGTTTTGTTTTACGGTGCTATATTGGGCGTGGTTCCTTTAGATCACTATTTTAGGATGTCTTGGTATTGATTATCCGTATTGGTTATCCCTTGTAATATCCGGTTGTGGGTGAGTGGAAATTTGGGTGTGAGTCCAGGAAAGCGACCCCGTGGTCCAAATCCGATGATGGACGTCTTTTGATGTAGATAGTAGGAATGATGTAGTTTTCATTGTACATATGTAATCGTCGGGCCTTAAAACGATGCCAAGGCGAGAATCATGGTTAAGGCCCCGACATAGTGAAAGTATGTGATTGTTGGCGTTTGGGGTTATTTTGATGGGTTACATGCCCATGAATAGCCCCAACGCATTTTAATGTTTGGTTTGATTTATAACACGAAATTGATTTCAAAGGTAAAGGATAAAGATTTTCATAAAATCAATCAAACTAGGTTATTAGTCTCACGAGGATAAGAAATTGGGGGTGCTAATGAATGTCGATTTTCTATTTAACGAGAAAGCTAAAGAAAGAAATCGTTTTCAAACATCACAAAAATGGTTTTATAAAAATAAATAATGTTTTATTAAATCCTTGTGCATAGGGTTAAAGAGATCCTAGAGGTTGCCCATCATTTGAGTTATGAAAGCAACGTATAGATCTCGATTCCTATTTTGACAAAGATTTAGAAAACTCTTGTTTTGCCAAAACAACACCTAATGAAATCTCACAGTTTTTGACAAATTAAAATCAAACCTTTTCTCATAAGCTTTCTCGTATAAACCAAAGGACATTCTAAAGCATCCCCAAAAGAAAACACGACTTTTACGAAAACCCAAATGTTTTCTTCATGCAAACTCACCACCACATTCATATAGGCACACACACACACACACACACATACACGTTTCATGAATTAAAGGATAGGAAAGTATCAAGATTGCGGTAACCGTGTTTCACGGAAGACGGGGGGTGCCTAATACCTTCCCCTCGCTTAAGCAAGCCCCCGAACTCTATGAATCTCGGTTTGCAGACCAATTAATTCGGAGTCACATATGAGCCAACGATTTATATAAAATGAAAACTCGGATGAGTTGGTACATCCATTTCAAATATACCAACTGGCGACTTTGGTTAATTGGCTCATCATAAAAAACGATATTTCAAAACCCCGTCGACATTAATGCCGACCTTTTCCAAAAATCATCTAATAAAAGGCTAAAATTGGAAAGGGTAACAACTAGCATAAGATAGTGATCCCTCCCGGCGTCAACACCTTCGGTATCGATTTTGTATTTAAGCTCTTCTCCCTTAAGCACTCTTTGCCGTATCTTAACACATTCCTCATCGTGAAGTTGTGCTTCCTTGACTTTTTCTACCAAAGTTGGTTGAGTTTCCATCTAGAATAATTTTTCATTAGGCTCTGCCAGACCCTTCACCTCTAATTCTAACTTAGCCATCTCCGTTACAAGCTTCTCCTGAGTAGTTAACAAAAATAGTTTCTCCCGACCCTTTCTACTCAAAGCGTCAACAACCACATTAGCCTTCCCTGGATGGTATAGAATTTCACAGTCATAATCTTTGATCAATTCTATCCATCTCCTCTGCCGCATATTCAAATCTTTCTACGTGAAAATATACTTCAGACTTTTATGGTCTGTATATATTTCACACTTCTCCCCACAGAGATAGTGCCTCCAGATTTTTAAAGCAAACACCACGGCTGCTAACTCTAAATCATGGGTCAGATACCGTTTTTCATAGTCTTTTAGTTGGCGCGATGTATATGCAATAACTTTACCATTCTGCATCAACACACAACCAAGTCCTTTATGTGATGCGTCACTGTACACCACAAAATTTCCTGTATCATTTGGTATAGACAACACAGGTGCCGAACTTAGTCTCTTCTTTAGTTCTTGGAAACTCTCTTCGCACTTCTCCGTCCAAACAAACTTCACTGATTTCCTTGTTAAATTCGTCAACGGAGTGGCGATCCTGGAGAAATCCTGAATAAAACGCCTGTAGTATCCTGCCAAACCTAGGAAACTCCTCACTTCTGACGGTGTTTTCGGTTGATCCCAGTTCATTACAGCTTCCACTTTAGTTGGATCCACTAAAATCCCGTCTTTATCAATCACATGTCCAAGAAATTGAACACGCTCCAACCAAAATTCGCACTTTAAAAATTTTGCATACAATTTCTCCTTCCTTAACGCCTCCAATGTCACCCTCAAATGTTCCACGTGTTCTTCTTGAGTTTTGGAGTAGACCAGAATGTCGTCTATAAATACCACTACAAACTTATCCAGAAATGGTTTGAACACCCTATTCATTAAATCCATGAATGCTGCAGGCGCATTCGTTAAACCAAATGACATAACCAAAAACTCATAGTGGCCATATATGGTTCGAAACGCCGTCTTTGGTATGCCCTCTTTTCTCACCTTCAACTGATGGTACCCACTTCGTAAATCTATCTTTGAAAAATATCTCGCTCCCTTCAGTTGGTCAAACAGGTCATCGATTCTTGGCAACAGATACTTATTTTTAATCGTGACCTTGTTGAACTCTCTATAATCAATGCAAAGACGCATTGACCCATCCTTCTTCTTAACAAACAATACCGGCACTCCCCACGGCAAAACGCTCGGTTGAATATACTTCTTATCTAGCAGCTCTTGCAGCTGCACCATTAACTCCTTCATTTCTACCGGAGCCATTCGATACGGGGCTTTCGATATAGGGGTCGTTCCCGGTGCTAAATCAATTACAAACTCGATTTCCCTATCTGGTGGTAATCCTGGCAAATCATCAGGAAATACGTCCGCAAAATCCCTAACTACTAGTATCTCCTCCAGTTTTGCACCCACCTTTCGGGTATCAACTATGTAGGCTCTATCCTACACATCCTTGTCTCAACATCTTTCTGGCCTGCATCATCGTCAGATAACTCGTTTGTCTAGGCGACTTGCTGCCATAAAACACTACCTTTAACGGAGTCATAAGGTTTACACACTTCTTTTGACAATCAATAATTTCCCCATAGTTGAACAACCAATCCATACCCAAAATAACATCAAACTCCCCAAGACAAATTGGGATCAAGTTTACTGTCATCACATGACCCTTAATATCTACCTGACAGTTCTTGTGGACAAACTTAACAGGAATCACCTCCCTATTCGCAATTTCTATATTCATGGGGTAATCTAATTCTTCCTGGGGTAACCCTAATTTCTTAGCAAAATCATCGGATATAAATGAGCAAGTAGCACCCAAGTCAAACAATACATAAGCATTAACATTATTAACTGGAATGATACCTGACACTACATCCTTTGACTGCACAGCATCCTGCACCGTCATGTTGAATGTTCGAGTAGTAGGTCGATTGGGCTGCGTTGGTCCTGTGATAGTAAGGTTGCCACCACCGCTGTTTCCTTTTCCTCCGCTCGCACTCCCTGCACCTTTCTTAGGGCAATCCCGTGCAAAATGATCCTTTGACCCGCAAATAAAACATGAGCCTTTCTTCGGATTAGGGAAATTCAGCGCGATATGACCCTTCCTGCCCGCAGTTGAAGCACAACCTCTTACCTTTCAAACAAGCACCCATATGGCTCTTTCCACAGTTGCTGCACACCTCCATCTTCTTCTTTTGATTACCCTGCTGACTTCCCGCAGAGTTACTATCATTCCATTTCCTGTTCTGGCTACTACCCCCATGGCTACCACTTGCCTTGTTTTCACTATCATTCTTCTTCTTCCTCTGCTCCTGATTGTACTTTGACAGAGCATCACTGCCTCCTTCCGCGATAATTGCCTTCTCCACCACTGCCGCAAATGAGTTCAGTTGAAACATTGAAACTCGGCTATACAACCAGGGCTTCAATCCCTGCTCAAACCTTTTGGCCTTCCTCTCATCCGTGTTAACTTGATAAGGCACAAACCTCGCCAACTCGTTGAATCTTGCGGCATATTCAGATACCGACATAGTACCTTGCTTTAACTCTAGAAACTGTACTTCCATTTGGTTCTGAGCACTTGCCGGGAAATAGGTCTCGAAAAATATTTCCTTAAATCGCTCCCACGGAATAATCCCTTGGCCATCTCGAGTCTTATTTGCTTGCCACCAGTAGCTAGCTTCTGATTTCAGCATAAAGGTTGCATATGCCGTCTTTTGGTCCTCATTGACCCTAGCGACATCAAACACCTTCTCCATCTCCATAATCCAAGTTTGGGCTTCAATAGGATTCATAGAGCCGTGATATTCCGGAGGTCCGACAGCTTTGAAGTCTTTAAAGGTCGTGGCCTGAGCTTGTGGTTGATTTGCAAAGGCTCCCATTAACAAGTTTACCAACTGCTGCATTTGATTAGCGTTGGCTTCTTCGTTGTTGTTAGTAGATCCATCAGGGGTCTGTTGACGTGTTGGTTGTCTTCTTGGCGGTATCTTACTGTTAAAAATTCGCGTTATAAGATTATTACTCAATTACCTAAACATTTAAGTCTTAACTTAAACATTTATAAACAATACTAAAAATATAGCACATTTGATAAACTTTCGCATTTTATTCATTAACTGCTTTCAAAACATAATACAAATATCATCATTTATCCTGAAATCACAAAGTTTCAGGATTACATCATTATTCTATCCCATTATAGAAACTGGGATTTACAATTTATTCACTTCATAGTTTCATAATAACATAACCAATCACAATCTATGATGATATCCCACAACGCACAGCTTCCTGGCGTTCCTGCTCCATAATACGTGACATAATCCTACGATCCATCACATCTGGATGACGATTAGCTCAATCTTGAGCTCTATCTATGGTAGTATGAAAAATATACTCCATATCATCAATCTTGGCCTTCTTTGACCGCACCTCACACTCAACACGATCTGCGCGATCAGCCTCCCTCAGCCAAGCTGTCTCAGCTCTCGCCCGCTCAGCTGACTCCTTTTTCAACTCATCTCGCGCAATCTCATTCCTGGCTATCAACTGTCCTCGTCGATACTTAGACTGTGTTAGCCTCTACTCAGCCTCTACAAGATGTGATGAAAGGTCTTGAATCTCAGCATCCTTCTGCTCCAGAGCGGCTTGATATTCCGCAACCTGTTCCTCTAACTCCTCCTTTTTACTCTCTACATGAACCAGCTTCCACTTCACGTCTCCAAGACGTATATCTAGCTCCTCAATCTCACTATTCTTCTGCTCCAAAGCAGACTGTCGCTCAGCCAGCTATCCCTCTAATTCCTCCACTCTGTCATGCAACTCTATGTTGCGATCATACACCTGCTCGTATATCTGAACACCCAAAGTAGATAGTGGTATCTCTTCAGGGTCCTCCTCCTCCTCCTCAGGATCCTCCTCAGGATCAGTCTCAGGCTCATACTCGTGACCTGTAACTGTAATCAATGGGGATGGCTCCCTCTGCACTAACTGCTCATAAACTACGTGAATATCTCGGGGCTCCTCCTCCCTAGCCTGGCTGGGCTCTCCTCTATCAGTCATCCTGACAAAAAAATTTAAATTTTAATTACTAATCGATAATACTCGCGAGCACATAAGTTTCTTATCAAATAAGCACATAATACATAATCATTTTATTATCTTTTATGAATTTCCCTAATTCATTCCTTAGAACTCGATAAGAGTTTATCACCACTATATTCTCTATCTTCTAAAAGGCTACTACCCTAAGGTTTTCCCCACCTAAAGGTTCATAACCTACAGCTCTGATACCAACCTGTGACACCCCCAAATCCAGGTACTTAATTCCCACAGATTTGGTGTTCACTATCTCATTAATTCACATCTAACTACCCATAATCAAGAATAATTAAAATAAACTTAAAGAAATATCTTCCCCAAAATGGGTTACATCACCAAACTATTAAACATTCAAATCCCAGGTTATCTTAACCTTAATACATCAAATGCGGAATAAAACATAATTTAAACAAGTCTTTGATACAAATAAATATCATGTGAATAACAAATCTCTTGCTACTTTGGCATCTTGCCCTTGCCTTTACTCGTGGACGGGTCATCCTGCTTTTCTGGCTTAGCTGCAATGTTTAGTGCAAGAGTGAGCAAACAATTGCTCACAAGTACGATAACAATAATATTTAAATGAAATGGATTTCAACTGAGGAATAATAATTTTCTGAATCTCAGTCAATAAATGATCAAGGTTTAAAAGCTCGTTAGAATGCTCGATTCAAGGAAAAATAGATTTCAAGATTTAGAAATAATATCTGAGGGTCACAAGACCTCGAACTATGTCCTAGGTTAACAAGTATTTCTACTATAACCATTAACAGTCATATAGACTATGGACCAACATCTCGTACTCAGGGGGGATCAGCCATTTGTACAATGTATTGTGCACAAACATTTTAACGCTGTCGCGTAAGTAATCCCCTATATCAGGGTTGTTCATCTCAGTTTATCGTCTGAATCCATACCAAAAAGGAAATTGGCTTGGAACAAGTATAGAAAATATTCTAAGTCTTTGAAACGCTCATCAACTAAGGATTAGCTGAATCAATAAGGGTTTGCTAGTCTAATTCATCAATAGAGTTTGTTCAATAGAAACTATACCCGAAGTTTGAACAACAAACAATGATTGGAATAAAGCTTAAGTACGTAATCATGATAGGAACCTTGCTTGATTAACAATAAGCTAAGGTAAATATTCTTACTCAATGATAGTAAACTCGCTTTAAATGAAATAACAAGTTTAAGATAGGAAAACTTGCTCAACATAAAGTAATAAGTTGAGATAAGGAACTTGCCTCAAGCGTAGTTTACAAATTAAATATCTTACGATCCTTAAACAACCTATACATTTAATTATAAGATGGTAACATAATTAGTCACAAGTCTAAAAGCATTCTAGGCTTGCTCTCTATCTCATTTTATTATAACATCTCATTTAGCATACCATAGTCAACAAGTACTAGTTTAACAACCATCTTGGCAATTCTTTAGTCACTTAATACATTAATATAAGTTTTAAACTTGTTTATAGCATCATAATAAAAGCACAAAAAAAATTCCAGTATTGTTCCCTCGCCGAGGCGAGGATTTACTGAACAAATATCTCGCCGGGGCGAAGATTACCAGCTCATTTTTCTCGCCGGGGCGAGACACCCAACAGTCGTCTCCTACAGTTCGCGAACAGTGAAAACTTAGGCCAATTTTGGCCAAATTTTCCGAATTTTATCATCCAGTACACAAACTAAATATACCCAGACATCATATATGCTAGAAAACAATTACCCAACATGTTTCTAACTAATCTAAGCATTATAAAACACATAAGCAATCAATTTAAAACCAAAAAATTCACTGTTAAAACCAAATATTCAAGTTTTAACCATTCTCATGAAATTAAACTCTGTAAATTAATTTTTCAACCAATTAAATCCATTCTTCTTGCATTATTCATGTTTTTCATCATACAATCATAAACAATTATTAATTTACCGATTAATAACCAATTAGAGCAACAATTTTCATATATATATACACTTCATGAAATAAACTCTGTAAAAACTAAAAACTAATTTCAAAAAACATGTTTTCATGAATTAACTCTTCAAACTAGTTTATATCCAACATATAATCATCTAATGCATGCTTTATATCAATTACAACAACTATAATCAAATAATTCATGTATTTTGCATAAAAATTTATATACAGGAAAAAAAAAACATATACAGAGAAGTATAATTAAGAACTTTTAGAAAAGGATTATACCTTCTATTGCTTTGATTAATCTCCTTGGGTTTTAGAAATTCTACCTTCAATTTCCAAACTCTTCTCCTGAATTCTCTCTTTTCTCTAAACTCTCAAATTCACAGAGTTTTCTCTCAACTCTGTTCTTTTCTTTCTCTCAAGCTCTGTGTTTCTTCTTCTTTCTTTTCTTTTTACAACTGATGTACTTTTTAAAAAATAAAACTGATGAAATAAGAATAAAAACTGATGATTTAATAAAATAATAACGTATGATATTACTCTATCAGTTATATAATTCAAAAAGCCATAATGCTTGTTTGGCAAACTGATTTAGAAATAATCCATTTTTCTAACTAAAGGTCTTAAGGCCTTGTTTGGTAAAACAAAATTAAAATAACCCATTATTTCCAAACAAAAGTCATAGGGCCTTGTTTGGTAAAACTGAATTAAACACTTTCTCACTTATTTTAATAAATCATTATAACATATAGTTTTAAATGTCACACTTCTAATTTAATTGAACTTATTATCAAATAAATTCAATTAAACCTTACTAACTAAATTAATAATTTATTTAACTAATAACAATAACACCAAATGAATTCTCTTATTCAAATAAATCATTTATTCAAATTAACCTTTTTATCATCTAATTTAATTATTAAATTAAATTAGAATAAACATAACAAATCACATTCAAATAATATTTAACATTATTAAACTTAACATATACCCATTTCACAAAAACTTAATAAATTATTTATTTAGCTCAATAAATTAATAAAAATATTTATATAACTCAATAAATATTTTTATTCAATCACAAAAATTGCATTCGTTACATGAAGTGCAGATCTCTATCAGATACAATTGATATTGACACTCCATGTCTTGAAACAATTTCCTTGATATACAATTTGGCTAGTTGATCCAAATTGTACCTAATCTTGATCGGTAAAAAGTGCACTGACTTTGTAAGACTATCCACAATCACCCATATGGCGTCGTAACCTTTCTGTGTTGCTGGAAGTCCCACCACAAAATTCATTGTGCCTTGCTCCCATTTCCATTCAGGAATCTTTAACGGCTACAACAATCCACTAGGTCGTTGATGCTCTACCTTGACTCATTGATAAGTTAAACATCTGCTAACATATTCTGCAACCTCTCTTTTTATGTTCGGCCACCAAAAATATTGACGCAGATCTTAATACATCTTTGTGCTTCTGGGGTGTATTGAGTATCTTGTACTGTGCGCTTCTTGTAAAATCTCCTCTCTTAACTCCCGTACTAAAGGTACCCAAACTTAGTTTTCAAATCTCAGCAATTCGGTGCTATCGATCTTATATTTCAACTCCTCACCTTCAGCTAACCGCTTCTTGATGTTATTACATTCTTCGTCATTTTTCCGAGCCTCCTTTAACTTGTCTAATAAGGTCGGACTTGCTTCCATTTCTATTACTTTCTCCGAATCCTTCGGATTTTTCACCTTCAACTCCATTTTCTCTATCTCTTTTACTAACTCTTCCTGCTCTGTCAATACAAACAACTTCTCTTAGTTCTCTCTGCTTAAAGCATCTGCCACTACATTGACCTTTCTTGAATGGTATAAAATATCACAATCATAGTCCTTTATCAATTATATCCACCTTCTCTGCCTCATGTTTAACTCCTTTTGTGTAAAGATATACTTCAGACTTTTGTGATCTGTGTATATCTCACACTTTTCTCTATAGAGATGATGTCTCTAAATCTTAAGGGCAAACACTACTGCTGGTGTGCTGTCGCAGGCAACCAAAAATAAAACCTTACTGCAAAAGATAATTATGTAGTAGTGCAAGTAAGAGTCGATCCCACAGAAAATAATTTGTTTTGTTTTTATGCTTTGTAACCAAAATTAGGGGGTTTTATTGTGATTATTAAAGTAAACTAAAAATAATGCAAAATAATTTATTAAAGTAAATCAGAGAAAACAAACATTGGATTAAATCAACTTCCACCTCAAAAACTTACACTAATCATTGACTCAAGCATAATCAATTAATATGTTGAATATTCATTGTTAGAATCAATTCACCATTCTGAATCATTTCATGTCTTTCCTTAATTTTAGTTAGATAGAAACAAGCGATCTAAATAACCCTAACTACTAAACAACTTCAGACAAGCGCTAAAAGTTTAATCTAGTAGATGCTTTAAGAATTAGAAAAACCGATGAAGCTAAACAACACAAACACAAGCGGTTACATTTAGTTTAGTTGAGTATTCTTCCTAAGATATAATAATCTCGTGATCTATAGTTAATTATTAACCTTAGTTGCTTCACAAATTAGAGTGACCAAACAATTACGGATTTGATGTCCAAATTAGCAGTAGATTTCAACACTTAATAAACTAGTATGCATCCTAGCAATCAAACATATCAATCATAGAATTCAAGTGCGGAAGAATAATTAATATTCAAAATAATAATTAAATAATTAAAATCAATTAGATCTCACAGTGTAATAATTTTGAAGTTTCCGTCTCCTTAATCCAAGAATAAGAATTTAGTTACATGACCTTGAAAACACTAAAGAATAATAGAGAGAGAAGATTGTAGGCAAGTCACTCTCTTGGTAATCCTCTATTTATAGGCATAAGGCATTAATTCTTTTCCATGTAGGTTTCAACTTCCTAGTGACAATCAACTTCCTTCAAAAAGATCTTTTAGATAGATTTTCCTTTCATTCATTGGATTTGACTTGCACACCAAGATTATTCCACCTCCTTCATTCTCCTTGTAAGATTCTTCTTGTTTCTTTCCTTCCATAAATAGGAGCATTAAATATTACTTGATCACCAAGATATTGACTTTATTGTAATAATATATTAAATCCTACAAAATAAAATAAAACATATTAATTAAATAAACTACTATAATTAAAAAGAAAAAACATTTAATTGCACCTTAAATAAAAATATAAGAATAATGAGTGTATTTAGGTACAAAATAAATACAAAAGATTAAGCATTAAGGGATAAAAATATAATATATTTTATTCTCATCAACCGCTGCCAATTTCAGGTCATTGGTAGGGTATCCCTTCTCATAGTCTTTCAGCTGTCGTGACGCGTACGCAATGACTTTACCATTCTGCATCAACATGCAACTTAGTCCCTTGTGTGATGCATCACTGTACATTGTAAAACCTCTCGTACTATCTGGTAAAGATAACACATGTGCTTCACTTAGTCTCTTTTTCAACTCTTGAAAACTTTGCTCGCACTGCAAGAAAATGGGCCTTTAGAAATGATTTGTCGGGCAACGACTTTATAAGTCGTTGCTAAAAGTATATGTTTAGCAACGAATTTTGTACTTCATTGCAGATTGTGTTAGGCTTTCACTTTTTACAACGAAATTCATAAGTCGTTGCAAAATTTCGTTGCTAATTCATTGGCGGGAAAAAATTTTGTTAGAAATTCGTTGCAAAATTTTCGGCCACTTGATTTCTTCTCATCGTGGGCAATGAAATTTTTTTTGTTGCTAAAAATGGGGCTATAGCAACGATTTTTTAGGCAACGACTTTATAAGTCGTTGCTAAAAGTGTATGTTTAGGAACGAATTTTGTCCTACATTGCAGATTATGTCAGACTTTCACTTTTTGCAACGAAATTCATAAATCGTTGCAAATTTTGGAAAAAAGTTCGTTAGAAATTCGTTGCAAAATTTTCGGCCACTTGATTTCTCCTCATTCTGGGCAACAAAAGTTTTTTTGTTGCTATATTTCGTTGCCTAATATAGCCCACATTCATTGGCAACAATTTTATTTTCATTGCCAATTTTATATAGCTTTTTGCCTTAAATTAAAATAATCCCAATAAGCATGTTTTTGTAAAACCATATCCGTTATTTGGAGAATTGTCAGAAAAATATTCTTATTTAATATTTGAAAATTATGTCCAATTAAATACGGAACATATTCGTTTCCGTTTTTTATTCGAATAAATAAATTATTCAAATATCCGAATTCGAATGTCAATCACCTAATAAATAATTTATTCAATTTATTTATAAAAAGTCAAAATAAAAAAATATTGACCAATTACTAACAAATCACAACTATTTAAAGTTGTAAAAATACATATCATAATTGGAAGACATATCAAATACTTCATCATTCATAATTGCACATAAAAATCAATTAAAATTTACTAATATAATTGTACATATAAACTGTATAAATTGTACATATAAGTTGTTCTATATTATTATTATTATTATTATTTTGCTAAATTTAAATGTATATAAAAGAAAAGAGATACATATACTTAGGGGCATTCCCCAGATCAATACAAAATGACAAGAAAGTGAACTTGACATGACAAACAATGAAACTCATATTTTAAGACAATACAATAGTATAAGGCCAAAACAGAGCAAATGACCACTACATTGGGCTTTAGGAACACTGTAGAGAAGCTGACCAACAAAATATTAAACAAAACCATAGCCCAAACAGGACTACAAAGCAGTAGCACACCAGGAAGCAAACGAGCTGCATAGCAGAAGCAGCAACACCTTCATTCAGTAGTTTCCCCCAAACGATGCTACACAGTATAACAAGAAAATCAGTTGGTGAAACCAAAACATCATAACCTGCAACCTAAACCCAATAATAGTACCCAAAAACAGTACCACAACTTCCTAGATAAAAGCATTAAGGCTGTCATACTAAAACAAACAACATACTAGAATCTAGCTGCCCATTCAAATACAAATTAGATATAATAGATAAACCCACAAACACACAAATTAACAGAGTGCAGACAGTTGCAGACTATTCAAACACACAAATTAAACAAACAGCAGACTATTGCATTGGTTTCAACATAGTGCAGAACTTTCCCATACTTAGTTGAATAGTTTTAATTTCCAAGTGGTATGGCACAAACTAAGCCACTCGATGCAAGTTGCACTTATATGAGTTTTTGCATGCAGACTCATATAAACCAAAGGCACAAGAGTGTCCCTATCCTCGGTAAAGAGAACTAGAGAATGTATAACAAATAAAAAATGGTTCCTGTGAGTTTTTAGGCTGCTACTTTTTTGTGGTAGTTAGAACCCATCACCTAAGTGAGTTGGATGTGCTGCGTTAGATTTTCTATCGAAACATTATGTCACTTTTAAGTCTATTTTTATTAATGGGGCTCTCTTTCTGGGGCGGTGGGAGTATAAAGAATTGTTAATGCAAATTGTTACTATTCGTAAATGCAAACTGACACTATTCGCAATTTACCAAGTTTTAGAGGTAATATTGTTTGTACTCTCATATCAGCATATAGAAAATGGAAACTATCGCATGCCATGTTTTTGGGATGTTGAATTTTCGTGTAAATTTGTTGGACAATTGGTTGGATTTGTAGGTTTTCTACTGGGTACCAGGAAAACTATTATGGAGACTAGAGATGGGGGGGAACACTTGGGCTCCACGTTCAATACCTTCTGCAGAAGATGAAGATTTCAATTACAGGTTTAACTGTATAAGCTTTAAATGACTAGAGGAGCATGTAGTAAGATAGTAATCATGTTTGTTATTAATTTGAATCATGTTTCATTCAAATTTAAAAATATTAATAACAAATTCAACATTTTTTTTTCCTATCAACTATTTGAAGCTGGCTAAGAGGGGTTAATTCTGATCTATTATGATCTATTCTGACTACAAGAAGAAATACCAATTGGTTTCTTAAAAGGATGATTTACATATTCTATTACATTTTTAAAAATAATTACAACAATAGTGCACTCATAAAATTTTTACACAACTAATTCACTTCCATATTTATTTACAAAATTAGTGCATTCTTATCCCTTTAATTTAGTTGGTTGTTTTAGAAAAGATAGGAATAAATCTAACCCCACCAATTCCTTCCGTCACTTTCTCTCTCCACAACTCCTCTCTTCTCTCTCATTGCTCCCTCTGTTTCTCTCATATATCTCCTTCCTTCTCCATTAATTATCCCGAGCACTCCCTTTTAGTCACTAAGAATTCGTAACATGCCTTGCAGATGAGAAAACACTAATTCTATGTTTTACTTGAACATCATATGAAAGTGGGATTGAATTTCTTTATTTGAGGTTAGTCAGATATCATCAGTGGTGAAGTCCATAGATGGACATATATGTCTGACTGATTGAAAGACTAATCGTAGCAATCAGTGCTCGTGATCTATAAGTATAACTACAGAACGAAGGAGAAGAGAGATTCCAGAACATGGGTATGGTCCCTTAATTTATTATAGTTTTTTTTTATAGTGCAGTTGGTAGCCAAACCTTCATACAAAGGTAGCCAATTCAGTTTTATTGGGTTACCAATTAATTATAAAAAATCTATTATAGTTTTTTTTTTCATAGTGCAGTTGGTAGTCAAGCCTTCATGCAGTTGGTTGCTAAACCTTCAGGCCAAGGTAACCAATTCAGTTTTTATAGGTTAACAATTAATTTTGAATGTGATGCAGTTGGTAGCCAAATCTTCATACAAAGGTAACCATTTTAATTTTTGTGGGTAACCAAATCGTAAAAAAAAATCTGAATAGTAATTCAGGTACTTTCGAAAATTCGCGGCGGATGAGGATGAAGAAAGGGAGGAAAGGGCGATGAGGGTGGGGGTCGGAGGCGGCGGCGGCAGAAAAACAGAGGAGCGAAAGAGAGGAAGATGAGAGAAGAGGAGTTGGTTCGCGATAAAAGAGTAGAAGAGGAAGATGACAAGAATAATGAGAATCTGTGTTTTTCCTCCTTTTGATTTGAATTTTGAATTATAGATTTGTTTTTGTTGTTATATCTCAAATATTTGAATTTGAATTATTAATTATGGTTGTTATTTCTCCTTGATTTTAGGTTTCTTTATTAATTTGAAATTGAATGGTTTGAATTTGTTGTACTCTTTTTGTAATTATTTTGTTCTTTTTGTAATTATTTTGTGGATGCACTAATAGTGTAATTATTTTCTAATTGTTGTATATTTCAGTAAAGAACCCTTCTTAAAACCATACACTTAAGCGGTTAAACATGGTCTGTAAAAATTTGTTTCCTTTCAAATAAACACACCAAACCCAAGTGTACTATAGTCCAAAGCTAACCCCTCTCAGAATCATTTCATCGAACACTCTATATGCGTCACTATTCACTAGTAAATAATAATCCCATCAAACGAAAGAGCAATCTTATCAATCTTTAGCCAAACTCAGGCATCACATAGACATCAATCTTATCAAGTAGAACAAAACCCCCAATTAAAAAATCAGTAAAAAAAATGATATGTCACGACTTACCGATGAACAGATCTGGTCTGATGGAGTAGATGGGCTCGGAAATGGAGGATTTGGTGGGGGTGTGGTGAACTGGTGATATGTTGAGGAGAACAGTGGTGAAGGTGATGGTCTCAGCGATGGAGAACTGGGGCTCGCAGAGTTGCAGACAGAAAGAATGAAAGATGATGTTGCTACTGATTTGGTAAAGAGAGGCTATTGTTAAAACTTAATTTATTATTATATTATTAAAAATATCTATCTGATTATAAAAATATAGTATCTAATTATTTTAAGAAGTATTTTCAACTATTTTAAAATAAGTTTTTATTTAATATGTAAGAAATTAATCTTTTTGTAGTATGTTCATTTTGTATGTGTAGCGGTGGTATTGTAGTGTGTACGAATGCTTGTAATTTATAATAGAGCACTCATTAATTAAACAAGTTTTTACATTCAACAATTTACATTGAATACTGATTGTTTTTATTTTTCTAAAATATTTGATTAAAATATTAATAATATGCTTATGGAGCTTCATTTATTATTTAGCCTTAATGTATATATTGTTCTTGATTTTTATTTTTAAGATACTTATTAAAATATTTAATGTATTAGATAATTATAAAAAAAAATACATAACATTGTTTTTAATGTATTATATAATTACTGAAATTTTTTAGATAATGAGTATTATTTACATAATTATTAAAAACCATGGAATAATGTTTTCAATTTTTTAGATAATTATTGATTTTATAATTTCATTAATATTGTAACTTGTATTAGTATTTAGTTATTAGTCACATAAATGTATTTCCTTTTTCTAATTCAGATATATGAAATAATTATCAAACACATCATCTAGGGTATTTTAAATTCTTACAATGATACTTATAGTTTTATTAATATTGTATTATCTATCATTATTTATTTATTAATCACATAGATGTATTTCCTTGTTCTAATTAAGAGATTCTTCAATAATTATCAAACACATATCAAGTAAGGGTGCACTCAAAATCGAAAAATCGACTAGACCGAACCAAACCAATAATAAACTAAACCGAAAATTACAAAACCAAAAAATTGAAAAATACAAAATCTAAAAACCGAAACTTGGACAGTCAATTTCGGTTTGATTTTCACAAAAAAATCGAAACCGACCAAATCGACCGACCGAACTACTTAAAATTATAATATAATTATATAATTTATACTTTTCTAATAATTATTTATTTTATATAATTATGATTTTATAGGTTGCTTGTTAAAGAAAAGGAGAGAAAAGAATCCAATTATTTAGCTAAATATTTGAATGAAGTGCATATTTATTTACTATGATTATGAGAAAATAATTATTCCCTTATGTTTAAGTTTTACAGCTGACTAAATCGATTAAACTGACCGATTTAACCGATAACAGAGTAAAAATTTGAGCGATTTTGATTTTTAATTTTTTATAACCGACTTAAATGGTTTGGTTATTTTTTACGTATATCAAACAGACCAAACTGATCGTTGTTCACCCCTAATATCAAGTAAGAGTTGATATTTTGAATTCATATACTAATACTTATAGATTTATTAATATTATATTATCTATTAACTTTAATTTATTAATCTCATGATAGATGTATTTAGTTGTTCTAATTTAGATATATGAAATAATTATCAAACAAGTATCATCTAGGAGTTGATATTTTAAATTCCTACACTGATACTTATTGTTTCATTAATATTATAATGCATATTATATATAAATGATAAAATATATCATTAATTATTGTTTTTATTTTCTACATTCGCAATCATAATTTCATTTAGTAATGTTTTACATCATTATACAATTATTCATAAACTCTATAAATAATTCTGATTTCTTTTATAAAAAAAAGAGTTTCATTTAAAAAAATTTCGAATATTAAAATGAGAATGTATACCCTAAAAATAGTAAATTATATTAGTCTATAGTAAATTATAGTAAATTATATTTGTTCTTTGTTGAGTTATGACATCCTAAATTTTAAATTATAAATGCAAATTTATATGTTTATCAAAATAACAAATTTATTTTTAATTTTTTTTTATGTATTTAGAAATATCAAGTACATTATTAATTAAATTAAATAAACTTAAAATATTTTGAAAAGAAAACCTATTATCTTTTCAAAATATTTTTTCCTACACCAAATTTCCAAAATCTTCTCTCCCTATCAGTAGACCAAATCTCCCCCAAATCAATCGATCTCTAAGGTTGAAACGATTAGTAGCACAACCTTATCAGCGATGAAAACTTGGAAGCAAGGAGAAAACAAAGTACATCGAGAAATAGCAATCAGTAGCGAAAATCCCTCCTAAATCATTAAATCGGTGTAGAACCAATAGTTGGTGTACACAAGGTATTCTAGTTTCTCTCTATATTAAAAATTTTATGTGTATATACCGAATACATGTCTTACTTTCATTGTAATTGGGTATTGCTGGTTTGATTTGGTGAATTTATTTTCATTTACAAGTAACCCAAATTGATTAGTCTATAGTTATGTTTGTTTTAATTTTGACCCCTGCGCACCTCTTTGTTTTGTAAGTTTGTTGATTCTGAATTTTAGAAATGCATGGGATTTTTTTTTTTACTTTCTTAGGATTTAATTGGTGTTATTTTGAACATAGGGTATTGGTGATATCTTGTGAGAAAAAACCTTGGAAAAGCGTAATTTATTCGTCATATGGTACAAATTTTCTACCTCTAATTTTCCTTTGAAATTGGGGAACTTAATTCCTTAAAAGTTAGTTTATCGTGTAAAAGTAGTATGAAGTTATATATTTATTTTATGAAGGTGTATTTATACATGATGATATCTTATCAGTTTTCATAGTATTAAATTTCTAATGGTTAAATGGATCAATCCTTTACAGAGTATCTTGAATAGAAGTTTTAAACTTATCCCTTAGCCCATCCTTATCTTTTGAATTATTAACCACAATTCCCAATTATTAGATCATCCCTCTCCTTAACATGTTTGTCCTGTTTGAATCAACAAATAAGTGGTCTCCATAATCAACATCTCCTTATGTTCTTCTATAATCATCAGTGAGCCATCACCCAAAAGACACTGAATGATGTAGAAACAAGCAAAATCTATGTAACTTGAAAAGTAAAAAGTCTGTGCGTTACAATGCCATTGTACTTTTTATAAGTAAATTGCAATGAGCCTAGTACTTCGGTGAATAGAATAACCATCTCACTAATTATCAAATATGTTAGCAACTTTGACTTGCGAACTTGAACTAATGCAAAGTTGCAGTGCGGTTGATTTAACTTCTAATCTATAAAATCCAGCAGACTGCAAAGCAACAAATACGTTGTTCTAAAAAGCAGGTATATTAATGCTATACTAATGAAATGAACATGTAGAAAGGCTCTCTTATCCGTTTCAAATGACATATATTTAGAATCTAATTATTCCATTAAGCAATTTGTTAACTACAAAGCTTCTTCAAATGTTTCATCTTTACACTGACACTCTCAAATGTTTCATCTTTATATACTAAGTTGTAATGTTTCTGTATCTGAAAAGGTTATAAATTATCAAAATTCATCATCATAATATGATTAATGATTTTTGAGGTTACTACCCAAATCGCAAATCTAATATGTGTATCTATATGAGTTCAGCCTCTGAGCATGCTTTCAAATGAATACTGATAAATCTTCCCAAGCCCGGTGGTGGCGAGATTGTATTTCTATGAATGACTTAAAGTTTCAGGTGGGTATTATGCAGTACACAGATTGTGCTATCCATTGCATGAGATAACTTCATCGTGTTCTTTTTCAATTGTGTTATTCATTGCATGAGATACCTTCTTTGATTACTTAGTTTAGTAACTTTCAACTTTTCTGATGCTCACTTAGGTTAAGAGATTGGTTGTGATTGAGACAGAAGAAATGTACAAATTACGTAATCAAAAGGATGCAGACCACCGAGCTATCTGTCCACCACTGGTTTTAAACCATCTCCCTTCCCCTACAAGTGATTCTTCCTAGCAACCAATGTAATTCTTCTCAAGTAAACTTCTTGTTGCTCAAGTATAAGTGCCTTGGTAAACAAATTGACATTTCATTGTTACATGGGTGGTGGTGCCTTTTCTGCCCATAACTTTCACAACTTTGTAACTATTATTCGTTACTTATTGCTTACAAAATTATAGCTCAAGAATGTCATGTCTTTTCATGTATTACTTTATATGGACTTTACGCAGGGTACACTGTACACTTTTGTTTCAAACTTGAAGTTAGTGAATAATATTCAGTAAATGTTAGTTAAAACATTTACTAGTATTATTCTTGTGTTTTTAGGGCTTAAGTTAGACTAAAAAAGTAAAAAATTTGCACCTTGATTTTTCTAACTGGACATGTAACTTGGGACATTGCAAAATGAAAAAAAAAAGATTCGAATATTAACATGTGTATACAAGCATCTTACCCATGTAGATAAGCCAAGATAATGCCTGGGTTACAAATGATGGAGTATAAATCTCCCAAGAATTAATTTATTAATATAGTTTCCACATGCATTTTCATGGTGTATGATTACCCTATCCTTAATGGAGGCCGTGGACACCTCGTTAAAGAAAATGGGGTTGGGGTGGGGGGCGGATGATAACATGGCTTTCGTTATTTTTTTGGGTATTAATTTTTAATTTTTATGATAAATAAAGCATAACAGGCTTTAGTTTATTATATTTCATCTGAAACATCCAAAGATACAAGAAGTATATCTACTTGAACCTAACATATCTTATATTGTCATTGTGGTTTTCTTCTATTCCTTCTCTTTATTTCCCAATTAAGGTATATCCGATGGTTTAATGCACAACTGGTAGGTCGCATACAATGAAATGGTCAATTCATGTTAAGCGGGTTCCTCTAACATGGTAATAATAATTGAGTTTGTTTTTTTTGTATGCATCACCAGATACAATTGCTATTTCCTTGTTTTAATCACATTGAAGATTTATCTTTTATGCCTTTAGGTTGAACATATGTCAAACGCACTGCACATGATGCAATAAACTTACTCGTCAGAATAACATTAATGCAATGAACAAATGATGAGGGAGTAGCTAACTTCTGGTAGTGATTGTGGTATGCTTCCTCTGTACTCTTATCAACTTGATGGTAGCTTGAGATAATGATAAATCGTCAATTCAAACTCTGTATTAGTAATCCAGTTGGCCACATTTTTACTTATTCAGTTTTATTCATATAATCTCTTGGAATAGTTTAAAATTTACTGAAGTTTTCAACTCTTGTTGTGAAAAAAAGATTTATATTCTTTATGAATGGAGAATTTCCTTTGCATCATTCTAATTGTATATACCGAAAAAGTATATTTATCAGTATTTGCCTTTGCATCATTCTAAATGTATATACTGGAAAAGTATATTTGTCATTCGAGGTTAGCATGTTACTATGTCTTTCCTTGTTTTTCTTCTTTTCTATGTGATTTTGGGAGTGCACAAATTCTGGTAAGTTAGTATTTAAGGGATTATGGATTTTTGCTATGTGATCTTTGTTATTCTGTAAATATTTGTATGAGTAGCTATTGACGGTTGTGTTATAAGATTCAAATTAAGAAAGAATAAAAAATTTCATAATGAAGATAAAAGCTTGTTACTGAACCTAATGTTATAAAATTAGAACAAAACAAAAACATGACTTAGAACTTCTGGTGAAGTTTTTTGGAATCTAGTATCAAGGATATGTTCACACCAAAGATGGTCTCCTTGGAAAATTTCCAAAAGATATGGTAGTCCCCTCATCAGTCTTATGATGATTAGCCTATCAAGCATAACTATGCATCAAATTTGTCAAAAAATGGCAACTACTCAATTACTAAGCATATCATGTACTTCTAGCACCAATATATTTTGGTGCTCATTTAATTTCATATATCTTTTACTCCCTAATTGTTCTATATTTTATTAGTTGAACTTCTTTGCCTTGGTGAATACTGAATAATAGCATGGATTAAAAACTTCTCACTTGGTTCTGTTTTAGCTTCCAAAATATGTAAAACAAACAAAATAAAATGCATGTTGAAGGTCTTTATCTTTATTTGATTATCCCTGCGTAGAGGTGTTAGAATTGTTCCTGGATGAAAATGTTACATGGTTACAATTTTTCAAAAATATTATTTTAATTTAAATATAGAAATTCATCTCTTAGATCATGTGCTTTCACTTAATTTTATATTTATTTGGTTTTTTAATTTTGCAGGATATTGAAAATGTATGAATACTAGAGTTTGCATCACTTTAGCACTTGGGTTTGTGGGCATTGAAGACTTTGAGATTTTGTTTATTACTAATATTTTTAACATGTAACATTTTCACTTTAACTGACAATTTCATATAAGACAGACCTATATTTTTATTTGTACTGGATAATAATTTGCTATGGGGTCATTGAGCCAGGATTTATTTTGTTCGTAAAATAATTTGACATTCGTTACAGAATAGGATATTGTTGAAACAAAGACAACATTTATATCATTGCAAATTAAATCAACTTTCGTTGCAAGTCAAATCAACTTTCGTTGCAAACCAAATCAACTTTCGTTACAAATCAAATCAACTTTCGTTGCAAATCATATCAACTTTCGTTGCAAATAAAAAGCAAACAACAATGTATAGTGTCTTTGCTAATCGACAACTTTCGTTGCTCTTTAAAATTAATCCGTAACGTATATTATCATTGCTAATTGATCATAATCTCGTTGCAAAATAATATATGACCGATGTATATGTATATTTAACAATGAAAATCATTGCTAAAAAGTATATAATTAGCAACGAAAACAAGTTTAGGCAACAAATCCCAAGTTGTTCAGCAACGACAAATTTCGTTGCCAAAAGTATACCAAACGCAATGAAATTTCATTTTCGTTGGCAAAGAAAAAATGATTTTCGTTGCTAATAAGTAGGCTTTTGCAACGAAAATTGGTTTTTAGCAACATTTTCTAAATAAATTGGCAACGAAATTTTTCGTTGCTAAATGATCTATAATTTTGCACGAAATTCAAGTTTCGTTGCAAAATGTTTCACTTTTTATGACGTTCAAAATAATATCGTTGTAGAACACTTAGCAATGCTCATTCTGCAAAGAAAGCTGCAACGCCCAAAAAATCGTTGCAAAAGACCTTTAGCAACGAAATATTAAACCGCTAGCAACGAAAACACGTTGTTGCCAAATGGCTTTTTTTTGTAGTGTCGCATTTCTCAGTCCACACATACTTAACTGTCTTTCTTGTCAAATTCGTTAATGGCGTCGCTATCTTCGAGAAATCTTGAATAAACCTTCAGTAATATCCTGCCAATCCTAAGAAACTTCTGACTTCTGTAGGCGTCTTTGGTTGTCCCCAATTTTTCACCGCTTCAACCTTTGCTGGATCCACAGAAATTCCCTCATGGTCTATAACATGTCCCAAAAATTGAACTCTCTTCAACCAAAATTTACACTTCGAAAACTTTGCATATAGTTTCTCCTTCTTTAATGTCTCCAATACTATCCTTAAATGTTCGGCATGCTCCTCTTCAGTCTTGGAATACACCAACATGTCATCAATGAACACCACCACAAATTTATCCAAGTACTTTTTCAATACTCTGTTCATCAAGTCCATAAATGCAGCTGGTGCATCCGTCAGTCCAAACGACTTCACTAGAAACTCATAATGGTCGTAGCGAGTTCTAAATGCTGTCTTTGGTACATCCTCTGGCCTCACCTTCAACTAATGGTAACTAGTCCTCAAATCAATCTTCGAAAAATACTTCGCTCCTTTAAGTTGATCAAACATATCGTCTATTCTTGGTAACAGATACTTGTTCTTAATTGTCACATTATTCAATTCTCTATAATCCATATACAACCTCATCGATCCATCCTTCTTCTTTACAAACAACACTGGTGCCCCCACGGAGATACACTAGGTTGAATATACTTTTTGTCCAACAAATCCTACAGTTGAACCATTAACTCTTTCATTTCTACCGGAGCCATCCTATACGGTGTTTTCGATTTTGGCACTGTCCCCGGTACTAACTCAATTACAAACTTTATCTCTCAGTCTGGTGGAAGTCCTGGCAATTTCTCTAGAAAGACATCCCCAAACTCGTTAACTATAGGTATCTGTCCCACGTTAGAATTTACCATCCTTGTATCCACTACATGAGCCAAATAACCTTCACATCCTTTTTGTAACATCTTCTTGGCCTGCATCATCGTCAGACAACTCATTCGTCTTGGCGACTTGCTACCATAAAATACAACCTTAGATTTATTTGGTGTCTTAAGGCATATACTTTTCTTCTGACAGTCTATAACTGCCTCATGGTTAAATAACTGATCCATTCCTAGGATCACATCAAATTCTCCTAAGCGTATCGGAATTAAATTCACGCTTAACTTATGTCCCCTTATTTCCACACAACAATTTCCATGGATAAACTATACATGGATCACTTCTTTGTTTGCAACTTCTATATTCATTGGGTTTTCTAATTTCCCACGAGGTAATTCTAACCTTCTAGCAAAATCATCAGACACAAAATAAACAGGTAGCTCCCGAATCAAATAATACATATACATTCATACTATTGATCGGAATAATACCTAACACCACCTCCTTGGATCTTATTGCATCTTGAACTGTCACGTTAAATGTTCTAGTTGTTGGCTTGCTTTGCTGTGCTGGCCCTCCAATGGTTAGTTTGGTGTTACTGCCCTTATTGTCAATTCCCCCATCAATATTCTTCTTCAAAGGACAATCCTATAGTCTATGTCCCGCTCCTTCACATGAAAAACAACCACCTTTCTTTGGCTTAGGACAATTAGGCGAAATATTCGCTTCCTGCCCACAGCTATAACATACATTCTTATCCATTATACACTCTCCCGAGTGATTCTTTCTCCATTTCCCACATGCTGGCTTCTTTTGTTGTACACTTCCTTACTGACTCTCTGAATTATTACCCCCACTGTTCCACTTACGCTACTTACTGTTGCTTCAGCCGTTACTAGCATTCGAATTTCCTTCTTCAACCTTCTTCTTATTCTTCTCTCGATTATACTTTGATACTGCTTCACTCCCACTTTCTGCAATGAGAGCTTTCTCCAACAAAGTCGAAAAGGTGGTAATCTGTAACCCTGCCACCTTGCTATAAATCCGTGATTTTAAGCCATTCTCAAATCTACACGCCTTTCTTGCCTCTGTGTCTACCTGATGTGGAGCAAATCTGGCTAACTCATTAAACTTGGCGTCGTATTCTAACACTGACATATTTTTCTGGTTCAGTTCTGGAAACTTCACCTCCATTCTTGCTTGCGTACTTTTCGAAAAATAGTATTCGAAAAATAAAGTTTTAAACCTTTCCCATACTACCACTCCTGCACCGGCACTAGCTTGATTGGATTCCCACCAGAAGTTGGCTTCTCCCTTCATCAGATAAGTAGAAAATGTTATCTTTTGTTCTTCGATAACTCTCGCAATGACAAAGATTTTCTCTATCTCTTTTATCCATGTTTGTGCTTCAATGGGGTCAGTTGTGCCCTTAAACTCTGGCGGACCTACTGCCTTAAAGTCTTTAAAATTCGCGAATTGATTCCATGGCAGATTTCCTGCGGCTGGTGCTCGATTCTGCATAGCCTCTGCTAGCATGTTAATAAAGTCTTGCATTTGGTTTGCTTGACCTCCTTCGTCATTATTGAATTCATCTATCCTTCGGCGTCGTTGTTCTCTTCTTAGTGGCATCGTCTGAATAAACAAAACCTTAAGTTACTCTTTGAGTTTATGTTCTGCCATGGCTTATTAGTGTTAGCTTTTAAAATGTAATACGTACTTTAAACTTATATAATCATAATGATGGATTTTGAAATTCAGTTTACTGAATTCAGATAGACAACATACTAACTTGATTCTCAAATATTGTTTACTTAATCAAATATGTAATCATAATACTGCATTTATATTCATATACAAAATATTAGTGTTACACACTTACATGTCTGGCATATTTCTATAAATGCTACTTGCCCTGAAAAGTCCCATCAACATCCCCATGATCCTGTGCCTGGCATGCACCCTCATCAACTCGACGTCAAACAGATTGACTAGACTCGCCAATCTCAACCTGCAGCCTCGCCACTCCAGCTCCCTGGCTCATGTAAGAAGTGTCAAAGGCTCGCCCCAACGTGTCGATCCTCATATCCTTAGCCACTAACTCCTCTTGCAGCTGATCAACTAGCCTTACTGCCCTGACCCAAGCACCCTCAACCCGAATCCTTTCAACGATCTCTAAATTAAACTCAAACTTAAGAGCTTGATTCTCCACCCTTACCTCCTCTAACTGAGTCTTGGTCAGCTCCAGAATCGCCTAAGACTGTGCTAACTTTAACTGTGCCTGATATGCCGCATCTCTATATTGTTGCTCAATGTACTGTAGGATGTAGTTTTGTTCTTCCAAGTGGGCAACTCTTTCCTTCCACTCATTGATCCTTACCAATAAGTCGTCGATCAAATCATCCTTAGTGGTATCTACCATCATCTCATACTTTACCGGCTCCTCTATCGGATCTACCTGCTTCTGATCCACTGTGTGGCTATCTTGGCGCTCCTCAGACATCCTATAATGATAACACCAAAAACAACCAATAAACAACGTCAGTATCACAATAAAATATATTCATTGATGAAATAAAATGATATTTTATTATGTACAATCTATACTAGATAAATTTCCATGATCCATCTCCTAGTATACTCTTTACGAGTTTTCTACTAAGGTTATAACCTAGGTTTTGCCTTCCTAAAGTATATAACTTACATCTCTGATACCAGCCTGTGACACCCCCAAATCCGGGTTCTTTAACCTCAGCTTTGGTGCTCACGATCCATCATCATCATAAACATTCTATATACTATTGCAGAATAATAAACATACATTGTTCATTTAAATAACATTCTAAAACATATCCCCAATTTCTTTAACCTTAACTTAAACATACCCTTAAATATTACAAAAGGTTTACGTACAATTTACATAACAAAATATATTAGTTAAACAGTTACATTAAACTATTCTTAGCCAACTAGTCCTGGACCTTGCCCTTGCTCTTATCCATCTTGTTCGAACTTTCGGGCTTAGCTGAAATAAACGTCATGATATGGCAAGAGTAAGCAACTAATTTGCTTAACAAGTTTAATTACAAAGATGATATATCATGATTAGAAAAGAATTTATCTATCGATGTTCAATCAATGAAATTCAATTGTGAAAGAACATTTAACAAGATTCGATAGTTGAATAATAGATACTGAGTGGTCATAAATAACAATGAACATATACGAAGGTTGTCAGTATTTAAACTGGTCCTTTTAGTAAGTTTTGGTAATAAAGGGGATTAGCCTTTCATACCTGGTGATTTATGCATAAACACTTAATAAACGAGCAATAATTATTTTTCAATTTAATGGTTTAGTAAAACTATTCTTTTTCTCAGTCGAAGAATCCATACCAATCAACTGGTTGGTTAGCTTTTAAAAGTTCTTTGAATTTATCAAATTTAACATATTCGATCTAGCTGATACAATTAGCATAAATCCTGCTCATAAATAGTTCATCAATGAAAGAACTTAGAATAATTCACAGTTCAATAATAATAGAACAGGAATTTAATTGCACAAAGTGTAAATGTCAATAATCATTAAAGATGTGAATAATCATCAATAATTATTCACTAACATGTTTTGAAAGTAATAACGCAAGTTTGAGTTAGGAAACTTGCCTGTTCGATGAGCTATAATTATTTAGCTTCAATTAAAACTCTTCAAATGACCTAACATTGATAATGTCGGTCGGTCAATTAGCATTGCGTATAATTGAATATTTATACTCTATCATTTACTATTTAATTAACAACCAATTAATCACATAACACTTATAATCTCTTATATTATCATTAAGTCTATTAGACATTTAATAGACCTTAGGTTAATGATTTAATTCAGTCATACTATTTTTCTTAAGTGATAAACACTTATTAAACTTTTAAACAATTTATTATAATTGTTTAATTAATGTATTAATTAAATTCTCTTTATTTAATTAACTCTATTTTCATTTAATTACTATTTAGTGTTAGCTAAATAGTAACTAGTTAATTACCTTTAATTATTATCAAAAATAACTAATTACATCTACTTATTATTTAATGTTATTTAAATAATAAATAATCAAATTATTAATCTCATTTGTTTTTAATTATTATTTAATATTAGTTAAATAATAATTAATTAATTATTATCCTCAAATACAAATTTATTTATTTACTTCATTAGTCTTTAATTATTCCTTACTATTTATTAAAGAATAGCTAATTAACATTTGAACTTATTTATTACTTAGTATTAATTAAATAATAAATAAATAAATAATTATTTATCATAAAAAATAAATAATTAATTCACTTCATAAATCTTTAATTATTCTTTCTCAAAAATAATTAATTAGTATTTGCTCTTATTTATAATTTAATATTAATTAAATAATAAATAATTATTTGGTTAGTGTAATTAAGTTATTACATCATTACTACTCAATATCACTTAATTAATCTTTAATCAATATTTAATATGAATTAAAATAATAATTAATCACTTATTACACTTTATTAAAAATTTTATTATTTCTAACATTTTCTTTACATTTTCAGTTTGGGGTCCTTCACGGAAACGCTCATAAAACGAAATCTACAACTCAGATTGAGGTTCCTTTAGAGGCGTTGGATTCATATTTTCCTTAACTATATTTTTCATTCATCAAAAACCAAATTTGGAGCAATTTTGGTTCCGGAAAATAGTGTTCAAGTGAGGGGTCAACAACTTTGTTTTTCCATCAAGGAGGTATTTTAGCACAACCTTTATATCTTGTTCGTTCCACAACATTTTTAAGTTATTAAAAAGGACTTTTGCTCATTATTTAAAGATCTAGTACACCCAACAAGAATATTACAAATACCATACATGGATTTCAAAATAAACCACATGGATCACACTTACTAACTAAAGTTTTCCGAAAAACTCACTAACTAACATTTTCCCCAACATTTGCAACATAAATCTCACATATATTCACACGATACATCATATATCTCAATATCCAAACTTTTCATAAGGTTTTTACCAACAAGTTCATAAAATTTCATAGATCACAAATAAAAGTACAAAACTACATAAAGCTTTAACTAAATCTAGAAATTGTTTTCTCTTTCTTTACCTTGCTTTGTTGGCTACTCTCATTTTCCTTCCAAAATAGGTTATAAACTTTGGGTGCATGGATGATCTCCTCCCTTTTCTCCTCCTTCTTGTCGTGAGTCCCTATCTATCTCTCTCTTGAATTTTTTATTTTTTTTTAGCTTTCTAGGGAATAAGAACTGAATGGAAGTAACTTAAAATAACTTAATGTTGTATTCTTGCTTTTGAGTTAGATATACATTGTATATCTAACTATACTCCCCTAATATTTTCTCTCTTACTCCTTCATAATAATCTTGTTGCTTCCAAACTTAGACATAAGTGTTGGATAAATTAATGGCTTGACACCTAGCTTAAAGAGATAAGATCAAAAAAAATAACATCATTACTTCCTTATTTCCTCACATGGCCGACCACCTCATCGGATTTTGCTCCATTTTGGATTTATTTTAATTGCTAATTTACCTAGACAAATGACTAAAAAGTCCCTCCTTGCTTGGGTTAAAAATTGGGCTCTTAATTTAATTCCATTGGGCTTGTAACCTACTAGTTTGGGCCACTTGAAACTAAATTTAATTACTACCATTATTAGGCTACTAGTTTGGGTCACTAGTTAAATAAATTATTGGGCTTCCAATATGTTGGTTATTTAAATTCTAATGGGCTAATTTAACTAATTTACATACGAATCCTTCAAGTCCACAATAAGTTAATAAAGTGGGCTTGATTAATAAATCAATTGGGCTAGATTAATTAATTCATCTAATAACATTCAAGTCCATCCTTAATTAAATAAGTGAGCTTGATTATTGAGTTAATTGAACTAGTCTACTAGTAATTTATACTACTTAAACTAATACCTTTCATTAGGCCAATAGTTATACTTTATTTTTATAACCCAATTAGACTTGCGCCAATCAAGTTATAAAATTAACTAATTGAGATGTATGAATTAAACCTCTAGGGTTAGGGTATTGGTATATAAATTACATATTAGCATACATTAATTACTATAACCCTTAGGTTATTTAGTTCTCATTCCCACTATATTTTATATTAGGTTATGAGCTTCTTTATTGTTTTATATAAACATAACTCACATATGTCTTAATAGATTTATCATCATTGACAAATATTATTATATAATATAGTCACACAATCATTCTCAATACATCACAAAGTTTTCAATATTACTAATACTGAATTAATATATCTATTTATAATAACCTAGAAATTCTTGGTTATTATAATCTTACCATAGTGAGCTGACGATCGTTAGATCACCTTTAATACTAGGTTAGGCTGCATTGATGATTCCATCATTTGTCATATTCACCTTATGGTGAATTGACGATTTACAAATTAATTCGGTGTAGCTGAAACAATTAGCATAGACAAATGAGAGATAGAAGTTTTGAAGCTTATTGGTTCAGTACTCTGATCCAATATATTATTCGAAACACAAAACTACAAAGATAAGCACGAATTGAATACATTTTGAAGTCTAGCATAGCTAGAAGATTTGGAATATCCATTTTCCTCCATTAACTTCAACTTACTCTGCTACTCTGCTATGAAGCAGTTCTATTTACATCTAATACCATCAATGGTCAATACGCTAAAATAATTAACTATTCTTCAATAGTATTCCTATACCTTACTATAGTTCATCAAACTTACCACACATTATTTGTTCAGAAACTTTTCATAATAATATGAGTTTAGGAACTTGTCCAAGAAATACGTAGTCAGAGAAGCAATTAGGGACTATCCATACGCTGAGGGGCTCCAAAACATACCATATGATCATGAGTCACGAAATTATCATAAGCATGAGTTTCAAGAACTCGCACCTAATCTTATTCTTTAATTAGCAAATATATATGAGAAAAGAATCATCTTCTCACCATATATATACATATATATATATATATATATATATATATATATATATATATATATATATATATATTGATAGTATGCTACCAACATTTCAACGATTATCAATATGATAAACTAAGTGGTTGTTAAACCAAACACAAAACCCCTGCCCATACAAAGGTTTGTACAACTCAGCTATCACATGAGTTCTCAATTGAAATCCCATAAATCTTAGCTTTCCTTTTTGCTTAATACGAACTTACTTTTATCCGTAATTCACTATCTTTAACTCTCTCTGTGTTTTTCCTCGTACTATCTCACAGTACTTTCTATTTATAACATTAAACTAAACTTTCCAATCATTCGATTGATTATCTGTCCTTCTATAACTTAATCAGATCACATCGTGATCTGTTCGTATAACTTGGGTCAGGTATACCTTGAAAACTCTGCAAGATTCTTCTTTGAATCATTGTATATTATTTTATCTTTTACTTCTTTTGATGAATTATCTTAATTCATCTTTTAAAACTCTGTCCGAGTTTATCTCGTTACTATTTTCAGTAATCTCTCTCTGGTTATAGCCTAAAGTTCCCTACCTCAGGTTTTTAACCTATCAACTCTGATACCAAGTGTAACGCCCCCAAATTCGGGTCTACCTTCGAACTCGGGTCTGGTGCGTCACGTTACTATTTATTCAACATAATCTTAATAATATGAATGTAAATACTTTATTATTACATACTGTTTCTACTAAATCCAGGTTCTAAAACCTTTATATCTTTATATTATAGAAGTAATGTATTTTACATCACCTGTCTATTACAATAATGACTTAAATCCGTCACAAAAGGATACATATCTAAATACAAGTAGAAAGATGTTTAATACATCATTTGTCTATTACAATCATACACGTGCAACTTTTATACATCACAACAATTACATATAAACTACAAGTAACCGTCTACGCGAATACTTGATCTTCCCTTCAATCTTCTCCGGATTCCTTAGTTCATTATAGCTTTGCTGAAAATATTGTATTTAAAGCAAGGGTGAGCATTCGATTGCTCAGCAAGTATAACAGTTGAATAAACAATCAACAATCAAATAACTATCAACATTTTCTTCGAATACTTCAACAACTGAACAATAGTTGCGAAACAACTTTGAATAATAACGAATGATAATATCCTATTGTTTAATAGTTTTGAAATGACATATTGACCAATCTTCAAAATATTTCCTTCATTCTCTGTTCTTTCTCAAATTCGACACCTATAATGTCTATCTCATTTTTATGACACAACATGTGTCTAACCCAACTCAATTCAATACTTTGGTATTCGTCTAGCCAAAACAAATGGCATCGACACTTTTCTTGAACATTTCTTAAATAAAAGAACTTAAATAACTCGAACAATTTAACAACAATACAATTCACTTCAAATAGCACATAAGTACATATATTGACACATAACACATGTAATGACCGAGAAATTTCAGATAATATTTTAAGTAATAGAATTGTGAATATTTTTTATTGAACATGATTAAAGAAGAAGTCGATTTTTGAATTTGTTAATAAAATAAATTCACTATGAAATCACAAGGTAAGCTCTGTAATTTAAATTACTACATGGGCATTAAAATTTTTATTTAATGACAAGGAGAGATGCGAACATAATTAACTTATTCATAGTAGTGATAAATCATTTAATTGGTTGAATGCATCATTTTGTTAATTAAGTGAGTAACTTAATTCATGTGTTAAGGAAACAATACTATATTGATATTCATAAAATAACTCAAGTTATTAATAATTATTAAGGTGGTGTATAAATTAGTGCTATGTGACTAATTTAAATTAGTTAATGTGTGGCAAAAAAAAAATAAAAAAAAATAAAATTAAGTGTTTATATAACCCAAATAATAAATTTGGTGAGATAAAGTGGTGTTACATTTTGTAAGCCTAAATTGATTTAGTAAGCAAGCTTAATAAAATTTTTTAGCCCAAACTTCACTTGTTACTTGTAGTATCGGGTGGGGGAATGAGGCCAGCCAAAAGGAGCCCAAGTTTAATACTCTTAATAAGCATATAAGCCCTAGGAAATTTGAACCCAGCCTGGGGGTTATTTTCTCCATCCATTTTCGGCAGCCCTTGTGGTTAGTAAAATTGTATCAGCCATATTGATTGAAACCAATCAGCTTTGTAGCTTAAAGACCCAATTCCAGCAGTCCAAAAATCCATTCCTGGGTATTGTACGTTGGTTACTTGGTGACCATCATTTCGGGAATAAAGGATCTGGGAAGGAAGGGAGTATCATGCGCGGGATGGACAACTCAGTGGTGGCAGCGGCGATGGGATGTCATAGGCCGCTAAGGGCTGCTATAGAGTTCTTGTAGGTGGTCTTTAACAAATGGTCAAGGAGAATTTCCAGTTAATAGATGCAACTCCTCCTAGTATATAAACCCCCTTTGTTCCAACCCATTTTTCGTACAAGCAAGAACCATTATAGAGAGTGTGAGTATTCAGTGAGCAGGAGAGAAGAATAAGGTGTAGAGGCAACCATAGCTCTTCATCTTAGTAACCCATTTCAAAAAATTTCGAGCTAAGGTATATTGATACTCTACCTCTTAATTTCTAGTTAGCACTTGTTTTAATGTTGATATTATGTGTTGTTGTGGGAGTTCCTTGTTGCTTGTGAGGATCATGGTGGATCCATAGAAGGAATAAGGATAGACAATGGAAGGAGTATGTGATTTATATCTACCTAACTATATGAAATCTGAAATTTAAGATTTTGCACACCACATGTTTGATAAAATTACCCAGATAGATTTTTCTAAAACTTTGATATTTCAATAGATTGAACTCTTGATATATCAATGAGTAGTGTATGTATAGTGTTTTTAATCATGATTGGTTTCCTAATTGATAACTTAGTGGCGTGAGGTGTTAATGTTTGTTAGTATGCTAAATCAATATTTATGACATTAGTTTTTATCATATGCTTTTAAACTAGATAAGTTGATTTGCAAGAATATGTAAAATGTTCACCACCAAGTATGTGTTATATATATAAAAGGAAAGAAGGGGCTGCTTTGCGTTTCTAATAAATGGCTGCTATATGTGACTAATATATGGGCAATAGAACTGCTGCTTTGTGGCTGCTATTCGCCGACTAATTATTCGTTAACAAGGACGCTAGTTGTACAAGAAAATGGCTATTACATATTCAACAAAATGGTTGTTACGTTTGCGAATTGAAGAAGGGGCTGTTATGTATGAGAATTAGAAATCTTTAAACTTATAGACTTGCCTACTATGTATGCTTGAACATTGAAATGTGGGGCTATGTGAAGTTCAAAAAAAAGGGTATACATCAACCACCCTTCTATGTGTGTTGATACATTCAATGAAAACGGACGTAAGTTGGTTGTAACACTAGTTATCCCATAATGGTTTACCCGAATATAGTGTTATAAGGAATCACTAACAATATATTTCATAGAAAAAAAAATAAAAATAAAAATAAATTTTTTTTTTCATTAAAATCTTTTATGTCAAAGGATGTTAAAACCTCAGAAGTTGGAAAATTTCAAGGTTCTGGGCATTGGCGCGGGGCGCGCCACTGTACCAGCTTTGAAAATCTATTTTATTTTGAAAAATATTTCCGAAGGTAATATATACATAATATCCAAAATAACCAGGATAAATAGGGTAATGTTAAAACAATAAGAAGGGTGTTTCCATAAAGTGAAGTGTTTATGTATTATACTTGTAATGCTTTTAAAGAGATGTTTGGTTAGTCAACATTGAGGTAATATAAGTTAGTATACTAAGCTAATCTGTGACACTATGTGCAAAGAGGAAAACGAGTAAGGGTTATAACGATAAACAAATGGATGTGTAAAATCATTTTAAACTCTAGTTAATGAAATTAGTTTAAATAAACGAATACTTTAATAAAGTAATGTTATGTGCAGAGTTTTTATTTGTGAGCATAGTGATGTACTATGTAAGCCATGTGGTATTTGCCAACGTTATGTGTTGTGATATGTGAACGACTAGTGCCTTAAACTAGGACACGATGTGTGTAATAGCTAAAGTGAGACGGTTTATGACGATCACTAATTGGTATGGCTACGCTATCATATTATATGTAGGCTATATACGTGACAAGGTGTCAAAGGTAAATATAATCGACGAACGAGGCAAGTCCCTAACCTTAAACCTCTTACACATTGCAAGTTTCTTACTCTAACTCGTTTCATTTCGCAAACATTTTAAATTCTTACTTGTATATGCTTGCGAAAGCTGGAATAATTATTGTATATTATTCTCATATTGATTATTGTCAATCGCCCTTATGTGCACTTCGTATGACTTGTTTAAAGAATAGGTCTATGCCAATTGTTTCGGCTAGACATTTCATTCAATCATTGTTTAAAGCATATGTCTACGCTAGTTGATTTAGCTAGGCACTTTATTATTGATTCAATCAATTGGAATATTCATTTAGGGCTTCTCCCGATCATATTTTGTGGTTTGAAATCTAAATGCTGATGTGAACAACCCTTGTAGTAGGGGAATATCAACCCTTGTAGTAGGGAAATATTATAAACGTTTGGGACATGATTCCTATAAACTTGTTATTTCAGATGGTTATGTTGTGCACAATGTATATGTACAATAGGCTCGCTACCTAAAGTACACATCTTTGCTTTGACAATCTTTGTGATTGTATATTGCTAAACTGGAACTTACACCTTGGTATTGGCAATCATAGTGGTTGTTAATATTATAAACTATGTTCATAGCCTTGTGGCACGTCGGTAAACTGTTACTTAAACTGAGTATTGAAATTCATTCATATTCTTGATATTTCGGAATCGTTGAATATTTATTAACATTCTCATAAACTAAATCTTCTTCATTCATGATATATCCTTTTTTGTATTCATAAACTTGCTGGGCAAAGTAGTTGCTCACCCTTGTTATATCATGAACATTTTTCAGATAATCCCGAGTGTTCCACTCAAGGCAAAGGAAAAGGAAGGACCGGGAGATAGAAAGCTTAGAAGTATCTGTTCTTGATATTATTATGTTTTGTAATAGTTAAACTTTTCACTTCAGTATGCTTGGATTAGATTTTAAGGTTAGTATAACCTGGGATATGGTACGTTTTGTAATGAACCTATTTATATTTTTCCGCTAGTTATTGAAGATTTAGATTTCAAATGTTGTTATGTGTTGGATCGTGAGCACCGAATTCGAGGTTAAGGTAACCCGGATTTGGGGGCGCCACAGGTTGGTATCAAAGTCGTAGGTTATAAACCTTAGGTGGGGGAGAAAACCTTAGGAATATAGCCGTGCAAAAGTTAGTGAAACTCATTTAGAGTGCGAAGCAGTGAATTATGGATATTCATCCGAAATAAAAATTCGTAACATATGTGCTACTTATTAATATAATAGAGATAGGGAATCGTGAAATACTAATCAAATTGGTGCTCGTTGTCCTTGGTGGTTTTGTAGATGGCGGGAGAAGATGAGCTTATTGATGTTCCCATAGTTTGGGAAAACACGTTGGTATCCCCATTGGTTGAGAAAGAAGAACCTATGGAGGATGTAGCTTTTGCAAACGATGCTCTGTTTGAAGAAAAGTCTGAAAATGACATGGCTGAAGTGACTGGTTTTGTCATGCCAAATAGAGTAGGTCTGGTAACAAGACTCAAGAAATTAAAAAGGAAAATACGCAAGATAAAGAGCAAGGCTAGGACGCTTCAGTTTAGGATTCAGCTTAAGCAGGAGGGATGGGAGGAAGAAATTCGGAGGAGAATAATAGCTGAAAATCAAGTGGAGGTTTTGAAGTTAGAGTTGAAGAAAAAGAAAGAGCAGTCGGATCTTTGGGGGGGGGGATAAGGTTGTAGTGGCATAGTTATATATAGTTATAAGGATGTAAGCCTTGTTTGTGGAATAACATGTTGTTAATTCCAATTTTGGGGTATTCCGTTATGTTTGCAGTTATGTATTCGGTATAGCATAAAGCTATGGGGTGTAATTCGTTAAGAGGAACCTATCAATATAAAAGTGTTCATTAATATGTGCGTGTTGATTTAATTCTTTTGAGCCTAACAAATGGATAATAAGTTGATAGTTAGCGCCAATCTTTGGCATTAATGGGATATGTTTAAAGGAGTCCCAACTTTTGGTTAGAAATAAAATGATTTTCATGAAATGGAAGTATGTTTAAATTGCTAAATGGTGTGTGCTGCTATGTGTTGCATACAAAATGTGTTATGCTTATATGCCTTGAAGATAAAAGAAAAATAATATAACTTTTAAAATAGAAACCATGCCGCCACGTAGAAGAAACCAAGCTCCACCACCACCTGAAGAATCTGTTAATGCCAGTGAAGGGCAAGCCAATCCTATGCAAGCATATGTAGATTTGCTTATGGGAGCGTTTCAGAGTCGTACCATGAATGCCGCAGGAGTTCAACCCCCAGTTGCTCCATTGGCAAACTTTAAAGACTTTAAAATTATAGGACCACCAGAGTTCCGGGGAACAACGGATCCAGTTGAAGCTCAGACTTGGATAGAAGAGATGGAGAAAGTATTTGAAGTTGCGCGCGTAGCGGAGGAACAAATGACAGCCTTTGCCGCCTTCATGATGAAGGGGGAGGCTAATTACTGGTGGAAGGCTACCAAAAACCGAGCAGGAGAAGGAATCATTACTTGGACTCGTTTCAAGGAACTGTTCTTTGAAAACTATTTTCTGAACAGTTTGCAAGCTAGCATGGAAGTGAAATTTCTGGAACTAAAACAGGAGAATATGACGGTGTCAGAATATGCAGCTAAGTTCAATGAACTAGCAAGGTTTGCTCCACATCAAGTGGACACGGAAGCACGTAAAGCGAGAAGGTTCGAGCTGGGATTGAAGCCATGGATATTTAGCAAGGTCGCTGCTTTGCAGATTAATAAGTTTTCTACACTGTTAGAAAAAGCAATCATAGCTGAGGGAGGAAGTGAAACAGTGACAAACCATCATCAGGAGCTGAAGAGGAAGCATGATGATGGAACGAGTAATAAGGGTAACAACGGAGGCAGCAATAAACGAAGGTGGAATGACAGTAGCAAGAGCTCGGGGGGAATACAGAAGAATGACCAGGTAAAAATGGAACAATGCAGTAAGTGTGGAAAGAATCACGTTGGGGAATGCTTAAAGGGGATGTACAGGTGTTATAGATGTGGTCAGGAAGGGCATACTGTTTCTAATTGTCCTAACCCAAGGAAAAATTATGGGTGCTTCAATTGTGGGGACATGAATCATCACTATAAGGACTGTCCGAAGAAGGAGTATACTAATGGCAATAAAAGCGACAACAAACAGTGGAAGATTGGAGGACCGGCGCAGTCAAATCAACCAACGGCTCGCACGTTCAACATGACAGTGCTTGATGCAACGACATCAAGATGGATGACTACAGGTACTATTCTAGTGAATAATATAAATTCGTGAGCTATCTAATTCTTCGTGTGTGTAGAGGTTCTAGAACAAATAAACTTACCTAAGAAGCGTTAGAATATTTCTTATGCATAGAAGCGGTCAGTAGATTAAATCCCTAATCATTTGGAATAATTTAGAGGGTGGGTATCGGTAGTATTCAGGTAGTATTCAGATTCGCTTATAACAATAGTTATCATATGAGTTTGTATGTGGCCTTACGTGGAATTATGTGCTACATGTGTCTATTTCGTGATCCGGTTATCGGTATTACTAAGTGATAGAATATGATCGTATATTTAGTTGAAAGGAATTTAGTGAGCAAAGAAATCCTATGTAAAAATTTGACAAAAAAAGGGGGGTTTTAATTGATTAATCGAGGGTCTTTTGAAAAGATACTTGGGAGGAACCACGAGGTCAAAAGGACTGCGTGGAAACTATAAGAAAAGAATGAAAGTTTGTCCCCAACTATTCGAAGCTTGTAGTTATGATTCCGAGGACGGAATTCTTAAAAGGGGGGGATGATGTAATGACCGAGAAATTTCAGATAATATTTTAAGTAATAGAATTGTGAATATTTTTTATTGAACATGATTAAAGAAGAAGTCGATTTTTGAATTTGTTAATAAAATAAATTCACTATGAAATCACAAGGTAAGCTCTGTAATTTAAATTACTACATGGGCATTAAAATTTTTATTTAATGACAAGGAGAGATGCGAACATAATTAACTTATTCATAGTAGTGATAAATCATTTAATTGGTTGAATGCATCATTTTGTTAATTAAGTGAGTAACTTAATTCATGTGTTAAGGAAACAATACTATATTGATATTCATAAAATAACTCAAGTTATTAATAATTATTAAGGTGGTGTATAAATTAGTGCTATGTGACTAATTTAAATTAGTTAATGTGTGGCAAAAAAATAAAAATAAAAAAAAATAAAAAAAAATTAAGTGTTTATATAACCCAAATAATAAATTTGGTGAGATAAAGTGGTGTTACATTTTGTAAGCCTAAATTGATTTAGTAAGCAAGCTTAATAAAAATTTTTAGCCCAAACTTCACTTGTTACTTGTAGTATCGGGTGGGGGAATGAGGCCAGCCAAAAGGAGCCCAAGTTTAATACTCTTAATAAGCATATAAGCCCTAGGAAATTTGAACCCAGCCTGGGGGTTATTTTCTCCATCCATTTTCGGCAGCCCTTGTGGTTAGTAAAATTGTATCAGCCATATTGATTGAAACCAATCAGCTTTGTAGCTTAAAGACCCAATTCCAGCAGTCCAAAAATCCATTCCTGGGTATTGTACGTTGGTTACTTGGTGACCATCATTTCGGGAATAAAGGATCTGGGAAGGAAGGGAGTATCATGCGCGGGATGGACAACTCAGTGGTGGCAGCGGCGATGGGATGTCATAGGCCGCTAAGGGCTGCTATAGAGTTCTTGTAGGTGGTCTTTAACAAATGGTCAAGGAGAATTTCCAGTTAATAGATGCAACTCCTCCTAGTATATAAACCCCCTTTGTTCCAACCCATTTTTCGTACAAGCAAGAACCATTATAGAGAGTGTGAGTATTCAGTGAGCAGGAGAGAAGAAGGTGTAGAGGCAACCATAGCTCTTCATCTTAGTAACCCATTGCAAAAAAATTCGAGCTAAGGTATATTGTTACTCTACCTCTTAATTTCTAGTTAGCACTTGTTTTAATGTTGATATTATGTGTTGTTGTGGGAGTTCCTTGTTGCTTGTGAGGATCATGGTGGATCCATAGAATGAATAAGGATGGACAATGGAAGGAGTATGTGATTTATATCTACCTAACTATATGAAATCTGAAATTTAAGATTTTGCACACCACATGTTTGATAAAATTACCCAGATAGATTTTTCTAAAACTTTGATATTTCAATAGATTGAACTCTTGATATATCAATGAGTAGTGTATGTATAGTGTTTTTAATCATGATTGGTTTCCTAATTGATAACTTAGTGGCGTGAGGTGTTAATGTTTGTTAGTATGCTAAATCAATATTTATGACATTAGTTTTTATCATATGCTTTTAAACTAGATAAGTTGATTTGCAAGAATATGTAAAATGTTCACCACCAAGTATGTGTTATATATATAAAAGGAAAGAAGGGGCTGCTTTGCGTTTCTAATAAATGGCTGCTATATGTGACTAATATATGGGCAATAGAACTGCTGCTTTGTGGCTGCTATTCGCCGACTAATTATTCGTTAACATAGATGCTAGTTGTACTAGAAAATGGTTGTTACGTTTGCGAATTGAAGAAGGGGCTGTTATGTATGGGAATTAGAAATCTTTAAACTTATAGACTTGCCTACTATGTATGCTTGAACATTGAAATGTGGGGCTATGTGAAGTTCAAAAAAAAGGGTATACATCAACCACCCTTCTATGTGTGTTGATACATTCAATGAAAACAGACGTAAGTTGGTTGTAACACTAGTTATCCCATAATGGTTTACCCGAATATAGTGTTATAAGGAATCACTAACAATATATTTCATAGAAAAAAAAATAAATATAAAAATAAATTTTTTTTTTCATTAAAATCTTTTATGTCAAAGTATGTTAAAACCTCAGAAGTTGGAAAATTTCAAGGTTCTGGGCATTGGCGCGGGGCGCGCCACTGTACCAGCTTTGAAAATCTATTTTATTTTGAAAAATATTTCCGAAGGTAATATATACATAATATCCAAAATAACCAGGATAAATAGGGTAATGTTAAAACAATAAGAAGGGTGTTTCCATAAAGTGAAGTGTTTATGTATTATACTTGTAATGCTTTTAAAGAGATGTTTGGTTAGTCAACATTGAGGTAATATAAGTTAGTATACTAAGCTAATCTATGACACTATGTGCAAAGAGGAAAACGAGTAAGGGTTATAACGATAAACAAATGGATGTGTAAAATCATTTTAAACTCTAGTTAATGAAATTAGTTTAAATAAACGAATACTTTAATAAAGTAATGTTATGTGCAGAGTTTTTATTTGTGAGCATGGTGATGTACTATGTAAGCCATGTGGTATTTGCCAACGTTATGTGTTGTGATATGTGAACGACTAGTGCCTTAAACTAGGACACGATGTGTGTAATAGCTAAAGTGAGACGGTTTATGAGGATCAGTAATTGGTATGGCTACGCTATCATATTATATGTAGGCTATATACGTGACAAGGTGTCAAAGGTAAATATAATCGACGAACGAGGCAAGTCCCTAACCTTAAACCTCTTACACATTGCAAGTTTCTTACTCTAACTCGTTTCATTTCGCAAACATTTTAAATTCTTACTTGTATATGCTTGCGAAAGCTGGAATAATTATTGTATATTATTCTCATATTGATTATTGTCAATCGCCCTTATGTGCACTTCGTATGACTTGTTTAAAGAATAGGTCTATGCCAATTGCTTCGGCTAGACATTTCATTCAATCATTGTTTAAAGCATATGTCTACGCTAGTTGATTTAGCTAGGCACTTTATTATTGATTCAATCAATTGGAATATTCATTTAAAGCTTCTCCCGATCATATTTTGTGGTTTGAAATCTAAATGCTAATGTGAACAACCCTTGTAGTAGGGGAATATCAACCCTTGTAGTAGGGAAATATTATAAACGTTTGGGACATGATTCATATAAACTTGTTATTTCAGATGGTTATGTTGTGCACAATGTATATGTACAATAGGCTCGCTACCTAAAGTACACATCTTTGCTTTGACAATCTTTGTGATTGTATATTGCTAAACTGGAACTTACACCTTGGTATTGGCAATCATAGTGGTTGTTAATATTATAAACTATGTTCATAGCCTTGTGGCACGTCGGTAAACTGTTACTTAAACTGAGTATTGAAATTCATTCATATTCTTGATATTTCGGAATCGTTGAATATTTATTAACATTCTCATAAACTAAATCTTCTTCATTCATGATATATCCTTCTTTGTATTCATAAACTTGCTGGGCAAAGTAGTTGCTCACCCTTGCTATATCATGAACATTTTTCAGATAATCTCGAGTGTTCCACTCAAGGCAAAGGAAAAGGAAGGACCGAGAGATAGAAAGCTTAGAAGTATCTGTTCTTGATATTATTATGTTTTGTAATAGTTAAACTTTGCACTTCAGTATGCTTGTATTAGATTTTAAGGTTAGTATAACCTGGGATATGGTACGTTTTGTAATGAACCTATTTATATTTTTTCGCTAGTTATTGAAGATTTAGATTTCAAATGTTGTTATGTGTTGGATCGTGAGCACCGAATTCGAGGTTAAGGTAACCCGGATTTGGGGGCGCCACAACACAATTTACAGCTAAACATCTTGTACAAATAGAATACATTTGCACATAGACAGAAAACTCAACAACATAGTCAACTTGTACAATTTATCACCTTGCATAGGTTAGGAAACTTTCGTAATCATAGATTCCTAGCATAAAGTAAATGCATATGATAAGATACTTGCCTTTACGCGATTTACCGGAACGCTATCCAATCGCTTTTCATATGACCTATATGTATCATAAGGTCGAACATACTAGTTAGTCACTTATAGACTTCGTTTATTGGTTTATAATATCATTATTCTTAATACATATTATTCGCGCTTTATAATCTAGTAACGCAATCAACTTTTAATAACCTCATGGTGTCGCGGCGTTCGAAAACGTCACGACTTTCATATCAATCTTTCCTGTTGATTTGCCTTAACTCTGTACATATCTTTCAAGTGTCCATCTCATGCGATTCGAAACACTTGCCAACTCTCTAACACTAGTCACGACGTTTCGACGTTTGTACGTCGTATGCCCGATTCGCTTACGCGAACGCCCAAGCGACACACCCTTATGTTCACTTGACATGCCCAACTTATCTACCAATCTTTGGTTTACATTTCCCTAGACCCTATTCCTGAAGTTCAATGGCTAGAATCTTGGAATTACTAGTTTACATGGGTCGGCTTTATGGCGTGCCAAAGGAATCACCATGATTCAACTCTGACTTCTCAATCCGTCTTAAAGATGTCCAATTTAGAACCTTTTCTTGACCTCAATTCCAAAATTAAAATATTGAAATTGTAGGTCTCTCTCTTAGCTTTCTGAATTATCTTGAATCTTCTCAATCGGAGTTTGTATGCAAAAGTTACGCTTTGATGGAACGAAAGACGGAAAAATCGAAAAACTAGGCTCAGGGCATCTGCGCCCCGGCGCACTCCAAAAGGCCAAGTGAGCTCGCCCCGGCGCCAACTCTCTGCCGAGCGCGCCCCGGTAAGTTTAACAGGCACAAAACTCCTGCCCAGGTGGGAACTGCTAAAACTTAAGAAATTTTTTCTTTTGCTGCAGAAAACTTTCCGACACACGATCGATTTCCAACGCCCAAACCTATTTCTAACATACCACATCATCTATAACTTCATATACTCGGAACAACTTTCCAAGATTTCTAGCAATCTCTATCATTAGCTCAAAAGTCCCGTTACATACGACTTTTTTTATAAATGTCGTGTTAAACGTCAAATTTTTATTTTAACATAACCTGTTCATCCGAAGTCGGATTGAATTAGTTCTTGAGCCCGCAACTCATATTTTTCATACTCTACAAAAGCCCTGTCATTTCGGACTCTTTTGATTACTATGGCCAATTTCTTACCCCTAAAGTGGCATTAAACTACATTTCATTTTTAAACGCATTTTTGGACAATTTTCGCCATAACTTCGTTATGGCGAATTTTTCTCCCGTTCCATATGGAACTTTTCATTATACACTCGCGACTTATATCATATGACAAAATAACCATCTTCTAGGTCCGTTTTACATCCTCTAAACTAATTTTTCAATCCATTACGCATAGGTTAGGATTTAATCTTCGTTTTCGCTTTTCATGCATTTGCCGGTAAATTTTATGAGTTTATGAATATAATAACTTCCTTATCTCTCCAAGACCCTTCTATGGTCCCGATTAACTGTTAGGTTTGTATATAACGCGAACATGCAATCAAATTACACAAATAAAGCAGAAGCGCGATAAAATCAAATTTTAAAATTTTATACAAACCATCACCACGATCTTTCTTTATGCATAATTATTAATTAAACGAAAGAGATGGAGAATAAGAATTATACCCTTGTAGAATTCTAGCTTCTTCAGGTACAAGTTCACCTCCAATTCCTTCATGTTCTCCTTGAATTCCACCGATTAAATTCCTTCCTTTGATCAACATTAGCCACCTAAGTGTTTGGCCTCTAGAGGTGATCCACCAAGGAATAATATTTGTTCAAGAAGATGGGTGTTGGCAAAAACCCTAGTTTCTATCTCTATATAAATTATAAGTACTCTCCACAATTCTAATGCAAGAGTGTGTAACCCTAATTTATGATAAGACTTCTCTTATTTATAGATGTAGGAAAACCCTCCCCTATACTATTTAGGATTAGGGTTTCTATTCTAATTAAGCTCCTTTAATTAAATTAAACTCCTAATCTAATTAGGAATTCATGAGAGAGTACTTCTATTAATTAATTCTCAATCCATATTAGGAATTAAATAATAGTAATAGTAATAATAATAATAATAATAATAATAATAATAATAATAATAATAAGACTCCTCTTATTAATTTATATTTAATATTTTCAAAATATTAAATAATAAATATTAATCTATTTAATTTATTCTATCTCCATAGATTAAATTAACCATATATTAAATTAAATATACTGAACTTATTATTACAATTATGTCATTTACTTCTTAAACAAATATTTTCCTTTTGCGGTGTGATTCTTTAGGTTCTCCAAATTAAACCAGTTGTAAATAAATCAATTAGAACAATTCAAATCTTATTTAAATAAATAAATTAAACTATTTAATTCATTTAATTAAATAATATTTATTCTACAATAAAGGTAAGCCCCCTTAGGGATTAACGACTTTCCAGATAATATAGATTTCAACATTAATCACAAAAGAACCTTTCAATGCATAGTTACCATACAATTCAATCATTTTACCATACAATATCCCAATTAAATATAAGGCATGAAATTACTGTCAAGTCTTACTTTATTTAATTATATGTATTTCGATTCCCAAATGCACAACTCTAAATAATGCAAATTAGAAACTCATTTCTAATTTCATTCTTCCATGGCCAAGGACTACTGAGTTGTCATTTATCAAATTACATAGGACATTCACATCTTTTACTAGATGTGGTAGATTCTTTGTTGATCATTCACATATCTCCATGTACAACTTATTATACCTAATCATACCCTTTAATATATCCTAAAGGTCTTAAGGGATATGTCAAAGTATAACTCATCATACATAAGATACTATGATGATCTTAAGTCCAAGGATCACTTGTACTACTATCACTAAAAGAATTCCTATTGACAGACGAGTAAAACTCCATTAGGTATTCCTTAGCGAGTCACGTTCAGTGAACTTATTCTCCAATAAGCACCGACATACTTATTTTAGTGTCTCCACACAAATGATTATGAGATCAATCATCCTCTTCATAAGAGCAAGCAACGTATGTATTAATCTATCTGGATTCACTAATCCCCTTTTTAGTAATCCAACGATTAGGAACGATTTTAGTTTGTAAGCTATCTTGAATTTAGATCTTATTAGCATGATCACCATCATGATTCTAAAAGCATTGCTCAAAACTATGGGTCTATCACATTTAATATAACAATATCATGTACATAATATAAAATGCCTTTTAAGAAAATCAATTGTTTTATTAATAAATGAATAAGATTACAAAGTATATGCTACATCATATCAAATATGATTGGCTTGTATGCATACTACTTTCAATCTCCCACTTGCACTAAAGCCAATCACTGTCATATCTAATACCCTTCTTCTCTAAGTGATGATTATCCTGCTGTTAGATAAAGCTTCAGTAAATGGATATGCAATATTGTTCTTGAGAGTCCACTATCTCTATAGTGATTTCTCCTCTTTCAATGATTCTACTAATCAAATGAAAGTACTGCCACACATGTTTGAATCTAAGATGAGACTTAGGAACTATTCCTAGTTCTGTAATGAACTTTTCATCCAAACAATCAACTTGCAGCTTTATACAGCTATAAATTCACTGCACCACCATTCAAGGTAACGAATTACCCTAAAGTGGATTTGTTATCGTCTTGGTTAGTCTGAAAAACTTGAGTCTGTTTAGCCTTCTAGTTTTAATTCAGACCCACCATGTATTATGATCACATTCTCAATACTAGTTAAGTACTTAAAGATGTTTATCACTGTCTTACAATGGTCTTCTCCGAAATACGACTGATCAACATCATGCGATCTCTCTTTCAATTGGGGACAATTTTAGAGAGATACACTTCATGACTCATCATCATGAGATCTCTCTTGGAGTTTGCCATGCTAAACACCTTTAGCATCGAATAAATATACATTTATTAGGTCAAGCCAAACATCCTTTTAAATATATTTATATAGATTTATATCCCCAATTTATAGGATCCTACTCATAAGTCATTCATGGAGGAATATTTAGAAAATTTTATCTTTACTGATTGTAGCACTGGTATGTCATTCCTTATCAGTAGTATATCAAAATATAATTCTAGGAATGTCACAGCGCTCCCACTGACCCTTTTGTACACACTAGGTTCATTCTCGTTTTTGATAAAATCAAATTCTTTTGATTGTCTCATCAAAACTAATGTTCCATCTTTGATAAGCTTGCTTCAATCCATCAATGGATCGTTATAGATGGCATACACGATTTACTTCAACCTTTAAAACAAATTTCTCTACCTGTATCATACATACATTCTCCTCAAGTCTTCATTGAGGAATGACGTCTCCACATCCATTTGCCAGATTTCGTAATAATAAGTTACAATCGCAAGTAAAATCCAAATGGACTTGAGCATTACCCGATAATAAGGTTTTATCACAGTCAACTCCTTGACTTTATTTGAAACTTTTTAAACAGGTTTGGTCTTATAGGTCTCCACCATACCATTTACCCCAGTCTTTCTCTTAAAGACCCAATTTCACTCTATAGGCACTATGCCTTTCAGTGGAGTAACCAGAGTCCATACTTGGTTCTCATACACGGAGTCTATTTTGGATTTCATGGCCATTTGCCATTTCTCTGAGTGTCTTCTACTCATAGCCTCATCGTATATAACTGGATCATTATCCTCTATGATGTGTACCTCATCATTATCCTCTATGATGAATCCATACCTCCTAGGTATCATCGGTACTCTTCCAAATTTACGATTCGGTTGTGGTACAATAGGTCTTTCTACAGGTTCCTCAGTTTGACTCAAAGTGTTTTGTGGTTCTTGAACTCTTTCAATATTTATTACCCTCCTACTAGCTCCTTCAATGATAAACACCTTTTCCAATAAGGTAGCATGTAGGATTATAGTAATAATACCCTAAACCCTTTTTAGGATATCCCACAAATCTGCACTTGTCAGATTTTGTCACAAGCTTATCCTTTTGAAACCTTTTCATATAAGCTGGACAACCCCTTATTGATGAGTAGGTTTTAACCTACGAGTTGATATGTTTATTGGCTTACTCTTTACTTGTTTTAGGTGTTTTTGGTAGCTTTTTATTTGTTTGTATTGCTTTTGTAGGTCATGGTTGGCTGCGCGATCAAAAGAATCAAAAATGGCTGGGTGCAGGGCATTTTCCCCGGGGCGGAATCTCGCCGGGGCGAGGATCTTAAAGAGAAACTTCTCGCCGGGGCGAGGAAGCAGCAGAAAGCAATCCTGATTTTGCTGGAATGCTGTTACTTTGGAAAGGTGGAAGTGATCTAGGACTCTTGCTATTAATATGATTTAGGGACTAAAGGAGGATATAAATAGAAGATCAAGACTTGGATTAAAACATACACAGACTTATTCAGAGATTAAACTTTCAGAGCTGAGCAAGGATATTGGAGAACAAATCAAGCATCATGAGGAATTCAGATTGGAGAGCTAGAGATTATATTGAGTTTTCTTTTGATCTTTATTCTCTGATTTGTAATTAATTATGATGACTTATTTTGGTATTCTAGTTTTTATTGCCAGTATGAACTAAATTCTTAGTTAAGGCTATGATTGAACCAGTTATATTTATGAACTAACTATTTATTGGATTCTAGTTATTCAATTGACGGGAGTTGTCTATTTTATTCTATGCTTATTGATTAATTGTTGGCCGACAATTAGCGGATTACTTTAGATGAATTCGGGAGATATAATCTGGGGTTAGAACTGGATAAGATAGCATCCTTTAACTTTGCATAGGAATATCGTAGAGTAATGGGATTAGATAGATTTATTTGATCACTTGGAAAAGGGCTTATAAATACAATTGAATTTCTGTTAACAAATCCATTAAAGTGAATAATTGGATAGATTGGTTTATGATAAACAAATGGGGATATTGTAGTCTTAATCATAATAAATCTGAATTTCAACCTTTGTGATAGTTGTGGGTGTTAGTATTTAAATTAATTAGTTTCAATCAATACTCAATTTGCGAATGTTTAATAGAATAGGCATAATTTCGATTGACAGTTGGAAATATTAAGCATAATAATCTCTGTGGGTTCGACACTCTTTCTTAACACTTTATTACTTGTTGATCGTGTATACTTGCACGTAATTGTTGATTGTGAAATCGGACAACAAGTTTTTGGCGCCGTTGCCGGGGATTATTTGTGTTTATAATTTTTAATATCAGTTTAATTAAGTCTGTTCTAATTAGGCAAACTTATTTTTCTTTTGTTTTTCTTGTTTCAGGTGTCTTTTGATTCGTTTATGCAAACGCGATCAAAACATCCGGAACTCGTGCAATGTGAGGATAATCTTGAGAACAAGCTTCGTCAGTTGAGAAAATTCTGTCAAGAGACACTTGAGAAAGAGAAAATGGCTAATGAAGAGCAAAAATCATTGAGGGAATATGCTATGCTTAAGATAGACGAGATCAAATCGAGCATCACGAGACCAGTCATCACCGCTAATTCCTTCGAAATCAAGCCGGGAACAATTCATATGCTTCAGAATGCGATACAGTTTGGGGGTTTAGCTAACGATGATCCAAATGAACACTTGGTTAGTTTCTTGGAGATTTGTGATACCTTCAAATATCACAATGTGACAGATGATGCAGTGAGATTATGTTTATTTCCATTCACACTGAGAGATAAAGCAAAGAGCTGGTTGCACTCACTTCCGCCAGGGTCCATCACAACTTGGGATGATCTAGTTCGGAAATTCCTAGCGAAATTCTTCCCGCCAACTAAGTCGGCTAAGTTGAGAAACGAGATTTCTACATTTGGGCAACAGCATGGAGAGTCACTATACGAGGCTTGGGAAAGGTTCAAGGAGTTATTGAGGAAATGTCCACATCATGGGATACCCAAGTGGCTACAAGTTCAGACATTCTACAATGGGTTGAATAATGACACTCGAACATGCACTGATGCAGCTACGGGAGGGGCACTTATGGATATAAATTTTGAGGAAGCTTTCACTTTGTTAGAGACTGGCTATTATTTTCTTGTTTCAGGTGTCTTTTGATTCGTTTATGAAAACGCGATCAAAACATCCGGAACTCGTGCAATGTGAGGATAATCTTGAGAATAAGCTTCGTCAGTTGAGAAAATTCTGTCAAGAGACACTTGAGAAAGAGAAAATGGCTAATGAAGAGCAAAAATCATTGAGGGAATATGCTATGCCTAAGATAGACGAGATCAAATCGAGCATCACGAGACCAGACATCACCGCTAATTCCGTCGAAATCATGTCGGGAATAATTCATATGCTTCAGAATGCGGTACAGTTTGGGGGTTTAGCTAACGATGATCCAAATGAACACTTGGTTAGTTTCTTGGAGATTTGTGATACCTTCAAATATCACAATGTGACAGATGATGCAGTGAGATTATGTTTATTTCCGTTCACACTGAGAGATAAAAGCAAAGAGCTGGTTGCACTCACTTCCGCCAGGGTCCATCACAACTTGGGATGATCTAGTTCGGAAATTCCTAGCGAAATTCTTCCCGCCAACTAAGTCGGCTAAGTTGAGAAACGAGATTTCTACATTTGGGCAACAGCATGGAGAGTCACTATACGAGGCTTGGGAAAGGTTCAAGGAGTTATTGAGGAAATGTCCACATCATGGGCTACCCAAGTGGCTACAAGTTCAGACATTCTACAATGGGTTGAATAATGACACTCGAACATGCACTGATGTAGCTACGGGAGGGGCACTTATAGATATAAATTTTGAGGAAGCTTTCACTTTGTTAGAGACTGGCTATTATTTTCTTGTTTCAAGTGTCTTTTGATTCGTTTATGCAAACGCGATCAAAACATCCGGAACTCGTGCAATGTGAGGATAATCTTGAGAACAAGCTTCGTCAGTTGAGAAAATTGTGTCAAGAGACACTTGAGAAAGAGAAAATGGCTAATGAAGAGCAAAAATCATTGAGGGAATATGCTATGCTTAAGATAGACGAGATCAAATCGAACATCACGAGACCAGTCATCACCGCTAATTCCTTCGAAATCAAGCCGGGAACAATTCATATGCTTCAGAATGCGGTACAGTTTGGGGGTTTAGCTAACGATGATCCAAATGAACACTTGGTTAGTTTCTTGGAGATTTGTGATACCTTCAAATATCACAATGTGACAGATGATGCAGTGAGATTGTTTTTATTTCCGTTCACAATGAGAGATAAAGCAAAGAGTTAGTTGCACTCACTTCCGCCAGGGTCCATCACAACTTGGGATGATCTAGTTCGGAAATTCCTAGCGAAATTCTTCCCGCCAACTAAGTCGGCTAAGTTGAGAAACGAGATTTCTACATTTGGGCAACAGCATGGAGAGTCACTATACGAGGCTTGGGAAAGGTTCAAGGAGTTATTGAGGAAATGTCCACATCATGGGCTACCCAAGTGGCTACAAGTTCAGACATTCTACAATGGGTTGAATAATGACACTCGAACATGCACTGATGCAGCTACGGGAGGGGCACTTATGGATATAAATTTTGAGGAAGCTTTCACTTTGTTAGAGACTGGCTATTATTTTCTTGTTTCAGGTGTCTTTTGATTCGTTTATGAAAACGCGATCAAAACATCCGGAACTCGTGCAATGTGAGGATAATCTTGAGAACAAGCTTCGTCAGTTGAGAAAATTCTGTCAAGAGACACTTGAGAAAGAGAAAATGGCTAATGAAGAGCAAAAATCATTAGGGAATATGCTATGCCTAAGATAGACGAGATCAAATCGAGCATCACGAGACCAGTCATCACCGCTAATTCCTTCGAAATTAAGCCGGAAACAATTCATATGCTTCAGAATGCGGTACAGTTTGGGGGTTTAGCTAACGATGATCCAAATGAACACTTGGTTAGTTTCTTGGAGATTTGTGATACCTTCAAATATCACAATGTGACAGATGATGCAGTGAGATTATGTTTATTTCCGTTCACACTGAGAGATAAAGCAAAGAGCTGGTTGCACTCACTTCCGCCAGGGTCCATCACAACTTGGGATGATCTAGTTCGGAAATTCCTAGCGAAATTCTTCCCGCCAACTAAGTCGGCTAAGTTGAGAAACGAGATTTCTACATTTGGGCAATAGCATGGAGAGTCACTATACGAGGCTTGGGAAAGGTTCAAGGAGTTATTGAGGAAATGTCCACATCATGGGCTACCCAAGTGGCTACAAGTTCAGACATTCTACAATGGGTTGAATAATGACACTCGAACATGCACCGATGTAGCTACGGGAGGGGCACTTATGGATATAAATTTTGAGGAAGCTTTCACTTTGTTAGAGACTGACTATTATTTTCTTGTTTCAGGTGTCTTTTGATTCGTTTATGCAAACGCGATCAAAACATCAAGAACTCGTGCAATGTGAGGATAATCTTGAGAACAAGCTTCGTCAGTTGAGAAAATTCTGTCAAGAGACACTTGAGAAAGAGAAAATGGCTAATGAAGAGCAAAAATCATTGAGGGAATATGCTATGCCTAAGATAGACGAGATCAAATCGAGCATCACGAGACCAGTCATCACCGCTAATTCCTTTGAAATCAAGCCGGGAACAATTCATATGCTTCAGAATGCGGTACAGTTTGGGGGTTTAGCTAACGATGATCCAAATGAACACTTGGTTAGTTTCTTGGAGATTTGTGATACCTTCAAATATCACAATGTGACAGATGATGCCGTGAGATTATGTTTATTTCCGTTCACACTGAGAGATAAAGCAAAGAGCTGGTTGCACTCACTTCCGCCAGGGTCCATCACAACTTGGGATGATCTAGCTCGGAAATTCCTAGCGAAATTCTTCCCGCCAACTAAGTCGGCTAAGTTGAGAAACGAGATTTCTACATTTGGGCAACAGCATGGAGAGTCACTATACGAGGATTGGGAAAGGTTCAAGGAGTTATTGAGGAAATGTCCACATCATGGGCTACCCAAGTGGCTACAAGTTCAGACATTCTACAATGGGTTGAATAATGACACTCGAACATGCACTGATGCAGCTACGGGAGGGGCACTTATGGATATAAATTTTGAGGAAGCTTTCACTTTGTTAGAGACTGGCTATTATTTTCTTGTTTCAGGTGTCTTTTGATTCGTTTATGAAAACGCGATCAAAACATCCGGAACTCGTGCAATGTGAGGATAATCTTGAGAACAAGCTTCGTCAGTTGAGAAAATTCTGTCAAGAGACACTTGAGAAAGAGAAAATGGCTAATGAAGAGCAAAAATCATTAGGGAATATGCTATGCCTAAGATAGACGAGATCAAATCGAGCATCACGAGACCAGTCATCACCGCTAATTCCTTCGAAATCAAGCCGGGAACAATTCATATGCTTCAGAATGCGGTACAGTTTGGGGGTTTAGCTAACGATGATCCAAATGAACACTTGGTTAGTTTCTTGGAGATTTGTGATACCTTCAAATATCACAATGTGACAGATGATGCAGTGAGATTATGTTTATTTCCGTTCACACTGAGAGATAAAGCAAAGAGCTGGTTGCACTCACTTCCGCCAGGGTCCATCACAACTTGGGATGATCTAGTTCGGAAATTCCTAGCGAAATTCTTCCCGCCAACTAAGTCGGCTAAGTTGAGAAACGAGATTTCTACATTTGGGCAACAGCATGGAGAGTCACTATACGAGGCTTGGGAAAGGTTCAAGGAGTTATTGAGGAAATGTCCACATCATGGGCTACCCAAGTGGCTACAAGTTCAGACATTCTACAATGGGTTGAATAATGACACTCGAACATGCACTGATGCAGCTACGGGAGGGGCACTTATGGATATAAATTTTGAGGAAGCTTTCACTTTGTTAGAGACTGGCTATTATTTTCTTGTTTCAGGTGTCTTTTGATTCGTTTATGAAAACGCGATCAAAACATCCGGAACTCGTGCAATGTGAGGATAATCTTGAGAACAAGCTTCGTCAGTTGAGAAAATTCTGTCAAGAGACACTTGAGAAAGAGAAAATGGCTAATGAAGAGCAAAAATCATTAGGGAATATGCTATGCCTAAGATAGACGAGATCAAATCGAGCATCACGAGACCAGTCATCACCGCTAATTCCTTCGAAATCAAGCCGGGAACAATTCATATGCTTCAGAATGCGGTACAGTTTGGGGGTTTAGCTAACGATGATCCAAATGAACACTTGGTTAGTTTCTTGGAGATTTGTGATACCTTCAAATATCACAATGTGACAGATGATGCAGTGAGATTATGTTTATTTCCGTTCACACTAAGAGATAAAGCAAAGAGCTGGTTGCACTCACTTCCGCCAGGGTCCATCACAACTTGGGATGATCTAGTTCGGAAATTCCTAGCGAAATTCTTCCCGCCAACTAAGTCGGCTAAGTTGAGAAACGAGATTTCTACATTTGGGCAACAGCATGGAGAGTCACTATACGAGGCTTGGGAAAGGTTCAAGGAGTTATTGAGGAAATGTCCACATCATGGGCTACCCAAGTGGCTACAAGTTCAGACATTCTACAATGGGTTGAAAAATGACACTCGAACATGCACTGATGCAGCTACGGGAGGGGCACTTATAGATATAAATTTTCAGGAAGCTTTCACTTTGTTAGAGACTGGCTATTATTTTCTTATTTCAGGTGTCTTTTGATTCGTTTATGCAAACGCGATCAAAACATCCGGAACTCGTGCAATGTGAGGATAATCTTGAGAACAAGCTTCGTCAGTTGAGAAAATTCTGTCAAGAGACACTTGAGAAAGAGAAAATGGCTAATGAAGAGCAAAAATCATTGAGGGAATATGTTATGCCTAAGATAGACGAGATCAAATCGAGCATCACGAGACCAGTCATCACCGCTAATTCCTTCGAAATCAAGCCGGGAACAATTCATATGCTTCAGAATGCGGTACAGTTTGGGGGTTTAGCTAACGATGATCCAAATGAACACTTGGTTAGTTTCTTGGAGATTTGTGATACCTTCAAATATCACAATGTGACAGATGATGCAGTGAGATTATGTTTATTTCCGTTCACACTGAGAGATAAAGCAAAGAGCTGGTTGCACTCACTTCCGCCAGGGTCCATCACAACTTGGGATGATCTAGTTCGGAAATTCCTAGCGAAATTCTTCCCGCCAACTAAGTCGGCTAAGTTGAGAAACGAGATTTCTACATTTGGGCAACAGCATGGAGAGTCACTATACGAGGCTTGGGAAAGGTTCAAGGAGTTATTGAGGAAATGTCCACATCATGGGCTACCCAAGTGGCTACAAGTTCAGACATTCTACAATGGGTTGAATAATGACACTCGAACATGCACTGATGTAGCTACGGGAGGGGCACTTATGGATATAAATTTTGAGGAAGCTTTCACTTTGTTAGAGACTGACTATTATTTTCTTGTTTCAGGTGTCTTTTGATTCGTTTATGCAAACGCGATCAAAACATCCAGAACTCGTGCAATGTGAGGATAATCTTGAGAACAAGCTTCGTCAGTTGAGAAAATTCTGTCAAGAGACACTTGAGAAAGAGAAAATGGCTAATGAAGAGCAAAAATCATTGAGGGAATATGCTATGCCTAAGATAGACGAGATCAAATCGAGCATCACGAGACCAGTCATCACCGCTAATTCCTTTGAAATCAAGCCGGGAACAATTCATATGCTTCAGAATGCGGTACAGTTTGGGGGTTTAGCTAACGATGATCCAAATGAACACTTGGTTAGTTTCTTGGAGATTTGTGATACCTTCAAATATCACAATGTGACAGATGATGCAGTGAGATTATGTTTATTTCCGTTCACACTAAGAGATAAAGTAAAGAGCTGGTTGCACTCACTTCCGCCAGGGTCCATCACAACTTGGGATGATCTAGCTCGGAAATTCCTAGCGAAATTCTTCCCGCCAACTAAGTCGTCTAAGTTGAGAAACGAGATTTCTAAATTTGGGCAACAGCATGGAGAGTCACTATACGAGGATTGGGAAAGGTTCAAGGAGTTATTGAGGAAATGTCCACATCATGGGCTACCCAAGTGGCTACAAGTTCAGACATTCTACAATGGGTTGAATAATGACACTCGAACATGCACTGATGCAGCTACGGGAGGGGCACTTATGGATATAAATTTTGAGGAAGCTTTCACTTTGTTAGAGACTGGCTACAAATAACTATCAATGGTCGTCTTCCAGAATGAATCAACAAAAGGTAGCTGGAGTTTTGGAAGTAGATGCGGTCACGACATTAACAGCTCAGATGGCAGCCATGTCTAAGAAGATTAAAGCTTTGGCAGAATCGAAAGTCCATCAAGTAGCCTATATGTGTGAGCTATGTGCAGGTGCACATCCGACGGAGTATTGTGCCATTAATCCCGAATCGGTACAGTATTTGGGGAGTTATAACAGACCGCAACAGCCATATCAGAATACTTATAATTCGGGGTGGAAGAATCATTCGGGTTTCTCTTGGAACAATAACACTCAGACTCAAAATCCAGCTCCAAGATCACAGAATCCCCCAGGTTTTCAGAACCAAGCTCCACAACATGCAGAAAGAAAACCGAGTTTAGAAGACTCGTTGGCAAGATTCATCACAGCATTTGAGAAAAGAATGAATGATCAAGATAAGCTGTTAACTCAGGTAGATTTGAATGTGAAAAGACAGGCAGTGTCAACTAGGAACTTGGAAAATCAGCTGGGACAGTTGGCTCATGTCTTGAACAATCGACCACAAGGAGCACTTCCAAGCGATACAGAGATTAACCCAAGAATGGATGGAAAAGAACATTGCAAGGCTGCCACTTTAAGGAGTGGAAAAGAGCTGCCTGATAAGGTGAACGAAGCAGAAAAGGTGAAGGATACAGGTTTGGAGGCAAAGTCAAAGGAACTCAAGTCAGATAGTGTAGTGCATCCCGTACCATTCCCTCAAAGATTGCAGAAAGCTAAGTTAGATAAGCAATTCTCCAGATTCTTAGATGTTTTCAAGAAACTGCACATTAACATACCATTTGCAGAAGCCCTGGAACAGATGCCCAGTTATGAAAAATTCATGAAAGAGGTTTTGTCAAAGAAGAGAAAATTGGGTGATTTCGAGATGGTGGCATTAACCGAGGAATGCAGTGCAATTTTGCAAAACAAATTGCCACCCAAATTAAAGGATCCAAGAAGCTTCAATATTCCATGTGTAATTAGTAACCAGTTCTCTGGAAGGGCATTGTGTGACTTAGGAGCTAGCATCAATTTAATGCCGTTATCAGTTTCCACTCAGTTTGGGCTAAAGGCACCAAAATCGATAAACATCAGCTTGCAGTTGGCAGGCAGGTCAGTAACATATCCGAGGGGTATTGTGGAAGATATTTTGGTTAAGGTTGATAAATTCATCTTCCCGGCTGACTTCGTCATTTTGGATTACGAAGAGGATAAAGAAATCCCCATCATATTAGGTCGTCCATTATTAGCAACAGGGAGAACGTTGATAGATGTACAAAAAGGTGAATTGACAATGAGAGTTCAAGATCAGGAAGTCACCTTCAATGTGTTTAAATCGATGAAATTCCCTAAGGAAGGCGAGGAATGCTTACGGATAGACCTGCTGGATGAAATCGTGCATGAGCGAACCAGTGCAAGATATTGTGAAGATCCATTAGAAGCTGCCCTGGTTGGGATAGCCACTTTTGATGATTGTGATGAGTGGGATTATGCCAAGGTTTTAGACTCATTACCTATTCCTCGAAAATTTAGCAGGCAATTTGATGTACTTGACTGGCCAAACGAAGGAGAAAAGAGGTCCAAACCGTCAGTGGAAGAGCCACCGGTGCTTGAGCTTAAACCTCTTCCATCATATTTACGGTATGCTTATTTGGGAGACTCGGATACACTACCAGTAATAGTTTCTGCACATTTGAATGAATCTCAAGAAGAAAAACTATTAAGGGTTTTGCGTGAATATAAAACAGCAATTGGGTGGACAATAGCAGACATCAAGGGAATCAGTCCGTCGTTTTGCATGCATAAAATTCTGCTTGAAGAAGGAGCAAAACCAGTGATTGAGCAACAGAGAAGATTGAATCTGATTATGAAGGACGTAGTGAAGAAGGAAATCATCAAGTGGTTAGATGCCGGTATTATCTATCCGATCTCGGATAGTTCTTGGGTAAGTCCCGTACAATGTGTGCCTAAAAAGGGAGGAATGACAGTGATTGAAAACGAGAAAAATGAAATCAATCCTACAAGAACAGTTACAGGTTGGCGAGTGTGTATGGATTACCGCAAGTTGAACAAAGCTACGCACAAGGATCACTTTCCACTGCCATTTATTGACCAGATGTTGGATAGGTTGTCCGGTCATCAGTTCTATTGCCTTCTTGATGGTTATTCAGGATATAACCAGATAGTCATAGCTCTAGAGGACCAGGAGAAAACGACTTTCACATGCCCTTATGGAACGTTCGCATTCCGGAGAATGTCTTTCGGGTTATGTAATGCATCAGCTACATTCTAGCGATACATGATGGTTATCTTCTTATATATGGTTAAGCAGAATTTGGAGGTATTTATGGATGACTTTTCGGTATTCGGTGACAGTTTTGATTTGTGCATTAGCAATCTCATCTTAGTGCTGAAGCGTTGTGTGGAGACAAATCTAGTTGTTAACTGGGAAAAATGCCACTTTATGGTGCAAGAAGGTATTATTCTGGGGCATAAAGTGTCCGAAGCAGGTTTATAGGTGGATAGAGCGAAGATCGAAACTATTGAAAAGTTTTCTCCACCGACATCTGTGAAAGGTGTTAGAAGTTTTCTCGGACATGCAGGATTTTACCATCGTTTCATCAAAGATTTTTCAAAAATTTCAAAACCATTGTGTTCACTCCTTGAGAAAGATGTTCCCTTTAAGATGGATCAAGCTTGCATCGAAGCCTTTGAAGTGCTGAAAAAGAAGTTAATCACCGCCTCGGTCATAGTTGCTCCTGATTGGACTTTACCTTTTGAGTTGATGTGTGACACAAATGATTATGCAGTGGGAGCTGTGTTAGGTCAGCGAAGGGACAAGATTTTTCACACAATCTACTACTCAAGTAAAACACTTACCGAGGCTAAATTGAATTACACTACTACACAGAAAGAGTTGCTTGCAGTAGTATTTGCCTTCGACAAGTTTCGAGCATATTTGATTGGAACCAAGGTGATTGTCTACACTGATCATGCAGCTATCAAATACTTGATTGCAAAGAAGGATGCCAAACCTCGGTTGATTCGATGGGTCCTCTTGTTGCAAGAATTTGACTTGGAGATTCGAGATAGGAAAGGTACGGAGAATCAAGTGGCTGATCATCTTTCAAGGTTAGAGAATGCCGACATGCAGAAAAAGAATGATGTGGTAATCAATGAGTCATTTCCAGATGAACAATTGTTTGGTATCAACACCGAAGTCCCTTGGTATGCCGATTATGTGAATTTCCTAGTCAGTAATGTTCTTCCGCAAGATTTCACTTTTCAGCAAAGAAAGAAATTTCTCTATGATGTCAAATAGTACTTCTAGGATGAGCCATTCCTCTTCAAAACTTGCGCGGATCAAATGATTCGACGTTGTGTGCTACAGGAAGAAATGGAGAGTATTTTGACTCATTGTCATTCGTTAGATTATGGAGGCCATTATGTGAAAGTAGTATGCACACAAGCCAATCATATTTGATATGATGTAGCATATACTTTGTAATCTTATTCGATTGTTAAAGGCATTTTGCATTATCTACATGGTGCTGTTATATTAAATGTGATAAACCCATAATTTTGAGCAATTCTTTTAGAATCATGATGGTGATCATGCTAATGAGATCTAAATTCTAGATAACTCACAAACTTAAATTGTTCCTAATCGATGGATTACTAAAAAGGGGATTAGTGAATCCGGATAGATTAGTACATACGTTGCTTGCTCTTATGAAGAGAATGATTGATCTCATAATCATTTGTGTGGAGACACTAAAGCAAGTATGTAGGTGCTTATTAGAGAATAAGTTCACTTAACGTGGCTCGCTATGGAATACCTAATGGAGTTTTACTCGCCTGTCAATAGGAATTCCTCTAGTGATAGTAGTACAAGTGATCCTTGGACTTGAGATCATCATAGTATCTTGTGTATGATGAGTTATACTTTGACATGTCCCTTAAGACCTTTAGGGTATATCAAAGGGTATGATTGGGTATAATAAGTTGTACATGAAAATAGGTGAATGGTCAACAAAGAATCTACCACTTCTAGTAAAAGGAGAGAATGTCCTATGTGATTCGATAAATGACGACTCAGAAGTCTTTGGCTAAAGCATAATGAAATTAGAAAGGAGTTTCTAATTTGCATTAATCAGAGTAGTGCATTTCAGAATCGAAATACATATAATTAAATAAAATAAGACTTGACAGTAATTCCATGTCTTATATTTAATTGGGACATTGTATGGTAGAAGGATTGAATTGTACGGTAACTATGCACTGAAAGGTTCTTTTATGATTAATGTTGAAATCTATATTATTTGGAAAGTCGTTGATCGCTAAGGGGGCTTACCCTTATTGTAGAATAAATATTATTTATTTAAATAAATTAAATAGTTTAATTTATTTATTTAAATAAGATTAGAATTGTTCTAATTGATTTATTCACAACCGGTTTAATATGGAGAACCTAAAGGGTCACACCGTAAAAGTAAAATATTTATTTAAGAAGTAAATGACATAATTGTAATAATAAGTTAAGTGTATTTAATTTAGTCTATGGAGATAGAATAAATTAAATAGCTTAATATTTATTATTTAATATTTTTAAAATATTAAATATAAATTAATAAAAGGAGTCTTATTATTATTATTACTATTACTATTATTTAATTCCTAATAGGGATTGAGAATTAATTAATAGAAGTACTCCCATATTAATTCTTAATTGGATTAGGAGTTTAATTTAATTAAAAGAGTTTAATTAAAATAGAAACCCTAATCCTAAATAGTTTAGGGAAGGGTTTTCCTACATCTATAAATAAGAGAAGTCTTATCATAGATTAGGGTTACACACTCTTGCATAAGAATTATAGAGAGTACTTACAATTTCTATAGAGATAGAAACTAGGGTTTTGCCAACACCCATCTTCTTGAACAAGTATTATTCCTTGGTGTATCACCTCTGGTGGCCAAACACTTGGGTGACTAACGTTGATCAAAGGAAGAAATTTAATCGGTGGAATTCAAGGAGAACGCGAAGGAATTGGAGGTGAACTTGTACCTGAGGAAGCTAAAATTCTACAAGGTTATAATTCTTATTCTCCATCTCTTTCCCTTAATTAATAATTGTGCATAAAGAAAGATCATGGTGATGGTTTGTATAAAATTTTAAAATCTGATTTTATCGCGCTTCCGCTTTATTAATGTAATTTGATTGCATGTTCACGTTATACAAACCTAACAGTGGTATCAAGAGCCAAACTTTATGCGAATTATTAATTGTTTTGATTCTGTATATACGTTGATATGTGTTTAGAACAATTTAATTGGGCATAATTGTTTGTGTAAAATTATTTTATTTTATTTTTATTTTGATTTTATTTATTTTCAATTAAGATAAAAGATTTATTTTAATTGGAATATGATTAAAATTAAAAGTTTTATTTTAACTTGAAATTGGATTCTACGTTAACTAGAATAAAGGAGTTTATTCATATATGGAATAGGATTCCATGTTTCCTAGAATAAAGGAGTTTATTCACATATGGAATAGGATTCCATGTTTCCTTAAAAATAAAGATGTTTATTTTGATAAGGAATAGGATTCAATATATTTTATTTTCCAATAATTGGAAGTTAAAAATAAAGGTGTTTATTTTAAACTTGAAATTGGTTTCCATATTAATTAAAATAAAGGAGTTTATTTTGATTTGGAATTTGATTAAAATAAAGGAGTTTATTTTTATTCAAAAAAAAATTGGATAAATTAAAATAAAAGAGTTTATTTTGATTTGGAATATGATTAAAATAAAAAAGTTTATTTTAATTGAAATTGGATTTCATGATAACTAATTAGAGTTGGAATTGGATTCCATGATAACTAATTGGAGTTGAAATTGAATTTTATACTAACTAATATTGCCCATTAAATGATATCAATGCATATATGGAATAGTTTTATTATTCATGGGATGAATGTTATTTATTGATACATATAGAGAAATGTATGATAATAAATAGGGATTGATTATGAACTATTGACTAATGTGTGATTGGATTTATTTTAGTGGATGCTTGAATGTATGGGTTTTTATAAATGGGGTCTGCGTACCTCGTCTTCTCTAATTTTTCTTAATGTAAATTCTATCTCCCTCCTATGTATCTCCCCTTGACTGCTGATCAAGGTTTCTATTTATTGTAATAGGACTAGTTAGAATTAATTTTGAAAAATTGAAGACAAAGAAGCAAGGAGCGCTTGAAAATGCGCGCTAAACAAGATGAGACAAATAATAACAAACCCCTCAAAGAAATTATATTAAGTCCTAAGCGTTCAAATATATTTGGAATATCGAACGTCGCCTTCTAGAATGGTAAAGCGATAGAGTATTAAATATTTAATATGAGTTTGTTGTGTCACACAAGGCAAGTATTAAATATTTAAGATGTTGCTTTATCGCATTTGATGCTTATACATAGACTGAACGATGCGGTTTTGTTGTGTCACACAAGGACAATGTTTTTCTTTCGAATATATGGAAGTGCTAGGTTGGACTTAACTTGGATAATTTTGATTCGGATGTGTCACACTTGATCAAAATAATCTAAGAGGCAAATTGAAAGGAGTTACATAGTGATGTAATTGACAATAGTTGTCTACCTATTTATTTATATATCGTTTGTTGTGTCACACAAGGCTATATACATTTGAAATGGGATCCTTATTCTCACTAGCAAATCTTTAATTAGATTTGTCGAACTGTATATTGAGGGTAATATAGTTTGATGAAAATAGTGGGAGATACCAATTTAAAATAAAGGCCTAATTTATTTTGGTAATTAATTAAAATGAATGTATGCTGAAATGTTGTTAAATTACAAATTCATTTATAGAATTTTACGATGTCTAATTCACTATCAGTGCATAGCATATTAGATGCTAATTAACCGGACCGAATTACACGGATTGGTTAAGAAATTTGAGAATAGTTCTCAAGGCTGAAAAGCTATCTTATATCCTTAATATGCATATCCCTGCAATGGTTGCAGACAATGCCTCTGAGGAAGAGATTGCTACTTTTAGAAAGTGGCAAGATGATGCACAGTTGGCTCAATGCATCATGCTCGCATCCATGAGTAACGAGCTTCAGCGTCAGCATGAAACTATGGATGCTCCTACTATACTCTTGCACCTTCAAGGAGTTGAAGGGTGAGGAAAGTAAGACTATTAGATATCAGATATCTAAGGAGCTCTTCCAATCTAGAATAACCGATGGCACTACAGTATAGACAAATGTCCTCAAAATGATCAATTTGATTGAACAATTGGGACAACTGGTTTTAATGGATGGAGAGTTGATCCAAGATTTGATCTTGCAATCACATCCAGACTCTTTCTCACAAATTGTTGTGAATTTCACATGAACAAGCTATATGTCAGCCTGCCTGAGTTGCTTAAACATGTTGAAAACTTTAAAGAGTCACTTTCCAACCAAGAAAGACCAAGTCTTACTGGTAGATGATCTTCCAGGGAGCGGAAGAGGGCCAAAGGATCTTCTTAAAAGAAGAACAATTCAAAGAAGGTAAATGAAAAGGCAAAAACAAAGGATAATAAGAACAAGACTGATGCAGATAGCAAAGGAGTTTGCTTCCACTGTAATAAGCCTAGATACTAGAAATGAAACTGTAAGGAGAATCTTACAGAGGCTAACCAGAAGAAGCTTAGTGAAGCTTCGGTTACAAATATAGGTTTGTTCATAATTGAAATAAATTTTTCTATAAGTCAAGGTTCTACTTGGGTATTGGATACTAGCTGTAGTTCTCACGTATGCAATCCAATGCAGAGACTAAGCAGAAGTAGAAAGCTAAACATAGTAAGTAATCTTACGTGTGGAAAATAGAGCAATGGTTGCTACATTAGCCGTAGGAACTTATATTTTAGCGATGCCTACGGGCAAGTCTATTAAATTAATAAATTGTTATTATGTTCCAGTTCTCTTTAGAACCATTATTTCTTTCCGTTGTTGGACAAGGAAGGTTCTGGTATTATATTTAAGAACAATTGTTGTTCTATTTATAATGATAATGTTTTCTTTGAAACTAGAAGATTACTTGATAGACTTTGTATACTTGACTTACATGAGAAATAATTTTGTAAATTAAACAAACTAATAAAAGAAAAGGAGATGGTCATTCAAAGAGTTGAATGTGTGTATTTGATGAAATACACTTCTGAATTATTTGAAATGTTCAAAGAATTCAGAAGTGAAACAAATTGACAAAGTATTAAGATTCTTTGATCAGATCAAGGAAGGAATACTTGTGCAATAAGTTTCTAGATCATCTCAAAATGGTATTTTCTCGTAATGGACACCTCCTGATACACAATAATTTATTTGTGTACCTAAAAGGAGAAATTGTACCTTGTTGGACATGGTGCAGTTCATAATGATTTTTACCGACATTCTAGTATCCATCTGGGGTCAAACCCTAGAAACGACTGCATATTTACAAAATAAGGTAACCTCAAAAATTCGAGCCCAAGACTCCATAAAGGTTATGGATAGGAAGGATTCCTACTCTTAAGTATTTTAAGATAAGGGGTTGTCCAGCTTATGTGAAAAGGTTTCAAAGATAAGTTTAGGACAAAATCTGACAAGTGCAGATTTGTGGGATATCCTAAAGACGTTTAGGGTACTATAATCCTACATGCTACCTTCTTGGATAAAGGTGTTTATCATTGAAGGAGCTAGTGGAAGGGTAATTGATCTTGAAGGAGTTCAAGAACCACAAAGCACTTTAAGTTGAACCGAGGAACCTGTAGATAGACCTATTGTACCACAACCGAATCGTAAATCTGGAAGAGTACCGAAGATACCTGGGAGGTATGGATTCATCATAGAGGATGATGATGAGGTACGCATCATAGAGGATGATAATCCGGTTATATACGATGAGGCTATGAGTAGAAGACACTCAGAGAAATGGCATATGGCCATAAAATCCGAAATGGACTCTATGTATAAGAACCAAGTATAGACTCTGGTATATATGGGTCTTTAAGAGAAAGACTGGGGCCAATGGCAAGGTAGAGACCTATAAGACCAGACCTGTTTAAAAGGTTTTTCAAGTCAAGGAGTTGACTGTGATAAAACCTTACTATCGGGTAATGCTCAAGTCCATTTGGATTTTGCTTGTGATTGCAGCTTATTACGAAATCTGACAAAATGGATGTGAAGACGTCCTTCCTCAATAAAGGCTTGAGGAGAATGTATGTATGATACAGCCAGAGGAATTTGTTTCAAAGGTTGAAGCAAATCGTGTTTTAAGCTACAATGATCCATTTATAGATTGAAACAAGCTTCTCAAAGATGGAACATTCATTTTGATGAGACAATCAAAAGAGTTTGATTTTATCAAAAATGGGAAATAACCTAGTGTGTACAAAAGGGTCAGTGGGAGCACTGTGACATTCTTGGTATTATATGTTGATATACTACTGACAAGGAATAACACACTAATGCTACAATCAGTAAAGATAAAATTGTCTAAACTTTCCTCCATGAATGCCTTGGGAGGAGCATCCTATAAATTGGGGATATAAATCTATATAGATAGATTTAAAATAATGTTCGGCTTGACCCAAGGAACGTATATTCATTTGATGCTAAAGGCGTTTAGCATGGCAAACTCCAAGAGAAGTCTCATGGTGATGAGTCATGGAGTGTATCTCTCTAAAATTGTCTCCAATTAAAAGAGAGATCGCATGAGTTACTATCATGTATGCAGTGAATATACAAGGCCTAATGTTGATCAGTCATATTCTGGAGATGATCACTACAAGACAGTGATAAACATCTTTAGGTACTTAACCGGTACTGAAGATGTGATTATGATTCATGGTAGGTCTGAATTAAAACTAGAGGGCTAAACAGACTCACGTTTTTCAGACTGACCAAGACGATAACAAATCCACTTTAAGGTAAATCGTTACTTTGAAAGGTGGTGCAGTGAATTGGAAAGGTTCCAAACAGGAAAGAGTTACTAGTTTAGTGACAAAGACAAAGTATATAGCTATAAATGAAGCTGCAAGTTGATTGTTTGGATGAAAAGTTCATCACGGAATTAGGAATAGTTCCCAAGTCTCATCTTGGATTCAAACATGTGTTGCGGCACTTTCATTTGATTAGTGGAATCATTGAAAGAGGAGAAGTCACTATAGAGGTAGTGGACTCTCAATAACAACATTGCATATCCATCTACTGAAGCTTTATCCAAACAGCAGGATGATCGTCACTTAGAGAAGAAGGGTATTAGATACCATGCCAATTGGCTTTAGTGCAAGTGGGAGATTGAAAGTAGTATGCACACAAGCCAATCATATTTGATATGATGTAGCATATACTTTGTAATCTTATTCGATTGTTAAAGGCATTTTGCATTATCTACAAGGTGTTGTTATATTAAATGTGATAAACCCATAGTTTTGAGCAATGCTTTTAGAATCATGATGGTGATCATGCTAATGAGATCTAAATTCTAGATAGCTCACAAACTTAAATAGTTCCTAATCGATGGATTACTAAAAAGGGGATTAGTGAATTCGGATAGATTAGTATATACGTTGCTTGCTCTTATGAAGAGAATGCTTGATCTCATAATCATTTGTGTGGAGACACTAAAGCAAGTATGTAGGTGCTTATTAGAGAATAAGTTCACTTAACGTGGCTCGCTATGGAATACCTAATGGAGTTTTACTCGCCTGTCAATAGGAATTCCTCTAGTGATAGTAGTACAAGTGATCCTTGGACTTGAGATCATCATAGTATCTTGTGTATGATGAGTTATACATTGACATGTCCCTTAAGACCTTTAGGGTATATCAAAGGGTATGATTGGGTATAATAAGTTGTACATGAGAATAGGTGAATGGTCAACAAAGAATCTACCACTTCTAGTAAAAGGAGAGAATGTCCTATGTGATTCGATAAATGACGACTCAGAAGTCTTTGGCCAAAGCAGAATGAAATTAGAAAGGAGTTTCTAATTTGTATTAATCAGAGTTGTGCATTTCAGAATCGAAATACATATAATTAAATAAAATAAGACTTGACAGTAATTCCATGTCTTATATTTAATTGGGACATTGTATGGTAGAAGGATTGAATTGTACGGTAACTATGCACTGAAAGGTTCTTTTATGATTAATGTTGAAATCTATATTATTTGGAAAGTCGTTGATCGCTAAGGGGGCTTACCCTTATTGTAGAATAAATATTATTTATTTAAATGAATTAAATAGTTTAATTTATTTATTTAAATAAGATTAGAATTGTTCTAATTGATTTATTCACAACCAGTTTAATATGGAGAACCTAAAGGGTCACACCGTAAAAGGAAAATATTTATTTAAGAAGTAAATGACATAATTGTAATAATAAGTTAAGTGTATTTAATTTAGTCTATGGAGATAGAATAAATTAAATAGCTTAATATTTATTATTTAATATTTTTGAAATATTAAATATAAATTAATAAGAGGAGTCTTATTATTATTATTACTATTACTATTATTTAATTCCTAATAGGGATTGAGAATTAATTAATAGAAGTAGGATTTATTTTAGTGGATGCTTGAATAAATGAGTTTTTTTATAAATGGGGTCTGCGTACCTCGTCTTCTCTGGTTTTTCTTGATGTAAATTCTATCTTCCTCCTATCTACCTCCCCTTGACTGCTGATCAAGGTTTCTATTTATTGTAAATAGTTTATGTAATAGGTTTAGTTAGAATTACTTGAAGAATTGGAGACAAAGGAGCAAAGAGCGTTTGAAGACCCGTTTGTAATGGAGCCCGAGTTTAAATATAATAGTCATATTTAAATTTTGTTCTTGCACCCTAGGTTTGTCCTTTTGGTTCACTTGGTGGCTCTAGCGAACCAAACTAGAATAAAAGTCCATAATCAATCCGAGTAGAATATAGTATTCTATATGTGCATGCTTACTATGTATATATTATATATTATACAACGTGCTTCACATGTTAAATAATATGACGCGTATTATATATATATATATATATATATATATATGTGTGCATGCGTGCTAAACAAGATGAGACAAATAATAACAAACCCCTCAAAGGAATTATATTAAGTCTTAAGCGTTCAAAGATATTTGGAATATCGAACGTCGCCTTCTAGCATGGTAAAGCGATAGAGTATTAAATATTTAATATGAGTTTGTTGTGTCACACAAGGAAAGTATTAAATATTTAAGATGTTGTTTTATCACATTTGATGCTTATACATAGACTGAACGATGTTGTTTTGTTGTGTTACACAAGGACAGTGTTTTTCTTTCGAATATATGGAATTGCTAGGTTGGACTTAACTTGGATAATTTTGATTCGGATGTGTCACACTTGATCAAAATAATCTAAGAGGCAAATTAAAAGGAGTTACATAGTGATGTAATTGACAATAGTTGTCTACCTATTTATTTATATATCGTTTATTGTGTCACACAAAGCTATATACATTTGAAATGTGATCCTTATTCTCACTAGCAAATCTTTAATTAGATTTGCCGAACTATATATGAGGGTAATATAGTTTGATGAAAATTGTGGGAGATACCAATTTAAAATAAAGACCTAATTTATTTTGGTAATTAATTAAATGAATGTATGCTAAAATATTGTTAAATTACAAATTCATTTTACAGAATTTTACAATGTCTAATTCACTATCACTGCATAGCATATTAGATGCTAATTAACCGGATCAAATAGATAGGACTGGTTAAAGAATTTGAGAATAGTTCTCAAGGCTGATAAGCTATCTTATGTCCTTAATATGCATATCCTTGCAATAGTTGCAGACAATGCCTCAGAGGAAGAGATTGCTACTTTTAGAAAGTGGCAAGATGATGCACAGTTGGCTCAATGCATCATGCTCGCATCCATGAGTAATGAGCTTCAACATGAAACTATGGATGCTCCTACTATACTCCGGCACCTTCAAGGAGTTGAAGGGTGATGAAAGTAGGACTATTAGATATTAGATATCTAAGGAGCTCTTCCGATCTAGAATAACCGATGGAACTACAGTATAGACAAATGTCCTCAAAAATGATCAATCTGATTGAACAATTGGGACAACTGGGTTTTAATGGATGGAGAGTTGATCCAAGATTTGATCTTGCAATCACTTCCGGACTCTTTCTCACAAATTGTTGTGAATTTCCACATGAACAAGCTATATGTCAGCCTTCCTGAGTTGCTTAAACATGTTTAAAACTGTAAAGAGTCAATTTCCAACCAAGAAAGACCAAGTCTTACTGGTAGATGATTCTTCCAGGAAACGGAAGAGGGCCAAAGAATATTCTTAAAAGAAGAACAATTCAAAGAAGGTAAATAGAAAAGGTAAAAAAATAAAGGACAATAAGAACAAGACTGATGCAGATAGCAAAGGAGTTTGCTTCCACTGCAATAAGCCTGGATACTGGAAAGTAAACTGTAAGGAGAATCTTACAGAGGGTAACCAGAAGAAGCTTAGTGAAGCTTCGGTTACAGATATAGATTTGTTCATGATTGAAATAAATTTTTCTGTAAATCAAGGTTCTACTTGGGTATTGGATACCGGCTTTAGTTCTCACGTATGCAATCCAATGCAGAGACTAAGCAGAAGTAGAAAGCTAAACAAAGACTAAGTAATCTTATGTGTGGGAATGGAGCAAATGTTGCTGCATTAACCATAGGAACTTATAGTTTAGCATTGTCTACGGGCAAGTCTATTAAGTTAATAAGTTGTTATTATGTTCCAGTTCTCTTTAGAAACATTATTACTTCCATTGTTGGACAAGGAAAGTTCTGGTATTATATTTAAGAACAATTGTTGTTCTATTTATAATGATAATATTTTGTTTGAAACTGGAAGATCACTTGATAGACTTTGTATACTTGACTACATAAAAAATAATTTTGCAAATTGAACAAACTAGTAAAAGGAAAAGGAGATGGTCATTCAAAGAGTTGAATGTGTGTATTTGATGAAATACAAGTCTGAATCATTTGAAATGTTCAAAGAATTCAGAAGTGAAACAAATTAACAAAGTATTAAGATTCTTTGATCAGATCGAAGAAAGAATACTTGTGCAATGAGCTTCTAGATCATCTCAAAATGGTATTTTCTCATAGTGGAAACCTCCTGATACGCAATAATTGATTGGTGTATCTAAAAAGAGAAATTGTACCTTGTTGGACATGGTGCAGTTCATAATGATTTTTACCGACATTCTAGTATCCATCTGGGGTTATGCCCTAGAAACGGCTGCATATCTACAAAATAAGGTAACCTAAAAAATCCGGCCCCAAGACTCCATAAAGGTTATGGATAGGGAGGATTCCTAGTCTTAAGTAAGTTAAGATAAGGGGTTGTCCAACTTATGTGAAAAAGGTTTCAAAGATAAGTTTGGGACAAAATCTGACAAGTGCAGACTTGTGGGATATCCTAAAGTAAGTTTAGGGTATTATTATTATAATCCTACACGTCGCCTTCTTAGATAAAAGTGTTTATCATTGAAGGAGCTAGTGGGAGGGTAATAGATCTTGAAGAAGTTCAAGAACCACAAAGCACTTTAAGTCGAACCGAGGAACCTGTAGATAGACCTATTGTACCACAACCGAATCGTAAATCTGGAAGAGTACCGAAGATACCTGGGAGGTATGGATTCATCATAGAGGATGATGATGAGGTACGCATCATAGAGGATGATGATCTAGTTATATACGATGAGGCTATGAGTAGAAGACACTCAGAGAAATGGCAGATGGCCATGAAATCCGAAATAGACTCCTTGTATGAGAACCAAGTATAGACTCTGGTTATTCCACAAAAGGGCATAGTGCCTAGAGTGTGAATATGGGTCTTTAAAATAAAGACTAGGGCAAATGGCAAGGTGGAGACCTATAAGACCAGACCTGTTTAAAAGGTTTTTCAAGTCAAAGAGTTGACTGTGATAAAACCTTATTACTGGGTAATGCTCAAGTCCATTTGGATTTTGCTTGTAATTGCAGCTTATTACGAAATCTGGCAAAATGGATGTGGAGACACCCTTCCTCAATGAAGACTTGAGGAGAATGTATGTAAGATACAGCTAGAGGAATTTGTTTCAAAGGTTGAAGCAAATCGTGTTTTAAGCTACAATGATCCATTGATAGATTGAAGCAAGCTTCTCAAAGATGGAACATTCGTTTTGATGAGACAATCAAAAGAGTTTGATTTTTTCAAAAATGAGAATGAACCTAGTGTGTACAAAAGGGTCAGTGGGAGCACTGTGACATTCCTGGTATTATATGTTGATATACTACTGATAAGGAATAACACACCAATGCTACAATCAGTAAAGATAAAATTGTCTAAACATTCCTCCATGAATGACTTGCGAGGAGCATCCTATAAATTGGGGATATAAATCTATATAGATAGATTTAAAAGGATGCTCGACTTGACCCAATGAATGTATATTCATTCGATGCTAAAGGCGTTTAGCATGGCAAACTCCAAGAGAGGTCTCATAATGATGAGCCATGGAGTGTATCTCTCTAATATTGTCCCCAATTGAAAGAGAGATCACATGAGTTACTATCATGTATGCAATGAATATACTAGGCCTGATGTTGATCAGTCATATTCTGGAGATGATCACTGTAAGACAGTGATAAACATCTTTAGGTACTTAACTGGTACTAAAGATGTGATCATGATTAATGGTAGGTCTGAATTAAAAATAGAGGGCTAAACAGACTCAAGTTTTTCAGACTAACCAAGACGATAACAAACCCACTTTAAGGTAAATCGTTACCTTGGAAGGTGGTGTAGTGAAATGGAAAGGTTCCAAACAGCAAAGAGTTGTTGGTTTAGTGACAAAGACAAAGTATATAGCTGTAAATGAAGCTGCAAGTTGATGGTTTGGATGAAAAGTTCATCACGGAATTAGGAATAGTTCCCAAGTCTCATCTTGGATTCAAACATGTGTTGCGGCACTTTAATTTGATTAGTGGAATCATTGAAAGAGGAGAAGTCACTATAGAGATAGTGGACTCTCAAGAACAACATTACATATCCATTTACTGAAGCTTTATCCAAATAGCAGGATGATCGTCACTTAGAGAAGAAGGGTATTAGATACAATGACGATTGACTTTAGTGCAAGTGGGAGATTGAAAGTAGTATGCACACAAGCCAATCATATTTGATATGATGTAGCATATATTTTGTAATCTTATTCATTTATTAATAAAAGAATTGATTTTCTTAAAAGGCATTTTATATTATCTACATAGTGCTGTTATATTAAATGTGATAAACCCATAGTTTTGAGCAATGCTTTTAGAATCATGATGATGATCATGCTAATGAGATCTAAATTCTGGATAGCTCACAAAGTAAAATCGTTCCTAATCGTTGGATTACTAAAAGGGGATTAGTGAATCCGGATAGATTAGTACATACGTTGCTTACTCTTAGGAAGAGGATGATTGATCTCAAAATCATTTGTGTGGAGACACTAAAGCAAGTATGTAGGTGCTTATTGGAGAATAAGTTCACTAAACGTGGCTCGCTATGGAATACCTAATGGAGTTGTACTCGCCTGTCAATAGGAATTCCTATAGTGATAGTAGTACAAGGGATCCTTGGACTTGAGATCATCATAGTATCTTGTGTATGATGAGTTATACTTTGACTTGTCCCTTAAGACCTTTAGGGTATATCAAAGGGTATGATTGGGTATAATAAGTTGTACATGGAGATAGGTGAATGATCAACAAAGAATCTACCACGTCTAGTAAAAGATGTGAATGTCCTATGTGATTCGATAAATGATAACGCAGTAATCCTTGGCCAAGGTAGAATGAAATTAGAAAGGAGTTTCTAATTTGCATTATTTAGAGTTGTGCATTTGGGAATTGAAATACATATAATTAAATAAAATAAGATTTGACAGTAATTCCATGTCTTATATTTAATTGGGACATTGTATGGTAGAAGGATTGAATTGTACGGTAACTATGCACTGAAAGGTTCTTTTGTGATTAATGTTGAAATCTATATTATCTGGAAAGTCGTTGATCGCTTAGGGGGCTTACCCTTATTGTAGAATAAATATTATTTATTTAAATGAATTAAATAGTTTAATTTCTTTATTTAAATAAGATTATAATTGTTCTAATTGATTTATTCACAACCGGTCTAATATGGAGAACCTAAAGGGTCACACCGCAAAAGAAAAATATTTATTTAAGAAGAAAATGGCATAATTTTAATAATAAGTTAAGTATATTTAATTTAATCTATGGAGATAGAATAAATTAAATAGTTTAATATTTATTATTTAATATTTTGTTATTTAATATTTTGGAAATATTAAATATAAATTAATAAGAGGAGTCTTATTATTATTATTACTATTACTATTATTTAATTCCTAATAAGGATTGAGAATTAATTAATAGAAGCACTCTCCCATGAATTCCTAATTGGATTAGGAGCATAATTAATTAAAGGAGTTTAATTATAATAGAAACCCTAATCCTAAATAGTTTAGGGAAGGGTTATTCTTACATCTATAAATAAGAGGAGTCTTATCATAGATTAGGGTTACCCACTCTTGCATTAGATTGTGGAGAGTACTTGCAAATTCTATAGAGATAGAAACTAGGGTTTTGCCAATACCCAACTTTTTGAATACCTATTCTTCCTTGGTGGATCACCTCTAGAGGCCAAACACTTGGGTGGCTAACGTTGATCAAAGGGAGGAATCTCATCGGTGGAATTCGAAGAGAACACGAAGGACTAGGAGTTGAACTTGTACCCGAGGAAGCTTTGAACTACGAGGGTATAATTCTTATTCTCTTTCTCTTTCGTTTAATTGATAATTAAACACAAGGATAGATCATGGTGATGGTTTATATGAAAATTTTAAAATCCGTTTTATCACGCTTCCGCTGTATTTATGTAATTTGATTGCATGCTTGCGTTATATACAAACCTAACACACACACACACACACACATATATATATATATATATATATATGTGTGTGTGTGTGTGTGTGTATAACAATTTATATTTGTATATCTATAAATATAAACAAGTATGAGATAATTCAAATAAATTAATTTAAGAACTTATCTCAAATACTTTGACCAATTTTCTGTGACGACCCAAGATTTCGGATAGCCTTGAAACTAGGTTTTTTCGATGAGAATATCTAATGAATAAATTTTATTGATATTATTATGTGTTATGTGATTTAAGGTCAATTAACGACCTAGTTTACGTGATACATGATTATGTATGAGTGTTGGGAGATTTTGGCATAAAATAAATTCTTTTCGAGAAAAAGACGAAATTGCACTATTCACTATAAAATTATTATACGAGTAGAAAAACTTTAAATTTTTTGAAAAACGTAATAGCGTTTATATGATGTCACGAGACGTAATCTCTAATAAAATTCGAAAACGAATTTCGCATTTTTTCGGCTATGGATTGAAATACGAAAGGCAACCAAGAATAATACTAGTATAATACAAATTATTATATGAGTAGAATACACGAATGATACGAGTATAATACGAAATATTATACGGTAGAAATAAGAAAGTCAACCGAGAAAAGGTGGACAATGATTACGGCTAATTATATATTCGGAGTAACTGAAAAAGTTAGAAAACTTAACTAGAAAAAAAATGAGTAACTAAATTATTTTTGCCTAACCAAGCCAATTTGAGCCTAGGGTTTGTGGTGGATTAGTTTAGGGTTAAGCCAAGGCTTGGAGCCTAGGGTTAAACCCTAATTTCTTGAAGCCAAAGATTACGAGCCATGGCTTATGTTTGGAGCCAAAGAATTTGGAAGACTTAACACCAAAGTTTTGAAATTTTATGTGTCACTTGCTAGTTAATTAGCATGTGGGTTAATTGAATGTGGAAAAGGAGAAGAAGAAAGCAAGTGGGCGGGTATGCAAGGAGAGGGGACAAGGTAATGACTCACCATTCCACAAATAGAAAGATTGGAGCAAGAAGGGACAAGCCTTTAATGTTTATCTCCCCTATCCAATAAAGTTCAACCAAACATGGCCTTAAGCAATCATTAGGTCTCCTAACCTTACATGAGTTAATCTAACCTTAGAGTATGGTTGAGTTAGTTGGTGCAGGATTTTTAATTAACCTAGAGCATCCAACAACTTGGTCATTCATTCATTTCATTTCATTTGCAAATAGAGAGAAGTACGAGAAGAGAGAGAAAAGAAAGCAAGATAGAGAAAGAGAGACCCATGCGCAGAGAAAATGAGGAGGAGAAGAGAATCAAATCAATCAAGCTTTGATCATCTAAATAAAGAAGGAAGAAAGAAATCAAGAAGTAAACCTAGAAAACTCCAACTTCTTTATTATTTCTTTTGATTTTATTCTTAGTTTTGAGTAGTTGGTGGTGCTTGTTATTAATGGAAGATCATGAAGGATCTTGAAGATATAAAGTGATTATTAAAGGAGTAAACTTTGTAAAACTACCGGTAATTTGCATGAAAAGTGAAAATGAAAGTTAGAATACAAAACTTATGCGTAAAGGATGGAAAAGCTAATTAGTGGACTGTTTTGGACCTAATTTGTATAGTGCTTCAAATCTTAAAATTTGGTTCTAGGGTATTATGTTATACTCTTATGAGTTATGAACATCACCCAATTGGATTGAGGGTAAAAGCTTTTGTAATGAAATTATGAAATTTGTTTTTGTGAAACTAGTTAAAAAAGGTTAAAAATCAGTTGATACACTGACTTTAGAGTCAGTTTTTTGGATAGTTAAAACTTCTAGAAATTAGTTATTTTCTGGAGGTTTTATAGTTTGTAGCATAACGAAGTCGTAGGCTCAAGAACGGACTCATTCCGACTTGGAATGAGTGAGTTATGACATCACAAAGTAGGTACAAGGAGAATGAAAACTGCCAAGATGATAATGTCTCCTACATCTAGTTTTTGTCTAAAGCAGACACCTAAAGTAGACGGGTCATACCTGTCTGAATTAGAATGAAAATTTTGGTCTAAAGTAGACGAGTGAGTACTGTCTGGATTATAAAAAAAAGAACTAGTCTAAAGTAGATGACTAAGCAGTCAGGTTTTAACTCTCCGATTAATAACTAAAATAGAACTTGGCCTAAGCAGATAGGCCTTAGCTGTCCGGATGATATCTAAAATAGAATTTAACCTAAGCCAGACAGGTTTTACCTGTCTGGTTTGGACCTGTAGCGGAGAATTTAAAAAATTTGGACGCGTTAACTAAATTTATAAAACGCGAACAACCTAAAATGAAAAATAATGTAGCGTAAACCAATATATGGGGTCATTATATGCCTAATTGGTGTGTTATTGTTAACATAAATGTGTAGGACATTTGAAGGGTGAATTAGCGTAAAGTTATAAAGAACGCTTCAGGAAAGTTTCCTAACTTGTGCAAATTTATATTTTCTGCAAGTTTTCTTACGCTAATTAAATTTGCGTATTAAATGCAAGTTTTCTATCTTGTACAAATTGTTTATTGTGCAAGTATTGTATGACTTTGTACATGTTATTATCTGTGTAAAACTTTCATTTAAATGGTGGAATTTCATTTGTTCTATGAAATTAATTATATGTTTTGAAGTGTTTATGATAATGAGTTATTGCTATTCGATTCGGTCTAACTTTATTTGTCGAGCTATTCCAGTCGGAATATGTATTGATGAAATATGAATTCTTGAATTGTGATAAACTAATAGTGCCAAATCAAATAATTTGGGTAACTATTTATATGTATTACACCTTATACAATAATGTGTTATATGAGTAAACGTTGTTGATGTTTAAAAATAAAAGGAACCTAATTTATTCTTGTTTATTCAAGTTGCTTCATAACTATTATTCAGTTATCGAAGTTTTCAAAGAACGAATATCTTGATTTTGTTATTTATTCAACTGCTATAACTTGCTGAGTAATTAAATGCTCACCCTTGCTTTAAATAAAATATTTTTAGCAAAGTTAGAACGAAACGTGGAATCTGGTGAAGATTAACGAAAGGATCAAGTATTTGATTAGAAGATTACATATTAAATTATATGTATTTGTTGTGACGGATATAAGTCACAAATGTATTGTTAAATAGATAAATGATGTAATACTCATTATTTCTACGTTATGATGATATAAAGGTATTAGAACCTGGGTGTAGAAGGAGATATGATGTAATAATATTGTCATTACATTTATGTTGTTAAGATTATGTTGAATGGGTAGTACCGTGATGCACCGGACCCGGGTTTGAAGGTAGACCCGGATTTGGGGGCATTACAAGTTGGTATCAAAGCCACAAGGAAAGAGCCCCTAGCCTCTCGTTGGTGACTCCCCTGAGGTGGGATGCACTAAAGGCAGACTCTCCGTAGGGGACGCCGAACATAACGGTGGCAAGCAGATAGGTACCAATGTGAGGTGTTGTCCATTTACGGATATGAGTTACAAGTTGGTATGGTTATAAACCTTAGGTAAGGGTACCTTAGGCTATAATCTTAGAGCAGGAAGATGAAAATGACAAAGATGATAAGAATAAACTCAAAAAGAGTTTAAGTAGTAATAATCGAATTTAGAAAATTCATAAATGATGAATTAAGATATAAACGAGAAGATTCAAAGAAAAATCTTGAAGAGTTGTAAATGATAAAATACTGATTAAAGAAAATTTGTATTGAGCAAAGAGAAAACTAAGATTTTGTGGGATTTCAATTGAGAACTCATGTGATAGTTGAGTTATACAAACCTTTGTATGGGCAGGGGTTTTGTGCTTGGTTTAACGACCACTTAGTTTATCACATTGATAATCGTTGAAATGTTGGTGTTGCGCTATCGATATACATATGGTGAAAAGGTGATTCTTTTCTTATATTTATATTTGATAGTTAGAGATTATTAAGAATAGGTGCGAGTTCTGAAACTCATACTTATGGCAAATTTGTGACTCATAATCATACGGTATGTTTTCGAGCCCAAAGGGTATGGATAGTTTTTGATAAGTTCTTAAACTACATATTCCGATGGCAATTTACTGAGCTCATAACGTGTGGTAAATTTGATGAGCTATACTCAGTTATAGAAAGGTTACACATTGAAAACTAAGAATTCTCAAGGTAGTAAATAAAGTTATTAAATGATGGTGGAATAAGGAAATTGAGGATGATTAAGAAAAATGGATATTCCAATTCTTCTAGCTATGCTAGACTTCGAAATTTATTGACATCGTGCTAATATTAACATTTTTTTAAAGATATTGGATCAGATTATTGAACCAATAAGTTTAAAAGTTTTATTATTCATTTGTCTATGCTAATTGTTTTAGCTAGATAAAATTGATTTGAAAATATCAAAATGTATTTTAAAATCGTCAACGCACCATTTAAAACATGGTGTCTATATGACAAATGACGGAATCATCAACACACGGTAAAATGTTGCGGTATGATTATAGAATCATCAACGCACGATTACATGATGTGGTATGAGAAAGTCATAAAATGATTTTCAATTGACATGAACTATTTTATGAATTATGTCAATGCCAATTGTTTCGGCTAGGCAAAAATGATTTTGACAATATCAAAATGTATTTTTTAAATTGTCATCACACTATGGTGTGAATATGACAAATGATGGGATCATCAATGCAATCTAACCTAGTGTGGATGTGATCACAGAATCGTCAACCCACTATGGTATGTTGTAGTATGACAAAGTCATAAAAATGATTTTTGAGTTTATGAAAACTATTTAAAGAAGGTCAAAACCTTTTGAGTCGGCCAAACAAATATTTCGATTGATGTCCGAACTGTTAATGAAAGTCTACACTATTTGATTCGGCTAGACGGATATTGGGATATGTTTATGAAATTCAAGCATTCTTTGAGAATTTATGTCAAACCAAATTATTTTAGTGCGAAATTTAAGTCTGAGAAGAACAACCCTAATATTAAGGAAATTTTTAGTCGGTAATACCGATTGACACTGTTAGGTGGTAAACAAACGTATATAGTCGTTACAGTAGAATGTTGTATGATAAGTTGATCACCTAGAGTACTTTCAGAGAATATTTCCAGTCTTTGTGATTGATAAATATTCGGATGGTTTTCGATGAATAATTAATAAACATTGTTCAAGAAAACTAAGTATGAAACTAAGGGAATTTCTTTTACTCCTTATTTGTTCAAGTTACTTCACAATTATTGAACAATTGTGAAGATTCCTCAAAGATGTCCCATAATTCTGGAAACTGAATATTTAGAAGGAATGAATTCCATAGAGGAAAGGGATCATATATAGAATGCGATCCTCAAAGGGGAAAAAGTTGAGTAACCATTAGAGTGATAATGTATGATTAAATAAAGGTTTATTTGATAACCTAATTTTGGTAAATAAGATGAGTAGAGATGATTACACTGTAATTTCGAGAGCGAAATTCTTTAGAGGAAGGGGTGAATGTAATATCCCAAAATTTTTCCAAATAAGGACCAGAATATTATAAATCTAAACGAAGATGTTATTTTCAGGATGAGGGCTGATGAAAGAATTTTGAGGATTAAAATAATATTAAGCTGGTGATTCCAGGGACAAAATTTTTATAAGGGGAAAGAATGTGACGACCTAATATTTCGGATAGCCTTGAAACTAGGTTTTTTCGATAATAATATGTAATAAATAAATTTTATTGATATTGTTATGTGTTATGTGATTTAAGGTCGATTAACGACCTAGTTTACGTGTTACATGATTATGTATGAGTGTTGGGAGTTTTTGGGATAAAATAATTTTTTTCCGAGAACAAGACAAAATAGCACTATTCACTCTAAAAACATCTTTTGTGTTTTTTTAATTTTTTGAAAAATGTGATATCGTCACGAGACGTAATCTCTAATAAGATTCAAAAACGAATTTCGCATTTTTTCGGTTGTGGACTGAAATACGAAAGGCAACCAAGAATAATATTAGTAGAATACAAGAATGATACGAGTATAATACGAAATATTATATGGTAAAAAAATGAAAGTCAACCGAAAAAAGGTGGTCAACGATTACAACTAATTATTTAGTCGGAGTAACTAAATTATTTTTGCCTAACCAAGCCAATTTGAGCCTAGGGTTTAAGGTGGCTTAGATTAGGGTTGAGCTAAAACTTAGAGCCTAGGGTTAAACCCTAATTTCTTGAAGCCAAAGATTAGGAGCCATGGCTTATGTTTGGAGCCAAAGAATTTGGAAAACTTAACACTAAAGTTTTGAAATTCTATGTGTCACTTGCTAGTTAATTGACATGTGGGTTAATTTAATGTGGAAAAGGAGAAGAAGAAAGCAAGTGGGCGAGTATGCAAGGAGAGGGGACAAGGTGATGACTCACCATTCCATAAATAGAAAGTTTGGAGCAAGAAGGGACAAATCTTTAATGTTTGTCTCCCCTATCCAATAAAGTTCAACCAAACATAGCCTTAAGCAATCATTAGGTCTCCTAGCCTTGCATGAGTTAATCTATCCTTAGAGTATGGTTGAGTTAGTTGGTTGGGAAATTCAATTAACCTAGAGCATCCAACAACTTAGCCATTCATTCATTTCATTTCATTTGCTAATAGAGAGAATTAAGAGAAAAAAGAGAAAAAAAAGCAAGAGAGAGAGAGACTCACGGGAAGAGAAGAAGAGGAGGAAAAGAGAATCAAATCAATCAAGCTTTGAACATCTAAATAAAGAAAAACAAAAGAAATCAAGAGGTAAACCTAGAAAACTCCAACTTCTTTATCATTTCTTTTGATGTTATTCTTAGTTTTGAGTAGCTGGTGGTGGTTATTGTTAACGGAAGATCATGAAGGATCTTGAAGATATAAGGTGGTTATTAAAGGAGTAAACTTTGTAAAACTATTGGTAATTTGCATTAAAAGTGAAAACGAAAGTTAAAATACAAAATCTATGTGTAAAGGATGGAAAAGCTAATTAGTGGACTGTTTTGGACCTAATTTTTATAGCGCTTCAAATCCAAAAATTTGGTTCCAAGGTATTATATTATACTCTTATGAGTTATGAACATCACTCAATTGCATCGAGGGTAAAAGCTTTTGTAATGAAGTCATGACGATTGTTTTTGTAAAACTAGTTTAAAAGGGTTAAAAATCAATTGGTACATTAACTTTAGAGTTAGTTTTTCAGATAATTAAAGCTTCTAAAAATTGGTTATTTTATGAGGTTTTGTAGTTTGTAGCATAAGGAAGTTGTAGGCTCGAGAACGGACTCATTCTGACTTGGAATGAGCAAGTTATGACATCACAAAGTAGGTACAAGGAGAATGAAAACTGTCCAGATGATAATGTCTCCTGCAGTGAGTTTTTATCTAAAGCAGACACCTAAAGCAGACGGGTCATACCTGTCTAAATTAGAATGAAAATTTTGGTCTAAAGTAGACGAGTGCGTACTGTCTGGATTATAAAAAAAAAGAACTAGTCTAAAGTAGATGACTAAGCAGTCAGGTCTTAACTGTCCGATTAATAACTAAAATAGAACTTGGCCTAAGCTGACAGTCCTTAGCTGTCTGGATAATAACTAAAATAGAATTTGACCTAAAGCAGATAGGTTTTACCTGTCTGATTTGGACTTGTAGTGGAGAATTTAAAAAGTTTGGACGCGTTGACTAAATTTATAAAATGCGAACAACCTAAACTGAGAAATAATGTAGCGTAAACCAATATATGGGGTCATTATATGCCTAATTGGTGTGTTATCGTTAACATAAATGCGTAGGACATTTGAAGGGTGAATTAGCGTAAAGTTATAAAGAACGTTTCAGGCAAGTTTCCTAACCTGTGCAAATTTATATTTTGTGCAAGTTTTCTTACTCTAATTCAATTTGCATATTGAATGTAAGTTATCTATCTTGTACAAATTGTTTATTGTGCAAGTATTGTATGACTTTGTACATGTTAATATATGTGCAAATGTTTTTTTTAAACAGTGGAATTACATTTGTTATAAGAAATTAATTAAATGTTTTGAAGTGTTTATGATAATGAGTTATTGCTATTCGATTCGGCCTAACTCAATTTGTTAAGCTATTCTAATTGAAATATTTATTGATGAAATATGAATTCTTGAATTGTGATAAGCTAATAGTGTCAAATCTAATAATTTGGGCAACTATTTATATGTGTTGCACCCCGTGCAATAATGTGTTATATGAGTAAATGTGTTGATGTTTAAAAATAAAGGGAACCTAATTTATTCCTGTTTATTCAAGTTGCTTCATAACTATTGTTCAGTTATCGAAGTTTTCAAAGAACGAATATTGATTCTTGATTTTGTTGTTTATTCAACTGTTATAACTTGCTGAGTAATTAAATGCTCACCTTTGCTTTAAATAAAATATTTTCAGCAAAGCTAAATCGAAACATGGAATCCGGTGAAGATTAACAAAAGGACCAAGTATTTGATTAGAAGATTATATATTAAATTATATGTATGTGTTGTGACGGATATAAGTCACAAATGTATTGTTATAATACATAAATGATGTAATACTCATTATTTCTACGTTATGATGATATAAAGGTATTGGAACTTGGGTGTAGAAGGAGATATGATGTAATAAAATTGTAATTACATTTATGTTGTTAACATTATGTCGAATGGGTAGTACTATGACGCACCGGACCCGGGTTTGAAGGTAGACCCAGATTTAGGGGCGTTACATTTTCTCTTCGACAAAAGGTAAGAACTTTGAGTAAAAAAGAGAGAGAGAGCTTCTTGAAAGCTTAGAGAGATAATGTAGGCAAGGAGTATTTGTTTTTCTTTCTTTTAAAATTGTTAAGTTGAAATGAATGAAAAAGCCTCCAATTTGTAGATTTTTCAAGTTTAGGGCATAAAGGTCTTGTGGAAGTTCTTCTGAAAAATCAAAGGCTAGATTTCTTGATTTCAAAATCAAAGGCTAAGATTGATTAAAAATGAGTCACATGGATTAGCCTCTTAAAGAAACACACTCACTTTTAGTTTGAATTTTAAATTTTGAAAGTTAGTCTTTAATAGAAAGGCCTTTAATTTTTGCCAAGTTACTAATTCAAAATTTTCAAGCACATGCTAGCAATCTAGGAGCAAATTTCAGATAAGTAAACAAAAAAGGCTCAATTTTCTTTTTACATGTTACCTTTATAATTTGAATTTTCATATTCTTGCATTAATTGGCCATGTGGGTTCAATTTTCCATGCTCATATTCGGCCATGGGGAAGGAATGAAAAGCCTTGGTCTTTTATTATATTCAACTCAATAAATTCCTTTTTGCCCTTTTCAAAAATAGCTTTAATATATAATATAGTATTTTGAAAACTTTAGTGCATAAAAAATCATAAAGAATAGGAGTTTTCTTACCTTAGGAAATCTTACTATATGAACTAATTTCTTTAACACTTGATATTATATTATCAAGGTCAAGAAAAAATTAATCCAATGAGTCTAAAAAGATTTTTGGTCAAAGTAAATAATATAAGTAAAATCAATTATAAATATAAACCCTATGGAGAGCATTATAGTTTTTACTATTTTACTTAACCTATTTACTTAATTATTGTTATCAACAAATGAATCCTAAAAGGTAGAGACCCAACAATATTTAAACCTAATGTTTGGTGGGAAATTTATGATTAGTTTTCCCACTAAATTAGACAGCCCTTTTCCAAACCAAAAGGTGCAGGCTAAAACATTAACAAAGGGAAGCATTAATGTATTTGTCTTTGGTTTTGTTCACAATATGTCCGTTTTTGTGTAAATGGACTATGTAACTAGGTAGTATGGTAAGAAACATATTAGCTATCATTAATTTGCTGAAAAGAAGTTAAACAAACTACATGTGATAAAGATAATCCAAATATTAAAGCTAAATATTTCATTAATGACAAGAGTTCTACGTTAATATATTAGGGACCTCAAATCTCAAATGATGTCTCATAATTTTTAAGATTACTATTTTACTACATGACCAAATTATTATTTTGGTCAAGTTTGATTTGACTTTAATTTAGAGGCAATTGTAAAAATACTTGAAAAATGGTTAAATATGTTCTTGTAGCAGAAGGATAGTAAGAATGGACCCTCATAAGCGTAGTCTTTGTTTGTACTTTCTGTATTAATTATGGTTCTTATTAAGACAGTCACAGTGACCCGCTTGGTTTGGACTCCCACTTGGTTTGGTCTCATCCACCCAACGTGACTTGGGGTCTTCTACCAAATTCAAACTCCTACAAATATGGGTTGTTATGTGTAACAAATATACCATCATCTATTATATTCTATATTTCAAATTGATACTTATCTTGTAACTGATGTAATTATCTTATCATGTTTGAATATACATAACGATGGAAGGCAATACTGAAGAGTTAACTCATTATGCCATATTCATCTTGATTAATTTATCCCTTACATTTAGTTTAACTTGGTATTAGAGCCATGTCGTTCTTTGTAATTCAGCGTATGTGCACATCTAGAGGGGGTGAATAGGTGTTTAGGCTAATAATGATCTACAATGGCAAAATTTTAATCTTTTCCGCTATAGGTTGAAATCGGACAGGTAACCCTGTCTGCTTTGGTGTCTGCTTTAGTTTAGGTTCTTCCTCAGTTACTATTAGATAGAATACCCTGTTTACTTTTGTGTCTGGATTAGTGTATCTTCAAGTGACAAACAGAACAGAAAGTGTAGAATAGTAAAATGCAGAATAAGAGAGATAACAAAGTAAAAATCACACCAAGATTTTTACGTGGTTCAGCCCCTATCCTCTAATCTAGTGGCCTAATCCACGTCCAATACTAATTGATATTGGAGACTCAATTTATTAAACTTAATACTAAATTGATTACAAAAGAATTCTCAGTTCAAAGTAGCTTTCTACTAAGATGGACACCACTGCCCCTTGCACCTCTGCAACCTTGAAAGCTTCCCTTTGAGTAGTTCCTATCCACTACTGGATAGACCAAGCCATACAAGGCTTGAACTCAAATTTTAATACAAGAAAATATGATCACAATGAACTATGTTTTTCCAGCTAAAAGGAATTAAAACAAATACAATGAATTGCTAGAAATAAAGTTTGAAGGCTCTTGATGAAAGCATCTATGTATAAAGTCTAATATTAGCTTCCAGTGTTCTTCTTCCTTTAGTTGAGAAGGAATAAATATATAGATAGAGTTTTAACGGCTAGAAAGTTTTGTTAGAATGAATCCCACAATCTCAGTTGGAACAAAACCCAATTTCAGCATACATATATAAGTAACAGATATATGAGGATTTTTCTCCAAAAGATTCTTTTCAAATATAAAGATATTTAAACTAAGTCTTTTAAAAAGAACTTAATTAAACGAAACCAAATCAGCAGAGATATGGAATGAATATGATGATAGAGACTTATTCAAAACATACTGTTCAGATCCCTTGATTTTAGGATAGAGAAACATTTGACTAGTTTTTTTTTAATTTAAAACAAACTTTCCAATCACTAACCAGTTTCTTTTATCAAGGACATTTACCTTATTAAACTCCTTTTTCAAATTAGATTGCATATCATTATTTTAATACATCTTGAATTTAAAACTTGGTGGATAGAGAAACTTCCATGCAATCTTAAATGACTTAGATCTAGTAGGCAATTTCTAATGGACTGTATATCTAAATTTGGCCATGATGAAATCGGCCTATATCATTTAATTTCAGCAAAAAACCATATATGATAAAATCAGTGCATGAAGCTCAAAAACCTGCTCATACACATTAGCTCCATACAACACATATTGTCATCATTAAAATCCAAACATATATAAACCAACATTCTCCCCCTTTTTTAATGATGACAATATAAAGCTCCCCCTAAATATATGGCTCCCCCTAAGATTATGCATATTACCATCATTTGCATATTCCAACATAATATAGTACCAGTTTAAACCAATACAAATATACCCAATACAAATATACCCAAATATCTCTCCCCCTTTGTCATTATCAAAAATAAATAAATGAAACCACACACATTAATCATTAAGCATAAGTTGATTTCGTTATATCTCTTCCCCTTTGTCAACATAAAAAGAAATAAGCGCAAAGATAAAGAATGACACTGTAGCAAGCTTATAACAATAGCACATATAGCAAAAAAATAAAATGATCATACCTTTGTGATTTGTTACCCCTATATCAACATTGTTGTTACCAGTACCTTAGTGTAGCTTTGGATTTTGTATTTTCATAACCAAATCTCTTCAAAAGCTCTTCTTTTGGACATCCCAATATTGAGGTCTTTAATGCTCAGGTTAGGAGGATGATTTTTCACAGTTCTGGATGATCTAGGAAGACTGGCAGTAGTCATTTGCTTTCCTGGTTTAGGTTCTGGTATGACAGTTCCTACCTCTGAATGTTCGTGTGATTTGTCTTCTAAACCAGACGGGTCAAGCTGTCTGAATTTAGGTGTCTGCATATCTGAGTTTTCTTCTGAAACAGATGGGTCAGGCTGTCTGATTTCACCTGTCGGTTTCCTTGTTCCAAGATACTTTTTCCTACAGAATCTTCCTCTTCTTTTGACAGATCATGGTTAAGTTCATCAAAAATTATATGCACTAATTCCTCATCAAGATTGACATTTGAATTAAATATGGAGCATTTAGCACAATAAAAACTTTAGAATAAATGATGTTATGAACCCTTGTGTTACGAAATCCATAAAGTTTTCATAAAAATATATCTAATTAAAACTCTATTTAAAAAACAAAATGAGGTACTTACAGATTCTGCCAAGAAATTTATAGATAACTTACTCTCTCAAAGTAAATTACTGTCTCCTTTTTGATCTTGAGACATCTACAAAACAAACAAATATCCTCTATCTTTTTGGTATCCAAATCTTCTTGGGTCCTTTTGGGTTAGTAACATATAAATCACATTTCTTTACCCAAATTTGTTTTATTTTTATTTTATTGCAGTTTGTATCAAAATATCCTTTTAATCTACAATTTTTGCAAGTAACAAAAGGTGAGCAATAAAGAGGCTTGTTTCTTGGTTTATTATTTATTACTCTAATTTTATTAGTAGTGTTTTTTATGTTCTTAGCAGGATTGTACCCAATTCTTTGTTGATGTAGGCTTGACCTTTGAGCACCCAACATTATATTCAAGTTTTCTTCTCCTTGAACAAATTTTGCGAGATCCCTTTTTAATGAAATTATTTTTTCCTCATTGTTATTTTGCATGTTTACTATTTTTCCATCATTAAAAGCATCTATGCATGCATCTCTAATTTTCAAATTTTCTTTTAAAACTTCATTTTTCATTTTTGAGATATTCATTTTCTTTTCTCTCTTCAATAAGTGACTTAACTTCATTCATTAGCTCATTTACGTAATTCTTAAAATAAGCAATTTTCTTTTTGAGCTGTTGATTTTTATTTTGTAAAGCATGATAATCAGATGTAGATATTTCAAAAGCTTCATGAAAATTTGTTACCTCAAGTTGATCACCATCTTCTAGTCCCATGAAACAGAGTTGACCAATTTTTTTTTCTTCTTCTGTTTTGGACTTAGTCATTGGAGTTGAGCTACCTTTTTGATTCTTCCTTTGTTTCTTTCTTTGAAGTAGTTTCTTGAGTTTTCTTGAGAGCATTTCAATTTCTTTATCAAAATCTTCATGATCACCTTTATTGTTGCTCTCGGCTTGAAGTGTCAATGTCTTTTTTCTTGGTGCCTCATCTTTATCATCATACCTCTTAAGTTGATTTTCAAACTCTTCAAGTTCACCAAAGAGGGTGAGAGTCTTAATTGTTTGAGCCTTCGAGGTTCGTCCGGTATTGCTGGACCGAATCAAAGAAGCTCAATTTCAAGATGCGAAGTGTGAGAAGATTAGGAAGGAAGTCTCTGAGGGACAAGGTGGAAAGTTCAGTATTGATGCCAAGGGATTACTCAGATTTGAACATCGAATTTGGGTTCCATTGGTACCGAATGTTAGAAGGGAGATCTTGGATGAAGCCCACAACACACGTTACTCAGTTCACCTAGGGAGTACAAAAATGTATCAAGATCTTCGTCAATATTATTGGTGGTCAGGAATGAAACGTGATGTGGCAGAATGTGTTGCCAGATGTTTGACATGCCAGAAAGTGAAAGCTGAACATCCGCGACCCAGTGGTTTGTTGCAGCCGTTAGAAATACCAGAGTGGAAGTGGGAACACATAACAATGGATTTTATCGTAGGTTTACTGACTACACAAAAAGGTGTTGACGTAATTTGGGTAATCGTGGACAGACTAACAAAATCAGCGCATTTCTTACCAATCAAGATTAGATTCAACTTAGACCAGTTAGCAAAATTGTACATCAAGGAAATTATTTCGCGACATGATGTTCCTGTGTCAATTGTGTCTGATCGAGATCCAAGGTTTACATCAAATTTTTGGAAACGTCTGCAAGAATGCTTGGGTACTCAGTTGCGAATGAGCACTGCATATCATCCTCAAACTGATGGACAGAGCGAACGAACGATCTAAACTTTGGAGGATATGTTACGCGCCTGCGTCATGGATTTTAAGGGAAACTGGGATGACCACCTACCATTGGTCGAGTTTGCTTACAACAATAGTTACCACGCAAGTATTGGCATGCCGCCATACTAAGCGTTGTACGGACGAAAATGTCAGACTCCACTATGTTGGGACGAGGTTGGTGAACGACAACTTCTAGGACCGGAATTGGTACACCAAACAGCGGATATTGTGAAAGTTATAAGAGCGCGATTATTAGCTGCTCAAGATAGACAGAAGAAGTATGCGGATCAACATCGTCAAAATCGAGAATTTGAGGTCGGAAGCTTCGTGTTTCTGAAAGTTTCACCTTGGAAAGGGAAAATTCGTTTTGGGAAGAAAGGTAAACTCAGTCCAAGATTTATTGGACCTTTTGAAGTTCTGCGGCGATTTGGTCAAGTGGCTTATGAAGTAGCATTACCTCCAGAGTTGGTACATGTCCACAATGTTTTCCATGTGTCTGTCCTACGACCATATAAGCCTGATTATAAACATGTTATAGAATATGAACCAATACAACTTGAAAAAGATTTATTATATGAAGAGATTCCTGTTCAGATAGTTGACATGAAAGAGCAGATTCTCAGAAATAAAGTTATACCTTCTGTTAAGGTAATTTGGCGGAACCACAACGCTGAAGAAGCTACGTGGGAACCCGAAGAGAGAATGATGCAAAGTTACCCTCACTTATTTGCTTAATCCTTGTGTTGCGATTCTGTGGATAGAATCCTTGTAAAGAAGGGAGAATGTAGCGAACGAATTAATTGCGTTGTGATTCTGGGGACAGAATCCTTTTAAGGAGAGAAGAATGTAACGAATGTAATTTTTGTCAATAAATAAAATGTTTATTGAATTAAATAAATATTTTATTGTTAATTTCTTTATTGAGTGAAATAAATAAAGGATAAGGTTATTGTGGAATAATTCATGTTAAGTGTATTTGTGTTAAAAGTAATTGTATGTGATTTGATGTGTTTATTCTAGTTTAATTTAATAATTAAATTAGATGATTAAATGATTTATTTGAGTAAAGGATTTATTTGAATAAATTAATTTATTTGGTAATAGTGTTATTGGTCAAATAAAAGTTATAATTAAATTAGTAAGGTTTAATTGGATTTATTTAATAATAGGTTTAATTAAATTGTTAGTGTAACAATTAAACTATATGATATAATGAGTTATTAAAATAAATGGAAGAAGAGTTTTTTTTAGTTAAACCAAACAAGGCCTTGTGGCTCTTGGTTGGTAAAAATGAGTTTTTTTTCTTTAGGGTCTAGCCAAACAAGACTTTGTGACCTTAAAGTTTTTTTAACTGATGAAGCCTTCTGGGTTTGTAACTAGTGAATGAGATATTTTATCAATTTACTCTTATAAGCCAAAAAAGAAAAAAAAATATACAGAGAAGAAGAGAGGAATTTGAGAGAGAAATTGAGAGTGGAATATTGGATAATTGGAAGCAAGAATTCAAGCAAAGAAGATTGGATAAGTTTTCAAAGCAATAGAAGGTATAATTCTTTTAAAATTTTGTTAGAAAGTTTTCACAGTATATGATTTTTACTTTCCTGTATCTGAATTTATTTGCTAAGTGTATGAATTACTTGATGTAATTGATAGTAATCATGTATTAAGTGATTATATGGTGTTTATAAATCAATTTGAAAGAGTTAATCCATGAAAGTATACTTTAGAATAGAGTTATTGGTTTTACAGAGTTTTACTTTCATGTATGGCATATATGTGTGAAAATTGATGCTCAAATTGATTATTAATTGGTAAATTGACATTTGATTATGATAATATGATGAAAAATAAAAATAATGCAAATAGAATGGATTAAATTAGTTTAGGGATGAATTCACAGTGTTTGATTTTATTGAAATGGCTAAAATATGAATATTTTATATAAACAGAGAATTTTGGGTTCTAATTGTTTGATTATGTGTACTATAATGGTTAGAATGTTTAGAAACATGTTGGGTAATTGTTTTATAACATTTTTGGTGTCTGGGTATGTTTAATTTATGTGTTGGATGATAGAATTTGGAAAATTTGGTATGTGTTTCGCTAGTTCGCGAACTGTGGGAGGTTGCAGTCGAGTTTCTCGCCCCGGCGAGAAAATTGTATAGAAAACTCTCGCCCCGGCAAGAAAATTGTAAAGCAAACTCTCGCCCCGGCGAGAGCTCGCCCCAGCGAGAAAATTGTAAAGCAAATTCTCTCCCCAGCGAGATCATTGCTGGAAAGGTTATTTTTTTATTATTTTTTTTTGGGTAACTGCGATGTCTCACTCTATGCAGGATTAAAACTTAAATTAATTTAATAAACCAATACCAAGATATAAGATGGATTGTAAGTGAATATTTGATGATGATTATATAAAGTTATTATATCTTAACTTAAAGAAAAGTTTTGGAAATTCTTAAAGTGAAATATGGTTGTAGCTAAGCGTGTAGCTTCTGAAATACGATTGATAATCAGTAATTAATTGGAAATCGAGATGAGAATTGGAGTGTTAATGTATGTGAATATTGTAACTAATCATTTTTGTTGCTATACAAACGGAATATGTAGGTTCTTTATTGTACGTGGTTTGTAATTAGGAAAAACTACGCACAAGGCAAGTTCCCTATTCTCAACTCTTTCACACTAAACATGTTGTCAATCCTAAATTTACTTGACGCAAGTTTCTTTATCTTACCTCGATTTTAGTTTATACAAGCTTCTAAATCCTTTTTTTTTTCATTTAGCAATTAATCATTTCATGTCTTAAACTTTTGACTTTTGGATTCTTGTAATTCAAAGCTCAAGTTAATTAAAGTCATTGTTCTAGTATTTTGGATATACAAAATCTATATTACTGTATATCACTGTTGTTGATCTTTGATCATAATCTGAGCTGTTTAAATTCTATTTTGTTGAACTGAGTTCTTGAATGACAAAAAAAAACTTAGAAGAACAAGCCTAGTATAAGGGAATACTTACGCAAAAGCGTTGAATGGTTGTGCACAATACATTGTACAACGGGTTGATCACCCCGAGTACGAGAAGGATAATCCAGTTATAGTTTATTAAACTGTTAAAGGTTACAACAAACTTATCTTTCAACCTAGAACATGGTTCGTGGTCTTGTGACCCTCACTATATCACTTTCGGAATATCTTGATGTTCTATTTATTCTCTATCAAGCTTTCAGATGTTTCCATTCTTAATTATTATTCAGCAGAAAAGTCAAATCGTGCAAATTAAATTGTTTGAAAAGTGTTCATTGTTATTTTGGTGGGCATTTGTTTTGCTCACCCTTGCATACTAAACCCTTGCAGCTAAAGCTGAGATAACAAATGAGCCGTCTACTAGCAATGAAAAAGGAAAAATGAGCAAATGACGATGATTTGCTATAACGTGAAGACTTAGTTATTTTTTACGTGACTGTGTAACTGAACTTATTAGTTATTTGTGTTTCCGCGTTTAAATGATGTAATAAAGGTTAGAAAACCTAGGACTTATTTTGAAAAGCTATGTAACCCTTTTATGGGAGATGTTTATTTTGGTTATTATTCAGTTTGCTTTACTTAAAACCTTTTGTTTATGGGTAGTTAGTGGTTGTGTATGAATAGTGAGCACCAAATCTGTGTGGTTTGAGGTAACCCGGATTTGGGAGTGTCACAGGTTGGTATCAGAGTCGTAGGTTTAGGAACCTTAGGTGGGGAAAAACCTTAGGAATTAACCTTTTAGGAATTTGCAAAGATAGTGGTGCTAAACTCCTATCGAGTATTAAGGAATGAATTAAGGAATTCATTGAAGATAATAAAACATTCTATGTGCTTACGTGTTTAATAACCAATGTGCTTGCGAGTGGTATCGTTTAAATAATTAAAATATTTTATTGTCAAGATGTCGGAGGTTGGATAGACTAGTCAGATTCCAGTTGAGCAGATCCTGGTGCTGAGGGAGGATATCCCAGAGCCTGGAGATGAGGAGGCCAGAGATGTTCATGTTGTCAGCGAACGGTTGGTGACGGTGGAAGCACCTGGGCAGAGGCTGGTCACTGTTCAGGAGGAGGAGGAAGAGGAGGAGGATCCCGAGGAGATGATGTACGAGCAGTTATACGATGAAAATGTAGAACTTCGGGAACAACTCAGGGTTCTGGAGGAAGTGTCAGATGTAACGATCGTGGATCGTGGGTATCGTTGTAACACGAGCCAATGAATTTTATTGAATAAATTGAACTTTTATTAATATTATTCCGTGTTATGTGTTTGAATATTTTATTACTACATATGATGTGTAGGTGATAATTTTTTATTGTTATTATTTTTATTGGAGTTGATTAAATAATTAGAGAAATAGCGCTAAAGCGCTATTTACGCCAAATACGTCTTTTTCGATTTTATTATTTTCCATAATTTCGCCAAAGTGTTAATGAGAGGGATTAATAATCCAAGTGTGGGATTTTATTTGAGCCCAATGGAATTTTTGTTAGAAGCCCAATTGGAATTAAATTAGAAGTCCAAGAGTGGCCCAAGTTGAAGCCCAAAACCCATGGGTCAAGTCCATGACCCAAACCCGCACCATCCATGACCCAAACCCATGACCCATAAAGGGAAATGGGTAATAAGAAACCATCACCTGAATTGAGGAAGGAAGAAGAGTACGGGAATGAAGAAGAGAGGAGAAAGGAATCAAAGAGGGTGGAAGCTTTTGGGGAGAAGCAACCTTGCATTTGGTCGGGAGAAGGGAGGGGGAGAGCCCAATTGCCGACCAAACCTTGGAGGAGCAAACTTCAGCTCCCCATACATAGGGAGCTGATCATCTCAAGCATGCGCAGCACATTCCCTCCTCATCCAAAAACTCAGTTCATCCCTCTATAAATACTCCTCCCATTGCAAGCCTCCAATTCCTTTGTTGGTTGCTAAGATATAAACTGAACATTTAGAGAGTGAGAGGTGTGTACGGGTAATTCGAGGAAGAAGAATGAGTGGTGTAACAGCTGGGTATTAATTCAATTAGCAACCTAGAAGAAGCTCCAAGAGGTAAGCAATATAGAGCTTAGCTCATTTACATAATATTTTCAAGTTCTTAATTTTGTGTTGGTTGTTTTGTTGAAGTTATATGACTGATTTTGCTAATTAGTTCATGAACATGTATGGTTGTTAATTAGCTCTATTAAAACCTTGTTAATGGTATGTGAAAGTGGAACCATGAATGAGAATCGAACCTATGCATAAGGAATCAAGAAATGGACTGAGATGGACATTAGTGGACTGTTAAGGACTTTTATTGTGTATTAATGAAGTTATAATCTTGGTTTGGTTATGTGCAATGGTTGTGTATTGTTGGTATATGTCCAGAAGTTATGAGAAATGATTTCAATGTGAAATCTGGGGCACCCATATATGGGCAAAGCTATGAGTTCTAAATTCTAAGGCTATGCCCACAAACTGTTTGATAAAATGTCTAAGAGAGGAATTTCTCCAAGAACATGAGGACTATGTGTTATTAGGTGATGAAAAGAATGTTGTGATGCATATCTCAGTAATAAAAATATGTCTTAAGTCATATTGACTTGTTGTATAATAGCTAAGACACAAAGAGGAAGAATGAATTGGCCAAACTCTGAGTTTCGCTGAGAACTAGTTGGACTAGGCTCTTTGTAGCCACTATTTTGATTTATTAAAGAGTCTATAAGATTATGAATTCATGAGGGTTTTGTAGTTCATGTTATAAGCTTTCCATAGCCTCCGGAACGACCTAATTCCGACTTAGAATGAAGAAGTTATGAGCTTTGGAGTATAATAGCAAAAATAGAGCATGCTGGATGATGATCAACTAAAACTCTGCTGGTTGGACACGCCCCGCGCCCACCATAAGGCTAAATTGGCGCGCCCCGCGCTAGAGCAACAGTAGACTAGACAGCTTTGACCTACTTTAGTAAAATGAGCATAACTTTCTCATACGAACTCCGTTTTGGATGATTCAAGATGATTCGGAAAGCTAAGAAGTAGAACTACAACTTCCAATAATTGGAACTATAATTTAATGACTTGATAAATTTTTAAATTGGCTATTTTTATGAATATTGTGCATTAGGAAGCAAAAAGAGGGCGTCATACATGCACGTATGTAACGTGTAATGTTTCTAACGCTAAACGTTATTGTTTTAGGTTCTAAAACTTGTACATTATAGCTTATAATGACTCTTAGCATTAATCAATGACGGATTAGACAAGTGTATGAGCATGCTAAACGTATGCATATGAGACGAATCGGGCGTGCGTTGTGCGAACGCCGAAACGTCGTATCAAGTGTGTATAACCTTGTTTGATATTATGTTTCTAATTTGAATGAAACATTATAGTGTATTGTAAACCAATATTTGGCATCAATTATGTGGCTAATTGGTATATGGATACGTACTTAAATGTGTAGGACTTTTGAAAGACGATTAACGTCAAGTAGTAGCAAGCGCTTAAGGGAAGTTTTCTAACGCTTGTCTAACCCTTGTGTTGGGCAAGTTTATTTGATTCATTTGATTATATTCTCATGACTCTCATGCGATGTTTGAAGTTCCAATTTACGCAATACATATATGGTTGTGTGAATTCCTTACTTATGTAAATCTTTAAGTATTTGCACAAGTATTCGAGCTATGTTATGCCATAAATTGTTGAAGCTTTCAAGTTCACATATATATGAACTGTTATAGAGGACGTCGATGCCATTTGTTTCGGCTAGACAGATATTGAAATGTTTTATTGGTTTGATAATAAATCCTTGAAATGTTATTGATGATTAAGTAAAGCTATCCAACCGAATTATTTTGGTTAGGATTCCGAGGCATGAATGAGATGAACAACCCTAATATTAGGGGCAGTTTTTAGTCAGTTATTCTGACAAGGCATCGAGCGCCTAAAACAAACGCATATAGTCGTTTCCAACTAGAGTGTTGATCAACATAGAGTACAATAGGCTGATCACCTAAAAGTGCTCGTAAGTCAGACGGTTTGCAGTTATAATGTTGTGTACCTTTTCAAGAAAGCAAAAGAAAGTTCAAGGTCTTATGACCACTCAATGTCGTTTCAAAAATATATTTTTAAAATGAAAGCAAAGTATTCTTCTTGTTTATTCAGAATATTTCACAACTATTGTTCAGTTGTCGAAGAGAAATGATATGATTGATGATATTGTTGTTATTCAACTGTTATACTTGTTGGGCAATTGAATGCTCATTCTTGCTTTATATTAAACATTGCAGCTAAGTCCGAGCGGGTCGAAGGTTCCGGTAAGGACAAGGGAAAGGGCAAGATGAACGTCTAGATGACGTCATAGTTTATTTGTATTAGTAATGTTGTAATATTAAGACTTATTATGTATTTGGAATGATGTTATGGTAATAGAACCTCGGATTTAGAGTAAGACGTGTTGTAATAATATAGTAATTATATTCATGTCTATTATGTTGTATGGAATGGGATGTACCGTGTAGCACCGGATTCGGGTTTGAGGTACCCGGATTTGGGGGCATCATATCAGAGACACGCCAAGTTTCTATCGAGGAGAAGGACGGAGAGATCTACGATTTAGAAGTACGGTTGGGTGATGTAGAATGGAAATTGGTTCACGCAGAGGGTCAGCAGGAGCAGCTGTTAGATGAAAATGAAAAGGTGAAGTCAGAGAATGAGGTGTTGAAGGATGAAAATGGTGAACTAAAAATTGAGAATGATGAATTAAAGTCTAAGATCGGCTAATTAAAGATTGCGATGGAGGAATTAAAAGAAGCTTTGAAGGAGGAAACTGCTATGCGTAATAGGGTTGAAGACGCTCATATTAGGGTTTCTCAGCGGTTGGATTGTGCTGAAAGAGAGATTCGCACGAAGAAGTTCAAGATCAATGACATGGAGTATATTTACCACACAACGATAAATAGGACTCAAGACCGGGTTTGCCATTACCCAATTCAGTTAGAGGATCATCTGAGGTTGTGGATTGCCAAACTATGGTTCGCATCATGGAGCAAGAACGTGAGGAGGCTGTGTGCCGAGGATTGTCTTCTTAAGTTGTTAGAGAAATAATATTATAACAAGTGTTTTAAATGTAAATCCCAGCTTATATAAATAATGGGATAAGACGTTAATGATGAAATGCCGAAGTTGTCTTCTTAGATGATGATGTAAATAGTAAAATACTCTCTTTTGAGTTTGAGAATGAATGAATAAAGAAGTTTTTTTTTTTTTGAAAAATGTTATGTGTTAAGTTTCTACTTTCGAATATTTAAGTTAAGTTTTAATTAAGTTATAAGCACTTAAGAAATTTACCAAATGTCTAAAAAGCGTTGACTTCAACAGAATAATGCCGCCAAGAAGAGTTGGGCGACCCCATCAGCAACCACCCCCAGAGGGGTCTACTAACAACAATAATCCACCCGATGCTAACCCAGTTCAGCAACTAGTGAACCTTTTGACTGGAGTTTTTGCAAATCAACCGCAAGCTCAAGCTACGACCTTTAAGGATTTTAAGGCCGTTGGTCCCCCTGAGTTTAAAGGAACAACGAACCTGATAGAAGCCCAAACCTGGGTAATGGAAATGGAAAAAGTTTTTGAAGTCGCTAGGGTTGGGAATGATTAGAAGACTGCCTTTGCGACTTTAATGTTGAAGTCGGAAGCCAGTTACTAGTGGCAAGCCAACAAGACGAGAGCAGGAGAAGGTGTTATACCATGGGATCAGTTTAAAGAGATGTTCTTCGAAATGTATTTTCCGGCTAGTGCTCAGAACCAGATGGAGGTTCAGTTTCTCGAACTTAAGTAGGGAACAATGACAGTGCCAGAATACGCGGCAAGGTTCAATGAACTAGCGAGGTTTGCACCATACCAAGTTAGCACGGATGAGAGAAAGGCTAGGCGATTCGAGCAAGGATTGAAACCTTGGCTTTATAATAGGGTTTCTATGTTTCAACTCAACACATTTGCGGTGGTGTTAGAAAAAGCAATAATACCAGAGGGAGGAAGTGATGCATTAACCAAATACAACCAGGAGCAGAAAAAGAAAAGGAGTGAGACCGAGAATACGCCGAGTGGTAGCAATGGAGGAGGAAACTAGAAGCAAAAATGGAATGATGGTGGTTCTACTGGAGGTCAGCAGAGTAACCAAAGGAAGAAAACTGAAGCTTGTGCAACTTGTGGTAAGAATCATGCAGGTGTGTGCTTGAAGGAAAGATAGTCTGTTACAATTGTGGATAAGAGGGCCACATTGCTCCAAACTGTACTGCTCCAAAGAAGGGTACATGTTTCATGTGCGGCCGGGTCAAAAGACCATCTGGCTCGTGATTGTCCAAGGAAAGTTGCTAGTGGGGGAAATGGAGGCAAAGGAAGCAATAGTGGAGGTGCACTAACTATTTCTGGACTAGCTACGACAAATCGCCCGACTGCTCGCACTTTTAATATGACGGTCCAGGATGCGGTTCAATCCAAGGAAGTGGTGGCAGGTATCCTACCAGTAAATAACTTGAATGCATATGTACTTTTTGATGATTTTGCTGAGAAACTGGAGATACCCCGAGAAGAGTTAGACTTTCCCTTAAACATAAAGATTGCCAATAGGGAAGTGATACCAATTAGGTATGTGTACAAGAATTGCGAGGTAGATATTCATGGTCATAGGATGACAGTAGATCTTATTCCAATTAAACTTGGGGTATTTGACGTCATTCTAGGAATGGATTGGTTGTATAATTGTGGGGCGATTATTGATTGCCAAAAGAAGTGTGTAAACCTTAAGACTCCGTCTAAGGTGGTATTTTATAGTAGCAAATTGCCGAGGCAAACAACTTGTCTAACGATTATGCAGGCCAAGAAGTTACTGAAGCAAGGATGTGTAGGGTATTTAGCCCATGTGGTAGATACTCGAAAGACTAGTACAAAATTGGAAGAAATACCAGTGGTGAGGGATTTTGTGGATGTTTTTCCGGATGATTTGTCGGGATTACCTCCAGATAGCGAGATTGAATTCGTTATTGATTTAGTGCCCGGGACTGTGCCTATATCAAAAGCTCCGTATTGAATAGCTCCGGTGGAGATGAAGAAGTTGATGGTGCAGTTACAAGAACTACTAGACAAAAAGTACATTCAACCGAGTGTTTTGCCGTGGGGAGCGCCGGTATTGTTTGTCAAGAAGAAAGATGGTTCGATGCACCTTTGCATAGATTATCGTAAATTGAATAAGGTTACAATCAAGAATAAATACCCGTTACCGAGAATTGACGATCTATTCGATCAGTTGAAGGGTGCTACTCATTTTTCAAAGATAGACTTAAGAAGTGGTTACCATCAGCTGAAAGTAAGAAAGGAGGATGTTCCGAAGACGGCGTTCAGAACTCGTTACGGTCATTACGAGTTTCTGGTCATGTCATTTGGTCTAACGAATGCACCTGCGGCATTTATGGACTTAATGAATAGGGTGTTTAAACCATTTCTAGACAAGTTTGTGGTGGTGTTTATCGATAACATTTTGGTGTATTCTAAATCACGTGAAGACCATGTGGAGCATCTGAGGCTAACTCTATAGACACTACGGAAAGAGAAGCTTTATGCAAAATTTCCAAAATGTGAGTTTTGGTTGGATCGTGTTCAATTTCTTGGGCATGTAATTGATAAAGATGGGATTTCGGTTGATCCGGCTAAAGTCGAAGCGGTAATAGATTGGGAGCAACCGGAGATACCGTCTGAAGTAAGGAGTTTCTTAGGTTTGGCAGGATATTATCGACGGTTTATACAAGATTTTTCTAAGATCACCACTCCATTAACAAATTTGACTAGGAAAGCAGTTAAGTTTGTCTGGACGGAGAAGTGCAAGGAAAGTTTTCAGGAATTAAAGAAGAGGTTAAGTATGGCGCCTGTATTATCTTTGCCAGATAGTACTGGAAATTTTGTGGTCTACAGTGACGCGTCGCATAAGGGCCTTAGTTGTGTGCTTATGCAGAACGGCAAGGTTATTGCATACGCTTCACGACAACTGAAAGATTATGAGAAGGGATAACCCATACATGATTTAGAATTGGCAGCGGTAGTGTTTGCTCTGAAGATCTGGAGGCACTACCTTTATGGTGAGAAGTGTGAGATATACACAGATTATAAGAGCCTCAAGTACATTTTTACACAGAAGGACCTCAACATGTGCCAGAGGCTATGGTTAGAACTGATTAAAGATTACGACCGCGAAATTCTTTATCATCCAGGAAAAGCGAATGTTGTTGCTGATGCGTTAAGTAGGAAGGGTCGAGAGAAACTTATGTTGTTGACTGCTCAGGAGGAACTTATTAAATAGATGGCGAAGTTGGAATTAGAGGTGAAGTGCCAGCATGAATCAAAGGAGAAGATATTTCAGATCGAGGTTCGTCCGGTATTGCTGGACCGAATCAAAGAAGCTCAATTTCAAAATGCGAAGTGTGAGAAGATTAGGAAGGAAGTCTCTGAGGGACAAGGTGGTAAGTTCAGTATTGATGCCAAGGGATTACTCAGATTTGAACATCGAATTTGGGTTCCATTGGTATCGAATGTTAGAAGGGAGATCTTGGATGAAGCCCACAACACACGTTACTCAGTTCACCTAGGGAGTACAAAAATGTATCAAGATCTTCGTCAATATTATTGGTGGTCAGGAATGAAACGTGATGTGGCAGAATGTGTTGCCAGATGTTTGACATGCCAGAAAGTGAAAGCTGAACATCAGCGACCCAGTGGTTTGTTGCAGCCGTTAGAAATACCAGAGTGGAAGTGGGAACACATAACAATGGATTTTGTCGTAGGTTTACTGACTACACAAAAAGGTGTTGACGTAATTTGGGTAATCGTGGACAGACTAACAAAATCAGCGCATTTCTTACCAATCAAGATTAGATTCAACTTAGACCAGTTAGCAAAATTGTACATCAAGGAAATTATTTCGCGACATGGTGTTCTTGTGTCTATTGTGTCTGATCGAGATCCAAGGTTTACATCAAATTTTTGGAAGCGTCTGCAAGAATGCTTGGGTACTCAGTTGCGAATGAGCACTGCGTATCATCCTCAAACTGATGGACAGAGCGAACGAACGATCCAAACTTTGGAGGATATGTTACGCGCCTATGTCATGGATTTTAAGGGAAACTGGGATGACCACCTACCATTGGTCGAGTTTGCTTACAACAACAGTTACCACGCAAGTATTGGCATGCCGCCATACGAAGCGTTGTACAGAAAAAAATGTCGGACTCCACTATGTTGGGACGAGGTTGGTGAACGACAACTTCTAGGACCGGAATTGGTACACCAAACAGCGGAGATTGTGAAAGTTATAAGAGCGCGATTATTAGCTGCTCAAGATAGACAGAAGAAGTATGCGGATCAACATCGTCAAAATCGAGAATTTGAGGTAGGAAGCTTCGTGTTTCTGAAAGTTTCACCCTGGAAAGGGAAAATTCGTTTTGGGAAGAAAGGTAAACTCAGTCCAAGATTTATTGGACCTTTCGAAGTTCTGCGGCGATTTGGTCAGGTGGCTTATGAAGTAGCATTACCTCCAGAGCTGGTACATGTCCACAATGTTTTCCATGTGTTTGTCCTACTACCATATAAGCCTGATTATAAACATGTTATAGAATATGAACCAATACAACTTAAAAAAGATTTATTATATGAAGAGATTCCTGTTCAGATAGTTGACAGGAAAGAGCAGATTCTCAGAAATAAAGTTATACCTTCTGTTAAGATAATTTGGCGGAACCACAACGCTGAAGAAGCTACGTGGGAACCCGAAGAGAGAATGATGCAAAGTTACCCTCACTTATTTGCTTAATCCTTGTGTTGCGATCTTGGGGACATAATCCTTGTAAAGAAGGGAGAATATAGCGAACGAATTAATTGCGTTGTGATTCTGGGGACAAAATCCTTTTAAGGAGAGAAGGATGTAACGAATGTAATTGTTGTCAATAAATAAAATGTTTATTGAATTAAATAAATATTTTATTGTTAATTTATTTATTGAGTCAAATAAATAAATGATAAGGTTATTGTGGAATAATTCATATTAAGTGTATTTGTGTTAAAAGTAATTGTATGTGATTTGATGTGTTTATTCTAGTTTAATTTAATACTTAAATTAGATGATTAAATGATTTATTTGAGTAAAGGATTTATTTGAATAAATTAATTTATTTGGTAATAGTGTTATTGGTCAAATAAAAGTTATAATTAAATTAGTAAGGTTTAATTGGATTTATTTAATAATAGGTTTAATTAAATTGTTAGTGTAACAATTAAACTATATGATATAATGAGTTATTAAAATAAATGGAAGAAGAGTTTTATTTAGTTAAACCAAACAAGGCCTTGTGGCTCTTGGTTGGTAAAAATGAGTTTTTTTTCTTTAGGGTCTAGCCAAACAAGGCTTTGTGACCTTTTAGTTTTTTTAACTGATGAAGCCTTCTGGGTTTGTAACTGGTGAACGTGATATTTTATCAGTTTACTCTCATAAGCCAAAAAAGAAAAAAAAAATATACAGAGAAGAAGAGAGGAATTTGAGAGAGAAATTGAGAGTGAAATATTGGAAAATTGGAAGTAAGAATTCAAGCAAAGAAGATTGGATAAGTTTTCAAAGCAATAGAAGGTATAATTCTTTTAAAATTTTGTTAGAAAGTTTTCACAGTATATGATTTTTACTTTTCTGTATGTGAATTTATTTGCTAAGTGTATGAATTACTTGATGTAATTGATAATAAGCATGTATTAGGTGATTATATGGTGTTTATAAATCAATTTGAAAGAGTTAATCCATGAAAGTATGCTTTAGAATAGAGTTTTTGGTTTTAAAGAGTTTTACTTTCATGTATGGCATATATGTGTGAAAATTGATGCTCAAATTGATTATTAATTGGTAAATTGACATTTGATTATGATAATATGATGAAAAAAAAATAATGCAAATAGAATGGATTAAATTAGTTTAGGGATGAATTCATAGTGTTTGATTTTATTGAAATGGCTAAAATATGAATATTTTATATAAACAGAGAATTTTGGGTTCTAATTGTTTGATTATGTGTACTATAATGGTTAGAATGTTTAGAAACATGTTGGGTAATTGTTTTATAATTTTTTTGGTGTCTGGGTATGTTTAATTTATGTGTTGGATGATAGAATTTGGAAAATTTGGTCTGTGTTTCGCTGATTCGCGAACTGTGGGAGGTTGTAGTCGAGTTTCTCGCCCCGGTGAGAAAATTGTATAGAAAACTCTCGCCCCGGCAAGAAAATTGTAAAGCAAACTCTCGCCCCGACGAGAGCTCGCCCCAGCGAGAAAATTATAAAGCAAATTCTCGCCCCAGCGAGATCATTGCTGGAAAAGTTATTTTTTGATTATTTTTTTTGGGTAACTGCGATGTCTCACTCTATGCAGGATTAAAACTTAAATTAATTTAATAAACCAATACCAAGATATAAGATGGATTGTAAGTGAATATTTGATGATGATTATATAAAGTTATTATATCTTAACTTAAAGAAAAGTTTTGGAAATTCTTAAAGTGAAATATGGTTGTAGCTAAGCGTGTAGCTTCTGAAATACGATTGATAATCAGTAATTAATTGGAAATCGAGATGAGAATTGGAGTGTTAATGTATGTGAATATTGTAACTAATCATTTTTGTTGCTATACAAACGGAATATGTAGGTTGTTTATTGTACGTGGTTTGTAATTAGGAAAAACTACGCACGAGGCAAGTTCCCTATTCTCAACTCTTTCACACTAAACATGTTGTCAATCCTAAATTTACTTGACGCAAGTTTCTTTATCTTACCTCGATTTCAGTTTATACACGCTTCTAAATCCTATTTTTTTCATTTAGCAATTAATCATTTCATGTCTTAAACTTCTGACTTTTGGATTCTTGTAATTCAAAGCTCAAGTTAATTAAAGTCATTGTTCTAGTATTTTGGACATACAACATCTATATTACTGTATATCACTGTTGTTGATCTTTGATCATAATCTGAGCTGTTTAAATTCTATTTTGTTGAACTGAGTTCTTGAATGACAAAAAAAAACTTAGAAGAACAACCCTAGTATAGGGGAATACTTACGCAAAAGCGTTGAATGGTTGTGCACAATACATTGTACAATGGGCTGATCACCCCGAGTACGAGAAGGATAGTCCAGTTATAGTTTATTTAACTGTTAAAGGTTACAACAAACTTATCTTTCAACCTAGGACATGGTTCGTGGTCTTGTGACCCTCAGTATATCACTTTCGGAATATCTTGATGTTCTATTTATTCTCTATCAAGCTTTCAGATGTTTCCAGTCTTAATTATTATTCAGCAGAAAAGTCAAATCGTGCAAATTAAATTGTTTGAAAAGTGTTCATTGTTATTTTGGTGGGCACTTGTTTTGCTCACCCTTGCATACTAAACCCTTGCAGCTAAAGATGAGATAACAAATGAGCCGTCTACTAGCAACGGAAAAGGAAAAATGAGCAAATGACGATGATTTGCTGTTACGTGAAGACTTAGTTATTTTTTGCGTGACTGTGTAACTAAACTTATTAGTTATTTGTGTTTCCGCATTTAAATGATGTAATAAAGGTTAGAAAACCTGGGACTTATTTTGAGAAGTTATGTAATCGTTTTGTGGGAGATGTTTATTTTGCTTATTATTCAGTTGGCTTTACTTAAAACCTTTTGTTTATGGGTAGTTAGTGGTTGTGTAGGAATAGTGAGCACCAAATCTGTGTGGTTTGAGGTAACCCGGATTTGGGGGTGTCACATTGGGAGTACCTTCTTGGCTTGTCAAGATAGTATCCCAGATTTCTTTTGTTGTGTTACTTGCTCAAACTTTATCAATTTCAGCTTGGACCATTCCACTTAGCAAGGTGTTCATGGCTCTTAAGTTATAAGAAAACATGTAGCTTTAGTTTGCATCAATCTCTATGCGAGCCTTAGGTCTGCCATCATCATGTCTTGGAATAATAGGTACATTTTCAACCACCCACCATTTCCATGGGTCCTTATTGAGATACATCTTCATTCTGAATTTCCAGAAATTAAAATTTTCGCTCCCGAGTAATAGAGGTGGCCTTGTAGTGGACTGCCCTTCTTAGAAGTTGAGGTGTACCATAGGATCTTACCCTACGATATGCAAAGACCAATATTAGCAGAGCTTAGCTCTGATACCAAATGTAATTCATTGTATGTGCATACTTAGAGGGGGGTGAATAGGTGTATAGGTTAAAAATGATCTACAATGGCAAATTTTTAAGTTTTTCTGCTACAGGTTGAAATCAGACAAGTAACCATGTCTGCTTTAGTTTATGTTCATCCTCAGTTACTATCAAATAGGATACCCTATCTGCTTTTGTGTCTGGATTAGTGTATGTTCAAGTGACGAACATAACAGAAAGTGCAAAATAGTAAAATGCAGAATAAGAAAGATAACAAAGTAAAAATCACACTAAGATTTTTACGTGGTTCAACCCCTATCCTCTATCTAGTGGCCTAGTCCATGTCCAATACTAATTGGTAATAGAGACTCTTTTTATTAAACTTAATACTCAATTGATTACAAAAGAACTCCATATTCAATGTAGCTTTCCACTGAGATGGACAACACTGCCCCTTGCACCTCTGCAACCTTGAAAGCTTCATTTGAGCAGTTCCTATCCACTACTGGATCGGCCAAGCCAAACAAGGTTTGAACTCAGATTTTAATACAAGGAAATATGATTACAATGAACAAATTTTTTCCAGCCAAAATGAATTAAAACTGGAAATAAACTTTAAAGGCTCTTGCTGAAAGTATCTCTGTATAAAGTCTAATATTAGCTTTTAGTATTCCTCCTCCTTTAGCCGGGAAGGAAGAAATATGTAGACATAGTTTTAACGGCTAGAAAGTTTTGTTAGAATGAATCCCACAATCTCAGTTGGAGCAAACCCAATTTCAACATACATATATGAGTAACGGATATATGAGAATTTTCTCCAAAAGATTTTTTCCAAATATAAAGATATTTAAACTAATTCTTCTTAAAAGAACTTAATTAAAAGAAACCAAATCAGTAGAGATATGGAAGGAATATGATGATAGAGACTTATTCAAAACATACTGCTCAGATCCCTTGATTTTAGGATAGAGAAACATTTGATTAGTTTTAATTTCAAACAAACTTTCTAATCACTAACCAGTTTCTTTTATCAAAGACATTTACCTTATTAGACTCCTTTTCAAATTAGATTGCATATCATTATTTTAATACATGACATGATATATTAAAGATCTTTCCAGCAATAACAATATCTTGAATTTAAAACCTGTGGGCTAGAGAAACTTCCATGCAATCCTAAATGACCTAGATCCAGTAGGCAATTTCTAATGGACTTTATATCCAAATTGGGCCATCATGAAATGAGCCTATATCATTTAATTTTAGCAAAAAACCATATATGATAAAATTAGTCCATGAAGCTCAAAAACCTACTCATACACATTAGCTACATATAACACATATTGTCATCATTAAAATATAAACATATATAAGCAAACACTCTTCTCTCCATCCACCGTACAAACATCACTAAACCAGCCCAACCAATTCCCTCACTTCTACCATTAATATTTATAATCCCAACCAAGTTATTCGATTGTAGTTAACGCCGAAAAATTACTTGTCGTGGAAGGCATAGGTATTGCCACTCTTATGTGGTAACTCCCTGCTTAAATTTGTTAATGATTCTTTTCTTCCCCCACCATAATACACAACTAAAATAGACAAGTCATCTGTAACTAATACAAACTAGTCACATGTAGAAAATCTTATATACTACCAATGGTTTCAATAAGATCACAATCTTTTAAGCCTCCAAATTTCTTCTTTGAGGGAACATATACCCCTCATCATTGATGCCTAAACTTCTTAACAGCTATAGGTTATACTTAAGAACGCATATACGTAACCATCAACCACACGAATTGTAAATTTACATCTTCGCCTTCAAGAATATAAACAGAATAATGACTCTATTTCAACTTATCTCTACAAAACCAAAGGCATTTGGGATCAATTAGCTATCGCTGGTAGACCTATGGCCATGGTTGATTTCCTTGTCATTTTCTTCAAAGGAATCCGCCTGAAATTTCACAATGTCATGAACTACATTGATGTCCGCTCTACTTTTGTTGATTTTTTAACTATTCACATCCTTCTTCTTAACCAAGAGATGTTGCATCAGAACGTACTTAACCATAACAGTTCAGTCGTCCCCATCCACCAATTCTGCCATGGAACCTTCTATCAACCCAAATGCTAATTTTGTCCAAAAAAGTAATGTGCCTCGCAATGGAAGCAACTCGTCTTGGCCCACCAATAGGAATAATTATAAAAACAGGGGCACAATTATAATGGGAGTAGCAATCAGAAATTTTTTTGTTGAAATCAACGGTTCCGTGGATAGAATGATCGAAGCACCAAATGTCAAATTTGTTTTCGATTTAATCACACTGTGGTAACCTTTGATTAACGGTACAATTATGCCACTCCACCTAGTGCTACATAGCTTTGTTTTATTTGACAACCACTCCCATAAATGCTTATAGTTCCTCGACAAGGGTGTTACTCACCACGCCACACCAGATATTTCTTCTCTCAGTTTTGTTGATGCATAATGGGCCTAATACTCTACAAGTTGGTAATGGTAACGTTCTTGATATTGCTCATGTTGGTTCTTCTTCTTTACTTACTCCTACATCCTTCTTTAACCTTAATGACATATTGCATGTTCTTTCACTTACTAAATCATTATTGTCTATTCAAAAATTTACATTTGATAATAATGTCTTTTTTGAGTTTCATCCTAATATTTTTCATGTGAAGGATCGCAAATCGGGAAAAATCCTACTTTCAGGACCGAATGATCATGGGTTGTACACCTTTCGAACATTAGCTCTCCAGTCAACAAATCTCCATCAACGTTTCTTTCAGCAAAGACGTCTTCTAGCTGTTGACATGGTCGTTTTGGCCATCTGCGTAGTTATGTCCTTCAACAAATAATTAGAAGTTATAAGTTACCTGTGTCTGTAAATAAATTAACTTTATATCATGCTTGTCAGTTAGGAAAGTCTTCACAGCTTCATTTACCTTTGACAACTCATAAAGTTCACTATATTTTAGATTTAATCTATAGTGATGTATGAGGTCCTTCCCTAACTTTGTCAACGGAAGGACATCGTTATTTTATTATTTTTGTTCATGTGTATTTCAAATATATTTGGTTTTATCCAATGCAGCATAAATCAGATATATTTTCTATCTTTCAAAAATTCCAATTGCTAGTTAAACGTCAATTTAATTACAAAATTAAATCTATTCAAACTGATTGGGTGGAGAATATCGTATGTTGCATACTTTCTTTGAAAAAATTGGAATTTCACATCGAATTGTTTACCCACATACACATGAATAGAATGGCATGGTTGAACGAAGAAACCATCACATTATTGAAGTTGGACTCACTTTACTTGCACACACGTGTGTTCCTTTTAAATTCTAGCACTTTGCTTTTGAGACAGTTGTTTTTTTAATTAATCATATGCCTTCTTCTGTTTCTAACAATAAATCACCTTATAAATGCATTTTTTAATAAGCCTTCCGAATACTCATTGCTAAAAGTTTTTGGATGCTTGTGTTATCCTTTTATTCGTCCATATATGGTTGATTATCGTTCTACAACATATCTTTTCTTAGGATATAGTCCTTCTCACATGGGTTATCGCTGCCTTAATTTAAAAACTAATCATTTTTATATTGTTAGGCATGTTCACTTTAATGAGCACTATTATCCATTATCTAACATTGTGTCTCATATTGGCACTAACGTGAAACAGTGCATCCTGCTCAGCCTTGGGTTTTTCTACCTTATCTTTCGGGTTTAGCTCATGCATAATTTAGTTACTCTAATCAGTCAGCTACATTATAGTTCTCTTCCCCCGATCAGGCTCAATTCGGTCACTTTATGCACCCTTTTGCCCATCTGCATTCTAGTAATTTTTCCCATTGAAGCAAGCTTCTCGAAGATAGAACATCTATTTTGATGAGATAATCAAAGGGTTTGATTTTATCAAAAATGAAGATGAACCTTGTGTGTACAAGACGGTTAGTGGGAACGCTGTTTCATTCCTAGTATAATATGGTGCTGATGTATTACTGATAGAGAATGATGTTCATATGCTACATTCGATCAAAATTTGGTTATCTAAACACTTCTCCGTGAAAGACTTGGGTGAGGCATCCTATATTTTGAGGATAAAGGTCTATAGATATAGATCTAAAAGGATGCTTGGCTTGACCCAAGGAAAGTACATTGACTCGATGCTAAAGAAGTTTAATATGGCAGATTCCAAGAGAGGTCTCATGTCGATGAGCCATGGAATACATCTCTCTAAGAAACAGGCCCCAAAGACACCCGAGGAGAGAGGCCGTATGAGTAAGATTCCTTATGCGTCAGCAATAGGATCTATCATGTATGGTATGATATGTACTAGACTGGATGTCGCTCATGCACTTAGTGTAACAAGCAGATATTAGTCGAATCCAGGAGAAGAGCACTAGAAGGCAGTGAAAAACATCTTAAAGTACTTAAGAAGAACTAAGGATGTATTTCTTGTCTATGGTGGGTCTGAATTGAAACTAGAGGGCTATACATACTCAAGTTCTCAAACGGACCAAGATGACGGTAAATCCATTTCAAGGTATGTGTTTACCTTAAACGGTGGTGCAGTGAGTTGGAAAAGTTCCAAACAGCAAACCGTTGCTGATTCAGCGATAAAGGCAGAGTACATAGCTGTAAGTGAAGCTATAAAGGAAGCTGTTTGGATGAAGAAGTTCACTGAACTTGGAGTGGTTCCTAGCATTAGAGGAGTTGTACCTTAATTCTGTGACAACACTGGAGCTGTTGCGCAGGCTAAGGTCTTATCAGAAATCCAAACATGTATTGCGGCAGTTTCATTTGATTAGAGAGATCATTGAAAGAGGAGACGTCACCCTGTAGTGTGTGGACTCTCAAGACAATATTGCAGATCCATTTACTAAAGCTTTAACACAACAACAGTTTAATCATCACTTAGAGAAGATGGGCATTAGATACCATGGCGATTGGCTTTAGTGCAAGTGGGAGATTAAAAGTAGTATGCACCCAAGCCAATCATATTTGATATGATGTAGCATATACTTTGTAATCTTATTCATTTATTAATAAAAGTATTAAAGGCATTTTACTTTATCTACATGGTGTTGTTATTTAATATGTGATAAATCCATAGTTTGAAGCAATGCTTTTAGAATCATGATGGTGATCATGCTAATGAGATCTAAATTCTTAGAAAGCTTAAAACTGAAATCGTTTCTAATCGTTGGATTAATAAAAGGGGATTAGTGAATCTGGATAGATTAGTACATACGTTGCTTGCTCTTAGGAGGAGGATGATTGATCTCATAATTATTTGTGTGGAGACACTAAAGTAAGTATTTACGTGTTTATTGGAGAATAAGTTCACTGAACGTGTGACGCCCCCAAATTCGGGTTCTCTAACCTTGGGTTTGGTGCTCACGATCCATCGACATTATAAGCATTCTATATACTATTGCGGAATAATAAACATACATTGTTCATTATAATAAAGTCTACAACAATATTTTCCAAGTCTACTTAACCTTAACTTAACACATACCTTTAATATTACAAAAGGTTTACATAAAAATTACATCAACATAAGGCCTAAGAGTTTATAGTAAACTACTTCTGCACTTTTCCTTTGTCTTTCTTTGCAGAACTTTCTGGTTTAGCTGAAATAAACGTCATAATATAGCAAGGGTAAGCAATTAGTTTCCTTATCAAGTTTAATTACAAAGGAGATATATCATGATTAGAAAGGATTTTATCTATAGATATTCAACGATAAAATTCAACTGTACAAGAACAATCAACAAGATTCAACAATGAAACAATAGATACTCAGTGGTTATAATTAACCATGAACATATACAAAGGTTGTCAGTATTTAAACTGGTCCTTTTAATAAGTTTTGGTAATCAAGAGGATCAACATTCCATACCCGGTGATTTATGCATAAACACTTAATAATCGAGCAATAATTATTTTCTAATTAATGCTTTAATAAAACTGTTCTTTATCTCAGTTGAAGAACCCATACCAATCAAGTGGTAGGATTAACTTTTAAAATGATTTGAGTTTATCAATTTAACATGTTCGATCTAGCTGATACAATTAGCATAGATCCAGCTCATAACAGTTCATTGATGAAAGAACTTTAAACAATTCACAGTCCAAAAATAATAGAACGGAAATTTAATTGCACGAAGTGCGAATGTCAATAAATATTATAAATGCGAATAATCATCAATAATTATTCACTAATATGCTTTGAAAAATAATAACGCGAGTTGAGTTAGGAAACTTGCCTACTCGACGAGATACAATAATCTAGCTTTAATTAATATTTTTCGATTGACCTAGCATTGATAATGTCGGTCTATCAATTAGTATTGCGTATAACTGAATATTTTATACTCTGTCATATACTATCAAATAATCACGTCACACTTTTTATTTCTTATATTATCTGTATGTCTATTTTCAATAAATCTTAAGTCAATGCGTTAGCTGGGTCTCGTCGTTTTTCTTAAGTGGTAAACACATAGTAGTCCTTTAAACAATTAATTGAAATTGTTAGTTATGGTGTTAATTAAATTATTTTATTTAATTAACTCTATTTGCATTTAATTACCATTTAATGTTAGTTGAATAGTAATTAATTAATTACCTTTAGTTATCATTTAATAATAAACAATAACTAGTTATATTCACTTATTCTTCTTCTTCTTTTTTTTAATTTTTTTTAAAATTTAATTACTATTTAATAGCTATTAAATAGTAATTAATTAATCATCTCTAGTTATCAATAATAACTTCTCACTTCTTCTTATTATTTAATGTTAATTAAATAATAATTATTCAGATTCTTAATTCTCATTTGTCTTTAAGCATTCTTTAATAATGATAATCAATTTCATTACCTTTATTATTTAATATTAATTAAATAATAAATAATTATCATTTAATGTCAATTAAATAATAATTAATCAACTATTTATCTATTTTTTTATTATTAAATAATAAATAAGTTACTTATTAGCTTAAACACTCTTTAATCATCACTTAATGTTAATTAAATAATAATTAATTAATAATTTTTCAATCTCATAATTCTTTAGTTATTCTTTCTCAGAATAACTAATTGACATTTATTCTTACTTATTTAATTTTTGATTAAATAATAAATAATTATTTTATTAATGTAATTAAGTAATTACATTATTATTACATAATACCACTTATTTCCTCTTTATAAGTATTCCATACAAATGTTTATAACAATTATGCATTTATTTTCTTTTACTTCCATTTCTACTATTTGTACTATTTTTTCGTCACATTTTCAGATTTGGGGTCTTTTACGGAAACAGTTATAAAACAAAATCTACAACTTCGATTAAGGTTCCGTCAGATGCGTTAGATTCGTATTTTCTTAAACTACAGTTTTTATTTATCAAATACCCCAATCCGATTTATCTAAGTTCCGGAAATTAGCTCCAAAGTACATAGTCAGCAACTTTTTCTTGGTTTTTCCAACTAGGAGGTTTCTAGGAACAAAATCCATAGCTTTCTCATACTACAACAATTTTTTTTAATCAAACCAAAGGGCTTTTGCCCCTAACTTATGTATCTATTATAACCAATAAAAATATCACACAACCAATATATAGATTCAACAAAATAAAGCATAGTTCTCATTTAAACAAAAACTTCCTAAACTTACTAATCCTAAAATTTTCTCTAACATTTGTAACATAAAATCACATATACCAACATGTTACACCATCTAACTCATGAACTACCAATTTTTATAAGATTTTGACCAATAATTCATAAAATTTCATGAACTTACAATAAGGATAATATATTACATGGAAGTTTTTACTAAAACACTTAGAATCTTTTCTTTCTTTTCTTACCTTCCTTTATGAGCAATCCTCTTCTTCCTCCCAAAGTAGGTGATGAGCTTTGAGTGCATGGACTAGACCTCCCTCTCCTTCTTCTTCTCCTTGCCGTGTACTCTCTCTCTCTCTCTCTCTCTCTCTCTCTTTCTTTCTAGTTGGCTTAGCTTGTTAGGAATAAAGGAAGAAGTGGAAAAAAAATGGAAGTAACCAAGTATTTGGTTACTTACTATGTTTTTGTTTTTGTTTTTTTGTTTTTTTAACTAATACACCTCATTGCTTCCTTAAGTGCCACATATCCCCTTATTAATTAGCTAACATGTGTTTAGAAAAAGATAAAGACACCTAGCAAGTTTGGTGGCTTATTAGATAAGCTTTGCACATATATATATATATATATATATATATATATATATATATATTATATTCTTTCTTCGAGAATCCAGCCATGGCTTTATCCTTTCTTCTTTTTTTTTCTCTTTTTTTTTCTTATTAACTAATTAGCTTGCTTGTTAAATGACTAAAATCCCCTTGATCAATTGGGTCAAAATTTGGGCCTTAAGAAAATTAGCTTAGGCTTGAATATTTCTAGTTTAGGCCACTTACCTAAATTTTAGTTTGCCATTATTATTGGGCTATTATTTTTTTTAAATTTTTTTTTATTAGGCTACCAATTTATGAGTAATTAAGTGTTTAATGGCTTAAGTACTTATAATTACACACTAGAAATTCCATTCCATATGAAATTATTTAGGCGAGCTCGATAAAAATTTAAGTAGGGCTAGTTTATTTAAATTTTATCTCTAATTGGACTATATAAAAATTTTATTACATGCCACGTAATGTTTAATATTATTAATATTCACTTAATATATTTATTTACAATAACATGAAATTCTTGGTTATTACACCCTCCCCTCCTTATAAGAATTTCGTCCCTGGAATTTCACATAAAGTTACTCAAAAAGGTTCGGATAATCTTTCCTCATCGTTTCCTCGAGTTCTCACGTAGCTTCTTCAGCATTGTGGTTCCTCTATAGAACTTTGACAGAGTGTATAACCTTATTTCTTAATTTGTGTTCTGTCCAATCTAATATTTTAACAGGAACTTCTTCGTATGATAAATTCTTTTCGATTTGAATCGACTCATACGATATCACATGCTTGTAGTCCGGTTTATATGGTCGTAACACTGACACATGAAATACATTATGCACATGTTCCAGTTCAGGAGGTAGAGATACCTCGTACGCCACTTCACTTATCTTCTTTAATATTTTAAATGGTCCAATGAATCTAGGACTTAGTTTCCCTTTCTTTCCAAATCTTATCTTCCCTTTCTAGGGAGATACCTTCAAAAATACATAGCTCCCCACTTCGAAGTCTCATTTCTTGCGATGTAAATCTACATATTTCTTCTGTCTGTCTTGAGCTACTACCAGTCGAGCTCTTATCACTCTGATAATCTCCGTAGTTTGTTGTACCAATTCCAGCCCTAACAGTCGTCATTTACCCACTTCATCCTAACATAAGGGCATTCTACATTTTCTCCCATATAGTGCTTCGTATGGTGGCATTCCAGTGCTTGCATGATAATTGTTATTATATGCGAACTCAACTAGTGGAAGATGATCCTCCCAGCTTCCCTTGAAGTCCATCACACAGGCTCTGAACATGTCTTCTAATGTCTGAATTGTCCTCTCGCTTTGCCTATCAGTTTGTGGATGATACGTGGTACTCAACCTTAGTTGTGTCCCATTCGTTCTTGAAGACTTCTCCAAAAATTTGACGTGAAGCGCGGATCTCTATCAGATACAATTGATATTGGCACTCCATGTTTTGAAACAATTTCTTTGATATATAATTTGGCTAATTGATCCAAATTATACCTAATTTTGATCGGCAAAAAATGTGCTAACTTTGTAAGACGATCAACAATTACCCATATTGCATCGTGAACTTTCTGCATTATTGGAAGTCCCACCACAAAATCCATTGTGACGTGCTCCCATTTCCACTCTGGAATCTCTAATGGCTGCAATAATCCCCTTAGTCGTTGATGTTCTGCCCTGACCCTCTAACAAGTTAAACATCTGTTGACACATTCAACAACCTCTCTTTTCATGTTCGACCACCAATAGTGTTGGTGTAAGTCTTGGTACTTCTTTGTGCTCCCTGGGTGTATCGAGTATCTTGTATTGTGTGCTTCTTGTAAAATCTCTTCCCTTAATTTCGGTACTAAAGGCACCCAAACTCTATTTTCAAATCTCAATAATCCAGTGCCATCAATCTTATATTTCAACTCTTCACCCTCAGCTAACCGCGTCTTAATATTCCCACATTCTTCATCGTTTTCCTGGGCCTTTTTTACTTTATCTAATAAAGTCGGACTCACTTCCATTTTTATTATTTTATCCGAATCCCTCAGATTTTTCATCTCCAACTCCATTTTTTCCATCTCTTTTACTAACTTTTCTTGCTCTGTCAAGACAAACAACTTCTCACTGTTCTTCCTGCTTAAAGCATCTGCTACTACATTGGCCTTTCCTGGATAGTATAAAATCTCACAATCGTAGTCCTTGATTAATTCTATCCATCTCCTCTACCTCATGTTTAACTTCTTTTGGGTAAAGATATACTTCATACTTTTGTGGTCTGTATATATCTCACACTTTTCTCTATAGAGATAATGTCTCCATATTTTAAGGGCAAACACTACCGCTGCTAATTCAAGGTCATGGGTAGGGTATCCCTTCTCATAGTCTTTCAGCTGTCGTGACGCGTACGCAATGACTTTACCATTTTGTATCAATACGCAACCTAGTCCTTTGTGTGATGCATCACTATACACTGTAAAACCTCCTGTACTATCTGGTAAGGATAACACAGGTGCTTCACTTAGTCGCTTATTCAACTCTTGAAAACTTTGTTCACACTTCTCTGTCCATACATACTTAACTGTCTTCCTGGTCAAATTTGTCAACGACGAAGCAATCTTCGAGAAATCCTGAATAAACCTCCGGTAATATCCTGCCAATCCCAAGAAACTTCTGAGTACTCTAGGCGTCTTCGGTTGTCCCCAATTCTTCATTGTTTTGACCTTTGCTGGATCAACAGAAATTCCCTCATTATCTATGACTTGTCCTAAAAACTGAACTCTCTTCAACTAAAATTCACATTTCAAAAACTTGGCGTACAATTTCTCCTTCCTCAATATCTCTAACACTATCCTTAAATGTTCGGCATGCTCTTCTTCAGTCTTCGAATACACCAGTATGTCATCAATGAACACAACCATAAAATTATCTTGGTACGGTTTAAATACTCTGTTCATCAAGTCCATAAATGCAGCTAGCGCATTCGTCAGTCCAAAAGACATCACTAGAAACAAGTGGCTTGAAGAGTTTGAATGTAGCACTTTCCGGACATGCCTTAATCCCCTATAACCTCTTAAACTATGTATTTAGTTTGAAATTTCATCTCCAGGTTAGGAATAGAATTAACTACTCTAAGATTTGATAGAGTTGCTCTCCCCAAGATGGCATTGTAGTTACTATCAATATGGACAACATAAAATTTTAGTAGCTATCAACTTTTGAGAAGGCTCAACAGTTTGCTCTTCCAAATTCACGCTCTGCTCTTAAACACCAATACTAGTTTCACTTGTCATAAGCGAAATCGAAGTATTCACGTCCATTAATAGGCTCAATGATGAGTGGGTTTTATACTTACAAATTGGTTATTTTTCAGGCTCAACTCTTTGTTGTCTTTAAGTATTTTTAGTGTTATTTTACTTGTTTGTGCATTAGTTTTGTAGGAGGCGGCTTCAGATGATTCTTATTGGAATTTTTTGGCTTTAGTGGCATTTTCATAATTCTGCAAAACTGGCCCATGCCGGGGCGCGAAATCTCAAGCTTAATTTGGCGCCGAGGCGAGCTCCACATTGTTGCGCGCTGGGGCGAGCTCCCTAGGCCAAAACTGGCGCAGGGGCGGGCTCGTCGGGAATTATCAGCACCGATGTTTGTCTTGTTCTGTCATAGTGGGATAACTTGGGAGGAATTTCAGGAACTTGAATGAGACATCATGAGAGAGAATGGTCAGATTATTCAGCATACAGGATATTGGAAGGAATCATTCAACCCATCATTGAACCTATAATGGACAAGAACTAGAGAGAAGGAAGAACCACCAAAGCAACCCCAATGAGCTAAGGAATGCAATTTTGAGAGGGAAAGTTAGGAAGGAGGATACTACTAAGCAAGCAATTCTAGAATCCATCTAAATAGGGTTTTATCATTCTATTTCCTAGTATTTCATTCTTGTTTTTTAATTTTAGAACCATGTTATGTAAATTGATGGTGATGTTATTTAGGGCTATCATGAACTAAACTTTACTTTCTAAGATTTCAATGGAACTCTACTCATAGTTTGTATTGAATACTCTCTCTTTAAATATTAGTTAGTCTCTTGTGAATTGAAAATCATAACATATGCTTATGGATTAATTGCTTAGCTCGTAATTACCTTGGTAACCTATATAAAATTGAGAAATGGAGTATAGTGTTGAGACCTAGTTATGAGTTCATGTGAAAGTTGGATATTTTCATAGGTAATTTCTTAGATTATGTGGCGTGTGTCATATTTATTATCCTCAAGAATAGTTAATTTGATAGTATTTAGGATAGATATATACCTAAATACTGCATGCATCCATTTGAGATTCTATGCTTAATGATTTCTATCGCGAAAGTTGGTAATTGAGAGAGTAGTTAATGAGATTTTCCAGTGACATGTGTCTTGTTAATTATTCTTGATATTAATTTCTTGATAGTGTGTAGAATATAGATATATCTATATGTCGCGTTAGGGAATACATATTTGACCATTGAGAGAGGCTTTTATATAAATGTGATTTCTTGGATGACAATTCTTGTGTTTTAACTAGTTGAAAAAGAGAGAGTTATGATATTCAAATGAAAAGTTGGGGGAAGTTGTAATCTTAGATTTTCTTATCTTTTGCCAAATTCAATGTCCACATAGCAAATAATGACAAAAATACAAAAAACTAAAATATTATTAACTTAATAAAATCATCCACTACATAATCATTCATTATTTTTACAATTAATCATCTAAAACTACCACAGTTCTTCAATCAAAGTGTATATCTACATATATAGAGAGAGTACACTTCATAATTTTGTCCCTTATCTTCTGTAAACGTAGCACAGAAATTTAATACCTAGTATTGCAAGGCAGGTCGTAGAAGCAGTCTTCATGCACATATTTAAAAATAATAGCAAGTCAGAAAAATGAAGCAAATAGGTCACCAGAGGCACTTAATGCCAAAATCAATACACAAAGACAACAATGTTGTGTTATTTTCTTACTAATCAAGGGACATGGAAGAAGGTAATACCCTTTTTATTGACTACCAAATTAATATATAAATCAAATATCCTGAAGAAGACAAGCATGTGCTTCGTGAACCTCCTCCTGGTGGGTATACATTGACACACGGATCAAGATAATAATTGGTGCTCATAAATAATGCTACAAGTGAACAGACATTTTATAGACTTATAATGATGACAGTACAACTTGATAAATATGTTTGTGCGTGTAGCGAAAGTCAGAAACATACTTGATGATTCTGCTGGAAAGGAAATTGCTGATTGCGATAACTACTTTTCCTGCTTGATTGCATGATGTTTCTGGAACGAGTCTGATGTTTGGTGCCTTAGCAGCATGTCTTGTTGTAATATATTTGGTTGTTGTTGCTGTAATTGTCGTTGTGAATCTTGTTGTGGCTCTTTTGCTAAATTCACCTTCTCTAAAACATATATTGTAAAACTTCACCAAATTAAACTATGAAACACATATAACAGTCAAAAAAAATATGATTTACAAAGCATATGCTAGTCATATGGGAATGTTGGATAAACCATTCATCATTTTCAAAGAACCATCATATATGATAGTGAAGCCATATGGAAATAATGTGATAGAAAGGAAATTGATCTTGTTTAAGCAATGCTCAGTTTTCAAAAGGTGATCCTTTGATAATAAAGCACCCGAACTAACTTATACTATTACTAGCCTAAGATATATTTGAAGGATTGATGTGAGATCTTTGATTTCCAAGTCCACTGGTTCGATATAAAAAGGAAAGTTATACAAATGTTGTATATAAAGAAGAAATTGCAAAATGTCAAAGACCAAAGAATGAGAAAAGATTCAGTTGGAACACAAAAAGCC